>OX638390.1:29464971-32338135 GCA_951813805.1 Limnephilus auricula
AATCGATTCCTTTCACGCCACTCAAAGAACAATCAACTTAGCCAGAAGTTTTGATTACTTTTAACCCTTAGCCAGGTCAACAGAAGTAAATTAGGTATGTACCAAGAGGTACTTACATACCTCATATTTTAAAGCTAATACTAGTAGTCCTGTGAGCAATAAAATCCCGCGTTTGAAAAAGTATGATTCTAATTTTTCTTATCAATCAAAACCATAAATTTTCGCAGAGATCAATAGATTTGTAAGTAGGTACTTAAATAACTACTTATCTAATTATAAACTACCTATATATTTGAAGTCGGATTTTTTAAAAATTCTCATTTCAAATAAGGAATAATAAAATTTGTCCAAAGAAACGTCACTATTCCAGTGTCGATTTCTTTTTCAAACTATATTCAGGCCGTTAGGTACTATAGCAAAAAGTGCAAATAAACAAAAAGATTTCATATTTGAAAATATAAACTTTATTGAACGCCAGACGTACAAACAAAAATGTAGATAGATAGAGACTGACGAAATTCAAAACGGTCTAGATATCTCATCTTCTTCCCCTTGTTCTATTCCGCCCATTCGGGTCGGGACCCATCCTGAGCAATTTCAGCGACCTCCGTTCATTGAGGGCCTATCGAACTACTACTATGTTCATTGAACTACTCCAGGTGGCTATCTCCTCGCACAGCCTTTGGGGTTCTTTCCCATCTTTGTCCGGGATGGCTCCACAGGACCTGAACTACTTCACTTTTACTAAAAACTAATGTTATGTACAAATAACTAATGGAATAATAACTATGAACAATTACCTGTTGTTTTTATACTTTTAAATAATCTGCAGATAATAAAAGAAATTACCTTATTATTAAATATAAACAGATAAAACAAAAACTATAACTGAATCAAAATCGTACCCCTTCTGCAACTGGTAGGTATACATTTATATCATTTACCCGGTGGTCGTCCATTCAATAAAAAATAAAAACTTAGGAATTGGATAAATACTCGTAAACATTAGGAAATTATTTACAATTTTGGATATGATTGGAGATTTTCACGGCCAAAAGTATTATAGTGTTTAATTTTTGAGTTATTATACCGTGTTGTGCTTCCTCCTCCTTCAACCAACGTTTTGGACAGCATTACAGTGTCTATATTATCGGGCTCAGGACAGACATCTTTCGTTTATGATCACTATAAGTCTGTATCCTAACAAAAACTTCCCTTCACTGTAACATTATTTTTTGCTACTTTTATTTCATATTTTTATCCAATGTTATTAGAAGAGGGAGCACTTGTCTTAGATCTCCCAAAAAGTTTGAAAAGCTTATTCTTAATTAGTATCTAACAGAGAAGCAACCCTCACAACGTGTCGTGTACCTATGTATTATCATACACCATACCTACTTTGCAGCCGGCTGTCCATCTCTCCTGATCCAGGTGTTGGATTCTATACTACAAATATTTTAGTTAGGAATCTAAAAATATATTCATGCTTTCACATTCCAACCTCAATAATGCTCTCGCCGTTTAATTAGCCGAATAAACAAGCGTGAAAGAATGGGCCTAAAACAGCATCCGCTTCTGACATTGGAACTTGTCATTTCCTCACGGCTAGACTATTAAACTACTGACTAACTTACTACTGACACTAGACTATACTAGAAGATTGATGACCATGTTCATTTATTTAGAACATTCTGCTGGTGAGTAAGAATGCTAATTTTTCAATCGAGTAATTGCAACCGGTGTTTGGTTGTCATATTAGTCAATACTTGGTCAATACAATAGCCACCTTGATGATCTTTTCGAAATATTTGTCATTCTTATCAGAGTTCATTTTATTTTTTCTGAACGTGAGCTTTCTGAAGGAATATTAAATAACAGAATCTTATTTGATTTATCTAGTTTGTGTTGTAATGGTTTAAAAGATTCGTTATTTACGATAATTATTCGTCATTATCTCAATTTAAGATGAAAAGCTGAGAAAAAAGTTTGACGACAATCCTATTCAAATTATTACTCGGGGGAATAGTGAACTTTCTATTTCTTCTTACCACGGACCCGATTTTAAGATGATATTTTCTCTAATTTCTCATTAGTCAATCATACATTGTATGTACTACGTTCGATCTACATTGTATTCAGGCAAGTAATATATTTCGATGCTACGCCTTTCGTTATTCATGACACGAAAACGTTCGTATTGATTCGTCAACTCGATGTGACTGAAAACAGCGATGTTTTAGGAAATTTCTAGCGGTAAAAATGCTTTACCTTTACCGTGGCAATTGCAGAGGTTATTGACACATTCTACAGCTAAATTAAAATACGAATCGTGCGCTTAAAATTAGCAACTCGCGATAGTGCAGGTAATTACTAACGCCAATATACAACACCCATGCAATGGTCTAAATAACGGTACAATTTAATCATTCTACTTCCTAGTGAAAATCAAATGCAATAACGAAAAAACGTTGATCTTATTGCATGTTTATTACCGCAGCGATGACTCAAACCCAGAACTACAAATCAAAAGAAATTTTAGTTGAATAACCACCGCAAATAAATGATCGTTTTAATTTTTGGTCGTGATCGTGAGGAACTCATTTTTATAAAATAGCGTCATCGAAATGCATTCACCTGTGGTATGTTAGTACCTATTTAGTCAGACGTCTAAGGTCGTTTCTAAAAACTACAATAAATGCTTTTCAAATTCAGTCATCGATCAAAATACTATTATGCGCAAAGACGTTCGTGAGCGTCATAATAGTATTGCATCAAAAATCGCGTCATCAAAATAGAAACAACTATAGCAGTGTTCGGCATCTGAATAAGGTCAAAGCCTAGCATTTCAAATATCCGCGCCACGAAGTCATCAGAATTTCCCGCCAATCTAAACTCACAGTGTTGCCATATAAAAGCTCTTTCTAGAACAAAGATAATATATTACTATATTTATTTTGTAAACAAAAAAATCCCACAAACAAATTGTCTGTGCGTGGGTATTTTATTTAATAATCTTTAACACAGTAAGAAACACAAAAAAATCTGCTAAGTATTCATTTTCTTTTAGAATACACTAAATGAAGAATAATCAACCATTTTAGCCGGAGGACCAAATTATCATTTTCAATTTGTTTGCCGCAGGGGTAGGGTATATACAGCTTAAAAAAAAACCGTACCCCAAAAATTATAATTATATATAAAATTATACCTCCAAAGCCAAACCACTAAATTCTATTGATTTGTGTCTTTCTCAAATAAAAGATATACAAAAAAATTGTAGTTTTGGGCAACTATTGATTTTTTCTTTCGAAAAGTAATTATTAAATAAAATTATCTTGCCCATCCTACTTTACATTATACACCAGACTTTATGTCCGGGTTAAATTTTCCCCACAGGAAAAACTTAACCCTTTCACACACTTTTCCACAAATGATCTTCTAGTAAATCCACGCTATGCAAGTGTATTATATAAGTATAATTAATACAAAACAATACAAGAACAACATGTTAACTTAGCAGAGTACCAAATGGAAAAATAATTCACCGACTCCAGATATTTTCATATCGGGGTTCGGCTCGGTGGAACTCCTAATTGGACCGTTAAATCCTACTGATCCATCAATAAATAAATAAATATTTAAAAAATCTTTCGCAATCCTACATGTATTTAAAATGACTGATTTTTGAATTTTTACATATAAATTCTTTGACAAATCTAATACGCCTAAATTTTTAAGGAGAGAGCTAGGTATAAGCCAGTAGCCGAAATAATAATAGGTAATAATTTTATAGTCTGAGAATGCCAAATTCTTTTAATTTTATTTCCTAAATCTGTATATTTTCTTATTTTTTCAGAAACAGATTTTTCAATATTACAGGAATTTGCAATAGCTACATCAATGATATAAGTTATTTTTCAAATTTTGTCATGTAAAACTATATCGGATTATTATTTTTTGATTTGTTTGGATTATTATTATCTTAATTATATATAAAAATGAATCCCTGTTTCCCTTGGTCACGCCATAACTTCAGAACTGACTTTACCTATTTCATTCATCTTTTTTTAAAAGTTTTCTAATGCATTGTAGAATTATTGCTATTCATCCGATTGCGATAAAAATTTGGTGAGCTAGTGTGGACATTCCCGTGAAGGTTTATATTTTTGTGAGTTCTGGAGTTATGAAATTTGCATGAAAAAATTGCAATAGGGCTCACGTGAGTTGTTTGAAAAATGATTGTATTTTATGGAGTTTAGCGGCATGGAAAAAAGGCGAGAGGGGGAGGGGAATCCGGGGGTGGCGGAGGGGAATGAAGGAGGGGTGTTTCGCGGGACGAGGAGGACGAGGGAGGGGAGGCGGAGAAGGTGGAAGGGGAATTCGTGAGGGGAGAGGTCGCGAGAAGGAAGACAGCGGGACAGAGGGAAGGGGGAACGCGGGAGGAGAAGGGGACGAGGATGGGGAAGAGGTGGGGGAAGGGGAACGGGGACGAATAGGAAAGGACACGCAGGGAGAAACAATTTATTTATGTGAGTGGCATTGCAACGCTTGCCGGGTATCAGCTAGTTAATAATAAATTATTTAGTTTACAAGTAGTTCCCGTGAGCACTTAGGCCATAGGCACATTGTGCTATCTCCCATTTTACCTCAGTCCTTTAATAACAACCCAGTCCCTTTAATAAAGTTCACCGGTTGTCAATTATAATTAATAAAACACTCTTATTTCTCAACAGCCAATTTGGAAAGCGGATATGAGTAAAGCCGTCTTGGGAATATTTTATTGAAGTATCAACACTTGCCATAGTAACCCTAAGTTACTATGGCTTAACGTTTGGTGACGTAACAGGAATGCCCGGGTTCATAGGGTAAGGTTTATCTTTAGTTTGAGCGGCGGATGTGTCTGCCCACCAACTCCGTGGCAGGTCTGGTCCTCTTCAGCAGGACTCTCTCAGAACATCGCCTTGCACGGCAGTGGGAGGCATAGAGTTTCATACGTCTGTCACTCCTGGACACACTGACCCCCAGATTCCTACCCACTCCTCGTACCTTTTTCTTTCTCAGAACTTACTCTCTTTGAGCTCCTTATCCGTGGAGCTAATACAAAACTTTCTTTTTTTTTGGCATCTGGGCAGCCCTGCTAAGTACCAAACTTAGCAAACTACTTGGGCTGATTTATGGCGGGGGTGTTAGATATCCAAAAAATGGTTCCTAGGGCGGCGGTACCCATACTCACAAATATTAAGCATGCTTTTATGTTATCGCATGGTACATGTTTTTGAAACCCTGAGAAAGAAAAGAAACCGATTTGCTTATATATTAAGTTCATTGAACAGATTTTATTTAATGATTTATTAAGTTATATAATCAATGAAGTGGTGTTCAAACAAGTAAAAAAAAAATTATAATTATTCCAATTATAATTATATATATTCCCTATACCGTATGTGAAAGTTAAAATAATAATATTATGTACTAATTAAAATATTTAAATTTTTTATAAGATAAACTCTCTTTTTAACTTTTGAAGGTTATTCCCATCAATGTAATATATCATTGAAGAAAAAGATAACAATAATAATCTGATTTTTAAATTATGAAAGTGAACAAGACACAGAAAAATTATAAAAGAAAATGGTCTCAACTGGGACTCGAATCCAGAACCTCACGTCTAACCGGGACATACGCTTTATGCAAATAAGCCATTACGATCTATTATGAGACTGTCGTATTTGTCATAAAAATAAAATCGAATGTATTTATCCGAGACACTATCTAGGTAACAAATACATTCTTTGAATACTTGTTTCCAATGAAAAAATGTAGCTGCCAATAATATGGAAAAAAACATTAGTCGAAGATAATATTGTTAATACTGAAATTATATGAAGTTGACAAATAAGACAGTCTCGTAATAGATTGCGATGGCTGAATTGGATAAAGCGTATGTCCCGGTTAGACATGAGGTTCTGTGTTCGAGTCCCAGTTGTGACCATTATCTTTTATTATTTTTCTGTGTCTTGTTCATTTTCATATTTTAAAAATTAGATTATTATTGTTATCTTCTACTTCAATGAAGCGTGCTATTAAATCAGTCTTAAGCCAAACAAAGGGGTGAAGTCCTATAAATTTGGCATAATTGTTCAACAGTCGTTCGCAGGGACTAGCAACGAAAAAAGTACCTACCTGGTTTTTTTTTTACCATTTTTATCCGCCAACAAAAAACTAAAATAATATCTTTCCACTAACATTTCTCATAACAAAAATGAAAAAGGGTCTGCGGTTTACTTTTGAGAAGGAAGGTAGGTAAATGAAAATGTATTGTTATTTTAAAATTTATGTATTTATTAATTGTGATAAATAATAAGGAAGATTACGTTTTTAGATTTTCACGGCCAAAAGCATTTTCGTTGTTTGTTAAAGAAGGAGGCAGCACAACACGGCATAACACCCCAAAAACAAACAACGAAAATAAGGAAGTTTATCTGTGTGTAATTAAGAGATTAATAAAATTAAAAGTCCGGCAGATAAGTCGTGCAGATACTTTATACAGAATTTTGTTCTGGCAACTCTTGATATGTGATAATGATGTCATCAGTCTTTTCATGAACTTTGAGGTGGCAGATCAGGGTACACTTTTGGGTAAAAGGTCTTCCACAAACAGGGCAAATGTGCTGCTTCATATCGCTATGAATCTTCATATGTTGATTCAGAGTGTTCTTTCTTCCATAGTTTTTGAAGCAAATCACACATTGGAAATTTCTCTCCTTGCTGTGAACAAGGGAATGCTCATCAAAGGTTTTCCTACAAAAGAATTCCCGACCACATTCGATGCATACAAAGTTTTTTTCTTCAAGGTGAAAACTTCGCACATGTCTCGACAAAGCGCTGGAATATCCAAATGACTTTGGGCAAAGATTACATAAGTATCTCGGTTTGTCAATTGCATGAGCCTTTTCCATATGTTCTCGACGCTTATAATAATCCTTAAAGTTTTCCGAACAAATTGTACATTTATGTTTGACTTTAGGTCCGGTGTGGCGCCTGATGTGATCTCCAAGCGTCGATTTCTTCAAAAGTTTATTACAAATACTACACGGTACTCTACCATTGTCGTGTCGCATTATATGCTTTTCAAGATACTTCTTTGTGACGAAAGATTTCCCACAAACATCGCATACAAAGTTGGGATAGTGAACTCTCATGTGATCGGCAAGCCCTTTATGAAACCTAAATGTCTCTTCACAAACATGACATGTAACCGCCTGTTTATCTAATTTAAATGGAATCAACTCTGAATGATATACTTTATTGTACAATTTTCTGTATTCACTCTTGGGCATAGATTTAATTTTATCCTTTGTAAAACTCTTCAAAATCTTTTTGGAAATATCTCTCCGAATAATTTTCAGATTTGTTCTTCTTCCATTCCGCTGTACAATTTTTGATAATTTAGATGTCTTGCTTTTAATTTTCTTTGGTCGGATTGTAGATACATGAATGTCTGGTTTAAGAAGACTCTCTCCAAAAGCAGATTGTTCTAATTTGTCTTCCTCTTCCTCCGAGTTATCAATTTTTTTTATTACATAATCTGGAAAGACATAAAAAGTCAGAATGATTACATTTCTACTAAGCACCTTGCCTTATTATATAAGTACATAAGTGATAGAGGCAGAACTAGTTTCATATTATGCCTCTAATAATATTGTTGAGTAGTAAATAAATATATTAGAATAGTTTTTCAAATTGTTCATTTATGAAGCTAAAACATTTAGGTAGTTAATTCCATATTGTAAATGGTTGGAACATTTACAGTTGTTGCATTATTTTATAGGTAAATAATTTATTATCCATGCCTGTCAATGAACTGTGATGAAACCAGGATTGTGCCTTTTCCACCTGAAGACGAAATGAAAGACTACTCCTCAATTGTTCAATGCAGGATTCACATATCAGGTACAGAGACTCTATATTCACATTGTTACTTTGAACCTAAAAAAAAGGATCTAATTAATTCCTAAAAAAAATTCCTTAATTTCCTAGGCTACTACTTGAATTTCACGTCTGTATAACCAAAAATAAATTTTTTACTTATGACCACCACACATATTAGGCATAATTACCAAAACCAATGTTTCTTTTTAACCGCTTGGGCACATAAGCTTGTTTTCACGACAATTTAACGTAGATAGACATAGGAATAACGTATGCCCCGCACCTGAGTTATTAAGAAACCCAAACTAATAACCTAAATGTTTTTAGTTTGTGAATAATTTTTCAAAAAAAGATAAAAGAAATAGCCTAAAAACCAATTTTATTATTAATTGTAGGAAATAATTCTATCAACACGACAGTCAGCCGCCATACTAGTTGAATGAAAGTGTTGTAAAATAATATGCATAGAGTGGTAGACGTAGGTAAAACTTTACACTAGTAAAATTAAATTTAAAATGTCTTATAGGTACTAGAAAACCTAGTGACATGGGTGAAGAATAATAGAAAATCGAATAAAAAATTATTTCTTACCTCAATAGAAAAACATTTGAGGAGCATATCTGAGTATACTTCAACGGTGCCATCATACAAGAAGGACTGTAACATATTTTGTAGTCCTTCTTCAGAGAGACAGCACTGACATAAGCCATAAAACAGCTCATTTTTAACGTTCTGTTCATTTTCAGTTGCATTTAGTAACTCTGATAAATCCATTATGAATCGTAACGAAAACGAGTGGTGGAATATAAGAGTTATGTCTATTTAGTCATACAAAATAATTGACAATATTCGACATATTGTCTGATTTACCTACAGATGTACAAAAAACAAAATATTCGGTATGTTTGAGTGTTATTTTTGACATAATGACAATAATGACATATCACATTAGTATTGCCTGATGAAAAAATAAACGAATCCCGCCCGATTACCTTTTTTTTAGTTTTTGGGGTAAGTTAAAAAAAATACATTTCCATACTTAGAAAATCCATTGGATTCGAAACCATTATTCAACATGTATGTCTTATTTTAAGAGTTCGTATTTTCATCAGCAGTATAATATTTTTTTCGGTTCCACCTTGCCTACACAAGATTTTTGCATTTTTTAGCTCCTATTCGGGTGACGTCTAGCTTTATTTTAAACATTGAGTTGGCAACACTGAATGACATGGAAGGCGTTTTTGAAAAGGTAAATTTAACCTCGTCATGTTTTATTTACTGGATCCAAATGCTAGCATTTTTTTACTCGGCGGTATAAATTCATTGGGTAGGTTTCGATTTTACATTACATTTTTTTACTTGCACAGATGTTCGTATTTCCCTTGTGCTGTCAATTGACATTTTGTATTGTGATTCATAAAATTTTTCGATTTGGAGAATTGTGCTGCGCAAATATTTATTTCCTCACGAATTAACTCACATAATTCCTAAGAGTATCTTATTCTCCACAGGCACTCTGGCGTTCTGCCATGGTGAGAAAGAATTGCGTTTAAATACCTTTTTTGTACTTGGATAAGATCTGACAATTTCATTTAACTTTTTGCCAATTTACAGAGTTATCAAGATGAACCAGTGGGTGGTTTCGATGTGGGATCATTCCCCAAAGACTTTGGCTATGGACCATTCGAACAAGACTCAGATCCTCAGTCAGGATCAATGCAATCTGAACAAAAACCAAGAATACTCCTCATGGGTCTCCGCAGGTAACTCATTCATTATTCCAACAAACGAATTTATTCATTTTGGTGCAAACATAAATACTTGGTTCATTCCAAATTGATTTGCTACTGTACCAGAACAATGATTATTTTTACTTTTAATCTCTGATGTACATATTCTTGAAAATTTCAATAATCATGGATTTTATTTTATGAATGTGAAGTTGCGCAGCTATTGTTTATTTCTACAACTTATAAGCTATCAGTGGTTTTAAATTTGAATTATTCTTATTTACTTCGGGGAGAATTAATCTAACAATAATTTACAATGCTTTTTACAATAATTTTGTACTAAATACCACTTGTAATGTAACATCAAATCTACTACATCAAATCCATGTACATGACAACTGTGTAATGTACATGACAACCAATATTTACTTACAGCTACTTGACAACTACTATTTGCTTTATGAATTTGTGAATTTATTATTATTACTTTCATTAGTAATTTTCTTATTGATTTATTTTAATATAGTTATATTTAAAATGTGAATCTTAATAAATTCACACCATTTAATACAGTTCATTACAATTTTCTCCCAACTGTCGGGCATCTTGAAAAGAGTATAGGTAATAATTATTATATTTTTACAGATCAGGAAAATCATCAATACAAAAGGTGGTATTCCACAAAATGTCCCCGAATGAAACCCTTTTCCTGGAATCCACAAATAAGATAGTCAAGGATGACATCAACAACAGCAGCTTTGTCCAATTCCAGATTTGGGATTTCCCCGGACAGATAGACTTCTTCGACCCGGCTTTTGACTCGGATATGATATTCGGAGGATGCGGAGCTTTGGTGTTCGTTATTGACGCTCAGGTGTGCTTATTATCTCTTCATATTCATTATGTATTCTTCAAAAAACCCATAAATTACTTGTTAAATGAGTATTCCAGCTAAGCCGCTTTTTTACTTGTTAAATGAGTATTTCAGCTAGGCTATTTCTACTTGTTAAATGAGTATTTCAGCCGCTTTTCATCACGCTTATGAAAATCGATATCTTTTTTCCTTCTTGAGCCAACAATATTAAGTTTCTTACCTTCGTGACAAGCCTCGCGGCACCCGACTGTTGGTGCAAACTTTTATGGCGAACAAAAAGTACACAAAAGCTTTTACATACCAATATTTTTTATCATTCAAATAAATTCATTTGGGAGAAATTTTTCTAAAATATTAGTTTATGTCGTACTTTTAATTTAAAGGTGCCAATCACCTTTTGGGAATTTTGTTGTTTCAAATATCTAACAGATTTTATTTTTATTTTTTACTAGCTGACCCGGCAAACTTCGTATCATCTCAGAATCAATAAATGTTGTGTTTAATTTATTAGCTGAAATAAATTAAGTTTTTATTAAGTTAAAATAAATACTCTAAGTTCAAAAGATGAAATTGAGTTATTGACTAAGCACGAAATGTTCGGCACACTACACCATTGACAGTTCGAATTTATTCAAATTATGTCGACCAACGCACATTATTTGAAAAGACGTTCCATACAAAATATATGAAAAAAATATATTTTTTCATAATTATTTTTCCCGTGTTTTTTTTCGATGTTTTAATAGTTATTCTGTTAATCGGGACGGAGTTAAATCCAACAAATCAAAAATCATAAAAATCGGTTCAGCCGTTCTTGAGTTATAAATGGTGTAACTAACCCGACTTTGTTTTATATATTAAGTTTATTGTATAATTGTATAAAATGCTATACAATGGGAATAAATATAAATTCCCATTGTAATTAAAAGCGGGTATAAATTTCCATTGTTCTGCTTTATAGTTAAGATTTATCTGGTTAAGAGGGAATTTCACCATCCCCTGGATAACTATCCATTATAATAAGTAAATATTGGTGATATGTAGAAAACTCGGATAACTTATCCGATCTATATAATACACATATACAGTCACTATTCATAGGTACTGAATAGCAAACTCGATATACATTATTCTTTGGATGGTGCTTTTGACAGATTATCAAGAGGATGGTGAAATACCCACTAGGTCTCCAATGTTTAGTTAAATTAATTTGACTTTTTGAATGAAAAATCTTATATTCTTTATTTTTATTCTTCCTGAAACATCGGGGACCACAGAAAACAAATTAAGCTTTCATTTAGTTTAGTATAGTGCTGGTGTTATTAATTCACTTTATTCCTTCGAATGGGCCATATGGCAGATGATTATTCAGGAAGATAATAAGTCATTCAGATAAGCCCCCAAAAACCACAATGTACTAACTATTTGTAATGATTCATATTCATTTACGCCTGATATGTGTACCTGCATTATCTGAAACAAAGACACTATGGAAACAATGGATTTAATCTTTTGGAACCTTATTGATGTTCTGCCAACATTTTCTAGAAAATGTATAAAATGTTCCAAAGGGCAATTAGGTTTAAATCTTTCAAAAGTTTTTATTTGAATTTTGTTTTTATTTTATTTTTAGGACGACTACATGGAAGCTTTGAACAAATTAAACTTAACGGTGACAAAAGCTTATAAGGTTAACCCTACTATCAAATTTGAGGTTTTTATCCATAAGGTAAGAAAATTTTCATACGCGTATATAATAATTGAGAGAATTGTCATTTCACCTAGATCTACCTGACAGCTGTTGAATACAGAGAATGCTTGTATGTATTGCTGACTGACTAATTACCTTATAAAGGGAGGTATTGAAAACAACTCAAATTATTAAAGATTGGTTTATTAAATAATACAATACTTTTCTATCTTAATTATAAAATATCAGAAGGGTGCGGTACTATGACACTGAACGAAGATGTTCAACGGAACGAAGCTAGGAAACGAGAGCCGGGTCTGAAACGGTCAACAGCACTGCTCGGATGGTGATGCCAGGGCGCAGATTGTAGAATGTAATTAGAAACCGCAGAACCGCCGCCATGTACAAAAAATTTCCATTTGATTTCTTCCAAAATCTAGTCCCTAATCATGCATTTCTTACAATTTCTGTTTTGAATATTATGTTTGATTCATAATATTCTAAATATAAACTTATGGTAAAACCCTTTCTTATGAATGTTGCGATGTTTGGGGTTAGAGTATTCGAAGCACCGAGACCACATTTTTTGAATGACCAGTATCTCTCTTTGAAAACTTGAGTCAGTTGAGATTACCCTTTCACCGCTTTCCCACCCGGTTCTAAGTAAGTGTGAAGGCACTCTCAAGGACTCAATTTTTTTAATTAAACAAAGCTAATTTGTGAAAAAGAATCTAGAACCTCAACTGTCCCTCAATAATTTCAATCACGGCCTATGTCATCTTAGGGGATGCTGTGTGGAGGGTCTTTTAAAGGAAAGAAAGAAGAGGGAGTTCTGGGAAGGTAAAAGGTATAAGGGGTGGGTAGGAATCTAAGGGTCATAGTGTCCAGGAGTGATGGACTGCGGTGCAAGGCGATGGGTCGAGAGAGTCCGGCTGGAGAGGCCGAAAGGCCTCCCTCAACCAGTATTTCAATCCAGATCGCCAAGTAGCAGGAGGACAGATGCATCCGCAGCCAAGACCCGGATAAACATCACCCCATGAACCCGGGCACCCCTGCTAAGTCACCAAACATAGTGAACTATGGCAGAGGTACCCATACCAGCCTTCCAAATTTGTATAAAAAAAAGAACATATTGGAAACAAACTAAAAAAAATTATGTGTTAGAAATATCTATCGTAATATAAATCATAATCTAACAATACAACAAAAAATTAAAAGAAATTAATTGAAAACTCGCACTTTTTTAGAAGAGGCAACCTTATACAGTAATCACAATCACCAACGCTATCATAGATAATAGAAACGAGGAAAATGGGCCATGAACCATTTTTATGAAAATTTATTAAGTATGAAACCGCACACACAAGAAAATCGCCTTTGTTTCTACCCACCCACCAAATGTATAACTTTTATTAGCTCCACCATTTTGATAGAACGTACAGTTTGGTCATAGCCAGGCAACAGTCGGTACACTTTCATGCCATATCTCCCTATAGCTATAACATAATTATTTTGTTTGATTCACAGGTTGATGGTTTGAGTGATGACTACAAAATGGAATCTCAACGAGACATTCACCAGAGAGCGACCGATGACCTGACGGACTCGGGGGCAGACCAAATCCACCTGAGCTTTCATTTGACTTCCATTTATGACCATTCAATTTTTGAGGCATTCTCAAAAGTTGTTCAAAAACTAATTCCTCAACTTCCCACCCTGGAAAATCTGTTAAATATTTTGATTTCAGTAAGTATATATTACTATCATTACTTCTTAGCAATATTGAAATTGTCCCTAATTCTTATTGTTTACGATGCCATAACATTTTTCACCTGAATACATTTAAAAATAATTTCGCCTACTTTAGCCCTCTTTCCCAGATGTGTCGACTATATAACAAGATAAAGTGTGCTGAAGTAGATATTTTCGTCGATAATTTTTACGGATTCAGAAAAAAGTTCTGGCGCCGGTAAAAAATATGTTTAACTAATTATATTGTGTCAATTGTCTCTCTATGCATGCCTCTCGTGTTTCTTATGTCTCTTGCCTCTCATTGATATGTGTTACTTGAGTGAGCTTGTATATAATTTTGTATTTTTATTTGTGATGTTTTTATTTTTCTAATAATTGTATGGACCTGTATTTAATTGTATGCAATTGTAGATTTTTGTAATTGTATGTCCATATTTGTACGATAACTGAGTTTTTATAACTGGATTGTTCTCACGCAAGTGCGAACATCTGTAAAAACCCAGTATAAATAAATAAATATATTAATTTTGATGACTTCTTCTGTAGGTACTGATAATATTGGGAATATTTATTTATTTGTTTATTACAAAATACCCAAGTTAGCATAGTCCACCTGAGTTTTTACTATAGATATTTGATATCTGAAATAGGCTGTCAGTGCAGTTCCAATTACCGGAGACCGCTGTAGAACTGGTTCTTTATATATAATAATTTATTTATTTATTTACACATATACGGCACAACATGTGCCATTAACATAATTGACATAACATATAAATAGTACAACAACGTGAAGAATAATTAACAGTATAAATGTAAGTTAAATATAAGGAAAAAAATGTAAAGTGAAAAATATGGTACAAAGTATAAGTATAAAGTACAAGCTTTAAATTATTAAGCAAAGATATAAAAGTTAAAAGTTAAAGGTGAGAATTAAATAATAATAATAAAAAAAGTTAAATGTAGAAATATAAGATATCTTTAAAAGGAACAAAGATTTAAATATAAAAAGTAAGAAGTCCTCACAGGAGCAAAGAAAAATAAAAATAAAATAAAATAGTTAATAGGTAGATATTATAGATTACAAATATTAACCTATATGATGAATTTTACAAGTACCTATGATTTCTAATGAATTAATGTTTTGCAAGTTTTGGTAAGCATATTATGTTTACATGATTATTATGTTTACATGGTACTAGAAGACAAATTTTGTTTAATGCATCTTTTGTATGAGGCCAGATTACCGGCGTGATCGATATTTGCATATTTATTGCCAAAAGTATGTAGGCGATTTATTGTTGCATTTTGTTCTGCGGTGGTCCCAGAGGTATTACAATGAAAAGGTGTTTGGAGTCGAGTAGGTCTAAAAATTAATAATAATTTTTTTTATTCATAAAACTGCTAGTTACATGTTTTGAAAATTTTACGACCACCACGCTAGGCGCATACCCGTGTTGTGGTGGTCAATTATCTATAGAGTACTTTAACATATGAAATATAAAAGAAAGTGAAAGAATATAAATTAACATAATATGAAAGAATATTAAAGAATACAAAATAATATAAAAGAATGTAAATGGCTATAAAGTAATATAAAAGAGTATGAAAACATATATAGTAGATTACAAAAAGTATAGAACATAAAAAGGATATATGTATGTATATATGAAAGAATATAAAAGTATGTAATTAAAAAATATATAAAATCAAAGTATAATAGAGTGAGCAGAAAAGGAAGGATTATTATTACTAGCGTATTAATAATATAGATAATGGTATTTTATAAGTGCATATTAAGATACATTGGTAGGTAGTTATGTACATTATTTTTTATCAATATTTATCCAGTTACTTTTGACACCAGTTCCGGATTGCGGAAAGGGTGATCGGTGTACTAATATATTTAATATATATATATAGGTTTAGTTCATGTTACGGGCTGTCAATTCAGAATAATCAATATTACGCAACGTCTACTTACTGTTCACAGAACTACTAATATAATTAATTCCACCTTCGGAGTTCAAGTGACAATACTATATTAGCAGACATATACGCATATAGTAAAGTCAGTTTATAGCTTCATTTACATTCTTAGTTCTTTATTAACCTTTCCCATTCTGTGCTAAAAAAATCCACGCATTCCGGTGATGTGTAATCAATACACCTCAGAAATGGGCGATTTAAAAGTGGAAAAATATGAATATTCATAGCAAATCACTATATTTAATTATAGTTGAAGTCAAAAATGATAATAATCGATATTTAATTGCGGAAAAAATGAAAAAACTATCGGTAGACGCTCACAAAACGAGCGAGCGAAAAATTCCGATGCCGACTAAGGCCGATCGGCTAATGACGGTGCTCTGCTGCGGCCAGTCAGATCAAAAACGACTGACCACTTGACGGTTCTTTTTCTCGTGCTCACTTATAGCGAAATCTTTGAGCTGCTCATAAGCGACGCATTTGATTGTATTGGCGAATTTATATCCGATTTAAACGGTAAATGTATGACAGAGGATTACCTAAAATATGAACTTTATGGAGATTTTAAAGGTGTAAGAATCAATGTGAACTAGATACACATCGCAGGCAAGTCTGGGTTAAAATATCTTATGTTCGATAAGTAACAGTGTAGTATCAAGATGGCCGTGAATGATTTTATCTAATATGTTTACATAAAATCATTCACGGCCATCTTGATACTACACTATGTCTTAGCAATATTGAAATATGTGTCCCCAATTCCCATTGTTTGATGCCATAACACTTTTCACCTGAATACATTTAAAAATACTATCGCCTACTTTAGCCCTCTGACCCAGATGTGTTGACTATATAACAAGATAGAGTGTGCCGAAGTAGATATTTTCGTCGATAATTTGTACGGATTCAGAAAAGTTCTGGCGCTGTAAAAAAATATGTTTAATTGTTAATTGTCAGTTTATTTGTCAATTGTCTCTCTATGCATGCCTCTCGTGACTCTTGCATTGTAATATGTGTTTCTTGAGGAGCTTGTATAAAATTTTGTATTTTTTATTTTATTTTTATTTTTATTACTTATTTTTATTTGTGATGTTTCTGTTTTTCTAATTGTATGTATCTGTATTTAATTGTATGTAATTGTATGTCTCTATTTGTACAATAACTGAGTTTTTATAACTGGATGTTCTCACGTAAGTGCGAACATCTGTAAAAACCCAGTTTAAATAAATAAATAAACATTGTAATTTTTTCTTCCAGAATTCAGCAATTGAAAAAGCTTTTCTATTTGATGTGGTTTCTAAAATATACATTGCTACGGACAGCTCTCCAGTGGACATGCAGAGTTATGAACTCTGCTGCGACATGATAGATGTTGTTATTGATGTCTCTTGTATATACGGGTATGTATTCGACCTTTAACCTTTCAAACCTATTTATTTATACAACACATAACACAAATCTTGTTGTGTTTACGCAATCAAAGTGCTCTAGATTTCACCATAAAATCATGTTGACAGATAATATTTATTATGTATATAGATATTATTGTATATTTCTGC
Source organism: Limnephilus auricula (assembly GCA_951813805.1). Classification (NCBI taxonomy): domain Eukaryota; kingdom Metazoa; phylum Arthropoda; class Insecta; order Trichoptera; family Limnephilidae; genus Limnephilus; species Limnephilus auricula. Next base: position 29,482,498 of record OX638390.1, read on the forward strand.
ATTTACACATTCACAGACACAATGTCAATTGACGTCATTTTAGAAGAGATGTGATATGGCACAATGTACATTTCATCTTTTAATCAGGGACGGGATACAACACCACGGACAGGGAAGTCAAGTTTTATATAGAACTTGTCTATTTGTATAACAACACAAGAACTTGTATACTGATAGTGTCACACCCACAGCTCACTTTTTTTTATTACTTACTGATTTTCATTGACTTCACGCAACACATGTGTCATGTAACAAAACACATTTGACAGCTATGACGTGTCATGTCACAGAGCTCACAGAGATTGGGGATGCCATAGTTTCACTGGCTCCGGACGGGAGCAGTTGGGACTCTTGTGAGGTATTCTCTAAAAAAAAAAAAAAAGCTCAGACAAATATCCGTCAATGTGTTAAGTGTTGAAATTTTTTCTGTTGAACATTTAGCCACTATCTTTGCATTTCACAAAGTAATCGTAAAGGTATCCCCGCAACATATATTTTTTTAATCCTCAGGCTAAGTAGTTGGCTTTTGAGAACAGCTCATATAGATCTCATAAAAATCGGTGTCTGCCTTCCTGGCATGGTGAGAAATATGATCTAAACCAGTCTTTCTCAAAGTGGACGATAACGCCCCGTTCTGGGCGCTGGAGTCTTTCACACCAATAATATCAAATTTTTTTTAATTGTTAAAAAAATAGAATATAGCCGTCCGCGGTCCCCTAGGCTAATGCCCAAAAATTCTGGATGAGAAACAAAACCTATATTGATAGATCCATTTAAATTTAGACTTGCGATTCAATTTGACATTGTTTTTTTTATAACAGTTGAATTTGGCCATAATAATCTTTGAAATGGTGGTCTATTTCTTAATGTGCCACTAACCTGAATTTGAAAATGTTAATAATTCGTTTTGAATTACATCGATAACAACATATAGAATTACATATTCCAAACCCATCCCGAAATGTCCAATTAAATAACAACCGCAAAATGCAAAACTGACCTATGTTTATGTCGCCATCTCTTACCACAACACAATATTCTTCATGCTGTCTCTCTCACAGTCTTGACCCAAACGTCCCTAAGCATTCTTCAGTACCTATGTGGGAGATTTTTTACTCTACACCAAAAACATAGTGCCATCTCGTTTATTGCATCTCGCATGTAGGGACAGAAGATATGAAAGCCCGGGACATTCTTTAAATTGACAGAGTTATCGTAGATATGTGTGAATGGGAGCTTCTATTTGTGACAATAGATGTCACTGCTCGTCACTCGCCGAGGCGCGGCCTCCGGCTATTTCGCGGTACATATCAAATAAGAATAAGAGTGATGCATGATAAATTAAAAAATAAAAAACACACTCATTTTATTTAAAGAATTTTAAATAAAACTGTCACTTTTTCTCGTTCATACAATAACAGGGTGGCCACAGAACCTGGAATACCTGGAAAACCTGGAATTATCAGGGAATTTTACCGAACCTGGAATTATCAGGGAAATGTCAGGGAATTTCAAAATATTTTTAGAATATCAGGGAATTCCAAAAATAAAACAAAATTTGTTATTTTAGATTTGTGAAGTCCCAAAGTTGTGTTTATTATTTTTACTTGTGGCGTGTGTAACAAAAAATATGCCGACAAAGACAAACTAGATAGGTAGGTATTTTTAATGATTATTTTCGTAAATAGCCCTTGCAACACAATCATGTCAAAAATCACCCGCCTTGGTTTTTCCCCAATACTCTATACTATTCCAGTAGGTTCGAAATCTGTAAAGAAAAAGCTAGCAATGTTATAACAAAAGGGTCAGACACCAATTACGGTTGTAAAAGACCAAAGACCCGGACGAACCTCACTCCATGAACCCGGGCACTCCTGCTAAGTCACCAAACATAACGAACCACTTGGAATGACCTGTGGCAGAGGTGTTGGTTATACAATAAATGGTTCCCGGGACGGCGGTACCCATACCCGCCTACCAAATTGTGGTTTTGGCACTTATTGCTTCATCCACATTCAAACATCATATTTGAATTAAGAATTAAGATTTGTTTTTAAGAATTTTCTAAGGTAAGTCATGTGACATGTCGTTTCTGACAAACCGAGCACTTCTTGCTTCATCCACATTCAAACGTCAAACCTCTGAGTGCTTTAACCAATTAATTGCCTGCATTGCACAATCACTCAAAAACCTGTTGTCAATGGTAACGCAAGTGGCGACTCGCACTGCTGGTTCTGATTGCCGAGGCCGGCCGTTGCTAGTTGCCAGCTGTCAGCTGATAGTTCTTCGTCTATGGTTAAACTAGCTTTTTGACCAATCAAGACATAGAAACCAGCCGGTTTTAGTTTGGTTTCAGTTACCTCGTCAGCGGAGCGCCTTAATTTTAACCGTAAACAGCTGATCAGAAATTTGGCGCGAAAAAAATATTTTTAACATCGTTCTAAAGTAGTCTACGAAGTTCAGATTTGCAACATCTATAGTTATAATAGATAAAGCATTTCAATAGCTTCATTTTAAGTCCAAAATAACAAGAGGGAGCTACAAATATTTTTAATTTTTTTTGCTGAATAAAGAAATAATTGGCTTTTTTATCCAGAAAGCAATCCTAGACAATTAAAATGGCGCATATATAAGCCAAAAATCGCTCCAGTGGTTTAATAGATTATTGTGATGCAAAGAAATAATAAATGCTATAGATGACGGAATTCCCTTTAATTCCTAACGAACGATATTCCCTTATATCAAATTAAACATATCAGGGAAAAATGTGGAAACTGCCCTGGAAAACCTGGAATTATCAGGGAATTTTGAAATCCGTTTTTTGTGGCCACCCTGAATAACATTTAAAAAAAAAAACATGAAATTTGCTTTTAATTTCCAAAAATTAACAATTAAAAAAATGACATTTGAATGCATTGTTTGCACATCTTAAGACATTCATTGATACGTTTACCAAAAAATGTTATTTAAGTTATCAAAAATAATAAAATAATATAAAATAAAGATATTAAAATGAAATTTCATTCTTGATATAACCTATAAAACCATTTTCTGACAGTTAAATTTACAATATACGATTATTATGCTATAACCTGAATAAAACTGACGAAAAACAGCACGAATAATCGTAAATATATTGATTACATGAATGAATATAAGAGTGAATTAGTCATTACCATAGAAATCATGAACTAAAACACCATCTCAATTATTTTATTTCTAGCGGGAAAGCAAATGTGCCGGCGCACCATAACACCTTGCGGATATTAATGAAAACAACCATTTAAACACCAAAACACAATGTTGCCATATCAAAACCATTATTATTTTTGTAAGAATTTGAAAAACGAAATGTACAGACTTTACACAATGTGCTACAGAAACACCGGTCGCTAAGTGTTTTTTTTATTAGTAAGGCTGATAGTGTGCACTACTTTTATTTGTTATTTCTATGTACTACATACTTATTTATGTACTTTTTTTATTACTTCACTTTTACTTAACTTTTTTTTTGTTCTATACCTGTAATCTTGGTAATATTGTGCGGTAATTTTTTTTTTTTTTTTTACACTAGGTCCACACAGGAGGCCCTGAGGAAAATAATTTCGCTCAGGGCCTATGTCATCTTTGAGGATGCTGTGTGGAGGGTATTTTTAAGGAAAGGAAGGAGAGGAAGTTCTGGGAAGGAAAAAGGTATGAGGGTTGGGTAGGAATCTGGGGTTCAGTGTGTCTAGATCATCCGCCGCCAAGCCCTAGACAATGAACCCCATGAACCCGGGCACCCCTGCTAAGTCACCAAACGTAGCGAACCACTTGGGGTGACATATGGCAGAGGTGTTGGTTATCCAATAAATGGTTCCCGGGGCGGCGGTACCCATTCCCGCCTCCCAAATTACTACAACCAGGCAACTCTGAAATTAGCTATGTTGGGAAATTGAATTCTAAGATGGTAATCAATCTGATAAATTGGTTGTTGTATATTTATACTGATAAGTATTGTCCAATCGTAGATTGATGTTTTGGGAACCATAAATTTTATATTTTGGAAATAAGAAAATGGCTGATCATTTTTTTATGTACTCATTTACAAAAATTGAATGACATACCTGATGTTAAAGACAAAATTGCAACTTTACATCTGTGGGAACCAGAATTACCAAATTATAAAATTAAACTATACACTTTTTACAATCTTTGATTTTTCCAATATATTACAACTTGTCATGCTTTTAGTGTGTAAGCCAAAAATGCTGATATCGGAGTTACCTAGTTGTAGTAATTACCACACAATATTTTGGTGAATAACCTTTTTTAAGACTGATAAATAATTGTTGCTTTGTGATTAATTGTTGCTTTTTGTGTATTTAGGTTAGTTGACGATACTGAAGCTGCGGCATTTAACAGTCAAAGCTTTAGTCTAATAAAGCTCAATAATGGAACCATCTTATACCTGCGAGAAGTCAACAAGTTTCTTGCATTGGTCTGCATTTTGAGGGAAGATAATTTTGATAAACAAGGTATGCATTACAAGATATTTGATCTGATTGGTTGACTCCCATCGCAAGAGTCCCTATTGCCCCCAACCATCTGGGGCCTGTGGAACTATTGTATTCCCAATTGGGGTGTGTTGTGAGGCTGAAGGTAGCGGGGAGGGGAAGGAGATGGGGTAGAGGAAAGTGGAGAAGTATGGCTATTTCGATCAACAGTCGAGGATCTTAACCGTTCGAAGACAGACACGCCATCCACTTTTTCCTCATTCTACCTCAGAGGCTTCTTCCACTGGTCATGAATCCGCCATTATTTCCTTATGACCCATTTCAGCCCTGATTTATACATAGTTTAATGCTAAATATATATCATAATTTCCAATAGTTTCATGCTAAATCAAATTCACGAGTTCATGGATAATTAAAAGAATAATTTCGCACCAAATACATTCAAAACTTTTAGGCCGGGTTGTCTCACAGAATTTGAACAATTTGTCACATTTCAAAGTTCATTTTAAAGTATGTGAGACAACCGGCCCATAATGAAATAATGACAGAACTTTCATAGAACATGAATTTTAACTTTGAAATTTGATAAATTGTTCAAATTCTGTGAAACCGCCCTTCCGTCCATCCGTCCTTATTCATGCAAAATATGTAATAAAAATACTATCCCATTTTATCAATAACTAACCATCACGCCATTTTCTCACAAGGGTGGGAAGAGGAAGGATCGTCACACGACTGTGCCTCAGTATACACTCCTTGATACATACACCATATCATACATACACTTCTGTTATTATTTCTCCTTCCTCTGGACTCCTCAACTTCTTCTACCATACTTCCACATCATATTATCTCCTAACACTTCTTTCTTTGTTTATCTGCTCTTCACCTCCAAATCATCTAAGCGTCCCTTAATATTTTTCTTTCCGAATCTCCACATTCTAATACATACATGGTTTTACCAAATGCACATAGATTGTTTTAATATTTTCAGGTGTAATCGATTACAACTTCTTGTGCTTTCGCGAAGCCATAACTCAAGTGTTTGAGCTGAGATGCAAAGGACAGTCGATGCTTGCGTCCACACCTAACGAACTCGAACTGGAAGTCCCCGTGCCATCGTCTGGGATGCCCATCAACTCCACACCAATCATGATGAACGGCAACGCACCCGGAGACAATGCATCTAGAAATAATACCACTCTAACAACCTGAAACTATATCACTATTTTATTATAATGACATAGTTATCTATATTTTTAACATATATTATGCTGTACAAATAAGCTACAAGTTGATGACTGTACAGATATTAATAAAGATATATTGAATTATTTTTAATAGGTGATTTTATTTGTAGCCGTTGAATTATTATTTTTTGGAATAAACATATTTTTTCATATTCATAATTGCTACCATTATAATTATTATCGCATGTCTGAAATGGGTGCCGGATAATGCAGTATGTTAATACTTTGAATTCCGAATAATAATAAAAATCACCCCAAGGGCCCTGTAGAAATATTTATGTATAATATATAATAAAATGAATATAACTAGCTTACAACTGAGATTTGTAATAATAACCAATGACTTACATCAAATAACGGGTTGTTTCACAGAATTTGAACAAGTCATAGAATTTCACAGTAAATATTCGAGTTCTGTGAAAGTCCTTTTCAAGTTCTGTTATTACAATGTAATAACAGAACTTGAAAAGGACTATGGTGAAACAATTCGTCCGAAGACTTTTAGCTAGTGCTTAACTTAGTTTTGATACTTGATCTGAAAACCAATAACTTATGATGTTTATTCGAAAAGCAAAACAATAATGTTTGTTATCAAGGGAAGATAAAACTGACAAATAATAATATGGGAATCCTTTTACAGAATCAACTCTTTTGTTTACGACAGTTCTGACAATGAAGAAACAAGTACATAAATCATAATCCTACTTGTGAAATTTTTACTAGTATGTTTTAAAAAAGTCTGTGAATGTCACAGTTGTGTCTAAACTGGTAGCGAATTAAGTTTAAAATTTAGTAACTGTTCATTGTTAAATTGAACTCTTCAATAACTAAATATGTATGTAATACATTGGAGAGCAGGTTAAAGATTCACCATAAAACTTATTCAGAAATAGAAGTCATGTTATTGTGTAAAGCGTAAATCCACATAAGTATAGCTTTTTGTTGAGTTTTCGAATTGAAAACTTATATCTGGCCACGATGGAGTCCTCATGCCAGAACTGATGATGCCACACATCTGGTAGGATTGAAGCTGTGGTAAGAATTCAAAGAAAATTTCTATGCTTGGTAAATTGACCTCCGAATTATTAAACAAAAAAATTGGCCCTCGCCTCTGAAATAATTTTGTCCAAAATTATTAATCTGTAGTATCTTTTAAATTTAAATCTGGTGTATAATCTAATAAAACTGACTTTTAACCATACATTTAAAGGTAATAATATTTTTAATTTACTTTTGTATTGGATCAACTTATCTAAAAATATAATTTTCATTTTAAAATATCTCAGTATGAGTAAATATGGGTATAAAAATTACATTAAAAATATGTTCATTTTTTGACACATATGCCATTTGACCATTCATAAGTTCATAAGTATTTGATTCACTTTATCGTACCGTGTCTTCCTCGAGAGTCCTCAACTTCTTTTACCATTCACTTCCACGTCTTACATTCTCCTTACTGGAAAATAATATTTAATGTGATTTTTAGGCAAAAAAATTACACTTAGGAGGATTGGTTGTGCGGACTTTTTCATTAAAAACTTAGTTTTAGATTTTAGGCAAAATTACCAATAAAATGTGTTTTTTTTATTCTGAAGGGCGCTCTAGATATTAGGTAAGTAATGTGATTGCTCGGGCCCCAGAGCCCCCCTTTCGGCAGCCGTGCCTGTGAGTTCTGGGCTCCCCTTGCCCTGAGCTCATACCCCGCGTGATCATAAAGACAAGGGGGCCTTGAAGGACCTAGTCAGCAATTGCTGAAATGCTAACTGATGCTGACCGTTGGATCCGCCATGGATCAGCCCCTTTCCCAGTATGTTTATTATATTTGAACTCCGAATAAAAATGTTATTATTTTTTTTACAATTAAGTTTTTTTTTTAAATTAGTCTATACTTTCCTTTTACTAACCACATAACTAATAACTTGAGGAACCATTTTAAAAAAAATATGGTACCACAACTTACCCCTCTTTTGGGCTACATCGGCTACATAATAATTTATTATTTTGAAGTGGACAACATTATCCTTGTTTTAGCTGTCATTTTTCTGCACTTGCGATTTCTGTCAGATTTCATGGTGCTTTCCGGTTTGTCGTATTTTCGAAGATTATAGAATTATTCTGATTTCTACAATAGTGTAGTTATAAAAGAGTGTCATTTATCGTAAAAGGTGAGTGAAATTTTATAATTATTTGTAAATTAGACGAAAACAACCCAATGTGTCCACAATAATTCACCGTCTTGTGAAACGATACGCAAATAAATCAATATTACCGTCTGCGAAATTAAAAATACAATTTTTGAATGGTAAATCTAATGATTCTACTTAAATACCTTGAATTCTTTTAAACCGAAAGTTTATATTTAATATAGCTAATTTCATAATAATGAGCTTCGTCATTTCTATTGTTTTATTCACAAAATTGGAAGGTGATGGTTTTTTAATGTCTTGTATTTGATTGAAACATGTGCAATTTTGGTGTTTTACGCATACCTGTCGTATTCTTTGTTTTACAAAACCGATGGATAAAAATGCCACTTTTAGTGGGTAGAAATACCACTTTTGATGGCCCATGTTTAGGTCTCCTCCATGTTAATCATGTTTTATTCATCTCTTAGAAAACAATCCTGGTTCGCCCAATGAATGCCCAAAATTTAGAATAACCCTAGTTTTATAATGGTGTCTATTTTTCTTATCATTAATCAGATTCATATACTTAAATGTTTTCAATAAATATAATAATATTAGATGTTTGATCATAGTTTCCATTGATATCTTCACTAGCACAACTGGAAAAACAAGGATTTCATTTCTGTAAAAATCACAACACTGTTTTATTCACTTATATGTTAGAATTTCTTTATTATAAGGCTGGCATCATCACCAGTTATGACAGACTGTACGTAACTTCAGAGCTATGCACTCTATGCAGTCCATGGAGGCTGAAAGTTCTTATGTGTACATTGTACAATAATTTTATACACCATCGATCAATTCTTATTTAGAGCTTATCGAATGACAAATTTTAATATCTCCAGGTATGGAGATAAACCAAAAGTAAAAGTAATTGGCATATCTATTTATACTCTACAATTGAAGGGTTTTTAAAAAATGCTAATAGTATGAGGTATATAGGTTGTATTAATAAAAATAATTGTTTCATTTAAAATATATATTACCGGAGTTCTCCAACCTTACAAATTTGACTGTGGTTAATTTTAAGTGTCATGCGTTTTACAGTTCGTGTCTAGCAATTTTTAGGTAGATACTTTGGTAGGATAAAAATAATAATTGGATTATTACGGGCGACGTTTTTGTGAAAAATCATCCCAAGGGCGCATGGGAAGTATGTAAAAAAGTCTAAGTCAGTTGAAGAGGTACCTATTTAACTAAAAATGACCACAAGACTGTTTGATAGAATATTCATGTATTGATTTAGTGGTTGTGTTATTGTCAGAAGAAGCTACCCTCGCAGTTCCTATAACAGGCAATTTTGGAAAATGGGCAGAGTTCAACTTCTTGAGCAACTTACTATGTTGTGTAGACTAGCTGATTTTTGGTTTAATGTCATGAGTTACCTTGGGTTAAGACAATAAGAGTCCCTACGGTTCCTAGTTGGCTGGAGCTGGCAGGACTATGGCATCCTCAATTAGGGTATGTTGTAGTTGTAAGGCAAAAGGACATACGGATGGAAAGGAGATCAGGAGGAAGAAGGTTGGGAAGTTCCTGGTTTTTCAGATCTGGTCACCAAACATGTCAAAGTCATTTCAAGCAATGTGTTTCGTTTCTGAGTGTTGGTCTTTCACCTGGGTAATACTAGAGTGCCTGCTACACAATTTCTACCAGTGCATCATAACTAGTGGTTCTGTGAATAATAGACCTAGCATTTTCTCGTATTTAATAAATCAAATCCAAAATTTCTTCTAAAATTATAAGATTTGAGTACTTAAATACCATCTTACTTAAATATAAACCATTATATTTTATGCAACTTTTAAAAATTATATACATCTATTCGACGGCTGGCGTGGTCGAGAGGTAATGCTCTTGACTCCCAATCCGAAGGTCGCGGGTTCGAACACGGCCTGCGCAAATAAATTTTATTTGATTAATGTGTGTGATTTCACAATTAATTAATTAAAGAGTGGAAGATACTCTCAGTATCGCCCTGGTGTAAGACCACCATTCAGAATTGAAACGTTGCTTGAAATGGCTTTAGCCGTGTTTGGTACCAGATCCGAATAGCCAGGTACTTCCCTACCTTCCCCTTCCCCAAGTCATTCCCCTCGCCACTACCTTCAGCCTCACAACATACTCCAATTGGGGATGTCATAGTCTCACTGGCTGAGAGCAGTTGGGACTCTTGTGGCGTACTCTGATAAAAATAAATCATTTTTGTTGAATGAAGCAGAATCTTGAAAGTGGTAATTAACTCACTTTCTGACATCAGAGTGAGCTGAAACTCGGCAGATAGACTTGTTGTCGATACAATGCATTATATCAACTTTTGGTGACAATCACGCAGACACGCGGACATATGCAGGAAAATTAAGTAGATTTTAAAAATCTGAATTTCGCAAGGCTGGTAGCGCGGTCGATTCCCTGGGATTCGATCACTGGGAAAGAAGGTTCAAACCTTAGTCGAGCCAAAATATATATATTTTTAAAAATTTTTACATGATATTTGAAAATAGAATATAGTAACAAAAAGAGTGTTTGCGGGTTTTTTTTTTAAATTTCAATTAACGTATTTGTTTTATTTTTTTATTGCAATTTTTGTAACATTACAACAGTTGGAAAAAACAGGATAATAACAAGTAAATATTTAAAAAAAAAGTGTAATCACAAGACTTTGCTTGTAGGGTTACCAGATCCGAAAATGAGTTTTCCTGACAATATCACTGATATATAAATTATACAATTTGTCCAAAGAAACATCACTATCTCAATGACAATTCTTTTTTCCATGTAATTAAGTCCAAATACACATAACGATTTAAAAAAATAATGGAAAAAAACTAAACTATTAATACGGCCACCATCTTGAAACGGAAACGGAACCTACGAACAAATTTACTGACGAAATGAAAAACCGTCGAGTCAGAAAGGTCAGGACTTAGCCACTACGCCCAGTCTATTATTTATTTATTTTAGAAAAACAACAGCTTTTTTTAAAAAAACCGATGCCAAAAGAATTTATATTAATTATTGCCGAGTTGATTTCTGAGGCGACTGTCCTCAAATTTATTTCCACTGACTCATGTTTATGACCGCGAGAAGGGTGGGTAACCCAGCCCTCAGCCAGCTTTGGCACTCATTACATATTTTTTATACTATTGCATGAAATTAAATATTTTGTTGAATATTTAATAATATTGGTTATTTCACCCAGTTTTAGATTTTGCTCGTAAGTTATCTGGTTTTAAAACTAATCTATACTGCACAACAAAAAGCAAGTTTCGAAAATACATTGAATTTTTTTGTGTAAATACCGCACGAGAGTTCCGACTGTCCTGAGCCGGTGGGACTATCTCATACTCAATTAGCTTCGTTCAGCACAATGACATGTGACGAATGAGTCAGACGAGTGCCAAAAAGTTAATAATCAAAAATTGTTATCAAGCAATAGTTGGAATATTCGTGGAAAGGCCCGAATATGGAAAATCGTCGTTGCATCTAGAATATGAACCATGTGATACTCAGTACATTCTGAGAAAATCGATAAAAACTGTTAAAAAAATAACAAATAACAATTCTATTTATGGACAAAGTAGGAAAAATATATTTCGTTCATTATAAGAATATATTTATGGCTAACATTAATTATTTTATGCCAGAAAATTGAATTTGAACGCGTTTTTCTCACATGCTTCATATTCTATGCACAGTTTTTGTCACATGGTTCATATTTTATATACAGTTTTCGTAATTTTCGTTGTTTGTTTTTGGGGTGTTATGCCGTGTTGTGCTACCTCCTTCTTTAGCCGACGTTTCGGACAGCGTTGCAGTGTCCATCATCAGGGCAGATCCGTCGATGGATCTGCCCTGATAATGGACACTGCAACGCTGTCCGAAACGTCGGCTAAAGAAGGAGGTAGCACAACACGGCATAACACCCCAAAAACAAACAACGAAAATGCTTTTGGCCGTGAAAATCTAAAAACGTATCAGTTTTCGTAATAATTATAATACCATAATAATGTCAAAATACTTAATTTAAATTTATTCAAATTTGACAGCCAGGCATAACAAAATGATGTTAATGTTATGTATATACCAAGGCAATTGAATTGTGTAGTGGTATGCTCATGCAGAGGATATGACTTTTTTTATTTATTTTTTATTATGTACTATTTTGATTGTCCTCACATAGTTTATTTTCTATCGCCTTAAATATTTGATATTTTTACATGGCTCAAATTGTAGAAGATAAAGAAACAACGAAGAAAAATAACTGTATATTTAACTAATTTTCGTCAAAATCGTCACATAGTTCATATTAAATAAGCAACGATGATATATTATTTTACTATTGATTTTACTCTTTTGTTTGCTAAATTATTTATTTGATAGTTCCGAACTCTAGTCTTGAAATCTAGTTGTGTGTCCTCTGGAGCCTGGGTTAAGCTATTGAATTTCATCTAGGAAAAATAATTGTTATATTTTTGACGCGAGCTTGGAATTTCCACAAAACCTATTTTGTGTGAAGTTATGTTATATTTGCAGTAGTATTATTTTTTCCTCTGCTTCATTATTACCCTTATTATTTACTTTTACCGCGGTGTAAAACAACCTTACCTTGTGGCGCGACTTCCGCACCTGCGTATCGTACGATACCGGGGGAGAAAGAGGGGAGGAACGCAGCCTCCTGATTGGCCAGCGGCGGCCGCGCGACTGTGGCGCGACTTCCACCACCCGCGCTTTTCCCCCGCCATCTTGAATCTCCAAAACGCGTTTTCCCGCCGAAATCCCCTCCCGCCGCGGAGGCTCGACCTCTACGTCACGAGACAACAACATACGATCTCAATTTATGAAATTATTCGTTGTCTTTTCTGAGGCCACATCACTAAATTTGCATTCCATATTGTGTATTTGCATCATTACACTACACGCTTTAAGTAAAGGCTCCGTTACGCGTCAAGGAAAAGCTTAGGTAAGCGTCGTAGAATTAATTGTACGAAGTATGTATTAGTTTGTGTCAATATCCAACTAAATAATATTTTTATTTTTATTAGAATAACTCTTATATAATATCAATGAAAAAGATAGCTGCCAATAAATAATATGGAAAAAAATTGTCGAAAATAATATTGTTAATTCTGAATTTGAAATATGATATTGACATAAATGTCTTAAAATAAGATATCTTAGTGGCCCAATTGGTCAAGGCGTTCTTCTCGGTAAGAAGAGAGGTTCTAAGTTCGAGTCCCAGTTGCGACCGTAAACTTTTTATTTTTATGTGTATTGTTCATATTTCGTTTAGATATTATTTTCTTCATCTTTAGTGATAAATAATATTATTTTTCTGCCGTTGAAAACTTAGTTTTGCCCTCTCTTTCTGTTACATACGTCGTTTATGAGGAGAGGAGAGGAGGGGAAAAATCACATCTTTCTGTATCGAACTTAGGACTTTCTCGTATCTCACAGATAATCAAAAATTATAATAGGTATATTTTCCTCCGTTAAATACCAGTTCACAGTATGAATGAGGTGCCTACTTTCAGACTAATATAATGTATAATTATAATATGAAAAGTAGAAGATGTTTAGTCCATTTTCCAACTTGAAATACGCCTCTAGGAATAAACAATTCTAGGAATATGACGCAGTAGTACGTAGTAAATCATACAAACGTTAACATCAGACATAGTAACTTTTTTTGTGAATTCTCTACTCATTGATGGTTATTGATTATGATGATTCGTAGTGACTTGGTTTCACTCTCATGAAAGAGTCGGTACGGCCTCAAAGAATAAGGTTGAAGCAGAATACATCAAGTGCAATGGGCACTGTTACAAGATAATCGGATTATTTTTTTAAAAATGAAAATCGTGCCAGAGTCATAATTCAATGAGTATTATTGAATTTGTAAATACCTACGACATGTTGTGTAACAAGCAGCGGGCAATAACAACAGATGCTTGTTTATTCTATATCACAATCCGACCATCAAGGCCACAACGGTATCGGTGCAAACTTACCTTGTTTGTCTCGGGCTCTATTCTCGAGTTTCTACCGGAAATTTAATCATATCGTTGAATATACAATATGAACCATGTGATACTGAGTAGGTACATTCTGAGATAATCGATAAAAAAAACTGTTTAAAAAATAACGAAACAGAAAATAACAATTATTTTTATGGACAAAGTAGGAAAAATATATTTCTTTCATTATAAGAATATATTTATGGCAAACATTAATTATTTTATGCCAGAAAATTGAATTTTAACGCATTTTTCTAACACGCTTCATATTTCTATGCACCGTTTTTTTCACATGGTTCATATTCTATACACAGTTTTCGTCATAATTTAAATACCATAGTAATGTCAAAATATTTAATTTAAATTTATTAAAATTTGACAGCTGGGCATCACAAAATGATGTTAATATTATGTACATAACCAAGGCAATTAAATTGTGTATTAGTATGCTGAGCATGTGACTTTTTATTTATTTTTTTTATTGTGTATTATTTTAATTGTCCTCACATGATATATTTTCTATCGCCTTAAATATTTGATATTTTTACATGGCTTAAATTGTAGAAGATGGAGAAAAAAAAAAGAAAAATAACTGTGTATTTATCTTATTTTCGTCAAAATCGTCAAATTGTTCATATTAAATATGCAACAACGATATCTCATGTTATAATTTAAGGTTTTACCTAGTTAAAAATGAAAATAAATAGTATTAAATAAAATTGATAATTTATCCTTACATAAAGATAGCAGCCCATAAAATATGCGTTAAGAAAATGAAAATAGTGTTGGTAGTTCTCCAGTCGAAGTATGATACAGTTAAATATGACTGAATCGGATAGGGACACATTAGCTTAGGGGTTAGAGCATCCGCCTGGAAAGCCGAAGGTCCTCGGTTCGAGTCCCATATGTGACCCGATCTTTTTCTGGTTTTTCTGTTCCAGATTTATATTTTCACAAATATTGTCTTCATTGATTAAAACATATCTCATAGTGCTGGTGGTATCTGGTACCTGGTACGATACTCTGTTCGAAATTGAAACTGATTCGAGTCTATCGAGATTGTCAAACTTTTCGGTTTGTGTATTCTTGAAATATCTATAAATACGTTCGCCGGGCGAGTGATATCTGGCATTCTTTTATTTTTTTTAAATTTAAATTTAATTTAATAATTATTTTTAATTTTAATTTTACAAAAATGAAATAGAGTTCTACGAATTAAACACAAAAACAATAAATATATCTCTGTCAGATTTATAAATGTGAAAAATAATAACACCTATGTATGTGGCGATGGGCATTATCGAATAATCGAAGTAAATCATATTTCATTCGTAAAAAAGTCGATCACACTAGAGCGCGGATGTCGTTTTCGGCGCACGTGCGTCTCAACCTCGTCTCTGCCTGAAATTTGTCAATTAATTTCCTCTGTGAATCGATCATTCGTTCGAATGCATTTTTGCATTTATTTCATAACCTATTGAAAATCTCAATGTTTCAAATTATTCTATCCGAAATGTTTCGAATTAATATCAATCGATTATTTTTCGAATCGTTATGTTTCGAATACATATTAATTGTTTATATATAATTAAAAATACATTATTTATATTGTTAAATTATCACTATTTGTACGATTAAAACACCACTCGTTTTGACATTATCCATTTTTTCTTTACTAGTTACGTTCGATGTGTATAATTTTTTTAAACAATCACAATCAAACTATTCCTTAATATACGAAGCGTATTTATATAATTCAACAAATAAGCGATTGCGCAAACATAATTCATTTTCCTTCACGATGCATCGCCAAGTGATGACATAAGCCCTTAGGGAATTTATTAAAAAATATATTTTTTATTTTTATTATGATTGGCAACAACCCTCTCGTTATTATGATCAGCATTCCTGAACACTACAAAAGACCTTGCGAACCGCGCGTCACAGGCAACATCGCAGAATGTGGAATCGAGCCCCCGGGTTGTTTTCCATTATATTATTATTGTCTTGTTAGTTTTGGCTAGACTACGACTGTGACGTTGTAATTTGTTTACATCCACCACAATAATAATAGTTGAACTTGTTATGATGATGCTTCCGGATAATGAGCGGTGTCCTCGACTCGTTGTTTTTCGAGTTCGTCTACATCTACATACCAGCTACCAGCATACCTAATACCGATGAAGACGTAACAGATAGAAGTGTGTTGTGTGTGTTTCCTTTTGCCAGAAGTAAGCAAAATTTTCCCTTACTGCTAGTGAAATAGATAAAATATATCGATAACGGAAATTTAAAATGCTGTAAAGGACAAAATGTTTATTGTTCAGAAGAGTAAAAATTAAGTTTTTAAGTTAAAATCAAATGTCCTGTTTTTGTAGACCTATATTTATGATTTTTATTGTGAAATAACATTAAATAGATGTTTCAGATATACTTAACATTTTTTTGTAATTTTTTTCAGTATGTATTTTCTAATTTTCAGAAAAAAAATCCTTTAAAATGGACGTCGTAAAAAACGCACTTATTTTAACAGAAATATTTATACGACGCTGATCGAGCGAGGAAAAACGGATAAAATAACATGTTCAACAACTCATTTTTGGATTTATTGTCCTTCACTGCATTTCAAACTTCCGCTTTCGATATATACATATATGTATATCGAAATTATTTCTCGGGCATAAATATAATAAATTTCAGTGGCCCATTCGGGCGGTTTCACGACAAAACAGTACATTGAAGATAACTGGAAAAAGAACAAACCTGAACGTAGGTAACCTAACATTTTTTTAACGCGTTGGTTCTGTTTTATCTGGTTACCGTCTGCGGCTTACTATTTACAGTCGATAGGTTTTATCAAACATATTCATTTCGGTTGTGAGTCTGTCTGTGCGCGATTTTAACTCTGTTTCAATGAACTCGGATTTGTTTTGAATTACATTATCATTTTTCAAAATTGGAACTGACTGTGGCAAAAATTAAGACGATAAAGTATCTACCAATAATTTAATATTAACAGATAATTATTTTAACTGTCTTTTTAACAACATTGTATATCAAGAATTCAGACAAGCGATAAAGTACCTAACCTACCAGTAGTGTTCGGTAACTTTTCGATTAGGAGTGCCAATATTGAAAAATACGACATTATCGATGTTGTTTTAGCTGAAAATGAATTGTTTTTTTTTCAGAAATCAGTTATTTAAATATAATTTTCTGAATTCTTTTAGTTTGGGGAAGTGCAGCTTAATGTATGCCCCCTGTATGTATTTGTGTATTTTATTTGTATTTAATTTAATTAATTTCTAAAATAGCGTCTTGTCAAGTAAAGACAAATCTCGCGATTTTTCAAAAAAGCGTATCTACTAACTAGATTTATTAACATAATAAATAATAAATATCACGTGATTTTTCACGGGTGTGTGGTGGTACCAATATAAATAATTGTTGACATCAGTTTTCTTTCAAATTTAATAATC
This sequence comes from Limnephilus auricula, assembly GCA_951813805.1. Taxonomy (NCBI): domain Eukaryota; kingdom Metazoa; phylum Arthropoda; class Insecta; order Trichoptera; family Limnephilidae; genus Limnephilus; species Limnephilus auricula. Next base: position 29,499,929 of record OX638390.1, read on the forward strand.
CACTTCTATTTCTTTAGCTGTTCACTGCATAATAACACAATAATACCTAATAATTTGTGCATATTGCCTGCTAAAAATGACGACTTGTTTGTGCATTTATACCGCGTGCTAAATGACAAGACTTGTTTGTGTGTTTATAGTTCCACGTGGGCGTGGCGATCCTGCCCCAGAATTATACGCACGAGTTTAGGAAACAATCCGATTTCTCGGAATATCCGGGGCTAGTTTCGCGCTACTGCGCGTGCGCAGATGCCATATCACTAATTTTCGCCATGTAAATTTTATGTTTTTATCAAACTTTTTTTTAAATTTTATGTTTTTATAAACGTTTTTTCCGTCACATTTTTCTGCGTATTTAAAATACTCGAACAGTAAACGCTGACTTTATGAAATTTTCAAAGCTTTTTCTGTCTTAAATTCCTAGGTCAAGGCCAAACTTCTAGGTCATTTATACAAATCTAAAGTTTTTTCCAAGATTGGTGAGATTTTGCTCACTTAATCTTCAAAACAAAATAAAGATCACTGTCATGAGATTTCAAAAAACTACCCCCATCCCTTTTTTCTTGTTCCTTGAAACAGAATTTTGATACCTCTTGATGAAATTTTGCACACTTGACGTTCAAAATAAGAAGAACATTACTGTTTCCTGATTTTTGAAGAACTGCGTAAAGCCCGGGCAACGCCCGGGACTTAATTAAATCGCGAATTTCTACCGATTTCTTACATATTTTCCAAACATTTGAAGTTTTTAAACTCTTAATTTTTTTTTTAAATAGTATCTATACCTACATTCCCCACGTCGAAAAGATAAATATTTGAAATTCCCTCGGTAGAAATAAATCTCAAAGTATGCTCCGAAAATTATCTATTATTTACACGTTTGTTTCTGTTATTTTTTATATGTATGAAAAAAATCACAATGGTTCGTTAAATGCTACTTAAACAAACCCCCCCGAGATTTTGCTCTTTTTTAAACGAGTCGTGTTTTATTTAACATTTTCACATTTTTTGCTTGAATATTATCGTTTTTTTTTTATATAAGCGCGCTCCCTCTAACATCCGTATTGTGGTATCTCTCCTTCTTCTTTTTGTGCGGGTAATATCGGGCCTTAAGCTGGTCGCTGATAATCTATGTCCCACTAAAAACACTCAAACTATGAAATTTAATTTTCCTTGGAGTTTTTGGAAAATTATTATATTTAATGATTAGCGTAAGTAACTAGATTATACGAGTAAAATCTAATACCTGTATTGATTGTCGGATGTCATATAATATCTTATCCAGGCACCGCTGGGTACCTAATTTACATTTACACCATCCCATGGATCTATTGTTGATTTGAAAAATCATTTCCCGGATATTGCGCAGAATAGTGTGTTACCCCCTTGTGCGAAAAATGTTATTTTTTATAATTTTTTTTATCATTATTTATTGAGTTAGTTTATACAACAAGATAATATTTCATTTTGTAACTTTAAATATTTTTACAATAAACATAACACTTCTTTTTAAATACATTCATTCTTCAGACTTTCAGGCATTTCATCATACATCTTCAGTCCTCTGTACATTAGGCAGTTCTGTGATTTAGATTTCTTCATATGTGCCAATCTTATTATATTTACACCTCTGGTTTCGTAATTATGTACATCTTTATTAAAACAATTTCATCCTTAAAATATTTTGGCATTTGGTTGTTGATGACTTTATGGACAAAAATTAACACATTAAATAACAGTCTCTTTTTTACTGGAATCCAATTAAGCTGCTCTCTCATTTGATCAACCTTTGCGTATTTGCCTTTTCCCAGTATACATCTCATAGCTCTATTCTTATAACATCTAGCCTGTTCAAATTTCCTTCATTGGCCAAATATAACATCGCAGAGCAATAATCGAACCGTGGAGCAACTATAGTTTTATAAATGAGCTCTATACTGTTTCCATTCTGTTTTTTTCTTAGTCTTCTAAGAAAATTGACCTTTTTTATACCTTCTTTAGCACATATTCAAAATTTGCTGTGAACGTTAGTTTTGAATCCAGTATTACACTCAGGTATTTGATCTCATTTACTTTTTCAATCTTTTCATTATTTATTGTCAAATTTAAATCTGTGTTATGCATTTTATTGCCTATTTCCATATATTTTGTTTTGTTTATCTTCAGTTTTAACTTGTTTAGTTTCAGTAATTAAAATATTTGTGTTCGAGAAATTGTTGCGTTGTAAGGTAATAAGGGAATACCGCCGATAACATTTAAATGCCTTATCATCCAAATACTGATATAATAAACACGCGGTTTTGATATCGAATTAGCATCCTGGAGACCTACACAGAAACACATTTATACCACCAAAGTAAACTTCCTGCTTTACCCGAATTTCAACTTATTATTTTTTTCGATTTTTTATAACAATTGAAAAATATGGATCAAATAGTGTCGCATTTTGTTTTATTTTTTGATTAACACATTGATATTACAAAGCTTCATAGGTCAAGATGGAAATCGCACTGCGAGCTGAAAACAGTTGCATTGACTTTGAAAGTACAAACAGATCATGCTGTGCTGTAACGGAATAATTTAATAAATGCACAATTTTAACAGTGAACACAATTAGTCTTTGTTTTGGGTACAATCAATTTGCAAGGGTGACATTTAGAGCAGTTCAACAAATTGTTGAAACCGCGAAAGTCCACTTTTTGGCGGTTTTGAGTTGAATATGCAGAAAAAATTCCTGTAATTTATTACATTTTGAATGAAAGAATGAAATACATAAACAGTATATTAACTGATTTAACTAATTACAAAACCACTGGAGTCCAATTTACTTTAGAGAATAAAACAAAATATATTAATAAATTGACATAATATATTTATTTATTATTTATTTATTTATTTTTTCATGTTCTCTATAAAACAGTTATACACCAATATATATCATAGAGAAGATTATAAATTACAAAGTACACAAGGGCAGTTTTACTACTTAGTGACATTTGCTAAAAGATAGTTGCTGAACTGTCTGTAAGTGACATTGAAAATGTCGATGGTCAATGCAGAATCGTTAAGCAGTTGAGTCGCTCTGTTTATTGGCGCGTTCTGATATGTAGAAGTTCTCACTTTCGGAGCATAAAAAAGTGCATGGGATTTACCACGAGTATACTTGTTAGGGACGTAAAAATTAACCTCTTTTAATATAGGCGGATTGAGTATGATACCAGAGATTAGCTTAAAAAAGTGTTTACCTAAAAATATTTTTCTGCGGGCTTCTAAGGTGTTGAAATCGAGCATCCCTGTTAAGAACAAGGATGGATAAAGGAATGGATAGTACGTATATTCCCTCATATACAGGTAACGCAAAAATCTTTTTTGTACTTTTTCTATTTCTAGGATATGGTTTTGTTCAGAAGGGGCCCAAATAATGGAACTATATTCCAGGATGCTACGAACAAGTGCTTCATATGTTCGACGTATTGCAATTCCATTAGTAAATGATCTCGCATTACGAAGAACAAATCCAAGCATTTTGTTGGCGCGGGAGACAATGTCAAATATGTCTTAACTATAGCCAAAAACGAATGAAATATACCGTTCACAGATCTTAATTATTGCAGTAAGAAAAAAAGTAATAGACCTTCAAACATTCAGTTCACAAACGCAAAAATCGCTTTCCTGAACAAAAGTCCAAAGTAGACTCCCGTGAATTATCCTTTAAGGTATCCTTGTGGGTTTACTCCCAACTCTTTTTCAACAGAGTTTCATCGATTATATTCACTCTGGGTTAGCTGAAATCATTTCAGTCCTGCCAGAGTTTTACCTGAAGAGGCGCATTAAGAGCCGGAAAGCAACTTGCTCTCTACAGTTAACTTTAGCCTTTTATCGGTAATCCCAGCTGTGACATCCCTTCCAGCTTGCTGCTGCAGGGTGAAAATTAACCAATAAACATCCCTCACCCTAATTAGTAAGAGACGAAGCGATGCGGGAATGAGAAAGTATTCGAGATCGAAGAACTAATCATTGAAATGACTTGGAAATTAGATGGTTTGTTACAGTGCAAATTTCATAATACCAGAGCTCACCGTTCATTTGATTTTGCGCCTTCAGTCGAGCACATTAAAATCCATTGCTTTTATTTTCAATTTTAATCAAATTAATAGACTATTAGTGGATTATCCTAGAATGTTTCCTTTCCGATTTCCATTGTTACTTGTTGAATGATTTCGAAATTAAACTCGCTTCTCAATTCGTAGATGTTATAATATCGGACTTTATTGATCTTACTGTGGCGTGACCGGCAAAGATAAGACTATCATCATTCCCGGTGTATATGTAAGTATGTAGATTATCATATAAAACAGCTCTTAGTAATAAATAGTATTGACATATAAAATAATCTTTTAAATTTAAACGCGTCATATCAATAATGCGTAGAATTTAAGTGGATTTTTCTTGTCGGAGGGTATTACTAAAGAATACCGGAAATTAGTCCTTTCTAGAACGATTGACTCTTTTTTACAAAAAAAAAATTGATTTTGAAAGATTGTTATTTTATCTGGTACACGCAATTTTAAAATTTTTAAAAACTAAGTTTATTTTTAATATACTAAGGTTATAGCGTTGGTCGTTGGCAGATTTGTTCAATTTTCAAACGATAGATTATATTCAACAACACAAATTTCAAATCATATAATTATACAACAAAATAAATCAATACATAGTCTAGTAAACACAGTTTTCGAAATTATTAAAAAATAAATCCGAGAACGTGTTTTCTGACAAAAAATACCTCAGTTTTTCTATTTATTTGGTCAACAGACTAAAATATTTCAAATTTGTTTTACACATCATTTTGTTTTGACATTATTGAAAAATCATAAATTCTTATGTTCAAAAATACTTACAAGAAGTACACGATATTTAATAATTTGTCATCGTGCGTTTTGAGCATTTTTCTTGCTTACTTGAATGTAGGTATATATTAAAGCAAGTTTTTAAAGAAATAAATCCATATTATATTTTTAATTTTAAAAAAATTGATACATAGAATAATAGATCTTTCTCATTAAAACCTCCCTGTACAGTTGCAAACATTTTAAAACTTTTATTCTCAGCAGCTGGTCAATTGCTCTTAATCTTTAGTTTTATGTTTTTATCTTAAAATTTCTTTCTTATAAACGTTTGATTTTGAGAGTTGAGAGTACCGAAAAATAATTATTAAAATATCCTCCTCAGACAATATATGATTTGCGATTCTCACAGCCAAATGGTATTATTATGGTGTTTTATATTTGAAAACAAACAAAAAAAATCATTCCATTTGCGTTATGTTGTGACGAGTGTAGTAGGGATTGGAAGGAGATGGGAATGATGTAGGTAGGGAATCTATTACCTGTCATGATGTCTGATCATTTTGAGAGAGAACTTTATGCCAATTTATCCAAAATTTCAATCAAAATTAAATCTTCATTCTTCGTTGGATATAACGAAATTTCAAGTTAGTAGTAGGGAATGGAAGGAGATGGGTGGGATGTAGGTAGGGAATCTGTTACCTGTCTTGATATCTAATCATTTTGAGGGAGAACTTTATTCCAATTTATCCAAAATGTCAATTAAAATTAAATCTTCATTCTTCGTTGGATATAACGAAATTTCAGGTTCGTTAGGGCTTTGACAAGTTTCAGGCTGTACCTATATCTACTGTGGATATTATACAGGATGTAATAGCACATACCCGAAATATTTTAACCAGCATATTTGGAGTAAAAAATGTGGATTTCATTTTGCTGTCAGATGATATGATTTTTCAATTAAAAACAATACAAATATTTCTCCATCAGACGTCACAACTGAATAGTCGGGTATACCCTAACGGGTCACGTGATTTATTTTATTTATTTATTTCCTTTATTTTTTCCCTTTTTTTTTTACATGTTGACATTACAGTTCAATAATAATAAGAAATGGAAACCCACTAAGGCGCAGCCTGTGCGTGGGTAATATAAGTTTTTACATTTTATTTTTGTACCTAAAAATAACAGAGTGCAAATAAACCAAGATTAAAATCTAAAAAATAAAAGAGGTAAGATTATAATTAAAAGTTGTCTAAAGATTGTACAAGACGTAAATAATTAAAATATATTGAAGTAAAAAATAAAAATTGTAAGCTACTAAAAATGTAGTAAAAGAAAAGAAAGTAAAATATACAGAAACAAAATAAGCGCACTCCGTCATAAAACAGCGCGCATATGAAGTGATCCCGTCGCGACGTGTAGAAGTGTGATCAGTGGCGATATACATTTAAATATATATATATATATATATATATTTATTTTTTGACAGAAAATAATATCATCGGACATCAAAGTGAAGTCTACTTTTTGACTAAAAATATGTTCAGGAATCGCTGGTTGAAATCCTTCGGGTACATGCTGTTACATCCTGTACACATCAATGCCCTACTGTCATAAATTACTGTCTAAATGTCATAAATTGAGGACAATAATTTTATTATTATTGATTTCGTCTTGTGCACTGAAGCAAACAAAATCGCTTCTACATACGTCTTATTTTTGTATGTACTAACCGAGTTAAAGAATAATATTATTGTTTGTTTTCAAATTCTTCCCCGCAATATCTCAGAATAGATTATAGAATTATAAAGAATAAATAGTTTCATATAAATAATATCATTTCAGTCCAAGCAAAAAATAGTTACCTACACCTTGACACGGTTAACTTTGCAGTCGAAGGTGTAGGCTAAAGTCGTCCCAGAGAGAGGCTGCACGGACGTCATCGTTCTAGTATGTACATATTATATCTTGTGGATACAAAAACTTGATTTAAAAGAAAGAAAAGTTAGTTCCTCCTTATGCTTATGTTTTCCTAGTGACGTGTTTTTTGCGCAGCAGGAACCGAATTCGCTTCATTACGTCGGCAGGAACGTGAAATATTATTACGCGGCGTGAAAGTGTTTTCCTAGTGTATTTAGTCGGCATACCGACAGCGCGTCAGTTTCACAAAATGGAGACTATCTGCAGGAAGAGGAAAATTTTCGCAATGTTACTTAAAGAAATTATGGATGATCATCAGGAAGAAGAGTTTTTCTTCGTGGTATTTTTATTTTCTTTTATATTCATAGAGTATCGCATGATTCTGTACAAACTCAATTAAACGTTCGTCCTCGTCGGCAGAAAACCTCTGTCAGCAATTTGGCAGTACTTTGTGACATTTTGAATCCAAATAATGGCGCCATTTCAAAAAACGCTGCGAACAACGCAACAGACTCCTCCGAAACCAGTCGGGTGGAGTAATAACTTTTTTAATGTGGGCGGAAAATTTTCAAAATTAATTTTTAAACGTGGCGAGCACTCCAGGCACATTTATTTATTTCGCGTGATTCTTGGGAATAGTTGGCGAAGTAAAGCGCTCAGCGTATCACATTGTCCACGGCGCAAAAAACCTGTCGCTAAAAAAACATAGCTTTAGATCGCCTGCTAATTCAAATGTGTCGTTCGAAAAATACAGTCGAACCTTGGGAGAATAACATATATTTCCTACAAGATTTGAACCATAGACATCCAAATTTTAAAGTCCTAACAATGATCCACAAAGGGAAGGAACGAATAGATACTGACCAGTCAGTGGCTAAGTGGGCATCGCGTTTGGGTCCTACCCGGGCGTCGCGTGTTCGATTCCTCGGCTGGCTAAGTCCTCCATAACAATAATAATAATAATAATAATAATTGGATAATTTGTAGAGCGTCGTTTTTGTGAGAATTCACCTCAAGGGCGCTGTATATTTTATTATGACTTCTTAGGCTCTACCTAGAACTATTTTTTACAAATAGATACAGAGAACATACTTACCTGACAGGTCACTTCCGATAAACACACTTTAATTAGAAAGTTTATGCTTGGAGGAGATACGACTTTGCACGCGGAGGACACTATATTAAAACACTGGACATTGCATGACTTCGCATTTGCTACACCACACAAGCAACATCTTCCGCTTACTGTGGTGGTGGTAGGAGATTTTCAAATATTGTTAGATTATTCGTATCCTGAAAATAATTGTGTTTCTTAAAAAAAAATATTGGAATCTTTCAAATTGTCCGCGTTATCGAGTTATTTAATTATGGTCTTATTTCGTAAGATCTTCAATTCGTTCTTCTTCGGTATAGTCACTTAAAATTAATTGAGTTAGGTTAGGTAAATTTTTAAATTACATTTAATCTGTCTATGAAATCTACGGACACCGCTCTTCATCAAATTATTTGAACTCAGCAAGATCAACAAACCTATTTTATTGATTTAATTGGTTTGACCCATTTATAAAAAATAAATTAATGGTGTGCAGTCTACGACTTATGTTCTCTTGTCAACATCGCTATTATTTGGCAAAATGTTGTGAGGCTGAAGGAAGTGGAGAGGAAATATGAAGGTTAGGAAATTGGTAGTACCTGGCTATTCAGGGCTGGTCACTAGATAAAGCTAAATTTCGATTCTGATTGGTGCTCTGTCTCCAGGGCGATACCGATAGTATCTTTAGCTTAAATATGGCTCTAGCTGTGTTTAGCGATTAGATTTAAATAGTCGTGTACTTCACAATCAGCATCTTCCCCATCTCCTTCCCTTTCCCACTCCCTTCAGCCTCACAGCATACCTCAATTATTGGGGATGCCATGTTCCCCTGGTTTGGGGCATTTGAGTCTCTGGTCTAGTTTAAAAATAATTTTTAAAAAAGACAATTTAAATCAAAAAAGGTAATAATGCAAAGTAACCATTTGGTTGTTGACCCTAGGACCAGGTTAACCACTTTTTGGAAAAGTGAACGTCCGATATTTTTATTTTGTTGTATTTGTTATTATACAACAGCGGCCAATGTCAAATTCTTTCGACACTTTTGAGAGGATTTCGAAATTCTAGTGATGTTCCAAAATAGCGCCTGGTCAACAGAACACAACACGCATTGCGCGCAGAGGAATGCGGTATGCGGCACCGCACCGGGCACCGGGCACCGGGTTAAATAGTGGCGTGATACACATGGCGCCATTTAATTTACCGACGAATTCGGCCCAGTTCTTCAATACTTCAATTACTCGGGCGATTAATGGGACACTTATAGAAACGGATAATGATAACGAAGTGATCGAAGTAAGTACTTCGAAATAATGTTTCGAAATATTTCGAAATACTTCGAATCTAGTTGATATTTTTCGAATTGTTTCGAAATGAGTTAATATCTTTAGGAATAGTTCGAAAGATCCGCCAGACATTTATAATAAATTAAGGTTCCCTACGACTCCTGACATCCATGTTTTTACTGTCGACGTTTCTGGTTTGTGCCCACCACTAAAGGTTGAACGCGGTAATCTCGGTCGTATTTGCAAACCCTCACCATAACTTAATAAATATTTATATGCATAAAGAACACGCATGAACTTAATAGTTTCAGTTATGTGAAACAACTGGCCAATAATGATATAATAACAGAACTGTTAATAAGCTGTTCAAATTGGTCCTAACTTAGGACTTATAAAGCAAATAAATAAACATTAATTTGTAAGTCTATTGATGTGGCTTGCTTTGTTTTCAATAAATCTAATGTCTAATGATGAAGCTTAACACCCAACACCTGATTATCTTTGTGACTTGTGACTAGGGTTACCATTTAGAAAATTAAAAAGCCCTGGCATAAAACCTGACAATCCAAAAAAAGTCCGGAAATTTTAATCACATAATGCAAATATCAGGTACGCACTTCGTACTTCGTACTTCTGCCTATTATTATCGATGATGTAAAGCTATTCGATGAAATAACAGCCGTCAATTCATTCATATCCAAAAAACTATGCATTTTTTACATGCGATGCGAAGAATTCTATAAGAAAACTTTGAATGAACGCGAGCTGCTCCGTCAAGTTTATCTGGCGCTGAAAAATATTATTGTTAAAGAAGATTTATTTTTATTTATTTATTGTTTCTTCACAATTAAAATACATTGCTTCGCATATAATTATTAACCCCACTAGGGTTCGCCTGTGTCGGGGTAAATAATTTTACAATTTAATAAAAATAACACACATATTTGATCATTATCAAACAGTTAAGTAAATGGAAAAAAATATATTTTGTTTTAGATAAGTGGGAAATTAATAAAGATTTAAGACTTATTTGATATTACTTATGTTAGTTTTATTACTCATATTCCATCTAAACCAAAAAATCCGGACAAATTAAAGGGCCGGACATGTCCGGATTAATCCGGACGGACGGTAACCCTACTTGTGACTAGCTTTTCTTTTGTACTTCTAAATAAAGATAAATAAATAAAGATTAAAGACTTATTTGATATTACTTATATAAGTTTTATTACTCATATTCCACCTAAACCAAAAAATCCGGACAAATTAAAGGGCCGGAAAAAGTCCGGACAAAATAAGTCCGGACATGTCCGGATTAATCCTAACGGATGGTAACCCTACTTGTGACTAGCTTTACTTTTAAGGCTTCTACTACCAGTGTAAAATATAGAGTAGCCAACCTATAAAATTATTATCGCGTGCCCTCTTTTCCTTTTTCCTTTTCTCTCGACCTTGAATTATTAATATTGCACGAATATTGCTTTTCTGGTCGGTGATTTTTTACGCGGAATATTGCAATAAACATGAAACATGTGTTTTTTATCAGTGTTCAGAAGCACCAATCCGCACAAAGCTCGGTTAGATTGTTTAGTCAACCAATAAATTATATCATCATACTTGTTTGCTTTGCACTTCCATTTAACCTTTTATTAATGCACGATTATAATGATTGACTGGTTCTCACAAAAATAAATTAAACTATATGACACTTTTATCTATATTTTTTTTAAATTTTAATTATCCTTCCTGTACGTGAATATGACACCAGAGTACCTGCTGTCTGGTGGGTTTATGACACACATATTTTGAAAGGATGTTGAGACGTCAGGAATATGTAAAGGGAAGTATAAATATATATTTGAATATTTGGAATTACAGGCCTATTACAAATCAGATTTGATTACTAATAACTCATTAGTAATGACTGTAATGAGTCTTATGAAATGACTAGTGATATAAAGTTATTTCAAGTGTCGCTTTGGTTTTGAAATTACTATGGTATGTTACTGGGGTTATACTGATAGTATCTTCCGCTCTGGAATAAGTTCAAATATACCATTTTGAAAACCCCGACAAGAATCGAGTAAGTCTAAGGCGCTCCGCCCACTGAGGCAACTGAAAACCAACTAAAACCGTCTGTTTCTCTGTCTTGATTGGTCAAAAAGCTTGGTTAACCATAGAAGAAGAACAATCAGCTGACAGTTGGCAACTATCAATGGCCGCCCAGGGCAACCAGTAGAGCAAGTCGCAAGTCACCGCTTGCGTTACCATTGACAACGGGGTTTTGTGTGATAGTGTATGTGCGGGCCATCACATTGTCATACAAAGACAGTTGGCAGTTGAGAGTTTTCAGTTGCCTGAGTGGGCGGAGGCGCTAAGTAATCTTTTTTTGTCACAGAATTCGTCAATTTCACTTTGATTTTATTGTGGTTATGAAAACTTGTCACGTGACTGAAGTATACAATTTTTTTGCGTTTTCCTGGGATTCCGTATATAATAAGCTCGTCAATATATAGATACATTTTGACCAAAGCACATCAAATAATTCTTGTTACTAATTTTAGGGTAAAGTTGCCGAATTCCGCTGCAAGCAATACACATTTTTTCGAAGTACAACTTGATTTCAACTTAATAAATAACGGTGGACACGAAAAAACATGCACAAAATAAGTTATTAGGCTCAAAAGATTTCCGTTTTAGAAAATACTGAATGATTTCTGTCCAAATATTCTACGGATACTGACTTTGCCCTCCAACCTAAAAAAAAAATTCGCCTGCTGTGCTTTTTCTGTGCCTTTGTGAATTTAATAATTCATATTCCCTTCTCCCGGGAATACAGTGTAAAAAATTTCGCCTGCGGCGTTTTCCGTGTTTTTACGAAAGTTGTAACAATTTTTTTGCTCTCTTCCCTCTCGTCACTTACCTACATTAGGGATGTCACAGTTCATGAGCTCCGAAATTATTTGGGAACTGGGCCCTAATGTTTGGTATTCGCAATTTTATAAGTCTTTTTTATACAACTGTAGATAATTTGCTACACAAAGAGTGTGTATAGTACTTATATATTTAATTTTTATTTGACCTTTCGGAATGCCAAATATATTTTCATCCTAAAATTCTAAATAATAATGGTTTTTATTTGATTTTTTAAAATTATTTGTATTTTTTATATTTTCTTATCACATGAGATTTACTGTTTACGTGTAGGTTTAGGCCAGGACCGCCGACCTATTTTGTGCGGACCTTGTGTTAACAATACAAACTATTTTGCACATGTAACTCGTACTCGTATTGTAGATATCGTCGACTCCCTCACTAACATTTACTCTCCGCATCCTGGTGATGAATGGAGAAATGAAGCTGCAAATATTTTCGGGAGTATAAAAGCTTCTCTCCAGATGGAAATGATCGATTTCCTAAAAAATACAGTTTTAAAACATTAAAAACAGGAAGTTTCTCGTCGAGAATTTTGAAAAAAATTTGTTTGCTAATATTTATTAAAATTTGAGAGAAATTTATCCCAGATTTGAAAAAAATTGCTTTGCAACTTCTCACTTGATTTGGGTCAACATATGTTTTTTGTAGCAGCATTTTCCAATATGAACTTCATTAAAAATAAATTCCGGAGCATACTTACCGATGAACATCTCTAAGATTTAATGACAATAGCCTGCACAAACTTCGGACGGATAGTCCAAGGCAAAATTTTTAATTTTTCTCATGTTCCGGAACCCATTCGTTTTATTTGTTCATTGATATTGTATCTACACGTATTTAAATAGTACCGTTTTTTTTTATTTCAATTGTTAAGGCGAGGGGGAGGGGTTAGGCTTTTTCCCTTCCGAACCGCGACGGTCGTGTTATTTTAAAAAACGGACCCCTAATGAAAGTAATTGGTGACCCCTGGTTTAGGCTATCAAAATATGCCTCCAAACTCATTGTGTCCATCGGTATTTTGACCTCAAATCCAAAATTAATTTGTGTATGAAAAAGACCGCTCCTTCGCGTTCCTCTTTTAATTTTTTTTTGCATAAAAATCACATTCAAAATAGACCCCTTTTCCCTCAAGGCCCCCTTAGTTATGTTTGCTTACAATGTTGACTGCCTTTTGAGTCTTAGATCCGCCCCTAATCAGTTGATCATTAAAGTAGAACAATGCAATAATTCTGCCGTGTAAAAAGAAAAAGTATGTCACTGAACTCCGCGAATTTCCCCCCTTCTTCAAAACATCCCATGTTTACTTGAAATAAAATTATAAATAACGTTCGTCAAGTGAAAGGTCAACAGGCCATAGCAGCCTTAAAATTTTTCCCGACCACCAGAGAGATGTGGCGTGATAAACTCGTTCCGCACCGCGACAAAAAGAAGCCTCTAGCATCGAGGAAAACCGAGCCACTTCAAGCAAAGTGTGCTCACGTTTTTTGAGTCGAGATACGCAAACATTGATTGAAGTTATACATTTTAGCAAGGTGCGATTACTTCTGGCTATCGGGAAAGGTACGTGGATGGTATTAGTTCGCCGCGAGTTCGGTTCGATGCAATCAGAATCAGTTCGTTTCTGAGTTCTGACTGAGTCGGAGCTATAGTACGCGTTTTCCGCACGCGTCTGTTGAACATAATATTATTATTGGTATTCACAGCTGTCAAGTTTTCAGTGACCGTGAATAAACGTCAACAAGAATAAGATACGTCAAATCGTGCCAGTTCAACGAGTTCGCACCGTCAGGTGAATATATACATAATTGAAAATTTTCCTTTATATCACTATTCGCCGGCAAAACTCGGGAAATTCACGATAACATCGCAATTTTGTAAAGTCCAGTGTTTTGTTCTCATTTTCATACGTGATTTGTGTTGATTTGTGCTATTCAATTATATGTTAGTAATCAAAACGTAAAATTCTATTCAGGCCTTATCGTTCTCAGTTAATAATTTGAGTTTTCATTTATCAATGTCCCTTTATATAACGAAACAATGATAATTCTTTATTATTATTAACAGGTAACATTTCCTTTGTTTGAACGTAATAATAATGATTTTATTATTTCCATTGTCTGGTCACGTTAAAATCAGTTGTCAACTTCATGCTGTATAGTTTATTAAATGCGAGTCGTGCGTTTTTTCTGAAAATATTTTCTTTTTCGTTTCACTACCGTGTTGCTAGTTGCTTACCTGCCTCCACCTCCGGTCACACAAAGGGTTGTGTGCTGCGGTCAGTTGCAACACTCGGCAACCGATTGCAATACAAGTTTATGAGGCATATGACCCCTAACATAGGATCCCCTGACGACAGTAGTGTTTGTTGTATGACTGAACGAAAGTTGACATCATTACACTTGCGTGTGAGCTCTGGGTGAATAAATTGCTCCGAGATCGAGCCCGCACTTGTCAGTTCATAGTCCGAACATTTATCCTGTTTAGTCACTTTATTACAGCGGCAGTGCAGTATTTATAAAATGTTATTCTTCCCTTGTCCGCTGGACACAGATAAACCATGCCGGCTTATCGCTAAAGGTCATTCAACTGCATGTGGAACTGTGAGGCAAAACTTTTTCACTAATATGTCGACAAAGCCATCGCAGGTAATACAGACTTGAAGTAATGTAACTTCTATTCAGATAAGATTACTTTGGTAGATTCGAGTAGACCAAACAACTGCTGACTATTTTAAAACAACGTTCTTACTCATTGTTACTATCTGAAGAAAATTCTGACGTCACTGGTAAATCAGCTGTTTTTGATATCAGTACGAGTTCCCGTTTCACGTCACAACGATAATAAACGCTTCGTTGTAGATTATTTCTGCTTTCGTTTTGTATGGAAATTAGTGGCACCTATAGGGTATTTATAAAACTACGAAAATAGTCTTCTCTTCGCCGCGGAGAGTATGTCGATCCTCGGTCCTTATAATGGTGCTATTTAATAAAAATAAATGATTTTATAATACAAAGTATGGATATAGCTTAGTTCGCAAGGGTAAATATGTTGAAACCTTCAAAGGTTTTCAGCCCCATAGACCATATTAAAAAAAACTGCAAAGACAAGTAAAATTGAACCCGCTATTAAATTTTACAAAATAATTTGTGATCTTTAAACATAAATTTTACACAATAATAAGAACCATCAGAAAGAAGTAAAAAGCTAACTGAATTTCAAATATTATTTTCTTTGTGTCTTTGTTTTTTGCTGTTACAACTGATTTGCTTATAAAAAAATATTTTGTATGCATAATTAATTCGATGTCTATAATGTTTTATTGCTCGTCTTGCATTGTACATATTATATTACCTCACTCTATATATGTACATGAAAATTACTAGGAAAAACATTATTTCTTGAAAGGTAAGAATTAAATTATGTTGGAAAATATTGTGCTGTCAATGACGAAGCTCTATGCAGTATGCAGATAGTATATTTTTTGTGAAGCGCTTTAATTTCAGGTAGTTTCTTTACAGTTTGCAATATAAGTTAACTTATTCGTAATATGTCGTTATATGTTGCAGCCACTTTAATATAGGTTTAAATATGCATTTTAAATACGTTATGAACCCTTCTAGTTACATGTATTTTTTCTGCAAGATTTTATATGCCCGAAGGAAGCGTAGTATATTATATACCTTCCTACCTGACCGTACATGAAATCTCTATGAAAGTTAATTGGCGTTGCTGATCCGCTGACCTTTACGCTAGGAAAATGCATTTGCGTTGTTTGTTATGTACGACTCGACTAAAATTGAATGATTATTATTTATTATGCAACCTAGGTAAATTTATAACACTTCCAATGTTGGAAAATATTTATGCAATACTTCATACAATTAGTGTAAATTTTATAACATATAAATTTGTGGCATAAACTTATTTTTTTTAAATGTTTTCAACCTTTAATTAAAGATTAACCCGTGCCTTGTTTACTATAATTTCTTTTATAAACGAAATACGTTGGTACCTACTATCAAGAATCAAAAATGATAGGTATGTATTGTTTTCATTCTGGGATTAGAATCTACATAATATTTACATTTTCTTGACGTCAAAGTTATTGTAAATAATTGAATAAGTTCTTACGCGATGTTTTTATTGAAAATTGATAAAAGTTTTTTTACGTTCTATTGTTCCAATTTTGAGATCCAATAAGACGGATGAGATTGAAGTCCGATGCTTATCATCACTTATCACGTAATAAGTTTCTGCTACAAAAATCTAATTAACACCCGATTAACTTAGCACTATCGGTAAATTTCTCGGATAAGAGTTCAATTTGCCAAGATCGAATTTAATTATAGGAGAAATCAAAACACAAGGCAATTCTTCTGAAATTTGCAGGTTGAATCTTTTGAATTGTTATTCACGTTTATATTTAAATTTTCTGGAATATCTGCTTATCGAATTTAGAAATGTTCGTGTAATTTGGAAGCGATACCCGCAAGATGTAAAAACTATTTTTAAACTAAACACTAACTTTTCTAAGCGTTTTCTTAGGATAACCTAACGCCTCGATAAGGCCATCTACGAATATATTTCCAATAAGTCGGCAAATGAGCTTTTTCATTCCCATTTAAGAGTAGATTAAGCCCCCCGCATTCCTAATATCTATCGATTTACAACATTACCTTGAACACTTTTTAGTTCTTTAGTTTTTCGATTCTTAAAAAAAAAAAGTTCTTTTTTTGAGATAATATCTATATATTTGCCGAGCCAAAACGATAAGTATTTGAAATTCCCTCGATAGAAAAAAAATCGCTAAGTATGCCCAAAAAGTATTAAAAAAACATATTCTTCTGTTATTTAATAAGTTATACGGATGAAAAAATTCAAAGTGTTTCTGTAAATGCTTCTTTAAACATTTGTCGAGAGATTTTCACTCTACCTTAAACGAGCGTGGTTTATTAAATATTTTCACAATTTTCGATTAATTATAGTCGGCTTTTAATATTAATATTAGCGCGCTCCTTCTAAAGAGCCTTGTTGTAAATACATAGTGGGTCGACGTACGTATGCATCGCTACGCCTAACAATATCTGGGCTACTTAGCATCTTAGCAACCATACATTTTCTTTGAAAATTTATGTTTTAGAATCACATTGGCCACACGCATCGCGACGTGCGATGTCTGTGACCATTTTCATAGAAAATGTATGGTTGCTAAACATTGTTAGGCATAGCGATGCGTACATACGTCGACCCGGTATGATTCTACCTTAATGCTTTTTATATAAAAAAATATTAAAATAAAATGAAGCCTGTCATTTGTAACTAAAACTGTTTTGGACATCCGTGTTTAATAATATTTTTTACCGATTCGAAATTCTTATTTCTGTAAAATTACGTTGGCATGATAATCTTTGTTATTATCTGACATGAAATGGAATTTTCCTGAAACATAATCTCATTGCTTAAACCACATTGAAGGCCATCAAATACCTGTAATATATACATTTTCTAAAACACCTCCTAAAACTACTGCCAACTTTGTAGAGTTCAGTATCCCTATGATTTATTCCATTTATTAATTAGGCAATTACGTTTTTAATTAGTGCATTGAATTTAGATACTGATTATTATTTGGTTTTCCTACTAAAAACGGTTTTAATTTGAGCAGACTGCTTTACATTGATTTTCCTCAAGATTCGACTAAACTTACGACACGCGAATAGAACTAACCAGAGCATGGAGTTGTTATTTTAGTATCAAAAGGTAACGTTAACTAAATAAATAATCCGATAGAACTGTGTTGTAGACATGTACGTGAGCCCGAAGTAAGGTCAATTTTTCCTTACTTCTGTTAAAGTTAACAAAAAATATTCAAATATCGAAATTCTTCTTTGAGCAGATTAATAATTTCATTGATCTTTGTGGAACGTAGCAGTGGAAGGTTTTTTTTTTAAATGGCGACATCAGTTTTCTTTCAAATCTGTATAGATCTCACTTCTGGGGATTTTGTGTTCAGTGGTAACGTTTCTTTACGACTGCGGGAGCTGGAAAGCACGAATAGATTCTACCTACATCATGTTACTTCATGTTTTAAGCTAACAGGATAAAAATATATTACATTGTATACATCTATATACACTTTATCGGTCGATGTGTTTGACCATCGATATACAGTTTATTGGTCGATGTGTACGACAATCGATATATATTTTTTAATCGATGTATATATGTTCTTTATTGTTTGTTGTGTGCGACAATCGATATTTAGGTACTCTATTGTTCGATTTGTAGGACCATCGATAACTTTATTGGTCGATGTGCACGACCATCGATATATACTTTATTAATCGTCGTGTACGACCATCGATAACTCTATTGGTCGACGTGTACGACCATCGATATATACTCTATTGGTCGTTGTGTACGACCATCGATATATACTCTATTGGTCGATGTGTACGACCATCGGTATACACTTTATTGGTCGATGTGTACGACCATCGGTATACACTTTATTGGTCGATGTGTACGACCCATGTATTTGCTTCTTACGAAGTAATATTCCTCCTCTTCACGCGTGCTGTTAGACTTTGATACATAACAAAACGTCACAACTCCTCCACAAACCATACCATGGCCGTTTTACATGAATACCGTGACAATGGCATCCCCAGTTTCGGAGATGTTATGAGGCTGAAAGACGTAGGGAGGAGAAAACAGAGAATCGAAAGGTTGGGAAATTACTGGCTATTCAGATCTTATCACTAAACACTGCTGATTCATGTCAACCAACTTTCTAATTATAGATATTTCTTATATATACCGTCTTTCTTTCTAATACATCTCTCTAATATATTATGTCATTGTGAAGTTACAATAGATTCCGTGTATAGAAACGGTTCTTCCTGATAACAATAGAATTCTTTCTTTGCATCGAATAGAATACTCGTAAACAATATTTGATGCTTCGCTCAACCTCATTCAAAGCAACAAAGACAGAAGATGCACAACATGTTACTATCGTTACGATGACTCATCGCCAAGAATTTAAAAATAATATGGTCCAGGGGTGCTTTAGCATGGTCGATCGATATGAAGTTACCGACCGATTGTCAGTAACTTCTCATCGTTTCCTAGGACAACTGCAGATCGCAAACGAATAGGTGACAGTTCACAAAGACTAAGTGTCCTTAATATATTCGATATCAACTGTCGTTTGCACGTTAGCGATCTGCAGTTGTCCTAGGGAACGATGAAAAGTTACCGACAATCGGTCGGTAACTTCATATCGATCGACCATGCTAGCACCCCTGCCGCTCACAGTTCCATTGTAACCTCTCTTTCTCTTTTGGTAAATTTGACAGGAAAGAGGGGAATATGCCTTTGCCTTGATTTATTATCTGTGAGTTTTTGTAAATCATGTTTTTCGTAATGACAAAACTCTAATTGGTAGTTTATACTATGTTTACATTACTAAAAAGCAACGTCTCTTGCGTTCTATTGACTGTGACAATGGACTTTTTTTTGGTAAAAAAGTTTTCATAACCCAATATTTTGATTTGGGTGTCATTTTTAACATTCACACGCCTTATCTAGACTTTGTTGGTCGTTCTAACTAACTAACCATCACGCCGTTTCCCCAAAGGGGGAGGCAGAGAGGACGGACCGCCAAACACCTAGGTCTTACTTTATTACAATTATATATACTTACATACATACTCTTCTATTTTTCTGACTCTTGACATGGCCCGACTCAAGAACTGATTCACTTGATCGTGCCATGTCTTCCTCGGACGTCCCCTACTTCTTATACCATTCACACTTGCATATATATTCTCTTTACGTTCCTTTCTTCGTTCATTCGCTCTACATGCCCAAACCATCCGAGAGTTCCTTTCTTAATTTTACTCATTACGCTTACATCAGCCTCGCATTTTTTTCGAATCTCCACATTTCTCACACGATCATACATGGTTTTACCACACATACACCTCAGGGATCTCATTTCAACAGCATTCAGTCTTCGATTGTTGTTCTAGCAGGTACTAAAAAACCTACTCACCTTATTCTTCAAAAACTTGTAAAAAAGATAAATTGATTTGCTTGACATCTTATAATGGTCATGTTTTGACTCCTGAACTTGAAAAACTTTGTGGATGTATGTTATTACATGGTTTTACTTGTTCAGGTAATACATATTGTGTGTATTACCTGAAGTGTAAGCAAATTGTTACGTCAGTGTCGTAGAGGCCGTATAACATTATTATCTCCTCAATGGTTGCGGCATGTTAGTATTCGATCTTTGTTTATTGTATTGTATGTGCAGTTGCAGAAGTATTGGGCCTTTGACTCACGTTCTTCGATCGACCCTGCACTTGAAATATGCATCCAGTCTGTTTGCCAACTGCATTTACTGCAGTCAGTGCAGTGGACTGGCCCAGTACTATATCATGCCAGAGATTCCCATCTAATTATTATTAGTTTCATAGTAAATCATTTTGAATCAAAGCGATATGGTTCGTTACGTGATTTATTTGATAACCGTCTCGCGAATTTTATATGGACGTAAACACTAGTTTCATTGCTGCATTTGCCAAAGGAAATTCATAATATTTTATTGGGTTATATCGTGTTTTGAAATGTCACGGAAAATAATATAAACTTGATAAATAAAACTAATAAAGTCTAATTAAATTAATTGTTTACTAAATAGGAAGTGACGCTTACGGAACGCACGAACTGACATTTATATTTGTTTTTTTTAAAAGTAGAATACATAATTCATGCATTTATATTGTATATCACACTGCATTGCAGCTAGGCGTATAAATAAGCCTTTATTGTAAAAACATGTTAAAAAAGCGTTGAAAAGACGATGAATGAATCGGTGAATGAATGGAATCGTTGTTTTAAATTGCTTTAGGCATGTTTTGCGATCAGATCTGACTAGCCAGATACTTCCCAACTTTCCCTTTTCTTATTTTCTTCCTTTTCTCACTCACTTCAGCCTCGCATAGTTTCAATGGATCCACATTTAAAAAGTTACAATGATTTTTGGCAAAAACAGTAGCAGACCTCCCACGTTACTTAATACATAATTTGATTGTAATTTTATCCATTGTTCAATTTCCTAAGGTCTCTAAAAGCGTAAAAACAACACAAAACCACATCCGTTGCAGTTACAGTCACTCCGCGAACTGTGAATATGTGAAATGGGTCTTACAGGCCCTACATGCGATACGATTTGCAGAACAACTTAGCATGTAGAACCGCCAACCGAATTATTATTATTCCGACAAAGGGAAGAATAGGGTCGGCGTAAGCTGAGATTCAGCATGCGGCACACGTGCAGACATTGCAGGTGCAGATTTTGTTATGTTTGGACTTGTATAAAACAACTTATGCTGAGAGGCAGACATCGCTTCATACAAGTCCATACATTACAAAATCTGCACCTGCAAATGCTGCACGTGTGGCACATGCTGAATCCCAGCTTACGCCGACCCTGTCAATTCGGTCAGCGGTTTTGCCTTAACACGATCCGATTTGCAAAAACCCGACATATTGGTTTCTGCAAGCGTGAGGAGAGCCTATCAAAGACTTCCACTCTCTAAATGTGGACAAGTTCAAATCACAGATCATGTTGTTTAGAAATTTCCCAGGGCACATTATCGCTTGGTGTCACCGAAGCTCACCCTCAAATAAATGAGAATCAAACTTCTAGTTAATTTAATTTATAAAGATATTACTTACACGCCTATCGTAACACTGTCCGTCCACCTTTCAGCAATTATTTGTCTGCTAAAGCACCTGTCATCCATTTCACGAGGATCAACATCAGAGACTTGTTATCAATATTGCAATACTTTATGTACGCCAAGTAAATAATGCATTATTTTTATTCGCTAAATGTTGCCATGCGACATCAACAGTAATTAATAAATGTGTACCGATTTAAAAACTCCAATGGCAAGCTACAAGTCACTGAGAGGTACCCTTGAAGCTCTGAAATAGATGTCTTGGCAATCTATACCGATCCACGCCTGAGTTCGATTGTCTCTGGTCTGACACTTGATTTCGATTAAATTGTTTTTTTAAATCTCGTATCTTTTGGGCTGATTCTAGTAGATACCGAGATACCTACAGCTTTTCGCGTATGTTTTGGCTTGGTCCCATTTTTGCCCTCTCCATTTTGAATGGAATTTTAGTGAGCTCGGTAACGTCGTAGCTCGTAGCATTGGTATTTGGCCCGAGTTGTTTTTGTCTAGGAGTCTACTAATTATGATAGATATACAATCTTGTTACATTTCAAATAATTACCGCTGCACATAGTATCATTATTCAAATAACCTCTTTGATCGACTGCTGACATTTTAAAATCATTTACATTTCGTTGAAAACAAATATGGAATTTGATTATCTTGGCTGTCTGTTCAAAAGGTAAAAATGTAATGCAATTTTAGGTTTTCGGTTTTTGGTTGTAGGTAAGCCTATTCTGCACTGCGTATACTAAATATATTCCAATTGTCCGTTATCTATAATTTCCGTTTGAACAGCTGTTCATTTATAAAACGCCTCCAACTCTTCCCCTATAACTCAAATATCGGTACAATACTTGTAAAAAATTGTCCAATATCAATCGATACCTTCTGTTATTATCTTAGCGCAATAATAGGAGTCTCATGTTTACCTGTTAATTCCGTGGATCATATGAGTGAAGTGGAATCTTGGAAGTGGAAATTAACCCACTTCCTGACATCCGAGCGAGTTGAAACTTGGCAAATAGACTCTTTGGCGATGTCAATGTTTTCTATTAACGCTTGGTGGCAATCGCACACATACGCGGATATACATATACGCATTCCTCTGAAATTCGATTACTTTACAGCACTCAATTTACAAAATAAATGTCGGTCCAATCCATTCGGCATTTGGCTCAGTTGGGAGCGCGGCTAACTCCAATTCCTGGGTGTCCGTGCGAGCTCTCGCTGGGACTAGTTTTAAAAAAAACTTTTTTATTTACTGGTAAATTTTTTTATAGTTTGTAGATACGCGTTTATAGATCAGTTTTTACGATTATTTTCATTCGTGATTCACAGTTTTGGCACACATGTCTTGT
The DNA here is from genome assembly GCA_951813805.1 of Limnephilus auricula. NCBI lineage: Eukaryota > Metazoa > Arthropoda > Insecta > Trichoptera > Limnephilidae > Limnephilus > Limnephilus auricula. The sequence continues at coordinate 29,523,128 of OX638390.1, forward strand.
TTGAAGTTAAAGTTTTATGAGAATGAAGTTTTTTTTATTCGTTAAGGTATTTCATGTGTTGGGCGGCAGCTGACACGTCACTCTAGCCTAGGTACTAGATATACTCTGATAGACTCTGAGCAAATTTCGAATCTTGGCATCATAATATATATTTCCGCCGACTCATCGTAGGTACATCATGCACTAATGGTATGTTTTACTTTTTTTCGTAATTATAGAAATCTATGATAATTTAATAAAATTTTCTTTATAGATCTTTCATCACCAAGCTATTTTATATTATAATCATCGATAAAGCTGGAAGATTAGACTTTCTATGGGTTACTTTCGAAATGTGAATGTATAGGCTAATCCTTAAAAATCAGGGTAATTAATGTAGAAGTTCTCCGTAGAATTGCCAAAAATCGTCAAATTTTACTTGATATAAAATCGGAGAAATCTCCAATATCATTGACAAATGCAAGATTACCCAACCAGGGGATTGGAAACCTCGTAGTTTTGAAACTTATAAGACTTGAATGGGTGCAGTTCCGGTGAATTGTTCCGAAGTGCAATCTGCAGATATTTAACCTGATGATGATTGCCCACCTTCGATAGGAGGCGAGGGCAGTGGATTTGAGGGAGATTGTGGTTTCGTAAGACGTCAACTTTCATGACTGAGGAACTGGACCAAAAAGGATGAACCTTCTCTTCTTCGTGCAGTTAAAAATTATGATACTTTCAAAATGGTTGCACCCGACTCCTGCTCAAAATTAGCACCACAAAAGAAGATAGTTCTATAGGTGGCTTAAAAACGTTTATTTACATTTGATACATGTTTGTTATCTCGTCTCTTGGGACTTTATTTACTGAAATAATAACTGAGTGTCACCCAATTATCTCCGTTCCAGCATATCCCTTGACCCAATACTTGCTTTAGAAATCTATCAAACGTGATATTCGTGACAAATTTTAACGAGGTTTTTCCACGACAATAAACCTGATGATTGTTTGTCTTAATACAATATTATTTATTTCAACGATGCGTTACTAACAAATTGCCAGCTATCGTGCTCTTTCTAGTATGAAGCCTTTTATGCCTCACATGAAAACTGAATTGATGATATCGTTTTTATGTGAACAAAGAACAACAGTGCTAGACAAAAGAAAGTTGCCATGACTTTACTGAATTCTGCCGCGATCCGTCAGATTATTTTGACATCGCTTTTTTTCATTAAGCAAAATTATACCATCTTTCAATCAGGCAGTTGAATATCTTCTACTTGAAAATACTTCCTTTTGCCACCAAAGATAATATTGGATAATTGCAATTTGTAGGTTCATTAAAAAGTATAAATATATTACAAAAGATAACCATCAGAGATCATATTTTGGCAATTGTACTCTAAAAAATACAGTGTTAGTTTTACTGTAACATTATAGCCTAGACCTGTAAAAAATTTAGGGATATTATAATTATTGTAGGATTTATAAAACTGAAACTTTGCTGCAGCCTTTACGTCACCCCCATATAGATCTTTTGCAAGCACGGATGTACATCTTGACTGGACTAAGTGCGTCCGCTGACGAGGCAACTGAAAAAAACCAGTTTGCAACTAAACTCGCTATCCTGTGTATGACAATGTGATGGTCCGCACACTACACAACTTCTCAAAAACTCGTTGTCAATGGCAACGCAAACAGTTACTCGAAACTCGCCATGCCAGTTGCTACGATGACAACTGGTTATGGTTGAGATAATAAACTGAAATCGTAAAATTTAATATCGCCGTCAAAGAAGTTTGATGGAAAACAATAGCAACCAGCCAGTTTTAGTTTGGTTTCAGTTTGTTTCTCCGGTCAGCGGAGCGTCTAATTGTTCTAAAATGTGTATTTTAATGTTTTCATTCATAATTTTCAATTTAAAAAACAGCACATTCCGAAACGGTTCCGACCATTCGAACTGACTACAGCGTCATTATGACATAGAAAACACCACTGGCTGGTAAGACGGCTATCACCGCCGTCGCCCAGCGTGACGTCAAAACCGCCGAATTCTGGCGGCAAACCAAAAATGGCACATTTTAAAATCGATATATAAGTTTATTCGTCAATATAAAAATACTGTCATTATCGTTATAAAAGAACTGGATATCGAGAATAAAAAAACAGCGAAAATTCCCTAGTAGTCCTAGTTCTAGTAGGTATTAAATTTCTGCTTTAAAATAGTTGTTTTCTAGTTATTAATTTAACGTATCTAAATATTTTTTACTATCGTGTATCAATTTGGTGACAAAGAAAAATACTTTGGTGCTAAATAAAATATAGCAATTTAAATCCAACTGGTTGGTATTTTTACAAATTCTTCAGTCTATGTTCCCCCATAGCGGATCGATAAAGCCAGTTGGCGTTTAGCCATTTCGTTCCACCCTTACACGGACTACGTACACTGTACAGCGTTCTTGTAAGTTTTCAATGTAATTACATTTCAAATTTCTCCAATGGTCTGTCTGGTTCAATTTGTTGCTGTCCCCTTGACTTATTTATTATTACGACAACTTAATGATACCCACTGGCTTCAATGCTTACGTGTACTATTTCGTAATATGTTATTAAATTAAACAGATAATGCATAAAGAAATCAGCCAAATACCGTGAAGCCTTTTGATGAATATCGAGAAATTCTTATTTTGATATAGAATTTGATGACCGGATAACTCAGAATGAATTGAACTCATCACCTCCTTTGAAAAGCCATTAAAAGTGATGAAAAAATATATAAAAATTTGGTCAAATGGGTTAGATTAGATTATGGGCTATTTTAATTTTTTTTTTTCAAAGCTTTTAATGGCTTTTTTTTAGTTTGAAAATGGCGTTGTAAGCCGAAACAGCCCGACAACAATAAAGAAAACTAAAATACTTGCAGAATTTAATAACATTATTAAATTTTATTTAAATTAAATTTTAAAAAAAGAGTCATCATAGAACCATAATTTACCATTATCTGACAGTCGAAAGTGTACACCAGGGTCCCAACTCTCTGAAATAAATGGGCATCTCCGGTTTTGAAAAAATGTAAGACTTAACGGCCAGTAAAATAGGCCAGTGAAATGGGAAGACTAAGCTCGGAGAGTACCTGTCTATTTAAGTCTGGTCACTGTACATAGTTAAAGTAATTTAATTTTTGAAAATAATACTAATTGAGAATTTCTTCTTTGTGAGAATGCCGTAATGAATCCGCCACCTCTGAGCCCTGAGCCGAGGATCGTACTGCTCTGACACTGATATATTGTTAATTAGGATAACACCTTGTTTTTTCAGAGAAATCTGTTTTCTGTGATCACCTTGTTACCAGCAGTTTTGTTCCACTTGGAATTTTCCTCAGTTACTTGGAATCCTTGAGTCAGCGTTACTTAGTGCCTTATTACTCTTAGCCTAGTACCCTAATACCTACATATCGGATACCTACGTGACGTAGTACCTTGTAAATGGTGGTGTACTGTATCGTAGAACTACTACGTGGCAAGAGTAATTTTATTTTATTTAAATTAGTAAATGGCACAATTGACGCACCTGACTTAACTAAACTAATAACATTCAGAGTACCAAATCGTAACATGAGGCTTCCAGAGCTGTTCTTTGTTTATCCTTCGAAAACTAATTATTTCATTAACTCCCCAATCCAAAGACTACATAAGCTTGGAAATAAATTTAGTTCAGTTAATATTTTCGTTTATTCCTTATCAAAATTTATTTCTGAAATTTCAAAAATTCTGTTTCCCGTTTACTAAACAATGATGTAACATAATTTGTATATTATTGTTTATTTTTCTATTATTTTTGTATTATGATTGTTGTAAAAGCTCTAAGGGCGTGAATAAATAAATAAATAAGAGGGACTGCAGGCGGGTGTTAAAAAATATTTCGAACCACTATCGGTGTGGACAAATAAATTGAAACTTACGCACAAGTGGTTTCGTTTTAGTTGCACCTAGTTTCACGCGTTATAGTTTCAGCATGCATTAGTTGTATGCCACAAGATTATAATGGCGATAGCGCGAAATTACGGAACCACTAGTGTAATGCAACTAATTGCGTAGTGTAAAAACGTGATGCAACTGGTGTTTGTAACCAGGTGAGAGTTGTGTACAACAATATTGTGCATTGCAAAAAAAAAGTTTGATTTTGATCTTGCTGTGAGAGGTACTGAAGGTCTCACGACACTAAATTTTCTCTGTAGGTTTTGTACACTTACTAGATTTAAATTATAATTCAATTTATCAACCATCATACTATGTAACTTATAAATAAATTATTATTTATCTGTAACCCACATTTCCATAAATTCATTGTCATATTATCCGTAAACTACACTATCATCAATTATTTTATTATCTGTAACTTCGTTAACATAAATTCAATGTTATATTATCTGTAAATTTCATCTATCAATTATTATTTTATCTGTAAATTTCATTGTCATAAATTCCTTGTTATATTTATTACCTGTAAACATCATAATCATCAATTACTATATTATATGTAAATTTCATTATCATAAATTCATTGCTGCATTAACTGTAAACCTCATTATCATAATTATTATATTATCAGTAAACGTACTTCATTACCCATATAATCTGCATACTTCACCCGCCATAACACAGGGACATCCTTAGCACGGCGGGCGAAATAACACAATATGTACACTATGTATAAAATTCTTTAATAAATAAATAAATATCTCATGTTCTATATTTAATTTTGATTAATATTATTTATTGTTTTAATACTAGAATCTAATAACAACTGAAACTTGATTACGCATGCTGTGAACATTTTTAATTGGAGTGTTAATTAATATCTGTGCACATTCCAACGGCAATATCATTAATGTAATAACTGTAAACACTCTGTAAATGTTTCAAATAATAAATAAATAAACTCGCGTAATTTACACCAACTTTTGGTGTAGTGCAATTATTTGAAGCATGCATGCAACTAGTTGCGTAAGGTAAATTCGGCTTAAAATTATTTGCCTGTACCTACCGTAATACTTTTTAGTTGGTGGTGTCCCCTATACTCTCTATTCACATAATCCAGTCATATTTTGCCACGATTTGCTGAATTAATACAGTGGTGAGTCACAAATATTATTATTCTGACGCAGGGCGGATTACGTTAAGGGTTGAGGTGACGCCAGACGACGGAAATATACGTGCATTTTCTTTTAACTATGCGCCTAGACTAGACAAATGAATACCATTTTCTTTCAGTGTGCTGTATTTTTTTAAATAATTTTAAGTTGACTGGAGGCGTCAATATCCTTTGAAATTTTAATGTCACGTATGTTCTGACGACGTGTTTACACCTTAGTTCAAATCCTGTATTGCCTTTATTGATTCATAGAACAAAACCTGTATCAGTAATGATAACTGGCATTTACGCGCTCTGCATCACATAGGTTTTGTTTTCTGATATCCAAAGTCGAAGGTCTATGATGGCTGAACAAGTTAGTAATAGGACACATACACAATATTATAACATGAGAATACGTATTATAACCAACTATTCTTGTTTAACCTTGATCTACCCGTTTTTTTTTTATGTGAATACCGCACAATCTGGGGTTCAGTGTATCTAGATCATCCGCCGCCAAGACCTAGACAAATCTTACCCCATGAACCCGGGCACCCCTGCTAAGTAACTAAACGTAGCGAACCACTATTATGATATGAGTTATGATAAATTAATAAAAAAATTAATAATAGGTCTATTATAGGTAATTTGATATTCAAAGCTCCACAGCTCATTCAGAAATAACCGTGCATTTCATGTCATGACGCTAAAGATCACCGTTCGGGAGTTTTTTTTCTTCTGAAACAAACAAACATATTTTCTACTTTTTAATAAATGTCAGTTTTTTTTTATATTCTCCATCTCGCGGGGAATGTCCATGAACAAATAATAATTTTATCACTTTAGTTTATTTAATAAGCTAAATTATGTTTGTTATTTCTGTCCCGATTGGACACGTGAATAAAATTTCTTTTTGCTTCGAGTCGAGCCCATTTTTTCAATTTGGATGGGTGACCTTGGCCGATTAAATATGCTGCGTGTAGCGTCAAGCCTATTTAACAGTAGATTTATCGTAAACGGCTTCTACATTATATCAAAGGAAATCGTTTGCGCTATATTGAATTACCAACTGCTGTTACTACTTTTTTTACGAAGCAACATAACTGAAGTAATGTATATATTGTAGTTTTCCGGAGTATTCTCAGTATCGCCCTGGTGAAGGAGCACTAGATTCGGGGAAACATTGCTTAAACGTGATTAGTGATCTATAGTGATCTATATGTGATGCATATCTGAATCGGGGATGCCGTAGCCCCACCGCTTCCGGGCGTTTAGGACTCTTGTGCGGTAATCACATAAAAATTACCTGTGCAAAACCATTATTCTTTCGTTGATTGCACCGTTGCCCGCCTGCACAAATAAGATCGTAAATGTTTACTATTTTTCTACCGCCAAGTGGAATGTATCATTTTCCTTTGAAATTCGCTTACGAAGAATGCGTTAGGTTAAATACAATGCTGAATTTTTAATTTTTTTTATTAAAAATACTTTGTAATAAAATTTAGTGTTTTATTAAAAATACTATTTTCAGTTGTGACTCTGTAACTCCGGCTCCCTGAACTCTAGAACTTTTGCTTTGAATTTAATTTACATTACACAAAAATTGAGATTTTGTTTGGAGAATTCAGACAAGCGATAAAGTACCTATCCAAAATATAATTCAGTATTATTAATTAAGTCGTTTAGATTTTAGACTAATTACTGCGGTTACAATGTTCCTTAATGATAATTATTTGAATTATTAACCTAACCTAACAATAAACAACCTAGTCTTAATGTCTTAGTAAGGACTTCTGGCTATCAGAACGCGCCAATAAACAGAGCGACTCAACTGCTTAACGATTCTGCATTGATCATCGACATTTTCAATGTCACTTAGAGACAGTTCAGCAACTATCTTTTAGTACATGTCACTAAGCATTAAAACTGTCCTTGTTTACTTTGTGATTTATAATCTTCTCCATGATATATTGGTGTATAACTGTGTTATGGAGAACATGAGAAAATAAATAAATATTCTCGGTTGAAAACCTATGCACCCATAACATTAGAATTTACATATATATGTAAATTCTAAAACCTATGCACCCATAACATTAGAATTTACATATATATATTTTTAAATAATCTTTATGTTTATTAAAAGAAATATAAACATTGTTTACAATTTATTAGATATGTATTATTTTATTTTATTTATAATGGTAAATATATGTAAAAGATGTTTCCTGATCTAAATTAATGCCTCCCTAGTTGAAAAAACTCGTGTTTAGGGATGGAGTTTTCTTTATGATTTAAATAATTTCTGGAATTCTACTTATAATTAACACTATAGACTTTTAAAAATATATAGGTAATATATAATGCGTTTTACGTTATAATATCATGGCATATATTATTATCTCCTATTGCTTTTTTAATCTCTGTTATCATTTTTTTAAATTTAATTATTTTCGGCCTCGTGTCGGACATTAGTTAAAAACATGTTTTTCTCTCCTAGCAGTGTCAATAATAAATTTTAATACAATCTCTATTGCGTTGAGTTACTTTGTGACTATGCACATATTATTTAGTTGAGCCAAGGACACCTTTGACGTAGTGAGATTGCGAATCGCAAGACACACCTCCCGACGCGTATCAAAATGAATTCATTATTTATAATTAATAATCTAACACTGATAGTCGGTATGTATTTTACTATGACGATATTGCGTAAATAGGAAATTCGCTTCAAGTATTTCTGATTTTATTGAAGCATTTATTAGACCGTTTAACCCATCAGACTAATTTGTTCGCGTTTGGGAGCAACTCATATAGGTCTCATGGAAATCGTTGTGTCTCCCTTACTATAATGGTGAGAAATACAATCTAACCGGTTTAATTATTAATAATACATTTGTGCAATAAAATATGTATGTGTGTTTTTTTTCGTTAACAGTGATAATTTTAGTTAGAAAAACCGTAAGGTGAGCAATTTTCCAAACTTTTTATGTTTGCTTTCAATTTTTTTTATATATTTTAAAAATTATTTGTTAATTTTTTAATTATAAATTTTTAGAGTATATTTTTCACCTTTTATAGACAGTTTTTAGTTTTCGGATACGTTAGAAAAAATTTGGAATCAAAGCGGAAATATTTTAACCTTCTTGCAGAATATAGCCGAGGCCTGAGGGGTTAAAAATAAAGAATTTTGAGCCTGAGCCTGAAAGCTTAGGTTTTTAAATCTACAGATTATATGCTTATTTTCAATAGAAAAAAATACTTCCATTGTCCGGTGAGTTCTGAATTCATTTTGGTTTTTTAAAACTTCTACAAATATTCCACGAGGTTTCCTAAATTGTACCAGAATGCTCCAGAGTGTAGGTATATCTCAGTATTGACTGGGTGAAAGATTAGCATTCAGTATTAAAACGTTACTTGACCTGGCTTTTACCGTTTTTAGTGACCATGCCTGAATAGCAAGGTACTTCCTAAACGTCCTCTTCCCCATCTCCTTCTTCTCCCACTACCTTCAGCCACACAAAAATTTCGGACATTTCCACTGGATGTAGTTATGATTTTTATTTATTTTTTATTTCAATGTAAAAAAGGCATAATATTAAAACTAAGCCAAATTACTCCAGATTACATGACAATTGAGGTGTGTAGAATCAAATACAGCAATCTCCACTTTTTTTTTAAAGTGAACTAATAATTCAACTTTGTTAATGATTCTCTTATTTACCTACAAAAGCAGTTATTTGGCATTAACAAAGCTGTTCAAGTTTCCATTTGTGAATAAAATTATTAACTTATAAATTCATGAGAGTTACTGAAATGAAAGGTTTCTTTTGGTTTTCTCAAAATAAAGCATTTTGGAGATTGCTGCATTTGATTCTACACACCTCAAAAAGTATGTAATTTTTTTAATCGTTCTAAATAAATTCCGGTTAATTAGTAGACGAAATGTGTTTTGAATGATTGGCTTTCGGTACTTGTTAGGTTCACTGTTAATCGTGTCTTGATTTCATTGTATGCATCGCTACTTTATATTCTAATGGACTAGTATGTTCTCTGTCTCGCCGTATTTGCTCCACTGGTCACCGTTTTAACACGTTTTAAATCGTTTTAACCTTGGAGAGGCCGAGATGGCAAACGCAACGTGCGTTTACATTCAGGGTCACTGAATAACCCCATGAATTTATATATCGATACGGAAATTTATAATTTAGCTATTATTAACCTCTTGAATGTCGGATGAAATTTGCCCTCATCTGGCCGTATTCCATAGAAAATTAATATCGGAGCATCCCGAGAGGCTCGTTTTTATAAATAAAAAGCATAATCTGGAATGATATTGGCGCAAGCGATTCTGACCCTGTCCTTCTACAGTTTCTTTAAACATTAGGGTTAAAATAGCATTTTATTTTTTAACCTCTTATCTGTCACGCGCAGTCCACCCGTCCGTACGAACATATTCCTATATCTCCTCTGGTTTTGACACTAGTGCTAATATTTTTTTTATATAATATATACATCGACCACTGGTGTGTCCTTACGTTTTGTTTTTGATAATTTATAGAGTTAGTACCCTCGAAAAATACTTAAAATTGCCAGGTTGAACCCCATCAAGCGACGTTCAGTTTACCAATTCGACAATATATTTTTAAAAAAGCAAAACGCACAGACATAGTAGAACATTTTAATTTAATACAGTTGGTAAAAAAATCAAATCTGTCCAGTTTTCCAAGAGAAAACAGGGGAAACCAAACCTTTATTTTGACGATTTTATTCAGGTATAATCAGTTGGGGATGCAGTTGTCCCTTTCGCTCATTTGGGGGGGAGGTATATGTTCTGTTACACCATGTATATGTAATGGCTGTACTCGATTTTCTCTCCTGATCGGAAAGTACAATAAAGATAGGTTGTTATGTAAATGTAATCAGTAGTCACTAAAAAACAACAACAAACGCATGCAAACAAATCAGTGTTATAAACAAGGTCTCAATAATTCTGAATAAATAATATTACGAAATAAATTCCATGTGGTAAATTCAGTACCCATCGTACGTTCCTGATTTTGTTTATGAATTAATTATGCATTTAAATATTTTATGTTTACATAACCTTGAACTATTACAACTTGTAATGTTTTTTTTTTTAATATTTGCTTTTGATATTATAACGTCCTCTTGGCATATTATTTACGCTCTTTTTCTAAATGACGTCTTTGTTTTTCCGATATAGAAGATGACAAAAACGTATGTAAATAATATGTTTTTAAATTTAAGTACAATGGTTACTAGTGGAATATCACGTAGCTATGGACAAGTTTATCTTCTCTTTTATAACTAACGTAACTGACTAAAAATGAATATTATTGTTCAGTTCTAGGTCAGTTGTATAATTGGGCTGATTTTGTAAGAAGTGTAGCTATTTTCAATTAATGTGCGTTTATGTCAACATTATGATAACCAATTTTAGGCCCCACAGGCATATCTTTGAAGTTTTTATCGACAGTGTCGGTTACTCGTCAACCTTCCCTGCAGATCGCTAACGAACAATCAGCAACCGTTCACATCAATTTTTTATTCGTTGGCGATCTGCAGTCGTGCTCGGGAAAGAAAACAAGTTACCGACATTATTGATAAAGTCTTATCGATACGTCAATCTATTTGCTGTAGCAGCGAAAACTCTCTGCATGTAGGTACCTTCTGCTTACAAAGTCATTTCCATCATGAACTATGGAGCTTTGAAATTGCCTTTTTTGTTGCTATTCGTGAGTGATTAAATAGATACAGTTATGGACGGGAAGCTAATCAAGAAATCGAAGGATGTTATTCAGTTTAACCTGACATCAGTCGATGCATGAATCCCATTATGTTATTGTATATTAATTTGACTATAAATCATTCAGTTCTCATTAGAGTTGCTGATTCAACGAATCAAATTATGTAAGTAATTTGGTGAACTGCAAATAATGAATAATTTATTCACTAATTATTATTTATTTATTCAAATTCACCTTCGAATTTCCACGCGATCTCTTTTTCCTTCAACTAATTATTTGTATAGTGGTAAATCCATGTATGATTGTGTGAGAAACGTGGACATCCGCACAGAATGCTAGGCTGATATTAGTTAGTGTAATGATGGGACGCTCAGATGGTTTGGGCATGTAGAGCGAATTTACGAAGAAAGGAATGTAATGAAATATATGACGCAAATGTGAATGGTAGAAGTCGGTGTTACCCGAAGAAGACAGGCACGATTATGTGCCACTTGTGCCGGGCCATGTCAAGAGTCAGAATAATAGAAGAGTATGGTATGAATGTGAATGAGGCAATGAGTGTGTGCCAAGACCGTGTTGTCTGGCGGTCCGTCCTCTCTACCTACCCCTGTGGCGAAACAGTTTGATGGTTAGTTAGTCAAAAATTTTCGTGTGAATGATTTTAAAGTCATTTCGGAAAAAAAAACCGGAGTTACTCTCAGTATCGACCTGATAAAAGACTGCAACAATTCAGAATCGAAACATGATTTGAAAGTTGGCATTAGCTGTGTTTGATGACTAGATCGGAATAGCCAGGTACTGCCCAAGCTTCTTTTCTCCGTGATATAGTTCAGATTCCATATAACATATAATACAAAATCCCACTGATTTCGGACAGTCGGGATCAGTTGAGACTCTTGTATGGTACATCTATCTATACATGTAAAAGTCAAATAAATAATTATGTTTGTGTTTTCTGCGCAAGTGTTTTTCATGTTAAATTTTTGACGTTAGTCTAGAACATTTATGCTTTCACATAATAAAATATCTATGTAGATTTGATTAAATTTAGAATACAACACTTTTAAAACAATACTTGAAGTAAATACACACTGACCGATTCGCAAGCCAAATTCATACAATATTAAAGTGGTGTTCGCAAAATTTTCATTCAAAACATGTTTGCTTAAAAACAAACTTTTAAGTGCATAAACGGTTAAATAATGAGGTTGTTATTTAGTGGTTGTGTCGTATCTGTTTATCTTCACGTTTTGGCAGAAGAAAAACCCACGGAAAATTCCTTAGAAGCTCGTAACTTCAATAAGAACTAACAATACATGATTCTATGTAGACCAGTTTCCCAATGAAAAGATCGTCATTTGAAAGCAATTTATTTTTATTTTTTATTCTTCATTTGAACACCCGCTAAACTGCCAAAGCAGTTTGTCAGCAGGTCAATTTAACAATAATTATAATATAATGATTAAGTACACATATTAAAAGAAACCACAATATGCAAAATAAGTACAGAAGAATAACCTATGATATAATAACAATACAAAGGCACATGGTAAAAAAAACATACAGAGGAATAACTTTTAAGTAACTACAAAATAACGGCACAAAATATTCAGACAGACAGTTTTATCACAGGCAGATTACTCATATTTATATTTATACATAAGATAAGATTACAAAAAACTATCAATATAAAAAATCTTGATCTATTAACCATTTTTTAATTTTGGTTTTTAGTTCAGTGGTGCAATTTGATTGATCTTTTATGTGCATTGGAATCTTATTAAATATGGTAGGCACAAGATAAGAAAAAGTCCGTTGTCCGTATTTATTTGTAATTTTCGGAATGGACATACCCTCATTTTTACTAAATCTTGTGCCATGTGTATGATCTACTTTTTCTTTGTATATTGAATAAGACGTTAGGTTTTGGCATACAATTTTAAACCATAATATTCCTCGGGGTAATATATTAACTGACTCATACAATAATTTTGTATCTCTTCTTAGTGCATACATATTTTTGCTTACCAAAAGCTTGGTCATGGAGTTTTGGATTGATTGAATGTAACCTATATTTGTCTTGCATGAGTTTCCCCAAGATGTTATTCCGTATCTGATTGTAGATTCCGCTAGTGATAAGTAGTATTCTATTTATGATACTCTACTATTTTGTTTTGCATAAAATTGAATCATTGTTTCTTCGTGGGTATCTAAAAGTGTTGTGTATTATGACATTTTCTATTGGTGCCTAAGTATTCAATTTACTCCTTGTTCTTCTTCTGGTATCCTCTCCTATCGGAGATTGGCTCACTATGGCATTCTTCACCTTGCATGCTGCAGCCCGTACAACCCAGCATAACTGCACTCGTACAAGTTACGTAGGTTTTACGTCTTCCACCAATGTTACCCTGGATTATCATTTTGCGATCTTATATTATCTTTGGAGTACTTCAAGATATTTCTGATTTAGTTTTGCACACAAAATTGATATTTTCTTCCGCTAGATCGTCTCATTTACTTCTAGGATAGGTATGTACAATTTCAGTATGTTTGTTTACTTGTATACTTGCAAGTCATAACAGATAAGTTCTTGACGATAATGACCTAACTATCTTTCTATTTGAACACGATGTATTTTGTATTTAAATTTATTACGCGGTGCAATGTTTACCTATATTTTTCATGTTTGTTTACGTACTAAAACTTCTGTTTACAATATTAAAAAGAATGCCCAACATTACGCTTAAATTATATTTACGTCAACATCCGTCGTTATATAACGTTTAACGTTTAAAACATTATTTCACCTATTTATTAACACAACATTAATAAACATTTCGCTTTAACCACTTTTATTGTTTAAAAAACTAACATGTTTCATAAGCAATGTTTATTTCATCAGGGTTTACTTAACATTAATTAAAACAACAGTCTTAAATATGTGAATGGTTGGGTGGGAGTAGGGGGGGGGGGGGTATTAAAAAATGTTAAGGTAAATCGCTGCCCTAGTGCTTGTATGTTCAATAGACCATTTGCAAATTTTACAGGGGACGTTTGTTTTTGTTTTTTACAGGCAAATTCTAAATAATTCTCGACTTAAGTCATTTCGTTTTATATATGTATATTGAATACGGTATAAAAAGAAATGACTAAAGTCGAGAATTATTTAGAATTTGCCTGTAAAAAAACAAAAACAAACGTCCCCTGTAAAATTTGCAAATGGTCTATTGAACATACAAGCACTAGGGCAGCGAAATGCAAATTCATATACTTTTCAAACGAATCTAAAGGTTATGCATTAATATTTTTAAAAGGTTATGTTGTATTTCAGTGCATGTCTATGTTCATCAATTTAGGTCTATAATGTTCATAAAAGGTAGAATTGCCAAAATTATTTAAAAAAAACTCCCTAAACTGGAGTTATTCTCAATTAGGGAGGTATTAATTTACATTGAGAAACATATTATAGATATAATTACCAACAGTTTAAATAAAAAAATATAAACAATATGAAATATGATATATTATGTTAATATTTTCTTGATAAATAAAATAAAAATAAATATGATTTTGGTTTGAAAATTAGGTCTGCGAGTAGAACACATTTATTTGCCTTTGTAATAATCAACTATTTTTTTGATTAGTCTTTTTATAACCTCAGAAAAATTAAGTAGGTACCTGGCCTACACTGCTTTGAAGTTCAAAATTCTTCTACTTACGAATTCCTTTTTGGTTATGGTCTTATTGTATGTATAATGTGGAAAATTAAGTTCTTTAGGAAATTATCGTAAAACATTAAAATATTAGTGCCTGAGCTTCGCAAAATAAAATAAAATACTCTTTTTGGCGATATGTTTTCGTGAATAAATCAAAACAAAAGCCTGGTGGTAACGGGAATTTAAACCTTGTCGCCATCTGCATAAGGAGCGTTATTGTTGGCGGCTGATCCCGAATTTTACATGATGTTCTGCATCACATTAAATAGTATACGTCAAAATTTCATATCACGTGCTTTGATTGATTTATTGATGTTACCTGATAAATTAATCTATTTACAGACATGTTATGTAAGATATGGTTTTAACTATTTGAACAACATCACATTTTCCCTTTTCATTTTATTTGTTTACTGGCAGATTTTCCCAGCGGACGGACGTAAATCTATCATAAAGCCAACACCAAAAGATCATGCATCTTTCATAATCGTCAACTGCGTCATTTCAACTCTCCGTAGGTTATCAATGTTATCATAAATTCGTTAACAGTTCGTACAATTCAAATGTAATGGCAGTAATATCGGTTGCCCTACAGATCATTGATTATTAATTATAATTAGCATTCTATTTTGATTTAAAGTCCTAAATATATTATCAGATAAATCAATATATATAAATCGTTTTGAAGATGTAATGTCTATCTCGTAATTAGTGCACCAGTACAAAAAGCGTGATAAAAATAATCAACGCAAAGACAATCTGCCAACTCTGACAATATTATTTTAGCATGAATGTCAACCTAACTTAGGCTCATTTCTCCCCAAAACTATGCATCGTTGTGTTAGTTGTGTTATATTGACGTTTTGTGTATGTGTCACCAATGAATTGTACAATATTATATCATTTGATTGTACACCGACTTTTAAGTTTAGTATCTGATTTCCCTGTGTTTTTGCTAGTGGCGGCTCGTGCCTTTTGGCCTTTTTAGGAAATCCGTATCAAACTGAAAAATCTTCATACAAAAATCCGATTTTCGAAAAAAAAAAACATTTTCGGCTACAACATCAGTAATGCCATTTTTTTTTTAAATTGCGTTCTAGCACACCTAAAAGTCACAAGCCGCCACTGATTATAACTACCAAAAAACAATCAATATGTTTATACATACACCATCGTGTGCACTCTGTCAAATTGGAGATATTAAATTCAAAAGTAAAAAAATTGCAAGCAGTTACTTTTTAGAGTTAAGAGGAACGGCTGCGCAGCTTTTTTCATACAAAACTTAATTTTGGATTTGAGGCCAAAATACCCAACCAAACATCAAAGTTGTATTAAATATCCATATCATATGTGCTTTTTTATTTTTTACAAATTACTTCCCAAGTTGCCTCTTAAAAAAATGAAGATAAATTGAAATCTTTACAACACAATTAAAAAATTGCATATATTGTTACTAGATATTTAATATATCCTTTGATTTAAAAATAAATAAATTTCTTTTTGGTTGGGTATTTTGGCCTCAAATACAAAATTAAGATTTTTATGAAACGGGTCGCACAGCTTAATATTTCGTAGTCTCGCATTCGAGATTTTTCTGAGTCTACAGTTTCATTGACTGGAGACAGGTTGGACTTCGAGCTGTAAGTGTAATAATACGTTGTGACTCTAAGACTAGACCATCTGTCATTTTATTAATACCTTGTACCAGTCATTGAGGAAGAGATTTTGCCAATCTGGGAGTTGTGTGACGGGGTGCCAAATTCTAGTCGGGAGAGTGGAAGTTCGCCAATCCGGCGTCATCCAGACCAGGGAAAGATGCCAATTCGCTATTATTTTTCTCGTTATACTTGTACCTTTCCTAAACCTTCGTGTAAACGCAGACTAAAGACTACAGTCTCAATTGTCCACTATTCGTAAATGGACGCCTTACCTCGTGTCTCAAGTCGCTAGCTATTGCAATAAACATTTTGTTTATCAACTCATAAAAAAAACGCGAATGCCAAAGACCCTTGTTATATATATTACAATTTTGTATTTTATTCTCCACTTTGATGTAAATGTATGTATTGGAATATTTTAAAAACCTTTTTCGAGGCGGGAAATTAAGTTTATAATCATCTACTATTTTATTTCATTTATTATCTCGTCCGTGACAAACTTGCAAAACGTGATCGTATTTTTATTTGGAAATCTTCAGCTAGCACGCATTGTTATACATGATAATTTGAATTATTTATGCCTTTGCGTCACCGTGCTAATGTTATTCCCGAAAAACAAATAATTATTTACTTTGTGTCAATTGTTCTCTTGTATGTTTAGTTGGACAGTGTTTATTCAAGCGACTAATCATCGGTTGGACGTTTACGAATGATTTGATAAGAAACTTGGTGACAAACAAATATGCTTTTTTTATTTAACTACATCTATTGAATTAGACTTCTATTTTTCCTGATTGAATGAATATGAATGAATCTTGGAAGTGGATATTCGACGTCCGATCGAACTGTAGCTAGGCAGATAGACTCGTTTTCGGTGACAATGCATTCTATCAACTTATGTTGGCAAACACGTACACACACGCGAACATAAACGCATTTTTATGAAGTTCAAAGAAATTAAAGCACTTAATATACGAAATAAATGATGGTCTTAACAATTCCAGATTTGGCCCGTTTGTAGCGTCGTTGATTCCGATCACCGGATGGGAAGGTTCAAACCTCAGTCAAACCAAAACAAATAAATTATATACAGGGTGTAACAGGACGTACCAGAGGGATTTTAACCAGCTGCTTCTGAGCTTATTTGGAGTAAAAAATTTAAATAAAAATTTTGTCGACATTTCGAGGTGTTGGACAGTTGGGAACGGTTTGCTGGGAGGTTACTCGTCTGAGTGACCAGTGACAAAAAGATTTTTTTATTTGATTTTGAAAAAAAAAATTAATTAAAAAAAAAAAGTAATTGAAAAAGTCACCGGAGACCAAAATTTCATTTATATTTTTACTTTAAATAAGCTCAGGAATCGCTGCTTAAAATCCCTCGGGTACGTCCTGTTACACCTGTACCTATATTAAAATTTTATAAGTCTTTTGAAAATGCATTGGTTTTTACGGGTCGATTTTTTAAATTATTTTTACATTCTGCTTACATTATTTACAATGATTTTATCTACATTTAAACTAGTCCCAGCGAGAGCTCGTACGGACGTCATCGACGTTCGTTCTCTTCCTTCTCACGCGTCTTCTTTGAAAACGAAAAAGACAGAAGATACTAGAACGATGACGTCACATGCGATCACTCGCTGGGATCACTATATATTACATTTATCTTATACGGACGACTAAACTCAAGCAAATTCGATTACCTTTAGTTACTGACGTCCCTTCGTAGCTCTTAAAATGTGTCGTCACTATCTATAGTGTAATGCTGTGTCTCTACAATGTGGACAATTAAATCGATGACGCAACAAGTACCTGTATGATTAATTTCGTGGATATTATCTGTTTTATGAACTCGTGTTTACGTGAATCTATTTTTCCTTATCATACTAATCCTAACCTAAATAAAATCATCTGTTTACTTTTCAACTGTGTCTATAAAACCCAATCGATCGAATTGATTTAAATTAAAACATAATTTTTTTTAAGTGAGGTTGAACATTCAATGCCGACTTTAGGATTTATTCTGAACACAGTGTCAGCACGTACAATATCACGCATCATCCATACAGAAACATACATAAAAGCGCTGTAGTTGTATCGGTGACATTGCGTTGAGAATGAGATAACAGTAGCTAATTCCACTAATAATTAATTATTTTTATCGTTATTGCATTTTATTTGCTGGCATATTAATTAGCATGTTTATCAATAATTTGATTATATTCTGACTTATTCTGGTTTTTTTTCTTCTCCAGGTCATTCAGTCTACTACAGTCATGGACCTCAGGTGAAGAGTCGGACAATGGATATCATATAGACTGACACGTGCGTGTTTTAATAAAAGTTAACAGGTGATCAAGGATTCTGAATAGTGAAAGTGTGAAATAAAAAACTACAGCCATGTATTCCATGAACTATCTGGGCAAGGTGTTTGCCAACTTCAGGGAGTTTTACAATGAGATCAACGCAGCCACCCTCACAGGAGCCATTGACGTGGTGGTCGTGGAGCAGCCCGACGGGTCCTTCACGTGCTCTCCTTTCCACGTCAGGTTCGGGAAGCTGGGAGTCCTGAGAAGCCGCCTCAAAGTGGTAAACCTTCATTATCATTCTCCTTTATGTCTTTGTGTATGTACAATATATCAAAGTGATTGATGACAACTAATAGCCAATCGTTTGTCTGTACCATAGAATAAAGAAGAACAATACTATTCAGTGGTCTTTTTTTATAGTGATACCTCACAAGAGTCCCAACTGCTCCCGTCTGGAGCCAGTGAGACTATGGCATCCCCAATTGGGGTATGTTATGAGGCTGAAGGCAAGTGGGTAAGGGAAGGAGACGAGGAAGAGGATGGTGGGGAAGTACCTGGATATACAGATCTAGTCACTAAACACGGCTAAAGCCATTTCAAGCAACGTTTCAATTCTGAATGGAGGTCTTACACCAGGGCGATACTAAGAGTATCTTCCACTCTGGAACGTGCCGCAAATATACTATATATTATTTTAAATAATTAATTGTGAAATAACACAAATCAATTAAATAACATTTATTTGCGCACGCCGGGTTCGAACCCGCGGCCTTCGGAATGGGAGTCTAACGCCCTACCGCTGGACCACGCCGGCCGGTCTGCACCTATACTGTGAATTTTATCGCATGGTGCATAATGTAATTAGCCCAAACACATTTAGTAGCTTTCCGTATCTTGATGGATCGAAACTGTATTTTTTCTGGCCAACACAACCTGGCACGATCGACTCTAAACATTGATTATTGTGGACTCGAGGTCTGCTGCGGTGTTTTTCTCGACAATCGACAGCTTGGTTCTAGAAATTTATTTCATTTGCTATTATGATATAAATTACCCCACCTTGTGGAGTCCAACGTATTTGTAATAGGTTAATTGGTTTGAAATCTTATCAATGATCGGTTTTGACAACATAAAACTTTTCGTTATCACGGGAAATATTTTGCAATCGGCAATAGGAGCAAAAAAATTTGATTTTCAGAGAAAATCTTCTGCAATATATTATGTGATACGATTGTTCCAAACTAGCCAGAAGCACTCCTAGCTTTTATGTCCTAATTATGTACCCTATCTTTTCTTATTTACACGCCAAGAAAACATATCGTCATCTATCGCATCTTATGGAGGTACCTATTTTACGGACTGTGAACCAAAGTCTCGTCGGGATAATATTTAGTCAATAAACAAATTAAATTTAATTTTGTAATCGGGGTCACCAAAGGCTACGGCATAAAATGTGCTGTTAGACTAACACAACACGTCTACAAAAATCTAGCCACATCTATTGGGTTAGTTTACATGGAGGTGCCTTACTTGACTAGCCATTGAATTAGCCTTTTTTATTTTTAATTGATAAATTAATGTTTAAGACAAGATTTTTTATGCATAGCACAAAGGGTAACAATTATTATAAGCAATATTTATCACCCTGAAACACTCATCCATATTAAAAAATCCTCCCGAGAAAAGATACATGCCGCCGAAGGGACTCGAGCCCGTGTCACTCTGATTGCCGGTCAGGAGGTCTAACACCACTGAGCTACGGCGGATTATCTCTTGCCCGCCAAATAATTCAATATATACTAATGTTTCATTCAACAATTACCCTTTATTACATGTTTTCACCTGCAAACAACCAACTTTATTTTTATATGAGAAAGGCATTGTAAGTGATAAATTTCTCAATAGGTGGCGTCGAGACATATGATGTCTACATTTTTGGTGAAATACTTTTCACTTGTCAAATATTAATTATTATTTTTAATTGATAAACTAATGTTTCAGAAAAGATTTTTATGCATAGCACAAAGGGTAACAATTCGTATAAGTAATAATTATCAGTCTGAAACACTCATCCATATTGAAAAACCTCCCGAGAAAAGATACATTAGAGTCCCGTCGGCGGCATGTATCTTTTCTCAGGAGGTTTTTTAAATATGGACGATTGTTCCAGGCTGATAATTATTGCTTATAATAATTAAATTAGCCAATACATTTTTAAACTGAGTTTGCACAAGCCTAAGTAAATGCAGTTAAAACGTGCCTACCAAAAACACGTCTAAAAAAATTGAGGTTTTTATCTCTTTACCTGGCCATATTTCTTATTTTTTTAATTATTTATTAAGTCGGGTCCGCACAAGATCACGCATAAATTTAGTTACATATTTTCATTAAAAAAAAATTCACACAGTGTTATGTTATATTAATGTTAGTTTGATTTATGCTTATATACTTGCTAGGCTTGTGCAATTTATGGTAAGTAATTACGTAAAAAAATATAGTGAACGAATTTATCCGTTTATCTGTTACGAAATCGGGACAGTTCTGCATTCTGCTGGCCGGCAAATTTAACACATGTTTGAATTCGTAGATGCTTCAGTTTGATAATGTTATTATTAGACATGGCCAAGTTATTGAACTAACTAACTTGCATCACACTGGAGTCGCAGTGACGTTACCATTTTCATAATCTGTATTCCGGGCAACACTGGAACCGAAACAAAACAAAAAATGTGGAGCAAATAATTGTCCAAATTCTCGAGAATTTTTTTTTTTGTATATTTTTTTCTTGTTATTTGGTATGAAGTTCAAACAAACAATGTGGAGCAAATAGTTATCGGTAATCTCATAATTGTCCAAATTCTCGAGAATTTTTTTTTTTTGTATATTTTTTTCTTGTCATTTGGTATGGAGTTCAAACTTAAAATATATGTTTTTTATATAAATTTTAGCTTTTCCTTGATTTTCTGTTTCATCAAGACTGAAAATAACCCTTTCAGCCAGGGTCGATCTGAATCACCTTTGTTTTTTCGTGAAGCATTCGTTTTCATTTAAAAATGTTTTTGAGTTCTCGTTACGTTTAAGAGGGTATTTACCAGATAATACCGGAAATTAGTCCTTTTTAAATCAAATTTCAGACGTATTGACTCTTTTTTACAAAAAAACATAAATTGATTTTGAAAGATTGTTATTTTATCTGGCACACGCAGTTTTAAAATTTTAAAAGCTAAGTGTATTTTTAAGTTACTACGGTTATACCGTTGGTCGTTGGCAGATTTGTTCAGTTTTCAAACGACAGATTCTATTAAACAACACAAATTTCAAATCATAAATATAATCATACAACAAAATAAATCAATACATAATCTAGTCATCACAGTTTTCATTTTTATAATTTTAGTTAAATTAAAATTATTAAAAATTAAATCCCAGGACGTGATTTGTGACAAAAGTACCCCAGTTTTTCTATTTATTTAAGGTCTTGCAAACTAAAATATTTCAAAAAAATTTTACACACTTATTTTGTTTAGACATTATTGAAAAATCATAAATACTTATGAACAAAAAATACTTACAAGAAGTACAAGATATTTAATAATTTATCATGGTGCGTTTTGAGCATTTTTATTGCTTACTTGAATGTAGGTATATATTAAAGCAAGTTTTGAATGAAATAAATCGATATTAAATTTTAATTTTTAAAAATTGGCACAGGAATAATCGATCTTTCTCATTAGAACCTCCCTGTACAGTTGCAAGCATTTTTAAACTTTTATTCTTAGCCGCTGGTCAATCACTCTTAAGTTCTGTTTTTAATTGCAGCAAAATGACACCTACGATTTTACTCTAAATATGTTCAGAATTCCTCAGATTTTTACAGACTGTATACAACCATTATTCAATTAATGTTTTTTTATTCTTGGTCGAGAATGTGTTAAGCCCGTACGCAATGTTGAATAATATTCGTCATTTTCTTGTCGTCAACCTGATATTTTGTCGTTCTTGTTCGGAATTATTTTTAGAATTATTCACAAGTTGAGAGTGGTGCCTTCTGGTTTTATGTAGGTCATATAACAAGTATGTTTAGCAAGTACTGTTGAAAAAAAACTATTTAAGTAGGTACTCGTATATTATTTTAAAAACATTTAGCTTAGATCGATAAATACTAAATTCGATTAAAGTAATAATTATGGTATTGTAATTTCGTAACAATATGTATTTTTTACGCATTTTTTTGTGAATAATATACCTCACAAGAGTTCCAATTGCTCCCGTCTGGAGCCAGTATAACTATGGCATCCCCAATTGGGGTATTTTGTGAGACTGAAGGTAGTGGGGAGAGAAAGGAAATGGGGGGAGGAAGGTCGGGAAGTATCTGGCTATTCAGATCTAGTCACCAAACACGGCTAAAGCCATTTCAAGCTTCAATTCTGAGAGTATCTTCCGCTCTGGAACGTGTCGCAAATATACCTTACATTATTTTTAACGACGAAAAACACAAATCAATTACATAAAGTTTATTTGCGCACGCCGAGATTTGAACCCGCAGCCACCGGATCGCCAGTCGATAGTCTTGCCTCTCAATCTCGATAACGAATTTTAAAGTATTTATTTATTAATCTTTGGGAAACCAATAGTGTAATTTTATCATTTTTTACATTATTCTAATTAAAAATAAAACATAATTTAATAAGACAGGATGTACAAAAATAAGACAACATGGCGTTATTTCTTAATTTTACAGTACGAAAAATGCTGTATATATGATCAATTTTTCGAGCTATAAATAGTTACGTCCACCTAGAGATTCCAGACAGAAAATACTATGAAAATTTCATGACGACAGAGTTAACCTCTCTAGAATTTTTAGTATTTTTAAAAGAAATTTTAGACAGAAAATGCAGTGTAAATTTTACGACCACAAAGCTCGCCTTTCGAGAGTGTACAGTACACATACTGCAATATTATATCAAACGTCCTCATTATATCATATTTTCTTGGTCGGATAAAAACATCTGTGAAAAGCCAATTTGCAGAAAACCGCTTTAATTTGTTGTGTCAGCAAATGTAGTCGTCAGGTTGACTCCCTGTTTCACCGCAAGTTCTCACAGTACATACTTATCATAATAATTAATCCACCGCAATGTGTTCCAGATAATGAAAGATGATCATTTTGTAATACCAACTTATTTTATAAATAACAAAGAAGAATACATTTTTTTAATGATTTGTTTTTGTGGTTAGAACCAACCGCATCCATTGTTTTATCGGCAGCATATTTAAAATAAGATATTATTTTAGTATATACTCGTATGTATAAAGCTGCAAGAACTTGAATTCTTCCCCCAATAAATTTGCACAGATTTCTCGATACTTGTAGATAATATCTATTTAACTCTGAAGCCGTTCTTCCATGGAGCTACGTTCAAGCGACGCGATCGCCGCTCGTCTGTATTTTCCATACTATTATTATTGTTTGAATAGGCGCTGCACTAGCAAAATAGCATGACAGGTAGGGGTAGCGTTGCTTGTAAGTAGCTACGTGAACTATGGACGTTAGAGAAAAATAAGGAATATAGGTAGCTAGCTAGCTCCTTTTGAAAAGTTAATAATTTAGGTAATTTATGATGTAATTCCGCAGGCATTAGGTAAGGCAATGAGAATAAGTTACTGTACTTTAATTCCCTCGACGTCGAATGTATTAACAAGGAGTATTTTCACCGTATAAATGAGACAACAAAATAATTTCAGAGAATTCCAGTGAAACAAAATAAATAAGAAACTAATATGTAAGCAGGTGCGTATTTATTAAAATCGTTTTGTTAACATTATAAAGAATCTACCTTAATTATTTGAAAAGGTAAGTATTTTTACCTAAAGGTAAGTAACCTTTCGTATGTATAAGGTGTAGGTTTTATTTACTTTTAAACAGTTTTGCATACGGGGTGTAACAGCACGTACCCGAAAGATTTTAACCAGCGATTCTTGAGCATATTCGGAGTTTAAAAAGTAAGTGACACTGTGCTGTATAAAAAATATTTTTTCAATCACACGTCACCACTGATCACACTGCTACACGTCGCGACGGGATCACGTGATACGCGCCCTTTCTCGTGTGTTACCGTGCTGCTGGAACGAGACGGAGGGCTTATCACGTGACCCGCCAGGCCGAACCCGACTACTCGGTTGCGACGTGTGTTGAAAAAATATTTTTTATTGTTTTTAATGAAAAAAAATATCACCAGACAGCAAAATATCATCTACATTTTTACTCCAAATATGCTCAGGATTCGTTATAATCATTCGTTTATACCCTGTATAGATATGTAAGTACATTGAAAAGTTCGTATACGTTAAGAGCAATTGACCAGCATCTGAGAATAAAAGTTTAAAAATGCTTGCAACTGTACAGGGAAGTTCCAATGAGAAAGATCGATTATTTCACGTATCAAATTTTTTAAATAAAAAGTTAATATCGATTTATTTCATTCAAAACTTGCTTTAATATATACCTACATTCAAGTAAGCAATAAAAATGCTCAAAACGCACGATGATAAATTATTAAATATCGTGTACTTCTTGTAAGTATTTTTTGATCATAAGTATTTATAATTTTTCAATAATGTCTAAACAAAATAAGTGTATAAAAAAAAATTGAAATATTTTAGTTTGTAAGACCTTTAATAGATATAAAAACGGAGATATTTTTGTCACAAAACATGTTCTCGGATTTATTTTTTAATGATTTTAATTTAACTAAAATTTAAATTTTTTAAACTGTGTTGACTAGATTATGTATTGATTTATTTTGTTGTACGATTATGTGATTTGAAATTTGTGTTGTTTAATAGAATCTATCGTTTGAAAATTGAACAAATCTGCCAACGACCAACGGTATAACCTTAGTATATTAAAAATACACTTAGTTTTTCAAAATTTTAAAACTGCTTGTACCAGATAAAATAACAATCTTTCAAAATCAATTTATGTTTTTTTGTAAAAAAGAGTCAATACGTCAAGAATTTGATTTAATAACTCAGGTATGGCTCATACGTCATTCCTATGTCTACCTACGTTAAATTATCGTGAAAACAAGCTTATGAGTCCAAGCGGTTAAAAAGGACTAATTTCCCGTATTCTCCGGTAATACCCTCATAATAAATTCAATGAATAATTATTACCTAGCTTGTGTAATTTTGACCATGTGATGTTGAAAATTGTTTTCAATTAGCACCATAGGTACCACGCTGCGTAAAAAGTGAAAGTGTTTCCATTTTGGTTAGAATAAATATTAAATTACTTAATAAAGTATGCTACATAATTATTACCTTACGTTATCCCTTGATTGGGAGATTCTAAAATAATACGTAACGATAGATGTGTTTTGGTACTGATCTATTTGCCTTTATTCATGAAATTAAAAATGTATTACCATTGAATCTCTATACAATACATATAGGGCATTGTAAATTCAACTTCTCATTTTTATGATTATAATAGAGGAAAGGAAGCATATTCGGAATACCATTTATATTTTAGGGTGCAGAAAATAAGATAAAAACGTTTTTATGAATAAAAGTCGATAAAAATGTTAAGAAACTAATAGTTTATTATGAAACGGGAACAGAAATCCAATAAAATTATTACAGTGCTCTTGAAAAATAAAAATTGAAAGAATGAGAAAAAATGCGTTTTTTTTAAAGTGAATGTAATTCGGAATAGTATATTCCAAAATATATTCTCTTTTAAAATTTTAGAATATAATAGTTTCTTTTAATTATTTGCAATAATCACAAACATACCTACTCTTTTGTTTCGCGTCCAGCACATTTATTGTGTACCCAGTTGTAAAATTAAATAAGAGTAGGTACTCAATAAAATGAATGTAATTTGGAATTTTGCCTCACACTCCGTATTCCGAATTAGCAACATATAACCTAAAAGATCATTCTTATATCACATGTCAATGCATTATGAAATGCAAAAACGAAAGTCATACTCTAAAAGTATAACTCTTTCTGATGTGATTTCATTTGTAATGTTATAAAAAATATTGGAATATGGGACGATTATATTGCATCAAAAATGAACGGAAAAAGTTTTGATATGAGCAACTTCACAAAATACGTCGGCATTCATCCACAGAAACAGAATAACTATTATTCCGACTGAAATCAGCTGCGACGTTCAATAGTTATAATTATTTCTGTTAGATTCCGCCACTCAAACCGAAGATAAGACGGTATTCCGAATCTCCAACAGTATTCCAAATACTCTTCCTATCCTCTATTAATATCTGTAATACTATTATGTTATTTTTATCTATACAATAATATATTATTAAGGAATTAGTTGTCAAACAATACACCAATTATCATTAAAATGAACATCGCTTATATTAGCTTAGTGTTAATCAATCCCGTTTACTAGCTGAAACTTATCATCTGTCTTAATTTGTATTCCATTATCTTTGGTCTTAATAATGATGGCTGAAAAATCACCTGATGTAGAATTTTCATAAGTTCTAACGATCGATTTTACCAATAAAACTAAGAGACCGCTTTGCTAAAATTATTCATGAGCTCAATCTCGGTATCACAAACGCGGTTGAGCTGATTATCACTGAGTGGCCCCACTTCAGTTTAAGCCATCATCTATTCGTATGGATTAACCTTCGATAAGCTTTGACTGGTCTGCGTTGTTTGTTGCTGGTATGACCATTTTTACAATAGTGTGCGATAACACAGAAAAGTATATTAACATGTAGATCTAATGATCTAATTACAATATTATGTGGTACCTGTAGTACCAATTACCAACCTATTTTATATTTCTTTATTTACTATTTTGCATTGCTTTGATGCTTGAAGTCTTGAAGTGTTTCTCACCATCCTCCCAATAGCTTACCTACACTAATAACGAATATTATTAAAAATAAAATACTCGCAGTGGTTAGAAAACTCGGGCAACTTATCCAATATATAGCGACTATTCATAGGTTCGAGTACCGACTTTAATAAACAAATAAACCGTACTTAATAAATAAATAAACCGTAAATCGAAAACATTCGTTATTAGTGTAGATAAGCTATTAGGAGGATGGTGAGAAACACCCTTAATCCTATGGATAAGCTATCAAGAGGATGGTGAAATACCCCCAGAAAAAGAATACAAATATCACTGGTATCATTATTTACTCATTCAAATTCAGTCTACTGCTACTTTCTTTATTGTTATTTTTTTCTATACCGGTTTCTTTTGCCTAATAAATTTCGCTATGGACAAAAAGTCGTAGTAACCTTTTTTATAAAGCACGTGGGTTATCTTACACGTACCAGTTTACGGTAAAACATGCGTGGATGTTGAACTCGTTGTGTTGGTAAACAAAGAAAGGAAGGTATCTGTGGACTAACGGTTATGTCAATTATATTTATTGATTACTAAAAAAACAGATCTTCAGGTTAAGATATCTAGATTAAATTGAAATTAATCTTTTCTGTTTCAAATTTTCGTTTGAGTGTATTTTGTCTTCAGTGATTAAATATTATAATTTGCGGTTTTACACATTAAGTTATTCCAAAAATAAAAATAAAATATTTATCTTAGACTTGCAGAAAGGTCAATAGATGTCCCACGTTTAAAATTAAAAATGGATTAATAGTATAATAAAACAAATTTAAAACTTTTTCCACTTTTAATTTAATGACCGTAACCGGTTTCAGCTTGTCAAAGCCATCTTCAGACTGGTGAAAAATATTCTTAACCTAGGGATTTGTATAGGTTAAGAATATTTTTCACCAGTCTGAAGATGGCTTTGACAAGCTGAAACCGGTTACGGTCATTAAATTAAAAGTGGAAAAAGTTTTAAATTTGTTTTATTATACTATTATAATGGAATTCCACCACGAATTATCAGTTTCAAAAATAGAAATATTAAAAATGGATTATTTATTTATCCAAGACACTATCTAGATTGCATTTAGTTCTGGAAGAATTTTGCAATCATACTAAATTATAGCAGCCAATAAAAATACGCGTTAAGAAAATGAAGATGATGTTGGAAGTTCTTAGTCGAAGTATGGATGCAGTTAAATGTGAATGAATGGAGTAGGGTTGAATTAGCTCAATGGTTAGAGCAGAGTCCCGGCAAGGCTAACGTCCCGGGTTCAATTTTTAGATGCAACCGTATCTTTTATCTGATTTTATTGTTTCAAATTTTCGTTTGACAGTAGTTAATATTGTCTTCAATAATGAAACGGATTTCTTTATGGTAATTATTTTTAATAAACAGTGTCCCATTTTACCTATACACCCACACTCACAACCTGACGTTGAAACGTTGCGTATCCTCTATTCCCTTTTTACGAAAACATTTCGGCAGAGTTTTTGTTGCTTTCTGTTAGAACGCCATAATTTGTTTTGTTTTGTGAGTATATTTTTATGGATAGGATATTCCTATTCTATTGTGTGTATTGTTCGCTTCTGCCTTGCAACAAATTAATAGACACGTTCTTATCAACCATAAAGGTTTATGGCTTAGCTCCTTTTGCCTTACCTAAATCGCATCAAACAATGTATTTCTACTCAGGGAATACCGTAGTTCATTCATTGCCTTTCCGTTTGATTAAAATTTAATATAAAACAGTGTGTCACCACCGGATTACGATTAAAACCTAACAACATCACGCCATAATAATAAATTAAATAAATTCTTGAACTTTGTACCGATTATTCGCATCCTCTGGAAAATAACTGTGAAGTAAGTCCAATTGCCGGAATTGTTTAAGATAAAAAACATGAAAAAGCCTTTTTTGTTGAATCATTTTTAATGACAATGACAGCAATAAACATCCGATGATAACCCCAATCTAACGGCTGTCAGGTAAATCAGTAGGTTCTAGTATAATTTCGGTACTTTGGTACTCGCCTAATCTAACGTATGATTACTACGGTGACATATCAAATAAATCTCTCATTAAATTACCTCATCAAAATTACAGTGCATCAATTATTATAGGTGGCACGTAAATGATATCATTATTTTATAAATTATTGTCTGGTGTTCAAAGTTCGCGTGCAGGTGGAGACTGCACTCTTATTTGATTATATTGGATCACACTACGCAGTCCAAAATTAATGTTACATCGCCACAAAACTACTTATAATTTGCAAATAAGATTTATATTACTATTCAGTTCTCTATACGAACCGTGAAAAGGGTAAACTGGGTGAACTATCTTAATTCAACTTCTTTGTATTTTTGAAATTATAAAAATATTTTACGGTATAAAAGGCAATCCGGTAATAGGTTGTAACCTTTCGTAAACCACGCATGTAATGCAACATACATCCCACCAACCTACAACTACAACCTGAAACGTCCTTTGGACATAGAAATATGCTATATTTCTCTATAAAATTATTTAATATCCTTCCTTTTGCAATAAAAACCATTTAAAAAATAACCGACTTCAAAAGAAGCATTAAGATATGGATTAAGAACACAATAAGGAAGATTATAGATATAATTTTTAAACCTAACAAAGATTAAAGCTTGTTTTGTGTTTTCTTCTAGATATTACTTTATAATTTTCCTCTCGTAATGTTTGAACAAAGATACTTATTAATTCATACACGTAATTATGTTCAATGTGACCTTAGAACGGGGGGAAACATTCTTTTGTAAAAAAAATTGTAAAAAAAAACAAAATATGTATAAATTTGCGAACACATCCTTTCCTATTATTCGTGGGTTCGGCTGGAAGGTTCAGCTTGCTTGTGTATACGCTATACGCAGCCTAACAGAACGAAATGTTGCAGTGGAGCTCTCAGCAGCAAGACCAGATTACAATTTTAATTTTCTATAAATTTTATAGTTCTGCCACTGAGAGTGTTGTAACCTCGTTTTCTCTTGTTACATTCATTGTTTATGAGAAAAGGAAGAAGTACAACGTAACTAATATTTGGATAATTTTTATAGCGTCGTTTTCGTGAAGAATTAAGCGTTTTACGATGAAAACTACGTATGAAACGATGCAAATGAAGCAAATAACTTGTGCCAAGACAGAGTTGTGTGAACACCCATGGTGCTCATTTTTTATTGTATCAAATAATAACAGATAGGTTTGTCTTCCCACGCATATAAGATAACATTTCCGCTGTAATCAAAGTCATGCCATCCTTCCTTCGCCCCTTTCACGTCCTTTTTACGCTGTCCTCAATTCTCATTGTTCGGAGCTCGCACCAGAATCGACGTTTGCCTCAAGCGTCACCACACCGAGTACCGAGCTGCGCCGACGAATTAAACTTACCGTAAATTATGGCCGAGTTCACAGAGTGAAAGTTATTCTCATCCCGAAGTCGATAATAAGTACTCTTATCAATGTTTACAGCAAATACCTTCTAGGATTATTGAACTGAAGAGAATTAAGTTATAAATATTTTTTATTTATTTAATTAAAAGAAAAATAGTTTTATCACTTTATTTTGATACACAATCAACATGTTTTGTGGGCGATGTAAAACAGCTGCTTTTTAATGCAGATATGCTTTTCGACAAAATAAAATTATTTTTAATTAAATAATATTATGTTCTTCTTAACGCTAAGTTATAAAAATGTTTAAAACAATTGCGTAATGCTTAAAAATATATATTAGTACTATAATACTATCTAACATATACGAGAATTATAAAAATATTCCCTGTTACACAATCAACCATGTCTAAACCTTTGATTACTCCGATTATTTTAATAGGCACTAAAACAATCCTTAAATAATTAAAATCAGTTTTTGAAATTTTCGTCATTAGTTAGTCTTACGACGTTTGTGCCAACGAAAATAAAGCTTAACACTTTCTACTCCAGAATGGTGGTAGGTGCTCAGTATCGGCCTAGTAAAAGACCACCCTATAACCGTGTTTAGTGACCAGTGACCAAACGTGAATATCCAGGTAGTTTCTAACATTCCTCTTCCCATCTCGATTCCCTCCCCATTTCCTTTAACTTTACAACATACCCCAAAAATAAGGATGTCATAATCACGACAGTTTTCCTAGCACAACTATGACCGGTGTAAATTCGTTCATAGTTCTTTCATCATTTAATTGCTCCAATCTCGATCAGGTTCTATTGAAACCCGTTGCGATCTACAAAAAGCTGGTCGCCGATCGCAATCTGAGAAGTAACAACTATTACATAATCCTTGTAACCAATAGAAAACGCAACATTCGATTGGGCACAATAATTAATCTTGAATTGATGTTATATCATAAAGCCTGCACTGCAGGTAGTTCAGCTGTTAACGAAACAAGTAGTGATGGACGTACTCGAACTGTTCCGATTTAATCGTATCGATAATAAGCATACGTACAGTAACTCTTACACAATACACACTAGTGACCAATAGAAAACTTATCCTTGGATTGGGCTAATCTTGGATTGTTATTATATCACATTGTCTGCACTGTAGATCGTTCAACCCTGTGTGGCTTTTAATTAAACGAGTAGTGGTGGGCATTATTCAGACATCTATTTGAAATAATAGAATCGAGTAAAAAGTAGCACAAATAATCGAATCATTTTAATAACGAAGTTGTTGTGACAGTGTGAAAGAAAATGAAGATTTGTTTAGACATCGAAATGGTCTTTGTCGTATTTTTGACATCCCAAAAAACGTGTCTTAAATACTCCCCATGTTTCGGAACCAAAATTTTCACTGCCATTTTTTTTTAGATTATCAACGTAATATTAATCAGACTTTCCTAATTGTGGTATAGGTATTAACGTTTACCACAATAATTCTAATAATATAATTTTTCATTAAATTTCAGTACATTGCAATGATCAAAATAATTTTGAACATCTTGTTCTCTCTTACTCTCTCGGTTCCCCCTAAAAACTTAAATCCAGTCCTCTTATTTATCCTGATGATTACTTTGTTTGCTTAATTCGAGTGCTGATAATAGCCTCCATTTATTGCTCTGGAAAAACCGTTACTCTGATTTGGATTCCTGTGTGACGTCACGGGTAACGACGATACTGCGGATTTGCCTCTCCTTCATTCAACATCTTATCTCTTCTAAGTCGGAACTCGACTCTAATCTTCCATATTATTTTGAAATTTGCTTATTTAAATAAAATTCATATGCAAATTAACCTTCCTTCCTTCTATCATTTGAAATTTTTAGACAATCTATAGATTCTGCTTAGAACAAACATTCTTGAAGGGTGAAAGCCAGAAACAAATTATGGAGAAAGTAATGTTTCGTTTATCAACAAGATTTGTTTATCAACATGCTTGATTGTAAAAAAAATCGAATACTTATGCAAATCACTAAAGCTCTGTTCAACAGTCAACAACGAAAAATCTCCGACGTGTAAATTTGTCGATATGACTCGAATTCGACTTACGTACGAGCATTGACATAACTTATTGCTACGTATTTATTGTAATGTCGTTGCGTTCATTTAACCTGCGTCTGCTCTCAACTTTCAATGTTGTCGTAACGTATTAGATGTTTACCAAAAATATTATCGCTGGCCGTTGTATTATTATGACTCCAAATTTGGATTGTCCCTGAATTGATTATCACCAAATCCCGGAACAGTAAAAGAGAGAGGATTTAAGACAAAAACCAAAAATCTTACGAAGTGAATGCATTGGCATCTTTTTCGTATTCACTCATTTGGTTTTTTTTTCGTTATTTTAATATTTTTCTACTACTTATATAATAATATCATGTGTTAGGGAAATAAACAATCACAATATTTTCACGAGATCAGCGGCCATCATGGCTGTGATTTTTAGCTTATATTCAGTTACAGGAAAGGTGTTGATTGATAGAAACCCGCACATCACTACTGGGCCTGTCACAATTTTCTATTTCGTAGTTGTTATTTTTTAATGATCACAGTTTTATATTTCCCCTTTAAAATTGTAAAGTCAAGAAAACACAGTAAAAATACGCCGAATATTTGTTGTTAATTATTTTTTTTATGAGTCTCTTTTCGATATATTTTAGTTTAAATGTTTACTCACCCGGTTATTATCGGGTGTTTAAAATACCAAGTTAAACCGAGCATTATAGCAATTTTTATATTGATTTTTTTTTAATTGGATATTGTTGGGTAACTTTAATGGTCCGGCTACATTTTTATGAAAATTGCTTTTCCTTATATTATACACAATTTGCGTATTAGGCACTTTAACTATTTTTTTCTGATTTCTTCTTAGTTAACGGAGTCGTTTCGAGCAATGTGAACTTTGATTGTTCGTCATGAAAGAGTTAGATAGCATTCCACGGAATTAGCACGAATTTTCGCGGTTTTATTTTAATTTTGTATTAACATGTCTGCTATTTTATCAGCTACTTTGCAGCCACTGTATCATTACATAATCCCAGATAATGCTATTTATCACTCAACGTTAAGTAGCATATATTTTTATCAATTTGATAGGTTTAATCAACCAAATACTGCAATGGGATTTTTTTCAACATATTAACACTTCTTTCTTCCATGATTATCTACCCCTTTTGTGCTTTCGATTTTCTATTTCATTTCCTTCATTAATATTGTGTTAGATTAATTTCGTGGCGGTAGTAATCATTTGTAAATGTTACATTATTTTCACAGACGTTTTCCACAAGCACCTATTTTCATTTTCGATACAACTGAAACCTACTATTTAAAGATATGTAACATAACATGATCAAATGTATTTTCAATTTCGTGATAGAAACATTTAAAAATGCGGTATTTACCATGACCATTTAAAGATGCGGTATTACCATGACCATTTAAAGATGCGGTATTACCAAGACATGCATGTTGCGGTATTACCATGACCATTTAAAGATGCGGTATTACCAAGACCATTTAATGTTGCGGTATTACCATGACCATTTAAAGATGCGGTATTACCATGACCATTTTTTTTTCTTAACAAACTAACTAACTAACCATCACGCCGTTCCTCCGCAGGAGTAGGCAGAGAGGACGAACCGCCAAACAATTCGGTCTTTGCACACATTCTTTGCTTCGTTCACATTCATACATAGTCTCATACATACTCTTCTATTATTCTGACTCTTGACATAGCCAGACTCAAGTATCTGATTCACTTGATTGTGCATATATTCCTCGGGCATCCCCGACTTCTTCTACCACCCGCATTTGCGTCGTATATTCTCCTTACACACCTTTCTTCGTTCGTTCGCTCTAAATGCCTGAACCATCTCAGGGTCCCTTTCTTAATTGTACTCATTATGCTTACATATCAGCCTTGCATTCTTTGTGGATCTCCACATTTCTCACACGATCATACCTGTTTTTACCCCACATACGACAGTTTTTAACGCAGATGTACGAGTATTATTTTAGTTTCATTTAATTCACTCCGATTTTTTTTCTTCTTGTAAATACTAAATTAAATACTTATGTACCTACATTTGAATGTGAAGGAAATGTTCAACATAAAGCTGGCCTTGCGCAAGGTACAATGACACCATTTGAATTAATATTTATGGCAGCCGTTAACATTACAGTGAGGGACAAAACAAAGTTCGAGGCAACATTTTAGGTTCATTCTGTAATTAACATTCAGTGTTGTACACTGTTGTTATTGTCCCTGGATTTTGTACATTATATTAAATGAATATTATTTTGACAAAAATGAAAACTTCGAATTCGATTCGTTTCGCCATATTGTGGCCGGAAAATACCTATGGTGAATGTGCAAGTAGTCGGCCGTTTTACTAAAAAAATGTTTTTGGAAAATTATCGTGAGTAGTATTGGAAAGGTGGTTTTCATAAACACAGATTTGTTAAAAAATAGTGAATTTATGATCATTATATTTAAACCTTTTTTTAAATAACATTAACATAATAATTACAATAATATTTTTATAAAAAATATTGTTTTTGCCAATGGTCAGCCCTTCAAAATCTAATTGTCGGCTACCTATACGCCAGTCGTCGGCCATCAGATTTTAGCTACAGGGCTGCCAGACATTATGAATTTTTACTCCCATTTGAATATGCGGTATTCAGGCAATTTGTTTTGTTGTTCATAGGTACGTAAAAGATGCACTAACAATCACGTTACAAACTAAAAAAATATTCAATACTGATGAACAAATTAAAACAAAATTCAATACTGATACGTTTACTGATACGGATCTGCCGGATATGCCTTGATGATGGACACTGCAACGCTGTCCGAAACGTCGGCTAAAGAAGGAGGTAACGCAACACGGCATAACACCCCAAAAACAAACAACGAAAATTCAATACTGATGAACAAAAAAAAGATGGCAATACTGATAAAGTGCCCAGCTTTTTTTCTAACCAATTGCAACGCTCTTCCACATTTTGGGTTTCCTGTGCTCTCTATATTCCTATATTCGTTTTGGGAGAGAAAAACTCTTAGCTTATTTTTCTAGCCAATGATAACTGTTGTGGCAACAATGGCGACCGATGTCAACAAGTTTTTGTGATTTTCATTATTTAAAAAAAATACTCTTTAACTCCCGATGTAAACAGAAATTACATTTACCTGCATGAATTTATTGACTCTGTTTCATCAACAAATTACTTTGAAATATATCTTAATTAACTTGAGTCGTAATCGTGAAATGAGACATTCAGCTTTTATTGATAGCAGTTTCAAAAAACCTGTAAGATTTTATGTAGGTAGGTACAGACAGGCCACACAGAGACACCTCTTCAGTAAGCTTATAACATTTTCTGAAAAAGGGGTTGGTTGATTCCCACCATGAGATTCCAAATCGATTCGACCATTTCATCTATTTATTATAATAAATTATTGAGAATTGTGCTTTTCAATTAATAATACAAAATTAATTACTTACTATGAATGACTTGCATGTGCAGCCAATTTCACTTCAAGGTAAAAAATAAATCACTAACTTATTCCTGAAATGCGTGTTGTCGCCATTATTTTTCAGATCCCCTGAAAGTTACCGTGAGAGACACTATGTTATTTTTTAATAGTTCTAAACCTAACCTAAATACTTTCTCAACATCTGCAAATTAGTAATCAAAAATTTTTTTTCAGGTTGATCTGGAGCTTAACGGCGAGCCGCTCAACATCCACATGAAGCTGGGCGAGTCGGGCGAAGCCTTTTTCGTTGAGGAGGTGCCCGAGGATGAGGTGGAGGCCTCTGCTCACCTGGCCACCTCGCCCATCCCCGACAGCGGCTTCCTGTACCCCCCCCAGCAGCCCGCCCCACTGCCGCGCCGCAACTCCGCCGACTATCCGCTGGACAAGTACCACAATCAGGTGTCGGACTATTCGCACAGGAGGTTGGTTATGCTCTTCATTACCACTTAAGCAAACGATATTATATTTTCCGCCACATAATAAAATCAGGAAAATTTTAAATGTTGGAAAAACTTTAATGGTTTCAAAAGATTTATTTTTTCTTATGATCTATTATTTTCTCGAATTTTACCCTAACCTATCTTTTTTTAGTTTATGTTCTAAAACATCTCTATTTTCCAGGTATACTGACGGCCAAGGAGCCCAAAAGACAGATTTCTCAGCGCAAAAGCGGGAGTACCAACTCATCAAAGATACAATGTTCGATTATGACCAAAATCGAACCAACCAAGATGTTATATTCTCCATGGAATTGGAAGACGATTCCCAACCAGACTTTGCCTGTAAGATCGAACCAGTCTCCACCGTCAACATAGGAGCAGCCAAAATGTTCCGAGCGGAAGAAGTAAATGACAAAGACAGCCATGCCAAAGAAGTTGTTAGGAAAATAAGTATAAACAATGATTTTAGACCAATTTCTATGACCATCGAAGATCCCACTCTTCCTCCCACGACCGAAGTGAAAAGCGTGGAGGAATCAACCACCCTTAACCAACCAGAAGAACTGCCAAAAACCCAAAATGGAAACAACAAAAAGAAGAAGAAGACAAAGAAGTCCGGTTCCAAGAAGAAGAATGCCCAGAGGAAGTCATCCTCCAGTTCGAATGGTTATTCTAGTCAATCCGAAACTATTGTTTCTGAGCCTGTTGAGACTGAAAAGGCCATTGATAGGCTGAGTGTAGAACAGAAAGAAACGGGAGACCTCTCCCCTAGTCCGGCCTTCTCCATGGCAAAGATGATTCCTGATGTCCATTTCTACAGCGACACTGAAGTGGCACGTGATACTGCCAGGTAGGAAAAACATACCTCTTATTTTCTCTAAAAGACTGATTCGTTTTTTTCTCAGATGGCTCGACTATTGGTTAATGTTCCGTAAGTGCTCAGCAAGCGGAAAACAAAGTTTTTTTTTTGTTAATTTGTCACTGTCTACTGCTTTAACCAACCGCTGATAACCGAGTAATATAAGAAAATAACTTTTGCCTCCAAATAGATTCGCAAAAATTTTAAAAGAATGACAGCAAAACTTATTTCTACAAAATTTATTTAATTCTCTTATTTATAATTGATTTATTTTTGCAGGGGGGATGGCACGCCCGTGCAGTCCGATTCAGAGCTGGAGATGGCGCGGGGCTCCGGGGCCGTGTGCCCAGGGGCTGAGCAGGGAGGCCCCCCGAGCCAGAACTGGCGATGGGGGGAGCTGCCCTCTCCGCCCCCTGTCAGCACCCAGCCACTGGACACCTGTGCCCAAGAGGACCTCAATATGCAGGATAAAGGTACTAATAAACCTTAAAAACAAATTTTATATAATTTCAATATACTTGCACTTCGACCTCGACGTTTTCACGTAAATAACTGCGGCAGGATCTGAATCAGAGTGGGTTCACGGGGTGAGGTTTGTCTGGGTCTTAGCGGCGAATGCGGGTGCCACCTACTATGTGACGGGCCTGATCGGGAGAGAGTGATTAAGGGAGACCTTTTGACCTCTCCACCAGGACTCTCAACTCTTCGCTTTGTCTGTTCCACAGTCGGAGGGATGGATATTCATCCGTCACTCCTGGCCACACTTACCCTGATTCTTACCCACCCCTCAAACCTTTTTTCATCTCAGAACTTCCTCTCCTCCCTCCTTTCCTTAAAAACAGCCTCACAAACACACACAGCCTCCGCAAAGATGACACAGATCCTAAGGAAAATAATTTTCCACAGGTCCTCCTGTGTGGAGCTAATATAAAAAAAAAACCTTACCCAAAATAATTATTACCCTTTTTTTACTTTCTGACTCTGTTTATTCTCAAAATATTCAATTCTAAATAGAAAAATAGGTGATAGCCCTCCTGATACTACATTAATAACTCAGGTGAGGGGCATACGTCATTCCTATGTCTACCTACGTTAAATTTTCGTGAAAACAAGCTTATGTGCCCAAGCGGTTAATTATTTAAACATGCGAGCTTACAACAAAAGCCAGCAAAAAATAAAATGAAAATCAGTTAGTTATCTGACCAGCAAAAACATAAATAAATGTCAACTAA
The DNA here is from genome assembly GCA_951813805.1 of Limnephilus auricula. NCBI lineage: Eukaryota > Metazoa > Arthropoda > Insecta > Trichoptera > Limnephilidae > Limnephilus > Limnephilus auricula. The sequence goes on from OX638390.1 coordinate 29,562,133, forward strand.
TCTGAAATTATAATCTCCAGGTCAGATGGAGATCCCCACCCCCACCGGCGCCCCGGGCACCAGCTCCTCCATGCTGAGTGGCATGTTCAACTTCATGAAGCCGTCGCGGGGGGCCCATCCCGCCGCTCCTGAGACCGAGGGCATGTACCTGGCAGAACTGGCCACGGGGGCCATAGACCCCGAGGTCGCAGCGCTCTACTTCCCTCCCAGCCAGGGACACACCTCCTCTGCTAATGGTGAGTCCAAATGAAAAATAGATAAGTGGCCACCGTCCATTACCACTCCTCATCCATAATTCCATCCCTAATATGCAATCTCACATCAATAATATGATTGTATTTAAGTGCCGAACAATTGTCTTGACCGTCAATAGTCTCTAAGGGCAAGGTGTTGGCCGTCAATATTGACAATTGTTCAACTTCATGATTGCCGTAATGTATAAGACAAATTCACAACTGCAAAACATCAGTGTCTTGCCACAATTTTTTATTATTTATTAATATGAATCATATCCGAAATTATGATTGTTTTGGTAGTGGGGTAGGTGGTGAACAGAGACGCACATATGTAACACAAAATGAATTAGATTTGATCTCGCAATATCGTCTTAATATCCGTAGCCGAGCTAACTCGCCGTCAAAAAAAAGCAAACTTTGACAAAAATATTCACTACACTATAATCTTGACCGACAATTCGAAAATCATGATGGAAATACCTTGAGCGCAAGAAATTGTCGTAAAACATTGCTCTTTTGTTAAGAGCCTTAAATCGGCTAAGTTAATAATAATAATAATAATAATAATAATAATAATTGTTTATTCCAGAATGTATGCAGGGGTGGTGCAATGCAATACATTCCATATTAAAAAAATTACAAAAGAAAATACACAAATAATAACATTAGGTAAAAAAGTAAATAACAATACATAAATAAAAATTTTAAAAACAAGTATGAAAAATACGAAATATGAAACTGAAAAAATATATACATATATATATATATTTAACACTAAAAATTAATGTAAGCAGCCGTTTATGGGGGAAATTTCCCCGTCTCTCGTCTCCAGAGGGTCATCAGGGGGGACCCCATCCAGACAATCATGGTACTAATGATCTTATTATTAGATTGGCGCAGTCTGCGCCATAAGCTTCCCATGCGGTGGCGGAGAAGTGCTCTGAAAGTGTTCACTCGTCCCTCCAGGAACATTTCCGTAGCACTGCAGAATCTCGGTAGGCGAAAAAGTTGGCGATATGAGTTATTGTAGGCGACTTTTAGTTTTTGCCATTGCGATGCAGTATAGTCAACCCACAGTTCCGACGTGTAAAGCGATGTGCAGAATGCATTAAACAGTATTCTTTTCACGTTTGGGCTGCAAAAGTGAAAACGCCTTGACAGCATTCCTGCTCTAATGGATATCGCTATGCGGCTAGCAATTGCTCTTATTATTTTTGTGTTGTTTCAGTGACAGAATCCCTAACCGTGGATGTGAATGCTGCCATGGCAACAGAGGAAGACTATGAATCGGGAAATGGACCTTCTCTTCCCCAATCTCCTTCGTCTGTAGAGGGACCCATGTGTAACTCACACGAAGATGATATCAAAATTTTCTCCAAGTAAGTGTACAGTGAAATCTCCATTGATTGTTCCTCGAATAATCGTTTTCCCCGCATGTACAGTTTATTTCTTCCCGTCCCGAAATAATGACGTACAAAACTGTCAAAAATAGATCTCATCCCCCCATGCATTATTTCACCACATAAATCATTAGCATTGAGTTTTGTACTATTTTATTCGATTGATCGCCGCCAGTGGCTGCTTTGTAGTCGTCGTCAGATATTAGTTGTCGTTAGATATTCAGCACAGGATGCGTGAGTGTGGTTATCTTTTTACTTCCTAGTTTTTGAGTGTTTCAACCTTAAAAATTGAACCATCTGGTGAATAAGTGGCTCTTCAAGAAAGATTAAAAATTGCCCAAGAAGTGGAAAATAACAAGTCTGAAAAACGCATTGATGTAGTCGAGCGTGTAAGAATCACAGCTTTTTTATTCAAACACATTAATTTATATTGTGTATTTTTTTTTTTTTATGAACTTTAAAGTATTAATGGAGCTTTTTTCTATCCTTCATTTTATAGTTTATTTCATTATGACCCTATGACCCTTTAAAAAGGATAGATAGAGGTTTCACTGTATATTACTGTATATGTATTTTTTATTTATTAATCCATTTAGAGTATAATTTACATGCAATTTTGCAATGCCTGTCACACTAGGTTGTACCTGTGTCGAGACAGATATATGTCTGTATACATAAATGTATACAGACATATAAATGTATTATACATAAATGTATAATTTCAATACAATCAAAAAGAAAGGTAATTGGAATTGTGGATTAATCCTATAAAGAGTGTGATCTTCCAAATCATAGAAAAAATACTGAAAATAAATATATATTAGAATGATAATTATGTAAGTTAGATTTGACGATTATTTTATTTGGGTTACCTCGTATATAAATTGGTATTCCTGTCTAAGTCTATTATTTACGTAGTTCTTTTATTGTTTTTGTGGTTGGATGGCTAAAGAGTTTTGCAGTTAGTTTGCATCAGTTTTGATTTTAATTTATTTACCACCTCAATACATAAATATATAATATATTTTAATTACAACCGCAATGGCACTTACAGCAATTTTTTATTCATAAATTACTTTTGTGTTCCTAGCGTTTCAAAGTCATATGATGACAAAGCAACTTGGGATTACCTTTGACTCATCTATTAGAGTCTTCAACGATATTTTTGCAATTAAATAACAATGAAGCATCCATACAAGTTCATCAACATCTTATTCATACGTCAATTTTTTGTTGTTAGCTAATTGTTAGCAATTGCTAGCCGCATCAAATGGTGCACAAATAATCCCCGCATCTATTTATGCGCTACTTTTAAAAGATAATGTACTGTCAATAATAATGCTGCTTATTTAACATAATATGTTGTGAAGAGGTTGAAATTCATGACATTGATATGACCTTGACAATAATCAATGTCTTGAATTTCAACCTCTTCACAACATATTATGTTAGATATGTTGTGAAGAGGTTGAAAATCATGACATTGATATGACCTTGACAATAATCTATATTATTGTACTACCATCAATAACTAACTAACCATCAGAGGAATGAAATGTCATTCAAGTGTCTTGGCATAACTTCATACTTTCTTCAAATTCACATATCGGAGCATACATACATAATTTTCTATATCCTAACCTTCTAAGTGTCCTTTTCTTATTCTGGTTTATTATGTGTACAATTAAACTTGCATTCTTTTTGGATCTCCACATTTATACACATGAATTTTTCAACAAACATGTCTCATTTCGGGATCTCATTTCTAATACATTGAATCTTCTTTCATCCTTATTCTTACTTATTAGTTCCTTTCATATTAATTCTAATAATGTTATGACAGGGGATACGTAGGCCTGTCCCTCTGTGGTCCCGCCTGCCTGCAACAGTCTCCGGCCGCCTTGTCCGAGGCCTTTGAGCAGGAGGCCATCAGGTTTGAGAGCCTGTGCTCCGACCCCTCGCTGCTGCAGAACCCTCGACTAGTGGTGCGCCTGGGAGATCAGTATATGCCGTGGCTTGCCGCCGCACCCATGCTGCTTTCGTTGATCGTTTTCCATCGTCCACTGCCCAAGGTATATTTTTGTTGTGTCCTTTTATAAAGAAAGTCAAACATTTCTGAGTTAAAAATAATCCGACAATCTTTTAAATTCTTCTACTACCATTAATATAAGCGGAAGATGTTGCTTTGCAACGATGAAGAAGAATTGAACCCACCAAACTGGCGAGTTTTGCCAAAAAAATGTAATAAAAACTTACAGCTATCAATAAAATTCATAGGTTCTCCACCATACGTACTCATTCCACCATTGCCTGCACTCCTTTATTATAGAAAGAGTTTGCTCTTTTACTTTCTCAATGTATATTTTGCTCTTGTTTATCCCCCTATTTGCTCTTTTTCCTTATTTGCCACAGTTTTTTGGTTACATACAAACAACTAACAAAGCTTTCAATTTAGATTTCGTTGCTTGAACCACCCTCACGTTGTATCAAGTCTGCAATTAGCACAATTTTGATTTAATGATACTTAAACGGTCCCAGTTAACTGCCGATTCTCGGCTCTGTCTTAATCATTATTTACCAGTAATTTTCGCACGTCACAGTTTTGATCACAAAAGTTAAAATGAATTCTAACAATTCCAGAGTGTGGTGCAGAACCTGCCCGGAGCGGTGGATGGGGTTAGGGAGAAAGTAGGAGCTGGGGAGGTGGGGGCCGAAGGGGGCCCAGAGAAGGCTCAGCAGAGGCAGGGCTACTCCTGGTGGTACTGGAGAAGGTCCACCGACAAGCAGACACCTGCGTGAGTTTACTTACACCTTTTAATAAATACCTTCTTTGAAACACTACATACATACTTACCATGTAAATAATTTTAAGAGCTATTTTTCAAACTAGCCAATATTCCCTATATTTTTCTTTTTTCTTCTCTCCTCTTGGAGAGCATCTTAGAACTTCATAGAACATCGTAGAATTCCGGATGCATGTGACACATTAGCCCAGTCCAGGATGTAAGTGATAGTTAATTAAAGAAGTTGTCTATTTTTCAGAGATGCGTCTAAGCCTACCATTGACGATATTGACGGAAGTCGGATTATCTTGGAGCAGGAACCTTCTACCACCAATATTCAGGAGAAACTGACCGCCATCGAACATCTTGACTTAGAAAAAGGTGATGGTACGTCCATTGACTATTCATTTTCATCCACCTTACATTACTTACAACCGTTGTATCCAATCCTAATAATCAACTGCTGAGCCGAAATCTCGGCTCAACCCTGCTCAAATGCACAAATACATTCTTCCCAAGCACAATCATTCCCATGCACTACTCAACGTAAGGAAGCTAAACTGGTAGAGTAAGCTTGCCTTAGGAAGCCCTACTTTCAAAAACTGACAACAGAGTCTGACATCTTTCATCTGATTCATGCTCTTGTTGGTTTTTTAGAAACGCGTTTTTTAAATTTTAATTATGGATGTATTGACTATGGTAGATATTATGGAATAATATCGGGTCGGGTCGGGGAAGATGATGATAATATCGGGTTACACAGGCGGTGAAAAGATGCAGATATTAATTATATCGAAATATTAAATCATGGAGAATTTCACAACCTTTTTAAGATGACTTAAAAGGGTTTTTTTTAATATGTTTTGAGCCCAATTTTGCCATGCAATCAATTGCTTGTAGCTTTACGATTCTCTGCAACTGGAACATTACAAATGGAGAATTTTTCAAAATTTGCCCATCTATGACCAACAAAATCGTAGCAGGTTTGAGACAGATCTGCCGTCAAACGTCAAATTGTAAAGTAAATAAAAAAGATAGTCAAGCTAACACTTTATTCATAACATATTAAATACGTTTGTTTAAAAAATATAAAATGTTGGTTTATGTATTACACTATTTAAAAGAAATTATTTGTATAAATAATAAATACAATTAATAACGCTTTAATATTAATTTAATAAGGAAAGTTTTTACTTTGACATCATTTTATTGTCTATGAAAGCAGTCGGCTCCACACACGAGAAATCCGACATTATCAAAGATTAAAACGTTGGGAACAGGCAATTGGAGCGTTTCCTTAGGATCACTTAACTTAGCGGCGCCTTACGATATGCTAAGATTAATCGATCAAAATGTTGGACACAACGGCTAGTTAAGTTCTCATTCATCTTACACGGAATACTTACTCATAAATATGTTGCGTTCGCAACTGTCTTACATTGCTTAGTTAGTTTAGGTTCTTGTTAATCTAACATGACTTAGGTACATTAGTTATGTTATATTAATCTTACATTGCTTACTCAATTGGGATAGTTTAGGTTCTCGTTAATTTAACAAGACTCAGTTACATTGGTTACGTTGTATTAATAATAATAATATTTGGATGATTTATATAGCGCCTTTTTGTGAAATATTATTAATCTCAAGGGCGCTGTACAAATTTTAATACATTTCTGTAATCTCAATCATAACTATTTATCTTTCATTGTTTTCTTAATTTGATTAGGTTAGGTTCTCAATCTCCCATGACCTGCTTACTTAGGCTATGCATTTGTCTAACATAACTGTATAGGTTAGGTGTTAAGTCCTCATTCATCATGCATTAGTCACTTATTAGGTTAGGTTTTCATTAATAACTTTTTTTACTTTTTTTGTTATTATTAAATCCATCTCGTAATATTTTAGTATAATATCTTAACACAATAATTCTAATGTGTACCATAATACTTTAGCTGTGAGAGAATTACCCCGACATTAATTAAAAATACTCCAATAAAAAAATTGCAGATCTGGACAATCCCAAAACGGACGAGTGCGAGAGCCCTCAGGAGGTGAGCACCCAGACCTCGTTCCCCTTGCTGGCGGGCAGCGGGGGCTCGGGAACGGGCGGAGGCTACAGCGGCTCCCAGAGTTCCGAGGAGTCTGATGAAGGGGGCATCACCTCCACCAACACCACTCAAGGACACTCCAAATACTCTGACAGATTTAGGAAGACCCTGCGACTCTCCTCCGATCAGATTGTAAGTACACAAAACGTCTGGCCAATTTCGCTGCCAAGTAATTTCTTACAAATGTAACATTACTGTTTTCATTAGAATATTAAATTTATATTATGTATATCACAATTTAATTAAATATGACTGTATAATTTGCCAGTTTTTGAATAGTGTAGCTATCTTTGAATGCTTTTCTTGTACAATCTAACTCTAACCAATCTAGCCTCACCTGATCGCCATCTGAGACTTAACCGCTTGGGCACATAAGCTTGTTTTCACAATAATTTAACGTAGGTAGACATAGGAATGACGTATGCCCCGTACCTGAGTTATTAAAGTTCTTTCAAATGAAAGTAGCAATAACTTTTAAACTATTTTGAAAAAAAACACCAAAAACGTTCAAATAACTACCAATTGTTATCAAACATGAAATATGTAAAATTTACCACTGCCAGTTTTAATTCAGGTCTAAAAGGGTTAAGTAGATAGGTAAATTAAATTATGTTTAATCATATTATGTATTCATGTAAGGAACGTGTAAACTAATTATTTATCTGAGGCAGGTGACAATAAAATGGCGCTTTTCAAAATTCAATGCACAATATTTATATCCTAACAAGAAACTACAGACAGCCTTCCTTTAGTCAAAGAACAATGCAAGCCACTGTTAGCACCGATAGTTATAGGACAAGTGAAGAGGGTGAAGAAACTCAGATTCACTTATGCATTATTCCACCTGGATGGGAAGACAGCTCAGATACCAGGGGGCCTAGTCTCTATCTTTCGGTTTCACAAACAAGCACGTTTGCCGTTTAACCTTTCTTGACGGTGCTGTGAACTAAGCTGTCACGGTTTGTATTTACTGAAATATCTTTGTAAATATACTAAACATAGAGTTAACATTTTAGGTATTCCTCCACAATACATTTATGTATTGGATTAAATAAATACATTACACTAATATTTACTGAGTGTACAGCATCGGAGCGCGAGAAAGTTTTTAGCACGGTCAGAGGAGGGTTAATACGGATTTGTGACGTAGCTAAACCCGCGTTACGGGCGCTGTGAGAGATATAGACTAGGCCCCCAGGGGAGGAACTAGGAGTCATCGCCAAATACCACCTAATGTCAACCCAAGTGCACTTAAACTGTTATTGGCCGTACGTACTCCGGTGTACCATCGATTTTGTTCCTTATGTATAAAGAAATTGTATCATGAACAAGGTCAGAATCGCTTGGGCCATTCTCGTTCTTGACGTAACGAAATACTGCATAGCGTCTAGCCTCTCGGAATAATTTTAATAAATTGTCTATGATGCGGCGGGCATGAAAGATGGCAGACAAAATGGCCGCTGTGTCAAAATATGGACGGAGTTAGTTTAAAAACTCTATATTCTTTAATTAAATTAAAACAAATAACTTTGTTTAAACCACTAATATAACCACAATTACCTATATGTTTCAAAACCGATGGTTTCTTCATCAGGGTATTAATTACTACCCTGACGAAGAAACCATCGGTTTTGAAACATGTAGGTAATTGTGATTATATTAGTGTTTTAAACAAAGTTATTTGTTTTAATTTAATTCAAAATGACACCACAAAGTGATTTTGCGAAGATTGAAGAAATTTATATTCTTTCATTATTTTTTATATAAATTCATTGTGGAGAGAAGAGATTTCAGGTATTATCAGGAAGATCGTTTTATCTACATTATTTTCATGAAGTAGATAGTGTGGACACGCACTTCACTTCGCTTCGGGCAACTTCGCCTCGCTTCGTCCAACTTCCGATTGTGTCGGCTTTTGCGCCGAGTCAAAGGAATCCAAGCGTTCCGAAGTTCGAACACGAAGCGTCCAACCACACTACTCGGTTCACTTCGTCATCAACTTCGATCAACTTCGCGAGTAGTGTGGCGGACGCTTAATGCATCACAAAAGAAATGTTATAAGTATTGGCCTCGCAAGAAATGTTAAATTTCTTACGTCGTAATGAAAAAATATATTTTTCCTATGCTGGCTTTCAAAAGGTTTTAATGGGACTGTGCTAATGTCAAGAGAATAAGCTTTAACATGAGAGATAATACAATGGGCCTATGATCTGAATGCTTCAATACGGGTGTCCTGCTTTGGCTCTTCATCATGAAATGTCTGATTATAATACAATGTTAATTCGATCTATCCAAAATAGTTTTAAAAACAATTTCTCTCAATTACATCATATTTTCATTGTAATTTTAGGCAAGCCTAAACCTGCGAGAGGGCATGAACGAGATGCTGTTCAGCGTCACCACGGCCTACCAGGGAACGTCACGATGCAAGTGCCACGTCTTCCGCTGGCGTCACGACGATAAGATTGTCATCTCTGACATTGACGGCACCATTACCAAGTGAGTCACTGATTCATGAGTCACTGCTATTATTTTTATCTTACATTTATCATTATTTTGTTTCCATGTTACTAATTTAAGATTTTTATTATCATTTTTGTTTCTATTTTACTAATTTAAGATTTTTATTATCATTTTTGATTCTATTTTACCAATTTAACAGTTTCTTTATTATTTTTGTTTCCATTTTACCAATTTATCGGTTTATCATTGAGATTTTTGTCACAGAGGCCACCATACTGCTGAAGTATTGATTTCCATCTTGAGTTGGCTTTGTAACTAATGCAGTTATTTATCTCCAGGTCTGATGTCCTCGGCCATATATTCCCTCTGGTTGGGAAGGACTGGGCGCAGAGTGGAGTTGCACAACTGTTTACTAAAATCAAGAACAACGGATACAAAATTCTCTACTTGTCTGCCCGTGCCATTGGCCAAGCCAAGGTAAGCTAACCACTCGAGCGATCATGCGAAATAAATAAATTTTGCCTCAATTCCTCGCCACGTTTGAAAATTAATTTTGAAAATTTTCCGCCCACATTAAAAAATAATTACTCCACATTTGTGTATGTTAATATATAAACAAATTATAATGCTATAGAGCCAATGAATTCACCCATATTTAAATAATCATCCTAAATTTGTAGGATTTATAAAAAAATTATTAAAAAAATCATAAACATTCCAAAATTTTAAGTTAAAATCTGCTGTGGAAACTTCAAATTTGCATCCACATTAAATATTTTCTATGGAGTTTCTTGTGAATAGTCTAATTAATAATCCCATATAGAAATGTCTATAATAAAATTGAATTTCGATAAGTTCTCAAGAGTTGAAATGATTCCTAAGAAATAATTTTCGTAAGAAATTTTTTTTGTGAAGTTCAAAAATTTTATGTCAATAAAATATGATTTTTAAAGCACTTACCAAAAAAACTGCATTACACCATATACATACATTTATAACATTTTTCTGTAATAACAATTAACTCGATTAATGTTTTATTTATTGAAAATAATCCATTTGCAAACATCGCCATCTCGAACAATCTATTGCGACGTAGAAACAGAAATCCACTATTTTTAAGATAACTCACTTCATTTTTAATTATTACGACATGTAAACGGGTTAAAAACATTGATAATTCAATCATTATTACACTGGTATACAAATATATTAGAAAAGGCTACCAAAAAAACACATAAATACAACATTTTATAGGAGAAGGTTTTGATAGTTAGCAGTTTGAAAAAAATGTTTACTAAATTCTAAAACCAACTCAATATTATACAGTATCAAAAGCGACGAACAGTGACATCTTTTGATCATTAATAGAAGTAGGCTTTCAGTTCTCAAATAACATTTTCTGCAAAACGCGGGAACATTTGAAAAAAATTCGAAAAATGTTTTACGAATGGTAGGAAAATGTGGTCACTTGTGAAGTCAAATGCCTACTCTATAGAGGTCACATAGACATAGCCCGAAATAACTTATATAATTATTTTCTTTTTCCCGAATGAAAAATATTGTGGACTTACATACATTATAATAAAATCCTGGATTTAAATTAAATTACACAGCACTTTAAACATTTACCCTTTTCTTGTGCAGTCTGGAAAGATTGGTTAACACTGGCAGGATTCTGGATCTTGAACATGTGAAAACAGAACAAGAGTCCCAACTGCTCCCAACTAACTGGAGCTAGTAGGACTATGGCATCCCCAATTGGGGTAAGCTGGGAGGCTGAGAAGTACCTGATTTAATTAGATCTGGTTATCAACATTTCAAGCAAAATTTCTATTCTGAATGATGATCTTTAACCAGGGTGATACTGAACTGGGAGATCATTCGGTCTTCAGCCCCTTATGTTTGGGTCTAATCAATGTATATTATTGTAGGTTACCCGCGAATACCTGCGCTCCATCAAACAGGGTGACCTCTCTCTGCCCGACGGTCCCCTGCTGCTGAACCCCACCTCGCTGTTGAGGGCCTTCCACCGGGAGGTCATCGAGAAGAAGCCCGAGGAGTTCAAGATCCAGTGTCTCTCCGACATCATGGCGCTCTTCCCGGAAGGAAGCAAGCCTTTCTACGCTGGCTATGGAAACAGAGTGAACGTTAGTCAATAGATACATATTTATTTTATCGCATAATTCATTTTAAAATATTTTTATGACTAGCTTTACACTCGACATCGACAAATCACCCGAGATTTAGATCAAAAGTGTGGAACAAAAAAATACGATGGCCTTTCATGTCTTTAAATACTACGTAAACTCACTTAAAGTAATTAGTTTGACCTAGAAATTATAAAAGAAAAAGCGATTCAAATGTCAAGAAGCCAGAGCTCACTGTTTTTCATAAATTTCTTATTAATGGTGAAGTTATACTTTTAAGGCGTGTTGTGTCGTGATGTTCTCTGCCGTGATGGCTAGCGTTCACATCTATAAGTTGTGTTCTGACGCCTTATGACGATATTTAATACAGCATATAAATTAATACAGCACGTGGTACGTACACACTAGCCAAGACGCGGCCGTCTCCGTGCCCCTCACCTTCACCGCTCTATCTAAAAATCGAGATAGCTTCAATCGCGTCACGGCAGATCGCATCATGACACAACACAACAGACTAATATAATCGTCACCAATCACCATACTAAATATATGAAACTGATACCGTTATGACGAGTCACGTCACGTCACGACAGACAAGTATAACTCCACCATAAAACACATTGTTACTCTTGGACAAGAATTTTATAAGCAATGTGGATTTCTTTAGTAACAATTCACTTCTATTTTTGCTTCCTATTAATATTTCTACAACTAATTGCAAATTTGTTTATCCGTTTTTCTTTTTTTCAGGATGTGTGTGCATATGAGGCTGTTGGAATCCCCATAGTCCGCATATTCACAATTAATTACAAAGGCGAACTCAAGCACGAGCTGACACAGACATTCCAATCATCGTAAGTTTTAAAACAATTCAAAGGATCATCTTTCTCACTTACACTAATTTCAATTTTCCTTTACAATCCTAACTGTGTTAATTTCGCTTAATTGATGCATGCTTATTGCTAACAAATGTTGTCTACTAATAAATGATTTGAATTTTATTGAAACCATAAGAACAGAGCTCCATTGCATAAACGAGTAAGAAAAAAAAAACATGAATAATGTTTTATTTATTTTTTTACGTTTTTGAGTTACTCTTCCATTGTAACTTGGCTTTAAGCCAAGTGAACACTTTGTCCTTGGTTTATTCTCGTCACTTTTGATTTCCGCAAGATAAATTACCTGTGATTATAAAATGTGGCACAACCCTGATTTATTATGGTTTATTTTGGCAAAGTTTTTAATTGAACATAAAAACTAACTTGTGCCAAACACCTGATTTGACATTAACTGCTTTAAATTTGGTTTTATACAACTTAACTTGAAAATCATACTGGTTTATGTGTATGAAAGCACTGTTCGGTTTTAATATGGGCTTTGTGGTTTATCCTAATACGTAATTTTTGTAAAATAGAGCAAATGTAAGAATATAGCCTTTTTACTAATGCAGCTTTATATAATGTATAATTTTAATTATGCACACTTACATACTAATTTGCCTTTTTAATTATTTTTTTTAGTTTTCTATTTTGGGGAAGAGAATAATAAATATTCACCAATACCATTTTTTTCACATTTTTGCCAATAATATTTGATTAATTTTCACATTAAAAAAATCCTCTCAAAATTTCACAATCAGCCACAACTTCCCCCTCCCCACAGTCCAAATAATTTTCAAATACCACGTCATAATAATATGTTTTGTAGAATCATGTTTTTTTTTATCTAACGTTTTCCATTTTTCATAAAATGGTGAAACAAAAGTTTTTTGCGTCATAAAAATATGTATTTATTTTACCAAATATATCATTATGTATTTATAATATTCTGTTCTGGATTGTTTTACTCGCACTTTTATATTATTTATTTTATGTACTTCATTATTATTTGGAAACAAATATTTCCATCCCAACAAATTTAAAAAATAGAAAGTAGGATCTTTATATTTTGCTTAACAACATAACAAAATAAGACGCTTATTGTTGTAGCCTGCACAAGTATTATTATTTCATATTTTTATTTTACAGCTATACTGGACACAGTGACATGGTGAATGAATTATTCCCTCTGGTCAAACATTCTCTTGCACATCCCATTGCATACAACCGATTCGTGTCAATTTAATAATAAATAAACCTAATCATTATAAGTAAATCAAATATATATTGTATATATGTATAATTTTTATACACTTTTTTTACAAGTATTTTATAGTCAAAGACAACAATGTGATATTTTATGTGCAACAGTACATGTGTTATGTAGACATCGATCGATGAGATATCGATAGTAGATGAGGAATGGATTTAGATGTCCGACGTCCAGATTTTGACTGACTGCGGTAAGCCTAATTAATACACTCTCATCGCTGCCTCAATCACTTTGGCCTCCCATCTGCACAACTATTATAATATATTCTTGTGCTTGATAACTGCTAACCACCGAGTTTTGTTGGATTCATCATTGCTTACTTCATTATATCAGGTGTTGTGGAAGTGTCCATTTATATATTATTGTAAATTTGTTGATTGCTTTTGTATATGTTTATCAAAAGTATCGCTAGATGCGGAGACCAATGATAAAATGTTATAATATTGTGTTTTGTTTATTGAATTTTTGATTTCATTTTGTTAACAGGTGATCATTAATATTCTACATGTTGGTTTTTAATCCACTCAGCAATCTGATTGAAATTTTACATTTATTAGTTCACATATATGACAAAATACTAATAAAGAAACAGACATGACATTCATAATGAATCCCGATTATAAAACTACATGCGTGCTTCCACTCCACTGCCACAGCCACTGCATGGCAGATTCTAACCTTCTCTTAATGTTTACATGCTATTATTTATAATTCTTATTTTTACAAAAACACTTCCTCTACAGCTGTTTTTCAGTTAGTACATTGATGATTCGATTCCCGTGATATTGCATAAACTTATATGGGCCCTGCTAGTTTGGATTCGATAAATGGACAGACAGGAAGGATTTTCTCAACTAGATTCAATGAATGTATAAAATGTTACAATAATAAAAGCACTTTTTCAAAAATAGAAAGAAGATAAAATTTACTTGAACAATTGTAAATCAATAAACCAGGCCTGCCCAACCCAAATTGCACCACGGGCCGCATTGACGACCTAAAATTTTCCAAGGGCTGTTACTGGTGGGGGGGGGGGAATCTCAAACTGTCGAATTCCGTCAAAACTAAGTACAGTACAATCTCACTAATCCGGCACTATTAAAAACCAGAGGGTGCCGGATTATTGGAATGTTCGGATTACTGGATTATATAGAGAAAAAATCATAATAAATAAAACAAAGCATTTCATAAAGAGAATATAATGTATGTAATGTATGCACATATTTGTGTTCTTGTTTGACAGGTTTTATTGTAACTGTAACATATCTCAAAATTACATAGTTTTAAAATACTCCTTAATTGAGGTCTGCTTTTGACTTCTTTAAAATGTCCATTTTATCTTTCAAATCTAGTGTCTTGTGTTTCCGTTTACTTGATATTTTTAATTACACACTATTCTCACTTCAAAACAACAGGCAAATACGTACACACATGCACACGAGATAAGTGTTGAGGTTAGACTGCTAGACGGCGACGCGGCGATGGAGCGCGTATCATTATTACTAAATGCAAAAGTTTAAAAAAACTACAGGCCGCCTCAGAACAGGAAACTCTTGTGAGGAGGACTGTGAAAAACGACAAAAAATTTATACTTTATACCTACATAATGTACAAACTTTGTTATTGAAACTAATAAAAAAAAAAACTAAAAAAAATTCAATTAAATTAAAAATAGGCGTAGAGGGGCGAGGGAGGCGCGGGCGTAGGGTGCCGGATTATTGGACGTATCGGTCTAGTGAAGTGCCGGATTAGTGAGATTGTACTATAGTTACAAAAATGACCTGTGGCGAGGCTGCATGTAGATTGCGAGTTCTGGAATGCATAATGAGCGAGAAGTTGTGCGCTCCATCTGCTTTAATCCGGAAAGCGATTTCTCGAACGAAAAGTTATGCGCGGGATATATAAATCAGCAGAATAAGAACATTTGGTGTAATTATAAAAAATTTATAATTATAGAAATTTGCCAGGGCTACAACGAACGAATGATCCTAATATAACATTAATAAAGCAAGAAAAAATGTTAGATCCTAAATAAAATCCTAAAGATTCTAATATAACATTAACCCCTCGAGCGATCACGCGAAATAAATGAATTTGCCTTGAGCGCTCGCCACGTTTGAAAATTAATTTTGAAAATTTTCCGCCCACATCAAAAAATTATTGCTTCACATTTGTGTATGTAAACATTCCCATATAGAAATATCCATATTAAAACTGAATTTTGATTAGTTCTCAAGAATTAATATGATTAGGTACTAAGAAAAAAAATTTGTAAGAAATTTTGTTCGTGAAAGCATAAATTTGATTGTAATAAAATGTGATTTTTAATGCACTTACAAAACAAAATTGCATTACACCACATAGATACATTCCAGTGGCGGTACGTGAGTTTTCAGTGAGCTAGAGTGCTAAGATTGAAAAAAAAAGACTTTATTATCGTTACATGTATGCATACTATTCGTTTACATTAACTCTTGATGTGACCTAAAAGTTTCTGAGGTGTCCTCGTGAATTTTATCAGAATCAGAAAACGAATTTTATTTTTTTTTTTAAATTTCGCCTTTTTGTATGAAAATCTTCAAGATCTTCATACAAATAGTTGGAATTTTGAAAAAAAAAATACAATTCATTTTCAGCTACAACAACATCAATAATGTCGTTTTTTCAATCTTAGCACTCTAGCTCACCGAAAACTCACGGACCACCCCTGATACATTCATTATCTTTGTGCACGGGACATACGCGAAGTTCACATCAAAAGATACTGTGTTATAAAGTATCTTTTATACGGCAGGAGAGGGAGTCAGTTGAATTCGGGAGCGGTAGAGGGAATATCTTTTCTTTGTACTAAATATGTCAACTTGACGGCTGACAGCGGCTTCAGCACGGTGCTCCCTATATTTACAATGACCCCCTCTCCTGTTTACGGTGGAGGAGGGGTTGCATAACTTTTCAAATATCGCATAGGGAGTGGTTACGGCGAATAATGCCGAATAGCGAAGACCCGAACCGCGCCTATAACACACACTCTTTTTACGTGTGGCGGGTCTGTATGGGATTGTATGGAGAGCGCTATTGTGTTATAACGTATCTTTTGATGTGAACTTCGTGTCTGTCGCCTCCATAATTCTACAATAAGAATTAATCCGATTAATGCTTTATTTAATTGAAAAATATCCATTTGCAAACATGGCCATCCCGAGCAACCTATTGCGACGTAAAAAACTAAAATCCACTGTTTTAAAGATAACTCACTTAATTTTTAATTATTTCGACATTTAAACAGGTTATAAACATTGATAAATCAATCATTATTACACTGGTATACAAATATATTAGAAAAAGCAACAAAAAACACGTAAATTGAACATTTTAAAAGAACACGATTTTGACAGTTGGCAGTTTGAAAAAAACTTTGCTATCAACTGAATTGGAGTGAGCAGTACATCAAAAGTAAAGGAAAGAACAGTGACATCTTTTGAACATTAATAGAAGTAGATCTTCAGTTCTCAAACAACGGTATCTGCAGGAAGCGAGAACATTTGAAAAAAATTCAAAAAATGTATTATGAATGGTAGGAATATGTGGTCCATTTTTGGACCGAAATCTCTCCAGTGGTTAAATATTTATTCTCCACTTCTCAGTATGTTCACAAGACCTAAACAATATAACACATAAATAAGTCAATAACAGTCATGTCATTATTTAATAATAAAGAAAACATTACAATTTAATATGGGGAAAACAGATGTCAAGTACCCCACAGAATAGGGAATGTATTGTCACAATTGATTTCTCAGTAAATCGGTTTAACCGGTAATAAATCATTTTGGGCACCATAATAATTTTAATTGGACGGGAGTAAATAGAATCATATAAATAAGTCATCTCAACGTGGCCAAACCACAGTTTTAAAATGTCCTTTAATGCCAAAACAGCTGTCACAATAATTAAAAACTTAATAATAAAAATTTAAAACATTTTACATAATTTTTTTTTTTTAAATTAAACGGAGTTCTACGAATTAAACACAAAAATAATAATGGAATGAAAAAAAATCAATTAATGCAACAAAATTAAAACCAAAACATACATTTAAATGCTGTTTCCAACAAGCTCCCAGTCCCAATTCAGGCGGGCAAAAACAAAAAAACCATTAAAAAAAATTGATTTTCTTTTAAACCTGTTTAATTTGTTGAAAATCATATGTCAATTTGAATGATTTTTGTTTTGTACAGCACTCACCACATCCCAACTATAAAAGTATTGTTCAAAATTATAACCTACTTTGTAATAGGACTCCATAAACGAAAGTGAATGCCATTTAGTGACGTTTTATGTGTAAAAAATTTATGTATTTTATTACATTACCAAATATTTGTTTTCACTTTGGTACAAAAAAGAACAATTTGCACATCTCCAGTGCCAAAGTGTAAGTTTCTTCTTCCACACAAGAGATGAGGAGATAAGATGGGGAAGACTTGTATCACATATGGATGTATATTTTATACATATAATTGGGACCCTTATGAAGAGTTTCATTTACAATATTTGAGAACAACGCCTTTCCAGGCACCGCGTAAAAGATAGAACTACCCATCCCGCCCAAAGTGGTTAACTTTTTTCAATACTCGCTAACATTTGCTAACTACAATTATGTGGGTGTCTTATGAACACACCTTAGGTACTAATATCCAAAATCAAATCATGTTTATTTAAAAATCAGACCCTGTTTTAACAAAATTGATGCACGACTTACTAATAAAGGATTAGAGTACTTGTATGTACTTTGAAGTCTGATCCAATTCAATAAATGATTTAAAACTTACGCACTCAAAATATAATGTTTGGGTAAATTTATTCACAACATTGAAACGAATGTGTGTTTTCAGGTATTCAAACATGAGCTATATCGTGGACCACTTGTTCCCACCGGTGCGTGGGGAGCTGTGTGAGGACTTCTCCCAGTTTGTGTTCTGGAGGGAGCCCGTGGCTGCACTGCCCCCTCCCCCCACCTCCCCCTCACAGCACTCCATGCTGGCCTCCATACCCGAGGGGCCCTCCGACTAGACATCGCAGCGCCCCCCCCCCCAGCCTAGCCTTGGCCGCTTATTTAGCCCATTGTTGCAGTAGAGAAATAGCCTTCCGTGTTAGATGTAATTTTTTTATCCGCCGAAGACTAAGATTATTAATTTATTTATTTAGAGTTTTTTACAGGGCTCCTTTGTGCAATGTTTTTATCATTGTGTTACCCCCAAAGGACCATTCCTTGATGTTTATCTTAGAACCCTATGTGTGAATTTAAAAAACTATGTTTTAAGATTATTATTATGAATTAATCTGATTTGGAAATGAAGGACATTGTTATTTTATTAACAGTTTCTACTTTGACAGCAAACTATATATTTTTTCTTTTGTATAATGTAGAAGCATTTAAAACATTTGAATATTTTAAATGAAGATCTCCTAGTTATAATCAACCTAACCTAAGCTTTTCGTGCTACGGTTTTAATATCTTATTGAGTGTTGCGTAGGATACTATCCATTTTATTTTACCACAGAAAATAATACATCTTCAGGTTCCCAAATACATAAATACTATTTTTATGTTTAAATATTTTATAGCCAAATGTATTCGCTTAAGCGTATATTATACCCTTGGAACAATTCATTTCCTGTCAAAATATCTTCATTTTTACATCGCTAGGTGGCGGTGATAGTCCCTTCTCGGACTTAAAATGTTCAACATTTAACATGCGTATATTGCCAACGTCCGTTGGACGGACAGGGCACGAGAAGAAGAATGGTTTGGAATTTCGTGGTTCACATTTAAAGTCAATTTAATGGTGTTTTTTTATTTAACTTCTAAATATTCAGCCTTTTAAACTATATTTTATAGAACTCATCATTACGATTACTACAGTAGAACCCCGTTAATTCGAAATCCATGGGACACCAAAAATCTAATTTCGAATTAACAAATTCCCACGTAAATCGAAATTTTATGAAAAAATAAATTATAAACAGTCGCCGAAAATCGAGTTCTTCGTTCGAAAATTTAAATTCGGGTAGGTTCTTCGGAGTAAATTCGTAATAATACGACTTATTCCTGTGAAAATCGAATTTTCGCAGCCGTTTACCGCCACGGTCGGTCTTATATTCGAAAAAATATATACCAATATATAATTTTTCCGTGCAAATAAAATTTTCGCTGCCAATTTCCAGCCCTTTAAATTCAGATATTCTAAATAAATTCGTAAAAATACGATATATTTCCGCATAAATGGAAATTTCGCGGCCGACATCCTTCGCAGCCCGCCTTTTAAATTGATATATAAAAAGTATATTCGTGTTATATTTCAAAGCCTAAATCGAAATTTGGCAACCGATTTCCGTCTCTCTCTTCTAATTCAAAAATTCTAAGTAAACTCGTAAAAATACCATATAATTATCGCGAAAAAATATTTTGGTGCTCGAATCCCGTAGTATCCGGCCATTAATTCAGATACCTACTCGTAGTAATTCATAAAAATACGATATATTTCCGTGTAAATAAAATTTTCGCTGCCGATTACGGCCGCGGCTGGCCCTTTAAACTCAGAAATTTGAAGTAAGTTCGTGAAAATACGATATGTTTTCGCATAAATTCGAAATTTCGCAGTCGATATCCGTCACAACTAGCTCTTCATATTCAGAATTCAAAGTAAATTCGTAAAATTTCGCATATTTTCCTCGTAAATCAAATTCTTACGACCGATTGCCGTCGCGGCCGGTCCTTGACATTTAGGTAAATTCGTAAATATACCACATTCCACTGGAAACCGATTCCGATTTACAAAATAATAGTACGAATTAGGACGATTTCCAACCGCTTAAATCCACATTTAAGCTCGTTTTACCGCCATGGCTGTCTGTCAGATTCCGATTTACGAAAAATATCTGATGATTATCATAATTTTTTTCGTGTAATTCGAAAATCGATGTTTTTCTCGAATTACACAAACAAAAAGTGTGCGGACAAAAATTAATTTCCAATTAAGAATTAAAGAATTTCGAATAAAAAACATTTTGTATGAAATATTTTTTTGAAAATGTCGAATTATCTACGCATTTTTCGAATTATCGGGGTTCAAATAAACGGGGTACTACTGTATACATAATTGTTAATTTCCTTAAAAAGATTTTGGTCTGTTTCTCAAACACCGTGTACATTCAACTTCATTGACTTCATTAGAAATTTTAAAGATAAAAAATAAGTAAGTATTTATTTCCAAACACTGTGTACACTGCCCAACAAGACATAACATAAAAAACGTTCACTCACACAAGGTCAGAGCTCGTAAAGACAATGAATTCTTACATATACTTGTAACTGAAAACAACACGAAGATAGTAACAAACAATTCGGAATACACTGAACGCGAACACCCTTTCAAACATAATATTTCTTGCATTTGAAAGAAATGTGACAGTTTATGTTAAAAATTACGTAAAAAAAGGGAATTTGTGAGTTCTGACTGTTTTTCTGGCTTCTTAAATTATTGCAATGTTTCAAGTAAGTTCCTTTAGATCTTTTACACCCAGTAATAAAACATTTTGATGGCATATTGTAAATACGTATGCTGTGAAACACGGAACGTACAGTTTCACCTCTGTTCAACGGGGGCTTCTCTCCCGGAATGGCAAGAAAGCTGTTGAAGTAAAGATGAATGAAAAGTAATCATTCGGTACTGAAGTATTCGTTACTCACCTAGTAATCAAAGTACCGACTATTCAAAACGAAAAGTAGTCGGTACTCTTGATTTGATTACTTTTCGTTTGATTACTTTTGATATTGATACTTTTGTATGTACTTGTACCGACTACTTTGGTTACTATTTGTGCCACTACTGCCACTGGAGGCGCTCTGCGCGAGAACCAGCTGTTCGCGACATGAACTACTATGCAAGGAACAGTATTGCCAGAGACAAAAAATACTCCGGTGCTTACATCGGTAAAAAAACCCTTGAAGCGAATTACCTCGTTAGACCATAATAATATTGTATAATTTCGTGTAATTAATACTAATTAGTATACAAGTTTTTTTACAATATAGATAGGTATCTACTGCAATTTTATAATGGTATAAAATATAATTATTTTTATTACGACAGTAAAAAGTTCAAGTTTTGTGATAATAATTTTAACATTTCTTTTTTCTACTTCACACATCATTATAATATTTAAAAAAATTGGTGGTTTTATCAACAACAAAAAAAACAATACTTTTATCCCAAAGCTAAAAAACAAAAAAAAATTAAAACTAGCATGTAAAATTATATTTCGTATTTATAGGAAAATTAGACGTTAATCAAGAAATATGTTATTTCCGACTAAACTAAAATATAATACGATCAAAATAACATAAACAAAAAAACTGGGATCTTGTTTTAACACCGGGGAACAGTTTCCTTTAAAATTCTTTATATTATTAAGTATAATAATATTTTTTATGGTAATGCCTTTCATACTTATATTCGGGACAGGACCCAAATTAATGACTGAAAAGAAAATTGTTTTGTTCGTTAATTAAACGGTAATATATAGTTGCCGACGGCTAACGTTAACTTTAATAATTCGTTGTTTAAGAATTTACGTTAGTTGTTTTACAACTTTTGACATTATTTTTACGTAAGTAATAATATGTTAAATGTGTATGTTCATTTAAACTGTGGATAAAGCATTATGTCTGTGCCGTATGTGGTCGTTAATATATATCTACCTATTTAAAGTAATGTGTAGTAAACTATTTCATTAAGTAAATATGATCCCTACAATACTGGCACTCTTATTTGTTTTTATAAAGTTCAATGAGAATGTAATAAATAATCGTCCGTTATTTCTCATGTAAACATAATCCAAATTCTTTAAAACATTGGAAGTAACTCTAAATATCTAACCAATATTATACGTGGATTCCTATATAATTCATTATCGAAGTACCTAGTCCACGCTAACAAAATAAACAAACGTCAAAATGTGACAAGTAACGATTTGTATCTATTATAAAAGTATCTGACGGTATCCGGAACCGAAAGTAGTCAAATGTAAAATGTAATCAAAGTATCCAAAGCATTCAGTAGTAGATACCCACTACCCGAAAGCAAAGTAATCAAAGTATCTATCCGCATTCAGTAGTAGGTACCACTACCCGAAAGCAAAGTATCTATCCGCATTCAGAAGTAGGTACCCACTACCCGAAACCAAAGTAATCAAAAGTATCCAGTACCGATTACATAGTACCGACTACTTTGTGTGAGAGTACCGAATTCAGACGGGTAGCAAAAGTACCGATATTGAACACTACTATGTTGAAGTGTTGTAAAATATGGTGAAATTGAAGTATTTATTTAATTGTTAATATTCACAGATATCATAACGACAATATGAACCCGTACCTTGACAGATATGTGTATTACATACATAATTTAAATTAAAGACATTGTGTAAAATCATTAATTATACCATAGTCATAAATCGAAGTTTGAAAAGTGGGTTGTATGGTGTATCAATGTTTTTATTTTTTATGGTCGAATGCTTACATCATTTACAAAAAAAAATCCGCTGTTTGAAAAATAATAGTCCATTAAATAACAACAAAAAATATGAAGTCTGACAATGTCATACGAAAGGTAGTAATTCAGCTGTTTTAGAGGGTCGTTTTGCTGCAAATCACCTTTTTGCCCTATAACCTACTCTTAAATCAATTTTTAACAAATTTTTGTCAAATTGAGTTACTAGAAAATTAGAAGTTAAAATCGTTATATTTAAATTTCATCAAATCATTAGATTAAAAATTTGCAGACTCCCATCACTTCCTCTGAGGTCAATGAAGGGTGACTGGAGGCATTGAAAAACTAAACACTTTATAGTTTGTGCCAAATCATGCCCAAATTATCTCTTAGATTTGAGTTGTGGAGGCAGAAAGTATGTATGTAGTAAATATGTATTATTATTGTGCACTTTAAATGTTCTGCATAATATTTATTGAGCAGCTACTTTTTGACATTAAATAGGTTATATTTAACTTGTAATGAACATACCACCAATTTTAAATTACTAAAAAAAAGGTTTGGCATTGGATGATAATCTTTTCTTTTGAAATGATTTACATTGAAATTGCATTCTAACAACTGTGAACATAATTTTTTGCTCTTTTGTAAAGACAACATTTTGCCATTCTCACCTTGTAGGAGAAAATAGTGAGATGGTTTTAATGCATCAAAACCAATCAAAGCTATCAAAATTTGACTTTTCAATGACAAGAAATCCACTTAGTAAAGCAGTTTCAACACGATAGTTTGTTTATAGAGAGTTTGATGATGACAGCTGCCCAAATACAACTTAGTCGCAAGAAGTCTATATTTTGTTGTGGCTCGTCAATGTCAAGTCTATTTCATGCCAGTGATTTTAATTTTTTCATGTTTTGAATTTTAAGTCAATGCATTAAGAACACACTGGCCCATGTACGCATTGTGTCTATTACTACGTCCCAAGGCCAAAGTGCACATTTGTCCTACGCATGCAACCAAAATCACGATGTTCAATGGATTTTATGTTATAAATCACTTTGTAACGTCATACTGCAGGGTGTAACAGCACATACCCGAAGGATTTTAACAATTTTTTAACATATTTGGAGTAAAAAATATAGATGTCTTTTTGCTGTTGCTGATTTTTTTTTTCTATTATCAATTTCTGTCGATCTGGGCAGTGCAGATCAGCGTTGCTCAGGAATGGTTGGATTGCGTTGTGTATAACAAGTGTGTTTCTGAAGCATCTATTTTCATAGAAAAGAAATGGGTTGTAAGTTGTCCATGCGTTTCGTACATTGTATATGTGGGCCCAATGTGCTCTTACTGTTAAGAGATTACGAGTATCGCTATCATCCACCTAGTTTTAATATTATGTTCATAATAAATGTATTGCTTCACGAGAGCAGGCAAACATAGGAATAGTGATAAAAAAGTACCTAAAATCTTATTTCTCTTATATGTATGTATACAAACGATGTTAGGTAGTTTTATTTTATTATTTACATTTAGGAAAATGGCTTTATTTTAAATATTTTTGTATAAAATGTTCACCCATGTGATTGAATAAGCTAATTTAATTAGTTTATAATTTGTAAGGAACAGGTATCAATTAAAAATCGTTTTGGGATGTTGTGTTGTTGGCTTCATTGAAAACTAAAAAAAAAAAAAACATTTTACGGCATTTGAAGATACACATTGATGGTTGGTTATTCTGATAAATCCCGTCATGCATTATTCTCTTGCCTTTTGGTGAAACTTACAACTCATTAATAGATAAAATTGTGAACCTAAATTGTCCCAAAAATGATGGTAAAATATTCCAGATAATACAGAGGGTCAAGTTGGTTTGACTCCAGTTGGATGTCTTTTTGTTTTCCATTACATGCATCAGTAAGATGTTTAAACCGCAAGAAGTGAGAGTGAAAGCATAATGCAACATTTCTAGAGTTATTTGCGGAGTTAGGTTAGTTGGTATTGAACAAACAATTACTTTGTAGGCTTATTTATCACATTTAAAGATTTTCTCGACACAAAGCTTTGTTACCAATAAATAAATATTTTCAAATGCTTGAATTTAAAAAAATCTTTTTGTGACATAAAAATCTCTGGAAGATTAGAGTTATGTTCCGCTTATTATGTGAACTGTGTATTGAAATAAAAATGCTGATTGCCAGATTTGAAGAGTTTATTTATTTTATGTTTCATCTTCTTCCATCTCTTCATCCTCATCCTGATTGACATTATCATCAACCTCCTTGGCATCCTTGACCTCCATCTTGTGGAAACCCTTGTCCTTGGACCAGTAGCATTTGACTGTCAGCTCGAAAGCAGCCATTTTCTTTTCTAATAGTTTAAGTATTCTGGCTTGTTCCGGGGTGAGTGTCTGTCCTTTCTTGCAGACATCGAATGGCTTAACTAGTGTGACGATTCCTCTCTGTAGACTGGTTGGCATCCCCAGTTGACGCAGGTGAGGTTCTATGGAATGAGGGAAGTCAGCCAGGGGTCCTTCAGGCAGAAACACGTCCTCTGTGGCCTTAAATCCGGCTCTGGCGTAGTCGGCTTCTGTGAATGTCTGGAACCATGCTACAGTTTCTTTGATGGGTCGGTTTGTGAACAGCAAGCCACACTGTCCAATGAGTCGCTTTGATAGCTGCAAAACAAAAGTTTACCACCAATAAATAAAATAAACACTTAAAAATATGTAGTTTACAAATATTCACACAACATTAAATGGAAGGTTTTAGTCATCCGTAAAGCAGTACCCATTTACGCCACGCGGAGCGCTGGCGAATAGAGTAGCCGCCAGACAAGTACTAACACGTTCAGTTGTACTTCAGCTGTCGTCTGTCTAACAATACAAACCCGGTGTAACGTTACATCTCACTGGTATTGACTGTGATGTTTCTGTGAGTGTTTATAATGTTAAAAAAAATAGATAACGGTGCCAGTTTTGAAGTTAGAGCTGTGATTAGATTTCTCAACACAAACGTTTATAGGCAATTGAAGGAGGTGTATGGAGACAATGTTATGGATGAGTCGTCTGTTCGGCGGTGGTGTCGTAAATTCAACTTGGGAAGAGAGAACACCCACGCAGCATGCAGGCATACTCTCATATGCAGTGCCGGATCAGCCCCTAAGCAAATTAAGCAATTGCTTAGGGCATCACGTTCGGGGGGCACCAGAAACAGCACCAAAATATATATGCTAGCACACGAAAGGTAAGGCTGTTTGAAAATTCACGCATTTTAAATTGACTAGAGCGTTTAAGTTAGTTTTATATTGTTTTTTTTTTTTTTTTTATTCAAAGTCAAAATATCTCAAGTTCTTCGTTAATTACTTATCTATTTTTATTTCTATTTTGACAAATTCTCATTCCTGAGTAAAATACCCGATGTCGATAAAATTATGTGTCCTGAAAAAACTTCTTTGTTTTTATTTTATCCAAAGTCAAAATATCTCAAGTTCTTCGTTAATTACTTATCTATTTTTACTTCTATTTTGACAAATTCTCATTCCTGAGTAAAATACCCGATGTCGATAAAATTATGTGTCCCGAAAAAACTTCAGTATACAGTCAACATTGTAGAAATTTAGTAAACACATAGGTATCCACAAGATCTTAATACCGATTTAGAAACCGATATTCAACAGTTTCATTCATATGTCAATGAAAATCATAAAAAAGTTCCAGTGATTTTCCTCGAACAAGTTCATATCAAACTCACTCCCAATTATTGTACAAAATAATACACATTGATAAAATTGAATCAGCATTCCCTAATGTGGACACAGCCCCGTGTATATATTTTTATGCCTGATGATATCAAACTGCATAGAGGAACAATCTTTTTCAAAAATGAAAATAATAAAAAATGAAAAAAGAACAACGATGCTGCAGGAAAAACTCGAGGCTTTATCGGTAATATACAGGGTGTTAAGGTACGTACTTGAGTTACTTTAACCAGTGATTCCTGACATTATTTGAAGTAAAAAATGTAAATGAAATTTTGGTCTCCGGTGACATTTTTGATGTTTTTTTTTTTTTTTTCTACAAAAACATAAATAATAGTAGGTGTTGGGTAGTTGGGGGCGGGGTAAGTGGTGGGGCGGTAACTCAGCTGAGTGACCAATAAGGTCATGTGAAAAAAAAAATTTTTGTTTGATTTTGAAGAAAAAATATTTTGAAAAAAAAAAAATTTTACATAAAAAAAGTCACCGGAGACCAAAATTTTATTTACATTTTTTATTCCAAATAATGTCAGGAATCACTGGTTAAAGTAACTCAAGTACGTACCTTAACACCCTGTATATATATATATATATAGAGTCAGATATGCTAAAAGCGTTGGACTTAAAAACTATTTAATGCCCGAAGAAGTCGCAAGTAGCATTTCAATAAATAAGTAAAAATGCTTTGTTTTTTATTGTATGTACATAATACCTACTCCAGGTATCTCTTTCATCCTTCATACATATTTTAAGGTGTGAGCGTAATAAGTAAGATTAAGAAAAGGACGCTTAGATGGTTTGGGCATAAAGAGCGAATGAATGAAGAAAAGAGTGTAAATAGAATTTATAGCGCGAACGTGAATGGTAGAAGAAGTCGAGGACGCCCGAGGAAGTGAATCAGATACTTGAGTCGGACCATGTGAAGAGTCAGAATAATAAAAGAGTATGTATAAGACGATGTATGAATGTGAATGAGGCAAGGAGTGTGTGCCAAGACCGAGTTGTGGAGAAACGGCGTGATAGTAAGTTAGTTAGTAATGATCTATCTCGTTTTATTAAATACGTAATTTTTTTAAAGGCCGATACCAGTTTACTTATAGATATGGGGGCCCACAGGCGTGGATTGCTTAGGGCATCAAGTAGTCTTAATCCGGCACTGCTCATATGCAGGTGCTTTTACAACATAAGGCCAACCCACACAATATGAGGTATAGCTAATTTGGTTTGGCATATTCTCATATGCAGGTGCTTTTACAACATAAGGCCAACCTAAACAATATGAGGTATAACTCATTTGGTTTGATTTGACATAGTCTCATATGTGCAGGTGCTTTTACGACATAGGCCAACCTAAACAATATGAGGTATAACTCATTTGGTTTGGTTTGGCATACTCTCATATGCAGGTGCTTTTACAACATCAGGCCAACCTAAACAATATGAGGTATAACTCATTTGGTTTGGCATACTCTCATATATGCAGGTGCTTTTATGACATAAGGCCAACCTAAACAATATGAGGTATAACTCATTTGGTTTGGTTAGACATCTCTCATTTATGCAGGTGCTTTTACAACATAAGGCCAACCCAAACAATACGAAGTATAACTAATGTGATCAGACATCCCGTTTTCACCGGGACTCCCGTTTTCAGGCAGCGTGTCCCGGTGTCCCCGAACACAGCTTCGGGATGTCAAAATGTCCCGTTTTCAAAAAGAAAGAAACTCGCAGTAGAATTTTAAAAAATATAATAAAAGCGTGCAAATAAGAATCCTGGGGGTAGAATCAAGACGAGTTGTGATCTAGCCTCCTAAATAGTAAAGTAAATTCACTCGTAAAATCCATGCAATATAATTTTAGTAAAAAACACTTTTACTGTAGCAAATTGCTTTCTTTCGTTTATTAGTAAAAAATCTCTGGTGATTTTTTTTTATAAGGGTTTAGAATTTCAATCGTCTATGTGATTGGTAGCTCTTCAGTAGGGTTACAAGATGTCGGAAATTTTTCCGACATCCGGAATTTTAGCTGCCTGTCAGAGAAAAAGGAAATATCGGAAATGGTCAGGAATTTTTAAAAATATAAGAAAAATAAATTTAATAGAATTTTGTGTGCAACCGAAATTAAAGGATGACGGATTTCCTAGCAGAATCGAATAAAATGACAAAAAAAATGATTTTATAGGCGAAAATACCCGAAAAATTCACAACCTGAAACTTTCTAGCCACCCCCCAACCCCCAGGATGGATGGTTTATAGAAATTTTATAAGTCAGGTATTTTGTCAGGAAAACTCAACTTTGTACCTTTTTTTTTCGGTGTCCCGGTTTGGGGGAAAAAAATAAATTGTCACGTTAAGTATTCTCTTGGGAAACTGGCATAATGTAGAGCAGTCTTTCTCAAAGTGGGCGATAACGCCCCCTTGTGGGCGCTGGAGGCTTTCAGGAGGGCAGTAGAAGGCTCGAAGAAGAAAGAAAATTATGGGGCGTTAAGGAAATTTAAGGGGGTGACGGCAGACAAATTATATCTATAAAAATCTGGTGGAATCGACCCTGGGTTATGGTTGGTGATTCCAACGATTTCTGATAGCACTCCCATCGTCACATCTGTGTTAACATGGATCAGGTGCTGTAGCAACGTTGCTAACTAAAAAGAGAAATTGGCTGCAAGTTACTGAACGTGGCGACTTACGGCTGTTTTTGTAAATTCGAGCATGATGTTAAAAAACTCATCGAAATGCATCTGGTTCATTCTTCACATTAGATAAGTTTTTAAATTCAATGCCTTCTTTTAATGTTAACCTTCCAGCGGGCGCGTTGTCGTAAAATTTATGACACATGCGCCTCTCACTTCCCCAGTTTTACCTGTTAGTCGCAAGCTTCGGCTCCGAGCTATTCGAGGGTCAGTGTCTCTCTAAACTGCAGACATACCGGTTATGCTTAGAAGTTTTTGTTATTCATTGATATTTGGAAATTTCCATTGAGCGTAAATTTTACGACACTTGCCTAAAAGTGAGTAAACACCAGAAAGCCTATAACGAAACCAAAGGCGGAGTGGAAACAGTCGACAAAATGTGTGCCGCCCTCTCGGTCTCTAGAAGAACAAAGAGATGTAGTTTTCTGTACTCTAATGAATATTGGCGGCATAAATGCTCAAATTTTATACAAATTTGCCAGTCCAGGAAAGGCTCCAAAGCATTGAAAATCTTCCTAAAAAGATTTGCATTGACCATGGTAAAAAAGCATCTTATCTTAAGATGAAATGTCAAACATTTATCTTACATTTATAGAGGGTGTCCGGGTAAAGTGCATTAACTTCGGGAGGTGATTCTACATGATAGTACAAGTAAAAAAGATAATTTTTTTTTCGAAATTCCAACTTTTAGGGGCACTTTTTTGGTAAAAAGATAAAATTATTCCGGCGCGTAAGGCCAACACTATTATTTTCCGCTGTTACGATACGTAACCATCACAACTGCCACAATCTTGCCCGGCTGACTCACAACAAATTTATCTGGGAAAGTTTGTACCTTACACTAAAGATTTTTAATAGGTACGTCTTTTTGTATGGAAAAAAAAAAGTTGGAATTTCGAAAAAGTTATTTTTTATTTTTTTTACTCTACCATCATGTAGAATCACCCTCCCGAAGTTAATGCACTTTACCGCCGGACACCCTGTATAAAGAAAACACCATTTAAATGGAGAAAACTTGATGACGTACAATTTAGGACATGCGCCCGCTCAAGGGAAATTACTCAACGCGCCCGCTAGAAGGTTAATAAAAATACTTCTAAATATGTGTACGAGTTTTATTTCCTCTCACTGAAACATTCTTTGATCTCAGAAATAGGATACGGGTCACACTCTATCCATATTATAATGCATGTTTAAAAATTATATTTGCAAATTATGTTTTTAAGATACGCACCAGATCATCACCTGAGTGTTTAATTGTCCAATCTCCATTTTAGTTTTTATTCAATCTTCATTTTAAAGTTAAAAATAAGGTTTCAAAAACGGTAATTAATCACTTAACTGAGAATTATTTTAACTAACGAGACCTTTACCTTTACAGGAATACTTTCATCTTAAACACCTATCGATTGAAATAATGAAAGAAAACATGCTCCTCCTGTAAAACTTGCAAATGGTCGTTTTGACCATTAAGATACTTTTCTTTATATGTATAAATAGAAGATAATCAACCGAAGTAATATTACATTTTGTACCTATAATAGACGCCCCCGGTTGCACAGATAAGTTCTCATATGTGGAGCTGGAACTGTTTTACTTTAGTTTTAATTGGATTAGTTACTCAATTTAAGATCTCAAATTATTAATTGGACTTCCATTAAATATTATCAATATAATAATAGAACCTAGTATACTAGACCGACTAGTATACTAAACCGACGTGATTGCAGTAAAATTATTGAAGGTTCATATTTGAAGTTTTTACCTTGAAGACCTACAAGCGTATTTATAAAATGAAATATAAGTTTTCAACACTTTTACAATTAGAATATTGCACAGATATTAGATGTTGAGATAATATTTTAAAGTTAGATAGTAGGCGCTCAAAAAAAGGAGAGATACGTAAATACGAATGTTAGAGAACAATGATTATAAAAAATTTCTTTGAGTTGTTCTGAAAAGCGAACAAATTAGCCTGATGAGTTAATAAAACACAACTCGTTTAAAATAGAGCAAAATCTCTCGACAAACGCTTAAGTTACATTTAAAGATACGCTGAATTTCTTCCTAGCTATAACATGTTAAATAACAGAACTAAATGTGTTTTTAATAATTTTCGGAGCATACTTCGCGATTTTTTTCTGTCGAGTGAATTTCATATAATTACAGCCTACAAATATTATCTCCAAAAATTAAATATTTTCTTTTAGGAACATAAAAACTGAAAGTGTTATAAATCGATAGAAATGCGGAATGCCATGGCTTGAGGTGCAATGTGAAGTAATGCAAAATCACATGTTTTGGTTTTAAATTTTGTTTACTTAGAAAAACTATAGGTGCTTCAATTAAATACTGCGGGTAGAACACATCTTGCCTTGGAAACAATCGAGCATTTTTTTATAAGCATAGAAAAATAGTAAGGCAAATTAAAATAATGCAAATCTTCTACTTATGAACCCCCTATCGGATATAGTTTTATTATTTAATGTGACAAATTAAGAGCTTTAGAAAATAATCGGAAAATGTAATTTTAATGCAAAGTTTATCTTCGCTCCCAAAGTAAATAGTTGTTTCTTGTAGTAATTAAGTTGAAACGAAGTGTAATTTGCATAATCTGTAACTATTAACCTATTGAACGCCGGAGCAAACAGAAAAATAAAGGTAGGACCAAAATTTCTATTAGCACAAGCGATTCTGATTTTCTTATTCACAAATTTTTCAAAGCATAAAGGTCAAATAATTGTAACAAAGATAATATTAGATGTTCGCTTCATTCTCCGGAGACCCACTGGCAATAGACCGGTTAGAAGTGCAGCGGCTAGATAAATATTTACCGAAACCTTTCAACATTGCAAACACATTACGTTTCGGTAAACTTTCGATCGAACCGGCCACGCTTAATACAAATATTTTTTTCAAAAACCTCTAGATTCGCCTTAATTACTATAAAAGATAACTTTTTGCATTCGGGGCAGTGGAAAATAGTGAATTCAATATTTCAAAAATGCCCGCGCGTTTTTTTTTTACTTAAAAAATACGTAATTTACATAAAAAAGTTTGTCCCGCGTAAAGTCTGCTACGATCTACCTCCATAGCTCTTCGTAAATTATCAGGAATACCAACATAACAAAATGACAGATATTTATGTAAACGGTACGCAACTGACGCGTTTCATATCTCGAAAGCTAATTTTCATTTTACACAATTGAAATTTAAACTGCAATATTTTCCACTTCCCCGAATGCAAAAAGTTGCCTTTTATAGTAATTAAGGTGAAACTAAAGGTATTTTGAAAAAAACATTCGTATTAAGCGTGGCCAGTTCGATCGAAATTTTTTCATTTTCAATTTTCACATTATGTTTGCTATTAATAACACAATAAGAAGTAATCTCACCAGGTGCAACTTAGTGTGTACTTCATCGGATTCTGATTTCCCCAATCCAAGGGCCATGACCTTGTTTTTTCCAAAGAAAAACCTGGAATCTTTCCATTCTGCTCTAAGGTCTTTCAATTTTGTATTTCTCATGTTGTGTACTGTGAATAACAAAATGTTAGAGAACTTTTCGACTGACTTCCTGATTTCGTCTATTATGTTTTGTTTAAGAGCTAAACCCTTTTTGTTTGTTTTGGTGAGGGACACTGAAAGAAAAAAAATGAAAAAGATTAGTTTATCGCGGTTGTGCTAAATATTATTTATTTAAAATGGACGCATAAGACAACACAAAATTAAGAAAACAAGTTTATGTGCAGTAATTTCAATTTATGCGTACCTTTTTTATCTCTCTTGGACCTTGGCATTTTAATTTGTTTTAGGACAGTTAAATCGGAAGAAATATAGTTAAAATCTTTATTCGCAGAACAGAAATGAGTTTTATAGGTTACAAATCAGTCACAAACGTCAAACACGTGCTATAACCACTTTTCCCATCGTGTTCCCGTGTTGTCACTGTTGTCAGCAGGGGGGCATAAATAAACCACTTATTAGATTGATATCTTCGGGCTTTTTGTACTTGGCAACTTTGGTCAATATTTTACCATGGATATGGCAATAAAGCTAAGTTCTGACGTCACACACCATAGACGAGGATAGAGGAAACTCAAAAAAGCACGACCATAGACAATATAATCCTGCTTCCGAACATACCCAATCCATTAGCCTAAAATATTATTTTAAAAATGAAATGTCAAAATGTTCCTACAGGACAAGAAGGTTTCATCTGACAAAGTGCTGTCCTGAGAAAATGAGCTTTAAAGTATCTTTCTTTACAGCTCATATTCTCAGAATAACGCTGTGTCAGATAGGAACCCGTTGCTCTGTAAAGAAATCGAGATATCGTTAAATTAACCTTAAAATACTTGAAATTTCAATTCCTGTAAAAGGATATTTTCAAATATAATTGGTCGTTCTTGCGATATTATCGAATTTTGACATTCCTCTGCTTAAAACAGAAAAATGAAAACTCATAATAGTATGTTTAACAATTTTATTATATATTAATATAGATACCTAACACAGAAACAAGAATATTGATGCAGTCTCTCTTTGGGACGATATTAGCTAGTGAATATGAATGAATTCATGTGATCGTGGATCTCCAAAGCAAGATGATTAACATTATTCAGAACGTCCGGTAGTCTGTAATACCTTTTAAACAAAAATGCTGCAACGATGAATCCTGGAATGAGCCGATGCATGTGTATGGAAAATGAAACACAGATTTGCTTCGTAATCTTTTGTAATCCTTCTGGCAGCAATCGACACAGTGCATGACTCTGAAGTCACTGTCACGCTCTGAAACATTAACATTATACATTAACCAAATTTCGCGAACAAAACATGTAAAATATTTCCTTTCACATAATATAAAACCGATGTATACCTTCATAATCTTGTGTGTCCCTTATTATGTGACTTGAACCAAAATCTGTAGAGCCTTTGACACTGCATTATCAAGTATTTCGATAAATATGTTCGCGCCGGGAAATCGTCGTTCGCGAATCGTGTACCTGTTTTGACTTTTGACAGGTGAGCAACCATAGAATTAGCATATAAAGCTAAAAAGCTTCCTATTGGATGGACGCTCTGACGTCACAAACCATAGATAAACGTTTTTGAGCCGGTACGCCATTTTGTTCGGAGTTATACCCCCCTGCAGGGGGGTATAACTCCGATCCAAAATTTCAACAGTAACGAAGATGAGAAATATCTATGACTGTGTGACGACAAGAAGGCGGCGACCATGCTGCGACCAATAGAACACGAGTATATTTTATATATAAACAGTATTGTTCTATGGTTTATTTATGTTTGACACAGCATGGCGCGCGACCACGCGCTACTATTCTGACGTAAATATTTGGATTATTTTTTGTGAAATGCCACCTAAATATCGTCCCAGTGTGAAAGGCTGTGTAGACGTAAATTCAATTCGGCATAAGTTTCCGTCCTGGGAAAGAAAGGAGAATCGGGAATGGTCGATGAGAATTGGCAGACTCGAATATGGTGATCGAATGCAAAATGCGTATTAAAAAATAACTCATTGTCTACTTTTAAACTTCCTGAAATGAGACAATATCCTCGTGAAAGAGGATGCATTGTAACCAAAATACAGGTACACATAATTATATTGATTACTTATATGAAATTCTAAGCTCATTTCGTACGGTTATTTTTCTAGTTGACGAGTGATGAAATATCATTTTTTTATGCATTTGTCTTGTTTTGATCTGTCAGTTGTGTCATGATAGTGAAGTTGTTTTAATTAATCTTTTCAGCTCGATCATACAATGCCTATGTTTGTTTTGAACACCAAATCGTGACACACTGTTCTGCACTAGTTCAACTACCAGTTCTGGAGTTATAAAGAGAAATTCGTTTCCTTCACAGGACTGTCTTGGTATGTGTTTGAATTTTACTATATTATTATAAATTATCACCCATGTAAAAATATTAATATAGCGACGATTAGCTTGCTTAATGGTGAACTTTATCCACCGAATGTAGTACGTTTCTACTAATGTTTTAAATTTTCTTAAATCTTTTGTTGTGAAGGTCAATTGACTTATTTTGATGCACACCCAAATATATTGATTTAGCATCTTAATGATGTTATGATTGTTTGTTGCAGGTATGTAGAACAGTAACGTTGTGGTGTCACGTCAGGATATGACGGCCAGTACATCTGGGGTGTTGACGTGTTCCACCACTCTGTGGTGCCTCTATCCTTGAGAGAACACAGAACTCCAGGACTGGAGCATCAAATATCTTGTTCGAACGAAGTCTTTATGGACCTTGGTTATATCTACCCTCGGTAATATGGTAAATTTATTTTAGACCTGATAAAAGTTATAATCTGTTCAATAGAAGAGTTTACCTTTAAAACAACGCCTTCGTATATTCGGAATTGGTGTGATGGTTAGTTTTTCTTGTATTATCTGTTTATACGCGCTTATAATAAAATACCAAAACATATAACTGAGTTTTTTATTTTTCTGTTTAACCAATCATTTTTTTTTTTAAATAATATTTTTGGCATATGAGTTGGGTAGGTACCGAAAGATAATTATATTGTCTATGGTCGCACCTTTTTTTAGTTTCCTCTATCCTAGTCGATGGTGTGTGTGACGTCAAGAAGTCGGGGCGAAAAAAAAGTGATAAAATACTCTATATTTATCCAATATCTATGGTCAAATAGTGTCGAAAATTTCTCTATAGTAAAAGCACGAAGTTATCAATCTAGTGATTGGTTTATTTATGGTTGTCAGTATAGTATAGTCATAGATAATGTAAACAGCACGGAAACACAATTTTCATATTCAGTATTGCTAGTTATGGTACATAAGCTACGGACACACTTGCTCATTATGGTACTGACACACTTGCTCAGCACAAGCCGGCTTATGAGCATGCTCATCAACCGTAAACATAAAGAGCATGTCTATTCAATAATTGTTGGCTTCGAGCATGCTATTTCATGAGGAAGCTCAAACCAAGCCTGTTCATTTCTTCCAGAGCTTGTCTAGAGATTCAAACGTGTACGGTTGATGAGCATGCTCATAAAAGTGAAAGAGATCGTTCCTTTCGGACTCCGGCTGGAGTCTCCCTACGCCATAAGCTTGCGAGCGGTTGTTTTTTTTTTTAGAAAAGTAAGTAATAGCGATCCTTATTAAATACATTTTCTGCGAACCTTGGGTGGGGTTTTCAGTCATTCTCAGTACACAAAATTGCAAAGGTATTATCTATATTAGTTATTTATCAATATGCAATTCTAATTTTGAGCTGCAAACTTCATTTACATCTAAGAGATATATTTACGTCCGTGAAGTTTCTCTGGTAGAAGCCCTGGCAAGATAAACCTTAGGATATCATTATTAAAAATTACTGATATACCGGCCCTATAAAGGCCCCAATAAAATAATTAAAATAAATCAATATTGCAGGTACACGATCACAACGTTCCACGTATTATAATATATTATTTTATTATTATCATAATATACATTACACGTACTTTTCAACCGCGCGCTGTTCGGGGAAAGTAAGTATTTCCGCTCATCTGAAACTGAAAAAAAAAACAGTTTTCAACTCAACTCGCTAACCAATGTATGTAAATATGATGGCCCGCACACTACACAATTTCTAAAAAACCCGTTGTCAATGGTAACGCAAGCAGTGACTCGTAAAGCGCCATTCAGACGTTTCACTAATCGCTCATTTCCGCATTTCATTCGGCCTAGTTTACTCGGAATGACACGTCTGAACATGAAATGAATCGAAAGTGCCGAACACTGCCGAATGAAATCTTCAAGTGAACCGATCCAACAATGTTGGATATTTTCCTTCGGCATCCTTCACTCGCGCGCGCATGCGCGCGGAAGAGAGCAAAGTGAATCGTCTGAACACCGAGTGAACTCTCAATCAGTTTGTCTCGCGTCCTGTACGGGAAGGACCATGAAAGGACGCTATCAAATCGCACGCAAAACGTCAAAATGGTATTCGTTCGGCTAATTTGTTTGCTTTTGGGAACACCTCTCATATAAATTTTTGGGTCTCCCTTATTATCCATGTATTTTATATGTTTTTTAATACATGTAAGATTATTAATTTGTAGGAAAATGTTCGTAATAAAAAAAGTGAAATCAAATTGTATTATTATGCCATAAAAAATAAAAAGGTTTATAAGACGACAAAATACTGTTTTTTTATTTAATTGTGTCAACAAAATTGCGTAAAAATCGATGCATCTGACATGTTTTTCATTAAAATTCGGGGCCGGACCGCGCTGGAAAACAAACGAATTCCAGCGCGGTTGACCTCGCTCGGCGACGCTGTGGTCGGAATGGACGAGTGAACGCTTATTTCTATAGCGCCGTGTGAACATGGAATGAAACAAAATGGACGATTAGGCCGAAAAAACATGGCGGAAACCTTCCCTCGAGTGAATCGTCTGATTCCAGCTTAAGGGGATCCGCTCACCGGAGAAACTGAAACCAAACTAAAACTGGTTGTTGCAATGGTTACAACCATAAATAAACCAGTTACAACTGCGAGTTGCTATGGTTACCAGCCAAACTTTTCTCATACGCATGTCAATTTTACGATTTCAGTCATTATCTCAGCTTATTTCACCGTAGACGACGAACATTTCAGCCGTCACCTCGAAAACTGACAACAAAACTGGCGTATCCTTGGCAACCAGGAACTGGTGCGTTTCCGTCCACGGCATTAAGCATGGCGAGTTGTGAGTCACTCCTTGCGTTGCCATTGGCAAAGGGTTTTTGAGAAATTGACATACACGGGATAGCGAGTTTAGTTGCAAACCGGTTTTTTCAGTTGCCTCGTCAGCGGACCCACTAACTCGCCGTGTTTGCTGCCGTGGACGGCGACGTGCCAGTTCAGTCAGTTTTGTTGTCAGTTTTCGAGGTGACAGCTGAAATGTTCATCGTCTATGGTGAAACAAGCTGAGATAATTACTGAAATCGTAAAATTGACATGCATTTGAGAGAAGTTTGGCTGGCAACCATAGCAACGCGCAATTGCAACTGGTATATTTATGGTTGTAACCATAGCAACAACCAGTTTTTGTTAGATTTCAGTTTCTTCATGAGCTGATCGTCTAAAGCCAAAAATTAGGTAACGGAATACAACGCAGTCCACTGTGAGACTTTTCTACGCGGCAGCCTCGAGCGGCGCGAGGTACCATCGCTCCGAAGTATACTTACTGCAGATATTGCAGATGCAGCAATGGGACCGTTTTTTACTGTTGGTGTTTGTTGTGATTGTTTGCTTTGCTTGCCACCCGCAACAGATTATAATATATTTTTTTAAATGGCATGTGAATGATCAGTGATGTTTCTCCTCCAATTCTAAAGTCTAAATACATTTTGTATCTACCATATTAGTTTATTTGCACAAACAAAAAATGTTGTTTGTTATTAAGGAACTCCTGAGAAAAGAAGTATGGCTTAAAAATATATATTTTTATATGGATCAAAAAACGGCTTTCATATGTCGATTTTGTTTTGATACATGTAATCAACTTACACAATGGACTCAACGCATATATATCTGTCCAATTTAGAATTCATACATTTTATATAGAAATAGATGCTTCAGAAGCATACTTGTCAAAGGCAACGCGTTCCTACACATCCCACTCCCCGTGCAACGCTGATCTGCGCTGTCCAGATGGATGGATGGTGGATGTTGGAAGGTTGATTGGAAGGTAAGGTTTTTTGTTTGTTTTGGCATTTTATAACGTAAAATCCATTGAATATCGGGATACTACGATCCAACTATGTGTTGCTTGCGTAGGACAAGTGTGCACGTTGGCCCAAGGGCGGATCCACCGTTGTGGGCATGGTGGGCATGCCCACAACCCTAATAGTCCTAATTGATAGTGAATCAACTGTTATAAATGAATACCTAATCTAGTCAACGCAGTTGACCAAATAGAAAAGAAAATGTGAAAACAATTCGGCTATACCAGACTCATCTCATTAAAGCATGCGAACAAGATTTGTACCCTAACATAAACATTTTCTTACAAATACTGGCAAATCTCCCGGTCAGCGTAGCTACCGCAGAGAGATCATTTTCTACTCTTCGCAGAATAAAATCTTGGTTGCGTCCCTCAATGGCACAGGAAAGATTATCCGGACTAGTTCTCCTAAATAAACACAAAGATGTGAACCTGGATACCGATAAAATTATCAACGTTTTCGCGAAAAAGAAACTTATTGAATTTGTAATTTAAGTAAGCACATAAATAAAGTTATTTTATAAAATGTTTCGAGCTTTTAATTTAATTTGAAGATGAAAAATAATTATTAAAATCAGTTCAGTAGTTGTAATGGTATTGGTAGCCTAATTAAGTATCGCCTGGTGCATCTCACTTGCTGGTCATAGGTACTTACGACTCCTGAGACAGCGTCAAGATACCTGTTTACCCAGTCTAGTGTCCCTGTATTGGCTTACTGGCTACTAGAAAAAAAAAAATTATTGAATGAAATTGGTTTGGAATTTAATCGAAACTGTTTGACTATTTAATTGGACGAAATGGGATCTGACTTCCTCCAATGATTATTTCCATTCTTAAGGCCAAGTCCTGATGCGCAGAAAAAAGGACATAATCAAATTCAAAAGTCGTTCATGAGTCATGCTGTTCATGAGCGAGTTCGTACTCCGACTCGCTCTTAACCGATTTTTCGGTGGCTGTGACCACAACCTTTTTCGAGGGCTGGATCCGCGCCTGCGTTGGCCTAGAAACGTTACATACGTAATCCCATACCTCAAATTCACTAACTAACCAAAATACAGGTTTGAGAAAGTGGGTATTTGTGAATGTACATTGCAGTTGTGTATTTGGGTGATAATATAAGATTATTTTATTTAATTTATTATTATATATTATTTAATTTGTAAAATAATTATGGTTTTATTATTCAATGGTTGTTAAGTGTCAGAATATAATAATGGCACATGGCATAATCAAATCCTTAAATAGCTTATCCTTGATTTATAAATAATAATTATTATTTAATCAATAAAAGAGTTATATTATTTTTCAAAAGACGATAAAATACCGATTGCTAAGATTAGCAGACAAAATATCACTCTCTTGTTCAGAACTACCCCTGCCATAATAGACAAAAATTGAATATTTGGTCTATGATTTAGTACTTATTTTAAAACTTATTGAACCTCACATTGTTATACAAAATTAATTTTCTGTAATGACTCTAAAAATGTTTTTGTCGAAGAAAATAAAGTAAAATTCTTCAGATCTTTATTTAATTGAACTTTTTGCGACTACAATTGAAGATAATATTTAAAAATGCAACCTATTTCCGCTTTGCAACCGCTTAAATCCTTTTTGTGAACCCCTCACCGGATGTAGATTTAGTCCCCGCTCCCCCCCTCAACATAACCGTCAGTAGTTCGTCGTTCAGCGCTGGGGATATAGCGTAAAGTGAATAGCCATTCGCTATATCAAGTTCTTCCCTCAAACAAGTAAGTGTTTCCTTTGAATTTATTGTCCTAATGTGATTATTTTTCAATATTTAATGTGGTGATCATGTGATTTAAACGGATAAAACTCAATTGAAATGTGTGACGCATTGGAGGAGTGTCCGCTTCAGCCATTTTGCCGAGAACCGGCGACATCGTGATTTTAACAATTATCAGGTTTCTAGAAGATTCTTTTTCACCTATTATTGAGCACTGCGTGTGGAAATTCTCATAACAATACTTAATACGTCGAAAACAAACCTCCTTATCTTGTTAGACTACGTTACCAATAGTGACCTTTAATTTTTTGC
The DNA here is from genome assembly GCA_951813805.1 of Limnephilus auricula. Classification (NCBI taxonomy): domain Eukaryota; kingdom Metazoa; phylum Arthropoda; class Insecta; order Trichoptera; family Limnephilidae; genus Limnephilus; species Limnephilus auricula. The sequence continues at coordinate 29,603,235 of OX638390.1, forward strand.
GTTATAAATTGTCGCCGGCCGCGGTGCCCGCCGAGCACGTTACTTATTTTTCATTTAAAACTCGCATACATGTAGTTTGAAGTGATATTTACGCTATAATATTGCTTTATATCACATGGAAACCTTCGATATCGATTCTCTCATATCTGAACAAATAATATCTTCGACTCTTTACGTCATTAGCACATTCCCTTCCTAGAAATAACGATGTAGGTATGTATTGTACGCTTTTTGAGTGAATGACTTCAAATTAAAACTTTGCTGTAAAATTGTTTTAGGGATTTATCGTACAGATATGCAACAAGTATGTTTTTCACGTGTTTTCGTATTGATCCTTATCGATTTTTATGTTCTTCACTGACATTTCATTTTATATTAAATTTTAATCTTGTTTCCTCACCAAAAAGTTTCTCTGGAAGTACTGAAGGCTGAAAACGATTATGATATTTGGCCATAAATACCGAAGAAAACGCTGGGAGAATAAAAATGTAATGTAAAATATTATTTTACAAAACTGATCTAATTTGCATTTTAGAAGGTTTGCAATCTCTGATCAACTTTTCTGCCATATGATAATATTATTTCAGTATTTATCTCAACGGAATAAATATTATCTCTGGCATATTTCGCTAGAAGTTATTGTTTTAAAAATGTCAAATTTTCAGAAGGTATGTGTCATCATAACGTCTTTCCGTATTAGTCATAGCAACAACTTTTCTTATGTGTACTTGAAATGAGTAATGGCAAAATACTTAATTGGGAACATTGCCTGCATTGTATTTTTATTAGATACACACATTATTAATGTTAATGGAAAATACTTGAATAAGCTCTCCAATGATATAAATTGATTGGAATATGGTGCTTTAATTCCTTAATAATGGTACTTTATAAGAGTGGCCTCGTAACAGCATGTAAAACAAATATTTTATGAAAATTCTTTCATCCATGCATTTATCTAGCATTAGTAACATCCTTGTTTATACACTTACATGCAGAACCCTCGAGTCTTTTCTTCAATGTATAAGTTTTCCTGCAATACATAATTTATTATATTTTGCTCCTTTTTAACTAATGTTGTTACATTGATACTTTCAAAATACTATCCATTCATAGTGTTGTCAGTTCTCACACGTGCGCTGTACTCTCACGCAGTGGCCAATCATTGGCCCCAACCTCCACTCCCTGGTCATTGATGATGCGGTTTATCCTCCAATGCAGTGGTTCTTAACCTTCTTGAAGATACTGAACTCCACTAGTTACATATGCGCGAATCACCGAATTTTTCTTGATTGGCATGTCATCACGAATCATATGAGTCAGGGGTGTGTCTTGACCTCTGCCGAACCCCTGGGGTGTCTTACTCCCTTTCATTGCTCTGATTGTTCTGTGGATTCTGCATTCTGTTCAGATGTTGGGCCGGGTTCAATATTTTGGTTTAAAGTTTTTATCACTAGCCTGCAACCTTACTTCTTGAATAAAGGCTATTCGGAAAGTGACCGCCGTTTGCCTTTAACGAAAAACACCGCATAGATACAAATATTTTATCATGTGCTTCTTAAAAATAGCTTTCCACTATTCGCCAATGTAGTTGCCATTATAATAAAATAAAAACTCTGCTGCCTGGGAATGTAACCAACCTGACCAGCATTTTAAAGATCTTCATAATCATTGGAGTGCTAGCAGGCCACAAGCCACTTCTTATGTGATTGAATAGATGGAGCTAAGTCCGAGTTATACCGGGACGGGGGTGATTTTCATGTATTTTTATTATTTATAGCCAAATGGCATTACTCTCTTATTAGCCCTCTTAATATTATCATTAGCAATGTGACTAAACGTCCCTTAAGTCAATTTTCATATCATCTAGCAATATTTTTTCAGAATAAAATAAATCAGGTCAAAGTTCAAAAGTACTTGATAAAACTGGCAGATTAGATTTCTGTCTTACATTTCACTGTAATTCTATATCTCATTTGAAATTGGCATTGTTACAATGTTTGTGAAGGGCCTTTACAAATAATGTAACATGATACCTACATTCATTCATTGTTTTTGCAGATGTATGATGTTTCAACATTGTCGTTTTTTTTAGTGAATACCTCACAAGAGTCCCAACTGCTCCCGTCTGGAGCCAGTGAGACTATGGCATCCCCAATTGGGGTATGTTATGAGGCTTGAAGGTAAGTGGGGAAGGGAAAGAGATGGGGAAGATGAAGGTGGAAAGTACCATATAATTACTAGGTTTCCAAACTTGACAATGTAGAGGTTTGTCTACCACATTAAGTTTTTAAATAGAATGTTTAGGCAACAAAAGTAGGTACCTTCCTATTATTATTAGGTGAATGGATTTATATGCTTTCAAGATTTGGGATAACGTTTTACTTTATTTGTTTCATCCTTATCTACGTTCATACAGTACAACAAAATACTGTCCTAAATGCATTACTGGGAATTAGTTAGTCACTACAAATATTTTCGCAATGCTAATCAGATTACAATTTTAACTAACCAACCATCATGCCGTTTCTCCGAAGGGGTAGGCAGAGAGGACAGATCGCCAAACAACTCGGTATTTGCACCCACTCCGTGCCTCATTCACATTCATACATCTTTTCATACACACTATTCTATTATTCTGACTCTTGACATAGCCCGACTCAAGTATCTGATTCACTTGATCGTGCCACGTCTTCCTTTGGCGTCCTCGGTTTTTACCATTAACATTCGCATCATAAATTCCCTATACACTCCTTTCTTCATTCATTCGCTTAACATGCCCAAACCATCTAAGCGTCCCTTTCTTAATCTTACTTATTACGCTCACATCAGCCTTGCACTCTTTTCGGATCTCCACATTCCTCACACGATCATACATGGTTTTACCACACATACACCTCAGGGATCTCATTTCTACAGCATTCAGTCTACTTTCATCCTTTCTCTGCCAGTTCCAAGCTTCACTGCCATACATCAGGGTCGGTACCAGTACTCCATTGTGGACTGCTAGCTTCGCTTCTGTGGACAGCTTTTGTTGGCTCCAACGGCGTTCAGTCCTCCATTGATGGAGTTAGCTGCATTTACCCTTTCAATATTCCTATCAGCCTTCCCATCTCTCGTAAACGTACTTCCCAAATATACAAACTCATCCACCTGCTCCCAAATGTTATTCATCATTCACAACTATATTGAGCACTGTTTTCGTACTCTTTTTCAAACACCATGACTTTAGACTTACTTACATTCATCATTAATTCATTCTTCATACATACTTCGTTCATCCTAGATACGAGAGACTTCAGATCTTCTATACAAGAGGCAACATACTATCAGATTATTCAATTTCGCGCCCAATCCCGCCTCTTTCAAATCTTGCATACAATTGTCCATGTATAGATTGAATAACCACGGTGACATTACGTAGCCTTGCTTAACATCTTTTATGATGTCAAACCACCCCATAAAACCACCGTTTACCCTAATGCAAGCAACGCTTCCCTCATACAGAGATGTGATTGCCTGTAGGAGATTTGTATTCACTCCATACTTGGACAACACCTTCCATAGCTTTTTTCTGTCGATGCGGTCGTATGCTTTTTGTAGATCTACAAAGGCACAGAAGAGTTTCTGGTTTTTTGCCAGAAACTTCTCAGTGAGCATACGCAAAGAGAAAATCTGATCCATGCACCCCCGTCCACTCATAAAAGCATCTTGCACATTCCATATTTTATTTTTTGTTTCCATTCTTACCCCTTCAATCAATATTCTACCATACAGCTTGCCGACTGAACTTGGCAAGCTAATAGCCTTATGATTCCCAAATTCCATGCGTGACCCTTTTACCTTTGTATAACGGCATGATCCCAGCCGTTCTCCAATCTAATGGTGTGTAACCCTTCTCTAAACACTGGTTAAAAAGTTTGTACAACCATGTGAGAATTATACGGCTATCTCCTTTAAAGTATTCGGCAATGATATTGTCGAACCCAACAGCCTTACCATTCTTCATACATTTAATCAATCTTTTTATTTCATCCATGCTGATTCTGGTAACATTCATTCCGTCATCGCTCATACCTGATTTGCCACTGGAATCACTGTTTGACAAGGTAAAATAATTCACTCGCATATTTCAGTTGATATTTGAATTAACCTCACTACTGTGGGTACGTAACTTATCCAAGAATGTATTTCCTTATCTATTTTTTTATTTGGAAAGGCCTTTAGTTCATCGTTTCTTGGATAATAAGTGTGTAATCTTATCTATAATAGGAAGATGAAATATTTATTATTTTTATTGATGTCTCTTCTGACATGGAAACCCAATTACATGCCCAGTATGTTCTAGAGAATTAAAATTCGCGATAAATGTCAAGTTCATAGATAAATCTTAATGAAGATGTTCATAGATGAATTTTGCCAGGTATTTGAATAATTAAGATTGTGAATATTATTGAATAGACAAATGATTTGTTTTTAGTTATGAATGAATACCACAAAAACTATGTTTCTTTTATCCACACTAAGAACCTAAAAACCTACTTAATTTTTTTTATTTAATTAATTTTAGATTGGATATGTTTTTAGATTTTCACGGCCAAAAGCATTTTCGTTATTTGTTTTTGGGGTGTTATGCCGTGTTGTGCTACCCCCTTCTTTAGCCGACGTTTCGGACAGCGTTGCAGTGTCCATCATCAGGGCAGATCCGTCGATCACATCGGCATAACACCCCAAAAACAAACAACGAAAATTTTAGATTGCACTATTTTCCTCAGTAATTAAGTTGAATCTGTGTTTTTTTTTTTAAATAGGCGTATTAAGGATGTTAATCGAACTTAAAATTTTGACTTCAAGGTTTGTGACAGATATTGTCAATATTTTTAATAATTTAGACTTGTGACTAGATTTAAAAGCGCTAGCTTTATTTGGCTCTGCCTATTTCAGTATGTCGCTCGCCACACATTCCCATTGCGAAAGTATGGTGAGCGATATGCTGAAATAGGCCAAGCCAAATAACGCTGGCGCTTTTAACACTAGGTGTGTCACAAGTCTAAAGAAGAAGATAATAATAATAATGAAACACGAAAGAGAACAAGATGCAGAAAATAAAAAGGTAACACTCCAGTTGTAACTGGGAATCGATCCCAGGATCTCTTTCTTACCGGGATGATTTACAGGGTTTTAAGGAATGTACTTGACTTACTCAAGTAGATTGCTGGCAAAATTTAGAGAAAAATGTAAAAGAAATTTTGGTCTTCAGTGACTTAAATATATATTTTTTTATTTTTATTTTTTCTTAAAAATTAACAAAGATAAATTCTTCCACTTATTACCACTGTAATCAACCAACCCCTCACCCCTCAACCACTCACTAGTGTAAAATACCTACTGATTTTGATTTTTTTGTTGAAAACAAAAACAAATGTCACCGGTGACATTTTCGTAATGTAAATAAATTTTTTTTTCAAATATAAATTTACATTTTGACTACAGATAATGTCCTAATAATAAATTAATTTAAATCACTGGTTAAAAAGTAAGTCGGGTACGTTCCTTGACTCCCTGTGTAAGTCCAGTCATTTGGTAGTTTTACGTGGAAAGCTTTCCGGAAATTTTGAAAATTTGTAATATTATAGATTTCGATGCCACCTCGTATCTTTGCCGCTCGCACCTTTTTTTAATCCCAAATGACTGGACCAGTATATTTATTATGTTTTTAGTTTAACATTTTTTTGGAAATTTTAGTGTTAAAACTCGCAAGTATGACGATACATATAAATAATCAAAAATCGTGTTTGTAAATTTGATCGCCTAGAAATAATTATTGTATTATGTGGCAAATTAAGTTTTCTACATAATGATTTTTTTATTGACAGTAAAGGATATTTACAGATCATGTGCGCTACCCGACTATGCAAACATTTCAATATTTGTGTCTGAAATTCACAAAATAAAATGAAACATTTATTTTTACGTTTTTTGTTAAGCCAGGATTTCAACCTTATCGCCAACTTTCATGATTTCACCCCATTCCAAATACACTCCGAGGTGGAACGGGGAATACAAAAGACAAAAATTTGTATATTTTTGGTGTGCCTTATATCACCAAGAATAATGCACGGGACTTCGCGAAATTCACATCAATAGTTACTGTGTTATAAAGTATCTTTTCTACCGACACGCTACGTTATAAAATATTTGTTCCTACTGCAGGAGAGGGGGTCAGTTGAATTCGGAAGCGGTTGAGGGAAAATCATTTCTTCCTTGACGGCTGACAGCGGCTTGAGCACGGCGCTCCGTGTATTAAAAATGACCACCTCTCCGGAGGGGGGGGGGGTCGCGTCGCATAACTTTTCTGATATCGCACCGCTGGCGGTTGCATGCGGAGAATAACGCCGATTAGCGAAGACCCGAACCGCGTATATAAACACAAGATCTTTTTATGTCTGGCGGGTCTGTATGGCGAGCGATATTGTGTTATAAAGTATCTTTTGATGTGAGCTTCGCTTTCCGTGCATAAAGCCCTGTTCAGACACAGCTATAAACTATAAAAGATCATAGCACGCCAAACACCGCTCTCCATGCAATCCCTTTAGATCGTTCACACCTAAGCGCTTTATGCGCAGATCATCCATAGACAATGCACATCTTACGCCGTAACCGCTCCTGAGGAGATATACGAACAGATAAGCGCCCGAAAATAGGAAAGGGGTCATTTTTATTAAAACGCGCGAATGTCAGCTGTCAAATTCTCAGATTTAGTACAGAATCTACAAAGAAACGGTATCTCGTATCGGGCTATCTAAATTCATCTGATCCCCTCGAGTATCATAGGAAAAATATTTGATAGCTTCGTGTGAACGGTACAAAATATAAGTGCTCGCGGTTCAACAGATATCATCTAGCGGTTTATAGCTGTGTCTGAACAGGGCTTTAAGGTAGGGACAAACGCGAAGTTCACATCAAAAGGTACTGTGTTATAAAGTATCTTTTCTACCGACACGCTATGTTATAAAAGATTTCTTCCTACGGCAGGAGAAGGGGGGTCAGTTGAATTCGGAAGCGGCCGCGAAATAACATATATTTGTATTGGATCTGTCAACTTGGCAGCTGCTTGAACACGGCGGCTGCTTATTGAAAATAACCTCCTCTATTGTTTACGGCGGAGGGGGGTCGCATAACTGATAAATCGTAGGTCCATACAGCCTATACACACATTCAAGTAAAACTGTGAGATCTTTCAGTTTTTATCATAATGGCCTCCATGGACGACGCTTTAGCCATTGTTGGGCTAACGTGTATAAAGAAAGTACAAGAAAACCGAAAAAAATATGAAGCATTTTAACAATGAAGGTCAGGTCCCATGGAAAAATAATTTTATTTGATTAAATAACACTATATATAATAAATCTACTATTAAGTTTTATTTACTTACCTCTCTGCTTTATCATTCAAATTCGAACGACTAGGCCTTGGTATATTTTGATCGTCTTAGAAATGCAATAGTGGGTGATCCCATAACTTGGGTCATAAATATCTTCGGCACCTGATCCTGATTTCTAGGCCATGACTTTTTTTGCGTTCCTTGTTATACATACAGCTCGGATTATTAATTTTCTTTATAACGGCTTCTTTATCCCTCTGAGGATCTATTTTGCGTAATTTTAAAATAAGCTTCTCATAAGCTGAATCTTTTTTTACTCGATTATGGTAATCCTTGCTTTTGATATTCCATAACGAAGGCTTCGATTGGTACAATTGTATAAACTCTTCAAGCCTTCGCGTTGAGCCATTGTCGACGAGTTTTCGTAAAGGCGGATAGCAAGAAAAAATACGCGTTCACTTCTCGCTGTGACAAAACTGCGCGGTTTTCGACTACACACTATCAGTTTTAACTGTATCTGGACAGATTTATCTATTTATATTTTGGTTAGATCTCAGTTAAACTGTTCAGTTCAACTTTTTGTCCCACACACCTAACGATTTATCTGTACAGTTCGACTGTATAGTTAAATTACAAAAACTGAAGGTCTGTAGCTTTCTTAACACATCATCTTTTTACGTGTGGCGGGTCTGTATGGCCAGCGCTATTATGTTATAAAGTATCTTTTGATGGGAACTTCGCGTTTGTCGGCCGCTTAAAGGCTCCGTCAAACAGGAGGCGTACTTACCGCGCGTCAAGGCGTTCGACTGACGTCGCGCTATAACGCTACGTTGTGTCGTACTGAACTTACCGAAGCTGTTCAAATAGAAAGTACGCTGCGGCGCTTTAGTACCAACGCCTTGACGCCGCGATAAGTACGCCTCTTGTTTGACGGAGCCTTAATGGGTCCAACAGACAGCTATAAAAGCTCAAGCGTTATTTGGTTTGGCGTATTTCGGCATATCGGTTGCCGTACATTCCCAACGGGAATGTATGACGAGCGATATGCTGAAGTAGGCCAAGCCAAATAACGCTTGAGCTTTTATAGCTAGGTCTGTTGGCCCCTTTATCCAAAGCATATTTTTGTTATTCATAATGTAAACCGATTCTTAGTAAAGATAGTGTTGTTTCGCAGAATTTGAAGAATTCATAAAATTTTTGAAGAATTGTTCAAATTTTGTGAATTAGCCCATCCTAAATTTCGTCAATGCATCAGCAATCGGTGGTTCCCGGCTTATTTTATTGGGCCCTTGCATTCTTATTGGCAAGATGCCTTACATGAAACGTTTTTAACCCGTGCATTTAAAATGTTCTATACATTTTACCAAGGAAAAGTATACTTAATATACCTATACATTTTTTTCACCAAGGATGTCGCAAATCTGGCCGCGTTTATTATACCTCCCCGCAATCTGTTGTCGCTGGAGTAGGACGGTTCACCTATATATATTATCGTTAGGGGTGATGGAGGGTGTAATGACCATGATAGCTAACTTTTATACACGCCTCGCGGGAAAGGAATGGGAATCACAGTGCATTCAAGTAGGCAGTCAAGTAACCGTTAAGATTAATGATGATTCGGGCGAGAACGGTACCTCCAGGGTTAACGGACCGCGTGCGGATTTCCACTAAATGCAGGCGCGTGATCAATACAACATAGGTACTTGTTTTACAGCCTTGACCTGTTTATGGCCGATCAGACCCTTCAGTCGAGTATTTATTCATCTTTAATAGTATCGTAGAATTTTCTCGTCGAGTCATAAAAGAATGGCGATCGATTTTTCAACCGCATTGTCAGTCGTCCCGTTGGTTGAGACGGTGGTGTGTTGCATCGAGGAACGGCGGTGCCGCGTCTGGAGTGGTCCGGCCCTCGCGATCAATATTCGGGCCCGGGCGGGGCGGAGGGGGTGGAGGGGGCGGTGGGGTGTGGAGGCGGGGGCGGAGTGCGCGCCAGACATGTACGGCGTACTCTCGCCCGCCCCCGCCCCCCCGGTGACGCGCGCCGCCAGTCGGAGCGGAGATGCCGCAGCGTAGACTAGCGTAGATCGCATTCTGCCACTTCTCGCCACTCCAACCGAGCACCGGGCCAGTAGTCTGCCGCAGCCAGCACAGGCACAGGTGCATACCATACCATGATGATAACTATTCAATACACAGATTGATCCGCAAGGCGGGCGTGACTGTACGATTAGTCTTACTGAAGCTGTTCTGGTGCTGGCACTGGCACTGGCTGGTAGTGTTTGTTTGTCGCCTTGGTAGCCGCTCTAGTGTAGTCGTGTACGTTGTGTGCTTGCAGGAGGTGAATCGTGAGTCATCCAGTTCCCGCCCGCTGCACGATGTCAGTCGACAAGGAAGAACTGGTACAGCGCGCCAAGCTCGCGGAGCAGGCGGAGCGGTACGATGACATGGCGGCGGCCATGAAGGCCGTCACTGAGACCAGCGTGGAGCTGTCCAACGAGGAGAGGAACCTGCTCTCCGTGGCCTACAAGAACGTGGTGGGCGCGCGTCGCTCCTCCTGGCGAGTCATCTCCTCCATCGAGCAGAAGACGGAGGGCTCAGAGAGGAAACAACAGATGGCCAAGGAGTACAGAGAAAAAGTCGAAAAAGAACTCAGAGAAATATGTTATGACGTTTTGGTAAGTGTTCGATTATTCTTCTTAAATAACTCTGTACTTTACCCCTTTCAGGTTTATTTTTAGATCGCGAAAAGGGTTGGAAATATTACGATTTACCCATCCGTCCATCCATCCAGCACGCTACGTCATCATCGCAGGCTGTATTTGTATAGTACATCCCGAGCTTGTTCAAATTGATTCGTCATTATTATTCTACAACTGAGGTGAAGGGGGGTGTTCGCCTCTTAGATGGATGACTTTTTACTAGCTTGATACGTGAATGTCGCATTTTACTTCGCAGCAGTCATTGTCTTTCGTCATTATCACGCCAAAATAATGAGCCACACGCCTTACGACGCCACGCTTAGTTAGCGTTTAGTCAATGGCTCGCTCCGTACGTGCAATGTGCTTGAATCGATTTCCGTTTTTATAAATCGGTCGAATTCCTTAACACAATATTTGTCAATCGCGAGCCGCCTACTGCATGACGTCACTATTGCGCTTATCCAAATCCAGGCGTGATGTAAGCAAGCCGCCAGCCGGTCGGAAGACTTGAGTCAACTGGCGTGACATTGCCGCACACGCGATCTGAGCGTGAAATCGCTACCATTTTTTGCGTGTCATCACGGATTGTAAAAGCGGGATGTTGGGATATGTGAGGAAATGATAATTTTTCGCTCGGAAATGGGATGGGCGTAGTATGGCGGCGACTCGGCACCCGGCAGGGTGGTGGCAGTGGCGGCGTGCGAGAATCGCATAGAGCGCAGCCGCCGCTGTGACCTGTATACACGATATTTTGCCTTTTTTTGCCGACCTTTTATTCCTTTCAGAAGCACTAAGTCACTTTTACGACGTTTAAAAAAAAAAATTACGTTAGCTTTATTTTTTTTTTTTCGATTTTCGTGCTTTTTATAGCATAGATGATCTACCAACCACTTTCTAACAATGGTTTACATGCAATTTGATTAATTACTCACAATTTATACGAAAAAAATTGCTGATGTAATTTATTTTTTCAAAAAATAATGCTTCTCCACAATGAAAATATTTGTAGATTGTAGTCAATTGCTAGTGGTTTAAACGATTTTAAATGTAAAAAAAATGTTTTCCTACAATAAAAATATTTTTGCATTGTAGTCTATTATTTATTATCAGTGGTTTACGATTTTTAAATATAAAAAAAATATATATATATAAAGGATGTAACAGGACGTAACTGAGGCATTTTAACCAGCGATTCCTGAGCATGTTTGGAGTAAAAAGGTCACTTTGCTGTCCGATGACATTTTTTTTTTAATAAAAATATTTTTTCACCACGCGTCCCAACTTAGTTTGTTACTAGAGAAGCGCGTTTATATTCTAGCGTGTCTTGATGAGTGTTGTCTCATTCTAGCAGCATGTTGGACGCACAAAACAGCTCGTGTATCGCTCAAACCCTTCCCGACAAGGTATATCCGATAGCGATGGAATCAGTAATGATGTGCGATCGAAAAATATATTTTGGCTTTTAACAGAAAAAAATATCCTATGACAGCAAAATGACAAGTACATTTATTACTCCAAATATGCTTAGGAATCGCTGGGTCAAAACCCTTGCGTACGCCCTGTTCACCTGTATATACTTTCCCGCAATGAAATTATTTGTGCATTGTAGTTGATTATTGTCAGAGATTTTCTAAACCCGTGCATAAAGAGAATAGTATTGTGTAAAAAAATTGGATTGTTATTTTTAGTTGGTGTTAAAATTTTATGTTTTCTTTTTAGGGCCTGCTTGACAAATACCTTATCCCCAAAGCAAGTCACGCAGAATCAAAGGTATTTTATTTAAAAATGAAGGGTGATTATTATAGATATCTAGCAGAAGTCGCAACAGGAGAAACACGAAACAGTAAGTTGTTTAAAATATTTTTTTTTCTTCTATACATTTAAATGATCACTTTAATTGGAAATATGACAGAATATAATGGTTAATTTTCTGTGCTTCATCAAATGAAATGGATTGTCATTAGTTAGTAATTACTATTCTAAAGTGATTAAATGTGTCCATAAAATTAAAATAAATTGTAAGCAATATCGCCGCTCGGTGATAGGGAGAGGAGCAAATGATGAAAACTTTTCAAAAACAGAGATTGATCCGCCTTGCGGATGTGACGTTTCGATTAGTCTTACTGAAGTTCCCATACCTCTTCATCTGCACCTTGTGATCCACTCACTTGTCACTTGGAAGTGAAACTAAAATTGTTATTTATATGAACTTTGCAGCAGTTGTGGACGATTCCCAAAAGGCATACCAAGACGCCTTTGAAATCAGCAAAGCGAAGATGCAACCAACACATCCCATCAGACTTGGGCTGGCGCTTAACTTCTCAGTATTCTACTATGAGATCTTAAATTCCCCCGACAAAGCGTGTCAACTAGCTAAACAGGTCATTTCTCACTTAGTACAACTAGTAGGGTGAGGGTGTTGTCCAGACGTTGGGGGTGGTGGTTGGCAGTTGGTTGGTTGGTTGTAACATGTATTAATATTGTCTGTCAATGCTAGCGGTGGTGGAGGACTCCCAGAAAGCATACCAAGAGGCGTTTGATATCGCCAAGGCTAAAATGCAGCCCACGCATCCCATTCGCCTCGGTCTGGCACTGAACTTCTCGGTGTTTTATTACGAGATAATCAATTCCCCGGCGCGCGCCTGCCACCTGGCCAAACAGGTTCACTTTACTCTCATCTGCATCGTGTGCCACTAAACTAATCTGATGTTCCAACAGACCCAACCAGCACTTTCATTGTCTATTAACTTTATTAACCCGTAGTCAGCAAGCATGTGTTTTGTGTCTGTGTCATGACTGCCAGCCGGCCTGCCATTGACCTGCCATTGGCCTGCTAGCCATGCCCATCTTAGATTCTTAGAATCTGATATGCTAATTCTAATTTAACAAGTAAACTGAAGGAATGTATGTTTGATGGTTTTGTTTTCTAGTTTGGTGTTATTAATCCTATGTTTTGTTTGCCTCTCGGTGTAATGCTATAATGAAGTACATGGAATATGAATATGTAATTGGAAAGGGGAAGTGGTTGCTAATATGGTGTTGTGTGTGTCGCAGGCCTTCGATGACGCGATTGCGGAACTAGACACCCTAAACGAAGACTCGTACAAAGACTCCACCCTCATCATGCAGCTGCTGCGAGACAACCTCACGCTGTGGACCTCAGACACACAGGGAGACGGAGAGGAGCAACAGGAGACTGGGGACAACTAGTTTCCCTCACAACAACAACAAACAAACACTCACCATTACCATCTTCATGTCATTGTCATGTTTCTACTCGTTTAGTCCACACCTCTATTCCTGTTGTTATTGGGTAACTCTTGTCTGGATCCCGTTGCCCGTGGCGCTCAAGTTTGTGAGTTTTGCAGTCGCTGATACCAAACTGAGAGACTGTTGCACTGTTTTAAGTGTCATCTTGGAACCTCTTGCATTCTCGATGTTTACAGTATAATACTGATTGATGTTTTACCATTTTACAGTTATTGTGGAATATGTGTATATCTGAATCTGAATGGTTAAAGTAAACGGGAGTCATATTCCTTTGTGTCTTTACCTATATGAAAGGATGACTGATATTGTTGCTTATTTTTATATTATAATGTTTGTATGTCCATTCAGAATGCAAGACACCTAGACGATGTAGTGTGAGCGTAGAGGCGATTGGAGAGTGGAGAGTGGAAATGGCTGGTGACCCCTGAGTGGTAGGTCTGGCTCGGGCTGGCTCCTGGTTCCTGGCTCTTGGCTCCAACTGTTTGGGAAGAAGGGCGGCGGCCATGTTTCCCTCTGTTCCCTCCCTCTGTCGAGCGGGCAGTTGCAGCTGGAATTTATTGTAATATACTTTTTATTATATTTCTCAAAATATCTTGTCATCTTTTTTCATAAGTAATTTGGTTGTAAAAATGTTGAATGTCAGTGTAATAATCCCACTCCTCACATACGAATCACCTACATGTTATGTGTCCTGACCAAAAGTCTTATATTTCTATAACTGTGTATTTACACTGAATCTTAAGCTGACCTGATGGATAGAAATATATATGGATTTAAGTTATTAAAAGTACACCATCTTATTTACTTTACTTTACCCATCATTTGAAAGTTTCATCACGGAGCTATCCAACTTGTGCTACTAAGTTCAGTGGAAGGAAAACTAGCATTTCTAATACATATTTAACTTTATACATTTTTAATACGCCTGTATAGTCAAGAGGAGATTCACTAAGCGCATAATAAATATATGTTTCGTTTTAAACAATTTTATGTTGTAATTATCAATAAATTATAATTTTATATTACAAATATAATCCATTTTCATTCAATTCCTCAACTACACTAGTTGGATAGCCCTGATTCAACTGCATTAATCCCATGCTAATTCTGTACTGTGGCACTGCGTTCTGTCAGTCGAATGCGGGATTAGCGGGGATTATTGTATTTCATTACCCAAATTTTAGATAAGATACCCAAATAAATACCTTTACCTGCGCGCTCAGGTGGCCATTTCGATAATTTTATTCAACCTTGTCTCCCACGCAGACAAGTCTCAATATTATCAACCATGGAGACTTATTACATATTTGTACAGCCCATTGGTGGGCTGGATTTACACCACTCCAAAAATATGCAAGAATTACAAGTATGATATGCTTGGGCAATGACAATGACAGTACAAGTAATGCACTTGGACAATGCAGTGTGGTACCCACAATGATTGTGATACCTGTTCAGTATTCACTTGGGAGGCAATAATCAGCTAAAATTGGAAAGGTTTATTTTATAGACAAGAGTACAGCTAAAGATGGGAAAGAAAGGCGAGTTTTAACGGTAAGTAACAGACTACCAGATTACTGCAGTTAGATGAAGGCAAGTATGAGGTTTGCATCCCTCCAACTACAAGGTTACAACTGATTTCTTCTAAAATTACCTTTGAATGTGAGACCCTTTGTAACCAAAATAATAATTAAACCAAGTCATTTGTGGAATTTCCGTAAGTGGTATGGTGAGAGTTTTTAAGAGGAATGGTGCGATCTTGTTTTAATATAGAATTTAGATTCGAGTCCAAAATACCTAACCAAACTGCATAATTATTTATTTTAATCGAAAGGTATAGTAAATTTGTAGTATGGGTGTGTATTTTTTTTATTAATTTTCGTTTTTCAATAATGTTTTATAGCCCTAAAATTCATTTTAGCATGATTTTGGAGGCAACTGGCATTTTTTAAATAATGTTGCCTGGTCTTATACAATGAAAAATTAGGGATGTCGAAAGTGGAAAAAGTATCGATATTTATTAAAATATCGACGTCGATATATTGAGGAAAAAATATCGGTCAAATGTATAGATTGTACGTTTTTAAAATCAAAGTGTTTATATGCAAAATGTGTAAAGATGAAAGTGTATATTTACACAATGTACATTATTTTAATCAGACGCCTCCCCCCCGAAATTGAAAAAATATCGTTTTTGATACAATTTTCGATATTGGATATTTTGTATCGTGCGTGTATTATTATTATTTTTTTTATATCATGTTTATTATCGAGGCTTCTGACTCACATAAAATTGTCATTTTTTGCCTCATCTATTTTTAAATTACAATATAAATATATTTTAAATAAAACAAACACTTACTATTTAACCACGTACATTTATTATTTATTAGATATATCGACCGGTTTCGCTCCGACCGAGCTTCATCATGATATAATAATAACTAAATACTAAGACAGAGTTGTTGGTTATACATAGGTTGAGTGAGAGAGGGAGAAAGAATATTACAAAAGAAACATAATTAGACAGAGACAAATTCTTAGAAAGAGATAAAATGGATTATCAATTAATATATTATAATTTTAATCTCTACTGTTCTTTTAAAGGTATTTAATCTTTTATATAAGAATTCACTTTAAAATATTTTCCAATTTACTTGATCTAATAAATTTCAGTATTCTCGATAAGGCATGGATAAGGCACTCAGTTGAGGTTCTGTCAAAAGAATTCATATTCTACGCTTTCGTAGATGGCGCTCGTATAGTATTTTTACTTATAAACGCTTTTTACAAGTTATCTTTGAAATATTAAGAAAAATTATGGTTCGCGAAAGTACACCAGCTATATGAATACTAACAAATAGTTTTGTTAATTAAAAAACTTTAATCTTTTAAGAAAGGCTAACAAATACAATATTGGATTGAATCACCGATGAAATATTGTATTTGTTAGCCTTTCTTGAAAGATTAAAGTTTTTTAATTAACAAAACTATTTGTTAATATTCATATTGCTTGGCTACTTTCGCGAACCATAATTTTTTCTTAATATTTCAAAGATAACTTGTAAAAAGCGTTTATAAGTAAAAATACTATACGAGCGCCATCTACGAAAGCGTAGAATATGAATTCTTTTGACAGAACCTCAACTGAGTGCCTTATCCATGCCTTATCGAGAATACTGAAATTTATTAGATCAAGTAAATTGGAAAATATTTTAAAGTGAATTCTTATATAAAAGATTAAATACCTTTAAAAGAACAGTAGAGATTAAAATTATAATATATTAATTGATAATCCATTTTATCTCTTTCTAAGAATTTGTCTCTGTCTAATTATGTTTCTTTTGTAATATTCTTTCTCCCTCTCTCACTCAACCTATGTATAACCAACAACTCTGTCTTAGTATTTAGTTATTATTATATCATGATGAAGCTCGGTCGGAGCGAAACCGGTCGATATATCTAATAAATAATAAATGTACGTGGTTAAATAGTAAGTGTTTGTTTTATTTAAAATATATTTATATTGTAATTTAAAAATAGATGAGGCAAAAAATGACAATTTTATGTGAGTCAGAAGCCTCGATAATAAACATGATATAAAAAAAATAATAATAATACACGCATATATTCGGTCCATCCGGTACAGCGCCATTCAGACGGTTTGATTTTACTTTTTTTATTACGAACATTTTCCTACAAATTAATAATCTTACATTTGTTAAAAAACATATAAAATACATGGATAATAAGGGAGACCCAAAAATTTATATGAGAGGTGTTCCCAAAAGCAAACAAATTAGCCGAACGAATACCATTTTGACGTTCTGCGTGCGATGTGATAGCGTCCTTTCATGGTCCTTCCCGTACAGGACGCGAGACAAACTGATTGAGAGTTCACTCGGTGTTCAGACGATTCACTTTGCTCTCTTCCGCGCGCATGCGCGCGCAAGTGAAGGATGCCGAATGAAAATATCCAACATTGTTGGATCGGTTCACTTAAAGATTTCATTCGGCAGTGTTCGGCACTTTCGATTCATTTCATGTTCAGACGTGTCATTCCGAGTAAACTAGGCCGAATGAAATGCGGAAATGAGCGATTAGTGAAACGTCTGAATGGCGCTTTACGGTTCTTCAGAAAAAAATTCTCCTTTATAATTTTGATTCTGTTACCTCGCAGTTATGAGTAGGAACATGTGTATACAGGATGTTAAGGGACGTACTTGACCCCCTTTTTTATTTTTATTTTTTATTTATAAAAGCTTAAAAAATAGTAGGTGTTAGACAATTAAGGGCGAGGTAAGAGGTTGGTCGGTTACTCGACTGAGTGAACAATGACAACATGCGGAATTTTTTTTTTACTTGATTTTGAAGAAAGAAAAAAAAAAGTCAGCGAAAAAGTCAAAAATTTCATTTACAGTTTTTACTCCAAATAATGTTAAGAATCACTGGTTTAAGTAACACACTGTATATTATATTGAAAATAGAGTAAAAAGTTTAAATCGGTAGCGAAATGGCAACGGAAAAATTCTTAGAATCTCGTTTAAGGTAAAAATAAATTTAACCATTAGAATTTCGTGGTAAAAATAAATTTAACTATGAGACAGAATGCAAGCACAAAATCATGTCGATTTTTAGAAATTACTACACCATATCGATGTTTTCTATAATATCGATTGTGTGGCTGAACAACACTGTCACCAATTACTTACCTTCAAGCAAAATAAGCATCAAGTACTACGCCATGAGGGTTATATAAGGCATATCTTTCCTTGATTCTATTGCAGAATTCATTCGGCTTGTAGCCGTTGAGCAAACGTCAAATTTACCCTTCAAAGAAAAGGTCACCTTGGTAAGATCACCTTGCGCCGCGAACTTCTGTCAAATACGAAGAGCATTTCTCGAAATTAAGTGAGACATCGGGAGCTGGAGCCAGCGTTAAAAACTTTGGTTTGAAGTTATTTGAAAAGGTAAATTTCACACATAAATTAATAATTTTACAATTTACCAATTTATTAATGTTGGCAATTTTATTTCTCAGGTTGGTTTGTTAGTGTTTAATAAAAATATTAAACATGGATGATCCAGCAACACAGAAATTTATTGAGCGGGGAGCCCACAAAGGAAAGGGGCTCGCCGTGTTCACCAGCGGAGGAGACTCGCAGGGCATGAACGCAGCTGTGAGGGCTGTGGTGCGAATGGGGCTGTACCTGGGCTGCAAGGTGCACTTCATCAGGGAGGGCTACCAAGGAATGGTGGACGGGGGTGACAACATCGAGGAAGCCAACTGGTCGTCTGTGAGCTCCATCATCCACAGGGGTGGAACCGTCATCGGCTCTGCTCGTTGCTCCGCATTCAGGTTTGCTACATTTATTTGTTTATTCAAATTTATGAAATATAATTTTTATATATACATATACATCAATTCTTGGGGTAAATGATCTCCAGGAATAACCCGAGTTGCATACACATTCTTTCATAGTCTGGCACATTAGCAGTACTACAAATTCAATTAACTTGTGTAATGTTTTGAAATATGGTTTCATAAAGCTTGGATTATAATGCATGATGTTAGTCAAAATTTCCCAGCCAGTAATTTTTTCAAATGTTTTTATTTGACTTTTAGAGACACAAATCAATATTTTCGACATCAAATTTAATTTCTTTACAGATTATCATTAACAACTTGAGTTAAACTGTATTTCTCAGTAGGTATCAATGATAAAATTATACTTACTAGAAATACTTATTCAGTGTGGACTAATTTATTGAACGCTTGAACCACCAATTAAATTGTTATAAAGGTTAGCTTTGCCCGCCCACCCTAATGGAGAGGTTAAGTAAACATAATAATCGTACCAACCAATTGATCCCAACTCCCAATATAAATATTATTAACATACATTCTATCTGTGCTAGTCACAATATTTTAGGGTCCTCTTTTTAATGGTTTCGTCTGGCCATTGATTTAAAAGCAGTTACAAATTTATTTTATTGAAATACTTTATTTTTTTAATAATGATGAAGAATACATTTAATTTTTTTTAAATGAGTTTCGGGAATATGATTATTTACTGTTAAAAACATCTGAGAAATATGTTGTTTCCATGTTTAAGAAATTAAAATAATCTTCTGTTAATTAATAATAAGAATAAAAAATATTAATTTCATTTCCCTATTGAAAATAGTTTAGATAGACTGCAGACTCGAATCTATGCAAGCAAAGATCAAATTTTTCTTATGTTTAGATCAATAATTATTTAGTTATTTAATGAAATTTAGAGGAAGTTCAATGGAATTTTGTTGTTATTTTGAAATTTAAACAAAATTCAGTAAATTAATGACGTCATATGAAATTTAGAGGAAGTTCAATGGAATTATGTTATTTTGAAATTTAAAGAAAATTCAGTAAATTAATGATGTCGTTTAAGGCCCAGGTTTTACGGTAACATTTTGGAAATTTATTCAGTAATGAGTGGACATTTGAGGGGAGAGGTCGCGCGCTCGCATTGCAGTTCCGTCAAGCAATGAATGGGGAAATGGGTGTTATACAAGCAAAGTAGAAATTAAATAATTAATTATTTTATCGTATAAAAATGAATGTTTCTTTGTTTGTTCCTCGTGCGGAACCTAAAGCATTTATCCGATAGCGATTTGTCGTGTATGAAATTATTTCCTATCTAGCGTTATGAAATTATTTCCTATACCATTTATCCGATTGTGATGAAACTCTGGTGAGTTGTTATGTGCACACCCGCCAATGTTTCTATAAATAATAGTGAGCTCTGGCGTCATGAAATTTGTAAAAAAATACATAAAAAATTAATGTTTCTTTGTTTGTCCCTTACTCGGTACCTAAAGCATTCATCTGAGTGCGATGAAACTTTGGCGGATTTTTCGTGTACGTGTACATGCCCTTGAAGGTTTCTATATATATTAAAGTGCAAGTGAGCTCTAGCGTTATGTATTTATTTCCTGTACTATTTATCCGATTGTGATGAAACTTTTGTAAGTTGTTAAATGCACACCTTCGTAATTCCTTATACGGTACCTAAAGCATTACTCCGATTGCAAAGAAACTTTGGTGATTTGTTGTGCACATACCTGTAATGGTTTCTATATGTAGTGCTGAGCTCTGGCGTTATAAAAAATTTCCTATACCATTCATTCGATTGCGCTGAAACAATAGGTGATTTGATGTGCACACGCCCGCGAAGGATTCTATATACATATAATGGTGAGCTCTGACGTCATGAGATTTGTAGAAATAATTACAATATTTCGTTCTCATCCCCATTCACCTTCAGCCACACAACATACCCCAATTGGGGATGCCATAGTCTCACTGACTCCAGACGAGAGCAGGTGGGACTTTTGTAAGGTATTCATATAAAAAAAGGAGTGGCGGACGTATGAATCCATCTCTCCCACAGCGGGGCAAGGCGATGAGTCGAGAGAGTCAAATAAATTTTGGGTAATTTGTACACGAGCTGCCAATAAGAAGGAACAGCCTCAGGAGCACACGTGCTTCAAGAATTATTCAGGATCGTCTACCGCGATGGAATCCTTGTTCTACCGTTATTTCAGACATGGAAGATGCTTCAGAGAGGAACTAGCGTCATTGATCCCTTCAGCACCGGTGCAAAGTCGGGAAACACGCCAAACGCGCGCCCAACATATATACACGGTCGAAATTTCTCACATGAGAACGGGTCGCTTCTACCACTCGTTCTTGAGTTCAACAGCTCAGCTGTGAAACGATTTGCCGGCCTCTGTGTTTCCTCCTTCATACAATATGGGTCTCTTAAAGACAATTTTTCTCCGGGCCTCCTGTGCGAAGTTATATATAAAAATAAAAAAAAGATTTTACTATTATTGTTGAGAGGTTTAAAAATTCCGTACGACTAACACTGTTTAACACAAGTACTAAAGATAAAATTAATATCATTCTAAAATTCACAAGTCTTGGCAATTTTTGTAGGATATTATGCTGAATATTTGCATACCAAGTTTACATTTAGTTGATTTTATATCAATTTGTATTAAATTTTGTGATTTTTCGTTTATGTGCGTCATTCTACTTTTTGTTTAACTGAGCTAATATATTGAAATATATTCTTTCTTGAGTACGAAAAAATTTGTCTAAATAAACTTTCAAAAACAAAACCACCTTTTGTCATTTCTATTCCCAACTTTATTTTATGATCTCCCTTTATTCACACCCATTATTTTCCGGTAATATTCTAAATACAGTTATTACCATTTTATAAACCATACAATCTACGTCAAAACACCATTAGATTCAAAGTCTCATTGAGTAAAAAACGGAGACGTCAAAAAAGGTTCAGGGCGTAAAAGATGTTTCTATCTATCCATTCCATTGCTAATATGATTTTTTGTCTGTCTAGCTGTATCCATTATCTAGTAAACTAATTTAAATTTTATAGAGCAAGTGAATTTTTTATTTTGTACTTTATTAAAATGCTAAATGGTTTACCAATTTGGTGTCAATCTTACCCGAGTCTGCCCCATAGACGGCTAAAATTGTGGTTGGCTAGCGGGCCGTACAAGTACCAAAAATACCTAACTGCAGTCAAGCCGAGTTTTGAGATCCCCCCCTTAATGAAATTTAGATGAAGTCCAATGGAATTATGTTATTTTGAAATTTAAAGAAAATTCAGTAAATTAATGATGTCATTTAATGAAATTTAGAGGAACTTCAATGAAATAATGATGAAATTGAATGAAATCAGGGAGAGGCCCGGCCGCCTGACCGCCGCCTACAACCTGGTATCCCGCGGGATCTCCAACCTTGTGGTGATTGGCGGAGACGGCTCCCTCACCGGAGCTAATCTCTTCCGTCAGGAGTGGATCAACCTGCTCGAGGAGCTGCTCAAAACCAACAAGATTACCCAGGACCAGTTTGACAAGTGCAAGTACCTCCACATTGCTGGCATGGTAACTAAATACTTATATTTATTTATTGTTTCTTTACATGCTAGGTATTACAGTTTGCAATCTAATTTTTAACCTCACTATGACAATTTATTGTGTTGAGCCTGTATTGAGGTTAACAATATTAAATTTTTTTTTTTTTAGCTCCTACGTTTGTTATTTTGGTCTTAAAATGAAGCTATTGAAATGTTTTATCTATTATGACCATAGATGTTGCAAATCCGAACTTCGTAGACTATTTTAGAACGATGTTAAAAATAATTTTTTGAAGTCCTTTTTAATTAAGTCCTTTACCCATAGATCTTTTCGTTATCAAGTATACCACAAATAACATACAGAAATCGAAAATATTCTATGTTGATTGGAATAAGTACCTCTCGCGACAGTTTCAAAGTAACAAACACGCAGGATTTGTGCGGTTATAAACTTTACGATTTTTTTTATAAATCCTACAAATATGAGATAAACGGTAAAATACAGGTTAATTCATTAGCTGTATAGCACTTTGATAAGTTTTTATGTCTCCATGTTAAAATTCGAAGGTATGTTTTTTTTAATATTGGCAAAAAATTAAAAAAAATTATCGTTAGGAAATTTCGAGCAATTGCGGCAAATTTATTTATTTCGCGTGGTCGCTCCAGTAGTTTAAAGACGTTTTGCTTTTAACTAACTTATGGCTGAATGTCATGAAAAGGTTGTGCTTTTATTAGAAGACACGTTAATTCCTAAAACTTAGTGGTAAAATTTAGGTCAACATTATTAGCAAAGTATTTGAGAGATTGATTCTTACAACAACACAAATAACAA
Organism: Limnephilus auricula; assembly: GCA_951813805.1. NCBI lineage: Eukaryota > Metazoa > Arthropoda > Insecta > Trichoptera > Limnephilidae > Limnephilus > Limnephilus auricula. The sequence goes on from OX638390.1 coordinate 29,626,350, forward strand.
CACAATAAAACATGTACCAACAAGATATGATTTTAAAAATTTATTACATAATGTAGATATGATTTGAGGGTGACCGGATAACTCAGAATGAATTCAACTCAACATCTCCTTTGAAAAGTCATTAAAAGTTATGAAAAAAATATATAAAAAAAATATATAAAAAAATATATTAAAAATTTATTAAATAGGTTGTGTTAGGTTAGGGTAAGGGCTATTTTAATTTATTTATTTTTCTTAGCTTTAACGATTTTTTAAAGAGTTGTTAAGTTGAGATTATTCTTATTTGACATGGAACTGATTTAAGGACATTATAAAAAAAAAGTAGAATATCTCTTCTATTAACCTCTCAATTGTCGTAAGCACTCCGGCGGGCGGGTGACAGATGAGAGGTTAAAAAATAAAATGAGATTTTAACCCTTATGTATAAAGAAACTGTACAAGGGCAAGGTCAGAATCGCTTGCGCCAATATCATTCCAGAAGTTGCTTGTTATTTCAGTACTTTAGCCTCTCGGAATGCTCTGATGTTAATTTTCTATGGACTACGGCCATATGTGGGCAAATGTCATCCGACATTCAAGAGGTTAACGTAATATTGATGTGATTAATTAGTCTTCTTCCTTTTTGTAGGTGGGATCCATCGATAATGATTTCTGTGGTACAGACATGACCATTGGTACAGACTCCGCTCTGCACAGAATCATCGAGGCCATCGATGCTATCGTCAGCACGGCCTACTCCCATCAGAGAACCTTCATCATGGAGGTCATGGGCAGGCACTGCGGGTAAGAGGCAAACCATCTCCCGTTTTAATTGCCGATTCTTCCACACTGAATTCTTATGTGGTTTGACATTGGGGTGTTAAGCCGTGTTCCTCCTTGGTCTTGAGCCAATGTTTCGGACAGCCTTGCATCATCTTCCCTGATGATGGCCAGTCTTGAGTGTCGTGTATCTGCCCTGGTGATGGACACTGCAGCGCAAGGCTTTCTGAAAAGTTGGCTTAAGAAGGAGGAGGAAGTGCTACACAGCTTTATACTTTATACCCCAAAAGTTAAACAACAAAATACTATTGTCCATTACAATCTTAAATCATATCCATAATATTAAAGTCTCTTCTGCCGCGTGAGGTGGAAATTTTTTATCAGCTGATAAAAAGATTTAAAAGACTTAAAGGCTGATTTGGAAGTTGGATAATCCCGTTGCTGTTTAAACTTCCGAGGAAGCCGCTGTAAAGAATGATGGATTCCTGCAAGCGATCTACTTTTATAACTACTTTAGCCGGTATATTTTTATAAATTCCGGCACTTTGATTTCATTCAATTGTTACTTGAATGAATATTTTATTTTCCCAACCTTGAAATACGCATTAGGGAACGAGCTTTTTAAATTGTATATAATGAAAACCAGACTATTAAAGTTATGAACATATAACTTATGTAAACATATTATCTCGATCAGAACTCCAAGGAAGTTGAATGTAATTCATACAATCTTCAAGTGCAATTATTATAGGTCATCTAATCCATTTTTGAGGTTGTGATAAGAATTTTTACTACGATTTTCCATGATAAAAGTAGAACCGTGAAGTGAAATAAATGCAGTCTCACCTATAAGTTTGTTATTTTTAATATTAAGTAGCTTCTACAATATGTAGATAACAATGTTTACAGGACACTTCCAAACCAATATTCCAAGAAAGGAGATTACATTGATTGATGATGTATTCAGGTTTTCTAATCATAAAGTTTCCATTTAATAAATGACAATGATTCCCCCAGGTACCTAGCCCTTGTGACGGCCCTTTCCTCCGAGGCTGACTTTGTATTTGTCCCTGAATCACCACCTCCGGTGGATTGGCCGGTTAAACTATGCAATAAACTTCTCCAGGCAAGGAATCTAAAGGATTTTTCCTTCTTTATGGGATATTCTTTGCACTGTTAAAACACAGATACTTTTACTTAGCGTAGTTGTGTTTCCCTATGTTTACTTTTAACTATGTTCTCTGCCCGTATTATTTTTTGCTTGTGGGTTTATTCTTGAAATATCACAATTTTTGCATTCATGATAATTATTATTTTAGAACAACTACATCTTGTCCACACATTATTCCATGCTCAGCGACATGAAATAATAATAATTCTACTATTTAGACTAACATACATTTATACATTGACGAACCAGTAAAGTAATTTAGCATTGTTGTAAACTATGTAACCTAACAGTACATTGTATTATGTAAATGTACAATACGTGTCTGAAGTTATAAATACCATGAAGCTATAAATACTAGTAACAGGCGAAGCAACAAGCAATAGATTGTCCTCACTTGTTTGCAACTTTCTCTCTTACACATAGCCCGTATTATATGTTTGTAACTTTTCAAAAATACCGTTTCCTTTGTGTATATATATTTCATGTAGCTCCCTCATCTACATACAATTACCCTAACTGTAAAATAACATATAGTCAAAATTTATCCCACACATTTTTTCTATTCTTTTAGTTTCATTTTTATACATACTTTTTAAATTGACAGATCAATTTGATGGATTATGTAAATATTAAAAGAACTTCAGATAAATTCAGCTGCTTATACAATTGCATATTGCTCAGGCATCTCTTAGTAGGATTCATAGCTCCGTGGTTGTAACAATCAGTAGATCTTTCATTCTTGTAAATAGAAGTAGAATATAATATGTATTTGTGATTCACTGGTAAGTTAATGGAGTAATGTATGTAGTCAAATGCTGCATGATGTTGCATTATGTGGAATAATGTCATGGCGTTGATGTCGCCAGATTTCTGGCAGTCTCGGCCGCCCTGTGCTCGGAGGCAAGCTTCCTTTTCATTCCCGAGGATCCGGCAGCAGACAACTGGCCCGACTTGCTCTGTACGCGCCTCGCTAAGGCAAGAACCTTCCAATACTCGGGATGGAAATGGGTCTCAAATGTTTGCCTTCATGTTTGTTTAATGCTTCCGGATAAAGTGCAAATCAATACAGCTGATCTGTAAAATTACTGTCAAAGCTCTGATTCTATTTCAAATCTATAATAAATTTATCCCATCTGACCGTGCCTTGGTCAGATATACCATGGATATTAATTAATTTTTAATTTAGAGTAAGCAATGCAAGAAAAAATATTTCAATTGAAAGAATATACATTATCATTATATTTTTATGCGTAATATATTATAAAATTAAATATATCACTAACAACATAAATTTATGTATCTGTAAAAATTTTTATTTTTCAATGTGAATGTTAAATTTTATATTATTTTAACCCGTAATACATGGAAGCAAATTTCTATGGCATGAAGGGGTGTAAATGGCTCAAAGAAGAAAAAGGTAATTCTTTGCATTCCAATTCCGATTTCCGCAGTCCAAACACAGTTCAAATAAACAGAAACAGATTTGCAAAGATTCTTGGTACTGGAATCTTACTTGATATTGATGATGGAATCATTTCTGATAGTTTAACTAATACCTCTCTATCGTTGGTTTGGGGCATTGCAATCAAAATTTTACATCGCCTTTAGAAAGGAAAAAAATCCCATACGCCGCTGCTGCTGTATTTTTTCCTACAAATCATTTGTTTATCAATTTTTAGCTCCATATCCTCATCTAGATGAAAGGAGACGTACGCCCTGACAAGGAACTTCTGGTGGATTCTCTTGTCAATTCATTTAATTTGAAGCCTACATTTAATGTAAAATTGTTGGCTAAATTTTGTGGCGTGCATTTTTCAGTAACATGGACAGTCATATTGCTTCACAATGGGGATTGGGTTAGATGTTTGATGTGTGAGGTGGTTTTTGCAGCTATCTGGCTCTAGTAGCTGCTCTGGCAAGTGAAGCTGATTATGTATTCATTCCTGAAGATCCTGCACCTCGAAACTGGGAAGAAAAACTTTGCAATAAACTCTACCAGGTAGGATTATCAAGATGCTGGACTCTTAAACCTAAAGCTATACAGCTATCAATCACACCTCTGCTGTTCTACCCTGCCATATTTTCATCTTTTACATTTCACACCTTATTTTGCTTGCTTACACACAATACTAACATTATTTGCTTACGGTGTTATTTGATTTTTAGTTTTATTAGTTAGTACAAAATTGTTATTTATGCGATTAACCACCTGACTGATGAATTATATTTGTGAAGTTTATTAGTTGCAGAGTGACAAAATGTATATTTGAAATACACCTCACAGCTTCTTGTTGTGTACAAATTGTATTGTCCCGAAAGTTTTGAAATACAAAGCCCTTTAAGAAGGGAGTAATCAATTATATGTTAATCACACCAACTAGACTCGGTGTGAGTAATATGTAAGTAGTTCCTAGTTATGTGGTTAATTTACATTACAATAGATTGCACTGATTTATGTATATATTTTATTTAAATGTATTTTGTCTTATTTTTAAGCACCTACACTCTAGATTTGGGGAAACACCAGTTATTATTATTTAACAATAGTCAGATGTTCGGCGGATGGATTGGATCTTCCTACACTACACACACTTCTGGAAATGTTGAATTTATGCACATCGAGAAATTTAAAATTAATTGATTTTGTTTGATTTTCAAATTTTTGTTACATGTTTTGTGAAAAAAAGCTTATTGTGGTAACTTCATTGCAATACTTCATTACTAATATTATTTCGAATTCTCTCTCTCTGGTTTCAATCCTGGGATTGGTTTGCAGCAATTTCCTTTATTTTTTTCTTCCATTCTTTCTGTCTTGTGCGGCTCTTTTGAAGTCTGCATATGATGAGCAGCGCATGTCCTCCAGGTACTCTCGGCGTGGGCGTCCCCTAGAGTTTGTCCCCTCGGTCATACCCTCCATTATGGCATGCAAGAGGCCTTCTTGTCGTATTATATGGCCGATCCATCTTGCACGCCTTTCGGACAAGGTCCTGAGCAGGTGCCTTACTCCTTCGATTCTTTGGAGAACCTCCTCATTTGTAATGTGGTCTCTCCAGGAAATTCCTAATAGTCTTCTATAGGAATTTGGAATTTGGAACTAATAATTCACATTATCAGCAGAACAGGTTCTTTCGCTGATTGTGATTAATGTGATACTCTAAAGTGTATAATGTTTCGATGAGTTCTTTGGAACTAGATTTTAACTTTAAATTTTGGATCTCCTGTGATTGTAATAAAATCGGTTCTTAATCTTATTTGGCTTTTTGTGTCACTGGATGAAGATCACTAATAGCATTCCGCAATTGGCTCTATTTCTTTATGTGCATAAATATTCATCACGTAATACAATTAATTCATTTATATTAAATTCTTTTTGATTACTTGCACTCGTAAAGTGTTGCGTTAGTAATATTTCTTAAGTGGTACAATTTATAAAAGCCATGTAATTCATGCTATTTTTCATTAATTTTTGTTATATGCAAGTAACGGTCTTAATTCACTTTAATTACTAAATTTAATTGTTATACGAGTTGATGCCAAAAATATCTGTTACATAATAAAGTAGAACGGAAGTGAATATTTTAGAAAGTGTCATCAGCGCTAAAACCTTTCAAGAATCCTGGCTGTCTCTAGACAATACCTTAAATTCTGGCAGTCTCCTGCTGTCTCCTTCCATATATAATCCTTTTTTATCCTGGGTTACTTAACATGTATTGCCAGCTCTACACTTATGATCTGTAAAATGATCTGTAAAATCGCAAAAAATTAAGAAATATCAAATTTTATCTGAATTATATTTAGACATTTATAAAAAGAAAATTAAGAACACTTGGAAGATTAGAATATATTAATTTGTACATTTTAGTACACATCCCACAATACTATAGGGTATTTTCACAAACGAGGGATTCTGTTGAAAATATATTGATTATTTAAAGGTCATTTTTCTGATTTTAATCATTGTACTAAAAATGTTTGTTTTTTACGTTTTCATTCTAATTTATTCATTTTAAAAACACTTAAAAACCAACGAAACCAAAAAGGCCCGTGATTGCCAACGTCGCTTTGTACGAACGTCATCAAACAAACAAAGTAGTACTGTCGGAAATTTTTCAAGAACGAGCGACCATTATGACGTCACATGTCGAAAATGCCGTTTTGGCGGGATTACAAAAATGGCCAACTTAAACTCGCTGTAGAAAATTTATTCGTCAACATAAAAATAAAATAAAAATGCCATAATAATCGCAATTTTTTGAACTTTTTTTAAGCGAAATTTTTTTTTGTGGAAATACCCTATTAAGAACCATCATAATATAATTTAATATTGGAGCTCACTTGGAGCTACGTTGTAATCTCCTCCCACTTTCTCATCTCTGACAGAAAGCCCAAGCTTCGCTTTAACCTCTCTTTTTGTGTCACAAAAAGAAAGGTAGCGAAGGTAAAGGTCACACGACACATGAAATGGAAAGATTACACATTGATTACACTTAAGATTACACACGCGTTTATGAAATAGTTTTAGAGTTTATTACAAAACTCTCACCTCTCCCCGATTCTCATAGATGATGTTTGTAGTAAAAGTAGAGGTTCAACAGAGCTTGAGGTTCTGTAACATGTAGCATTATATTAATTTTAATAACATGTAGGTACTATTATAACTAAAGCGGTATATCTGTATAGGAGCGTGAGGCGGGTCAGAGGCTGAACATCATCATTGTGTCGGAAGGAGCCATTGACCGCGAGGGCAAACCCATCACGGCCGAGGCGGTTAAGAACGTGGTGGTGGCCAAACTGAACCAGGACACGCGTATCACTGTGTTGGGGCACGTCCAGAGGGGAGGCTCTCCGTCTGCATTCGACAGGCTGCTGGTAACTCGCATCTTTTTATTACACTATCTTCCTTTTGATTTAATTTAATTGATTATTGTATTACATAATTTAGATTATTGGAGTAATCAATAATTTTGATTATGTCCATTACTTTTGCATGGACTCTTCAAGTGCTGTCTGTAATAGATCTGTATATCAAACTCTAGTCGGAAATGAATGTAAATTATATTTCTGATATTAACTGTTGAAATGAATCCATTCATTGGTCTCTTAGAATTCTTAAATTGTTATATATTATGAAAAATATGATTGTACATTTTATTTCAGCACATTAAAGAGATACCGCTGACAGATCTGTTGTAACTTCTCCCTCTTTGTCACAAATAATACAGAGGTTAAAATGGAGCTCTCAGTGGCAGGACCAAAATATTAATAAATAATGTAACTTATATGAATACCATTCGTGTCACTTCAAGAGTCAGAATAACAGAAAATAATGTATGAGATAGAGTTATATGGCGGTCTATCCTCTCTGCCTACCCCCGCGGAAAAAAAAGGTGGTAATAGCGAGTTAGTTATGTAACTTATATTTACAAGGAAAAATAAAATAATAAACACTCGGGTTGTCGCCAATAAGATCTCAAATCTCAAAGTGATTACTAAGAGGCGGCTAAGCGGTGGCAAAACGAAGAATTCCAAGTCACGAATCAGCAAAAACATCATTCGGAGACATTGAAGTTTGAAGTTTAGAATTGATATGTTATTGTAATAACAAATAAATTCTAAACTTCAAACCTCAATATCTCCGAATGATGTTTTTGCAAATTTTCAATTTGGAATTCTTCTTTTTGCCACCGCCTAGCCGCCTACTAGTGATTACTAATCAGCATTTTCTGTTTTTAGGGTTGCCGCATGGGTGCTGAGGCTGTGATGGCCCTGATGGAAGCTACCCCCGAAACGGAACCCTGCGTGGTGAGCCTGGACGGCAACCAAGCCGTGAGGCTGCCGCTCATGGAGTGCGTCAGGCGTACCAAGGCTGTTGCTGAGGTAACTTATCATCACAGACGTTTTTCTTTATCAATGGCCTTCTCGAGTTTCCATCCATCTTCAGTTTTCTGGTTCTTGATGGTTGTCAAACATCCATCAGGACAGCATGAGGCTGCCGCTCAGGGATTGAGTCAGGCTTACCGAGGCTGTTACTCGGGTAACTTATCATCAGAGACGTTTCTTCTTTATCATCAGCCTTCTAGAGTTCTTTAGAAGGCTGATTCTTCTGGCTCTTGGTAGTTCTCATCCGAAGCTAGCAGTTCTCTTTACAATGTCAGCATATTTAATTTGTGATGGCCTCTAATGCTCTTCCCCAATCAAGGACACCATTTGTATGACCATTTCAGTGCAGTCAACTACATATTATAATGAGCCCTTAAAGATTCCTAATTTGAAGAGGTGGTCGATACCTCGGTGGGTAGAATACTCGGTAGCAGTCAGATGGATCGGATTCAATTCTCAAAGCTGATACTCTCTTTTCCAACAAGAGTCATACTTATTGACAAGGTCTGTACTTTGTATTCGTATTACAATCCATCGACATTTTACACGTTAATCACTATTATTAGTACATCTCTAGCTATAAGTTCGTGTTCTTTCCTAGTTCTGTATTATATTTTATTTAAAAACTTGTATCTAAAACTAGTACATATTTTCTTTCTTATAAATGATTATAAAGGCACTCGATAGATTCTTTTTATGAGTATTTTGACCAACGGATACCAAATGTTCAAATAAACATTTTCAAAAAACACATGTTCAAAAAACACATGCCTGTCAAATCTGATATTGATTAGACATTGAATAATCACATACGATAAACACTATTTACATAAGCTTAAAATTCATGTATGCGTAGTGATGAATATTTATGCTAATTATTATACTTTCTTCAGAATCTTTAAATTGTCCCTTCGTTCACGCAGTTACAAGCGACTAAATCGCCGCTACCTGCTACCTGTTATACTATTTTGCTAGTGTAGCGCGTAGCGGCGTTTACAAACACTAATAATAGTATGGAAGGTACAGACGAGCGGCGATCACGTCGCTTGAAAGTAGCTCCATGGAAGAACGGTGTTAATAATATACAATAATTTTTTTGATAATTTTTTTTTGATTGATACCCTTTAATAGTAAGAAAAGTTAGAGTTTTCTCATCTACATAAAGGTTAACTTTGTGGAACAGCAACTACAGACGTAAGGAATTCCTATGTATGGAACCTTGCAACCGAGTTTTGTCATCATAAAAGAGAAGAATAATGCAATATGTTGATTATTACTATTTGTTCTGTTGTAGGCCATGGCAGACAAGAATTGGGATCTGGCCGTAAAGTTGAGGGGACGTAGCTTTGTACGCAACTTGGAGACCTACAAAATGTTGACCAGGTTGAAGCCCCCCAAGCCACTTCCCAACAAGGGAAACGTAAGTTCAATTCTGTATTTTACAACGGTTTTTAAATGCTTATTCTAAAACCCATACAATATTCAATTTACATTGAAACAAAATATTAGAGAACACATTAAATTTGAATGCCGGCATTTTATCATCTCTTATTAAGCCCATTGCATTGAAATGAATTTTATACTACCCACAGGTATCGATATTTTGGCTTCAATTTGTCAGTTACATTTGCATCGAGTTATTGTATTGTGCAGTCCCCCTAGTACTCATTTCAGATGCATCTTTTTGTCTATGTTTGTCCTCATCAAAACCCACTAAATATAATATGATATAATAAATATTTCCTGTCAATTTTATGAAGTCCTGCCTGTTCAAGTGTCTCAAAAACCATTGACAATAATTAATATAAATTTTAAATACAGTCGATTCCGCTTATTTGGTACAAAATCCAAGGAACAAAAATCAAATAAAGAAAATAATTCTAATTTACTTTGGTTATCTGGGATAACATTCCTATCTGAATTCGATTCAGAACTTGTCTCAGTAAACGAATTTTAGTTAAGAAGGGCGGGCTTGTGGTGAGAGGGATGCTATTTCTTTTGCTATAGGGTTACAAGTGATTAATAATGTAAAAAAAATAATATAACAACAAACACAGAGGCCCGCAAATCATTCCATAGCCGAGCTTTTGAACTCAAGAACAAGTCATAGAAACGACACGTTCCCAAATGTGACAAATCGACCCTTTGGAATAACAAGGTTCCATCTGTTGCAGAAACGTCATGCGGTTATGGGATCTATGGTAAGCTACCTTAGAGTTCATTATCGCATGACGTTAAAGCAACAGATGGAACCTTGTTATTCCAAAGGGTCGAAATGTCACCTGTGTACAAATGTTAGGCGCGCGTTTGGTGTGTTTCATGACTGTACACCGATGGCGAAGGAATCAATGACGCTAGTTCTTCTGAGCTCAGAAGTAGTTCTGTAGCTCAATTCGTTGTGTCCCAATTGAGCGGAATCGGCTTAATTTAAAATGTAATGTCATTGTTTCCCACCACTATTTATTTATATTTTCGATGCCCAATCGGGTTTTATTTGACTCGCACATGCTTCATGAGGCCTTTTAACTTAACTTATAACTTAATTAAGTCCTGATTAAGCTGAAGTCAAAACCAAACCCTATCGGTATCAATTGAGTATTGATAAACAGTGGTGTAAACTAAAGTTACTGTGTTTTATTTATGATGTCACACCACAAAAAGCTGGCTTTCTACAAAAATGTTGTGTAATTTTTAATGTGTTGTTACGTTTTTATTTAGGATCATAATGGATTCTATGCTCTTGACAAAATTAAAACGGTTTGTCGGTTTACATATATCTAAATGCTGATGTAATTTTTCTGTCATAATACAATCATCAATCTAACTCAGTACATAAATAATCATCAGTAATCACCCATACTAAATACTTCAACTTTTCTGCAATTTTACAATCATTGTTTGTCGCTTCTTAAAAATTGTTGTGTAACTGAGCTACGTACACCTTAACCCATTCATTGCCAATCGCATAATGTTATGCGAACAAAATTTCTATCCCAACTCTGTGTGCTGAGTTTGTTTTGTTAACCTTTTCAATGCGGAACTTTTCAATGTCAACCCCACAACTAGACGGTTTTAACGCAATGGTTTGTTTATGATGAGTTTGATGTACACAACATGTGAGTTGGCCAGGTATGGGTACTGCATAGCGCTGATCATATATGATTCAGTTGCAGGGAGAAGGTTACAAAAAAATGAAAGAGTCTACAAACGCCTGTTATTCTAGCAACATTGGGAACGCAGTGAAAAGGTTAAATAGCTCATTTTAGATCATAGTAGTAAGCTATTATTCATATATATATAAATGTTTTTGACCAAGCAAACCAGACGACCAAAAGACGTACCAAGACTGACGCAGATGGATGCTTCAAGTTGTTTCTAAAAACATCTAATAACCCCTTTACTTAAAGAACTCCCAATCAAGGATATTCCTAGTTCTAGTTCTGCTCTAGTAATGTGAAAACAAATCATGTCACAGCTGATTTCCAAGATCTTGTATTTATATCCGAGCCATCTAACTTGATTTTTCAACAAAGGTACTACTGTCTGGAGATTTTGGAGGAATGGAATGAGCTCGATTTGCTATAGCTTCTCCATTTTTTTCAGCTCTCAATAATCTGATTGATTTGAGTTATGAAGTAGATTAATTAGTATGGATTCTTGACAAATAATAAAATGGATCTATTTAGACTGATTTTTAACACTGCATTATAATTTATTGTCTTTCTGTTTCTAATAACAATTTCTCAACTAACTATGTATGTTCTTTAATAGATGGTGTTAAGGATTATTAGGTTAAACTGAGAGCCTTATCAGTTATAATCTATTTACATTGTCTTCAATAATCGCAAATTCACTTTGTGGCTTCATTATAATTAATTTATCATTAGTTTATCCTGACGAAGAAACCATTGGTTTCGAAACATGTCAATTTTTTGATTAAATAGTTGTGTATAGAAAGTGATTTACTTTCATTCACTGTTTCTGAAAAATACCCCATTTTGTGTGAAGGTTTTTACAAAGCAGTTCCAAAAATCCCCACTGAATGAACAAGGTATTTTCAGTACCTATTTACTGAATATATGTTTTATCTTATAAGATCATCTCAATTGATCTTCAAATACTGACCTGTCACCAAACTGTGTTAGAATAACGATAAATGGAAAAATGTTATAAATTTAATAAACTGCACAAAGCATGTATTTGTGCATGTGCATGCAATGTGATTACAACAAATATCCAATTTTATCATTTACAGAATTCGTATTTTAAACGAAAGTGACTTTAGTCCAAGCTACATAAAGTATAAACAATCGAAGCATTATTACATGACATTATTTGAATTATGCATTATTGCATCTTGTCTTATTTTTTGACAGTTCAATGGATATTCTAAAGCTTCACAGTTTATGAAATGCTGCATACTGGAAATAGTTGAATTGATCTAGATTTATCCAGACAGAAAATGCTGACACGCCGTTCGACCAATAAGTTTTTTTTTAGGATTAAATTAAGCGTGACAGGTTTCCAATGGAAGAGTATGAAAGACTGATTGACAAAAATAAACCTACTTTTCTATGACAATTTATGACAATATGCATAGTAATATGTAGTAATTTTAGTATTGGACTGAAATTTATGTTTTTTGTGAGCTTAAACTGTTGTTTAATAATTTAAAGGACATGCCGGTAAAAACGTAAGCACCCTACCTAGTTGTAAAAATATGTATTGTGTAACATTATTTTAGATTGTACACTTTTTTTACAGCACTGGGTATAAACTTTTATCATGGTGTTATTTTAATTGCACTGCAGCAAAAGAATTTACATGGGAACGGTGCTCTGATCTGTATACCTAAATGTATTCACTATTTATATTTACAATCATAGCACATCTTTTTAACCACAAAAATACCTTATATTACCATATAACCACTGTTTAAATAAAATTTTTAACCAAATTAGCCCTAAATATATACATACCTATACTTTCTATGTATCCAATTTTTCTATTTTTATGTCTTGTTTACAATGTAGTTATCTATGGATTTAAAAGATTTTATGTTTTTGCTGTTTTATGTTTGGCTTTAGTCAATATCATCAATAAAGTTGTTTCATGCTTCTATGGGTGCGTTTCAGGTCAGCTACAATCTGGCTGTGATCCACATCGGGGCTCCGGCCTGTGGCATGAACGCCGCTGTGAGGTCGTTTGTGCGTAACAGTATCTACCGTGGAGATGTGGTGTATGCCGTCCATGATGGTATTGAAGGTCTCATCGCCGGAAACATCAAACATCTTGACTGGTAAGACTTTATTCATCCTTCAATCTGACATTTCTCCCCACTCCAGGCAAAAACCATCAACTTGGATTATTTCTAAAAGGATTTTTTTATTATGTATGTTTGCGCTAAACATTTTAATATTGATTTTTATTATTTTTAGATAAAAGTGTTTTCCACTAGTGGTGCTAGGGGCGCTAGTGCATCATAGGTTAGGTGTTTTTATCTGTGGCCAGCAGTGGCTACAGTATTTATAATTTATTTATTTTTCATGAAAAAGTTATACACCAATATATTATAGAGAAGAATCTACATTTCCGTTTAATTTCAGGTCTGATGTGACCGGTTGGGTGGGCCAGGGCGGTGCCTTCCTCGGCACCAAACGTACCTTGCCCGGTAACAAGCTGAGCGAGATCGCTGCTCGTCTCAAGGAGTTCAATATCCAGGGCATGCTCATCATCGGAGGATTTGAGGTATCTGTTCACATCTCGTAACATTCCTGCTAATCATCTTAGATAACCGGTCTACCTATCAACGTATTATGAAGAAAATTGATACCTTATACATTTTTCCCATTTAACCACATAATTACTTCAGAAGAAAATATAATGTGAAAAAAAATACACATTATATTTATTGTAAATTGATTAAGAAGTACCAAAAAGGCAAGTTTCGAATTAACCCGGCGTGAGTGAGGTCGGGTATGTCATACCCGAGAAGTTTTTTAACGCAGATTATTAAATGTTATTGTTGCTATGCGAGTCCCGCCGTTGCAGTAGCTGGAGGTAAGTGTGCAGGGGGCGAGGTGCAGCATCAAGTTTAGTGTTGCCCCGGCGACGACCGGAGTTACACGTGCGCAAATGTTGCAAGGGTATGTCACACCCTACCTCGTAGTCGGTGTTACATTTTTTTGTCGACAGTAAGTTTAATGATCTCATAAGACTTTTCTATGATCGTTTTTTTTCAGTTCCTTTTTAGTTACAATAATTAGAAAATACTATTGTTATGTTGATTTACCTAAGAATTATTTGTTAGATTTTTATGCGTAAAGATGTTAAACTACTGAAACTTGTATTTTTTCATAGAAAATTTAGATACATTGTTATTTTAATAATAAACAACACTTTTTGTACTGAAAGCTGATTTTTTTTACTCATCTTGTTGAATGGATCCTATTATTATCATATCTCTAGCAAAAATGCTAATTACGTAATAATAATAATTAAAAAAATAACATAAATATAACAATTTCTCACCTCATTCACGTCGGGTTAAATTGTGATTGGTATATCAATTGCAATGTGTAACAATAATATTAGTCCAGAATGTATTAGGGGTAGCGCTGGTTTTTTACACTTTCCTATAATTCAGCACCTTTGTGTAAAAATATAGTATCAGATTAATGCGAAGTGTTAATGTTAAGCTAAAATAGTCAATGTTGGTTGTTCGTTTGACAGGGCTACCAAGCTGCTCTGCAACTGTACGAGGCCAGGAGTAAGCACTCCGAGTTCTGCATCCCCATGGTCATTATACCCTCCACCATCAGCAACAATGTTCCCGGCACCGAGTTCTCCCTCGGGGCTGATACGTCTCTCAATGAAATCACAGAGATCTGCGACAGGATTAGGCAGTCCGCTCAGGTAATATTATAACCTACCTCCATATTTATAATGAAAGACAAACATTTCCATATTACGAATAACCTGTACAGTGAAACGTGTTTGGTCCCTAGAAGACTGAATTTAAAAAAGGACCCATTTTATCTTCAAAACCTTGGAAAACTTCTTAAGAGCTCGTACGCACTGGCCGCACTTTTATTTTAATATGCAACTGATCATATTTGTACGCACTTAACCGCCGAAAAATTCAAACCGCGGCGGTTAGAAAGAGGGTGGCGGCCCGCTTCGCGGTTGACCGCCATGTTGCTTGTACGTAATAGGCGGTTGCGGTTCAGTATGCTGCTAGCCATGTATAGTTTGCTCGTATACGCTGTCCCCCCAGCCATGAATTTCGACACAGAAAAATTTATCGTTGAAATTCAACAACGAGAAGCCATTTGGAATTGTGAAGGAGCATCATACAAGAACAGGGATTTAAAACGAAAACAATGGGAAGAGCTTGTAGATATTTTTGGAAATGACGATATGTTGATAATGGAAAAAAAAACTTGGCATGTTGAAAAAAATTGAAACTGAGGAATTTTTTATTAATTATATTAAAAAATTATATGCTTATTTTGAATTACAAAATTTGAAAGCATATTTCATCATCTTTCCAAAACAGTTTTTAGTTTTCGGATACATTCAGAAATATTCCATTTATTTGGATTCTATTGCATAACGGAAACATTTCGACTCTCTGAAAAAATACTGTGTATGCTAAAAGGGTTAAAAACAAAGACAAACGTTCCCGGGTAACAGATGTCCTGACAATATTTTAATAAGGAACTCCAGTGAAAAATAATATGGTTCGAAAACAATGTATGTATACATATAGATTTATAGATCAACAAATGATTCTGAATACATAAGTTTTATTACACATTATTTCATAAATCTTCATTTAAAAGCAGTGGCGGTTCGTGGTCTTTTTAACGGGGGGTTCAGAAATTCAAGAGAAGAATGATATATTGTCTAATCAAAATTTACTCTTGTCACACAAATTAAATAAAGTTAGTGGGGGGGTACCTAAATAGGTACTATTGTTTTTAAATAACTTGATACTCCTCGACACAATTTTTAAACAACCAAAATGGTATTAGAGGATTTAAATTGTTTAATGGTTTTTACAACACTCAATGTACGTTGCTAATTATTATAAATTTTTTTTCAATAAGAATAATTGCGTAGAGTGTAGAATATAATATAATTGATATTTTAAAACATAAAAAAACAAGAAACACAAATAAAGGTGGCCACGAAATAAAATTAGCTTTTTTCACTTACACTAAAAATCCATTATACACGTATACAAAAAATAATAATATTTAATTTCCAAACTTTTTTCATAAGCATTAGCGTTATTTTTTGTATATAACACTGTATTCTGTCATTGTGTGAAAAAATTAGGACAGAATATTCGCGACAACCGATAAACGCAACCACTTTCAATTTGAAAGCCGAAACAATACTAGGAAAGCTCAACACAAAATTGCATAACTAGCGACGTTGTTTGCGAAACTTTAGTAAATGTACTTGTAACTAAGGGATATAACGACTTATCTATAAAAAAAATACGAAAACAGAAGTCAAAATCGGTCCACTTCAATAGTAGATTTACAAATGCCATTAGTAAACGGTTGGAGAAATGCAGAAACAAGAAAATAAAAAATGTACAAAAATGACTACAAAGTTAAATACCATAATATATAACATTTAACTTGCATCCGTCGGTGCAAAAGTCGACCGTCAGCCGGTCATCCTGCGACAATCTCGGGCTTCGTTTCGGCGAGACTCGTCAAAGTTACGTGACATCTTGACTCGTGAGCAGTGCACCAAGCTGCATAGTTTTGTCCATTCTACCGTCACAGCAATTCGTATCGGCTATTATTTTTCGTATGGACAAATGTGTGCGGATCGCAATGCGCACAAAATGGGAATAGATAGGTACTGTATTTTTCGGTGGCGCGAGTTTTAAAGACGGAATTTTAATGTCGAGCTATCTGTGATGCGCTTATATTACTATACAACAAGATTGTTTTATTTTATCATATTTTTAATGGGGGTTCACCGCACAACCGCACTTTAGAGAAAACCGCCACTGTTTAAAAGTGAATAAAACACCCGTATCGTTGGTACTACTGAATTTAGTATTGCTGACGTCACCAGTCACCAGTCACCAGTGGTAGAATTTATTTATGCCAGTCACCCACATCTAGGGGAAAAAACATTTTTTTAAGTAAAAAGGAAAAGCACAAAAATCTTGGTAAATTGCCTTGACTACATAAATTTAAAATGGGAACATTTCAAATATTGTGGGGAAATTTTAAATATTCTAGGGAAATTCAATATTCTAGGAAAAATTCGAAATATGTCAGGGAAATTTTAGTCAAAAATTCTCCCCCCCCCATTATTCGAATCTGTTCTAGAGGAATTCGGTACTGAAAATCTCTAGCCACCCCCGTAGGCTTTTTCTGACTGGTGACACCACATAGACATACATAGATTTGGTGTGATTTTAAAACAATAAAAAATATATACTGGTACTAGCTGACCTGCCCAAGCGTTGCTGTGGCTAACGAGACAAAACGACATCTACTGGATTGTTACCTAACCTAGATAGTTAAGTGTTGTGTCAATAAATTAACTCACACCGCCATCTGTCAGAAACTTATGGAACTTACAAATAATTTCAAATCATTCTCCCATAACAAACATTTGATTCGCAATAATAAATATTGAGGTCAATAATCGAGATAAAAACTATCCTATCTTTTAAGTTGTACCAAATTACACACTTTAAGCCAAACTTCATCAAAATCAGTTAAGTAGTTTCGGAGTTTATCTTAGACGAACATTGTGACGAGAGATTTCTATATATAAAGATTTAAGTAAGTTAGAAGGTCATTATTGAATATTATAGTTGAGCCCTTATATTGGAAAAATATCTCGATAATGCTGTTTTTGTGCATATCCTTTCTGATTGTATGTGCCGTACATCCATCTACATTCACAGAAAAAATAGTTTTAAAATCTCAACCATAGACGGCAGTTCAAGGTCTGTAGTGACTGCCGGTAATGCAATCTTTTACCGTATAACGGCAAAGTCAAGACAAGAAACTGACGGTTTCTACGATCGGTATTTGGCATAGTATTTTTCATTATTATAGTGGTAAAGTTTTATATCTGGAATGTGTTATTTGTTAGTATGTTTTAACATGTCTGGAATTTTTAAATATGTCAAATTTTGTTAGTAAAATGAAAAAATTTTAATTTGGAAAAATGGTATCTTTTTTTAACGTTTTTGTACTAAACATTTGATGTCAATTCATTGTGAATCCCTCAAGTCCGAACTCCAGCTTCAACAAACACCTTCAACTTGTTGAGAACATTTTTTCTTTTTTTTCCAATTGTCATCTCCTGCGTTTATTTGTACATTGGAGCGCGGTACCTAAACACAGATTTCAGTAAAATTCTTAAAGATTCATAATTGATTTTCAAATTGCACTCGGAAACTTTGGATTCATAAATGTGTACCTTTTAGTAACTTTGCTATTAACTTTTATATTTCAAAATAAAGCGTGATATTTTCTCTTTCTAACACCGCTTACATCACACTCCTAAGCATGATAAGGGAGACACAACGATTTCTATGAGACCTAATAAATACCCTCACCTAACCTAAAACACTCATACCATTATTCACCTAAGTCAAATGCGCACTGCGCGGCTCTTATCAAATTATGAACAAATTCCCCTCCCCTGCCTTCACCGCTTCACCCGGGTGTTGTCGTGTTTTCCATCGACCACGGAAAACAAGAACATTAAATCTGTGTTGAAGGTTACCCCCCTATTGACGATGTTGTAAGAATGTTGTCGCAGGAGACGATAATACTGAAGAAACAGACCCAGCTTCATGTTGTCATTTGTTGTTTGGACTAGATTCTAATGAACATCTAAACTATCATAACAATTTTTTAAAAAGTAAAACTTTATAGGATATTTTAAAAAGTCTTAAGAAATGTTCACTGTAACTTATTAAAACCTATGAATTTATTTATTTCAGGGCACGAAGCGTCGTGTGTTCATCATTGAAACTATGGGTGGCTACTGCGGCTACTTGGCTACTGTGGCTGGTAAGTTTGGTTTTTATGAAATACGTTCTTCGAGGTGAGTTCTTACATAAATGGTGCTATTCAAATTAGGCTTCTACTATTACTAATAAATAAATTGATTTAGCCGTTAGAGTGCGGCCCAGCTCCATCGTGCTGTAAGCTTTAGTTACATAAAGTGCGACGCAGTGCTATGGTACTACAATTTTCAGTGTGTTTTTTTTTCCTTTTTTATTGATGACGAAAGTGAAGACAGTGATGACAAAAATGATATTCTTGTACATTGCGAATAGAAAGTGAATCTTCAGATTCACTTTCTTCTTCAGACTGTGCAAATGAGATTTTTCGTATTATTCCTCCAACAAAAGTTTTTTTAAAAACATTTTTAAAAACAGCCGCAATTTACGCCAGTGTATATATATAGTGTGCAGCAAAGCAAATGAGATAAGGCGATCCAATCTCAATGCGCTCGGTGTAAAAATAGACTACATAGACTTGGGAAGGAAAACACAATTGTGAAGTGAACTATGTAATCTATTTTCGTATTATTAAATATTTTTTGGAGTTGAAAATGTGTAGTTTCTTTTATTAGAAATATAAAATTAATTCTTTACTTATACATTTTCAAAAATAATCATTAATATTGGTTGATATTTGTCAAAGTTATTGCGTATTTAATTGATACCATACTTTTTAAATTTAAAAACACAGAATATCTGTAGCAATTTACATACATACAGTGAAACTCTCTTAAGAAGTTTTCCAAGGGACCGGGGAAAAAAAACTTCTTAAGTGGGAAAACTTCTTAAGTGGGATTCAATTTTAGCCATTTAATAACTCGAGTCCGAGGCATACGTCATTCCTATGTCTGCCTACTGTTGTGAAAAAAAGCTTATATGCTCCAAGCGGTCAAAAAAAATCATAAAAATTTGCCAAAAATCGAGTTTTTCGGCCGAAAATTAGGTATTTGAAGGTATATTTCTGCAGAAATCGAAATTTCGCGGTCGATTTCGGTCGCGGCCGTTACTCGACATCTAGGTATTTGAAATAAATTGGTAAATTACGATATACTTCTGCGGAAATCGAAATTTTGCGGTCGATTTCTGTCGCGGCCGGTTTTTGACATTTAGGTATTTGAAGTAAATTGGTAAAAATACGGTATACTTCTGCAGACATCGAAATTTCGCAGTCGATTTCGGTCGCGGCCGGTTCTCGACATTTAGGTATTTGAAGTAAATTGGTAAAAATACGGTATATTTCTGCAGAAATCGAAATTTCGCAGTCGATTTCGGTCGCGGCCGGTTCTTGACATCTAGGTATTTGAAGTAAATTGGTAAAAATACGGTATATTTCTGCAGAAATCGAAATTTCGCAGTCGATTTCGGTAGCGGCCAGTTCTTGACATCTAGGTATTTGAAGTAAATTGGTAAAAATACGATATATTTCTGCGGAAATCGAAATTTCGCGGTCGATTTCTGTCGCGGCCGGTTTTTGACATTTAGGTATTTGAAGTAAATTGGTAAAAATACGCTATATTTCTGCGGAAATCGAAATTTCGCGGTCCTTCTGAAAATAATACGCGCAGCCCAATATTATGTCCTACCCACCTACCAGACGTCGAATAGTTACGATTTCGCACGTAAATAAATGGCTTGATGCTCGAATCAGAAAGTTGTATCATATGAGCTGTTTGACTCTAGAATTATATCTGTTAACGCCATATATCAATGGTTAACGCATCCAAAGTTGGTAAAACTATGAATTCAGTCTCGCGGTGAATACAAACTACAAAAATCATTTGCGAAGTTTTGTTTCAATCTAAATTTTAAATTTATGCATATGTATTTACGAACCTTCAAACTTAATTTATGACAAATGTCAGATGAAACATGATGCATGGCAATTTTTTAAGATTGAAAAAACGTAATTATAATGGATATTTTACCATCTCCCCTGGCATATTTAATCATGTTATGTAATAATAAAGGTAAATATATTTATTTGAAGGTGAAATATTCCGTATTAACCCCGATCCAATAGATTATCAAAAGTTTTTCGTGTTCAAATTCGACGGAATAAAATTTTTATACAATAATATTACGAAACATCTCTGTGTTCAGTACCAAAAGGAAGATTATTGAAGGAGGCGTCAAGTGTATGCAAATGTAGATCTAGCCCACGTTGTCATTGAGGCCGAAAAAACATGAAAGGTTATATTAAACTCAACCTAGATGCTTGCATATTCGTTACCTACATAATTCCGCATTGCTTATTTGTTCCATAGGTTGCATTGCTATTGTACCTAGTTAGGGGATTAGGGGACTGGGTATTGGTTTATGTATGGGTTACGGCAGGTTATGGCTCACGGCCCGGCGGCCGACAAAGGGTTTTATGGTCTCAGGTACTAGTTATGGGTACTAGGATCGCGCAAAATCTGTGAAGCAAATATCTTTCAATTTATGACTTGAAAAAAGGTTCATTTTAGATATTTTGCGGCACAATATTTCGTTGGTGTTGATTTTACTGCCGGATTTCTAAAACCTCTTAAGCGGGAAGCAGTTTTAGCTCTAAAACTTCTTAAGTGGGAAAAATTCGTGTTTTTTGCAGTTTTTTGTATGGAATTTTCAAGGGACCGAAAATTAAAACTTCTTAAGCGTGAAAACTTCTTAAATGGGAACTTCTTAAGCGAGTTTTACTGTACTTGCAAAATGAGCTTCTTCTCACTTCTCCGCCTCTCATGAACGACGCAGTGCAACTTAAATAGTGGTTATAGCGGTGCTCTCAGCAGCAGGACCATTTGTGTTATAGTGCTAATCTCATCCTTTTGTACGCAGCTGTCGCGCATTTCGTTTGTTGAGAACCATAGTGGTGTAACTACAAAGAATCGATGTTCGTCTTAAGTCTGACAAATTCCCCCTAAGAGTGATTTTTCACAAGCAAAAAGGAATGAAGCATTACATATCTCAATTCCTTGCCACTAGAGCTTGATGTATGCTATGGGAGAAGGGATTAAATTTCCTTATGTCTGAGAGTGGGAGTGACACATGTTAGTTTTCTTCAAGCATTGGATTTTTCGCCAAGTCACCAACGACATTCAAAAATTGCCCCATAATTTACGTAAGAATGGCGAATCTGCAATTTAAAAAAATTACTTTTGGAGTTTTGATACCAAGACCACTTGTCCTTGAAAAGTTCGACATCGGAATCCCCGCCAGGGATTTAAAAATACTTGTCAATATTCTTTTGGAATGGTTGGAGAAGGTATTTGAGAGTTGCCTTTTGCAAGTTGATTTAGTAAAGGCCAGTAAAAAACATTAACTCCTATCTTTCACGTTGTTTATTATAATAACAAGGAAAATTAAAAACGATTTCACGGAACCAAGCGACGTGAAATGTAGGGACGTCTGTCTGCCACCGACATCGGGGCGGTACTGACGAGCTTGCTGTTGCAAAAGCAGGTAGCCTTTATGCCGAACGGCATAAGGTTTAATTTTGTTGAACACACTTTGATTCATGTCGTAAACATTAGTGCAAAATTGCAGTGTTTTGTTTTATTTTGGGAAATTCTGAACATTAACACTGAATATTTACAAATATTAAAATTCTTTGCGACCACTTTCTAAAGGAATTAATTTGCCACATTATACAATAAAACATTATCCGAAAAGGGGGTTCATTGGTAGGAGATTTTGCACTTGAAAGCATTTTTTACAGGCCTGATATTTTATTTTTTTCCAGGCTTACGAAAAATACTCGACTACTTTAAAGACAAAGGATATGTTCTACTCGTAGTATTTAATTGAAGCATCTATAATATTTCTAAGCGATTAAATTTTCAAACCAAAAACACATGATTTTGTGTGATTTTGCATTATTTCGCATGTCTTCATCTTAATAGAAACACTAAAAAAAGTTTTAATAAGATAAGTTGTTGGCTTTTTATTGAAGTTAAAATTTTATACAAAACTTCAAATGCGATTTTCTCCAGTATATGAATTTTGGACCATTACGGTTCTCAGCAGACGATTTGATCGGTGATCCCCATATGCGGATGTCGCCTATGTGATCCATTAAGTTTCACTAAACCTTGTAAATTATGCCAAAATGTGCCGTGTGATGGGATAGATTGCGTTGAAAAAGCCAGCGTAAAAATCGTAAACGTAAACCTTGTAAATTATACCAAAATGTGTGTGTGATGGGATAGATTGCGTTGAAAAAGCCAGCTTAAAGGTTAATGAGATACGAGATTTCTGATGATCTTCTGCATCCAGGTTTGGCCGGAGGAGCTGATGCTGCTTACATCTACGAGGAGAAGATCTCCATCAAGGACCTGCAACAGGACGTGTACCACATGGCCGCCAAGATGGCCGAGGGAGTGCAGAGGGGTCTCATCCTGAGGAATGAGAAGTCTTCTGAAAACTACAATACTGATTTTATTTATCGCTTGTATTCGGAGGAAGGAAAGGGACTGTTCTCCGCCAGGATGAACGTTTTGGGTAAGTTTATTTATCAATACTTAAACTTACTACGTATCATCTTCAGTTGTTCTTGTTCTTCAGACTTCAATTGTTGGAGGTTGGAAAACACCCTTTTTTTAAAAAAAAAACACCTTTCCCTAATGGAAAATCAATTCACTTTACTTTTATATTCTAAATTAAGAGTTCTAAATTAAGTTATAGTTGACCCTTGCAGAGGGATGCCGTGTATCCTTTGTCATGCTAAATTCTTTCATGATTATCCTTCTTCTTACATGTCTTCCATAAAAACGAAAAAGACTAAAATATCTAAATGTCAAATGTTTCCAATTATATACAGGATGTCCAGGGGTAAAGTGCATTAACTTCGGGTGATGATTCTACATGATGGTAGGAGTAAAAAAGATTAACAACTTTTTTCGAAATTCCAACTTTTTTTTTCCCATACAAAAAGACGTACCTATTAAAAATCCTTAGTGTAAGGTACAAACTTACCCGATAATGCTGTGATTCAGCCGGGCGCGTTGTCGCGATGTTGGTTTTGATTGGCACATATCGTAACAGCGGAAATTACCTAATAGTGCAGGCCGCACACGCCGTACTAATTTTATCTTTTTACCAAAAAAGTACCCCTAGAAGTTGGAATTTCGAAAAAATTTATTAATATTTTTTACTTATATGTACCATCATGTAGATTCACCTCCCGAAGTTAACACACTTTTTATTGTTTAAATTATAACATTGTTACAGTAATAAACATAATACAAATGCAAAAATTACCATAGAAATTGAAGAATGTGCATTCTTTCTGAATCTTACGCTTTGTTGTGTTGAGTAAAAGAGTTTGATTAATGAATGGTTACTGTAAAGCATAAAAATTGTTACTTTGAATAAAGCTGCGATATTTTGGCTTGATGTTTAACGTCTTTTTTCCGCTCAGGTCACATGCAACAGGGTGGATCTCCCACACCATTTGACCGCAACATGGCCACTAAGATGGCCGCCAAGTGCGTTCAGTGGCTGACACAGACTCTGGAGCGTTGCACAGATGAGAACGGCAAGATTAACGCCAATACTCCCGATACTGCCTGTCTCCTGGGTGTCGTCCGTCGCCAGTATAACTTCACTCCCATCGAGGATTTGAAGTCTCAGACCAACTTCGAGTGAGTATTCATTTAAGGCATTGTTTTTACTTTGAACTCTCAGAAATATCTGGAGGAATATCTATTTCTTAGGCTTTGCAAAAAAATATGTCACAGTACGACACTCTGTTTGAAATTCTACAAAGTATTCTTTATAGTAATGGTCCTTATCCCTTTTTCATATTCTTAAAAGTTCTTGGCATATGGAGAATCGGAGTTTGGCAGGGACTGTTCAAATGTCGATAATGCACAATTTGATGGTCATTAAATATGACGAGAATTCGACAAGCCATAACCTACATATAAAAACTTTAATACATGGTTAATGAACAAAAAAAGAAATTGCATTAACAAGTTACTTGCAAACCGTCCGTGTTAATTTTTTATACGTTTTTATGTTTAAATATATATATATGTATATGTATATACAAATATATATTTTTGTATTTTTTTAGTTTTTTGTTTTGTTTTTATGTTTCTAATGTTTTTTTAATGCAATTGCTAAATTAATTTCCCTACTTATTTTTATTAAGTTTTTTTTAATATATATATGAAATGATACTGCTACCCGACTCGGAACAGATATTGTCTAGTGAGTCGGGTAGCGCACATGAACTGTAAATATACTTTAATGTTAATAAACGCCCGGGTTACCGGCATTGAATTGAAAAAAAAAAAAAAAAAATGTGAATTCCGATTAATGATAATAATACGGACATTATGTCTCTAGTCTGGTGGTTGCAGCGTACTAAAAACTGTACAAAATGTTTAAATCACAGAAGAAACAAATTAAAATTATTATTAAATAAATAAATAATTAAATATATAAACAAATTATTTTCTAATACATGTATTACATTGCAGGCAACGCATCCCAAAACAGCAGTGGTGGTTGAAGCTGCGCCCCCTGCTGCGTATCCTCGCCAAGCACGACTCCACCTACGAGGAGGAAGGAATGTACATGACTGTGGAACAAGGTTTCGAGTGCGGAGAATTAGTTTAAGTGGTGATGGAATCATCAACTACGCTACCGGAATCTTACAAATTCAAAATTGCATTTTAGTCTGTAACATGGAAATTGTGTTCATTTAACAATGATTAGTTTCACCTGATGTACATTATACATGTACCGCATTAGGTATTGTCTCGAATAACTTTTTTTTAGTATTGAAAAATCATATTGGCTCTCGATGAGATGACTTTGAATACTTTTATATATACATACTACTTAAATAACTATGACTTCTTTATATTCGATATGACACTAGTCTTTTGAATCAAATTATTATTGAAACTTTTTATTTTATTATTTATTTATCTACTAAATAATATTTTGAATGCCTATTATCATCTATGACAATTTAAAAAAGTGAAGAAAGAGTCACATAAATAATATAGTTAAGAGCAAACTTCTAATCTAAAGCTAACTTGTTTTTGTTATTTATTTTATGTATTTATCCTCAGAATAGGTGCCATGTTGTTAATGTTCCTAATTTACTAAGCACAAAATATCTTTTTTTTCTCTTTTAGGAGTCTGTTTCAAACATTTGTAAACTATCTTTTGCAAGAAATATTTCACAATTGTTTTGTTTTAGATTATGAATGACCTTTTCATAATGTAGGTACAATTATTTTTTATAGATTGCTGCAGAATTAGTTTAAGTTGATGTTCTAACACTTGCAAATGATAAATTATATTTCTTTTGAAAACTTTAGATATTGGCTTCTATATTAATGTAGTAGTCGCCTAATTTTCTAATATAATTATAAAATAAATAATATAATATGAAAGCTTTCTGGAAATGTTTGAACAAGTGAATTCTTAATGTGGATACAAATTTATTGTATTTACACATATCTTATTGGAAATTATAAATGTATATTAAATTAGGGTGCTAATGATGGTATGTTGGTGTACTAAACTTGATTAAAGGAGTTAAAGAGTTGAAGTTGAAGTGGGGGTGTTAAAAGAGTTGAATAATTGTTGGAAATATGAAAGATTTAAACTGTTAATTGGAATGGTGCAAGAATTTTGACCGCTTCGTGGTCGAGAGGCAAGACTCCTGACTAGCAATCCAGAGGATGCGGGTTCAAATCCCGGCATGTGCAAGTAAATTTTATTTGATTAATTTGTGTTATTTCACAATTATATTAATTAAAAATAATGTATAGCATATTTGCGGCACGTTCCAGAGTTGAAGATTCTCTCAGTATCGCCCTGGTGTAAGATCACTATTCGGAATTGAAATGTTGCTTGAAATGGCTTTAGTTATGTTTGGTAAGCAGATCTGAATAGCCAGGTAATTACCCACCTACCTCTTCCCCATCTCTTTGCCCTCCCCACTCACTGGCTCTAGATGGGAGAAGTTGGGACTCTTTTAAGATATTCACATAATAAAAATATTTTTGAACTGTGTAAAGGCAGAATGAACACCATCAACTTAGTTATTCGCACTATGCTCTTTTTGTTTTTAAATAATTTTTCTAAGTAAAATTTGCATGCTTATTTATTTATGTAATCACAACTTGATAAACTACTTGCATTCTTTGGTACTTGAAAAGGTACTTAGCTAATTTTACAACAAAACCAAATAAGTATTTTTAAGAGATCTCACCCAAAAATGTCCAAAGAATGTATGCAGAACTCTGGCTTGTTTCTGCTAAACAATTAGCATTATCAATACTTAGCTAATTATATCATCAAAAAATTAAATATTTTTATTGAAGTGGAAAAACAATTTTTAGTGTTGCCATTTTACTTTATAATATTGATTATTTGATTGCTATGTTCAGAGATTATTTACCACACTTTAAATTAATTCATGCTGACCTCACTAATCATAGTATTTTAAATTTAAAACAAACTACCTACAAATAAATTGTAAACGTCAAAGGAGGTAATATTACGTTTCCGCTTTGATAAAATTCAAATAATATAACTGTTCATTTTTTAATGTAATATTAATTATTTTCTTATCAGATTGTTAATATTTATTTATTATCATGTATTTTTTAACAATCTTATTGATACAATAATATTATTTTGATTAATAGTTTATATTTTTAAGTAATTATTTTCAATTTTTCTGCCAGTATATTTTTATTATTAATTTTATTTAGGTTCTTGTACTACCATTATTGTACTGTATTATCATTTTTTAATGAGCGTTTTAATGTGATTTATCAATATTGTGATTAAAACATTATTTAAATATTTATTTTTGGATTAATATTTTTTCGAGCGGAAAAAGGATGGAGTCATAGACATCCACATTGATAGACTCGCCCTAACATAAAATGTGGGTATCGTTTTGATGGGCTGGGGGCAAACCACGTGATCATATTTTCGGCACCAGGAGGATTTCAGAATGTTTTGAATAAACTACGACATCAGTAGTACGTAGACCGCCGAAGAGCGCACATTGAAATAACCAGATCCTGGGCATAAAAGTACAGTTCGCTAAAGTAAGTTAACAGAAGGTTTGCAGTGCAGTCCATTGAGGGACTTTTCTGCCCAGGATCTGAATACTCGTTTTTAACCAATCCACCTAGGGTAGCGATGCTAAAAATGAGTGAGTTGGATAAATTATAACACATTTGTAAAATAACTAAGTAGTGTACAGCCAGCAATTTGCGCATTGACAAATCACAAGGCGGGAGACAGTCACGACACCTCCATTCTATTTGGTTTGTTCCCTATCTCCCTGATGGGCTGGTCTATCAATTTGGGGGTTTATGGATTGAGTATATTTGTATTTTAGATTTACCTACAAAAAAAATATTTTCTTATAACATTATTATTGTTGAATTTTTTAGTCAATTTTGTTATACATATATTGCTTAAGTTTCTGTGAAAAGGACATCTCAGGTAGGGACGTGATGCCATCTTGCAATGTGATAAGAAAGCTGTAAGAACTTCTCCTTAAAAATAATTAAATAAATGTCATGTTGCTTATTCTTCCTAAAATAATCATTGTTATAGTGTAGAAAACGTCTCTCTTAGGAACATAATATTGTATTACATGTTAATTAAATGTGCTGACATAGTAAACCATGGTTAAACATCATTTATCATTTCGGCGGTTGTATGTTTTTTGAATAAATGTAATAAACATAAAACTTATAATTTATTTTTATTCATTCTCAGTCGAAGTGAAGCTAGACATAGCTGTGCTTCCACTACCATGGCTCCTTACTCCCTATCCTCATATTATCCCATCATGCATTTTTTTAATTACCGTGATCATCAAACATACATTCCTTTTGACGATAATGCTGCAGCTCTTTCATACACATCAAATGTCATACCAAATTCATCACAGCTATGTGTAAAAATACAATTTATTTATAATACAACTTATACAGAAACAAGCAAATTTTTAACGTCATTGGAAACAAGTATTTTGTAACATTAACTCCACACAGGAGATTCCGATGAAAATAATTTTCCTCAGGGCCTATGTCATCTTTTAGGATGCTGTGTCGATGGTTTTTTTTGAGATGATGTCGTTGTGAACATGGGTCTTGAAGAAACTCTCTTGTAGGAGGGAGTTAATACGAAAAACTTTGAACAGCCGAAATGATGAACTCAATAATGAGTCGTAGAAACAACCTCTTCTCATGAGATATATTATAAAATTCTGTTTTGATTAGAAGTAATTTTTTTATGGTAAGGCCACACTGCGACCAACTTCCAACTTCAAACGTTTGGATGATTGTGTGGAGGGGTAGTTTGTGCGTTGGAAGTTCGAGTTGGAAGGTTGGAGTTCGAGTTGGCCCGGGATCGCCTCCGAGGCGATCGCGACGGCAAACTCACACGAACCAGTCTGCCGCAGCCATCCACACATTAGTCTGTGAATGGCCGGCGTTCAAGACACGTGTGCCGCGTACCATTAAAATGAAAATATTATTACGGGAGAGTGGTATAACAATTGTTTTAAAACATGTCGTTTATATTCTTCTACGTAATAATTGTAGGCAACTGATAAGATAAGCGCCAAATCAGCTGTTCGACATCCGCCATGTTGAAGTTTGGAGTTTGGAGTTGGAAGGTTGGCTTCGGTGTGGTCTTAGCATTAGTTTGGGAGTTTGTTACTTTGCATAAAATAGTTTTCATTCGTCCAGTGAGTTTCAAATGAACAAAGTTTTGCAAGATGCATAATATACAGGGTGTAACAGGAAGTACCTGAGAGATTTTACCCAGCGATTCCTGAGCATATTTGGAGTAATAAATGTATTTTTCATTTTGCTGTCCCATAATATTTTTTTCTATTGTGAAGTGAATTTCTAAGTCAAATTTTTTTTTTCGATCACACGTCGCTACTGATCCCACCGCTAGGGGAAATACCCCTTCGCGGTGGGTTTGAGCGATTCACGCGCTGTTTTGTGCATGCAACATGCTGCTAGAATGAGACACAACGCTTATCAAGACACGCTAGTATATAAACATGCTTCATTGCAATAGTTATTAACAAACTCAGTTGCGACGCGTGGTGGAAAAATATTTTTTATGTTTTTGTTGGAAAAAAAATGTCATCGGACAGCAAAATGACATCAACAATTTTTAGTCTAAATATGCCCAGGAATCGCTGGTTAAAATGCCTCGGGCACATCCTGTTACACCCTGTATATTACATAATCATTCACAAATGGTTTTTATTTGGATAGAATAATGAATAGGTACCTAATAAAAAAGATATTTGTGTTCATATTTAAGGGGCAAAAATATACCATAAGGCTATAAGGTAACATTACTCTTCCTTCCTCTTCCCCATCTCCTTTCCCTCCCCACTACCTTTAGCCTCACAACATACCCCAATTGGGGATGCCATAGTCCCACTGGCTCCACCCGGGAGCAGTTGGACCTCTTGTGTGGCATTTATATAAAAAATTACTAAAATAACTAGCAGCAAAAAAACAGGGTTTTTAACTGCTAGTAGACGTTATTACAGTTACAAGACGCATTATCATCGATAAAATAAAAGTTTTTATGGATAGGTAGGTATGCATTATTGACGAGAAAATAAACATTTTCCTTCAGTTCGATTTTCAATTTTGTAAATCTGCGGGAATGATTACCACGTAGTTTGAGTCGCCGACATAGGTGTCACTAGTAAAATATTTAATTTTCCGGCCAAATCTACCATAATTTGTACATCAAACAAGTATCTATTCATATTTCTGTGCGACTAAAGGTCTAAATTATATTGATTAATAATTTACCGATACGTGTACTTTAAAATAACTAAACAATAACAATTTTCATATAAAAAACGATAGTATTGACTCGCGTTGTGCCAACACAACACAAATGTTGATAACCGACATACTGATCCAAATATCTGGCGGTGAAAGTGTCAACGTTGTACTGAGTTGTCATCGGACGTAAGTCGTGTACCTAATATATGAGAAGTTTGTCTAGATTTGAGTCGTGGCGCCTTGTCAGAAGTATCGCCTGTCGCTTATTTGCCCGTTGCCGGGTTCTGTACAACATCCACTCGCGACGTGTGTCAGTGTTTCTGCCGCTTCGTTCAGTCCTCGTCTGACTGACTTTCTGTTTGATTTTTAAATAAGGGGTACCGTACTCCGTGTTCCTTTAAAATGGTGATGAAACCTGGGATGGGTCGTAAGACAGCAACTAAAAATCCTCCGATATTAAGTCATGAATTTGTCATTCAAAATCATGCAGATATTGTATCCTGCATAGCTATGCTATTTCTGATAGCACTTATGGTCCAGGTGAGAGCCGATGATAACATATTGCGAGCCACGTCTCATTGTATTGACTTATTTATTTAATAGTGCAGTTAGCACATTATGTGTCAAGTTATAGTGGATGACATTTACATTCCTTGGACTGTGTATTAATTTGTGCTAAATACTTCGACCTTTAAAACTGAATTGTGGCATGTTTTATTCCAGTTTACAAATCCCGTTGCTAGCCTTTTCATTTCCCTGCACCACAATGTCAGTGGAGCTGACCCCAACAAGGAATTACCCCAAGGAGAAAGTTATCTTTACGAGGCAGGATGGAAAGATGCCTGCGCCGTGTTCTTTTACTCCCTGGTGTGCATTGTTATGCATGGCATATTGCAGGAGTATGTCCTGGATGTGAGTACTAAACATAATCATAACTGTTACATTCATTCTTCTGTGACTTCTGCCCATAATACTGTAATAATTGATTGTAAGCTTTTAAAAGGAAACAAAATGAGAATGGAATCACCGATGAATGAAAAATATCACAGAAAAGGGTGAATAATGTAAATTTCGAAATCTTAACTTACCTAATCAAACATAAGAGAAAGTTTTGATAGGCATTTTGCACAACAATAATGTGATCCGTTATTTCCTATTGTCTTTTTGTATTGTGATCATCATTAGCAAAAATATTATTTAACAGCTGTTATATTATAAATCAGCTTTCACAAAAAGCAATCTCTTTCTGGCACTCTCTATATTTTCCCATCAAGCATAAAACTACTGTTTCTGACATGTCACCTTGCTATTCTAAAATGCAATAATATTTTGTTGGTTTGCAAAGAACACAATATTATCTCCTCTATGTTAGTTCAATCGCGCATGTGAGCCAATAATTTCAACAAGGTTTTATTGGCGCTTTCAGTTGAAAACAAACCACATTGATTGGCGTGTTCAAATTTTGAAATTGACCAAAAGACTGCTTGCACTGGCTTCGAGTTAACATTGCAAATGAATCATTCCCATTAAAAGAACCAACAAGAGAAGAAAAAATCATCAATTTTTTGTTTTTTATGATGAATGATAAAAAAAAAAAATTATATTATCATCTGAAACATTATTCAGTTTTATCTGTGGATAGGAATTGGTTCGAATGTTTTGATAATCATGATGTCGTTAATATGGATTACTGGAGTAAAAGCACAGCTTAGAAGGGAAGATATAGGAATAACCCTTTCCGACCGAGAAAAAATGTCCAAAATTTGATGGACCACACTAGTAAAGCTCATAATTTATGATCCCTGTTATAACTAACTAATAGGGCTAGGGACTCACTGCTCGAAAAACGCGCATTTAAAGGTACCCTACATAAGCAGCTCCCGCACGTTCGGTCGACTCCGGTTCCGTTCCCAAAAACAGATTTTTTTTCTGTCAGGATTTTTTTCAAATCAAACTCACGATCGTATGAAGCTGGTCGGAAAGGGATAAGTAAGTTAGTGCGAGGTTACAATTGGTTGGAGATGTGAGTTATGAATGTTCTGTGGTAATAATGCAATATTTAACATTTGAATATAATAACTAGAGATAAAGATAAATGGAATGTGATAGTGAATGTGAAATTTAGGATTTAATCAATAGGACCATTTATGTAATACTTACAAATAATTTATTTATGCTAGAGAATGTCACCACAATAATTAAATTGATGATAATGGCTTTCAATCTAACTAAACCTTTCTTTCTCCTTAAATAATTTTTTTTTAAATATTGAATCTATATTCTAGAAAATCTCAAAGCGGTTCCACCTGTCCAAATCCCGCCTGAGCTCTCTCAATGAGTCGGGACAGCTGCTGATCTTCCACGTAATGACGGTGCTGTGGGGAGCCGACGCCATCCTGCGCGAGGGTTTCCTCACCAACCTGTCCTTCCTGTGGAGAGGTACCACCACCACTTTATCCATATAAATAGCCATAAACAACCAAAATTGCTCTTTCACTCATGCGCCGCTATAAGTAAAATATGATGAGCAATCCATCCACCTATGACTATCTGTGAGTCTAGGGGTTTTGACAATTTGAAGAGAACTGCGGGTTTTGGTTGGTACATTATAATTTATGCTATGTATTTACTAACATGATTTACATATAATACAAATAACATGGAATACATATTGCACATCTTCACTTTTTTGTTCTTCGATGATCAGTGAGTTGTTTTTTGATAAGGCATCTCAAGGCGTCCCTTTCTTCTTGGCTTAATTTAAAATGTAACTTCCAGTTGGTATAAACATTTAAACCTTGATGACTTATTATAAATTTTTGTGTAAATAACATTTGTTAAATTTTATCATACAGCACAATGTTTGTTTACTTATCTGCGATTGCTCTCCAAATAAATTGATTAATATCTTTGTAAAAATCATTAAAATATTATCAATTTATCAAATTTATACCTGTTATTACAGATATAACGAGTTGCATACATAAATTCATCTCACCTACTATTTAGGTAGAATTGTTATATTTGGCTCCTTATTTTTGAAGTATATTAGATTATTTATAAACTAAAAGTGCGTATTAACATCCAAAACTTAAAAATATATTTGTTGTTAAAGTCCTGCAACTCCGTTGTAAACGTTTTTTTTATTACATACTTCATTTATAAAAAAGAGACAGAGCTTACAACGGATCTGTTAGGGGAATGACTTTAAAGGAAAGATGATAACATAATAAAGCATAGGGTTTTAACGCAATTTCGGAAAGAGGTGAACTGATTGTATGGAAGAAGATTGAAGTAGTATGGAAAGGTGTGAGGATCGGAGATGAATGTTAGGAACCGAAGGCATGTTTTTGAGAAGGCCCATTTTGTGACACACCGTGAAAATGATTTGACACAATCTGATGTTTTTATTATTTGTTGTTGTATGTTTCCAGGATACCCCGATCACCCAATGACCTTCCTGCTGAAGCTGTGGTGGGTGGTACAAGCCTCCTACTGGGTGCACGCCATCCCCGAGCTGTACTTCCAGAGGATCAAGCGCGAGGAATGGTCCGGCCGCATCCAGCAAGCCATCGCCGGCTTTGGTTTCGTCCTCGCTGCCTACATCTTCAAGTGAGTACCCGCTGCTCTCATTATATCACCCGTATCACAGCTGAAAAATCTAATTGACGATTGATACTTCAGATATAATTAACCGCTTGGGCACATAAGCTTGTTTTCACGACAATTTAAC
The DNA here is from genome assembly GCA_951813805.1 of Limnephilus auricula. Classification (NCBI taxonomy): domain Eukaryota; kingdom Metazoa; phylum Arthropoda; class Insecta; order Trichoptera; family Limnephilidae; genus Limnephilus; species Limnephilus auricula. The sequence goes on from OX638390.1 coordinate 29,660,753, forward strand.
GTAGGTAGACATAGGAATGACGTATGCCTTGTACCTGAGTTATTAAAGGTTCTCACGATCAATAAATTTTTAAAATAAAGTTTCTTCACAATTAAAATACAATGTTTAGCATATATAATTATTAACCCCACTAGGGTTCGCCTGTGTCGGGGTTAATAATTTTACAATTTAATAAAAATAACACACATACTCGATCATTATCAAACAGTCAAGTAAATGGAAATTAATTAAATTTAAAAATAACAATGTTAAATGCAGGAAATTTGTAAAAAAAATAATCAACAAGTCTTGATAGATCAAACAAAATGTTATTTTTCATTGTGTGATTAGTTCATACAATTTTCATCTTTAGAGAAAAATTAAAAAATATGCATCTTTATGGTTTAAAAACGGTATTTGTTATTTGACTTTTGACGAGCCGTGTCATTTGAGTCCTACGTTTTAAATTAAACATTTTGGACGGATTCGCTGTCCGTCGTAATCTCTCTTGATGATGAACACTGCAAGGCTGTTGGAAATTTGGCTTTAGAAAGAAAAGGAAGCGAAATTGAGCTGAATATCCCGAAAGCAAAACAACATAAGATGTTTTTAACCATCTTTGGTTTCGAGCCCATTAACTTCCTGTTTCATCTAATTTTGCTTATCTTAGTTATTCTTAACAAAAAATACCCTTGATACTGTTTGTAAGAAATATTATTAAGATGAAATTGTTTTAATAATACCTCCAACAATTTAGTTCGATTTGATTTGTATTTAAAAAATGCTATGTTGGTTTTATGCAAAGTATTTTTTAGTTTTAATCATTTCATGCATATTGGTTCTATATTTTTTATGGCATTGATAAGTGCTCCGATATACATGGTGTCCGGAAACTCACAGTATAAGTGGGAAACTGGTGAATCTACATCACATAGAGCCCAAAAAACTTATCTTTTCAATCTGAGCATTTTGGTAAAAAAAAAACAAAAAACTGTTTTCCATTTTTTTTGACAAGATTAAACACCTTGTGACCAATTTTTTTCAAATTTTGACCTAAAATATTCCAACTTTGAACTCAATTTACTGGAAAATGAAAGCGCAAATGAAAAATAGTTATTCCACAGAATTGACTTAAAATGTGATTCATTCAAACTCATCAGTTTCCCGCTAGTGCTATGAGTTTCCAGACACTGTGTATAATTTTTTACAACCTCCAACTAATATTAATTTGGATCGCACCACACCTGTTATAACACATGTTTGAATAATAATAAAAGTGTGTGCTGGCAGTGTGTGTTGCTGGCAATATGTGTGTCGCTGGCAAAATGTGTTGGTAACCAATAATAACAATGTGTTTTTTCATTATTGATTTGACCGATAAGTCAATAAAAGAAATACCTGCTTGGCATAACATTAACCAAATGAACAATTTACATCATATTATTTTATTAGTCTTTCTGGAAACTTTTTTTACACAATGCTGATGGTAGGTTGATAATTTACATACCTTGCATTAGCTGCCAAACCATTTATAAAAAGGTTTCAAATGATCAGTACAAGTCATACAAGTACATAAGAGGGTCATCCGGAAAGTAGTACCCTTTTTGGAATATAAAATGAACGTATATATATAAACAAATATGAACATTTTATTTGTAAAGAACATACCTTAAACTACTTCTCTACATAATCACCTAGCAAATTTAAGCATTGTCGTAACGTGTGACGAGTTTTTGTATCCCAGCGTCATTTTCCTCCGCCGCCGTATATTGAGTTACGTAGTCACAGCTGTTTTCAGCTCTGAAACCTTCAACCATCCACCCTATATTCAGACTTGGCTCCTTCGGATTACCATCTGTTTACAAAACTCAAGGACCTTTTGGCAGGATGGAAATTTTGTGAAAATATAGAGTAGTACTTAGGTATGCCGTAATAAGGCATGAAAATGTTGTTAATTGCGGCTAGCTGGTAAGCGTACGCTGTCACGGTACATATAATGACTGGCATGGCAGTAGGTGCTGCGGTAATGCCATTCGAATTATGAATTGTGTCTCATGTGACGTCACGAGATGCAACTGTATATATTTTACTTTGGTAGCTTATAACTTCGTCATTTTTGGTAATTTGGGAAAATTATTTTACTGGTGTTATATGAATTTCATAAATATAATACATTTTCATTAAAATTTCTGATTAGGAGACAACCGCATTTAGAATAACTTTCTTTAACAAAAAAATTTCCTGACTTTTGAAATTTATAATAGGTCGAGAATATTCCCTGATGCACATCACTAGTTGTGAAACATTTTAAGCCTGCAGGACTGTAAACAAAAATATATTGATTCTGAATCTTCGCTGAGAAGTAATATACTCGTAGAATCTAGAGACTATGTTTTCTATTTAAATTAATCAAAGAAGATCAATGGGGGATTTAAAAAAAACACATTTTACGATTCTAAAAGACGTTTTATTGTTAAAATAACAATATCATATAAAATATAATTCAGTACTTATTTATTTTTTCCGCTTTGCAAAAAAGAATCTAGACTTCCTTGTTTGACCTCTCTACGTTTATTGTGTAAAATTTGTCACGCTTTACAGCACTCACATGCTCATAATCTTCTAACAACTACATGCACTGACTGTGAAGAGAAAGGGCCCTTTTGATTATTTTAAAATGTAATTTTCGCACGGGAACAGGTGTGAAGATGTCATTTTCTTGTGACACTGAAGTTAAACGATAGCTGACTGATCCAAATGTACCGGGCAACGGCGTAACGGCGCGCTGAGTTACATATTTGTCTCACTCGCGCTCGTGATTTTACATATTTATGTACATGTGCATTATGTGAGTGAACAAAAAAAAAGATAGCTTCTCGTGCAACCACACATTATGACGATTTCTGGAATGTGTCAAAGCCGGACAAGTGTTTAAAATACCGCGTTATAACGATTCCGCACTCATCGAGGTCGCAACCAACAGGGGTTACCTGTACGTCACTTATATTATGTATTTATAATATGAACGTGAATAATAATAGTTTTTTCCCCTCTAGCTTCCAGAGAGTGGGAGTGTGCCTGATCGTCCTGCACAGTCTGGGAGAGTTGTTCAGCCACCTCGCCAAGCTTGATAGCATTCTCAGGTCTGACAAGGAAGACAGCGTTTCTAAAGGTTTGTCCAATACTACAAGTACATTTTCAAGTTTCCCACTTACCATTGAGTTCATAACTTCCGTCTGCTTCATCCAGGCTGTGCTCCTGCTGGCTTCAGGCAGTTAGGACTTTCTTTTGATGAGTGTAATGAATGTATGATTGTTTCAGTATTCCGTTCAACCAACATCGGTGTGTTCCTGGTGATGCGTCTGGCCACTATGGTGGTGGCAATGCTGACCTTCTGGTACGGGCTGGCACAAGAAGACAGTGCCCAGCCTGCCGTTAGATTCGCAGCCCTCTTTACTGTGGGCGCCCTCCAGGTGAGATACATCTTTACACCTATACAATTTATATTCTTAGTGTTGGCCTTACAGAGATTATTAAGTTTTTAGTCTAGCCCATCGACCACCAAGTCAGAAAATGTATCAACAATTACCCATGTTTATTTTGAAATTAATAAAGTAATAATACGATAAATAAAGTTCTCTAAGTGAATACATATTATGTTTATGTCAGTTTATCAATATAATGAATATGTTGTGTTTGTTGTTGTCTTAGACTTATCTGATGTTCAATTTCATCACGGGCCACCTGGCCCAGGCGAGAGAGAAGACGGCGGCGCTAGCGGCTCAGGCCGCCAAGGCCAGCAAGATCAGCAAGAAGGAGAAGCCAAAGAAGGAGAAATGTTAGTATACTAGACTATTACTCTTTTCAGCTCTTTAACATCCTTCACACAAACACCTTCCATCAATGGGACACTCATTTCAATTCTCCAGAATTCCATCAATGGGACACTCATTGCAATTCTCCAGAAATTCACACAACTTCTTGGATATGTATCTTTTCAAAAAAAGAACTCTAGATTTTGTATCCATGACTATGGGCATTGGGGAGATCTAGACAAAGCTAATTATTGTTCTATAAAATAACCACTGGAGCGACAGCGCAATTTAAAACTTTTTTCTAGGATTGCTCCAGATTTTTTGGTGATCATTTTGAAAATTTTCCGCCCAAATTAAAAAAATCGTACCTCCAAATTTTAATACGTAGACATATAAACCGAATAGTCAATGAATTCACCTATATTTAAATAATCATCCGATATTTTTAGGATTTATAAAAAAATTATGAAAAAATCATAAGCATTATACATTTTTTACAAATCTAGGGAATATTTGCCACATTTTGGCAGCAAGCAATCCGAGGCTTTGGAAATAGTGCCATAACGTGGCAAAAAGCGTTCGAGTGGATAACAAGACTTGCAGAAATATGCCGGTCCTTTATGCTGGTTGGTTTGATAATAGGTTTTTTTTTTGTTCTTAAATGACTTATAGTTAATAAGAACAGTAAACTCTTGGTTTTACATTTTGTGAAAATAGAAATGCATCATGCATGGGCAGATGGAATGTTATTCAAATGAAAATTATCTCTGCATATTTCTGTTGAGAGCCACATTTGCTGCAAACCATATTGCTGGGACATAATACGTAACACTAGTAATTATTAGCAACTGTCGAAGTCGAAGATTACGTTGTAAATCCAGGGATGGTAAACCTTTTTCAGATAGAAAGAGCTGTCTCTCTTGCCTTAGTTTTGCCATTTTTATTAAGTATTTTTCAGTTTAGAAATATCCCCCCATTATCTTTATTTATCAGCCAACATTGTAGCATTTGGAATGCACTGATTGACACTTTGAGACATTATGTCAAGTAGTTTTTGTAAGTTGAACTAGTCGGGTGGTATCTTGTGATGGACGTCCTGTTTGAAGGTTATATCTCCTGTACAGGTCTTGCACACAAAAAGAAAGATCGAGTGGACAAGATGGAGTAAGAACATCACTCTTGAAATTAGTTTGAACCGGTTAAGGGTATATAGAAGATGGTGCTAAATGGTACGTTGTCACAATTCTGTATGTGTCGAGATCACGGATGCACGGATCCTTCCCTGGAAAATTGAACACATTGAGATATCATCGTTCACCCAAGCTTATGAGGAATTGCTATTCTGAAATAAATATAAACGTAAACTGCTGTTAGGTTTAATCATCTTATTATGAGAGGATAGTATTTATTGTAAAAATGTTATTTCATATCTTAGTGTGAAATTTCATATCATTTATAGATATATTTCTGTCCTATTCATTTACTCCGGTGGCCGGAGTCGCTTTTCATAAAAAAGCATTCAGTTTGCTTTGTGTTTGATGGCACAAATTTAACTCATTTTTAGGTAGTTAAAGTAAACGTAAGTTATGGCAGAGCCCAGCAGAAAATAATGTTAAAATCAGTGTTTGGAATACTGGCCTATTTCGGATACTTATTGCAGGCTTTTTATTAGGATTTAATAACTTTACCATATAATATCTAAGAATTATTTGTAGTTAGAGCCCAGTCACTAGATCCGCGATGTGATTTCATTGTATTCTATATTATTTCAACTATATTTATTGTTTCAAATCCATTGCCATCGTTCATTACGTTAGTGCAAGGTATGTACTTGTTCCAAATAGCAAAAGTGACATTGAATGGTGGAATTGGAGTAATGATATTAATGTATTGTTTTGTCCCAACAGCAAAGCGCTCAGAGGAGTCGGACCTTCCCGAAGCTGACCAGAACAGCAGCGAGAATCTGAGATCCCGGGCGTCCACCAAGGCTAAATAACCTTAATAATACTCCTTCACATTCGTCATCCCTTCATCCTCTCATCCCCTGGCTCTGGTGTCGCCGTGTGCCAGACTTGTTAACGTATGCTTGTTCAGCAGTTGAAATTGTACCATGAAATTATATGAAATGTAAATAATGTTTGGCTTAATTTGGGGACGAACCAAAAAATGTGATTTTGAAATGCATACGAGAACAGTAACTCCGTATACAGATTCAAGATTTGTATTTATTGTTAGGTTTACATTGAAATTATATTTTTTATTTTCGTATAACCTCAATCTAGCTCGGAAAGAATATATATTTTTTTATTCCCCCAATATATAAAAAACCCACTCGACTTATTTATAAATTCTTTTTAAAAATGAACTAGGTTTATGATACTTAATCGAGATTAAATTATAAAATGTTATTATTATTTTGGTGTCCATAACTTAAAGTGCATGTCAAATAATATAACGTTTCTCGAAATGATAGATAACCATCGTAAATTTGCCAATATTATATTGATGACTACACTATCATTGTTGATGTTGTAAATTCCGTACTCATATCAGTGCAAGCGGACTGTCCGCAAAAGGGTAGGCAGTGTGGGTGCTGACTGCTACCGGGTGAGGTGTCTCTCTAGGGGCTGTGGCTCCCGCTATCACCGTGGTGTGTGGCGCGTGGCGCGTGGTGCGTGTGGTGTTGCTGCGTATGTATTCATAGAATGGTGTTAAACACATTGCGTGAAAGGTTTCTTCCTCTTGAGTTAAACTTGATTCTACGTTTCCATGTTGCAATAGTATCAATGTTTGTATGTCAATTTTACTTACTATATGATTATGTATTGAATAAACAATTTTATATGAAATTATTTGTTTTATTGTTAAAACATTTCTTCACCCCAATTATAATAATTTATTACAAACGCTTTTTTAAAAAATATTAAGGTGATACTCAAAAGAATTCATATTCTTCTCTTTCATAGATGACGTGTGCATATTTATTTTACAAAAAAATGCTTTTTACAAGTTATGCTTTACAATATTAAGAATAATTAATTGTTTGCGCCCGTACGCACACAATATGAATATGAATAAATAGTTTTGTCAGTAAAAAAACTTGAATATTTCAAGAAAGGCTAACAAATGCATTATTGCATCGGTGATTCAATCCAATATTGTATTTGTTAGCCTTTCTTAAAAGATTTGGGTTTTTTTATAGACAAAACTATAAAGAGTTTTTCCTTAAAATAATTATACTTGGTCTATCTACGAAAGAGCAGATAATGAATTCTTTTAGGATCACCTTAACCTTCCAGCGGGCGCGCTGTCGCAAAATTTACCTCAAATGCGTCTTATCCTTTCCCCAACGTTTACCTCTTAGTCGCAAGCATCGAGCTCCGAGCTATTGGAGGGTCAGGGCCTCTCTAAACTACAGAGGTACCGGGTGTGCTTAGAAGTTTTTGTTATTCATTAATATTTGGAAATTTCCGCAGTGTCCTAACACCAGAAAGCCTCAGGTAATACTGGACTACAAAGAAACCAAAGACGGAGTGGAAACAGTCGACTGAATGTGTGCCGCCTACTCGGTCTCTAGAATAATAAAGAGATGGCCGTGTGTCGTTTTCTACACTCTTTTTGGCAGCATAAATTTAATAAATTTGCCTGTCCGGGAAAGGCTCCAAAGCATTGAAGAATTTTCCTAAAAAAATTGGCATTGACCATGATAAAAGAGCATCTTATCTTCAGATCAAATGTCAAATAATTACTTACATTTATATAAAGAAAACACCATTTACAAGGGGAAAACTTGATGACTAAAAATTTACGACAAGCGCCCACTCAAGGGAAATTACTCAGCACACCCTCTGGAAGGTTAAACAAAATGGTATGGCTTCTTGTATTCTTGTGATATTTTAAAGTTCCATATCACATAATGGGGCCAACAGACCTAGCTATAAAAGCTCAAGCGTTATTTGGTTAACAGAAATTTCAAATCATATAATAATGCAAGAAAATAAATCAATACATTGTAGTAAACACATGTTTCAGAATTATAATTTTAGTCAAATTAAAATCATTAAAAATAAATCCGAGAAAGTGTTTTGTGACGAAAATTAATTAATAGACTTAACAAACTAAAATATTTGAGTTTTTTTTTACACATTTATTTTGTTTAGACATTATTGAAAAATTTTAAATTATTTTGATCAAAAATTAATTTTAAGAAGTATATAATTTTCATTAATTTACCATCTCCACTTTGATCATTTTTATGGCATTTCGCGACACATAAATGTGTATAAACGGCCGTGAGAGGTCCTGTTCGCGCCGCTCTCGTTGAGAAAATTTTGTAATAAATGGAAAACTTATAGCCTTTGGCCTCGTCGCTGTAAAAACATTCGCTCGCAGCGCTGGTAACAATGTCGGAATACTGGATTTTTTTTTTTTACATTGAATACCTCACAACAGTCCTAACTGCTCCCGTCTGGAGCCAGTGAGACTACGGCATCCCCAATTGGGGTATGTTATGAGGCTGAAGGTAAGTGGGAAAGGGAAGGAGACGAGGAATAGGAAGGTGGGGAAGTACCTGGCTATTCAGATCTAGTCACTAAACACGGCTAAAGCCATTTCAAGCAACGTTTCAATTCTGAATGGTGGTCGTACACCAGGGTGATACTAAGAGTATCTTCCACTCTGGAAGGTGCCGCAAATATACTATATATTATTTTAAATAATTAATTGTGAAATTACACAAATCAATTAAATAAAATTTATTTGCGCACGCCGGGTTCGGAATGGGGTACGACCATAAAGAAAGCGGGTTTCGGCTTCCTGGTTAGTCGGCGCATGGACGGCCGACTGGCGCGGCCGCGCCGACGAGAATGTTTGTATGTCAACGTATGAGGTCGAACACAATGAAGACAGGTTCAGATTTGTGTCCGCGCGAAGCGGCGCCGAGAAGCTTTACCGGAATGAATTCTTAATTCCTGCTCGCCGGTGACGCCGGTCAGTGAAACTCGGTGTTGTTATGTGCATGATTTTTACCACGTTTTCATGGATTTTTGGTTATTTTATGATTTGGTGTTCTCTATGGTCACCTCCACGGTTATTTAAAAACTATGTCAAACATGTCTTTAACTAACAAAAGTGTGTACTTTTGATTGGATTGCTGATTGAAATCAGGAATGTTATTCTTAAACTTCAGTTTAGTATTTTTTTTCCCTGAAACATGGTTTTTCATTTTGGCAACACTGGTGAAGCTTGTTTCTTGTTTTGAAGGAAGTCTATTATCAAAATGCGCGATCTATTAATAGCCGCTGTTTTCAACAAATCGCCAATCTGGGATAAAAGAGATGTATTTCATAGCAACAGAAATGTTGTTGACAAGTGCTGGAAACATAACATAACATTTTGAAATAACCTCAAATGTCACAAGTAAATTCCTTTTAGGCGTGCGTGTACAGAATATTATCACGTTCTCCTGAGTTTTTTAAAAATATTTAAAGATAAAAAATTCGTCTGCATTGTATGAGGGTGATAAATACTAAATATTTTGTATGTATATTGAGTATTAAATAACATTTGCTGTTATTACAAAATATAAGCTGACAGCCGTTGTCAGGCTACCGCGCAGGTTGCGCAGGTTTTATCCGCGTTCTGTATGTCCACAACTCGGCGCCAATTGCCGTCGACGGACTGGGGCACTGAGCGCCGTTAATCTGAAAGCCAAACCCGCTTTCTTTATGGTCGTACCCGCCCTACCGCTGGACCACACCGGCCGGTCTGCACCTATACTCACATGTTTAATGGCATGTTTACATGTTTAATGGCATTTCTATGAAAATTTTCATCCCCTTTGTTTTGAACTAGCATTGCATCTTTTGGTTGGAAAGAGTGCCCTTATTCAATTTTTCACAAATTTTACACGGATTTTTATCTTAATTTTTATTATATTCTGCATTTTCAAAATTTTCTCTTATTCAAGAATCTTTTTTTGTTGACCATAAATATGTTCATACTTGTTTACTTCATTAAACAAATCCACACTATCTTGTAATCCTTCTCTATCAATCTTGCTAAGAATTCTGGTAGTCCGGAAGCAATGAGATCTATCAAAGTAAAGAGATCTTCTCATATCCAATGGAAGGTTTTTCTTTTCTCATAGCATAATCTAACAGAGAACCATCTTTGTATCTAAATAATAGTGCATATGTTATAGGATGATATGGGTTAAATAAAAATGTTGATTTCATCGAATCAATAATATACGTACCATCAAAGTCAACTTGCATTCATTCTAAAATGGGTGATAAACTACTCGAAATAAACGATTCAAAATTAATAAAAGCTACCGCAAGTTCAGTAGGTACTTGGCTACTTGAATGGCTAATAATTTCCAATTTGCCTCCACGAGTCAAGCAAATAAAGGCATAAACCTCGCCTAGACAAGTAGACAGTGGATCGTTTTATTGTTATCGAGCTCGAATCCAATCGGATTACAGTTAGGTAAAATATCTAGTGTAATTTGTACCCGAAACCAACAATCTAGTTGGGTACTCGCTTTGATATCGCGGTGCTGGACAGTACGGTAAACCTCGGCTCGGGTAAACCGATGAACCGTAAACTGGATGCTCTAATTCAGTACGAATAGGGTTTAACTAGTTTATATTTATATAGGTTTCAATTTAATCGAGTTTAGCAAGCTGCGTAGAGCCTACATGCATTTTTTTTGCTTATGTGCCGGTATATCAGTTGCTCTTTATGCTCGCTAAGAGAGATATTTACGTCAGTCCATGTGTAAAGAAATACTAATGTACCTGGCCTATTTGAAAGTAAAGTAGCCTGTACAATTTTTTCCATTTAAAAAAAATATGAGTGCCGCATAAGAGTCCCAACTGATCCCAACCGCCTAGAGCCATTAAGACTACGGGATCCACAATTGCACAGAGAAAAATGTTATTCGAAAAAACGATCATTTTAATAGTAAAAACGGTTAAAAACGGGACTGAAGTTCTTGCGAACAAATTAACAGGGTTTCAATGTTTATTGGCGGGAACATGAAATAATAATTTGTTGGTATACGTAATTTCCTACGTATACCAACAAATTATTCTTACATTTTCCCGCCAATAAACATTTAAACACTGTTAATTTGTTCGTAAGAACTTCAGTCCCGTTTTTAACCGTTTTTACTATTAAAATGATAGTTTTTTCGAATAACATTTTTCTCGGTGTGGGTATGTTGATATGAGGCTGAAGGTAAGAGGGGAGTGAAAGGAGATGGGGAAGAGAAAGGTGGGGAAATACCTGGCGATTTAGATCTAGTCAGCAAATACTGCTATACAGCCATTTTAAGCAACGTTTCAATCCTTACTTGTGGTCTTACACCAGGGTGATACTAAGAGTATCTTCCACTTAGGAACGTGCCGCAAATGCGCCTTATATTATTTTAAATGAATTAATTGTGTAAACACAAATCAATCTAACACAAACACAAAACACTCTTGATTAATACAACTTGTATTTTCATGTTTATTTTGTGTCAATTTTCATGTACACCTTTTTATCTTTTTTTAATGTTTGAATTATTACCCTTCTCAGAACAGACATCGTCTAGTGAGGCGGGTAACTTACTTGCTTTTAAAATATTATTTTACCTCAACAAACGCCCGGGTTGACGGCAATGACATTATAAAAAAAAATAATAAAATGAAATTTTCTTGCGCACGCCGGGATATGAACCTCGTTCTCCGGATCACTATTGGAGAGTCTTGCCCCTCGACCACGAAGGCCGTCGAAACTATTGCAACATCGATTTTAGAACAATGTTAAGTTTCACTTCCGAAAATGACGGGTTGACTCTGGACGGGAAAAATGACATAACCCAATTTTTAACTTAACGCTTATATTTTTTTTAAATGCAAATTCTTCCAGAATTCTTAAATTTTATTTATTTTCTAGTAAATATTTTTTTCTGTAGGTACACTAATTTCTGAGACTGTTTGTGATTGATGTGAAAAATATTAACGTGGACCATAGTGCTCTTGATTTTTCCTTTCAACTATTTTGGTGTTGCCATCTAAAACCTTTAAACGATCGCAGAGCCCTTTTTTTTGTCTTCTATTTGTTGAAGTCTGTATCTTATCCAATAGCTGTTACATGCAGTAGCAGGTAGGTACCTACCTAAATAATACATATATCTGCATTCCCATACTCAACGTACAAACCAATGTTTCTAACCTAGTGCAATTTCCTGCACCGCATCGTGAATGCCCTGAGGTCTAGACTTCAAACATAAAATTCTTTGTTATTCCGACCATTTAAAATGCTGTTCTCTCGGGCATTTAATAATTCAAGACGAATCTACAATCTGCATATTAAGTAGCGGTAGGTAGACGGGGAGTCCCAGGTCTCAGTCCCAGATCCCAGGTTCCAGGTCCCCGCCAAGATTCAACGGTAAGTTATTGCTATTTCTGCGGAAAAACGCATTGGAATTCTATTTTACCACAGTTTTCCCTTGTCTCTTGGCCAGAAAACAGAAATAAGGATATCTTGCAGATACCTAAATGCATCACAGTGCACCAGCTGCATTCCACAAAACTTACCATAATATAAAATTTACGCTAAATAAATCATGGAGGGTAATTTTTTTGATGCGTTTCGTTTACAGTTCTTGCAAGTCTTGGCAATGTTTTATGATATTGAATAATAATAAATGCAAATAAATTGATTTGTCCTTACTTTATAATACGTTACTATTTATTAAGTTTTATTTTTTGGTTTCCTCTCCTATCAGAGGTTGGCTACTAACAGATAAATAACACGGGCATGTGCCTAGTATGGCGGCCATAAATTCCACAAATGTTATATTTACTATTCAAAGAATAAAGAAACATAAAAAAAAAAAAAATGTTAAATGTAATATATTATAATATATTATTTCGGCTACTGGCATTATACCTAGCTCTCTTATTAAAAATTTAGGCATATTAGATTTGTCAAAGAATTTGTATATAAAAATGCAAAAATCAGTCATTTTAAATACATGTAGAATTACGAAAGATTTTTTAAATATTTATATTGAGGGATCAGTAGGATTTATCGGTCAAATTCGGAATTCCACCGAGTCGAACCCTCTGATATAAAATATCTGGAGACGGTGAATTATATTCCCATTTAATAGTTTGGTAGATTAACGTGTTGTTCTTGTATTGTTTTGTATTAATTATACTTATATAATACACTTTCATAACGTGGATTTACTAGATGATCATTTATATGGAAAAGTGTATGAAAGGGTTTAGTTTTTCGGATATTCGGGTTTAGTTTTAGTTTACCCGGACCTGAAAATCTGGTGCGTAAAAATTTATTGTAATTAAATACACCGAAACAAAAGTAACGCTTACGACCATAAATTAATACGTCATTATGGAATGTATCGGAAGGATCTCCTATGCTTTTCCTATTTTAAAATTACTCTCCCCTTTACCTACTAATTAGATCTAAGACACATTAAAACTCATATCTCTGAGCCACGTTAGCATTAGCCGTTGTTGTTTTTTTTACATTAGCTCCACAGGAGATCCCGAGAAAAATAATTCCCATTAGGACCTATGTCATCTTTGGGGATACTGTGTGGAGGGTATTCTAATTGTTAGGAATCTGGGGGTTAGGATCTACAGGCGTGACAAACATATGAATTCATCCCTCCCACTGGGGTGCAAGGCGATGTTCCGAGAGACCAGCTGGAGAGATCAAAAGGTTTCCCTCAACCAGTCTCTCCCAATCCTGATAGCGGGCAGATGCATATACCGCCAAGACCCGGACAAACCTCACCCCCATGAAGCCGGTCACCCCTGCTAAGTCACCAAACGTATCGAACCATTTAGTGTGACCTATGGCAGAGGTGTTGGTTATCCAATAAATAGTTCCCGGGGAGGCGGTAACCCTACCCGCCTACCTAATTCAAAATTAATTACAAATAAATATTTTAATAATATAATAAAGGTAGATTCAGACTGGACGACGTACGTACGCATAGCTACGCCAAACAATGCTTAGCAACCCATACATTTTCTATGAAAATGGCCACAGACATCGCACGTCGCGATGCGTGTGACCAATGTGATTCTAAAACATAAATTTTCATTGAAAATCTATGGTTGCTAAGTAACCCAGATATTGTTAGGCGTAGCGATGCATACGTACGTTGACCCAGTCTGAATCTACCATAAATCTATTAAAACTTTTTTTTTGGTTTAATTACGTTTTTACCTTTCTACCTAGTTACCTAGTGAATTGGAATCAATCGAGCTACAAACCGGACCAAATCCAGAGTTGGTAAGGCCGACAATTATTTCGTACAACTGGTGCTTTAATTTCTTCGAATTTCAGAAAAATGCATATAAGAATCCCCTCCATTCATACATTAATTTAATCAAGATAATGAAAGTGACATTCAAATAGATGTATTTAAAAACTAAATAGCTCCTACATCTTGGTATTTTCCATGGAAGTTTAAAAATAATATTACGCTTAGATGGTTTAGCATGTAGAATGGATGAAACAAGAAAGTAATGTAAGGATAATGTAATATGACGCGGAAGATACTCTAGAGTTGAAGATACTCTCAGTATCACTATGGTGTAAGACCATCATCAAAATTGAAATGTTGTTTGAAATTGCATTTTTTTTATTTTTTTATTTATTTTTTTTTTATAGAGAATACCTCACAAGAGTCCCAACTGCTCCCGTATGGAGCCAGTGAGACTATGGCATCCCCAATTGGGGTATGTTGTGAGGCTGAAGGAAAGTGGGGAAGGGAAGGAGATGGGGAAGAGGAAGGTAGGAAAGTACCTGGCTATTCAGATCTAGTCACTAAACACGCCTAAAGCCATTATTAAGCAACGTCTCAATTCTGAATGGTGGTCTTACACCAGGGCGATACTGACAGTATCTTCCACTCTGGAACGTGCCGCAAATGTAGTATATATTATTTTTATTAATTAATTGTGAAATAACACAAATTAATCAAATAAAATTTATTTGCGCACGCAGGGTTCGAACCCGCAACCTTCCGATTGGGAGTCAAGTGTTGTTACCACTCGACCACGGACGGTCGTCGAGTGTAATTGTAATTGTCGCATTAGTTGTAATTGGTGAACAGATACCCAGGTTCTTCACCACCTTCCTCTTCCCCGTTTCATTCCATTCCCTTCAGCCTTACAACATACCCCAATTAGCGTTACCATAGTCTCACTGGCTCCAGACGGTTGGGAGCAGTTGTGACTATTGTGCGGTATTCAAATAAAAAAGTGAAAGCTGGAAGAAGTGTGATGGGCCACGTCGAGAGTAAAAATAACAGAAGAGTATGTTTGAGATAATGTACGAATGTGAATGAAGCAAGGAGTGTGTGCCAAGACACAGTTGTATGGCGTCCTATCCTCTCTGCCTACCCTACGTGAAAATGCGTGATTGTTTGTTAGCTAACAGCTTGATTATATTTGCAGAATATTAATAACAGGTAAACAACCACCCATAGCAAGTTTTCATGTCATTAATAGACATCGGATTATATGCACTAACAAAGTGCCAAAATATGCATGCAAATATGCACTTAAAAAGGCCGAAATATGCACTAAAAACTCTCGATATGCCCAAAATATGCACAATGCAAAATCAAAAACCATATGAATTTTATGTATTTTAATTAAAGACTGTCCAAAAGCAGCGAAATATTCTTAAAATATGCCGAATACGACCTCTCGATGTCAACTGACGTCATTGGTCAAAATTTAAAATTTGGCGCCATTTCTGGAGATACCTGTTTAGGCAGGGTATGGACCTGTGCCGTTGATGTAGGCAATGTTCTTCATGTCTTCAAGACTCGGGTTTTTAAGCAAAATAGCGTCTAATTTTTTACAAATCTTTTCTGATATTAAATTAGGACGGCGTTGGCAAGTTTGATAATTGTTTCCAGTATTTATATTGATTTAAATAGAGGAAGGTTTTTTGTTTCCAATTATTCTATGGCATCTGGTAACTTGTGGAAAAGTGTTGCGATGAGGGAGATATTATGTTTAATGGATGCGTCTTCAAATAGCTTGCTTGAATGAATTGCAAAGACCTCAGAACTGTCAAATCGATCAACGAAATCAACGAAATATGCACGATTGGGAAAAAAGGCTAAAATATGCATTAACGCCGTAATTAGAGAGTTATATGCATTTGCATATGCAAATACGCAAATGCATATAATCCGATGTCTAGTCATTAATAATTGGAATGGTAACTTCACCCGCAGTATCATTAGACTCTTCCACGGATTGGGCGGGCATTTCAGGAAGTGATGGCAATTTATTCCCTTCCGACCGGCAAAAAATGTCCGAAATTTGATGGGCCACACTAGTAAAGCTCTTACTTCAGTTATTGAAAACTATTTGAGTATTCCGACAGCGTGTCCGTGCATTCTCCGCTATTTGAGCCGATCAGTCTGTATTTCACTGTGCGACTTGTTTACTAAAAACTTAACTGTAACGAACTGACTGCGTGTTAACACAATTAAATTATTTTTAGTGGAATTAACAGACGAATTCAGAAAAGAGGTCTAGCTGGGAAATCACACAACTTTAAATAAAGATTTTTGTTCCGAGTAACAGACGGCATCCGCGGTCAAGTCTCTTAACTAGTGATCCGGAGGTCGGGGGTTCAGATCGCGACAAGCGTAGATTAATTTTACTTAATTGATTAGGTTTTTTTTATAATTTAATAATATAAAGTATATTTGCGGAACGTTCCAGAGTGGAAGATGCTCTCAGTTATCGCCTTGATGTAAGACCACCATTCAGAATTGAAACATTGTTTGAAATGGGTTTAGCCGTGTTTGATGACTAGATCTGAATAGCCAGGTTCTTCCCTATCTTCACCTTCCGTATCGCCTTCCCCTCCCCATTTGCCTTCAGCCTCACAACGTATCCCAATTGGGTATGCCATGGTCTCTCTGGCTCCAGACGGGAGCAGTTGGGACTCTTGTGAGGTATTCACATAAAAAAAACATTCACAACTCTGTGTTGATAGACATATTATGTACGATTATTATCAATTTTTATTCCTTTTTTTATTAACTCTACATAGGAGGCCTCGAGAAAAATAATTTTCCTCAGGGCCTATGTTCTTTGAAGATTTTGTGTGGAGGGTCGTTTTGAGGAGAGGAAGGCGTGAACATCGGTATTGGAGAGACCCATGTAGTACGAGGAAAAATAGTGGCCGGTAAATCGTTCCACAGCCGAGTCGTAGAAGCGACCCGTTCTCATTTCGTGACAAATGAATGTCAACCGTATACGTATGTTGAGCGCCCGCTTGGCGTGTTTCCCGACTGTGCACCGGTGCAGAGGGGATATATTCCCATTGATTAAATACGAATTTATTGACCTTCTTCAACTTGTCTCGATATAAATGACAAAAAATGTTATTTTATTTCAAATAATATGCCTTTTAGATGTGTTGTATTTTGTAAAGTGCTTATAACGTTCCCTGGCAACATTGATGATTTTTTCAGTGATGATACCACGATTAAGCTTCAGACGCTACACAAGCAAAAACACGCAAACGAGATTACGCCATCGATAAAACTATCATTCGACGAATCTGTTTAGATAACACGAGCGAAATTACTGATGGAAGATACCTCTTTTTGGGAAAGAGTTTATAAGTTGTAATTAAAATAGCTTTTAACGGTTGGGAAGCGTTTTTTTTTATTAGTAAGGCTGTAAATATTTACTGGAAAATTAACTGAGAAAATCACATCGAAAATCGTATCCTCTTATGGAAGTAGCAAACGTGCTATAAAATAGTAAACAATCAAAAGCTCTGCCTGTTGACTTACTTATAAAGCTGTTTTAATGTCTAAAACATAAACCGAACTATGTTTACAGTAATAATTAAACCCATCACCCCATGCTTCATCCCGATCCGCTGAGAGCTACGCTGTTACTTCTCTTTCGGTTACATGCGTCGTTTATGAGAAAGAGAAAGAACTTCCAGCGGAGCTATCAGTGGTAGGTAGGTACGGCTTTATGCAATGTTATGAATGGATTGCTTCCGGCAACTCATCCAACAAAGAGCCACTTGCATGCAGAGTTAAAACTAAAAGAGGGGGCGTAGAGGAGTTTTACGGAACACACGAGGCGGAGGAGTTGAACAGAAAACGAAAAAGGTCGGGGTTTGTATTTTGGAAACTAAGAACGTAAAGGGTAGAGAGTTTCAGTTCAGACTTTTTCTTTACGGGACAGAGGGGGCGGAGGAGTTGTACTGATAACTATAAAAGAGAGGATGTTTTTATTGACGTTTGAACAGTCAGACTTTACTGTGGCAAATTTATTTTCTAATACAATGAACAGTTAGTTGAAGCAGATGACGGAATTTATATCACAATGATTCAATCTCCAAGAAAGGAGGTAGCCGCCCCGGGAACCATTAATTGGGTAGAAAACGCCTCTGTCATAGGTCACCCTATGCGGTTCGCTACGTTTATTGACTTAAAAGGGGGGCCCGGGTTCATGGGGTGAGGTTTGACCAGGTGCTGGCGGAAGGATGGTGTCAGTGGGTGGCAGGCGTCGAGAGAGGCTGGTTTAGAGATTTATACCTGCCGGACTTTCTCGACCCATCACCATTACCTTGCACCGCAGTGGGAGGTATGGACTCTTACGCCCCTTACTCCTGGATGTACTGACCCCCTTACCCCTTGAGCGCGGAGGCCGTCACATTTCAATTCTTTCTCTCCCCTTTTAACCTTCATTTCCTTAAAAAAATATCCTCCACGCAACATCCCCAAAGATGACCTCTGTGGAGTTAATGTAAAAACCCTCCACCAGACAGTATACGCAATCTTGTTATTTACCTAATGGAAATAAATGTTAAGAGATAAAATCTCGCTTACTAACTGAAAATATGAAAGATGTTAAAGTCAAACCAACTAAAAACAAGTAAGCACATGTTTTCAGTTAGTTTAACTATATATAATTTAAATATTATCTACTGAATTCAGGGAAGAGATAGACGTGTATTGTTGGCATGTGTCCGTGTGTCCAAAGTAAGCTAAATCATCCCCTACTGCTGATAAATTTGATCAAACATTTTCAAACACCGAATTTATTTCTTGAACAGATAATCAATTTCATTGGCCTGTCGGAGCGTAGGACTAAAATGTCTCATTTAAATTGGCGACATCAGTTCACAACAACTGATATCTAAAACATCGACAGTCCCAATTGATGAATGAATGTGATTTTGCAATTTTGCAGTAGAGCTGTGAAGTTTCGTTTCTGCATTTTTATTGTTTTTGAAATCAACAATTTATAGCATACAAGAACAACAAAAAAATCCTTCATCCAAAATTCCGAAAACTCAGATTTTTAAATCCACAAAAAAAAACATTGTTCTTCGGGGACCGTCGATATGTTTCAGAAAAAAATAGAAGTAGCAAACACTTATAAAAGTAGGGGTTATTTCGATAATTTGTGCAATCAGATTGTTAAGTTATTTATTAAAAAAAATATTTCTTGTTACAAAGCAGATTAGCCACAAAATTCAATTTGGGTTATAAAACTCATCCCGTGATCCCCTTTCAGCGATCTCTTAAATATATCATATTTTTATAATTTTTAATTTATGTTTAATAAAAAGTGATAAATTGGTTTCTTTCGTTAGAAAGGCACCACGTCTCAAAAACCACAACTGTGTGAGTTACCACTTGTCTTAAAATATAATTTTTACTCCACCGTCAATGATTTTAACCGGCAAAAACTAAATGTCATTTTCATAGTTCAACGCAGTGGCGGTTAACCCATGCAAATGTATGGTATAGATATATCATCCTTAGTTGACTTCATCGCGGTACTCACACAGATGCACGCATAACTTACATACAGCGTGTTTCGTTAAGACTTTAATAAAAAAAAATACATTATGATTTTTATCACAATAATTCAGAGTTTGAAGCAAAAACTGTCGTTTAAAAAGTCCTTTATATAGAATGTTGTTTGACACGCCGAATATTGTTACACTTCATTATTATTAAAATACTGAAGGTTATTAACATAGTTTATCTGTATGTGAAAATCTTCAGGATTGAATTATATATATTGATAGATATGTTCATGTATTATCAGCATCAGCCATTGTCTATACCCTTTATCTCTTAGTTACCTTATTGTCTTTTTACCCAGTTAGTAGTTATTAGTTACCTTATTATCCTTATTACCTTTATCTATCAGTTATCTATTAGTTATCCTTTATCTATTAATTACTTTATACGTAATCCAATAAATAAATGAGATGAAAAGTAAAATAAACACTGATGCTCGCTTCTCTTCTTAACACAAGTGCCCGCTTCTAGAGAAGAGAAACATTTAGAAAAATCAGTGAGAACTTATTTTGTAATTTATTGTTATCAAGAGAGTATGTATGAGACGATGTATGAATGTGAATGAGGCAAATAGTGTGTGCCAAGACCGAGGTGTTTGGCGGTCCGTCCTCTCTGCCTACCCCTGCGGGGAAACGGCGTGTTGGTTAGTTAGTTAGTTGTTATCAACATTATTATACCTTGTAAACTTATTATTTAATATAAATAGATAAATAAAAAATTGTAGCAGGAAAAGTGACACAAAAATCTATATATTAACGATGTGAATTTAAAATAATTAAAAATGAGATTATTTCACTCGCGATATCATAAACATATCGATCTGAAACCATATATGAATAGGACATGCCAATATTATTTTATGGGCATCGTATACACTCATTGTCTCTCTTCCGCTAGTGACAATAAGTAGGCGTAAACAAGATAAAGGACTGATATTCGACGGTGGAAGCGTATACCATTGCACAAATAAATTTAATCCCAAGCTTTTCTATTGCTTCCAACGTTCGCTGCGTTACCTATACCTACGTTGATGACAGTGATTGTGCGTTTGAGGCACAATTTAACTCGTCCGCCGCCCGAGTTAAATCATCGTAATTCAAAAATGTTAGGTATATGGTATTTATAATTTTGTCAGTTAAAAATGTGTTCTGTTAATTACTGTACATGTGTTAATTAAGATTGTTTAGTAAAATTTAAAACATTTTTTTAATCATTGGTTTTCCCTACAGTTTAAAGTTTACAAAATAAATCATTATAACAACTAGACAGAAGTTACTTCTGAGGTACCTACAGAGTAATATATTACGGGTGTAAACGTCATGTCTCTTGATGGGCGTGTGAAAAGGATAATCATTAGACCAACCACATTGTACCCTACCTTCACACTTGTACCTAACGTCCGCATTGTAATACCGGTCAGCGGCCTAATTGGCATCGCGTTTGGATCCCACCCAGACGCCGTGAGTTCAATTCCTCGGCTGGCTAAGTCCTCCATCACGACCCAAGCAAAATTTTCCGCCAATGTTGTGGTAATAGGAGTTTGTCAAATATTGTCAGTTTTCTCATAACCCGAGAATGTTTGTCAATCTGTAACAAATAAATTGTAATAAAAGTAAAATATTTGAAAGCAGTTATCGGATTATCAATCAGCCTATATTGACGTAATGACATCGTGTCCTTAAATAACATCGAAAGTGTCAGGAGAGCAGAGGTATCTAATGTAATAAAAAAAATCGGAATATATATCCAAAGAGATTGCCGCTCTCCTGGACCTCCTACCATAATGTGCATATTTATACGCCAATTATTATTAGGGGGTTTCTCACCATCCTCCCAATAGCTTATCTACCCTAATAACGAATATTTTCGATTTACGATTTACGGTTTATTTATTTATTAAGTTGGAGTTTATAATTCGGTACTCGAAGCTATGAATAGTGGCTATATATTGGATAAGTTGGCCGAGTTTTCTAACCACTGCGAGTATTTTATTTTTATTTTTAAAAATATTCGTTATTAGGGTAGATAAGCTATTGGGAGGATGGTGAGAAACCCCCTTAATCACACTTATTATTAGGATTGATGCTGCCTTGCAAACAAGATTATAGCAGCATATTAGTTAATTGGAGCTGGGCTTAGAACCAGTTGTTTCGCAGAACTTAATAATACATGTGAAAATTTTATTCAAGTTGTGTGAAATGACTAATTCATAATCGAATAATAGCGGTACATTAATAGAACTTTAACAGAAGTTAAATAATGACTGACATTTTATCAATTGTTTTATGAAGTTCTGTGACACGACTGACCCTTTGTTGTCCTTTTGTCTGTGCTTTACCTCAGGTCATTTACTGCCTGCTCGCAGTTATTAATAGATAGGAGCATGCATGTCATAGCACTCAATCACAAACAGTCCTTCACCTATGATATCCCTCAAATCAGTTAGTGCAGGCACCTTTAAATAATTATGTTAGTACCTATCGCTTAAAAGAGTGGAATCACAACTGACGTTATTTGTAAAGATAAAGATGACGAAGATATATCAGTGATGAGTGATGACTTAATCCTTTATATTTTCTTCTTTTAGTACAGTGTAACGTCATCATCGTCACGAATTGAAACTCGAAGTAGGTTCAACAAACCTGATAAAACTTATTTAGGTATGTAATAATTTAATAAATTGTGCATAATTACTAATCAATGACAAAAGTCAAAACTTCAAATGATTTAATGAGCACTGCTAACACTAATACGGATATTAACAGAATTATTATAAGTACCTACTTACTGTAATATATGCAATTCTTAAGTTTTTTAAGGCACAGGCGAATGCGAAATTTCACGGCCAAATAATGCAACTATATTTTAAGATAGTACTGCGTAGGTACTTGTGTTGCCAATTGCATTAAGTGTTTTCTAATATTTATGGCTTGGGTTAGTACAAATTAGGTAGAAAAATAGTTTATTTTATTTTTTACTTTTTGTTTATTTAAATGTTTACTTAGATGGTCGGCAGGAGTGTCAATAAAAGATAAGATTAAAAGTAGCCTGGGTGTCACGGACATATACAGTAAGCTAGAGGCTCGACAGTTGAGATGGTATGGTCACATAAAACGGAGACCACAAGGCCACACAGTGAAGCATGCAATGTCTATGGAGCTTCATCGACGGTCATCCAGAGAAGACCAAAGAACTCCTGGATGACTCAATGCTCCAAAATCCTACGTAGAAACGGCCTGGATGAAAGCGATACCCAGAACCGAAGAAGCTACAACCCGAGAACGAGGAGAGCCGACCCCAACAGCCTACCTAGGCAATGAGTTGGGACGTGCAAGGAAGAAGAAGAAGAAGTACCTATGCATCTGCTTTAATTAGAAATCCGAATCAATAAATTGGTTACCATGAAACAGGCAGCCGCCTAGTATGCTGATTTAATCTTACTAATATTATAAACGCGAAAGTTTGTATAGATGTATGTATGTTTGTTACTCTTTCACGCAAAAACTACAGACTGGATTTTAATAAAACTTTACGATAATATATCTCATACATCAGAATGACATATAGGCTATAATTTATAAAGCTAGCTATTTTCCATATATTACAAATAATAATTATTGTAGAAAATGTCAAAATTTGATAATGACATTTTGAAAAACAATTATGGTTAAATCAATATTCTATTTTAGAAAATATTTAAATTAGTGAATTTATTTGAAATACTCGCCTTGAATCGAATCAAGAATTATAAATATTTTTAATAAATAGGTTAAGAATTTTGGTATAAACATAGATGGGACCTAGGAAAAGTAAATAGGCTACTCGAAGTAGGTACTAATCCTGCGCAGACGAAGTCGCGGGCAGTAGCTTGTATGTGATATATATGTAAATGTTTTAATTTATTATCATGTATTTTATAAATAAATAAATAAATAGGTTAAAAAAATAGTTTACTTAATTTATTACAGCGTAAAGTTTTGATATTGGCTTCGTATTTGAGTTGCAGCATGCGTCGAAATAAATTATGGTTAGACATAAAATTATATTTAATCCGATCGTGAACTTGATTCTATTTCAGAAATGACTTTGCCGGCGATGGAGAGCCGCAAATCACCTATATTACGCTATAAAACACGATCGATGGTAGAAGAACAGGGACTCATCGCATCGTTTCGATAAGGAGCCTCCGGGCATCACCATGTTAAGCTACTCCGGAGGCCCTCGTTGATTGCGGTCTCTCATCACACAGCCTACGCATTTATTATTATTTATTATATCACAAAGTAAAGTAAAATAAAATTAAATAGAACCAAAATAACACAACACACGAGGCAAAGTTATCTTACTAATCTTCTTACTATATCTTATCTTACTAATATTATAAACGCGAAAGTTTGTATGGATGTATGTATGTTTGTTACTCTTTAAATCGAAATTTAATGAATGGATTTTAATGAAACTTTACAATAATATAGCTCATACATCAGAATAACATATAGGCTATAATTTATAAAGCTAGCTATTTATTTTCAATATGTTGAAAATAATAATTATAGTTTAATAGGAAACGTAAAAATTTGAGAATGACATTTTGCAAAACAATGATTGTTAAATCAAAATTCTATTTTGGAAAATATTTTAATTAGTGAATTTATTTGAAGTACTCGCCTAATACTTTGAGTCAAGAATTATACATATTTTAAATAAATAGGTTAAGAATTTTGGTATAAACGTAGATGGGACCTAGGAAAAGAAAAAAGATTACTCGAAGTACTAATCCTACGCAAACGAAGTCGCGGGCAGAAGCTTGTAATATTATAAACGCCAAAGTTTGTATGGATGTATGTGTGTTTGTTACTCTTTCACGCAAAATTTAGTGAATGGATTTTAATGAAACTTTATAATAAAATAGCTCATACATCAGAACAACATATGGGCTATAATTTTAAATATATTGAAAATAATAATTATTGTAACAGAAAATGTCCAAAAATAGAATGACATTTTGCAAAACAATGATTGTTAAATCAAAATTCTATTTTAGAAAATATTTAAATTACCTAGTTAATTTATTTGAAGTACTCGCCTATTACTTTGAATCAAATCAAGAATTATAGATATTTTAAATAAATAAGTTAAGAATTTTGGTATAAACGTAGATGGGACCTATGAAA
Organism: Limnephilus auricula; assembly: GCA_951813805.1. Taxonomy (NCBI): domain Eukaryota; kingdom Metazoa; phylum Arthropoda; class Insecta; order Trichoptera; family Limnephilidae; genus Limnephilus; species Limnephilus auricula. The sequence continues at coordinate 29,685,628 of OX638390.1, forward strand.
AGAAAATAGATTACTCGAAGTACTAATCTTACGCAGACGAAGTCGCGGGCAGAAGCTAGTTCTTAAGAGGCTAGACTTTGAACGACACGCGGAACACACGCGTCTGTCATTCTGTCCCGCTCACAATAAGCTCACGCACACTTACAATACATGCGAATGCGAAATGTGCTAATAAGACAACGCTCAAATTTACCTACAGAAATCGCTCGAAAAGGGGTTTATGGAAAATACACTTTTCTACACCGAAACTTTCACGAAATTGAAATTTAAAAAAAAAAATATTTTTTAGAAAGAAGAAGTTACGTCGGTAGCTTTTTATAATTTTATAACTCTTTATGAGAGTTGAGTTAGCAGCACTTTTTCCTTAAATAATATTTTTTGATAAATCGTACATGTATGACAGTGAATGTTTACGTTAATACGAAACGCATCGAAAATTCGAAAACATACCGACATAGTTTTCACCCTCTAGAAGGCAGTATAAAAAAAATATATTCATTTTGTGCAATTTTTGATGTAGCAAAGTGTTTTTTCCCGGGCGTCTTTTTTGTATGGGCCGAAAAGCGAAGTCTATCGTCTTAATCATTTTGAATTGAATTCTGTACATAAGTTCCACACACCATCAGCAAGAACTTGGGCCAGTGTCGGTGGTACAACGACATCCCTGTGAGGCTGAACGGAGCCAATGGGGGAATTACATGGGTAGGAGAAAGGTTGGAAAGAACCTGGCTATTCTGAGCTTGTCAATAAACACGGCTAAAGTTATTTAAAGCAACGTTACGATTCAAGCATTGGAAAATAAAACGATATAGCTGCATAAATATTATAAAATATATGTTTGAAGTATGATGATTACATCATATTAGAAAATTCGCAGCTTTATCCGAGGCGATTACCTGAATGTCGAGAAATGCCGACAGAATTCTAATTATTTTCAAAAAGTCGATCGCAACAACCTGTTGCTATATTTTATGGAGTTTTGTGGAGACATTATAAAGCTGCAATTTAAGACTTCATGGAATTATGCATAAATTAATAGATATTTGACAACCTTCGTATTGCAGGGGTTATAAAAATAAAAGGATTTTAGAATAAATTTTAGGCTCGGAGGATTCGTCGCATAGAATCGATTTAGTAGTGACCAAATCGATATTTATTTTTGAAGGAACCCCATCCATATGAGGTCATATTAATGTCAACTGAGAATCAACACAACTCAACAACTCTTTAAAAAGTCGTTAAAAGCTGTGATTTTTTTAATAACCCTTACCCTAACCTAACATAACCTATTTAACCAATTTTTTTTTTTCATAACTTTTAATGAATTTTCAAAGGGGGTGTTGAGTTGAATTATCCGGTCACCGAGGTCATAATATAATACAAATAAAACTTTACAATATGCGACAAAGTAAATATATAAAAAAAAAACCATCATAATAATAGCAAACGTACCTTTTCTGTAAAAAAAACGAATAACATGAGACATGATTTGAGATATTCACAGCCAAAAGTTTTACCGTAAAATTTTATGTTTTTTTATTTATTTTTTTATTTTTTTATTTAACATTCTTTTTTTTACATATTTCAACATTAAGTCCCGTTAAACTGATTTATATCAGTTTGTCAACGGGTTCTTTTACAAATAATTTTTAGAGAATTTATAAAATATACATTATATATACATACATCCACATATTTTTACATATATAAAATAAAGAGCAGAGGAAAAACGAAAGAAAAAAGAAGAAAAAAGATTATAAAAATGGAAAAAACATTAAATACGAAAATTAGAAATACGGACGTTAGTACAAAAAAATTCTTTCACATAACTAAAATATGCTTATTATTTTAGTTATGCCGCGTTGCGCTTAATCCTTCTTTAGACAATGTTTCTGACATCGTTACAGTGTCCATCATCAGATCAGATAAATTAGTTGTATGTAAAAAATGAAAATAAATTGATTTGTCAAATTTCGCCGATATTCGTATTTATAATTGTAGGGAAAGAAATTAAGTGTTCGGATACACGCACAGAAAAATATGCAAATCTGTGGGTGTATAGAGCACAAGCCGGTGAGATAGCTATCGGTTGCTAAAAATCAATAAATCATCGTATCAATTAATTAGTGACCGAAAGATTTAGTTACAATCATTTTGAATTTAATGTTATCGTATTGAATATTTAACTTTACAAAATGATGAATAAACCGTTAAGCTGAAAGTATATATTAAAACTAGCTGTCCCGCCCACGCGTTACTGTGGCTAACGAAATACAACGCCATCTATCGGATGGTTACCTAACGTGTTAACCAAGTGTTGTGTCAATAAATTAACCCACACCGCCATCTCTCATCATAGAAACTTCTGGAACCTACAAATAATTCTCCCATAAAAAACATTTAACTCGCAATAATAAATATTGAGAACAATAATCGAGATAAAAAACTATCCTATCTTTTAAGTTGGACCAAATTAGATACAGTAAGCCAAATTTCATAAAAATCGGTTAAGTAGTTTCGGAGTTTATCCTGGACGAACATTGTGACACGAGATTTTTATATATAAAGAAGAAGATATATTTGCCTCGGGATCCATAGCCTATTAAAAATATTTGAAGTTTTTTAAAATTTATAATAAAAAAAAATTCTTTTTAATATGAAGATTTACCTTTTTGGTAAAAAATTAGAGAGGATTAGAAAATTACCTTTCCGACGTTTACTGGTTTTCTTCTTCTGTTTTATTTTCCCATTTCTCCTTCAGTTAAAAGTGTTTTAAATTTAACAGAACTATTTACGATACATTAATAATGTTTATCAGTTGTTTAAAACACGTTTATTAGTAAGGCCCTTAGTTTTTATCTTTTTGTCCGTTTTGTTGAGCTAGTTTAAAAGAAAAACTAAATACTAACAAGAAATTAGAGAAGAACAGATCAGAAGTTTGGAGTGTCTTAATTGGTTTTAATTTTACCTTTTACCTATCCGTTAAATTTGTGAAAAATAATAACAATATCTAAAAAAATATACTATATTGAAGAAGAAGATATATTATAATAATCTAAACGAAAATATGAAAAATACCAAGACCAAAAATAAAAGAAAACGGTCGCAACTAAGACTCGAACCCAGAACCTCTCGTCTTACTATTATTAATATTCATAAAAAAATAATTTTGGTATATTCTTTATCGTTTATCTGAAATACTTCTTCTTTTTTGTAATTCTTTTTTTTTCGTGGCATTTCAAAAAGAAATTCCAATTTTGAAAATTGAAAATGTATTTAACCGAATTTATTATGTTAATTAATTAATAGTTTATACGGTGAAATTGGAGCTTTGCGAATAATTTTTCGTCACAGTTTCAAGGCATTTCTGCAAACTCTGCAGTGCTGCTTTTAATCAGATGCTCGTGGCCGATACTACCGGACTATCTGGTATAATGTCTAATGGCTTCTCTAGAGTGGTTTTATCGACATGTTTTCTGCGGCGCCTCCCGGCCGAGCTACACCGGGGCTCTCGGCGGCCGGCCGGGCAATGATGGCAATGACGTCCCGCGTCCTCCGGTATAAAAACAGATTAGTTCCGAAGCCGGCAGCAGTCCACCATGGCACGTCTCACGGTGATGTTAGTGCCCTTGGCATTCGCGCTTATAGCTGCAGGTGCGTAGCATTAAAACATATTATTATTATTTACATAATAAGTACCTACTCACATTATCTTTAACTGCTTCTTTACAATTGGTAACGAGGGTTGCAATAGTCATTAGAAAATTCGGCGCCCTTAACTTTTTTCCCTTCTGAAATACATTTTAGCGCGTTTTTGTTACCAAATTTTCAAGTTAATTCCCTTTAACGCTCTTGTGACAAGATTGCAGAAGTTTTAAATATATCCGTTAGAACATTCCTTTGACTTTATCATAATTTATATATTTTTGGGTTATTATGTCGTTTTGCGTTTCCTCCTTCTTCAACCATGATTTTGGACACTGTATCGCTGTCCGAAATGTTGGCTAAAGAAGGAGATTTTGGCTATGAAAATCTAAAAATCATATTCCATTGACCGTTTTCACCGGCTCCTGTGACAGGTTTGCTAAATTCCCTTAATAAAATTATCATATTTATTGCAGAAGTATTTTACTTATCAATTTCTGTACCGTACAGAAGAACGTTACATTGATTACTGGTATCACATTACTTTGCAGGTGCATTGTTTTAAATTTTTGTTCAACATGATCGAGTGATCCGAAACGTCGGATTTCCACCTAGACGTTACGGATTTAAACCTCTGCCTAGCTAAGTCCTTCATAATTGCTAAGGCAACATTTTCTGCTTATAATAATGGCTTTAAAAGTAATTCAAATACTACCAAGTTATTTGTAACCTGGTAATGTTTGTCTTTCCCTTCCTTCAAACAAAAATTAATTATGGTGATTGGATTCAAGTGAAAATATATTTGGCTATTAGAAATTAAGTTGAGTAGTGAATTAATTTGGTTATGTATGTATGTAAGAGTTTTGAAGATTACTTTAAATATTTACTTCTACTAAAGTTAATTAAAAAATGTTTATATTAACTGGGGCTCTAAAAATTTTTTTGACCTCTGCTTTATTTTTTTGAATGCATAATAACTTTTCATTAATTAGTTTCCCGTGCATTTTTATTCAAATGAGATCCTGTATCTTAAAATTAATTTATTGTAAACATTTTAATATGCATTTCATTATTTTTAATTGATTTAAATAATCAACAAATATAATGGTAGCAGCTTATAAAACAAATTAAAAATAAGAGTTTTACACATTTTTGGCCCATTTTGTAAAAAAAGTACTTATTATAAGTCTAAATTTATTGCTCCTAATTTAGACTTTTGTCGAATATATTGATTTTATATTTGATACATTAAACTTCAATATGAGGTAGAGATTAACAAGTTTCGATAACTCAAATTCAAAAAAAAATATAACATTGATTTATGGTAATCCCAAACTTACGAACACTTCACGAACCATGTTATTTTCTTAGAACAAAAAACTTTGTTTCTTTAATACTAGATCTTAGATTTAGCTCAACGTCCTTGAAACTAAAGTAACGTCAACGATTCTTCCGAAACACGTATGATCTTGACTCATTCGGTATCTATTACTTGTTTTTAAGTATAAAACTTGTTTTTTTAAACTTACAATTGATCACGGCATAAGTATGAACTCAGATTCGGTTGAAAAACATCGTGACGAGGAAGTCAGTGAAAACAAATAGTTGAAGGATGATTCAAATAAATTATTTTCAATCATTGCAAATATTTGATATGACGCGATGTGAAGAATACATCATTAAATAATTATATTTATTTAATACAACTAACGAACTGTTAATCACTTCATTACTATTTACGATGACGAATGTAAAGAAGTTGCGTTTGAAGAATATTTTCTTATTTTCAAGTAAATAAAAATCACGTAGTTGGGATTAAAATATTAATCGTTAATTTGTTATTTAGTTAAACAATGGACAACCTTGACAACTTTACTTACGACGGACATTATGCTTTATATTATATCCGTTTTTTGTTAACTGGTCAAGGGCGTCAAGACTTAATGTATTTCTTCAACTTCAACAAAAAAGAAAATTGAATGAAAACACAGCGAGTAAAGTGACGCGTGACGATGTCATGTAATTTTTATGTTTTCGGAATACAACATCCCTTGATACGCCATTTTTTTGTTATTTTTGTAAAGCGGATGGACAATACAAACGTTGTTTCCTGTTTCCTGTGGTAATTTATCGACGCGAAAAGTTTATTATACTAAAATATACAACCAGCTAGTTAGGTAAAACTGATACGGTATGTTAACGCTAACGTTAATGCTAACTGGTGTGTTTTTTATGTGCCAGAGTTGAAACACTCGTTGAATAATAAAATAAACCTGTTTTTGGGTTTTTTTCGAAAATAGGTACCTACAAGTACGCAGGTATTTACAGCATTTCTGTGACATTCTCAGGCTTTCTTTACAAATAAGAAAAAGTTTCCTATTTCATTTAAATGTTTTCCAAAAATGAAGCCATTTAACACTCGATCAATAACGATTCAATACGACTGCCCTTATTTTTTTCGAATTACGCTGAATACTTCAGAACTTTTTAACACTTTGAACTTGACAGCGATATGCGAAAGAAACTAAACTAAACATCTTTGGACTTGAAAAGCCAATTATGACATTGACCAGAAACAAAATTATCACATTAATGACAATGACCGACGTTGAATAGATTTTACGTTCGTTTGTTTCTAATTTATGTCGAAACAAGAACATCAAAAGCAGTTTCGGTATTCTCAAGAATGACATGTGACCCGAGACATCCAATTACAGCAAGACCTGGCAACACAAACTCCATGTTTAAAAACAAGCATAAGCTACTAGTTATTTAAATAATATGTCACATTAATTTATTTATGCAAATTTTATCATTAGATGAGAAGTTACTATATAAATATCAGCTTCACTTTAATTGGACAACAATTTTATTAATATTTTTTCAATTTGGATACTTTGAAGGGAAGATAAATAAAGCCTTTATAGCTTTTGAGATGACGAAATTTTTTGTTCAGTAAACAAACAAATTCGTAATACATTACAAAATATAAAGTTGTTGTGTGTTATTCTGCACAAATTGAAATGTTTAGGTAACTTTAAATTGTTTTAAATGCTGGTGCTGTGAAATTAGGTAATTTGATGTTGATTTTTAAATTTGGCATATTTTACAAAAGACACCTGCTTTTACGACAGATCGAAGATCAAAATCTGTAAACAGTGTATTTTCTTTGAGCTTCAGCGATGAATGTCAAAAATAATAAAAAAAAATATCTTTTAGAAAATGCACAATTCACAATATGAAAACAATAAAACTTGCTACCTTTTGGGAGCGAATTTCAAAATTAATGCTAAATAATTGGCAGATTGCTTTCTGAAAAAAAAATTGCCTTGTATTCTGGATAGAGAAGATGAAATGATTTCACTGAATTCAACCATTTATTTTTAGTAAATATGTTTTTAAGAACAATATTTTGTTCGAATGATTTGAGATATTCACGGCCAAAAGTGTTGTTATGATTTATTTTTAGGGTGTTATGCCTTATTGCGCTACCTCCTTCGTTAGCCAACAGTGTCCAGTATCAAGCTTTACACCTCTTTCTTTAGCCATCGTTTCGCAGAGCATTTCTATATATATATTTTTTTCGCTTGCTTTCAATAATGTTGGTTGAAACAGCTATTATAAAATATCTAAGCGCGTTTCTGTCAATAACGGATAGTGCATCAATAATCTCAGCAAGTGGAGCAAATGGAAAACCATCCGATTTAAACTTTTGTTCCCTCAACATTATTTCATATGTCACGTACGACGCAACTAGAAGATGTTAAGTTAGAAAAAACGAGACCTCAGAATTGCGGCATTTTGTTTGTTACACTTGAATACAAGCCAGTTTTCTATCAATGTCATTATCTTTACTTCAGTCCACTTCGCTTGCTTCACATTTCACATCACTTCATTAAACTCAAACAATCATTACCATTACAATCATACCACGAAACCACAAAGTGCGCAGAGCATTCTAACGGCTTGTTTCTGATTTATCAGTTAACCGTAAACTATTGGTCGGTTGCCACAGAGTTAAGTCACGTACAGTGAAAATAAATACACATAAAGCCTACGTAGGGTTTTTTCTATCAACAGATTTAGAAGACCGCTTAGAAGATATTTACACGAACTTGGTAACCGTTATATTTGATTGACGAGTATTTTTCGTGAGTTAGTACTTATGCCCTTTATTGAGAGCAAGTAACTACCATTCTGCGGTGAATACAATAAAAGTCATCAACTACGTATATAATTAAAATATCCAGATTTTGCTTAATATTACCAGCAACTAATATTGTAAATAGATTTCTCTGTGGTTCTTTGATTTGATTTGTTTTACTTATCTTTTATTCCTGTTTTACCATGTTAATCATTTTCTTTAAATATAACAATATAATGTATAGATTCCTGTTTTACCATAGTAACAATTTTCCTTCATTTAATAGAGCAATATCTGTAGATGCATCTTTTATCATCTCAATTATTTTTGTTTTTACTAGACTACATTTTCTCTCTTCAATTTTATTAGACTAGAAAAATTTGGTAAAAAAAAAACAGATGACAATTCTACAAAATAGAGCTATGAGAACTATATTGAAGAAAAATAGGTACAAAAATTAAGAAAATGTTGAGAAGTTAAATATGTTGTCATTTAAACAAATTATTTACTTTAATACTATATTGTTAATCTACAAGATAATCAAAGGACATACGTCTATTGAATTCCTAAGAAAAAATGATAAACTGCAAAACAAACACACACATGAAACGAGGAAAGAAATGAATTGAGACTCTCCTTCAGGAAAAAAACACAGAGTCAAAACTCGTTGATGTACGGAGCGTTGAAGATATTTGGAGAATTACCAAAAGAAATAAAATTAGAGGAAAACATAAAAACATTTAAAATTAAATTACGTAAATATGTGATTTATGTTTTGTAAATGTATTACTTATATATTTACAAAACAATAATCTTTTTTGCAATGAAAACATTGTTATACCTGATTTTTAATGAGATACATAGCTGCTAAGTTTATAAATGTAACATTTTTTTTTAAATTAAAAATAGTAGGTAATAGATACGTGAATTAATAAAAAAAGTCCTTCATTATACACCATAGCCCCAATAAATTTTTTGATTTATTTTTATTGAAAATATCTCGGTTTATTTTATAACTGGGCTTCTGATATATTGTTAAATAAAATGATCTTAGTTATTGTATGACTGAATTAGAAGAAACGGAACCTGTTAAAAACCGCGAATAAAATATGTGATTCGTAATGATAATTATTGTTGTTCTACAGAAACTGCTTTCTACATCCCTAAGTCGTTCTATGTGATTGACCAGTCCGGGGCCATGTCTGCCCCGGTGATGCTGCTGGGAGAGAAGTCCATCTTCAGGGCCCGACGCTCCGCCTCCTCGGTTACATCGTCTGCATCCAGCTCATCCAGCTCTGGTGGAGGATACGGTCAGACCTTCAGCTCCAGTTCCAGCAACGCTAACAGCAGTGAGTACAACAACAATAATATCATTTGTACGATTGTCAAGAAAACAAAACCAGGAAAACTGTTTGTGGAATGAGATTCTGTTCAGAAACACAAGCATTTCCCTATTAAAATTTCATTCACTTTGATTAGTATTTATGTTCACTGCAAGGGGAATATCTCACTCCACATTATTGCATACTGAGGAATATCCTATAATATATTTATTCGCTGTCTTAACAGCGGCACCCAAGACGAGGTGTCATGGACTGATATTTATAATTAAAAATTCGCACATTTTCTTGAAAGGGCTCATAAGTCCGCCACCGAAACAATCTGAAATTTTCCAATATTCTGAGCGATTTATTCAGCAATAATATGAGGTACGGTTTTAGCGAAACCTGATCTGCATTAGGTATAAAGAATTAAAGTGGTGATTACAAAGTAATCGTTTTATTAAAAAAAAGGCAGGAAGATATTAAATTATCTATGCTGGCGATGTTTTAGTAGTCTCCTGAAACATAAAGACTGATGCCATCCAAAATGCCTCATCATGGAATTCCATGGAGATGAAAGACAGAAGTAGCGAAAAAAAATCATAGGTATAATAAATATGCCTATTCGATGTCCAGATCTAAATATCCTTTCTAACCCTCCTCCTTCATCTTTCTCACTTCTTTCCACCTCAGAACATTACACAATTGATCCATTCCAGAGTCACCATATTAATTGATCCCGAATAGCATGAGAAGGCTTAAGTAATCTTTATCCTCGGAAACTATACGAGTACTAAGCACGTAACGCTTACATATTTCTTATTTAAGAGGCTAGACTTTGAACGACACGCAGAACACCCGCGTCTGTCATTCTGTCCCGCTCATAATAAGCTCACGCACACTTACAATACATGCGAATGCGAAATGTGCGAATGAGACAACGCTCAAATTTACCTACAGAAATCGCTCGAAAAGGGGTTTATGGAGAATATACTTTTCTACACCGAAACTTTCACGAAATTGAAATTAAAAAAAAAAAAATATTTTTTAGAAAGAAGAAGCTACGTCGGTAGCTTTTTATAATTTTATAATTCTTTATGAGAGTTGAGTTAGCAGCACTTTTTCCTTAAATAATATTTTTTGATAAATCGTACATGTTTGACAGTGAATGTTTACGTTAATACAAAACGCATCGAAAATTCGAAAACATACCGACATAGTTTTCCCCCTCTAGAAGGCAGTATAAAAAAATATATTCATTTTGTGCAATTTTCGATGTAGAAAGGTGTTTTTTCCCGGGCGTCCTTTTTGTATGGGCCGAAAAGCGAAGTCTATCGTATTAAGTACTGTTATTTTGATCTTCACAAAAATTATGTTTTTAATGATATTTACCAATCTCCTCAATATTATTAGCATTTCAACGGACATATGGTTTTTTGTGCTTACTATACGATGTATTTGCTTTAATTTATTTACTCAGTGATTAGTAAAAAAATAATTATTTGTGAAAGGAAATCTAAAAAAACTTATTAACATTTTATAAATCAAGTAAGTAAATATGAATTCATGCAAATATACCTCATCGAAAAATGAAGGAGACAGAATCCATCACTCGTCCCATTTTAATGGCACTGTTTACATATTTAAAAATATATATATAAATTCGACTACCATAATACGGGCATTTGCCTAGTTTGGTAGTCAAAAAGCCATATAAAACAAACCTGTAACAAAAAAATGAAAAAAGAAAATGAAAAAAAAAAAAATTAAAGATAAGACTTTAAATATATTTTATTTATAAGCAATAATTATTAGCCTGAAACACTCATACACATTGAAAAAATCTTCCGAGAAAAGTTACATGCCGCTGACGGGATTCGAACCCGTGTTTCTTCAACAGATTTATCAATGTGGTTGAGTGTTTCAGGCTAATAATTATTGCTTTTAATAATTGTTACCCTTTGTTCTGTGCATAAAAATCTTGTCATAAACATTCGTTTATCAATTAAAAAATAATAATAAAACTTTATTTTGTCATAAACGTATACGAATAATCACATTAAATTGAATATTAATGCATTAATTGATTAGAAACTGGTGTCTAGTGAAAAGGAATTTGAAGATATTCATAAAACAAGGAAGTGTTTTATGATTGGAAGTAAACATAAAATAGGAAGGTTTACCACAGATTTATTTACACTTAATTACACTTCCTTGTTTTATGATTGGAAGTAAACATAAAATAGGAAGGTTTACCACAGATTTATAAAACTGGATCTTCTCAGATATACTTAAAGATCAATTTGTTAATGTGATATATAGTATATATATAATAATAATAATTTAGTGGAACAGTATTTAAGAGCCATTGACCAGCGGCTGAGAATAAAAGTTTAAAAATGCTTGCAACTGTACAGGGAGATTCCGATGAGAAAGATCGATTATTCCCCGTATCAAATTTTTAATTACATTCAATTCCTACATTCAAGTAAGCAATAAAAATGCTCAAAACGCACGATGATAAATTCTTGTAAGTCTTTTTTCATCATAAGTCAATAGTCTAGGATTTGATTTAAAAAGGACCAATTTTTGGTATTCTCTGGTAATTACCCTCTTAATAAGTAAAATTTGTTAAAGAAATTTTAAAATAGAAACTGCGAAGAAGACTAATAAAAACTAAAATCAGTGTATATTTATGAGATATGTTATTATAGTGTTTTTGTAACTAAATTTCGAGCAGTTGAACACATCTAATATTTCTGAGACAGCATTAATAATTGCATGCAATCTAGGTATAAGCCAGTATTTAATCTATTCAGTCTTGATATTGTTGTTGCAATTAAAATTAATTTTTGATCGATTTTTTCTAGTTGGTACTTGGAAACTGAATAAATCTGTCTATAATACCATTAAAAACTTAATAAAAAAATGGTTAACGATACGTGGATGATGTATTACGTTACGTGAACAAAAATGTGAAGCGATTAATGCCAATGTAGCTATAGTGTTAGAAAATTATAACTTGTAACACCTTAGTTTGCCGCAAGTTGCGCAAATTCATTAACTTGCCATCTATATATAGAGAATATCTCATAATATTCCAGGCGCAAACATTTTGATACCTAAACATTTTGATGTAACTAACAGTGGTGTGAAGTATTTTTAACGATTTTAACATTTCTTTTTAAATAGGATAGTATTTTTCAAACGAAGCGCTTTCGAAAACGCCTCTGACAACTTAACATAAATTGGCGATCCTTTTCGGATTAAAGAACGAAGAGTTAAATCAATTATATTATTTATGTAAATATTTCTTCATCCCTTAATCATTTCCAGATGCTGGATTTGGCTACAACCCCCACAATTCGGGCCCCCCGAGCTACCAGCCGGGCTACAACGGCCCCCCTCCCACCGTGCACCACGCCGCGCCCCCACCGCACTCGGGCCCCCCTAGCTATAATCAGGGCGGCTACAATGGGCCTCCGCAGAACGTTCACCATTCTGCCCCCCCTCAGCATGTGGAGACACAGTAAGTTAATATTTATCCATACGCATGAGCATGGTTAAATCATAACCTTAACATGTTTTAAAATAAAATACAATATTATGGGTAGTATCCCTAGCACATTAAACGTTTCTAAAAAAGGTTAAAATCTTTGCTTAGAAAACAAAAGAAATGTTGCGTTTTTTATTTACTCAGTGATTAGTAAATAAAATTAAAACTAAAAAAATATGCGAAAAATTAAAAAAAATATAATTTTTCTAGAAATCATGCATCATGCAAAACAATTCGAGGAATCTTTTATCACATGACGGAAAGAAAACATGTGTAAATAGAAGCTTACTGCCGAAGGTAGTAGGACTAATAACCTTTGACTTGGACATAAGTATATGTACATGAAAAATACCAATAGACTAGTAAATATGAAAGGATACCGAAACTCCAATTTCACGAATGACAAAAAACAACCCAAACCAAAAAAACAAATCAAATGTTTTCACTGTAATATAGATATATTTTCAAATGTCTTTTAAAACTTAAAAAAAAAGTATTTTTGTTTGACTGAGAACACAAGAACTGGAGTGGACACCAATCGAGCCAAATCCTGATTGAGCAAGACCGATATTTATTGCGTATATTAACTGCTGTAATGTCATCGAATTTCAGAGAAATGCCTACATGTCCGCGTGTATGGACGTGATGGCCATCAAAAATTGAAATAATGCGTTGTCATCGACGACATGTCTTTCTGCTGAGTTTCAGCGTCGGGAAGTGGGTTAATTTCCATTTGAAACAAACAAAAGGGAAATTCAACTAGATGTGTTTAAAAAAGTTGAAAAAATAAAAGTTTTTAAGCTATAATGTGCGTACGAATACCATGATTCTATGAATTTAGTGCATTTATAAATATTTACTAGTTTAACGTACGAATTAACGACTCGCGAATAGATATTCACGGATATTCGTAAATGCAGATGATTTCATATTCCATAATCAAGATTTGATCAAAGTAAATGTATTCCATCATCGTTGATGTCATGTTTAGGTAATATTTAGTGAGAAACGTGAGATGTGCAATTGAATGGGGAACGTCATTAAGGTCATGTTTTGAGTACCTTTGAATTGTTTGATGTCAATGCATTGTAAAGAAATGATGTACTATGTTAAATTCAAAAGTATAGCATCTTACAATCATGGTCCCTGGTTCCATTTTATGGGAACTCACAGCAAACATCAACAAAAGGGTTGTCAATGGTAGAAAATTATGAAATTATTTTAAAATACTACTAACGATACATTGAGAGTGACTTTTTTTATGAAATTATGCCAGTGTCTATCGAGATGTGAAAAACTTCTAATTTTACGAAGCTCCAATAATACAGCGTTTGGTTTGTAGCAAGTTTTTTACCAGTCGCACTTGATTACCTACCGAATCTCTAAAGTCCATTATTTTGGTATTCTTTGTTACAAGTACCGTCGTTTTTCATCAAGTAAACTTTTAACAGAGGGTGTAATTTACACTCTAAAAAGGTATTCTTTTGTCAGTCGTTAACTCATTAGGTTTAATTTCATAAAGCCTCTACATATACTATGAGATACAAGATATATTAATTTAGTTTGATCCTGTTTACCGTAAGTGTTGATTCAAAGAAGTACTACGTGAGAACAAATTGCGTACCTATGGTAATTGCACGTAACCCTCTTTTCCGTAATATATCCTTTATTAATGTTATGCAGTGATTAATATGTAACGGAACACGAATAGTGGTAACGATGACCGTATTCCCAACACGGCGTGATGACTGAATACCATTAGGTCCATTAACTTGACCGCAGAACGTCGAGTATCGAGTATTTACCTGAATTCAGATCTACGTGCGAGAAATTCGTGATTATTTTCGTGAAGAAATTTAAGGCGCGTCGTGTCACTACTAATGACTCTAATCATACGGTAGTTTGAGAATGCCATTATTTTTTGTTAAGAATTACTACTCTCTTTGCATTTGAGATGCTAACATTCATAAATGTTTAGGGGATTGAGCTCTTTGAGTTTGACTATCATCAGAATATATTCACATGTGGACTGTATCCTGGAATAACCCAAAAAAGTCTGTTGATTAACATTATTGATATTCTATTAAGAAAACTGAGATAAGCTGGTCTTAACATCTGCATTAAAAATGTTTACATTAAAAGGCTTATTTTTGGGAAAAAAATTGATTTTTCATTCTCTCTCGACTTAAGGCCACTCTCATTAATCGGAACTTGTTTATTTTTAAATCCTCCGTAAATCGTTTTATTTTTATATTAACTTTAATGTAAACTATAAAATCTAAGATGTTTGATCGTCAAAACCTAATAATATAGTAGTTAGGCACTCTTAGCAATAGCGTGGATTTACATAATAAATTGATGACTTCTCTGTTATTGTTAAATAGTTAAATTTTTACCATTTTTAAATGACTCCTTTATATTTTTATCGTTTATCAAATCAGAAATCTTCACAAATGCTTTGAATGTCATTTGATATTGTTATGAAGGCTTCAAATGTGATTTTAAATAATCATTTTGTTCAAAAACTCACTTTACAGTAAACAAAAAACAAAATACTAAACACAATGAGACAGTGAACCTAGACTGGAAAATACTTCACTTCTACCGCCATCGACGTTCAAAATAAGATAAAAATAAAGCAGTCAATTCAATGATGTTTAATTTTTTTTTGTATGGAAGATTGACTTTGATTTTGTTTTGGTTTATTATTTGTCGCTGATCGTTTTAGAACATCAGACGGTACAAAATAACAACATTAATAGTACGTCGCACTTATATAAAAAAAATAATTTTACAATTTATCTAAGTCACGTTCTAAATATTTAAGTCGACAAGCATCGTTATTCATTTTGATAGCTATTTCAATAGCATTAGAAAATTTAAAGGATTCCTACTATGAAGTTTTTAGTAGGTAAATCACAAAAATACCATGTGCCACTGTTGTCAATGAATCAATCAATAAAACTGATTCTTGTTTTTTATTTGTTTAGTAGCTCCATCCGGCCAGTTATTTCAGGCTCCACCGCCTTTGCACTTCCTATGTTCTTGTATTGTACATTGTACTTGTATCCTGTGTATCTGAATTGGGGTTTCCCAACCGTTGATACAATATAAAACTGTCAAAACAAAACAAACATATAGTTGACGATAGCAAATACATAATGACTTGCGAATAGTGCGTGTATTGAAATAGACCTTAAAAAATAAAAATGATGTATTTAGCTGTCGCATAAGTAGTGTAAATTATTGAAAAATCATAGTTTAATCAAAAATACCTTTTTCGTCTGGTTCACGATTGATCTAACGTTCTGTTTTTATTTTATTCCACGTCTGAATAATCCAGTGGTTTAGTTTTTATTTTAAAGAGCAGGGTCGTCATTAAATGAGATTCGTTGGAGTAAGCCAGTACGAATTCATGGACCAAGATAAGGAGAATGGGGTGCTTGCGGAATTACCTTCGAATATAGATCTTGAATAATGGTTTTTGAAATGTTAGCCATCCACTGTCTTAAATCCTCTATTAAACTTAGGACTAGTTGTCGAAAATTTTGATTTTCTCTGAATTCTATACTTTAGCTAAAGAAATCAGTTGTTTTGTTAAAAACAGAACGTATTCAATAAAACCACATACCTAATGTGATCGAAATGTCAAAAAACATACCCAGAGTAGTGTTACCCAGTGTTAACTGAAGAGACGATATAAACATATGCCTATAACAAATATTTTCATATCGTTGTTAAAAAAAAAAAATTATTTTGAATCTTCGCTGAATCGATAATAATCTTGTGTTGTTTTTCACGATGCTAAAATTATTTGACCTCAAGAAACACGATGATTCCGAAAATATCGATTCTGCGTCTTGTGACATCATGACGTATAATCAAACCATTCCTAGATTTAACCATTATATCTTATGTTGTTTTTCAATATATTCCATATTGCTAACCGGTTTGTCGGCGAGTCAACAAGACCGTCGTCTCAAATTGCACAGATTTATTTACATTAGTGGCGTGCCGTCTATAGTAACGGATTATTATAATTTATATATTTAGGCAGGTATATTATGCTTGATTCGTAATGATAGAAATAAATTATGAACAGCTAAATTTTCTACTAGGTGAAGGATATTTGACAATTAATTTTACGTCATTTTAGGGCATATAAGAATTATTACGTCACAGCTTTTGGGAAATATAATAAAATTCTATTTTATTATATTTCTATTTTTATTATATTTTATTATATTTTATATTAATTCTAAAATTCTAGATTAGCGCTATGAGTGGTAATAATACTTGGAACTGAAATTTCTTGATATTTTTATAACTAAAATTAGATGTAGCTTTAAAAGTAAAAAAAAAAACAATTAGGTACATTCATTAGCTGGATTATCTTTTGACGTATTTTTACGTTCGTGTCGTTGTTTTGTATCGAAAAATGTATCTGTGTATTATTTAAGGTTACATAATACAAAAAAGTGTATCATAGTATTTACCAATAATTAGCGGCCAAAATTTAAATGCACATAACTACTAAATATAATATTCAATACACAAGTTCAGTCGATGACTTCGAAGTCAACTAATTCGCCGAAGACGAGTTTTTTTCACAAAAAATAATTAAAATTCATTCGACGCAATTTATTATTTTCAGGCCGAAGTCTAATAAAAATGGAAACGCTTAGTTTTTTGTTGTTAGTCGATGATTACAACGCTCGGGCAATAACGAAACCCGCACCGAGCGTGAAATTGAGCAATTTTAGCGTTAAGTCGTCATTACTATTTTAGGCTATTTTCGTGAATGGTCTCTCGCTACTGACCGTGTTTAAATAACAAACGGTACCTTTGGATTTTCAATTAATTACATCTGGAAAAAAATGTACCCGCTACAAATTAGTTTAGTTTTTCATCCCGCATGATTCATTAATAAATGATAGTGCATGTTGATTAGATTGACAAAGACGGATTAGATTTTAAATTTTTTTTTTTAAAACTTATTAACTTAATGAGTTAAACCTTAAATTATAATATTTTAATTAATGAAGATGATATTAGCGAAACTCAATCGAAAATCTGAAAAAAGATACGGATACACCTGGGACTCGAACCCAGGACCTTCGGCTTTCCGGGCAGATGCTCTGTATCCACTGAGCTAATGTATCCCTTTTCGATTTTTGCCGAATCTTGCAATCTTTCCGAATCTTGCAATCATACATAAAGATAGCAGCCAAAAAAAATATGCGTTAAGAAAATGAAGATTTTGTAGTAAAAAATTGTTAGTTCTCAGTCGAAGTATGATACAGTTAAATATGACCGAATCATATTTAACTCTATCATATCATATCACATCAAATACAATTAAATATTGGTCTAAATAAAAAAAAGTTGTTTTTTTTATTTAGTCTAATATAGTTAGATATAGTACGTAATAGTTTATACGATTATTTCGGTCATTATTGAACTCATTTTACGTACTTTAGTACGTAATAGTTTATACAATAATTTCGGTTTTTATTGAACTCCCTTTTAGTACCTCTCATTTTCCACCAAAAAATCATATAAGTACATAAATATAATATTATTAAAAATGGAACTTAACTGATTTATTGTATATACTCTAAATAAAAAAACTCGATTTCTGTCTAAACTATTTTGAAAATAAAAACAAATAAAAAAAAAGATTCCCCTTAAAATCTTCCGTAAACCTAATAAAAATATGAATGAATAAGATTCATTAGGTAACCCAGTGGTTCCCAACATCTTTGTAATGCTACCTAATTATTTCTCAATTTTTAGTCCTTTTTTGTATTTTGTGCATTGTTTTTGGACAGCGTAACTAGAACAGAGGACCAAAAATAATATCTAAAACCAATACGAATGCTCAACTTAATTTTATTGAAATCAAGAGATCCACCACCTAGATTTTTTCATTGGTATATTTTAATGGGGTAAAAAAAGGGTAGAGAAAATACAAAATAATGTTTTACGATACCTCTGTATGAGAGAGTTTGGTTTTTACCCGTGGCTGTTTCAAACAGCATTTATATCGGGAATGTTAAGCCTTAGTTCCAGAGGGGACGTCACATTACTGCTGATGGCTTATAAGCTTCTGAATGGTACTATCAATACCAGACATTCTGGCTAAAATTGGACTTTATATCCCGGATAACTTCACGCGAGGCCGCCAATACAGGCTTTTAATTCTTCCCAGGTTCAGAACTAACTTACCGATGATGATGCCCCTGGGAAGACTCACTAGGTTAATTAACTCCCTCGCAAGTACTTGGATATTTTCCACATGTCATAGAACGATTTTAAGCTCGAAATATTATATAATACGTTTTAACTGTGTACGAATGTACAAAATTTTTGTCCAAGTTTAAATGTATTTATTTTGTCAAAAGTTTATTTGTAATTTTGTTTACCGCTTTTGCAATGTATTGGTTTTTGTACTGTTTTTGCAAATAAATAAAAACCCGTCAAAAACAATTTTTTGTTAATAAGAACTAACATTTTTTTACTTTAATAAATAATTAAATATAATAATTCAAAATAAATTAACTTTATCTTATTTATTTAATGAACTTATGCTTAAATGTAATTTTTATTTTGGTTTGCTATTTCGGACAGCGACTCCACTAAAAACCCTCTGCGATCATGTTTGTCGCTAGTAGCGAGACGCTAAATCAAATATCAAATAAATAATCCTAAACAATTTACTGACCGAACTAAAATTGTGGTTATTTTTCTGTTTTTCATTGTACTATTTTAATGATAACATATTATTTACTATTATTCTAGGCTTTTCAACCGTTTCGCCGATGACGGCAGTGTTTCTGGAGTAGGACTCGTGGGAACGTCCACAGGAGGCAACGGCGTCTTCTCGGGATCCTCCTCAACCGTGGACTCCAACGGAAAGGTGCATTTCACCACCCACACCGGCAAGTTCTAAACTCGAGCTGATAAGACAAGTAGCGCCCCTTTTACTGTGTGCCAATATATACACTTTAGTTGCTTATTTCAAGACGTCAATTTTAACACGTTGACTATTTAGGTTGAAAAGTACAAAATACTTTAGAAATAAAATAACAGATTTTTTAGTTTATCATAGTTAACGTGTTAAAGTTTTTCCTTTGTGTTTCTTTTTGAATTTAAAAACAAGTTCCTTAAATAATCTTGTATATTATTTAATAATTGTTATGCTTAGTTAATTTCAAGTAAAGGGGCAAGATTCTTTAGTTAAAAAGTGATAAATTAACGATATTTATTTGTAACAAACCAAATGTAAATACCTAGGTTTTTTATTGATAATTTGTTTTAGGTGTTTTTTTATTATATCTTTTACGTACCTACTTATAAGATCACTGATTCTGCAGAAACAGTGGTTATTTTTAAAATAATGTATTGATACTTTTTTTATAAATAAACAATTACAGCGATCATAATTACTTTTTTTATATATTTTTAATTAATTTTATTTCAATAAATTAAGCAATAGTAAAAGTTTAAAATAGTTTTAAGTAAAAAAGTATAAAGTGGAATTAAAACTAAGTATTATTGTGTTTATTATAAAACAGAATAATTCTAAAGTTGAATAAATTTGGTCATATTTATTTATTTTTTAATTGTATTTATTTTATAGGGTTTTTGTTATTTAAATAACACATTAGCTAGGTAAACAAAAATCCGAAAATTTATAATTAATAAGAAGATAGGTGATCTGAATATATTTCTAAAGATAAATTGAAAAAGGTATATATCAGAACACAATAAAACAGTTTCTCAAATAGCTGGAAAACGGTCAAGCGTTTCATTTTTCCATGTAAAAAAATTCGTACATAGCCAGAAGAACCCTGAGAATAAAAACTACTCATTCAGTTACAGAACTATAACGTATTTTTATATCAGACAAGAATTACCAAACTTGATTACAAAGAGATTACAATATACCAAGTTCAAGGGTACACTTTAGCAAAAACATTGTGATAAAATCACAGTGAATGTAGTAGGTACAGGCGGTTACATATTTCACACGATAATTCTTGTGAATCATTGCTTTTTCAAGATTACAAGCTTCTTTATTATGTACAATACTTAGCGAAATAATTAATAATAGGTATCCAAATCATTGATATTTTTTAAATAAATTCGATAATACCCGCGCACAGGCGTGGACATACTTTGATGGCAATTCCCTTTATTTTGATTTTTACAACACTGTTCCAAAAAATGTATCAAAAAATTTCAATAAAAAAAGTATAATGAAATATCATACATATCTAAATAATATGTTATCTGATTTTGCATCAGCCTTCAAAAATAAAACATTTCTACAGTTGAAATTTAAATACATATCTCGCATTTGGACTGGGTGGGTAGGTAGGTGGGTAGATCATAATTAGCACTAATTGTATTATTTAATTATTGGTTTGTTCTACCCTGAACTCGAGGGCGTCAGCCAGGTTGGGGGGAAGCTGATGCTCGTAAGGGTTGGGGTAGCTGTAACCCTTGTCTTCACTCTCCGGAAGTGGAGCTGGAAGTGGAATTGCTCCAACCACAACAGAATCAACTGAATCCACAGAGTCTCCGATGCTGCTCACCCCGGGCAGTTGAGTGTCCGTATTGCCGAAGCTACCGCTGTCTCCAACTGAGTTAATTGAGATCGGAGCAGGTAAAGGTACATTTACTTGTGAAGATTCCAAACGTTGGTAGTTGTAGTTTTTATCGAAGAAATTAAATGGGAATTTGTTTGGGTATTGACCAGGGTATTGTCCGTTACCTCCTGGATTTCCAATTGTGTTCGATCCTGGGTAGTTTATCCCACCGAAACCTGAGTTAGAACCAAGTCCTGGGAATCCAGAGTTAGGGTATCCAGAGTTAGGGTAACCAGAGTTAGGGTATCCAGGATATTGACCTTGTCCTGAAAAGATTCCTGATATTTTATTGATCAGTGGCCATAGGATTCTTTCTGAAGGCTCTGAAGACTGTACTCTTGTATTAAAATTCTCGGTGTTATCGTAAGGGTTACGATTATTATACCAGTTTGGATTGTAGTTCTGATTAGGGTATGGAGGTCTCACGACGTTAGTGTATACTGGTCTCGGTTGGACGGGGAACTGTTCTGGTAGGACTGGTTCAGGGTCCCTGAAGACGGGCCTTGTGGAAACCCCTGGTCTCGGATAGTCGTAGCCGTTGTTGGAGTTATCCTGCTGCTGCCAGTGCGTGGGCCTTGTTTGGAAGCCAGGGTTGGAGTATAAAAGCTCGGAGACATCTCTTGGAACCCTGATATGCCCACATTGTGCTGAAAATATTTTAAATAAATTTAATTTATGTTTATCTGTTTGCTTGTGTTTTATTATTCACAAAGATTAAGAAATGTCTTCAAATGTTAACAAAAGTATTTAAGTACACCCTTTTAACACACCCATATTGTGTTTCATTAAATAATGTTGAGGAACTGTGTAAATTATTAGAAATATTTTATCAAACTTTTATGTTTCATTACTTGCATCGAGTTCCTTAAAAAATAATAAAAACCAAAATAATGGAAGGATAAATGTAATGTTTATATTGGATTTATAGTTTTCCTCCGTTTTTACACTTTTATTGTTATTTTAATATTACATGATAAGATTTGTTTAATATTATGGCAATATTGAATTCCGTTTTTCGTAGATTTATACGAGTATATTTATATTCTCTACTCTCTACTAGCAGTCCGGAGTTGGCGGGATCAAATACTTGCGTGCATAAGTAAATTTTATTTGATAAAGTTGTGTTATTTCACGTCTTATTCTTTTAAAATATATATCGTATATTAGCGGCACGTTTCACAGTGAAGGTGGTTGAAAGACGTTTGGGATCAGTCGGGACTCTTGTGCACATTGTTTTATTCACAAAAAATATTAATTCCCATATAATAAGACGTTGGCCTTCTCCGTTTCAACATTACATTTCACCAACATACAACAGACAATATTCCTTCACTTTATTCATAAAATTTATTCATATTTTTCACGATAAAGCTGTGCGGCGTTATATTCTCTCTGCATCTACGTGGATTTGAAGTTAATTAGTTCATATTTAAATAAGACAGCTGCAGTTCATGAAAAAACCGAAATGGTTTATATTTATTATTCAGATTTCGAGAAAAATCTATTTATTTATCATTATTTGTTATCTTCATTTGTATAAAACGCAAAATGTAATTGATCATTTTGTTAATCATAAATTTAGATGCATTTATATTCAAGTTGCCATTTTGTTTGCCTGGTCGATATTAATTCTTAACTGGACACTACTGAGCTGAATGACCTGTAATGAAATGTGGAGGATTTTTTTATTTTGGTTTTGAAGAAAAAAGTTTTGAAAAAGTCAAGAAAGTCACGGGAGACGCAAATTTTATTAACATTTTTTACTCCAAATAATGTCAGGAATCACTAGTTTAAGTAAGTCGAGTACGTCCCTTAACATCCTGTATATTGCACGTTCTAAGGAAATCACCTTTAAATATTACACAAATCCCTAATTTTCTATTCACAATCACAAAATCACCACTTAAACTTTACACATATCTATGAAGAAACGATTCACCTACCTGCAACTGCGAACAGGGCTAACAGGTAAAAGCTTTTCATCATGTTATAGAACTCTTGGAGCACACTTGATACGTTTTGTTCTCAACACTTGTACTAACTTTTTTCCCATAACTCCCATGGGTTATATAGAATACGAGTGTTGACTTTGCAGAAGAAATCCTTGGTGAACTATTTGCTTAGTAAAGAATTAACAAACTCACTTTTAACCCCGGTTATCTAAAGATAATCGAAGTATAGAGGATTCTACATAAACTAAGTGGTTCTGCAGAGTGAGGATAAAAACGTATTATTTTCAATAAATTAAAAGAAAATACTTTGTTTTAAGTCACTTCATTTTTATTTTTTGTCTACCGGTTTCGGTACCTCCGTACCATCATCAGGACTGTTACAAAAATAATGTCTAAAAATACATAAGTACACATATATATACATAATGTTGTGAAAGAAAGGGACAGTATACTATTTCATTGCGTTATTGTATTTTTATTTATTTATATTAATATATGCTTATATGGGCTTTTAGAAACTTTTGATATACATTATAATTCTGTGGAATTGTAAAATGTGGTAATTAAAATGATATAGAACCAATTTATTGATTTTTTTTTTTTTGAGGTGTGTTAGTATAGCTTGTTTGTTACTATATTCCGTTTAGTAGAACAAATCTATTTATTATAATAAATATAGCATTCAAAAGGTGAGAAAGTATTGCCAACAGCATGCAATCTAGGTTATTTTTATATATTTTTTGGTTCTCTAATAAATTAAATAACATTATCAAAACAAATAGAAAATATCTCATGAAAAATAGAATTATTACTTGGCATAGATTATAGCGTCAGGTTTTGTAAAATACCACTCTAATAAAATAAAAAAAATCTTCATCGTGGTATTTTGGTACTGCGGATTTCCACGAAAATTAATGCAATTGAAATTCTGCTGAATTCTTACAAAATAGTTTTTAATGGCCGTTTTATTCCTCCTGTGTGGATCGAAGTAGATTATTACATTACAGGCTTTCGGGAAACACTTTATTAAGGGTGCTTTACGAAAAAGGCTTTAAAAATTCGATTCTAAGCAAAAACTTCGCTGCTTGATGCTTGATGATTTGTTTCCCTAAATAAATTAAAATAAAAAAATATTAAAGTTAGGAACTTAATTAATTTTAAAATATACGCATAATATTGTTCTTTCTTCCTTACCGTATATCTGACCGTGTATTTACCCTGCGACCGACTCTTCCAAGATAACGCTTGATGGATATCGAAATACCGAGGAAAAGTTAGATTTGGTTTGTTTTTCTACTTGGGCTCGTCATGTCTGTTGTTGCCCAACTAGCACTAGTTAATGTCAACAAGGAAGTGACTAATATTCGGTTCTGACTGAGGCTTGGGAAAATTTGGGACCAGCGCTAACTGGCAAGTACACATATGAATTCTAAATTTTCAAAAGGTTATTTTCTGAAATTTTCGGTTTGGGATCGCTGTAACATCATGTTAGGACATGATGTTTTGTTTGTAGTTTTAGGTTTGTAGGTATCGGTAGGTACTTGGTGTCTGGTTCATTTGTGTCTTTAGATGTAGGCAGATTCAATTCACAATGAGATATGAGACGTATCATAACACAACATATCAAAACGTCATTACGTCACCCGAGTGCTTAATTGTCCTATCTCAATTTTAGTTTTTGTTCAATCTTCATTTTAAATTAAAGATAAAGTATCAAAAACGATTATTAATCACTTAACTAATAATTATTTAAACTAACGAGACCTTTATTTTTAAGGGAATAGCTTCATCTTAAAAATAATGTTTCATGAAATAATGAAAGAAAACCTCCTCCTCCTGTAAAACTTGCAAATGGTCGTTTGGACAATAAAACACGCAGGCGACGATTAGTGCATAAACCATTCGAATAAGTTTTTTTTTTCTATAGGTACTCGTACAAAGAGGTTACAGGTAAATAAGTGATATGTGAAAGAAACACAAACAAAATTTCCTAATATAAAACATGGTAGTAGAGTGTAAAATATTTTTATGAATACCTCTTTAGGAGAACCTGTGCTGAGGTGTTCGCATGTTTTAGTAGTTTTGTTAGTAGCATTTAAACCACATCATAATAATATGTGGACATAGTAACAATGAGTGAAAAGAGAATAAAAGGATATTAGATACTACATGAGGTGAACTTTCATGAAGCATTTAGTTCGTCACTTGGCTTTTCTTACAATATCGACCTTTTGGGATAACAAGGTTCCATATTGTTATTCCTATTATTATTTTGTTATTCCTATTATTTATGGCAGTGTATGTGCCGTAAACAAATGATGACGTTTATTTACGTAAAGAAGCGCAATTTGAGGATGTATAGGAGAGGAAGAAAAACAGCAACCTGTGTAAAAATTCGTTGAATAGTGGTGCTAATAAAAAAGAACCGAATACCTGCTGTAAACACTCACCAATATAATATATTGAAAAGCCATGTATTTCTTATGTTTTGTAAAAATACAATAAGAGGCAATTAGTGGGAAGACAAACTAAATTCTTTATTTAAAATGCAGCATCGAAAAGAATGGGGGTGTAGGAACTGCGAAATTATATTCCTTATAATAATATTCGGGATAATTTCCTACACTGGCGACACTGCCTGCGCAGATCGAGGTGCGCGGAAGTAAGTCCACCATTCTAGCTTTGGTAAAGCTGGAATCAGACAGTTCACTCGAGTGAAAGTTTACGCCATGTTTTTTCGGCCTAATCGTCCATCTTCGTTTCATTGCATGTTCAGACAGCGCTATAGAAATAAGCGTTCACTCGTCCATTCCCACCACAGCGTCGCCGAGCGAGGTCAACCGCGCTGGAATTAGTTTGATTTCCAGCGCGGTCCGGCCCCGAATTTTAAGGAAAAACATGTCAGATGCATCGATTTTTACGCAATTTTGTTGACACAATTAAAAAAAAAAAAAAAAAAAAAAGTATTGTTTCGTCTTATAAACCTTTTTATTTTTTATGACATAATAACACAATTTGATTTTACTTTTTTTATTACGAACATTTTCCTACAAATTAATAATCTTACATATATTAAAAAACATATAAAATACATGGATAATAAGGGAGACCCAAAAATTTATATGAGAGGTGTTCCCAAAAGCAAACAAATTAGCCGAACGAATACCATTTTGACGTTTTGCGTGCGATTTGTATTCCCGTACCGGACGCGAGACAAACTGATTGAGAGTTCACTCGGTGTTCAGACGTTTCACTTTGCTTTCTTCCGCGCGCATGCGCGCGCAAGTGAAGGATGCCGAATGAAAATATCCAACATTGTTGGATCGGTTCACTTGAAGATTTCATTCGGCAGTATTCGGCACTTCCGTTTCATTTCATGTTCAGACGTGTCATTCCGAGTAAACTAGGCCGAATGAAATGCGGAAATGAGCGATTAGTGAACCGTCTGAATGGCGCTTAATCCTCGCGTGTGCAAGCTAAATTTTATCTTCCTTCTGTTAAATCTGTCGCGGAAACTTTGTATCTACTAATAATTAACATTGTGGTAATTAAATAAATAACTTATTGAATATGGACCAGAAAAGACGGACGAATGAATCCATCCCTCACACTGTGGTGCATGCAAGGCGATGAATCTCCCTTGACCAGTCTCGCCCGATCCGGTCCACAGATTATCCGGTCCATAGATGGCAAATGCATCCACCGCCAAGACCTAGAAAAACCTCACCCCATGAACCCGCGCACCCCTGCTAAGTCACCAAACGCAGCGAACCACTTTGGGTGGCCTAGGTGTTGGTTATCCAATAAATGGTTCCTGAGGCTGCGGTACTTATACCCACCTACCTAATTAAGCGTGAAGGGGGATAAAGAAACACCGATTCACATTTTGTGCCAATGTCCCAATTTGAAGCAGGCTTGTAGAACTTCTTAGGGAACCAGGAGACCTTGCTAAACTCTCAATGTACCTTATGAATTTCTGGAAAGGGACTGGGCTAGGTACTTTCAAAAGAATAACCTAAAACATGGGAGGTTACAATAAAATTAACCGCCGTAAGTACTTACGGGAGCTTTAAAAGCTACAAAAGCCATAATTACATTTTAAAATGCTGAAAAAACATTAAAATATTCTACAGCGGGTAAGTCTAATAAATAGCTCTTTAATAACTATAGGAAATAATCAATGGAAACATGAATTTTCCGGAAACATATTTTTGTTGAGAGTTGTTGAAATTATTTTTAATAGTTAAATATTATAATATAATATAAGCTTTAATAAGTTTATCCTAATTCCAATATTTATAATTAACACTTAGGTACAATTAAGTAAGTAAGTAGAACAAGCGTCCAAAAGAGTATGTTCCTAATTTTCCTTATTTAATAAATCAAAACAAAAATATCATATGAAATCATAACGTTTGTAAGAAGGTACTTAATACGTACCCACTTAATTGTATGCCATATAATATTTTTCGTGAATATTTGTTTATTTCCAATAAAGGTAGATACATACTGGGTCGACGTTCGTACGCTACATTATCTAGACTGCTGAGAAACCATATATTTTCTATGGAAACATATGCTTAAGTGCTTTCACTGACAAGGCAACTGAAAAAAAAACAGTTTACAACTAAATTCGTTATCATGTATATGTAAATATGATGGTCCGCACACTACATAACTTCTCAAATACCCGTTGTCAATGGCAACGCAATCAATGACTCGAAACACGCCATGCTAGTTGCTACGATGACAGCTGATTGTTCTTCGTCTATGGTTAAACAAGTTGCGATAATTACTGAAATCGTAAAATTGCGTGGCACCGTCATAGAAGTTTGGTTGGAAACAAAGCTGTTAGAAACCCGATGGAAACCACAGCAACCAGCCAGTTTTAGTTTGGTTTCAGTTTCCCGGGTGGGCGGAGCGCCTTAGAATCACACGCATCGCAACATCTGGCTAGTGTGATACTGGAGCATCATCTCCATAGAAAATATATGGTTGCTAAGTAGTCCAGATATTTTAACGTACGAACGTCGATCCAGTATGTAACTACCTTAGGGAGTTATGCATTTGTTACAAAGAAACGTCACTATCACAATGAAAATTCTGTTTTCAAACTTTCTTTAGGCTAATATGTACCACAGTAGGAACTACGATTATGCGAACTCTGGCGGGATTAAAAGGTAGTATCCAACAAGGCCACCATCTTGACAGATGAAATGCCAAATTGTCTAGATTTTTTTTTTTGATTTCACTACGCTTAGTCTTTTATTTTATTTAACTTTACGTGAAAATACCAATCGCTTAATGCAATCCTGACCTACACTCCTTAGTCCTTGATATAATAAGGTGTAAAACAATTTGTTTGAATATTAAATGCATTTGTAAATTTGCATTATGATTTTAACCGGCGTTCTTGTACTAATATAAAACTAACATTTGTTTGGTAGAGGTTAAACACATACAAGAATAATTTTTCAAACATGTCCGAAGTACGATTAGCTAATATTTATTTAAATTTACTTAGTCTACTTTTAAGTGCAATGGTTTTCTATTTAATATTATTACGTAGGATAAAAATATAGTTGTTTTATTTCTTCTACGAAGCAATATATCACTTTGCGGTTTGACATCAATACGTAAACACTACTATGGTAGGGGCAAAAACGGTTTTGTTTATGTAAAAAAAATGTATTTTTCATTTTGGTGGGCGGCTAACATCTGCCATAGATCATCCATTTTCGTTCGCGACATTTGGTAACATAGCAGGGGTGCCCAGGTGCATGGGGTTAGGTTTATCTAGGAATTAGGGGTGGATGCGCCTGTCCACCAACTGGGTGGAATGTCATTTCCGGAAACACTGTCCCCCTGATTCCTACCCACCTCTCTTACCATTTTTACTTCTTATATCTTCCTAGCCTTCCTTTCCTTAAAAAAATCCCTCCACGAAGCATCTCCAAAGATGAAATAGGCCCTGAGAGAAAATATTTTTCTCAAGGCTTTGTGGCCGTGGAATAAAGTAATATTAAAAAAAGTGATTTAAATTATTTATTTGCCTTTGGACTTCGATCAGGAAATATCAGTGACACTTAGTTACACACATATAGGTACATTCTAAAACAAAAAAGGTTTATTGTAAAATTATGATGTTAAAATCCAAAGTTGCCCCTAAATTGTAGGGAACAAATAGTTTAATTTATATTGTTATAAAAAAATTGAAATTTTATTTTATTGAAGCTTAAGTTAAAAATATGAGTATATATATGAAAAGATTCCTTGGCAGAAATTCGTGGGCCCATTTTGGTAGAGTTTTTGTTGTTGTTCAATTACTTTCCTAGCACTTAATTACCTTAAGATATCATAGTTACCTTCGCTAATATTCCCCAACTGAGGAACCACAGTCTCGCTGGCGAAGCAGTAGGGACTCTTGTGCGGTATTATTATTTAGTCTATCTCTCCAATCTTGATCCTATTGGAGAGATAGTGCTACTCACATTGCATCTACGGAATCATATAACATGATGCCTTGTTATACAACTCCGTAATTTTTTGTATGTGTGTATTTTTTGAGAATATTTCACATTTAAAAAAAAAAATTGCAAAACATATAACGGCGGTTAGAATAAAGTAATATTACCTTTGATTTTGATAAATGCTAAGCCTACGTTAATTAAAAATGTATAATAAATATGTTTCGTGTTGAAAACATTATGTTTGTCGGTTTACATAATAATATTATCAAATAGTTACACTTGGCCTTAAATCCAGAATCTACCCTTTCATAGATGGCGCACGTTTAATTATTTTATGGAAAAACGCTTTTCACAAGTTATGTTTTAAAATATTAAGATTGTTGAAAGATTTGAGTTTTTTATGGACAGCCCTATTAATTTATATTCCAATTGCATATGTTCGGGCACAATCAATTAATTCATGTTTATATTTTAAATCATGACTTGTAAAAATCGTTTCCCCCAAAATAATTAAACGCGCGCCATCTATTAAATAATAGAATGAATTCTTTTGACAAATTTTTGATTTGAACATTTTGTTATGGTACATCGTTTAAACAATACAATTATCACTTACCTAAATGTTAGGTATATTACGAAAAACAAACAAACTATACCTACTTATGAAAGATAATCCAAATATGTATTGAAATAAGATTGTGTTTATAAATATTTTCAACATCGTTACATATTGTTACCCTTGAGGTGATTTTTCACAAAAACGGCGCTATACAAGTCATACAATTATTATTATTGTATAAATAACAATAATTCTATGTTATGCATAATATATAGGCATCAATCGACGGCCTCCGTGGTCGTGGGGTAAGGCTCTCGACTCCCAATCCGAATGTCGCGGGTTAGAACCCGAAGTGCGCAAATAAAATTTATTTGATTAATTACGTTATTTCACAATTAATTAAAAAAAATATATATAGTGTATTTGCGACACGTTCCAGAGTGGAAGATACTATCAATATCGCCCTGGTGTAAGACCATTTATTCAGAATTGAAACGTTGCTTGAAATGGCTTTAGCCGTGTTTAGTGACCAGATCTGAATAGCCAGGTACTTTCCCACCTTTCTCTTCCCCGTCTCCTTCTACTCTCCACTACCTTCAGCCTCACAACATACCCCAATGTGACTAGACTAATAGACTAAGGGTACCATAGTCTCACTGGCTCCAGACGGGAGTAGTTGGGACTCTTGTGCGATATTCATATAAAACAAAACAAATTATATGAATAACTTTAAAAAAAAACTTATTTCAATTAATGAAATATGGTAATTTCATTTCCCACATCATGTTTCAATTCATTGTCGTTCCCAAATAAAAAATGACGTAACCCAACAATTCAAAGAAAGTTTACAAATGACAAAATTTGCATTTTAAAAAGTGAATTGTAAGCTAATCATATTTCTATGCCTAACAAATAGTCATTTAAAACACCTATAAAATATTGCCCAACAGGATGTAAAATAAATTATTTTCTAGATTGCTTGCCAATATAATCACGTGTTGCATTACAAGACAATCGTAATTATATGATAGTGTCTGCTCCGATGCACTGATGGCTGTGTATTCTCATTTTACACACGAACAAAGGTTAATTAATTCACACTTAACTATTTTATATTGTAGTTTATTCCTGCAGATGTCAGAACACTGCTCACAATTAACTTGAGATATTATCCACCGAGTTGAAGTTAATTTGATAATTATATAGCCACTATTCTATCGCACTTTCGATATTTAATTTTTTACAAGTTGTTTTGTTGTTTTGAGGTGATGGATAAAAATAGTTCATTACTTGTATTTAATAGAGACCAATGAATAAACCATCACGATGATTACGAATTTGACATGTTTTTTAAAAAACAAAATCAAACTAATAACAACTTTAATTTCATCTTTAAACTATTTTTTTCTGAAGGTAAGTAAGGTTCGTACAAATAAACAAGTGTTTTCGGAACCTGTTTTAATTGAATTAAGGGGGAGGAGACAGTTTAAAGTCACAATACCTACTTATTAATTTAATCTATAATCAGTTCAAAAAAGTATTAATTGCAACAATGTACACCAGTCGATTCAGTCAAATAATCAGGCAGCTATATCATCTCATTACTTTTTGGTAACACCGTTGCAAATATTATTTAGTATAAAGGTTGTGGAGTTGATAAAATCATCGTATATATTTTGCAAGATTTACAGGTAACATAATAACTCAAATTAATAACTCTCCCCTGGTGAAAGACAGAATTGAACGGTGCTTGAAATAGCATTAACCGTGTTTGGTGGCCAGACTTCGCCATCTCTTTTTCTCATGTTAAAGTGTACTGCTTTTATGTATATATGTAAATGCCCTCTGGGCGTAAAATAAAATAAATAAAATAAAAAAAAAATAAAATCTCATTACCGTTAACCTCATAATGTACCCCAAAAGGGGATGCCATTGTCCCACTGGCTGCAGAAGGTTGGGGGCAGTTGGGACTCATGTGCGGTTTTCACATAAAAAAGCTCTACAGTGCTAAACATGCAATGGAAAAGAAGAAATTCCAGTTTTATACATAGCCCCCACTACCTAGGTTATAATATACAAGTAAAAAAGATTATTGAAGAAGAAGAAAACAATAATAATCAAATTTTTTTTAAATATGAAAATGAACAAGACACAAAAAAATAATAAAAGATAATGGTCGCAACTGGGACTCGAATCCAGAACCTTACGTCTTACCGGTTGCGACCGTTATCGTTATATTTTTCTGTGTCTTTTTCATTTTCATATTTTTAAAAATTAGATTATGATTGTTTTTTTCTTCTTCAATAATATATTACATTGATGGGAATAACCTTCAAAAATTAAAAAGAAAATTTTTCTTGTAAAAAAAAAATTATAAAAAAAATTGCTTAAGGTAGTTTTCAGGCAAAATAGTTGAATGGTTTTTAGGAAAAAAATCGTTCAGTGAAAAACAATTGAATTTTTGAAAAAATTTGTTAATCTTTTTTACTTCTTCCATTTTATAGAATCACTTCCACAAGTTTTTGCACACTTTGCCCCTGGAAACCCAGTGTAGTTGCGCTATTCAATAAGGAAGTTGAGTGAAAAATATTTTGACTTAAAAAAATATGTTCATGTAGATGATATGCAAACTTAAATACCAGTATTCTCTATTTTTTATTAAAGTTCGTTTTCATAATTAAATGAATTCTGCAAGTTTGAATTTTATTAAAGCCCGCGAAAACGCCCGGTACGAGGCGAGAGTGTGTGACGTCATTTGAGCCCCCGTTTGTGTGAAAAATAACGCTTAATATGGACTAAAAAATAAATTTTAAAAGTTGTAGTATTAGATCTTAACTAGTACTAATCAATTCAGTTACCGGAAATTCGAAGAAAGTGCATTTTGATGGTTATTTTTTAAATTTAAAAACACGAAATGTCATTTTTCACCGACGCGCTGTTTATTGCAAGTTTCGGTGAAAAATGACATTTCTGGTTTTTAAATTAAAAAATAACCTTAAAATGCATTTTTTTCGAATTTCCGGTAACTGAATTGATTAGTACTAGTTAATATCTAACTACTACAATTTATTTAATTTAATTTTTTAGTCCGTATTAAGCGTGTCCCGGTTTGGTAAATATTTACCATTATTTTTCACACAAACGGGGACCAGATGACGTCACACACTCTGCCGTACCGTACCGGGCGTTTCGCGGGCTTAATAAAGTTCAAACTTGTAGAATTAATTTAATTATGAAAACGAACTTTAAAAAAAAATACTAGTATTTTAAGTTTGCATGTGAACATTAATAAAAAAAATGAAAAAAGGACTCAACTTCGCACTGTACTTGCACAATCTAACCAACCTTCTTGTATAAATAAATACGTATTTCTTGTATATATGCAGTACCCATATGTACATACGCAGGTGTTATATCCGCCGGATATTTGATTTGGAGTAGATACTGGTAGGATATCTTTATAGGTTTTCTAAACAGTTGAAGGTTACCTTATGTAAATAATATTATGAAATCTACTAAAGATACAAAAACTTCATTTTTTTCTTCAGAAAAACACAATCCTGTATTATCGGTAGCTAATCCAAAAATAATTAAATATTTTTTAATTAATAAAAATAAAATAGCTTTTAAAAATATGTGTTATATTATTTGTATACGATTAAATATAAATACTTAGAATATCACATTGCATTATAAAAATCTTAATGACTAATGGATGAGTGTATATTATAATAAGTGTTCTTGATTTTCGTCCTGTAGTTGTATAGTTCAGTTCTGGATTTTATCCTGAGTACGATCCTGCAAAAAAAAAACACCATAAGATATATGATTGATTGAGAACAAAGAGAGCTGGGATGTAGATCATATATTTAACAGGCGATGTTTATGATTATTTTGGGTAATTACGAAAATAGCTTTAGGAGAACTGTCCAAGGAAAATTGGTTTTCCGAAGGTACCAATTTCCTAGTCATAAGATTTTGGCCAACGCATAATTTTTTTTTTCTGTTTTATGCAACTTCTGATATTTTTCTATCCCTTTCATAAAAAAAACGAATGTAACAGAAATAGAGGTTCCAGCGAAGCCCCCAACTGTTGTACCGTAGAACTGTTGAAGTTTTTCTTTAAAATATTAAAAACAAAATTGTTGTAACCTTATTGAAAGTCCGACTATTAAAATCAGAAGATGGTATTAAGAAATAAAATATTTACCTGCACTAGAGCTAGCACTCGCGTGAGAGGAAGACACTCCTGCTGAGAAGAGTCCGCCCAGTCCCAATGAGGCAGAGTTACTTGATGCGTGGCTTCCTGCGAGGGCCCCGGCGCCGGCATTGGCAGCACCCTTGATGCCGCCCAAAACTCCTCCGATGACACCACCTAGCAAGCCGAGGGGGGTATGACTGCCATGTCCATGAATACTAATGCCTCCGTATCCACCTGAACCAGCCTGAGAGCCTGCGGCCGCACCGGCATAAGCTCCAGATGTAGTTCCTGCTCCAGCTTGATTGTATGCCCCATTTCCATAGGATGCGTCACAGGCCTTGCAACCTCCTCCATTACCCGCTTGTAAACTTCCTCCAGCCAAGTTTGATCCTCCTGCTCCATAAGTGCCTCCTGATGATACTGCTGTTCCCACTGCAACACCAGATCCTACATATCCTCCATTACCGGGATGATTTGGAGCGGGTCCGGTCGCAATAAGAATTCCTGGAGCTCCTCCGAAATCGCCTTCATAAGAGCCGTACTTGTTTTTGTTATATCCGTGTCCATAACCGTGGCCATGACCATGTCCGTGTCCATGTCCATGTCCGTGTCCTCCCGTGACTCCAGTAGTTATCACAATAGTTGTGGGTGTTGGAGATGCTCCATTGTTGCCTTCCTTGATGCCAAATCCGACTGTCTGTTGATTTCCTAAAATACCAGGGCTCCCTCCAAAGCCACCAGAATATTTGCCTGTGTCTTTTCCATTGTTATATCCGTTGCCAGCAGTTGCACCTACTCCAAAACCAACGGTTCCAGATCCATACTGACCAGAGTTTTGTGACCCATAACTACCTGCCTGGGCTTGTGAACTTGCTCCACTTGAGCTCAAACCTCCCGAGTATGAATCATCATTTTTATTAGTTGTAATGACTATTTTCATTATTTCTTCGCCATGATTTCCACCATGATGTCCGCCATGATTTCCACCGTACTGTCCATTATATTTATTATTTCCATCTGCTCCCGATGCTCCAAAGCCAATACCCCCGCTTATTCCAGCACTATTTGATGCTACTTCATTGGATGAGCTAGAAATACCATAAGAGGTAGTTGATCCGTAAGTACTTTGACTACCCCCATTTTTATTCACAGCATAGCCTTCATTAGCTTGATTTCCCAAAATACCAGGTCCTCCTCCGAAACCACCGGTGTATTTTCCTGGCTGTCCAGAACTGGGAGTATGACTAGAGCCACCGTATCCAGTGACACCAGAGTTGGAACTCGCTCCACTGGTTGAATGAGTATTTGAAGCACCACCTCCATAATTATTACTTCCAGTTATTCCAATATCAAAACCAACAACGCCGCTGCTTGGTTTGCTTGATACAAGTCCCCCACTATTGGATGAGCCAAAAGATCCACCGTATGCTCCCGATTGTGAATTTGATAAGGAACCACTTGAAGTTCCATAGCCAGTATTTCCTTGAGTTGTGTAACCATTTGTTGATGAACCACTTCCATAATTAGTATTTCCCTTTTGTCCAGTAACACCAATCTCAAATCCGATGGCTTGCCCTCCGCTTGGCTGACTTGAAGAAGTGTAACCACTTGTTGGAGCTGGGCCAAATACTCCTGTATCTTTTCCTTGATCAACATGATAATTTCCAGCTGAATGAGTTGTTGATGTTGATCCGCTTCCATAATTATTATTTCCCTTTTGTCCAGTGAGACCTATTTCAAATCCAATTCCTCCACCGCCATTACTTCCCCCATAAGCACCTGATTGTGCACTTGCTCCGCTGGACGAGGCCCCAAACCCATTACTGCCTTGTGTATTGTAACCCGAACCAGAAGTGGGGGTAACATATTTCCCTGGTTGACTGGTTGATGATACGCCTCCATAACCATTTCCATTTTGTCCAGTAATACCAATTTCAAACCCGATTCCGTGGCTGCCAGATCCACCAGCATGGGTCGTACCTACGGCAGCTCCATATGAATCAGTCTGTCCACCACTGCCTGAAATTCCAAGCCCGGAGCCAGCGCCCGAGGAACCAGAATATTTTCCAGGTTGACTATTTCCTTGACCTTCGTTTGAAAAACCGGATCCTGAAACTCCGCCGTTATAAGAGGTATCTCCGTAAGAGCCTGATTGTGCCCCCGATCCACCGTGACTAGAGCCGCTGCCAGAAGCGCCGGAATACTTTCCCGCCTCTCCAGTAATACTGATTCCTAGTCCTCCACTTTGGATACCTGATCCCGAAACTCCTCCGTTATAGGAAGAAGTTCCTCCATAAGCACCTGACTGTGCATTTGATCCGCTGGTTGAACCTCCAAATCCGGTAGTTCCTTGTGAATTATATTTACCGGTGTCTGATTGTTGGTTTTGATCATTTCCTGAAAGTCCAAATGAACCTCCGATGCTTCCTGAACCCTGATATCCACTACTTCCTGCAGAACTTCCGGAAGAACCGATTGATCCCCCATAAGAGTTTAATTGAGAGCCTGAATTTGAACCACCAGGAGCAAGAGGTGAGATATGATCTCCGTAAGCTGGTACAGTTGCGTGAGACAAGCCGGCGCTTCCAGCACCAATTCTTGCTCCATTTCCAGCTCCAAATCCAGCTCCATTTCCAGCTTCATATCCAACTCCACCTGCTCCAGAAGAAGCGCCAGCTGTAGCGCTGGCACCAGCAGAAGCTCCACTTCCTGCTCCTCCCAGAAATCCTAGTCCAGCATTATGACCTTCTCCGGGAGCACTTCCAGCTCCATTGTAGTTGTAGCTTCCAGATTTGGAGGCAGAGAAGCTGGAGGCGCTAGATTCCGAAAAGCTTCCAGAACTGGAAAACGACCCAGCTCCGGCTGCTGCGACGGGGAATCCACCGACGGATGCAGGGGAGCCACCTGCAAAACAAAAACAAATAATAATTAGACCACTGTTAATTCAATTTAAATGTTTGGGGAACCATAATATTGTATCGACAACAGTTTTTTACAAATAGATTTTCTCTTCGACATGTTTGTAGAAGATTTGTGTAGTGTTTTCTTCAGTACGTTGCGTGTTGAATGTTCTATTTAAAGACAAAGGTCATCGTGTTGTTTATTTTAATTACTGTATTAGTACTGGTTCTACGTATTAAAAACTAACCGTTATTAACCATGAGTTTGTGGAAATTTACATAGTACATGCACTTTAATATTAATATACATATATGTTATGACTTATACTTGATTGGCATTGGGTATACATGGGATTTAAGTTGCTTCGATAACAATACAACAATATGCAATGACCAATATATGACCATGCCATTTCAGGTATTTTTTAGGCATAGGTATTCTTACAAAATAACTGTCTTACAAAAAGTGCAGACTTTCGAAGTTTTTTCTTCCATCAGCTAAAAAAAAACCTACGGTATTTTATTTTGCATTTGTGCTCGTACTTATTAGAATAAGATGTAATTAGCAGTAGTATTATTTGCAGATATTCTCATGATTCATTATTTCAACAGCGCGAAATTCAAACTAAATGTACATATAACCTTTCGCATCCATCCCGTGGGCAGACACAACACCTCAAATACATATTATTATAGGTAGTATAATATCCTTGAATACTCGTCCATTATCGCTTGTTACTTTGACTCTATGTTTCTCAATTTGGGAGGCGGGAATGTGTACCACCGCACCGGGAACCATTTATTGGATAACTAACTTCTCTGCCATAGGTCACTCCAAGTGGTTCGCTACGTTTTGTGATTTATCACGGGTCGTCTGGTTTATGGGATGAGGTCTATGTAGGTCTTCGGATGATCTGGACACACTACCCAACCCTCATATCTTTTTTTCTTCCCAGAACTTCCTCTCCTTCATTTCCTTAAAAAGACCGCCAGAGATGAGTCCCAGAGGGAAGTTATTTTCCTCAGGAGCTAATGTAAAAATACGTTTGAAAGGCCGTCAATAACAGTAGATATGTATAAAAGTAGGACAACTCCGATGGCCAAATGTGGTTAAATAGTTAAAAGATAAAGAAGTGCGAATGGCAACGATGCATCCTTGGAGATATAATGGAGACATCGCGAAACTGAAAGGAGAGGAATTCTCTTTTCTATAGTCAGCCAGGACTCATTATAAGTTTGGTGCCATGGTCTTTCTCTGTAGGTTTCATATCCTTCCTTATACTACTGCTGCGTCATTTATTTTCCTGCCACTCCTTTCTTCGTTTATTCGTTGTGGGCGTCCAAACAATCTATGCGTTTATTCTCCACGCCTACACCACCATTGCATTTCTGTGATTATTGAGATATGTTTTGGATATGAGATTTGTTATTGTTTATTGAAACAATGCCTTGCGACCTTAAATAAATATCATATTTGCACAAGATTTTTATCATATCCCATAAATAATAATGTTTCTAGGTGTCACGATTTTTAGATGTGTTGTATTATGTTTTTAAAGGATGCTCGTGGATTGTTGTAAGTCGGGTTTTTCTGAAGCAAAAAAAACTCAGGGTCAGGGATGGTCAAGGGCAGACTCTATCCATTGTCACGATAACTCATGGTGAAATATTGTTTTGAATTAATTAGCTGTGTTGCCCGTGGGCATCTTTACTGCCAGGATATTGGGAAAACGTGAAATAAATCATGTCTCAACAATAAAAAACAAACAATAAAATGAACGCCCTATGAACTGAGATTTTTATAGAAAGTATTGTATAAGACAACTTTTAACTTTCGATAAAAAAAAATTATCAAGTATTTTGTGACTTTTGTGTATTGTTTTTAAACTTTCACATGGTACGAAGGTAACTAATCAAATTTTATCATTACCGAAATGGATATTTAAGTTTATTAAGTTAATTATTTATGTAAAACAATATTTTATTTTTTGTATTATTAAAGGAGAGGATAATACTAATAAATCTAAACGAAAATATGATAATGAACAAGACTCAGAACGATAAAGGTAATTGTCGCATTTGGGAATAAATAAATAAAATAAGAGGTCACAATGACGGTGTTTATTTTAGTAAAACAAGAGTTCCTGGGTTTATGTCTCAGTTGCGACCGGTGCCTTCTTATTTTCTGCGTCTTGTTTTTTTTCATATTTTCGTTTAGATTCATAAGTATTATCTTTTTCTTTAATGATATATTAAATTGATAGTACTTTGAAAACTTATTATAATAAGAGTTAATCCAATAAAAAATAAACCTTATTAAATATGCAATTATAATTTATTTTGTTTATATTAACTATTGTTAAACAGAAACCAAAGAAAAAGTGAAAGAAATCTTCCGATTTTTTGTTAGTTAAATTCATGTTGTATGAAAAGTGAGACAATGTTCTGACAATAGATAGCAGTAATTTGATATTCCTGTCACGTTCCGATTGTTTTTGTGATTTTGGACGGACATAATGCACCGATGATGGTCAAATAAATCGTAAAAAACCAAACAAGATCCGCGTTTGATGTAAATCAATTTTTTAACACGGTTTCAGATTGCTGATATGATAACATATCGTATTCAATATTACACATCGAAAAAGCATAAAATAAAATATTTTTTCTCTTTTTACTTAATTGCAATGAGGAACAATATTTTCCTTACGAATCTATCATTACTCTTATTATTTTTTTGTAAATGTGTAAATGGCATCAAAGTCGAAAATCTGTTTGCCTGTCCCACAAAAAAATCTCTTGAATGTTGAGTTATGGCGTAATAATATTTTCAGAGTTTTTCTTTTTGGAGTTTTAAATCATTGCATCTATTTTTTTTTTTTTTTTAAAGAATGCAAACATTCCCGGGTTACGAATAACCCAACAACATTTGAAAATCTCCTACTACCACCACACTAAGCGGAAGATGTTGCTTGTGTTGTGATGGAGGACTTAGCCAGCCGGGGAATCGAACACGGAACGCCTGGGTGGGACCCAAACGTGATGCCCACTCAACCACTGACCGGTCGTGTCCTGAGTCCGTTTAAGCCCGCATTGTCGGTGTTTCATTTACAAAAATATGGAGCCTGGATCTGAACATGGAAATTTGAAATATCCATCAATTTGAATAAAATATGTCACTATACCGTTTTTCTCTTCATTATTTTCAATAATTGTTCAATAAGACAAATTAATGTGATAAAATATGAAAGTTGTTTTTTTAACAAAAAAGTAAGGGAATATTACAATGTGATATTATTATGTTATTTTTAAAATCAGTTTATTTATAAACAAGTTCTGCTATGTATTTATTATTTGGCATGACAGCTGTTTCGACTTCTTAATGCATTATAAAAATACATCTTGGTAATGCCTTCAGAACGCGAAACAGCCGTCACGCGTCATAATAATCACATAGCAGTACTAAAATAATATTGTTGAATATCAAAATAATAAAAATTAAAATGGAGTTCTACAAATTAAACTCGATAACAATAAAAATATATATTACAATGTGATTTCTAATAATCATGCTATCATTAAATAATCGTTATTCGTTGTCTTTTCCTGAATTTAATTAAAATAATTAATCATTCTACTTTGCAAGATAAACATCAACTCCATGTTTTCTGCGGTTATGCACTAATATCAATTAATCATTATAACAACATCATTAAATGCAAATCAATGGAAATATTCGTAAACAATGTTCACTAAAAAGGAAAAGTAGCTAACTAGAAAAACTTGGTTTTAGGGAAAAAGTAACGCACATAATTTCATCTAAGGACGGGTAGTTTCAAAAAATTTGAACAATTCATCAAATATTATTTGAAGTTCATTTTCTAAGTTCTACTTAAATTCAGTTATTATATCATTATGCTTGTTGCTTCGTAAAACTGAAATAATCACAGAACTTGAATAGAACTTCCACAAAACATGAAAATAAACTTCAAATATTTGATGAACTGTTCAATGTTTTTGAAACTTGAATTGAGAATAATGTATAATTATACTTTTAAAGGAATATGCATGCATTAGTGTTATTTTATTACCTACTATCAGCACAATTTTATTCGCTTGATTTCGTTAATTCCAATCAAAAACCTATTAAATTCATGTAAATTTATGTGTTTAGTTTAATAGGTTCAAAGTTAAGATGAAACCCGGTGGTGGAAAAATTTGAAAAATAGATTTTACTAAATTGTTGCTGTCACTGTTGCTCTTACTCCACCGGATATTGAGCGAAAGGGACAATGCACCTCTGGCTACTAATACCTAACTAAAATCGAGGTTTTGTATTCCCCACTTTTCTCCTCCAAAAGTTTTTACTAACTACATAAGAAAAAACTCTTCTATGTCTGTACGTTATGCTTTTTAAAAAAAAAACATTGTCTAGTTTGTATACTGAACGTCTTTTGACGGCGTTTAAACCAGTCAATTTTATTGATTTTTGGAAGGTCATACATAACTTCTATAAAAAGTAACTTATAAAAAAAACAAATACTACCGACACGCTAGTAGTTGATATCTATTTTATGTAAAAACAATATTTTATGTAGGGTTAAAATCCAGAGAGATAAATAGGGAATACGTTTGT
Source organism: Limnephilus auricula (assembly GCA_951813805.1). NCBI lineage: Eukaryota > Metazoa > Arthropoda > Insecta > Trichoptera > Limnephilidae > Limnephilus > Limnephilus auricula. The sequence continues at coordinate 29,727,667 of OX638390.1, forward strand.
ATGGAAAAATCACCGCCGGGTAACCCTTTAAGGGATTTCAATTTTTATTTATTGAATTTTATGACCATAAGGGCTTTTACTTATTTATGATAAAATAAGATAATGCAATAGGGGTAACCATGGAGTAAATTTAGCCAATATAATTATTTAGAACCGATGAGTTTTTATAGAAGAATAATAATATGTTTAAATTAGTAATCGCTTAAGAGGAATGGTATTATAGCTTTATTGTAATTACTTTCCGTCCACTTGAAACATCTACTAGTTCTGCGAAACCATTGCAAACTGCATGCAAACGAGAATGCATTATTATTAAATTAAAAATAATTTTATATCGAGTAGTTCTAATTGGTATATGAGGCAATTAGGCTACGAATCAGGGCTCTCTATAATACCATCAATTTTAAAAATAAAGGTCTAGTAAGAAATAAGTAATCTGTCTGAGAGTTTTAATTATTTTAATTTTTTCATCAAGTATACAATTAAATGCCAACTAAGTGGAGATGCATAACACCTTAGACACATTGTACATGCAATTAACATTGAAAGTGTAATTTAAAATCAATTAATATTAAAGTATTCTATCTACTTCTCAATCACGTCTTCGAATAATAATTGATTGCTAGTGATAATAAGTATATTAAAGAAGTAATCAATTGACGTAGCTATCTTCTTCTTCATTGACGAAGTCACACATTGTTGACTTTAAAAGATAAAAAACTAGTATTTTATAAGAAATTATGTCGTTATGCTGTAAAAAATTGATTATACCAGAAATAAAGCTTGCGTCAGATTGAAGAGCTTTTACGGAGGAGTAGTAAATAAATATTTAAGTAATTAAACATTGATATCAGGCAAACAGTATTAAGCAAAGAACTTAAAATAATTTCTCAGAACTTGTATATGCTAATACATAACGTGTGTTCGTCACATTTTAACTTGCAAATCGGTACAAATTGTCAGGAAAACCATACGAGATTTGCACGATTTACGTATATTTACAGTTATTTTAATGTGTTGAGCTGTTGTCGTGTCATTTTTTGTCTATAGTTTGTTAATAATCAATTATGGAACTACATAAGTATATTATGTTGCCAATGGCTCGGTGGGTAGGAAGCTCAACTTGCAGTTGGACGGACCGAGTTCGATATTTTCCTCTTTTCAGAATAGGTTTTTCGCTTAGTTACGGTTTGTATCTAATTATAATAGGGTTTCAGTATAGCTTCTTTAGTTTAAAAACAAGTTTGTTCCTTTGATTAGGTCGCCATGCATAACTGCTAGGCATTAAATGGTATATTTATAATATTATGCCTTCTTCAGGACGACCAAATAACTATAACCTAAATTTCTGAATATTACAAAAAAAAAAACATTCATGAATTTGTTTATGAAAACTCAAATTCGTATAGTAAAATTCAATTATATTAACATGTATGTTTTCTCGGGAGGTTTTTTCAATATGCATGAGTATTTTGTGGCTAATAATTATTGCTTATAATAATTGTTACCCTTTGTGCTATGCATAAAAAAAATCTTGTCTTGAACATTAGTTTATCAATTAAAAATAATCAATTATATTGGTTCAATCACGAATAATGCCTATTTAGTTAGAAGAGCTATTTAACTTATAATTAATAAATAAAGAATTTCAACATTATATAACAAAATTATATTAGGATAAACCAGGGAAAAGTTGTTCAGTTTAACAATTGAAATGTGTAATACAAACACTTATGTACAAAATATTATCAATTCAATCTTATTTTTCGTATTTTTTTCTATCATATAAAAAATAAAGGAAGAATATTCCCAGAATATTTATAACTGCACTGAGTAAAATTATTTACATACATAGAAAATCTAATTTAAGCTACAAGAATTATGTTAATTTAGTTTCGGAAATTACATTTTTTTTATTTTCTTCGCCTATTTTTACTGCATTATTGACCTATATTAACATAATATATGTTTTTCTAAACAAGTACCTAAATAGGTAGAAGGCATTTAGGTTTATATTGTTATATGTAAGACTTGTAAAATAATCACTTTAGTAACCGTACATATATTATTAAATGTTTTGTTTTGTTGACAAAATCGATAATGTTTACAAGGCACCAGTGAAGTTATATTTAACAAAGAAATGCTTCATTAAAAATTTTCCATGTGTGTAGATTTTGTTTTATTATTATTAACGCTTGTAAGGGAGATTTATCAAATATAATAAAATTACTAGTTGTAATTGGACTTACCCCCGGATTTTAAATGTCCATGAAAAAATCCATGAGGTGAACCACTCGATAAACCGCACAGAGCAATAACAACTACACAAACACCTCTCATCTTACAAGACTACAATTAAATGATAGCAAGATCAGTGCAGCCTCTCCTTATATACCGGCAAATTATTTAGCATCTCTACGTGGATTCCGTTTCCAGTCAGTCGGCTTTAAGGACGGCGGGCTTTCAGATTTAGTGAGAAATTAAATGAGATCACTCTTGCTTTAATCATAATTGTTATGGTTGAAGGTAGCTGTTAACGGCTGCAGGAAGGAGGCTGTACAGATCAAAGCCGGGTTCAATATACCAGGAGGCGTATTTCGTATTCAAGAGAATCAGTAATTGACAATATGTTGTTAGATTCGATTAGTGATGTGACTTTTTTAGATAACCGATCCGTCTAAAAAGTCTAGTTGAGTGGAAAAACATCTATTGTGTGGGGTGTTTGGAACCTGCATTGTTACCAATGAAAAAAAATATATAGAAGGAATTGTAGGATAAATGATTTTCAGTTTTTCAGTGCGAAAAAAGTTAGTTTTGAAAAATACTATTCTACTTACTGAAAAATAAAACTTTGAAAGTTTTGATCCTTGCGACCGTTTTGAAAAAAAAACAGTTATTTACAATTTTCCAACTTGTATTTTTTACTCCGGTTCCAAACAGGTCAGGTCAGGTGAAATTGATTTGCTGAAAATAAATTTGTTAATTCAGAATATTAATATTAATAATAATCGGACATTGTTCCGTTCCTTCTCACCTTTTTAAAATTCACGTCCTTGACTCCCCAGATTGTACATTTTATTTATTTATTTAAATACATGATTTATTGATAGTACATTCAGTTTATTGTGATATTTCACCCTCCATGCTAGGGATGACCCTGTGTTATAGCGGGTGAATTTTACAGTTTGGGGATATACATTCATTAGTATTGGTTGATAATTTTCATTAATTACTGTGCACACAATTTTTCTACAATAAAAAAGTTATATGTAGTTAGATAGGATTACAAGTATAAGAAGAAAGAATTTAAAGAATTATTGGAAAAGAGAAATTTAAGGAATTATTAGTACATAAATCACAGCAATCAAGGTAGAAAATAAAGAATAAAGATAAATTATGTTTTGCCTGCTTTTAATACTGTGCATCCAATTCTTCTATAATAATATTTTTTTTTTAAATGTATAGTTAGATTGGGTTACAAGAAGTAGATGAAGAAGTTAGAGAATTATTAGAAAATGAATAATTTGAGGGATTATTAGTATGTAGATCACACTAATTATTCTTGTACATACTATAGTGCGAAGATAGAAAATAAAGATATAGGTATTATGTTTTGTCTGGAAAGTGATTAAATTGATAGAGTGTAAAATGAATGGGTATTGTAATAATTGTAATGTATTCCATGTGTAAGGATCCATCTCGTTATTTGTTTTTTAAAGGAATGGGGTTGGCTCACGGTTTTTAAGTTTTCAGGGATAAGGTTAAAGATTTTAGGAGCTAGGAAGAAAAATTGTCTTTGAGCTGACGTAATATGTAGTTTAGGTACGTTGTAGTGTCCATTGGTTATTGTTCTGGTGGTGTAGTTGTGTTGTAAGAGAGTTTTAAAAACATAAGAGAGCTTGCGGAGACTGGCCAAGTGCTGATCCCAACGAAGATGTTGAAGATGGACTCCCAGGTATTTTATGTGGATGAGTTGTTCCAAGTTTGGGCATTATAGGAAGAGCAAGTTCTTGGACAGGAGTGAATTATTATATTCTGGTTTTTAATGGGTTGTTTATTTATTACATTCTGTGGTCTAGAAGTGGGAACTTTAGATCGCATATTTGTTGGTTCCTCCTTCTCCTTCTTTAGCAGACTTTTCGGACATTCTTACAGTGTCCATCATCAGGGCAAATGTGTCAATACAAGACAAAATAAACCACTATAATACTGTTGGCCGTGAATATCTAAAACCACATCGAACAGCTTAAATCTTTCAAGCAAAGATTCGATGCAAATAATTTAGTTCATTATTTGACATAGGCTGAGACTGAATCTCTGAAAATGGCTAGTATATAATTAGAGAACAATTTATAAACTTAGGGCATGTAGATTATGTAGACAGGATAAGATTGAATCCAGATATAATATGTGTTAACATATCTATGTAAATAAAAAAAGGCTAACATACACACGCCATGTTATTAAAACATTGGTAAAACACAGATACTTGTTTTGATAAGGCGATAATTACACATTAGGATTTTGTGAAAAGGTTTGTTCGACCAAAATAGCGTTAATTTTTTTATTATCTCATTTACGATTCTGTTTAGATAACAATGGCTGAGCTGACTGTAAATATCGTAGGTCATGGCCAAAGAAGGTTGCCTTACGAATCAGGTTTTCCCAACACTAAAAACCTTTGTTGATTCCCACTCATCTGCTGTCAACTTCCCCTTGAACTGATTACACAAATTCGAAATAAATAGGTTATTCGAATATCCGAACAACATCGAAAACAAAATTAAATTGATATATTATTATTGAACGATTGCTTTAAGTTTTATTTTTATGGGATAATTTAACATGATTGGCACTCTTGTAGGTGTTATTTTAAAATGATTATCTTCTACTGCTTACGTAGCCGAGGTTATAACGAGTGATAAAGTGTATGCCAAAGTCTGTGAACAGACGAAATAAGCGAGTTTTCTATGATAAAGGCAAACAGTGAACGGTGTGTTTCTTGTGGGGATTTTTTTCTACCAAAAGTGTATGTCAACCACTTAGAACGTCTTTGGCGTCCTGGACGTGATAAAATGCACAAAATATAATTACAATACGTGTGGAATTTTTGCCAGCGACATAACCTCTTCTTTAATCTTTTCCTTTGCCTTTTTTTGATCTCTGGTCTTTACCTTCTTCACTCGGTTATTCGCAAATTATTTTATTTTATTTTATTTTATTTTATTTTATTTAAACGCCCATAGGGCTTTTACATATAAAACAATACATTTTTTTATTAATTACAGTGAAAATACGAGTAGATAAAATATAGGTAAAAGAAAATATAAGAAACAAAATTTAGGTTACAGGCACATAAGATATATAAGTTAACAAAATTTAGGTAACATAGAATATAAATGAAGTAAAAATAAATAGTCTGCAACTATACTCCAAATCAAAAATAATATTAATAAAATCGTATAAAATTGGTATTTGCAATAGATTATGAGATAGTTGGAAATAGTTCGCACATACGGCGTTTGAAGTTTGCCAAGTTCAAAGTATTGTCAAATACATCAATATTGTTTAAGTATTTGTTACCAAGGCTATGTAAACGTTGTATTGGAGAATGTAAGCTATAGTTGGAATGAGATGTGTGTATGTAAAATGTTGATGTTTGTCTAGTAGTTCTTGTAGGTACATGTATATTTATTAAATGTAGGAGTTCACAACAATCGAATTTAGAGTTTAATAATTTTAATAAAAAGGTTAGGTCGTTTATTTTTTGTCTGTTTTCTAAAGTTGGAGTATTTAAAATATTCATTAATGACAGGTAATTTATATGCTCTAAAGGGATGTTAAGTTTAAAATTTATGAAACGTAGAAATTTTCTTTGAACTCTTTCAACATTATGGATGTGAATTTTGTAGAAGGGGAAATTATGTAATAACATAAGGTAAACAAAGCCTGTTCTCATACAGTTGATTGACCGAGAGACTGATTTACTTATCGACTAGGTAAACAATTACCAAATGCTCAATTGAATCAAAATGTAGATCAAATAGAACTCTTGATACGTACTTGGTAGTGGGTTGATATGTACATTTATTAACAACTGCGATACGATCGTAATACGCCTAGTTTAGCTACTTTGGTGAACATAGAATCTTTTTATAGATGATTTTTCGTTAAAGGAATTGGGCAGAAACCAGAAAACCTGATTTTCTCTTCTTCGTGGTGACAAGGGGTTCTCTTTCAACGTGGTGTTGTAATTACAATTAACATTTTATAATTATATTGCGTTTTTTAAACTCATTTAATCTTGTATAAGACATTTAGGCATACCAAGAAAGAGCGCGTTTCATGGGCATCATGTATAGCCAGATTTACACGGGCATAAGTAAATCTTTCCCCCTAGCACATTCGATCGATAAGAATTGATATGACAACTTACGGTAACTTCTCATCGTTCCCTGGGACAACTGCAGATCGCTAATTAACAAACAATAGTTGATTATATTTGAATATATAAGGATACCTAGTCATTGTGAACTGACCGGCGATTGAATTCGTTGGCGATCTGAAGTTACCGAAAGTTATCCTATCAATCCTTATCGATCGAGTGTGCTAGGGGGGCCAGGTCGTTCTGGAATGGCTGGGAAAGTGTAAGAGCTAGAAGCAAACATAAATTAATTATCTGAAGTGAAATAGTAGCATGAAGAACGCTAAAGTTTTGTACTCTACAAGAGATATCGGAGTAAGTAAGTGCATAGTTAGGAGTCATGAAAAGGACATAGGCCTTGGCTGGACTATATTAATACAAAGTGTATCACATCAAAATAAATTTATTTAAAAAAACCGCGGGTTTTGCCACCTAACAATTTGCGGGTACTCCCCCTATGAGACGGAACCGTTTTTATGCCACTGGAAAAAAATGATTTCCGTTTCTTATGTTCGATGCAATAGTGTGGTAGAGACGATGCACGTGAATGCAGCGCTTGTACCTTTATAAATAACAACATTCCTATAAATTATGAACAATGACGTAATGTTGTGAATAATATGAGAGTAAGTACAGACCTAATTATAATAATGTGGTATTACCAGAACAGGAAAAGTCCTTGCAAGGCAAGGCGAATGTGTATAACTAATAGTGTATGAAATTTTATGTAATATATATTGATAGGTTAACGTAATAATGTTTATCTTCGAATTAATGTAAAATAAATCAAAAATCAAACCACTGCAACTGTACAGAATTTTAAATGGATCTAATAAAGAATGTATTAGGAAGACAGAGATCGACAATGACTACCTTCTACAAAACATTCATTTCCATTGTCCATTACGAACTCCACATCCCACACCCAAAAACTAACTACACGCAAAATGCATTTTTAAAAAGAGCGTGCAAAAAGTTCAATAACATCTTTTCAGACGTAGACATCTTCCAAATTTTATATACATATATTAATTATATAAAAATATATATTTTTTAAATTTTCTCATTTTCATTTAATTTCTTATAATTTTGTTTATATGAATCACTTTATTTACATTATTTTATGTTGTATAACTTTAATACATATATATATATATATATATATATATATATATATATATATATATATATATATATACTTTGATTTATCTGCTTGTATATTAACAATTTATTATTTGTTTTAATTAACCTCTGAGTGTTTTCTCTTGGGGTAAAAATAATCTCGTCGAATTCAATGTTTCAAAGACCCAATCATGTTTGATTACGTCTAAAAGGGATCGAAATGACAATCTAGTCTCCTTCAACGGTAGCATTCTTCCGAACAGGTCCTCCATTGATATGCTCGGTGTAACTCTAAGTGACCAGCTCAGATACGGGGGCTCCATCGAGGCCAGAGTTAAGTTGGCCTCTCAGAAACTGGGCGTATTGTACAGGGCCCGCAGATACTTTGATAGTACATAACTGATAACCCTGTACAAATCGCAAGTTCGCCCCACGGTTTAATTTGGCAGCCACCTCTGGTCTGGAGCCCCAAAGTATGCAGAAACGGGCGGTCCGTCTGATAGATTCACCCATCTTAACAAACGGATTGCAATCTTTAGAGCACAGGCGTCGGGTGGGAATGCTATCCTTGTTCTACCGGTATTTCAATGGAAGATGCTCCGAGGAACTAGCGTCATTGATCCCCTCGGCACCGGTGCATAGTCGGGAAACGCGCAAAACGCTCGCCCAACATATGTACACGGTTGACATTTGTCACATGAGAACGGGTCGTTTTTACGACTCGGCTGTGGAACAATTTGCCGGCCTCTGTATTTCCTCCTTCCTACAACATGGGTCTCTTCAAGACCCATGTTCACTCCTTCCTCTCCTCAAAAAGACCCTCCACAAAAGATGACATAGGCCCCGAGGGAAATTATTTTCCTCAGGGCCTCCTGTATGGATTTAATTTTTAAAAAAACCTTCCTTAGAAAATAGATGAATAGATTTCTTTTTCAATTTCACTGTCAACAAGTTGTTTATTTTGTTGTATTTTATAAATTTAATTCTTTTGTATTTTTTTTCACTGTCAACATGTTGTTTTGTATAAAATTATTATTGGCGGATACGTCACTAGTTGATGCCACCAAGAAAATTTAATTGATTCAATATGTAAAAATGTTTTTTATTTAAAAAATAAGTTTGGTGAAGACATCATAGATATTTTGGATTACAAAAATATGCAGATTAAAAGAATAGTTGGTTCATACGTAAGTTTATTTTATATTGTTGTACGAAACGAAAAACCCTAGTTTAAAAAAGACTACAAGTTTGATTCTTCAATCAAAAGTTTTCCCTTATTTTAAACATAAGCCATTCTGTTTTTACACGGGAATCGTTCCATTACTGTGAATAATAAAGACCGTGCACACATATTTAAGATAATAAGACACCAGCTTATGAGTATACCCGAGTAATATAATTATCAATATTGTGAGTCACCTAGAAAATCCAAACAATTTTCTTTTAATCATCGAAGAAGAAGGTAATAATAATAAATCTGAACGAAATATGAAACAGAAAAAAACCTTGAGTGTGCTTTAGACCACACGACTGAAGTAAATAGTTATTTAGCTCCATCTATATGTATGTCCGTACATATATTTATATGTATAAAATTTATATATGTATATACATATATTAATTTTCTACTCATATTTATTTCAATTTATTATCATTATTTATGATCACGCCGTGTGCATCGACGTCCGCTCCCCTCCGCGTTTGGAGAGTCACTGGTATTGTGGTATTTCCAAATACTGACTGAAATATTTCATGCACTGGCTATGAGAGGAAGAGAGAAAGAAAATATGCGCGTGCACTGCTCGCTTGCTTTTTCAGTGAGCCCGTTCGCCGCGCAACGCATTTCACTTTTCGTTACACATTCGCCAGTTTACCACTCAAGTCAAGCGTGCGTAAAGAAGTATTTACTTCAAATAACACAGAAAATAAAAAAGGTAACAGTAGCAACTGGGAATCTAATCCAGGATCTCTGTCTGACCGGGACAATGCCTTAAAACCCAGTAGTACTCGCTCAAAAAGAAGAAGGAGAAATACAATAATACCAATGTTAGAGGGAGCGCGTTAATATTAAAAATGAGCAAAAATTGTGAAAATGTTTAACACGACTCGTTTAAAATAGGAAAAAATCTCTCGACAATACCTTAAGTAGTATTTAAAGAAACACCGTGCATTTTTTCAAACCTATGATGTGTTAAATAACGGAACCGTATGTGTTTTTTTAATTTTCGTAGCATACGTAGATTTTTTTCCATCGAGGTAATTTTATGTGATTACCGTTTCGGCTCGACAGTATCCAGAGATTTTCTTCCAACATAGCCTATTTTTTTTAGAACTTAACAACTCGGCATTTTTGTCTATCTCATATTTCAAATTCAGAATTAACAATATTACGATCCACTATTTTTCTCCCCATATTTTTGAGATCGTCCTTTTTTTGACAAAAATGACACAAATAAATAGGTCCCAATGGCCGAGTGGTTTTAGGCTTTGTCTCTAGGAGAGTTCCTAGGCTAGACCTCCCAGTTCCGACCATTACCTTTTTATTGTCCGTATCTGTTTCTATTTCACGTTTCATCTTCTTCAATGATTAATATTACATTGATGGATATAACCTTCAAAAATTATTCCAATAAAATTGAATTTTCTTTTCCACTGTGCAACTATTTTATATAGATTTAGATGATTCATCATTAAGGCGTGGATTTTCTGTGTATCTACGTGAACAGGACTCATTAATAATGTTAATTTTTCTTTAGTTATTTTTCAAGATCAATTAGTTCTTCTAATTAGTATAAATTAGTTTAATTGCAAGATGGCCTGTAAACGCTCAACTGATTCATGTCAGACCAGAGGAATGTGAGGGAAAACTCGAGGCAAAGAGATGTTTAAAGGAAAATATCACAGATCGTACTGATCGAAAGAATCTTATTGATGTTTATAATGGAAACTTCAAAGGATAATAGGTCGGAATGCAAAATGACGCAATGACATTACAGCCAAGATGGTCACAGAGCTTGACAGAGAAAGTTTTTTTTGGAAGCAAGTGAAAACTTTGGGAAGTGAATGTCAAAAGAATTCATATTCTACGCTTTCGTAGATGGCGGGCGCATAGTTTTTTTTTTTTTTTTTACTTATAAACGCTTTTTACAATTTATGAATTGAAATATTAAGAAAATTATATCGTTCGCGGAAGTACACAAGCAATATGAATATTAACAAATAGTTTTGTCAATTAAAAAACTCAAATCTTTCAAGAAAGGCAAGCAAATACAATATTGGATTGAATCACTGATGAAATCTTCACAAGTCTCTTATTACTGAACCCAAATGTATCAATTTAAACAAGATTTAAGATTTTCACGGATAAAAGTATTTTGGTTGTTTATTTTTGGGATGTTATGCCGTGTTACGCTAACTCCTTCTTTAGCCGACATTTCGGACAACGTTACAGTGTCCATCATCGAGGCAGATGTGTTTATCTGCCCTGCCCTGCCAAAACACATTTGCCCTGATGATGGACACTGTAACGTTGTCCGAAACGTCGGCTAAAGAAGGAGTTAGCTTAACACGGCGTAGCATCGCAAAAATAAAAAACTAAAAAAAGGTGCCTTAGCATCTACCGCCAGAGACGCTGAAAGGTTTTAAGCAGAAGAAGGTGTAACATAACATTTATTATCGAATAATGTCGGTGAATACAAAGGGGTGGTAAAGCAATGATCGATGACCCGTTCACGTGAACCGTGTTACACGGGTTACATTGCATATCTGCACCCAAGTGTACATCAATAATTTACATGATTATTGTATTAATCATGGACGCGGGTTAATGATGGACATTGTACTGCCCTTTTCTATCAGTTGACAGAGTAATGCTCAATTCATATATTATACTGTGCGGCTGTCCACGACTACAGAAACATTGGCGACACTTTGACATTATTGGTTAATGGCCGGTAGTACCCGCCCAAAAAGAAAAAGAAGGAGAGATACGACAAAACGAATGTTAGAGGGAGAGCACTGATATTAAAAACGATAAAATTCAAGCGACAAGTGGTAAAATATTTAATAAAACACGACTCGTTTACAAAAGGACAAAAATCTCTCTTCAACAAGGAGAAGAAGCATTTAAAGAAACACTGTGAATTTTTTCATATATATAACTTGTAAACTTTAACCCTTAAGTACCGAGGTGTGGTCTGACAGATACCTGGACCGTTGGAAAAGTCCAGTTACTTATTTTAGGGTAGTAGTATTACCCTGTGCCTCTCTATACCCCTCGAGTAGTCGCTCGGCTGTGTTGGTGGAAAGTGGTAGTGTCGGCGTGTGCGATTTCGGTAAGTTATGCTGTTATAAGACCGCGAGTGGTCTGTCAGACCACACGTCGGTACTTATGTAACTTTTTTTGGTTGTGACTTTTTCAGATTATATTGTTTTCGTCTTTTATTTTCAGTCAAATATCACCCCAAAAACAAACAACGAAAATGCTTTTGGCCGTGAAAATCTAAAAACGTATCTATTTTAACTTCGTACGTTTGACAGTTAACGCGTTTGATATATTGAGGTATTTCCAATAGTATTCATCCAATTGCGATAAAAAATTGGGGAGTTGTTGTGGACATGCCCGTCAAGGTTTCTATATAGCAATATTTCTATATTAGTGAGTTCTGGAGTTATGAAATTTGCAAAAAAATGCCATAGGGAACACGCGAGTTGTTTTAACAATACGAATTCTACAACAGCAATGAGTGTATTTATAGCAGGGAAAAATGTGGGAGGGGGAGGAGAATCCGGGAGGGGTGGAGGGGAATAAAGGAGGGGTGGTTCGTGGGAAGGGGAAGGCGGCGAAGGGGGAAGGGGAATTAATGAGGAGGGAGGTTAGTGAGAAAAAGGCTGGAGGGGGAAAGGGAGGGAATCCGGGAGGGGTGGAGGGGAATAAAATAGGGGTGGTTCGCGGGAGAGAGAATGAGGGAGGGGGCAGGTGGAGAATGTGGAAGGGGAATTCGTGAGGGGAAGGGTCGATGATGGGGAAGAGGTGGCGGAAGAGGAGCGGGGACGAATGGGAAAGGACACGCAGAGATAAACAATTTCTTGATTTAAGTGGCATTGTAACGCAAGCCGGGTATCAGCTAGTATTAAATAAAATGGAATTCGAAATATTTCTCTCATCAGTAGGTTGGGTCCTTTTGGTGTGATGTGATTTAACCAGGGGATGTGGTTTATTTAAATTTTGTCATAACGAATCAATGTCACGTAGTATTTGAGTTATTAATCGAAACATTATTCGTTCAATCAAAATCAGAAGCTTCGCAAAATGCTAGATTTCTTACAGCAATGGCAACAAACTTGCGTTCATTCTTTATCAATGGACAGAATAAATATTTTTTTATATAACTACTATTTAATTATTGCATTACTTAGCTAATTTCTTATAGGCAAGTGCGTTCTTATAAAATACGTCAATCATTAAAATACATAGTATATAAAAATAACATTATTGTTGACGTTCTCGTTATAAAATACCTGGGTATAATATAATATCTTCTTGGACTGAAATAGCACGATTACTAGAAGGGTTTTTCTTATGACATAGTTGGGATAATGAGATCGTGATTATTACTGACTATTAATGTGCCAACATATTAATTTCCATGTTAACTGTCAATAGAAATTATGTGTAGGTATATTCGTATCTTCTTCTGTGATATATGACTATTGACCGGTACAAGGAACGCGATATATTATTATTGAATTATTTATTACTGATAGCCGCAAATTGCGCTTTCATGAAACCAATTTAGAATCAGTGGCGTACCAATCGCTGGGGCGTCTGGATATCGAATGGGTCCCTGCCAACATAATAAAATAAAAATAGTTTTAAAAAAATGTTAACTCTAATATTTATACCACCTAAATACCCGTACGAAGAATGTTATAATAGGGAAGTTGAGTGAAAAATATTTTGACTTCTAAAAAATATGTTCATGTAGATGACATTCAAACTTAAATACCAGTATTTTTCAGGCCCTTGCTTGTGTGAAATATAAGGGAAAATATTTACAAAACCGGGACACGCTTAATACGGACGAAAAAAATAAATTAAAAAAGTTGTAGTAGTTAGATATTTACTAGTACTAATCAATTCATTTACCGAAATTTCAAAAAATTTAATGGTTATTTTTTAAATTTAAAAACACGAAATGTAATTTTTCACCGACCGCTATGTTAGGAACTGTTGCAAGTTTCGTTGAAAAATGACATTTTGTGTTTTTAAATTTAAAAAAAAACCCATTAAAATGCACTTTTTTCGAAATTCCAATAACTGAATTGATTAGTGCTAGTAAATGTCTAACTACTACAACTTTTTTAATTTATTTTTTCGTCCATATTAAGCGTGTCCCGGTTTTGTAAATATTTTCCCTTATATTTCACATAATCAAGGGCCGGGTTACGTCACGAACTCTGCCGCACGGTATTATGCTCTTGCCGCCGTTTTCGCGGGCTTAATTTCGCGGGTTAACTCGAACGCGACTGTTATTTAAATAATTACACACTTTTGCTTTCGAGATTAAACAAAAACTCGCAGTGTAAATACAAGATATCGTTTATTGTTTTTTGAATTGAAATACGTACGCCAACGGTGTTTAAATCATCGCTAGATAAAGTGACATAAAGTGAACTGAACTTGAAAAACGTATGTCAAACGTCAAACGGTGTTATTTATTTTGCTCTAAATAACTAAATACCAGAAACCCTGGGCCTTGTGCTGAGAAAAGGAATAAAACTATATAATCCTTTGCCATTACTTATTAACATATTTACATACATATTTATTCATAAACTCTGTGAAAATAATCTGCAATGATGGAATGCAAGTCATGCAAGACCCAAATATATGACAACGAAAACTTATCCTGCAAGACATGTAAGCATGATTTCCATTTCTTGTGTTGTCAAATAACCGAAATCAATTTTCGCAAGATGAATAAAAACTATAAACAAAGTTTCAAGTGCCCGTCTTGCAAAGAAACTAATAAAACTTCTCAACAAACAAATGAGCCGATAGAGACATCTGTGAACAAAACCCCTCAACAGAATCAAAAGGAGCTGATAGAGACATCTGTGAACGAAACCGTACAACAGAATAAAAAGGAACTGATAGAAATATCTGTGAACGAAACCCTACAACAGAAAGATCCTCCAGGCGATAATGATTATAAACTTAATTCAATAATTAACCAATTAAATAAAAACTTCAAATGTTTTCAAGAGATGTCTCAAAAAATATATTCATTATTTGAAATTTTTCAAGAAGAAATTAAAAGTCAAATTACACACATAGATAAAAACATTAGTGAAATAAAGCAAGTAACAAAAAAAGTGGAGAATTCATTAACAAATGTTACACCATCAAACAGTTATCAACCGCTTTTGACTCATGGAACCGAAACAAATCAACTTCCCATAGTGGAAAAAAACGTTTCCTTTCATCAATCCGCAGATCGCCCAATACAGCCGCAAGAAACTGTATCTAAAGTACTCATTTTTGGGGACGAGGGTGGAAGGCAAATGAGAAGAACTCTTGAAAAAAATTCAAACAAAATAAAATGCCAGAGCTTTATTTATCCCGGTGCCACCATAGACAAATTTAGTTCAACCATACTACAGTCAAGTGAAAGCCTAACAAAAAAAGATTTTGTGATCATTTATACTGGGACAAATGAAAAATCGCCAAAAAATATAATTAGTCACTTATACTACATTGTTAATAACCTTCAACACACTAATGTTATTGTGCACTCGGTGCCGAAAAACAATCATCTGAATGTTTCCAAACTCAACCGCGAAATAAGATCTCACACTGCTCTATTTAAAAATCACTGTCGATTCATCGGGCCAATGTTTTACGACCAAATGAACGAATACAATATCTCGAAATCGATGAGTTTGGCAAGAATAAACATAACTGATATAATTAAGCATAGCCACCGGAAAATGTACTATAATATCGAGCAGGATATAAACAATATTGAACCCAAATCTACTTACACGCAAACTCCAAAAAACTGGATCCCGATAATTCCGGAAAAATCATCAAATTAAAGGACAAAATGACATCTTATAATAATAAAGAAGAAGGAAATATTCAATCGACGACCGCCAGTCAAATCAAAACATGCTGTTTAAAAACAAAAAAACAACATAAACGGGTAGATGACGTAACTCTCTACAAACAGTTGGGGACAGAAAAAAAACAAACTTCAATTTCGTTCCTGTACCTAAATATTAGAAGCCTGAAAGGAAAAGTCGACGAGATCCTTTGCTTATTAAAATCAATTGACTATAAGATCAACATCATACTTATGTCAGAAACCTGGCTCAAAGAAACGGACATACCATTCATCAATATCGAAGGCTACAAACACGAAGCGTCCTGCCGACCTGAGGGCATCGGTGGTGGAGTGTCCATATTTATTGAGGAGAACTTGGAATATGGCTTAATCGACAATATAGTGGATCCAGACAACAACTTTCTCTGGATACAGTTAAACAAACTTAATTTAAACATTGGAGTGATATATAAAAAACCGAACACCAACTTCCAAGATTTTATAGATAAGTTAAACATACAACTAAAAACTCACAAAAGGTCCATAATACTGGGGGATTTTAATATCAATTTACTTGATTCCACAAACACACATACTTGTAAATATACAGAAACTATAAAGTCAAACAATTTCACTATAATGAACAAAGTAAACAAAATACATGCAACACGTATCACAGAAAATACCAACACCATTATTGATCACATAATCTCAGACATAAACCTTTCATATACTATAACAAACTGTGATACCTCAATATCTGATCACAACATACTGATCCTCGACATACTTCACACCTACACTAAAAAAAACTCACAAAAATCCTCCTATGAATATACAAAAATCGATTATGATAAACTAGAGGAGGATATCCGACAAAACGCCTTTACTATAAACAATAATGAGGACTCGGATCTGAACTATGATAATCTTGTAAACTACCTCACAAATAAAATTAATTCCAATAGCACCACTAAAATTATAACAAAAAATATAAATGACCCAGACTGGATAACCAAAGACCTTATAAAATTAATCAATAAAAGAAATAAACTACACCTGAAATTAAAAAGACAACCAAACAACACTTTATTGAAAACAGAATTCCTAAAATTAAGAAATAACGTCACTACAGAAAAACGAAACTTAAAACAAAAACACTACAGTAATCTCTTTAAAAAATGCGAAAATAACAGTAAAAAAAACTGGAAGTTGATGAATAATATTCTTAAGAACCAGTCTAATACTTCGAATAATGTTTGTACTAAACTAATAATTAATGACGAAATAATTACTAATAATGTAGAGATATGCGATAACTTTAACAACTTTTTTTGTAACATTGGCTCATCCTTAGCGGACAACATACGTAACAAAGTCGCACACAAACCAGCCAACGAAATAACCTTAGTACATGATAGTATAGAATCTTTGTATCTTCAACCTACAACAGAATTAGAAATAAGCAAAATATTAAAATCATTAAAATCAAATGCGAGTGCCGGTTACGATAAACTCAAATATAAGACATTGCTAAGTCTCTCTACGGAATTGGTTCCTATATTATCAAAATTAATTAATCAATGTTTTAAAGAGGGAACTTTTCCAGACAGCTGTAAAATTGCCAAGGTGATACCAATTCACAAAGGTGGGTCTAAAACAAATACCTCAAACTACAGACCCATCTCAATCTTACCAATCTTATCTAAAATATTTGAACGTGTAATTTACGAAAGATTAAACAATTTTCTGGTAAAAAAATCATTCTTTTATAAAAAACAATATGGCTTTAGGAAAAAATCGAACACACTTGCGGCAATAAATGACTTAATCAGTAAACTTCGGAGCGGCATTGATGGAGGAAATTATATATTATCTATACTAGTTGACCTTCAAAAAGCCTTTGATACAGTAAGCCATGATATACTTCTCAAGAAACTTGAGAAAATTGGTGTAGTTGGTCCTGCTCTTAATCTATTCAAATCATATCTTAGCAATAGAAAGCAATTCGTTAGCATTAACAATCATAATAGCAAGCATCTTCCAATAAACTATGGAGTTCCGCAAGGATCCATACTAGGACCATTACTGTTCCAAATTTACATCAATGATATTTCGCAATTAGACATAAATGGTGAAATTTTTCTGTATGCGGATGACACTGCAATATTCTACTGGGGTAAAGACCTAAACATCTTACTAGAAAATGCACAAAGTGACCTAGAAAAAATTTGCAGTTGGCTCCAATCAAATATCCTAACAATGAACATAAAAAAAACAGGATACATGGTTTTAAGCTCAACCCGTAAGATAATTCCTCCTCACGTACCCTTAAAAATTGAAAAGGATGATTTGCAAATCCTGATAAAGGAAAAATATCTTGGGCTGTGCATCGATAAGCATCTAACTTTTAAAAACCATATCCAAGATGTTAAAAATAAAATCACACCCTTAATCAACGTTTTTAGCCGATTATCTTATCTATTACCAATTAAATTAAAAAAAAAGTTTATATTATAGTCTCGTACACTCACATTTAAATTACTTAATTGAAATCTGGGGAAATGCGTATGAAACATACATTAATGAATTACAGATAATTCAAAATAAACTAATCAAAAAACTATTTCACTACGAATCCAAAACATCCACAAAAAAACTATATTTGGAAACCAAACTGTTAACATTAAGAAAACTATATGAATACAATATATGTCTCCTTATATACAAAATAAATAATAAACTTATTCATACAAACACAGAATTCATTAAAACGTCCCAAGTACACAAACATTTTACACGACAACACGATAACATACATTTAAAAACTATTCATACTAACTACGGTAAGCAATCTATCAGTTATGAGGGGGGCAATTTATATAATTGCCTTCCAGTTGATATTAAAAACGAAAAAAGTGTCTGTAAATTTAAAAAAAAATTATTCATTTTTATTTACAAAAAACAATGTAGTGAAAATGAATAATATTGAAAGTGAATGAATAGTATTGTAATATATTGTATGATAATATGTTGTATGATAATATAATGTTATGCAAATTCTAGTTAAGTAAGTGAAAATGTTATTTTCTTTTTTTCTGGAATAAAAAAAAAAAAAAAAAAATTAACTTGTAGAATTAATTTAATTATGAAAACGAACTTAAAAAAAAAAAAAAAAACTCGTATTTAAGTTTGCCTGTGAACATTGATAAAAAAAAGAAAAAAAGGACTCAACTTCTTTATTGGGAATCGGAACCCGTAGATTCGAACTTAGCTGAAGTAGGAATATTTTGGTTATTTTTGAACACCGGATTAAAAAATATTTTCTAAGAAATATTAAAGGAGTATCTCACCCTTTCTCATTATCTCTGAGGTGGAAGATTATCATTCAGAATCAAAACGTTGTTTCAAATGGCACTAGCAGTGCTTGATTACCAAATCTGATTTTTCCTTCTTCTTCAGATTCCAACCTTCCTCTCCCCCTCCCATGCTCTTACCGTTGGCTGCCTTTAATGTTTCCACGTACTTTATTATCACAATAATGCTGCAGCTCTTTCTTAAACATAATATAAAGGTGAGACAATAGATGAAACATACAATGTACGTGTGTCTGTTTCCTCCAAAAGAAAAAAAAGTAATTAATTTCCTGCCTCTCCCTCACTCGTGTTAAAGAAATTCGCGTCATCGTGCCGTTTCTGTGTTACTGAAAGCAGCAAATCGGGGATGCCACGGTTTATCTATGGGAGGTAGGTACATGTATGTCCTCTTTATTCTATTCTATCATGAAAATTTTAGACGATTACGTTATTTTCTTTCCACATCCGTGCTAACGTGACGCGTGGATGTTGTGTAGATGCAATTCAACTGTCAATAAAACTACTAATTAAGTATATCTTTTGACAATATTATTATATCCGTAGGTATTTACTTACTGCACATCATGTTACACTGGCAATTTTATTGGGTATGGTAATTCGCATTCGTTTCCTAATCGATTGTTCAGAAGATGTCCAAGACCAAGTTCTAGGAAAAATAACAATAGCATTATCATAATAATATTTCTACCTACCTGAAGAGCTACAGGTTTATTAATGATCTGTGGTTTTTTCACTCTGCGTGTTACCAATGGATTTTTTTCTAATGCACGATACGTAGTAGGTAGGCGACCTTTTGACTTTTTTATGACAGTGCGGTATTTGATTTACAAGTTTATTCAAAACTCAGTTCTGTTCCTTATTTTCTCTCTTCACGCGTAATTTTTTTGTTCTACAGAAAGACACTTTATTAAATCATTGCATACCTACTTGGGCCATTAGCGTTTCGCGTTATGAAAAGCTCGAAAAGCTTTTTATAGACGAAACAATACCGATGTTGCTTGTTAGTATTCATTAATCATGAACACATGAAGTTCGGAACAGTACTTTAAGAACACTTCATTATTAAGCGGCGTCTCTTGCGACAAAATGTTTAACAAAACATCCGACAAAACAAAACACTAGGGCAGGCCCACAACGTTTTTGTGTTTCTATCGGTTATGGAAAACAAAAACATTGTCGCCCGGACCTAACCATCCACAAAATGTGTACACATTTTCGTTGGAAAAGACCTCTTCTTTACCTACACAGTTTTGATTACAACGCACTCCTCCAAATCTTTGGAAAATCTTCAGGTGTAAGAACATTCGGGAAACACTACGAAAATTTATTATTTTTAATTTGGAAGGTAGGGATGGGTATCGCCGCCCTGGAAACCATTTATTGGATATCCAAATGGTTCGCTACGTTTGGTGACTTAGTAGGTGTGCCCGGGTTCATAAGATTCCTGAGGTTCATCTAGGTTTTGGCGGATCGGGAGAGACTGGTTGAGGGAGACTTTTTGACCTCCCAGTGGGAGTGATGGACTAATACGTCTGTCAGTCCTGTACACATTGGCCCCAAGATGCCTACCCACCCCTCATACCATTTTCCTTGCAAGAACTTCATCTCTATCCTTAAAAGACCCTCCACACAGCATCCCCAAAGAAGATACAGGCCTTGAGGGATTTTTTCCACAAGGCCTCCTGTGTGGAGCGAAGATTAAAAAGTATTATTTCATATACATATCTACTATTAAAACAATATCTAACTTTGGATTTGGAAGGCGCAGTCAAAACTGATTTCATTCACACACGCTTCACAAACATAGATAAAATAAAGGAGTGCTATTTACATAGAGAAATAATAAATAATAATGTTTATTTTGAGATAATAGGACTGATAATTTATTTCTTATATCCGCCTCCTACGCAATTTTCTGTGCACAAAATTCTATTTAATTGTTATGAATAAATTACTGATTTATAAATAATAAATATTCGTAGCTAGAATCCATGTTGTTTATTTTGTTTAACTTTCCAATACAATTGCATGTGTGTATGGAAGAACCGGTGAAAACCTTCGAACTGTATTTCTGAGAAATTGAGATTTTGCAGAAACATGAACAATTAATAGTACAACTTTTCTCAGTATGGTTAAGATCCGCAACCCCAGTATTTAAAAGTCATGCAGCGTGACACGGCATTTCAATATCTGGAAGTTACCACAAAATAGAAAAAAAATATGAAGTGAAATACAATTATATCTATTGCTTTCAAAGAAATCCGATAGATTGGTGATAATGTTTGATAGCTATTGATATATAGATTCTCTGATGGCGAATAAATCAATCCAATACCTACAGATGTTATATTAAATTTATTAAATATTTTGCGATTTTCCTTAATTTTTGGAATTTAAATTTTATATACCCATAGAGAAAGAGAACTAGCCAAACAAAGAGGTTTCTTTGGTTTTATAATATATACATAAAGTAGCACTTAGTAGCCTCATATACCTATTTACCTATAATAATATATAATTAGGGCATAAACCAAAGCTTTGCAATATATTGCAATGGCTAGTACCTACTGTGGAGTGTCGATACTCCCACCACCATTGGGACAAGAGGTGGGGAGAGACGCGGCACGGCTCGTCACTCCGTGACAATAGGTGTATCAAGCATCAGCTCTGTTAATTGTTATTTCGTCATTGTCATTAATCAATAAACCAAGTGAGTACCATACTTCTTATTTTATTTAAACAGAACCCTACATATTAAATTAAATTAATTAATTTGGTGACCCCGACGTGATAAATTTATGGAGAGTTTACAAGCTCTCATAACATTTGTCGAATGTCGAAGATATATTTAAAGAAAGTTTTTTTTTTAAATGTTTAAAAAGAAAAGAATTAAGAACAAATCAGGAATACTACGAACTTACGAGGCACGGAAACTAAATTACCTAATTTAAAAAAATCTCATATGCTAAATTATTATACTTAGCAAGCCATAAAAATACCACAATCTCCCTACTAATATGACCAATCAGAACAAACAAATAATATTAACAGATTTTCAAAAACATATTATAAATGCACACAAATATGTTATGGAAATCTATAATACAAAAATTAATGTTTGTTTGTTTGTTTGTTTGTTCGTACCTTATGCGCGGCCATACCGTTCATCCGATTGCGATGAAACTTTGAGAATATGATGTGCGCGTACCCGGGATGGTTATAGGATAGTGAGCTCTAGCGTTATGAAATTATTTTCTATACTATTTACACTATTGCTATTAATTTTTTTTGGATTGTTGTGAACATGCCCGTGAATACTTCTATATATATATATATATACTGGTGAGCTCTGGCATTATGAAATTTGCATAAAAAAGTTAAATAGGTCACTTGAGTTGTTGGACAAATTGGTGTATTTTATGGAGTTAGGCGGCAGGGAAAAAAGGCTACGGGGAGGGGTATGCGGAAGGGTTGGATGGGAATTAAGGAGGGAAGGAGGGAGGCTTCCCGTGAGGGGGGACGAGGGAGAGGGGAAATGACACGAAAGGAGAAACAATATATTTATTTAATTAGCCTTGAAACGCATGCCGGGTATCAGCTAGTCAATTATAAATAAAAGAAAAATTATGAATCTTACGTAAAAACCACAACGAAAATCGTGGCTCCCTGCTCCCTTTTAATTTAAAATCCCCTTAAATATAAAATTTGGTAAAATACATTACTTAAAATGAATGCAACTCATGTTTTTTTTGTTGTATTACAATAAAACAAATTAAAAATCTGTAAGTACCTACAGATTCGTCAATTTATAAAAAAATTGTCATGGTAATATTGATTACCTAATTAATTATACCTCATACACTCATTTATTGAAGGAAATAACTTTTAATAATTATTATTTCACGAAATTTACTAAAAATCCAAGTGGCGACCATCTACATTTTTGCGAATATATTGTTTATGAAGGATCTATAGACAAAAGCTTGTGTTTCCCCGCAGGGGCGGGCAGTGTGGTCATGATTATTTCTTGAAAACCCGATCTACGCTCCACGCTTATCTAGAATACAATACACATACAGTAAATAAACAATAAATCCTTTTGATTTATTATTGGCGCGATGAAAATTGTTTAGGGCCCAGAGATTTTGTTTTTTATTTTTTATTTATTTTACATTTGATACATTTAAAGCCAAAATAACAGAAATAATATTACATAATAAGAGAATATATTTAAAATGAATACAAGTGTTATTACGTTGTTTTAGGTCGATATTAGTTCCTAGCTAGGCAGATTGCCCGTTCTAAGGAACCAAAGTGTGTAAAGTGCCAAATGCAATTTAAATTATTATTATTATTTAAATTAATACCTATATACTAAGTTTTTACTAAATGTGCCATTCATAGGTAACCATGTATAGTTTTAAGTGACATGAAATAATAGTTTTTCAGACTCCTCCCTACCCAAGCCAATCAACCATTTAGTTATTATTGAACCAATGCAGGACATAGTTTTAACGGCGATATTTTATTTTCTTATTTAACATATTTTATTTAAATACAACATGGCTGAAAGAGTAAGGCCGAAACTTGTAAGTATTGAATTTTATTTTAATTTTTGTGTTATTGCGAATATATTTTTTTAGTTATTTTAAAGAAAGAAAAACATTTCTGGGTCACGAATAACTTGAGAATAAACACCACAGTGAGCGTAAAATATTGCTTGTGTCGTGATGGAGGACATAGCCAGCGGGGGAATTGAACTCACGATGGGTGGGACCCAAACATGACGCTAACTCTTCCACTCACCGGTCGATATATCACAAAAAAAGATAATATGTATGTATGTACATATGGATCATTTCAAAGACATTTTAATTTGGGTATAATAATATTATGTAGGACATTTTATATGAATAATGTCTTTCCTATTTTGCATCTGATGGGGACAATTTTAGACATCGAGGTTAAGATGGAGAAAGGGACGCCTAAATGGTTTGGACATATAGAGCTGATGCACGAAGAAAGGAGTGTAAAGATAGCATAATATGACGCGAAATTTATGGTAGAAAAAGTCAGGGATGCCCAAGGAAAACAGGCACGATCAAGTTAATCAAATTAATCAAAATACTTGAGTCAGGTCATGTCAGGAGTCGGAATAAAATAAGAGTACGTATTAGATGATATATGAATATAAATGAAGCAAGGAGTGTGTACCTCCACTCTTCCTACTCCTGTGGGAAAAGGCGTGATGGTTGGTTCCACCCTTCATATATTTTGCTTCCCAGCACTCCCTCTCCTCCTCTCCAAAGATGACATAGATGACGTTTTTTATCCTCAAGACCTGTAAAAGGTGGAGCTATTATAAAAAAAAGAAGTTAATTGATTTAGGTAGGTATTTGAAAACCATTAAAAATAAATATTTATTTCATTTAAAAGAAATATATTTGTGCAATAATTAATTAGTACAAAATGAAAATGTGCTAACATTAAAGTAAGCATATATATTATAAAATATAATTACATATATCTATTAAAATACAATGCTGTAACAACAACAACAACAATAAAAACAAAAACCAAAATCAGCAACAACATAAAACGTTTACACAAACAAATATAAATGTCATTACTCATTGAGTCATTGTCATTACATACAGTTAAATGGAATGTGTCTCGAGTATCTTACCTACCCACGTACCCACACAGAGTGGCTCAACATACGAGTAGCACGACAGACGAAATATTTCAAAAGAACTTTGATGTTTTCAATGCACAAAAACCTTAATAAGGAAATGCTTTATTTTTGACTTTAAAAAAATCATATCTGAATTCTCTAACGAACGGCAATAACCAGGGCAGTTTGAACACTTCATTCAGACACAGAAAAGTTAAATTTCATGCTGTGAAACTATACATATGTATACAGGGTGAAACAGCAGGTACCCGAGGGATTTGTACCAACGATTCTTGGGCATATTTGGAGTAATTTGGAGACCGGTCAGTGGTTCAGTGGGCATCGCGTTTGGGTCTCACCCAGGCGTTCCGTGTTCGATTCCTCGGCTGGCTAAGTCCTCCACCACAACACAAGCAACATCTTCCGCTTAGTGTGGTGTTAGTAGGAGATTTTCAAATGTTGTTGGGTTATTCGTAACCCGGGAATGTTTGTCTTTCTTTTATAATTTAAAAAAAAAAAAAAAAAAAAATATATGTTGTTGTCATTTTGCTCTTCGATGAAATTTTTTTCTTATATCCACCACATGTCGCAACTGACTAGTTAGTAGAGTAGCGAGTTTATAGTCTAGCATTGTCTTGATAAGCGTTGTGTCTCATTATAGCACTACGATAACAAACGAAACAGCGCGTGATCCATCAACGGGATATATCCCATAGCGATGGGATCAGTAGCGACGTGTGATTGAAAAATATATGTTTTGAATTTCAACTCTGAAATTTGATAAATTGTTCGAATTCTATGAAACAACCCATCCTAAAAAAATAATTTCTCTCAAACCGAATTTCAAAGATTGGAGACACGTGGCGGTTAAAGTTTCGAGGATATTTAATATATTGTTAGTAATGAAATCGGGGATGAAATCAGTCATAAAATCAGTGATGAAATCAGCAATAAAATCAGTGATGAAATCAGTATTGAAATCAGGGATAAAATCAGTGAAGAAGTCAGCAATAAAATAAGGGATGAAATAAGTGAAGAAAACAGTGATAAAATCAGTTATGAAATCAGTGATGAAATCAGTGTGAAGTCAGTTATGAAATCAAAGATCAAGTCAGTGATGAAATTAGGTATGATATGGGCGGTGAAATTGGTGATGAAATCTGCGAAGAAATCAGTGATGAAATCAGCACTGAAATCAGGGATCAAATCAGTAATTGAAGTCAGTAATGAAATCAGTGATAAAAACAGTGATGTAATAAATTATGAAGTCTGTGATGAAGTCAGTACTGAAATCAGGGATTAAATCAGTGATAAAATTAGTAATGATCAGTGATAAAATTTTTGATGAAATCGGAGATGAAATTAGGGATGAAATCGGAGGTGAAATTAGGATAAAATCAGTGATGAAATCTGCAATGAATACAGCGATGAAATCAGTGATGAAATCAGTGATGAAATCAGTGATGAAATCAGCACTGAAATCAGCACTGAAATCAGTGGCGCAATCAGTAATGAAATCAGTGATGAAAACAGTGATGAAATCAGTAATGAAATCGGGTATAAAATCAGTAATTTTTTTTTTTTTAATATGTTTATTCAGTTTTAATTTTACACTATTTTATTTTACAAATCTTACGAAACTGATCAATCAGTTTGATTGTAAGAAATCAGTAATTAAATAAAAGATGAAATAAGTTATTGAAGTCAGTCATGAAATCAATACTGAATTCAGTGATGAAAACAGTGATAAAACAGTTATGAAAGCAGTGATGAAATCAGCAATGAAATCGGTGATGAAATCAGTGATGAAATCAGTGATGAAAACAGTGATGAAAACAGTTATGAAATCAATGATGAAGTCAGTACCGAAATCAGGGATGAAATAAAATCAATAATGAAATTAGTGATGAAATCAGTAATGAAATCAGGGATGAAATCAGTAATTGAAGTCAGCGATAAAATCAATACTGAAATCACGGATGAAATCATGATGAAGACAGTGATAAAATCAGTTATGAAATCATTGACGAAATCGGCAATGAAATCAGGGATGAAATCAGCGATGAAATCAGTGATGAAATCAGTGATGTAATCAGTACTAAAATCAGGGATGAAATCAGGACTGAAATCAGGGATGAAATCAGTCATGAAATAAGTGATAAAAACAGGGATAAAATCAGTTATGAAATCAGTAATGAAATCAGGGATGAATCAGTGATGAAATCAGTGATGAAACCAGTTATGAAATAATAATGAAATCAGTGATGAAACCAGTTATGAAATAAATAATGAAATCAGGGACGAAATCAGTGGTGAAATCATTGGTGAAATCAGTTATGAAATCAGCGATCAAATCAGTGATAAAATCAGTGATGAAATTAGGTATGAAATCGGACGTGAAATTAGGATGAAATGAGTGATGAAATCTGCGATGAAATCAGTGTTAAAATTACTTATTTTAGCAATTGTGTTTCTTGTTGCAAGAGCTGAGCAGATTGCCGAGAATTCTCAGTCCTCTCAGTCCAAGTCCTGAGAAGAATACGTGGGTATTCGTGAAGTGCTGAGAAATCGGTGAATAAATTTATAATTTCGAATTCGAATGTCTGTAGGTTTCTAAAGGTGTGTTTACGCGAGCATGGATTTCATAGATTTTTAATGTTTTTTGAGGTGTAAGTATTTTTGGTAAATGTTTACTACTCCGCTTACCGGATAATACGGAATTCGAATTTCGATACACGGATACGCCCGGATAATAGGGAGCGGAACATTTCCTTTGCCGCCATTTCTTTGGATTTGATATTTGCGATTTTTTTCAATCTAAATACGCACGAATTACTTAGGTTACCCAGCCTAAGAACCTAATAACCTATTTTGTGCACGTAAATAGTTGTATATTGTAGTAATTGAAGTTGTATAAGTCCCGTTTCACTTGGCCAAACGTGGCTGTCAAATACTTCGCGTAAGTGAAATAATCTTATAAAATTGAAATATAAAATGCATGTTTTTTCGTGTCCCCCGACATAAATACTAAATTTTCGTAATAATAAAGCAAAATCTAACTGTTTGAATAAAAAATATTTCGTATTAGCCAGTAGGCGGAGTATGAAACTATTAATGTATTTTTTATTGAGGTGTACATTAGTATAAATTACCTGCCAGGTGTTTATAAAATTCACATCGATGAGGGGATTCGACCCTAAGAAGGGGGGGGGGGGGGGGGGAATTATTTGAAAGTTTTTTGGGACCTCTACTCACAAAGACTTATTATTTACAACAACATTCATAAAATAAATAATATAGTATTTTCCAGAAATGTATTTTTTTTTGTGAAAATAAACTTTAAAATCGAAAAAAAATCATTTTCATCTGAAATAACATCACAATATTGTCGTATTTTTCTTTTGTCGTGTCGGCTTAAAAAGGTTTTATTTTTGTAGTATTTTGTTTTTTGGTTTTTAATATTACGTATAGAAATAAAAAAGGACGATTTTATTGCAAATACCAACCAACGACAAGTATTTCGGCGGACCAGCAGAAAACCGTTGGGAAACACTGCTCTAGATCACGAAAAGTCTAGAACCGTACCTGCAGAACTCACATAAAAAAGAAATTTTGGAACACTTGCATGTTATTTACATTAAAAAAGGGGGAAAATTAGCTCCAGTGGCTCCGAGTTTTCGGATTTCTTGTGCGATAGGTATTCATATAATAAAAGTAGGTAATAAAAATAATTTTTAATCAAATAATACCTAAAAGAAGCGGAACAGGAAATGGTAATACAAATAGAAATGAAAACATATAACCAAATTAATGATTGATATATTATATCGAGCGAGAGTGTAATATTTTAGTGTCCTGAAAGCTTTTATGAAAAATACAAATAATAGCCGCAGAGCAACTGATTAGTATGAATGCGTTTGTGCACAATTTATAATTTTTTTTATCATTTTTCGGACAACGAAAGTTTTTTCTCGCTATTAATTTACTGTTGGGTGTGTCGGCATTCGTTACGTTTTTATTATTTTTATTAAAAATATATTGTTACTGCCATCTATCGGTGTGTAGCAGTATAACTGTGTTTAGCGCCATCTTTGAAGGAGTAGATTCAAAAATTCTACATGGACATTTATAAAATGACCAGCGGCCGAGATATAAATTTCCAAAATGCTTGCAACTGTACAGGGAGATTCCGGTGAGAAAGGTCGGTTATTCCCCGTATCAATTTTTTTAAACTAAAAATTTAATATCGATTTATTTAATTAAAAACTTGCTTATAATATACCTAGCTACATTCAAGTGAGCAATTAAAATGCTCAAAACGCACAATGATAAATTATTAAATATTGTGTACTTCATATTTTTTGATCATAGGTATTTATGATTTTTTAATAATAAATGTTAATATAAGTGTGTAGGAAAAATCTGAAATATTTTAGTTTCTAAGAGAAATTTTTGTCACAGAACTAAGGTGAATGTCAAAAGAATTCATATTCTACGCTTTCGTAGATGGCGCTCGTATAGTATTTTTTACTTATAAACGCTTTTTACAAGTTATGCTTTGAAATATTAAGAAAAATTTATGGTTCGCGAAAGTAGACAAGCAATATGAATATAAACAAATAGTTTTGTTAATTAAAAAACTTTAATCTTTCAAGAAAGGCTAACAAATACAATATTTCATCGGTGATTCAATCCAATATTCTATTTGTTAGCCTTTCTTCAAAGATTAAAGTCTTTTAATTAACAAAACTATTTGATAATATTCATATTGCTTGTGTACTTTCGCGAACAATAAAATTTTCTTAATATTTCAAAGCATAACTTCTAAAAAGCGTTTATAAGTAAAAAATACTACATGAGCGCCATCTACGAAAGCGTAGAAAATGAATTCATTCACCTAAATCTGTTTCCTGAGACCTAAAATGATTATCTAATATTATGCGATCCCCGTGTGGGGTAGTATCTCACATTCTAACCATGCTAGACTACAGACTTTACAAAATCTCTGCATTAAAATCACATACAATACGAGGTGGAAAACTAACTTGATAAAACTTCATGACTTATGTCATTATTTAAATACACACACATAGAATTACAGACCGATTTTACAAATCTCTAAGACATAGTAAAAATAAACTCATTCAAGAAATCGTTCATTACAATTCCCCTGCTGACTTTACTTTCAGATATACTCACAGACTACCAAAACACATACTGATGGACCTCGACCACATCTGGCATGTGCTGGATTCAGAACAAGACGATTAATCGAGCAGTAGGTATTTCCTAAATCTCCAGATTCCTTCCCCACAACGTATGTTTATAGATATATTTAATTATATATGTATATAATATTTCAAAACTGTATTTATATGTATGTTTGTTCTAAACTCACATAAAGTATATATATTAACATAATAACAGACACACACCCCACATAACACAAAACGCAGGACAAAACGCAGGACCGCGAGATTTTTTTTCGAATATCATCTCTTTACATGAGAAGCCGGAGATTTTACATTCTCCCGTCAACAGATAAACTTGTGGAGAAGCCATATTCCGGATCCAAAATATATTCCACTCGACACTATTTTTGATTTATTTTTTAATTAAAATGAAGTCCTGTGTAGCGTGAACTAATTATTGTAATCCTTAAACACATTCAACATAGCAAACCCCGGTTAAAAATACACGGTTTAAAAAAAATAAAAATATATATGATTCCCGCAGAAGAGTCCCAACTGCTCCTGTCTGGAGCCAGTGAGACTACAGCATCCCCAATTGGGGTGTGTTGTGAGGCTCAAGGTAGTGGGGACGGGAAGGAGATGGAGAAGCGGTAGGTGGGAGAGTACCTGGCTATTCAAATCTGGTAACTAAACACGACTAAACGTTTCAATTCTGTATGGTGGTCT
The DNA here is from genome assembly GCA_951813805.1 of Limnephilus auricula. Taxonomy (NCBI): domain Eukaryota; kingdom Metazoa; phylum Arthropoda; class Insecta; order Trichoptera; family Limnephilidae; genus Limnephilus; species Limnephilus auricula. Next base: position 29,758,290 of record OX638390.1, read on the forward strand.
TACACCAGGGCAATACTGAGAGTATTTTCCACTCTGGAACGTGCCGCAAATATGCATTATATTATTTTAATTAATTAATTGTGAAATAACACAAATTAATCAAATAAAATTTATTTTCGTTGCTGCGACCGTTGGATTGGAAGTCGAGAGCCTTACCCCTCGACCACGCAGGCCGTCTTTACGATTCTCATGAACAGGGATAAACATGTTGGGAACTTCAAATTTACATCAGCATGATCATTCGTTTGATCCACATTCAAATTTATTGTCGGGTTTAGTTTAGTGTTCAATATAAGGTGTTGCGTACAACGAATAATACCAATAAAATATGAAAGGTATTTATAGATATTTAATTTTGTGATAATAAATAACTTAATAAGAATAGACAACTTTTAAAACCTGAAATAAACCGTGATTTAATAATTAAAAAGATTCAATATCATTTTACAATATACAAAAAATAAATCAAATTACCTACCTTCCTGAATTAGAACATTTTCGCCGTATTTTTATTCCTCAAAGTTGTTAGCATTTGAAAATAATAAAAGAACAAAAGAAAATATATTATCAATTGTTCACGGCTAAGGGGGGCCAACATAATAAAACTCGACCGCGCGATAATTCTTGAGTGGGGATACTTTCATTTCTTCCGCCCGCCCAGTACTGAGTCCGGCCCAGTCACTGACAGCCCTCCGGCGAGCTAAGACCTGTCGAGCGCGGCTCTTCGCAGCGAGCCAGCGACGCCAACTTTAAATGTTGATTCGTTCAACTATCGGCATCAAACCTCACCTGCAAAACGTAAGTTTAAAATGTTTATCTATTTTTGAAAGTTTTTATTAATTTTTAAACTCCTCTTCATAGCTTATCCGTAGGATAAAGTTTATTTTCGGTTTACTTATTTATTAAGTCGGAGTTTATTATTCAGTACTCGAACCTATGGCTATATATTGGATAAGTTGACTGAGTTTTCTAACTATTGTGAGTGTTTTTATTTTATTTTTAATAAAATTAGTTATAGTATGGATAAGCTATTAGGAGGATGGTGAGAAACTCCCTAAGTCTGGTCAAAAGATTCAACAATGTTATCATTCAGATAATTTTTTCTTTTCCTCTATTTTGTGGTTGGTTGGTAATTATTCCCCGCACTTTTAGACACAGAGTACGTAAATTGCACTACTTTCAACATTTACTACAATAGATAACTACATAAGTACATGCACAAAATAGGTTATTAGTTTCTTAATTTATTTTTCAAGTAAGATTGAAGCGAAACTCACTCAAATGTCAATCCATAGCGGAAATTTGAAATGCTGTCTAAGGACAATAAATCCAACAATGTGTTAAATATGTAATATTTTAGTATTTGTTTCTCTTTCGATCAGGGTCGTCGAAATATTTCTAGCAAAATAAGTAAGTCTTTTATGACATTTTAAGAGAATTTTTTGAATAAATTTAAAAGAATTAAATTCTGTTTTTATAGAAATTTACAAAGAATGTAAAATGAATGTATTCGAAATATCTGTTCTATGTTATAGAACAGACATTTAAAATCATATATGTATCTAAAAACAAGAGAATGATTAAAAAAAAAATAATTATATATTCCTGAACTATTGATATATGGCACATCGTTTTACATCGTTCATAATGTACAATTTTAGCGGCTGGAAAGAATGCTTGAAATATTAAAAAAATATTTAATTTTCGATGCCACGTTTTGCATATAACCTGTAATTGATTTCACAATACGACGAAAGTTACACGTGGCACGTGGCGGGTGCCACGTGATAGTTAGTACTCACGCGAGCAGATGTATAATTTTTTTTTCCTACTGAGAAGTTTCTGGTAACATTCGAATTGCACTTATTCATTAAGTTATTTTAATAATTGCTAAATTAATTATACGTAAGAATTTTTTCTATTTTCAGTTATTAACATAGGAGTTAATTGGATTCCAATAAAAAACTATTATTTATCTAATGTGTCAATTTTTGTGCATAAAGTCAATAAAAACCAATTGCCAACATATTTTAAGGATGAAATTGTTTTTTTAATATAGAAGTACATAATTAGGAAACCAGAAATATAAATAGAATTACATTGCCACATATGAAAATCACAGAACTGCCTTATGTATGGAGGACTAAAGATGTATGATGAAATGCCTGAAAGTCTAAAGAATGAATGTTTTTAAAAATAAATGTTATGCTTACTGTAAAATTTAAAAAAATTAAATATTACTTTGTATATATTAGTTTATATTCTAATGCAGTATGAACTAACTCAATAAATAATAAAAAGAAAACTTTGACTTTAAGGTATCGAATTGTTTTAAAATTATTTTTTTAATTCCATTATGATGGTCCGATGCTCTGTAGAAAACCCGCTCGCACAGCGCGGATGTAAACTGTGCGCCCTAAAGTTTAAGTTTAGACTTACGGAATTCAATACTTCGTTTGTGTGAAAGCATTATGAAACAATACATAACTCAGAATCAAGTCAACTCAACACCTCTTTGAAAAGTCATTAAAAGCTATGAAAAAAAATTGACAAATATCCAAAAATCTAACCTAACATAACCTATTTAATCAATTTTTTGTATATATTTTTTCTTCAATTTTAGTTTTTTCAATTTTTTCCCAGGTTGAATTCATTTGAGTTGAATTCATTCTGAGTTTTTTTTCGTTCTTTGTTTTTGGGGTGTTATGCCTGTGTTGCGCTACCTCCTTCTTTAGCCGACGTTTCGGACAGCGTTGCAGTGTCCATCATCAGGGCAGATCCTACATAAACAACTACACATCGTCGGATCTGCCGGATCTGCCCTAATGATGGACACTGCAACGCTGCCTGAAACGTCGGCTAAAGAAGGAGGTAGCGCAACACGGCATAACACCCCAAAAACGTTTGTCATTCTGAGTTGTCCGGTCACCATAAGCAACACAGCCCAGGCGCGATTTCCTCCACTATGACGAGATCTGCAAAACTAATATACTCATTCCTTCATCTGCAGGTTAAATAATTTGGGATTCTGATATCTTGGAGAGTCAAGAACAGCGCTTTGCGGAAGAAGCGGACGCAACTCAAAGCAGACGCTGCTCAAAGAGGACGCAACTCAAAGCGGACGGGAAAGAAAACGTGAGTGAGCTATTATATTTTCCTCTTTCTTATAAACGGAACATGTAACGGAAAAATAAATTATAACCAAACTTTAACTGGCAGGACAAATATGGTCCTTGGATGTAGCTGAAGGTGTACAATTGATAGGTTCATTTTAACCTTTCAAGAGAATACAACGGAGCAGTCAGCTTTAACCACTGGAGCGACAGAGCAATTGAAATGTTTTTTCTGGGATTGCTAAAGGAAATTTTTCCGCCCACATTAAAAAAATCATACCTCCGAATTTGAATATGGAGACATACCCACTGATTAGAGTTCTATGTAGCCAATGAATTCCCCCATCTTTTGTCTATTATCACATATTTGTAGGATTTATAATAAAAATATAAATAAATCTTTAACCTTAAAACATTTTAAAGAGTCTAGAGATTATTTATTTTGTTATATTTTGAATGTACAATATATTATATAGTCGTTTTAATAAAATTTCCCACATTTTGGCAACAAAGCAATCCGAGGTTTTGGAAATAGTGCCATAATGTGGCAAAAAGCGCTCGAGTCGTTAGGATCGTTACCGTTATCGTGAAAGGACGTTACAAACTGTGGAAATCTCAGTGGCAAGCCAAAAGCTTGTAGAATCTACATGCTTTTGATAGATAATTTTTTTTTCAATTTCAGTGAGATATGGAACTGGCAGAGAAAGGATTAAAGTAATGAATGATAGATTAATGAATGCTGTAAAAATAAGACCCCTGAGGTGTATGCGTTTTAAAACTATATATATGATCGTGTGGGAAATGTGGAGATCTGCACGGAATGCAAGGTTAATGTAAGCATAATGAGTTAGATTAAGAAAGGAACGCTCAGATAGTTTGGGCATGTAGAGCGAATGGACGAAGGAGTGTAAGGAGAATATATGATGCGAATGTGAATGGTTGACAAAATCAGGGACGCCCGAGGAAGACATTGAACGATTAAGTGAATCAAATAAGTGTATGAATGTAAATGAGGCAAAGAGTGTGCCGAGACCGAGTTCTTTGGCGGTCCATCCTCTCTGCCTATCGAATCGGTGTGATGGTTAGTTAGTTAGTGGAAATAAATGTAGAAAACTTCTTTAATGGAGGATTGAACGCCATTAGCGCTACTAAAAAAAATGTACAAAGAAGCGAAAATTTACAATGGAGTTAAAGGGTGGTAATTACAAAAATGTCCAAAATTAGTTATTAGCACTATTTGGTTTAAAAATTCATGTTTTATTTAGAGTTAAAAATTTGGTAGCTCTCTGATTTCAATAATAAATTTATGTTTTCGCGGTACTCTGAGGTGTAGGTAGAATGGTGTAAATATTAAAAATCGTAATAGCTATTACAACATTTTACGTTTCGCAAATTGAGTTCAAGGATTATTATGGTGTATATAATAAATAGGGTGTATCAACCGTTACCACGTTTTGATTCTAAGCAACTACGGATAGTTAATTTTTGGTTCGGAATATTCATGTTTGCAGTTGAAAACCTTTTGAAATAAAAAATAAACCATTTGAATTAGTTTTAAATCTAATTTTCGGCATAATATTACTTCTATAAACATTTGTTTACAACCGAAATATCAATCTGACTTGCCTATACAATCAAATAAACTAAAGGACTTGGTATCACTATGCTCCTAAGGTTTAATATGGGTTATTTTCTAGCAGACTAATTGATAGCTGCGTGGATGTGGACAATAAAAATCAAATTGAATAATCCACACGTATATATTTTTATATTTTATTCTGAGCCCAAAAACTAAATTCATTTATTTATTATTTTTATTTTTTTATTATTTATTAACCAAAAAAATACATTTTTTATTTATTTATTTATTTATTTCACCTCTTACACACAACAATTTTACATTTTAATCATTGTTTAACAATAGAATAACTAAAATAAAAACAAAAATATAATAAAAAGGTATAACAAAAAGGTGAAAACATCATTTTTTTGGTTTCTACACCAATTAAGAGAACTGGCTCTTGAGCTTGGTGTAGGTGTTATGTAAGAATATACAATTTTTAATCCATAATTAATATAATATCTTAAGTACTAGATTAAGGACGACATTATACAATATTTGATGGTTTGAATTACAGGATTAAGGTTACATGGTTTTATTGCATACAGTTTTTTAAGAATAGTTTGATCTTTTTCTGGAATAATGCTAAATCTCTTATTTTTTTTACTTCTTCGGGAAGGCTATTGAAGTAAGTTATCCCTTTGTATACATAATTATTTTGCATTTGTTGAGTAGAAAATAATGGAATTTGGATATTATATTTACGTCTCAACGATGAGTTAACTTTATTATTTTTTAATGTCTTATCTTTGAATATTTGTAATATTGAGTCTTTTTTATAGAGATCTTCAATTTTTGGAACTTCGAAAATTTTGAACAATGTTGCAGAAGGGAATGTAGGTTGTTTTTTTAAAATGACTTTAATAATTAGTTTTTGAACCACATTTACAGGGTTTACAATTTTTTTATATGCACCTCCCCATCCAATAATTTCATATTGAATTACTGATTGTACTAGTGCATAGTACACCTTTTTTAAATTATTTACCTTGAGAATATTTCTTAATCTAATAAATATATAAATACATTTCCTAATGCGCTTAACAAGTTCACATATGTGTCTGTTCCATTTCATATGTTGGTCTACAATTACACCGAGGTATTTTATTTCAGTTGTATGATTTAATTTTTTACATGAACTATTACAGACAGTCTTGTTACATTTATTATTGTGTATAATTATATACATGTTATGTACATTCTTTTAGGTATATGCCACCTCACTAGGCTGAGCCTGTTCCGAGGTGGCATTATTTATGATAAGAATTTTGTACATTGTATAGATTTTGTGTTATTTCATCCGCCATGCTAGGGGTGTCCCTGTGTTATGGCGGGTGAAGTTTATAGATGATATAATTTATGGTAATAAAGTTTACAGATTATATAATAATTTATTTTTTAGTTTACATAATATGGTTGATAAATTAAATTATAAGTTATTAAATTATACAAATTAAATTAAATAACAAATAATATATATCGTGGTCTATAAAAGTAGTAATAATAATATACTATTAAAATGATAATGGGTTGATGATAGTTATACCATTTACTTTAAGTAAAAAACTTAAATATCGTAGTTTATAAATGTAAGGATCCATTGTGATAGTTGTTTTTTAAAGGTATGGGGTTGGATTTCGGTTTTAAAGTTCTCAGGGAGAGCTAGGTACATGAAATGTCTTCGAACTGACGTGGTATGTAGTGTACACGGAGAAAAATGTTATTCTAAAATATTATTCGTTCATTCGTTAAAATGGGACTGAAGTTCTTACGAACAAATTAACAGTGTTTCAATGTTTATTCTTACATTCTCCCGCCAATAAACATTGAAACCCTGTTAATTTGTTCGTAAGAACTTCAGTGCCGTTTTTAACCGTTTTTCGGAATAAAATGATCGTATTTTAGAATAACATTTTTCTCCGTGTGGGTACATCGTAGTGTCATTTGAATATTATAAATTTATCTTTAAATGTGATCATGCAAAAAAAGTTTTACTTTCTTTTTATTAATTAATATAATAAATCGATCGATTTTCACCATTTCAAATTTATTAAAACATCATATTTAGTTTAATGTCAAATTATTGTATAAGTGCAATTTTTTTTTGTATTTTCTTGAATTATCCATCTATTATAGAAATGATAAAAAAAACCTTGACTTTATATAACTAGAATGTAATTTAATAACAAAAAAATATTTGATTAATAATTAAACTTAACATGTCTTAAATGTATTCAATCAGTTGTGCAGATCGTTTTTTTGCAATTTCCCAACAATCGACTTTTTGTAGTTACCACACTTTAACCCCATGCCTTCGGTATTACATGAGAGTGAGGCATTGAACTGGTAAAGGAAACTTGAAAGTAGAGTGAATGGTGTACAAATCACTGAGGGCTGTGTGTGGTAAAATGAGTAGAATAGAATTTTAATAGAGTGTTAAAAGCGAAGAAATCCGATAAATTCATGGAAGGCTGTATAGGTGTAATGGATACGGTTGAGAATGATACACTTACATGGTCGGGCATGTAGAGCGGATGAACGAAGAAAGAAGTGAAAGTGAAATGTAGAAGTCGGAGAGGCCTGAAAAAGGTACAGGACCCTTAGTTTTTTTTATTATTACAATTTTAAGTTATGTGAAAATCTGTTATTAGATTTTATTTTTACAATTAAGATTATTGTAATAAATGTAAATAATCTGTTGATTTTCCTACATAAATGCATGTAGTATGTTGAGGTGAAAACAACATACATGCAGTATTGTTGTGAGGTGAACACAGCATACATGTAGTATGTTTGGGAGGTTGAATACAACATACATGTAGTATTTTGTGAGGTTGAAAAGAACATACATGCAGTATTGTTGTGAGGTGAACACAGCATACTACATGTATGCTGTGTTCAACCTCACAACATACTACATATGTGCTCTGCTCACCTCACAACATACTACATGTATGCTGTGTTCACCTCATAACAATACTGCATGTATGTTGTGTTCAACCTATGTATTTTGTGAGGTTAAAAAGAACATACATGCAGTATTGTTGTGAGGTGAACACAGCATACTACATGTATGCTGTGTTCAACCTCGCAACATACTACATGTGTGCTCTGCTCACCTCACAACAGACTATATGTATGCTGTGTTCACCTCATAACAATACTGCATGTATGTTGTGTTCAACCTATGTATTTTGTGAGGTTGAAAAGAACATACATGCAGTATGTTGTAAGGTTGAAAAGAACATGCATGCAGTATTGTTGTGAGGTGAACACAGCATACATGTAGTATGTTGTGTTCACCTCACAACAATATTACTCACCTCACAACACAAGCATACATGTAGTATGTTGTGTTCACCTCACAACAATACTGCATGTATGTTCTTTTCAATCTCACAAAATACGTAGGATGAACACAACATACATGCAGTATTGTTATGAGGTGAACACAGCATACATGTAGTATGTTGTGAGGTGAACAGAGCACACATGTAGTATATTGTGAGGTTGAACACAACATACTACACGTAGTATATTGTGAGGTTGAACACAACATACTACACGTAGTATATTGTGAGGTTAAAAAGAACATACATGCAGTATTGTTGTGAAGTGAACGCAGCATACATGTAGTATGTTGTGAGGTTCAACACAACATTCGTGCAGTATGAGGTGAACACAATATACATGTAGTATTGTTGTGATGTTGAACACAACATAAAAAATGTAGTATTGTTGTTAGGTTGAACACAACATACATGTAGTATGTTGTGAGGTGAACACAAGGTACATGTAGTACGTTGTAAGGTTGAAGAAAACATGCATGTAGTATGTTGTGGGGTCGAACACAACCTGCATGTAGTATGTGAGGTTGAACACAACATACAAGATGTGAGATATTGTGAAATTTTTTTTAACTAATTAATTTTTTTTTCTAGGTTGGTTTTCTATCAACGAGGAATATGACATCAACAAGAACAACCACAGATATATCGATGGCGTACCACCTACCTGCCTGGCTTATTGGGAAGTGATTTTTTTATTATACTTTAATATTTCTATTTTCTATTGTATTTTGTTATCACCATTAATACATGGGGGGCCCCCCTGAAGTAATATTTCATAAACTGGTATGCAGTTTAAAAATGTTTGCTGTTTTAGCTTTAAGACCATTTAAGCTTTAAGCACGTTTTAGCTTTGGGCCCGTTTTAGCTTAAAGCTCGTTTAGGCTAAAACCGTCTAATTTATGGTCATTTAGTTTTAAGTTCGTTTAGTTTTAAGTTTAGCTATAAGCTCGTTTAGGTTTAAGCCGTCAAATTTAAGCTCGTTTAGCTTCAAGCACGTGTAGCTCTAAGTCATTTCGTGTAGATTTAAACTCGTTTAGGTTTAAGCCATCTAATTTAAGTTCGTTTAGCTATACGCACGTGTAGCTCTAAGTCGTCGCGTTTAGGTCTTTAAGCTCGTTTAGATTTAAGCCGTTTAATTAAAGTTCGTTTAGCTTTAAGCACGTGTAACTCTAAGTCGTCGCGTTTAGGTTTAAGCCGTCTAATTTAAGTTCGTTTAGCTATACGCACATGTAGGTAGCTTTAAGTCGTCTCGTTTAGCTTTAAGCTCGTTTAGGTTTAAGCCGTCTAATTTAAGTTCGTTTAGCTATAAGCACGTGTAGCTCTAAGTCGTCGCGTTTAGGTCTTTAAGCTCGTTTAGATTTAAGCCGTTTAATTTAAGTTCGTTTAGCTTTAAGCACGCGTAACTCTAAGTCGTCGCGTTTAGGTTTAAGCCGTCTAATTTAAGTTCGTTTAGCTATACGCACATGTAGCTTTAAGTCGTCTCGTTTTGCTTTAAGCTCGTTTAAATTTAAGCCGTCTAATTTAAGTTCGTTTAGCTTTAAGCACGTATAACTCTAAGTTGTCGCGTTTAGGTTTAATCCGTCTAATTTAAGCTATTTTCAAGCCATCTAGTGGAGGAGTTCGAGATGCGGAAGAGGAACACAGATAAGTTTTTTTTATATTTTATTAACTATGGTTTGAGTCAAATGTGTTTTTCTATTATGCTTTGAATTGTATGTATTGTCCCCTTTTTATTTCATTATAATAACATCCCTTTTACTGTTTTTCAGCTTCACCTCTCTTACTTTCTCTGCTCTCATCTAGTTCTCCCGCACTCCAAAGGAAATGGATTTGCACTTCCGAGAATCACGTCGACTCTTCGCAGTCAGGTTGAACTTCGCGTGTCTGGGGGACTTGATGTGATCACCAACGCTTCTTGAGGACTTGGTATGTAATAATTTATTTATTTTTAATACATATTGTGTTGTTAGCCTTTCTTGAAAGATAAAAGTTTTTTAATTACCAAATGTGTCAATATTCATACACGGAGAAAAATGTTATTCTAAAATACGATCATTTTATTCGTAAAACGGTTAAAAATGGGACTGAAGTTCTTACGAACAAATTAACAGGGTTTTAATGTTTATTGGTGGGAAAATGTAAGAATAATTTATTGGTATACGTCCGAAATTTGTTCTAATAATTAATAATATTATTTTATTCTTATATTTTCCCGCCAATAAACATTGAAACCCTGTTAATTTATTCGTAAGAACTTCAGTCTCGTTTTTAACCGTTTTACGAATATAATGATCGTATTTTACAATAACTTTTTTTCTGTGTATTGCTTGCGTACTTTCGCGAATAATATTTTTTTCTTAATATTTTAAAGCATAACTTGTAAAAAGCGTTTATAAGTAAAAATACTAAATAAAAGTAAAAATACGCGCGCCATCTACGAAGGCGTAGAACATGAATTCTTTTGACATTAACCTTAAGAGGGTATTACCAGAGAATACCGGAAGTTAGTCATTTTAAAATCAAACTCTAGACGTATTGTCTTTTTTTTTACCAAAAAACATAAATTGATTTTGAAAGATTGTTATTTTATCTGATACACGCAGTTTTAAAATTTTGAAAAACTAAGTTAATTTTTAATATATTAAGGTAATACCGTTGGTCGTTGGCAGATTTGTTCAATTTTCAAACGATAGATTCTATTAAACAACACAAATTTCAAATCAAATAATCATACAACAAAATAAATCAATACATAATCTAGTAAACACAGTTTTCAGATTTTTAATTTTAGTTAAATTGTAAAATCATAAATACTTATGATCAAAAAATACTTACAAGAAGTACGATATTTAATAATTTATCATCGTGCGTTTTGAGCATTTTTATTGCTTACTTGAATGTAGGTGTATATTAAAGCAATAAATTTTTAATTTAAATAATTTGATACGGGGAATAATCGATCTTTCTTATTGGAACGTCCCTGTACAGTTGCAAGCATTTTTTTGCAAGTCGTTGGTGTTCTAAAATCCACATAGGATATTTTGTGCGTGCAAAGACGAGAAATATATATTTTTTTGTTTATTTCCAAATGTATGCCTAAATATATAGCAATAAAAATATTCTGTTAATGGATTGCAGTCCTCAACGCTTTCAATATTCTCACGTTGGTGACGATACAAAAAGGAATAAGCGTATGTTCCTTATCACAATAATGCTGCAGCTCTTTCTTACACATTAAATAATGGTGAGACAAAAGATGAGAAACACAATGTACGTATGTCTATTTCCTCCAAAGGAAAAGTAATACTTTGTAGGAAACCGACATATGTACATTGTATGTCTCATCTTTTGTCTCATCATTATTTAATGTTGAAGAAAGTGCTACAGCATGACTTAGATAAGAAACGTTATTGCCTTTTTTGTGCCGTCGCCGTTCCGTAAACATGGGAATAGCGCCTTTTTATTACCACGGTCACGGCACAAAAAGCCAATAAACGTTCGTTCCTTTTCACAACTCTTTCTAACACGCTAAATAATAGGGAGATAAACAATATACGTGAAGATTTAACGTGGCGTTTTGTTTTTCAGGATGCGTCGTGGAGCAACGCTGTGTGGGCCTGAAGAACTAGTTGCTTGGAGCTGAATATGACTGCAGGACCGGCTGACTGGTGAGCTAGGCCCTCTATAAAGCTGCTCCGTGGTATGATCTTTTTCTTTTGAACTTGCCTGCACCAATTTAACTTGCATTGTGTTTTTAGGATTTTTTCGGATTTTTCGTTTTCAGGATGCTGTTGTTCTGTTGCTGTCGTAGGCTGTCTGCTTTCGTCGTAAGGCAGTCGTTCTGCTTTTGTCGCTCTGTTGTCGCTAGGTTGTCTGTTTTCGTCGTTGCTTTTGTCACTAGGTTGTCGTTCTGTTGTCACTAGGTTGTCGTTCTGTTGTCGCTAGGTTGTCGTTAGGTTGTCGTTCTGTTGTCGCCCTGTCGTCCGTTATCGTTTCGTTGTCACTAGGTTGTCGTTTCATTGTCACTAGATTGTCGTTTCGTTGTCACTAGGTTGTCGTTTCGTTGGTTAGGTATGTTCCCGGCGACCTTCATTTTTGGGTTTATTTTTAAGTTAGTTTTTAGTTTCTGGCGGGCAAGTGGTTCCCTAAAGCCAGTGGTCCGGACTAGTGACCAGCATTATTGTCTTTTCAGGTTTATTTTTAAGTTAGTTTTAAGTTTCTGGCGGGCAAGTGGTTCCCTAAAGCCAGTGGTCCGGACTAGTGACCAACATTATTGTCTTTTCAGGTTTATTTTTAAGTTAGTTTTTAGTTTCTGGCGGGCAAGTGGTTCCCTAAAGCCAGTGGTCCGGACTAGTGACCAGCATTATTGTCTTTTCAGGTTTATTTTTAAGTTAGTTTTAAGTTTCTGGCGGGCAAGTGGTTCCCTAAAGCCAGTGGTCCGGACTAGTGACCAGCATTATTGACTTTTCAGGTTTATTTTTAAGTTAGTTTTAAGTTTCTGGCGGGCAAGTGGTTCCCTAAAGCCAGTGGTCCGGACTAGTGACCAGCATTATTGTCTTTTCAGGTTTATTTTTAAGTTAGTTTTAAGTTTCTGGCGGGCAAGTGGTTCCCTAAAGCCAGTGGTCCGGACTAGTGACCAGCATTATTGTCTTTTCAGGTTTATTTTTAAGTTAGTTTTAAGTTTCTGGCGGGCAAGTGGTTCCCTAAAGCCAGTGGTCCGGACTAGTGACCAGCATTATTGTCTTTTCAGGTTTATTTTTAAGTTAGTTTTAAGTTTCTGGCGGGCAAGTGGTTCCCTAAAGCCAGTGGTCCGGACTAGTGACCAGCATTATTGTCTTTTCAGGTTTATTTTTAAGTTAGTTTTAAGTTTCTGGCGGGCAAGTGGTTCCCTAAAGCCAGTGGTCCGGACTAGTGACCAGCATTATTGTATTTTCAGGTTTATTTTTAAGTTAGTTTTAAGTTTCTGGCGGGCAAGTGGTTCCCTAAAGCCAGTGGTCCGGACTAGTGACCAGCATTATTGTCTTTTCAGGTTTATTTTTTAAGTTTTAAGTTTCTGGCGGGCAAGTGGTTCCCTAAAGCCAGTGGTCCGGACTAGTGACCAGCATTATTGACTTTTCAGGTTTATTTTTAAGTTAGTTTTAAGTTTCTGGCGGGCAAGTGGTTCCCTAAAGCCAGTGGTCCGGACTAGTGACCAGCATTATTGTCTTTTCAGGTTTATTTTTTAAGTTTTAAGTTTCTGGCGGGCAAGTGGTTCCCTAAAGCCAGTGGTCCGGACTAGTGACCAGCATTATTGACTTTTCAGGTTTATTTTTAAGTTAGTTTTAAGTTTCTGGCGGGCAAGTGGTTCCCTAAAGCCAGTGGTCCGGACTAGTGACCAGCATTATTGTCTTTTCAGGTTTATTTTTAAGTTAGTTTTAAGTTTCTGGCGGGCAAGTGGTTCCCTAAAGCCAGTGGTCCGGACTAGTGACCAGCATTATTGTCTTTTCAGGTTTATTTTTAAGTTAGTTTTTAGTTTCTGGCGGGCAAGTGGTTCCCTAAAGCCAGTGGTCCGGACTAGTGACCAGCATTATTGACTTTTCAGGTTTATTTTTAAGTTAGTTTTAAGTTTCTGGCGGGCAAGTGGTTCCCTAAAGCCAGTGGTCCGGACTAGTGACCAGCATTATTGACTTTTCAGGTTTATTTTTAAGTTAGTTTTAAGTTTCTGGCGGGCAAGTGGTTTCCTAAAGCCAGTGGTCCGGACTAGTGACCAGCATTATTGTCTTTTCAGGTTTATTTTTAAGTTAGTTTTAAGTTTCCGGCGGGCAACCATTCTCAAGTGGTTCGGTTTAATTTTTAGTTCAGACAAGTTCTTAGTAAGATCTAAAATACTGTTTTAAACTAACTTGCATGGTGGGGACTAACAAACTAACAACTAACACTAATTTAAAACATTATTTTACAACTTACTGAACTTATCTTTGAACTTTTTTTATCGATTTTTTTAACATTAATTCAGAGAGTATAGGGCTACTGGCGATTCTCTCTTTAAAAAAAAACGAGTGTCCTAGCTACCACAGTAGTCACTGGTCACTTGGAAAAGCTAGGGCGCTTATCAGAGGTATAATAATGAATATAACACAATATGCCTACTATAAATGTAAATATGCGTACATTTTTCTTTCTTGGTACACTTCGCTTGCTGTGGGTTGGTTTGTAGTATGTCCATTTTGTTTTTCTTTTAAACTGTGATTGCAGTAATATTAATCCTATTTTTATCTACTATATACAAAAAAAAATTTTTTTAGCGGGAACTCACATTCTAAACATTACATTTAGTTCTATCTCCATAGTAATTTCAAAAAATTAGGTTCGGAGTGCACTACGTCCATTGGCCAATAGAAATGCGACCATGGACCATAGTACAAGCCAACACTCAACGCTTTACAATATCTGCGCGCGCAGCAGCTACACACATTTTATATTTTATTTTCAAATTTTTTATTTATTTTATTTTGTAGTTCTTATTGCATAAAAAAATAAAAGAAAGAATTTATGTTTTTTGTTAAGTAATAATTTATATTTTTAGTGGTAAATGGAACTAATAAGAAAAAAATAATGGACATTGTATTTTTTATTCACATGCAAACATTTTATTTTCTAGTTTCTAGTCAAGAATTTTTTATTACTATTTTTTATAATCTTATTTATGTGTATGTAAAATTTATAATTTTGATTACTACAAACATTTATACATTTATATAAAAATATTGTATTTTCTAATTTCTAATGAAATTTTTTATTAAATTTGTTCTATTATTTATTAAAACCTTATGCATGTGTAGATATGTAAAATTACAAATGTTTGATTTTTTTGACATTAATACTGCACAATAGTCCCAACTGCTCCCGTGTGGAGCCAGTGAGACTATGGCATCCCCATTCGGGGTATGTTGTGAGGCTGAAGGTTGTGGGGAGAGGACGGAGATGGGGTAGAGTATGGTGGGGAAGTACCTGGCTATTCAGATCTGGTCACCAAACACGGCTAAAGCCATTTCAAGCAACGTTTCAATTCTGAATGGTGGTCACCAGGGCGATACTGAGAGTATCTTTCACTCTGGAATGTGCCGCAAATATACTATATATTATTTTTATTTAATTAATTGTGTAATAACACAAATTAATCAAATAAAATTTATTTGCGCACGCAGGTAAACCGCGACCTTCTGATTAGGAGTAGAGAGCCTTGCCACTCGACCACACCGGGCGATTTTTAATAATATTTTTATTTTATTATTATTTATTAAAACCTTATATATGGTACTGTAAACTTATGAATGTTTGATTACACCATACATTTTATCATTATAATCACCACTGTGTCAAAGGATAAACTTTTTTCATTTTTTCATTGTTTTTCTAGAGCAATCCCGATGAGTTACAAAACTCATTTTAGGATAGGAGGAACTTACAATTCATAGGTAGGAGGTAGTGGTTACAATTTTACAAAGGTATTTCGATATCATAATATAAGTTTTACACTCAGTACAGCAAAAAATAAAAATAAAGACATTTCATTTTTAAATACACCAACTTACCGTTGGTTTGGTATATTTCCACTGAGAGTATGGATATAGTATAAACCAACATTAAGTATGGACATAGTACACTCCGACAATCATTTTTTTGCTATTTTGTTGAAAAAAATGTGTCCTTTTACTTTTTTAGTATGCTTTTATTCAAGTAAAAATTCAACCAATTATGTTGTTCTTTCACTTATAGGTAGATAACCCCTTTATTTTATATTATTATTTATAAAAATAAGTTTGAAGTAAAGGAAACAAAAACAAAAATAAAATAAAATATTTTTAAACTTCAAACCTCGTTTTCTCAATAAGAGCTTTTGTGGACATAGTACAAAACCACCCTCAGCAAGCGATTTGTCTAAAAAAAATGTATGTGTTCTTTATATTTTTTTTAATCAATAATTTAATGCATTGCATTGAGATTAGATCTTTGAGATTCAAGATTAGAACTTCGAGCTTTTGGTTAGTGCTTGGTCTCCAAGATTTTAGCTTGGAGCTTTGACCTTCAAACTTTGTGCTTTAAGTTTTGAGGTTCGAAGATTCAGCTTCAAGCTTTGCGTTTTGAATTTTGAGCATTGAGCTTTAAGCTCCAAACTTTGAGCTTTGCTATTTAAGCTTTGGGCTTCGAACTTTGAAATACAAACATTAAGCTTTTAGTTTTGAACTTCTAGCTTTGAACTTTAGGCTTTAAGCTTTGCTATTCGAGCTTTAAGCTTCGAGCGTTGAGCTTTTAGCTTTGAAATTGGAGCTTTAAACTTTGTGCTCTAAGTTTTCAGGTTCGAACATTAAGTTTCAAGGTTTGAGTTTTAAATTTTAAGCACTGAGCTTTGCGCTTTACGTTTCAAACTTTGATATGTTTTGAACTATGAGCTTTGGGATTTGAAATTTGAGATACAAACCTTTAGCTTTTAGTTTTGAACTTGGAAATTTGTGCGTTATGCTTTGAACATTGGGCTTCTTATACGTCTTATAAGTGCAGTCTGCATAAGCAATACGCTATATCCACTTAGGCGATCCGCTCGCTGAGACAACTGAAAACTGCCAACTGGCAACTGTCTTTGTATGACAATGTGATGGCCCGCACACTGAAACCAAACTAAAACCGGCTGGTTTCTATGTCTTGATTGGTCAAAAAGCTTGTTTAACCATAGACGAAGAACAATCAGCTGACAGCTGGCAACTAGCAACGGCTGGCCACGGCAATCAGAGTGCGAGTCGCGTGTCACCGCTTGCGTTACCATTGACAACGGGTTTTTGAGTGATTGTGTAGTGTGCGGGCCATCACATTGTCATACAAAGACAGTTGTCAGTTGACAAGGGCGTCGCCAGCCAATATAATAGCCCAGGGGGGGGGGGGGGGGCAAGTTGATATGGAGAATGAGAAAAGTATGAATTGTAGGTAATGTCGAGAGCACATGAAGCTTTTCATTTGTAATACGAGCCTTACATCTACGGCGATTGTAATAAACGATACAGAGTCCAACATGTAAAGCTACACGAGCTCTTAACTGTACAATAAATAAAACTTGTAAATAAGGTTACTTATTAGGTATTACATTATTTAGAAAAAATCAATAAAAAATAATTTGGGAGTTTGATTTTGAATAAGTGTACAGTGGGTTTTTTTTGTAATTACCAGATTTTAATATAAGGGTTGACAAATATTAGGTTAATTAAAACATAATTTTCGGGGTTTTTTGTAAACTTCTCGACCACTTTATTATGAAAACATTCTATGTTTCCATGAATAAGTTTTCTGTGTACACTCATCATGGCCAGAACTTTTTTAGAACCTCTAGGGGGGGGGGGGGGGGGGGGGGGCAGCTGCCCCTCCCTGCCCCCCCCTTGTCGACGCCCTTGCCAGTTGACAGTTTTTAGTCGCCTCAGTGAGCGGATCGCCTAATATCTACAGGAATTTCAAAAACTGAACAAATCGGACTAATATCTATGAGAATCCATGTTCTGACTAATATCTATACGAGGTATGTTGGAACAATATCTATGGGAACCAAAGGGAGGACGAATATCTGCAGCTCAAACTGCTGACTAATATCTACGGAACAGGTGATGTAGACGAATATCTACAGTAGGTACTGGCAGAGGTTGGATTTGCAATTATGTAAGTATTACATATTGGCATAACGTAAAATTGCCTATGCAGTTTAAAGAACTTTCTTTTGTATCACAAACCATGTTACACAAACCTAGCGTAGCCGTAAACTATTTGAAAACTGGGATGTTTTTCTTGCCTTGACGCGAGCAGGCGCTACGAAGGGGGCACTTTCTTTTGTATCACAAACCATGTTACACAAACCTAGCGTAGCCGCTAAACTACTTGAAAATTGGGATGTTTTTCTTGCCTTGACGCAAGCAGGCGCTACGAAGGGGACACTTTCTTTTGTATCACAAACCATGTTACAAAAACCTAGCGTAGCCGCTAAACTATTTGAATACTGGGATGTTTTTTTTGCCTTGACACGAGCAGGCGCTATGCCAATTTCAACATTACGGCAAAATACGTAATATTATGCAAAAAAAAATTTCAGATCCGTTTTTTGAGTAGTGCTTGGAAACCGATGACCGCTAGGAAATCAGGATGGTATAATAATATTATGTAAACGTATATGCTGGCATCATCCAGCGACCGGCGCGAAACGCAACGCCACCACTTAGGCGCTCCGCTGACGAGGCAACTGAAACCAAACTAAAACCGGCTGGTTTCTAGTTTCTATGTCTTGATTGGTCAACAAGCTTGTTTAACCATAGACGAAGAACAATCAGCCCAGAGCAACGGGCTGTTTTAGTTGGTTTTCAGTTGCCTCGTCAGCGGAGCGCCTGAGGGCCATCACATTGTCATACAAAGACAGTTGCCAGTTGACAGTTTTCAGTTGCCTCAGTGAGCGGATCGCCTCAAAACGTATCCCGTGTTCTTATGCTTGCAATAAATTTCGCTAGATGTCAGTTAACATGATGACAATCAACACATTCATGTGAATAACATATACACAAAATTAATGGTAAACTACTGATCTCAAGCCTATCCAATGGACAATAATAAATTGCAGCTTTTTGCCACGGACTTGTTTATTCTTCCACAGATTTTATATTGTTTTACAATCTATAATCAATATTAGAAAAAAAACATAAGTTCTTGCCTACATCAGTATCAGCTGACGCATTTGACATAAGAATAACAGTTTTTTTCGAATGGCAGCATTGAGCACATGTCAAATAAAGTAAATAAAAACATTAGCTCGCTCCGCTAACGACGTCATAACACAATAGCTTCAACGAAACAAGGAAAAAAGGACCGAAACGTGTAACAAAGCAATTTTCCACGCTTGTGATTTTTTGATAAGACGCGATAATACCGATTGTTTATTATTTGTGTACTCATGGCTTAAGCCAGATTGAGTTTTGTAGCTGTACCATTCAGTTTAAATTAGTGCTCATCTTAAAGAATTTGGTCCTAAATGACGTGGACCCATCTCCAGAGAGGCAGCTCGCCTGTTGATTGGTGCGAGAAAAATTATACAATTTCTCCAGACATCGCAGAATTTGTTAATACGGTGAGAAACATGCTTTAAACATAGAATATTATTTAAAAAATCCATTGTTTCCACACTTCTGTTATTGCACAATACAATGTGCAATACATTCCGTCCTTTGAAGGCAGCCTTAAATCGAACAAGTATGATCCTGCCGCTGAAAGCTCCGTTGTAACCACTAGTGTTTCTATTTAGAATATAATTATTATGTATCGGCATTCATTGCTATTGAGAAAGAGCTAGAATTTACAAAGGCCCAATCAGGGGCATGTGCATAACTGCTACAATGTGAAATATTAATATTTTTATAAATATTAGATTTAATACCTAATATTTGTATGTTTTCTTTTCAGATAAGCAATATTCTATTTTTACTCCTCCCACCCGTTCTCATCCATTTGTTCCGAGGCTATGCCAAGTTCGTGAACCCCGCCATCAACTTGCTATGGGTGCTGCTGATGGTGGTGGGGCTCAGCTCTGCCTACTTCCACGCTACTTTGAGTTTAGTCGGTAAGTCATCAGTTGTTATTGTTATCGCTCATGAGCAATACTGCTATCATCGTCACTATCAATAAGCATACGTTTTATACTTCATTTCATAGGAAACTTTTATTTTGCATAAATGTTCAGTAGTTCTATTTTTTTGTCGCCTAACCTTTGGAACACCGAGCTCCGAAACCTAATATCTTTGCAGGAATGACAAAAAATTCTCACATAGGTAGAGTATGTACATTTAAAAAAAAGTACATTTTACTACAGATTTGCATTATTAACTACTTATTGTAGAAATTTCAGGCATATTGATCTTTTTTTTCTCCTTTAGACACTTAAGATAAGAAATTGTATACAATGTATTTTCCTGATGTTGAAAACAAAGGATTAAAGAAAAAAAACTGTTTTTATATATTTTTTTAATGTGAATACCGCACGAGAGTCTTTCAGTCCCAACTGCCTGGAGCCAGTGAGACTATGGCACCCCAATTGTGGTATGTTGTAAGGCCGAAGGTAGTGGGGAAGGGACGGAGATGGGGAAGTACCTGGCTATTCAGATCTGGTCCAAACACAGCTAAAGCCATTTAAAGCCACGTTTCAATTCCGAATGCGGTACTGAGAGTGTCTTCCACTCACGTGCTGCAAATATACCTTATATTATTTTAAATGATGAAATTGCGAAATAACACAATTCAATTAAATAATTTTTTCTTGGGATTTAATTGATAAATTTGCGACCTTCAGATTGCTAGTCGAGGGCTTTACCACTCTACCCCGAGACCGTCAAAAACTGATAAAGTACAGTGGTGCCTCGCATAACGAACGCCTCGCACAGCGAACGCTCCACACAACGAACTTCCTTTTCGTTCATTTCACGATTCATACAACGAACTTCGCTTCACACAACGAACTTCGCTTCACACAACGAAGTCGCCCACTTCACACGATCACTGCCGATTTATTGCATCCTTCCGCGCAGGCAGTCGTTAGTCACTGAGCAGTACGCTTAACTTACGCACGTGTCGCAGCAATCGTTCATCATTACAACGAAGTCGCCCGATCTTCTACGATCACTGCCGATTAATTGCATCCTCCCGCGCAGGCAGTCGTTAGACTCGTTAGTCACTGCGTAGTACGCTTAACTTACGCACGTATCTCAGCAATCGTTCTTCATTACGAATTAAATCGCACACGTATCACGGCAGTCGTCCTTTTAAGATAAACTCAACATTTTACAGCTACAGAACGAATTATTTTTTTTAACATGTATTGTTATGGGAAAACGCGTTTCACATAACGAACTTTTCGCATAACGAACTTGCTCCTGGAACGAATTAAGTTCGTTGTGTGAGGCACCACTGTACTTTACTTATGCTGATCGTAATATTCTTCTTTTTACTTAGATTTATTCCAAAGCATCGGGTTTTATATTGATGCCGACGTTAGAAATTATCCATATTATATTATTTATACAAATTAACTAAATTTATTAGTCTATAAAACAAAATTCTTATTATTCCACACAAGATTTTTTAGTTATTAGGTCAGTATACTTCTCTATAAAATGGCTCAATACTAATAATAAATATGATAATTCATTTACTTTACATAAATAAACCATTATCATTTTTTATTCGGCCAATTTATTCATCTGTACTTTATTGACTTCAAAAAACAAATAGACAATTTGTATTCACGACAGGACATAATAGCCGCTGTTTAATACAACAGGAAAAGCTACATTCAGACAGGAGTAAAAGAGCACCCAGACTACAAAATGACTCCCGGGTGCCTGTTTATCTCATGTTAATGCATTCAAACAGAATTTAAAAAAAAATACCCGGCAGTCTTTTAATCAAGGGATGGATTTGGCTTCCTTCACAATTTTACTCCACTGGATGCGGTTTTCATTCATTATCTGCCAGTCTCCAGGTCTTCCTAGACAGTTCAAATCTTCACACACTTCTAGCCAATGCTTCCCAAATGCAAACGTTCTTAGCAGTTGCGGTTTTCTCTAAAGTGCGGTTGTGCGGTGAACCCCCATTAAAAAGATGATAAAATAAAACAATCTTGTTGTATAGTAATATAAGCGCATCACAGATAGCTCGACATTAAAATTCCGTCTTTAAAACTCGCGCCACCGAAAAATACGGTAGGTATCTGTTCCCATTTTGTGCGCGTTGCGATCCGCACACATTTGTCCATACGAAAAAATCATAGCCGATACGAATCGCTGTGACGGTAGAATGGACAAAACTACGCAGCTTGGTGCGCTGCTCACGAGTCAAGATGTCACGTGACCTCCGAACTTTGACGAGTCTCGCCAAAACGAAGCCCGAGATTGTCGCAGGATGACCGGCTGACGGTCGACTTTTGCACCAACGGATGCAAGTTAAATGTTATGTATTATGGTATTTAACTTTGTAGTCATTTTTGTACATTTATTTTCTTGTTTCTGCATTTCTCCAACCGTTTACTAATGGCATTTTTAAATCTACTATTGAAGTGGACCGATTTTGACTTCTGTTTTCGTATTTTTTTTTAAAGATAAGTCGTTATATCCCTTAGTTACGAGCACATTTACTAAAGTTTCGGCAAACAACGTCGCTAGTTATGGAATTTTGTGTTGAGCTTTCCTAGTATTGTTTCGGCTTTCAAATTGAAAGTGGTTGCGTTTATCGGTTGTCGCGAATATTCTGTCCTAATGTTTTCACACAATGACGGAATACAGTGTTATATACAAAAAATAACACTAATGCTTATGAAAAAAGTTTGGAAATTAAATATAATTATTTTTTGTATACGTATAGTGAAAAAAGCTAATTTTATTTCGTGGCCACCTTTATTTGTGTTTCTTGTTTTTTTTTTAGGTTTTAAAATATCAATTATATTATATTCTACATTCTACGCAATTTTTCTTATTTAAAAAAATAATAATAATTAGCAACGTACATTGAGTGTTGTAAAAACCATTAAACAATTTAAATCCTCTAAAACCATTTTGGTTTTTTAATAATTGTGTCGAGGTGTATCAAGTTATTTAAAAACAATAGTACCTATTTAGGTACCCCTCCACTAACTTTATTTAATTTGTGTGATAAGAGTAAATTTTGATTAGACAATATATCTTCTCTTGAATTTCTGAACCCCCCGTTAAAAAGACCACGAACCGCCACTGGTTCTTAGAGGTTGTCATTGACTAGAAAAATATGCTAGGTGCTTTTTTACAGGAACTTATTTGCAGGAATTAAGCAACAGTATTATGAAATAACACGAGTAACAATTTTTTGACACATAAATGTATTATTGCAGGACAACTTCTTGATGAATTGGCGATTCTTTGGGTGTGTATGGCAGCTTTCACTATGTTCCTACCTAAGAGATACTTCCCACTGTTTTGTCGCAAGGATAGGTATGTTATATTTGAAAAATATTTTGAATATGTGTTCATCTACAAGCACCTTACAAATATTAATATTTTTCATCTTCTTTCCCTTTTCCTTCTCGGATCGGGAGAGACTGGTTGAAGGTGACCTTTTGACATCTCCAGCCGGACTCTCTCGACCCATCACCTTGCATCGCAGGAGGGTGAATTCATATGTACTGTACATATCCTGGACGTATTGACCCCCAGATTTCTAATCACCCTTCATACCTTTTTCCTTCCCAGAACTTCCTTTACATAAAAAGACCCTCTACACAACATCCCCAAAGATGACATAGACCCTGAGGGATTTTATTCTTCAAGGCTTCCTCTGTGAATCTAATGTAAAATCTAACCTTATCTATATGGATGGGCGTTTAGAAGTGGACATTTCTCTACTGTCGAGAGTTTTTTCAAGACATTTTAAATACTGCATGGTTGGCATTCCTCATTTAATTATTTTATTGGGAATTGTTTATTTGTAGACAATTAATTTTAGTTCTTTAATATTTGCTAATTTTAGTTCTTTAATATTAAAAAAATATAGATATTAGTGTTCACAATGCTTTGATTTGTAATTAAAAATAGCAGTTAGTAAAAATTATATCATTTAATATTATTTTGATAAAATTACATTTAATTTATTTACATTTCTAGTTTTATTCAGTATGGCTTTAACCAACTTCTAAAAACAGGGTTCTTGTAAAGAAATTTGGCTCTCATATGTGAATCATTGTACTACTGATATTTAGCTCTTTTGAGTGATTTGCCGACCCCTGACCTAGCTGACCCTGAGGTAGCACATTGGCACTATATGTGTGGAAGATCTACCATTTTGTAGTCAGCCTGTATCGGCACTCACTTTATAGTTACCCCTCGTTTCAAAGTTACCTTTCGTAAACACTACTGCAAATTTATTCACATATTTTATTACTTTATAATAAATGAGATTTGTTTTTGTTCCAGGCGATTTCTGTCGGTGATATCTCTGTTGATCTCAATAACTGGCACCGGATTCCTGGTGATGCACCCGGCCGCTAATGCTTTTGCTCTCATGCTGCTCGCCCTGCCGGCCATTGTATATCTGTGTGAGGAACTGAGAAGGTCATTATTTCACAATGTTTTATATTAATTATAATTGTTTATTATCAGAAAACCAGCGGATTAATTCATATAATGTATACACATAGAGATCCAAATTGATAGACCAGTCCATCAGGAAAAAGCTCTTTTCGGTGATTTGTTAATAGATAGATCGGACAGAATACAGGCAACTCGTATTGTAATAAAACTATTTAGTTCGTGAAAATAAAATCTGCTTATGAATTGTCCTTTTTATAATTGTGGCAAATTGCTGACTGTGTAAAAAACTTAACTACAAATTACAAATTATTTTATTACACTATTTAGAAAGACACTTTTACAAATTTGTTACCCACCTCACTGGTTTTTAGCTTCACTACGCTTTTCGGTTTGATTAAAAATGAACATTCAGATCCTGATCAGAAAAGTCCCACAATGGACTACGCTGTAAACTGTTGCCTAACTTTACTTTTCTGCTCGAGATCTGGTTATTTTAATTTGCGCTCTTCGGTGGTCAGCGTACGACTGATGTTGCTGTTTATTCAAAGCATTCTCAAACCCTCCTGGTGCCAAAAATATGGCCACATGGTTTGCCTCTAGCTCGTCGAAATGATACCCAGATTTCATGTTAGGGCAAGTCTATCAATTAGGTTATCAATGTATATTATGTACACACAAATCGCTTTATTTCAAAAAAATTTCATTAGAAATTAGAATATTTTATATACAAAGTATAAAATGTATGGAGTACCTAATCAAAACATTTTATTTTACATACACCTACATATGGTTTTAATAAAAAACAAAATTTAAAAAATTCTTTATTAGAAATTAGATATAATAATAGATAAATATTTTATATTAGAAGACACTAAATTACAAACTTCTAGGTTATGTATTCACAGCACTGAATATAATGTCACAATTCACTTTCAAAACAGACAAAATTATGAAAGTTTGTAGAAAACACAATAAAATATCAATTAATGATGTATTATTCTACTAAATACTG
Source organism: Limnephilus auricula (assembly GCA_951813805.1). Classification (NCBI taxonomy): domain Eukaryota; kingdom Metazoa; phylum Arthropoda; class Insecta; order Trichoptera; family Limnephilidae; genus Limnephilus; species Limnephilus auricula. Next base: position 29,783,495 of record OX638390.1, read on the forward strand.
TTTTTAAATGATGTTTAATGTAAAATGTATCAATATACGGCACCAAGTTAGCCGCCGCAAATTAAAATGTTTTTACAGTTCCAATGTGTTCCAAAGTGCTGCGCGCGCAGATATTGTGAAGCGTTGAGTGTTGGTTTGTACTATGTCCACAAAATGACGCATTTCTATTGGCCAATGGACATAGTACACTCCAACCCTCATTTTTTCGTAATTACTATGGAGATAGAACAAAAAGTGATGTTCAAAATGTAAGTTCCCGCTAAAAATTTGTTTTTTTTATGAGTGGATCTAGTAGATAAAAATACGATTAATATTACTGCATTCACAGTTTAAAAAAACCATATATGGACATAGTACAGACCAACCCTCAGCAAGCGATATCTTACTGGATGGATTGTAATCATTGGAGCTCATACCAAAGATGAGAATGCTATTTAACTGGAATAACAGCATTGTTTGTCAATCTCAATCATTTATTGTTATGTCCATTTTCCTATGAACACAGTCATTATGGGTACATGGCTATGATTAATAATAATAGTCTTCGTAGTGCATTTTTAATGCTGCATTGTGTCTGTTGACCTGAGATTTCACTTGCGAGATGAATTGTATACCGAAAGAAAATAATAGTTATCAAGTATAATTCTAAATGCAACTCTTGGGTTACAGGGTGAGCTGCGTGAGAGTTTATCGTCTCGGTCTCCGCTGCACGGCTGTCTGGGTTTTGGCAGTGGTCTGCTGGGTCAACGACCGCCTCTTCTGCGAAACCTGGTCCAGGCTCAACTTCCCGTACCTCCACGGCCTCTGGCATGTCCTCATATTCATTGCGGCCTACACCGCGCTGGTATTGTTCTCGTACTTTACCGTTCTAGAAGAAAGACCCGAACAAACTCCAATATTGAAGTACTGGCCGCGAAACGATTTTGAACTTGGAATTCCTTATGTGTCAATCAAAAATGCACACAAGATCGATAAGTATTCTGCAATATAGACATGTTGCTGATAGTTCCATTGTAACCTCTCCTTTTTTTAATAAATGACTTATGTGAATGAAAGAGATGTTACAACATAGCTCTCAGTGGCGGGACCTAGAAACATGTATTTTTTACTTCCTTATTGACAAGTCTGTAGAATTCACTGACACGTGTTGGATTTTAGTTGAAATCCAACATGACATTTAATTATTGTGATAAATATAGATCTAACTTATTTTCCAAAGACTTTATTTACAAAATATAGTTTTTTATTGCTTAGTTTGTACTTAGGTACATAATACTATAATCATGTGGCAATTCAATGTCAAAAATGTTTGATATTTTATAAATTTAAATGTAGGTATATTAAAATATTTTGATAACATTCTTTATAATCTGATAGTAAGTATAGATTTTTATATTGATTATTTTTATTTTAAAAAATGCATCAAATGTGTTGTATATTCATTTATTTGAACTACAATTTGCTAGAATACAGAAATGTATGTACTTGTGCATTATTTGAAAATATATTCATTTTCACTTGAGTGTTTCCAATAAAAATGATTACATGGTAGCTCTTGGTACTACTTTGATATCGTTATAAAAACATCTTGTGAAGATAGAGGTGTTATATTACCAGTGAGCTTTTATTTCATTACACTTTAAGTGGAATTTTACCAAGGTATTTTGTAGATGGGCGTTGTTTTCTTGATAGGGCATTATTTTTGGTCATGATAAAATTATTCCTGAAAATAATTTTTTTTAGCCTTTTTTATTTTTAAGTATTTACTAACAAATTTTGTATTTATGTGTTTTTGTGATTTTGGAAGCAATATAGGTATAAAGCCGGGTCTCATGCGAATAAAATGTTTTCAAAACATTGAAACTTTGGGGCGTGTCATGCACAACAGGGAAGTTGAGTGAAAAATATTTTGATTTATAAAAAATATGTTCATGTAGATGACATTCAAACTTAAATACCAGTATTTTTTGTTTTTGTTTTAAAGTTCGTTTTCATAATTAAATTAATTCTACAAGTTTGAATTTTATCAAAGCCTGCCAAAACGGCGGCAAGAGCACAGCAGAGTCCGTGACATAACCCGGTCCTTGCTTGTGTGAAATATAAGGGAAATATTTACAAAACCGGGACGAAAAAAATAAATTTAAAAAGTTGTAGTACTTAAATATTTACTAGTACTAATCAATTCAGTTACCGGAATTTCAAAAAAAGGGCATTTTAATGGTTAATTTTTAAATTTAAAAACACGAAATGTAATTTTTCACCGACCGCTGTGTTAGGAACTGTTGCAAGTTTCGTTGAAAAATGACATTTCGTGTTTTTAAATTTAAAAAATAACCATTAAAATGCACTTTTTTCGAAATTCCAATAACTAAATTGATTAGTACTAGTAAATATCTAACTACTACAACTTTTTAATTTATTTTTTTCGTGTCCCGGTTTTGTAAATATTTTACCTTATATTTCAAACACGCAAGGGCCGGGTTACGTCACGAACTCTGCGTGCACGGTATTATTCCCTTGCCGCCGTTTTCGCGGGCTTAATAAAATTTAAACTTGTAGAATTAATTTAATTATGAAATCGAACTTTAAAAAAAAAATAGTGGTATTTAAGTTTGCCTGTGAACGAACATTGATAAAAAAAAAGGACACAACTTCCTTATTGTGTATGCATATCCAATATTTTTGCTTTTCGTGGCCGATGGAAAACATTTGTTTTCTGTAAATTTTTTAATATTTTGAAAACATTTTGTCGCCTCAAAAAAATAGAAGAGGTATTTTGAATATTAACTGTATTTTATCTCAGTATGAAATTGGAGTAGGCAGCATTTTCTTTATGTAGTTTATAAGATTGTAGCCCCTTTATGAACTTATGTCATGCAAAATTATATTCAATATTATATTTGAAGCTTACATCTTCCGAGTTACTAAAAAAATATATATTTGTAACGTAGTATGTATGTTTTTTCTCTCCGCGAGGAGAGAGCCATGTATTATTAAATAATTAATTGTGTGCATTCATATATTATGTTCATACTTAAAATTAATGGAAAAACAATGTATTGTGTTGAAATAATAAAATTAAAAAAGACGTTTTATTGTCATAGCATGTTTTTATTTTTAATATATTGCGCATAAATTTACATGTTCATAGCAATAATTACAGTAACAATAATATTTTATACAAAGTAATAAGTCAATGTATTTATTTAATGATCAGTGAAATATTCGGCAATGGTGGAAGTCAAACTCTGTACTTACACATTTTCAGATCAAAAAATATACAGGATTTATAAAAAAACTTAGAAAACGAGACACGTAAAAAAACTAATTATTCAATTATTGAATCGCTGATTAATTGAATAAACTAAAATAATATAGAAGTCAATCTTACAACAAAATATTAAACTATTCAATTCAACAAGCTTAAAAAAAGTAATATAATAAATTCATTTCATTGATCCGTATAGTTTTTTGGTTTTCTAGTCTGAATCGGAAGATATGTTGTTTCCGGAAGACTTTGTCAGTTCTCTGTCGCGGCGGTAATTATTGGACGTGGCTTCGCCACGGTAAAATACGTGATTCTTCTCCGTTTCCAAAATTTTAACTTCGTACAATAGTTCTGGTTTATTCATTAGAGCTGTCAGACGATCCCAGATAAATATGGCGACATTTTCTGTCGTGGACACCTGAAAAAGAAAATTAAAAAATTGTACAGTCAGGAAGACACCGCTTGACACACTATACTTTGCAGTCGGCCAAAAAGAGAAACTAACGAATGGACAAATTAATTTTTTAAATCATAGATTTTGTTTGCATTCATAAAATGAATAAACTCTCATTTGTCGTAAGCCCGCCGGCGGGCGGGCGACAGTCTAGAGGTATAAAAATAAAATGTAATTTTAACCCTTGTGTATAAAGAAACTGTACAAGGACAAGGTCAGAATTGCTTGCGCCAATATCATTCCAGACTTTGCTTTTTATTACACTACTTTAGCCTCTCGTAATGTTCTATGGAATACGGCGTTAACCTCTTAACTGTTATCCGACATTCAAGAGGTTAAAGGTAGCATGAAGTAAAGAGTTGTTACTTGACATGGACATTGCTTTTGTGGAAACTATAAATTATACTTATTCTATTTGTTCACTTGTTCCTTCTTTGACCACCTGCAAAGTTAAATGTGCCAAGCTGGAGCCAAGTTAAGTGTGTCATGATCTATCTCCTTAGGAGGCTTTGTTTCTACAATAATAGTAATACTTATTATTCACGCAAAACACTTCAATTATCTCAACCAAATGTATGTTGACAAACTTCCGTCAAACAAATGGTTGAGTATTGGAGAGTTGAGCGCAGAAATAGAAGGATTTATGCTTGCCATTCAAGATAGAGTCATTAATACTAAAAATTGTAGGAAGCATATAATTAAAGATACAAATCAAATTGATGATTTAAGTAGAAAATGTATTACTTTTCCAGAAACTTTAGAACATATTATATCAGGATGTTCTGTATTAGCATCGTCCAAGTATATATTTAGGCACAATCAGGTTTTAAAAATAATTCATCAAAGTTTGGTAATTAAACATAATTTGATTGACTGCCGTAACATAGTACCATATTATGAATACGAACCAAATTCATTTTTAGAAAATGAATTTTATAAAATATATTATGATAAATCTACTAACAGACAGAACAATTAGTCATTAGACCCGATATAGTTTTACATGACAAAATTTTAAAAATAACATATCATTGATGTAGCTATTCCAAGTTTATGTAATATTGAAAAATCTATTTCTGAAAAAATAAGAAAATATACAGATTTAGAAAATGAGATTAAAAGAATTTGTCATTCTCAGACTATAAAAATATTTATTATTTCGGCTAATGGCATTATACCTAGCTCTCTAATTAAAAATGTAGGCTTATTAGATTTGTCAAAGAATTTATATATAAAAATGCAAAAATCAATCATTCTAAATACATGTAGGATTACAAAAGAATTTTTAAATATTTATATTGAGGAATCAGTAGGATTTATCGGTCCAGTTAGGAGTTCTACCGAGCCGAACCCTCTGATATGAAAATATCTGGAGTCTGTGAATTGTTTTCCCATTTGATCTCTGGTGGGTTGACATGTTCTCGTATTGTTTTGTATTTATTATACTTTTGCATAGCATGGATTGACTGGATCACAATATTGGATTGAATAACCGATGAAATATTGTATTTGTTAGCCTTTCTTGAAAGATTAAAGTTTTTTAATTAACAAAACTCTCTCCCTCTGGTTTCAATCCTGGGATTGGTTTGCAGCAATTTCCTTTATTTTTTTCTTCCATTCTTCCCTGTCTTGCGCGGCTCTTTTGAGGTCTGCATATGATGAGCAGCGCATGTCCACCAGCAGGTCCTCCAGGTACTCTCGGCGTGGGCGTCCAAAACTATTTGTTAATATTTATACTGCTTGTGTACTTTCGCGAACAATACATTTTTCTTAACATTTCAAAGCATAACTTGTAAAAAGCGTTTACAAGTAAAAATACACTATACGCTTGCCATCTACGAAAGCCTAGAATATGAATTCTTTTGACATTCACCAAACTCGTTGACAAACTGATCTAGCTGTTTAACAGGGCTTCATTGTAATTATGTAACATTTAAATAAATATATATTTAAAAAATAAATAAAAAAAACTTACAACATTTTTAAAATAAGGAACATCCAAGTTTAGATTTTTATGGTCCAATGGGACAGTTATGGCTTTTTCCATGTACATCTTCAGATCTGAAATATTCATAACCATTCCGGTTTTATCATCCACAGGACCCCGCAGTGTAACGAGAACTACAGGAAAAAGGAAAAATTTATCAATTTTTTAATAAGAAAAACTCTATTTTTAACTTCTGAAGGTTATTCCCTTCAATGTAATAAATCAATGAAGAAGAAGGCAACAATAATAATCTAAATTAAAATATGAAAATGAACAAGACACAGAAAAATATTAAAATAAAAAAGGCAACTGCCAATAAATAATATGGAAAAAAAAACCTTAAGGTGAAGATAATATTGTTAATTCTGAAATTTTAAACATGAAGTTGACAAATACGACAGTCTCGTAAAGATCGCAATGGCTGAATTGGTTAGAGCACCCGTCCCGGTAAGACGTGAGATCTGGGTTCGAGACCTAGTTGCGACCATTATTATTATTATTATGGTTGTATTAAAGATGTTTTATTATTTTTCTGTGTCTTGGTCATTTTCATATTTTAATTTAGATTATTATTGTTGTCTTCTTCAATGATATATTTATTAATTATTTTAAGGTAAGTAGATAATCACAATGAATATAAAAAAAAATATGTAAAATGTAGTGACAGAAAAAATTACGTAAAATGTAGTGACAGAAAAAATTGATTCCTAAGACAGATCGGCTAATTAACTAATTACATTACATTTAAATTGTAATGCGGCACACACTTTGGGGTACCACTGGAATACTGTCGTGAAGGAAATCGAAGATGAGGATGTTACAGCTACGACAGTCCTCGTTTTCCATTTTCCCTGCGCTTGCACGCCGCTCAATACTCTTTAAAACCCGCATTATAAAATGACAATGTGGGAAGCAAGCTCTTAAATTTACGATGCGCCCCGATACCCGAGCCCCACTTGCCCACTAGCCACGCGGGCCACCACTCCCCACCAGGATTTGCCGGACTTGAACCAATCAGAGGGGCGCTTCTTAAATCTGGACATTTGGAAACAAAATCCGTGAAAATATTTTTTACGATTTTAAAATACGTTTTGGATTAGACTCGAGTCCAGCGAAAGATATTACAAAAAAAAATGTATAGTTAGAAAGGCAGCACTTTCCCGGAAAATATGCAATAATATGCATGTTATGCCCATTTCATAAATATTTGATGAAGAAATTAGGGCCAGTTGTGTCATAGAATTTGGACAATTCATCAATTTCAAAGTTAATTTTCAGGTTCTGTGAAAGTTCTGTTATCATTTCAGTTATTTGAAGCAACTGGCCAATATTGATATACATATTAACAGAACTTGAATAGGACCTCTACAGAACTTGAAACAGTTTAAACCTGTCTTTAGTTTTTCCAGAGCAACTTTTTTTGCATTGGATGCATATTATATTACTAATATTATAAACGCGAAAGTTTGTATGGATGTATGTATGTTTGTTACTCTTTCACGCAAAAATTATTGAATGGATTTTAATGAAACTTTACAATTATATAGCTCTTACATCAGAATAACATATAAGCTATAATTTATAAAGCTAGCTATTTATTTTCAATATATTGAAAATAATAATTATTGTTTAATAGAAAATGTCAAAATTTGAGAATATTTTGAAAAAACAATGATTGTTAAATCAAAACTCTATTTTACTTTAAATGGAATCAAGAATTATAGATATTTTAAATAAATAGATTAAGAATTGGTACAAACGTTGATTGGACCTAGGAAAAGAAAATATATTACTCAAAGTACTAATCCTACGCAGACGAAGTCGCGGGCAGAAGCTAGTATTTAATAAAACTAAATTGAAAGCTAAAATTTGAATAATTACTAACCGACATAATTATGACCATGTCCATTGGGGTTATTGCATTTTCCATACACTTCCTTATTCTCTTCATCGGTGAGGTGGATACTAAAAAAAAATAACACCAAAATTTATTTTATATTGAAGCGATGAGCATCATTTACAGAAATCGTCCAATTTTAATTTTATGAAATGAAAGAATATCTATGTTTTTAACCATAACATTCCAAAAATAATTAAATTTCCGCTATCTATGAATGAGTGGATAATGAATTATTTTAAGTATACCCTTAAAAACAAATTTATTGTCTTATTTATTTGAAATAAATCATGTAAAGGAGAAAATTACTCCCATAACTGGTGTACTATATAGGCTTATTATTTTTTTTAAATTGATAAACTAATGTTTAAGGCAAGACTTTTTATGCATACCACAAAGGGTAACAATTATTATAAGCAATAATTATTAGCCTGAAACACATCAATATTGAAAAAACCTCCCGAGAAAAGATACATGCCGTCGGCGGCATGTATTTTTTCGATATGGATGAGTGTTTCAGGCTAATAATTATTGCTTATAATAATTGTTAGTACATAGGCTTCAAGGATTACTACCCATTCCTTTACTAACTTCAGTATACCATGCCACGGTACACTCACATCTTTCCTATCTCTGCTGTATCTGAGGCTTTGCCTCAAAGAAATTGATAGCTGACCTGGTGGTTCAAAACCGAACGCTCCGTATTATCCATGTATCGAATTTCGACAAGAAATATTCCATATTACATATATCCGGTAAGCGGAGTAATGCATATTTACCTAAATTTTAATTTTTTAAGTGACTAAAATTGAAATAAAGAATATGCGAGATTATTATAGAACACAATTAAACAGTGATAGGGAATTAGAACACAGTGTTGCTAAGTTAGTGTCGATAATATTTTTTTTGAAAATTACAATCGGTGAAGCTGTAAAAAAACCCGAAGCCTTAAATACAAGATTGAGAGTACACTAAACATGACACGTCAGTAGAATACTTTTTGTAACTTAATAAATTGCATAGTAATAATTATTATTTGTAAACACTCTGCATAGGCTACGCAGTTACGCACAGATTAATTCATTTGACTACATCTGTCAACAGTCAGCTCTGACGTTATAACTATTAGTGAGTGCATTTACATCATGCCACATACGTGTTTCCATAATAAATGTGAACCTAGATTAGATCTTTTGAAATTGGTAAAATTACTAAATATTCCAGTAAAGTTAAAACAACAATAACTACTTAATCTAGATGTATTAAATTAATTTTATGGACAGTTTACATGGAAATTTTGTATTTCTTATGTGATTGATCAGTTTCGTAAGATTTGTAAAATAAAATATTGTAAAATTAAAACTGAATAAACATATTAAAAAAAAAAAAAAAAAAAATTGCAGTATTGAGTCCAAACTGTCTGGAGCCAGTGAGGCATGCCCATTTTGGGGGGGTGTTGTACGGTAGGAAGAACCTGGCTATTCAGATCTGGTAATTATAATTAACTGTGGCAATTTCGCAAGCAGACTTAGTAGGTAGTGGGAATAAGGTATTAATCCATAATATAAAATATTAAATAGATTTTTTTATTATGAACCAATTGGTTCCCTGACAACTCATTATAGTGGCATTTCAACACCCCTTTGAAAAGTCGCTAAAAGTTATGAAATTTTGTTTTTAAATAGTCCATAACCTAAAGTAATCTATTTAATAACTCAGGTAAGGGGCATACGTCATTCCTATGTCTACCCACGTTAAATTATCGTGAAAACAAGCTTATGTGTCCAAGCGGTTAACCATGTATTTTTTTAAATTTTACATTCACCACTTTTAATGACTTTTCAAAGGAGTGATGAAGATGCACACTGTTGAGTTATCCGGTCACCTTACCAATTCGTTTAAGCTTATGGGAAATTTTATATATAAAAATATAATACCCATGATAAGTCATTAAAACCATTTAGAATTCGCAAACACTGACTTAACTTACACACTAATATTTTTATCTTTTACTAAACGGAAATGCCGTAAAGAACAAACAATCCAAAAATCAGTTACATATGATATTTTTCTCCAATTTTTTTTCTCTTTAGATATTTATTATCGAAATATTTCTAAAAAAATAAGTCATTTTTAGAGGATTTTTTTACCTTTGGCATAAGTACAATTATATGGGTTTTTATTAAATGCAGTAAATAATATCAACTTTTAAATAATTTAACATAAACATCCTTTACGCCATTCAAATTTAGAGATCAGTTTGCAATTGTCCTTTACAGGATTTTCTTCGCAACACTTCTTAAAAGCGGAATATTCGAAGTAGATTTATCTCTTTCTTAAGTATTAAGCTGGCATGCGAGGAAAAGAGACTGGTGAATATTGACAACGGCTGTTGGTCACAACCTTAGAATTGAATAATACAAGAGTTTTGAATGTCCTTTACAGCAGGGCTCCGCAACCTTTTCTCAACTACGGCACACAAAAGTTCTTCCTGGAATTCCGCGGCACATCAACGAATCTTTTCCACGTAAAAATTTATCCATATTTAAAGGGTTATAAAACTAAATTTGAATCACACGAAGAAAGCTAACTATACACAATTCAGCAACACAACTAATAGTAATATGGAAGTTTGAAAAATATTTTGACTTATAAAAAATACATATGTTCATGTAGATCAAAAAATATCAATTCTAAATATATAAATATATTTCTGTATTACTATTCTTAGAATTAATTAAATGTTCTTAAAAAATGGTTAAAAATCTATAAACTAAAAACGCTTCATGATTGGTTGAAAGAATTCTGACGTCAACTTTACGCCGGTTTGTATGAAACATAACAATGATTATAATATTAGTGCTGAAATAAAGCTGCCAAGTAAGTACATCTAATTATTAATTGTGTTCATTTGTATGTTACAATAAATATAATATATTTTTACAGCATAATAAATAATAATCATTACATATTCTATCCATCTTGTTTCGCCATAACCTCTCTAGTTTTGTGCAGGTATGTTTATTGATTTCGCGTAATATGATAATTATTGTCTAATCATTATGATATTTAATGTGGTGATTTCATTATTTCATCTTTTGTTTACCATATTTATAGGCACTGCTGAAAACCAGCAGCATTCCCGGAGAAACCCTTTTGTCAATCTACGTGAAAAAAATAGGTTCAATCTATGTTTGTTGTTATTATTATATGAAATGGATTTCTAAAGATACATATTCTACAGTGTTTTATTCAAAGTCACTTGTCAACCACCTGTCAGCTCGGACGGCAATACCGTGTTGGGACAAGTTTAGACGGGAGGAACAAAAATCTAATTTAAAAAATTAATTTAACCATGCAATCTTGATCAATTATTTTTTTTTTAAATACCATTAATTCTGATAAGACGGTTAACATTGATAAAAAAATTACTGGAATTCCTTATAGGAGAATTTAAAAAAATATCCTATATAATATATAAATAAAAAATATAAAATGCCCAAGGAACGTGTTTTTCAGAGCCCAAATGCCTCCTACCCCGCCTCTTACTGCTCGGATTACGTTCGTTTTGGCGGGCTTAATAAAATTAAAACTTGGAAAATTAATTTAATTATGAAAACAAATCTTTAAAAAAAAAAAAAAAAATACTAGTTTTTAATAACTCGAGTCCGGGGCATACGTCATTCCTATGTCCACCCACGTTAAATTGTCGTTAAAACAAGCTTCTGTGCTCCAAAGAGTTGGATAAGTTTGAATATTGTGAACATGATGAAATTTTTTTTTTTAAAATGGACTCAACTTGCTTATTGTCATTAATGGTAGAAACTTGTTTATTTAAATTTACTGTTGTTAAATAGACATCTCTGCATACGGCAGTAACGACTGATAACTACTGCCGTAAGACGAGTGATCGCGAATTATTTAGTTATAATATTTATCTTTACTATATTTTGAAGAATAGATAATATTATAATAAAATAATTTTCCATTTTGTATTTGACTATGTCACACCTGTATCCGGCTCACGGCACTCCGGTTGCGGAGCAATGCTTTACAGCATTAATTTTATCATATATTCACTTTCAAAAGCTAAAAACGGATGACGTAAAGTCACAAATTCTGTCATAAAATATATATTTAATTCAAATGTTAAGTACTCTGAAAGATCTATTCAATGTGTATTTGATAGTAAAAATTCATAATTATAGGTCTACAAAAATGGGAGAAATGAATTTTTTGAAGAAAAAAAAAATTTTCTTTTCACTCTCCTGAACTCCATTTCAAATTTCCAGTTTTGATATATAAACAGTGAAATTCTGACTTAAATAAAATTAATTTAAATTGCACAAGGGTTCTTATATTTTGAGGTTCATATCGACCAAACTGCAGAATTGAATTTTTTTTGCAAGGCATTTTATCACGGGCCAATTATAGTGATATTTCTCGGGCATTTTCAATAGATAATAATCCATATCCAAATAAAATTCTTTATTTCAGCGCTCATCAGACTCTAAGGCAGAGATGGGCAAACTTTTTAAGGAAAGGGCCAGATAAAATAAAAAATTATCTAGGCGGGCCGGAAAAAAATTTTAATAAATTAATTTTTTATAAGTGATATACTTTATTTTTTAATTTTTACATCAAACATAATATTAAGTATTTTATATGCTACAGTGGTAAAAAAAATTAACAAAAATTGATTATTCTATAGAAGAGAATGAAGGCGTATGTGACAGATGAAACTGTGACTGAGCTTCTAAAAGTTTTTTTATTTTTTTAAATCTGGTAGAAACTGGGATGAGCTGATTCGCAGCAGTGAAGCTAAATGGTGGTCAATCAATCGGTTTCTTTTTTGCGAAGCTTCATAGTAGAAAATAGTTGTTCACAGATGTTTTTGTTCAGTTGGTAAATTGTGGTAGGGATATTCAAAACAATGTTGCGGGCCGGATTGACTAGCCTGAAGGGCCGGACTTGGCCACCCCTTTCATTTATTTTGTCACAAAGCCGCAAAACGCCGGTTAATAACAACTGGTATAGAAGTCAGTTATAATATATATTGGTAACATTTGATCTATGTGTATACGTATCATGTTTCAATCAAAGATACACTGTTACTTACACGTCACATTGGAAAAATTAAATTTATGATTAGTATGTTTACGATTTTAATTAGAAAAACTAATAGTATGTAGGCAGGGTTGGACAGTATTTGAATTACTTGTAATACAAATACGTAGTTCGTAATTGTATTTCAATTACTTCCTAAAAATGTAATTTGTATTTGGTATTTCAAATATCGATGCTGAAGTATTTTGTAATTAGTATTTCAAACACCCGTGGCTTCAAAATATATTTTCACACAAATACATTTAGCGATCTTATGATAAAGAAAAAAAAAGCTGACTCATACATAGACTAAACACACTAGAATCCAGAGCAAAATATATTAATGTTTAGAGTTGGCCATTTTATTGTACCACAACTAAACGAGTGCTTAGAAAGAAGATTCGATAAGTTTTTTAAACTGTCGCCTGAAATATATGGAGCCACATTGGCGTTGTGTTACCACCCTAGTTACAAAATGTGTTGGTGGCCAGAAAGCATCAGACGAGAGGCAAATAATACAAAAGCTTGCAATTCATACCTTGGAGGCAAATTACAAAAAACATGAAATAAATGCCTGAGAGCATTGGAAGTAGCAGTATTAGTAAAGAAGATGATTTTATTGTTTTTGTGAACAAGGGACAGTGATCAACCACAGACATCAACAATGGAGTTAGAGTTAGTCAGCTTTCTAAACGATAAAAGTAAAGAGTTTACCATTCTTGAAAGCTAATCCAAATATAAAAAAGTGTTCATACAATTTATCACAAGTTTGTGCTTATCAGGACCTGTAGAAAGATTATTTTCTTTAGCAGATTTTATTCATTCCCCAACAAGAAACCGTTTGTCTGGTGAAGCATTTAAAAATCTAGTGTTCATAAAAGGAAATCCTCATTTTACTGATAAATAGGCTGACTGGATTAGTTTCTATATACTTTACTTAACACCTGGGTCCTATACCACAAAACTTTAGAAGTCTACGAAGGGGAGCGGAGATGAGACTTGTCTTTTGAGCAATATGGTTAGTCAATTTTTGCATGTCTCTGCTACGCTTTGCTCAGATTTGTTTTCATGGAAACGCACTCTTAGATAAGCGTACTTACGACAATTTATTGCAATTAAAGGTTCTGAAAGTATTTTGTATTTAAAAAAAATAGTTAAAATACTGTATTTTGTATTTCAAATACACAATTCGAAAGTATTTTGCATTTCGTATTTTAAATACACGACTTAAAAGTATCGTGTAATTTGTATTTTAATTACAGCAAAGCATGTATTTTGCCCAACTCTGTATGTAGGTACAAATAAAAATAACAATAATATTAAGCCAAACGCTGGTTAATAATAATATCTGTGAAAGAGACGACATAAATAAATAATTAATTCTGTATGTACAATTATTTCAGAATATTATAAACTATAGTTTACATTGTATATTTATAATTTTTCATGAAATAAATAAATATTTCCTTTTAGTCACCTGTGGAGTCTGTGACAGGCGCTGAATGTTTCCCTTCGGGTAAGTGATACTATGGGCAAAGACGGCATAATATCAATCGGAATTTACGGATTTAGTCAGTCAGAAGTGATGTGTGAAGCCGAATATCTTTACAATTATAATTCCCACACTGCAATGGTCAACCAAATTCAAATAAATAAATAAAAACGCCGTAAATGTCAAAAAGATAACGTCAGCAAGAAAGTTAAAACATGATATTTTTAAATGTATTATTTTAGTAATGGCAACTTTTGAACTATTCGGTAAGTAAGAACCACACGAAATATTATTTGAAATTCGTGATAACAGACGAGCGGGGTGAGATAGCGCACATCACTCGCTATATTTTTAAGTTTCGAGATACTGAGGGTCACGCTTTGAGTCATCATCAGTTACTATTATTTCAATGCCGGACGAAAACCTCTGCAAGCTGCTTTCATCCTGCTCTAATTCGAGAAAACTTTATAATAGATTCGATAAGTATGTATTCCTATATTAGAAAAAAATGTTAATACCGCACAAGAGTTCCAACTGCTTTCAACCGCCTGGAACCAGTGAGACTATAACACCTAACACCCCCAATTGGAGTATGTTGCGAATCTTAAGGTAGCGGGGAGGGGAAGGAGATAAGGAAGGGAAAAGTAGAGAAGTACTTGGTTATTTTGATCTAGTCTTCCTCTCTGGAACGTGCCGCAAACATACTGTTTATTACTTTTAAATTAATGGATTGTAAAATAACACAAAATGATCAAATAAAATTTACTTGCACGTCAGGATTTAAACCCGTGACTTCCGACCATCCGATTTGAGAGCCTTGAAGTCTTCGTTCACCATCAATCAGCCTAGTTTTATTATCGAAAATTACATTATCAAAAATTTGCCTAGGTTTAATATCGAAAAACGTTTTTTTTTTAGAAAAATATCATATTAATGAATAAAGAAACTTCTCAAATATCTCTTTGTTGCTAGGTGAAGACCTCATCTTCTATATGTGTTTTTTTTCCACTCTGCAATTTACGCTAAAGAATTATTACAGACTGAGGGGGTTTCTCACCATCCTCCTAATAGCTTATCCAGACTAGTTACTAAGTTTATTTTCGATTTAAGGTTTATTTATTTATTAAGTCGGAGTTTATTATTCGGTACTCGAAGCTATGAATAGTGACTACATATTGGATAAGTTGGCCGAGTTTTCTAACTATTGCAAGTATTTTATTTTTATTTTTAATAATTTTCGTTATAGTATGGATAAGCTATTAGGAGGATGGTGAGAAACTCACTGAATTTAATATAAGGTTAGGTAATAATTATTAGGTAATACTATTTAAAAAAGATTTTTAGAAAGTTAGACCTGCATTTTTCAAAGACGATTTGTTTCACAAAATCGTATTTGGTGCTGAATGTTTAATTTTATAAAATAATTATTAACGCGCCAACCGCCAACTTGGGTTTATTAGTTGAATATCGGATATCTCATTTATGGATATCTCTATGGGTTTATCCATATGGCAGCACATAACTTTGACGTCTTCAAATGACAAAAACGTCAAAAATAAAAATAGATATTTTTTATGTAAATGATTTCGTTTCTAGGCTAAGACATTAAATATATTTTTGAACGTGTTAACAAAGCGTGTTATCAGCGGAAGAAAGGCTGACAGCCATCAGTCCCCTCGCCGGAGTTATCACTGGGCAAGAGTTGTTGTGAACTTCCTTGCCCCCGCTGACCTCACGAGTCGACTCGCGGCTGGGCCCCCCACTGCCAGCCTTATCTACAGGCGAGCTCATATAATGGCGTGCTCGAAGGTAATCTGATCACATTTCATTTCATATTCAGTAGTTTCAGTGCTGTGCAAATTGCGTCAAAATTTCAGTAATTGTTATTAGATAACAATACATTCATTGGCTTTTCTTCGTGTGCTTTAGTTTACTTTCGTTCTTACCTCTTGGAATTTTTGTTTAGCACCGTGCCGATGCAAAAAGGAATGCCAAGAGACTGCCGGGACTGTTTGGGAATCAGGTACAGAATTAATTCCCTTCACCAAACCTGGAAGTGGCTGCATCAAACCATCGCCCTCCACGAGTACCTGATCTCTCTCTCCTCAGCCGACACGGATGCTAACTGCTCTTGTCATTAGGAGCAGCCCACTTTAAAAAGACTCAAGTGTATAAAAAGACTTATTAATCATAGTATACCCACTGCCTCATCTGAGAATAATTCTCTTATATTATAATTTTGACACATTTCTCGTAAAATAAGTTCGGTACTTCCGTGAAAGTTAAAGACTTAAAGAATCAAAATGGCTCAGTTCCTGCAGAGAAACTTGTTGGGCATGAGTTGCTTTATGGTGGGTTTAACTCGTCGTACGAGTTCCTCGTCTCTGGTAGCGGCGTCGAGGTCGCTGTCCACCGTGAAGAAAGAAAGCGTTTTGGTTGAAGAAAAAGATATCAAGAAGTCGGTGTTTATTTCTCAGTCGACTGATATCTTTACCAACCTGGCTTTGGAAGACTGGTTGTACAAGAATCACGATTTCTCCAATCATCACATCATGATGGTGTGGAGGAACGATCCTTGCGTTGTGATCGGCAGGCACCAGAACCCGTGGCTGGAGGCAAACATCCCTTTCCTGACAGAGAACGACATCCCGCTGGCGAGACGCAACAGCGGAGGAGGAACTGTGTACCACGACAGAGGAAACCTCAACGTCTCATTCTTCTCCACCAAGGAACGCTACAACAGAAAGTATAACTTGGAGCTGATCACCCGAGCACTCTTCAGGGAATTTGGCCTGAAAGCTGACATCAACGAGAGACAAGACATCGTTGTGAAGCAATACAAAGTATCCTTTTTTGAAATTGAAGATTTCATTTTCACAATACATTTTCATACATTTGCTGAATTTCAAGCAACACCAAAAGATTGATGTCCAAAAACGAATACTAACATCACATAGGATTTAATTCTTCATATATTGGTATTTTTACCAGCTCTGCGGCTTGTTTTTAGTTTTTATTTTTTTTGGTCTAAATACCCCAAGAGTTGTTTATTACATCTTTTGAATACTAATTGAAAGCTAATGAGAATGCATTATTAAATTCTTGAACTCTGCTCCTTAATTGAATAAGGTTGATGCATTAAAAAATATTTGGTTCATTGACATGCATTATGCTGCAATAATCAGGAGTGTCATAATAATATAACTTTATGGTTATTAATTTTTATGAATACGAATGATTTTTTATTTTAAAATGACATTTTTTATTTTTAGTTTGAAAAACGTCTTGAGTGATCACTTGCCATACATAATGCGGAAAATTGATCTACCTTTTTTAAAAAATTTTTCAAACTTTCCATCAATACAGTTCGCGTTACTAGAAAGCGTGATAATATTTTCCCATTTTATCAATGTATGTCTCAAATCGACTTCCTATGGCCGATTCTATATGCGTCTAAATTCCAATAGTGTTTATTCTCGAGTTAACAAATGTTTGTTCTCAAAAGCACGCTTGTTAAAATGGCGTACGTGTTTGTTTTATTCGATTTTTATTACACATTTATTTACCAGTGTATTCGTAATTGAATTATTTATCTATTTAACAAGTTTTCACCTAAAAAAAATTTTACACTTTTTTCTAAACAAAGTGTGTCCGCTTCATGACTTTTACATTGTGAAATAGACTGTCTGGGTAAAATGATTAATTGAATTAAATAAAGTCAGAATTAATTAATATTGATAATTAATTGTATACTGGGAATGTATCTTTCTAATGTAATATCAGTTTTTTGTGTTAAATGTATATAATATCCTAATTTAGAGCATTCAATTTTGAGAGTCCGTGACCCCAAATTCTATAAAATATTTTTTCATAAAAATTTTCGAACAGCTGTGTACTAGTAAAAATTGAGTTTTCTAATATACATCTGTATCTGTGATCATCAAGTAAGGCGCTCCGCTGACGAGGCAACCGAAACCAAACTAAAACAGGCTGGTTTCTATGTCTTGATTGGTCAAAAAGCTTGTTTAACCATAGACCAAGAACAATCAGCTGACAGCTGGCAACTAGCAACGGCCGGCCACGGCAATCAGCAGTGCGAGTCGCGAGTCACTGCTTGCGTTACCATTGACAACGGGTTTTTGAGTGATTGTGTAGTGTGTGGGCCATCACATTGTCATACAAAGACAGTTGCCAATTGACAGTTTTCAGTTGCCTCAGTGAACAGATCGCCTAAGCCATATACAACATACAAAAATAGAAAATATTCAGTGTTGACCCGAATAAGTACCTAAATATATACGAAATTACATTAGTACGTTTATACGATTTTTTAATCATTTGTTTATAAATATATTTGGGATAGATGATAAAATATAGGTGGAATCATTGACTATTTAGCACCATAATCAGTTTATTTGTCTTCATATTAAAATTTTGAGGTATGATTTTTTTTAAAAAGGGTGGAAAATTTCCAAATACGGTTGCTCGCCTCTTATTTCAATTATTAACGCGATCGCGCAAGTGAATAATAAAGAAGTATCTGTCAATAGTTGTGAGTAATAAGTAATCACAAAAGAAATTATATTTTTTTATACGGAATGACGAGTAACTTGGAGGAAATAGAGATCTTCTAACTTTGATGGTTCTGAGTGTGGTGTAATTATGTTGGTAAACTGGTTGGAATGTGTTCCTTAACTCTGTCTGCAGCAGGTATCTGGTACAGCTGCCAAGTTGGGGCGTCCATCTGCCTACCACCACTGCACGCTGTTAGTGAATGCCAACAAAGTGAACCTGAGCCAAGCTCTGGCTAAACATGAGGTTAGTTGAATACATAATATCTTTTCCCCTATTCCGTAATCCATTATCCGCAATTGGATATATTCTTGGTTTATCTTCATCTTTAATTGCGTGGTGATAACGTGTCCACAGTGTATATATTATTATTTACAAATTTTGTTATGTAATGTAAGGGTTACGAGTCGTATATTCACACTCTTTTGTGCTACAGTGAAACCCTCTTAATAACTCAGGTCTGGGGCATACGTCATTCCTATGTCTACCTACGTTAAATTGTCATGAAAACAAGCTTATGTGCCCAAGCGGTTAAGAAGTTTTCCAAGGGACCGGAAAAAAACTTCTTAGGCGGGAAAACCTTATAAGTAAGAAAAATTGGGTCATTTGGTCTTCAAGGGACCGAAAAAACCAAACTTCTTAAGCAGGAAAACATCTTAAGCAAGAACTTCTTAAGAGGGTTTCACTGTATATATTTGTGTTTATACACAATTTCTGGGAACTCGTAGTACAAGCGGCAAATTGATCACATTTGGAGCCGATTTGTAGTATTTTTTTACTTTTTGATTTGAACTTTAGTTTTCGAGTAAATCGATTCCGAAATTGGAATGTTTTAGGAAGAATTTGAAATAAAATAGGTCAGTAAGGGATTAATGTCTTTTAAAATGTGTCGAAGCGTGGACCCGGCTACAATTGTTTTTTTAACCCTTTAAGCTGGTCTCACATGAGCGCTATACTCTCATAATATACATAGGTTTAGGCATGGTATTGCACCATATTGCTCGCCAAAGATTCCCATTGGCAATGGCGTTTATCAGTTTCCCGCTTGTACTATGAATTTCCGCACACCGTGCATAAAACATGCAGGTTTAATTTTTTTTAATTAACGTTGAAAAGTAAATGTACACGCATTTTTAGTAGGAACCTAATTCAAACTATTCTTTCAAATGGTAGAATTTTGAAAACAATCCATTTTTGGACTAAATATGTTTGAAATGTCAAACAATCCATTGAGCAACAAAAAGTGATTGTGATGAATCCTTAGAATATTAATTTAAATTAGTTTATATCTCGTTTAACTTTAGTTTTGATTAAACTAGCTCTATAATAATAAAGTAAACAGAAATTGCATTTATAAGGGGAAATTAAAAAGTGTTTTATTTATAATATCACTTAAAATATTATATTGAATTATGTTCTTTTCTACAATGCAAACTCCCCAATACATTATATTGGAATCAATTACTTTGCTAATATTTAACACGAACTTAACACATTGTTATCTTGAATAATGGTTTGCAACTCTGAAACTGGCGACGCCGAGTCACAAGGTGTCTAGTTATGAAGTGTAAATATTTTGAATTTGTTTGCTGGGGTTTTTTACATGCAGATAAAACGTTTATTAAGATTGCCAGCAAACTTTCTCCACAGGCAGCATTTATTGTCTTTGTTTAAAGTATTTACACTGAAACTGATTTATGAATTTTAAAATTAAACTTTTTATAATTCCTCTTTCGTATTATCATGATGTATTGATATATATATATATATATTATCGTTTATTATCATGATGTATCTATATGTCGTAATTAGTTGCAATTTGTTCAAATGTCCCATTCAACGAGGCCAATAAATATGCCACAAATTAATTTTGTTGTCAACAGAAGAAAAAATAATTAATCAGGGCAATGTTTCTGAATTCACTGTCCACATGTCTAACTTCTGACAGCCAGTTTTACCATGTCTTTATGAACAGTATTTTTTTTTATCAATAAGATAAACATTAAATTCATACTGTCCCAATTATAGTAACAATGAACTCTTTAATGTTTAATTGGAGAAATCCACATTTCTAAACTTTAAAACCATTTATACCAATTCTAAGTTTTGTGCAGACCAAATTTAAAATCTGTACAAAACATTCAGATTTATTTTTGGGGTATAATCCTCCTCCATTAGCCAACGTTTTGGACAGACTTTCCATATACTTTTGACCATAAAGTCATACCTACACAGATCATCTTTAAAAAGCTATTTTCAGTATTCCAAAATCAGCCTGCTGATTAATAGATATTTTCGTACACTCTTACTATTATGTAAGTCCAATATTATGTAAAATTTTCCACTGAAAACATGATAAGTCAAGCTCAGTTATGTCTCGACTTTATCAATTGGGGCCATCTTTTCATAGACATCTAAAATGGATCTAATCATGCATAATATTGTCTATCTTATTTGATAATTCATTGTAAATTATACGGGGCAAATCTTTCGGTACCGTCGCAATTCTATGATAAATACAAAGTATACTTAGTTGGTTCACGTTCTGTTGGAGTGATCGGAGGATATGTCTATGTTTATCTCGGCCATTTTATGGCTGTTTATCTCTGAAACTGGCGACGCCGAGTCACAAGGTGTCTAGTTATGAAGTGTAAATATTTTGAATTTGTTTGCTGGGGTTTTGCATGCAAATAAAATGTTTATTAAGATTGCCAGCAAACTTTCTCCACAGGCAGCATTTATTGTCTTTGTTTAAAGTATTTACACAGAAATTGATTTATGAACATGAAAATTAAATTTTTTATAATTCCTCTTTCGTCGATGTAAGTTCTTATACAATAATTCTAACATAAATTAAGAGCGCGATGAAACTATTGTCTTTGTGAAAAAAAAAGATTTAATTTCTACCAACGCAGGCCCAAGGTGTTGCCGTCATTAAAATGGAATTTCAGGACAACTTATTTGATCATGTTATATACGTGGTAATGAATTCACAATGTGAACCATTTGTAAATGCACTTTATATTTTTTTTTACTATTTTAAATGGAATAGTTTATTTTTAAACTATAATGCTCCATATTAATGTCCTATTTGCATTGTCTTTGAAACTTCATACAAATAATTTGAATCACTATTGTTAAAGATCTTTCTTTATCAAATTGTCTTTTTGTAGCAACATACTTGCTTAAAATTAAATTTAGGACACATCAAATATATAAAAAAAATTATATCTGCATTATTTCTCAGAGGAATAATTATTAAAATATCTTTATTCTTTGTATATATTGTCACCTAAATGGGGTAAAATAAAAAATGTTAATTTCCCTTTGTTACAATATGCATATTTATGTATATTTAGCCGGCATGATTCATTGTATTCTGTTGTTCAATGCGCCGTTCACATAGATACCAAGTTATTTTATTGAAGAAATATCATGCGTGCAACGTGTGTAAGAAATATATACTTTTAAATTTTACTTAATTGTCGTCAGGTTCTAGTTTTTTGTAGTTTTATGCGTTCTTTGTACCATAAATACAATCGAAAACATAATAGGTATCTATTTGTTGTTTAAATTTATGGGTCTAAATCTTTTTAATTTGAAACATTAATTAAAATCAAAACAAAAAAAATAACAATCAGAATACTACTGGCATCTTTTCTATTTCTTAAGGCTCCAGTACACTCGCATTCGCCGAGCGCGCTCAGCAGATTTTCGGGGTACTGTTAGGACGATCGATACTGGAAGTTAGGGCGATCGCGGTTGCTGCAATATACTTGTACAGCTCTTTCAAATGTTGCTCGTGTTTGGGGTTCCATATAATGGATTCATTGTGATAATAATCAATGAACCTAAATATTTCCTCATTACGCCATGACGCCATGTTCTAGGTTGAAACAATTAAGCGCAACCCTACAGTCTACTCCGATGCGTAACTATGAACTGAACACTCGGTCAACGTGTGATCGCTGTTTGCGGCTTGCTCCAAATTTCTTTGATTTGTTCACGGAAAACTGACACTAATCGGGTCGTCGGCGAGTGTTGGCCGCAAACGCCAAATACACACAAAACGCCCCAGTATACTCGCCGAGCGCTAGGCCAACGTGTACTGGAACCATAAATTCAGTGCATTTTCCTATTAGAGATTGGCTGTCATTAACACAGACTTCACATACGAGATTGCCACTCTAAATAGTGTCAATATTCTATCTTGTTTCACTCATTTATAGGCCAGTAATATTATCCGTGTATAGTACTGATACTTTATACACGCGCCGCATCCCTTTGTTTTCTAGTCAAAAAGCTTAGAATTTATTTATTCTAGCCGTAAACAGCAATACTGCCAATTATTGTCAAAAGAGAGCACACGCAAAGAAACAGAGCGACTCATGAAGCGAGTCGACATACATATGCATTCTCAATGCTAGTAAAACGAACGATGTGTAAACACACACATACCAGCAACAGCGTCCTCAGATTCTCGCTGCGTTCAACACACACAATGAACCGACAGGCGACGAGGTGACCCGAACCTGTTGGTGGACGGCTGTTTGGTGGATGCTGTTCATATTCAGTATTCCAAACACTAGGAAGATTTCCGATACGGCGCATGCGTATTCAGTATGGCGTGCAGAGTTCTTTGAAAGACAGATGCTTGTGTGCCGAGAGCATCCAGAATACAAAAAATGACTTTAATGCGTATGGGAATAAGGCTCAGAATGGTGAATTTCTTTGTAACGAATTGCATAGAATGTGTTTAGTACGTGTTTTCTTGGTGCATTTTTGCACAAAATACTACTTCTGGCATGAGAAGATAACATTTCTCGACCATGTAAATAATTATTGTTAACTTTATAAAGAAGGAGCTTCGAATTGGTAAAGCTCGAAACTAAAATGATTTTTTGTTTATTTTTCAATGACACATATCAGAAATTTAAGTTCTGTAGTAATTAATGTTTCGGAACGCTAAGGTTTTATAGAGCTAATTAGACTATTTTTGTCAGGAATTGCATGTTGCTCAAAGTGCTAATCTATAGATTTGTACTTCTTTATATACTTATTGATAGCCCAGCATCCCTTCTACAAAAAGTCACCGACCGCCTCTGATACACAGATAACTGATATTATATTGTACTGATCGTTTATTAAATTTAAAAATGTATTATTGTTTCAGGCTGGAATTAAGACAAATGCCACTCAATCAGTTCGCTCTCCAATCACAAATCTGTGCGAGGAGAACTCTCGCGTGACAGTGGACGACCTGCAGACGGCAGTCGGATGGGAGTTCCTTCGGACTCCGGCCCTCCACATCGCCGACGGGGGCCAGGAGCTCATCTCTAAGCAGAAGGGCTTCCAGATGATCAACCCCACCGAGGACTGGTTCCCTGGTACGTGAATTATCTACATTTTCTTACATTAAAAGCAGAAAATTTGATTGTATGTATTGCAAAAATGTTTAAATAGTGAGGTATTTTTACAAACTGTGAATACCATTAAAAATGGATGGAATATTTTTAAAAGTTTATCGTTGTACTAAAAATGTGTAATTTTAATATTTTGATTTGAAAACTCCAAATTCTGAAACAGTTCTAACTGGCTACAACTTCTTTATGACATGTAAAATACCTACTAAAAAACTGTCACCAATGTCACCCGGCATGACGTCAATGCCGCCCAATTCGTAAGTAAAAACGAACATGTTGTTTTGGTGGTAAATTTGAAATAGCACATTTCAAACCATTATAGAAAATTTATTTTTCAACATAAAAATAAAATAAAAATATGCACCATCTTTATTATAATTTTTTCAAAGAATAAAACAGTGAAAATACCCTATTTCGATCATTTATCTGCCTGAAAATTTTAAGTCAATGCTACTGTTTTGAGCTTGCAATATCATTTAAATCGTAGCGATATTTACTTTATATTTGTCAAAAAATAAAACTAGACTTCAATTGTAATCTTTCGATATTAAGAGGAATGTCTGTGTGGCCCGTTAACCGTTTCATACAAAACTTAATTTTGGATTTAACACCAAAATACTCAACCAAACTGAATAATAATTTTTTTAATCAAAAGTTATATTAAATATTTAATACGGATATGTGCCATTTTATTTATTTTTGTTGATGCATAGTTATATAAAGAATTAAATTTTTTGCTTCATTTTAGAGGCAACTTTGTATTTTTTTGTGAGTTAATTATAATTATAAAAACTTACTATGTTAATATAATTAAAAAGTAAACATAAAAAAAGCATTTTTTTGGGTAATAATTTTAATTTATATGCAACAAATTTGCGTTCCGTCTTAAATAGGTCATTCGTAATTTAAATTTACACCCATCAAAATGCTTTCTTTTAATAATTTTAATTTTTTATTTTATATTTCATCAGATTTTTATAATAAATATAGTTAAATAAATATTTTTTAATGTTTATTATTTACTTACAAATAATTGCCATGTTGCATCTAAAATCATGAAATATTAAAAATCTTTAATGTCCTATCTTTTATAATTTAAAAGTCAAACAAATAAAGCACATATCCATACTAGATATTTGATATAACTTTTGATTAAAAAAATAATTTTTCAGTTTCTTTGATTATTTTAGCGTCAAATCCAAAATTAAGATTTTTATGAAACGGGCCGAGCATCCGTTCCGTTTAATACACTGCCCATTTAGATTTTTTTGCAATAGCTCCACACAGGACACCCGAGGGAAAAAAATTCCCTCAGGGTCTATGGCTTTTGGAGATGTTGTGTGTAGGGTCTTTTTAGGGAAAGAGAGGAAGTTCTGGGAAGGAAAAAAAGTATGAGGTACGGGTAGGAATCTGGGGTCAAAGTGTCCAGGAGTGACGGACATATGAACCCATCACACCCAATGCGGTACAAGACTATGGGTCGAGAGGGTCCGGCTAAAGAGTTCAAAAGGTGGGTGGACAAATGCCGCCACAAAGACATAGACAAACCTCCTAAGTCATCAAACGTAGCGAACTGCTTGGGGTGACCTATGGCAAGGGTGTTGGTTATACAATAAATGGTTCCCGGGGCGGGGGTATAAGGCATAAGTAGTAAATAACCTCCCAATCGACTA
This sequence comes from Limnephilus auricula, assembly GCA_951813805.1. Classification (NCBI taxonomy): domain Eukaryota; kingdom Metazoa; phylum Arthropoda; class Insecta; order Trichoptera; family Limnephilidae; genus Limnephilus; species Limnephilus auricula. The sequence goes on from OX638390.1 coordinate 29,809,367, forward strand.
GACAGGCGAGAACACGTTTCTTGTTACTAAAAAATATTAATAAACAGCACAGTTAATAAATAGTATTGTTGCACAGTACATCCAGTGCAATGCTTGGAAATAGGGAGATCAAAGTAGTCTAATAGATGTGCACATTTATTTATTTATTATTTATGCCTGTTGAGTTGTCCGATCACCGGAAAAGTTATAGTATTTTTGAACTGTTGCTTCATGACTTTTTTACTATATTTATTGTATATAAACCGTCATGAATACTATGTTTATACTGTATCAGTATATCGGTCTGAAAAATTTTGCATGCTTTTATAGGTTTGTTTTTTTAGTGCTTTCTAGAATATTTATAATTTGCAAATGTAAATAATTTTTTTTTTGTGCCTATATTTAATGTTATCTTATTGTAAATATAAGCTCTTGATAATTAAATGATAAAAAATGTTTTTTTTTCAAATAATCAAGTTGCAAAGTCTACACGAAGATTATATGCTGACCTATTGGCTTCCGTGTGATTTTGTTCACAATAAAACTCGTTGAAAAATATGTTGTTTCACTCGGATGTGCTCTGATATCTATTTTCACATTTAAATATAATTAAAAAAAAAATTCTCAGTTCACTGTAACCTAAATTATGAACTCATTATGTACTTAACTAATGTAGTAAACATCATCGCCATTTTCTCTGTTATTTTTAAGTTTTAGGATATCCTGCCTGTGCCATCTATCCTTGTCACCATTTGATGAAATAGAAGATGCACAACAATAAACACAATTTAAAAGTAACACAATAATGTACCTTTAATTTTGGTTTTGAATTGTTCTAGGTCTTGACAAGATTAAGCAAGATCTTGGCAGTTGGGATTGGAGGTTTGGCAAAACTCCCGCTTTCGAAGTGAAGAGATCCTTCGCCGTCCCATCAAATCTGCTGTCCACCGGAGATGATTTCATTTCCAAGGAACAAGATAGTCAAGAGCTGTGCATCAAGATGACTGTCGAGTCCGGTCTCATCTCCGATGTGACCCTCAATATCCCTCCGGCCTCATGGCTTCCGGCTTCCACGGAGATGCTTCCGTAGTGACCCATCTCAAGGGAAAGAAGTTCACCTCCGAGTCTCTGGACGGTTTGCAGGAAGTTTTGCAGACCACTGAGTATGATGATGGAGTGACGGACTCCAAGGGGGGTAGGAAGCTCGGGGAGAAGGAGCAGTTCGTTGCCAACTGCTTTGACCAGGTTGTGAACACAATGTGATATGATGCCGGCGATTCAGACAAAAAGAAATAAGAATCGATTGGACGATTGTAGACAAAATTATTTTGATTTAATTCTGATTCGCCATTCGCCATACATAGTTCTGAACTGTGATGCTAGTGAATAAGTAAAAAAGTATATAATACTTGTAAATTTGTAAATAGATTTTCTAAAAATGATATTTTTTTTAACATTTGCTTTCTAACTTTTCAAACTTTTGCTTCTTCTAACCTTTTTAAAACCCTTTTCTTGGTTTCTTTCTTCTTCTATCGTCTTGATTCTCCTTTCTTTTGGTTCTTTAGTTTTCCTAGCATGTATGTTAATTATTATTCTTATTTAATTTTAATAATAATTTTAATGTATGTATATTCCACCCGCTAGAAATCGGCGGGTGATACAAGAATGCATCATATCATTTTCTTTAATAATAATTTTCATTAATTTTGGCTTATTAACCAAATATATTAAAAATTATTTACATTGGATTAGTTACTAACTACTTACTTTTATAAGATTACTTTATATTTATTTGATTTCATTTGGGGATATATTTTTTAACATATTTGTTATTTTATGGCATTTATGTTCAAGTCCTTGGGTGGTTTTGAATTTCAAACAATATAAAGCATTTGTAAATAAACGCACACTAAAAACTGTAAAAAATAATATCATTTCAATATTCTATGTGAAATGTGTCAACTTTATTTTTTAAAAGCCTGAATATGTATATTTTTGTTAGTTTAATTAGTTAAATAATGCTAGTAATTAAATGAGAAGCTTGAGTCTTTATTTCTTTTACATATTGTTTACTTATTTTAGTGTAGATTATATTTTATGCAGAAATACATATTATATTTCTATGTAATTATCGTTTTGTTTTTATACCCATTCCCAAAGAGATTAATTCAGTTGACGTACCATTTTTAATGAGAGGATCAACTATTTACTTTTTTTTTGTTATCTTTTTAGATAAGAACTAGTGGATGATGAAATAATTATTTTTAGAAACTCTAGTTGTTAGCAGTTTAAACTGGTAACAATTGGTTTCATAAAAATTCGCAATCTCTGAGGATTATTTAAAAAAAACATAAGTAGTTATCACTTGCTGATCTAATTACTCATTACGAGATACTTTTTCTTTTAGAATCAAAAATATAATATTAATAAAATGTTTCCATCGCCAAGAATAATTTTATACACTGATTCAGTTTTATGTTTTCTTTGCACACATTTATAATCAGCTAAAGATCAGCTAAATATCGTTGCTGTGCTCGTAATATCGTCGCAAGAAAGCAATACTGCTGTTAGACTAGCTTTACACTTGTAAGTTTTTTCGTAAGTTAACGACTTCTGGTCAATGGGCACATTGGATTTTCGAAATGCAATATGCCCATTGGCCAGAAGTTGTAAATTTACGAAAAAACTTACAAGTGTAAAACTAGCCTAACAGCCAAAAACCAAATTGTTCACCAGAGCCAAAAAACTTTTCATATTTAAAAAAAAAATTCATAACTTTTAAACCTGTGGTTCCAGAAATGCCATTTTTAAAAGGCTTAGCTGAAAAAATATGATCAATAATAATTTAAATCTTTTATAAGTGAAGAAGGACAATGTTTTTGGCACTTACAGCAGTTGACATTTTTTTTTGTGTATGAATACTGAAAATCAACTTTATTTTCAGCTGCATAAATTGCTGTAAGTGCCACAGCATATTAACATTAAAACTTTGAATAGCTGTAAATGTGTGTCGTTATTTTTGTGGGTTAAATTCGTTTGGTTTATAACACCGTAACGTATAAATAACGATAACGCACGACATTTATAATTGTTGTAAACACACTAACGTATTGTAAAAATTGCTGACAAGTTGTAGTAAACGACAAGTGTTATTAGAAAGCAAACAATAAAATTTAGTAACCGCTGCGAACACTTAAATGCAATCTTTGAAAATGCTGTAAGCATCAACCGAACGTGTAATGTTTCCGTGTAAGTAATTTTTCGTTTCCTTTCAAAATTCAATTTTGTCATAACCGCCAAACGTAAAAAACACATGATTTTGAGGTGTGTACATCAGTTAAAAAAACGTATTATTGACAAAATCGCTAGTTTTTCCAACGTCGTACAGTTCTTATTTATCATTTTAGAGTCACGGGACCCAGATAGATCGACGCAGAAAAAAAAATCCTTTAAAATGGTATATAAAAAGTATTTTCGTAAATAGTGGTGGTTACAGCAGCATTGCTTTCCTGCGACGGTATCTTCAATATGAAAAATATAAATATTTTATAGGAGAATGAAAAAACCAATTTTGATACAGGAAAATGAAGGTGGACCTCCAAACAATATACATTTGTATTATTAATGATTATTAATATTATATTAATAAATAAAAAGAAATCTAAGTCTCCCTTCATTTTCCTGCCAAAAATGACTTTTTTCACTCTCCTGTAAAATTTTAAAACATTTCACATTAGAGATGTTACGCGCTCAGCAACGATTGGTAATTGTGAATTTCATTATGGATCTACTAAGCCCAGATCAAGTGTTAAAATGCAACCCTGCCAACATACCACACAAGACCAAAAGAGGAAATATCGAAGGAACAAACATATTTTTTAGTCAACCCTTCATAAGTGAATTAGATATGCCAATCAGTCTGTAAAGGTAGATACATACTGGGTCGACGTACGTACGCTACGCTATATATAACAATATCTGGACTACTTAGCAACTATCCATTTTTTATGGAAATATATGCTTTAGTTATTACTGTTATTAGTTTAGTTTATATGTTAGAAATATATGATTTTGAATCACACTGGCCACACATTGCGATGCATGTATAGAAAATGTATGGATGCTAAGTAGTCCAGATATTGTTATGCGTAGCGTAGCGTATGTACGTCGACCCAGTATGTATCTACCTTTAGTGTTTTATTCATAATCGGACGAACCGCCCTTCTCTGCATAGAGTCAGGCAGACTATGATCACTGATTAATAAGCAAGTGGTGCACAGCTTCGGGTTCGCATCCATGCGTAACATCCATTTTCTTGGGTTCAATCCTCTACTAGTTAAGTTCTCCATCATTGCAAAAGTCACAATTTCCGTTTTCAATGGTGGGTGTAGGAAGAATACAAATATTGTCAGGTTATTCGTAATCAAGGTGTACGTTTGTCTTTCTTTAAAAAAAAAAAATATGGGGCTCCAACTCGAAGGGGGCTGTCAAATTTAATGTGATAAGTATCTGAGATTTATATGGAGTCAGCGGGCTGATGTGTGAACTTACAATATCTAAATTTTGCATTTTATATAAAAAAAAGATAATCTGTAATTGAAAGAAAAGCATTTGATAATAAACACGCCATTGAATGGCCGCGTTGATCTTGCCCTTGAACTTGCTGAATGGAAAATATTTTTATGATAATTTCACAATATAATCATGCATTGAGTGATATCATAACTACGTGCAAAACTATATTGAGTGCATTTGCACTGACAAAAAACATAAACAATTGCAATTATTAATTATGTAAATATTTTAGTAACTTCAAGCTTGTTTCTATGTGTAAAGGAAAATAAATAATAATTAGTAAGTAATTGCCAAGTGTTAGTGAATTTGAATGATTTGTTATTTAAATTATAAGATAATGGGTTGCCAGCATAATGATTTCTTTTCAGTTAAGAAAAGATCAAAACCGCCGCAATTTTAATGTAAATCTTTTTAAACTTGCAAAAGTGAAGCATTTTTATAAGCCTGAAAAAACATATTTATGGATGACATACCAGACATTCCAGTTACTTTTGGAAACGGTTCTATATGACAATTCCAGAAAATTCCCCGAACAAAGTAACCGGGACACAAAAATCTAGTTATATCCAAAGAGGCGCTCTCTGGTGTCGCCGCCTTGTCATTGATGGCCTCCATAGCGTGGCGTAGTTGTCAATCATAAGTCTATTGATTGAGAGCTTGATCCCTGCAAATAATCCCAGCAGATAAGTAGGTACCTATATTACTGTATCTGGTAGTGGTTGGGCATTTACACAGCTACACTTACATACATACATCTATACAAACCTATACACATACATGAACTGCTGTACTTGTAGCTAGTATTGTCACATTTCCTTCCTACCTTTCCCTATAAACCTGTCACTTTTTCCTATTACCCACAATCAGTCAATAATCGACCCTCTTCCTGCAAACATCTCCGCATTTAATTTTCGCATCCGCATCCGCTCTTTAGCTATTCACCGCTCTAAGAAGAAATATTACCGCAACATGGTGCAAAGTTAAAACCGGCCAAATGAAGAAAGTACTATAGGTCTCGCAGTGAGTAATTCTCTCATTTTCCTTATGTGCTTACCTTCTACTTGTGCAGTGGTTAAAACACATAAAAAATACACATTTCAAGGTCCTTCGACATACAAAATTACACAAAACACGCATCAGATAGTTTAGGTCCTTACATATAAAATTGGCGTTTTGCCGTACTGGCAACTTTGATCTCAAATATCTTCTATTTGGTTAGGAATTCCAAATTCAAATTTATACAGCTATTTACTCATGTACTTGTGTTTCGAAAATTATAATTCATTGGTTTTTTCCTTAATTGTTTTTTTCTTTGCGTCACTCAGTTTACAAAATGGAAAACTTGAAATATCGCGTTACTTACGAGTACGAGTTCCACCGTGGCACCAGTGCTGCAGAAACGGCTCGAAGGATTAATGATATGTATGGCGACGGTGCCGCAAAAGAAAACACGGTGCGTTTTTGTTTCCAACGTTTTCGTTCTGGAAATTTCGACCTGCAGAACAAGCCCCGTGGACGGCCGGAGACCAAAGTTGATAATGAAGAATTGAAGCCTATTGAAGCAAATTGGGAAGGTGAAAAAGCTTGAAAGGTGAGTACCTCACGAATTGAGTGAAGCAAATCAACAAACGCGCGTTGACTGCTACGTTGCATTACTCAACCGGCACAATAATGAAGGGATTTTAAATCGAATCATTACCTGTGATGAAAAGTGGATCCTGTACGATACTCGGAAGCGCTCATCGCAATGGCTGAACCCTGCCGAACCAGCCAAACCATGCCCCAAGCGAAAACTTTCTTCAAAAAAGTTACTTCTGAGCGTTTGGTGGACTAGTGCTGGTGTCGTTCACTACAGCTTTCTTAAATCTGGCCAGACGATTACGGCAGATGTCTATTGTCAGCAACTGCAAACCATGATGGAAAAGCTAGCTGCTAAACAACCGAGGCTGGTTAATCGCTGTAGGCCACTGCGGCTTCATGATAACGCTAGACCACACACTGCACAACAGACGGCTACCAAATTAGAGGAGCTTCAATTGGAATGTCTAAGACATCCACCGTTCTCTTCGCACCTTGCCCTACCATTTTTTTTCGAAATTTGGATAACTTCTTGCAAGGGAAAAATTCAACTCCGATGGGGCAGTCCAAACCGCCTTCAAAGATTTTATTGAGTCCCGTCCGAATGGTTTTTTTAGTAAAGGGATCGATGAACTTACCTATGAGATGGCAAAAGTGCATAGATAGCAATAGTATATACTTTGATTAAATAAATATATTATATTTAAAAAAATCGACTTTATGTTCCTCCCATACAAAACGCCAATTTCATATGTAAGGACCTAATATTATGAAAAAAAAAACATAATATAAACATTTATCCACTTAGTCATCGATTGAACAATGCAAAGCGTTCGTTATATGCCGTTTTTCGCACACAGACAGATAAAACCCGAATTTATATTCAGCGTTGATTATTCACGAGTTTGATACAATATAATCCGATTATTCCACTGCAGGCATAGTGATAACACTGATAACATTCAACCATGAATATTTAAAAAAAGGAATGTCATTACAGCGGCCTGAATAATTGCTATTTTATTTCTTAAATAAATACCTATGTATGTAATAACAATTATGAAAGAGCAATTAATTGCAACCGTGAACAACGTTGATAGAAATTACGTTGATTAATTCGTAAGATTTTTAATAATAATTGCTTACTTCTTCAGAGAATATATTAAATGTATTACGAACGATTACATTTTTTGACAATACGAAGAAACGTGGTTTTAATTATGATGTTTTCGTAATAATGTGCGATTTTGAAATGAAGAAGTGAACATTTCAGGGAAACTTAAGGTAGGTAGGTACTTTCTACTGTGTAATTTTAATGAGCTCAATTTTTAAAGAGGTGTTTATTATATAGACGGTTCACTCAAAACTTTTGTTAGAAGTTGACACCGAATCATTTAAAATTTAAATTTCCAAAAAAGAGATTTTAACATGGAAAGCATTATTTTACACTTCAATAAGAAATTCACACAAGTTAGGTTAGACGTTTTTTATGAGTCCCTCGAAAAAAAGTCTTATATTTATTTATTAGGTCGGCAAATTTGTTAATTAAAAAGTTATAGATTGAACTGTGTAGTTTGAACTGTGTATTCCTGAAAATGCCAATTTAGGAATATATATATATATATATACACGGAGAAAAATGTTATTCTAAAATACGATCATTTTATTCGTAAAAAACGGTTAAAAACGGGCCTGAAGTTCTTACGAACAAATTAACAGGGTTTCAATGTTTATTATATAGCGACGTACGGCATTATAGGATGGGGAGGTTGTGCAGCATCTATTCTCTACCCTCTTGTGACCGTTCAAAAACTTTTGCTAAGAATCATCTTTAAATGTTCCCCGTCTCATCCATCAGAGCCACTTTTTTAGAAACTCGCAGCCCTAGACATTCGCCAACTATATATTAAGATAGTGCTTGTCCATATCTGGAAAAATGGTATGATAAATTCCACACAAAAAAATATACATACACGCTACTCAACACATGAAAAATGCATAATTCCTACAACAAGAACCACCTTTTCACAGAGACAATACTCTTACATTGCACCCAAAATATTCAACGAATTAAATATGGACATCAAAAGATCTAGTACCGTTACTCAATTTTCAGCCGGTGTCCAAAAATGGATATCCGGAAAGGGACGAAATTTCTTTAAAGAATTTATTTAAAAAATTTCTTTAGGGAACTTCTTTGAAGAATTTCTTTAGAGAATTTGTTGTGGGGAATTTCTCTGAAGAATTTCTTTAAATAACATAGCTATCTGTACCACCGATTAAAATTTTCATTTGTAATTAACTTTTTACTAGCCGAAAGTTGAAATATTATTTTATATTGTTAGTTTAAAATGTTTGACACCTCTGATATGTTCGAATTCTTCGGTGCATCACTACAAAATGTAGCAATAACAATATCGGCATTATTATTAGCCGGAGTTTCAATAAGAAGTCATTTGTACATAAATTACTGATAAACACTGTACTTACCATTATAACTTTACGTGCACATATAAAATATAGTCATTGTAATAATCCGTTGCTATTTGCCCACTCTACAGTGCTAATTTTGTTTTTATATATAATTAATATTTCATCCTCTTTATATTTTTACATGTACTATACTTTTATACTCTTTCATCTCTGCTGTATTCTTCCAAACACTATTTTATTATTATTTTTTTTTTTCATTTACATTCCTTCATATGCTTTGATTATGTTTCATTTTGTATTATTATATTATATATATTCTTATTTTCCTTTACATTATTTTATGTTCTTTTATATTTTATATCCACTGTTTAAAAAATCGGCCACCATAACACAGGAATGTGCCTAGTATGGCGGCCATAAATTCCACAAATGTTATATTTACTATTCAAAGAATAAAGAAACATTAAAAAAAAAAAAAAAATTAGCAGGAACATGTAAGAATAATTTGTTGGTATACGTAATTTCGTACGTATATCAACAAATTATTCTTACATTTTCCCGCCACTAAACATTGAAACACTGTTAATTAGTTCGTAAGAACTTCAGTCCCGTTTTTAACCGTTTTTACGAATAAAATGATCGTATTTTACAATAACATTTTTCTCCGTGTACGCATAAAATTATTAGGTCAGCAGCGTCATCAGATATCGGAAAGTTGAAGGAACCTAAGCGCACACCAGATGCTAAATTGGGTGATTTAGGAGTGTTAAGACCTAAATTCTGGAATAAACTCCCACACGATTTAAGAATGGTCACAGACTGGACTGAATTTAGAGTTGAACTTAATACTCATCATTTCAGACAATCACATTCATAAAGTTATAATTTTCTTTCTCAGTCTGCGATATTGTAAATAGCTCAATATGTTAAAAAATAAATAACTATTTTTAATTTAATATTTTAACCTATAATGTAAATGTATTTAAACCTAAAGATAAAGATAAAACCTTAGATAAAGCATAGAAAGTTATACGTACGGCGCCGTTGAGGTGATTTTTTACCAAAAACGACGCTATACAAAGTATTCAACTATTATTATTATTAATGGGGTAGAGTGGGTGTCGGTTAGTTCTCGCTGATGTACACTTCTGAGAGAGGCTAGGTAATTACAATTAAAAGTAATAATTGCGGGAGTAATTATTATCCATGGGTGATTAAATAAACAGGAACTCATGCACCGTGTGTAAGTGATACCTATCTACATATTTATTAAATATCCAATTTGCAGAGATTTTATTTAAAACTCGTATTTTCTCGTTATCAATAACGATAATGACCTCCACATGAACGATCAAATTCTTGGAGAAGTTTTACGTTTTCTAAGATTCAGAAAAAAATCAGAAATGCGGGTCCGATATCCTAACATAAATATATTTTTCTATAATTTATTATTATTCATTAGAATAAAATACCTTAGTTTAAATACCACTTTATTGTATCTAATATATATAACATTAAATACACAAAACAAACCTACCTTGTTAGGCATTACAATATGTTTTTTGTTTTTGTTTGTTCGAAAAAATAATTAATATATTTTTTATATTACAAAAATGTTGTTTGAAAGTCTCTATGGGTGATGGTGGCACTATGTATTAAGGGAAATAATGTATGAAATATGTTAGAATAATATCGACATTGTAGTAATAGAAACTGTCTCTTGGAAACTGCAGTCGTTATGGAAATTGTTTATAAAAAAAAAGCTCTCTCCATTTTTTTGTGGGTATGAGCATACTTGCTTTTTGGATTGTGAATTATATTTCAGTCGTGTAAAAGTTGACTTAGGAATCAAGAATTGTGTTGGTGATCTGCACGTCAATTTGGAATAAAAGGGAGGCCTCCCATACTTGCAGAGAACGACATACAAGCTTGGTGTCTCTGTTTTTGCATCTAAATTGTACCAGACAGCCATTTGTGTAATATATTATTGTCCGCGCAAATAGATTCATTGTCATATTTTTTTGGGTATTACGCTCAGAGAGATCTGGGACTATTTACACGCCCCAGACTCGCATATTATAATACTCTACCTTTCGATTCAACCTGACCCTTTATCAGGTTAATATGTTTTTTTTATAACCCTGATGAAGGTACTGATTGAATCGAAACCGGTTTGATTTACATATTAAAGGTATGTACATACAATAAAGTGGTTTTCAAACTAAGTAATAGGGTATTTTCACAAACGAGGGATTCTATTGAAAATGTATAGATATTTAAAGATCATTTTTCTGATTTTAATCATCCTACTATAAACGTTTTTATTTTATGTTTTCATTCGAATTTATTAATTTAAAAAACGATCAAAAACCCACAAACCTAAACGGCCCATGGTTGACAACGGCGCCAAATACGCACCTAAACAAACAACAGTACTACTGTCAGATTTTTTTCAAAACCAGCCAACGCTTATGACGTCACACGACAGCACCTCCCCAACATATCGTTTTGGCGGTATTACAAAAATGAGAAACTTAGACTCGCTGTAGAAAATTTATTCGTCAACATAAAAATAAAATAAAAATGCCATAATAATCGTAATTTTTTGCTTAATTTTTTAAAGCAATAAAAACGTGGAAATACCCTATTGTATTCGGCTTACGGTGAGTTAAACTAACTAAAATTCAACCTAACCTAAATTCGAATTATTATCTACAATTATTTTTATTATATTTATCGAGATTAACCTGCTATACGTTTACAAAGATAGTAAGTCCAATCACGCAACCTTTCCTTATGTTCTTTGTTGAGGTGACAGAGTTGGACGACTTCTATAAGGTTTTAGAAGATTTTTCGCTGGTATGGAATTAAATCGCGTTTAATTTCGCAAGAGATTGCTTCTCCCCTACACCCCCTTCAATAAACTGCACTTACATTTAATAATTAATAGGACACTGGGTTAATTCATACATATTCCCCAATTTCCTCTCTGGATTTTGATACTACATAACCACTCGAGCGCTTTTTGCCACATTATGGCACTATTTCCAAAACCTCGGATTGCTTTGTTGCCAAAATGTGGCAAAATATCCAACAATTTTTTTTATTAAAAATATTTATTGGCGGGAACATGTAAGAATAATTTGTTGGTATACGTAATTTCGTACGTATACCAACAAATTATTCTTACATTTTCCTGCCAATAAACATTGAAACACTGTTAATTTGTTCGTAAGAACTTCAGTCCTGTTTTTAACCGTTTTTACGAAAAAAATGTTCGTATTTTAGAATAACATTTTTCTCAGTGTACGACATGTCTTCTTTCACCTTCAAGACCCATGTTCACTCCTTCCTCTCCTCAAAAAGACCTTCACTTTCACCCTCACCCAGCTCTTCAAAGATGACATAAACACTGAGGGAAATTATTTTCCTCAGGACCTCCTGTGTAGAGTTAATATAAAAAAATGTCGATTCGTTTTACTTTTTTGTTAAGTTACTTCTTATAGGAATAGGTCCCCAAACGCCATCAACAAACGTTCAGTATGTAAACTAAACTATGGTAATATTAACAATTCACAATAGAAATATGAAAGAGACAAAGACACAGAAAATAAAAAAGGTAACGGTCACAACTGGGACTCGAAACCAGATGCTCAAATCTTACCGGGACTGATGTCTCTACTAATCGAGCTACTTTTACCTAATTACATTAATTACAAACTATAGTTATTTTCCCATATTTTTTGGCTGCCATCTTGGATGATTGCAAAGTTTTACACGAATATTCACTTTTTTTATATTTTTTATATTAACTCCACACAGGAGGCCCTGAGGAAAATAATTTCCCTCGGGGCCTATGTCATCTTTGAAGATGCTGCTTGGAGGGTCTTTTTGAGGAGAGGAAGGAGTGAACATGGGTCTTGAAGAGACCCATGTTGTAGGAAGGAGGAAACACAGAGGCCGGCAAATCGTTCCACAGCCGAGCTGTTGAACTCAAGAACGAGTCGTAAAAACAACCAGTTCTCATGTGACAAATGTCAACCGTGTACATTTGTTGGGCGAGCGTTTGGCGTGTTTCCCGACTATGCACCGGTGCCGAGGGAATCAATGACGCTAGTTCCTCGAAGCTTAACTTCCATTGAAATACCGGTAGAACAAGGATAACATTCCCACCCGACGCCTGTGCTCTAAAGATTGCAATCCGTTTGTTAAGACGGGAGAATCTATCAAACGGACCGCCCGTTTATGCACAGAGTCGAGGGTGTTTTTCAGGTACTTTGGGGATTCAGACCAGAGGTGGCTGCCAAATTCAACCGTGGGGCGCACTAAAGTATCTGCGGGCCCTGTACAGTACGCCCAGTTTCTGAGAGGCTAACTTAACTCTGGCCTCGATGGAGCCCCCATATCTGAGCTGGTCACTTACAGTTACACCGAGCATGAGCACTTAAATTATTTGAAAGAGGGCGCTCATTATTTTGCCACGGTTCTGGTATAGCGTGATATGCTGATATTACCCACGTTCACGCCATTTAATATTCATTCCTCACCAGGGATTACCTACATGCCGACACATTTAAAAAGGCGAAAGAATCTCTATTTAACCGTTAACATCTTTTGCAACGTTGTGAATGTACTTGAAATGTCTTAACCAACATTGAAATGCCTTAGCATTTAGGTTGCGCGATGCTTACAGTCGGAGTAAAGGGTGCGCTGGCTGCGCGCTGGGCCGCCCGCCCCTCCTGACCTATCACGGAAACTGCAAACTCTTCAAGCCTTCCAACGTAACCTCCTGCCATCAAGCCTTCATCCGCTTCTTGGGTTTGTACGAACCACAAACCTGTGATGGTGTAGGTATACTCTGGATGTATGAAGTCTTTGTTCAGTCTGTCCGGGATCAGTAGGAATATGATATTCCCAGTTTGATATCGCAAAGGAGCTCCAATTGTTCACAGCCAGTGGGACCATGGCATCCCCAATTGGAGTGTAGGTAATAGTGAATTGAATTGAACGAAAGTGATCCAATATCATCCAATTACTCTATCATTCAAATTGTCAATTAATTAAAAATATCATTAACTCCACACAGGAAGCCCCGAGGATAATAATTTCCTTCAGGACCTACGTAATCACAGGGGATGCTGTGTTTTAGTTTTTAATATTTTATTCATTTATTAAGTTTTTTTTTTACATTAGGTCCACACAGGAGGCTCTTAGGAAAATAATGTCCCTCAGGGCCTATGTCATCTTTGGGGATGCTGTGTGGAGGCTATTTTTAAGGAATGGAAGGAGAGGAAGTTCTGGGAAGGAAACATGTATGAGGGTTGGGTAGGAATCTGGGATTTAGTGTACCCAGATCATCCGCCGCCAAGACGTGGACAAACTTTACCCCATGAACCCAGGTTCACCCCTGCTAAGAACCCATAACACCCCTGCTCCGGGCTGATGATCATCCGCCGCCAAGACCTGGAAAAACTTTACCTCATGAACCCGTGTTCAACCCTGCTAAGAACCCGGGAACACCCCTGCTAAGTCACCAAACGTAGCGAACCACTTGGGGTGACCTATGGCAGAGGTTAAAAGAAATATAACATTTCACTTTCTTAACTTAAATACAAAGATTTAATTAAATTTTGCTCTAACAACTTAAGATTAAACAGTTATACTCTTAAAAAAATTATACTCTTCTCCGTTTTTAGGCTGTCTGGAAAGAGATTATATATTTGTACACCCTCGTGGCCAAAGCTTGGTTGGTAGTTGGATCGAGAGAGTCTGGCTGGAAATGTCAAAGGGTCTCCCTAAACCAGCCTCTCTCTAACCTAACCCAACTGATGGACAGACGCATCCGCCACCAAGACCTAGACAAACCTCGCTCCATGAACCTAAGCTAAGTCAACGACCGTGGAATGCCGCTTGGGGTGACTTATGGCATAGTTTTTGGTTGTATAATAATAAATGGTTCCCTGGACAACGGATACCCGCCTTCCAAATTGAAAATAAATCAGTTACACCAGGGTAATTACGAATACTACAGGTATTTATGACTGACACGCAGGTATACAATGTTCGTAGATTGGCCCTATCCAGTGTAAAGTATCTTCTTTCAAAACTCTTGCTTTCAACGGAGGCGTCGCTTTCCGACTGTTTGAAATTTGAAGATCGAACGCGAAACGTGATTCTCCCGCCCTTGCTGCTCGCTGCTGGGAAACTCTTGCTTCTACCTCCGCCAGTAGTCCAGTACCCGCGCTGCAGCCGCCTCGCGAACACCTTCCGGCGAAGCTCTGTCCAACTCGATGGCAACTTTCAAACACGTATTTGTTGTTGTTTTTCAACCTGTCAAAACGCACGTGAGGCAGCCGATACTAACTAGACTATTATTCAAATTTTCTCGATTAATTTAGAAGTAACTGCAAAAGTCGGTATTTCTTTCATATTTTTTGCTCGGTGTTGTGTTTGTCATTGTTAGTTTTGAAGGTAGATATAAGTTTAATAATTAAGTGTAAGGACAGAAATTGAATGGATTTATAAGTTTGTGCAATACGGAGAAAATCTGATCCTCACACTTGATTATTTCAATGTAAGTATCTAATATTTTAAATAATTTCAGGACGTGAATGGTTATCCTGTCTGCTATCCTTTAAAATGTTTATGTTTCACAGTACTTTAAATAATAACGCTTATTCTTGATTTATTAGTATTCTTTTTTAATTTTTTACATGCATACAGCACAAGAGTCCAAACTGCTCCATCCCATCCCCAATTGGGGTATGCTGTTAGGCTGAAGGTAATGGAGGGGGGGAGGGGAGAGGAGACAGGAAAGAGGAAGTACCTGGCTATTCAGATATGGTCATCAATCATGGCTAAAGCCATTTTAAGTATCGTTTCAATTCTTACATAAGGGTGATACTGAGAGTATCTTCCACTCTGGAACGTGCTGCAAATACAATATATATGATTTTTTATTAATTAATTGTGAAATAACCTTTTGTTGGTTATTTTTTGGGGTATAGTTCTTTCTTCTCCTTCTTCAGCTAATGCTTCTGACAGACTTGCGACGTTATATTAAATATTTAAAAAATATATATCATTTCTTGAATCAAAAAAACTGCATGAGAATAAAGGTTATAGCCGCGAAAGGGATTTCAACGCCGGGATTTCCCGCCAAACAGACATCAAACCTGACTTTCCAAGATATCGTGGAACACCTCAAACTTCAAACCCGCCGTGTTCTAAATACATTGCCAAATTTATCTTTCTTCTTAATATATAAAAATCTCGAGTCACAATGTTCGTCCAAGGTAAACTCCGAAATTACTCAACCGATTTTGATCAAATTTGGCTTACTGTGTGTAATTTGGTCCAACTTATATAGTTTTTCTTAATGTTTATTATTGCGATTTAAATGTTTTTTATGGGACAATGATATGAGCTATGAGTTAATTTATTGACACAGCGCTTGGTTATCTAAGTTAGGCAACCATCCAGTAGATGGCATTGTGTTTCGTTGGCCACAGCAACGCGTGGGCGGGTCAGCTAGTTGTTTATAAAAAATATCAATTTTAATAATTTTTCATGACATGCATCGACCTTTATCAGGAAAGGATGAAACTATTAAAGACATCATCGAAAATTGCAAATCATGTGTAGGCTTAGTCTGTGCTAGGAATTGGAATACCATATCAATTATTTTCATTTCCTTGGAAAGTAACATTGAGATTTTCTTAATATTAAGAATGGAAGAAAAAGGAAGGAGATGAAGTCCTGGTTAGGAAAAAGGGTATGAGTGTGGGTAGGAATCTGGGGGTCAATGTGTCCAGGAGTGACGGGCGTGAATTAATCCATCCCTCCGACAGCGGTGCAAGGCGATGGGTCGATAGAGTCCAGTTGGAGAGGTATAGGTTAGGTCTCCCTCAACCAGTATCTACCGATCCGGCCTGCCACGAAATAGGTGGGCAAACGCATCCAACGCCAAGACAAACCAGACAAACCTCACCCCATGAACCCGGGCATTCCTTTTTGCCACAAAACGTACGTAGCGAACCATTTGGAGTAACCTATGGCAGGGGGTTTGGTTATCCAATAAATGATTCCCAGGGCAGCGGTACCCATATGCGCCTCCCGAAGCGAATCACTTATAATGACCTTCTTAAAAAGATAAAATAATTTTAATTAATGTAAAAAATGAAAAAGATTTCCTGCCACTTACTTATGCCTACACTACATAAATTTAATATACATGTTCTTGGCTCTAATAAGCAATGAAATTAATTTAATCGTCGTTATAAGTACTGTCTGTAATAGTGTTTACTTCAAAAAAATTATTTTTTTATAAAATAACTGTTAAATTTTCTTGATTACTTTCATTTTATAGTGATAATATATACATATATTTCTAAAGGGTGACAAAATAAGTGTTCGCCAAAAAAAATCTCGTCTTTTATTACGGAAAAAATATTAATATTTAAATTATATGCATCATGAAGGCTTATACCGGGTGCTTACAACATAAGCAGAAGAAGCATTGAAATATATTTTCAATTAACAAAATAAGTAATGACCTTCCAAAAAGGATGAATGAATTCGAACAAAATGTAACAAACGAAAGTGATATCTTGCCACAAAGCTCAATGTAGCAATCAAAGTAATAATTCTTAGATTAAAACCTTGCTCTGTGATGCCACAATTCTGGGCGACTATTTCAACACTTAAAGTGGAGAGGCGCAGCTTCATTTTCACTTTAAAAGCAAAAATTAATTAAGAAAACTTTCCTTCCATTTACTGGTCCGGTGTTAATTTATGTGTTTCAGAATCAAACCGCACTTAAATTGTAAAACTTCACCTCTAACCGGGGATCTTCCTAGATAAACTGGTGACGCTCGAATTAGCATCGGAAGGATGAGAGACAAAACCAGATGACATTGAAAATACTCTCAACATATGTAAATCGCGATGAATGAACGGGTTTAATAATGGTATTGCTAGGTTTTTGGGGTGTTGCGTTTTTTCTCCATCTTGTTGCAACGTTTCGGACGGCCTTGCTGTGTCCATCGTTTGTAGTTTTATGTACCGGTCATGGAATGTCTTAAAGCACCGGCTTGTTTGTATCGTGAGCTTCGCCGGTTCAATCCTCAGCTAACTAGGTCCTCCGTCATTGCACAAGCAATATTTAGTAGCATGGTAGTCGGAGGAAATGTAAAATTGCCAGAATGCTTGTCTTTCTTTTGAATGAAAATAATTTATTTTTTTTAATACATTTTTTTAAAAAAAATTTTTTTATACATTGTATATATATATATTTTTAATACATTTTTTAAATATCGTGATTCACCTTTTTTTTGAGCAATGCTCGTGTAAAAAAGGTGGAGCAGCAAAATAAAAATTGAATGGATATTTGGAATCTAAGCGGTATATAAATTTGTGTGTTACGTTTCGTGTGGTGGTCTTGTTGGATACTACATTTATAACCCGCCGGAGTTCGCTTGGTCATGGTTCCTGCTACGAGCTGTCAAATTAGAACACTCAATTTTATGGAAACTACTGGTCTGAAGAAAGTTTGAAAAAGTTTTGTCATTGAGATGGTGACATTTATTTGGACTAATTTTTATTTGATATAAAAAATGTTACGTGCATTACGTATTGTTTATAATGTAGGGCAGCTATTCAAGGACCTGCTTACTAATCTTATGGTTTCCGAGGAAATTTTGTAAGATTAGAAACATACTTTTTTGGACGCGAGGTCTAGTGTTGTGTTCACAGGGCTACTAGTACCTAATATTATAGTATGTATATTTTTAGATTTTCATCAGCCGGAGTTAGTAAAAATCTGTTATTTGGAGAACGTTATAAGACCGAAGAACGCGGTGGAGGTTGAGGAGAAGGGGAAGGTGGAAATAACTTCAGAATTAAGATAGAACAATGCCGAGAGAATAGTATTATGTGAAAAAATGTCATGGGGTAAGGCTCTCGGCTATCAATCCGAAGGTCGCGGGTTCAAATCTCTTTTCGAAATTATTTTATTTGATTATTTATTAATTTTTTCAAACTTTTTCCAGGCTTGTAGGTACCATAATATTGATTATTTAAATTTGACAGCTCGTCGCGGAAATCATAATCAAGCGAACTCTAGTAAGTTTAGTATCCAACAAGACCACCATCTTGAACCGGAACCGGAACGTAACAAGCAAATTTAGAAACAATTGAAATATGAGATGAATTTATTTATATTCAAAAGAAAGACAAGCTTTCTAGCAATTTTCATTTCCTCATCTCCTTCCACACCCCTCTATCTTCAACCTCACCCAAATTGGGGATGCGATAGTCTCACTGACATAAGGAATATTATAAAAATCAATTAAAATTCAGATTACGACAGTCTCATAATAGATCGCAGTAGCCCAATTGGTAGAGGTGTATGTCCCGGTAAGACGTAAGGTTCTGGGTTCGAGACCCAGTTGCGACCGTTATCTTTTATTATTTTTCTGTGTCTTGTTCATTTTCATATTTAAATTTTTTTGATTATTATTGTTATCTTCTTCTTCAATGATATATTACATTGATGGGAATAACCTTCAAAAGTTAAAATGAGGGTTTTTCTTATAAAAAATGAATTAACATTCAATTTAAAAAATGTTTCCCTCGATTTTTGAAGCTTTGATCACTAGTGTACGAATGTTTAAATATTTAATTGAGCATCAATAATACCTCATGGTTGACTGCACCATGATATCACTGATTCAAAAATAAATATTGAACTTTCTACTTTCTGCACATCTACCCTGTTAGTGGGTACTGCAAGGTTACTCGAAACGTTGGCTCAAGAACGAGGAGGAGTCAAAATGCGGCCCTAAAAGTCAACACACATAATACTATTGGCCGTGAGAACCTTAAATAGATTCGTAAATTTGTGAAATCGTGAGAATATCGCGGAAAGTCGTAAGTCAACATTTTGCTCATATTACTTAATGATTTAGTCATTAATTTAAGTGAACATTCTGTAGTTTACGTAAATACACTTAGGTCTATGTAGATAGTATGCTGAATAAAATTGAAATATTTTAATTTGTAAGACCCTAAATAAATAGAAAAACTGAGGTATTTTCGTTACAAAACTTGTTCTCGGATTTATTTTTAATGATTTTAATTTAAGTACTTAAAATTAAAATTCGGAAAAATAGCTTTACTAGATTATGTATTGATTTATTTTACTTCATGATTATATTTTTCGAAATGTGTGTTGCATAATACAATATTTCGTTTAAAAATTGAACAAATCTGCCAACGACTAACGGTATAACCTTACCATTTTAAAAAAAATTAAGTTTTTCAAATTTCAAAACATAACTTTACCAGATAAAATAACAATCTTTCAAAAATTAATTTATGTTTTTTTGTAGAAAAGAGTCAATACGTCTAGAATTTGATTTAAAAAGGACTAATTAAAAATATAATTGGTTCCCTTTCATAAGTTTTATAATATTTAACAGTATATTTTGCATTTCACTTTAGAAAAGAAGGTTACGGGTTCGTTTTCCCTAGCAGTGAAAACATGTTTTAACATATTGTGATTTCCACTTCGTAAAATATGAATATTATAAGTCTGCAAAGATTTCAAATTTGGCGGATTTGGAAAAAAATATTAGCTTTTATGGATTTCCTAAGGAGATAAAAGATGAAAAAGAAAACATGCCATAATTGAATAATAATAATCGTTGTGTTATAGATTTATTCATTACTAAATATTAAGTTGAAAACATAAAAGCTCGTGTTAAAGAGGTGTTTGATTTTCATTGGAAACTGAGAACCCACAACATTGAGATCAATACAAAAACTCTGACAATAATTCTTTAAGATTTATATATACCGGACTTTAGTGACCTGATATCAGCAGTTACATCCTTGTATGACCAATGTGTGCAGGTATCTTAATAGTATTAAGGTAGGTGTGCTAGATCGCATAAATCAATCGATTGGTTAATTGGAAATGGGTCACATAGCAATGTCAAACCTACAATCAAAAATGTCCTTTGATCGATCAAAGGCTAGAGTTTAACTATTTTATTATAGGTTATAGTTCGTGAGTCCGTAATTAAACTGCTTCATCATTGACAATGACAGATAAACGAGCTTAACGAGAATTACACTGCAGATAGTAGATATATAATAAGTATGTACAGAGTGACTTGTCTTAGGTGTGAATGTTGGAGGTAATTAATATATGCAACTAAAAAAATTATGTAGATACGGTGTCAATGATTAACAATTATTCAGTTGGTCAAGAATGACAAAAATATATTATCATCTACATACAACAATAGGTAAATATCTATGTAACATGATAAAATGCGCTCTTTTATTTCCGGCATCTTTATTTATTTATTTATATATAGATACAAAAGAAAGTACAAGTTACATATTAGGAAGCTTTGCCTGTCCAACTAGGAAAGTTTCCCGTTCCAGGACAGACAAATTGACAGGTTTAGTTCTATCTATCTTATATATTTTTATCTTATATGACAGATTTAACCCTACGTGATCCGAGTTGTTATATCGTTGTCTCTCTCAGTGCATAAATATTAAATTACTGCAACTTTTAACCCAACGCGAGCCAAATGGCATCTAGAACGACTTTAATTTTGAGGCTTTTAAATATTTTAATGAAATTTACCTATTTTCGCAATGTGAAAATATGAGACGTGCTAAGGCGTGCGCTAGTGCAGGCCTTTTCGGTGGAAAAACGGCGCAGTGGTCTACGTATTATCTTAAAGTCTAATTACCTTAAAAACAAACCAATAATTCGAGAGCTTAAAGCCAAACAACGTTATGTACCAAAAACATGCCAATATTTCGAGGGCTTGAAACAAAACAACATTATCAACAACAAAAAAATGCACTTATATCTGGATCTTAAAGTCAAACAACGTTATCTACAAAACATACCGGTAACTCAAAGGTTTAAAGTCAAACAACTTTATTTACAAAAAACAAACCAATGATTCGAAGGCTGAAAGTCAAACAACATCATCTACCAAAAAACATTCCAATAAGTGGAAGACTTAAAGTCACAGACCTAGAATTGTTAAGTTGTTTTTTTTACTTTTAGCCCACGAATGGGCACCGAGCTAGTGAGCCAGCACCAAGGGCAGGCGAACTCTCTAATACGGTATGTATCCCAGCAACGCACTCATCGGACCTGTCTGCTCCAATAATTGCATCTGCAATATCTGCATTAGCTTGGAAAATCCCATTCAATATTTCACAGCTATAAATTAATTGTTCTAATATTTTTAACAACTTATCAAAGTATTCTCAAAAGCCTGAAACATAATATCAAAATCTTTTGTGTAATTTTTGTAGGGTCATAAATTTGGATTGATAAAATTGAACCACGAACACTTAAAACTTAATTTGATAAGTCATATATGTAACCAAAAAATTATATCTTTCAGTGCAAATAATTTGAATTCCAGCCGGTTTTGTCGTTTAAACATGTCTGTTTAAAGGTGGAGATTTTAATCATTTGCAGGTAGAGTATGACATCATTTAATGGAATTCAAATGGTTCTGAAATTACTTGAAATACATGTAGATAATCGTTCTTAATATCCCATAAGTGATCATTCAACTGTGTGGTTGATTGAGGCATTCAAGTAGGTAGAGTCTTAACGATATATTGGCCTATCTATTTCATGCAAGTAATTATGCATGTTCCCAATTATTTTCGATTATGTAAAAACTATTTGCTTGAGGTACCAACTTGTATTTGTAATTTATTATTGTTAAAGAGTATGAGACATAATTAATCTAAAATCGTTAAAGTGCAATAAAAAATTGTAAGCAATCATTATTTTTGCAAATAATATGTGGGCAGGATCTTACGTCCTATGAAGGCAATGATTGTTTTGTAACAGATATTGCAATTAAAAATAGAAAACTTTCGTTTTCATCAAATGAATTTCACATTAGACGAACTGCCTACATGCTTTGTGTTTCGTTTTCTATCTATTCCTACCAATCAATTGTGTATATTCCGTTTTCGGTGGGCTTTGTTTCGCTCTCGCGTTGATGATTTTTATGAGAAGTCCATCGGCGCGGCTTGAAACTGAAATGTTTAATTTTAAACGCCGATGAAACTAATCTTTACTACCTTAATAGTAGTAGTAAAGATTAGTTTTTTTTTATTTATTAAGTAAATGGATGCTCATTATATTATAAGGAATTATGAAAAATGTTTTTATGTTAAGGTTTTTTTTACCTTTTCGATTTATGGCGATTTATAGCTTAACGTCGATTGATTCATAGATTTTGCAATCTTTAAAAAAAATTATCTAGTGTGGAGGGTAGGCAATAAAAGTACTTTCAGTTTCATCAGCGTTTAAAATTAAAGATTTCAGTTTCAAGCCGCGCCGATGGACTTCTTCACGTAAATCATCAACGCGCGAGCAAGAACAAAACCCACCGAAAACGGAATATAATTGATTGTTAGGAATAGTAAGCACGTAGATTGCAACACAAACATAGGTCAGTTTCTTATATTAATATATAAGAAAAAACAGCTTACAAATTAGTCCATTAAAGTTAGGCCTTTGCTTTAAATAAGAAAACAATGTAGTAAAAATTAGGTAGTAAAATATATCGCTCTCTCATTTCCCCACACTCATATTGCAATGACTTCGTGTCCATTTAATCATACTGAAATCGCAATGTCCGAGTATTAATGTGCACGTGTGTAAGTTACAATTGAACTGAAAAGTTGTGAGAACTACCCATTATAAAATAAATTACATTCTAAAATACCCTACCTTTCTTCAAACAACTCATACAAACTCTACAATTATGTAATGAGCCACTTACGTGAATTACCAATTGGGTCAGAAAAAAATATTTTGTATTTTCTACTCAGATTACCTACGGAATACAAACCATAGAATTCACCATTTAAAGAAAACTAAATTACAATTTATTTATTGTTATCAAGTTTAATTTGTAGAACTCTATTCTATTTTTTTAATATATTTAATAATATCTATTATTATTCAATTTATAAAAACAGTTTATTTTTACACAAGCTCTGCTTCAGAACTTCTGAATCAGAAGTGTGATAATGCCTTCAGAAGGCGAAACAGCAATAACAGTAATAATAATTACATTGCAGAACTTCTTTAAAAATAAACTGTTTTTATAAATTGAATAATAATATTATTAAATATATTAAAAAATAATTAAAATTATCTACGTTTTTCAGCACATGACGTCTCTATGTGAAAATTATCTCATTTGATAGGTACCTACCTATAACTTAAAGGAAATATTTTTTTTACGTTTGACATTTCAGAGCCGACCGCGACGAATTAGTTAGCGCACACTATTTAAACGAAGTTGTAAACTAATCGCTAAACCTGTGATTATTTACTAAAACTTAAATCCTTAACTTGTTTTCGATTACATAAATTGCTAGTTAACAGGTAGGTAGCTTCAACTACACGGTCCATTTTAAAAAAATGAAGAAATGAAAAGAATGAAGTCGGTAAAAATATTATAATATCGAAGATAGGTTTTTAAAAACGCAATATTTAAAATCAATTACTGTGTTTTTAAAAAACTTTTTTAAACATAAAAAAACCTGATTTGAAAAAAAATCATGCAAGAAGCTCATTGAAAATGCCACACAAATGTGAGAAATATCTCACAAAGCATTTGCATGTCATATTTTAATGTTAACTTTTTATCAATTATTTTGCAATTCTTGTGACAAACCATAAACTAACCTATGCGAATTATTTTGCAAGTAGGTACACCATAAGTAAGATATACGTTACACTAACTTATGTGAACTATTTAAATTACTACGCCACAAAGGAACGCTTACAGAAAATGACATGTTCTTGAGAGTTAACAGCACTTATTTTTCAATTATGTAGCGTGACAGAATGTTTGCCGTGAGGGAATTTATCGATGTGTTAAAGGAATCTGTAACAGATACATTTCGAATTGCTCTATCAAAATACCGAGCCAATACTTTGAATTACTTGAAATACTCGCTCAAATGTTAAAGGTTTTCTGTCACAATATTCTTAGATTGAAATCTTTATTTTATAAATAAATGTAATTTATGTTAGGTTAACGCATAAGTTACGTATTTTAGTAAATTGTAATAATATTGGCGCACACCCGAGAAAATTCACGGGAGGTTATTATTGTAGGATTTGTGAAGCTGGAAGTATTTATAAAAAAATATTTGCCTCAGGATTCCTTGCAATAGAAGAATTTATAATGTTAGAAAAGTTGAAAAATTACTATACATTTATCCAATCTATCTATATCTATATTATTTTATATATATATAAAAATGAATCCCTGTTTCCCTTGGTCACGCCATAACTTCAGAATGACTTTACCTATTTCATTCATCTTTTTTTAATAAGTTTTCTAATACTTTGTAGAAGGTTCTTACGGAAAGAAAAATTAAGAAAATTGCGCAGAAAATAGGATAATTTCAGAAAACTTAACGACTATTTTAACTTCATACGTTTTACTGTTCGAGCTTTTGATATATTTAGAGTAATTTCCTATACTATTCATCCGATTTCGATAAAAAATTGTTGAGTTGTTGTGGACATGCCCGTGAAGGTTTATACATAGCAATATTTATATATTGGTGAGTTCTGAAGTTATAAAGTTTGCAAAAAAAATGCAATAGGGCACACGCGAGTTGTTTGAAAAGTGAGTGTATTTTATGGAGTTTAGCGGAAGGGAAAAGTGGCGGGGGGAGGAGGGGAATCCGGGAGGGGCGAAGGGAATTGAAGGAAGGGTGGCTCGCAGGAGGAAGGACGAGGGAGGGGGAAGGTGGTGAAGGTGGAAGGGGAATTCGTGAGGGGGGAGGTTCACGACACGGGTGACAGCGAGAGAGGGGAGGGGGAATGCGGGAAGTTGAAAAGGGAACGCGGGGAACGGGACGAGGGTAGGGAAGAGGTGGCGGAAGGGGAAAGGGGACGAATGGGAAAGGACACGCAGGGAGAAACAATTTCTTTATTTTAGTGGAATTCAACGCATGCCGGGTATCAGCTAGTGACTTTATAAAAATACAAGACACATTTTATTCATACTAATCTACTATGTAGTATACTACTAATCTAACGATGTAGCATCGCTCATGAAAAGGATAGCTTTTCAAAGAATACGTGTGTACGAATGAAATTGATACCTATGTATATGGTCGGCCCGCCAAAGTATGTCCACTGGAACTTGTCCAGTAAAACTATCCGCATTGTCTTAGTAACGTATCCTCACTTTATTAATTCATCCAAGCATCTGTCAAACATTTAAACAAAAGAAATATACATTTCGTTTCTTCGTAATTTAGGTTTCTTCTTTATCGCTTGTCTTATTTATATATAGGTAGATACTTATCACATCCAAATTTTCAAATTTTAAAGTTCATTGAACTTGAATAATTTTAAGCACTACGCAGGAATACAATTTCCACTCACGCACTAATGCACCGACGCGACGATCAAAATACATAATATGTTTAGTAGTTATTATTGTAAAAGACATAAAATGGTTTGTGTTAATGGTATTTACAATCGTATCCTAATTCATGTTATAGTTAGCTAAACCTATTTGATTCAAATATTTACTAACAATTATTTTTTCTGGTTACTTTTTTATTTCATTCAAATTCGTTAAATACCTTATAATCTCCATCGAATACAGTAGGCTAAGATGTTCATTTTTAGGTACCTGCAAATTATTTTTTATTTTTTATTTTTTACCATTATTTTATTGACTTTGGTCTGAATCAGAAAACATAAGGAAAGTATGTGTTATATTTTCTGAAACTAGAGTATTTATATAAATTTAATGAACGGTCTAATTGCGATCGAATAGTGTAAGAAATTGCATAATTCGTAGGTGGATATGATCCCGTAAATCCTGATCTACGTAGATATGCTGCGTAAATTAATTCACACGACTTAAGCAGATAAATTTACATAGTAAATATCTAATCACTTTAAATATTTAACCCAGTTAACGATGCCTAGTTATGTTAGTAACATTCAGTATAATTTATAATACCAAATAATTTAGAAATCGCACCTAGATTTTAAGAGGAACGACTGCGGGGCAAGTTCACACAAATTTTCTTAGAATAGAATATAAAATGTCTTAACTAAACTAGAACTCCTGTGTTGAGCATCGTAAAAAACACCAAAACTTTCTCTCCTTCCCTTCCTTTAAAAAAACCCTCCACATAGCATCTTAAATGATGTCATAATAGGGCCTGAGGGAAACTATTTTCCTCAGGGCCTCGTGTGTGGATAAAATGTAAAAAAGGGTATGGCTAAGGATATATTATCTAGTATGCTGATTATTTTTTTGTTAAAATTATTTAAAAAAACTCGCAATGCCGATATATTGTGATATATTAAATCCAACGAACTCTGATAATATGGGATCAAGAATAGCGAAAGCGACATGGATAGGCATTCATCCATCAGTAAACTCCAATGGATTATTATAATATTGTAGCATTTATTTTTAACTTCACGCTCTATTTCAAACACACAAATACAAAATATGGATCATGCTGTCTCCATTGTGGTGCAACTCCCCTTATTAAATATCAATAAACCGTATTTTACCAATCCGTACAGATTTCTTATTGAGAAATTTACTTGGATTACAAATTTTTATATACCTCGACTCCATATCAATTTACGCACCTGAATACGTATAAATCGTTGCAATCATTGTATTGTAACAAAATCAAAATGTAGGTTATATTTAATGATTTCAAACCGCGAGCTATTATACCCTTCGATTTTAAATGTTATTATAATTAGTGAGAGCTGAACACTGAACACTGAACACCAAAACGCAGTGCAACTGCCAATAATATTTTACGTTACATTGTCAATTATTAGTAAAATAAAATGTTTTAAACAGAGTGACGGCCAATTCAGCGTCTTTACGAAAAATATGAGTTACTACTTCCTACATAACTTTTTAAATTTCGTTCCCACTTGAAACCTATGGTAACGAGCGATATATATAAATTTATATTTATATATTTCGCTATTTATTTGACCGTTTTGGAAAAAAATATAATTTAAAAAATTTCAAAAAAATGAGACAGTTTTTTTTATAAATTAAAATTAGGTACATGTATGGGAAAAATGCGTTAGCCTCTATTTAATTTTATTTAATTTTTAAAAAGAAAAAAAAATTCCCGCATTATGATTAACCAAATGGGTGGACCCAAACGCTATGCCAACTCGGCCACGGACCGGTCAATACCTATGTAATCAAAGTTTTGTTTTTTTTTTAACAGAAAACGTTTGTGACAAGATATTTTTTTATTACCTAATTGTGTTCAATATACAAAAATCAATCATGTAAAAAAAAAATGCTCAAGTGAATAGCGTGTTTTGAAAAAAAAAATGTTTGATAGTAGTTTTTATATAGATTTTTTGAAAACTGATTTGTAGCGCAATATCTTGAGTTTCTATTGAAGAAATTGATGCTTCTTGAAAGCAGCAAATATAATCCCAAAATAAATTCTTATGATGAGCGTTAAATAACGGCCCTTAATTGTAAAAAAATGTTACTGGACACAAAAATCTCCAAATAAGCTCTGGTTAAAGTCTGTCTTACCTACCTACGATTTATATATCTTGTATACTGTATACAGCTATTAAAGGAAATGGTAAGTAATTTATTATTTAGCGTAAGATTTTGTCGTTAAAAACTCTCCGATTTGTCCACAGATCTGTAAAGATCCTTAGTTTAGTATCATGTTAACGTTGGTAACTAGCTTTAATCATTAAATCTTCATGAATGACGCAATTCTTGTTTATGGCATCTGTATTATCGTGATGAATTATAAATTCTCAGTCGTTTTACATCTTGACCTTATAAAACAGTGATATCGAATGGAATAGGTAAAATTCCTTACATGACTTCATTGGTGTAGCTCAAGCGGCTGTGGATTTGACTATAACGTCGTCTACTCACCTGGGAGGTCAAGTTTGTCGTGCCTGGGTCACGCAATGCTACAGATGTAAAACTTATTATCCAATTAATATACCTATGCCTATCTTTGAGTAATGAACCATTGACGAATGACACATATCGAAGCTAGTCTCTGTGGAAAAATATAAGTTATTTATCCATTCATGCTGCAGATATAATCGTAAACCTATTTTGTATTTGCCAGTTTATAATGGTTTGGAATTCATATAAGAGAAGTACCTAATTCATATCACATTGAATGACTGTCATAAGGACTTTTCAATTATCATATACTTAGATTGTCGAGTCAATCGTGCCTTTATCTACGACTTTCTTAGATAGGTACGTATTTTATGTTGAAGATTGAATTCTGCTAAACTGTCATGGGGTACAGTTAATTTTGAAATCCCTATTAATTATCGGTCAGTGGCTGAGTTGGCATCAGGCGTCGTGAGTTCAATTCTTTGGGTGGCTAAGTTCTTCACCATGATAAAAGCAACATTTTCAGCTTACTCTGATTTTCAAATTATTGTTATCGGAATATTTGCCTATCTTTTTAAGAAAAATAATTATTCATACTAATTTTTAATACACATAATTTCAAAATGTTGATTCATATTGATATTTCATTTTATTAGTCAATTATCCCAGTTTGATGTATTTTGACACGAGGCAGTGTAATTGTAGGTGAAAAAAGATTTTCTAACCTTAATATTCTGTTACTAGAAATCTTTTCAATTATTATTTTCAATAAATTATCTAACGGAAGTAGTAGTTGTTTTTAATTAAATGTTTCATAGTCCAGGACGAAAACTACACTGTGAGCTGAAAATTTGCGTCGACTTCAAATCATACGTGTTGCAAAAAAAATGCTTGTACGACGAGATTATACCTATGTGTTTTCAGCAGGGCAGACAAAAGTCATAATTATGGTATAGATATAGATGTATGGCCATGAAAATCAGGATATAATATTACAATATTGTGAACTACCTAGCTGGTTTTCCTCCATCCTTGATACGAGATCGTAAGGATGAGATAGAGTTCTCACAGGTATTTTATAACACTTGCACAAGTCTCGATAAAAATATTGACCTTTATAAAACTACTTTTTTGTGAGAGATGAAACAAATCCATCGGTACTGCTTAGCAATATCAAAAGCACTCAGTAAATCGTTATCATCTGCCATCTCTTGTCGGGTTTGTGATGGATGAAATACATTTTAAACTTTTCACGCGTTTATTTGAACTTGCAACACTTTATTGAATGTTTAACGATTTGGAGTAGATCTTGTCTAAGAAAAGTACATACCGAAAGTAGATATATATACCTACCGTAAGTATGTTTTATAAATGTATTTTAGAGGTATTTTTGCGCAATATTACCAGCAAACAATATTTTATTTATCTAACAGTGAGTTTATATCATTCGCAGGTAATATAAAATGATTTCTGAGATAAGAATTATGTAGAATATATAGAGGTCGTGAGTTCGAAACCCGGCATGCGCAAACAAAAAAGATTTGTGTTAATTCACATACAAATAAAATACAATACTAGATAAGTTTGAGGCATGTTCCAGAATAGTGAGATATTCTTAAAATCGATCTTGTGAGCGATTACTCAACAAGAATCCATTCGTTGTTATTAATGGTTTTTAACGCGTTTAGTGATTAGATATGTACAGGTACAGCCAGGTCATTTCCCACCGTCCTCTTCCTCATCTTCCTTCCTTCCCCACTCCACACAAGAGTCTACCCCAATAGGGTATTTTCACAAACGAGGGATTCTGATGAAAATGTATGGAATATTTAAAGATAATTTTTCTGATTTTAATCATCATACTAAAAATGTTTGTTTTTTTATGTTTTCATTCAAATTTATTCATTTTAAAAACGATCAAAAACCGACAAAACCAAAACGGCCTGTAGTTGGCAACGACGCCAAATACGCACATCAACAAACAACAACGTACTACTGTCCGAATTTTTTTAAAGCCTAAAGTTTAAAATATCGTTTCGGCGGTAGGTATTACAAAAAATGGGAAACTTAAAACTGGCTGCAGAAATTTATACGTCAACATAGAAATTAAATAAAAATGCCATAATAATCGCAATTTTTTGCTTGATTTATTTAAGCAATAACAAAACGTGGATTACCCTATTAGGGATGTCATCGCTACACTGAGCGCAGGCAGATGGGACCAGTAGGTATTCGTACATATATACAGTGTTAATAAAAAAGTGTTTAATTTTAATGGGTAAAAAAAATCAAAAACAGAAAAGATAACACTTGCCAAGGGGCTAAATACTTGTCATTAAAATCAGTAATGTCGTTTAAATTTTATAATTTATTTGGATATTGAGTGGGAACGATGTGGCTTAAAATGAAACTGACAGTTGTCAGTTGTTGTTGACAGTTGCCTAACCGTCAATCCGTCAGTCAATTTATTGTTTCAGACATTTTCAAATACGGAATTATGCGGTTACCATTCCAGACAACTTTCAAAATTATTGCGATTGATAGTTTTATCATTATAAAAAAAAATTGTTCCATATGACTCAGATGCTCAGATCCAGACAGTATCTATCAATTCATATAATATAAAATATATTAGTTATATATATTACATATAGTAGGTACATATAATTTTATTTGGGAGGCGGGTATGCGTATCGCTGGTCCGGGAACCATTTATTGGATAACCAACACCTCTGCCACAGGTCACCTTGAGTGGTTCGCTAGGCCTTCTGTGTAGAGCTAATGTATAAAAAAAATTAAATAAATGAAAAGAAAATATTTTGTTTTAAGTCACTTTATTTTTATTTAACGACTACCGGTTTCGTAATTAGTATTATTTTTGTAACAGTCCTGATGATGGTACGGAGGTACTGAAACCGGTAGACGTTAAATAAAAATAATGTGACTTAAAACAAAGTATTTTCTTTTCATTTATTTAAAATGTCAAGTCACAATGTGTGAAATGTAAAGTTCTTTTGAAAAATTATAAAAAAACTAGTTTTTACTGCTTTAACATATAAATTTTCTGCTTTAAAGCTTTTTTTTTAAATAATATCTGAACCAATTCTTTAGTCACTAATACATCGCTGACATCATTAAATATCCAACGAAACTTGCTTCTCACCAAACTTATGGCGAATCCGTCTCGAACCGATTCATCTGACGTCTAAAGCGTTATTTTTTACCTCGTTAAACAAGTAAAACCGAAAGTAAATGCGGTAAAAGGGAGATGATATACCGATACGGCCATAGAAGAACAGGCCGGTAACCGGTATCAAAGGCGTAAGCATAAAAATTATGAAACAAAACATGTATGCCAGTACTGACCTTGATTGCTGTTGAGAACGTCTTCGTTATTTTATTTTCGATTGGTTATACATAAAAATATTTTATATTCGCCGTTAAAATTGTATTATATCGCCAATTAATTTGTGGAAACGGCGCCGGTTTCGTAAAATTCAGTGATATTAATTTAATAGGATATTTCGATCGAAATTAATTTTTGATAGTGAGCCAACGGAATAAATATGCCAAATAGATGATGCCCCTCACGGAATTTAACTACCCGCTGTCATAATAAATTATGAGTGATTACTTAATATCTCAAATGAAAAACTATTTACTGAATAAAGAAAAAAACGTTTAAGAACCGGATAGAACGTTTTTATTATTCATTGCATTCCTATTACCTAGAAGATTTTTTTTTGTCTTGTTTTGTTTATATTAAGACTGGCAAATGGAATGTTTTGAAGAAATTATTTTATGGACTGGTTTTAGTTGATTTTAAACTCGAGCGAGGAATGTCGTAGGTACATAGCGAGGATACGGACTGGCTGATATACCGGGCCTATTAGAACGAATTTCAAGATCAGCTCAATTCCATGTAGGTATTGAGTGGGCATCCCCACTCCATTATGTTTTCCATTTTTTGAATTTTTCACTAAAAACAACTACTAGTGAAATGAATTAATTCTGTAATATTTTCAGTAATCAAAATATAAAAAAAATCGACACATCGATAGGTAGATTACAATTATTTTTCAGTTTTTATTGTCTGAAATAAGAATTCAACAAAACATCGACTTCATCCTCGGGAAAAAAATCAAAGTGAAAAAAGTAGTTTGTAAATACGAGGGGAAATCCAAGATGATCTACAAAATAAAAATAAAATGTGTTTGTATTCAAATTCCTTAAAAAGTCCGCTAAAAGCTACCAGTTGTTTTGCCCATAATTAACTGAATGCATTGATATCACAATTGAATCTTGTCTGGGGATTTTTTTCGTGAATGCAAAAAGTTCTTGTTTTTAAACGGTGGGATACAACAGTTTTTTATATTCGACGTTTAACAATTACTTTGCAACAGGATGTATGCAGGATTGGGTCTTCCCAGTAGGTTTAACATTATACAGGAAGTACCGAAGACAACACAAATCAATGTCAAACAATGTTTTTAATTAAGTGAATATTAAGCTGGATTTTATAGTTGGCGTAAACAAAAAGGAAACTCGACGAAAGAGGATAAAATAAACTGATTTTCACTAAAAAAATCTTAAAAAATGTGTCTCCATCTTTGGTCTATCTTTAAATCAGATTAGTAAAATTCATGAAAAATAAATGATTAACACCTAACTTTTTAGTTTTTCTTCCCTAACTCTCTATTGTGTTAACTGGTTAAGCCATAGAATAAAAAATATAACACTAGCAGGGCATTCAGTACAAATTTGAATGGAAAAGAATGTTCCATTTATCCCAAGCCCTCAGCGATCTGTCTCACTTAGACTGGTTCGAAACCGTAGATATCCATCCCTTTTGAATTTAGAAAACACAGTTTTGTATGGAAATATATGCCCAAATTGGGCCAATATTTGGATCACGAAACACGTCCACAAGACATTTGTCGTGTTATTCTTTATTCTATGGGTTAAATGGACCACTTTGTTATAATTTCAAAATAGATCACATCTTAAACAATGTACCTACTTTGAATATATCTATCCCAATTTTTGTGTCTCCATCTTTGGTCTATCGCTAAATCAGAATAGTAAAATTTATGAAAAATAAATGATTAACACCTAACTTTTTAGTTTTTCTTCCCTAACTCTCTATTGTGTTAACTGGTTAAGCCATACTATAAAAAATATAATACTAGCAGATCATTCAGTACGCATTTGAATGGTAACGAATGTTCCATTTATCCCAAGCCCCCAGCGTTCTGTCTCACTTACACAGGTTTGAAACCGTAGATATCCATCCCTTTTGAATTTAGAAAACACAGTTTTATATGGAAATATATGCCCAAATTGGGCCAATATTTGGATGACGAAACACGTCCACAAGACATTTGTCGTGTTATTCTTTATTCTATGGGACTGCTTTGTTATAATTTAAAATGGATCACATCTTAAACAATGTACCTACTTTGAATATATCTATCCCAATTTTTTCAATCGATTATTATTTTTTTTCATTTGCGTTCGTTTATTTTTATAGCCAACTGTTTATCTCACTGTAAGAAACGATAATAATATATATAATTTAATGTTTAAAGTTAACATGCGTTTAATGGCCTCTTATGTTATTTCAAATGGATAATAATA
Organism: Limnephilus auricula; assembly: GCA_951813805.1. Lineage (NCBI taxonomy): Eukaryota > Metazoa > Arthropoda > Insecta > Trichoptera > Limnephilidae > Limnephilus > Limnephilus auricula. The sequence continues at coordinate 29,843,557 of OX638390.1, forward strand.
ATTATTCTTATAGGCTCCATGTTATACGCTAATAAATCACGTTCTTCGACAAGTCTTCATACCTTTGTGTTATCGTCACACGACTTAAATGTCAAATTATAACATATTATATTGTGTGTGGAACACCTAGACATTCCATGATCACAATACATTGATTGTTAGCTGATCCGGTTAAGTATTTATTAGGTGCCCAAGGGTTCTGCATTGTAAACGGCTAATACAAATTTTAAATTAAAATGGATCTAATATATTATTTATATTGAATAATAATAAAATTGATAGTACTTTTATATTACATCAGTTAACACATGAAATTTATATACACTGGTGTATATATATATATACACCAGTGGCGGTCCGTTAGTTTTCAGTGAGCTAGAGTGCTAAGATTGAAAAAAACGACGTTACTGATGTTGTTGTAGCTGAAAACGATTTTTTTATTCAAAATTTCTACCTTTTGTATAAAGATCTTTAGGATTTGTTTGGGGATGCGCCACATCCATAAACTGAAAGATCTTCATATAAAAAGTTGAATTTTGAATAAAAATAAAATTCATTTTCAGCTACAATATCATCAGTAATGTAGCTTTTTTTCAATCCTGGCACTCTAGCTCACTAAAAACTCACGGACCGCCGTGATATAATATACCTCTCTATATATCCTATATTTATGCAGTTGTGATGTCGTCATTAATTTTTTTATTTATTTAGTACTAGCTTCTGCCCGCGACTTAGTCTGCGTAGGATTAGTAGGTACTTCGAGTAATCTATTTTCTTTTCCTAGGTCCCATCTACGTTTGTACCAAAATTCTTAATCTATTAATTTAAAATATCTATAATTATTGATTCGATTCAAAGTATTAGGCGAGTACTTCAAATAAATTCACTAATTTAAATACTTCCGAAAATAGATTTTTGATTTAACAATCATTGTTTTGCAAAATGTCATTCTCAAATTTTGACATTTTCTATTAAACAATAATAATTATTTTCAATATGTTGAAAATAAATAGCTAGCTTTATAAATTATAGCCTATATGTTATTCTGATGTATGAGCTATATTATTGTAAAGTTTCATTATAATCCATTTAGTAGTTTTTGCGTGAAAGAGTAATAAACATACATACATACATACAACTTTCGCGTTTATAATATTAGTAAGATTTTTTCAACACTTTTGTAAGGCAAGTAGAGAATTGGAAGCGCATGTAGTAGGAAAGCTCCCAACCACACGTATATTATTGTGTCCATCTGTAACCCATTCTGGTAATTATTGTAAGCATGGTTAGGCGCCTACCTAACTAAAGAAAAATGAAATATTTGTATAAACGAGACGTGAAATCGATAGGCGTGTTCTTGTAATAAATTGATGTACATAAAATAACACCAATTCAAAAAATAAAAATGTGTATTGCACAATTTTGTTTGTATTCTAATAACAGAGATTTCAACGAACCAATATGTGTAAAAAAGTGAAGAAATATGGTAGTTTTGTCAAGGCTCTCAGGTCCCGTATTACTTGCAATATGAACTTGAATTCAAATTTCATTATTGTCAAATACATTTAAGTTGAATCCACGCTTAATCAAGCCATCATTCGATATTGCACATAAAATACATGGCATTAAAATAAACGATTGCGTATGAAATCTCCCAATATTTAGTTTTATTTTGGTTCATGTCCCAAATCAAACTGTTGACAAATTATTGATGAATTTGCAGAACTTAAATATTTGGCTTAGATGGTCCACGCTAGCTACCAAAATCATGTTGCATGTTTAAGTATACAGAAAGCAACCAATTTGTGGTTTCATTTCATACTCGTTTTATAATAACAAATTATATTTTCACATATTTGTTGCTTCGCTATCATAAAACGCACATATCCACCCTTCATATTTCAATTTTTAAGACGACAATCTTGATTCCTTCATCTTTCGGATCATTTAACTTTCTACAATAAAATACATAAATTTGTTTTAGACCACTTAAAATTTTAAATACACTCTACCGGTTTCGGAAGAACCCTTCCTTCGTCAGGAGAATATTAAAACTAACCTATGATACAAAATATTGATAGATATTTTATTTATTTATTAAAAGAATTTTATACATAGTGTAGATATTGTGTTATTTCGCCCGCCATGCTAGGGATTAGGCTAGATTATATAATTTAAGGTATATACCAAACATTCAGGTGCTGGAGTGGGAGGTCAAAGGGGGAGGGGGGTAATTGCGGGAATTCCAGCAATAACAGAGCGGTTTATTGGAAACATATCTAGAATGGGACTAAACGATAAATTAATTTGGTTATTCGATATATTAGCGTTATTATTTAGGGATTTTAAAATTTCAAGTGCTTTCAAGTTATCTAATTTTTTGCTTTTATTATTAGAGTGAATAATTTTAACCCCTGTTTCCTTATTAAAAGTATGATTGGTGGAAATAAGATGATTGGCAAACTCCGAAAAATTATTATTATTTAAACATCTTAAATGTTCCGTGATTCTAATATTTACATTGCTGGTTGTCTTACCTATGTAGAACGATGGACAATCATTGCAACATAGTTGGTAAATGCCGGAGTGGCTTAATTTATGATCTCTATTTTTTGTGTTTTTTAATAATTTACTTAAGTTGTTGTCAGTATAGAACGCGGGTTTAATACAGGGAGGCATCATTGAACCCTACTGGAATATGTTTTTTTTTTCTATATAAGATTCATTTTTATATCATATATGATGGATCCCAAGAAGTGATTATGTTCATTCTCTAAAAATAATTAAATAATTAAAGAATAACGAGATTAAAAAATCAAAGAGTAAGAGAGAATACAAGAATTTAATTATATTAACAACATTTTGTTTATAATATAAATTGAATTCATAAACAATTTATGCAAGTCGAATGATATGGCAGTTTTAAAATCTTTCCACAACTGCAGCATTTAATTAGAAATGTTTTTTTATAGAACACCTTGATGCAACTAATTTAAAAAAAAACAACAATAATGTAATTATTATTTTTTTAATTGATAAACTAATGTTTAAGACAAGATTTTTTATGCATAGCACAATTGGTAACAATTATTATGAGCAATAATTATTAGCCTGAAACACTCAACCACATTGAAAAAAACTCCCGAGAAAAGATACATGTCGCCGACGGGACTCCGTGTCCTTCTGATTTTCGGTAAACTGCTCTAACCACTGAGCTACGTCGGCTTATCTCTTACCCGCCAAATAACTCAATATATACTAATGTTTTATTCAACAATTACTGCTTATAATAATTGCTTTCATTCAACAATTAATTTTTTTCACCTGCAAACAACCAACTTTATTTTATATGAGAAAGGCACTGTAAGTGCTAAATCTCTCACTAGGTGGCGTCGAGACATATTATGTCGGAAATCAGAATGACACGGGTTCGAGTCCTGTCGGCGGAATGAATCTTTTCTCGGGAGATTTTTTCAATGTGGATGAGTGTTTCAGGCAATTATTGCTTATAATAATTGTAACAATAATTTAATTAAGAAATCATAATACGTTTCAGAAGATATCATTCAAGTATCAGTAAAAATAACAGTGAAGGATAAAACGGAACAGTGACAAAACAGAACACGGTAAAATAATAGATTTGGTTAAGTATGCATTTTTTCTTTACTCTCTCAACTTTAGTTGAATGTTCTGTTCTGTTTACTCGTAGAATCAATAAAAACACGATTAAAGTTTAAGAACAATTTGTATTTGTAGGAGTAATCAACAGTGATCAGATGCTTTATTTAATAATATATTTATATTTTTTTTTTTTTTTTTTATTATTTAAAATACATATACATAAGATTTAGAAAAATAAATACAGTTGGTTCTTAAAAGCTGTTTACAAATAGATTTTTTTTTAACAAACTACTCAACTCAACGGAGAAAAAATTTCTCGTGTTTGAGTTGAGGAGTAAAGCCTCTTAGTTAAAAAAAGTTAGAAATTATAATGTTTTAATTATTATTTACAATAATTGACTTACAATCTACATGAATGAAAAATAAAAATTACAAATTGAATTTAAATGTAGAAATAAATATATATTAATAAACTAATTAATAGATAGGTACATATAGTTGTTTCTAAACATTGAAATTGGCCTCAGCCGCTGATAAATATTTTATTTGAAGGTACATAATAATGAAATGCAACAATTATCGTTTACCAATATGACAGTACATAAGTATAGTACTGGTAAGGTAAGGCACTGTGTCAAAAGATTGATATAATATTTGTAGAGGATATGTTAAAAAAAGGAAAAATATGAATATTTTTAAATATAAATTAGTAATTATGTTAAGTGATTAATTACATACTAATAGATAAATATTATAGTTAAAACTTAATCAGTTATCACTAATAAGTGTACATACAATAAAAAATATGTAGACTTTTTTCTATGAAATTAAAATTTGTAATTAGTGTTTGGTTTATCTAATAGTTGTTTGATTTGAGATTTGTAAACTTTATACTTTTTTTCTGTTTTGATTTTATCTGGAAGGGCGTTGAAAAACTTTATACCTTGGTAAGTGTAATGGTGATGAGAAGCAGTAGTTTTATATTTAGGAATTTCTAAGTTACCTCGGGATCTAGGTCGATTACTTGTTTTTGCGGAAATTGTTGTATTAAAATGGTCTTTGTGAATTTGTAGCAATGCATTCTTTTGGAAGATCTTGTTTAAACTCAGAACCTTAAAAGTTTCAAACAGTTGTGTAGTTGGAAATGTTGATGGTTTTCGCAGGATGACTTTTAGAATCAACCTCTGCACCTTTTCTACAGGTGAGAGGTTAGTTTTAAAAGTTCCTCCCCAACCGATTATACCATATTGTAAGATAGATTGGGCAAGGGCAAAATATATTATTTTAATCATACCATGTGACAGGATGTTTCTTAATTTAATGAATATGTAAATTAGTTTTCTTACTCTAGTTATCATATTTTTTACTTGTTCGTTCCATTTTAATTGACTGTCGATTATAACACCCAGATATTTAATACTTTTTTTGCCTGTTATGAGTAAACATTTAACATGGTTGCATTCTTTTTTATTTTTACACTGTGATGAATGAATTTTAATTATAATACTACTATCGACATTTTTTTCTTTGAGTGAGAATGGTATGAAATAAGTTTTTTCAGTATTTAGTGACAGACAATTTTGGTCGAACCATGTTTTGAGTATGTTTATATTTGAGTTTGCAATCCTTGTTGTTTCTTCCCATGTTTTTCCTTTTGTGATCAGTACAGTGTCATCTGCGTATGATATGATATCTCCATCTATGGGTAGAGAGAACATTTTGTTTACATAGATAGTAAAGAGGATTGGGCCGATGACAGTTCCTTGTGGAATGCCAAATAATGTAGTTTTGGGTTCGCTCAGGGTATTATTTATTTTTACATATTGTAATCTCTCTTCTAGATAGCTTTGGAACCATGAAAGTGCTATTCCATCTATTCCAATTTGTTTTAGTTTTACGGTGAGTTTGGAGTGGGAAATGCTATCGAAAGCCTTGCGGAGGTCAATGAAGATGCCAAGACACTTTTCTCCATTGTCTAACTTTTTAATTATTGTTGTTGTTAGTTTTGCAATTGCATCTTGGGTGCTGAGGTTTTCCCTGAAGCCGAATTGGTGTGGACTCATTATATTATTCTTTTTTATAAAGTTGTTGAGTTGTATTTTAACAATTTTTTCATATATTTTTGCAATGTTTGATGTAAGCGCTATGGGACGATAATTTGAAATATTTTCTTCATCACCAGATTTAAAAACTGGGGTGACAATAGTTTTCTTGTAAATGTTTGGGAATAAACCTTTTATCAGACTGGTGTTTATTATGTGAGCAATTGGTTTGCTGATTTCCTTATATACGGCTTTCAATGTTGTTACTGTTATTTTATCGTAACCAGGGCTTGCTGATCCTCTTAAGCTTTTTATGGCATTTTCAACATCTATATCAGTAATGGCGGCAAAGGTGTGGAAACCTTCCTTGAAAATTGAGTTTTGTTCTGATTGGTCACCTTGTTTGTTGTCTGGGATAATATTACGAGCTAGATTCGTGCCGACATTTGCAAAATAATCATTAAATAAATTTCCACATATTTGTGGGTTTTTTTCTGTGTTAATGGTACTCCCCCGATATGAAATTTCTTTTGGTACTTTTTGTTTCGTGCTTTTGTTGGTTATTGTGTTAATGATATTCCAGAATTTTTTGCTATCTTGGCCAACATCTTCTATTTTATCACGAAAGTACTTTTCTTTGGTTAGTCTAATTAAGAGCGTAAGTTTATTTCTGTATTTTTTGTAAAAATGCATGATTTGTTGGTCATTCGGGAATTTTTTATACTGGTGATGGTATTTTTCTTTATTTCTGATTGATATTACTAATCCTTTGGTTATCCATGGTTTTATCAATCTATGTTTAGATTTAGGTTTGAAAACTTTTGTTATTGTAGATATGTTTATGTGATTTTGAAAAATTGTTTCGAAACCTTCTGCGCATTTGTTTGGGTTATCCGTTTCAAATATTGATGACCAGCTTTCCATTTTAAGATTTTCTTTTAAAGTTTCCAGATTTAAATATTTTTTTTCATAACTTTTTTCGCAAATTTTTTTAGAGTTAGTGTTATTTTTTTTTTCTACGTTGTGGGCAAAAATACAGGTGTAGTGATCGGTTATGTTGGTTTTCCATAAAATTGACATGGTTTTTTCAATGTTATTTGCGTTACACCATACGTGATCGATGCAGGAAGGGGTTTGTCCGAAGACATTTCTTGTATCATTATTTATATAAGATTTATAATTAAGTAACGTCATTACATTTATATAATCTTCTTTCGTTCTGTTATATGCATTGTTTCCAATATCTATATTGATATCACCAACGACGATATTACAGGTGTCTTTCATTGTCAGTAATAATTGTTCCAATTCTAATATAAAATTATGTGGATCAGATCTATGTGTGCGATAGATAGTAATGATATGGTAGATAGTTTGATTTACCTTTACCCGCAATTTAAGACAGTTTGTTAGTTGCATTGTAATTTCTGTTATTGTGACATTGTTGTGTTTCTTTAGTATGAATATCGCAATACCGCTGCACTTGTTTACATGAACTGTGGACGAGTGGTATGTGTAGTTAGGTATATCGTACCGTGCGGTAGCATTATTTAAACTTAAATGCGCTTCTGTTAACACAATGAGGTCCGGTAATGTCTCAAGAAGATTTAATGTTAGTACAAATTCATCCATGTTTTTTTGTAAACTTCTAATGTTTTGGTGTAGAACAACGAATGCACTTGTTGCTTTATTTAATAGGTTGTTACATTGGTTTGAATCATCGCAAACATACTGTGGAACATCCGTTAATTTATCAATTTCCTCGGTTAGAAAGTCATCCATTGATTATTCATAGTCGATTCGCTGTTGCGCAATGATGGACATTCTTTTTCGGAAGTGGCATTTTTCACTATTAGCACTATGTTCCGTATTATTTTTAGATCCAAACGTTGCATAGTTTTTTTCGCAGTTGTAGCATTTTACGATGTCTTTGGTTTTTTCGCACTCGCTAAATAAATGGTTTTTCGCACAGTGTACGCATCTAGGTTCATTCATTTTGTTCAGGCATTTTAAGGATGTGTGGCCATAACCAAGGCAATGATAACATTGCATTAGTGGGTTACAATCTTCTATGTGCGCTCGTACAAAACCTATATTAATCCTTTGTTTATCAAGTAGTATTTTTCGGATTTGGCCTGTTGTTTCTATTATTACATTTCGAAGTTGATCACTTTTTCTGTTTTTCAAAATTTTTGTAACTTTAATTGATTCATTCGGGACATCATTTAATTCAACATTTTGTAGAATAAGGTCGGTAAGAAAGTTTTCCTCATTATACTCTCCGCCTACGCCTTTTATTATCATACACGGTCTCTTTTTTTTTAATTCTGTTGCAGATATGCCACTTTTATTTTTATTTATTTCTGTTTTCAATTTTTCTGCATCTTCTTTTTTCGAGCAGGTCATGATTATTTTATTATTTGATGCTTTTTTAATTCCATTTATTCCAATTCCTAAGTTAGGTGCTTTAATTGTTTTAGTTATAATGTTCCTTATGTCTTCTGCAGTTTCTTTTCCGTCAGCAGTTATCATGACAGCAAATTTCGGTTCTTCGATTTGCACAGTCCGCTCTTTTAAAACCATTGCATATGATTTTGGTTCATTTTTATTTTCTAGTTTTGTGATCACTTTTTTTGAAGGTCAATAATCTGTTCCTGGAACTTATTTTTTTCACATTTCCATGTTTCTTCTAGGAGGTTTATGGTTAATTCAAGGTTGTTCCTCACTTTAGAATCCTTAACGGTTGTTATGTTTTTCAAATCGATTTTTATGTTTTCGATTAGTTTTAGCACGTCCATTATGGGTTAACACCGGTGGTCACTCGTACGCACGTCCGACCGGGTTAAACAAGGCGACAATACTCCACATTGTTCTTTGTAGTGTAACACGCTCGTGATGGTTGCAACCTTCGGGGTAAAATATAGACATCTCGGCATCTGTCAAAATATATAACGAGTGGGTGATTGCATTAATGTAGAACAATATGTCGAGGGTCAGGTGAGCTATCAGATGGAATAGATCAGAATAGATCACGGCGCTAACTCCCATTCAACATTCAATTAAAAATATAACAGATTCTGTTACGCGGCCGAGGCTGTGATGAAATAATTAATATGTTTATTATGTACCACATTGGATTGCAGTGCAATTCAAACTGTAAAAACATCAGATTTCATTTTTTATTTTTTTTTAATAAGAAAAACTCTCTTTTTAACTTTTGAAGGTTATTCCCATAAATGTAATATATCATTGAAAAAGAAGATAACAATAATAATCTAATTTTTTAAAATATGAAAATGAACAAGACACAGAAAAATAATAAAAGATAACGGTCGCAACTGGGACTCGAACCCAGAACCTTACGTCTTACCGGGACATACACCTCTACCAATTGGGCTACTGAGATCTATTATGAGACTGTCGTAATTGTCAACTTCATATTTCAAATTTCAGAATTAATAAAAAAAAAAAAAGATTATTATTGTTATCTTCTTCTTCAATGATATACAACAGATTTAATTAGTTATTGGTTTAGTTTGAGGTCATGAGTTAAGATGATACCCGGTGGTGGAGAAATTTGAAAAAAAGATTTTACTAAATTGTTGCTGTCACTGTTGCTCTTACTCCACCGGATATTGAGCGAAAGAAACAATGTACCTCGGGCTACTAATACCTAACTAAAATCGAGGTTTTGTATTCCCCACTTTTCTCCTCCAAAAGTAGACTGATTTTCAATTTTTTTTTCACCAACTACATAAGAAAATACTATTTTATGTCTGTACGTTTTGCTTTTTTTTTTAAAACATTGTCTAGTTTGTATACTGAACGTCTTTTGACGGCGTTTAAACCAGTCATTTTTATTGATTTTTGGAAGGTCATAACTTCTATAAAAAGTACCTTATCAAAAAACAAAAAGTACCGACACGCAAGTAGTTGATATCTATTTTATGTAAAACAATATTTTATCCAGGGTTACAATGCAGAGAGATAAATAGGGAATACGTTTGTATGGAAAAATCACCCACAATCAGTACCCACGCATCTTTTTTGCAATCTTACGGCCGTTGTTCCCAACTTTTCGATCAGTCTCCGATCAGCTAATTGAATTGCCTGTTGGTCAGATAGTTGCGTTAGTAACTTATTTGTGCATTTGAGGAGTGTTGAGCCAAAATTTCGGCTCAACAGTTGATTTGATCCAACCAATTGAAAACAAAGATTAATAAGTAGTATTATTTTCTATCAGTCACAAGCTTACACGTTTTTTACATAATATATATAGGTCCTAGACTTACACATTTATAAGATACTAGCGTAGACCCGCGAAAAATTATGGTATATTTCGATTTAAAAAAATTAAAAAGACAATTATTCAACTGTTCAAATATTATATTTCAGGTACGAATCTACATCGCTTGTCTGAATTATTCTTCACAAAAGCAGTTCCAATTTTAAAAAATTACAAATAAATTCATAGGAGATTTGAGTTCACTGAACGTGAATAATTTAGGCAGGAATATTTCATTTAAAGCACATACAACCGAAGTTAGTATCTTTGACGAAGTAAAAAAATACACTCTACAAAGTTTTTTTCATGGTTTAGTTTTTAGATTTTTCTTACGGGATTGAGGTTTTTTTAACTTCACGTTAAAAGAACAGAAAAACAAGAAAAACCTTTCGTGTAGTTACCGCAATTTCAAATAAATATATATTTTTTTAAAAATATGATTGTCATCATATTGTCCATCCTGTAAATATTTTTCAATTTTCACGAGAATCTAACCAAAAAGCTCTGAAAAAAATCAATATTTAACACAGAAAACCAGATTTTAATGAAAATTTTACAAGTTTTTGTCTTTCTTCCGAATCGATAAACAATACTCGGTTTGTAACATTAGGGACGGGCACATTGTATTATTCGTTTCCTTTAGAGAAAATATTAAAAAAAAACTATTGTTCTGTTTTAAAAATTACATAAAAAGTTAGGTCACTTAAATCAGATGATAAACAGTAAAAACACAAAAATATGTTCTGTAGTTCGACTGTCATTTAAGGCAGAACGGGACAAAGACAGTCATTGTCTGCCCCATAGCGCATTGAATCGGAATTTGCATAATCTTTTGTGTCAGGTAAGAATGTGAGGTTTTATATTAGTAATGGCCACTAAAACACTTTTTACTAATGTTTTCGCGTAGAAAGTTTTCAGTTCATATTATCTTTTGGATTACATAATCCTTCGCTAATATTCGGACACCATATTCAAAATGTTGATAATAATAATATTTATGTAGGTATGCGAATGAATCATCACCGTCCTCAGTTATTTTTATTTAACCTAACTTACCTAACGCAAATTGGTGCTTGCTTGCCATATTTCTTGCTCCACCCAAATTGCTACACCTTACACTTAGAACGGAATCAAATTTAACATTGTCATGAAATGGCCATTCAGCTTCATTTTATTTTTTTGCTAGTTGAAAAGTCGAAAGATTCCAAGTTCATTTCAGCTTTTGAACAAATTGTGATTAGCAGAAGAGGACAACTATTTATTTATTTTTTTATAAGTTTTAATTCCAGAAAAAAGAAAATAACATTTTCACTTACTTAACTATAATTTTTAATTATATTTTTTTACATTACATTACATAACATTTACATTTCATTACCTTAAATTATATTACAGTAATTATAATTTTTTTTATATTTTTTAATTGATAAACTAATGTTTAAGACAAGATTTTTTTATGCATAGCACAAAGGGTAACAATTATTTAAGCAATAATTATTAGCCTGAAACACTCATCCATATTGAAAGAATCTTCCGAGAAAAGATACATATCGCCGACGGGACTCGAACCCGCACCCTTTTGATTTTATATGGGAAAGGCATGTAAGTGCTAACTCTCCCACCAGATGGCGTCGAGACATATTATGCCTACTTTTTTGGTGAAATAATTTAATTCGTCAAATATTAATTATTATTTAAAATAAAGTTGGTTGTTTGCAGGTGAAAAAGTGTAAAATCAAAAGGGTGCGGGTTCGAGTCCCGTCGGCGATATGTATCTTTTCTCGGAAGATTCTTTCAATATGGATGAGTGTTTCAGGCTAATAATTATTGCTTATAATAATTATATTACAGTACATTTACATTACATTATATTACCAAACGATATTATTCCGATTCACTATTTTGATTGTTGAGAATTAAAATGGATGATTTTTTTAAAACAACTCAGCCTATTTTCATTTTTAATGTTGTCTGGAAGGCAATTATATAAGTTGCCCCCCTTGTAACCAATGGATTGTTTACCATAGTTAGTATGGATGGTGTTTAAATGTATGTTATTGTGTAAAATGTTTGGTACTTGGAAGGTTTTAATGAATTCTGTGTTTGTATCATGTTGTTAAGCTTCTCAACTTGTTACAAATTGTTAGACAGCTATGTACCTACGGGGCGTTTCAAATGTCAAAAAAAAAAATGGCGCTAAATGGTTATTTGATGATACTGTTATGCTACGTCCAGACTGCGGCCAACTTCCAACTTCAAACGTTTGGTCGATTGTGTGGAGGGGTAGTTCGTGCGTTGGAAGATCGAGTTGGAAGGTCGGAGTTCGGTTGGCCCGGGATCGCCTCCGAGGCGATCGCGACGGCCAACTCACACGAACCAGCCTGCCGCAGCCACACATCGGGATTGGTATATTTATGCACATATCATTCTGCGAACCGCTGGCGATCAAGACACGTGTTCCGCGTACAATTAAAATGAAAATATTATTACGGGAGAGTGGTATAACAATTGTTTGAAAACGTATCGTGTATATACTTCTACGTAATAATTGTAGGCAACTGAAAAGCGCCGAATCAGCTGTTCGACATCCGCCATGTTGAAATTCGGAGTTTGGAGTTGGAAGGTTGGCCGCAGCCACCACACGATCGGCCAACCTTCCAACTCCGAACTAAGTTCGGAGTTGGAAGGTTGGCTGCGGTGTGGAAGTACCATACATTTTTATTTCTGTAAAACAACTTTCCCTTACACACTCTTTTGTTATTCTGACTTGACTCGACTAAAGAATGTGATGCGTAACTTTCTGGACGACCTGAGTTATTTACACCTTTTTGCGTAGTACATTCATCTAATAATTTTCTCTACAGCCACACGTTCTATGTGACCAAATTATTTAACTATCTCTTTCATAATCACGTTCACTATGTTAAAATTCTAGTTGTTTTCACCATAAGTTCCTCACATCACATTTTCGGTGAAGAGATTTGAACTATATAATTCTTAGGGAATTAACTATATTTAAGCATTAAATATATAGTAATTAATTGATACACAATATATTATATCAGCCTAGCATTATTGTCCCAAATTACATGCACTATCTATGCTAATTATTAATTCGACCATACCTGTTTTTTTAGCACATATAAACGCCTTCAGGATTTTATTTATACTGAATAAAAGTTAAATCTCAAATCTGGAGTACAACCTTTTTCGATTGGATAACCTTGTTCCTAATACCCAAAATTATCTTATATTTTTGATAATTAGTTATAAAAAAATCGTTGGTTTCTTCATTATCTATATGTAGCAGTGGCGTGCCGTGACCTTTGTCTGGAGTCTAGATAATCGCGTTTTTTCAGAAAAAATACGTTTGATAGAGAAATAGCAAACATAATGAACCTTTATTTATAAAAACCACATTTTTCTAGCATGGCGTGACCGTGCAATTTTTTTTTATTTTTTTTTTTTATTGTTTATTCCAGATCATCAGCAATGCAAAACCCGCCACGTTAAAGCCTTACAATATGTAGATAAGTACAAAATGTATATTTCTAAGTTGTGAAATTGACTAAAATAATCTTTAATGCTCTCCCTTTCTTCAATATTTCATAAAATATATTCCTTTTAAAAATAAAAAAATGTCATATCTTTAATGTCAAAATAATTTGTTTCGTAAATAATTGAAAAATTCAAAATTATTTCCAGTCGCATTCCGTGCCTAATTTCGAAGGACTTATTTCAATAAACTATAAAATAAATACAGACTTAACTAAGATGTTCTTCGGATTCTAATATGCAAATGAATTTCGCGGTTATTTCAGTCCACGTTGTGATATTCGCAATAAAATTCAAATTCAATTATCACACAATTAACAAATCGGGCAATTGGCATTGCTAAAAGTGAAAGCATTTTTTCTTTATAAATCTACTAAATATGGTGGTACGTCACTTTGTCTACTAATCTGCTCTAATTTATAACAAACTATTTTTATTTGTTTTGGCGTCATATTGATACGTGGGCATACAATCTTGTTAAGGATATTTCTGTAACCAACAAGTATATAATTAAGTTACTTATGCGCCTAATTGATTCGTTCAGTTTGACGTGCATAATAATTAGGACGTGAAACTGGTAATTTTACACTTTAATTGGCTCCCAAATTAATATACAGGGTGTGACAGGACGTACCTGACAGACTTTAATCAGTGAAGTCGTTTTGGTCTCCGGCTAGAAGTTTTTAAAAAAAAAAACAAAAAATATGTTTTTTTTTTCGCGAGACGCTAACGATTGGAATTTTGGGCCAAACCTCTAAAAGTCCACCACAGCACTATATCTTACTGTCCGATACTGCGGGAAATAGGCAGTGCGTACTGCGTACAACGTGGTATTAGTTTTATTTATATTTTTTAATTTTGTAACGATATTTTATTTTTTTACATTTTTATAAGAATATATTTGTATGAAAAATAGATGTTGATTATATTCGTAGTCCTCCTTACTGCGAAATCATGTGCTGAGGGGGACTAGATTTTGGATAATTTTCATCGACTTCTAGGGTTTGACTTCATATTTTGGGTAAAGTTTTCCAGAAATTTCTACGACGATGTTTTAAATAATATGCTAGTAAGTTCTTTATCCGATAGTTCCTTAAGCCAAGAATTAATGTCCTTAATGTAGTTATTTTTGGTTTTAATTTGTTTGATACGAAGCGCATTATTCGAAAGCTTAATTTTTATTCCAGCTAAGAGATAACAGACATTCGATAACAGATATTATTCAATAATAGAATGCTACAATTTCAAAGACACTTTCTTTAATTTTTGATTTTGATAACGTAGTTAAGTTAGTTGATGGATACTGCAAGACTGTACGAAAAGTTAGCTAATGAAAGAGAAGGAAGTACAACATGAATAAACAATACAAGCATTCCAAAGCTAAACAAATACCAGACCATTGACCGTGAAAATCTTATATACTTAAAGATATCCGGAAAAGAACAATGATTTCAAAATTTCGTCTTCAGCGTCTATTTTTTGTATTGTCCACTTTTAGTGGTCTTTATTTATTTGATGTATTTATTGACACAATCAATCGAGGATGTATCATTGTGTTTACTTTCGACAATTAAGTGAGGCCATCCGTGTTTACAATAAGTTAGACATCAAATTATCCATGAACCATGAGTGATCGGTGACTCAAAACGTTTGCAGTTTGCAGTCACGGTTAAACACTTCGCAACCGAACTAGATCCATGAAATGCTGCATATTCGACACAGACGATGCGCAATCATATTTTTTTACTAGTACAATTTGTTTTTACAACTGTTTCCTTTCTTTGCAGATCTTCGCGCATCAGTGAACAAGAAAGCCAAGTTGAACTAGGAAAAAATATACGGCGAAATGGCTTTCAAGATGATGAACAAGTGTAAGGTGGCGTTCACGGTGAGTTTATTAAACATTTAACATACTAGAAAAAACACAACGTGAATCAGTTTATTTTCTCTCTGATTCCTGTCGCCCTGTCTCTCAAAGTTGTTTTTGGTAGACACTCGAAATGTTATGATTTTTATGAGCAGTAGTAGTTGATTGAAGCGAGAAACGAGAGAGATCGCGGGTCTGCTTTTCTTCCTACTTTTGATTTGACATCTCGGGTCAGAGGTTTAATCCGTAAAAAGTTTTCTTTTTTATTCATACAAAAATTTGTGATGGGCGTATTCGAGGTATTTATTGCGAAATGATCGATTATTTCGTAGATTATAATAATACTTAAATGAAAATAAATTTTTAGATTCTAAATAAAATATATTTTTTTAATAGCTCTACATAGGAGGTCTTGAGGAAAATAATTTCCGTATGGGCTTATGTCATATTTGAGTATGGTGTGTGTGTGGGGGGGGGGGGGGGGTCTTTTTATGGAAAGAAAGGAGAGGAAGTTCTGGAAAAAAAAATAATTTTCGAATTCGTTAGTTGGAATCTGAGGGTCAGGGTGTCCAGGAGTGACGGACGCATGAATCCATCCCTCCCACTGTGGTGTGAGGCGATGGGTCGAGAGAGTCGAGTTGGAGAAGATCTCTTACGATCCGGTCCACCGCGCAGTAGCACGTAGCACGCAGTGGAAGCATCCGCCGCCAAGACCTGGACAAATCCTCATCCCGTGAACCCGGGCACTCCTGTTAAGTCACCAAACATAGCGAACCACATAGGGTGACCTATGGCAGAGGTGTTGGTTATCCAATAAATGGATCCGTTTTTACCAATACCCGCCTCCTTAATTGTATTTTTATTAAATCATATAATTTGAAATAACATGAATCTTCTAGAATAAAATAAAAATAAATATAAAAAAAACGCAATAAATGGTGTTTCCGTCTGTGATATCGATTTTTATTCGAAGTTTAAAAATCTTTAAACCCCCTTTACTTCTCACTTCTCATAGTGCTTTGTATTTTTTCATTTGTATTAAAAATATTTATAAAAACAAGTTACTTCAATCTCACTTCATACAAGTGTTGTTATGCTCTGAGCCCGGCGCAACAAACTCTGTAAACACTTCAAATTATTTAGTATGTTAATGAGCGTGTTAAAAACGTTAAGTTCTAGTATAAATTTCGCTAAATTAGGTAATTTATGATGACAGCATAAGTAGATACAGCACATTGCACCTGTAATACGTGAAGCTGATAGTATTACCTCTTACCTAATAAGATTTATAGTGGTGAGAAAAACTAATGTAACGAGTTTATTTTGTTTCAATTAAGAACCCACTATGCGGTTCCCTACAGCGACGGCATTCGTCCATCAAAGTAATGAATATTAACCAAGTAATCAGATGTGAATATGTTTAAATTGAGATCAGGAAATACTTCTTCGCCGTATATGTAACTGCAAACATGTGAAGTACCAAAACATCGAATCGCAGAAATGATAAATAACGTTGTGAAACCTGTCGCTCTTTCATGACATTTTTCTGTTTGAAACTGGGTTTTGGGTATGGCGCCTTTGTAGTTTAAGACAATACGATACTTATTAAACCCACTGTTAGTGTGTTAATCTGTATATTTAGTTGGTTTCTAATAGAACAATAACACCCATATGTCAATTATTCCATTTTAAACACAATATATCATTAACAACTCAACTGAGGACCGAAGGCTGACAAAAAATTGATTCGATATTTTTATTCAAAGCGAATGCACCATGTTGTACTTAACTCTATGTGGTTTGGACAAATTGCAATTATTGCATTATTGAAGCACTGTAAAGCCGACAACAACTCTCACCAACTCTCGTTTTTTTCTCTGTATATACAATAATTCATGACAGTTAAAAACATCTAAGAGCTTCGGCGTATAAGCAATATAAGCATACTTATTAAGACGATAGACTTCGCTTTTCGGCCCATACAAAAAGGACGCCCGGGAAAAAACACTTTTCTACATCGAAAATTGCACAAAATGAATATATTTTTTTTATATTGCCTTCTAGAGGGTGAAAACTATGTCGGTATGTTTTCGAATTTTTGATACGTTTCGTATTAACGTAAACATTCACTGTCAAACATGTACGATTTATCAAAAAATATTATTTAAGGAAAAAGTGCTGCTGACGCAACTCTCATAAAGAATTATAAAATTATAAAAAGCTACCGACGTAGCTTCTTCTTTCCAAAAAATATATATTTTTTAAAATTTCAATTTCGTGAAAGTTTCGGTGTAGAAAAGTGTATTCTCCATAAACCCCTTTTCGAGCGATTTCTGTAGGTAAATTTGAGCGTTGTCTCATTCGCACATTTCGCATTCGCATGTATTGTAAGTGTTCGTGATCTTATTGTGAGCGGGACAGAATGACAGACGCGGGTGTTCCGCGTGTCGTTTAAAGTCTAGCCTCTTAATTATTTTATTTTTAGAACGATGTGTACCTACATATTTCAAAAACATTTAACGTTATTAAGATCTAAAGCTTTAGATATTTGCATTGTACATATTAAGTTTTAATGCGATATTGTAATTTCTTGCTTGTTTGAGCAACACGAACGCTGCATACAATATTTTATGAGAGTCGCCTAAAGCTCTTTTATTAACATTGTCTGTAAGGTCTAAACATTATAACCTTTAAATCTATAAAACATTCACTAAGCTTCATCTAGTTTAATACAATCTTAAGTGCGATCCTTAAAATATGCACATCAATAGCTCATTCTTTATAATTTACAGCCTAAGTGAGCCCAGCAGCCTTCGCTTTGTAATACCACTCCTACGGTATTGAAGGCGAGGCACTCTTCAATAATTTTGATGAAACAACCTTGGCAATCGTAGGAATTTAGATTAAGTTCCCTTGTTACAGTGGTACCAAAGTTGTATCCGGATTTACATAGTCACACTTCCCGAATGCATAATGAATAATGTCAATGATTTATTTTTTATGTGCTCTTGGGCATTTCCGAAAAAGGTTGAAAATATGCTAAACGATGTGTGGTACACAACAATACCTACAATAAACATATCACACAGTAGAACAAAATATTATTGTGTATGCATAGTTACTATAATGAATAAAATTTTGAACTTGCCTGAATTTGTTGTACTGTAACACAGTTCGTATATGTGGAGTTAGTTACTGTCAATTTGTTTGTTTTTTTTTTTTTTTTTTAATCTACTTCCCATTCCGGGGCGCTTCAAGATTCTAAGACCCGATTTTTATATATTTGTCCAATCAACTGGACGATGTTGTTCCTATGGTTAACAGTATAGATAGCCAGGGGATCTCTTACTTTATTACCAGGGGATCTCTTACGTTATTTGTATGTGAGTATCTGTAAATTATTACGGTTTTAAAATCGTGTAATAAGAATTATCACATACCGCAAAATGTTTATACACAATTCTAAGGGGTTGGCTTCTAATACCTTTAACACTTTCTTTATAAAAGCAAGTAAATTAATTCTTGGTTTAATTAGCTTCTCATTATTATCTCATCGCCCTTTCTCTTGTAAATTATTCAAACGGGTAAATGCATTATTATTCAGTGAAACTCAATGACTGCAATGGCTCTTAAATGATTGCATATAAAATCTCTAATAATTATCATCTTCTCTCGTTCCAGAGGCAAGACAACTGCATTTTTAAACCCGTAAGTGATTAACTGAACCTAAGATCAAAAAGTCATCCAGATTATATTTAAGTCCCATTCACAGACTGATCTATTTAAGGAAGATGCAATTTTGTCTTCCTGATTCGGATTGAAATTGTTTGGAGATTTTCAGTTGCCAATAAAACTCATATGTGAATTGAGCTTTATTAATTGGACTTCTCACATACACGATATTATTTTTATTCATGTTTTAGTTGAGGAAATCATATTTCATGATTGCATTAAATTTAAACTGCTTTAAGTAAGTTGGTACTATCAAATGTACAATGTCGGCGCTTCGGGGCGGTGCGAAATTTTTTTGAAATGTATTTTATTAAGGACAAAATTAATAAACTTCTATTTAGTTCATTCAAGTACAAAATCCAAGGGTGTGACTGCGTTGAAAATCTTATACTTAAGTCAAATAATATATCGATGTATACTAGTGATTATTGCAAAATTCGTATAGTTATCTAAATCGCATTTCTATAATAATATATGATGTGAAGAGGAAGACGTAATGATCAATCGATTGTTGCGAAGGTCAGTGCTAAGTGTTGCAGGAGACATATGAAGACGAAGGTAATGGTGACCCACAACCTACAACCACAACATTAAATGTCGGAAATGGTGAGATTAATCGTTTTGGTTTCAAAGATGGCATGATGATAATAATGACGCTTTGGAGTTGCAAAATATAATTTTTTCATGTTAAAATAACCATGTCAAGAGTCAGAAAAATAGAAGAGTATGTATGAATGTGAATGAGGCAAAGAGTGTGTGCCAAGACCGAGGTGTTTGGCGGTCCGTCCTCTCTGCCTACCCCTGCGGGGAAACGGCGTGATGGTTAGTTAGTTAGTTAAGATAACTAGAAGTAACAACGGTAAAGCATCTTCACTGACAGAAAATCTGTGTTTGAAATTATAAAAGATTTGTTACATAAACACAATAGGTTTTGTTTTAAACATAATTGTTTTTACAATAATTACTTTCTCCCACCGTTGATTTTTGATGTTATATTTTTGTCTATGCTTACGAGACTAGCTTATTGGTACATTCTTATATGATGACTTAATTTTCAACTTTTTATAACATAATATATGATACTTTTTGTGTCATAAATCATAACCTTTGCTTCTGAAAAATTTAGATAATATTCATAAAGCGGGTATTACCAGAGATTATCGGAAATTAGTCCTTTTTAAATCAAATTCTAGACGCATTGACTCTTTTTTACAAAAAAAAATATAAAATGATTTTGAAAGATTGTTATTTTTTCTGGTAAAAGAATTTTTTAAAATTTTGAAAAATTAAGTTTATTTTTAACATACAAAGGTTATACCGTAGGTCGTTGGCAGATTTTTTCAATTTTCAAACGACATATTGTATTATACAACACAAATTTCAAATCATGTAATCATACAACAAAATAAATCTGAGTGTTTTGTGATGAAAATATTAATAAACATAAAAAATATTTTATATATAAAAATATTCTAAGATTAGAAAATATTCTTAGATTAGAAAACTTAAAAAGAGTGTACTATGCAATTGTTCAATCTATATTGCAATATGGTATTATTGGTTGGGGAGGAACTTATAATAATATTTTAAATCTACTCAAAATTGTTCAAAGATTGATAATTAAAGTAATTTTGAAAAAACCATCCAAATTTTCTACTGAAATTCTCTTTTCGATATTCAATGAACCTACAATAGACAAAATATATAAAAAATATTCAATTCTACAAATTTACAAAGAAGTACAGTTAAATAACTTACCATTCCCTTCATCAGCAAGATATCAGAATACTATCAAAATCCCTAAATTTAGTACAAAGCACACACAAAATATTTATCTCTATCTAGGTATAACATATTATAACAAACTACCATTATATCTGAAAGTTATCGAAAATATTCAGGAATTTCAACAAAAATTAAAAAAATACCTAAAACTACTATAAGAGTCCATATCTCACTATTATTATTATTTCTTTCAAATCCTTTATTGATAAATCTTGCATTTTCTTAATTATCCCTTGTTTTTTGCCATATTGTATTATTTACTTTCACACATGATATTATA
Source organism: Limnephilus auricula (assembly GCA_951813805.1). Taxonomy (NCBI): domain Eukaryota; kingdom Metazoa; phylum Arthropoda; class Insecta; order Trichoptera; family Limnephilidae; genus Limnephilus; species Limnephilus auricula. The sequence goes on from OX638390.1 coordinate 29,864,724, forward strand.
TAATTGAACTAAAATTATCTCACCAAACACAAGAGCCTTGTCTCTTTATGGTCAGGAAAAGCTATTCTTATCCACTATTCTACCACTCTATAAAATGTAAAAATTGTGTATTTATTGTAAAAAAAAAACCTTTAAATATTAAATAAAAAAAATCTCAGTTTTTCTATTTATTTAAGGGCTTGCAAACTAAAATATTTCAGATTTTTTTACACTCTTATTTTGTGTAGACATTATTGAAAAATCATAAATACTTATGGTCAAAAAATACTTACAAGAAGTACACGATATTCAATAATTTATCATCGTGCGTTTTGAGCATTTTTATTGCTTTCTTGAATGTAGGTATATATAAAAGCAAGTTTTGAATGAAATAAATCGATATGAAATTTTTAATTTTAAAAATTTGATACGGATAATTTTTCATTTATTTTTTCATAGTGAGTACCTCACAGGAGTCCCAACTGCTCCCGTCTGGAGCCAGTGAGACTATGGCATTCCCAATTAGGGTATGTTGTGAGGCTGAAGGTAAGTGAGGAAGGGAAGGAGATGGGGAAGAGGAAGGTGGGGAAGTAACTAATTATTTAGATCTAGTCACTAAACACGGCTAAAGCCATTTCAAGCAACGATTCAATTCTGAATGGTGGTCTTACACACTAGGGCGATACTGATAGTATCTTCCACTCTGGAACGTGCCGCAAATATAGTATATATTATTTTTAATTAATTAATTGTGAAATAAAACAAATTAATCAAATAAAATTTATTTGAGCACGTCGGGTTCGAACCCGCGACCTTCGGAATGTGAGTCTAGAGCGTTACCACTGGCCTACCCTGGCCGTAGTTAGTAATAATCGATCTTTCTCATCGGAACCTCCCTGTACAGTTGCAAGCATTTTTAAACTTTTATTCTCAGCCGCTGGTCAATGACTCTTAATAGTGATTAATCAAAGACGATTGAAAATCTATACTTTGTAGAAAACTCTCCCAGAGGTCTGGCATCACGAAAATGGTACTATTTCTCATTCGAAGAACAATGGAACTATTTTACGTTTGCAACTTGATTTACATCACGCGCTATGGAGCTTTGAAATATTCTTTTAACGGTCGAAAGTAATCAAAATTATTTATTTCATATACATGTTTAATAAGTAGAAAGGTTTCGTAAAAAGGTTATACAAAATTGTGATTGGTATATTATATTCTCTAAACTAACTTACTCTCTGTAATTCACAGGACGATAAAAAAAATGTACCTACTTATTTCATATTTCGTTATTTCCTTATAAAAAATTCATTCCATTATTAATTTTTAAAGTGACTAACGCCGTTCGTCCATGGAGCTGCGTTCAAGCTACGCGATCGCCGCTCGTCTGTATTTTCCATACTAATATTAGTGTTTGAAAACGCCGCTAGGTGCTACACCAGCAAAATAGTATGACAGGTAGCGGTAGCGTCGCTTGTAAGTAGCTACGTGAACGATGGGCATTAGTCTATTTTCTAGAGTAAGTAGATATGTATGTATATGTGTGATCGGTGTTTCATTATTTTTGGCACACATAAATAAGAGTGATTTAACGAATTTCGATACTCGTGAGAAAACAGATAACACCATCTTAATAACGATATAGATAATTACCAGGAAAACAGCGTTTAAAGTTTGTCTTAGGGATAAAGAAATTCATACCTAATAGTAAATATTTATAATGGGTAATGCACTTAACTGCACAGGTACATGATGTGGAAAGGTGAAAGTTGTGTGCAAATAATTGCACTGATCTCATGAAAAGAAAGAGAATTTCCTAAGACAGTAAGTACTTTTAGCCATTAGACAGGGCCGGGAACAATGTAAGAAAATTGTGCTGGGTGAGAAGAAAGATTAAAATCAATTTTTTCATTCAATTCATTTTAATTTGTTGTGAATTATAAATACTAATCTTTTTCATAATAAAAGTAAGTGTTAATATTACGTATGAAACCAAACAAAAGAAACCATAAACTACTGAAGGAACTTTATTTCATTGTATTCACATAGGTATGCACAATTATGTAACCCATGGCTTTATATTTGATCAATCCATGAAAATTTTCTGATTAAGAAACTGTATGTTTTTGAAGATATTTAAAATGATTTTTTATGGAAGAAATTTATCATCTCTTTTTAGAGATGATAAATAGAAAAAATTATTGCTCCGCTATAAAAAAATTCGAGCAAAAAATTGTCTTGGTACAAACCATGGTAGTTGTATCTAGGTATGAATCTATATCACGAAAACATATCACGAAAAAAAACATCTATTTAGATTTTGTTTTAGAGATACTCAACGTAATTTTCCAATTATTATTGAGAACTGTTACATTACTTAAAAATACAAAATTAAAAATTCAATCTATTAAGGTACCTACTAAATTAAGTTTTAAAAAATAAACAGTTCGGTAGATAGGCTTTTCGACGTGTTATTGCCTACATTATATATTACATAGATAGTTACAATAAATTTTAATTTTCAGCGGAGCATGAGATATCCAATTTGAATATAATATATTTATGCAAAGTTTGCACCATTTAATAGATTCAAGATGTATTGTAAGAACTACATTAAGCAAGTGAAAATATAGTAAACATAATAAATTTACAAATTGAAACTCATAAAATATATATTTAAACTTTGATGTACAAATTACTAAATTAAATTAAATAAATAAAGATATTGGGTCACCCTATCCACGAATAACACATTATTTACAATTAACTTCGTCCATCTTTCTTATCTTCGCATCGAAGCAATGTTTTCTCTTTTGAAATAAATATATACATGTACAGAGGAATACAAGTAGCCATTACAAAACGCAATTAACATATCTACTTTAAATTCATTTATTTCCTGAAAATAACCATTAGAAACCAGAATTCAATATTATCTGATCGATGAACTCTATATGATATTGTTCCTAGGTTGAGAAGGTCAAAAAAATCCAAAGTCGTTTAGAAGCAATTTATGTAACTCAAAATTATTGTGCAGTAAAATTTATCAGAAGTCAACAATGGACCCTTTACTTATCTTGATAAGCCCGGAGAACAGCAAGTACAAAGAAAAGAGATTCTTTATTTCATTTCAAAACATGCGTTACGTAAAAAAGGGAAGCCGATAAAAAATACTACAATGTATAATATATATTTAAACAAGTTCGAGTTAGTTTTTTTGTAGTCAAAACAAGTTGTTGAAGTGTCAATTACATGTTGGTTTTTTATTCAATTTATGAATAACTTTAAATTGGACATTGAAAAACATAAGGTTACGACTGGAATGCTAATACAAAACTAAATGATATGATAAGTACGATCGACGGCGTACAAAAACCGTCGTGCAAATTTTTTCGCATGGCATGTTCAAAACGCTATAAGCATAAAAGAACAACTAGGAGTGTAAACAATTGAAGCTCAAATATAACATGTTCTAGAATTACCCGGCATGGGAAAATAGCACATGGCGTCTAAAGAATTTGGCCAAAAACGCAATGCTGTGTGTCATTTTAATGTATATAATAAAGATAAGGGTCGGTATTTCAATATCCATAAACAACTACCTGAGTGCATTCTGCAGTAATTTACGATAATGTTATAAGTTCGAGGAACCGATTGTTGCTATCGGAAAGAATTCCTGCTGTTTTATGTATACGATAATATTATGTTTGTATCAGGAAGAATTCCTATCCTCATGCGGTGACCAGACTCGTGGCGAGCCACGACAACCCTTGACAAGTCCCACGTGTGTGGTCAGACCGCGTGCCGACGCCTGCCAGTGCGTGCCATAGCTTGCCGTTGACCCGGGACCCGGTGGATATTTCGGCCACCAAGCGACAAGCTCGGAAAGCTTCAGTATAACTTATGAACTGGCCCGGTGCGGTCGCCGTTTTTGCTCCGTGCGGTTTATCGTAAATTGCGATAAAATGTAAAATATATTATTTTTATGTTACAGATTTTTAATGCACTAGTAAAATTTATTACGACTGGATCTACACAATAGCCCTAAATAATATTTTTTTTAAAGATTTATTATTTATTACAAGTTTTTTTTTTTAATTATTGAATATCTCTTATTTATAATAAATAATAACTTTTTTAAGGTTATTCCCTATGTAAGTTTAAAGTAATTAATAAGACGAGTGATCCTGGGTTCGAGTCCCAGTCTTAATTTGGAAGGCGGGAATGGGTACCGCAGCCCCGGGAACCATCTATTGGATAACAAACACCTCTGCCATGGGTCACCCCAAGTAGTTTACTACGTTTGGTGACTTAGCAGGGGTGTACGGGTTCATGGGGTAAGGTTTGTCTAGGTCTTGGCGGTGGATGATATAGACACACTGAACCCCAGATTCGTACCCAACCGTCATTCCTTATTCCTTCCCAGAACTTATTTTCCATAAAAATACCCTCCACATAGCATCCCCAAAGATGACATAGGGAAATTATTTTCCTCAGGGCCTCCTGTGTGGACATAATGTAAAAAAGGGTGCGCCGTTACCTTTTAATTTTTTTGTGTGTAGTTCTCTTTCATATTTTTGTTTAGATTTATTATAAAATAAAATAAAATTCTACGAAGAGATAACACACGAATGAACAAAATACTAGAATTTAAAATAAATTATCTGGTACGGTTTCTGTAAATTTGAATCATCCACCATCTCTTTCGGCGAACTCTTCGTTTTTTTTTTAAAATTTAGTACAAATAAGTTAGGGCAAATGTGACAGCCGATGTAGTTGCCTCGATGTCCGCCATGGCGCTCCGAACGCAATGTAGAACTCGCAAGCTTATGCACGAGTGTGGTCACGAATATTTGCGTGCCATAGCTTGCCGAGTCGTGCCACGAGCGCGCTCGGCACGTATGAGGCCGTACCATCAGGTTTATCGGTCATATAAGTGAACAGTCTGACTCGTAAGTTCATGTTATCCTTTTCTGTTCCGAGTTGAAACGAATTGAATCGAATTTTGAAACGAATTGAATTTTTTTTCTTTAACCTGATTATGTTTATTAAGGGTACCAAGATATTTAGCTTATTGTCGTTGCAGTTAGGAACTATAGAATTTGTTAGATATTATTCATTCAGCATCACCAGTTCAAGAAACAATCTAGATTTAAATGTTCACTCGTTTTCATTTTTTCATTTCAGTTCACCTGTTCGTAACAACCTTAATGATTTTGAAAATGAATTACCTAACTGTAACCACCAGCAGGAATAGCTTTACATTAAATTAAAACACTATTGTATACAAACACTTTCGCCGTGAATTGATTAAACAATTTGCTCGATGCTTCCGCCGCTGTTAACTCACAATACAAACTAGTTTAATGTTTCTCATAGAACATTAATGAGGAGTAAATAACTAACTGGACAGAAAACACGAGCGCTGGTTACCGGAAATCAGGCAACCTGCTTTCGACGGCTTTTCAGTTGTCACCCTAATCCAACAAATATTTCAGCTGCAGTGTAGTAATAACAATGAACGTTTGTCACCGAATATATCAAAGTCTTTTTTTGTGTTGGCTAGAAAATCATTTTCTCTCTACCCGTTTAAGGCTCCAAAGATTAAGACGGGCCGGAAATGTGCACCGAATGCCGAGCACACGAGTACCGAAGAAGGTTATAGCAGGACACCCGGGAGGTAAACGAATGGCGGGCAGACCTAAGCTGAGATGGCATGATGATGTCAGTAAGGATGCCAGAGGACTATTCCATGTAGTAGATTGGAAGACGACGGAGGCTCATGTTGAAGAAGGCCAAGGCTCGAAATGGGCTGTAGCGCCATTGAAGAAGAAATTCATTTTTGTCGTTGGCTAGAAAATCACACTCTCTTTCCCTTTGGTTAACTATTGGTGTGGTGTACATTCTGATGATCGGAGTTTTCAATAAGAGCGATTGACCAGCAGCTGAGAATAAAAGTTAAAAAATGCTTGCAACTGTACAGGGAGGTCGCAATGAGAAAGATCGATTATTCCACTTATCAAATTTTTAAAATTAAAAATTTAATGTCTATTTATTTAATTCAAAACTTGCTTTAATATATTTAATATATACCTACATTCAAGTTAGCAATAAAAATGCTCAAAACGCACGATGTTAAATTATTAAATATCGTGAACTTCTTGTGAGTATTTTTTTTATCATAAGTTTATGTAATTTTTCAATAATGTCTAAACAAAATAAATATATAAATAAAAATTTAAATATTTTAGTTTGTAAGACCTTAAATAAATAGGAAAAACTGAAGTATTTTTTTCACAAAACACGTTCTCGGATTTATTTTTTAATGATTTTAATTTAACGAAAATTAAAATTCTGAAAACTGTGTTGACTAGATTGTGTATTGATTTATTTTGTTGTATGATTTTAAATTTGTGTTGTTGATAGATCTATCGTTTGAAATTTGAACCAATCTACCAACGACCAACGGTATAACCTTAGTATATTAAAAATACACTTAGTTTTTCAAATTTTTTAAACTGCGTGTACCAGATAAAATAACAATCTTTCAAAATCAATTTATGTTTTTTTGTAAAAAATAGTCAATACGTTTAGAATTTGATTTAAAAAGGACTAATTTCCGATATTCTCTGGTAATAAATACCCTCATAATACTTGGGTTCGTCAGAGTGCCCGCCTGTAGAACGAATATGATCTTCGTAAGCGTTCGGGTGTTAGACCCAAACGTTTCACAGTTGTCTCTATCATCTACTACTATCAATGACACCTACTGAGAAAACCTTAAAACTACGTATAACTACACGTACTACATCTATTTTTCACATTTTAGTTTACTTATTTTTAGAACATCTATGGCTCTAAAATACTAATTTATCGTAGCCGCCTCAATGACGATTATTATGCAAGATTTTGTCTATCTGATAAAAACGATATAATTTAAACATACCTGTTAATAATAAAAAAACAAAAATTTTCGAAGGTCAGTGATCGCCTAGTAAAGTGTGCATAAAAAATAGATGATCGTAGGTACCTGTCGAATCTAGTTTTCGCGTCCTCGAAAAAAAGATTATTTTAGGCAGTTCAACTTTTAACTGATCATTGGGTGTTGATGTTGCTACATTTTTGGTGTATCTTAAACGAGAACATCTGGCATGTTTTAAATATTCAGCTTAATCTCATTTAAATTTAATCGTAATATTGTTACTTACGTTAGAATGAAGTCTGTGGCGGAGCGGTGAGGACCTTCGGCTATTGATCCAGTGGTCACGGGTTCCATACACTGTACCTTCCTAAATGTATAGGAAGATTTAATTAATTTCACAGGGGTTTTCTCCTTTTTTCTCACTGGTTTCTCAAAAATTTTCTAACCAAATGAGAAACCACCTTTGCTTGATTTTTGTTTTGTTTTGGTTTTCTAGATTCTTGTATTCCGTGATGCGTGTTTATATTTATTCATTGATAAATTTACTATTCTTTATAATAAATGGAAAGGTGTTCTCTGCGCCACATAACATTACCCGGCTATTACAATCTTTGAGGTCTTATGGGTAGGTAGTGAAAAAAACTGTTTTTTAAAAACCCTATAAAATTGACGGTATTTAAAATGGCATTACCCACGATGAACATTAATAATAACTGGTTCTGAATTGCTATGTAATTTACACGTTTCCCTTCATATTTTCCCAATTTCTTATCGCCTAACAAAATTCCTTTATTATCCAAGGTATCACTTAAGGTATGACCGACTCCAGCAGTGGGCAGGAGAGAAAATTAAAACCCAAACATTTTTTCTTTAATATTCTAAAAATGAAATATCGGCTTTTTTGGTCCGGTAGTGAACTCACTCGATCTTTTACAGGATTGCGGATTTAATATAAAATAACCTTTTTATTGTCCTTAGGGACCTAATTGTTATAAACAATTTACGGATTTTTCAATCATTTTTTTTTGTTTTAGCCGTTGTGATTATTATAATTAAATCCTAATGTATGTTCTGACATTAAAATAAAAGGTATTTGCATAAGTTTGTAATAACCAGTAGATACTATTATATACTTGTTATTTATTTCCCACACGACGAGAAGATTTAAAAAACGATGACTAAATTATTTAAATAACACAAAAGGTAAAATTTTAGCACAATTCTGTTGGTGTTTATCATTCAAGTATCTTTGACATTGGCTTTATCTCCAATATAAAACAGCTTTCATCATTCAATTATATGCAAATAATTCGCAACCTTCGCTATCGTAATAATTTATAGAATCCGATAAAAATGAAGAAATAATGAAATATTCTTTATCACTTTATCAATATTGTTACCAAAAATATATTCTTGACTAGATGATGTTAGAATTATAGAGAACATTTTTAAGATGGGATTTTTTCATAAATGCGACTCGAAAACGCAAAATGAAATTAATTTTCGAAAATCACATATTGTAAACCTACTGTATTATAACTTATTCACTGGAGCGTTAAGACTAAAAAATAAAGTTGTGCACTGGAGATGGATGGATTGGATTCGCCCCCCGCCCATTTAAAAAAATCATAAAAAAATAAAAACCATTTAAAAATAAGCCAATGAATTTACCTGCGTTTAATCATTTATGTTAAGTTTGTAGGTTTTGTACAAAAAAAAAATCATTAAATGCAGAAATTGCAGATTGTTAACAGAAATCGTTGAAAATTGTATTTATTACTATACAACATCCGGCCGCGGGAAGATTGAAATATATTCTAATTAATTTAAAATTGGGAGCCCACATTGTGGGGTTCAAGTGTAATGGGGCCAACAGACCTAACTATAAAAGCTCAAGCGTTATTTGGTTTGGCGTATTTCGGCATATCGGTTGCCGTACATTCCGAATGGGAATATATGACGAGCGATATGCTAAAGTAAACCAAGCCAAATAACGCTTAAGCTTTTATAGCTAGGTCTGTTGGCCCCATCAAAGTTGCCCACCCACTTTGTGGGCGCCTAGCGCTTTAGTTGTTCTATTCAGATACGAAGTTGGGCACATGAAATTTAGCTAGAATCTGTTTTCCCGAAGCATTTAGCGACCAGATGAAAAAAAAGACAGAAACAAAGCACTTAAAAAAAGTCCATTGTATTGTTTTTCCTAATAGAAGAATAGGCCACCGTTTTCAATCAGTTTACATAATTTTTCTGATGTTGTATTCGACTTAGTTCAAAACGAAAATATTTTTTTTAATTTGTTACATTAGCTCCACACAGGAGGCCGTGAGGAAAATAATTCCCCTCAGGGCCTATGTCATCTTTGGGGATGCTGTGTGGAGGGTATTTTGAGGAAATGAAGGAGAGGAAGTTCTGAAAAGGAAAAAGGTATGAGGGGTTGGTAGGAATCTGTAGGTAGGAATTCTCTAGAAATGACAAACAATATGAATCCATCCCTCCCACTGCAAGTGCAAGGAGATTCCGAAAGAGTCCGGATGGTAAGATCAAAAGATTTCCCTCAACCAGTCTCTCCCGAACAGGCCTGCCACGCAGCTGGCGGGCCGTTGCATACACCGCCAAGACCCGGACAAACCTCACCCCCATGAACCCCGGGACCCTGCTAAGTCACCAAACGTAGCGTACCACTTGGGGTGACCTATGGTAGATGTGTGTTCCCGGGACGGCGGTACCCATAGCCTCCGTTGTATGTGAAGATGTTTTGAAAATAAATCCACAATTAAAAGGCTGTGTTTTGCATATAATTTATTCTATATGCAAAACACTAATTAAACAAAACAAATATTATTCGAGCCATTATTTAACCCTGCGTGAGTACACGGAGAAAAATCTTATTCTAAAATACGATCATGCATTCGTAAAAACGGTTAAAAACGGGACTGAAGTTCTTACGAACAAATTAACAGTGTTTCAATGTTTATTGGCGGGAAAATATAAGAATAATTTGTTGGTATACGTACGAAATTACGTACACCAACAAATCATCCTTAATTGTTCCCGCCAATATACATTGAAAGCCTGTTAATTTGTTCATAAGAAATTCAGTCCCGTTTTTAACCGTTTTTATGAATAAAATGATCGAATTTTAGAATAACATTTTTCTCCGTGTATATCTTGCGCAATAACGAATTCTGGATTTTAGGTGTTACACTTATATGTAATATGGTTTGACATTTATATTTCATAATAATATTGGTTTTGATAATAATTTAACACATAAATTAGTATCTCTGCGCAGTTATTTTGAAACTAACTCGGTTACCTTTACAGCTCCATGATCTATGGAATTATCTTACTACACCATCTATTGAAAAACGGTAGTTGTTAAAAACAGATAGTGAGATAATATTGTATTGTTGGCTTTACAATTATATTTGATGGGAAACATAAAGATTTATTAAACAGTTTTTCTCTGAAGATTATGATCTTGTTATTATTTTACCACGATTATTGTGATTTAGTTGTTATTTTTTTTACTAGCCGTGAAAAATTTTCGACAAAACTATTTTAATTTGTGTTTATAATTGACCGCCAAACTTAACACCTCAATTTACAATAATTGTTTTGAATAAATACATATCTACTAAAATCTAAGAAGACAACTATAGTATTACAATATCACTCTTTCAAGGCAGTCATAAAAATCATACATCCTTAAAATATATAAAACACCGTAGAAATACTATAATGTAAGTAAGTAACTAGAAAATGTAGGAATATTCTCATATTATATATAAAGTTTTTTTTTAACATTGATGGGTAGGTAGGTACCTACACTTTATATTCTCAATAAATATTGCCAGGAAATATATTCGTATATTGAATAAGCAATTTTTTAGATGTAACTATACTAGCGAAATGCATATGGGTAACATTCTGTCTAAATGGTTATATAGAAATGGCGGCCAAGATGAAACCAATATTTATTACTTATTATATAAACTAAATAATAACCGCGGAAACCGTCGCCATTTTTGTATAACCGTTTGGACAGAATGTTAGGTATGTACTTGAATCGGTATACCAAGCCCTCGTCTTGGGTATTATGTTTAATCATTGATTTAGATACATATTATGAAACCTAATTTTTTATTAATTATTTGAAGGCACACATACCTGACTGTAAAACCTTTTATATTCGTGAAGTTGCTAATCGTAAAATTGCCACAATTTTGAAACTGTCATGTGAAAGTGTCAATAAGAATTTTCTCGAGAAAAATAAATCGTAATCAAATGTTTGAAAATATGCAGACAGGTAGTGTTATGGCAGACAGACAGACACTCGAAATTATAGTGTCAAGTGTAATAACTTGAAGATAACGTCGCAAATTTTATTTTGCATAATCTGTGCGTAATATATTATTGGATAAATTATTTAAATAGTCATTGCTTCATTCTTTATCCCAAATCATACCGGTTACTATAAACTGTCTGGAAACTAGAAATGTTAATAAAAACACTGAACATATTTTCCTTAGTAGTGTGATTTACACCGACAAGATATTAACACTAATTCAGTCGCCAATTTACGTAAGACTATCTATTCCTCTAAGCTAGAGAAATTTACCTTACTTCGGGCACACCAGAAGTGCCCGCAACACATTTCTATTGGTTGGTCTCTTCAGTTTTACAAAAGGCACTCATGATTGTGTATTTTTTCTTATAAATGCATGATTCGTCATCATCAGCTAAAAAATATTGAGCGACGGATGTAACCTTACGTGATAGGTCATGGTAATTTTAGAGAATTTGGATTTGTTCTGACCTTTTGGTAATAAGAACAGAATAGTGATTCTGATGAGGATGGTTTTTATTGTTCAGATTCAACATGTCACTTCCGTGAGATTATGTTTGAACTTTTAAGATTCGAAACTGACAGCTATATCTGGCGAAATAATAAAAGAAAAGCGAGCAGTTACCACAGACTTAAACTGGTAACGAAAATAGATAATTTTGTAACTGTTGGGCAAATTAGTACTTGGAAAAGAGAGAAACTTCTATTGCATAAAAAGCATGAAATGAGTGGGTATTAAGAGATCACAAAATATTGATTTAAGTTTGTCTACATAGCTATATGGGTCATCTTCCATATACCACCTTACCTCTTACGCAATCAGCCTCTGGGTTGATTTCCACTTGGTCATGATTTTGGCCGGGGTTGGTTTTTGATGACCCTAAAGAATTGTGACTTTAAGAATACCTTTTCATTGTAATAATTCTGGGACCGCCGCAGAACAAAATTCAACAATAAATTGTTTGCATACTTTTGGCAATAAATATGATAAAATCGATTACACCTGTAATCTGGCCTCATACAAAAGATGCATCAAACAAAATTTTTCTTCTAGTACCATGTAAACATAATAATCATGTAAACATAATATGCTTACCGGTACTTGCACTCTAAAATTATCAATTCATTAGAAATCACAGGTACCTTACTTGTAAAATTTATTGTATCGGCTGATATTTATAATCCATAATAACTACCAATTAATTATTTTATTTATTAATTTTTTCTTTGCTCCTGTGAGAATTTCTTACTTTTTATAGATAATTTATATTTAAATCTTTGTACCTACCTTTAAATGATATCTTATATTTCTACATTTAACTTTATTTTTTTATTATTTCATTCTCACTTTTAACAATTTATGTTTGCTTAATACTTCATAGTTTGTACTTTACCTTACTTACTACATACTTTTTACCTTTTTTCTTTTATTTAACTTACATTTATACTGTTATTATTCATGTTGTTGTACTATTTATAAGTTATGTCAATTATGTTAATGGCACATGTTGTGCCGAATATGTGTAAAGGCGTTCCGTGTTCGATTCCTCGGCTGGCTAAGTCCTCCATCACAACACAAGCAACATCTTCCGCTTAGTGTAGTGGTAGTATGAGATTTTCAAATGTTGTTGGGTTATTCTTAACCCGGGAATGTTTGTCTTTCTTTAAAAAAAAAAAAAAAACATAAATAAAATAAATATCAAAAAGAGGAGAAATCTGTTTTCTGAAACTGCAAAATTTCTTAAATAGTATAGTATAGCTCTGGCATCATAAAATTTTCACCTTTTTTATTAAAATTTTTTAGGGCCAGTGTTATATTTTTAGTTCGCAACGCCATTTCAACAATGAGCTATAGAGTTTTGAAATATCAATTTAAAAGAAAGAATGATTTTTTCCTTACCGTTACTATTATTTTTTGCATTACAACAAGGCTGTCCAAAACGTTATCTCAAGAACAAGGAAGTTCTACACTCAACACCCTAAAAGCCATTAATCTCAACACAGGTTTTGACCGTGAGAATCTAAAAAATTCATCTGATATCACTTTCTTACACATTGGGATATACCCATTTAAAAAAATCAACTGTTTACATAATCCAAACTGCAACAATTTTCTTCTTTAGCGAAGAGTGATTGTTGGTTTTACACTTGCATCATTTTTTCCTCATTAGGTACGCTTCAATCTTAAATATACAAAGTTAAATAAAATAAAAAATCATTCCCACCGAGAGGCAAAGGTCACCTTTGTCGATCCGAAGCAGGTTATTTAATTTACGGTTGCACCTCGGAGAGATAGTCGTTGCATAACGCTACCAGGCGAGCATAATAATAAAGTTGGTACTCGCTCCCGTGAGATGCCCACAGCATCTATGTGACATCTTGATAACCTTGAACCAGCGGCGTTCTCGCTGGTCACAGAATGTACCATTATACACTAGGAGGATTGGATGAACGTCATGAGATTGAGATGAGCAGGTGACCTTACTGATCTCTTGCAGGTGGCACTCTTGATTCCCAGAACACTCCCGGAGAGTTGATTCCTCTGCCAGTTAATCTCTCGGACATTTGACTCCCAAATAATTATTTCTGTTGTAATTTCTCCCTAGTATATAGAAAGTGTACACAGCCATATAACAAAAGACGACTTTGGTGGGTACTTATATCTGCAGGCGTCCTAAGTAGAAATCCGCAGTAAAAATATTTTGCTGACAATAACCCCATGACCCAGAGGAGTATTCGGAGAAAATATAACAATAACAAGAAATATCAATTAACAAAAGAATATTATCTAATTTTTATTAGAACAAATCTATTTTTATAACTTTTGAACAATGTAATTATATATTTGAGAAAGAAGATAACAGTAATCATATTTAAAAGAGGTAGCTGCCGATAATATGGAAAAAAAATAGTCGAATGTAATATTTTTATTGTTTATTTTTGGGATGTTATGCCGTGTTACGCTAACTCCTTCTTTAGCCAACGTTTCGGACAACATTACAGTATCCATCATCAGGGCAGATGGTGGACACTGTAATGTAATTTTTTATTTTTATTTTTATTTAACATTCTATTTTTACATATTTTAACATTAAGTCCCGTTAAACTGATTTATATCAGTTTGTCAACGGGTTCTTTTAACAATTACTTTTTAGAAAATTATAACAGGTACATAAAATATACACATTATTACATTATATATATATATATTTTTTTTTTTTTGTGTATGCACATTCAACATATCTGCCCTGATGATGGACACTGTAATGTTGTCCGAAACGTTGGCTAAGGATGGAATTAGCGTAACACGGCATAAAATCCTAAAAATAAACAACAAAAATACTTTTGGCCCTGAAAATCTTAAATCATATTTGAATGTAATATTGTTAATTAAGAAATTTAAAATATGAGATTGTCAAATATGACGTTTAAATAAATGGTAACAGTGGCCTCATTGAAATGGCGTTCGTCTCGGTAAGACGAAAAGTTCTGGGTTCGAGTCCCAGTTGCGAACGTTATCTTTTAGTTTTCTGTGACTTGTTCCTTTTCATACTTTCGTTTAGATTATTAGGGTTATTCTTCAATAAAAGTATAATAACTTACCTGCAGGTATGTGCAGTCGGCTTAGGGAATATACCTACCTACCTAGTTATATTATGTACGTAGCATAGCGAATTTTCCCTATACCGACTGCTTATATAAGTTTGTCGCCTTTTGACTTTTCGGCCTTCTATTATTCTGCACACACTTCAGGGGACATTTAGTTATCTTACATACCCTGTAGTTTACATGCTGCGTCTCGGTATGTGACACCAACTGCTTCTTCAATGACATCTTACTTACCCTGAACCGGTGCTCTCGCTGTTCACAGACTGTACCATTACTCATCAGGAGAATAGGGTGAACTGAGAGTCAGCGATAAAAATGATACTTAGAGTCAATATTTATACAATAAACAATGCAATTTCTTTGAACATACAATATCTTGCACATTACGTTCTCTGTACATTCATGTACATTAGATACCTTGTACATTGCATATCTTGTACATTACATACATCATTCCCATTGCCTTGCATTTTACTGGTGCATCCCATAATGTGTTGCCAACAGCATTGTGACGCCTTGATAACTTGAACCGAGGCTGTCGCTGGACATGTTGTAGAATGTAGCGTTATTTACTAGGAGGATAGGATCATAGGATGAACATGTTGTGAAAGAAATATTGATTCTTAGGTGAAACTTCGTGAAAAAATACAAACATCTTAAATTTTTTAAATTTATAAATAATTTTTTTATTTTGTACCTACCCTACATTGGATATTAGTGTAGGTACCCATTACTATATCACATTACTTGTACATTATATAATAACACGAACGAATACCCGGCATGCGGTGCAATGCCACTCAAAAAGTAGTGTTTTATTACCCTCTCCCTCGTACCCCCCCCCCCCGCGACCCCCGCGACCCCCGCGTTCATTCCCATCCCCCTCATAGATTCTCCTCCTACCTCCTTTCCTCCCTGCCGATAAACTAAATGAAATACACACATTTTTAAAAGATTCGCTCTCCCCGTATTGCTAAAAAAATATACCAATTTCATAATGCCAGAGCTCAACTGTATTTAGAAACCTTTGCGGGCGTGCGCACTACAACTCACCAAAGTATCATCGGAACCAGATTAATGTTACAGGAAATTATAAGGGACAAAAAAAGAAACATGATTTTTTTCATAGATAGATGTTGTAATTTATTGACCAAGATAAAATAAACTAGTCCCAGCAAGAGCTCTTACGGACGTCATCGACGTTCGTCCTCTTTCTAAGCGTCTTGTTTCAAACCGAAAAAAGACAAAATACTGGTACGCGAAAATGACGCCACGTACGATCTCTCGCTGGAACTAGTATGACATTGATCACCTTTAATTGATTAATTACCTAGTTCCATACCTTGAATATTCCAATCCATGTAATTAACATATCTTGTAAAATGTACTGTACATTAAGGTGGGTCACGAATGTATGGGGAATTTTTTTTTCTTGTTTTGATTTGTCTAATAGTGATAAAAGGGTGCTAAATGACGATGAAAAATCACTTAATTTTTTTAATAATATTTGGATATCATCTTCTTCCTCCGGATTGACTTTTAAATTTCACATATTAGAGAAAAAAACACCCTTGTTAAATCTTTAAAAGATGTTAGATAAACAAGAAAAAAATGAACAATTTTTCAATAAAACGCAAAATAGAGGGAATGTTTCGAATTATTTACTAAAAACATATATATGAATATAATTAAAATTTTCTCAAGGTAGTTTATTCAAATACCAGCAAAATCCTTCTTACTCTCAAATTTCGGCATTATTTTGCGAGACTCAATCTTCACCTAAATAACACCTTCTCTTGCAGACTTCGTACATAAAGTAAACAAAGGCTTCAATAATAGTCGTTAAACTTTTTTGAACTGCTTGAGTATGACATTGCAGATGCAGAAGAGGCAATCTACCTTCTCCCCCATGAGCTACAAATAATTGAAGATCTTCATCCGATATATTCTACAGTATTGGGAGTTCGGTTACATTTTGCTTCCAAATAATATGATGCACCGAGGTTTATGTTTGGAAGTTGGAACAGCCCTGTTTTACTTAGTTTCTTACTGCGTGCTTTTAGAACACGACGCGCAGCTAATTCTCGGATATGCTTGTGAGGGTCAGTCAACATTGCAAGCAATAAATTTTTGGGGTGTGCGAAGTAACTGTTTTTTTCTATAACTGGATCAATTATAGTTTTTTGTTCAGCTGATAAGTTGATAAAGGTGCTGAGATTAATTACCACAAGTGACGTGCTCCATTTTTACAGGTGGTATGAGTTTTAATGCTAAACTAAGCCGGAGCATACACTTTAATAACGTACGTTTCTAAAATAATAAGATTCTCTGAAGGAGCTTCCGTTGAAACATAAAGACGAAGAATTCGGTTAGCACGCGTAAGCTATTTGGCATGAGACGTTTTTAGGAGATTTGTGGCATAAATCTTCAGGTAATTCCCCCACCGTAACTGCAGATACTATTTTATACAAATATAACTGATCTGTATCCACGTCTTTAGTAAATAATTCATGCAACTCTCCGTAAATTTTCAGAAAATGAACCATAGGCTTTTTTTTCATAGTTTTCCAAAGCTAGTCCTATTGTGCCAGAACATGTTTGAGGTCCAGATGTCTTACCGTCAAGATGTGCGAACAAATTCCGAAATGGTAACTCGTTCATGAGAAGCAAGCAAATTATCCGTTGCAATGGTTTATAACTTTCGATGTGCCGGAGTTTGCTGCAATAAAACCTTAATATATTGAGTCTGGCTCTTTTATCAATGAAATATGCTCTTCAAAGCATCATTCTCTGTATTGCGTCTCCTCCCTTTCCCTGATAAATTAATGTTTTATCTTTCCGGCCATCAAAATATATTGCGGGTTTTTATAAAACTTTGTGTTGTGCCCTTAATATTTCGTCTTGTTTTCTTTCGTTCTCTGCGAAGTTTACTCTTGTCAATAACTGGAATATTAAACTTGATGTCATACAGAACTGCTGGGGAAATAGCTGCCGCTGCCTTATCTGACACTCCATATCTATCACAAGTTTTAGACAGTGTGGAATGATCAATATTGACCGCAGCCTGCTTCTGAGCTTGAGGTACAACATTAGGTTTGAAAACATCTTTACAATCGGATTCATTTGATGCAGAAGACGTGGAAATATCGAGTAGAAAGGTAGTTGGCTTACCTGTGCTTTCCTTTTTAGACGGGCACACCGATTTTTGTTTGAAAAGTTTTCCTTTTAACGGAGTTTTCATTTGTTTTGTTGCAGCGATATCCACGTTTCCTATTATCTCTTTTCGTGTAGTACGTTAGACAGTAGTGAAACTCTATTCATTTACAGGTATTTTTTGATCTCTAGGGCTGTCACATTTACTAAAATCATTGCATTTGCAAGACGAAATATCAAACAGCACTTTACTTTCGCGGCGGAATTCTTCCATTTTTTTCTCCGGTATTAGTGCAATCGGTGCTCCCCCCACCCTCACCTCACGCCTCCAATAATCAAAACCAGGACTTTTTGAAAATGATTTCGTAAATATATACTGTATTTGCTACGGAAGATTACAAAAAAAAAAGTTAAAAAGATTCATGGTAACTTCTATACACACTACAAATAACCTCTAAAATTTAAAATTTTCAAAACTTTGAAGTGAATCCGGAGGAAGAAGATACTATCAGAAAATTTTAAAATTTTAAACACGTCGTTTTGAACCCATTTGACACCCTTCTACTGCTCTTAGAATTTGATATTAATACTTTTTTTTAAATGACCCACCTTACTGTACATACTGTAGACCGTCCGTGGTCGAGTGGTAAGACACTTGACTCCCAATCGGAAGGTTGCGGGTTCGAACCCGGCGTGCGCAAATAAATTTTATTTGATTAATTTGTGTTATTTCATAATTAATTAATTAAAAATAATATATACTATATTTGCGGCACGTTCCAGAGTGGAAGATACTCTCAGTATCGCCCTGGTGTAAGACCACCATTCAGAATTGAAACGTTGCTTAATAATGGCTTTAGCCGTGTTTAGTGACTAGATCTGAATAGCCAGGTACTTTCCCACCTTCCTCTTCCCCATCTCCTTCCCTTCCCCACATACCTTCAGCCTCACAACATATCCTAATTGGGGATGCCATAGTCTCACTGGCTCCAGAAGGGAGCAGTTGAAACTCTTGTGAGGTTTCTCTATAAAAAAAAAAAAAAAAAAACCTTATAAAGTGCAAAGGTACATAGTTAGTAGTATAAGGGGGTTTCTCACCATCCTCCCAGTAGCTTATCTACCCTAATAACGAATATTTTCGATTTACGATTTACGGTTTATTTAATTATTATGTTGGAGTTTATAATTCGGTACTCGAACCTACGAATAGTGGCTATATATTGGATAAGTTGTCCGAAGTTTCTAACCACTGCGAATATTTTATTTTTATTTTTAATAATATTCGTTATTAGGGTAGATAAGCTAACGGGAGGATGGTGAGAAACCCCCTAAACATGTCAAGTTAAAAGTCAAATAACTCTACAGAAAATAAGATAAAAATCTGTTTATTAATTATCATATTCATATTAAGCTATTTTCTGTGGTTTTGTCAGAGTTATACTGGTTTAAAAATATATTTAGTTGTTTTTATTGAAATTATCTTTTTGAATAATTTGTAATGATTTTGCCAACAGTCGAACCTGGAAGCTTATTTTCCAAGTGATTTTTCCAATAGATTTGCTGTTATTATGAATATTATTATTAATTTTATTGGAATAACTTGTTTACTTTTTTTTCTAGATTACATCGATCAATATAATATATCATTACAGAAGAAAATAATACTGATAAAGCTAAAGAAAATTGGAACAAAATAAGACACAGATTTTTTTTTTGTCTTTGTCTAGTTTTGTTTCAGGTTTCGTTTAGATTTATAAGTATTATCTTCTTCATAAATGATATTATTATTTAGATAGTTAATGTAGATTTCTTTACTTTTTTAAAATGTGAATACCAAACGCACAAAAGAGTTCCCAACCGTCTAGATCAAGTGCGACCATGGCATCCCCCGTTGGGAGATGGTGTGAGGCTTAAATTAGTGGGGAGAGAAAGGAGACCAGAAAGAGAAAGATGGGGGAGTATCTTGCTTTTTAGTTCTAGTCACCAAATACTGCTGAAGCCATCTTAAGCGTCGTTTCATTTCTGAATGGCGGTCTTACACCAGGGCGTTACTGAGGGTATCTTTCACTCTGGAACATGCCGCAAATATACTACATATGAATAAATTGTGAAATAACAAAAACCAAACTGGGGTTTGAACCTGCGACATCCGTCCATCCATCAGGCTGTCAAATCGTGAACCGTGATCGTATTTAATTTTAAGTATAGGGATTAAGTACATATTAAGTTATTGGGATAATGGATAACTATAACCACCTGTTCTATGTGTTACCTGTGGTTTTAACCGCTACAAAGCCACCTGCCAATGGTAAATAATTGGTGTAGGATGATTGTTTTAGTAAACGTGAAACACGGCTCTAAATAGTTAACTTGTTATTTACCTCCTAATTACCTGTTGCTTGTATAGACCCTAATAAATTCAACCTTCAATCAATAGTAACAACCTTTAATAATATGGACGAAACAGTCTGTAAATTGCGGCGAGTTATCGCTAAAATGGACACATATTATTATAGTATCTTCCATTTTTGTGTAGTTTTGAGTGAGGCAAGTTTTGCACAGAGCACTTAGATAATTATATAAAATCTTTGTGAATTATTAAACTTTGTAGAGAATTGGGTTATTGCCGAGACCAGAATTTAAATAATCGCAATAGATCTATTGCAATTGGTGCCCCTAGGGGACAAAACTATAAAAATGGTGTTAATAATTACATACTAAAATAGTCTAATAGTCTATTTGTTGGTGTTGTAAAAACTCAGTTGATAATTGTAGTAGTGTTTAAAGATCATTAAATTATTTAAAAAAAAAACATCACTGCAACTAGTGATGTGCATCCTGAAATATTCATCGGTCTGTCATAAGTTCCCCAAAGATAGGAATTTAACGAAAGTTATTCTCAGTCAGATTGTTTTCTTAGACCAAAATGATTTTTTTACATTAGCTTCACTAGGGAAAAAATCCCTTAAAAGTATGTCATATTTGTAGATATTATGTGGAGTGTCTTTTAAGGGAAAGGCCGGAGAGGAAATTTTGGGAAGGAAGAGGGAAAGAGGTGGGAATCAGGGGATCAATGTGATCTAAGAGTGACAGCTGTATGAATTCATCGTTCCCACTGCGGTGCAAGGCGATGGATCGAGAGATTCCGGCTGGAGAGTTCAAAAGGTCACATTCAGTCACTCCCAATCCGGACCGCAACCCAGTACGTGGGTAATTGCATCCGCCGCCAAGACATAGACAAACCTAACCCCATGAACCCGGGCTATTAAAAACAGCGAACCACTTCGAGCAACATATGGCAGGGGTGTAGGTTATCCATTAAATATCGACGGTACCTATACTCGTCTCCCAAATTAGAGTTAACGACAGTAACATAATTTTTTTTAATATCTTCAAAAATTAAGAAGTTATGGGTTTTCAAAGTATACTTTGTAACTGTAACTCGTGACATCATATAAAATTCAATGCAATTTTATTCATAATTCGAATGACAGTGCTGCTAGTCATTTATCGGCCGGCCGCAAAAATCAACACTTTGAAGGCTTATACCTTTAGTACTAATCGGCATTTACCAAAAAATGCCCAAATTTCTATTCTCAGCATGCCCCAATTAATATGATGCGTTTGTAAATAATATGAAATGTTGTTGTAAGAGAGAGTTATTTCCGCAATATTCTCCATTTCGGGAATATTCCCAAAAATAAATTCCCTTAAATATACCCATCACTAACCACAACCCTCAAACCAACCAACGATATTATAGTAGATTATTTGGATTTGTTCAAAGTCAAATGATTAAACATTATGCTATAAGTACATATAAGCGATACAAAGTTACAAAGCTCTTTTTATTATCTAACTTACTAAGGTAGAAATATCGATATTATTGTTAGTTATTTCAAAGCCTTGTATTCTTGACAGAAAAGCTATTAAAATCGAAGATTGTAATAAAGCTCTTCAATAAAAATTATAAATACGTTATGACACGTATTATAAAATGTCAAAGAAGCGACGGTTTTGGTTCATAGAGAACCACAATGATGTACTTACCCAATACGTTCGTGGTTTACCTACGTCCATGAAAAATAGCCAAAGAGTTTTGGACCTTAAGAGACTTTTAAATAAGAATTAAATTTCCAATACATCCAAAACGTGAGATAAGATATGCATTTCTGAATCAATAATCATAATATTATATAGGTACATTTATAGTTACATATTAATATGATGGCAATGATATAAATTAAATTTATATTACAAAAAATGTGTTAAGTTAACATTTTAGGCACCCAAAGGAACAAGCTATTCTTCTTTGATGTTTGTTAGTCAGTGTTGTTATTTGGAGCTTTTGACTGGATGGCATGGAATTGTATTGTAATATTTTGATAACTGTGGCGAGCTTTTGATGCAGATGAGAAGACTACAAGGTCGACGACTTCGGCCACTACCTTCACAATCGTAAACCGAACATCTTTCTGAAGAATATTACAAGCTTGGTAAACGAAATATTGCATTATTGTACGTATGGAAGGTATAATAACATGGTATATTCTGATTATAATTATAGAACCCACCAGTTCTTCTCCCTTCACTGTGAGAAAAGTACTTAAATCTTACAATTAAATTTAATAGCAAAATCACATACGCGTACATATGCCAGTATATTATAATCTTAAGATGGCCAAGATGCAAGTGAAAAATATGTGCATAATTTTGGCATAAGATGCAACGATCATCCCAATGAATCGTAACCGCAGGTCATACGAACTTTGAATTTATCGTAATCGACAATAAAAATCACGATCTGTATGGTTATCTGGGTTTTCATTATATAAATATAATAATTTTAAAATAAAGGATTTAGGTTTTTTAAATAAATGTAATGCTGAAGAACATCGTCTAGGATTTTGGAGTGTATAAATGATTTTATTTTACAATGGAATTATTATAGGTAAAATACATGCTGTATTGTTTTGATATAACATCATCAAACTTACTAATTTCTGTTGTCTGCTATGCGTCAGTTAGTTCTGCGCAAAATCTGATTTAATGAAATTGGCTTTGAATTTAAGTGTCATTTTAAAAATTGGAACTCTTGTGTAAACAATTTAGACAAGCGATACGTAGGTACCTATCTATTGAATAATATTTCAGAAATTTATTTTAGTCAACATTTTCAAAATTAGGATTTAAAGAATTAATTTTTTTTAGAACAATTTTCTTTTCATAACTTTTGAAGGTTATTCCCATCAATGTAATATATCATTGAAGAAGAAGATAACACCAATAACTTAAACAAAAATATGAAAAAGAACAAGATACAGAAAAATTAAAAATAACGGTCGCAACTTGGACACGAACCCAGAACCTCTCATCTTACCGTGATGAAAATTAATTAATTAATTAATTAACCCTAGTTGCGACCGTTATCTTTTAGTTTTCTGTGTCTTCTTCTTTTTCATATTTTCGTCAAGATTATTAGTGTCATCTTCTTCTTCAATGCTATATTGAAGAATTTAGACTATCCCGTAATTTTCCATTTCCACATCCACAAATTTATATAAATCAATTAACTGTTTTGTTTAATAATCTGTTGTTCCCTGTAAATTATTTAACCATTATCCATTGGAAAACAGAAAAAAGCTGGTAGCTCTTACTGGAATTTTAACGTCTTTCGTGATAAATGTTGATTTAAATTTTTTTTTGTTATTTGAAATACATACATTTATTAGATTTACAGAAGAAAACATATGGTTCTTAAAAACTAATTACAATAAAGTAGTCTCTTTTTAACGAAACTACCCAATTCAAGAAAGAAAACATTTCTTGTGCTTCAATTGAAAATGTCTTACCTATAATATCCAAAATTAGAGGTTTGTTAATTTTATTTGCCTTTTTTCTTTAATATTGTGCAATATTAATTATAATTGACCCATGCCATTCAAACACTACAAAGGAAGAAATGCTCGATGTAAGAGGAAATAAAGGCGATTTTCTGCACAGAAATTGAGCTTAAATTAAATTAAATAATGAATTTTACCAGTATTAAAAACCAAATAATTTTTTAAGCAAGTTAAGACTCAAACCTACTTATTTTTTAAAACTTAATGCCAAGCCAAGCGATAAACGAAAGCTGCGTTTCTTGCGCATCTTCACGTTATGTCACTTCTCATTCTCCTTGAAAGCTCTTTATGTAAAAATGTCAAACGACCGCGAAATCTTCTCCATCTCTGCAAGTAGGTTACCTACATATTTTAAATACGAGTTCATTGGTAAACACGTGAATACAACCAACGTAAGTGATTCCCTTCGATAATAATTACAGTAAGGTCGGTATAACAGATAACTCATTAGGTGGTTACATACCAACATGATTAATGTGCGCTGTTATTTTAAATAAAAGAAATAAAGAACAGGTTATGTATTATATAATTCTGAATGTTTTCAGTCAGCATCATTGAGCACTTATTTAACATAAGTTTGCCTCAAAATGAATCCTTAATTAAGTACAGTAGAACCTGGTCATAACGAGACCACGGCTACAGCTATCAAACATCCACAATGATTTATAATAGTATATGTCCATAGAATTGCTCACTTTTGTAACGAGTGTACTTCATAGGTAGAACAATATTTGGGGGAGTGGGACATTATTTAATTGGTGAGCTCTGGCCAAACGAAATTTGAATAGAGTTTTCAGCACTTGAAACCAACGCCAATATTTTTAATTTGCAACGTGGTTTCCATCTCGAGCTGTGAAGTTTTTAAAATATTCATTAAAATGCCAATAGCCGGTGAGAAAAAAATTCTGACAATAGATTGTTTTGAGATGAACTCGGGCGAAACCAGGTAGTAAAGCTAGTTGAACATTTAACCAGATAAAATCGAAGCAGTAGTCCGAAGCTCCATTTATTTATTTTGAAAAAAACAGAATAAAAAACCAATACATTGCAAAAGCGACAAAGAAAATAACAAACAATAAATGGCGTAATAAACATGTAAGGTGACATGTGAGTCAAAAGGGTATCTTCAATAATACTTCATGCTAAATTCGTTGTAAGACATGTGGAAAATATCTAAATTTCCTGCAAGACAGTTAATTAACCTAGCGAGTCCTCCCAGGGGCATCATCATTGGTAAGTTAGTTCTGCACCTGGGAAGATTCGAAAGCCTGTGTTGGCGACCTCGCGTGAAATTATCCAGGACATGGATACCTGTTTTAGCCAGAATGACTGGTATTGATAATACACCGTTCAGAAGCTTATAAGACTTCAAAATTTATGCGACATCCCTCTTAGAAATAAGAACCCAGCATTCCCGAGATAAATGTTGTTGAAAATAGCAATGGGTAAAAACCGAACTCTCCCATGTAGATGTAGAGGTATCATAAACACTTCTTTATTTTATTTTCTCGACCAATATAGCAGTACATATAACATAGGCGGTGTCCAATGGCCCCCATACATGAGATCCACTCTCAAGAGTAAAGCAGATCCACTCTAAGCTAAAGTAAAGCAGTCTTAACTGAGTTAACTCAGTCTTAACTTAACTGCCAGGTTGGTCAACTCCTCTGAATTGTGTATGATAAAACCCATCATTGTCACTGATTTACACATCTTTTCAACACGAGCATAAAATGTTATGCCAGCATCCAATACAATTCCTAGGTTCTAAGTGCTTTGTCGTTGGAAGTAAATAACAAAACATTTAAAATTTAAGTATTGTAGCACACCGTTTTTACGCTTGCCACTACACCATCTTTCCCCCGTACAGCGTCATCATGCTCACCCAAACCTAGGCTAACCAGGCTGCGCAGACGCCTTCTGCGCATTTCCTACCCTCGAGTCGCCCCATAAACCACGCCCCGCCACAAGGAATGGCCTATATAAAGAGCTGCGCGCCCTAATTCAACCAGTCAAAATGTTAAATTAATCAATTTACAGACGGCCTACTGGAACGCCAATGGCTCTGTCGTAACGCACAAGGAAGAAATAATTGAATTCCTCCATGACTATGGCATCGAAGTCTTCCTCATCAATGAGACGTGGCTGAAGCCTTCTAGGAATTTTAAATTACCAAATTATATAACCTACCGTGACGACAGACTATCTAGAAAAGGCGGCGGCACCGCCATCTTGGTTAAAAATAACATAGACCACCGTCTAGCGCATTCATTCTCTAGTGATAACATTGAATCCACATCGGTAATAATAAATACCTCTTCCGGACCACTTAAATTCATATCAGTATACGTTCCCCCTAACCGTAATATAATTCCAGCAGAACTTGACAATCTCTTGTCTGAAAATGTCCCCACTATAATAGCTGGCGACTTTAATGCAAAATCAGAATCATGGCACTCTTATAAGTCCAACACCAAAGGACGAGTACTCGCAAAGTACGCGAGTACACATCCTATTGTAGTAGATGCTCCGGACAGACCGACGATCCACCATCCGAACGGTAGTCCGGAAGTTATTGACATAGTCATTCTAAAAAATACTAGCCATTTGCACTCCCTCCGAGTACTCGACGAACTCTCATCAGACCATGATCCAGTTCTTTTAACCCTAACAGGAGGTTCTAACCCTCTGGTCCCCATAACTCCTCCACGCACTAAAATCAAATGGAATAAACTCAACGAGCTGCTAAATAACAAAATAATAATACCCACTTCAATTCCCGACGAAGCCACTCTAAACGCTGCTACCTCCAATTTAATTCAGACAATAAAAGCTTGCATCACCGAGGCGTCCGATGAAATTCCTAAGGATACAATACGTCACGGAATTCCCGAAGAGATCAAAGATCTTATTAGGGAAAAAAATCTTGTTAGGAAAGAGTGGCAAAGATCTTACAATCCAATAGTTAAACAACATTTTAATAGACTCAATAGAGAAGTGCGCGATGCCCTCTACGAATACCGTAACGACCGTTGGCACGATTTTATCTCATCCCTAGAAGATGATAGAGCAGCTTACTGGAAGCTCTCTAAAGCACTCAGACGCCCAAAAACAAAAATCTCCCCGATTCAAGGCCCCAACGGAAAAGTATTTTCCGATGCTGATAAGGCTGAAGCTTTCGCAGATAGCCTTGCCAAGCAATTCACTCCAAACACGGAGCACGACGACCCGGCCTTCGTAGCAAAAGTGGATTCAAAAGTAAATGCAATTTTAAGTTTAGACCCTGAAGACCCCCCAATCAGGTGCGCAACTCCTAAGGAAATAATTAACATAATTAAAAAATTAAAGAAAAAAAAATCCGCCGGTCCTGACGGCATCTCAAACAAAATTTTAAAATTTCTTTCAAAAAAAGGCATCTGCGCCTTGACAGCCATCTGCAATGCGTCACTTCGACTACGTTGCTTTCCTAAGGATTTTAAAGAAGCTGACGTAATTTTAATTCCCAAACCAGGCAAGGATCCTTTATTAACTGAAAGTCACCGGCCTATTAGCCTCCTTCCTTGTCTAGGTAAAATCCTGTAAAAAGTAATACTAACAAGATTAAACTCCTTCACTCAGGACAGTAAATTCTTGCCAGACTTCCAACATGGTTTTCGAGCAGGTCATTCCACCTCTCATCAACTCCTGCGTGTTGTGGAACACATCACGGAGGGCTTCAATACGAAGAAAAAAACAGTAATTCTCTCACTCGACGTAAGCAAAGCTTTCGATAAAGTCTGGCACAACGGCCTCCTATATAAAATGAACGCTCTTGGGTATCCATTAAGACTTACGCAACTAATAGCCAGCTACCTAAGAGATAGAAGCTTTAAAGTTAAAATAAATAACGTATTCTCCACAACTCGCCCCTTATCAGCTGGGGTCCCTCAAGGCAGTCAACTCTCTCCATCCTTATATAACATCTATTCTAGCGATATTCCGAAACCCATAGATCATAACGTTAAAATCACTCAATTTGCGGATGACACTAACATCATGTCTAGTTCAAATGTCGAGAGCATCGCAACAAAGCGTGTTCAGAAACAAGCCACTCTTACCGAAGAATGGTGTAAAAGGTGGAGAATTTCAATAAATCCAACTAAAAGCGCCGCGACCGTGTTCTCAAAGTCACGGCCGAAACGGCCCCCATTCATTAGACTGTTTGGGGAAAATGTTCCATGGGAAAAGTCAATTAAGTACCTAGGTGTGACGCTAGACTCCAAGCTCACCTGGAAGAAACACATAAGCGAAAAAATAAAAGCAGCAAATAAATCTTTATCAGCACTCTATCCGTTGATGGGAAACAAAAGTCGTTTATCAACGAACAACAAATTACTTTTATACAAAACAACCATGAGGC
The DNA here is from genome assembly GCA_951813805.1 of Limnephilus auricula. Taxonomy (NCBI): domain Eukaryota; kingdom Metazoa; phylum Arthropoda; class Insecta; order Trichoptera; family Limnephilidae; genus Limnephilus; species Limnephilus auricula. Next base: position 29,893,040 of record OX638390.1, read on the forward strand.
CAGGATTCACATACGGCTGCCCCGTTTGGGGGTACGCCGCACCCAGTCTTATAAAACAACTTCAAGTTTTTCAAAACAAAGCCATTAGACTTGCTTTAAATGCACCCAAATGGAGCCGAATCAGTTGTCTCCATACTGACTCCAAAGTTCCATTGATAAAGCACTTCATTGTCTCCCAAGCAACCAAATTCTATGCCGGCCTACCCGGCCACACCAATGCAACTATAAATACGCTCGCTAGATATAGCGAAAATGAAAATTTTAAATACAAAAAACCAAAGTCAATCCTCCGGAAGGAATAAATAACCTGCACAAGGACGCAGTATAGCTTTAACTCTTATTCACCTCACTTAAAAATAATAATCAATGTAAAGTATCGATAGATAATCAAATTTTAATTATGTTAGAGTCAGTAAACGCATGTTTAGGAACTCTGTAAATAAATCAATCAAAAGTCAAAAGTCAATTCAACCAGTTCGTCTGCAGCTCGCCCTTGGCTAGTACACTCTCTTAGTTGCGCCTCGTCCTTTGGCACGACCCTCTAAGGAGTATTCTACTTCCATAAGCAAAGCACCAACCAGACCCCGACTGCTGCCTTAGTCACGCTTCGTCTTATGGTACGACCCTCTAAGCAGAACACGTCGCCGGCACCCGTTACCATAACAAGTCAGTCAGTTTTGTTGTTCCCAAAGACTAATCAGCAAGGTTCCCTCCGATCCCTTGCTCAGTTAATTATTATTGTGATTTGATACATTGTGACAATTTTTACTATATGTGATCTGTGAACTTACCTTCAATAAATAACATTTTACCAACAAATGTGTTACAGTATCTGTTATTTTGAAGAATTACTCCGTAAAAATCCTATTTTGAAAAGTCCGCTTTTAGATTTAGAATGATGTCGACACAATAAAGGTCATCTTCCATTATAAATATTCAAAAGCAATGAAATTCTACGGACATTAAGATGCTATCGTGCATTGTTCAGCGATTAAGTGTGAAACCGTTATGGTATTTAAAAAATAATAAATCTCGCATGTTTCCTAATGGGTACCCACCTACCTACTACCGAAACTGGATATTGGCCCACAAATAATAATTTTATTTTAAATCGTAAAAAATTATAATATGTATTTTTGGATTTAGAGATAATATTCTGATTTAGATATATGTTAAGTTATATTTTAGCCATGTTGAAAAAAGTGCAATATATTCTGTTGACAGAAAATGATTCGATACAAGAATATTTGGTAGCGAAATTTATGTTGGATCCTGATATTCTGGATCTCTTTTCTAAACCATATCCCTTTATAAATACCCTCATAGCATCCCAAGTGTCAATATGACATAATACGTCTAATACGGGGAACATACATACATATATTATTTAAATAATTTTTTTTTATAATATAAAATTTTTTATTACTGTAGGTATCACTGTTTAGTCAATCAACAGATAAAAAAATCGGTAATTGATTGTCAGATGTATAAAACCACCATAACAGGGGTATGTGCCTGGTCTGGTGTCTGAAAAATACAACATACCTGTAATTAACCCTGGGATACTGAACTGTGAAGAGTAGAACCTTGCGACCAAAAATGAATATTTATAATTTTATCTTATATAATAAAACAAAATCAAAATTTTCTCTGAAATCATAAAATTTGTAAGCAGGTACTTAAGATGATAGACTTCGCTTTTCGGCCCATACAAAAAGGACGCCCGGGAAAAAACACTTTTCTACATCGAAAATTGCACAAAATGAATATATTTTTTTATACTGCCTTCTAGAGGGTGAAAACTATGTCGGTATGTTTTCGAATTTTCGATGCGTTTCGTATTAACGTAAACATTCACTGTCAAACATGTACGATTTATCAAAAAATATTATTTAAGGAAAAAGTGCTGCTAACTCAACTCCCATAAAGAATTATAAAATTATAAAAAGCTACCGACGTAGCTTCTTCTTTCTAAAAAATATATATTTTTTAAAATTTCAATTTCGTGAAAGTTTTGGTGTAGAAAAGTGTATTCTCCATAAACCCCTTTTCGAGCGATTTCTGTAAGTAAATTTGAGCGTTGTCTCATTCGCACATTTCGCATTCGCATGTATTCTAAGTGTGCGTGAGCTTATTGTGAGCGGGACAGAATGACAGACGCGGGTGTTCCGCGTGTGGTTAAAAGTCTAGCCTCTTAAAAACCTACGTTCAAGAAAGTCCAAGTAAACGCGACGATTTCACATTTGAATAAAGAATCTTTACTGAACCATAGCCAAATAGCCATCTCTATTCAACGTGAAGCTTGCTTGATATACGTTCCTTGATGTACGCTGCGTTGTGTAACAATGTGGATGCAGCAGATTTTCGTAAATGAACAAATTAACAGTCAGATGAGTTAATCAAAAAAGTAAAATTTTAAAAATTGCCTAAAGTGTGATCGTCACCAATTTGAACGAAAACTGCCAATTTTTATCAATATTGCCAATTTTTCGAAATTTTAACGAAGATCTTTCGACTCCCGGACTTGTAAGGCGATACGCTCACTGAGGCAACTGAAAACTATCAACTGTCAACTATCAACTGTCAACTGTCAACTGTCAACTGTTAACTGTCAACTGTCAACTGTCAACTGTCAACTGTCAACTGTCAACTGTCAACTGTCAACTGTCTTTGTATGACAATGTGATGGCCCGCACACTACACCTACACAATCACTCAAAAACCCGTTGTCAATGGTAACGCAAGCAGCGACTCGCACCGCTGATTGCCGTGGCCTGCCGTTGCTAGTTGCCAGCTGTCAGCTGATTGTTCCTAGTCTATGGTTAAACAAGCTTTATGACCAATCAAGACATAGAAACGTTTTAGTTTTTTTTCAGTTGCCTCGTCAGCGGAGCGCCTTAGGCGCTCCGCTGACGTGGCAACTGAAAACCAACTAAAACCGGCTGATTAATCTGTCTTGATTGGTCAAAAAGCTTGTTTAACCACAGACGAAGAACAATCAGCTGACAGCTGGCAACTAGCAACGGCCGGCCACCCCAACCAGCAGTGCGAGTCGCGAGTCACCGCTTGCGTTACCATTGACAACGGGTGTTTGAGTGATTGTGTAGCGTGCGGGCCATTTTATTGTCATACAAAGACAGTTGTCAATTGACAGTTTTCAGTTGCCTTAGTGGGCGGATCGCCTTAAAGATATTGATTACCTGCTAAAGAATGAATAAATTTCCATAGAAGCAAGGACAAATAAAACTTCGAGCGCACGGACACGACCACTATACACTTTTATCGGTTTAAATTTTCAGTGAGTATCTACCCAAATCCCATGTTACGTGAGTAAGTAAGAACCTACATATGTTCACACTAATGAAGTCATCGTCCCTTGTATAATTTCGATATTAGCCCATATTAATCTCACCATCTATCTACCCATCAATTCTGATTTAATCTATCTAAACTTATATGTTTTTTTTATAGAGCCATTGAAACAGATTATGCAAATTTGAAGCGCTTGGGGCATTAATTTGTTGGCCTTTTCCCAAAAATGCCTCTGCGGCCGAGATAATGTTAGAATATTACAAATTAGGCGCATTCTTAAATTTGCCATCCATTTTACTACGCATTCCTCGATTAGAACTACTGACGTAAACGAGCGAAAGTTTTCTCTGAAAGAGAAAAAAACCAGATTAGAAATAATAATATGAATAGAATTGAAGATGGTATTCACTCCGCTTGGACGCACAGTACCTAATAAATAATAAAAATGTGTTATTACGATTGTACTGCAGATGAATCTGAATGTAATTACATTATAACCAGTCGCATACATGATGTATAAAAGCATGAGTCACATACACAAGTTTTTAATTATTAAGAAAACAAAAAAATTTCTTTGTGCAAAAATAATATAAAAATCAAATTATTGCAAATTACGCAATTTTTTTTTTTTTTATTTACATTAGGTCCACACAGGAGGCCCTGAGGAAAATAATTTCCCTCAGGGCCTATGTCACCTTTGGGGATGCTGTGTGGAGGGTATTTTTAAGGAAAGAAAATTCTGGGAAGGAAAAAGGTGTGAGGGTTGGTTAGGAATCTGGGGTTCAAGGTGTCTAGATCATCCGCCGCCAAGACCTAGACAATGAACCCCATGAACCCGGGCACCCCTGCTAAGTCACCAAACGTAGCGAACCACTTGGGGTGACCTATGGCAGAGGTGTTGGTTATCCAATAAATGGTTCCCGGGGCGGCGGTACCCATTCCCGCCTCCCATGAAATAAATGAGCAATAAATAATTGTTTACTTTATTTTTTTAACCGTTGCTAAACGCACAGATTGCATTATATTGATATCACTGGTTCGGTACACAAAATTGAATATTATTAATTATGTGGCGAATATTAATATGAAGTTTCAATTTTAGATGATCAACTCGACACTTGCAAGCATATTGATAAGTGTGAATCTTCTATCAACCAAGTTGCACGGTTTTTTTAAACAATTTTAATAGTTCAACCAAACTTGAACCGTCTGAACACGCTAATAGCCTACTATAGTTCTGACAGTTCAATACCGGCTTGGACAGCTGTTCTGAAAATAAAAGATATTTTAATGTAAAAGTTTAAAAATTACTGAATGGCTTAGTTATACTACCCGAACTGAAAAAAAAAACATAATGCGAGTGGCTCATTACTTCATTACCCACGAGCCTCGGGAAAGAAGTGAAAAAACAATATTATGACATAAGAGTAACGAATACGCAGTGCACCAAACGTTATGTTATTTAATGGATTTAATCGTTTAATGCTTTGGGAGAGGCGGCGATGGTTATTGGACGGCGTTCACACGGTTTTGTTTCATCACATCTCTCGTCCCATCTCGAACGGCCATCTTGGGCGGGTAAATGTCAAAAGTTCCCGATGAATGGCCGCTCTGCCTCTTTCGCAACCAACTTCAGTCCTGTCGGTGGAATATTGCTCTCCTAATTGGCGCTGCAGAAGCGATGTGCGGCCAACTTCGCGGTGATGAAACTGAAATCACGTGCAGATGAAGGGCTCGAAAAGGCACATCCAATGGAATCAAAGTTTCTCACACACGTAAAGATGCGTTTGGGTATGATGTCAATCTACAACATTTTCCCATACTAATTAGAGTTGGCAGTGCTTTGCAATAAGTTCACATATAGGGTGATAGACATGTGGGTAATCTCAGAATCTGTTTCACATACTTTATGATTGGTTAGCTGGTCCAGCGGTCCAAAGCATCGGTTCCTTTAGCGTTCCGACGCCGAGGTTGCGGGTTCAATCCACTAATTTAGTCCCCCATCAATGCAAAAGCACATTTCTGTTAATTACGATGATTGTCAGAGGTATTCAAATTCAAAAAAACTTGAAAGATCACCACGAAGAATCGGGTGACCCGATAGTTGATTCGCAGACAGTTGACCGCCCGAAATTATAATTCTTAAAACGTTGTATTTTTGTGCATTATTCACGAATTTAATACTAAAATTGACTTAAATACCTTAATTAGTTGGTGTGAATTCAAACGAATTTATTTACATTGTCGATTTTTTGTACTTTTGCGCTGTTATATAGGGTACCTACACGGAGAAAAATGATATTTTAAAATACGATCATTTTATTCGTAAAAACGGTTAAAAACGGGACTAATTACGTATACCAACAAATTATTAATACATGTTCCCGCCAATAAACATTGAAACCCTGTTAATTTGATCGTAAGAACTTTAGTCCCGTTTTTAACCGTTTTTACGAATAAAATGATTATATTTTAGAATAACATTTTTCTCCGTGTATACAGACAAGTAGTTTTTTGTACTTATGCGCTGTTATATACGGTATATAGACAAGTTGTTTTTTCCTTGATGCATTTGAATGTAAAACACATTTTATACTTTCGTTATTCGGCGGTGCATCGTCTCTGAGAAGCCCTTTGTGTAAGTATTTTCGTATTTTCCCTCAGGATTTAAGAGATTTTACCACTATGCCAGTAATAATTCATCGTTCACCTTATTAAATAATAATAAAAAAATAACAAAACCCTGAAGACAATCATAAAAATATAAGCAGGCTCCCATACTGTGCGCTTGATAAGTAGAATGACATAGCGGGTAAATTCGGATGAAAGAAGTCGGGTGGGCCCAATGGAATTTGGCAGGGCCAAATGAAAGTTGTTAAAAAATGATTTTGCTTTTGGGTTCAGGAGTGAACCGTGTTTAGCACTGAATTCTGAATTATGTATACCGCTGCTCATCTTTCTAGACAATATTATTATTCGTATAATACTCGTATTTGCAGTTTGACAAATAAATGCAGAAAAAAATTATGGCGCTGCAGCCGTTCATTGTATTATTTGGATAATACAAAGATGATTCAAAGTTAAAAGGGTGATACATTTTAATAACTCAGGTGAGGGGCATACGTCATTCCTATGTCTACCTACGTTAAATTGTCGTGAAAATAAGCTTATGTGCCCAAGCGGTTAAAAAGCTCGATGGTCCAGATGCTAAATTTTACATTATGTACATGTGCAATATACTAACACCTGCGATAAATTTCCCGTGACGATATCGTTCTAGTATCTTATGTCTTTTTCGTTTTCAATCAAGGCGCATGGGAAGGAAGATGACTGACGTCGTGGACGCCTGTACCTACGAGCTCTCGCTGGGAATAGTTTAATATACATGCTGTTCAGAAATCTAAATTCTAATTTGTTTTTTGTTTAACGCATTGTAAACTAAATAATTCTAGAGTAAGATTGCAATGCTTATTAAAATAGGCTAGGCATCTTACTTGAGTAGGCTTTTTTTGTATATTTTTTATATGAATACCGCACAACTGCTCCCGTCTGGAGCTAGTGAGACTATGGAATCTCCAATTGGGGTATGTTCTGAGGCTGAAGGTAGTAGGGAGGGGAAGGATATGGGGAGTAGATACCTGCCTATTAAGATCTGGTCACCAAACACGGCTAAAGCCATTTCAAGCAACGTTTCAATTTTGAATAGTGGTCTTACACCAGGGCGATACTGAGAGTATCTTCCACTCTGGAACGTGCCGCAAATATATATATTTTATATTATTTTTAAATAATTAATTGTGAAATTACACAAATTAAATTTATTTGCGTACGCCGGGTTGGATTGGGAGTCGAGAGCCTTCCCGCTTCTCTCCTTCCCGCAGGCCGTCTAAGAAGTTCTGAGGCTGCCGACCATCGTAACCGTTCGTATATAAGACACGAACAACTATAGATAGTACTCTTCTGACATTTGTTGGGATATAGCAAAACTTCGTATAACTAACTATACTAACGACAATTATTGAAGGATGCTCAAACTACAGAATTAACCTAAACACCAAAGTTATGGTTTTACTAAACTAAATTCACATACAATTGAACAAGTGAACTGTGTAGTACCCTGAACTTTCTGATGCAACCGTGAAGTGAATGAATCCCACACAAAAAACACAATCTAGCATTTGTAAAGCGGTAATAACGAACCGTATGAGGTTGGAGTTATTGAACTATAATTAGAAAAAATACATAATAAGGTATAGAGACGAGGCCAGAGTATGACAGGTGAAGACTACATACTGACGAGGGAAACGTTAATACCTACTATTTGACGGTGACCTTCCCTCAGAAATTCATAAAATGAATAGGCTTTATTACTTACCTAATCTTTTAAATGAAAAACAAGTAAAGGTAATGTACACAACTATCAGTACGCATGTCATTATTAAATAGAACATAATGGAAATGAATATTTGGACTATTTTCATCAAACTAAATGAACGAAAAGAATCTTGGATCAAAAGTAGGTTTATGTAGTCAAAGCTGCTGAAAGTATTTTGCACAAGTGATCCTACTTTGTCTTAGGCTAAGGGGGTTTCTCACCATCCTCCCAATAGCTTATCTACCCTAATAACGAATATTTTTAAAAATAAAAATAAAATACTCGCAGTGGTTAGAAAACTCGGCCAACTTATCCAATATATAGCCACTATTCATAGCTTCGAGTACCGAATTATAAACTCCAACTTAATAAATAAATAAACCGTAAATCGTAAATCGAAAATATTCGTTATTAGGGTAGATGAGCTATTGGGAGGATGGTGAGAAACCCCCTAAGGGATATAGCAAGGATTCAAACCCAGAATCAAATATCTTTCTTCGATTAAGATTATCTTTGTGACATAATAAATACTTAGTTTTTAATGAAATTCTGCTGGTTTCTTAGTCAGTTTTTTGTTATGTTAAAATCATCAATGTCATTTTGCAATATTCACGACTTCGTAATATTTTGAGATAGGCAAGATCATCAGATCACCCATATTGTTTTTGCGAAAAGCTAATACAGTTGACATTGACAATGATGTCTGAAGACTGACACTTGTGTGATGAACGGTCATAATAGAGGTAGTAGTGGATGACTGATGACCCTCAGAACTTAATATTAGGAGGTGCGCCGGAGAAATCATGAAGTAATTATCGGAGATAGACCTCAGCGACCAATCATCATCAAAAACAGCATTCAATCATCGTAAATCAACTGGATCTATTAAAAGACAAGAGTAACCATCAATTTCTTCACATGTTTGCTCTTCTCTGGGACAAATATGTCGTTAAATCTGAAAAAGACTGAGTGTTTCTTTCTGTGTACAACAATACTTGGCCTATAAAAATACCTGCCAACAAGTTTTGTTCTGGAATGTCGCGAAATTTTGATAAAATGCCACGGCATGCCCCTAAAGGTGGTAGGTCACTTTTGTAGAGTTCATTGATCTTACACGGAGAAAAATGTTATTCGAAAAAACGATCATTTTAATAGTAAAAACGGTTAAAAACGGGACTGAAGTTCTTACGAACAAATTAACAAGGTTTCAATGTTTATTGGCGGGAGCATGTAAGAATAATTTGTTGGTATACGTAATTTCGTACGTAGGTATGCCAACAAATTATTATTACATTTTCTCGCCAATAAACATTGAAACACTGTTAATTTGTTCGTAAGAACTTCAGTCCCGTTTTTACGAATAAAATGATCGATTTCGAATAACATTTTTCTCCGTGTAACAATAGCACCAAGATCGAAAATGCGCAGGAGAGTTTTTTCATATTTTTATGATCATTTTTGGTGAAAGAGTAACATTCAGAATAGAAAAATTGCTCGAAAAGCTGTTAACGATGTTAAGTATTCACATCTGACAATAGTTTTTGGTTTTTACCTGCTTACCGATCTCTTCTCTTCCTAACCTATACTTCCTATACACCCTAACAAAATTTCCCATACGAGAATGTTAGGGAGTCAATGGCTCCGGACATTTACTAAATTTGTTCGTTATCAAATTATTTTTGGTTTTTTTATATGTTGTTTCACGGTTGTTTCATAGGTACGAGAGAATTACGACGGTTTTCAGTTCATTACCATCAATCAAACCTTGACCTCAATTTACAAAAAATATTAAATTATTTCCATGGTATGGCGTTACCTACTCATTTTTTGTTTATTGTTTGAAGCAGGAATTAATAAACTACATAAAAAATTAAGTTTTTTTAACTCACAAAATATTCAACATCTTGAAAAACCGGAGAATGACCATATACTTCTATTGAAGAAGGAGTCTCACGTTCTGCGTTAAATTAATGAATTTCAAATGATAATGATGTACGAAATCGTGAACCTAAAAAGTAAACCTATAAAAGTGAACATGAGTTATAAAACAGTGTGTCAACAAAGTTACTCTCCATTTGCAAAACAATAATTTATTAAAATTAACTAATGCGCTACCATATGAGATAAGAATGCACATTAGGAAAACAGTGCTCCTAATAATTGCTACACGACATAATGTCATTAAAGTTACTTCTTATTCCTCTTCTAGTGACCTCTCCTATCGGATGGTTGGCTGTTATCAGGGGAACTCTCACTCTGCAGACCAGCTTGGATTTAAAAGCTCAGGTGTGCTAGCATGGTCGATCGATATGAAGTTACCGACTTCTCATCGTTCCCTAGGACAACTGCAGTTAGTTACCGACAATCGGTCAGTAACTTCATATCGATCGACCATGCTAGCACACCATGTCGGTCTTCCATTATTTTTACTTGAATTATCAGTTAAGTTATTTTGTTTGTCGCTCTTCGTAGAATAAGAAATTGGTGATTTCTACTTTTGATACTTACATTTTTGTTTTTTTTTTTGCCGTTGAAATTTTGAAAACTTTCGAATTTGTTTGCCGATTATCTGCGAATTTGGGCTCTCCACATTTTAAAGACTTAGATCCTCTTTTGGCCGTTTGCATAGATAATGCCAATCTGGTGTTGCTATTACAAAAGATCAGCAAAATTTCTTGATCTTCTACGGTAGGAAGTTAACGATTCCCCAGATGAATTGCGTGCTAAAAAAATCCAAGGGTGTTAAATCAGATGAACGTTCTGCCCATAATTGAGATCTAACACGGTCAATCCAAAGAGCGCAAAACCCAGTGCCGAGGTAATCGAAAACAATTGTTGCATAATGGCATGGTGCCCTATCCTCTCTGAAAGATAGACGTAAAAAATCATAAGAAAAAGTTCAGGTTTCACGTATTGTTCGAGCATGTCACGGTATAATGATAAAAGCTAATAAATAATTGTTCCTGTTATTGTAGTCTTCGAAAACAATAAAGATCCGTAAATTTTTTATGTACTCAAACTAAGATCCTTGAATACACATAAAATCTATTCAACTTTAAAAAAAATTTAATAATTGAAAGGGAACTTATGTCTACATGTACCTGCGAAAGAGTTATCCAAGTATGGATGGAAAAGCATGATGGTGGATATGCTTATAAAACCGTATTTCTCTTGTGTTCCTCGTCCTTACAATCGCACCTTCTGAGCTTGTGACTTCTATCGTAGAACGAATTATACCAGTTTATAATCTCTCACAAGATTATTATTACTACACCCTAATAATAAATTTCCTTGGTGATCGATTTACTATAATAATATCAGAAACGAGCAATCACCAGTACAATAATGTGTGAAATAGAAATGTTCCGTCTTGGAGAGAAACCACAATTCGCAATCTGTAATATGTCGGTTGAAATTACTACAGATTTGTTTAGTAACCAGATCTGAATAGTCAGGCATTCTTTTATAATTTTTACCAGAATTACGAAAGCTATAGTTCCGCTGGTTTCGACTTATAGGCCTCATATGCAATATGAAGTAAAAAGGACAATTCGTTAGAAAATATATTTACTGAGTACACGGAGAAAAATGTTATTCTAAAATACGATCATTTTATTCGTAAAAACGGTTAAAAACGGGACTGAAGTTCTTACGAACAATTAGTATGTGTATGTAGAACTTTAAAAAGTCCACTATTTTAAAATTCTAAATATCAAACATAATAATTTCGGATGTGGGTTTTCCTGTGAGTGATTACAACTCTGGTTCAATGAACTGGGATTTCTTTTGAATTTAAGTGTCGTTTTCCAAAAATTGGAACTGATTGTGTCAATAATTCATGATGTAGCGATGAAGTCGTTTTTTGAAGGGTATTTCTTTTGATTAATTTCTTAACTTTCAACTGAATTAAATTATTATCAATCTTCAAATTATTATCAATTAAATTTCATTTGTGATATGCTGTGCCTGCCTCACTAGGAAATACTGTGTTGAGAGCAGGAGCAGTTTACGGCCGTCCGTTCATGGAGCTACTTACAAGCGCCTCGAGCATAAAGTGCGTACCCGCCACCAGTACCCGCCATACAATTTTGCTAGTGCAGCGCGTAGCGGCGTGTACGAACACTAGCAAAATAATATGGAGGGTACTGACGAGCGGTGCTCGAGTCGCTTGTAAGTAGCTCCATGAACGGACGGCCTAAAACACAAGCAGTTTACAAAAAAAAACACAATATTGCATTAAAAATCAAAATACAATCAGCATCGTACCATTGGAAATACCAACAGTTAAAAAAAATCTTTTTATTGCCGTGGCAAGTTTTTTAAATTTTTTTTATCAAAAATTTGCATGTGGCCATATGTATGTGGCTATCCAAGACTTGGTGTCTGATTTATGTTAACAAATATTTATTTAATTTCAACAAAATTAATTATTAGTAGTCACACTGTTTAGAAGCACTGTAATATGTTAAAGTGTTTTGTATGAATAGTCATCACACGATAAAATAATAATTGAACACAAGGAAGTAAATTTTCATAACGGAACGTACTGCATTTTTTCGCCTTCATAAGCGACCATGAAATAGCAAGTAAATTTCAAGTATGTAATTATCCTCGCTTCTCTCCAAATAAAATGTTAATAAAAAATGCAAATTATTGCATTCTTAATAACGCCGTTCAAATAAAAAATAAAATTATCATTTGTTTGGTTTTTATTTTATTTTATTATTTTTTCTTATGGATGTCATTTATTCAGTTCCTACACCTTCATAACCATCTGTTTGCTGAAAAATATTTGAAATTTGGAACGAGGGCAAGAAAAATAGTGAAAATTCGAATGCATTTGCTTTATAAATATAAGACCTTGGAAGCAAGTTGATGGAGTTTTCCGTATACACAATCTCGTTTTTAAGTAAAAAAAAGCAAAGAGACCATCACAGTAGTACAAAATATCGTTTGTAATCATTTGTTTTGTCATGGCAATAATTTCCTGGAGGTATCACAGTGGAAGTATGTAATTATAATGTGGTGTTTCGTGTGATTCTTCGCAGAGATAAACTGGTGATTGGTTAATGGTGATCCTTTTTCCTTGCATACCTTGTTTTTTTATTTATTTATTTTATTTATTTATTGTAAAAAACAGTATAATCCAATTACATTTCACAAATTGCAGTGTAACTTACGCACATTTACTTACAAAGGTAAGTACATCAATAATATACAAGATGTTATAATATGTTAAAAAATATATATATGGCGATCGTAAATTCGCTTTTGTTTAAATTGAATATGTCAATCATAGAAGAAATGTGGTTTAGCAAAGTAGCCATTCTTCCCAAAGGAATGATCATTGGTAGGTTGGTCCTGCCTCTTGGAAAAATAAATAGTCTGTGCTGTCTAGCTCTGATGAAATTATCGGGGACATAAAGTGAAATTCGTTCCAGAATATCAGGATTGCAAATGTGCTCATTTAGCAGCTTGTGCGCCACTAACACCATTGAAATCTTTCTCCTAACATCTAGACAATCTATTCCCAGCATTCCGGTGAGAAAATCAGAGGGATACAACAGAGGGTAGTATCCGAACTCTCGCATGTAGAGGTATCGCATAAACCCTTTTCCTACACATAGAATATCACCCAATTCCAGCGAACACCATTTCGTCTTGTTTCGTTATATTAGTATTTACAGTCCATCTGAAGCTGTAATTTGTAAGCAGTTTCGGATGCAACATTATTCTTCTGTCGTATGCGAAGAAGAATTTTCTAAGAATGTGAAATATTCAAAAAAGATTTAGACGTTAATTAATTATTTTATTTTTGCGGAGCATGAATGAATGAATGAACAGGTATCAGGTTTAACATTTTGAAATTGGTGAATATATTCGATGTAAGTAGAATGCTCGTATTAAAAAGCGGAATTTTCAACACAGTCCGAGTTTATCACCTTCTCCGCCATGACACTAATAGCATTCTTTACAGAGGACGGTCAGGTCGGCTGATACGATGTGTCGCCATAAATCCTTTTTTTTTTGCCATATCTGAATTATCCAGTTTCTATTTTACTGAATGACTAATTATGATAAGCTGCTAAAAAATAAGAAGTTTTTTGAACCAGAATGGAAATAATATAGATCCGGGCTGCATTCATTGAATGCTAAGTTTTTTGTTACAGTTTTGAATATCGAACTTAAACTTTTTCGCACTAGTAATTTTCTAAATATTTTGACAGGATGGCGATTTAACGACGAGAGCAAGTTTATTTTTATTTTTAAGTTTATTTCTAAGTTTATTTTTATTTTTTGCGTTTTCTTCTTATCATAAGTTGAAGAGCATGGACCATGGAAAAGAGAGCTAAATAGTATTACTCTCAACCAATCTAGAATACTCCTCCGTCAGATTTGTGACACGTTTTTTTTAACAGAAATATTCACTTCTTTGTACTTAATTTTGTCAGCTGATATTTACATTTAAGTTGCAAAAATTATTTATATTTGAAATTAAAACGTTATCATTTACAAAATACTTGGGTATATAACAAATTAGGTATGTAACGTAGGATAATTTTGTAGCTGTAAGATGCATTTGTCTACCAACTGCGTGGCAGGCCGAATCAGGAGAAACTGGTTAGAAGAGACCTTTTGACCTATCCAGCAGGACACTCTTGGAACATTGCCTTGCAGCGCAGTGCGAGGGATAAATTCTTACATCCGTCACTCCTGGATACACTGAAACCTTTTTCCTTTACAGAACTTCCTCTCCTTCCTTTCCTAAAAAGATCATCCACACAGCATCCCAAAGATGACTTAAGCCCTGATGGGAAATATTTTCCTTAGGGCCTTCTGTGTGGAGCTAATGTTTTTACTTCTTCAAACTTCGCTAAATCACTTTGTGGCGTCATTTTTAATTAAATTAAACAAATAACTTTGTATCAACCACTATTATATTTATATATATAGTGGTTGATAGAAAGTTATTTGTTTAATTTAATTCATGTTTTTACATTTAGTAAATAGTAAATAAACTACATATTCATGTTTACTAATAATCGAAAGGTATCAAATTCGTGATCCATGAGTGGAAAGTGATAGGTAATAATTTCTTCGGCGAGTTATCACGAATTTTATCTATTTAACGATTTTTCGTAATGATTTATAAATATTTTAAACATTTAAGTTTTTTAAACGTTTTTATTATTGAGATAAAATTAAAAGAAATCTTTTTTTCTCACAGTGAACTTTGAAGATACGAGTAAAAACAGATTTAATTTTAGAAAAGACACAATGTCGACTAAAGGTCGGGAAAGAGCTGTTATATTAAAGTCGATATAAAATATCAAAGGATGCACGATGGGGTCAAAAGACCTAGCTATAAAATCTCAAGCGTTATTTGGTTTGGCGTATTTCGGCATATCGGTTGCCGTACATTTCCAATGGGAATATATAGCGATATGCTGAAGTAGGCCAAGCCAAATAACGCTTGAGCTTTTATAGCTAGGTCTATTGGCCCCATGATACGCACTTTGCAAATATTTACTTATATATGAACGCGTTTTTCATTTACGAAATGATAACATTGTTATTTAAAAAAAAACATTCTTAACATATATGCATTGTTTGTTTCCAAACTGCCAGTATTTGTAAAGCTGAAGGAAATGGTGATAGAAAAGATTTTAGGAGGAAGAAGTTTGGCAAGTATCTTTTCATTCGTATTTAATAACATGATATTTTTCAAGCAACATTTCGATTCGGAATGGTATCAAAAGTTTTTTTATGAAACAATCCGAAGCCAACCACGCCTAATATCAAGTTTATCTTTTTGATGTGAATACCGCACAAGCGTCCCAAATGATCTGAACCATCTGGAGCTAGTGAGACTATGGAATCCGTAATTGCGGAGTATGTTGTGAGACTGAAGGTAGTGGAGGGGAAGGAGATGGGGGGCAGCAAGATGGGGAAGAGCCTGGTTATTCAGATCGAGTCGCTAAACATTTTGGAAGCCATTCCAGTTTAAGAGGCGGGTAAGCCATCGCCTTGTTCAGCAGTGTGAGGGATGGAAGTTCCTACCCACCCCTCATACCCCTTTCCTTCACGGTTCTTCCTCTCCTTCCTTTACTTTAAAAGAACCTCCACAAAACATCCCCAACGATGACGTAGGCCCTGAGGAAAGTTATTTTCCCATGGGAATCCTGTTTAGTGCTATTGTAAAAAAATAAGTTGTTTCGATTGTTTGATATTTACTTGCGGCTAATGGTAAGGAAACATTTTAATGTAAAAAAACATACTAATATCATGTTTCATGTTTATAATTCTTAATGAGTGCAACTTGTGAATTGGATTCACAGTCACGATCACACGAGTGATTTATCTTCTTCCCGTATAATTTGCGGACTCGTGGTATCCGCAGACTAGATCTCCTTTTCGCTTTCGTTAGGCATAAACGATAAATTTCCCTTTCGGAGATCGATTTTGCTTTCAAAACGATCGCGATCACGAGAACTCGAGCTCTTGCTGGTTGGTGGAATAATTTAACGGAAATTTCTTTACCGACTAGGAATCTTCTCATCCGTGACCATTGCGTTGTTGGAGTTGATTTGTATTTATAATGAAATCACTAATGCGTAGGAACCCTCTAAGTGTAACGAATGTATATAAGTAATTTGACAGTAAATCAACTAGACAGATAGCAGAAGCGAAGCGAGCCCTTAAAATCCGGCCCCTGGACCAGTTGACTGTATCAAGAGTAAGTTGTTCGTGACAATATACTTATTATTACATAAATTAAGCGTCACAGGCTATCATTTAGTAAACTATCAATTATAAGGTTAATTATATAGGTACATCAAATATTTGTATAATTAATCCGAAAATTATCCTATTATATTATAAGTATGATTCCACTCTATTAACAATCGAAGTATAGCAGATATTTAAATGAGTAATTAAAAATATGTAGGGGAGACCTGTACAAAACCGTATACCGCGGTAAAATCGTATACTCATAATCGTAATCGTTACTTTAAATATTCCCGCCACGCACCCTTCCCCGTTACCACTCCGAAACCAAGGCAAGTCAGCAGAAACTTGTCGGTACATGTCTGCCCGCTGGCGAGATACCACATGTTTTAAGTTTTTGGGTGTCCTGTTGTAATTTTTACGGATATTAATTACGGTGAGTGAAATGTCAAATACACTTAGTATGTATATTTTAACTTTTATTACGTGGAATTTTTGTAACATTTTTTATATTTGTGAAAAAATTTCTGTATGAAAGTGTGTATGGGGGAAAAACCGGCCAGTGTACGATTTTGACCCGGAATATTTTCATTAGAGATTTTTTGTATTTGTTTACACACATTTCAAATATGCCGCGTAATTACCAAAAAACTACCAGACAAGAGTGGGATACAGAAAAAATTAGGACAACAATTTTGAATGTAGTTGAAGGAGCAATTGGTTATCTAAAAGCAGCAGAAACCTTCGGAGTGCCAATTCCTGCTGCAAGACCGTGTCAATAAATACAGAAACCATCAAGATTTGATTTTGTCCACAACAAAAGTTCTAGGACTAGTAATATATGTGTGTACAATATTTGTATGTAATATTGTACGTAAAAGCAAAGATAGCAATCTCCATGTCATTTCAAAAGCAAACATAGTAGTCTGGCCGAAAAGGGGATTGTTGCCTTTACTTTTACACACCACATTTTATAGTTAAACAATTGAAAGGAATAAAGTGAAGGTATACGATAATATTAAGAGTAGTGGAATGAAAGCATCACTAAAAACGAATGAATTTGTGAAAGGACTTAACGAAATATGAAGGGAATGAAAGGAGTAAAATGAAATGATTAGAAAGAAATTATCAGACCGCTGTAAAATTAGTGGATTCAAATAATAATATTTTGAATACTGTTTTTGTTCCTTAAACAATATCAAATTTTTTTTATGGATTTGGCAGAAAAATGTAGGAGTTAAGACAACCCTCCTCAACCATTTATAAAACGTTCGCTCACACACTGATCAGGGGAAAACCTTTGGTGATCTTATTTTTCTTTGTCATGGCGTGAAATCGCGATGATTGATGATGGCTGGGAAATAAAAACAGTATGAACACAAATTAATCCCCCTTTGATACGAAATACTAGATTATGAACATATTTTTGCTATAAAATGTTGAGTATACGTTTTCGAAAATAAGCGCTAGCAGAGACACGAATTACGAGAAAGGAACGAAGCAACCTTTCCCATAATTTGTGGTTCGACAAGCTCATAAACCTAATAATAAATATTGTTTTGTGTTATCGATAAATTGGTTTTCGGAACTCCAATTTCGTCGTAACTTCTCATGGTACAGAACTACAGAACTATTAATATTCGACATTTTTAACACACTTATAATCGGGTAAAATTTTATTATATAACCTATAAATTAATACTAGAAAATTATAGGCCACACACTTAACATAAAATTGCAAAATAATTATTAAATAGTTAGCACTACATTGTTATTATTTTGTTATATATGGCTTATAAATATATCATTTTCACCGTTAAAATTTGTGTTTGGCTTTGTGAGGTTGGAATAATTTAATTAGAAACACCAACATTTTGTTAAGTCATCAAATGTCGATTATCCAATCAAAAAATCAACAACTAGCAGATAATCGAACACCAAAACATAGTTTACCTTTGATCCATGACAAGCGAGAAAGAGTCCAAATAATAAAAGGTAATAATTTCGAAATGAATACTTCGATCAACGGTAGTACGAGTATCTAGCTATTTACGGTGAATTTAAGGTAACAGGTTTACAATCATTTTGTTGCACTACAAAACAATCGAAGTATAAACTCATTGATTTCACCGCAGGTGATTTTACAAAAGAGGAAGGTGTAATCGCCCAGTCAAGGACATAATACACCAGGGCTATGTTATCTATTTGGAAAGCCAACGTAATCGATGTTTAATGATTTTTTAGCGATATCTCTATGTGTAAAAAACACCTGTAATAGGCAGGAATTTACACAATTTCTATTTTGTATTTCACCCATAGAAAAAAATGGTTGAAAAATTGGCACTTCATACCAACTATCACGCGCAAATACCAACCAACGAGTTAATATGAACCCCGATGATTTTTCCATTCTCTTACAAAAGTTACTTATTATGTTAATTCTGAAATTTGAAATATGAAGTTGGCAATTACGACAGTCTCATAATAGATCGCAGTAGCCCAATTGGTAGAGGTGTATGTCCCGGTAAGATTTAAGGTTCTGGGTTCGAGCCCCAGTTGCCACCGTAATCTTTTATTATTTTTCTGTGTCTTGTTCATTTACATCTTTAAATTTTTTTTTGATTATTATTGTTATCTTCTTCTTCAATGATATATTACATTGATGGGAATAACCTTCAAAAGTTAAAAAGAGAGTTTTTCTTATAAAAATATGAACAGTTAATATTATACTGTTTATGGATTTCATTGTTTCATTTAATAATGTAATGAAATCTAGAAAATTTTTCTGCATATTCAACTCATAACCGCCAAAAAGTTGACTTTTGTGGTTTATCCTTTAAGGTACAGATTTAATAAGTCGGTCGATTCTAAACATTTTGGAATCTGGAAATTTAAGTGTGTGCTTTAAACAATTATTGCAGAAATGGTAGTGATCGGTTAAAACCATCAATACTCATTTGATCGATAGTTAAAACGTATTATTTTTAAATAATATCAAGGAGTATTTTCTTCCACCAATATGCCTAGGAAAAAAAAAGTCTTACTCTATTTAAAAAAATTATAAAACACCACTCTTTTCAAAAAGAATAACGTTTGTATTATGTACGTATTATAAATGCATTTTTCCATACCATTTATAGACAAGTTTCCACGGCCTTTACAATAAGGTCCTTGTATGAAATCACCACCCCTGAAAAAGGAATGTGGCATTTTCTTAAGAGCAGGCACTCCTTTTCTGACCTTTCTACGTAATAATGGATTTACTCTTAGATACATTTGAAATTCAAGTCCGTAATTGTAAAATCCTCCTCGATCTTGCTTGAATACAATTACTGCGTTATTTGTCCAAAGGCCTAAAGATAATTAGAGGCTTGTTTCAGAATCCTACCTAGATTTTTGCATTTTGGAGTTAGTTGCACAATCTATGGATGCACCTGTGAATGGAGATGCATGTCAATTGAAGAATTCATCATCCAGCGGAGCGAAGGCGGTTCCACTGATTTTGTGGTTTGATCTTTGCAACATTCTGGCATTCGGTGGATAATGCAACTTCTGTGACACAATTCCTTGTTTTACATTTTGGATAAATGGAAATTTGAAATAGAGAATATGTATACTTTATTAATCTTTGTGATATCTCTAGTTGTCGATCTAACAAACAAAACTGACTAGTGGTTCTGCGAACAGTACACCTCGCACCCAAAAAACATGTCTCTAATTTTCTCTCTTTTATAAATAAAAACCTTTTTGTTTTCTCTTTTATTTCTTTCTTTAAATTTCCTCTCCGAAATCACAAAATTTGTGCTTAGGTACTTAAATACTTACTTAATTATAAACCATACATTTTACAAAAATTTTTTTTTTAAATTTCATGACCTAAGGAATTCTATAATTTGTCCAGTGACATGCCACAATCTACTGACAATTTATTTTCAAATTTTTTCGGGCACCTAGGTACCTACCATAATATTGAAATAATGCATTTAGGAAAGTCCAAATAAACACGACGATTTCACATTTGAAAACATAATCTTTACTGGACCATTAAAACGATCACCTTCATGATAACCGGAAACGGAAATCTAAACAAATTTACAGACAGACGAAATTCAAAAGGGTCGTCTTAAAACGGGACTTCGTTACATTCCGTCAACTAACCAATACTTACGCTTTTTCTTCACAGAGTATGGAACGCCACATAACACTCTCTCGTCACGCAATCTTTGCTTCATCCACAATAATTTGTCTCAAAATAGGCACTCTTCTGTTATACTGAATATTTACATCACACGATTCTCTTGACCTGCCTTGAAGCAGCCTATACTTCTCCGTTATTTCTTTGTTCACCCCCCTTTTTACTTCCAAATCATTCCTGTCTCTTGTGTATATGTGGTAGATACTCTCAGTATCGCCCTGGTGTAAGACCAAAATTCAGAATTAAAATGTTGCTTACAAATGGCTTCAGCCGTCTTTGGTTACTAGTTCTGAATAGCCGGGTACTTCCCCACCTTCCTCTCCCATTCTCCTTCCCCTCACCACTTATCTCCAGCCTCACTACATACCCCAAATGGGGATGCCATAGTCTCACTGGCTCCAGACTCTTGTGAGGTATTCATATAAAAAAGTATATCTCTTAAGCTTTTTAATAGCAGCGTATCTATTCAGATTATCTTATATTTTTTGTGGATTTATCACTAGAATCTCATCTCAAATACTGGATTACAATATGTGAGTCTGGGACGTGTAAATAGTCCCAAATCTCTCTGGACATAATACCCAAAAATATATAACTGTGAATTTATTTGCGCGAACAGAAGAATGGCTGTCTGTACAATATCTATTGAAAAAACAGAAACACTTACCTTTGATTGTCGTTCTCTGCAAACGTGGAAGGCCTCCCAATGATTCCAATTCACGTGCAGATCACCAGCACAATTCTTGCTAATATTTGGATCCGCAAATGTTCCGAAGTCAAGATTACACGACGGAAATATATTCACAATCATAAAATGCGACTTGCTCAAATAACCACAAAAGGAAGTGAGTGTTTTTTCATAATAACAATTTCCATGACGACAGTTTGCAAGAGAGAATTTCCATGACTACAATACATTATATTAGTGTTTCTATTATCAACAAACGCTGTCAATCAACCATTTATGTAAAATAAAAATATTTTAATTATTTTTTCGAACAAAACAAAACAAAACATATTATAATGCCTAACCAAATACTTTCAGTTTACTTTTGACCTCAAAATCTGGGTTGGAAATAGAATTTCACGGCTAGATCTGCTTACAAAAGAATTTGGATAAGAAACCTATTAGATGATCGATACCTTGTCTAAATATAAATAAACGAAATTTGATAGGTACTTATGACTTTCATCCAAGATTCAATAATATAGTAAAAATAATTGATGCTATTAACTTATTCTCAATGTAAGATTTTTTTAATTCCCATGAACCGCAGTAATTTCCTAAAGTTGAATTACACGTGAACTAGGATTATTTCCTAAAATTAATATAAATTATGCCTGTTGAGCGAATACTACTTAAAAAAATAGAGACGATACTAATAATTGTATATAGTTACCGTGGCGGGCATTTGTAACCTTTAAAGAATAGATCTGCTCGTTAAAATTTCAATTTCAAAATTTCGTGGATATTATTATAATTTTCTATTTGTCCTTGTCTAGATCGATTTTGATTCTACGTGATCAAAGAAGAAGGCTATAATCATTAATTACCGATGAATTTCGAAGATTAAAATGTCTATTTAAGCAAGGTATTTTAAGTGCATTAATTTAAAAAAAGGTAAAATGCCGTAGGTCATTGTTACGAAGAATAAAGACAAAATAATAATTCACGATTTCGTCTTTTTGATCCAAACCTATTGGATCATAATTGGAATAAGTAAGTACCGAAGTTTAAAAAAAAAAATATCTATAATTTCTTCAATAATCGCAAATTTTCTTCGCAATGTCATTTTAATTTAATGAACATAAAATTGTATATATTATATTACTATCTTACTTTGACCAAGTTATATTGATGCTTATTTGTCTATACTTGTTTGTCTATTGTTATTTTTGTTAATGTTCATTTTATCCCGATGAAGAAACCATTTATTTTGAAACATGTAGATTATTTTGATTTAATGTTGGATATTTATTTTCATACTGAATGAGGAACATATTAATATTAGGTTTTTTGATGCACTCTTATTATAAAATTGTGGTATTCAAAATGCAAACACAATAATAATATTGATCACCTAAATATAATGTGATTGTTCTTAAATTTATTAAAAATTGATCACCTAAATATAATATGATTGTTCGTAAATTTATTAAAAACTGATCACCTAAAACAATATAATTGTTTTTAAATTAATTAAAAACTGATCACATAAAACAATATAATTGTTCTTAAATTTATTAAAAATTAATCACCTACAAACAATATGATGGATCTTAAATTTATTCTTGAGAGATAAAATGCTTGGTGTGATCCAGACCAACTATCGGCGTCAAATCAGCAGATTTAGGACGGGTTGTTTCACAGAAATTCAAATGTATCATTGTCAACAAATGACCATTTTTCACCATTTTATTTTGTCCCCGTTAAAAGCCGATTCTATGTTCGTTGAACAAATTGTGATCAGCGGAAGAGGACAAGTATTAGGTTGTTAAGCCCGACAGCTTATTACAAATTGATGAAGCTGAAACGCACCTCGGAAACCTTTCGAATGGTGAAAAAATAAAATTGCGCTTAATGGCAATTTGATGACAATGTTACATTTGAATTTCTGTGAAACAAATGACCCCTAGATGGGCTCCTCAAAACCTTACCATATAACTTAAGTGCATATTGTAAAATAACTTAAAAACTAATAACTAACCTTCACACAGCACCTTCAAAGATGACATAGGCCCTGAGGGAAATTATTTTCCTTCTGTGTGGCCTTCTGTGTGGAGTTAATGTAAAAAAAAAACGAGTATGCTTTAGACCACACGACTGAAGTTAATACTTCTTTAGCTCCATCTATATGTATGTCCATATAAATGTTTATATGTATAAAATATATACATGTATATACCTACATATATTAATTTTCAACAAATATTTATTTAAATTTATTATCATTCGCCTCGCCCGATCTAGCCGTGGGCATCGACGTCCGCTCCCCCCCCCCCCACTTTTGGCGCGTCACTGGTATTTCAAAATACTGACTGAAATGTTTCATGCACTGGCTATGAGAGGAAGAGAGAAAGAAAATGTGCGCGCGCACTGCTCTCTCTTACTTCAACAGTGAGCCCGTTAGCCTCGCAACGCATTTCGCTTTTCGTTACACATTCGCCAGTTTACCCCTCATGTCAGGCGTGCGTAAAGAAGTATTCAAAAACACCAAACCAAATCCATAGCACAATTCCTATTTTAAAATATTGGATATTACATCACTGTGGTGTACACATAAAGTGAATTGTTTTACTATTATTATATTTGCATAGGTCTTTCCTAATTTTGAAATGTTTTTTCATGCGGAACTGTAAGTATCCAAAATACGCTTGGCTAACTCATTTAAAAACCTACTAATACTATACGTATAGTAGCTTTCTAACTATAAATAATATCGATTAATGTTTTTGTGGGATCATTTTGCGGGTTTTTATGGCTCTTTAAATTAGTAAGGTGTTTTTGTCCGTTATTTTTGTTTCGCCTTTTGTCCTTGTCTGTATTTAGGCTCAATAAAACAGACGGGTGATAAGACAAAATACATTTCAGAATGTTGCCTTACATAAATAATAGTATAGATAATAATAATACTCGGCATTTCTTCATCGTCTTTACATTTCCTTTTAGCTATGGTAGCATTAAACTTATAAATATTGATTGACTTAAAGAATATTGATTGAAAGGGTAAGAATGGAAACAAAAGATAAAATATGGGATGTGCAAGGTGCTTTTATGAGTGGACGGGGGTGCATGGATCAGATTTTCTCTTTGCGTATGCTCACTGAGAAGTTTCTGGCAAAAAACCAGAAACTTTTCTGTGCCTTTGTAGATCTACAAAAAGCATACGACCGCGTCGACAGGAAAAAGCTATGGAAGGTATTGTCCAAGTATGGAGTGAATACAAATCTTGTACAGGCAATCGCGTCTCTATACGAGGGCAGCGTTGCTTGCATAAGGGTAAACGGTGGTTTTACGGGATGGTTTGACATCATAAAAGGTGTTAAGCAAGGTTGCGTAATGTCACCGTGGTTATTCAATCTATACATGGACAATTGTATGCAAGAATTGAAAGAGGCGGGATTGGGCGCGAAATTGAACAATCTGATAGTATGTTGCCTGTTGTATGCTGATGATGCGGTGCTGATTGCCAACAGTATAGAAGATCTGCAGTCTCTCGTGTCTAGGATGAACGAAGTATGTATGAAGAATGAATTAATGATGAATGTAAGTAAGTCTAAAGTCATGGTGTTTGAAAGAGAGAGTCAGAAAACGGTGTGCAATATAGTTGTGAATGATGAATACTTGGAGCAGGTGGATGAGTTTGTATATTTGGGAAGTATGTTTACGAGAGATGGGAAGGCTGATAGGGATATCGAAAGAAGGGTGAATGCAGGTAACTCCATTAATGGAGGATTGAACGCCGTTGGAGCCAACAAAAAGTTGTCCACAGAAGCGAAGTTAGCAGTCCACAATGGAGTACTGGTACCTACCCTGATGTATGGCAGTGAAGCGTGGAAATGGCAGAGAAAGGATGAAAGTAGACTGAATGCTGTAGAAATGAGATCCCTGAGGCGTATGTGTGGTAAAACCATGTATGATCGTGTGAGGAATGTGGAGATCCGAAAAGAATGCAAGGCTGATGTGAGCGTAGTAAGTAAGATTAAGAAAGGGACGCTTAGATGGTTTGGGCATGTTGAGCGAATGAATGAAGAAAGGAGTGTAAAGAGAATTTATGACGCGAATGTGAACGGTATAAGAAGCCGAGGACGCCCAAGGAAGACGTGGCACGATCAAGTAAATCAGATACTTGAGTCGGGCCATGTCAAGAGTCAGAATAATAGAAGAGTATGTATGAGAAGATGTATGAATGTGAATGAGGCAAGGAGCGTGTGCCAAGACCAAGTTGTTTGGCGGTCCGTCCTCTCTGCCTACCCCTGCGGGGAAACGGCGTGATGGTTAGTTAGTTAGTTAGTTAGTTAAACTTGCATTCTCTTCTTTCACGTAAACTTAAATCTATTGTATTAAATTTTTTACCAAAATCCGTTCCAATACCTTAAGTTTATAATTTGCAGCTTTAAATATTTATTTAATCATTAATTAAGTACAAGTGTTGAACAGCCTACCTGCACAATGCTACTTTTAGACTTCAAAACTCACTAAATCAATGCATCTTGGCAACGAAATTAACGAAAATTATAATAATAATAATGTAATGGTACTTACATTCACATTTGTCATGTTATGTCAAATTATAAAAATCTAGAATATCCATTTGAATAATTAATTTGGCATTTATGTCATTATTATTTTCTTTCCGGTGACTGACCGCATGGCTTAAATTTTTCACTTTGTTGTTCATTCATTTGTCATTGAATGTCTAAAAATAATCAATAAGTGGCTAGAAGTAGGTACCTACTTAACGACAATAACTCCCAAAAAATGAGGCAAAAAATAAATAAATACGACATATTAGTAGGTATGACATGTATGAAAATATTTGTTCTTAAATAAAGTCTTCCTGTGTATTTAACACATTTTAAAAAGTGCAATGAATGCCTTTTGCTAGCGCTGTTCTTTCCCTGTTCGAATATTTGCTTAACGTTTTGCAACGCAATATTTATTATTTGGCAAATAACTCTTTGGTATTTGCGAATGATCATTATTATTATTTGGCAAACGATCGCAAAAAATACAAGTGCCTTGGTACCGAATAACTTGAAAACGAAACACACAATTAATACCAATCTATTGCATTGATTCATTGCATTCGGAGAGCAAAAATAATATTTTATAGCTGATTTTGGTGTTCGTTGAATTCATCGCAACCGAGGGTAACTATAATATATCTATGTAAATAACAATTAGTAATCAAAGTAGAGAAGCAATTATTAACATAAATAATTCTCTGATTGAATTATTTTTAATAATTTTTATCACATTTTTTGTTTACAAACTATTATTTTCCTATAACAGCATAGCGTGTAACGGTGAACTGAGAAAAACAGAAATAAAATAAAATAAATTGTGAATATGTAGCAATGAGAAATTGTGCAAAATGCACGAACATATATCAGTAAAATAATTTCTCAATAAGGTTTTGATGAAATACGTGATTTAAGAAATATAATAAGTTTTCTAGTTACATTGTAGGATGATGGTAATGATAGGCTAAACCTGGCAATGGTGTAGGCTGTATACAAAATTGGTTACATATTAATCGTTCTAATGTTTTAATCCAAAGTAACACATTTTCAACATCCTGTACAATGAATGCATGATTATCGTATCTTGTTTTTAATGCAATTAATTAATTAAATTGTAACGAATACTAATTAGTAATTAGCCATTTGGGATCGACGATGAACAATATTGAGTTAAATTTTTAATTTTTGAACATTTTTTTTTGACCTTTTAGAAGGTCGGCGAGTTAAAACTCGAGGTACATCTTTCTTCACGTCGGCGGTGATGTGCAAACTCAATGAAATTAATGTATCCGTCATTGGTTTTAATCGCAGTTATTAGGAAAGCTGTTCTCTTTTACAGATTTTACAATGCTGATTTTAAAACCATTATGCGGAACCCTTTGTCAAAACTCTAGACTAGCCCTTATTGAGAGATGTTCAATTAACTACGAACAAAATATTTCATTTTTTCTCTACAAATTCGTAGGAAAACATTTGATTGTAAAACTCTTTGTCAAAAACACTCTTTTACGCTTTAATATTTTTATTTTTTATTTGTTATTTGTTATTGTATTTTATTTTTGTTATACAAGATTCACCTACTTTAACTCCTCTCCTATATGTGATCATGTACCTAATATTAGTATGAATATTTTCCCTAATATGTACGCTATATGTTTTTACTTCCATCTACATATATGGATGATTATACTTAATATTTTATACTTAATATAACATCTTATGAATCTCGACTACCATAATACAGGCATTGGCCTAGCTAGGTAGTCAAAAAGCCATGTAAAACAAACCTGTAACAAACAAAATGAATAAAGAAAATTAAAAAAAAAAATTACATTACTAAAGAGATTGTCAAACATATTACGGTTTTCCAATGTTAAAGTACCCCCAACTTACGCCACATTTAGTCAATTATGGTAAGACCAATTATTAATATTATTGGGTAATTTTACTGCTCTTTTTCACGAAGATATCAAACGTCGCAAGCCTTTTAAACGTTCGTTCTATCATACTTAAATAATAATCTTCGGAAATTCAATTAAGAAATTAGTTTATGTAACGCGATTCATTATGTTGCCAATTCTTCTTCTTTAAACTGCAATTAGAAAGAGGGAAAAAACCTACGTGGTTAGTTGGTTACTCTGAGCACCATCTTTAGAAAGTTAGTTCCTAGGCAATTATTTTTAATATATATCTATTAGGTGGAAGAATTGAGTTCGTTGCACAGGGCCGAAAGCACAGGATTATTTGTTCTGACTTGTTCCGGGCTGTTGTCTGCAGAGTGAGTAATATACAATAGGGCAATATAATCATAAGAATAAGGGATAGTACAGATGTCACAATCCTACTGCTGATGTTGAAGGTAAAATGCCATATACAACCAATATAAAAATGCAACCCTGCGTAGTTTTATCTTAAGAATTTTCACAATAAACACAATAATACTTTGTTTTAATTCCACTTTATTATTTCTTTATCTAACCGGTTTCGGTTCAACCTTAACCTCCCTCAGCGATGAATAAAAATATATTGAACATAATACAGATATACATGGTATTTAAAAGAAAATTAGAAGAGGAAGATAGAAAACCAACTTAGGTGGGGGCGATGAGGGGAGGTGGCTAAGAGGGAGGGGTGAAAGTGGGCGGGAGCAACGGAAATATTTAAAAATAGGGCTATTCGACAAATCTATTTCCTTATTAAGTAAATTTGTTTTATTTATTTTTAATGACTTTTTTATTTATTTATTTTATGATTTATTTTTATTTATTCAAGATTATTAAGTCGTAGACCTATCCCATTTCTATGTGATACATCTATCCCGGAAGATTTATTAAATGAGTGATCTTTATCTATCAGCTATAGTTTGGTGCGCCATATGCGCGCCGTTTACGCAAGTGTTAAATAATTTATTTTTTTAAAATTGGCACTGACCGGATAATAAATAATATCTACCTAATAATAAAAAATAAAATCGGTTTTATACTTTTTTGATACACAACAAAACAATTTAAAAATATCCAATTACACGCCTATTTCGGATATATTACAAAATATTATGATAAAAGCTATTCCTGGCGCGGTTTTACGATTTACCGCCCTGCTACACACTCCATACGCCCCTGTGATAGATCCGGCCCTGCCTTGCGCACCCTGAAAGTCGGGGTATTTAAGTAATCGCTAGTTGATGGATAACTTAAAAGTTTGGACTATTACAACAACACTAGTCAGATAGGTGTTTCGTCTATGAAATTGACGTTAGTTTTTGAAATTCATTCAATGGCCTATTTTAGTTAGATTTTTTTATGTTTACAGCAAATATGATGAGCTGATTTGATAAATTCTTATACAAGCATTAATGTGACAGGATTTCATGTTGTCGTGGTTGTTTGGGAGGAGGGTAGGGGTACTGCCGCCCGGAAACCAACTACCAACACTTCTGCTATAGATCACTCCAGGTGGTTAGCTACGTTTGGTGACTTATCAGGGTTGCCCGGGGTCATGGGGTAAGGTTTGTTTGTAAAGAAAAGTGAGGAAAAAGCCATGCTAAACTAGCATAATCTTATTTAGCCTACGTTCAACTAACCTAACCTGACTATTAAAAAAAATAAATTATTATCATATTATAAGTTTAGCACTTTTAGAAGTTAAGTAATATATAATATGTAAATTATTTTCTTAGTCCTCCTCACTGGGAGATCCTGTGCTGAGGGGGGCTAGGTTTTGGATAAAGGGTTTTTAGTGACTTCAGTTGTACAACTTCATGGTTGTTCCTTTTGCGATAATTCGTTTTGCCGAGATTTGATGTATTATATATTATTTGATCCGAGTTATTTTTTATTACATTTTGTTTATTTTTATTACTCTGTGACGGAGTTTGTTATATGACTTTACAGATAAAAATTCAGTCCAATTTGTCCAAATTTTGCATTACACTTAGGTACATTTAGCTTGTCTATTTGCTTGCCTCTGGTTTTATGATTATGTGAGATGTTTTCCTCTTTGTTTTTTTTTTTTATAATAAAACAGAATATTTTAGAGGTAGATTTTTTGAATACTTGTAACATCGAACTGTTTAAAGATTTCTGTTGTTGTCGTCCTTATAGCAACATTTAGTATGGTATATATTTTATCTTATTCTGTTTTGTCACTGTTACATTTAATCCAGTTGCCGTTTTTAATTGAATTTCCTTCCCCTTCTCTAAGTATAAAAATAATGTGTTAGTCGCCACGCCACGCCACTGAATACGACATAAACAAAACATGCGGACATAAATAATAATAATAATAAATTGTACCTGTGCACATAAATAATAACAATAAATTATACCTATGCACATAAACAATATTTTATTGTTTTGGGTAGGTACACATTTTCATATAAATCTCTCTTCGTGATTAATGTGACTCCCCGTGGCTACGAACTTGCAAACTTTCAATAGAAATTAACAATTAAAAGTCCTACAGCCATTTGTAAATAGTATGTACCTAATCTACACTAGCAATGTACGTGATTTATTGAAAATAAAATCATCTTAACTGTTCATTTTAAAGGACATCCGCATCTTACTCGTGAAGTGCTAATGATAAAATAACTATTTTCTTAGCGATAATAAATATTACGTGTCTCTAATACCTACTTTTATTAATAATGACAAAATGATAGGTTTTATTACACCGAAGAAAGATTTCTATCGTTATAATAATAATTATTGTTTTTTTGATGTTGATTTTAATGAATACAGTAATTTTAAGTATTAATGTTAGAGTTCAAATATAATATTCAATAAATCATTGTTTGCGGCATAATATAACGTTTTAATTAATAATATATCAAAATTAAATTGAATATTTTATTTCTAAGCCATTGACATTTACCTGCTTGCAGGTAGATACAATTCAGCTATATGGACGGTGTCCAGAATCTCGTAGTATAAACGGGAAATTGATGAATCTAGATCACATAGAGAACCATGTTTTTCGATTATTTTTTCAGGAATGTCATTAAAAATACTTTAGGAGTCAGACGTTTGCTTCAAAACATTTGAAATAAACCGATTTTTTCAAATTTAATCTATCAAATTTCAGACTCGGTTTACGTGAAAATTAAAAAAAAAAAAATGTAGACGCCTTCGATCTGATGTCACTAATTTCTAGCTTGTGTCACGAGTTTCCGGACACCGTGTATTACATTGCCGAATAGTGTGTGGTCTCTGAAATATCACCTTCTAGGTAAAATGGTACCATGTCTAACGTACCGTCCAATGCTGCGGTAGGGTGTTTTAACTTAAAAAAAAAAAAAACGGAGTGGTGCAATACCATGTGGCACAAGTGAGCTACCCCAATTTTCCCTCCAGTGGCGACATACAATTTTTTTTTTTAATATCACTGTTGATTAAAAACATTTTCATTTTTTTTTCCAAATATGCTCAGGAATCAGATAAAAGTATGCAGAGCCCATCCTGTTACACTCTGAAAAGTAATTTTACAGAAGATGATATTATAATAAATACATAAAATGCCTACACGAGATTTATTATAAAATAGTGCTGACCAGTGAAAAAGCACGGAATAATTTTAAAATAAAGAAAATAGAAGTTATAACCTACTTTTAAATTTTGTTTATTTATTTAGCTAGGTATTCCAAATTCCTGTAATATTCTAAAATCTGTTTCTGAAAAAATAAGAAAGTATGCAGATTTAGGAAATGAAATTAAAATAATTTGGCAATCTCAGACTATAAAAATATTACCTTTTGTTATTTCGGCTACTGGCATTATACCTAGCTCTCTCATTAAGAATTTAGGCGTATTAGATTTGTCAAAGAAGTTATATATAAAAATGCAAAAAATCAGTCATTTTAAATACATGTAGGATTACGAAAGATTTTTTAAATATTTATATTGTGGGATCAGTAGGATTTATCGGTCAAATTAGGAATTCCACCGAGCCGAACCCTCTGATATGAAAATATCTGGAGTCGGTGAATTATTTTCCCATTTAATAGTCTGGCAGGTTAACATATTGTTTTTGTATTGTTTTGTATTAATTATACTTATATAATACACTCGCATAGCGTGGATTTACTAATGATCATTTTTATGGAAAAGTGTGTGAAAGGGTCCGGGTTTAGTTTTTCCTATGGGGAAAACTAAACCCGGACCTAAAAGTCTTGTGCGTAAAAATAATGTCATGAATAAAAATCGAACCCCGGTCAATAGCTTGGAAAGCAAGTATGCTGACCAGTATACCAACAACTACTGTAAGAACGGCGTCATAAATTAATTATGCCTATTGTTACTGAAAATAATAAAAATAACGTATTTTTTAATTGAATTTTAAATGTTACGATCTCACGTCACATTACACCCGAAATTATATTGTTAAATTATTATATGAGCAGGTAGGTACTCGAGCTGTTAACTATAAAAAGGTATATCATAATTGACATTAATTTATTGACAGGATAAAATATTTGCTTTGTATTTGTAAAAGCATATCGTGTCATCCAATTGCACCAGCGATTATCTTAGATAATTGCATTGCAATTCTAAATTCAAATGGTGCCAAATTGAAGATGAAGCATTCAAGATTAAAATCATAAGTTCAGATGAGGGTTTGGCTCGGTTGTGCAACGCTCCGCCCAGCATCCCAGCATACCGATTCAACTTCTATTATTCATCAAAGAATGCTCTAGCTCCTCGGCACTTAGTAGCAATATAACATCTATTACAAGTACAAATGCATTTGAATGCCAATAGGAAAGCCCTTGTTGCTTCATTTGACATTTTTGATGTCCCGATCTTCACATTTTGAAGACGGGTCAATTTTAAATGCATGAATGTGAATGTGTAAGGAGGAATAATAATTGATGTTATTGTGGGTCGATGCTTGGACCTATTTCGTGTGTTTTGTTTGGTTGTGCAAGAGGAACATGTGGCAACATTGTGTTTAATCACCGAAGAGATGAATAATGCACAATAATCATCTGGCAACACCTGGCCACCTAGCACACTCGATCGATAAGCATTCAATAAATGGTTCTGGTGATACCCACACCCTTCTCCCAAATTGAATGATGAGTTTGAGTTATGCTTTGATTTCTGGTGGGGACCTTATAATAATAATAATTGGATAATTTGTAGAGGGACGTTTTTTTGAGAAATCACCTCAAGGGCACTGTGCATTATTATTTCATAAGGTAGCATTTTTCAAGCATTAAGGTGAATTTAAAAAGAATTCATATTTTACGCTTTCGTAGATGGCGCTCGAATAATATTTTGGTTTACTTATAAAAGCTTTTTACAAGTTATGGCTTGATTATTAAGAAGAAAAAAAATATTGTTAACACAGGGACTGATAATTGACCTAAGTAATCTTTGGAGTGCGCCTCCGATAACTAACGACATTGCTAATCTAAGAGATGATAAGCGTTTTTAAGAATTTGCTTTCCCATTATATAAGAAGCAAAAATAATAAATAAAGAAATTGGTACAATCCAGAAGCGATTAACTCAAATTTCTGAAACTACAAAAGAAATTCACGTAACAGTCGAAAATAATAAAACAAACGTACCCGGCGCGGTCAATTAAAAATGCTCACATTACAAAAGAAATATGTATACCTACACCTACTTGCATAATAGGCACAAATAACAAAGTAAAAGTGTACAGATGCGGTTAAATGAACGTATCGATGTGCACTACAAAATATTATCATAAAACAAAGATCGCGGGACTTTTGAAATCAAAAAGGTTTATGACATGGCGGAGAATGCAGAATTGTAGAAAGATGCAAATTGTTCACGAAATATTGCATATTGTGTGACATTCCGCTCGATTTGTGTCCTACTTCCCCCGAGGAACTATACTACAAAGTAACTATGTATCAAACGAAATGTATATCTTACCTACAACAATTAGCTATTTATCATTAGTAAAATGCGCTTAACGATCTTCTTAACAACTTTATAGCGCATTTTCTGAGGTTTATTACAATCATCACAACAAACATACTTCATACCACCAAAATCACCAAAACTCTCGTTTGGTGAGTTGCACTAGTCGGCAAGATCACCCAATTTAACCGGTCCAGACTTATTTTTGTTGGGTTTCTTGATGTTACGATTCTATGCCAACAAGCCTCAGACTCTTGAAGCGCTCAAATAGAATACCCGTCAAGAATGCGACACACAAAGCACTCTTCTTAGGGTAAATTGCCTATTCCATAAAAAAAAAAAAAAAGAATGCGACAACCTATCGCCGGAAGAGTGATGGAAAATGCCATAAATCGCCACAATTCTGGCGGCGGCTACTTGGTCGATACCATTTTTTCAACTTAATAGAAAAAAAATTAAGTCGAATATGAATATCCAAAAGCAGAATCAAATTTTTCATTCATAAAAAAAATTACACCCAAAGGACAATAGATGATAACTTTTGCACCACCTTGTTATTATATTCAATGTTTAAATATTCAATATTGGGATTTTACTCAAAAAATAATTCCAATAGAGAAATATTGATTACTAGCTTCTGTCCGCGACTTCGTCTGCGCAGGATTAGCGCCTCCGCCCACTGAGGCAACTGAAAACTCTCGACTGCCAACTGTCTTTGTATGACAATGTGATGGCCCGCGCACTTCACAATCACACAAAACCCCGTTGTCAATGGTAACGCAAGCGGTGACTCGTGACTGACACTGCTCATCGCCGTGGGCGGCCGTTGCTAGTTGCCAACTGTCAGCTAATTGTTCTTCGTCTATGGTTAAACAAGCTTTTTGACCAATCAAGACAGAGAAAACAGCCAGTTTTAGTTGGTTTTCAGTTGCCTCAGTGGGCGGAGGCGCTTAGTACTTCGATTAGCAAATTTTCTTTTCCTACGTCCCATAGTCCCATCTATGTTTATACCAAAATTCTTAACCTATTTATTTAAAAATCTATAATTCTTGATTCGATTCAAGGGTAAGTACTTCAAATAATTCACTAATTTAAATAATTTCTAAAATAGAATTTTGGTTTTACAATCACTGTTTTTCAAAATGTCATTGTCCAATTTTGACATTTTCTATTAAACAATAATTATTATTTGTAATACATGGAAAATAGCAAGCTTTGGGTATAAATTATAGCCCATATGTTATTCTGATGTATGAGCTATATTATTGTAAGGTTTCATTAAAGTCCATTCAGTGATTTTTGCGTGAAAGAGTAACAAACATACATACATCCACACAAACTTTCACGTTTATAATATTAGTAAGATTCTATTATATCTACTGACTACCTACTACTTCGTATTCATCAATTTATGCATTTCCGATTACGAAATTAAGATGGGATGGGCATTCCCTTGTCTTGAAAAGCAGTTGCACAAACCACAATGTGCAAGTTTACGTTGGATGCAGAGAAATGTCATTAATACGCCTTTATCTACTTAACGAGCACCGTTGTCGTCTCTACGTTGCTCCATGATGAAAAACGCATACTCATCTGTAAAGATATATCCAATTAAGTGCCTACTTTAAATTTTTTTTATTTTTCATAGCAATACCCCCTCAAGAAACAACCCCCTCAAGAGTCTCTGAAAACGATCGATATGATAACTATCGGTAAATTCTCATCGTTCCCTAGGACAACTGCTCATCGCTAACGTACAAACAACAGTTGATGTCGAATATGTTAAGGACACTTAGTCATTGTCAACTGTCACTTATTCGTTGGCGATCTATAGGTAATATACGGTAATCATGCTAGGGAACGACGAGAAGTTACCGATAGTTATCCCATCGATCGTTGTCGATCGAGTGTGCTAAGGCCTCAGAGACTCTTGAGGGGGTTGTTTCTTGAGGGGGTATTGCTATGAATGCAACTTTTCGCAAACATCGTTGAAGCGCTGTAATGGCGCGGTAGCCCAAACAGCATTCTGCGTGCGTTATTATAAATAGTTGCACTCTACTAGCTACTTCTATGTGACTACCTACTATTCAAAATGTTTTCAACTCGTATTGAATTCATGTTGCTGGTTAAATATTACGGAGGTATCTACGTAATCCTGTTATTGGTGCTCTTCAATTGCCCAGGTGCAAAACCTCAATAAGATTTCAAAGTGGATATAGAAGGTAAGTGGATATCGTCGCGGATAAGTGTGTTGAAATTGATTGTTCAGAAATGCTTGTCTTGTTATAGAATCGTGGCTCATGTCGTTGACATTTGTCTCACCCAGATAATTCCTTCGCTATTACACTGGGGGAAGGATCAAGGTAATGAATTCTAAGATATAAATAAGATTATATAAATCAAACAACCATCCGGTTCACTTTCCAATCAACTGCGTCTTTTATTTATTTATTTAACATTAACGGTATAAATATACCGTAAACAATACTTGCATGTCACGGTTAATATATACCTACAATATATACAGGATATAACAAGACGCATCCAACAGTCAACAACCAGCGACTCCTGAGCTTATTTTGACTAAAACATGTAGATGTCATTTTGGTCTCCCGTCACATTTTTTCTTCATTTTGCTTTTTTTTAATAACTCAGGTGCGGGGCATACGTCATTCCTATGTCTACCTACGTTAAATTGTCGTGAAACAAGCTTATGTGTGTAAGCGGTTAACAACAAAACAGATAATTTGAATATTTATTGGGAGTGGAAGTACCTCGCTATTCAGATCTGGTCACCAAACACGTCTAGACTCGTTTAGACTCTCAATGGTGTTCTTACACCAGGACGATACTGAGAGTACCTTCCACACTGAATCGTGCCGCAAATAAAATAAATATTTTTGTAAATGAATCAATTATGAAATAACACAAATAAATCAAATAAAATTTATTTGCAATCGCCGGGTTTTGAACCCAAGACCTACGGTTTGCAAGCCGAGAGCATTGCCCCTCGACCACTGAGGCCGTCAAGTCGGAGATTACTCCCATCCTGATGTGTGAAAGTGAGGCATAGAACTGGAAGAGGAAGAAGGACAGTAGAGTGAAAGGTGTGGAAATGAGATCCCCGAGGCGCATTGGTGGTAAAACATTAATGGTGGTGTGAGAAATGTAGAGATTTGCAAATAATACAATGCTAACATAAGAGTAATGACTGTAATGAGTAAGAAAGGGACGCTTAGATGGTGTGAACATGTAGAATGAATGAACGATGAAAGGAGATCGTAATAAGATGAGAATGTGAAAGAAGAAATCGGTGACGCCCGAGGAACACATGGCGTTCTAAAATAAAGCAAATACTTGAGTTATGTTGTAGGTAAGCAAGTAGTGTGTGCCAAGACCGAATTGTTTGGCGGTCCATCCTCTCTGCCTACCCCTGCGGAATCCAATGATGCGGGAACGGAACGGTGCATATCAAGTACATAGTGAAAGAATGCTAGCTATAGATGCGAAATTTTTTTAAAAATTGTTTTCATTTTTGGTAGTATTAACACAATAATAATTTTTAATATACTATTATGATGCTGAAAGATCGTTTATGATGATCGTTTCATATATTTTAATGAATCCTGATTTTTGCATTAAAAGACTATATTTTCTGAGGTAATTTTATCAAATCAAAGTAAAAGCGGGTATAAGTTTTCATTTGATACCTACGATAAATTCCTACAACACTTTCTACTGTTTTTAATGTCATGTGTGATATGATTTATCCTCACTTGAGAAAATATTCTGAAAAATTATAGACATGTGAATTTATTCAGATTCCGAGTAATGTCTCTATTTACCACATTCTTCATTCTGGCCGTGTATAATGTTCCAATAAATTGTTAGCATAAATAAGCAATTACCGATCGGTTTCGAATAACTCATAGCCATAATAAATCATTTTTTTCCATCACCGGTACGCGGAAAAAACAATTTGCGGACATTCTTTCATTAATGCTGTTTTACAAGACACGAAGGTTTTAACTGGATTTTAGTTGTGGTAGAATAACGCTATTTCAAAATCGTTTTGTAATTAAAAATAACAATATTTAAATACGAAGAACAATTAAGATGATAGACTTCGCTTTTCGGCCCATACAAAAAGGACGCCCGGGAAAAAACACCTTTCTACATCGAAAATTGCACAAAATGAATATATTTTTTTTATACTGCCTTCTAGAAGGTGAAAACTATGTCGGTATGTTTTCGAATTTTCGATGCGTTTCGTATTAACTTAAACATTCACTGTCAAACATGTACGATTTATCAAAAAATATTATTTAAGGAAAAAGTGCTGCTAACTCAACTCTCATAAAGAATTATAAAATTATAAAAAGCTACCGACGTAGCTTCTTCTTTTAAAAAAAAAAATTTTTTTTATAAAATTTCAACTTCGTGAAAGTTTCGGTGTAGAAAAGTGTATTCTCCATAAACCCCTTTTCGAGCGATTTCATAATTTTGGCATTGAAATAATTTTAATTCTTAAATGTTAACACCAAGCTCCAAGATGGTTCAAATGTAACTTAATGAGAGCTCTATGGACTATGTACATATTTTTCTCAATGTGTAGGAACATAGGAGGTTTAAAAATTTGTGGTATTTCCGAAAGGGATGAGTCCTACATTTGCTTCTAAGGCAAGGTTAATATTTGAACTATTTTTCGACTCTTTGTAAGTGAGATAATTGCAGAAAAAAGTGTTTAGTATTACAAAAGAAAAATAATATCAAAGAAAGAATATCAGAGCGATGTTTTTAATCATGTCAAAGAGACATGTTGTGATTTTTTCATCAAACAACACGACACGACTCTTACTTGAGTGTTAAAATGGGCGTCGTCGGTTCCATGTTTATGTTTAGTCCCATATTACTATGGATTATGGTACCATACGAAGCTAAACTTACAAATGCAGGTCGTATTTACAGATCATTATAATAATACACGGTACAAGAGGATGTAGGGAGATTAGTAAGGCGGAGTCGCATAAAGAAATAATCGACATCGTTAGGTACGTGTTTCTAAAGCATTTATTAAGCTTATTTATTTTGTAAATATATTTTTGGTAGGAAATTAACATTTTTTATTTCATCTAGAATGCATAAAGAATAGATATTCACAGATATTTAGTTGTTTTCAATCTTGCAATTAAAGTGGAGTACCTTCTTTTAAATTGAATTTTCAAATTGCAATTACAAGATGTGTGAGCTAGGCCATCGTAATCCTGTGGGAGATTGTAGCTTTTGGAGAAATCTTTGCAATTTATTTGATTTTTTTTTTTAGAAACATAATCTCGATGTTTTTTTTCTTATGTGATGCCATGTAAATGTTTCGTCAAAACATTTAATAATTTGGCATGACATCCAGATGTAAGCCTTGCCTTGCCTTAGGGTCAGTTGTTGTGATTCAGCTATTCTAGGTGCGTTTTAGTTTTCTATCAAAACAGCATGAAATTTGTCTTATTCTGCTGATCACAATTTGACCAAAAGCTAAAACGGACTTAACAATTGGCATTTAACGGGAACCTTCCCTTTGGGAAGAATGGCCCTTTGATGACTTTGTTAAAGAAACAATTGGACCTTCGTGTTCTACTAACAACAATAAACTTTATGCCGCTCAGATTTTCAGAATTTTATTAATAGACCCGTTCAAAACGAATTCTTTTCAATTGCCTCCATCGATCATTGATAACAACAACAATTTGTCAGATGTTACAATAATGTATTCCATTCGCATCTCGTGTCAGCCCCCCCGGGGCCAACATGTCGAATAATCCATTGGAATCTGGCCTTCGAACCTGCGTTCAGGTATGACAATATTACATACTAATTTAAATGTAACGCCTTCGTGTTTCCTGGTCACGGTTGAAGTCATAAGAAGACCATTAATTCTGTGACTGACAATCATTTATCTTTTAACTCCATACACAATAATAATCATTACGTAACAAAGTGGATATTTACTAGAAGTAGTTACTAATTACGTTGTCATTTTATGTGGATACATCAAAAGAGCTCACAAAAATCCAAATGTTGATTATGGCATATCCAAATGGGGTATATTGTGATAATATACAAAAAGAATTTTTGTCTTTTTTCCACTTAGTTTATTTCTGGCCGTAACAGGTTTCAGCGTATTAAGGCCATTTCCATATCATTTGATAAAATCATTTTATACCATCTCCGTAAAACCCGCTTTAAAATGTTATGTATAAGTTTAATGATTTTTTTTTTCTTTCAAAAGAAACAATTTTCATCAGCTCTGGAAGGAAAACATGTATGAAGCGTTGGTAACAATATGGGAGCCAGTGTATCTAGGAGTGACAGACGTTCCATCAAGGCGATATTCCGAGAGAGTCCTGCTCTCAAGTCAAAAGTCCTCCCAAATCCAGTCTCTTCCGATCTGTCCTGCCACATAGCTAGTGGGCAGACTGCTCTGCAAAAGTCCCGGGCAAACCTCACCCCATTAAGGGCACTCCTGCTAAGCCACCAAACGTAGCGAACCACTTAGGATGGCCTATGGCTGAAGTGTGGGTAAACATTAAATGGTTCTCGGGCGGCGGTACTCATACCGTCTCAAAATGCTGTGTTTCATGCTTCTATGGTTAATACTTTCAACTGCTAAAGGATCATGATAACCGCGTCTGACACTATATTGCTTTAAGTATGTATTTCCTATTAAGCACTTGCATACTGCTTACTAACAACGTATTAAGGGACACTGGAGGTCTAGATTCGTTTAAAAATAAATGTAGCTTCGTTCAATCAAAAAAATTAGGTGACCTCATCTGCTTCACTTAATTTCCATTCTGTCAGAAAGGGGAAGTTTCTCTACGATATGGTTTTCTCTTTGGCGAGTGGAGATCTAAATACACATATTACAAGAAATGTTTTAGGCAAGCGGTTAAAAGCCCTTTTAGGATGGCTAGAATTTTCACAAAATCTGACATAAGCCCAGAGGAAAATGATTTGCCTTAGAGCTCCCTGCTTAGGGTTAATATACATCGTGTTTATAAGCACGTAAAGTCTTAATCGGGAATATGGAAAGCCATTTGTCGATTATAACTTATGTATTTGAAATCACAGAAATATAATCATAACAGTTGTTATAACATGTAATACGTAAGAGCGGTTTTTATTACAGTGTAATTAAAAATCAATTCAGCACCATCAATAATAATAACGTCATAGTTATATTTTGAAAGCGGTTAATATTTTTATTGCACCAGTTTTTCTTTAGTTTTGCCAAGCGTAATTGCATTTCTGCGGAAGTCGGTACCCAGCTGTTATTGAAGATTTAATTGTCTCGCGCTGGTTGTTAAAAGTAGATAAACGGCTCTGTCTTTGATACTATTAATCAAAATTATTAATATCGTCCATACTGCGGGAGTACCTAAGTCATGGATAAACTTCTTTTTTTCAAATGATTATAATTATCTCACAAAAATGCCATGATATTTGCAACACCTTTTGAGTAAAAAAATAATTAATCAGTTTGGTTGTGTATTTTGGCCTCTAATCCAAATTTAAGCTTTGTATAAAAAAGGCTTCCCAGCCGTTCTTCTTAAGCCTCTTGTTACATAAACAATACTAGAAACATGCATCAATCCTAGCTAAGAGCTTAAGACGATAGACTTCGCTTTTCGGCCCATACAAAAAGGACGCCCGGGAAAAATCACTTTTCTACATCGAAAATTGCACAAAATGAATATATTTTTTTTATACTGCCTTCTAGAGGGTGAAAACTATTTCGGTATGTTTTCGAATTTTCGATGCGTTTCGTATTAACGTAAAAATTCACTGTCAAACATGTACGATTTATCAAAAAGTATTATTTAAGGAAAAAGTGCTGCTAACTCAACTCTCATAAAGAATTATAAAATTATACTTCTTTCTAAAAACTAAATATTTTTTAAAATTTCAATTTCGTGAAAGTTTCGGTGTAGAAAAGTGTATTCTCCATAAACCCCTTTTCGAGCGATTTCTGTAGGTAAATTTGAGCGTTGTCTCATTCGCACATTTCGCATTCGTATGT
The DNA here is from genome assembly GCA_951813805.1 of Limnephilus auricula. Lineage (NCBI taxonomy): Eukaryota > Metazoa > Arthropoda > Insecta > Trichoptera > Limnephilidae > Limnephilus > Limnephilus auricula. The sequence continues at coordinate 29,934,867 of OX638390.1, forward strand.
ATTGTAAGTGTGCGTGAGCTTATTGTGAGCGGGACAGAATGACAGACGCGGGTGTTCCGCGTGTCGTTCAAAGTCTAGCCTTTTAATTGATTGAATTGAAAAAAGAAAAAAACGTAAACCCCGTGAACCAGTCAAGAGACGGGGCGAGTTTTGTTTTTTGATGTTATAATTATTTCTTAGCATTGGTTAAATGAAATCTTTTTTTACGCACTGTTAAAATTGAAACAATTACGAGAGTGTCACCATGTTTAAATTTCAAATTTGCATTATTTCTTGCAAAGTAGGCTACGAGACCGCAAGGCAGATTAGGTATTGGTAAACCATATTGTTCTCAGAAAAACTAATATAGTTCACACCGTCTTATATCCTTGAGTTTCAGTATTATCATAATAATATCTACGTAGCACTTCAATGTGAAATAATCGATGACTATGCATTATGATTCTGCAAAACGTGATATATCAATATTTTTAAAGTCTTCATTCTGCTGGCAATAAAAAAAAACAAAGGATTCTCTGTGTTAAATAAATAAAGGTTAGTCTATTTCTGGCAAGGTTAATGTTGTTACATTTTACATTCCTAATACCTGATACAATGTACCTACAATAATAAAGATCAGGGTATTGCTACATGTTGCTTCAGTCTCATATGGAAATCACATTCCTGGATCTGTTGAATGGTTGTTTAACCTACTTATTTAGTACCTTGTCATAAGCGCTAACATGAACCATGCAGTTCATGTTTTGTAACGAAGTACTCGAGAACCGAACCTATAAATATTTTACCGACGTGATTGTATGTGACATAATATTAGAGCCCTTTGTACCTCTCTTTTGTATTTTCACATCTTGCTTATACTGCAGAATATCTGTGTTCTGAAGATGGAAAAACCCTCAAAACGTAAGTTCTGGTATCATTAAGACAACACAGATTTTTTTAACATTATCTCCACACGGAGGAAAACAATTTCCCTCGGGGCCTGTGTTATCTTTGGGAATGCTATGTGGTAGGTATTTTTTGGGAAAGGAATGAGATTAAGTTCTCGAAAGGAAAAAGGTATAAGACATGGGTAGAAATCTAGAGATGTAAGGCGATGGGTTGAGAGAGTCCGGCTGGAAGTCAAAAGTTCTCCCTCAACTAGTTTCTCCCGATCCGACTCGCCACGCCGTAGATGGGCAAACGCATCGGTTGCCATAACCTAGACAATTAAAATATTTCAATTTTTTTAATGCTAAAAAAAAATTGGCAAAAAATTACAATGATTACGGAATTTTTATTTTATTTTTATGTTGACGAGTAAATTTTCTACAGCGAGTCTAAGTTTCTTATTTTTGAAATACCGCCAAAACTATATTTTGGGACAGGGCAGGGCTACCGTGTGATGTCATGAGCGACGGCCGGCTTCTGACACATTTTTGACAGTAGTACTTTGTTTTTTGTTGATGTGCGTATTTGGTGCCCGTGCCAATCACGGACCGTTTTGATCAATAAATAAAATCAATAAATTTGAATGAAAAATAGAAAAAAAACTAACATTTTTAGTATGATGATTAAAATAAATATTCCTTTAAATATTCTGTACATTTTCAACAGATTCCCTCGTTTGTGAAAATACCCTATTATTCAAATTCTACCTAACGTTTGTTATGAGATATGACTTCATGCTTTTCATCTTTTTTCTTTCTTGCAAACATCAGTTTTAATGATGCACAAGAAAAAAATCCAATTTTAGATGTAAGAGCGAAACCGGGTAATAAAACAAATGGTTCGTAAATACGAACAATTTAATGTTCCATCTATTTTTATCAAAGCTGTATTAAATTTTTTTAAAGGCATTTAAACTAGATATTTCATAGCATTAATATGCCATTAAGATTTCGATGTAATTTTATTCTACTTTAATGACACTAAGGGCTTATCATATTAGTGTAATTTATTGATATTATTAGAATTTGTGAATATTATTAGATTATTATATTTTAAGTAGGATGAAAAAAGTTGTGACGCCGGTGTTTTTCTAGTTAATTTTATGCAATACTTAACAACTTGGCAAATTACATTTGGGTTAGTCTTTTGCATTGAAAATAAAAAGTAAGAATTTTGAAGAAATAAATAAAATAAAATAATAGCATTTTGCCGAATTGTCTGGGATCCCTGAGGCGTATGCGTGGACGGTGTAAACAGTTCACAAATTGAGATCAGAAATCAATGCAAGGTCTACTCTATTTCTGCGGATTCGACATGGCAACGCGTACAAAGTACCTACTGCGTTTTATAACATTATATAATAAAGTCAGGTTTACAAACAAAAGATAATGGAGCCGAATTTCTTGTTAAATAACAAGATTAAGTATTTTTTGACAGCTGAGGAAATTTCCATGCAATCTGCTGACTTCAGATAAGAGTTGTTTTCGTAGACGGAGAAAATGTCTCCCAAAATTTTTGTTTTTATCTTGTTTTTAATTTAAAAAAATTATAAACACGTCTGCTTCAAATATAATTGTGTTTGTTTTAGGTTCACTTAAAATAACAAGAAAATAATGCAAGTTAAAATAATGAACACCTGTGCTAAAGGTAAGGTAGCAAATAGTTTTTTATAGTGAAAATTTATTACCTTTACCATACCAATGTATTAGTGTGCAAGTAATTTGTGCATGTAATTTGTACATGTAAAATAGCGCTGTACAAATAATGCAAATAACATTATTACTATTCTTACATATGAATATTTCCTCTTTTTTATAAGATAATCAATAATTCTCAATCCTCAAACCAATAATTCAAACGTATTTATATATTTTTTTTACATTGGCTCCACGCAGGAGGCAGTGAGGAAAATAAATATCCTCCAGGGCCTATATCATCTTTAGTTCGTGTAGAGAGTATTTTCACAAAAAGAGCGAGACAAAGTTCTGGGAAGGAAAAGGTATGAGGGTTGGGTAGGAATCTGAGGGTGGGTATGTCCAGGAGTGAAGGAAGTATGAATCTATCCCGACCTCCACTGAGGTGCAAGGCGATGTTCCGAGAGAGTCTCCCTCGACAAATCTCTCCCGATCTAGTCTGGCACATAGTTGGTGGGTAGACGCCTGCGCTTCAAAGTCACGGCCAAACTTCACCCCATGAATCTGGGCACTCCTACTGAGTAATCAAACGTAGCGAACCACTTGAGGTGACTTATGATATAGCTATTTGTTTTCCAATTCGCCCCGAATATATTAAATTGTCTTTTGTTTTCATGTACACACATTGAAAAATATGTAATTAATAAAATGGCACTCAGGTGCGATTTTAGATTTACATGGTCAAATGTATTATCGTGATTAATTTTTAAGGTAGTATGCCGTGTTTCGCTTATTCCTTCTTTATCCACGCGGATTTATTTATCGGACAGCGTTATAGTGTCCAGTATCATGGTGACAGGGCTCATCTGCCTTGATAATGGTAATGTTAATAATGTCCGAAACGTTAAATAAAGAAGGAGTATGTGAAACACGACGTAATACCCCAAAAATAAATCACAATAAAATAGCAATAGTCTTATTTTCATAAAGTAAGTGATAGAGTAAAATTGAAATTTAATAGATCCATGACAGGAAAATGAGCAAATATCTCAATGTCGTAGCTCATCGTACTTTAATTAGATTTGAGTTACTTAGGTTTTGGAAAATATTACAATTTTTTTTTAATTCATTGTTTCATTTTTGTTACAGGTAAGCATTCAAACTACATATGATTTTCATCATTCGCTTTCTTACCGTCAAATCTACTGATGACAATGAGAAAAATTCCAGAAAGTTTGAGGGCAGCAGTGAGTTATTTTTTCCTATTTTTACTTAAAACATTGCTTTTAATAATAATATCCCTTCTTATCACAACCATATGACAAACAAAAATATGTCCTGTTTTATTGTTTAGATTTATGTATTTACCAGTCAGCAATCCGTCCATTAAGTCTAAAAATCTGTGCCTATATACCTACCCTTCAAAATTATAAAACGAACAATCATAGAAAAAAAAATAAAGAAACGCCACAATTTTCAGAAATACATCTAAGAATTTCGTACGCTTTTTTATTCAGTTTGCTTCAACGATATATCAGTGAAAGTTGATTCCTAATAACATATCCATTAGCGAATATTTAATTTTCAACAACACTTTAACGTCATTTGTAAAAGGTACAATGTTAATATAAAACTACTTCAATGCCATCTATCGGTCGTAGTGGTTTTTAGTAGGCAACTAACTTTAGTAGGTAAACAACTGCACTCAACCTATATCTGGTCGCAGAGCTGTAATTCATGTCGCTGCTAGCAATTAGTACATCATTTGACTAAGGTGGTTTCTCACCATCCTCCCAATAGCTTATCTACACTAATAACGAATAATTTCGATTTACGATTTACGGTTTATTTATTTATTAAGTTGGAGTTTATAATTCGGTACTGGAACGTATGAATAGTGGCTATATATTGGATAACTTGGCCGAGTTTTCTAACCACTGCGAGTATTTAATTTTTATTTTTAATAATATTCGTTGTAGTATGAATAAGCTATTGGGAGGATGGTGACAAACCCCCTAATATTAACAAATTAATACCCAGTAAACAAGATGAAAAAAATGTTTAAATTAATAAATTAAATTTAGGCAAAGAGAAATATAAACCTGTAAATAGACAATAACTATAATGCCTTATTATTTTTTTGCCACTCAAAAAAAAGTAAGTATTATTCACTCCAAGATAATACGCATTATATATCAGCATTTCTGTTAAACGAAATTATCTAGATAACTAGTACGGTCGATCGATAAAGGATTTATAGATAATGTCGGTAATTTGTCATCGTTCCCTAGCATGACTACAGATCGCCAACAAATAAACACATTTCACTATATTGTACAGTTGACTATACTTAATAAATTTTTATAAAAATAACTTTTTTATATAAATTTTGAAGATTATTCCATGAATGTAATATATCATTGAAGAAGAAGATAAATCTAATAATCTAAACCTCTCGTATTACCGGGACGGGCGATTCTACCTATTCGGATATTGCCACCATTTATTTATTTAAACGGTCCCTTTCTGCGTCTAGTTTATTTTCATATTATATTTTCCTTTAGATTATTAGTGTTATCTTCTTCTTCAATGATGTATTACTTTTATTGTTATTATTATTAAACCGGAGACATTATTAATACATAAATATATTCCACGTGCCAGTAACTATCTGATTAAATAAATCAGTATTTTTGTCCAGACAGATCAAATGCGTAGGTAATGTCCTATGAAAGAAAACTGAAATGAAGTGAAATGAAGTGAAATGTGTAATCTGCTTTAATTTCAAAGTCAATAGAAACTGAAATTAAAATAACCCCTTTAAACCCGATTACTTTAGAAAGAAGTTCCCTTTTAATAAATATTATTATTTATTATATTTGTTATTGTTATTATTAATTGTTATTATTAATTGTTATTATTATTATTATTGTCAGATTATTGTTGCTAGGTTAATACTAAAGCGATCCGCCCACCAAGGCAACTGAAAACTGTCAACTGACAACTGTCTTTGTATGACAATGTGATGGCCCGCACACTACACAATCACTCAAACACCCGTTGTCAATGGTAACGCAAGCGGTGACTCGCGACTCGCACTGCTGGTTGGGGTGGCCGGCCGTTGCTAGTTGCCAGCTGTCAACTGATTGTTTTTCGTCTATGGTTAAACAAGCTTTTTGACCAATCAAGACAGAGAAATCAGCCGGTTTTAGTTGGTTTTCAGTTGCCTCGTCAGCGGAGCGCCTTAGCAACAATAATCTGACATTGACCCTTTAAAAAACATTGAACCAAATTAATTTATCTTACGTAAATGAAAAACGTTTTTGTCAATAATTTTAATTAATGAAATTTTAATGTTCGAAAACAAAAATAAAATTGTTTTCGACAACAACATAATAATGTTTATCGGCATTGAACTGAATGCAAATTGTTGTTAAGCGGAAAAATGTCACCCCCTGTAGCGTATCAGCTGTTTTCAACCAACGACCAAACAATGACCTCTGGGGTTATTATTTGATAACTAAATATTTAATATGCATGCTCAAAAGTAAACAAACTGATAAGATGACATACTTTATTAAATGCTATGTTACTAGGGACGATTTGTTACTACGCTTGGGAAAAAAACAATATTGGTTGTTTAATTTATTATTATATGAAACAATATAACTTTGTAAGAACCACTGATTTATTTAATTAACGCTGACCGGTTTCGGAATAACCGTTCCTTCTTCAGGGCATGCCTCCTGTTCCTTTGTTAGAACCACTGATTTATTTAATTGACGCCGACCGGTTTCGGAATAACCGTTCCTTCTTCAGGGCATGCCTCCTGTTCCTTTGTTAGAACCACTGATTTATTTAATTAACGCCTACCGGTTTCGGAATAACCGTTCCTTCTTCAGGGCATGCCTCCTGTTCCTTTGTTAGAACCACTGATTTATTTAATTAACGCCGACCGGTTTCGGAATAACCGTTCCTTCTTCAGGGCATGCCTCATGTTCCTTTGTTAGAACCACTGATTTATTTAATTAACGCCGACCGGTTTCGGAATAACCGTTCCTTCTTCAGGGCATGCCTCCTGTTCCGAAACCGTTCGGAGTTAATTAAATAAATCAGTGGTTCTAACAAAGTTATATTGTTTCATTTCATTATAATGGATTGTCACCAAGTAATAGCTGGTTTCAAAAGTATATTTTAATAAGTATAAAAAATATAAATATATTAGCTTTATGGTGGAACTGTATTAAAAAATGAAAACAGCTTCTTTTAACCACTCGAGCGCTTTTTGCCACATTTTGGAACTATTTCCAAAACCTCGGATTGCTTTGTTGCCAAAATGTGGCAAATTTTCAAATATTTTTTTTTTATTAAAACGATTATATATTATATTGTACATTCAAAATGTAACAAAATAAATATTCTCTAGATTCTTTAAAATGTTTTAAGGTTAAAGATTTTATTATATTTTTTTTATAAATCCTACAAATATGTTATAATAAAAAAGGTAGGGAAATTCATTGGCTACATAGAACTATAATCAGTTTGTATGTCTCCATATTCAAATTCGGAGCTATGATTTTTTTAATGTGGGCGGAGAAATTTCCTTTAGCAATCCGAGAAAAAATATTTTAATTGCTCTGTCGCTCCAGTGATTAAGTCTTAAGCCTATTTATTTAATTAACTAGAGCGCACTTTCTGCAGGACATTACAACAAAATTAAAATAAAAAGAAAATAGAGATAATTTTAACAAAAAAATAAAATAAAAAAAATAATGTTTGTTTTATCAATATTTTTTTCCACCGGGAAATATTTTCAAACAATAAACTTATTAAAGACATTTACTCTGATGATGAACACTATAAAGCTGTTTAAAACGTTGGCTAAAGAAGGAGGTAGCGCAACACAGCACAATACCCCAAAAATAAATCCGTAAAAATATAAAATCATATCTCTTAACTAAAAATAACATATTGTTAATTGTAACAAGATTATAATTTAACTTTTTATTTCACTATAAAGAACCTATCTCCGTTTTTATTTTGTAAATATCTTTTTAATTAGGTATACGGTATACATAATCTAAAGTCGCCCATATTTGTGTCTTAAATATTAACAAAGAAGATTTACCATTTAAGTGATTTATTTGTTCTTGGAACATTATGATGTAAATATTATGTTCAATAAAACCAAGAGACATTGGATTAACTGATAAAACTGAAAAATATGCTATTCAGGTTCATAAAAATAATACGAAAACATCCTTCGTCTGAAACACGTCTACCATCCGTGTTAGAACACTCAGAAGTTGTTTTCCAAATTATAATCGTTTCTGGTAATAAATAATATAGTCACATGGATATAATTTTAGCGGCCTAAGATTATGATCAGAAGAGATATATCTGAGAAAATTAAAAATAGATGCTTCAAGAATTGATATCGCAATTTTCAATGTATTGCGATCTAATAATTAATGTTTTTATCTTCGTTTACATATCACTTGACAGATTTACGGAAATGTGCATACAAATAGCCGTCGACAACCCAACGGTCAAATAGTTCATAAAAATCTATGAAGATCATATTAAGGCCCTTCGTAAATAGATACAATTACAAGCTACGTAACCGATGCAACCACAAGCCATGCTACTGTACCGATAAGTGTACCTATGCTGATATGTACCTATGGCGATATGTACCCATGCCGATATCTACACTAGTTGGTTCATAGCGCTACCCGAATACAACTTCATAATTTTTTCAAATGAAACCGTGGAATTAATATGATGTCAAGTAGTGACTCTAGGGAGGAAGACAATAATGTTGTTCACCTTTATCCTTAAAACCATAAAAAATGATCAGAAGTAGATTTTGGGATCACTTATACAACGAAATAGTTTTTAATTGTCATAAATGAGCGGCGCGTATGCTATGCGCGCAAAACTCGAGTCGCTTCTAAGTATCTCCATTAGGGATGGTATTGCAAATCATCAATTACATTAACATATAAACACACACACACGAAGACAGGAAATAAAAAAGGTATCGGTCGCAACTGGTAATGGAACTCAGAACCCATTTCTTACTGGGGCAACACTCTACCAATTGAGCTATTGAGACGTAGTTATTTTCTGATATTTTTATCGACCTCATACTTCAATTCCAGATTTACCAATAGTATCCTCAATTATTTACAAGTTTTTTGCCGTTATATTTTTGTATGATTGCAAAAATCTACCCGAATATATTTGCAAACTAGATAGTGTTTCGGATATACCTATCCGATTTTTATTCATATGAGACATATGTTGACTTTTCTTAAGGTCTAGATTAATTTTTTTATTATTATTTTATCTATATGTTGTATAATTAGGTACATGCGATTTTTCAATGCCTGTCTCACTAGAATGTACTTGTGTCGAGACAGACGTAGAATAATAATATATGTATATACACATAGTTATATGAATATAAAGCTTAAGAGCCATTGACCAACGGATGAGAACAAAAGTATAAAGAATGCTTGCAACTGTACAGGGAGGTTCCGATGAGAATTTTTTTTTTCATTATTATTTCCCGTATCAATTTTTTAAATTAAAAATTTTATATCGATTTATATCATTAAAAACTTGGTTTAATATATACCCACATTAAAGTAAGAAATAAAAATGCTCAAAACGCACGATGATAAATTATTAAATATCGTGTACTTCTTGTAAGTATTTATGATTTTTCAATAATATCTAAACAAAATAAGTTTTTTAAAAAAGAAAGAAATATTTTAGTTTGTAAAACCTTAAATAAATAGAAAAACTGAGGTATTTTAGTAACAAAACACTTTCTTGGATTTATTTTTTAAATATTTTCATTTAACTAACATTAAAATTCTGAAAACTGTGTTTACTAGCTTTATTTTGCTGTATGATTATATGATTTGAAATTTGTGTTGTTTCTTAGAACCTATCGTTTGAAAATTGAACAAATCTGCCAACGACCAATGGTATAACCTTAGTATATTAAAAATAAACTTAGTTTTTCGAAGTTTAAAAAATGAGTTTACCAGATAAAATAACAATCTTTCAAAATCAATTTATGTTTTTTTGTAAAAAAGAGTCAATACGTCTAGAATTTGATTTAAAAATGACTAATTTCCGGTATTCTCCGATAATACCCTCTTAATTGGTCATTGTTTTAGCGCTATTGATACCCAACTTTCAGGATGCTTTTGTGACTTACTCAGTTCAGTCCGTTCTTTATTGCATCCATGCCCTTTGTCAAAAACGATGAGTTTTCTTGATTTCCCCGGTTCAACGTGTGATGTATCCAAAATATATCTGGATATATTGTATGTATATAAAATATTGTGAAACCTGTTAATTATGTCTAGCTTTTCCGGAATCGATGGATTCTAAGAAGTTGTCGTCAAAATTTTCCATTTAATTCTTCATCTATCATTTTCCGCTCGATAAATTTTCCTTACCACCCTTCTCGTTGTCCATTGGTTTATGAATTAAACTTTAGGAAATCTAATCAACATTGAGATATCAAGATGAGAAACTGATTCATTACAAATTAAGTTGGAATCAAAACTACCGCCATGATATATGAAGAGTCCACGGAACGAATAATCAAAGTCAGAGGTTTCGAGTAAATACCGCCATCTAGTTCATTCATGCTAAACCTACCTGGCCTGAATCAGAAAAATGCTACGAACGTTCATAGTTCTGAAAAAATGATCTATTAATTTTCGGCGTAAAAGTTTTTAATGATAAAAATCTGCACTGAAAAGGTTAAAAAATCAGAGTCTCTATGACTTTGATCTTTCTTTAAAGTTTTTGGCGAAGCAAGAAATTTTCTACAAATGGAATTCTTTTTTGTGAAGCTTTTATAGATTTGTGTTTTTTAAAAAGACTTTAAATCATTAGTGTAATTTATGTTTCAGACTAACTTGAGAAAATCTTAAATAACGTAATTAAAAACATATGTTGTTTTTTTATGATAAAAACAACTTGTGCAGTGATTTTATGTCACACAGCATTTGTGTATCCACTGAAGCGACCGAGCAATTAAAATATTTTTCTCGGATTGCTTAAGGAAATTTTTCTGCTTATATTAAAAAAATCATACCTCCGTATTTGAATATGGAGACATACAAACTGAATATAGTTCTATGTAGCCAATGAATTCCCCTATATTTTGTCTATTATCACATATTTGTAGGATTTATAAAAAATATATAATTAAATCTTTAACCTTAAAACATTTTAAAGAATCTAGAGAATACTTATTTTGTTATATTTTGAATGTACAATATCGTTATCGTTATAGTCGTTTTAATAAAAATAAAATTTTTGAAAATTTGCCACATTTTGGCAACAAAGCTATCCGAGGTTTTGGAAATAGTGCCATAATGTGGCAAAAAGCGCTCGCGTGGGTATGTCACTTTTATAAACAATTACAAGGTTTCAAAGTTAAAAATTCTGTTTTCTTAAAATTCTTCTCAAATGACTTTGATCATTATTTCCGTGGACTCTTCGTATTATAAATCATTTCTTTTCTTCTTTTTTGGAATATTTATTTACATACTTACACATAAATCTGAAATAGGAACCCTTTATAATGGTAACATTTTTGTGGGGTGTGTTAAAGTAATATTAATATTTATACCATGCTTATCTACGAACTACCATATTCCCGTACACATAAAACTTATTTCTGAAATGTAAGTAATTTTTATCTTGTCGGTAAATTCCTTTCAAGCAAGAGAGATGATGTACGTGGATGCGACAAAAAAACCAGATGATCTGATATACACTCGTTACGACACTCTGCACAGAAATGCACAAGTCATTACAGCCTCCGTGTACCAATATTTAGCTGACATTGAGCAAATCTTTCCAGCGAATCCATTGCATGTAGTAAAACGAATCCATTAAAAATTAATGTACCCCTCTCTTTACTACTTGTTACGAAATAACTCGCATGAAAATAAGGTATATTCTGCAAAGATAAAGAGTTAAGATGATAGACTTCGCTTTTCGGCCCATACAAAAAGGACGCCCGGGAAAAAACACATTTCTACTTCGAAAATTGCACAAAATGAATATATTTTTATACTGCCTTCTAGAGGGTGAAAACTATGTCGGTATGTTTTCGAATTTTCGATGCGTTTCGTATTAACGTAAACATTCACTGTCAAACATGTACAATTTATCAAAAAATATTATTTAAGGAAAAAGTGCTGCTAACTCAACTCTCATAAAGAATTATAAAATTATAAAAAGCTACCGACGTAGCTTCTTCTTGCTAAAAAATATATTTTTTTTTAAATTTCAATTTCGTGAAAGTTTCGGTGTAGAAAAGTGTATTCTCCATAAACCCCTTTTCGAGCGATTTCTGTAGGTAAATTTGAGCGTTGTCTCATTCGCACATTTCGCATTCGCGTGTATTGTAAGTGTGCGGGAGCTTATTGTGAGCGGGACAGAATGACAGTCGCGGGTGTTTCGCGTGTGGTTCAAAGTCTAGCCTCTTAAAACTTCGAATGAAAGTTAAATGCATCGTATTACACAATCAAACGCATGCGCCCAGTGTGGCGATTGAATAAATATTTTAAAAAAAAGAATTACTATTACGACAATACTAATTTCGGTAGATAATATATGATGTTTTGCGTGTTGTGAAATATACTCAAATTGCTTTGAAAGTTTCAAAATTGAAACTGGTGATTTTTAAAAATAGAGAAGCGATAACGTATAAACCTACCTATATTAAAAAAAACTTCGTTTCTTTAATTAAAAAAAAAAATATTTCATCATTGGCAATCAAATACAAATATTGTCAATTTTCTTTAAGATGTAATTAGTTTTGGGTAACATATAATTAGAGACACGATCAGACTTACATTTCGAATGAACACCGTACGTAAACCTTATAAATAATTAATGGTTCAGATTTAGATCTGCCAAAAATTTTAACAAATGAAATACACATTTCAAATGTGGAATTATTGTTAAAATAATATTGAATTGATCAGTTCCAATTTTGAAAATCATTACGTTAGGCAGGAATATTTCACACCACGCACTTCCTACCGAAATCAGTAAGTTTGTAGATGAACCAGCGATTTCAATATTTATTTGGAGTAAACTAGTTAATGCCATTTTATTTCATATTTTTATTTTCCTAAGAACGTCTTCCGATGCTTGTCGGTCACCACGGTCTGCGCAGAAAAGTGGTCAACGCTGTGGAATTTATTTGAAGGGATTGTGGATGTCCTGCTGCACGCAAAAAAATATTATTGTTTTTTAATTTGACAAATGGTCGCTGCTAGTTGGATCTGGTAGGCACAAGAATAATTTTAGAGAATATGTAACAAATATATTCGGAGCTATTCCGGACAGCGCAAGATAGAGACATATTCACCAGAATGATCGCCAATGTCGGGGGGACCTGATAAGGCACACGAAGAAAAAGAATAACAAATAAAACAATTTATCTAATGAGAATAGAAGAATACCCACTCGTCTGGCAATGCGATGCAAACCATATTACGCTTGTTTCACAATCTCCCTCCACCACAGACGAAGAAGTCAAAGGTCCATCTAGCCATTGTGTTCCCGCCACAATGCTCGTAATAAATTGTGACATCTTTTGTTTATTCCCGCCGCTGACCGCCGATCTCTGGTTCCATTTTTGGTCGCTGGACAGACATGTTTTGCATGTCTAGTTACTTTATTGAAATTATAAATAGATATGAGCCTTAATAATGACAAAAACTTTTTTACTAAGGTCGCTCCATGCACAGTTACAAAATGATACTTTCTCCTGCTGATTTTGTGCACCAATGACTTGTACAATTATTGCTGTGGTCTAATTGACTTTTTTTTTATGACGATTTCTTTCTCTTAATTAATGGAACAGAAGATTTTAGAACCTGCTCTTTCAACTGTATTTCATTTATTTCTTGTTAGGTCATTCCCGATGAGTTACAAAACTCATTTTAGGACGGGAGGAACTTACAAATACAAAGTTGTAACTAGTATCTAGTTACAATTTTACATACGTATTTTGATATCAAAAATATAACTTTAACATACAAAGCCGCATAAAAAAGACAGGTTAAGTAGAACAAACAACAAGAGAAAGCATATAAGAAACAAACAAGGATACACAAATACTGGAAAAAGAAAATAATAGAAAAAAGAAAACAAGACGCAACAAAACGTGACAAGAAAATTACACATTCTTTTAAAGCAGTACTTTAAATTTTTTTGTTATGCTCGATGTTTTTGCACATATCTGAAAGCATATTATATTATAGTTTGTATTGTAGGAAATGTAGTTCAGAGTTTTATCCCATATTTTGTAGTGTGTGTTTGAGGATCGCGGATTTTGTTGTTATTTGGAGTAATGATTGTGGATGTCTTCATTGTAAAGTGGCTTGATGGTAGTGTGAGTTGTTTGTTGAGTAATTTGTAGGATGTTATTGACAATTTCAATTTTTTTCTTTTTCTAAGTCTAAAGCAAAGACAGCCAGTTATTCACCCCAGGAAAAGCTCGGGAATCCAAATGCAGGCGCCTGTACTGCAATGGACTAATGTATTGGTAGATAGCAAAAGAACTGTAAAAAAGCATTTAATATTTCCTCCGTTGGATTACGAAAGCTTAATAAATAGGATTATGATGAAGATCAATAATAATAAGACAAATATCCATTATTTATTTCCAAGAATATTACGCAGAAAATCAGATGAAAAACGTTTTTACCTTAAGTCAACTTGTACAGTTTCGTGATTTGTTTCTCACCACAAACAAAGGTCTGGTTTCAATCCTATCTGTAACTGCACTTTGATAACGCCTATGCGCCTGTGTGAAATGATTGTGATTGCGAAATAACTTTAGCCAGCCAATATGGAGCAAAACACAGCCGTAGTTTACTATGGTCATCCATGTCTGTTCGTTAAAAGGTCAGATGTTTGATTTAAAGAATCTCACGGTACGTAGTACGTGATGATTTGATGGATAGATATGAGATATTATATTTAATATTATTGAAAGTTACATTTATAACCTACAACATTTTGATATGGCTAAATGATTTCAAAAGTGTTCTCTACTCGATATGCGAGCTAAGGTCGTTTCTCTAAACCCAGCAAGAGATAGTACGTGACGTCATCGTTCTAGCATATTCTGTGTTTTTTTAGTTTCATACAAGACGCGTGAAAAGGAAGAGGATAATCTTCGATGATATACATACGAACTTTCGTTGGTAGTATATAGCTGTTAAATATTATTCTATGACTTCACTCATTTTGAGGTACCCGCACATTTGCCCCTATTGACTGTTATCCCCGAAATTATGAATTTTGAGAGGCGGTAGGAACTATATAAGGAAGAGGTAAGAGAAGCGAAAGGGGAGGTTTAAGGCGATATTGGGATTTTCTTAATTAATACAGATATATTCACTAAGTCACCTATTCAAGCAGTATATCGATTTTAAATGGTGGTCTTTCATTAGAGCAAAGTTAAAAGTATCTTCTTTTTTAATTTTGATTATTTTTATATGTATACTGCACAAGAGTGCCAACTACTCCCGTCTGGATCCAGTGAGACTATGGCATCCCCAATTGGGGTATGTTGTTAGGCTGAAGGTAGTGGCGAGGGGAAGGAGATGGGAAGATGAAGGTTGGGAAGTACCTGGCTATTCAGATCTGGTCACCAAACCCGGCTAAAGCCATTTCAAGCAATGTTTCAATTTTGAATGGTGGTCTTACACCAGGGCGTTACTGAGAGTATCTTCCACTCTGGAACGTGCCGCAAATATACTTTATATTATTTTAATTAATTAATTGTGAAATATCACAAATTAATCAAATAAAATGTTTTTGCGCACGCCGGGTTCGAACCCGCGACCTTCGATTGGGAGTCGAAAGTCTTGCCCGTCGACCACACCGGCCGTCATCTATTCATATGCGTAAATAATATAATAATAAATTCATTTTCCTTTTTGTGTAAAACAACCTAGGTATGAGTCCAGAGCCAAAAATCTTATCTTAGAGGTCGTCATTGACACTTGGGTGTAATATAGTTTACTTAAGTAACTAATCCATTTTGGCCTTCAATGTTCAAATATTAATAATGACATTTAAGAATAAGTTACTTCACGAAAACTTTAGCTAGATCCTGGCACACCTTTAGAAAAACAAAATACTCTTTGAAATCCTTCAACTTTAAAAGTATTTTTACCATCACGCTGTCCTTGCTCTAAACTCTAAAGCCTAAATGATACACTATTTTAGTAACTTATTATTTTGTAATAATACATCATAGTTATGACTCAAGGTTAGTAAGTTATTTTAAGAAAATAACATCTATTATTTTGATATATCTAAAAATAAAGTGTGAGATTTGCCAATAATGTACGGTTTGGGTTGTAACAAAGGAATACCTATCAAAGAAATTGATAGCCAGATTGAAATGAAAAGTACAACTTCTATATTAATTAAGTTTTATCAAAAGTACTAATTTTAAACTAAATATATCAAACAATCTTTAATTTCACAATTGTTGTACATCGTTATGCTACACTTATCCGCCATGATTGTTTTTTATTCATTTTACTGCACTGTGAGATAATTTTTTAAATTTTATATTAATCATAATTATTTTTTAAATATTGTTAAAACCTGAAGAGGAACAGCTGAGTGCCATTTTTCATACACAACTTAAGTTTAGATTTAGGCCCAAAATACTTAACCAAATTGAAAAATCATTTGTTTAATGAAAAGGTATTGCAACTATCTTGTAAGGATATGTGCTATATTTTTTTATCTATGTTTTTAATTGTGATAATATAGGTAATTAAAGAAATCAATTTTGCTTGAGTTAATTGTAATTATCAAAAAACATATCCTGCCTTTCGTACTGTTCTAATATAATAAAAAATATAGTAAAAATAAAACTTCATAAAAAATGCGTTCTTTATATGCGACAATTTTGTGTTCCGACGTAAATCGATTAGATGTAATTTAAATTAATGCTTATATTTATTTTTAGTTTTATATTTCACTGTTTTGTATTTGCAATGAAGAGTTAATTTTTTTTTTGAATTTTATCATTTACTCCCAATTCAACTCTAAAATCACGAAAAATTGAATTATTTTATGGCCTATATTTTATTACTTAAAACAAAAATAAATAAATAGCATGTATCCGTACTAGAATTTGATATACCTATTGCTTATATACGTAATTTTTCAGTGTAGTAGGCTATTTTGGCCTCAAATCAAATTTAAGATTCTTTTGAAAAGGGCAGCGCAGTCTCATAACCCTAAAACAAATTTAACAAAGCACGAAACTGTAGGTATTTTGGAGGAGACGTGTGACCTGAACTGGTAGTTTTTGTAACTTATCTGTTCTCGAGATTTAACTCAACTTGTCCCTACCAAAAACATTTGAAGCATTCGCTTTCTAGAAAGGGTTAAATAATCGTGATTCGATTCGTGCCCAGATCACAAATAATATGTTGAACATTATACTTGTACTGCGATGGGAACTCAGAAATGAGAAGACGTAAAATATGTAACGGATCGTGGGATATACTGATCATGCTTTGAACGCGGTAATTCAATAATACTTTAAAAATAATTTGAAATATAGGTGTAGACATATATTTATTTAGATATATCAAAATTTAATAGAAAAAAAATAAAATGTTTCGTAAGCAGTGCTATCATCAGGGTTTACTTAAAACTAATTACAACAATAGACTAACGCCGTTCTTCCATGGAGCTACTTTCAAGCGACGCGATCGACGCTCGTCTGTACCTTCCATACTATTATTAATGTTTAAAAACGCCGCTACGCGCTGCACTAGCAAAATAGTATGACGGGTAGCGGCGATTTAGCAATTGATTGGGTAGGGGGGGTAATACGATATAATTTACAAAGGGAACAAGTTTAAAAACTAGTAATTTAAAAATATTTTTTGATTATTTATAGTATTTAAATTCATAAAAATCAAAAAAATATTATGTAGGTATAATATTCAATAAAAGTGGTGTAATGGATGGCAAAAAAATCTGGTTTTTGTTATGAAGCCGAAGAATGGAACAACAAAACATGAAACAACAAAACATTTTGTTGAATTGAATCCGTAAATTGTAAATTTAAACTGTTAATTAAATCCGTAAATCGTAAATTTAAAAGTTAAATGTAAATTGAATCGTTGATTGTATAACATGTAAATTATATATAAATTATATACCTGTAAATTATTTTTATTAGTGATTTATACCTTTATATTATTAACTTTGCATATATATATAATATTTTTTTTTCAAATACACATGTTTGTTAAGTTATAACTCTAAAGGTATCTCGTAGATATGTTTTATTTTTATTCAGAAACATTGTTTTATTATGTTAATATATCTTTTATCTATTGATAAATAAATAAATTTAAAAAATCATAATTTTTTTATATTTAAATTAAACAAATAACTTTGTATTAAACCACTATTATAATAGTGGTTTAATACAAAGTTATTTGTTTATTTTGAATAAATTTTTTATAATTATTTAAATTTTCGCATTTGCATCATAGTGAGGCGGTTAATGTGCTTGCTTTATCATAATTTATCTAAAAAATCGCCCATTTTGCCTACAATTAAAATTATTATGTATTTAAAATTAGTTTCATTGGGCATTTGCGGGGTAATAGGGGACTGCGGGCGGATGTTTCAAACTAGTCCAAAAAACTTTTTTGAAATTTTTGATTATATCGGTACTAAATTCAACCGAGTCCTCTTTAAAATAATCATTATCTCGTAAAACAAACTTAACCCGATTTACACATCTAAAAATCGTTGACATTGTTTTAATATTTTATTCTCGATTCAGTTTTGCAAACTTGGATAAAATAACAGATGCGGTTTATTTTATAGATTAACTTTGTTTTTTTTTTTCTTTTTTTTTTAATAAAATGAGAAGTCAGCTAAATGTTGTTTCATTCTTGCTAATTACGTACTAAGTTACTCATTACCAAATAATTATTAATTCAGGAAATTGTTCTTAGCTGCTTGATTAAGACTTCGCTTTTCGGCCCATACAAAAAGGACACCCGGGAAAAAACACCTTTCTACATCGAAAATTGCACAAAATGAATATATTTTTTTATACTGCCTTCTAGAGGGGAAAACTATGTCGGTATGTTTTCGAATTTTCGATGCGTTTCGTATTAACGTAAACATTCACTGTCAAACATGTACGATTTATCAAAAAATATTATTTAAGGAAAAAGTGCTGCTAACTCAACTCTCATAAAGAATTATAAAATTATAAAAAGCTACCGACGTAGCTTCTTCTTTCTAAAAATATATTTTTTTTTAAATTTCAATTTCGTGAAAGTTTCGGTGTAGAAAAGTGTATTCTCCATAAACCCCTTTTCGAGCGATTTCGGTAGGTAAATTTGAGCGTTGTCTCATTCGCACATTTCGCATTCGCATGTATTGTAAGTGTGCGTGAGCTTATTGTGAGCGGGACAGAATGACAGACGCGGGTGTTCCGCATGTCGTTCAAAGTCTAGCCTCTTAACGAACCAACCATCGATCAACAAACCCAACCCTAGTTTTGAGTTAGAATCTCGTCTATGAAATAATGCTGCAGGGCTCATGTGCTCTCATTATATATATCTGCGCATCAAGATCATCGCTGCGTCTACTTTTTACCTTAAATCAATCAAGCCGTTGTTGAATAACCCATGACATGAATGGTTTAGCACCAATAATGGTTCTATGAGATTAGCAGTTGCAAAAATATCATGACAGATCAACGGTCGTATTCGCCGAGAAAACATTACACATTTTTTGTATTATAGGTAAAAGCTTAAATTTGTCGGTTTAAATTTCCAATACTCCACTGAAGCTGAAATAATAAAAAATATTTTTTTATTGGTCATATATCTATTATTGTACTTTTATGTTTAATGTCTTCCAAGAGTGTTCTTATTTCTGAACATAAACTGCCTCCTTATTTATATTACACTAGCTGACCCGTCAAACTTCGTACCGCCTAAGAATCAATAAATGTTGCGCTTAATTTATTATTAGCTGAAATAAATTAAGGTTTTATTAAGTTAAAATAAATCTACTCTAAGTTCAAAAAATGAAATTAAGCTGTTGACTAAGCACGAAATGTTTGGCACACTACACCATTAATGGTAGGTTCAGACTGGACGTGTGGCCAATGTGATTCTAAAACATAAATTTTCATTGAAAATCTATGGTTGCTAAGCAGTCCAGATATTGTTAGGCGTAGCGATGGGCACGTACGTCGACCCAGTCTGAATCTACCATAACAGTTCGAATTGATTCAAATTTTGTCGACCAATGCACATTATTTGAAAAGCCGTTCCATACAAAATATATGAAAAAAATAATTTTCTTCATAATAATTTTTTCCGTGATTTTTTCCGATGTTTGAATAGTTATTCTGTTAATCGGGACGGAGATAAATCCAACAAATCAAAGATCATAAAATCGGTCCAGCCGTACTTGAGTTTTAAATGGTGTAACTAACCCGACTTTGATATATATATAAGGTTTTAGGTTAAACGATTTTATTTTTTCCGTGCTATGATAGAACCGTTATTTTACTATTGTCTTGTGCTATATATAGCACTGTTATTGTCATTTTTTGTTATCTTGTTATTGCTTTGTACACACTGTATATTTTTTTTCTTATTTTAATTAATATATATTAATATTTTAATTAATATATATTAATATATATTAAGGACTCGTAAAAAGTAAATAGTTAAGTGCACTTGACGTGAAATAATACGAAACTGCGCTAAACAAAAGTTGTGTTATTATTATTATAAAAATAATTCAAATAATATAATAATTTTCATTTTGTATAAAGTCTATTTTTTATACAACCTCTAATTTTTTAAATTTGTTACAGGTAAGTTGCCACACAATGGACGAGATTTCAACACCTTCTTTCAAACCATCAAATCTGCAGACTAATCTGAAAATATCACGAGGTTTGAAAAAACATACGCTTCAATTAAATACATGATTTATCGAAAGTACATATAGTTTTTTGTGATATTTCACCCTCCATGCTAGGGATGACCCTGTGTTATAGCAGGTGAATTTTACAGTTTGGTGATATACATTTATTAGTATTGGTTGATAATTTTCATTAATTAATACTATGCACACAATTCTTCTACAATAAAAAGTTATATGTAGTTAGATATTAAAGAATTATTGTTAAAGAGAAATTTAAGGAATTTATTATTTATTTAATTTATCATTTTATATATTACTTACATTTTACAAATCATTTTTAAGCTAATAAAATCAGTCAATTTGAAATTCAATAACCGATCTAAGACAGTCAAACTCTATTAAAGAAACAACCACGTTTATGCTCTGTATATTGTATAGCAAAATCTATGTCAGAAGTGATTAGACAAGTTTGATTGATTTGGTCCAGATCTGATAAAAAAGAGGAGCACCATACACAGACAGCATGACAAACCGTGGGAAGAACATTTGCGAATTTCTTTTCACGTAGACTTAGACAGAGTAGTGTTCTTGATAGAAGTATGTGTGTCCATGTTTTTTAAATTGATATTTTAAATGTGTTTTCAATCTCACTTGTGTTAGAATGCTTTTATTTAGTAAAAGATGATCCATTAAGGCAAATAAATATTTATACTTATCTCTTATTTCATTGTAAAGAATACTGAACATTTTGTAAATCAGTAAAATCCTTCGCGTGATTACGAAAAGTAAATGTAATTTATCTGCCTCTTGTTTTGCTTTACTTTGCTTTTGCATGTGTATATATGTATGAGTATGAGTATGTATACATATGTATATGTGTATGTGCATGTGTGTACATATATATATGTATATATATATATCCACATCTAAATATAAAAATACAATCACAGAAATTCCTGCAACATCAATCACCTCTGCACATATATGTACTATATTTTTAATTCTTAATCTTTTTATTTTAACCACCACTGTTTTATACCCACATATTATAATGCCCACGCACAGGCTTCGCCTTTGTGGGATTTTTTTTGTTACCTTTTCGTTTATGTTATTATGTATGTATCTACTTGTAAATGTATGTATCAAAAAATTTTTCCAATAAAAAAAAAAAAAAAAAAAAAACTTTACTGGTATTCTCACCGGCACAAAGTGTCTTAACCAACTCGGCCATTAGGACCTATATTTTTTCTGTAATTTTTGTCGATCTCAGATATCAAATTCAGAATTTATAAAATTATTCATTTTACCTACAAATTTCCGGTAAGTTACCTATTTATTTTTATTTTGCCATATTTTGTTCTGTTTCATGTTTCGTTTAGATTTATTAGTATTATCTTCTTCTTAAAAATTAAACAAAAAGGTCCTCACAAACATTATAATTATTTTTTAGAATGAATTGACTCAAAATATTCTCTACGCCATACCTCAAAAACGTGATCTATTTTGATTTGAAAAGAAAGAATTCACATATTTGAAAATGTTTGCTCAACTTCACTCGAAGTAAGGAAAAATTGATCCTGCTTTGGGCACACCACACACCACACACGCTCACAACACACTTCCATCAATTTGCATCTATGTACAGAGCTCCATGCACAAGAGGGTGTTTCGCAATCCTTTTGATAGCTTATCCACATGATAACGTAGATTTTCAATTTACGATTTATTTATTTATATGGAATTAGACATCAAGCGAATGGTGAAATAACCGTAAATAGGAAAAAATAAACACGTTTTAAAAAAAAGCCAGTTGCATGAGTTTTTAATCGACAAGATGCAAAAAATACCCACTAACTAACTAGGTGTTCCGCAAATCACCACACCACTTTACAAGTATTCGACTAGAGGTGGGCTTGAAAATAATTCACTGGCAGTTCGACGTTAATTATTCACCGGATGCGTTTTTTGTAATAATACCCGTTCCCATTATCTTGTCGCTTTTACGAGTAACATACACGTCGGGTCGTGAACAAAGTGATAAGAGATGGCAATCATTGGATTTTTAACACTTGTAATTACATGCTGTATACACAAATTATTGTAAATATAAATTGATTGAATGCCGGATGAATCTATAGCCACCTGTATTGAGGGTTTAGCAAATAAGGTATAATTAATGTTATTATATTTATTTATTTACGCAAATAATGCTATTTAGGTAGGTATTTACTTTTATTAAAAAAATATTCAGTTTACAGTAGATTCAAGGGTCTTACAAAAAACAAGTTTTTTCGTGTCCCAGAAATTTTACAAAATATCACCTTTTAATGAACAATGGATACATTATTTATTGGCACAAACATATTCCAAATAATTTCAAAATTATTGAGAAGCAGTCTGTTGTTAAAATTTGTGAGATCAATGAGGTCAAGTGAAAAAATTGTATTATTATAGTTACTGATTTTGATGCACAAATCACTGCTTTGAACACACACATATATTGCCGTTAATGATTAATTTCTCTAAATTCGGACAGCAAAACAACAAAAGCCCTTTTGGAATTCCGTACTGTTCCTTACACGGAGAAAAATGATATTCAAAAATACGATCATTTTATTCGTAAAAACGGTTAAAAACGGGACTGAAGTTCTTATGAACAAATTAACAGTGTTTCAATGTTTATTGGCGGGAAAATGTAAGAATAATTTGTCGGTATACGTAATTTCATACGTATACCAACAAATTATTCTTACATGTTCCCGCCAATAAAAATTGAAACCCTGTTAATTTGCTCGTAAGAACTTCAGTCCCGTTTTTACGAATAAAATGATCGTATTTTAGAAACACATTTTTCTCCGTGTAAGTGATAGCTTACGGCCTACATTTTTTTAAATATCGCTGTGTGGCATTCTATAAATATGATTTTTAGAAACTTAATGCCACTAAAAAAATTATTTTGGCGCAGGACCGTATGCATAATATTTTTGGTATGGTTAAATTTACAGAAAAACGATATTAAATAAAAACGAACTAAAGGTTTTATTTGATATGACTTTAAAATATTAAAAAAAAATTGTACCAATGAATCTTCATCTCTTCAAAGACGAATATCTATACGATCCTTCCAAAAAAGATCTGGTGGTGCGAAAAATAATTATCATAGAGGTAGGTGTGCGTACAAATTGTGTAATACCTTATTTAATTTTTTTTTTTTAAATTATTCACAGAATATTTATGGTTTATAGTATTTAGGTTCATATTAGGTGTTTGAGTATCTACTTGTAAATCTTAATATGTTTTTGGAGGCGAGATCTTCTGTTCACAGAACTACTAGTATTTAGTAACTCTGTAAGTTGGTTCAGATGAACAGTCGACCGACGCCGTTTTTAGTCATTCGACCGTAAATCATCATTAGAATCACGGCCTAATCTGTTAATCCCAAACCACCTGTAAAGAGATAAACAATCTTTTTAGTCTATACTTGTATGTTTCTTTTGTTATTTAATGTCATTACTACCCTGACGAAGAAACCATCGGTTTCGAAACATGTAGGCAATTGTGATTATATAATAGTGGTTGATACAAAGTTATTTGTTTCATTTAATTAAAAATGACGCCACAAAGTGATTTTGCGAAGTTTGAAGGATAATAAACAATCATTTAAATTACCGATTTTTTTTATGGCATATGTTAGAGTTTTATTCAAGTCCTTTTTTGTGATTATTTTCATACTTTCAATATTTCAGCCAAGACTGTTTATCACGAAAATCGTTTATTATCGTATTTATTTAAGATTCTGGAGAATGTTACTCTTTATTGTATTGTTCATAACTATTATGAATAAAAAAAAATTAAAAATTTTTGAAACGTATTTTTAAATTATTTTTCTATTCTCACATATTCTCACAAGAGTCCCAACTGCTCCCGTCTGGAGTCAGAGAGACTATGGCATCCCCAATTAGGGTATGTTTTGAGGCTGAAGTTAAGTGAGGAGGGGAAGGAGATTTGGAGGAGGAAGGTGGGGAAGTACCTGGCTATTCAGATCTAGTCACCAAACACGGCTAAAGCCATTATAGCAACGTTTCAATTCTGAATGGTAGTCTTACTTCAGGGCAATACTGAGAGTACCTTCTCCACCCTGGAAAGTATATTTTTGTAGATCCTTTAAAAAACATATTCAAAGCCTACTACTACTATTCTCTCTTAAAAATTAAGTTATCATATACATAGGTACTTATTTGTGTTCTTAATATTTCGTTATATTTTTTTACATCTTTTATTTATTTATTTATTTATTTATTGGTAAGAGACAGACAGCTTATACATAAAATATAAAGATAAATATATACATTGTTAAATGAAGTCAAGCCAAAAAAGTCTCCTATGTTAAAGTTGAATGGAGATGGAGTTTTATTACATACAATTAGTTTTGGGTGAGAAGGAGAGGAAGAGGAATATAGGATGAGGATAGGAGATGCTCCGAATACATTCCACACTCTTGTATTAATTTTCGATCGTACGTGTTACTTCTAATCGATATTTGTGAAGTGTATTGTTAAATATGTCAATATTTTGAAATTTTGTGTTATATTGTGCACATATACGGGGAATTGGTGAATTTTTTCTAAAGTTAGTTCTATGTGTAGGCAAATGAAACAAATGGGATTGCCGTGTTGATCTTGTCGGAATATGAATATTTATTAAGTTGGTTAGTTCTGGCGAGTCCAGGCCATTATTAAGAATTTTAAATAATAAGATTTGGTCAAAAATTAAACGTCGTGTATGAAGGGAGTCGAAGTTATGGTAATTAATAGATTCGGTGTAATTTGAGAAGTTTATTTTTTTTTTATAATTTATGTATTTAAAAAACTTTTTTTGAATTTTTTCGATTCTTTCAATGTGAGCTTGGTAAAAAGGAGTCCAAATCGGTGTGCAGTGTTCTAAGTGGGGACGGATGAACGCTGTGTAAAGGGAATATAGAGTCTTAAGGTTGCGGAAAGGTTTCGTTATTCGAATGATAAATCCTAGCATTTTGTTGGCTTTGTTAATGATTTCATCAGTGTGTTGTATAAAGTTTAATTTAACATCTAGTACTACCCCAAGGTCCCTGATAGATTCTACTTCTTTGATATATGTCCCGTTTAATGTATACATAAAGGGAATTTTATTTTTGTTACGTGTAAATGTTATTTTATTGCATTTTGAGGTATTAACTACAAGTTTGTTTGATTCACAGTAGTCAAAAAGACGATTTAGGTCCTCTTGAAGTTTAATGCAATCTTCGATTGATTTTATAACTAGGTATATTTTTTTATCGTCTGCATATGCTAGGTAATTGGCGTGTAAAAAACATTTGTGAATATCGTAAATATAAACATTAAATAATAATGGCCCTAAATGAGAACCTTGAGGAACACCGGAGGGCACGAAAAAGAAGCTGGACTTAGTTCCCTCAACTGATACACATTGAAGTCTACTCCGAAGGTATGAAGTGAGCCACCGAAGTAAGTCACCATGGATGCCTAATTGATTTAATTTTTTAATTAGAATGAAATGGTTTACCTTATCGAAGGCCTTAGAGTAATCAGTGTAGATTACATCTACTTGGTTTCTATTGTCCATATTGCTCGTTAAATATTCAGTAAAATTTACCAAATTTGTTAGTACCGATCTTTTTTGTAGAAATCCGTGTTGTTGGTTTTGTATGTTGCGAACAATTGTTGTATAAATTTGATCGTAGACAATTTTCTCAAAGAGTTTACTAAATACTGTTAGAATTGAGATTGGGCGATAGTTTACAATGTTGCTTTTTGAACCTGTTTTATGAATAGGGATTATAGTTGCTTCTTTGAATTTTGTAGGAAATTTTCCTGCTTCTAGTGACATTCTAAATATGTTAGTTAGTGGGTATGAAAGATTTTTGGCACATTTTGAGACAAAGTATGGCGGTATACCATCACTGCCAGCACCCTTATTAATGTCTAAATTCTTCAGGTATTTATTGATCAATAAATTGTTTATTTCTATGTTCCCAATCGGGTTATGATTATTCATATAGGTAAAACTATTGTTTATACTCGGATCATTCGTGTCATTATCGTTTACGTAGGTGGACTGAAAATGTTTCGCGAATAATTGGCACACTTGATGAGCGCCAGTGCCTGACTCGTCTTCAAGGTGCATGATTTGTGGAATGCCATTTGTTTTACTTTTGTTTTTAGCGTAGTTCCAAAGTTGTTTATTATTTATAAGAATATTATATTCAACTGAACTTATGTATTGATTATAACAATGTTTCTGCAAGTATTTTTGTTGCGTACGTTTGA
Organism: Limnephilus auricula; assembly: GCA_951813805.1. Taxonomy (NCBI): domain Eukaryota; kingdom Metazoa; phylum Arthropoda; class Insecta; order Trichoptera; family Limnephilidae; genus Limnephilus; species Limnephilus auricula. Next base: position 29,961,769 of record OX638390.1, read on the forward strand.
TTGAGAACTCTATGTAGTCAACTGGATTATTATAGGATTTCCATTTTTTATGAAGTTTTTGTTTGTCTTTAATGATTTTAATTAGATGAGCTGAATACCAGTTTGGAAATTTTTTCTTTTTTATGATACGTTTAGGGACAAACTGGTTAATGGTTTTGTTTAAAATGTTGTAAAAAGAATCGACTACTACGTCGACATCTGCATTCTCCCGAGTAAATGACCAGTCTGTCATTGACAGATGTTGGTTAATTAAATCGTAATTGGCATTTTTAAATTGATAAATTTCTTTGGGTGGGGCGTGAATAATAGGAAGTGTATCGATTTGTAGCATAATTTTAAGTGATGGGTGGTGCGAGTCTTCGCTGACAAGAGGATCGTGTGCGCGAGATACTTTGCATTCCACATTACAGATAACTAAATCGAGGATTCGGTTATTTGCATTTTTTATGTAATTATACTGGTTTAATTCAGAATAATGGATTGTGTCAGCAAGTGAGGAACTAATTGTGTTCAAGTTTTCAGGTGTCAAGTGTGAATCATTGTTTTGTACATTCCATGTTACGGTGGGCATATTAAAGTCTCCAATTACAAGTAAGATGTCATCGGGATATTGATCTTTTACGTTAGCAAGTAAGCAAAGAAATGAACTGAGCGCAGTTTCATATCCTTGACTCTGTGGCAGATAAACACAGGCTACATGGATAGTACGTTTGGAGGTAGAGTTAGAGGGAGGAATAGTTACCCAGATGCATTCAGCATTGCAGATTAAGTCTTCGCGAGGGTACGCGTTAAGATTGTTACGTGTTATGATCATCACTCCTCCGCCTCGACGAGAATCTTCTTGGTTGTTTATACTATTAATTGTAATGTTACTAGATCTATCCCGTCTGAAAACGCTGTAAAATTCTGTTGGTGCTAGTTCTGGATCTAAAATAGAATTAATAAGCCAAGTTTCAGTAATACCGAATATGTGACAATCGTCATTCAATAAAATATTATTGTGAAATATTTCTGTTTTAGTCCGTAGTCCTCTACAGTTTTGATACATAATAGTTATCATCATGAATTATATAAGTTTTTCTATAAGTGTAAATACTTTTGGTAAAGATGAGAGAAAAAGTATACAATAAATGAAGAGTTTTATGAATGACATGCGAGATATTATATTATACTGGTAAAATAGTGAAATAGAAATGAGAGCAGCAAGTACGAGGAGCATTTTAGGAGAGAAGGGGGGAATGAGAGTGGAGTGGGGGAATGGTGTTATGTTGTGGATAAAGAATACGTCGATTGTTCGACGTATTATATAATCGATATCAAAATGAAACATACGATAATAAACAATATCAAAAAGATAACTAGGTATAAAGAAAAGAAGAAAAAAAATCTAAATATAGGCTGTATTCAACGGAAGGTTAAATAAAAAGGATACAAAATATAAGAAGTGAGTGATGATCGTAAATAATATGGTTGAATGTTAATGAAAAATGTTGTTAGCATCAACAGAATATGCATAAGGAATATAATTATTTCTAACATTATATAGATAGGTAAGTGAATTATTGGTATATGTGAGTCATGAGTGACTTGTGAGATACATATTTATGTATATATATATTTTTTTTATGAATAGTGAAATATAATAATATTTTGATTATGCGCAATGTTCAAAGCGTCACATACTTATGTACATAGATATTTCAAAGCAATTACAAATTTCAAAGGCATCTATGAAGTTAATTGAAGGTGACAGTATGTTTAAACAATATAAAATAGTACAGGTGTATATATATATATAAAACATCAAAAAAAGAAAAATTTAAAAAGAAGAAGTCAGAGCAGATAAAGGCAAACTAAATGCTAATGTATCAATAAAAAAAATTAACAAACTGTTTACGTGCGTAAAGCAGAGTTGAAAGATAGACTCACATTCGTATTATAATATCATACATAATACGAATGTAAATCTTCATAACATAATATTATAAATGAAATGTAGGTACCAAGACGTTGTACGCAGCGAGCGGTGTGGTTATGTCTACTTAAGTACCTACGTGTTTACACAAGTAGTTAAATTAAAATCGGCTTTGTCTTTCTATTGTGCACAGTAAATAATAGCCGGTAAGTAAATAGAATATGGCCACAAGCGCATAATAATATATAATAGATACTATGAGTTTGTGTAGAAAAGAAGGCAGATACACACGTGTTGTAAAAAGCAAAAAAAAAATAAAGTAGGTGAATTATGATAGAATAATAGATAGAATGAGTCTAGGTTAATTTTATCGAAATAAGCTTGTCAAGTTCTTAGCATCAATAAACCCATACAGATACTACATAATGAGTCGTTATTAATTACGATGGGTTATATATACCTATTAGTATCATTATTATGCATAATAGTTTATACAGAACAGTGGTAAGTACGTATATAAATTATGTTCCCGGGCACATTATAGTTCATTAGGTTGAGTAAGCTTTAAATATGATTTTATGAATAATGTAACCACATATATAAATAAAATTATAAAAAAATTAAAGCACATGATTTGAATTGGAGCAGACAGAAACGTTAGTATGCCTTCAAATTATCGAAATACGTATATAGGCCAAATTAAAATTAGTAACAGTACATATATATATATCTACATAGGAACTATATAAGTGTGTCTGTAATCATTGTTATAATAAATTATATCACACCTCGATAATTTATAGTGGTTTTGAAAGCATTGGACTAGTTTTTTTTATTTTTGCAAAAGAATTAGTTATAAAGTACCTACCTAATTAAATGTTATTGTTTTGTTGGAAGAAGATTATTAAATTATTACAAATCAGCCATTAAGCTAGAAAAATTGACAATAAAGTAGAATATGTTAATCTGCGGAAAAAATAAATAATATATCACTTATCAGTCTTATCACTAATCACTTAATAACACTGACTCCTATTTCTTTGCGTTTATTCTTGAACGCAGGCCGATCGTCCTGGAGCTATCATGCTGTGGATCTGGACCAGTTGAGCTGGAGCCGGTGTTTGTGCTGGTAGATGGCTTAGGAGGTTTGTTCACCAGGGCGGCCGCGGCATCTAACTCCTTCTGTGTGTTGACAGCGCGCTTGGTGCCGTCAGGGAGAATCACCATAATTGTGCCGTCATTGGTCCAGCATCTGTTGTTAGTAAAAATAGCACGGACTGATGTAAAGAGTTTCTGCCGTGTGATGGTTAGAGATTCCGTCAGGAGGAGAGGTGATCCTTTTAGACATCTCTTCTTCTCCCAAACAGATCTACGATGCGCCGAGCGATGAAATTGGAGTAAAACAGGTCTGTTCTTGTTGGGCTTCGGGCGACCTAACCTCCTGCATTCTATGTCGTTAATGGCTTCTTCGGGGCATCCTAGGCCGGAGAGCACTGTGGTCACCAGGGATCTAGTGTCTTCCGAAGGTTCATCTTTGATGCCGTGAAGTAAGAGTAGGTGATTCCTCGAAGCGGCGTCGATGGAGTCTACTCTGAGCTCCAGACGAGCCATCTCCTCATGTAGGGCACATAATTCCGTGGTCACCTTTGTTTTAAAGGCAACGAATTCTTCTCCGAGAAGTTTAAGGTCTGGTTGAGAGTGGCCGGGTTTATTAGTTGCTTTTTCGAGACGCTTCTCGAAATCATTCATTGTTTCCATAAATTTTTGATTAAATGTTTCGAACGACATATTTATCTGTTTCGGTGGGTGGGTAAGAATTATTAAATCACTGTCACTGATATATTACAAGTGGGATAACAATATCATAAAATGGTGATTATTATTGGTTTTTAGGTGTTAATTGTATTATACGATCACGCACTGTTCTTATATTACATTATTAGGTTAATTTTATACAATGTAAAGTTATTATGATCATTTATTGAGGACATATCCTACAGCAAACAAACGACAACACCCGTGCGCGACAATAATTGTGTTATTATATCTTATATAAATATAAGTGAATGTGTTTTTTACTGCGCTAAACTGTGCCTGTCTCGTGTGACGTCATCATTGGAATCTTCTGTCTTTTTTGTTTTCAAACAAGACGCGTGAGACGGAAGGGGACAAATGTCGATAACGTCACTAAGAGCTCTGGCTGCGACTAGTTTAATAGGAAAATAGTAAAATACATATATACCATAAAGGCTGTCTTAAAAATACGGATAAAAATATCTAATGTAATTCTAATGATGTAGAAAATAGTTCCTAGCTAGGTTTAAGTTACTCGCTTAATATTTTTCATTGCATACAAATAAATTGAAGAAAACAGTAAAAAAAAAGATTATTGTTAATATTTTATTAATTTTAGTTGCCTCACGCTAAGTAACTATTGGTTGACGTCCACTGCTTTACATCTGGAATATATTATAATATTACATATTATGAAATGTACAACTTTATGGTCAAGAACCTTGTTCATCTGATAAGTGATGCTGCGGCTGATGTGACGAATCAGGCGTGACCTATTTATTGTGCCAGTTGATGATACCGTATTTGATGATCTTTGTGACCCTTTTACCAAAAAAATATTTTCAAAATTTATTAATATTTTATTGGAGTTGTTGATTTAAATCTATAACTTTTTCCTCTTATTGATTGGTAATGGAATACATAATATGTTTTGCAGTAATACGGCGTGATGGTTAGTTAGTTAGTAATTCATTAAACAAACGTAATATTTCTCTTCAAAATCATAGCGAACTTGAAATTTCTCGACGAGAAATTCGCATCCTGAATTTTTTTGCACCTGACTGAATTTTAGTGCTTCTACATTCAATGGTAACCCCAGTAAAATGTTCGCTCTACTTATCAATGTTTTTTCGTAATATTTTTTGTATTGGTCGTGATTTTTGCCACGCATGAAGTACTACTGAAGTAGACTTGAGTAACTGTAATATTATAAAATAGTTAAACAAACGGATTCAGTAAAGCGCTGGAAATGCGCAACTACATAAGTGTTGCTCCAAGTCATGGTGCCGTTTATTTATTTATTTATATTTTAACGCCCTTTTTAGGGGCTTTTAAATATGGGTAGTAAAATATAAATTATTTATTGTACATATAACTGAATTGCTTTAGTAACAACATATTGTATTTGTTAGTGACTCTGGTTCGCTAGTTCCTCGATGCAATATGTAATGAAATACAGGTGTAACAAGGATAGCATTCCCACCTGACGCCTTTGCTCTAAAGATTGCAATCCGTTTTGTTAGCAGAGGGTAATAATCTATCAAGCGGTCCGCCCGATTCTGCACGGAGTCGAAGGTTTGTATGCTCTCTAGACCATAGAGGGCTGCCAAATTTAACAGTGGGGGGCACTTGCAAATTTTTGTACAGGGTGAGCAGTTGTTTACTATTAAAACAACTGCAGGACCTGTATAGTTACCCAGCTGCTGAGAGGCTAACTTGATTGAGCCTGAGCAGGTCACTTAAAGTTCCACCAAGTATATCAATGGAAGCATTTTGGAATGGAATAGAAGTGCTGTCCTGACTCTACTGTCCTCAACATTGTCCTCACCATAGTTCTTCCTACTGTCCTTACAACTGTCCTTGCCACTATCCTTATCACTACTCTTGACACTGTAATTACAATTGTCACTACCTTCCTTAGCAATGTTTTTGCCACTGTCATTTCCGCTGTCCTTGCCACTTATCTTTCGACTGTACCAATAACTGTCTTTTCCAACTCTCTTACCACTATTCTGCCATTATCCTCGCCACTCTCTTGGTCAACTGTCCTCATTCTATCCTTCCCACAACCTTTGCCACCGTCCTTATAGTTTGGACGATAATGACTAATAACGACCTGGTGTTTCAGTTGCTTTTTATGCTCGATTTAAAGAACTTTACTTTCGAAAAGTCGTCAGGTGCAAATCGTGGATTACAGTTGGGCTACAATTATTCCACGGCTTAATCCCAGCCAGCCGCAATCTAAGATAGACACGCGCGGCGCTAATAAGGGTGCGTTTCTCACCTGACTAATGTGATTATCTAAGTATGTGTTCTGAAAAACCGACAGTTAGTTCATTTAACGATGATCGTGAAGCCTACCGTATAAGGCGATGGATGCAACTGTTGAACTGGTTCATTTCTAAATACGAAGAACTGGATCCGTGTCATCTGATGTGCGGCCATTCTCCGCGACTGCGTCTCCTCGTTACTCGCCGTGTATGACGTCATACACTCATTTGGTGAAGAGAAGGTCTGTTGGAATGACCACTGCAGCTCATTTGTTCCAGTTTTGTAGTAGTTGTAAAAAAAATACGGTAGCGGTTGTGAGCGAAGTTTTAATACTCAATTATAAGTGCACCAGCACTGAAATGGAGATCTATCTCATTTTCTAGATCCTATCAAAATGTTGTCTCATGATAACTTCTCTCGGTAAATCGTCTTTATGACAATGACAATCGCCTTTTATGACTGTTTGCTATTGGACCATAGAATTAAAAAGCGCACAAGATATGCTATGTGAGCGTGTTTAATGATCCAAAAGTCTGGCAAATCGGAATTTGAATTTCCAACACAAATCTGTTTTTCGTCATCATTACGAAATTCAAATGGGATGGCGATATACGATGTATAAGAGAGGCAGAGCTAGAACAAACCATATTAAATCAGCAGTGACATTGGTTATCATTCAACTCGTAATGGAAGACATTTCTATAGTTTATTATCTATCTAGTGGTTTATACAAAGAGATTGTGTTTAATCGACGTGTGACCGGTTTACGGGCAAACAAAATCAACGGTCCCAAAGAACAAATTTAAAGTTTTGCAGTACAGCTTTTTAAAGATTTAGTTTCTGCATTTTTACTGTATTTCAGATCAAGAAATAAAGTGTTGTTTTGATATTTTGAATTTCATTTCATTTCATTAAAAATTCCGAAAATAAACTTTAAAATCAATAAAATAATATGTATCCTATCTAAAGATTTTGTTAAGCGTAGGGAGTGTGGCGAACCCATCGCTCAGGGAGTGGAAACACGACCTGCAATAGCCAACCCAAGCTAAGGTGTTAGCTACCGTGCTCAGGCTGAATGACCTGGGGAACAGTGTTACGAACGGTGCCTCCGAGAAACAGGGTCGCATCTCGGAGTATTTAGACCTTACCCCAGCACTCGGGGCTCTGCTGGGGTGGACCTTCCATTTCCCTAGACACTCGTGGGACGAAAATTGAACCATTACAAACTAGGGGCCTTTGGAGAACCTAGGAGGTCTTAAGCCACTTTCATGAACTCTTTCCCTGTGGGGCCTTCAGGGAACCAAGGGGGAGTGTGAACTCTTCCGTAGTGGGGCCTTCAGGGAACCAGGGAGGAGCAGAGTGGAGAGATGACATCCTCTCTCGTGGGGCCTTCAGGGAACCAAGCAGGAGTGGAGAGGAGAGATGAGGCCCTCTTCCCTCATGGGGCCTACAGGGAAACAAGGTGGGGTGGACTCTTCCCTCTTGGGGCCTTCGGGGAACCGAAGGGGAGTGGACTCTCCATCGTGGGACCTTCAAGGAACCAAGAAGGAGTGGAGAGGAGAGATGAAGCCCTCTTCCCTTATGGGGCCTTCAGGAAGCCAAGGTGGGGTGAACTCTTCCCTTGTGGGGCCTTCATGGAACCAAAGGGGAGTTGACTCTCCGTCGTGGAGCCTTCAGGCAACTAAGGAGTGGAGAGGAGATATTAGACCCTCTTCCCTCATGGGGCCTACAGGGAAACAAGGTGGGGTGGACTCTTCCCTCTTGGGGCCTTCGGGGAACCGAAGGGGAGTGGACTCTCCGTCGTGGGACCTTCAAGGAACCAAGAAGGAGTGGAGAGGAGAGATGAAGCCCTCTTCCCTTATGGGGCCTTCAGGGAGCCAAGGTGAGGTGGACTCTTCCCTTGTGGGGCCTTCATGGAACCAAAGGGGAGTGGACTCTCCGTCGTGGAGCCTTCAGGCAACTAAGGAGTGGAGAGGAGATATTAGAACCTCTTCCCTCATGGGGCCTACAGGGAACCAAGGTGGGGTGGACTCTTCCCTTGTGGGGCCTTCATGGAACCAAAGGGGAGTGGACTCTCAATTGTGGAGCCTTTAGGCAACAAAGGAGTGGAGAGGAGATATTAGACCCTCTTCCCTCATGGGGCCTACAGGGAACCAATGTGGGGTGGACTCTTCCCTTGTGGGGCCTTCGGGGAACCAAGGGGGAGTGGACTCTCCATCGTGGAGCCCTCAAGAAACTAGGGAGTGGAGAAGAGATATTAAGCCCTCTTCCCTCGTGGGGCCTTCAGGGTGACAAGGTGGGGTTGACTCTTCCATTGTGGGGCCTTCAGGGAACCAAGTGGGAGTGGACTCTCCATCGTGGAGCCTTCAGGGAACTAAGGAGTGGAGGGTGAGATATTAGGCCCTCTTCCCTCATGGGGCCTTCGAGAAACCAAGGGGGTAGCTCTTCCCTTGTTGGGCCTTCAGGGAACCAAGGGGGAGTGGAGAGGAGATGAGACCTGGGAAACACACTGTGGAACCAGAGGATATGGCCTCCTATCCAATGACAACCCTGGTGAACTTTATAAAAGGGGCTGGGGTACTGTTAAAGGAATGAGGTAAAATGGGAGACAGCACAATGGGCCTATGGCCTAAGTGCTCACGGGAACTACTAGTAAACCGTCTCCGCTCTTTTAAAAAAAAAAAAAAAATAAAGATTTTGAATTTTGAGCAGATTCGTCATTGTTATTTGGGACAGTCGAAATGTTCTTTACATCTTAAATGAGCCGTACAACTTACAATATAATAAAATATTTGATTTTTCTATTAATTTTTTTTATTTTTACAATGCGGTCTTCCATAAGCTTAATCTTTGTTGTCGAGACAGACTTGAATGGCTGCTGTATGTATGGAATGTTCCTATTTAGACATAACACGCCGCGACGAATCTCTGCAATGCAAGAACATACAATAAGACATTTTATTTCAAAATCTCTTAAATTCCTGCATGTGTAAATCATGTAAATGAACTTGATTGCGTAACCATGGGAAACGTTTAGTTGGATGATACAGCATTTTTTACGTAAAAAGTAAAACGCAAACCTATTTTTTAGATTTCCTTTCCTATCGTTTTTAATTATAAGACGGGTTGTTTCACACTTCAGAACTTCCATAGAATTTGAATTTAAACTTTGAAATTTGATGAATAAGTGTTTAAAATCTGTGAAACAACCTGTCCCTGATGTTTCGTCATAAGTCATTTATATGCATGTTAAAATTACTTTCATTACAAACTAAAACCTTAAAAAATATGGTATAATTATACGCGTAATTCAATCATATAATTAATATGCTCAGTGTTCTGTATACTCTCGATATCGCCATGAGGAAAGAAGGACCGACATTCAGAAAGTGTTTACCTACTGACCAGAGGCCCTAGCACGCTTGCTCTATAACGATCGGTAGGATAACTATCGGTAACTTCTCATCGTTCCCTACGACAACTGCAGATCGCAAACGAATAGGTGACAGTTCACAATGACTAAGTGTCCTTAATATATTCGATATCAACTGTCGTTTGTACATTTGAGATCTGCAGTTGTCCTAGGGAACGATGAGAAGTTACCGACAATCGATGGGTAACTTCATATCGATCGACCATGCTAGCACCCCAGCAGATCGGAATATTCAGAATCTTTTCAACCTTCCTCTTCCCCACCTCCATCCAAATTTTGTAGCACATATGAGACGATATTAATATTTATCATTATACTATGATTATTCTTTATTTTAACACAGTACCTACGCTAACATTACAATACCTAATATGCCATGAATATTCTTACTTTAAGATCATCATGTATTGTATGTTTGTATTATTATATAAATAAATAAATAAAATAAATAAAAACGATAACTTTGTTAACATTACTTGTGAAGCGTGAATTTCAACGAACTTTCTTCGTCATTTTTTTCCAATCTTTGCCAAAAGTTAACTCACTCGAAGTCACATTAGTTAGAAAGTTTCACGAACATAAAAAAAAAACACGAAAGCACTTCTTCAGACGTCCCACCTCAAATGGCATCCATTCAGAAAAAAAATTACTGTACTAACGAAGTATTGACAAAACAGTTGAGCTTTTCTATTGTAGATAGAATAGGTCATACAGCAGGAGATGAGAATAACAACACATTAAATTTACACTTAGAATTTTATGTATTGATGCATGTTTATACATTCTTCTTGCGGAACGTAACTGAGAAATATCCTTATGTCTTGCGGGCCAGTTGTTCCACAGAATTAATCAAATTTTAGAGTTGATTTTCAAGTTCTATTATTATTGGCCAGTTGTTTCACACAACCGAAATAATACCAAAACTTGAATAGAACATTTACAGAACATGAAAGATTTACTTTGAAAATTTGATGAGTTATCCCTAAAAAAAGACACCGATCATTTGTATTAATTAGAAATTTGAATAATGCATTTGAGAATTTTGTGCAAACATTCGATAATTATTCCCGTTGAGCTTTTTTTATTCATTAGCTTGAAAAAACTGAAACAACTGAAAGATTTTTCTTTATTCGCTGGAATTTTCTTTTCTGTAGTCGAGTAAAAATTTTGAAACATGTTGTATGCAAGCAATGCATCTGTTTTTGGATATTGTGTTTATTGATATACTCAACTTTAGTGCTACTTTGAAGGAATACGAAATTATTAACTTTTTCTGAACGAAATGATGATGAGTGATTGAAAGTTGATAGTTTCAAAGCGAGAAGCTTCCAATAACAATAATTAATTTATTGCACTTGAAGTTGGCTTCATGTGGGAAGCTGTAGGCTTTGTACAATGAAATAACGTGTTCTTCACGAATATGCATAGGTTAGTCCTAAGATTATCATTTAGTTGGATTGTAGGCGAAATATAAAATAATAATATTGGAATTCCAGGCCAAAGGTTTATACGGTTCATCTTCCATTGAGATAATAGTGTACGATTAGCAGAGTATTTTCAATGGAGGAAGCAACAGGTGGTCATACATGACACCAAGATCAACCTTCGCATCAACAGTTACAAAATCAACGTAGGATTGTTCAATGTTGATTGTATATGTTTCACACGGATGCGATATTTGATGCGATCAACCAATAATATAATATCAAACCAAATAAAGATTTTGGAACACGTATGCGCTTTTGGTCACGTATGTATTCTCAAGAATGCATCTAATATGACATGTAGAAGAAATATTTTTTATCATTCTTCACCTTTTCCAAAGTAGAGTTCACAGTGAAAACGTGCTCGTTATAATATTATCGGCCAACTTGACGGGTAAACAAAAACACATTGCTCCGATAAGAAAACATTTATTTTTAAACGGCCGAATGTTTAATATTATCTGAAATAAAATAAATTCATTATGACAAAATTGCGACTCAATTTGACATTCAATGATTCAATAATATTAACGTTTGGATGATTTGGGTAGAGCCGTTTTTGTGAATCAATTTATAATCTAAATTTTCTCTCACACATAAAAAAATCTAGTTCTGTCAGTTTGTGTGGCTAAACAGGTAGAGTAATATGATAGGTATACGAAAATTACAGTAAATTGTTATCAGAAAGGAAAATATAAAGTTAAATTAACAAAAAAAGGCATACACGATTAATTGAATCAATTACTTGTATCGGGTCGTGTCGGAAGGGTATGTATTGGGAAAATAGAGCAAGAAGAGGAATCTATATCTACATTACATCAATAAGTATTTGCATTAGTGTCAAAATCCAGAGAGGAAATTGTGGATACGTAAAAATACGTTTGTATGGACAAAACGCCACTCGCTTTCAAACTTTATTGATTGAGTTCTTGTAAAATTATTAAATTTACCGGCCGGCGTACACGGAGAAAAATGTTATTCGAAAAAAACAATCATTTTAATAGTAAAAATGTTTAAAACGGGACTGAAGTTCTTACGAACAAATTAACAGTGTTTCAATGTTTATTGGCGGGAACATGTAAGAATAATTTGTTGGTATACGTAATTTCGTACGTATGCCAACAATGTTTATTGGCGGGAAAATGTAAGAATAATTTGTTGGTATACGTACGAAATTACGTATACCAACAAATTATTCTTAAATGTTCCCGCCAATAAACATTGAAACCCTGTTAATTTGTTCGTAAGAACTTCAGTCCCGTTTTTAATAGTTTTTACTATTAAAATTATCGTTTTTTCGAATAACATTTTTCTCCGTGTAGTCCTGCGGTAGGGCGTTGGACTGCCATTCCGAAGGTCGCGGGTTCGAACCCGGCGTGCGCAAATAATTTTATTTAATTGATTTGTGTTATTTCACAATTAATTATTTAAAATAATATAAAGAATATTTGCGACATGTTCCAGAGTGGAAGATACTCTTAGTATCGCTCTGGTGTAAGACCACCATTCAGAATTGAAACGTTGCTTAAAATGGCTTTAGCCGTGTTTAGTGACTAGATCTGAATAGCCAGGTACTTCCCCACCTTCTTCTTTCACGTCTACTTCCCTTTCTCACTTACCTTCACCCTCAAAACATGCCCCAATTGGGGATGCCATAGTCTCACTGGCTCCAGACGGGAGCAGTTGGGTAGCAGTGAGGTGTTCACTAAAAAAAAATCATAAATAAAATAAAAACAACTTTGGCGCTACTTTCCTCGCGTAGATAATTTCAAAAATACTCCGATAAGAAGTCGAATATTTCTGGCATTTATATTCGTCTTAACATAAAGCGGCCATCCTGTACGAACCTCCCCAAAACTCCACTGATTTTCTAAACTCCAAGATTCGTCTTGCACCCCAACCCCTCCTCTAATGGAAATTAGATATCAGAAATGCGACGAATTGTAAATTAGTCTATTTAAATTAATTAATTAAAATTTGTTATATTAGTTATTCTATTTAATTATATTAAATATAATAGCCCCAGCAAGAGCCCGAATTGACGTCATCGTCGTTCGTTCTCTTCCTTCCCACGCATCTTTTTTGAAAACGAATAAGACAGAAGATACTAGAACGATGACGTCACGCACGATCTATCGCTGGGACTATTAGAGGTAGCTGTTAGCAACATGCATATTTTAGTAATTTTCCAGTATGTACCGTATTCTTATAGACATATATTTTAGCATTTTTGGTGGGAAATTTGCAAGCAAATTTTTAATGCATATAATTCGAAATCTATTTATGAAGAATAATTTTATGTAGATAATGTAAGAAAAATATTGTGCATTACTGAAAATTGTGTAATAATGTATGTAGGTGACATACTTTCATGACACACTTAAGAACTTTTCATAAAAATTCGCTAATGAAATAAATGAAAAGGCACAACCTTTTTGTTTATTTTGTATTGTTAAACTATTGTCTATGTCTATACAATCAAGCGGGTAAATGGCACACAGTTGTGGTATAAAGATTGTCACAATGGAAAATACTCTGAATAAAGTAATTAGTTCAAAAAATACATTTATTTTGTTGAGAATATCCGTAGTACAGTGTTTGGTACTTGATGCACGCCGGAATAATAGGTAAAAGAAATTTTTTAATACCATACTTTAATTTATGCAAAATATTTCAATCTCAGGGACAAAATCTTCGTGTGGAATGACGATTGATTTCATAAAATAGGTTTTATATGATCTACTGAGAGTAGCGAAGTCCTTTTTTAACTCGACCCTTTGGAATTTCCTGTAAATTTGTTTGTTACATTCTAGTTGCAGATGGTGATCGTTTAAATAGTTCCGTAATGATTTTTTTTAAATGTGAATTGTCGTGTTTATTAATTGCGTTATGTATAATTGGCTCAATTAGGTAATACATTATTTTTGTTCGACTATTGATTTGCATTGAACAGTGTATTTCCATCTTCTTATTTATTTACATCGACTTGTTGCGAAGCCAATAATATAGGTAAGTGCCTTAGAAATAAGCCACATATTAATATGTACGTAACCGTGAACTTCATTTAATGGTTAAACAAAGACGGATTTATCAATCATGTGACAAGAGATCGATGAAGTTAACAAAACAAAGTTTATCTTATTATTTATTACAGATAATAATTTAACGCACTGTGACCCCAAATCATTACACAATTCATCGATAGCATTATAAAAGATAACATTACACATTGAAAGTGCCTGTAAATACGTACACTATTATGTGACGTCAAAACAATTGTGACGTTAACAAAATTGTGACGTCAACATGAGATAACTCGATATCGATAAAATTATTATCGACTTTTTAATTTTTAATTTGTCTTAATAACTCAGGTGCGGGGCGTCATTCCTATGTCTACCTACGTTAAATTGTCGTGAAAACAAGCTTACTTGCCCTTATTATAAGTTTAAGGTTTTTGTACCACTGTTAATCTTTGCAGTTCTTATTTATTTTTTAAACTGTAACTACCAAAACTTGCTTTATTAAAGCCTCGTTGAAGTGTAGGGCTTATCAAAGGGCAGTATATTCTACTTATCTCTGACAAGGCGCAAACCAAGTCATACATATAAATACATTTATCACGATTACTTTCCAACTTTCAAAAACAACAAACACCAAATCGATTTTTTAAAATAATAATTCATGGAATTAAACATGTAATACAAAATTTCACAGTCATATTCAATGTATTCAAGAATCGGGAGTGACCAAGGTTACAGTGAAGAAATCTCTATTAAGTCAAGTACGTCCCTTACCACCAGTTTATAGTTTTTTTTTTTTTTTAATTACTTAATTATCATATTAATAATTTTGTGATTTCGAAAGAAATTTAATGATTTCTTAATTTTAATAGGCACCGCAAATACGTGGAAATTGGTGTGTTAAGTTTGATAGACCATTGCAACGATGGCATTACGTCTGTCACCAGGAGCGTTGATAAATACATATAATTTTGAAGATAAAATTAATAACGCAAATAACATTATCGTAGTTATAGATTTTTTTCACTCTTTTAATATTAGGTCCTTACATATGAAATTGGCGTTTTGCCGTACTGGCAACTTTGATCTCAAATATCTTCTCTTTGGTTAGGAATTCCAAATTCAAATTTATACAGCAATTTACTCATGTATTTGTGTTTCGAAAATTATAATTCATTTGTTTTTTCCTTAATTGTTTTTTTTCTTTGCGTCACCAAACGCTCACAAGTAACTTTTTAGGAGTCAATGTTCGCTTGGGGCATGGTTTGGGTTTGGGTATGCCGGTTTCGAACCCGCGACCTTCGGAATGGGAGTCTAAAGGCTAGCCTAGTAAAGTTAGTTATTAGATATACTTAAAATAAGTCAGGTACGGGGCATACGTCATTCCTATGTCTACCTACGTAAAATTATCGTGAAAACAAGCTTGTTAGTGTCCAAGCGTTAGGTAAAGTGAACTTAGGTAAAACGTATACAATGCTTTCCCGTGACATCATTGGAGATACGATTCATTACAATCCATAATTACCGAGCAAGTGCAATGTCACAAGCTTTTCGACCGGCCGCAAGTTATGACCTCAGCGTACTTTTATTAAATTGATACACTATTTGAAAAAAAATCCTGAAATTTCGTTGAAGGAGACGCCCTAGCATTTGACCATAAATGTAAGGATTGTAGGCAGTAACGCCATCTGTCTTTTTGATGTCAAAACAATGTAGGTATTATTACCAGAATTCATTATATAATTTAATATTCACATTGAGATCGGTAAATAATTTAGTTAATTGAAAGATAATTCTCAAAAGAGTGTGGATTATAAGTAATGAATTTGGGAGGCGGGAAAGGGTACCACCTCCCCGGGAACCATTTATTGGATAACCAAAACCTCTGTATTGGTCACCCCAAGTGGTTCGCTACGTTTGGTGACTTAGCAGGGGTGCCCGGGTTCATGGGGTGAGGTTTGTCTAGGTCTTGGCGGCGGTTGATCTGGACACACTGAACTCCAGATTCCTACCCAACCCTCATACCCTTTTCCTTCCCAGAACTCCCTTTCCTTAAAAAATACCCTCCACACAGCATCCCCAAAGATGACATAGGCCCTGAGGGAAATTATTCTCCTCAGGGCCTCCTGTGTGAAGCTAATGTAAAAAAAATAATATATATATATATATATCTATTAATATCTACGATTTGGTTAACTTAAAATCTGATTATATAAATATTAGCTTTACACATGAGGATTGAGGTCCAGAGTAAAATAATTTTACTCGGAGCCTATGGCATCTTTGGGGATGCTGTGTGGAATTTTTTTTTAGGGAAATGGAGGATAGGAAGTTCTGGGAAGGGAACAAGCATGAGGGATGGTTAGGAATCTAGGAGCAGTGTGTCCAGGACTGACGGATGTATCAATCCATTCCTTCCACTGCGGTGCAAGGCGATGGATCGAGGAAGTCCAGCTAAAGAGCCAAAAGGACTTCCTCAACCAGTCTCTATATTTTACGATAACGATAAAATTCCCATTGTCATTCCATAAAACAAAAATAATACTGCTCTAACTTCATGTAAGGTTATATACTCGTAAAGTTCTTCAGCTATTTCATTAATTAATATCTACAAAAAAAAAAACGGAACGTTAACCACTCAGGCTAATTTTTTTCGCTTTTTGGAACAACTCATATAGGTCTCATAGAAGTTGTTGTGTCTTCCTTATAGAAATAAATATGATATACACGGTTTAAGAAAGAGAAAACACCACGCTTTACATTCAGATAGAAAAGTTAACCACAAGTGTTGTTATTTTTTTCGATATCAGTAGTTTTTGTTAGAAAAAACGTAAGGTGAGCCATTTTTAAAACTTTTTTATGTTTGCATGCAATTTTTTTATATTTCAAAGATAATATGTTAATTTTGATTTATTTTGAATTTGAAAGTTAAAGAATATTGCATTTTAAAGGGTATTTTATTAACTTCACAAATAGTTTTTAACAATTATTATAAGCAATAATTGTTAACCTGAAACACTCATCCATATTGAAAAACCTCCCGAGAAAAGATACATGCCACCGACGAGACTCGAACCCGTCTGATTGTCGGTCAGGAGCTCTAGCCACTAAGCTACGGCGGCGTATCTGTTACCCGCCAAATGATTCAATATATACTAGTGTTTCATTCAACAATTACCACTTTTTACATTTTTTTTCACCTGCAGTCAACCGACTTTATTTTTAAATGAGAAAGGCATTGTAAGTGCTAAGTTTTTGGATTGAAATATTCCATTTGTTTGGATGTTATTGTAAAGCGAAATATTTTGTCCTTCTGACAAAATACGGTTGAGGCCTGAGGGGTTAATAAATTGTTTATCTCCTTTGCAACGTTAATCTTATCTAGTCCTTATCTAATTGATATTAATTGCAATTCTTTTTTTTTTAAATGTGAGCGATTTCATAACAGAAGACGTCTTATTATTATTATGTATATTTTTTTAAATTATCAGTTTACATAGTATAATAAATTACAAAATAAGTGTTTTTTTTATATTTCTTTTCTGTAGAAGCGGGCGCTTGTGTTTAAAAGAGGAGCGAGCATCAGAATGAAAAATATTATTATTGAGAAATTAGTTATGATAAGGAAGTATGGACATTAAAAAAATAGGCAGTTATATTATTTAAAAGCAAAATTATAACTCGTTATAGTATTCCACGGTGAGAGGAACAAGCAGGATCACCGCGAGGGTATTTGAAAATAACCTCGCGGCGGAAAATCCGCTTGTATGCGAAAAACCAAAAATGTTGCTCCACCATGCCATTTTTTTCACCTACATTACCATTTTTTTAAATCGTGAGAAATAAGCACTGTGGTGGGATATTATATTATATAATTAAATAAAACACGTACTTAGAGTTAAAACAACACTTTATTTTATTCATAACGTAATATTTTTTATAATAGTAACGATTTTCAATAAAATATATTTTAAAACAATGTAAGTACCATAAAATAGAGCAAAATAAGTTTTAAATAATATATAAGGATGATGGTTACAGTTTTTTGGGTAAGAAAAAACAATGAAGTAAGTTATAATACAATAACATTTACAAATTTATAAATCTATATCCGTAATAATAATAATTGCTGACCAAAAGATGAAAAGATTAAATTTGTCATAATTTTCTGTTCCTACTTGGTGACGATCACTTAACATTGAAAGTTTATTATGCAGGAAAATGTATTATTTTCTAAAAGACTTATCCGGGTTTCCGTTATGAGACTGTTTTATTGAAAGTAAAAATAAATTCTTAAAAGTATAAGGGTTCGGGCGCGGACAAGGCACAGGTACTGAGGTCCACAGTAAATTTAAACTCCCCCATCTTCCTGCATTAATGCATTTTCCTGCATCCTAATTATGCGGGCAATAAAGAGGGGTACTGCGCTAAGCGGCTTACGACTCCAGGAAAAAAAACGAAGATGGTCCGAGCTAAACATCCTCGTCTTCGATTTCCCCGACAACCCTTTCGGTACACGATGTTTATTTGGAGTAATTCATCAAGTACATCATTTTGGTCTCCCGTGAATTTCAAACAAAAAATCACACGCCGTTACTAGTCGCTCCACGTCCATCTAATTGTGATTGTTGAAATAAGGGTCCCGCCGAAAAGAGACACTAGCTACAACACGCGGAGATAGATTAAGTACGGGGGGCATAAATAATCACAAACACTTTATCAATCAGACATAAAAATAAAATTTTATAAAAGAGAAAATTTTGGTAAATAACAATCATTTTGAATTTTTCCGAGTCTCAAAACTTTTACCTATCTCAAATAACCTGAAAGACCGGGGAAGGTATCATTGACATTGTGTTTTTATTAGAGTACAAACGATCATTACACAGATGTTCCCTATTAAAATTCACAGTTTTCTTACGTAACCTTTCAATTTCTTTATGAAAAAAATTCGTTAATTTTCCATTGCAATTTTCTGCTGGCAAAAATATCTCACCAAAAATGTCGCGAAACATCGATGGTGAGAAAACTTCAAAAGAACACATATTTTCAATGTAATACTCTTTCAGAAAGTCTTCAAAGACGTCGTGGAAAAAAGCGCGAAAAACGTATGTTTTCTTTAGCATTCCAGGATAGTTGAATTTCGCCATTCTTACAATATCAGTAATAATTTTTTCTTGTTTATCCAAACTTGCTTCGTCATCGTGTGTTTCGAAAAATAACGCTGTGCCATCAATTTTCATTGAAGGTAAAATTTTTTCAAACCAACAAATGGCGGAGAGCTCAATATCTCTTGGTTCACATCCTGATTTAATGATTTTTGGCATATCAACATAAAGCAGAGGAATTTTTCCTCTATCTTTTCCGTGAATATGTATGAACCCTCCAAACAAATATTTTATATCAGCAATCATGTCAATGTTTTTAACATGGTTCTTTTTTCTCCAACACGCGTGACTGACAAAAGCTTGGAGAGCAACATCCGGCTTGAAGAATTTTTCAAAATTGTGAAACACTTTATTATCGTATTTTTCATCGACGTCTATTAAGTCCGAAGAAAGGGGTCGGAAGAATTGATTCTCTGAGCCCATCTAGCACTTAGAGGCAGGTATTCACTTAAAAGATTCATGTTGCAAATAATGTCTTCACTTCACACGTCGACACTTCACCTGGGTAATCGAACTGAAGAAGTGATAATAATAAATTGCTTTCACATAATACCTATTGATATCTCTATTGAAATGATAACGTCACATTTTATCTGTAGGCACGGATCTTGTTTTTAGATAGCTGAAATGAATTGATGAAGAAAATTTGTATTGAATATACCTTATTTTTTAAAATAAAACATACAACGAAGTTGCATTGCCACGAGTTATCAAAACTCATTAAGGGATCGCCAATTGGTACTTTTGAAAAGTTAAACCTTATCCATCCCAATATGCAGACACAATATATAAGAAAATTTTTACTAAACATTTCACAGAAGCAACATACAGACACATCATATGAAGAATCACTTTACAGATATTATACAGAAACATGTCTTAAAAGATTTTATGAATTATAACCAATCATTTGATTTATGTACTGTTGGTATCAAAAAGTTAAAATAGAGTGAACAACCTATCTCAGGGGTTTGAATACCCTGCAAATCGTTGCAAATCGATAATCGGCCATATCCTGTTATCCTTATGCATTTTTGCCATTTCGTATTGCCACGCTTTTCGGGATCATTCATTATTCCACCGGAGACCTACTTTAGTCACCTTGTAAAAGATCATCTCAATTATAATGAGTTCTTTTACGTTGTTCAACTAAATAATCAACATTTTGATTAGGTCCCACTTCACTTTCGATCATTTCTGGCACGCGTACGTAACAAGGCGGCAATTTCCCACGCCATGCAATTTTTCTCTATTGTTGTTTATACACGCCACCAAAAAGCCCCTACCGATGCCATACTCGAGGAAGGAAACTTGTAAACAAAGCAACGACACGTTATAAAAAGAAACCAACTATTGCGTCTGGGTTTTTTTATAATGTTTTATTTGAATGACTGTTTGCTATGAGGGGGCCGTTACTTGACTTGGTTTTTTGTGATTTGCAGAATAGGTTATATGTTTCATTGGGTAGTTAGCCAAGTGTTACGCTGTCTTTGAGGTTTTCTTCATTCATTGTTTAACGCCATACCCGATATGTCATTGAAAACTGTTAGTTACCCCAGGGAGTCCGGTCAAGTCGGAGTTTTTTTAATGAGCCGTGCTTACTTTTAGTGTAATCTAAAGAAAAACCCAATGTGAAAAAGTGTAAAATTTAAAAGTTTGTTCAAAAAAAGTGCACGACAAAATAATAGTATATCAGCTTCAATTTTATAAGTGTAAAATAAAATATTATGTACTTTCATAAAATAAGTTCATTATCTTTAACGGTTAACTGTTAAGCAAGATATATATTTTATAATCAGTGTGATAATTTATTGATAATATTGTTTTTATCGTGAGCATTAATTAAATTGAAAACAACATTATATTTTTGGCAATTCCATTAACAATGTCGTTATTGTAATTCCTTTCTCAAAAATATTGCTATTTTAAACTTTCGGAAGTTTTTCCATTCCTTTTTGCTATATTCTTTTTCGGTTATCTTTTGGATTTAAAAAAAAATCAAATTCTAATACTTTTTACCGCGCAAGAGTCATATCTTACCGGAGGCAGTGAAACTATGAAAATCTATTTGGGGTGCGTTGTGAGGCTCAAAATAGTGAAGAAGGGATGGAAATGGGAAATACTGAGGATGGGAGTTATAATTTTTACTGAAAGTTTTCCATATTCTTCATCAATTTGATGTTTCTGTTGGATGTTGCAAGGAGACAATCCAAAATAATAAAATGTCAGTTCCACGAAGAACCACCAATTAGAGGTATATCATCAATATAATTTCCATCTTATTGCCTAGGCTGGGCAGATCTATTGTTTTTACCTTGCGCTACTTCGGCAGCCATTGGGTCCATTTCAGACCTACCCCTTATAGCTATAAGCAACTGTTAATACGTTTATGTTATTCGTAAGATTTTGTAAGAATATGTCAAATTTTATTAGAAGTGTTACGTTACCCAGCAAAATCTCCCCGAGTTGTCGCTGAGGTCGTAAAGCAAAGGATCAATAACGCATGTCTTCACTCTCGTTGGGAGAGAACATTGTGTTGCCATGAGAACAGAATGCTGGAATCCACAATGACTGGTTGCATGGGATGGCGCAAGTTCCTGTCGTCATGGCGGCCATTGTAGCATGTTGACACGTGGGAAAGTTCCCGCCAAAAAGTCGCAAAAAGCGCGGGAACGCGGAATATAAACAATGGTTTGAAATGAAACTTGTTCGGAATAATCCAGATCAACTAATAATTCAATTCTCTCGAGGCGCGTGTGGTGCAACTGTTGTTCGGAAACTGTCCGTTTTGCAAATCATTTTTAATTTGTAATGGACTCTTGAACAATGGGGTGTTTTGGAATACATTTGTTGTTAAAATAAGGTAAGTACCCAGGCGAGTTATGCAAACGATTCTTTGACACATTTCTTTTCATGCCATATTGTGCTCCTGATATTGCGATAATAATTATAAAATACTCTATAATGGATAGATATATTTAAGCTTATTTTCAAATGGAGAACTTTCGCGTACTGATTTTAATTTTAAAATGACTTGCAGTCACCTCAGTGTTGGGCATTAAATAGGGTTTTTTCAATTGTAGATAAATTTCCTAATTACCGGCCAGTCTTAGGTTTACGCAAACAAAACACACGATGGGTGTATTATTAATTCAAACACAATGTATTGCGTAGGTTCGCAATATTCGCTGCACCTTTAACAATAAATCATACGGGTGACAATGCACAATGCACTTGTTTGCATTAGGTATCTAAACTAACTTTCTCTTGTTGACTAGATAAGATACATAAAATCACATTAAAATGTTTACGCTTTAAATATAAAATGTAAACGATAAGTGCCACATTAAGAAAAAAAGTGTTTTTATTTTTACAACATAAAAGTGTTGATTAATCAAAATGGTGAGCAGGAATTACACAGTGCAGCCTGACAAGAAGGCGGGTGAGCTGTACGCCAAGAGCTCGAACAATAGCTACAGCAACCCTCCCAGCAAGAGCTCTGCAAGCAATGCTCCGAAAACCAAACAAAACATCTACCACAAGCAGGCCTCAGTTGGGACGCAGTTCTCTTCTCCACAAGCCCCGACACTTAGAGAAAATAATTCTCCAAAGAGTAACCGTTACACTTACTCCACGCCGACAAAGCTAAAATCTGATAAATCGTCAGTCATTCCAACGTATACCAGTATTGTCAATCACGACCTGAGTCCTCAGGTGGATTTGAAATGTCTCACACCCCTTTCTGGAGGCTCGGCATCGTATTCGTTTGCGTCACCAAATAACGAGTCAAATTTCAATGATTCTGGGGCTCACAAACAGAAAAGCAACTCTGTTGATTCATTATACTCCTCAAGCCATGGCACGTTCGACAACTCCAACACTGAATCCTTCTCCGTCCAAGGATACAAAATAAGGATACCTTTGAGCAACGTGTCTCCGAATAATAATACGAATAACAATCTCCCGACTATAGCGGAAAGCGTGGTGGACGATACGGAGTACCCCGTGGACGTGCAGCCTTACGGGTACACTCCGAAGGAGGCCAAGTGTAGCAGGAATGCAACGGTGAAGTGTAGGGATGCCGGAGAGGTCGGAAGTCTGTGCTACTGCAAAGACCACGCTCCGTACGGGTGCCACAGGAATGGGAAGTTCCAGTATATCTCTGATCGTCCAAGAGACAACATAGACGCATCAAAGGGGAATAACAATTACAAGTATCAGGTATGTTTTGATTCCTTGTGCTAATTAAGGAGCAGTTAAATTTATTACGCTAGCCGCAGTGGTTTAATGTTCCTAATATTGTTCTTATTATCGGAACAATTTGTTACTCTTATTATTTATAATATGTACTGTAAAAGAAACCTTTCATCGACACAGTTTCAACATTCCACCATCATCCTGCCATTGTGTAATTCTTTGGCAACTGATTGAAAACTGGCAAGAGCTTTATTGGTTTTAGCAAAAACCGTGTTCTGAATACTAAAAAGTATTACAAAATTATTTAAAAGTAAACAACAAAACAATGCACGAATTTAACGCATGCCCAAAAAATCGTGCGTTTTGTAAGGCGAGAAAGTAAAAGTTGTTACACATTTAATTAGACCAGACCATCTCCGTATTACATCCTTACTCTATCAGTTTCATTAAATAGCACCCACTTATAATCGGACGCTTTCATAACAAATCAACTAACACAATGAACTCCGTATGGAGCCGTGGGAGACTTCTAATATTATGGGATTAACGTCGGCCAATGAAGTAATAAGTAACCCAATGTTTGGGGAATCTATTGCCTGTTTGAAATAAATTAATGGACTTGGTCAATGAATAACTCGGTTTCTGTGAGAATACCTGACGAAATCATTTTTATTTCGTAGACGGATAATGCGCTAGCCTTTATGCTACGAGAATACATGAGTTTTTGGTTGATTGTAATTAAAAGACAATGCATTTATAAATAACCAAACCAACTTTTTTGTTTATTCTTTAAAGAAATGAGTAATCAAAGATTTCTGAAATACGAGCTTCTGATAGCATTTTTTGGTAAAATTCAGTTGATTGCAGTACATAGCATACATTTTAAAAATATTTTTTTTGCCATCAGGATCGAGTGTCGTCATCAAATTTGGTAAAATAGTGGTAGTACAAGCAATAGCCAAAACAAGTCGGTTTAATTTAAGTGGTATATTTATAAATGGTATTAGGGCTTAATTTCACGCTACTATTAAACTTACATGAAATGCAAGTAAATTTTCTCAAATATCGTCTCTGACAAAATTTGCAAGAGGTTTTGTGAATTTTTAGAGAAATCGAATTTAACTGTTATTTTGTGTGCAAAACTGCTGACTGGTTGAGAGAGAGAGAGAGAGATAGTTTTTAACTTTATCCATGATGGTTTCCGTTAGTACACCCAAATCTGAAGCCTCTGATTAATTGTATACAATATCATTTGATTTCAGAAAATAAATATTCGGGAACAATACATTAGCCAACACCGTACCAAATCCCCTTGAGACGTATTGCCCAACGTGATCATTTATAAAAACAGTATTGTTTTCCTCCGTGTGCAGAATTTGGCTGTGCTGAAACAGGAAATATTCACGACAATTTTTGATTCGCAGATTTACTAATCAAAAGAATTTCAATTCGTTTACCACCAGATTCCGATTGTTTAAGTGTTTTTTAATAGTTTTCGATTTCCTTGTTAATATTTTTTTGGAGAGAAAATTTTATGGTTTAATTAAATCGTTTTATGGTATGTCATCATTATTTTTATTACACGGTATTTGAAATGATGATTTTTGCCCGACTCAAAAACAGCTATCATATTTTGAGAGCTTTTGACTACCAACATAAAATTGGACATTTAATAGGTACATAATATTTTATGCTGTCGATACTCTTGCTTAAACATTTTTCCTTTATATCTATTTCTTAAATTTTTTATGTTTTTTTCAATCTAAAATTTACAAAATATATTATTACGTTTAGGACAATTAGGACCAGAATGAGGGGTGAGGCGTTTATCCGGCTGAGTGACCAGTGACGACGTGTGTTTTATTTCTGTTGAATTTGTTTAAAAAAATATATATTTACGAATATTTTTAATTTTTTTGAAAATGTCACCGGAGACCGAAATTTTTTACTCCTAGCTATTATGTCAGGAATCTGGTTTTGACAAGTCTATCTAATTATTTCGTATTTCTCATTCTGCGAAGCCTTTCTAAATGTCTGTTTGCAATTGGATGCCCTCACGAGTGTTTGTTTATCCCGTTCCACGCACTGCTCACTGAACTAGTAATAATAATAAGAAATATTTGCATTTATTATTTATTAAAATCAATCGAGCAAGTAAAGACCGCTAGACTATGCAATATTCAGTGCGTACTATAATAAAGATGGGACAGTTACGTGTAGGTAATGATTCAACTAACTTACAGTGGCTAATCTATCTAATGATAGATTTTGTTTTAGTATTTCAACTCAGTGGTCCCATTCACCTATTTGGCCTAGTTTTAAATAGCCTATAATAAATTCTAAAATGATTATATAACTTTATCTTATTTTGTATAATGTAGCTCCAAGTCGGTATATTTTAATGTACGTTTTATGCATCATCAGCTACATTTAATGGTAACACAACTGCTGACCCTAAACAAATCACCCCATGTTAAATTTTGAAGCCACCTCTATTCTGGAGCCACTAGACACGTGAAAAAAACGTTTTTGGCCAAAAACGTTCAATTCGTTTGAAATTACCTTCACTATCTCTTAACGAACTGATTTAGAGGGCGTTTATTCCACCAGTATTTAAATGAAATATGCTACAAAGAACTATCGATTCCTTCGGTACCAGGTGAGAGTCGGTAAGTCGGGATACAAGCCAAAGATGTGCCCCAGACGGGGAAAAATGTTATCCTAAAATACGATCATTTTATTCGTAAAAACGGTTATACGTAATTTCGTACGTATACCAACAAATTATTCTTACATTTCCCGCCAATAAACATTGAAACATTTTTAATTTGTTTGTAAGAACTTCAGTTCCGTTTTTAACCGTTTTTACGAATAAAATGAAAGTATTTTAGAATAACATTTTTCTCCGTGCAAATTTGTGAACGGTTAACATAATTTTCCGTTTCAGGCCAGTTCTACGACCCTTTTTGTGGTCTGCTATAGAGTGATTCGCCTGCTTTCGTTTTCCTTCCTACAAATATATTTTTTACTTACTTACACCCTCTGTGAAGATCTCCTAGGCCTGTGTGATATTTATTAAATATCCAAGACTAAATAAACAATTATTGAATTGTACGTAAGCGATATTTTACGTTTCAGTTAACAAAGTTAATACATTCTTGGTCTAAGTCCTTCATGCCATAAGTACCACCCTTTACATTTTGCAGTGAAGAAATTCTTTACCTGGGATATTTATCTCGCTGTCAACATTACGTTTAACTTTTAACAACAACAGTTGAACAAGCCGGAACTACACACAGTTGAGATGCAGGTGGTGCAATATATTGCCGAGGATAAACAGGATGCAGACGATAAAGAATGAAGTAGATTTGTGTATTTCTCGACGAATTCATTAAGAACATTTTCAAGAAAGCGGACATAGAATTGATTTCAGTACAAAGGGAATTTTCTGTATTAACTCCTCACTAAATATGATTTGAAAATTTAGATTTCTCTTTAACAAAATAATATTAATATAATACAATATTTTCGGCAGACAGGACTCGGTTTAAGCACCGATGTTGTCGGGGATAATGTTGGAAAACTAAGGTCTCCAACCTTTTAGATAGGTACTTTATCACAATATCTGTTTCAATTTTGAGAATGACACTTTCAAAACAAACAACGAAAATGCTTTTGGCCGTGAAAATCTAAAAATGTATCAAATTTGAGTTCATTTTTTTAAATGTTATTTCACATAAGTACTTTCCAAATATATGTAATTTGTACCTATACTTTCGGCGCAGTAGATACACTCAGAATCACCCTGTTTAAAGACCACAACATAGAATCGGAACGTTAGCGTTGCTTGAAAATGATTTAACTATAATATTTAGTGACCAAATCTGAATTCCTAGCTTCTACCTTCTAACCTTCTTATTATCCGTCTCATTCCACAACCCACTCTCGTCAGCTTCGCAACGAACCCTAATTGGGGTTGCCATAGTCCCAATAGACATTTGGAAATAGATGGAACTCTTAAGAAAAGAGAAATTACAGACTTAGGAAAAAAAGAAAAGACGCTACCATATAACACAATTACGTCCGATTCAATGTCTGCAAAGATCTAAAAGAGCTCGTCAAAATTTTTTATTCTAAATTATTTTACTCTTATATGAAAACAGAAGCATTATGTATTGACATTTTCCAATGTACCCTTAAATCTTTTAAAGTCAAACTAACTTTACAATGTACTTAAATCAAAACTATGCATTGTATATTATATTATTGTACCTCTGAATTGTTTATTATTTCTTTTCAATATTTTTTCACTCACAATATATACTTTTATTCCTTATAATTAACTACTTCTTAATCAATAATCACAACCAAAATGTATAAATGGAACTTAATTGGTTGATATTATGTTTACTATCTTATGTTAAATGATATTTTACATAACTGTATGTTTCCTTAATAAACTTAAATAAAAAAAAATAAAAAAAGTATTGCAAATAACATGTTATTGCGGGGATATGAATTTTTCTGTCTTCTAAAATAGTACCTAAAGAGAAATGATATGTAATCTTAATATATAAAACAAAGTCGGGTTAGTTGCACCATTTATAACTCAAGAACGGCTGAACCAATTTTTATGATCTTTGATTTCTTGGATTTGTCAGAATAACTATTAAAACATCGAAAAAAATCATGGCAAAATAATTATGAAGAAAATTAATTTTTTCATATATTTTGTATGAAACGGCTTTTCAAATAATGTGCGTTGGTCGACATAATTTGAATCAATTCGAACTGTTGTCAATGGTGTAGTGTGCCGAACATTTCGTGCTTAGTTAACAGCTCAATTTCATTTTTTGAACTTAGAGTAGGTACCTATTTATTTTAACTTAATAAAAACTTAATTTATTTCAGCTAATAAATTAAACACATCATTTATTGATTCTGAGGCGGTACGATGTATGCCGGGTAAGCTAGTATAATATAAAGAACGATTTTACAGCCGCAACAAGAAGAGAAAGAAGGATGTCGATTAACAGAAGCATCGAATCGAAAAACTCATTAAAAATAACATAAAATTTTTCTGACGGGTGAAAACGATACCCAAAAGGAGCCCTTAACCAAGCGTGTTTAATTCGCCTACTGGTTTATTTAATTAAGATAAATAAATCAGATTGAGTGACATGTTAATAATTGAGCTGTCAAATGTCTGTCGGACGCACTCATTTGGTAGCACGTCCAATTGAATAACTTACACGCCACATAATGGTTTTTTTTACACGGAGCCTACATTAATGTTTGACAGAGCGCGGTGTCGTCACCACGTGAAATTTAGATTTAATTTCTACCATAATTAACTAACCATCACGCCGTTTCCCCGCAGTGGTAGGCAGAGATTACGGACCACCAAACAACTCGGTCTTGGCACACACTCTTTGCTTCATTCACATTCATACTTCATCTCATACATACTCTTTTTCTGACTCTTGACATGGCCCAACTCAAGTATCTGATACACTTGATCGTGCCATGTCTTCCTCGGGCTTCCCCTACTTCTTATACCATTCATACTTGCGTCATATATTCTACGTACACTCCTTTTTTCGTTCATTTGCTGTACATGACCAAACCATCTGTGGGTCCCGTTCTTAATCGTACTCATTACACTTACATCAGCATAGCATTTTCTCCATATTTCTCATATCATACATGGTTTTATAACACGTACGCCTCAGGGATCTTATTTCAACAGCATTCAGTCTACTTTCATTTCTAGTTCCATGCCTCACTGCCATATATCAGGGTAGGTACAAGCAATCCATTGCGGACTGCTAGCTTCGCTTCATTCTATATAAATATGGACGATCGTCATTCTTAACTCATAACGTTTGTCCGGAGAAATGTTTAAAACTACCAATCAATGTTCCTGCTTAAAAAATAAAGAAAAAAAAATAATTTTCAGGAATTTGTTGTTTTGTATAAGATAGAATATCCATAGTTATGTTAATGGAAAAAGAAAACCTGAAATTATTATTATTTTTTTTAATTCTTCATTATACCCGCTAAACTGCCAAAGCTTTTTGTCAGCAGGTCAATTTCACAATATTAATTTTAACACTAAAGCACGCATATAACGCGAGAAACCAAAATAGATATAAATTAATAACATTACAAGTGACTACCTACTAGAAGAAACTTTTTTTTTCTGTAAAATATTGAGTTAGTTTATATTGCATGATATTTCTTACTAATATTATAAACGCGAAAGTTTGTATAGATGTATATGTGTTTGTTACTCTTTCACGCAAAAACTATTAAATGGATTTTAATGAAACTCTACAATGATATAGCTCATACGTCAGAATAACATATTATAGGTTCTATAAAGCTAGCTATTTCCAATATATTATAAATAATAATTATTGATTAATAGAAAATGTCAAAATTTGAGAATGAAATTTTTGATTCTATTTTAGAAAATTAATAAATTTATTTGAAGTACTCACCTAATACTTTGAATCCAATCAAGAATTATAGATATTTTAAATAATTAGGTTAAGAATTTTTGTATAAACATAGATGGGACCTAGGAAAAGAAAATAGGCTAATAGAAGTACTAATCCTGCGCAGACAAACTCGCGGGCAGAAGCTTGTAAACTCATAATGCTGTTTATCAATTTTAAAATTTGAAAGTAACTTTTTTTACATTAGTTACACACAGGAGGCTTCGAGGAAAATAATTTCTCTCAGGGTTTATGTCATCTTAGATTAGGCTGTGTGGAGGATCTTTTTAAGGAAAGGAAGAAGAGGCAGATCTGGAAAGGAAAAATGTATGATGGATGAGTAGGAATTTGGGGATCAGTGTGTCCAGGAGTAATGAACTTATAAATCCACCCTTCCAACTGAGATGCAAGGCGATGGGTCGTGAGAATTCTTTCTTTAAAAAACTCTTCTCACAATATCTGAATTTTTTTCCTTTGGCCTCCTGTGTGGAGCTAATGTAAAAAAAAACAAATATATTGTCACTGTCTACCTGTCCGGAGAAACGGTGTGATGATAAGTCTGTTTGGTAGTTACATTTATCAAATACATAATATTGTTGCTATTTTCGTATTACGAAACTTGATAATAATAATCATCATAACCAGTGAAATGGTACGAAATCTGAAAAAAAAACTTTTACTCATTTCTTTTCCGTTTCATAATACTGTTGATGTCAACTTTCAATTTTGAACATAATATAATATGTAAATATGAGCACTCATGCCTTTAAATCTGTCCAACGAAATCACCTCAGATCACGGAGGGTCAATCCCCATATTTATTACAGGCATATTGGTTCAGCGGAACTAGCGCCATTACTGGTTCGTAACCGGATATCGCTTTTTATGGTATGCAAGACATGAAGTGATAAAAGTTTTGTTATTTTCGTACGGAACAGGAACATTTGAGAATGGAATGTCTACCTAAAGGACGTTGTAGTATAATGTTAATATTATAAAGAAAAAAAATTCATTTGTCTGATAAACTCTCGAACGGTTAATTTAAAAAAAAAAATTTATTTGAACACCGCACAAGAGTCCCAACTACTCCCATCTGGAGTCAGTGAGACTATGGCACCTCCGATTGGGAACGTGAGGCAGAAGGTAGTAGGGAGGTGAAGGAGATGGTGAAGAGGAAGGTAGGGAAGTTGCTGACTATTCAGATCTGGTCACCAAACACGGGTAAAGCCATTTCAAGCATCGTTTCAATTCTGAATTGTGGTTTCACACGAGGGCGATACTGAGAGTATCTTCCACTTCGGAACATGCCGCAAATATACTATATATTATTTTTTGATTCTTTAATTGTGAAATAACACAAATAAAATTTATTTGCGCACGCTGATTGGGAGTCGAGAGCCTTACCCCTCGACCACGCCGGCCGTCAAATTTTGAGGTTTCACGACAACTTGGTAAAGTGGTATTTTAACACCCCTTTGGAAAGTAATTAATTTTTTTATTTTTTTTAATTACCCTGGTTACAAATAAAAATTATCACATTTATTGACTTTTCAAAGGAGGTTTAGAAGTTGCATGTTTCTGATTTGTCCGGTCACCGAACTTTGGCACCATGAAACTTGCACAGCTATTTCTGACTGGTATTTCTACGTCAAAGCAATTATTTTCAGAACTCAATGCCTTTTCGACCAGGAGTTTTACAAATTTTAAATATAACTATAATTTTTTTTTGAAACGAAGTATTGAACCGAACAAAATTGGTCACTGTTGTCGCCAGTTTACACAAAACTTTTAAGCTCATAAGCTTATTCAATCAACATCTACAGTAAAATAAAATACCTAATTCAACAAATTTCAATAATGTCTACATTCAGATGTGCAAGTGAAGGCTGTAGGTATGCGAGAGTGCATTTTCAAAGTTACAGTATTCTATCTTTATACCACGAGGCCGTTTAAGAGCGATTGACCAGCAACTGAGAATAAAAGTTTAAAAATGCTTGCAACTGTACAGGGAGGTTCCAACGAGAAAGATCGATCATTCCCCGTAACGATTTTTTTAAATTAAAAATTTAATATCGATTTATTTCATTCAAAACTTGCTTTAATATACACCTACATTCAAGTAAGCAATAAAAATGATAATTATTGATGATACATTATTTAATATAGTGTACTTCTTGTGAGTACTTTTTGATCACAAGTATTTATGATTTTTCCATAATGTCTAAACAAAATAAGTGTGTAAAAAAATTTGAAATATTTTAGTTTGTAAGACCTTAAATAAATAGAAAAACAGCGGTATTTTTGTCACAAAACACGTTCTCGGATTTATTTTTTAATGATTTGAATTTAACTAAAATTTAAATATTTAAAACTGTGTTGACTAGATTATGTATTGATTTATTTTGTTGTATGATTATGTGATTTTAAATTGGTGTTGTTTAATAGAATCTATCGTTTGAAAATTAAACTTATCTGCCAATGGCCAATGGTATAAACCATAGTATATTAAAAATACACTTAGTTTTTCAAAATTTGAAAACTGCGTGTACCAGATAAAATAACAATATTTCCAAATCAGTTTATGTTTTTTTGTAAAAAAGAGTCAATACGCCTAGAATTTGATTTAAATAAACTTCTTCGAGTAGCGTGTATTATCCGTTTAATTGCCGCTGAGTAACACTACCGTCAAGTAATTTTTTTATTTTTTATGTACTGCCATGTTAATCCTACGGTTAAAGTCTTTTGACGAGGAGAATTACTCGGCAGTTTACTAAAAGGAGGTAAATACCCTCTATATGTGATTTACAATTATTACACATGGAGTAGACATTGCACAAGGAAATCGAGGCGAGTTAGTTAGATATGCATCGCACTGCTTTAGTGTTTACGTTGCGGGCAATGAATAAAACAATAGTGCGATGCGTTCTCTTGTTCATACATAATCAATAGTATTGTAACTACATATATATTATCTATTCCCTGAGAAGGAACGTAGAGCTACACAATTAGAGACAACATTGCGGACTAATATCTCGTCAAAACGTGTTCCACTAGTCATAATCAGTGCGTACTGCGCTTGGACCGGATTTGGAGGTTAGAAGCAAAATTGGACGGATAAAATTGGTACTTATTTTTTTCACTCCATGTCAACTCATATAATTCAACAATGAGAAGGAATCATTTTAAAAACAAACTAATACCTACATTTCAGGCTTTGCCTTGTGTTAGTGGAGATATGAGAAAAAAAAAAAAAAAAAATCATGTACAAGACATCTAGAAGCAAAAGTTTAGTTTAACAATCTAACAATGCAACTATATAATTCCAGTAACAAAAACCTCAATGGCCCAGTCACAGTTTAACTTTCTTGCTCCAAAAATCTTCAATAACTTAACAATTGAAATAAAGACAATAACCAAATATCACACTTTCAGGAAGACGCTTGGTGACTTTTTGATGAGTGAATGTGATAGAATTAGAAGCCTGTTTATATAATCTAATGCTAATGTCCTTTTTTTCTCCTTTCTATTTTCTACTTTTTAATTTAATTTTTCCAATATTTAACATGATTTATACTAATTCCATGTTTACACTAGACTTCATATTTCATACAATGTAACTATACTATATTGGTCACCATGATACAGGCAGCCGCCTAGTATGGTGATTTAATATATCAACTTTATGTAAATGTCACAATTATGTAACATGTTTTATATAAATAAAATATAAATAAATAAATGGCATGTTTATCATCTGCCTAAAATGCTGCCGAACCCGGTTGCGTATCTATTGTTACTAAAAAAAATATAGATTTTAAAACCAATAAATTAAAAAAAATAATACGTTCATAGCTTATAAGTGTCATCGCGCCATGAAAACAATCTGAAGCTGATCAAATTTTTTACGGTTTTTTTTTAAATATTATGGCATCAATCGGTCGGCTTTCGAAGTTTGATGTTTTTCTTTTCAAAACTTACAGGGAAATAGATAATATATATATATATATATATATATACGGATACGTTTTCATGATATATTTACGAATATTATTAATTTTATATATGCGATGTAGT
This sequence comes from Limnephilus auricula, assembly GCA_951813805.1. NCBI lineage: Eukaryota > Metazoa > Arthropoda > Insecta > Trichoptera > Limnephilidae > Limnephilus > Limnephilus auricula. Next base: position 29,995,628 of record OX638390.1, read on the forward strand.
CGGTAACCCATATAAAAAAAAACATCATTCTAAAAATACAATCTCCCATTTTTTTGAAGATATGTAGAACGGTGTAAGAATGATTTAAACAGGAGATAGTACAGGTAGAGCTTGCACCTGCTGCAGATTATATAATCATTAGTTGAAATTATCATCCGAATGACCTCTTCCGTGTTTCTCCTAATTACAATGAGGAGTAACCGTACTAGGATCGGAGAGCCGGGTAACTTTAATTACAGAAAACATTTTAATTGGATGCATTATAAGATGGTGCCAAACGGTATTAGATGCCTCGATTAGTTACTGGATTAATTAGTAGAGACGATGCAAACATTTCTTGAGTGTAGCTTACGGCAGGGGCGTGCAGTATCTGATTCTAAATAATGCTTTCATTCATATAACGCGATTTGACTGTATTCTATCCCATGTGAGCATTTCTCTAAATTTATATCTAAATACCCAACATTAATTTATTTATAAGCATCATACGGAAATGGCGTGCAGTATCTGATTCTAAATAATGCTTTCATTCATATAACGCGATTTGACTGTATTCTATCCCATATTAGCATTTCTCTAAAATTGTATCTAAATACCCAACATTAATTTATTTATAAGCATCATACGGAAATGGCGTGCAGTATCTGATTCTAAATAATGCTTTCATTCATATAACGCGATTTGACTGTATTCTATCCCATATTAGCATTTCTCTAAAATTGTATCTAAATACCCAACATTAATTTATTTATAAGCATCATACGGAAATGGCGTGCAGTATCTGATTCTAAATAATGCTTTCATTCATATAACGCGATTTGACTGTATTCTCTCCCATGTGAGCATTTCTCTAAAATTATATCTAAATACCCAATATTAATTTATTTATAAGCATCCTACAGAAGGTGCCTGCAGTATCTGATTCTAAATAATGCTTTCATTCATATAACGCGATCGAGTTGACTGTATTCTATCCCATGTGAGCATTTCTCTAAATTTATATCTAAATACCCAATATTAATTTATTTATAAGCATCATACGGAAGGTGCCTACAGTATCTGATTCTAAATAATGCTTTCATTCATATAACGCGATTTGACTGTATTCTATCCCATGTGAGCATTTCTCTAAATTTATATCTAAATACCCAATATTAATTTATTTATAAGCATCAATTGAAGAGTGCTCATTTTATTTAAAAATGGTCTGGGTCAAAACAATACAACTCTATGCATATTTATCGAAAATTGTAACCTACAATTAAAGAATTAAGATGCACGTTTCAAATGTAAAATCATGAATATTACGAATTTCGGTTATCTGAGCGTCTGAAGCAACCTTGAAAGAACGAACTCAATTTTTTTTTGTATTTAAGTGTCACTTTCAAAAATTGTAGCTGATTACATGAAGGATTCAGGCCATCAATACAGTAGGTACCTGTAAAATAATGTTTTAATAGTAAAGAATTTAATTTTGTCATTTTCGTGATTGGAACTGATATCTAAATACCCAATATTAATTTATTTATAAGCATCATACGGAAGGTGCCTGCAGTATCTGATTCTAAATAATGCTTTCATTGATATGTCTGGGTCAAAACAATACAACTCTATGCATATTTATCGAAAATTGTAACATAAAATTAAAGAATTAAGATGCACGTTTCAAATGTAAAATCATGAATATTACGAATTTCGGTTATCTGAGCGTCTGAAGCAACCTTGAAAGAACGAACTCAATTTTTTTTTGTATTTAAGTGTCATTTTCAAAAATTGTAGCTGATTACATGAAGGATTCAGGCCATTAATACAATAGGTACCTGTAAAATAATGTTTTAATAGTAAAGAATTTAATTTTGTCATTTTCGTGATTGGAACTGATTTAAGAATAAATATTAATAATTGACACTATCTGTATAATTATGTTTCACAGGTCACAATTGAAATTTAAAAAAAAAAAAATTTTACAACATCAAAAATATTGTATTTTTCAATATTGGCACTCTCTCACTGTAAAGTCTCGAACTCGTTCATGTTTTCAGGTTTTCCAAAGAAACGTAATAATTGTTTTTAAACGGATCTCTATATATACAGGGTGTTAAGGTACGTACTTGACTTACTTTAACCAGTGATTCCTGACATTATTTAAAGTAAAAAATGTAAACGAAATTTTGGTCTCCGGTGACATTTTTGATTTTTTTTTTTTTTTTTTCCTACAAAAACATAAAAAATAGTAGGTGTTGGGTAGTTGGGGGCGGGGAAAGTAATGGGTCAATAACTCGGCTGAGTGACCAATAAGGTCATGTAAAAAAAAAATAATTGTTTGATTTTAAAGGAAAAAAAATTTGAAAAAAAAAAAAATTGTCATAAAAAAAGTCACCGGAGACCAAAATTTCATTTACATTTTTTACTCCAAATAATGTCAGGAATCACTGGTTAAAGTAACTCAAGTACGTACCTTAACACCCTGTATAATAAAATATTATAAGAAAAACTGCAATCAAAAATATTCGTTTATGCTTGACGGTTGATTAAAGAGTTGTCACATTCTTAAATGGGCGGTTAACTAGGATTGTTCAAATGTCAAAAAAAAACGGTGCCAATCGTCGATTTATTTATAATCATGATAAAAGAGGTTCAAACATTTCATCCTAATAGTATCAACTTTAGCATGAAGCTTTATTCCCACAATCATAAATATGACCACGGTACGCAATATTTTTAATGAGATGAGATACGTAAGATAATCTCCCTGTGGGAGAGTTGTTAGTGTTACCATTGCAGTGGCTGGTCGGCCGACTGCCATAAGCTCAGCCACGCTTCCGGGTCTTTCTACGAACGATAACTGAACCATTTAGCAAGCATGGTATAGTTGCAGTGGCGAAGTGCTTTCATCGATAGTTTTATATCTAACGGTCTGGTCCCCGCGATGGTTTTAGTCATTAGTTCAGCGGAAGATAGCGTTAAAATATCCTTCTTCTCATGTAAGTTCAGTTTAGTAGGACGAATAAAAGGAAAAAACTTAGAGGAAAATGGTAACTGCCGTTTTACTCCAAATTCACCTGGCCAAAGAGGACGGGGCTAGTTTTTCAAAATCTCACGTTAACAGTGACCTTTTTTTAATGTCGAGAGGGCTAAAGTTCATCCATATCTGAATAAAATAGCAAACGGCAGAACAGATATTCTGGCACAACATGGCATGACAAAAGGTATGGTGCTGTTGAATGAAATCTCAGAAACACTAGATGTATACAATTTTTCTTTAAACAGTAAGTGTTTTTTGTATAATAATTATCTACCGATTGTCAAAATGAGAATGGAAAAAAAAAACTGTAAATTCGTTTAAAAAACATAAGGGATAAGGGTGGTATCGATTACTTTCGGTAACTTCTTATCGTTCCCCAGCATGACTGCAGATCGCCAACAAATAAATTACAGTTTACAATGACAAAGTGTTCTGAATATTTACAACTTCAACTTTTGTTTATACGTAAGCGATCTGCAGTTGTCCTAGGGAACGACGAGAAGTTAGGGCTAGGGGTTCAAAGTGTTTCTTTACATTTATATATAGATAATTTTTTTTTTCTGTTGTATATATATATTTTTTTTTTATTTAATTTTTTTTTTACAAATACAGTTGTTATACATTGTATATATATATATTTTTAATACATTTTTTAAATATCGTGATTCACCTTTTTTTTTTAGCAATGCTCGTGTAAAAAAGGTGGAGCAGCGAAAAACAATTCAACATATATTTTTAAAATGTGTAGTAAGGATAATGAAAATTATATTAAATTAAAATTATAATTATATTAAAATTATATTATATATAAAATTATATAGATGGATAATATATAAATGAAATCACCGGCGTTGCCCAGGCTTTATACATAATCTGGGAATCAATGGTTAACGTATGTGGGTTAGGAACTTATTATCACATCGAGTATACATTAAAGTGATACACACAAAGTTACAGTATTTAATTTTTATCAAATAATCGGTTTATTTAGCCCTGGCCCCTGGTATGAAGTGGTATTTCTACTCCACTAGCGGAAGATACCAAAATGAGACTTCATTATTCCGCTCCAGGCATTTGCAAAGTCGAGGTCAGAAGTCAGAAGTCGCACCATTGTACCTGCCTGCATTGTGCTGGCAATCTCCCTCAGAGTGCATCGCTAGCAGGCGCTTTAAACTGCAGAGGATAGCGATGAAAGTGAAAGATATCTAACTGATGGGGCTATAATAATGACTACACGTTCACAAAGTGACCGCTCTTACACAAAATGACCACACTTATGCAAGATGACAACACTTACGCAAGGTGACCACACTTATATAAAATACCACACTTACACAGAATTTCACTACACAGCATAAATGAGCTCACAATGTCAATCATCCATGACAGATTGACCATCTCTTGGACTTGGTTCCAGGTGTCGCTGTCTCTTAACCCCACAACAAAATAACAGTGTATAATTTTTTTTTCGATTACTGTAAAATATGGACTAGCCATTGCAAAAATTAAAGTTTTGAAATCCTCTATATTAATTAATTGGAAATTCATATGTCATACGGCATATATTCTGGTTTAGTAATGTGTAATTTCTATCTCTTAGGAATTTCAAAAAATAGTACTTTAGGATTTATAATATGTCTTATACTAGCTTATAAATGTGGAAATTCTAACTATGCAATTGTAAATGTTCTCCAAAATGCCCTGGAAAGAATCTCAGACTTGTTATCTCCCGAAAGAAACCATTCATCTGTTTTGTATGAAATTACTAATGTTATCCAAAATGACCCTGGTAAAAAATTACATCTTGGCGATTCTTTCAAGGATAAAGAAACAATCCCGTCACTACGAATTCAATTACTAATTGTTCACAAAAGTTGTCTTGACAGAATCGCCATTCCATTGTAAGAATATTATGTACTAAATACACAATTTGGAAACGGGAATCATTCCCAGTTGGACAAACAAAGGATCATTTTGTATTGTATCTATTATAAAAAAAAATAATAAATAAAAAACTATGGGTTTATTCAAAGAGTAAATTATTTAAACATTTTTAATCTATCTCTATTTATATTTGCTATTTGATTCCTCCTTACCCAAAAGTATAGTAATTATGTTATATGCTAGCGCAGCAAGTCGAAATTCATGGGATATTATAATTGTTTGATTTTCGAAACTGAAAGTGTTTATAAAAATAATATTTGCCTCAAAGGAAGACATTTACATTTCGAATGTTAGTCAACTAAAGCATTTAAACAAAAGAAATACACATTTCAATTAAAATGTAATATAATTGATTGACTTTGGTACTCACTCTGTGTCTGATATGATTTATACTTATCAGTTCCAATCTTGAAAATCAAAATATCATTAAGCTTCAATAATTTTACGCATTACGAATCAGGAATATAATTTCAAATCACGCACCCATGCTCCCACAACCGAAATTAGTCTGTTTAATAATTTATTATTTATTTATTATAATGTTTTTCAATTTTTTTTATAAAAAATTGTCCTTGCTGGGGTACCCTGTTCTAAGAACACGTTGTACAATGTTACGTGATTAAATTTTAGTAAATACCTGTGTTTAAATAATACAAGATAAATGTACAAAAGGTTTAGTTTCTAAGAATATAAAGACGCAGATTACTTTTGTATTCTATAAAAAAATATTGCGTCATATCAGAAATCAGAACCATCATCGATTAATCAGAATTTAGCTTTAATTATTTGACATGGGTAGGTACTATTGACCATGCACGTGGTATCCCAGATATTAATCTATAAAATAATATTGTAAAATTTCGGATGCTGTATTATACACCGTTTCCACTTAATATTCGTTAGCAGATCGTTAACAGTTATACCAATTAGTTATCAGTGCATTTGAAAGACATGCAGAAATGTTGCAACGTCCATATCGACCATCTTCAACAAATCAGTGTCTTGTCGTTTGCCGCGCGTGTTTTGTCGCTTGTTAGTTGCTAGTCAAAGAGAAAGGGGAAGAAATTACATGATGTTACTCGATATGCAAAATATATTTCACTTGTACGGACTTACGAATGAAACAAGACCGCCTTTGCTTTGTGCAATAATTTGCATCTAGGTGCTTATAAGACATCGATGACTTGGCTAGGTAGCAGAGGATAGAATATGTATCTTATGACTTCTTAATTTCATGTATCTACAGTTATGTGTAGGTATATATTAAATGATGGGGGTAGTGAACCGTCTGCTTCAAAATGGCGTCTGTGAATCTAAAATGTTGGCGCCTTTTTAAGTAAAAACAAAAAGTTTATTCGTGAGGTTAAATGTTACTAAATGTGTTATTGGCGCATTATCTGATAAACGATAGACACCGAGGCGCTCGCTTGTGCCGCCACCTATTCATAAATAAACCAATAACCACCTATTCAGTCTGTAAACGTAACTGTCTTGTCACTAGGTTTTATGTCGCAAGGTTGTGGGTTCGACATTTTTATGGCATTAAAACAAATACAATTCGATGTCAGTGAATGTGAACTGTCTCTTTATGATAAAGGAAGCTTCCACCAACATATTGGCGGATTGAAAAATAATTTAATACTATCGCGGAATAATGTTAATGTAGATCTGCTAATTGCTAAAGGATGCGGAAGCCGAAATGATGCATGTAAAGCTATTCATTAAGCTTTTATTAAACTCAAATATACAAAAGCGATGTTATGTACGTAAGAATTACGATGTTAGTATGAATGACACTCGAGGCAGAATGGAGGTTCGTTTCAAAACCGCTCCGTCATACAGAAGCGCGGTCCAACGCGCATGCGTTCCAGTGTAGCAACGTAATGAACATAAGCAGCATTTAAATTCAAATTACGATTAGTTACTACAACACTAAAACATACCTGTAGCATCCACACTCCTAGTAAAAACATTCAAATGAAATACAGAAGTATAAAAATATTATAAATATGTTAAATTCTCACGCAGTCAAAAGTGCCTTACGAAGCATTTCATAAATATAACCCCACTGTTTGAAGAAAATACAAAGATTTCGACATCTTTAAAAAGCCATTTGACTATTTTATCTTCTCTTTGCGTATCAGATGAATAATCCAATCGCTAAAAGCCAATCGTAAATTATTGAAGAAACGTCAATTTGTGTGGACATTAAAATACATCACAGCGAACGAGGCTATACTGAACATAGGCGTGAATATTAATATGATGTAACCGGGGAATGTAACGCAGTATTGTGTGTTTCTGTTGATGGGTTTTATTTTATAATAAATATAATTTATATTTAATTGTCTATAGGTCAGCAATGCAATGTGCTCTCACTTACCCTATTCTGACCACTGTTTTATTACAGTGTTGCGACAAACATCGGAAAAATCAAATAATTTATATTTGACAGCTGGCGTAGTCCAGGGGCAAAGCTTTGGACTCAAATTCCGAAGGTCGCAGGTTCGAATCCGGTGTGTTATTTAACAATTCATTAATTAAAAAATAATATATAGGTACTATATTTGCGGCAAGTTCCAGAGTAGAAGATACTCTCAGTATCGCCCTGTTGTAAGACCAATATTCAGAATTGAAACGTTGCTTGAAATGGCTTTAGCCGTTCTTAGTGACAAGATCTGATTAGTCAGGTACATACCCACCTTCCTTTTGCCCATCTCCTTCCCTTCCCCGCTTACCTACAGCCTCACAACATACCCCAATTGGGGATGCAGATGGGAGCAGTTAGGATTCTCGTGAGGTGTTCACTATAAAAAAAATTATATATATATAAATAGATGTATATTTTTATGTTTTTGACTTAATTAGGTTCACTATTGACACATGCTCGAAGGAGACTAACTATGCAAATTTAATTAACAAAAAAAATTATAATTAACAACTAAATAAATTTTAATAAAAGTTTTAATATCATCTAAAATACATATTGTCAAAAAGAAAACTAGTTTTTTTATACACTTCCTTTTGGAAAATGGAATACAAAAAGTTTTATTATAATGTTATAAAAAAAAATGTAGGTATTTAGGTACTTACATTTTTTTTCTATTTTGTAGCATTTTAGGGTTGTTACTTTTTGGATACAAAAATCCAAAAGTTGAAGGATTCCATATTAATTCTATGTCATTTTCAATGTTAGCAATGTTAGCAAGAAAAGTCTTGCATGTTTTACAACTTTGAACAAATTTGTTTTTAAAAAAAGTATCCAAATCACATTCCAAAACCACTTTAGATTTTTACAATTTACAATTTACATTCGATCTCGGTCTAAACAACTCCCATACTTCATCTCCTTACAGATTCTATCTCTCCACAGTTTCTACATTCTGCACTTCCTAAAATGAATCATTGAAATTCATGCGTTGTTTTCATCGACCAATATATCCGATGGTTGTTTCATATTATCGATTTAATTTGACTATATCTCAATAAGTATTTGTAGAATGATGATATATAAGAGGCTGTACAAAACACCAACACAATAATATATCGGGGGGTTTATGTTCGCCATGAGAAATTCAATATTTATATTGTTTCATTTTCATAGTCAGTTAGTACACTTACTTTATAATATTAATGGTCAATCATTTATCTTTATTTCTGGTACAGTTTGGGGTTGATCAGTTCTCTATTTCCAAATTATGGAAAAATTTTAAACCCCCAGAGAATCTAATTGTCATGAAAATAGTGTGCAAGAGGTGGGCTTTCCATTATCAAATAATTTAAGCCAGAGGCGACATGAGAAAGAGCTTTTTTAATTTCATCGTAGACCAAAACGAATACCATATTTTTTACTCCAAAAATGCTCAGGTTTCGAGACTATCGGAAGTGTCATATTACGTGATATATTATCACGCAGGTAGTTGATTATTTATATGTTTTCAGGTAACTTATAAAATGATGCCATATTTACAGGTATCAGGACTGTTCGGCTTCGTGTCAGCTTTTTAAAAACGTTTTTTTAAGTTACTAGATTAGAACGAACTAGTAATAGAACTGTCGACTGTCTGCGGAGTGTCCATAGCCCGAGGATATAACGATAGATAATCCACCTTTGGAGAAGAAGAAGAAATTATAAACATTCTGTTCTTTAGTTTATTTGAATTTGCTGTTGGTCCTGAAGACGTTAACTTTAGGTAGCAATCTAGATTTCTCAATGTAAATAACATCTTGCATTAGCTCGGCGTTAACACTTTAAAACCAATTTTCTTATATCAATCTCCATTAAGCAATACAGCGTTTCCGCACATGCGCAATGTGGTCTATTTTAATTTCCACTGTATTAGTTAGATATGACGACTTTCCCAATATCCTAATGCGTATATAATATATTATAAACCTTTTTGAACCGTGACATTTGACATCACTCAGTTCAGATAAGTGTATTATGCTCTAAGAAATAATATTATGTGATGGATCCTGATGGTTTTTATCGTAAGATCGGATGTTAAAATGTGATACTTAGGCACGTGTATAGAAATTTAAAGCAAATGAGGCCGACAACAAAATGCAAAATGGTGAATCAGACGAAGCGTCTTTTGTTTTGTAAAAAAATCTGTTTTCTGGGGTCAGTTAGGTTAATTCATGAACTTTACTTTAAGGCACTATAATAGACAATATATATTAATTTTATTGAATATATTCCGTTCCGTTTTTGGAACACCTGGGAGATATTTATTTTAATTTATGGAGATGTTTGGATATATAAGCGCAGTCATTTACAACAATGCAAAATCTTGCGTTTTCAACACTCTTGCATAAATGATATTTTTTTATAATTTCGTTTCCATTCGTAATAATTATTATATTTCTCATAGATCTCTAATAAAATATCGTGATAAAAAAGGCATACCACTTGGAGGAGCGTAAAATAGCCCCAACAAAGGCAGTCTTTATATTCATTCCACCCTAAAAAATATAACAAATAATTAATTATGTACGCGGTGTTCTCACCTTAAAGATCATGGTCAAGAATTGCCTAAACGTATAATGGAAAAGTGCGCTCACCAGGAGATTGCTTTCTGAAATAGTTTAGGCATCGTCTATCCATGTTGCAGGCAGGCAGCAATGGTATTTTTCATGAATTAATAAAGTTGTGAAATAAGAATTTTGTATTTTCAATCTTTCCCATAAATAAACCATTACCATCTTTCCTCTCAGAATGTCAATTTTTCAATAACATGAAAAAATAATAATTGAACACCGATAAACAGTCAGATAATAATTCTTATTTTGAATTATTTAACATCTAAAATAGACTAAATGCCATTTGCAGTACATTCAGGTGAGTACCGTGAGTACTTACCTACCAGATTATAAACACATAGAGACATGAAACCCTATCTTTGAGGAAGGTACGCATTTAAAACTTTTACGTAATTATAAACTAACCATATCAAAAATACAAGATATTATATTGTGGTACACGGAGAAAAATGTTATTTTAAAATACGATCATTTTATTCGTAAAACGGTTAAAAACGGGACTGATGTTCTTACGGACAAATTAACAGAATTTCAATGTTTATTGGCGCGAAAATGTAAGAATAAATTTCTATTATTAATTATTAGAACCAATTTCGTACGTATAAATTATTATTATTATTACAACAAATTATTCTTACATTTTCCCGCCAATAAACATTGAAACCCTGTTAATTTGTTCGTAAGAACTTCAGTCCCGCTTTTAACCGTTTTACGAATAAAATGATCGTATTTTAGAAAAATATTTTTCTCCGTGTACTTAACTACCACTATACGTGGCCACCGTTGTGTATCTATTAAATATTTCTCAAAATCCAGTACGCAGGAACAAAATTAAAAAAAAAAGGTTCATTGTCGTTCAGAATATTTATTACAATTAACGTGTATCAAAACCACATTTTGAATTGTGTTTTTTAAAATATTTATTAATTTTCCTTTTAAAGGCGATTTTTTTTAATCAAATTTTTCGAATCCTGTTAAAAGCTCAGCCTTATCAGTAGGTTTATCGATTCCGTGTTCTTTTCCAAATTGTATCTGCGACAGAAGGTGATCTTCTGAACCTCCATTTTTAACAGTTAATAAAGGGAGGACTCCATTATATTTTACGTGTATATTGTACGACACGGAGTGTAATTTGCAATGGTACAATGACAGATTGGTCACTTAGTATGGAAGAATAATGATACCAATCACAATACGAGAGAACATTTATAAATATTATCATATGCGGAATTAGGAATTTATACATTATTATAAAATCTTATTTATTTATCAGTTTCGCGATCCCACTGCGGAACAGAAACCGGTGCATCGGTCACAGCAAGAGTTTATGTTCCTAGAATTCGACAACGATACCGCAAGTACAGTAAGTAGACTGTCTATTTAGTAGTTCTAATCCGGTTAAGCTCAACCGGGTTAGGCTTAGTTCATCATCAGGGTGGGGTTTAATCGTTTTTTTTGTAGAAATGGATTTTTATAACAGTACATCCCAGAAAATCGAGAGGATACTGTTTTGATAGATGAATTTTTTCATTAACCGGGAAATCCGATTAATCGGCATTTTTCCACCGTTTTGCCAGGTTAACCGAGATTCTGTACCTACCTACTGGAACATTGTGGACACGTGCATATTTCAACTAACCGGCCAATCCGTTTAAGCGCGATTTTTATGCAATCCCATCCGGTAAACCTAGAGTCAACTGTACTGGTAGAAATAATAACACCACATACATAGATATTGGAAATATTTCTAGTATTCGGTAAATTTATTTATATATTTATATACGCCAAAAAACAGCTCTACACATTTAACAATGTTATCAGTACAGTACGCGGAGAAAAATGTTATTCTAAAATACGATCGTTTTATTCGTAAAAACGGGACTGAAGTTCTTACGAACAAATTAACAGGGTTTCAATGTTTATTGGCGGGAACGTGTAAGAATAATTTGTTGATATACGTAATTTTTTTAAACAAATTATTCTTACATTTTCCCGCCAATAAACATTGAAACACTGTAAATTTGTTCGTAAGAATTTCAGTCCCGTTTTTAACCGTCCACGGGACTGAAGTTCTTACGAACAAATTAACAGGGTTTCAATGTTTATTGGCGGGAACGTGTAAGAATAATTTGTTGATATACGTAATTTCGTACGTATACCAACAAATTATTCTTACATTTTCCCGCCAATAAACATTGAAACACTGTTAATTTGTTCGTAAGAATTTGAGTCCCGTTTTTAACCGTTTTTACGAATAAAATGATCGTATTTTAGAATAACATTTTTCTCCGTGTCCGCATAATACAGTAATGTAGCAATATAAACAAATCCAAATAAAAAAATAACACAGAAAAGTAATATAAAAGAAATAAACAATAGAAAAATTACGAAATAATTTTTTTATTATAATGATAATTTATCCTTGTGTATCGAGCTACGAGTATAATATTATTGTCGGTTTGTAGCATATAGTAAAGAATAACACAGAAAGAGAGGCACCCACTCGCTCAGTGGGTATCGCAGGTTCCATCGACACCGCGTTCACTTGCGATAAATCAATTTGTGTAACAATGCAGCATTTGAGGTGCAACTTTGACTTACTAACTTACAAAAGCAGTCACTCACAATCCAGATACCATCTTTTTATAAACTTTCTTCCGCCTTGTTGAAGCGCAATCATTTTGCGTTGATTTCTGCATGTACAAAACCACAGTAATGTGTTTATTATTATAGTTAGTTAGTTTTCATATAGTGCGCAAATGATAGTCCATTCCTCTGGGAATATTATATTTCATTTATTTATTTATTAAAATAATTTAGTTAATTGTATAGATATTGAGTTATTTCATCCGTCAAGCTAGGGATGTCCCTGTGTTATGGCAATAGTGAAGTTTACAGATAATATAATTTATGGTAATTAAGTATACTGATAATATAATGATTGATGATATTGAAGTTTACAGTTAACGCAGCAATGAATTTACGATAATTAAGTTTACATATAATATGATAATTGATAATAATGAAGTTAACCGCTTGGACACGTAAGCTTGTTTTCACATAATTGTTTTATGATAATTAATTTTACATATAATATAATAATTGATGATATTGACGTTTACAGTTAATGCAGCAATGAATTTATGATAATTAAGTTTACATTTATTATGTTAATTTATGATAATGAAGTTTAGAGATAATATAGCTATGTATTTATGATAATTAAGTTTACATATAATATAATAATTGATGACAATGAAGTTATCTTAGATAATAGTTATATAGAAACAGATAATATAATAATGAATTTATGACAACGAAGTTTACAGATAAAATAATAATTGATAGTAATGAAGATTACAGATAAATTAAGAATTGATAGTAATGAAGTTTACAGATAATATAACAATGAATCTATGATTATTATATGTCCATATATACATCCTACATGCTTAAAACTTCGGCCGTAGTCCTCGCCACCACTCGTCCAAGATAGTATCTTCACAAATGTTCTAGCACAGCTTAGCATGGCAAGAGGAATTGTGCTATTGAATATAATTTCTTAAACAATACATATTCATTTAATCATTCTATAAATAACTCTAAAACAATTTAATATTCCTTCCCAAATGTTAAGAATTTTAAAATGAGAAATCTCGTACTGGAAATGGATGATATGGGCGTATCGTTCACGTAGCTACTTGCAAGCGACGCTACCGCTACCTGTCATACAATTTTGCTAGTGCAGCACCTGGCGGCGATTTCAAACGCTAATAATAGTATAGAAAATACAGACGAGCGGCGATCGCGTCGCTTGAACGTAGCTCCATGGAAGAACGGCGTAATCCGTTCTACAATAAATAAAATAAATGACCTAATATTGAAAATATGTATCTTCTGGTGCACTCTCTTATCGCAAGTTGACCAGCATCGAGACCACCGTCAACCTGCAGGCTTTTCACCCTAACAACTTGGAACCGCACTAAATCAAGTGACATAATAATATATTTTAACACTATGAATGTCATCGAATTTTAGAGAAATGCATATATGTCCGCGTAAGATTGAAAACTGATAGAATGCATTGTCATCGATAACAAGTCTAGCTCGATTGGGTGTCAGGGAGTGGGTTAATTTCTTCTTCCAAGATTCCACTACATTCACACATACATTCAAACAAACAAAATAAAAATTCAAATTGATGTATTTAATTTTTTTTCAATAAAGGTAGGCATATAATTGGGTCGACGTACGTACGCTACGCTACGCATAGCAATATCTGGATTACTTAGCAACTATCAACTATGCATTACCTATTGAAATAGATGGGTACTTCAGAATCACACTGGCCACACGTTGCGATGCGTGTGGCCAGTATGATTCTAAAGCATACATTTCCATAGAAAATGTATGGTTGCTAAGTAGTCCAGATGTTGTTATGCGTAACGTATCGTACGTACGTCGACCCAGTATGTACTTACCATAATTCCCGGATCCCGAATTTTTACCGATTTCGTGCGTATTTTTCTTAAACATTTGAAGTTTTTAAGCTCTTAAAAAAATATATGTTAATCTTTAAGATAGTATCTATACATTCCCCACGCCGAAGGGGTAATTATATAAAATTCCCTCAACAGACATAAATCGCAGAGTATGCTCCGAAATTTATTATTTATACGTTTGTTTCTGTTATGTGTGAAAAATTCACAATGTTTTTATAAAATGCCACTTAACACAACCCTCACGAGATTTTTGCTCTATTTTAAACGAATCGTGTTTTATTAAACATTTTCCCAATTTTCGCTTGAATATTATCGTTTTTAATGTTAGCGCGCTCCCTCTAACATTCATATTACCGTATCTCTCCTTCTTCTTCTTTTTGAGCGGGTATAACCCAACCTTAAGGGGATCCCCGGCGGTGATTTTCCCATACAAACGTATACCCTATTTATCTCTCTGGAGAAAATATTGTTTATACATAAAATAGATATCAACTACTAGCGTGTCTGTGCTTTTTGTTTTTTTTAATAAGTTACTTTTTATAGAAGTTATGACCTTCCAAAAATCAATAAAATTGACTGGTTTAAACGCCGTCAAAAAACGTTCAGTATACAAACTAGACAATGTTTTATTTAAAAAAAACAAAATTAGAATATAGAATAGTTTTTTCTTATGTAGTTGGTAATAAAAAAAATTGAAAATCAGTCCACTTTTGGAGGAGAAAAGTGGGGAATACAAAACCTTGATTTTAGTTAGGTATTAGTAGCCCGAGGTGCATTGTCCCTTTCGCTCAATATCCGGTGGAGTAAGAGCAACAGTGACAGCAAAAATTTAGTCAAATCTATTTTTCAAATTTCTCCACCACCGCGCCGGGTTTCATCCAAACAGAAGGCGTACTTACCGCGCGTCAAGGCGTTAAAACGTCCCTGACGTAAAACGCTGCGTTGTGTTGTACTGAACAGTACTGAACACGTCGAAGCCTTTCAAATAGAAAGTACACGACGTTACGGCCTGTTTGAAGGAGCATTTACGCTGACGCCTTGACGCGCGGTAAGTACGCCTTCTGTTTGACGGAGCGTTTAATGGTCTTTGCGATATTGACATTTACGATTTGTACCTACTGAAGCTGTTAGGTTTTTATGTACTTACTACTTCTTCTTCTTCCTTGCACTGTCCCAACTCATTGCCTAGGTAGGCTGTTGGGGTCGGCTCTCCTCGTTCTCAGGTTGTAGCTTCTTCGGTTCTGGGTATCGCTCTCTTCCAGGCCATTTCTTCTTAGGATTAACAAAATCATAATTTTAAAGGAAATTTTAGTTTTGATTTATTTATTATTAGGAACATATTTCATTGTTGTTAAAGCCCTAAGGGCGTAACTAAATAAAAAAAATTGTGTGTCAAATTATTTTCTGAGTAGGTGTACCTTACCAAAAATTCAATAACGTTTTTAGTAAAGTTGTCAATAGGTCTAACTAATAGGCTTCTATAAATAAAATTCTCAATATTTTGAATTCTAATAACCTGCTGTGTATCTCTACAAATTTAAGTACCAGGCTCGTTAAGTTCGCGACACGGACATGGAAAAGTGGCAACTGGCAACACTAGGGCTAACATATCCGATAGAACTAGTAATCATTATTATTATTTATACGAGTCGAGAGGCGTACGGCGACCAATCAATTAAACCAGTAATGACTATGTGTTTCAATTAACAGATCTCCTTCGGGTGATGTTGGTGGAGGTGATGGGGGCAGTGTAACGGAATGTGGAAAGTGCCCACGATGTTATCTGCTTTGAAATCCATTAATTATTTGGCTTTTAACTTCACATTATAAAAGATGAAGAGATTGGCTTAGATGCGCCGTTCCATAAGGTTTCACTGTAGAAAGAATATTTAAAAAAAAAAACTGACTAAAAAAACATTTGATTAATTTGACTCTTGTCAGTTCGATTACTTTACTGTAAAAGCATTATTTATAAAATGTTCACCAAAAACAATGACCAATATTCATATTTCGAAAGGAGCCAGGATTTTATACAGTTAGTTTTCACGTACTCTGTTCACTGTTTCACTGGTTTACCGGTGTTTCACTCTAATTGAGTATCGTAGGACTTGTGCACTGTTCAAATTAAGTTATCTATTATTACTATTATCAAAATTACTAATTTCGGATTTGTGTCTCTGATTGTAAGTCTGGGTTAATAATATCAGGTTTATTTTTAATTTAAGTGTCATTTTGAAAATTGTAATCAATTGTGTGAAGAATTTGGACAAGCAATAAAGTACAATATGATATAATATTTTAGCAGATTTTTTGTTTTATTTTTAATTTTCAAAATTGAATCTAATGATGTATCATTCAGACAAGCGTTAAAGTACCTACCTATAATACCTTTAATACTTTTTTAGATGAAAATTATTTTAGTTCTATAATGAAATGTGTATTTCTTGTTTAAATTTCTTAGGGTGACATCTTCACAAGTGGTTTCGTGATTTATAATGGTCTGCACGTTTTAGCTAACATTCGTTTATTATCAATCCTACAATTACAATATCCCGTGATTTTTTACGGATCTATGCCAGTTTTATTGTATTACAAAAACTGTACTATAATACCTTTAATACTTTTTTACATGAAAATTATTTTAGTTCTATAATGTGTATTTCTTTGTTTAAATTTCTTAGGGTGACATCTTCACAAGTCAGATTTCGAGATTTTTAATGGTCTGCGCTTTTTAGCTAACATGCATTTATTATCAATCCTACAATTATAATATCCCGTGATTTTTTACGGATCTATGCTAGTTTTATTGTATTACATAAACTGTATATGTATGACGCCGCGCGCCGCATTAATAATATTCGCATCATCATTTTTATTTATTGTCGTTTTATTAGCTCTTATAAATTAATTTATAAAACATTTTATTACATCAGTAATTTTACTTATTCACGAAGTAGTTATACCGACCCTTTGGAATTACTAGGTTCCATCTGTTGCTTTAACGTCATGCGATAATGAACTCTAATGTAGCTCACAATTGATCCCATAATCGCGTGACGTTTCCGCAACAGATGGATCCTTGTTATTCCAAAGGGTCGATACATTGATCCAGATTGGATCAAGAAAATAATATTTCGAACGCATAAAATAAGTAGATATTTTAGGTAGTGCACTTACAATCGTATAATACGACGCCATTCACATTTTTAATTATGTGCTTCAGGTTCAAATATGCCTCAAGGAATATTGATGAAAAACATGGTTGATTACAACCTCTTTGTAGAACTAAAGTATTTGATGATGATGGAACATTCGAGAAAGTTCCGATTGACAATTATTATTAAATAACGACTGGCTAGTTATGGTGCCTTATTCGCAAACCCCCTTTCAAATCGTAAGCTTCCGAACTCATTTTTGATAGCATTTTTTTGTTCCTTCAAGAATAAAACTGAAAAAAAAAACAAAAGAGTTGATGTCAAACCTCATTGATTCTCTCACCGATGCTTTTTAAAACGTTTTAATCAGTTCTGAATAGTCTAGGGCACCGGTTTTCAACCTATGGTACGCGTACCCCTTAAGATACGTGAAACAAAATTAAGGGTACTCAACGTCACAACACGAACGTAAGTCTATAATAGAGGATTTGATTCAAAGGGCAGTTGGTGAAATTATAGAATTATTTTTATTTATGTATCAGTTTTTTAAAAACAGTCTCCATTTAATCATATCACCCTTTTTCTTATGTAAATACCTACCTCACATAGTCCCAACTGCTCCCAACCGTCTGGAGACCGTGAGACTGCGGCATGCTCAAATTTAGTATGTTGTGAGGCTGAAGACATTAAGGAGGAGAATGAGAAGGGGAGGGAAAGTACAGTAGGAAAGTACCTGTTGGCCCATTTGGACAAATGTTTGTCAAAATTAGACAAATATGATAAACCGTTATATAATTGGACAAAAGAATGTCCAAATTGAACAAATGGATGTCCAATTGGATAAACGAATGTTTAAATTGGGCAAATGGATGTACAGATAAACGTTTGTCCACATTAGACATTGAATTGTACCCAAGAGGGTAAGGTGTACGTGTACAACAAATTTATAGTAAGAGTCAAGGGGTACGCAGACTAAAAAAGGTTGACCACCACTGCTCTGGTGCGTCACTTTTTATGTGAATACCGCACTCAGCACAATACGCACTTTTTACCTTCAAGTTGTATGATATTCCTTTTTCTTCAATATTGTGAACCAGATTTCACCCAGGACTAACCAAGGCACGC
The DNA here is from genome assembly GCA_951813805.1 of Limnephilus auricula. Classification (NCBI taxonomy): domain Eukaryota; kingdom Metazoa; phylum Arthropoda; class Insecta; order Trichoptera; family Limnephilidae; genus Limnephilus; species Limnephilus auricula. The sequence goes on from OX638390.1 coordinate 30,014,422, forward strand.
ACAGACAACCGAAATTAGTATGTTTGATTGTCGATTAGACATCAAGGTATATTGATGTAAACCGCGTAATAGGTAATATTTTATGTATCATTCTTTCTGTGTTAAAAGTCAGTTTTTCCTAGGCGCCATAACACAAAGTACTTACCTGATAATATTATACTATGTGGACGTGTGCGTTATTTTGACACCCACGCTATTATTGTGAAATTTCTCTGATGAAACAGACAATACAAATATTATAACAAATGAAGCCATTATTCATTGAGCGAATCTCTTTCGAAATAATGGGACCGTCTGCTATGATAAATTATACTTTCAATGAAATGCTGTTTCTGCTTTAGAAGTTCTACGTATGTGATTTAATACATTATTCCGCGTAAAATGTATTTGAGTGACCTTAAGAAAAAAGTATCACTTTTAAAAATACTACTTATGTGCCAAATAAATATCACACTTCTTTCCCGCAGGGGTAGTCAAAATGATGAAAATCCAACACGCCTTTGACTCGGCATACACTCCTTGCTTCATCAATACAGAATGCATACATTAAAAAAAAATCTGTGCTTTTTTCGCATTTGTATAATCAGTATTTGATCAATTTGAAACATTGATTCATTTGATACTAATGATCCATTAAATTCAATGATTCATTTTACTCTTTAATTCCTTTTATACCTCCTTTGATTCAATTTGATCAATGATTAATTTGATACTTTTTTTCTCTTCATTCCGAGAATCTTTTGATTCAATGATTCGTTTTAATCCAATGATTCATTTAATTCAACCTTTAACCACTGGAGCGACAGAGCAATTAAAATATTTTTTCTCGGATTGCTAAAGGAAATTTTTCCGTCCACATTAAAAAAAACATACCTCCGAATTTGAATATGGAGACATACAAACTGATTATAGTTCTATATAGCCAATGAATTCCCCTATATTTTGTCTATTATCACATATTTGTAGGATTTATAAAAAAAAAAAAAAATTAAATCTTTAACCTTAAAACATTTAAAAGAATCTATAGAATTTTTATTTTGTTATATTTTGAATGTACAATATATTATAAAGTCGTTTAAATAAAAATATTTTTTTTGTAAATTTGCCACATTTTGGCAAGAAAGCAATTCGAGGTTTTGGAAATAGTGCTATAATATGGCAAAAAGCGCTCGAGTGGTTAACCTATTTCATTGATTCTATTGATTCATATTTCATTAATTATATGCTCTACTTCGCCAGTTGAATCAATGATTCATTTGACTCAATTTGATTGAGTCAAATGAATCATTGATTCAATTCTTGGAACGATTCAGACTTTTCCTTCCGACTCTTCCCTCGAAACAGAATTTATCCTTAAATACTCATATTAAGTTTTCCTGATACTTTGAGACTTAAATCCTACAAACCAAAACAACATTATGTTGGACAGAAAGTACTTTTGCGTAGTGAAACATGAAAAATTTATCAGAATAATAAAACCGTATGTAATTTCTGAGAAAACGTATCGAATTTCTCGTGTAATATACGCCTTTGATAGCATCTCTGACACAATGAAGGTTTTATTCGATTCGTAAATTATTGTTGCAATCTTTTAATGGAAAACCGGAGCCTTAAATTCGTACGTGGCGTCATACGGAATGTGGAAAGTTGAGAAATAACATTGTGTACTTTGACACCCGCCCACACTTGTTGAAAACATAATCCTTTAATTCGATAAATAATATTTACTTGAACTGCAGAACATCATTTCACAATATTGTATTATATTATGGCTTTAACTGTAATGTCGAAAAAGGTAATAGCTGAGTATCTGTTTATACGAATATCGGACCATAGTCTTCCGGAAACCAATTATTGGACTATGTATTCCCAAAGCTATGTTGTGAGGCAATGGGAGAAAAACGGGCAGTAGGCAAACAACTGAATATTTACATTTTGCTACCAAACTGTGCCAAAGAAAAGTTTAATGAAGTATTTAATTTATTAGGATCATTTTTAATTTATTTTTTTATTGATGCAAAAATAGTGCGTACTTTTAAACATTCTACGATAACGTGGGCGTCATTGGGTAATTCACTCTTTCCGGGGCCCCAAATTTACAATTTATTATAAAAAATCAATATACTTAAATATAGCATAATAATAAACTGAAATCAAATAAAATAAAACTTCGATGAAGAAAAATATGCGGAAAAATAAAACGGCAAATATTATGAGAGTTGTATATAATGAAGTGTGTAAAGTAATGTTATTGTGATTTACGTACACATGTTTCATTTTTACCATATAAGTTTTTTTGATGTTGCCTTTTTGTACTTTAATCCATATTTTAATATTGTATCTGAATTTTTTTTTGTTTTCCTGGTTTTTTGTATGAAGTGAAAGATTGTTGATTACCTGGTATTTGTGGTATCTTTGTCCAAAATGTGTGTTTTTATGTTTTTTGTACGCTTGTCTCACTGGCCTATTAATGTTAGTTTGGGTTTGATGAAATTTGTTTTTTGGTCAAAAATTTACTTCTGTAGTGTTTTTATGTATAGTTGGCGTGAATCTTGTCAAACATGTGGAATATTTGGTCTGCGTCAGTCATTCGACGTTTATAAACACAGAAACTTATTAATAATAAATTATCATTTTAAATAGGTTTCGATTCTGATTTTTTACGCCTGGTTACGAACTCAAGACATACGGAGTTGTAGCCGAGGATTTTAACAGCTCAACGTCTGTCGGTGGTCGCCTTTTAATTCGTAATAGAATCTCTCCTCATTATCCATTATTGCATAGCTTCTGTAATATTTAATTACGGAATTAAATTTTAATTTAAGTGTATATATTTATCAAAATAGAAATCAAAATCCCATATTGGGTGACTCATTTCCCGCACACGTTTCATCGTTTACCACTTCCAAGCTCTAAAAGGTAAAAAAAATCAATAGTCATAAAGCTTTCACTAATTGTATGTAATCAATAATCAAACACTCATATTATCTTTGATCTAGTATTTCCTCAAGATAGATTTCCTTCCAAAATGACATCATTCTTTCGTATCTGATTCATATCAGCAAATTCAATAAACGGTCGAGTCGAGTATATTAGTATTTTGGTGGCTTTGTCTAGCCTTAACCCCGCGATTACCGAGATTTTTTTATGGTGTAAGCCAGAAATTATGCAGTTAATATATTTTCATATCTGTCTAATATAAAAAGTGAAACAGTGCTTTTTTAAGAGTGTGTTATTACTACCTGCGCAGTTTCTTGTAAGTTTGCTACCTGACTTTAATTACCAGGTAATTTGCCCAGAGCCTGGGGGACTACAGCGTCACCAATTAGCGTATGCTGTGAGGCTAGGAGAAGTGAAATAGATGGGGAAGCTACCGTGATAATTAAAAATACTGTGTCTTCCTTGAAATTCTCAAGAAAAAAACTGCGTTTTTACCAACCGCGGCAGTATTGACGTAGGTACTTTTCAAACAATCTGAAACTAAGCGGTAAGAATTAACACAAATTATATTTGCTGGAACAAATTTTTAGGGTTTTATGATTCATTCTTACTTACCCATTATTATTATTATACATGTATAACCTATAGTATTTTGTGTGATTTTGGTTACTTTGATAAATTGTTAACCTTAACACAGGCTTGTCCTAGTGAGGTTAAAAATTGTATTATTAGCTGTAATACCTAACACGTGAAGAAACAATAAATAAATAAATTATAAAATCAAAATTCAATTATCATTTTCTAAATAACGGGTAAATCCAAAGTGCTATTCTAAGCTCAAATCAACAAAACCGTATTAAGTAGCTCTAGTGGTATATGTATTGCATATATAATGATTACCGTAATTACTGCCAAAGCTCCACGCAAAAGCTCTGCGATACCTGCAAAATGATTATGAATAAAATCAAATGTGAAATATATTATTTTCCCATTTTCCAAAATTTTCTCAAACAATGATCGTTGTTGGTAGTTCTCGCCTACGCCAATATCAACGATAAATCGTTTACGGTTAAGCAGAGGGTTAAGACGATAGACTTCGCTTTTCGGCCCATACAAAAAGGACGCCCGGGAAAAAACACTTTTCTACATCGAAAATTGCACAAAATGAATATATTTTTTTTATAATGCCTTCTAGTGGGTAAAAACTATGTCGGTATGTTTTCGAATTTTTGATGCGTTTCGTATTAACGTAAACATTCACTGTCAAACATGTACGATTTATCAAAAAATATTATTTATGGAAAAACTGCTGCTAACTCAACTCTCATAAAGAATTATAAAATTATAAAAAGCTACCGACATAGCTTCTTCTTTCTAAAATAGATATATTTTTTTAAATTTCAATTTCGTGAAAGTTTCGGTGTAGAAAAGTGTATTCTCCATAAACCCCTTTTCGAGCGATTTCTGTAGGTAAATTTGAGCGCTGTCTCATTCGCACATTTCGCATTCGCATGTATTGTAAGTGTGCGTGACCTTTTTGTGAGCGGGACAGAATGACAGTCGAGGGTGTTCCGCGTGTCGTTTAAAGTCTAGCCTCTTAACAGAGTCCAAAAGAAAGTTATGACGTATTCTCTTTTAACGCAGGATTAATTCATTTGTTATCGAAACTGCGATTGTTGCGAACGGATAAGAAATTTGATTAATGATCTCCATATTTAGATGAATGGATTACAAATAGACGTAATAAATAAATGCATTCGACAAACAAAGCCCCGTAAATCAATACTATCCACAGTACATCGAGATGATGGTGAAATCTTTAAGAACATCTAAGTCTTGTTTCTTTATATAACTGATTTGTTGTGTTTTTTTCCAGGGCACCCATCCCGACTCGCTGTACCGCGTGGCGCAGCTGACGGGCCCCGAGAGCGGGGGCCACGGGGGCGAAGGCGGCCACGGAGGGCGCTGGACCTCGGGCTCCTCACGCGTGCGGGGCCCCCTGCGCCTGCTCCGCTGGCCCCTGGCCCTTGCGGCTGTCTGCATAACCCTAGCACTGCTGGTCTACTTCCTCATGCCGGGTAAATTAATATTCAAAATATTATTTTATTATTTTGGGTTTATATGTGACTTATTTATTTTTAAGAAGCAAGCAGGTTATTTATTACAAAAATCTATACATTTGATGTTAATTAAGGTTAAATCCTTCAAACAAGTATATCTAGCCAAGGGGTGTGAGTCTCAAAAATGATACCGTAAACAAAAATATTGGTTTATGAGAACATTTATCAAAAAGAAAGTGCATTATCTCACAGTCAAAAGATCGCATGAAGCATTAATTAGTTTTTACCTTTTGTTGGTCTGCCTCGAGCAAATTTGTTTTCCAGCAAGTTCGCGACAACGGTATCACTGGCTTTGTAAAGATATTTTTTTTAATATGTTTCTAACTGTGGCAGTTAGAAATACTCCAGGTATGGGCTATCGCAGACTTCGTTATTAATAATTTCTTCATTTATATGAATACTTAAAAAAAATACACACTTAACATATAGATTCGAGGCAGCGTCCTCAGTGGCATAAAGTCTTGCCGTGAAAATTTTTAATTTTTAAAATTATCTTTATGTCATCACAAAAGAACGCGTGACCTTTATCAATAAATGTAATAAAATAAAATAATATAACAATAATACACGGTACTAGACAATACGCACTAAATGCATAATACGTAGGTAACCACATACTTATTTTCCACCAAATAAGGTCATAATTATAACGACGCATTTATCAGAGGTCAAACTCTGAAACAATAATATCATATTGTAATTGTCTTATTATCAATATGTAATATAATAATTAATGAAACATTTACTGTTTTGTTATATTTTTTGTTTATTTTATTAACCTTTGTTTTGTCTGGAGATATTTTTTTGTTGAGACTAGAAATGTAGCAAATGAGAAAAAAATATATATCTCACGCCAAATGAAAGCACAAACAATCCACATTATATATCTATTTATTTTTTATTACTGTATATGATATAAAATACGAACGTATTTTTTTACGTAAGTACCCACTTACCTACACTAAGCATTCCGTATCTGAAGTGCAAGATCGAAGTGTAGCCACGATGAGAGGTCACCATTCACAATAGAAATGGATTTACTGCGACCAGCGCTGAATAGCGGACTTTCCAACCCACCTCTTCCTCGTATCCTTCTCCTCACTATATCATCCAATTGAGAGTTGTAATCGATACCTTACTACAAAGGTTAGTAAAATGTCCATACATACTCCGCTTATTTTTAAATATGTCCAAATTATTGTTAAAAAAATTCGTTTCAACTTAATTATCTCAAGAAATAACTATTTACGACGGGCGTGATGGAAAAACATTCTTAAACTAGCTAATTCATTTCTTTTATTTTTTTATTTTTATTTATTTATTTATTTACATTTGATACATTTAAAGCCAAAATAACAAATAATATTACATAATAAGAGAATATATTTAAAATGAATACAAGTGTTATTACTTTGTTTTAGGTCGATATTAGTTACTAGCTAAGCAGATTGCCTGTTCTAAGGAACCAAAGTGTGTAAAGTGCCAAATGCAATTTAAATTATTATTATTTTTTTTTAATTAATACCTATGTACTAAGTTTTTACTAAATGTGTCATTCATAGGTAACCATGTATTGTTTTAAGTCACATTATATAATAGTTTTTCAGACTCCTCCCTACCCAAGCCAATCAACCATTTAGTTGTTATTGAACCAATGCAGGACATTTTGCAATTTTTAATATTTAAGTCTGGGGGAATTTTATTGTATAATTTCGGTCCCAGATACGGATACGTCTTTTGATACTTTGCCGTATTGCTCCCTGGGACGAAGAGATCCTTTCTGTTGTGACTTGTCGCTTATGTAATATAATAATTAATGAAACATTTACTGTTTTGTTATATTTTTTGTTTATTTTATTAACCTTTGTTTTGTCTGGAGATATTTTTTTGTTGAGACTAGAAATGTAGCAAATGAGAAAAAAATATATATCTCACGCCAAATGAAAGCACAAACAATCCACATTATATATCTATTTATTTTTTATTACTGTATATGATATAAAATACGAACGTATTTTTTTACGTAAGTACCCACTTACCTACACTAAGCATTCCGTATCTGAAGTGCAAGATCGAAGTGTAGCCACGATGAGAGGTCACCATTCACAATAGAAATGGATTTACTGCGACCAGCGCTGAATAGCGGACTTTCCAACCCACCTCTTCCTCGTATCCTTCTCCTCACTATATCATCCAATTGAGAGTTGTAATCGATACCTTACTACAAAGGTTAGTAAAATGTCCATACATACTCCGCTTATTTTTAAATATGTCCAAATTATTGTTAAAAAAATTCGTTTCAACTTAATTATCTCAAGAAATAACTATTTACGACGGGCGTGATGGAAAAACATTCTTAAACTAGCTAATTCATTTCTTTTATTTTTTTATTTTTATTTATTTATTTATTTACATTTGATACATTTAAAGCCAAAATAACAAATAATATTACATAATAAGAGAATATATTTAAAATGAATACAAGTGTTATTACTTTGTTTTAGGTCGATATTAGTTACTAGCTAAGCAGATTGCCTGTTCTAAGGAACCAAAGTGTGTAAAGTGCCAAATGCAATTTAAATTATTATTATTTTTTTTTAATTAATACCTATGTACTAAGTTTTTACTAAATGTGTCATTCATAGGTAACCATGTATTGTTTTAAGTCACATTATATAATAGTTTTTCAGACTCCTCCCTACCCAAGCCAATCAACCATTTAGTTGTTATTGAACCAATGCAGGACATTTTGCAATTTTTAATATTTAAGTCTGGGGGAATTTTATTGTATAATTTCGGTCCCAGATACGGATACGTCTTTTGATACTTTGCCGTATTGCTCCCTGGGACGAAGAGATCCTTTCTGTTGTAGAGTTTGTCGCTTGAGAACCTGTAGGGTTTACGCATAATGACTCTAATTATGGATTTCTGGGCCTTTACAAGCGGATCTAAAATCGTTCTTCCTGACGCTCTTTCTTAGTTCGGTTATTTAAATAATTTGTGCTTATGACATTAATATTATCATCATCTTTTTGTTTCGAATTATTTTCTTTTCATCTTAACTGCTTCATTATTTTCACTTCATGAAGTATACTTTTCTTTTCTTTGCGCTACATTTGTCTACATAATATTATGATATTCTTTAACCCCTACAATTCCCACAAACGTGGACGATGGACGCATAGATTCTTCCTTCAGAGTCTCAAGGAGGAAACTGTGTTTTTACTTATACCTGCAGAATAAAACTTTATATAAAAATGCGAACACCCCAGCAAAGGTCTCCTAGTGAGGTGTTCGCAAATCACAATTTCTAACCTATTTACATACATTTTTAACATACTTTATTTTAGATACTGGTACTTATTATCCGTGTATACTGTAATTAAATTATCTGTAAAATGTATGAAAAATAAAGGAATAAATAAAACATTTAGATTCAACTGCAACTTTCTGGTAAACGTCATAAGTTGAAACATGGCAACAAAATAATGGAAAAACTGGTTAAATTAAGGAGATTTAGAGTTTTGAAGGAAAAAAAATGGTACTTTGGTACATATTTACCACGTCCTCCGACGTAAATAATTACTTCTTGTAGTAATTAAGTTGAAACGAAGTGTTATTGAAATAGTTTGTGTGAAGAAAACGGAGTACGGAAATTCAACCCAAACGGTTTTAGTTATTATAGGATAATGTGTTAGAGCAGATGAGTTATTTGATATATTGAAGCACTGGATTGATGCAATTAAATTTTCTATCGAGGTTTTGAACCTCATTATAGTAAATTAGGCAGCTTGTTGTTGAGGTTATTTATAAAGTTTGACATTCTAAACCCATAAAAAGGGTATAAACGTGTATTGTTTATGGTTGCATTTACACCGAGTAAGTTCAACTACAACATCAATCACAGTATGCTGAACTGAAATGATTGAAATAAAAAAATATTATTAATAAATATAGATGATCTTGCAATGAAGATGGCAGGGGACGGAGTCACATTGGCTATGGGTAGTTGGAACTGTTGCGGTGTCACTTTGTTTGGCGATGTACACTTTTTCGGGATTTTACATAATAAAATGTTGATATATTAAAATAAATAATGATTTATATATTTAGAGTAGAAAGAAAAGTTTTGTTTTTATTTATTCAAAATTCGCAAAATCACCTTGTGGCGTCATTTTTAATTAAATTAAACAAATAACTTTGTATCAACCACTATTATATAATCACAATTGTTTAGAAACCGATGGTTTCTTCGTCAGGGTTTTTTTTCTTCGTTTTGTTTTTAAATTGATATAAGTTGTTCATTTTATGGGTAGCTGGATAGATTACCTATATACAACCTTTCACAAAAGTGAATAAAATTTGTATTTAATAATATCGTCGTTATTCCTTTCTGCTTTTTCCAAACGTTTTTTTAATGTAAAAAAACGTTGTTATTTTAAGTAGGTACCTACTTACCACTCTATCAAGACCCATTTTTTGTCCATTAGTCCGTTTTAACGACATCCATTATTTATCAGAGTTTTATTTTGACAATCTACTTCTAACATGGCAGTATATCATTTTAGAAATGATAAACTAAATTTAAAAAATTGTCTAACCAATGTCGTCTACCTACATTATTTCTTTGGTAGGCAGTTTCTTTAATATGAATATTAGAGAAATGTAATTAATTAATGCAATTAAAGAATTATTATTAACCTCTTATACATAATACACACTTAAATTGACATAGAAAGAATGAAATTAGACCGAATACTGTAAAAATGAGGTCCATGGGGCATATTATGTGTGGTAAAGTCGTGTATGACCGTGTTGAAAATGTGGAAATCCTTAAAGAATGCAAGGCTGATGTAAGCAAGCGTCTCTAATAGATAAGATTAAAAAGGGATGCTCAGACATTAAACAACGAAAGAAGAATATGTCATATATATATCACAGCATCACAGCAAGAGAATCAAATACTTAGTCCGAGGTTATTCTGAATTTCTATTAATACTAATTAAATATTATTCCACTGGAGCGACAGAGCAATTAAAATATTTTTTCTCGGATTGCTTAAGGAAATTTTTCCGCCCAAATTTAAAAAATCATACCTCCGAATTTGAATATGGAGACATACAAATTGATTATAGTTCTATGTAGCCAATGAATTCCCCTATATTTTGTTTATTATCACATATTTGTAGGATTTATAAAAAAAATATAATTAAATCTTTAACCTTAAAACATTTTAAAGAATCTAGAAAATATTTATTTTGTTATATTTTGAATGTACAATATATTATATAGTCGTTTTAATCAAATAATTTTTTTTGAAAATTTGCTATATTTTGGCAACAAAGCAATCCGAGGTTTTTTTTGAAAATAGTGCCATAATGTGGCAAAAAGCGCTCGAGTGGTCAAAAAACACACTTGGTTCTGTTATTCAATGGTTATAGGTATGAAAAATTCTGTGGTTTTTTTTTAATGCCACTTTATATTTATATAGATTTTTGCATTATTTTAAATAAATCATGCATTATTAAGTATTTGGCTCGTGCCCATTAATTAAATTTTTTTTTTTTTATATAAGTGCGTTCCTTTAAACATTCGTGTTTACATATTATTTCCTTTTAAAACCTTCTTCTTCTTCTTTTTGAAGGCTTTTTACGCCCGCGAAGAGACGACGTATGAATGTGAATGAAGCAAGGAGACGTGCCAAGACAGAGTTGTGTGACGGTATATTACCTGTGCGGATACGGGTAAATGGTTAGTTTAGTTATCTTAAATTATTTTTTCAAATTTCGTATAAATTATACTCTTACAATGATTTTTGTCTTTAACAGTGTTTACCTCATTTACCTTACTCTTTTGTCCTCGGGATAATCACTACAATCATGTGACCAGTTATTTATCTAAAGGTAAAAACCCCAAACATCAGACAAACTGTTATTCGGTTCATTGAATAGAACCAGTTTCTGCAAAGCGAACACTATAACAGTATTGAAAGAAGGTATCAAAAGAATTTACTTTCAGAAGAGATAAAAATAAAAGCAGTTCATTAGAAAGCAAAGAAATTGACAGTTCAGAACAATGTACTCATCAAAAAGAAAACTAAAGTTTTAATTCAAATTCTTTCATATACAAACCACACGTTTTTTTTTAATGTGAATGCCTGTTATGAAGAACCACCGCGGGTTTAACTCAGTGAAGTGCAAGTAATAATATTTTTTTTACGTTGTCTCCACACAGGTTGCTCTGGGGAAAAATCCCTCAGGGCCATTGTCATATTTGGGGAATGCCGTGTAGAAGGTCTTTTTACACGGAGAAATATGTTATTCGAAAAACGATCATTTTAATAGTAAAAAAGGGACTGAAGTTCTTACGAACAAATTAACAGTGTAAGAATAATTTGTTGGTATTCGTACGAAATTATGTATACCAACAAATTATTCTTACATGTTCCCGCCAATAAACATTGAAACCCTGTTAATTTGTTCGTAAGAACTTCAGTCCCGTTTTTATTATTAAAATGATTGTTTTTTTTTAATAACATTTTTCTCCGTGTAGGAAAAGGAAGCAGAGGAAGTTCTGAGAAAGAAAAGGGTATGAGGGGTGGGTAGAAATCTGGGTGTCAATCTGTTCACGAGCGACTCATGAATCCATCCCCCCCACTGTGGTGCAAGGCGATCCGGCCCGCCATGGACTAGGAGGGCAAAAGCATCCGCCGTCTAGACCTAGACAAACCGCATCCCATGAACCCGGACATCCCTGCTAACTTACCCAACGTAGCGAATAACTTGGGATAACCTATGGCAGAGGTGTTGGTTATCCAATAAATGATTCCCCGGGCAGCGGTACCCATACTTGCCCCCAAATCTAAAACATAAGTAGTTTTTAGTACTATCAAACTAATAAATAAAAATAACGAATAAAAATAAATATTTCAAAATGGAAAATATATAGTCTTATAGTCGTATAGACTTATAGATAATAGTTTATAGACTCATAATAGAAAACAGTCTTAGCTTAGTCAGTAGTAGCTCATACATAGAACCGCGTGTGAGACAAATATAATACCGCCTAAAATAGCAATAAAAATAATATATTTTGTAAAAATTTACGAATGACCTATACTCGTATACAATGAGCGGGAATATAAGGCTTTAGCTAAAAAATACCTACGAAAAAACTTAGGCAGTCTCTTCCACTGCTTCGAGCAGAACATACACTTTGAAATGTATCAAAATACACGTAGGTATATATGGATATAATTTTACATAGTTTCCAACGCTTTCAATAAACGCTATGTTACGTAAATATTCTAAAATATGATAACATAAAAGTGCGAAATTAGTAATTAAGTTATGTAATTGAAATGCTTATTATTTTTTTTCCTCGAGAAAACATACAATACTTTCATAAAAATGCGAAATCAAAATATTAATTTTAATTAGGTAAAATTAATTATAAATTACAAAACCATTTATTAACTTTTTCTTTTATTTGCTTTTTTAAATTGTACTTTTGCACTTAGCCAAGTATACATACGGGGCATGTTTTATAATAATATTACCGTAAATTACCTTTTTTGGCATGGTGAAAAAGGGAAAATTTACACATTTACATCATTATTATTGTAAACATAATTATTCAGATTTGACTTATTTAGCGAACTAAGTTATTTGTGATTATTTAATATGATAATACTTTTTAATGATCACTTATTTACTGCGCATCACAATTTTTATTATTAATATAAAAGGTGTTAAGGGCCGTAATTGACTTACTTTCGGTCTTACAGTGATTCCTGACATTATTTGGAGTAAAAACCGTAAATGATATTTTGTTCTCAGATGACATTTAAAAAAAAAAAATTCTACCATAAACATAAACATTTATAGCTATTGGACAATTAGGGGTGGGGTGAGGGGTTAGACGGTTACTCAGCTGATTAAACAGTGGCAGCATGAAAAATAATTTTTATTGTTTGATTTGAAAAAAAAAATTGAAAAAAAAACTAAGTAAGTCTATATATCTACTGCATAACTACTTTGAGGAAGTTATTATGCAACTAGCTTTTACTTTAGAAAAACTTATTTTATTTATACAATGCGAATAAGTGGTTTAAAAAGTGATTGTAGAAACTTGATGCCACTTTTAAAGTTAGCATAAAACGTCAATTGCTAAAAAAATAGATTTCTTTATTCTTGTTAGCAAATTGTATGTATGGTGAAATAACTTCAAACTTCTATAAGACTCTTTACTCGCTACTTGGCTGTCAGAATCAATTTGTTCAAAAAACACAAAGAAAAAATCTCTTATTACTTCTATTCCGTTACCACTTTCATCCGCCGACCAATACCTGTTCAGACTATTCAGTACGTTAGGTGTAGTTTCCCTTTGTGCGCCGCCGGTCTGTTAGGACAGCCTCTCTTGTTCCTGTCACTTTGACAGAAGAGCATCACGTAACACGTAACACCGGTAAGGTAACATTAACTACAGGTAACATTGAGTACCGCGAAGCAGCGTGGCGTGGCAATATGCTAATGGACGCCCAATTACTGTGATTGAGGATTTGATCGAAGATTGTTGATTGTGAGTAATGAGGATGGAATGGAGATAGGGTCATGGAAAGAAAGAGGTATAGGAAATAATAGCAAGTGGCAAAAGGCAAGTTTCAAGCTGCAAGTTTTCAGTTTAGAGGTAAGCAGTGTAAGCACGTGGAAAGGGGCAAGTACGTTTTAACATTGTTTCGTGAGATAGCTTTTGTTTTATTTAAAAGTAAAAAGGTCTAACTTTATTTGAATAACATATTACTTTTAACATGAATTCTAACTTGTACTTGTACAAAAATTGATGTAAAATAAGGTACTTACCAATATCCAAGCACATATAGATTTTCATCATAATAATAATCCTTTCTTGTACTGCTTACTTTGATTTTATACATTTTATGATTACATACTTTTTTATATTCTTTCACTTATTATGCTTTTTATGTTCTATACTTTACGTATTATTTTATATTCTACTATATTTTCCATATTTTTTTTTTATTACTCTATAGTCATTTATATTATTTTATATTCTTTAAATTTCTTTAATATTATATATTTTTTATATTCTCTCAGGTTATTTATATTGCATATTATGTTAATGTACTGTATAGAAAATCGACCACCATAACACGGGCTTGTGCTTGGTGTTCGAAAAATCCTCAATTAATGTAACTAACAATTCAATTAATAAAGAAAACTGTAAAAAAATGCTGACTACCTAAAAATACTGATTTCAGAATTAAATTAAAAGTTAATCATTGATAAGTTTAGGAGGCGTTTTAAGGCCACCCCAAGTAATTCGCTACGTTTGGTGGCTTAGCAGGGGTGCCCGGTTGATGGGGGTGAAGTTTATCTAACGGTGTGGCAGGCCGGATTGTTAGAGACTGATTGAGGGAGACTATTTTGCCTCTTCTACAGGATTCTCACGACCTGTGCTTTACACCGCAGTAGGGTGGTGGATTCATACGTCCGTCACTCCTGGACTCGCTGACCTCCAGATTCCTATTTACCCCTCATACATTTTTCATTCTCAGAACTTTTTACACATCTCTTTTTTTTAAAGGACCCTTCACACAGCATCCCCAAAGACGACATGGGCCTTGAAGGAAATTGTGTTCCTCAGGGCATAATATCAACAACTAATTCCAATGAAAATATTATGAAACGGAGACGCAGAAAAATAAGATAACGGACCATAGGACCTGGTGTATTGTCCCAGTTGCGGGACAATACACCAGGTCCTATGGTCGTAGTCTAGTCCCTGTTGCGACAGTTGCCCCTTTTATTTTATTTTTCTGTATCTGTTTCATATTTTCAATGAGTATCTGTTTCTGTTTATGTTTCATTTTTTCAATGAGTATCTGTTTCTGTATCTGTTTCATATTTTCAATGAGTATCTGTTTCTGTACTGGTTTCATATTTTCAATGAGTATCTGTATATGTTTCATATTTTCAATGAGTATCTGTTTCTGTATTTCTTTCTGTATCTGTTTCACATTTTCAATGAGTATCTGTATATGTTTCATATTTTCAAAGAGTATCTGTTTCTGTCTCTGTTTCATATTTTCAATGAGTATCTGTTTCTGTCTCTGTTTCATATTTTCAATGAGTATCTGTTTATGTATCTGTTTCATATTTTCAATGAGTATCTGTTTCTGTATCTGTGTCATATTTTCAATGAGTATCTGTTTCATATTTTCAATGAGTATCTGTTTCTGTATCTGTTTCATATTTTCAATGAGTATCTGTTTCTGTATCTGTTTCATATTTTCAATGAGTATCTGTTTCATATTTTCAATGAGTATCTGTTTCATATTTTCAATGAGTATCTGTTTCTGTATCTGTTTCATATTTTCAATGAGTATCTGTTTCTGTGTCTGTTTCATATTTTAAATTGAGTATCTGTCATATTTTCAATTAATATCTGTTTCTGTATGTGTTTCATATTTTCAATGAGTATCTGTTTCTGTATGTGTTTCATATTTTCAATGAATATCTGTTTCATATTTTAAATGAGTATCTGTTTCTGTATATGTTTCATATTTTCAATGAGTATCTGTTTCTGTATGTGTTTCATATTTTCAATGGGTATCCATTTCTGTATGTGTTTCATATTTTCAATGAGTATCTGTTTCTGTATGTGTTTCACTTTTCAATGAGTATCTGTTTCTGTATGTGTTTCATATTTTCAATGAGTATCTGTTTCATATTTTCAATGAGTATCTGTTTCTGTATGAGTTTCATATTTTCAATGAGTTGTTGATAATATATTCATTATATTTTTTTCTTCAATGATTAAAAATTACAATGATTTTAGCCTTATTGGAATTCATACTATTACTATTCCACCAAAAAAAAAACCTAAATTTTTCGTATTAAAATCTACATCAATTTGCGAAATTGTGTAGGTATAAAAAATATTAATCCCTAAGGCTGCGTATACCTGCATGTAACAAAACGCGAAACGAACCACGAATTATGGGAAAGGCATTCCTTCCCAATAGTTCGCGATTCGTTTCGAAATTTGTTACATGCATTATAAGCAGCCTAAGAAGATGATTGAACGAGGTGCGATTAGATTGAAATAATCATATGAAGAAAATTATGTCTATTTGCAAAAAATATAACATAGTATTATGTATGGCTAACATATTAAATTTGTGTTAACCGGTTTTGTAGAAAATATTCAATAGCATTGGTTTTAAAAATCCCCAACCAGATTAGTTCTAATTTAAAAATTAATAATTATGTGTTTCCAAAGTAAATTTAATTCAAATTTATAATTTTAAATATGGTCTGATGGTTTTGTAACAGTGGGAGTTCAGACATTATATATGCTTTCAAGTTTTTAACACTTTCTCGGTTAATGGGTTGCTTCCGAAAAAAGATCAAATGGCAACTCACAAAATTATCTTGAAGAGTGTCTATCCGATTGAAGCCATTGATAAGATATTCTAATTTCTCATTCCAAACCCGATGACCCGATGGTTTTATTAAAGACGACACTGAAGAAATACACCAATAGAAGTGCTTTGCGTACGGTGTGCTCGAAGTGAGGTTAATTTTTCCCTTTTTTTAATTTTTACATTAGCTACAAACAGGAGGTTCTGAGGAAAATAATTTCCCTCAGGACCTATGTCATCTTTGGGGATGCTGTGTGGAAGGTATTTTTCAGGAAAGGAAGGAGAGGAAAATCTGGGAAATAAAAAGATATGAATGGTATTTAGGAATCTGGGTATGAATACATCCCTCGATGTTTCGAGAGAGTCCTGCTGTAATAGATATACATAATGCATACAAACCTCAACCCAATGAGCACGGGCACCCCTGCAAAGTCACCAAACGTAGCGAACCACTTGGGGTGACCTATGGCAGAGGTGTTGGTTATCCAATAAATGGTTACCGGGGCGTCGGCACCCATATCCAGCTCCCAAATTGAATGATGAATTAAGAAAAAAATATAATATTTAAAGGATAGTATTGAGAAGACAGCTGCCTTTATCAACCTGTCTTGTGTGGGTACTTTGGCGATATCAGTTACTTCTAGCGAGATGATCTGATGATATAAAAATATTGTTTCTCGACCAGAAAATTATTTTCTTTGTCATGGGATGGTCCTATGCTCTGTAGGAATCCCGCTTGCACAGCGCGGGTGAAAACTGTGTGCCCTAAAGTTTAAGTTTAGACCTATATAAGATAGACCTACGGAATTCAATACTTCGTTTGCGTGAAAGCACTATGAAACATTACATGTCTGAGACCTCACAGTCGAAAGGTCTCACAAATGTAATTTAGCGTTTCTTAGAAATCGGTGTACATTACAGTTCTAGATATAATATGTTCAGTGAACCGACATCTGATTCGACTACGATTACAAAATAATAAGGTAAAAGTTAAAATTTCGAACTGATAAATTCAAATTTATATTCAAATTTAATGAATAGATCTGTTTTCTATTGACGCTGAGTATTCATTATCGATTGTGCTTTGTGACACACAAATAAGCAACAGCAGTTTTTACAACATAACCACTTATTGAGTTTTTTTAATTCATAAGTGTTAAATTATTGTTATCAATTAGATAGTTTCACTGCGTCCAACTAAAAAGCTTTTTTTACGTTTTTGTTTGTATAGTTCCAAATATATCAAACGTAATATATCTCTTACTAACGCCACAATCAAATAGAGATAATGATTGTCCAATTAGGATTTTCAGTAATTTATCTGATTGGGTATCGAATAAGCAAATTTTTATGAGTGTGAAGATAGAGGGGTTGGGCGGTTTAAGAATGGGTATCGGTACCACCGCCCCGGTAACCATTTATTGCATAATGAACACTCCTGCCACAGGCCGCCCAAAATGTATCGCTAAATTTGGTGACTTTGCAGGGGTGCCCGGGTTAATGATGTGTGTCTAGATCTTGGCGGCGGATGCGTTTGCCCGCCTACTGCGTGGCGGGCCTGATCGAAAGAGAGTGGTTGATGAAGGCCTTGCAGCGCATTGTGAGAACACATTGACCCCAGATTCCTGTCCATCCCTTGTACTTTTTTCCTTCCCAGAACTTCTTCCCCTTCCTTTCCATGAAAAGACTCTCTACACAGCATCCTCAAATATGACTAAGAAATTTATTTTCCTCAGGGCCTCAGGGAAAGAGGAAGGTAAAGCGGTACCGATTACTCATATCCGGTCACCAAATACGGCTAAATTCGTTTCTGGTAGAATTTAGATTCTGAATGCTAAACCTAACCTAACCAAAGCGATTCTGAGAGTTACTACCACCCTATAATATTATGAAGAAAAAAAAGCTTTAAAATTCAACTCTAAATATAAAATAAAAATCAAACGAGAAAAAAACCTATAGTAACACAAAATTACTAACCTTTTTCTTTTCCATCTCTTTCCTCTTCCCACACCCTTTATCCTCACAATATACCTACCCTAATTATTGAGGATTTTCGCAATTCAGTTCTCTTACGCGATGTTCACTTATGAAAAACACGAGACATATCAATTATTGTTCTTGGGTTTACCAATCAATTTAAATAATTTTGTACCTTTTGCTGTGCAGCATCAAATTCATGAACATTTTCAAAAGTATACATTTTGCTCACATTTTAAAATTAAATAGCGTAGATTTGTGAAAAATCTAATTTTAAAACTAATTTATAATATATATAAATAAATACATGTTTATTTATTTTTACAGTACTTTAGTACTGTAGTACTTGTACTTTAGGTGCTAAATAAATTTATATAAAGTAAATGTTGTAAAAAAAATATTATATCGCAGATAGGTAGGTACTTACTTTATGAATTAATCGTTTTATTTACCACCAGTTCCAATTTTGAAAAAAATATTTAACATCCAAGCACATCCAAGCAAATCCGAGTTCTAGAATTCATTGTATCAGAGCAAACAGACATACAACTGGAATTGGTATCAGGAATGAAGCAATTACCATCTATTACAGGTTACTAGGCTTTTATTTATGACTTAAATGTCGCAATATCATTCTTCACGGCATCAATACCAGACTAATAGGCAGTAAATCTCCTCCAGGGTAAGCAGTAAGCAGCAATTTATTTGGCAGAGAGCTGCCCGCGTTTCCCTCTCAAGATCACCTCCGACGCGACGGTTGGTCATTAAAGCTCCCAGCATTTATTTATTATGGTGATCTACCATAAATAAGTTTAATGCCAACTTTTAAATTTAACATGCTTTTTTATGACCAAATAAAACGTAGAAATATGTTGTGAATCCCTGTTATGAAGTGCGTAACAGTGTTAGTGGGAAAGTTATTTCTTTCAAAATGAGTAACATGCCTGATCTATTTTCAGTTCATTACCTAAGGATTTCTAAAGCATTCAGTAGTTTATGAAAGAAGAAGAAGATAAGAATAGTATTATCTTCTTCTTCAGTGATATATTAAATTCATGGATATAACCTTCAAAATTTTATAAAAAGAGTTTTTTCAATAAAAAAAGAGTGTTTTATGAATCTTTGAAATTTTTTGAATATTTGCGAATTGGCAGCAACTTATTTATATATCTAAAGTTTTCAAACCTATTAAACCAGTATACCTAATCATCATAGTTTGAACAACAAGAAAACGAAAAACAAAAAAAATCCTAGTGATACCAATACAGTTGTCATTTTTGATGTCAGTTAGTTAGTGATACCGATACAGTTAATGTCAGATGTGACCTATCTGAAGACATTATAATATCGAGATGACATAATAATATATAGATAGATATTTAAACTATGGATGTAGTCAACTATCACAGGTTCGTACAAATCGATAAATTAAAATGTGGTTCGTAAGCAAAATCGTCAATTTGACTCTCACGATAGTTCTTCAATTAGGGAGGAGGGTATGGGTACCGCCGTCCCGGGAACCATTTATTGGATAACCAACACCCCTGCCATAGGTAACCCCAAGTGCCCGGGTTCACGGGAGGAGTTCTTGACGGTGAATGCATTTGCTCACCTACTTCTTGGCGAGCCGGATCGGGAGAGACTGGTTGAGGGAGACCAAACTTAGACCTCTCCAGCCGGACTCTTTTAACCCATCACCTTGCAAAGCAGTAGGAGGGATGGATTCGTACTTTCTTCACTCCTGGACACATTAACCCCCAGATCCTACCCACTTTTCTTACCCTTCCCAAAACTCCTTCCTTCCCCTTAAAAGACCCTCTACACAGCATCGGCAAAACTGCGTAATTAACGTTAAAAAAAGTTCTAAAATATCAACGAAAATTTTAAAGGCCGAAAATGTAAAAAAAGCATAAAAAATTAGATCATCTTCACATAGTGGCGTCACGAACGAAATCGGACACTTCTTTAGTATTACAAAATACTTTAATTTTTTTTTTGTTTTATTTCTGTACCTATGCTTAGTGGGAAAAAAACCGTTCCCAACACCGTTAGTGTTTTTTTTTTTAATTCTAATTTTCAAATTATAAGATTTGTTGTTTCTGAATGGTGTAGTTGTATTTAAAATATCTTCTTATATCTCTATGATTCGAAGTCTATTTCAAATCCAATTAAAAATGCATGCAAGTGGCTCATCATCAATGCTTACGGGTGTCATTTTTTGTCGATTCGCTTTGTCTACCTTCCGTCAAGAATTTAGCAATAATTCTAATGACACTAATGAATAAGAATGACATTAGTGAATCTGAACCACATTAATAATACAGTTTAGCCGTTTCTAAAATGTCTGGTTTCGGGTTTCGCCCGGTTCCGGACACCGCTGATTTATTATTGATGAATATTGTTAATTGGATAATTAGTAGGAGATATGTGTCCCGTTAATTGCTTTATGATATCATTAATATAAAAAAGTTAGGATATAATAAAGTAATATAGAATACCCGGTAGTTAATTTCTCGTTTGTAATCATTATGTTACGATCAATTTCGCAGCGAAAACACGTTTTAAATATTTAGGCACAAAAAACTGATTTACCTAATGCAATCGAAAATACTAAATCTGCTTTAAGGTTAATGTCAAAAAAAAAAATATTCTACGCTTTCGTAGATGGCGCTGTGTAGTATTTTTACTTATAAACGCTTTTTACAAGTTATGCTTTGAAATATTAATAAAAAATTATAGTTCACGGAAGTACACAAGCAAAATATTAACAAATAGTTTTGTCAATTAAAAAACCTTCATCTTTCAGTAAAGGCTAACAAATACAACATTGGATTGAATCACCGATGAAATATTGTATATGTTAGCCTCTCTTGAAAGATTAAAGTTTTTTAATTAACAAAACTATTTGTTAATATTCATATTGCTTGTGTACTTCCGCAAACCATAAATTTTTCTATTTCAAAGCATAACTTGTAAAAATCGTTTGTAATAAAAATTCTATACGCGCGCCATCTACGAAAGCGTAGAATATGAATTCTTTTGACATTTTAAAAATATTTTACATACATAGTTAAAATAACAGTCTGAATGCTTTCCTTACATTGAGTTAGAAAAGTTTTTCACTAATGATTTTACTTACTACACAATATTATGTAACTATATAATATAGAACTTTCTGTGTTGACGCCAATAGAATTTATTTTTCTTTGCTTATTGCTCGCCCGGGTTTTATTCTGTTAGGAACAGTGGATAGGGTGGTTTTTCGAAAGTTCATCTAGACTTGTTTTGAAGTGATCAAATTTCATCCTTCCTCAAGTTTAGTCCTCCGTCATGGCGAAGGCTGATCAAAACTGATGTAAATCAAAAATCAAAACAAATAACATACTCCAATATTCCAGAAAGGCAATTTAATTTTATTTTCTGCTAAAAAAAGATTGTTCTATCTATCACCGGGAGTATGGAAAAAATGAGCTTTCTTCGGAATACGTCACGCCCACAAAAAAAGTTTGTCATTTTATCCTCTCTCAATATTTGAAACTGTGGTAAACCTTCGGAAAAGTTCGTTTAAATGTAAGTTTTGTAAATTAAAATGTGGTTTCACTGAACTAAATCCATTGGACTTACTTTAGCGGTCCCTTCCTATACATATCCCTTGAATGTGCATCCTTTTTATAAGTAGTGCAATATTTTTTGTTCGATTATAATGAATATAACGTGTCTTGAATTTTTATAATATCATTGGATAGAGAGGTTAACATTTTTCAAGTTTACTAACATTCGGTAGGAAAATTTCAAATTTACTCCTGAGTGATTTTTTTTATAGAAATGCTTTTAGCTTCACAAATTCTACAATTATAATATTCCATGATTTATTAATATTGTGAATAAAAGTGGTTATTTTTTATCACTAATCACAAGTCGTGCTGGATGAGGTTAATCACCTAGCTTAATTAGGAATTTCAGAACAAGCATTAGTTTTTTTTTTCGTGGCTAATTAAATCTTGAAGCTTCAAGGACTTTGTGGTGATGTCAATTAAGTAAGTACTTCTTGTTAAGTTAATCAAGCTGCAGTAATTTAGTGAGTAGTTGAGTACCTGCCTTCATTATTTCAATTATGTGGATGCAATCTTGATGAAAACTTTGATAATCTCACAACATGAAACTCAAAACATGAAAAAGATACAGCATTCAGGATAACATAACAAAAATAATGTATATTTTGTATGTACCACCATACTAAATGTGGATTGAGGGAAGGAAAAAATAGGTAGATATATATTTTAATTTTTTTAAATCAAGTAGAAATATATATTTTTCCAATCTTTGCAAATTCTCTTTGTGGCATCATTTTATTTAAACAAAACAAATTACTTTTTGTAAACCACTAAATCAATATTATAATATCTACACGTTTCAAAACCGATGCTTTCTTCGTCAGGATAATAACATGAATATTAGATATTATTTCATGTTTATCATCATGACGAAGAACCATCGGTTTTGAAACATGAAGATAGATATTATAACATTGATTTACTGGTTTACATAAATTAATGTGTTACATTTTAAGAAATACATATTTTTAATAAAAATATCTAGAAACACAAAATGTTCAAAGAAGCAAAGATAAATGCTCGCAATGGAGTGCTGGTACCTACCCTGATGTATTAGTAGTGAGACATTAAACTGGCACAGGAAGGATAGAAGTTGAGTGATTGCTGTAGAAATGAGATCCCTGATGCGTATGTGTAATGAAACTATAAATTATCTTGTGAGAAATGTAGGGATCCATATAGAATGCAAGGTTGCTGTAATGTTTTATGATTAAGATCAAGAAATGGACGATCAGATGGTTTGGGCATGTAGAGCAAATGAACATAGAAGGAAGTATAAGAAGAACATATGACGCAAATGTGAATGGTAGAAGATGTCGGGGACGTCCGAGGAAGACATGACACAATCAAGCGAATCAGAAACCTAAGTCGGGCCATATCAAAAGTCCAAATAATAGAGTATTTATGAATGTGAAGAAGAGTATGTATGAGAAGATGTATGAATGTGAATGAGGCAAGGAGTGTGTTCCAAGATCGAGTTGTTTGGCGGTCCGTCTTCTCTGCCTACCTCTGCGGAAAACGGCATGATGGTTAGTTAATTAGTTAATTAAACACAAACCTGTGTTCTGAAATGTAAGTGTTACGAAAGGTAAGCTCTTGCGTCATGAAATTTTCTGTCACTCTAACTCTAACCAGTCAATTTTATTGATTTTTGGAAGGTCATAACTTCTATAAAAAGTAACTTATCAAAAAAAACAAAAAGTACCGACACGCTAGTAGTTGATATCTATTTTATGCAAAAACAATATTTTCTCTAGGGTTAAAATCCAGAGAGATAAATAGGGAATACGTTTGTATGGAAAAATCACCGCCGGGTATCCTCTTAAGGCATTTTATTCGTTGACATCTCTAGTTACCAACATGACAAACTCTCGTAAAAGTGATTAAGATGTAAAACTTTTCTACGGTGAATTAATGATAGGATCATTTATGGAGAGGTATAAATTATCCGACACGGCAGGTAAATTAGTTTCCGCTGGTCTTATTTCCGGTATGACGTTAGGCTCTCATGAGACGCGAGAAAGACCAGTCCAGTTTCCTTTTCCCAGTTCGAAGCAGGTTCTATCTAAACCTTATAAGTACTAGGTATGGCTCATTTTGGCTTGTATTAAGTGGTAAGTCTCTGGGAATTTTGTCCTATGTAATGACTGTTATCGTTGGAAGTGCACCATTTACTTAACTATTGCAGAATTCTATTGGAAACCTAATGCATTTATTTTAAGATTTCAAAATCGATACACAAAGTTATCATTGGTATTTTTTGATAATGAGCCTTAGTTTCGTTGTAAAAAGTTTTTATTTCTGAAAAGGAATTTGTTTATGGTACACGGAAAAAAATGTTATGTTATTCTAAAATACGATCATTTTATTCGTAAAAGCGGTTAAAAACGGGAGTGAAGTTCTTACGAACAAATTAACAGGGTTTCAATGTTTATTGGCGGGAACATGTACGAATAATTTGTTGGTATACGTAATTATTTTTCCGCCAATAAACATTGAAACACTGTTAATTTGTTAGTAAGAACTTCAATCCCGTTTTTAACTGTTTTTACGAATAAAATTATCGTATTTTAGAATAACATTTTTCACCGTGTAGATATGAAAGAATGGCCTAAAAATGTGGTCTACGTTGGATGATTCATTTGAACTAATGACTAAGTGAAAGTCATAACAACCTGTGATTAAATTTTATTAATTATGATAATTATTTTATTAATTACAATCCTAATCAACCTGTGATACTAAAAGAAGAAGTAGAATCGTGTGATTCGTATTTGACGACCTCCGTGGTCGAAGGGCAAGGCTCACGACTAGCGATCGGGGTTCAAATCCAGGAGTGCGCAGTTAAGTTTTATTTGATTGATTTGTGTTTTTAACAATAAAAATCATTTAAAATAATATAAATAATATTTGCGACATGTTCCAGAGAGAAAACTACTATCTATATCGCCCTGGTGTAAGATATCACCATTCAGAATAGAAACGTTGTTTGGAATGGCTTTAGCCGTGTATCGTGACTAGATCTGAATAGCCGGGCACTTTCCCACCTTCCTCTTCCCCATATCCTTCCCCTCCCCACTTACCTTCAGCCTCACAACATACCTCAATTGGGGATGCCATTATCTCACTGGCGCCAGACGGTTAAGAGCACTGAAGTTTCTTGTTTGTTAAATGTTAAGAAGAGTGTTTAGTTCCTACGAATATTGTTAGGAACCTATAGTTTAAGTACCTTACGGCCCTTGTCTAAACATTGGATAACTTATTTGGGTTTTTTGTGGTGAACTCCAACTTTACTGAATTTTGGAACTATGGCAGCCATTTAGGGCAATGGATTATTTTTATTTGAATACGGCACAAGAGTCCCAACTGCTCCCACCTGGAGCTAGGTAGTCTTACTGGCTCCAGCTTCAGCCTCACAACATTGTGAGGCTGAAGGTAGTGAGGAGGGGAAGGAGATGAGGAAGAGATAGGGAAGTACCTGAATATTCAGATATGTCCACTAAACACGGCTAAAGCCATTTCAAGCAACGTTTTAATTCTGAATGGTGGTCTTACACCAAGGCAATACTGAGAGTATTTTCCACTCTAGAAGGTGCGGAAAATGTACCACATTATATTATTTTTAATTAATTAATTGAAATAACACAAATAAATCAAATAATATTTTATTTGCGCACCCGCGACCTTCCGGATTGGGAGTCCAAAGCCTTACCCCTGAACTACGCCGGACGCCATTCGTCGGTAGGAGAATTATAGGAATAGAAAGGAAGAGAATAACCTATACCCACTTATAACCGATTCAACTAATATAACGTTTCAAATTGTGAATGATGGCCTTTTACCAAAGTGGTCCACTCGGGAACGAAGTGCAAAATAACAATATTTATTAGATATTATTGATGCGTGTTTAGTGTGGTTTTGTATGTCGAAGGACCTTAAAATGGGTATGTTTTTTAGTGTTTTAACCACTGCACAAGTAGAAGGTAAGCACATAAGGAAAAGAGGAGAATTACTCACTGCGGGACTTGTAGTAATTTCTTCTATATGTATTTGGCCGGTTTTAACTATGCACTATGTTGCGGTAATATTTCTTCTTAGAGCGGTGAGTAACGAAAGATGAAGATAAATAATGTGGAAGTTTAATATTAAATGCGGAGATGTTTGCAGGAAGAGCGTCGATTATTGACTGACTGTGGGTAATAGGAAAAAGTGACAGGTTTATAGGGAAAGGTAGGAAGGAAATGTGACAATACTAGCTACAAGTACAGCAGTTCATGTATGTGTAAAGGTTCGTACAGATGTATGTATGTAAGTGTAGCTGTGTAAATTCCCAACCAATTATTTTTAATCAGATTAATTGAATTATGTTTTTTATGCCGATGTCGAGTTTTGAACCCGCGATCTCTTGGTTTCCATTGACTACGCGATTTTCATTACGGAAAGTATCACCTCAATGTAATTATTGTAATTTAATACCAGAAGAAGCGCTGTACGCTGTTTTAAGCCATAAAGATATTGTAGATGAATGCGTTTATATTTTGAGTATATTTAGTACATTCATAACATAGAATTAGATAATAGTAAAATGATTAATAATATAGCTATTACATAAACTCCATAGTAGAAAGTACTTTATGGCAGAAAATTAAAAGAATAATAATTTATTAACGTGTACAGGTGTAATTTGTTTCGAGAGAACTTAATAATACACTTTTATTACAGGTAGTCTATTTACCACTCCGGGCTGCCTACCAAATCATTATTATATTCAATTTATACGATTCATTAGCTCGTGTGATAGTCAATCATCAATTTATTGAGGGTTATTACAATTGTTTATGTTAAATTCAAGCAATGGCCATTTTAAAAATAACAAATCAATACATATCGGAAATCTTCTCCATTTAACAATATCTTTTAATTGAATTTTGGATGTGACCGATGATCTACTGAAATGGACAAAATATTGTTTATTATATTATTCTTGAACTTCCTTCATTATTTTCATCTGCTCCCAAATGCCTGGAGCCAGTGAGACTATGGGATCCCCAATTTGGATATGTTGTGAGGCTGCAGATTGTGGGTGAGGAGGTGAAGGAGATAGGGAAGAGAAAGGCGGGGAAGTACCTCACTATTCAGATCTAGTCACCAAATATGGATAAAGCCATTTCACGCATCTTTATATTTTGTGAGATATGTTTTTTTCTATAATATTATACAACCTAAGCCTTGTGTTGGAATGGGCTTAGTCGATACCCGCTTTGATTATCAAACCCGATCCGACCGAATGCGCGTCGAGGGTCTTGCACCCGGGACTTTCAGCACCTCTCCTTCTTCTAGTTCTAGTGCCCTTCTTGTCATCATTGAAATCTTTACCCTATAGGCTGCAATCTGGAACAACTCTGCGAACTGTATGTATAGATTTCGAAGCCAACGACCATCTCAATTGATCACAATAAAGGCGAGATGCATAATATATGTGAGAACTTTCAATGATCCAAAGAATTTATGAAATATACTAGTAGTTCTGTGAACAGTAGACCACGCGTCTAAAAAAATATGTATCTAATTTTGTCTTATCTAATTATTCAAAATATCCTCTGAATTCATAAGATTTGAATGTATGATATTTTTTTACGTAACATTTTTTGTTTCAAATAATGAATTAAACAATTTGTTTAATCGCAATACGTCGCTTGCTGTTGCTTTGTTCCTTTCCCATAATAGGCGGTTCGGCACGCACTTCTTTTGCCATGTGTATACTCAGCCATAGGTTCTCACAATTCTAAGGCGATCCGCTCACTGAGGTAACTGAAAACTGTCAACTGACAACTGTCTTTGTATGACAATGTGATGGCCCGCACACTACACAATCACTCAAAAACCCGTTGTCAATGGTAACGCAAGCAGTGACTCGCGACTCGCACTGCTAATTGCCGGGCCGGCCGTTGCTAGTTGCCAGCTGCCAGCTGATTGTTCTTCGTCTATGGTTAAACAAGCTGTTTGACCGATCGAAACATAGAAACCAGCCGGTTTTAGTTTGGTTTCAGTTGCCTCGTCAGCGGAGCGCCTAAGAACCTAGATTGTCACCTATGTCTGGTAGGTAACATCGTTCTGATTTGAATAAATTTGAGCTCATAGTAGGAACCGCAAAAATGCGAACTCTGATAGGATAAACGGGTAGTACCCAGCACGGCAACCATCTTGAACTGGAACCGGAACGTATCAAATCAATTAAAATAATAATAATGAAAATATCATTTTAGGCAGGTTCACTCGCTTTGCCCGTGCTACCTTTCTCGAATTCCATTTGTTGGCTATTCAACCGCAAGGTAAATCATAAATCGTAACTCTCATTTTCAAGAAACAGTTGAATTTCTCGTAAGAATAGGGAAATATTTCACACAATATACAAGTCATCTACCTAGCTATAAATATGATATTTAATTCTTTGTTAAATTAAAATTTGTCTGACTTTTCATCAGACATTCTGTTGCAAATTACAGCAATTTCCTAAAGGTCTCATAGGTTGAAAGGGCAAATTGTTTGAAGTAACTTTAAAATATAATTTACGTTTTTAACTTATTTTTACACAATACATGTGGTTAGGCACCATAATAAATAAATATATATATATATATATATATATATATTATGGTTAGTTTATAATTGAGTATGAGTTTTAAATAATCACGTAAAAGATTGTGTTTCATGCCTCTATGTATTTATAATGTGAGCCAATCCGGTAGGTACTTACCCGAATGCACGGCAAATGGCAATAAGTTTATTTTGGATGTAAAATAATTTGAAATAAGAATTGTACTGGTGTTTATCGGTGTTCAATTTTTATTTTTCTTGTTATTGAAAAATTGGTTTGCTGAGAGTTTGCATTTCAAGAAGAATTCAAGATATCACATAATTAATTGGTGAAATGCCTCATCTAATGGATGAATAATTTGGCCTGCTCATATTACGTGGACAGACGAGGATATAATATATTTTCCATAGTCTATATTATTGCAGGAAGGCATTTCCTTCAGGTGAGTGCACCTTTCATTTTACGTTCAGGTAATTTCTTGACTATCATTTTTGAGGTGACAATGCCGCGTTCATAAATAATTATTAGTAATATTTCTTAGGGTGTAAAGCCCGTCTCACTTTGTTAGGGCCATTTATACGCTCCAAAACATGTTTATAATGCAAGTAGGTACGTATCAAATTTAATTTTTATAACTTATATAAATTTCGATTAATAGTGTCGTACTCCACCCACTGGTTAATACGGAATATTTTATTCAACCAGTTAGATTTAGCTTCATTCTTACGAAAACTGTGAATTAATGTCGGGGGAGACGAAAAAATATGCATTTTGTGTGAGATTATTTTATACGTTCGACGCCATATTCGGCCAAGTGAAGCAGCCTTTTACACTTCATTTCAACAATTACAACAAGAAACAACTATTTATGCGCACAAAATAGGTTATTAGGTTCTTAGTTTGGGTAAACTATGTAATTCATGCGTATTTAGATTGAAACAAAATTGCGCAAATATCAAATCCATACAAAAGTAAGCGAAGTAGGTACTACACTTTTACCAAATTCGTAATTGCTCCCACCTTTCGAGCAATGATTCGTGTTTTTCTGAATGATGTATTTTGCTAGGGCGATACTCATAGTACCCAGGTAACTGAGACATTGGTGATCATTACTTTTTGTAATCAAAATTATCGAAGATAAAAGCTTTAAATACAATATTTTTTACTTTCGATCACAAGAAAATTCGATCAATGTGACAAGAATGACTTTTCTAATGATCAATTTTATGTCGCAATATCCAGAGAGGAGCAACCATATTAAACAATATCGTGGGTACCCTACACGGAGAAAAAGGTTATTCTAAAATACGATAATTTTAATCGTAAAAACGGGACTGAAGTTCTTACGAACAAATTAACAGTGTTTCAATGTTTATTCTTACATGTTCCCGTCAATAAACATTGAAAAATTCAGTCCCGTTTTTAAGATGGTACCCGGGTGGTGGAGAAATTTGAAAAATAGATTTTACTAAATTGTTGCTGTCACTGTTGCTCTTACTCCACCGGATATTGAGCAAAAGGGACAATGCACGTCGGGCTACTAATACCTAACTAAAATCGAGGTTTTGTATTCCCCACTTTTCTCCTCCAAAAGTGGACTGATTTTCAATTTTTTTTACAAACTTTATAAGAAAAAACTATTTTATGTCTGTACGTTTTGCTTTTTAAAAAAAAATATTGTCTAGTTTGTATACTGAACGACTTTTGACGGCGTTTAAACCAGTCAATTTTATTGATTTTTGGAAGGTCATAAGTTCTATAAAAAGTAACTTATAAAAAAAAACTAAAAATACTGACACGCTAGTAGTTGATATCTATTTTATGTAAAAACAATATTTTCTCTAGGGTTAAGAGAGAGAGAGATAAATAAGGAATACTTTTGTATGGAAAAATCACCGCCGGGTATCCCCTTAACCGTTTTTACGAATAAAATGATCGTATTTTAGAATAATATTTTTCTCCGTGTATATTGTAAAATGTCAAAGGAAACGATATAGCTGAGAACAGAACACGGCAAACTCGGGTACAACAGTTGGTTAGTAATAAACCATTTACAAGCAGGTAAAAACCGTGATATTTTATTAATGTAGGTGATGGAGTCGAAAATACATACATATAATATTGCGAAATTAATATAAAACATTATCTTTGGCCGACATTAGCGACCGTAGGATATAATATATTATTACTTGTAGGTATAAATTCTAGCATATAGCGCCCGATAGTTTTAAATTACTCACCAGCAGTTTAATTCGTAATTGCCGTATCTCATCTCGTAAGAGCAATTTTCACATGTCCATGTTCGGCAGTAAATACCACCACAGGTGTTATGTCATTACTGGCGGAATACATGTCACAGTTAAAATAATAAAACCACAGGAAAGTTTGCAAGTCGACGTGTTTCTGCATAGTCAACATTCCTCGTCGTAGATTATTAGGCAGAAGTAAATTATATTTCGAATCCAGTGACGTGCAGATCATTTAGCAAGTCCTCACACCTTCCAAACAAAATAGATTTAGAATATTTAATACCATCATTATTCAAATGTTACGTTTATTTCTCAGTGCTTCCGCTCACGGACAACTGAAAAAAAAACAGTTTGTAACTCAATTCGCTATCCTATGTATGTAAATATGATGATCCGCACACTACACAACTTCTCAAAAACCCGTTGTCAATAGCAACGCAAGCAGTGACTCGCAACTCGCCATTTCCTAGTTGCCACGGATATCTACGTCGGTTTGTTGTCAGTTTTCGAGTTTTTTTGTTTGTTTTTTAGTTGCCAGCGCCAATATGACAGCTGAAGAAGTGTTCCTTGTCTGTGGTAACAAGCTAAGATAAATACTGAAAACTTAAAATTGAGTAGCACCGTGCTCAAATTTATTTTATACTAGATCGCCCCAAGTGGTTCGCTACGTTTAGTGACTTAGCAGGGGTGCCCGGGTTCATGGGGTGAGGTTAGTCTAGGTCTTGGTGACGCCAGATTTTCATATGTAAAGATTTCTTAAAGAAAAATCTTTAAATTTGTTAAAACGAATATTTAAAAAAAACTGTCGCAAAAATTTAAAACACAGTCAAATCACAGTATCTGACAAATTGAATATCGGAAGCTTCCAAAGATTGAATGAATAGAAAACAAGAACCTGCAATAAACTGAAAAGATAATACACACTTTACACGCGTACTGTCTCTCTTACACTTGCCTGCCATCGTATATTCCCATTCCATCTGATCGAAATAATATCATAACAATGATGAAACCCAGTCCTGCTTACGAAATTTCAACAAATAATGGTCAAATTCCACATTTCCACGGTTCAAAAGGACGTTCCTTACACTTTTTTTGAAGAAAATCAGAAGGTGGAGTTTTCACACTCCTTCCACAGCTGTCACTAGAATAATATTATTAAACTAACAGGCGTAAGTAAATTTAGTAAGAGACAGAGTATTACATTTAAAAAAAACCATTCATTGTTATTCATATTTTTTAAACGTTTATTGTCTTACCAACCATTGTGTCATGGTGTACTGTCGCATCAGATATTTTCTCCCATGACTGGCTTCCTATACGATTGACGTATCCTTCAATAAGTTCACACGCTCAAAAGAGCATTTTATACAAAACAAAAACCAGAAAAAAGTATTACCCAATCAGCACAAATCATTTTTAACTGTGCGGTTGTGTTGCATGTTAGCTAGAACAATAATAGAATTACCAATAATTGGCGGCCTCGGAGGTTTGGAGGTAAAGCACATTTATACCTTCTATCTTATAACTGTATACACTGAAGAAGTCTGTGCACAGTTAACATGCACTTAACATGTACATATCCATAATTTGGCTCTAATCTTCAAAGAACTCTCATGTACGGAGAAAAAACGATTTTGGCCCACACGATAATTTATCAGGCCATATTAATAAAACATCCGTTTAGAGATGTTTTATCGATCTGCCCTGATAATACGATACAATGAAAAAATACCACGTATATACAATGTATGCGTACGAAATTTAATGATTTATTATTTATTCTTACATTTTTCCGACAATTTAAACGTTCATAATTAACGTATTGCATTTTATTTAACGTAGTCATTTAACAAGACGTCGTGATAATTTGCGTATCTAAAATTATATAGGTACATATATATATTTATATGGAACTGACTGATAATATACCACGAAAATAGTCCTGCATTATTTATGTTTCCGGTAAAATTATTCGTGAAGACCTTAATGTGATGAATATATTCAATTGATATAATAACTAATAATATTGTCCGATCTTAAACTAATATAATAAGTTGAAATATTACATAATGCAGAAATATACATCAGTACCTATTATACACATAATAAATATCAGTAGGTACAATAAATACTTTTCATGTTACTTTGTAGGTTTGTAGTCATATTATCGTAGAAATTTGAACAAGAGAATTCAACAAGTTTAGTGTGTAGTTTTATTAAATTATATTTTTATTATACGGTATACATACGAATAAAACGAGAAAGAATGACAGATATAAAAAAAAACGATCTTCAACCAACGTTCTTTTTGCACATCCAGAGTTAAACAATTTCACTACATATGTACTCGTAAATCACATGAATTCTGATTCGAATTATTATTATTATTCTTCAAAATACGTAACTCATATTTGAACTTACGGCAGTTAAGTTGCAAGCGACGAATCAATATCAATATCAGCAAATAGCGTGAAATAGGCGTAAATAATAAGACTAATTATTTTTATTTTTTTTTATAGAGAATACCTCACAAGAGTCCCAACTGCTCTCGTCTGGAGCCAGTGAGACTATGGCATCCCCAATTGGGGTATGTTGTGAGGCTGAAGGAAAGTGGGGAAGGGAAGGAGATGGGGAAGAGGAAGGTAGGAAAGTACCTGGCTATTCAGATCTAGTCACTTAACACGGCTAAAGCCATTATTAAGCAACGTCTCAATTCTGAATGGTGGTCTTACACCAGGGCGATACTGACAGTATCTTCCACTCTGGAACGTGCCGCAAATGTAGTATATATTATTTTTATTAATTAATTGTGAAATAACACAAATTAATCAAATAAAATTTATTTGCGCACGCCGGGTTCGAACCCGCAACCTTCCGATTGGGAGTCAAGTGTTGTTACCACTCGACCACGGACGGTCGTTGTTATAAATATTCGTTAACGCTTGACAGAAATTGACTCTCGTAACTCCTTACTGCATTAACTCATGTGGACAGTTTCAAACAAATTACCGTAGCTTTCCAACATGCATATTACGCTAGAAATTAATTTAGCATACCAATCGTGTGTGGTCTTGTCTGATAATGACATGGGCATATATAATTATTTAGAACAACTATCTTTCTCAAAATATTCTTTTCTTTCAGCTTCCATATACAGCTTTATTTAATTAATTCCGCTGAACTAATCGTCTTAATATAATAGGTTGATAATACCTGCCTATGTCATTTGAACTAAAAATACTTTCATTGAAGAAGAAGATAACAATAATAATCTAATTTAAAAAAAAATGAAAAAAGACACAGAAAAATAATAAAATATAACGGTCGCAACTGGGACTCGAACCCAGAACCTTACGTCTTACCGGGACATACACCTCTACCAATTGGGCTACTGCGATCTTATATGAGACTGTCGTAATTGTCAACTTCATATTTCAAATTTCAGAATTAACAATATTATCTTCGACTAATGTTTTTTTTCCATATTATTGGCAGCTACCTTTATTATTGGAAACAAGTATTCAAAGAATGTATTTGTTACCTAGATAGCGTCTCGGATAAATACCTACATCCGATTTTATTTTTATGGAACACCTGTTGACTTTTTTATAAAAGTCTAAATGAATATTCATATTTTTATTAGAAAAACTCTCTTTTTAAAAATACTTTCGTTGAACAAGACCCAATATTATGTTATTTTATATTATTTGTAAAGTAATTCGCTTGGCTGATCCACTTTCGTTTACAAAATACATTATGTATGCACTTCTAAAGTTCAAGCTAAAGTAGTTAGCTATGTGATCTAGTTATTCTAGATTATCTAACCACAGCACGCTTAATTACAACTAGTTCTGATAACTTCGACGTTATCCCGTGTAGAACTGTTTTCTTACACCTGAAGTTTCGTCATGCTCAATTTCTCACATGTGGGTAATAATTTCGCATATTCCGATTAAATCGATAATCCTGTATATACGTTGATAATGCTTTAATTCCATTAGATGTGAAATGCGGCGGATGCCGTTAGATAGAGATAAGGCTTAATAACATTATTTAGTAATAAGATTAAAGTACATAAAGGTACCAATAAAATAGATAGGTATGCATAGTTTACCGGAAAATTTTGAAAGCTGGGTATTTGTAACCTCACTTATTTTAGGAATATCGCACTGCCTACTGATTAAGGTCCATAAGCTTCTGGACGGTATTCTATCGATATCTAACACCTTGGTTGAGATAGGAAGCTGTGTTCGCTCTCCATACAATCCGTACACACCGTTCACAGCTAAGCGCTTTATGCGCAGATCAACCTAGACAATGCACATCTTACGCCGTAACCGCTCCTGAGGCGATATACGAACAGATAAGCGCCCCCCTCTCCCGCCGAAAATATGAGAGGGGTCATTTTTATCAAAACGCGCGAATATCAGCTGTCAAATTCTCAGATCTAGTACAAAATCTACAAAGAAATGGTATCTCGTATCCAGCTACCTAAATTCATCTGACCAGGTCTGAACAGGGCTTTATCAATTGTGATGTCACTAGGAAACTTAGGTACCTACTAGACACTGCCCCGGAGGAATTCTGGAGACATTCCGCATAACCTGCATCAAGTTTAAGTACGAACTCTCTTTAAAATGTTATGTAGGATAATAAATATCTACGTCAACAATATTTTTGCTATTAATTTGCTAATGTAGTTTTTGTAAAACAAAATAAATATTTTTTATATGGAAGGGTGAATTTTTTTTTTATATAATGAACGCACACATATTATAAATATTTTGTTCGTTTATTTTCTTTTTCAAAGGTTACTTAATATTATAATAAATAAACTGCTGGATAACAGTTATCAGTAACAGTATTATGTAGAGGGGTTATAATTAATATATGTTTATAATAATATAATTAATATTATATATATATATATAAATATATTAATTGTTATCAGTAACAATATTATGTAGAGGGGTTATAATATATTAAATAATAAAAACATAATAAAGTATTAAGGAAAATACAATAAATGTTGAAATTCGAGTAAGAAAAGTTATGAAGATTGTTATGTAAACTGCTTCTCTGCCAGTTAGTAGTGAATTCTGTTCAGAGAAATTGTTATTGTTTTCAAACGGAATTCTGCATGCAAAACAACGTCTGAAATCGCTTAGTTTCTTCCGCTAGATCGGTCTCGAGGTCCGTGAATCAAGAATTAAACAAAACTGTTGAAATTATCTGCAAGGAAAACCGTAAAAGTAATTGAAAATCGTGATACAACACGGACAACATTGGTATTCCCTTTCAGGAACACAAATTCCTAACGTAAGTTAAAGTAATTGTGTATTTATAAACATATAGGTATCTAATGACCCTGAGACACGATTACGTATCATAGGTAAAAATTAAATTAAATAATGTTTTGGCGGGATCAGGGAGGTTTTTATTTTATCACCCAGTTCGCAAAACGTCACTCCTATAATTTTAAAACATTTATATATTTAATTATTTTTATTTGAAAAGAAAAACAATTTCGGATAACGAATATCCTGACAATATTATTTTAAAATCTCCTACTACCACTACAGTAGGCGTAAAATGTTTTGTCGTGGTGGAGGACAGCCAGCCGAGGACTCGAACTTACGACGATTAATAGGTAGGTGATGCGATGCTAACTCAGCCAATAACTGTTAAAAGACAATAATAGTATATTTATTCTAGAATGTGGTAGGTTAGTGCGATCCTACACACCTTATAAAATTTAATATTAATAAAAATAAATAAAAAAATCCCAAGATAAAAAAATACATTGAGGGACGTACTTGATTATTTAAAAAAAAAAGAAAACGTCACCGGAGACCAAAATTTCGATTAAAATTTTTACTGCAAATAATGTCAGGAATCACTGGAATCATCTGGATCAGTTTAACGGGACAAAAAATAAAAAAAATAAATAAAAAATTAACTGTAGCATTATTTGCGATTAATGGGTCCAATAACTTCCTTCAGTGTGTTTCGTTGCTGGAATCTGGACTCTGGAGTAATTCCCATTTCGAGGAAATTTCCGGAATTGTGTATCCTGCCACTCGGTTTCTTGCGAGGGCTTGTAAACCATAAAAGTATGAATAGTACGGCTTATAAATGCGAATGAAACAAGGAGGGTGCGCCAAGACAGATTTGTATGACAATCCGTCCTCTCTGCCCCTCCAGGGAAACGTGATAGTAATTAGTTTTTTTTAAATATATTAGGTGCCAAATTCATGGTACTGCGGTGCCATGCCAGGAAATTTTCGGCGTCTTCGTGTGACGGAGCTGGCATATAGAAGGCGCGGTTTACTCTAACATTGCGAAATTACTCTAATCGCTACTGAGGTGAGAAATACATCCATAAAGTGTTAACCTCCGCTCGGGTTCAATCAGCATTCCAGAGAGATGTTTAAAACCCAGGGGTCACCGAAGGAGAAACCGTATCTTTTGATATCTAAGAGCTTTAACGTAATAATCATAAAATTATTTATTTATTTTGGTTACTACTACAGAAGCAAAACGTGGTATTTACATACTTGGCTTGAAAGTTTGTGAAACAATACAAAATAAATATGGCACGTTTTTTAAATTAAATTATAATATTTATATACGTTATTTTGATATTTTTAGTACATAGTACATTATTTTAGACTACTTTGACTACTCGGTATGATATTTCACAAAAAATCGCGTTACAAAAGTGTTAAAAAAGGTTTATTCTGGAGTTTAAAATTTTGAATAGATTATAAGCAAAGTAATAATATTTCTATGAATACAAGCCTGTCTTTATTTTTTAGCCTTTTTCAGAAAAGGCACAAAAAGGGATTTACTTTATAATTCATTAAATATAAATAATTACTTAAAAATCAAGAAAATTTAATTCCAAAAAATAATATTATGATACTTTAAAATCTTTTAAAAAATAAAATTTATAATTATATCTGGCGCGGTATGGGAATTTAAAAATATTTATATAATGGAAATTGTTGCATTTTTACCTAAAAATTCCAGGCGCAAAAAGTTGCGAAAATTTCCCGGATATTAAACCAAATCTTACTATTGCTTCAGAAAACAATTTCTCCGACTTGCCATTGAAATACAATCTCACAAACGAGGTATCGAACCCTTAAGTCTAAGATTTAACTTTAGGGCGCACAGTTTATTCCTGTACTACGTAAGCGGGTTACAGGCCATCGGACCGTCCCATTTCTGCTTGATAGTTATGATTACCATCCAACAGGCATGATTACCATACAAACGCACACAGAGACAATACCAATTTCATGGAATTATTACGCAGATGCTAAAGATAATCATATGATTATATTTATTCGCAGTACTTGACTTTTGACCAGCACAGCGCAGTGCCGTCGCGTCGTCGAGGGAAAAGTTAGTTGCACAATGTAAACACCACTCGAGAGTCATCTGCCAATAATTGAGGAAGCGTCCACTTGGGGATCAATTACTTATTGTAGTCGGGAGTCGGGACAGGTAGGCTAGGCCACTTGGCCACATGAAGTAAGTGTGCTTGGTTACATATTGCCAGCTGTGATTACAATTTATTATCGATACATCCAAAGGTTTAAAAGTACTGAACATGACAAATTATTTGAAAACACTAACCTGATTTGTTAAGTCTTTGTATTTCTAATTGTAACAACAATATCAGAACTGAGTCATTTAGATACTCGCTTATACCTAGATTGCATGCAGTTGGCAATCCGTTATCATAAGTAGTAGATGTGTTTAACTGAACGGAATATAGTTCTAAGAAGGCTATAATAACATACCTCAATCTCAACAATCATTGTTAGTCATCATACCATTCTTCTGCATGGCTTCTGATTTATATTTTACTGCAGATTCTAAACTGCTTACTTTTGATATTTGAACTTTCAGACGGAGGAGTGTTGGCTGATAAATGCGTATTCTTTTTCAAAATTATTTTCATTTAATTATAATGGATATTATATTTTTTATTATTTTAAAATATAAATATTATACATCTCTAACTGGCAGCCCTGTTTCAACACAGCTCAACTCTAAGTACTTACAGTGCCATTTCAAACAAGTATTGTTTTGTGGGTGACAATACTCAATACCAAACTACTCCACTCAACAGGTAATTCCTAGAATCCGTTGAATTGCAAATAAAACTACGAAGTATTTGATGTTATTTGTGAAGATATTTCTATTTTACTTCAGAGCACCTTAGGCTTAATATATTACCTACTGTTTCCTCCTGTATATAACTGTAAACTTTAAAACCCATGTTTCACTTTATTGTAAAAGCCATAATGGCGTTTAAATAAATAAATAAACTAACATTAAATAAATTATTACTTTCGACTATTTTCAGCCCTTGACCCAGATATTATGGATATCCTAGCGACCTTTAATGCTAATCTGACGTAAATTTTTGGAAAATGGTGAATGCTACTAGGCCCAAAGAAGCAATGAATGGAAACTGAATTATATAGAATTTTAGTCGTAATAAATTCGATAAACTTTAAGCTCGTATTAAGTAATGCTAAAGTGCTTGAATCGAATATTATGTAATAAATCCACGTTTCAGAGTGATACTCGTAGATACTATCAGTATCGTCCTGGCGAGAGACCACTGTTCAGAATCGAAACGTGCTTGAAATAACTTCAGCCATTTTTGGTAACAGCGAGATACTTCCCAACCGTCCTCGTCCTCCTTTTTCTCCACACTCCATTCAGCTTCACGACGCACTCCAATTGGGGATGCCATAGTTCCACTGGCTCCGAGCAGTTGGAACTCTTGTGAAAAATACATTTTATTGATTCGTCTTTGTTCTTCTTCCACAGATACATCTCCTTTACAGGTTGACAATGCAAACTCTACGGAATGGCTTCAGAGCGCCGGACAATCTCAGAAGGAATACTTTCGCCCAGGAGATCCCAAGCAAACTGATTCTAACAAGGAAGCCAATAACAACGAACGGACCCATTCCAAAATCTTGCTGGACACTTTAGCTGCCAAGCATCCGGATACTAAACCAGAGAAGGAAAAAGGTAAAGAATAAATTACTATTTGATTTGTTTGCATGAAAGCAAGTAAGAATCTGCCTTATAATTTTTTCAACAACCTAATAATATAAACTCATGATGTAGGAGAAAGGGGCCTTTTTGATCCGGAGATCTGAATGCCACTCCCACGGCAAAATAATTATGTATTTTTAGAATGTGCACTATCTTTAAATCAAATAAGAGGAGGAAAAATTAGATTGGTTAATCAGTTCTTCGCTAATACGAGGAGTGTTCTGAAACAAAACCACAATACCCCCAAAATTATGATCATTCCGTTCCAAACAGTACTTACATAAAGATGCTAATAAGAAACTGATAAATATTCTTTATGTCTATTAGAAAGTAGCACTTACAATTTCAATACATTTTCTTTCAGATGAATTGATATTCGGTTATTCAGACGACGACAAAGTAGATGATGAAGGATTCCAGAGCTTTGTTGAGCTGATCCCTACGTCTGGTTTGGCCCCAAAAATAACAACAAAACAAACATCCACCACCCCATCAGCACCAGTGTTCCCAACCAATCTTTCTCCTTCCGTCCAATACGGCAATGAACACGAAGATGCCGAATCCAATGAGAAAAGAAACCCTAAGAAAGTTATCGGAACTCACCCCGTTACAGATATCTATGACGATAAATTCTTAACAAACACCTTCGCCATATTCTACAACAAGGATGGTGTTGAATCGACACCCAGTGGTTCGGAAGAATCCGTTGAAAAGGACGATGACAAGTTTAACGGAGAACGTCCAGATATCTCAGAACCAAATATAGATAAGGGGGCTCAAGCCATGCATAGTATTCCAAGGTTCACTTCAGGTCATCAGAACAGCTTTGGTATTCCCATCGAAGAGGCAGCCAACTTGAGGAGTACCACTCAGTCGTCAGTTTACAACACCAGGGTTTCTCCGACACTTCCCTCCATGGTGGGCAGGAACAAAGTGAGGAGTACAACCGTCAGAAGCAGGTGGAACTCAACTGAAGATGGTGTGTATTATTCTGCAGTACTTCTGGTGGGCTCTTTGAACGCCTATTTTTATTTGTTTTCGCTGGTTACTAGAGCTCATTGAATCAAAGAAATTGATTTATGATTGATTACTGGTAGATTATTATTAGATTTTTATTACCATTGTGGTATTAACTGACAGCATTTGAATTTCCCCTTTTATTAAAACCCTAGCATCAGCCCCTTTTTCAAAAACCATACAATGTTGTCCAATCGAGTGACCGATGACATACAGTTCAGCTGCCGAGGAATTTTTGTGATGTGTGAGAAGGAGCCCAGGCAACAAAGCTTCAGTTTTAGGTCTATCCTCTTCAAGACTCACGTTATTTAATAAAATTATAGTTTTGGTGGAAAGGCTGAAGGACTGTAGATATTGATAGACTATAATGATTGACAGGTTTAAGGACATACAAGTACATTTATGGAAAAGGGTCAAATCCCACCTGGGATGTAGCGTTAACATCATAATAACAATGAGGTATTGCAGGAATCTGCTTCTCCACCCGCCTGTCGATGTGCCGCGGCGTGTTGCCGTACGACCTGACCACCCTGCCCCTGGGCGGTGGGGCCCGCCTGCTCGAGGCTGCGCCCCTTCTGCAGGTGCTGCTCCGCTCCGGCTGCAGCCCCCGCGCCAGGCAGTTCCTCTGCTCGCTGCTG
Organism: Limnephilus auricula; assembly: GCA_951813805.1. Taxonomy (NCBI): domain Eukaryota; kingdom Metazoa; phylum Arthropoda; class Insecta; order Trichoptera; family Limnephilidae; genus Limnephilus; species Limnephilus auricula. Next base: position 30,056,111 of record OX638390.1, read on the forward strand.
GAGCCCGAGTGCCGCCCGCAGGGGATGAAAGTGCTGCCGCCCTGCAGACCTGCCTGTGACGGTAACTAAAGCTTGATAATAACTGTACTCTTTCGTGAATTTATTTTTTCATTATTGTTCAGTCCTCCAACCGCTCGGGGGCGTTTAGAATCATTAAAATGTATTTTTTTTTTAAAGAAGAGACTTGACGTAAGAACCGAGCGACGGAGGGATCTGTCTGGTAATTTTAACGGTCCGTGAAAGTGGTGAATATCCTCGACTCTTTCATGGGATCTTCTAAACTTGAATCGGGTCGCAGATAATCTCTGAATAAAGAGGATCACATTTTATGAAATCGTTAAGGCGATCTGGTAAATGTTATTGTGTTTGTGAGCTTATGCCATTATCTATGTTATGCACACAGCATGTAATATAACTTATACCTTATTATATTTATGATGAATCTTTCCTTAATAAATCAAATACGACTCACCTTTATAAATAAAACCCAAAGTCAAAAGTCGTTAATAAGACCACCAAGCAATGAATTTATTTGATGAATTACCAAAAGAAATAGAATTAAGAGAAATTATAAATGAAAATTCAAATAACCAAAAAATATAACTATATAATTTAGTTTAAAAAGGTTAGAGGGATGGATAGGAATCGGAGGGAAAATGTGTCCACGAGTGATGGATTTAAGAATCCATCCCTCCCACTGCGGTGCAAGACGATGGATCGAGAGTGTCCGACTGGAGAGGTCAAAAGGTCTCCCTTAACCAGTCTCTCCCGATCTGGCCCACCACGCAGTAGGTGGTCAAACGCATTCACCGCCAAGACCTAGAAAAACCTCACTTTATGAACCCGGTCACCCCTGCTAAGTCACTAAGCGTAGCGAACCACTTGGGGTGACAGGGGTGGCAGGGGTGTTTGTTGTCCAATAAATGGGCGGCGGTGCCCATTCCCGCATTAATGAATATTCTCAAATTAATGAATATTTATGTGTAAGGATTCTATTAGGATATAGGTCCATATGAATCTATTTAAGAACCACACATAAATAAATAAATATGACGAATCAAAAGCTGTAAATGAATATGAGGAATCAAAAATAATGAAAAGTCAGTCCAAGAAAGAGATGGGCTGACGATTTCGAGAGAACTGCATACATACAGAATTTGGCAGGCGGGAATGGGTACCGCCGCCCCGGGAACCATTTATTGGATAACGAACACCTCTGCCATAGGTCACCCCAAGTGGTTCGTTACGTTTGGTGACTTAGCAGGGGTGCCCGGGTTCATGGGGTAAGGTTTGTCTAGGTCTTGGCGGCGGATGATCTAGACACACTGAACCCCAGATACCTACCCAACCCTAATATCCTTTTCCTTCCCAGAACTTCCTCTCCTTTCTTTCCTTAAAATACCCTCCACACAGCATCCCCAAGATGACATAGGACCTGAGGGAAATTATTTTCCTCAGGGCCTCCTGTGTGGATCTAATATAAAAAAAATTAAAAAATCGGTTGGGTGAAAGCCGTTTAGAGTTGGCAAATCATAAAAAAAGAGTAAGACTTGTCCAAAGCTGGATGCCAGGAGGCCTCATGAAGGTGTAAAAGAAACCCATGATTAGACTATTCTACATTTTCTGTGTTAATATCTTTGTATCTAAATGTATTAACTTTGCAGAGATTGCTGGGTCCTGCCACGACGTGATCAGCGCCGCCCCCGCCTCCCTGGCCGCCGTGTTCGACTGCTCGCAGTACCCCGCCATGGGGTCGGGCGAGGAGTGTGCCCCGGGCAGGGGCGCCGCGGGCCCCTCGGGGCGGGGTGCCTGTCCCGCGGGGGAGATCCGCTGCACGCTGGACGGCTCCTGTGTGCCCCAACACTGGCGCTGTGACACCATCAGCGACTGCCCCGGGGGCACGGATGAGCAGGGCTGTGAAGAGGGGTGTGGTCCCAATGAGTTCAGGTAATGACAACCTTTTTTTTACAAAGGCATTATAATAATAATAAGGCATTATAATAATTCAGCTATAGAACGAATTAATTTACCTAGAAATTTAGGAGGTAGAGGTATAGTCAAAATAACTTCTTTAAAACAAAATCAGGTAGAAATGTTAAGATTTTTTTTCCATAGAAAAGCTAATAGCTCAGAGCTTCATAAAATAATTTGCAAGGCAGACAGAAATATTTCACCTTTAAATTTATACGACGAGAATGCCAACATTTTTATAAATACCAACCAGGAATTATTAGATTCCTGGTCAAATAAAATTATTCACGCAAAACACTTCAATTATCTGAACCAAACGTATGTTGACAAACTTTCGTCAAACAAATGGTTGAGTATTGGAGAGTTGAGCGCAGAAATAGAAGGATTTATGCTTGCTATTCAAGATAGAGTCATAAATACCAAAAATTATAAATTAAATTGATGATTTATGTAGAAAATGTATGGCTTTTCCGGAAACTATAGAACACATTATATCAGGATGTTCTATATTAGCGCCGTCTGAGTATACATTTAGGCACAATCAGGTTTTAAAAATAATTCACCAAAGTTTGGTAATTAAACATAACTTGATTGAATGTCATAATATAGTACCATATTATGAATACGAACCAAATTCATTTTTAGAAAATAATTTCTTTAAAATTTACTATGATAAAACTATACTAACAGACAGACCAATTGGTCATAATAGACCTGATATAGTTTTACATGACAAAATTAAAAAAATAACTTATATTATTGATGTAGCTATTCCAAATTCCTGTAATATTCAAAAATCTGTTTCTGAAAAAATAAGAAAATATACAGATTTAGGAAATGAAATTAAAAGAATTTGGTATTCTCAGACTATAAAAATATTACCTTTTGTTATGTCGGCTACTGGCATTATACCTAGCTCTCTTATTAAAAATTTAGGCATATTAGATTTGTCAAAGAATTTGTATATAAAAATGCAAAAATCAGTCATTTTAAATACATGTAGAATTACGAAAGATTTTTTAAATATTTATATTGAGGGATCAGTAGGATTTATCGGTCAAATTAGGAATTCCACAGAGCCGAACCCTCTGATATGAAAATATCTGGAGACGGTGAATTATATTCCCATTTAATAGTTTGATAGATTAACGTTTTGTTCTTGTATTGTTTTGGGCGGCTGAAAGTATTGCGGAGAGGGAGAAGATATCAAAGAGGAAGGTTGGAAACATGTTTTTGCCAAGAATTATTTTTCACAGTTAAAATTGATATTCACCCACATTCATCTTGTCGGGTAATTTATAGGTTAACCGTTTATAAGTTATAGGTTTATGTAACGGAATCTTCATAAACATGATGATTGCTATCTTACTAATATTATAAACGCAAAAGTTTGTATGGATGTATGTATGTTTGTTACTCTTTCACGCAAAATCCACTGAATGGACTTTTATGAAACTTTACAATAATATAGCTCATACATCAGAATAACATATAGGCAATTTATACCCAAAGCTTGCTATTTTCCATGTATTTCAAATAATAATTATTGTTTAATAGAAAATGTCAAAATTTGAGAATGACATTTTGAAAAACAATGATTGTAAAACCAAAATTCTATTTTAGATAATATTTAAATTAGTGAATTTATTTGAAGTACTTGCCCTTGAATCGAATCAAGAATTATAGATATTTTAAATAAATAGGTTAAGAATATTGGTGTAAACATAGATGGGACCTACAAAAAGAAAATAGGCTAATCGAAGAACTAATCCTGCGCAGACGAAGTCGCGGGCAGAAGCTAGTGGACTATAATGAGTGAATCATGATAGCGATAAAAATCTACCAAAGTTGGACCCATTTGTAATGAATTATGTAATCGATTAAGACAATGGATCTATTTACCTAATTATTAGTACGTCTCTTAGGATTGACTTAAAGAGGAAACCCGGTAACGAAGAAATTTGAAAAAATAGGTAACCAAACTGTTGCTGTCACCGTCGCTTTTATACCGCTCCCCTCACTCCGAATACTGACAAAAGGGACAACTGCACCTCAGGCTATTAACACCTAAATAAAATCTTCAAAATCGGTTTTTTTTCCCCATTTTTCTCCCCCGAAACTGGACCGATTTTAAAGATTTTTTTTTACTGACTATGTAAGACAATATTTTACTCCGGTATGTTTTCCTTTTTTTAAAAAATACATTGTTTAGTTTGTATACTGAACTTGTCTACTCGGTTGATGGCGTCCAAACAAGGCAATTGTATCGATTTTTGCTGTGTCCTAACTCCTTTAAGAAGTTAACTTATTTAAGCTAAAAATATCAAAGCTTATCGACACGTTAGAGGTCGATATCTATATCAGTATAAAAAATATTTGCAGTAGTGTCAAAATCCAGAGAGGAAATAGGGGAATACTTTTGTATGGACAAAACGCCACCCGGTTTCCTCTTAATATCGTTAGTTGAGCGGATTCACGGCAAATCTAGCGGCAAGTTACGGTGTCTGCGGTCTGCTTGGGCAATGTGCCGTGTAATAATGCTAAATAATATCGCAAGCGACAGTAAAGCATCCGTACAGAAATGTCAAGCGGCACTCTCTTTGTAGTTGTGAATTTATTCAACAGACGTGAATCCGCTTGTTTTAAATGTTCACTGAGTAAATATCTCTGACATGCTTCGTTGGAAAAAGTTGATGGATAAAGAAAAATATGACGCATATCGGTAGGACTTTTTTTCATTCTTTCAATTTAGGAGGCGGGTATGTTACCGCCTTCCTGGGAACCATTTATTAAATAAACAACACCTTTGAGGTCACCCCAAGTGGTTCGCTACGTCTGGTAACTTAGCAGGGGTAGCCGGGTTCATTGAGTGAGTTTAGTTCATGTTTAGGCGGTGTATGCATCTGCCCACAATCTCCATGGCAGGCCGGATCAGGAGCGACTGGTTAAGGGAGACCTTTGGATCTCTCCAGCCCAGGGGTTCCCAAACGTATAAGTATCACGCCTTCCTACTTCTTAAAATGAATATGCCCACGCCTCCCCTCGGGAAGTTATAACCTATTACTCACTACTCTAATAAACGTGTTCGCTAGGCGTGTGCGGCGCGGGAAGTGAGGTGCAGTGTTACCAACTCTCAAAAATATTTATCCCTAAAACTAAAATCAAAAACTATTCGGTGACCGGAGTGATAACCGCCGCCCGCGCCCCCCAGTACATGTCTTCGCGCCTCCCTAGTGGGGCGCGCCCCCCACTTTGAAAATCAATGCTCCAGCAGGACTTTCTCGGAACATCGCCTTGCACCGCGGTGGAAAGGGTGGATGCATACGTCCGTCACTCCTGGAGACACCGACCCCTCAGATTCCTAACCACCCCTCATACTTTCTCCCCTCCCAGAACTTCACCTTCTTCCTATCCTCAGAAGGCCCTCCTCCCCAAAGAAGACGTAGGCCTTGAGAGAAATTATTTTCCTCAGGGTCTCCTAAGTGGAGCTAATTTTTAAAAAAAATCTCACACGTGTAGTTAACTTACTTGCTTGGCTGTTGAATTCGTATTCCACAGCGGATACCGACTAACTATTTTTTCAACACAGTCTTGTTTGAAAGCTCTGGACCGTCATCTACAAAGATACATTGATTATCTTTTGAGAGTAGGTACATTAAGCGACTGCCGGTTGTTTATTTATTTATTTGAGACCTCTTAAAAAAAGCTTCAAAAGTTGTTACCCGAGTATTTATTATATTTCATTATTTTTTTCTGACTCGAATTAGATTTGGTTCAAACACTAAATTACCCATTATTCCTTCCAGGTGCGGCAACAACGGCTGCATCCCCGAGGAGTGGGTGTGCGACGGGCACCAGGACTGTGTGGGCGGTGGCGAGGACGAGCTGGAGTGTGGTGGGGGTGGGGGCGGGGAGCAGGAGGACGTGCTGGGGGCGGCCAGCCAACACCCCCGCCCAGCCAGACTGCCACGCCCGCCCAGACTGCAGACCACCACGGCCAGGACGACCATCGCAGCTGATACTGGTTATAATAATACTTTTATTATTCAAACAATACGATTTAAAAAACGCAACCGAACTCGGGACTCTTCCATTTGCCGAGCATTCCCAGTGCGAAGTTTTTTAATAAGTGTAAATATTATGTCAGGTCAAACATATTGTGTTATATTGTTGGTTTGTCACTCTTGCAAAAGCGATTCATGCTGGATTAGAAGTGAAATTATGAAAACAACGAATATTTATTATGTATTAATTTGGAATTTAGTAACTTTTTTATGAAACATTATTAATTGATGACTGGTGCAGAATCTTGATAAATTATTGTCTGTATTCTTCCATTCAGTTCCAATTAAATGAAATTTGACAAATTCAATGAAAATAACTCTTATAATATTATATTATAAGTAGGTACTCTATGGCTTGTCTGATGTCTTTACACAATCAACACAAATCAAAGCATAGCTGAGTTCATTAATCAGAGTAACATGGACAGACACACAATCGAAATTAGTATTATTGTCGATTGCATTGTAACATGTATGCATGACAAAGCTGTACTTCATAGTAACATACCTCAGCGGAGTTTTAGCAAAGATACTAACTTGCATCTGCCTCGACGAAAGCAGGGTTATGCCAAAACTGATTTCCGTTTAGAGAAAGATGAGTGACGATTACAAGGCTACAGTGCTTTCTTTTATGATTTATTGTCGCCCGTTCCTATCTGAATCTAATTTCTATTGTAACAAATCAGATTTAATATTGAACTAACTCATTCGTACTGGACTAAAAAGCAACCATACTGGAGAAAAGCCTTTGCAAAAACTTCATGTTCCTGCTGTAGCTATGGGGATCTTATGAAGACACATTCTTACCCATTAACTTCCCGTAAACCTTATTCATGTTCCCATTTTAACTACTCCAGGGGTGCTAGCATAGTCCATCGATAAGGATCGCTAGGATAATTGTCGGTAACTTCTCATCGTTCCCTAGGACAACTGCAGATCGCTAACGTACAAACAACAGTTAATATCGAATATATTAGGGACACTTAGTCATTGTGAACTGTCACCTATTCGTTTGCGATCTGCAGTTGTTCTAGGGAACGATGAGAAGTTACCGACAATTATCCTACCGATCCTTATCGATGGACTATGCTAGCACCCCAGGTGTGCTAGCACGGTCGCTCGATATGAAGTTACCGACCGATTGTCGGTAACTTCTCATCGTTCCATAGGACAATTGCAGATCTCAAACGTACAAACGACAGTTGATATCGAATATATTAAGGACACTTAGTCATTGTGAACTGTCACCTATTCGTTTGCGATCTGCAGTTGTCGTAGGGAACGATGAGAAGTTACCGATAGTTATCCTACCGATCGTTATAGAGCAAGCGTGCTAGGGCCTCTGCTCAGACAAGTAACATCTACACCACATCTAAACTCATGCTGAGCTATGCTGGACAATTAGAACGCTTAAAATACTGTTGGAATTCTATACATCGGATACCAACAGATTTACAACGAGTCATAAATATCACCCGTCGTGAATTTCAATTTTTGTGTGTTATATTTGAGAGCATGTTTTATCAATAACTTGTATTTCAAATATTTCAGTGACCGCAAAAACCACCATGGAATACGAAAACAGCAAGGAGATCCTAATGATGAGTGACTCTGTCTTGCCCAAGTTCAAGCCCTTCTCCGCCCTCAACCGCAAGAAGGCCGCCCTCACTTCTACCACCTCCACTGCCGCTCCCCAGGTCATCCAGGTCACTAGCGCCTCTTCCTCCGTCAGCCTCCGCCGCGCCTCCCCCTGCCCCATCGGAGACCCCAACTGCAAGAAACGCATCATCAGCAGAGTACCCCCTTGCATCAGAGGCGTCTGCATGGAAGATAAAGACAAACTGATGTCCACGCCTACAGAAGGATACAACATTACAAGGAAGATTGAAGAGATGGAGTCTGTTTCAAGTCTCACTTCGCATTCATCTCCTTGTCCTCAGGGTGAACTGAGATGCGTTGATGGAAGATGCATCACTCTTGAACAGCTGTGTGATCACAAAAAAGATTGCACCGATGGTGCAGATGAAACTAAATGCTTTCCTTGAATAAGTATTATTTAAAATGTCTTTTTCTAGATTAAAGACTGCAGAGATTATTTTTCTTTTGTAGGTTTCATTATTTTTTGTGCTTTATGTATTCAGATGCTTAACTTTATTACATTATTTTATTCGATCGGCAAATGATTAAGTTTATTGCAACTGTGTATTTATAATGTTTTCTTTAATGATTGTAGGTATTCTATATATTGTGTACCTTCGTTGAACATACTCGCAAAATTTAATGCTATGTTTTGTACAAATAACTTTATAATTTTAAGAAATTCATCGTTTGAGAATCATCACTATTAAAATCACTGATCGTGGAATTGAATTTAACCGTAGCGTAAAGTTTAAATTGTATTAAATCTTCACGGATTGTAATGTACAATTTTAAGGATAATTTTTTCTTATATTTACATACTCAGAATAAATTTCACAAATTCGTATTCATCAATCATTTAAATTTAAGATTATCTAAGTATCACGAAATAAAGCCAGTTGAAACTTTGTGCCCAATCTGAATTGCGCATTTTAATTATTTATTCTTCTTAATGAGTGTTGATGCAAGACAAATTGATCAATGATCAGTTTTGCAACATTACAATTTCTATTGGGAAAACTGTGAACAAAAATCAATTAGAAATGCAAGCATATCTTGCAGGAGCCCACAAACTGTTATTGCAGATATTAATTTCGGACAGTATTAAAATTTATAAATTACTAGCTGATACCCGGCATGCGTTGCGATGCCACTTCAATAAAGAAATTGCTTCTCCCTGCGTATCCTTTACCATTCGTCCCGTTACCCTTTTGCTACCGCTTGTCCACCCTCATCCCACTCCCCTCTCCCGCTGTCCCCCTTCTCGCGAACCCCCCTCACGAATTCCCAATCGTCTTTCTCCGCCTTCCCCCTCCCTCGTCCTCCCTGCCGCGAACCACCGCTCCTTCATTCTCCTCCGCCCCTTCCGAATTCCCCTCCTCTCCCCCTCCCGCCTTTTTCTCACCAACCGCCCTCCTTATGAATTCCCCTTCTATCTTCTCCCCCTTCCCCTCTCCCTCGCCCCCTTCCCTCGAACCACCCCTCCATTATTCCACTCAACCTCTCCCGGATTTCTCTCCCCCTCCCGGATTCCCCTCCCCCTCCTGCCTTTTTTTCCCTGACGCTAAACCCCATAAAATAGACTAATTTGTCCAACAACTCGCGTGTACCCAATTGACTTTTTTTTTGCAAATCTTCAAATTTTCTTAATTTTTCTTTCCTTAAGAACCTTTTACAAAGTATTGGAAAACTTTATTAAAAAAGATGAATGAAATAGGTAAAGTCGTTCTCAAGTTATTGCGTGACCAAGGGAAACAGGGATTCATTTATACATATATATAGATGTTACCTCCTCGTACGATGCCTTTTGTTATACTCTGGGAATGCTGCACAAGATTATTTTTTAGGAGAGGAAGAATGATCCTGGGTCTTCTAACGACAGTGTACCGTTGCCGAATGTCACTAACCCCTCGCAGCACCCTCCATTGACATTCTAGTAAAACAAACACAACATTCCCATCTGTCGTCTGGGTTCCAACGATTGCATTTCGTCCGTTAGGATAAGGAAATCTTTCAGACAGATTTCCCGTTTCTGCACAAAATGGTAGTTTTGGTGAATGTATCGAACTCCGGAACGGAGGCGTATTTTCTGTTGTAATTAAATATTATTGTAATGGTCGAAAATTGATTTATGGTTACCACGTATGTATGTACCTACATATACTACAAATAAAAATATAAATAATTTAAGTTTTAATTAAGTACCAATGTATAATATTATTTTTAACAATATAATGTACTTTTTTGGTACTAACTAGCAAAAGAAATGATCTGATTTCCTATGAAATTATTGAATTTAAAGTGTTAGACGTTGGCTATATATAAAATACCAAAACTGTGTTGATTAACCGTTCATTTTCTTATTATACTTAAATAAAACCTAAAAAAAACCATTCACTTTCAAATCGATTGGTTTACTGATTCATAAATAAATAAACCCCTGAATAATGTTTAACATGATGATGTTAAACATTAATATGAAAGATATTGTAGAATTTAAGTAAGCATTGTGATTTATATAATAAGTTTTTTCCTAGGTTTAATTTTTTACCATGAAAGATGTGTATAGAATAATAAGTATTCATTGTCATATAACTTCTTTTATATACTTAGATCTTAAGAATTATGTCAAGTTACTCATTTTATGAAATAAACATCGTTATTTCATAATCTACATTATACATATGTAAATTGCATTTCGTATCAAGGAAAACTCTCTGCAATATTTTAGTTTTAACTCTATTTATGTAAATGACCAGCTTTTTTTCAGTTTATGGAAAATTATATTACTTAAAGTTCGTCGAATAAAATGTTTTTACCAATAATATTATTTTGTTATCATTTTCAGCAAAGGAGTGATAAATGTTTCATTTAATTAGATCAAAAAAAATATATTTTAAAAAAATCTGACAGTAATCGAAAAACCTGACAGTATTTAAAAATCTCCTACTGCCACAATTAAAAGGAGAAGATGTTGCTTTGCATGGCGGACTGACAGCCAAGGAATTGAACCAACGATGCGATTTTACACTCCGGTGGGAAACATGCTCGTGTTGTGGTGGTCGATTTTATATGGTTCCAGGACAATTCAAAATTGAGTCATTTCTTTGAAAAGTCATAAAGATGAAAAAAAAATATTTTAAAATTGCCCATAACCTATCCCAACGTAACCTATTTAAGCAAGTTGTATTTTTTTTGTTCTTCACTTTCAATGACTTTTCAAAGGGGTGTAATAATATATCAAGTAAGATACATAAAGAGTATACAATATTTTCTTTATATATAAAAATCTCGTGCCGCAATCTTCGTCCGAGATAAACTCAGAAACTACTTAATCGATTTTGATGAAATTTGGCTTACTGTGTGTAATTTAGTTCAACTTAAAAGATAGGGTAGTTTTTATCTCGATTATTGACCTCAATATTTATTATTGCGAATTAAATGTTTTTTATGGGACAATTATTTGTAAATTCCATAAGTTTCGGACAGATGGCGGCGTGAGTTATTTTATTGATACAACACTTGGTTATTTAGATTAGGTAACCATCTAGTAGATGGCGTTTACAGTTGCTAGTTGCATCTCGCGAGCTGTCAGTTTTCAGAGAAATTTGAGATACAAAAATAAGTAATAATACTAGATAAGATAATAAGTCCGAACAGAATAACATGGAATTTATTCAAGAGATTGTAAAATTCCAGCATATTTTTTATATTTTTTTACATTAGCTCCACGCAGGAGGCCCTGAGTTAAATAATTTCCCTCAGGGCCTATTTTATCTTTGGGGATGCTGTGTGGAGGGTGTTTTTAAGGAAAGGAAGTTCTGGGAAGGAAAAGGGTATAAGGGTTGGGTAGGAATCTGGGGTTCAGTGTATCCATCATCCGCCGCCAAGATCCAGACAAACCTCACCCCATAAACCCGGGCACCCCTGCTAAGTCACCAAACGTAGCGAACCACTTGGGATGACCTATGGCAGAGGTGTTGGTTATCCAATAAATGGTTCCCGGGGCGGCGGTACCCATTCCCGCCTCCCAAATGAATAAGACTTTTATTTTGAGTCTGTAGACATTTTAACGCAAAACGCAATACAACAGCGACATATGACGGAGATGACAGCTGAAGTGGTCTATGGTTAAAAAAGCTAAGATAATTTTCTGAAAAATTGAGTTGCACCGTGAGAGAAGTTTGGGTGGCAACCATAGCAACCCGCAGTTGTCAACCAAACTTCTCGCACGGCGCAAATCGATTTAACGATTTCAGCAATTATCTCAGCATGCCTAACCATAGACGAATAACACTTCAGCTGGCATCTCAGTCATCTGTCGCTGTCATATTGGCGAATAATTTAAAAAAAATCGAAAATAGACAACAAAACTGGCGCAACCATGGCAACCAGGCAACCTGCCGACGGCCCGCTGTGGCAGCTAGCAGTAGTTGCCGTTGACAATGGGTTTTGGGAAGTTGTGTAGTGTGCCGACCATCACATTAAAACACACAGGATACCGAGTTGAGTTGTAAATTGTTTTTTTTTTTTTCAGCTGTGCCGTGTGCCGTGAGCGAATGCACTTACTTAGGAAGGATCATTATTCAGTAATTTTTACATAAAATATGTGTTTGAATTTCGACTTATAATTTTAAATATCGGAGAATAAGGTCATTTCTATTTTTATTAAGCCTTTGGGCTAGCGACACCTATTCTCGATTTAAGAAAGCAATAACTAAAGTTTCAACAGAAAATATTTAAACGAGTTTGATAGTTTGGTTATCCTACAAAAGGCGGCCATATCTTATAATGAAAATGTGGGTGAACGGACAACTCAACATGGTGGTAAATCAAAACACCTTTGAAAAGTGATATAAATCCATTACAAGTGATAATTAACTAGGTTAAATAGGATACGTTAGGTTAGGTAAGGAAAATATATTAAATAATTCACAATCTTAGCGTTCATAGATGGCGCTAATTAAAATTTTTAGAATAAACCATTTTTACACATCATGTTAGTTCGTTTGTTGACGGGTGTACGTAATTTGAATATGAATAAATAATTTTGCTGTGTAAAAACTCTTTTTTTTTCAAGAAATGAATAAAATATTTATTATTGGTTTGAATCACTAATATTTTGGAGGTAATTCATTATCATCGACTATTATTAATAAATGAACAAATAAATACTCGCAACAGGTAAAAAAAACTCGTCTCCTATATTCGTATACAAGCTTCTGCCCGCGACTTCGTCTGCGCAGGATTAGTACTTATATTAGCCTATTTTCTTTTCCTAGGTCCCATCTATGTTTATAGATTCTTAGGCGCTCCGCTGACGAGGCAACTAAAACCAAACTAAAACCGGCTGGTTTCTATGTCTTGATTGGTCAATAAGCTTGTTTAACCATAGACGAAAAACAATCAGCTGACAGCTGGCAACTAGCGACGGCCGGCCGCGGCAATCAGCAGTGCGAGTCGCGAGTCACCGCTATTGACAACGGGTTTTTGAGTGATTGTGTAGTGTGCGGGCCATCACATTGTCATACAAAGACAGTTGACAGTTTTCAGTTGCCTCAGTGAGCGGATCGCCTTAACCTATTTATTTAAAATATCTATGATTCTTGATTCGATTCAAAGAATTAGGCGAGTACTTCAAATAAATTCACTAATTTTCTAAAATAGAATTTTGATTTAAATTAAAATTTTATTGTTTTGCAAAATGTCATTCTCAAATTTTGACATTTTCTATTAAACAATTATTATATTGAAAATAGTTAACTTTGTAAAGCCTATATATTATTCTGACGCATGAGCTATATTGTTGTAAAGTTTCATTAAAATCCATTCGGTAGTTTTTGCGTGAAAGAGTAACAAACATACATACATCCATTCAAACTATCGCGTTTATAATATTAAGGTCCTTACATATGAAATTGGCGTTTTGTATGCGAGGAACATAAAGTCGATTTTTATTAATATAATATATTTATTTAATCAATGTATGTACCATTGCTATCTATGCACTTTTGCCATCTCATAGGTAGTTCATCGATCCCTTTACTAAAAAAACCATTCGGACGGGAATCAATAAAATCTTTGAAGGCGGTTTGGACTGCCCCATCGGAGTTGAATTTTTTCCCTTGCAAGAAGTTATCCAAATTTCGAAAAAAAATGGTAATCTGTTGGGTCAAGGTCCGGAGAGTACGGTGGATGTCTTAGACATTCCAAATTGAAGCTCTTCTAATTTGGTAGCCGTCTGTTGTGCAGTGTGTGGTCTAGCGTTATCATGAAGCAGCAGTGGCCTAGAGCGATTAACCAGCCTCGGTTGTTTAGCAGCTAGCTTTTCCATCATGGTTTGCAGTTGCTGACAATAGACATCTGCCGTAATCGTCTGGCCAGATTTAAGAAAGCTGTAGTGAACGACACCAGCACTTGTCCACCAAATGCTCACAAGTAACTTTTTTGCAGTCAATTTTCATTGGGGCATGGTTTGGCTGTTTCGGCAGGGTTCAGCCATTGCGATGAGCGCTTCCGATTATCGTACAGGATCCACTTTTCATCACAGGTAATGATTCGATTTAAAATCTATTTATTTATTTATTCACGCCCTTAGAGCTTTTACAACAATCATAATACAAAAATAATAGAAAAATAAACAATAATATACAAATTATGTTACATCATTGTTTAGTAAACGGGAAACAGAATTTTTGAAATTTCAGAAATAAATTTTGATAAGGAATAAACGAAAATATCAACTGAATTAAATTTATTTCCAAGCCTATGTAGTCTTTGGATTGTGGAGTTAATAAAATAATTAGTTTTCGAAGGATAAACAAAGACAGCTCTGGAAGCCTCGTGTTACGATTTGGTACTCTGAATGTTATTAGTTTAGTTAAGTCAGGTGCGTCAATTGTGCCATTTACTAATTTAAATAAAAGTACCATATCGCTCTTGGTTCTTCTACAAGATAAGTCAGTTAAATTAAGTCGTTTCATTAATATATCATAATTGATCTGTTCAATGGGTATGGAGAGTTTGAAATTAATGAATCTTAAAAATTTATGTTGAACTCTCTCAATTTTTACTTGATGTGCTTTATAGTATGGGGACCAAATAGTGGAATTATATTCTAAATTACTTCTAACCAAGGCAGTGAAGAGTATTTTAAATGAATAAAGTGACGTAAAATCTTTGACTGTTCTTAAAATAAATCCCAAACATTTCATAGCCTTATTAGTAACTTCATTAATGTGTGGAACAAACGTTAATTTTTCATAAATACGATACCCAGATTCTTGATATGAGACATCTTTTTAAGAGAAATATTGTTGATACTATAATGAAACATAATAGGATTTTTGTTTCTACAGAAAGTTATGAATTGAGACTTATCAATATTTAAAAACAGTTCACTATTATTACACCAATTTTGTAAACGATCGAGATTGGATTGAAGGATATTACAATCGTTAATACAGGTAATCGTTTTGTAAATTTTTAAATCATCGGTAAACAGGAGTATGTTTACTCCATTAAAACTTTTACAATGTCATTGATAAATATTAAAAATAACACAGGACCCAAATGAGAACCTTGTGGAACTCCGCTGGAATCCACAAATTGCTTAGAAGTGCAATCTAAAATTTTTACACAAATTTTTCTAGATGACAAGTAACTTTTGAACCAGTTTAACATGCTTCCAGAAACACCAAGAACTTTTAGTTTATGAATTAAAATACTGTGAGATACCTTATCGAATGCCTTGCTAAAGTCTGTGTACACTGAATCAGTTTGAGGTCGTTGATTCAATGTTTCAATTATATGATGTTGATAAATCATAAGGTTTGTTAGAGTTGATCTTCCCGAAATGAATCCATGTTGAAATGGTGTAATAACTTTAATTAATTCCTTATTAAGTTTCGTTAATAAAATAGATTCAAACAATTTAGGAATTGCAGATTGTATACATATAGGTCTATAATTTGAGACGTCAGTTTTATCACCTTTTTAAATATATGCGTTAAAAAGCTATTCTTCCATTGATCAGGAAAAATTCCAGATTTTAAAGAGAGGTTAAAAATTTTCATTAGTGGAATTGTTAATATAGATATACATTTTAATAAAAATATTGGAGGAACATTATCCCTTCATTATTGTGCCGGTTAAGTAATGCAACGCAGCAGTCAACGCGCGTTTGTTGATTTGCTTGAATTTCCATGAGGTACCCACCTTTCAAGCTTTTTCACCTTCCCAATTTGCTTTTTTTTTTTTTAGATTAACTTCACACAGGAAGCTCTGAGTAAAATAATTTCCCTCAGGGCCTATGTCATCTTTGAAGATGCTGTGAGGAGGGTCTTTTTGAGGAGAGGAAGGAGTGAACGTGGGTCTTGAAGAAACCCATGTCATAGGAAGGAGGAAACACAGAGGCCGGAAAATCGTTCCACAGCCGAGATGTTGAACACAAGAACGAGTTAAAAAATAGTTATTAAAACAGTTTTATCACTAACACCGCAGCCTGCAGCTAACTCGGACGTGGTTTGCGATGGATCCGCTTCCACAATAGCCTTCAATTCTTCATTATCAACTTTGGTATCCGGCCGTCCACGGCGCTTGTTCTGCATGTCGAAATTTCCAGAACGAAAGTATTGGAACCAAAAAAGCACTGTGTTTTCTTATGCGGCATCGTCGCCATACACATCATTAATCCTTCGAGCCGTTTCTGCCGTACTGGTGCCACGGTGGAACTCGTACTCGTAAATAACGCGATATTTCAAGTTTTCCATTTTGTAAACTAAGTGACGCGAAGAAAAAAAACTATTAGAGAAAAAACAAATGAATCATAATTTTCGAAACACAAATACATGAGTAAATAGCTGTATAAATTTGAATTTGGAATTTCTAACCAAAGAGAAGATATTTGAGATCAAAGTTGCCAGTATGGCAAAACGCCAATTTCATATGTAAGGACCTAATATTAGTAAGAAGTAAGATTTTATATGGCCATCTATTTGTAGGTTCAAGTACAGAATAGTAAACTCAGACTTTTTAAATAAATAAATCGCGTTTAATTAATCGAAAATTTACATTATTGTGTGGATAATCTATGAGGAGAATAGTGAAATACCCCTTAACCTTAATAATACCTACATTGGTACGTCACGAATACCTAAACGGCACTAAACGTAGTGAACATGGTAGGGATGTTGGTTATCCAATAAATGGTTCCCGGGATTAAAATTCTATCTATACATGGGTAATTGTAAGAGATAGAATTGAAAGAGGCGGAATTGAAAGAGGCGGAATTGAAACAGGCAGAATTGAAAGAGGGGGAATTGAAAGAGGCGGAATTGAAAGAGGCGGAATTGAAACAGGCAGAATTGAAAGAGGGGGAATTGAAAGAGGCGGAATTGGGCGCGAAATTGAATAATCTGAAAGTATGTTGCCTGTTGAATGCTGATGATGCAGTGCTGATTTCTATCAGCACAGAAGATTTGCAGCCACTCGTATCGAGGATGAACGGAAGTATGTATGAAGAATGAGTTAATGTTGATTTTTTTTAAAATTAGCTCCACACAGTAGGCCCAGAGGAAAATAATTTCCCTCAGGGCCTATGTCATCTTTGGGAATGCTGTGTGGATGGTATTTTTAAGGAAAGGAAGGACAGGAAATTCTGGGAAGGAAAACGGGATGAGGGTTGGGAAGAAAACTGGGGTTCAGTGTGTCCAGATCATCCGCCGCCAAGACAAACCTCACCCTATAAACCCGGGCACCCCTGCTAAGTCACCAAACGTAGCGAACCACGAATGTAAGTAGGTAAGTCTAAAGTCATGGTGTTTGAAAGAAAGAGTACGAAAACAGTGTGCAATATAGCTGTAAATGATGAATACTTGGAGCAGGTGGATGAATTTGTGTATTTGGGAAGTATGTTTACGGGATATGGGAAGGCTGGTTGGGATATTGAAAGAAGGGTAAATGCAAGTAATTAATGGAGGACTGAACGCCATTGGCGCCAACAAAAAGCTGTCCAAAGAAGCGAAGCTAGCAGTCCACAGTGGAGTGCTGGTACCTACCCTGATGTATGGCAGTGAAACATGGAACTGGCAGAGAAAGGATGAAAGTAGACTAAATGCTGTAGAAATGAGATCCTTGAGGCGTTTTTGTGGTAAAACTATGTATGATCGTGTGAGGATTGTGTATAACTGAAAATAATGTAATATGTGAGCGTAATAAGTAATAAGTAAGATTAAGAAAGGGACGCTTAGATCGTTTGGACATGTAGAGCGAATGAATGAAGAAAGGAGTGAAAAGGAAATATTTTACGCAAATGTGAATGGTCGAAGAAGTCGAGGACCCCCGAGGAAGACATGGCACGATCGAGTGAATCAGATACTTGAGTCAAGAGTCAGAATAATAGTAGAGTGCATATGAAAAGATCTATGAATGTGAAAGAGGTAAGGAGTGTATGCCAAGACGAGTTGTTTGGCGCTCTGTCAAACGGCAAATGTAATGGTTAGTTAGTTAGTCTGATTCCCGGGGCGGCGGTACCCATACTGCCTTCCAAATTGAGTACTTACCACTAAAATAAGTTTATTGCGTCACATAAATTATATTCAGTCACAATAGATATAAATAAACTTATTCAAGTCATATATTTTGCAATCTTACAAATAAATTATAGAAAATTGCGATGATTTTTATTTGTTTAATACCTGCATTAAAAATTTAGAATCAGCTAACCATTGTAATAAATTTATTGCTCTGCTATAAATAAATTGTATTCAAACATTAAATCGTGCCACAAAACACAAAAACAATCTACGTTTTAGAAAAAAATAGCTATGATGGTTTTATGCAGATTGTTCCAACGAAAACCGATAAATTCGTAAAATTAGTTAAGCCCTTAAAATGTTCGATAAAATGAGACGACAAAAATGTTCTATAATAAAATATTTTTACCAACGACATATACAAATCGAAACACCCGTCACATTTGATGTTGGACTGAGAACGGGTCGTTCTTCGACTCATTTTTGTGTAAGTCGGTTCGTATGTGGTACGTGCTACCGGCATCTGTTTTTCCTCTTATATAATTTATAATCGGGGCGTCTTCAAGACCCGCATTAAAAAAAGCCGTTCCTACAGTCCCTACCTTAACCCGCCTCACAACGCTGCCCAATCGGCTTGCGACATAATTCCTGTAAGGTGTGACAAAAATAAATAAAAACTTTTCGATTTACGAAATTGGTATTCCCCGAATTATGCATTTTTTGATTGCCGACATACCTATGTGCCATGCAAATAAATTAACCAAGAGAAATATGGTCTTAAATTTTAACCACCAGAGGGAGATTGACAAAAGTTTAGAAAAATAATCTATGCGTAGCGTTGGTGATAGCCGAGAGCGGGGTCTTTAGTAAGTACTGCTGGGAGGGGTTAAGATATCCTTTAAATATTATCTAATAACTACAAAAATCCTTTTTCTTGAGGACAGGATTGTTGGAAACCGATATATCTTTATTTCGTATTTTAAATATATCGCAAGTACCACTCACCCAGTACATCGTCAACGAAACTTGCAACAGTTCCTAACATAGCGGTCGGTGAAAAATGACATTACGTGTTTTTAAATTTAAAAAATAACCATTAAAATACAATTTTTTCGAAATTCCGGTAACTGAATTGATTAGTACTAGTTAATATCAAACTACTACAACTTTTTAAATTAATTTTTTTCGTCTATATTAAGCGTGTCCCGGTTTTGTAAATATTTTCCCTTATGTTTCGCACAATCAAGGACTGGGTGACATCACAAACTCTCCCGTACGGTATTATACTCTTGCCGGCGTTTTCGCGGAATTTAATAATATTCAAACTTGTAGAATTAATTTAATTGTGAAAACGTACATAAAAAATACTGGTATTTAAGTTTGCATGTCATCTATATGAACATATTTTTTAAGTCAAAATATTTTTCACTCAACTTCCCTATTCAGGTTGTCATACCGAAATGGAGATAGATCTTCTTGAGAAAATCACTTTCAACTACTTCGAAGAAAGATTTAAAATGTTTTCATAAGAGACCGCATGTTGTTACTTGTTATAATAACCCACAAGGCCTTGAGCGCTTTCAGGAAACTAGGTAGGTAAGTATTAACACATAAGTGAAACTTTTAACGAGACCCTAAAATTCAAGGAAAATCCAGTGCGAACTTTAAACTTTGCGTCCACAAATTTGAAGTTTTTTTTTTTTTTAAATTTTAATATCAGTTGGTTTGGTCCCATGGAGCCCGACAAAACGGCTTTTAGTTCGCATTAAATGTAAATGATTTTTCAGAAATGTTTCTTTTGGGTGAATTATAAATTTTAGGACTACATAGAACAAATAATTTAAATAGACATTCCGTTTTCTTTTGAAATTATTATTTTAATAATAAGTAATTTTATTCAATTATGTGCCCCTACGTCTGTCTCGAAAGAGGATTACCCTAGTGAGAAAAAAAGCCTAGTGAGCATTGAAAAAAACTCGCATGTAATTATAATATATAGATTAAATAATAAAAATAAAATAAATAAAAAATTGTCTCATTTAGGAAAATGTTCGAGTCATTACTTAACATTTGTAATCATTTTCATATTTATTTTATAATGTAAGTAGGTGTTAACCATAGTAGTATTATTAACTAACCGATATTGGGTTTTACCAATAATATTATTTATCCTTGAGAGCGTATTACCAGAGAATACCAGAAATTAGTCCTTTTTAAATCAAATTCTAGGCGTATTGATTTTTATTTTATCTGGTACACACAGTTTTAAATTTTTGAAAAAATAAATTTATTTTTAATACTAATAATTTAATACTAATACCGTTGTTATACAGTTATACTAATACGGTTATATCTTTGGTCGTTGGCAGATTTGTTCAATTTTAAAACGATAGATTCTATTAAACAACAGAAATTTCAAATCATATATTCATACAATAAAATATATCAATACATTATCTTATTATCTAGTCAACACAGTTTCCAGAATTTAAATATTAGTTGAATTAAATTCATTAAAAAATAAATCCGAGAACGTGTTGTGCGACGAAAATGCCTCAGTTTTTCTATTTATTTAAGGTCTTACAAGCAAAAATATTAAAAAAATTTTATGCATACTTATTTTGTTTAGACATTATTGAACATTCATAAATACTGATGATCAAAAAATACTTACAAGAGGTACACGATATTTAATAATATATCATCGTGCGTTTTGAGCATTTTTATTGCTTACTTGAATGGATATTAAAGCAAGTTTTGAATGAAATAAATCGATATAAAATTTTTTATAAAAAAAAATTGATACGGGGAATAATCAATATTTCTCATTGTAACCTCCCTGTACAGTTGCAAGCATTTTCAAACTTTTATTCTCAGTCGCTGGTCAATAACTCTTAAAATTCATTATATTTAAATTTATATTACTCTATAATTGAATGGAATACTTAAATTCCTGTAAATGCTTACTTGAATGGATAAAGTTTTGAATGAAATAAATCGATATAAAAATTTTAATAAAAAAAAAATTGATACGGGGAATAATCAATATTTCTCATTGTAACCTCCCTGTACAGTTGCAAGCATTTTTAAACTTTTATTCTCAGTCGCTGGTCAATCACTCTTAAAATTCATTATATTTAAATTTATATTACTCTATAGTTGAATGGAATACTTGAATTCCTGTAAATGCATATTCTTACGACTATGTCATTAGTGTCAATTATTTTTACTACAGGTGGAAGCATTTCCAACGTTATCTCATTTTGTACGATCAGATTTTACTTAATGGTTGCATATTATTTAAAGAGTGTAAAAACATTTTATTTTATTTAGTTAGAGACAGCATTTTGGTCCATGTAAACGAATACTGCGTAACGAAATAGAATAGTTTTATATCATTGAAGAAGAAGATAACAAAAATAATAAAAAATAAATAAATATGAAAATGAACAAGACACAGAAAAATAATAAAAGATAATGGTCGCAAATGGGATACGAACCCAGAACCTTACGTCTTACCGGGACATACACCTCTACCAACTGCGATCTATTATGAGACTGTCGTATTTGTCAACTTCATATGTTTTTTTTTCTCCATATTAGTGGCAGCTACCTTTATTATTGGAAACGAGTATTCAAAGAATGTATTTGTTACCAAGATAGTGTCTCGGATAAATATATCCGGTTTTATTTTTATGGAACACCTATTGACTTTTTATATAAGTCTAAATGAATATTCATTTTTTTTTATAAGAAAAACTCCTTTTTCAACTTTTGAAGGTTATTCCCATCAATGTAATAAATCTATCATTGAAGAAGAAGATAAAAATAATAATCTAATTTTTTTAAATATGAAAATGAACAAGACACAGAAAAATAATAAAAGATAATGGTCGCAACTGGGACTCGAACGTCTTGTTCATTTTCATATTTTAAAAAATTAGATTATTATTGTTATCTTCTTCTTCAATGATATATTACATTGATGGGAATAACCTTCAAAAGTTAAAAGGAGAATAGTTTTAAATTAATATCCACCACCATATTTGAATATTTGAAAAAAATGTAGTAAATTAAAAATAAAACACATGTTTTCTTTAAATAATGTCGTACGAGAACATTATCTACTTTATGATTCACTTGAGCTAACTACAGTCAATAATACTTCGTGGAAAACAGTTGCCAATAGTTTAAAATTGTTATTCCCTTAACAAAACCTGTCGCTATTTATTTTCAAAGGACGTATTGTTAATAATAATATTGAATCTCATTATATCAGGTTTGTGTAATTGATTGATGATGCTTAATGGTAGTAACTTCACAATATTGTTCATATTGTAAGCGGTTAAAGTGTTGTTCCGTCTTTACACCAACAGTATTTTACTGAGATCTTGAGGGGGCAGTTTTCCCGTGCACATGCTATTTTTTTCAGGTTTTTCCATGCTTAATAGAGTTTCACAAGAGGCTTAAGTTATTTTAAAACGATTTTCATACTATACTACTAAATGCTTCATTCTCCTCAAATAAAATGCCTGCTGCATGAAAAATACATTCAACGTGATGAAATAGGTTCTTAAATATCTAGTTACAAAATCGGACAAATCAGGGAAATCCCATAAATTTTATGGATACGTAAACCTAAGCATTTCTCTTTTATAGATTACTAGCTGATACCCGGCATGCTTTGCAATGCCAATTAAATAAATAAATTGTTTCTCCCTTCGTGTCATTTCCCATTCGTCCCCGTTCCCCTTCCGACTCCTCTTCCTCTTCCTCTCCCGCGTTTCCTTTTCACCTTCCTGCGTTCCCCCTCCCCACTCCCGCTCTCCCCCTTCTCGCGAACCTTCCCCCTCTTTTTACTCCAATTGAAGGATATATCGTCCATATAAATCAATAAATACGGCAAAGTTGTATCCAACAAACTTACAATGACAATTAAAAATAAAACCACATAAATTTCTTAGGGGGTTTAGATACTAGCAGTGGTTAGAAAACTCGGCCAACTTATCCAAAATATAGCCACTATTCAAACGTTAGAGTACCGAATTATAAACTCCAACTTAATAAATAAATAAACCGTAAATCGTAAATCGAAAATATTCGTCGTTATCGATCGAGTGTGCTGGGGGGGCCTGATATTGTGTTCACCTCATTTTGAATATTATTATAAATTATCTGATATTACTAATTAATGGCGTCCTTAAATATGTATTACCAGAATGTACGAGGTTTGCCAACAAAAACACATGACTTCTTAAGATACATTATAAATAATGACTTTAATATTATATGTATTACAGAAACATGGCTCCTCGATAATATCAGTAATCAAGAAATTTTCGATGACAGATATAATGTTTTAAGAAAAGATAGAAATTATAATCTCACTGGCCTGAGAGGGGGAGTTCTTATTGCCGTTCAATCCAAGTATAATGTCATTCACCAGAGAGCTTGGTACTAGGAACTGAAGACATATGGGTAAGCATTATTTCAACTTTAACAAACGCCAATTTCATATGTAAGGACCTAATGAATAAATGCATAAGCTCAACTGATGATTGCAATAAATAACCAGAAGATATTAATAGAATTAATGAATATTGCATAAAAAACCTATTATTTCTAATTCTGGGTCCTATCCTATCGTTACGAAGCTTCGCGTAAACGTACCTATTCTTTTTTTCAAAAATAATACGTTTACGCGAAGCGTCGTGACGATAGGCGCAGATGCGGCCCCAGCATAAACATAGATAAACATAATGCGAAAACATTCTCACGTAAATGTCACCCAATCATCCATACTAACCATCTGAACCATGTTCCTCTCCAACGAGAAGAATAACTCAGAGACCTTTGAGTATTAGGTACTTGTCTCTAAATTACTTTTTAATAGAAATTTTACGTTTTCTAAATAGCTTTTTAATAGAATACTTCGATCATATTGAAAACATCTTAGAAAAAGCCTACAAACTAAAAGGCATCATTCTACGCATCATAAAACCATTCAATAAACCTTTTACACTTCAACTACTTTTATGCGATACGTAAGATCTCATCTCGAATTTGCATCTGTTATTTGGAATCCCCAATATCAAAATTATATTAACCGAATAGAAAACATTCAAACAAAATTCCTAAAACACCTGTCGTATCGTTTTGAAAATCATCAATGTAATCCTTATGCTCTTTACGAACGGAGAAAATATAATTACATATTATTTATAAGTGGATTATAATTATCATGACTTGTTTCACTGCAGATGCAATAAAATAAACTGCAGTAATATTCATTATTTTTTATATTTTCTGCACCATATTAACTTCATTAGTAAACTATTATGATTCTGGTGAGTAAGAATGGTCCAAACAATGTTCCCTGATGACTACCGGACTTGTTTTATGATTGCATTGTGATATAACTATGTAGTATGGTGTTGTATTTCATAAGGATTATATAAGAAATATTAATTATTGATAATATTCCGTAAATATCATTCAATCAATTCATTAAAACGTTGTTACTCACTTATTGTTAACTATCAATAGGTACTTCAATTATTTTTCAATATAATCGGTGACAATGAACAACATGACTTAAGAAAAATTCTATGTCCAGAACCCACCGAGCCGCTCCCACCTAGTAAATACAAAATTAAGCCCTGAAAAGGGTATAAACAATTGCGTTTTTAATAAATTATAGAAAACTGCGTCCTGCCGTCAAAAGAGGTAATCCTTTGATGGGAATGCCTGAACACTATTTTGTACATTTGATAATTAAATTTAATTATCTATTTGTTAGTTGGGAGTGGCTCAATGCATCGCGCGGGCTTCGTCTGGACGTAAACAACTTATTTCTAACATAGAAGCATTTACATCATTTGTTACACGTAAACCTTTCCACAACTTTCACTTACTAGACTGCCTGAGCATCATAAAACCTTACAGAATGGATAGGCACAAAACAAATTAATGATCCTTTCGAATTTCCAAGACGACACAAGTCAAAGATTAAAGGCGCTTCGACCCATTAAGTATGTGAAAGGAAAAGAAAGATGAATCCGAAAAATGACAAAATATATTGAGTACCTACATGGGTATGGCAAATTACCTCATTCAAACTTGCTAAACTAATTATGTAGTTTGTCAGCAGGTACATATTGACAACATTTTATGTAATAACATGAAAAAAAAACAAAGAGTACGTCGACCGTCCCGAAGAACAATTGAAAACCGTTTTGTTGGCGTATTTCGTTGATTTAAAAGTCTCTATTTAAAAAAATTTGAATGAAAAGAAATGAAATGCAATGTATCAAAACAATACCATATTTTTAAACTCAAAAACAGTAAAAAAGCAGAAACAAAACTTTAAACGGTTCTACTGCAAAACTACAAAATCGCACATCCGACACTGTTCTTCGGGACCGTCGATATGTATTTGGATGGTGATTTCGGACCTCAGGTGATGAGGAGGAAATGAGTAGGGCCTCCATTAAAAGAGGAAATATCGGTGAGTCAAAACCTCCGCGTGCTGCAGGTCGGAATAATAAATACTCGATGATAATTGTGATGATGATGATGTATTTACAAATGACTATTTACAATTGTAGAGTATTTACAAACGTAGTAAGATTATCCCGCGCGAACTGTAGATATTAGAGTTGATGGGGAGAAGTCGATATGCCTCCAAACATACTCGTCTGTTTAGGAACAAGCGCGAAAGGAAAACAGAGATTATTACAAATGTTTTTTACAAATTTGTTGATATTTTCGTACGAAATATCAACAAATTTGTAAAATTACATATACGAATTATTATTACATGTTCCCGCCAATAAACATTTAAACCCTGTTAATTTGTTCGTAAGAACTTCAGTCCCGTTTTTACGAATAAAATGATCGTATTTTAAAATAACATTTTTCTCCGTGAATGGAAGAATTATTTATGATAATAAATGATTTTTTAAAATTATTAATTGGAACATTTATCTATCGCCAGTAGCCAGAAATATTAATGTAATGCCAAATTGGTTCCAGAGTGACGGAATAAATTGTCCAATTCAAATCGGTATTCCATTCTCAATTCCTGATCAATGCCTATAAAATTTTCTAATTGTAACAATATACAGTCTGACTCGAAATCTGTGTTTTACTCTTATGTAGCATCTGCAATCTTATTACTAAAACCGTAAGGACCTCTTTCTCATCAGAACTCATCTTGGAATTTTTTGACGTCCACGTAGTTATTTATGTAGACGTCAAACGTACATTGTGCGATGTGTAGATACGTCTTCACCACTGACCACTAAACAAAATGTGTGTGTGACCACGCGCCCCAATGGTTTAACAAGCGAGGAGACGGATTGTGGACGAATGCAAATAATAAGGTAGCCATCGTTGTTTCTGATAAAGTCTGTGGAAACGGTCGCAAGAGACCGTCCTTTATAGTTTACGCTAATAATATTATTGAAGGTATAAATAACAGGGTTAATTGACAAATTGGTTGCTGCGTTTGTTTTGTCAATAGGTTTAAGGGGATACCCGGCGGTGATTTTTCCATACAAACGTATTCCCTATTTATCTCTCTGGATTTTAACCCTAGAGAAAATATTGTTTTTACATAAAATAAATATCAACTACTAGCGTGTCGATACTTTTTGTTTTTTTTTTGATAAGTTACTTTTTATAGAAGTTATGACCTTACAAAAATCAATAAAATTGACTGGTTTAAACGCCGTCAAAAGATGTTCAGTATACAAACTAAACAAGTTGGTAAAAAAAATGAAAATCAGTTCACTTTTGGAGGAGAAAAGTGGAGAATACAAAACCTCGATTTTAGTTAGGTATTAGTAGCCCGAGGTGCATTGTCCCTTTCGCTCAAAATCCGGTAGAGTAAGAGCAACAGCGACAGCGACAGCAACAATTTAGTAAAATATATTTTTCAAAATTTTCCACCACCGGGTTTCATCTTAATAGTGGGCGGGTTTGCCTATAAAGTATGTTATTTATTTTTTAAGAAATACAAGCATCCCCGGGTTACGAATAACCCGAAAATAATTTAATATCTCCTGCTACCACCACAGCAAGCGGAAAATGTTGCTTGCGTCGTAATGAAGGACTTTGCCAGCCGAGGAATTGAACTCACAACGCCTGGTTGGGACCCAAAAGCGATACAAATTCAACCACTGACCGGTCGTTAGATACTGAAGTTAGGTACAGTCATCGTTATTGTTTAAAATTCTACATAGAAACGTTAAATCAGCCACTGTTCGCCCTATTTGCAAGATGAAAATTGCAAGTTCTGGTTGAAGATATATGATGTATTATAAATTTGATTTGATTTCGTACTATAATGGACGTACTTGACTAACATTCTTGTCATTATTTGGAGTAAAAAATGTAAAGAAATTTTGGTCTCTAGTGACCTTTTTTATGTCTTTTTTCTACAAAAATATTTTTTTTCAAAATCTAATAATAAAACACTTTGATATGTCGTCACTGGTCACTCAACCGTGGTCACGCGGCTGTCAGCTGTCAAGGTGACAGATCCCGTACAAAGAAACGATATTCGCGCAACCTTGGAATCATGGTTAAACATTGAGGAATGAGGAACAAATTACAAAGATGTCACAGTGGTGCTAATAGATTCTTCGACTGTTGTAAAATGTAAGATATTTTAATATACCAGTGAAATTACGCAAGATGATTACGGACA
The DNA here is from genome assembly GCA_951813805.1 of Limnephilus auricula. Lineage (NCBI taxonomy): Eukaryota > Metazoa > Arthropoda > Insecta > Trichoptera > Limnephilidae > Limnephilus > Limnephilus auricula. The sequence goes on from OX638390.1 coordinate 30,084,031, forward strand.
GTATTGTTCTCTCAATATACTCTGTGGAGACACAATGTATTTTTTTTACGTTACCTCCACACAGGATAAAAATTCCCTCAGGGCCTATGTCATCTTTGGGGATTCTGTGTCGTTAATCTTTTTATGGAAAGAAAGGGGAGGAAGTTCTAAGAAGGAAAAAGGTATGAAGGTGGGTAGGAATCAGGGGGTCAATATGTCCCCGGGTGATTGACTTATGAATATATCCCTTCTATTGCAATACAAGGCTATGGGTCGAGATAGTCCAGCTAGAGATGTCAACCATCTCTCCCGATCAGGCCAGCGATGAAGTAGGTGGGCAAACGCATTTGCTACCAAGACCTAGACAAACCTTACCCCATGAACCCGGATACCCTTGGTAAGTCACCAAACCTAGCAAACCAATTAATTGTGTCAATAGAATCATAAATCAAAGAAATTACTATAAGGAGAGGAAGATTATAGCATCGTATGACAGTACCATATAATCTGCGTGGGTTACCTCCTAAAACGCTTGCTTATAGCGTGGCCTGACACAAGCTTAAACACAATTCAAAATGATTATAGCAGTGTTTTATTATTTTTATTAATTAAAACTTTTAAATACGCACATTTCTACAAATCACTATTATGTGGCATAGCCTTACGCGAACCCCTTCAATTAATTATAGAAAAAATGTGGTTTGTTGTTTTCCTGTCGGTTTACGGCTTTCAAAGAGGATCCGCAAACGTAGCCTCTGGGCCCCTTCACGGCTTAAATCGCTCTGTTCATAACCCCGATATACGTCACCCTCTATGTAAATATTTCTAGATTCTTCTGGCTGTTCCTTTACTGGAAACTCTGGCTTGGAAGCTCTGGCGATGCCCCTGACTTAGGGTATAATTATCTTAATATCATTTGGGAAAAACCCGAGTAAACGAATCATGTTGTTGTACCCAATTTAAGTGTACCTTCCTAAGAATTGTTAGCTGAGAAATTAGCGTCTGCATAAATTCGTAATCAATATTAACAAATCGCGCACGTGGGCATGGCTTAAGACAATACCAATGTATTTGATCTATATTCTAGATACATACAAAAGACGTTACAATAATTTATAAAAAATAATTATAAGATTATTTCTAAACCAAAAGCTTAAACCAAGATCCGAAAGATAACTTAATAAAACCATTTTTAATTATAATAAATCTGTACCTTAAGGGGATACCCGGCGGTGATTTTTCCATACAAACGTAAACCCCTATTTATCTCTCTGGATTTTAACCCTAGAGAAAATATGGTTTTTACATAAAATAGATATCAACTACTAGGGTGTCGGTACATTTTGTTTTTTTGATAAGTTACTTTTTATAGAAGTTATGACCTTCCAAAAATCAATACAATTGACTAGACAATGTTTTTTTTTTAAATCAAAACGTACAGACATAGAATAGTTTTTTCTTATGTAGTTGGAAAAAAAAAATTAAAATCAGTCCACTTTTGGAGGATAAAAGTGGGGAATACAAAACCTCGATTTTAGTTAGGTATTAATAGCCCGAGGTGCATTGTCCCTTTCGCTCAATATCCGGTGGAGTAAGAGCAACAGTGACAGCAAGAATTTAGTAAAATCTGTTTTTAAAATTTCTCGTTTGTGAACTGTATGTTAGAAGGTCTATAACTTTTTTACTTACTGCAATAACTAAAATCAGTGAACGGTTTATTTCGTAATTTCATTCGTTTTTGGCCATAGTTAAGACAAATGTGTCAATTTATTAATATATTTTGGTTTATTCTCTAAAGTAAATTGGACTTCAGTGGTTTTGTAATTAGTTAAAGAAGTTAATATAAGATTATGTATTTCATTGTTTCATCTAATAATGTAATGAAATACAGAGAATTTTTCTGCATATTCAACTCAAAACTGCCCAAAAGTGGACTTCCGTGGTTTATCCTTTAGGGTACAGAGTAATTCTTAAAATTACAGTAAAAAATTCTAATCCTGCACAGAGAAAAATGTTATTCTAAAATACCATCATTTTATTCGTGAAACTGGACTGAAGTTCTTACGAACAAATTAACAGGGTTTCAATGTTTATTGGCGGGAAAATGTAAGATAATTTGTTGATATACGTACGAAATTACGTATACCAACAAATTATTCTTACATGTTCCTGCCAATAAACATTGAAGAATAATTTGTTGGTATACGTAATTTCGTACGTATAACAACAAATTATCTTACATTTTCCCGCCAAGAAACATTGAAACCCTGTTAATTTGTTCGTAAAAACTTCAGTTTTACAAATAAAATGTTTTACAAATAAAATGATCATATTTATAATAACATTTTTCTCCGTGTGAAAGAATCATAGTATATTATATTATTTAAGAACGACTGTAAGAAATATTGGTATCTTTCAGACACGTGGGACACTGTTAATATGTACATTTTATTATTAAAAAAAAAACACTTTGCATCGGTTATATAACAATGATAAATAATCATTTAAGTAACCGGAAATGGAAAACATTGCATTGTAATAGCTTTTGATTATTTGACGTCGTTTCTTCACGCAACATTGTAATATTAAAATTAGTTTTTTAGTCTAGTTTTTAATTTTTTAAAAATTAAATTCAAACTAAGAACGTACATATTTTAGGATAGTAGGTTCATAGTTTAGGTTAAATATGAGAAGAAAAAACTAACCTTAAAACTTTCACGTCAATATGAATGGCCGTCAAGGGACACACTCAATTTGAATTTTAACGAAATGTCTGTTAAAATGCCTTATTTTCCATTTCCCCTAACTAAAATAGTTTTCTCATTGATATTTAGTACATTAAAAAATAAAAATACATAATTTTCTTATCATGTTTTGTTCTTTGCTTTTTTTCTCTCATTTTCTTTCCCCTTTACTTGTAATCATCCATATTTGTTTTTCCTTATTTTTTTTTTTTTTTGTTTTCTCTTAAGTTTTGTTTTACTTAACCTGTCTTTTTTTAATGCTGAACTCAAATTACCTAAGTAAAATTTTACCTATTATCTTACATTTATGAAGTTCATCCCGTCCTAAAAAGAGTTTTGTAACCCATCGATTGCCCTAGCAAGAAATAAAAACAAAAATAACAATACCTAAGGCTGCATATACACACTGCGTATACCTATACACACATAAGCCGAATCTGTAAGCAGAACCACGAATTATGGGAAAGGAGAGAACAAACTGAAAGGGCGCGAAACACCGTTTGTGGTTGTTTCGTTCGTTTCCCATAATTCGTTGTTCGGCACGCGTCTCGGTTCGAAAATTTATACGTAGCATAACTGAATCAAATTTGTTTTACACTAACACTATAAGGTTCCGAAAAAAGATTTAACGATAATATGTATATGGTATATACGTTCTCCCCGTCGAAAATACATCTACAAATCGAACAACACATTAAAAAATATAACGTTTTTCATGATCTTGGTACGTTACTGTGTAAGCAATAAAATACACATTTCATTTTTTTTAAATATTTTACACGGTGTCTGGAAACTCGTAGTTCAAACGGGAAACGGATGAATCTAAATTAAAATTTTAGTGAACTTTGTGGTGTATCTTTTTTTTGTTTAAGCTATCGTTTTCGAGTATCTAAATCGAGTCCGAAGTTGAAATTCAACATTGAAATAAATCGGCCTCTAGGGTGATAAAATCAGCCGTTGTGTCTTTTGTATAATGTGTTTTAAAATTTTAAAATGCTTGAAAAACAAGTGTTTTTTTAATCGTTTACGTGATAATAGATTCACCAGTGTCCCGCTTAAACAACGAGTTTTCGAACACCGTGTACAATTTTTTTACAATTAACCTGGATCGGGTGATAAAAGAGAAATGATTATTTATCATTAAGCTCCGTCCAGACAGTTTGAATTTATTCACTATGGTGTATTTTATAATATTATTATTTTCCCGTTAAATTGTCTCTCAGCATATAAATCAATATATAATTATGTGTTTGTCAATTCCGTACACAGTCGTTATGTGGTATTAGATTAATATTGCACAGAAAGACACGAGTCACTTTAACATGAAACTCATCTCAGAATCACAAGTTACCACGAAATTATACTTATATCTATAATCACGTTACAATAAATAAATATTTATATAGCCATAGGTCACTACAAGTGGTTCGCTACGTTTTGTGATTTAGCAGAGGTTCATGGTTTGAGGTTTATCTAGATCTTGAGGGGCGAATGCATTTATAGACCTACTGCGTGGGAGAGGCTGGTTGAGGGAGACCTAGACCTCTCCAGCCGAACTCTTTCGATCCATCCGCTTGACCGCAGTTACACCGGGATGAATTCATAAGCCTGTCACTCCCGGACACATTGACCCACAGATTACTATCCAAACCCCATACTTTTTTCCTACCCAAAGCTTTCTCTCCTTCCTTTCCCAATAAACCTTCCGCACAGCATCCCCGAAGATGACAAAGGCTCTGAGGGATTTTTTTTCCTCAGGGCCTCCTGTGTGGAGCTAATGTACAAAATATATATGTCAATTTAACTGTTAAGGAATAATATTAAAAGCCGTATTGTTAATTTAATATTTTTTCCATGTACCTTTTGCTTTCCCATCTCCTTCCTTCCCTTCTCCCGGAGTCCTCACAAAAAACCCCAAATGGAGTGCCATAGTTCCACTGGCTACCGTTAGTTGAAACTCTTGTAGGTACGGAGTTCAATATATTTAAAAAAAAAAAAAATTGAAAAAAAAAATCGGAAAAAGGGTTTTGAAACATGTAGGTAGGCATCTGGGTTGTAACTACAAGTTCCCTACAAGCAATAGGGAAGTTGAGTGAGAAATATTTTAACTTATAAAAAATATTTTCATGTAGATGACATGCAAACTTAAATGCCAGTATTTTTTTTTATAATTCGTCTTGATAATGTAATTAATTCTACAAGATTGAATTTTATTAAAGCCCGCGAAAACACCCTGTAAGAGATTGGATAGTGTGTGACGTCGCGTCGTCTCACGTCATCTGGTCCCTTGTTTGCGTGAAATATAAGGGAAAATATTTACAAATCCGGGACACACCGACCGCTATGTTAGGAACTGTTGCAAGTTTCGGTGAAAAATGACAGTTGGTGTTTTTAAATTAAAAAAATAACCATGAAAAAACACTTCTTTCGAAATTCTGGTAACTGAATTGATTAGTACTGAATATCTAACTACTAAAACTTTTTAAATTTATTTTTTTCGTCCATATTAAGCGTGTCCCGGTTTTGTAAATATTTTCCCTTATATTTTACACAAGCAAGGGACCAGGTGTGCTAGCATGGTCGATCGATATGAAGTTACCGACCGATTGTCGGTAACTTCATATCGTTCCCTAGGACAACTGCAGATCGCAAACGAATAGGTGACAGTTCACAATGACTAAGTGTTCTTAATATATTCGATATCAACTGTCGTTTGTACGTTAGCGATCTGCAGTTGTCCTAGGGAACGATGAGAAGTTACCGACAATCGGTCGGTAACTTCATATCGATCGACCATGCTAGCACACCAGATGACGTCACACACTCTCCTGTACCGTGCCGGGTGTTTTCGCGGGCTTAATAAAATTCAAACTTGTAGAATTAATTTAATTATGAAAACGAACTTTAAAAAAATATATATATTAGTATTTAAGTTTGCATGGGAACATTGTAAAAATTTTTTTTTTAAATACTCAATTTCCTTTATTATATATACCTTTGAAGTAGGATACGTTTTTAGATTTTCACGGCCAAAAGCATTTTCGTTGTTTCGTCGATGACGGATCTGCCGGATCTGCCCTGATGATGGACACTGCAACGCTGTCCGAAACGTCGGCTAAAGAAGGAGGTAGCACAACACGGCATAACCCCCAAAAACAAACAACAAAAACCTGTGAAGTAATTTGTGATCAATCTGTTATTGTTACAGTCGAATAGCAATAGACTAGACTAGTAGAATGATCGTACAAATGTATGGAGTAATCCACCTCTAGTCCGTGCGTTTGTTGGAGTATAGTGAGCCGTGTGTTACATAAAAGCGTTGAGGTAGGAAATGGTATGAAATGGCTTAGCGCGGCGGCAGTTAGTGCGCGAGGAGTTAGTGAGTCTAATGCACTTGTGAAGCGGGTATATAAGAGTCCTCCCGGCCGCACTCCATAAGTGCGACAAGTTACTCTAGGAAATATCAAATGACCCAGTGTATGTGTTTTTTTTTTGAAATTATATTCGCGCACTTGAGAGTTCAAAAAATTGTTTTTAATAATAAGTAAAAGTAATTAGTTTTAATAATAAAGAGCAAAGGAAAACAGTTATGCAAAGGTGAATATAAATATTTTATTCTCTATAATATTTACGCACTTGAGAAAAATAAAAAAATAAAATTACCAATAATAATAATTATAAATGTGTGTAAATCGTTATTTTTGTATTAATAAAAAAATGTTCCCAACGTTGATAAGTAATTATTTATTTAATAACGCTCTATTGGAATTTAAGATAAATTAAATTTAAAACAACAGTGTAACATAAATAATTAAGTTTTCAAAATATAAAGCATAAAATACAATATTCTTGTTAGGTTATTATCACACTTCAAAAAACCCGTGAAATTTATATGATGTTGTGAATACTTAAGCGTTTGCATAAATTATGATTACTCGTTATTTATATTAATTAAAAAGTGCTGAACTAATTTGGCTTTGGGGGTCGAATGGTTGGTAGGTCGTGGGGGGACACATCCCGCTGGATGGTGTGTGCCTCAAAAAAATACCACAAACGACATAGCTGCATCGACAGCACTACCAACAAGTCCAACTCTCTGGCGTCCACGAGTGGTCATCATGGCCCCGCGATCCCTGGGCAATGTGATCTCCAGTCATAGCCGACAGAGAGGGGGCGAATGGCGAAACTCTGGCGCCATAAAACCGGAACCTCCCAGCTAAGGGAAGGAAAACCCCTACAGAAAAACCCTCGCCTCGAGTAAGGGGAACTAGCGTAGGGAGTGTGGCGAACCCATCGCTCAGGGAGTGGAAACACGACCTGCAATAGTCATCCCAAGCTAAGGTGTTAGCTACCGTGCTTAGGGCTGAATGGCACTGGGGAACAGTGTCACGAACGGTGCCTCCAAGACACAGGGTCGAATCTCGGAGTATTTAGACCTTACCCCAGCATTCGGGGCTCTGCTGGGGTGGACCATCTATTTCCCTAGATACTCGTGGGATCAATTATGAATAACCAAAATAATAAAATAACCAGAAACGATGAGGGGCCCTTGGGGAACCTGAGGGGAGAGGAAGGGAGAGACGAGGCCACCTCGGTGGGCTCTTCCCTCTTGGGGCCTTCAAGGAACCGAGAGGAAGTGGAACGGAGAGTGGAGACCACCGAGGTGGACTCTTCCCTTGCGGGACCCTCGGGGAACCCAAGAAAAGAGGCACCTCAAAAGAACTCAACGCAATTGGATCCTCCAGGGAATCCAGATGCGGAAAAGCAGGGACCCTCACGGGACCTGCAAACTAACTCCTGCAAAAACCCCCACCTCCAACCGGGACCCTCGAGGAACCGGGGGAGAGGGGGGGACATAAAGGAGGATCGTCCAACGGCCACTACGGAGAAAGATGCGGTGAATTCCCTCACGGATGACGTGGGGAAAATCCGCATCAATAAAAGACTCAGTGGGGCTGCGAGGAGGAAACTTAACAAGGAGAGGCAGGGTTCTGACCGGGGCCCTCTGGCACAAGGAACCGGTCAGGCAAAGCCGGGAACTTCTGGAGTTAACTGGCGACTAAAGAGATACCAGGAGCAACCAGGGACTTCTAAAGTCAGCTGGGGACAGCCAGGGACCTCGAAAGACAGTCGTGCCGGGACCCAAAAACCAGGGACAGACCAGAAGCAAACGGGGACCCTACAGGGTAACCGGGAGCGACCAGGAATGCCCAGGGAACCAAAGGCCGGGAAGAGGAGTAGGTCCTCACCGGAACCCAAAACCTCCGGGCTAACACCGGAAAATGCCCGGAAAAAGCCCCGAGGAACTCCCATCCCTGCCACCTATGCGGAAGCCGCCGATAATAAAATTAGGGTGGCTATTGTCCATAGGAACAGGGAGGAGGAGATTACAAGGGAGCAGGAGGCCCTTGTGAGTGAAGGTGCTAGCGATATCATTCTGAACATCCCAAAAGGACAGTTCAGACCTGGATTCGACGAGTGCTTCATTCAGAAGGGCGTCCTGAGAATGACCTGCTCCAACAAGGAGTCAGAGGAATGGCTGAGGGAGATGGTGCCGACCTTACGGAAATGGCAGGGCTGCGACCTGGAAGTGGTGGGGTTAGATGAACTGCCAAAGTACGTGAAGGTCAAGGCAATAATCCCTGAAAATGCTGTTGTAAGCGCCGAGAGGCTGCTGCAACAGCTGGAGAACCAGACCCCGCGGCTTCACACAAAAAAGTGGATCGTCCACGACTCGATCAGGGAGAATGATAGATACCGCCTGATCATGAGCGTGGACGAGGACAGTGTGAAGGTGCTGCGGGAAATGGGAATGACAGCGCACATCGGGATAAGGAAGGCCACCTTCACGGTGCGCGGACCCAACACCGAGGAGCGGATATAGGGTATAAAGTGTAAGGATTAGACCCCTAAAAATGGCTAAAAACTTACATTTCATCCAAATAAACTTGCATCGCAGCCCAGCAGCGGCTGCCGTGCTCAACAGGAGAGTTACCCGGGACCGTGTGGATGTCGTACTGATTCAAGAACCCTGGACGTACAGGGGGAAAGTCAGAGGACTAAACATGAACCAAGGTCTACTCTACTACAACGAGTCGGGGGACAGACCCAGGGCCTGCGTCCTCATCAGAGGGATAGCTGGCACACTGCTCCCCGAACACTGCAGCAGGGACCTGGTAGCTGTGAAGCTGCAGATCACGCTGGACCAAAGAAGCAGGGAAGTAGTGGTGGCGTCAGCATACATGCCCTACGACTCTACGGAACCACCACCCTCAAGGGAAATAACGAGACTCATCCAAGACTGCAGGGAGAAGGGTAGGGAACTGATACTCGGTATGGATGCTAACTCGCACCACACTGTGTGGGGGAGTACGGACATCAACAAACGAGGACAGGCCCTCCTGGAATACCTGATGACAGTGAACCTTGAGATTCTCAATAGAGGTAGGGAACCCACCTTTGTTATAAGCAACAGACAGGAGGTGATAGACCTAACCCTGGGAACCTTGAGAGTATCAGGTTGGAGAGTGTCGGATGAACCATCCCTGTCGGACCACCGACACATAGAATTTAAACTAGAGGGAGAGACAAGCAGAACGGGGACCGATACATATAGGAACCCAAAAGCAACCGACTGGACTCGGTATTCAGAGGAGCTAAGCATAGGAATGGCAAGATTTCCAGCTAAATACGGTTGCCCCGAAGAAATTGAGGACGCAGTAGAAATACTGAGGGACTCAATGATAAGGGCATACGAAAATAGCTGCCCTCTGAAGACAAGTACCAGTGACAAAACACCGTGGTGGTGCAGAAGACTGCAGGAGCTACGGAAACTAGTTAGGCAAGCCTTCAACAGGGCCAAAAAATCTGGAAACTGGGATGCTCACAAGCAATACCAGAAAGAGTACAAAGAATCAATCCGGAAAGCCAAAACAGGCTCCTGGGAGAAGTACTGTGGGGAGGTGGAAACCATCCCCCAGGCAGCGAGAATTCAGAAAATTCTTGCCAAAGACCCAGGGGCAGCCAAAGGCCCATTCAGGAAAGCGGATGGAAGCTTTACCAATAACTGGGAGGAGGAGCTGGAGGAACTGCTGGGAAAACACTTTCCCGGCTACAAAAAGTTAGAAGCAGGTGACACCGATCCACCACCAGCCCGAGTTACACGGGCAGGTAAGGACTGGGACACTGCGGCTAAAATAGTTACTCCCTCCAGAGTTAAATGGGCAATCGAAGGGTTCGATCCCTTTAAAAGCGCGGGAGAAGATGGAATCTTTCCGGCACTTCTACAGAGGGGCCTAGATACAATCTTACTTCCGGTGACTAAGATCCTGAGGGCGTGCTGCGCCCTCGGATACATCCCCGTATCATGGAGGAAAACGAGAGTAGTGTTCATACCAAAACCTGGGAGAACCGACTACGACAAACCAGGCGCATTCCGTCCAATTAGTCTCACCTCCTTCCTTCTGAAGACAATGGAGAGGCTAATGGATAGACACATAAGGGACGGGGCACTGAGGAAAAAACCCCTCCATGAGTTGCAATTTGCGTATCAACCAGGCAAGTCGGTCGACGCGGCACTGCACAGGTTGGTTTACAAACTGGAGCAGGCGCAGGCGACTGGAGAACTGGCGGTAGGACTCTTCCTGGATATAGAGGGAGCATTCAATTGCACCACTATTAAATCCATCGATGAAGCGGCAGAAAGACATGGACTCGACAAAACCACCAGAAGGTGGTTGAAGAACATGCTCTCAGGCCGGATACTTACGGTGACAAGGGGTGAGGTGAACATCAGAGTACTGGTGACACGAGGGTGTCCACAGGGAGGGGTCTTATCACCCTTGCTGTGGAGCCTAGTGGTGGACAACCTCATCCGGAAACTCAACAACAGGGGCCTCTATACACAAGGGTATGCGGATGACATCGCAACCATAATAAGGTGTTGGGATGCAGACACAACCAGAGGCCTCATACAATCAACACTGGCAACAGTGGAAGAATGGTGTGAAGAAACAGGGCTGTCGGTCAATCCAGACAAGACAGAACTAGTAATCTTCACACGTAAAAGGAAACTAGAGGGATGGAATAATCCAACCTTCTACGGAAAGGAGTTAGAACCCTCAGACACGGTTAAGTACCTCGGAGTCATCATAGATGCCAAATTGAGCTGGAAAAACCAGGTGGAAACTGTGGGCAGAAAGGCATGCGCACTAATGTGGGCAACTAGGCGGATCTGCGGCAGAACGTGGGGACTCAACCCTAAAATGATGCAATGGCTGTACACAGCCGTTGTGAAACCAAGGATCATGCATGCAGCCCTGGTCTGGTGGAGGAGAACAACACTGAAAACAGTGATGGTCACACTCAACCACATACAGGGACTTGCATGTAGAGGAATCACGGGAGCTATGCGAACCACTCCAATACTAGCCATGGGAGTGCTGCTAAACCTGCCCCCACTAAACTTAGAAATAGAGGGGGCGGCGATGGCGGCAGCCTACAGGTTACAGTGTAAAGGTCAATGGAGAGGTGAGCTGCCCAAAAACAGTCATACGGAGATCGGAACAAGACTGAGGGCAATTAGCCCGACAGCTGGAATGAAGCAAGACGGCAAACAAGCCGACTACTTCTTCAGACAGCAGTTCGGGGTGATCTATCCCACAAGGGAGGAATGGGACACGGTTCCAGGTCCAACCTTCAAACAGGAACTAATCTGGTTCACAGATGGGTCCAAGATGGAGGAAGGAACAGGGGCCGGGGTCTGTCTGCAGGGATCCAAGAGGGAACTCAGTATACCTCTAGGAACACACTGTACTGTGTTTCAAGCTGAGATGAAAGCCATCTTGGCCTGCGCACAGGAGAATATACGCATCGGGTACAGGAATAAGAACATAAGCATATGTTCTGATAGCCAGGCTGCCCTAATGGCACTGGGAAGTAACCGATGCGACTCTAGACTGGTGATGGAATGCAGGACTATTCTCACAGAACTCGCTAACATCAATAAAATAACCCTGATTTGGGTACCAGGACATAAAGGTATTGAGGGCAACGAGCGGGCTGACGAACTAGCAAGGAAAGGGGCGAAAGCACCACTTGTAGGATCCGAGCCGGCCGTAGGAGTAGCAGCTTGCCACACAAAACTACATATCGATAGGTGGGTCAAATCCCAGCACTGCAAAGAATGGGAGAGGGCACCCGGAATGAGACAATCCAAAGTTCTCATAAAAGGACCGGACCCTAGACGAACCAGGAAACTACTCGATATGGACAGAAACTCGCTGAGAGAACTTGTAGGACTATTAACGGGACACTGCCATCTCAGGAAACACATGCAGATATTGGGAGTGGAAAACACTAATATATGCAGAAAATGTGAAGAGGATGAAGAGACTCCAATTCACCTATGGTGCCAATGTCCTGCCCTGGTGGGAACTAGGCTCAGATACCTGGGGAGACATACAGTAGAACCAGAAGACATAGCCACATATCCAATAACAACGCTGGTGAACTTTATTAAAGGGACTGGTTTGTTATTAAAGGATTGAGGTAAAATGGGAGATAGCACAATGGGCCTATGGCCTAAGTGCTCACGGGAACTGCTTGTAAACCGTCTCCGCCTTAAAAAAAAAAAAAAAAAAAAAAAAATTTGGCTTTGTGACAAAATTCAAATCGAAAATGTCAGCAATATTATATTAATTGATTGCATTCAGTCTTATTCATTCTCTGTGATTTTGTCATGTGTTTTTAACAAAAACGGCAGTATATAAATCAGTCAAATATTATTTTTAATAGAATTGAACACGAAATTATTGTTGTAAAAAAATATATTCCATCTAGTATGCTTCTGATGTAGGTACATGTAAAGACAGCAAATTTATTGTGTCAGGGTAGTCAAATCCTCAATAAATAAAAGGAGATCAAAAAATTTTCACCTTTCAGATAATATCAATGTATTGTGTTTACTTCGTATATTTAAGAGGGTATTACCAGAGTATACCAAAAATTAGTCGTTTTTAAATCAAATTCTAGACGTATTGACCCTTTTTTACAAAAAAGCATAAGTTGATTTTGAAAGATTGTTATTTTATCTGGTACATGCAGTGTTTTAAAATTTTGAAAACCTAAGTGTATTTTTAATTTACTAAGGTTATACCGTTGGTCGTTGGCAGATTTGTTCGATTTTCAAACGATAGATTCTATTAGACAACACAAATTTCAAATCATATAATCATACAAAATAATAAGTCGATACATAATCTAGTCAACACAGTTTTGAGAATTTAATTTTTAGTTAAATTAAAATCATTAAAAAATAAATCCCTGAACGTGTTTTGTGACAAAAATACCTCAGTTTTTCTATTTATTTAAGGTCTTACAAACGAAAATATTTAAAACCAATTTTACACACTTATTTTGTTAAGACATTATTAAAAAATCATAAATATCTATGATCAAAAAATACGTACACGATATTTAATAATTTATCATCGTGCGTTTTGAGCATTTTTATTGCTTACTTGAATGTAGGTATATATTAAAGCAAATTTTGAATGAAATAAATCCATATAAAATTTTTAAATTAAAAAATTGATACGGGGAATAATCGATCTATCTCATTGGAACCTCCCTGTGAAGACTCTCTTTATTATAAAATGCTATTCAAGCAACAAATTTGTGCGATTTTATATGTAATAATTTATAATATTACCGCGATCGAGAATCGCATAGAACCGATTTTGGTAAACGTGTAAGTACCTACTCTGCTTACTTTTGTATGGATTTGATATTTGCGAAATTTTGTTTCAATCTAAATACGCATGAATTATTTAGTTTACCCAAACTAAGAACTAATAATTTGACCGGTCAGTGGTTGAGTAGGCATCGTTGGGTCCCACTCAGGCGTTCCGTGTTCGATTCTTCGGCTGGCTAAGTCCTCCATCACAACACAAGCAACATTTTCCGCTTACTGCGGTAGTTGTAGGAGATTTTCAAATGTTGTTGGGTTATTCGTAACCCGGGAATGTTTGTCTTACTTTAAAAAATATACATAATAACCTATTTTGTGCACGTAAATAGTTCTTTCTTGTACTGATTGTTGAAATGAAGAAAAAATAGCCTCTTCACTCGGCCAAACATGGCGTCTAACACTTGCGTGAAGTGAAAAAAATCTTATACAGAATGCATATTTTTTTCGTCTAAAACGCATATTTTTTCGTCTAAAATGCATATTTTTTTGGTCTTCCCCGACATACATACTAACTTTTCGTAATAAATCTAAATCCGTATTGACCAGTACGCGGAGTACTTAACTATTAATCCGATTTTAAAAAGATTGAATCAATAAAACAAAACGTTGTTGGGTTAAATAATATTAAATGTTAATAAATATATACACTTATTCTTTGAGCATTTGTAATTTTACAAAATGTAATATATCTGCTTTTTAAAATTTACCTAATATTTCAATATATTGACTATTGACCTTTTTAAAAAAATATTTTACCTCGTCGACCCATAAATACCAATCAAAGAAATTAGTGTGGAGATTACAAATAACTACTTGTACTTCATATAATAATTGGATATAATTCAAATCAGTATAACTTTGTGGCAAAACATTATGACGCCCATATAACTTTATACGAGAGGTTACTACATAATTAACAATTGTGCCTCGATCGAATTACCTTTGTAACAGAATAACTACTGGTTATAACCATACAATTATTAATGTGTCCGTGTAAAACATGTAGAATGAGCAATTTTCCGAAGATGTCTCATTTTCATTATGTACCTACCTATACAGGGTGTTAAGGAACGTACTTGACTTACTTTAACTAGTGATTCCTGATATTATTTGGAGTAAAAAATGTAAAAAAAAAACACTTTGGTCTCCGGAGACTTTTTAGATGTAATTTTTTTTTCAAAAACTTTTTCTTCAAAATCAAACAAAAAAAAAATCTTCCACATGTCGTCACTGGTCACTCAGCCGAGTAACCAACCAACCCTCACCCCGCCCCTAACTTCCCAATACCCACTATTTTTTATGTTTTTGTAAAAAAAAATAAGAAACTCCAAAAATGTCACCGGAGACCAAAATTTCGTTTGAATTTTTTAAAACAAATAATGTCAGGAAATACCGGTTAAAGTAAGTCAAGTACGTTCCTTAACACCCTGTATTAAGAATTGTTTTTTTTAAAAATAATTATAACTAACTATTTTATTATAAAGATTCATATAAAGCCAATTCAATGAGATGTGAATGTGATATGAATTACTTGATATGAATATACATTGGCCAATTCATATCATGTAGCCAAGCTCACTTTTTAAGTGATTTCATTACAAAACTTTTAAAATTCCTATACTCTTCTTCATGTAGCGCCTTATTATGGTCTTTTCGTCAAGTTTAACGTCAATTTTAACTAGTTTGTTGTAAGTTTGCATTTCACGATATTCTTATAAGTGCGTTTCCGTCGGAAGTTTTTACTTAGAAATTTTTTAACTAGTTTGTTGTAGTCAATCTAGCGCTTCGCAAGCCTTTTCAAACTAGGCACAAAATCAAAAGAAATTTATAAAATTATCAAAAGTAAAATCCATAAAATCACACTTCATTTAACTAATTGTTTTAATGTTTGGCTATTAACGCTTTTTTATTTATTTAATTATTTTCAAAGACCTGATCGTGCATATCAACTTAAAAACAAAATACTATACAATGCAAGATAGAAAAATTAAAACATAATTTTTATATTGTACTAGATTCTAAAACAAGACTCAATGTTTTGCTGGAGTGCCCATAGTAAGGTCATTAACATTTATCCTACTTTTTCGCAATTGAAATTCTTTCTTACATTGTCCTGTCTGGCTTTATAACCAGTATAGTAAAGTTATGACGTTAGTATTCACGATTTAAACCACTATCATTTTTTACGCCTAAACACTCCTGTAATAGTGTAAATTCGTATTGTACTATAGTTTTTTTATATTCGCAATAAAACCCGAATCAAAACATTGCGGCTGAAGTGATAAATGGCAGGTTATTTTATTCTATGAAAAGATTAAGTGGTGGAGAAGATTTTCTCTAGATGGCAATCTCGTATTTCAAGTTTTTCACGTAATCGCTTGATTCAACTTATTTCCAAAGAGCACCCAGAAATAGCTGAAGGGTCATCACTTCCTATTACTACAAATCTAATTAATGGCTTCCTCTTTAGCCACGTTGAGTTTCTACGATTTTCCTTTATTGTGTCGTTTAATATCGTCTAGCCTAATTCCTTATTTAATACTTTTTTGTACGTGCTACCTTACAGAAAACAGAAAGTCTTTTTATAACAAATATTCTTTTGCAGATAATCTCGCCGATTTCAATATTGGTAAATAGAACAAAGAGCGAGGGCCCGCAAACAGAATTTTTAGCACCTGACAACCTAACATATTTTATATACATTAATTAATACTCAATTGTGGATATTCCCTTCACACTCACTGGTCACTTAAACTTTGTTTGTAAACCCACAAGCGAAGTATGTGTTATTAGCATCACAAGCGATTTAATTGGTCATTTAAAACCTTATTTCTTTAACAATATTTCCCTTACGTATTAAGATGATAATTGCAATTATACAATGCGTAATATTTGAGATTATGTAAGCGCTTGCTACTTATGATTAGGGATGTTACGAATGCGAATGCGAATGTTCAGAATGCGAATGTGCGAATGCGAATGCGAATGTTAAGGAATCACATAAAAAAAACTTTAGTCAACATTAATCATCGTTTTAATGAAAAAATAAATCAATTCTTATACAGTAAGATACAATCGTAATTAAGCAATTTAATAATCGAAGTTCAAAAGAGGCATATTATATTTCAGAAAAAGCAAATTTTGTAGCCTTTTTTCCCATGAGGCGATTTATAAGGGGGTTCGTATATAGGGCACGTGGACAGTGGGCGAGACACAACATGATCTGCATTCATTCGCATTCGCTAAACATTCGCATCGATTGTTGCGAATGCGAATGTCGATGCGAATGTTTAAAATGATGCGAATGCGAATGCCAATGTTCGTAACATCCCTACTTATGATGGTGTCGATACGCACTTTATTATAATCCAAAATTGGACTCGTTTGATAGTTAAATTACGTTGAGAAAGTGAATTAATGGTTCTTATAGCCGCTTAACTCTTTTTAAACAGTTACAAAGCGTTTGACTTGAAAGATTACTTCTGCAATAATAGTACTATGTAGCATCATTTTCATAAAATTAAATAACGAACTTTGATTACGCCACTATTTAAATAGTGTATGACAAAGTTCGTTTATTTATTTAATTAAAGATACTGTTTGCAAACGAGTAGTGCGAAAATAACTATGAACAATCATTTTTTCAGCATTTTCTCAAATTAATGTGTTCAAATAATCAAACCGATTAAATAACATATTATATTGAAGCGTGGATAAATAAATGATACAAAATGTAATGTAAATAATAAATATTATATATACTGCAAGTTAGCACCTCTGTCGATGAATTAATAAGTCGGTATTTAGCAATAATGTGCAAAGATTATTAAAATCGACCACTGTCAATATTGCTTTTATTAATTTATTGTGCGTAATTTCTTTGACGGTGGGAAATTCCATTTTAAAGTTGATACTTCCAGTATATTTATGAAAACAATTTATTAGCAGTAATCAACTTATTTTATTTGAATACTAGCCACCCACTTGGATTCCCAGACAACATTTTCTTATGCAGAAATTGAAAAACATGAAACAATAATTTCTTAAATTTTTCGTTATAGAATAGCTATTCTTTATAATAACTTAAGAAACGAAATATGATGAAGAAACGAAAATGAAACAAACAAAACCAAAACGGAAACAAAGCAGTTTATCGAACATTTGTTTCTAATTTTTAAAAAAAGGGGTTAAAAAATTTAGTCATTTTATTAATTTTACGAAATATGAGATCGACAAAATGCCTTAAAAATGAAAGGTCTCAGTGGCCGAATTGGTTAACGCGTTCCTACCACTAAGACGAGAGATCCTGTTAAGAGTATTTTCTTCTTTTTGAACAATAATTTCCATACTTTTAAAACTTCAAATGATGTACCTAAATGATGTTGCAAGTTGAAAACAGTCAACCTGCTTTGAAAACCTAGAAAATTAGAAAAAAATTGTGGAAATTTCATGCTTCATGCAAACTGATTTTATGCTTTATTATGGACACTGTTATTGGGCATTAAAATGATAATTTAAATATTCATGGCTTACGATAGGAATAACTTTACATTTTTACGACACTTTGGTTGCCCTAAAAATTGAGACAACAAATTGTGCAATTTTCGTGATTTTTCCTTCTTCATGCAAACAGGTTTTTCGCTTTATAGTTAAAATTGTTAGGCGGCCATTACGGAGGTTTAAATTAGTGACATTTTACTAGAAATACAGAGGTAGGTACCGATTAAGCAAATAGGTCAGTGAAAGACTTAGTTGGAGAGCGTAGGCTCGGTAGACTGATATTTTAAATGGTTGCGTGGAAGTTCGCTTGTATCAACACCAAAAGGTTTAGGGTTCAATAACCTCACAGCGCTCGAGCGAGTGAAAATAATTATTACTTCATAACATTAGAAAGTAATGATTTTTTAAAATTTAAATGTGAACCTTTACTATATTTTATTAAGGCGATAAAAGGGGGACCATTTCGTAACGCGTTAAATAAACTGAGAATATCATAACGTATGCCTATTTATGTTAATGCAATACAAAAGACGTACTTATGGGTCAAGTGGGACCATGGTACAACTGATTGCGGTAGGTGTGTGGTTTACGGAAGAGTGAGGTAAAAAGGGCGGCGCTGACAGCTGACAGTATCATCCACTTGAGAAACAAGGTCAAATCGATAGCTTAAAGACAAGATATTGTATCTCCACTTTTTGGTGAAAATGAGTTACTCTTTCTACCAAGAAGTATCAATATTTAAAAAGTGTAACATCTCTAACTCACACTATTCTAAAGATATTTACTCACTAGTGCAGATCCGTGAAAAATCATCGGATGTTATAATTGTAAAATTTCAGTAGCTGAATGTACTTTTTTTAAATATTTGTCCCAGGATCATTGCCTATCAAAAAAATTGTTAGAGACAATCAGAAATTTACCATTGGAATGAACACCGTTAGAAAATTTTATTAATTGAAATTATTAATTTTTTTAATAAATTTTATTAATAAACAAAAGAAATAAACATTTCAAATATAGAATCAATAATATAAAAATTAATATTTTTTTGTTTGATCGTGCTTGTCCATATTGTTCATCCGATTGCGATGAAACTTTGGGATTATGATGTGCGCATACCTGGAATGGTTATAGGATTGTGAGCTCTGGCGTTATGAACTTATTTCCTATCCTACTATTCATACAATTGCGATTAAAATTTCATCCGATTGCTTTTAAATTTTGTTTGAATTGTTGTGAACATGCTCGTTAATACTTCTATATATATATATACTGGTGAACTTTGGCATTATGAAATTTGCATTAAAAAATTAAAAAGGTCGCACGAGGTGTTGGAATAGAGTTAGGCGGTAGGGAAAAAACGGGAGGGGGGTTTGCAAGAAAGGGGTGAGCGGGAGAGGGGAGGGGGAACGCGGGAAGGTGAAAAGAGTACGAGGTAGGGGAAGATGACGTGGGAGGGGATGAGGAAGAGGAGTCGGAAGGGGAACGGGGACGAATGGGAAATGACACGAAGGGAGAAACAATTTATTTATTTAATTGGCATTGCAACGCATGCCGGGTGTCAGCTAGTTAATAATAGAAATCAATTATTAAAATAGAAAAAATGGTACCTACGTATTTTATCGCTCTTCTGATATGATTGGTATTATCGGTTTCAATTTAGAATATTTTGTATGTATATTTTTTAATAAATATATTACAGTAAGAAACCGGTATGGGGCTAGTTGAACTAAACGGTTCAATTAGACCCATCCATGTTTTATTACGTCGGATAACGCCGTTCTTCCATGAAGCTACGTTCAAGCGACGCGATCGCCGCTCGTCTGTGGTTTCCATACTATTATTAGTGTTTGAAATCGCCACTAGGCGCCGCACTAGCAAAATCGTATGACAGGTAGCGGTAGCGTCGCTTGTAAGTAGCTACGTGAACGATAGGCGTAACTCTTATATTCTTAGAATTAACGTAATAAAGTTAAGAGGATAGTAACGTAATAGTAAAAAATCGGAGCAAAATTAACTATGATATAGAATTATTATGAACAAAATTTTCATGTTTAGTTTTGGATTTTATGATATCCAAAACTTTAAAGCGATTTTCTGACACTTGTCATTTTTGAAGCCTGTGAACAGTTTAAATCAAAATCTACTCGACCGATTCTTTTGAAATTTTGTATACTACTTCCTTACGTGAATGACCAGGAAATGCAGGGAGCTTTTTTATTTTTCTTAATTAAGTATTTTACAATAACAAAAAGGCCCATTTTTTAGACGAAAGTCGGTTTTTTCACTTCTAAGTATCATCAAAAATTTATACATAAAAAAATCCTCCCAACATTACCTTAGAATGTTGGTTATCTAATAATATTATTTTTATTTTTTGATTTCCAGTCATGAGTTATACTGTTCACCGGCGGACAACTTTTTTTCGAGGCGCTTCTGAAGATTTGCTGCCTAATTTGCTGATAATTTTTTTTTTAAATCAAGAAAATTTAGTTTGTATGTTGTACTATAATGTTACGATCAATTAAATCAATTTGTATTCATTGCCTGGCCTTTAAATTGGCCTTTTTTACGCCGAATTAACGTTACCATCCCCTTAAGTAAACACAAATTAAAAATATACTCACTCTGTCTTGGTACCTTTTTTCTTATTGGTATCTATTTTTTTATTATTACCTTTTTTCTTATTGGTATCTATTATCTATATTCTTTTGGTATCTATTTTCAAAAAAGCAGTAGCACGTCTTTTTTTACTTTTAGGGGAAAATCACACAAAATCCTCGTGTACACGCTATGAACACCGTGCGCCTATATATATCCACTATTGGTGGGGAGGTCCCCAAACTTCTGGCTTTCTAGAACATATTCGGCATTCTTTTCAAGTCTTTCGGCTTCCAAGATATTTGCGTGGTCCAACAAGCCCATTGGTTCAACTAGCCCAACCCAACCCTAATATTATAACGCGTTAAAAAAGACTAAATTTTTTTACATTGTTTATTTCGTTTAGATTCAATATTAGCTTGGTTTGTAGTCATCGGTATGCATTACTTTTTTTAAAGTTTGTAATGCAAATGTGAAAAACCACCTTCATATGAGTTTTGGCGAGCCAGCTAAATAAGAATTTAATGATTTATTTGTTATAATATGATGGTGATGCATATCTTGAAATAAATCAACATAGCACGTCTCGGTCGTATTCATGTAGTACTTTAGCACCTTTTAAAACGCAATAGTGTTACATTGGTTCGCAAACACAAAGCGCAATGTTACGAGTTAAACCAACGGAACATTATATAAGTTAAGATGTGTATCAAACAATGCGCGCATATTTTATATATTACTAGCTGAACTCTCCACACGTTCCTCTTGTTTTGAAGGTCAAGTATGCAAAATTTTGTCAACCTCGAAATGAAACTGTAGATTTATATTCAAATCCAACCCGTCCACCACAAAGCCACAAACAGACACGCTGCTTTATATAATTAGACCAACATGACTCTCCGGTGTTGCTCGGGCTTTACACAGTTTTTTTTTAAATCAGACTTAGATAGTGACGTTCCCCTTTTTTATTTTTTTATATTAGCTCCAATGGAAGCCCTGAGGAAAATAATTTCCATATTTGGGGATGTTGTGTGAAGGGATTAAGGAAACTAAAGAGACGAAGATCTGGAAAATAAAATGGTATAAGGGGTACTTGTGAATCCATCCCTCTCACTGCGGTGCAAGTCGATGGGTCGAGAGGGTGGGTCTATATACCCGGGCACCCCTGCTAAGTCACCAAACATAGCGAAGCACTTGTATGACTTGATATGGCGGTACTTATTCCTGCCCATTAAACTGTTCTTGATAAAGTTTTAGGGTTGTGAATTATAGTAAACCAAGTGTAGTTTTAAGGAAGAAATAATATATTAATTATTTTGTATTGTTTATATATATATTTTTTTTTTAATTTTTTCACCAGATTTACAGGAACGGGTTTAGTTTTTCCCATAGGAAAAACTAAACCCTTTCATACACTTTTCCATATAAATGATCATCTAGTAAATCCACGTTATGCAAGTGTATTATATAAGTATAATTAATACAAAACAATACAAGAACAACACGTTAATCTACCAAACTATTAAATGGGAATATAATTCACCGTCTCCAGATATTTTCATATCAGAGGGTTCGGCTCTGTGGAATTCCTAATTTGACCGATAAATCCCACTGATCCCTCAATATAAATATTTAAAAAATCTTTCGTAATTCTACATGTATTTAAAATGAGTATTATTATTATAGTTTAATAGTATTATTATTACTTAACATAATTTTTTGATTCACTTGACCGTGCCATGTATTCCTAGGGCGTCCCCAACTTTTTGCTATCATCTAAATTCGCTTCAAAATTTAATATCTTTATCCCAGTCTGGCATATTACTCTCGAAACATTTAATGCAATTACATTTCAGAAAAATAATTAAAATAAAAAATAAAAAATAAGGATTGATTATATAAAATGTCGGAATAAATTATATTAAAATTAACTGATAACTGAACAACGACAATGAAGTCGGTTGACTTTTTATTTTAACCTTTAAGCTTTAAACTTAGAGCTTCGAACTTTGAGATTTGAGCTTCTAGTTTCGAGCTTCGAGCTTTTTGAGCTTTGTCGGCGAATAAATAATAAAATTGTAGATCAACATTAAAAACAAAGCCACACCGCTACATCGACACACTTGTCTTTACATATTCAGATAGATACATAGCTGAAGTCCCTAACTTTCCCGGGCTTTAGCAGAAATTTTCGAAATCAGAGAAGACCATAATTTTTATACAGAAAATCATAGAGAAGTTTCGAAATTCTGTTTTAACGGGTGGAAAAGGGGGATTAGGGAAGTTTTCATGTATACGGTCACCTTTCTATTATTTTGTAGGTCAAGTGGGCTAAATTACAGCAATCTCCGAATAATACTGTAGATTTGTATAAAAAACAAAGTCACACCTGGACACTTCTTTAAATTCGAGTTTATAGCGTTGCCACGTTATCGTAATAATGAAAGTAATATATAACAACGTAAATCAAAATTTATATTATATTAGATAAGTTACATAATATAACATTTTTTTCACGAAAAGATAGATTTTACTTGATACGCGAGACGTGAATGCCTATGGCTTATTTTCACACACCATTAAACTGCGTCCACAGTTAAAACATATTTTTTTTCAATTAATATCCATACAAAAACAATTTAAAATAAGGAAAAATACATTTCTCTTGCTATACATTATTTTCTTTAAAACCGCAACGCACATCGTAAAAACTTTATCTACTATAATATTAGACAACACATTTGAACTTTAAAAATGCCTTACGTCTATTATACCTACATCTCAAGACCGTATAATATAAGAAAAACTTCTCATGGATTAGTTTAACATTAGGCAATAGACCACGCGTTGCTGTGCAAATTGATATTTACAAAAAAGACGAAACTAGTTCATGGAAATATAGAATTTAACCGGTTATCTGTAGCCCACCAAACTATTTAGTTCAACTAGTAGGAACACGAGGATCTGGTCAGTGATAAATTAATCGTCCAACGCCAATATTACGCCCGGTTATTGCCGCCGTTGTGTTCGTTATTTAATATTACTTTCTCCGAGACATTCCCGTTATGCAGTCCGCAATAGTGCAATTTGATGCAATTTTATGCAGGTTGATGCAATACCGCCTTCGTGTGCAATGCTTTTCTATGAAGTAATAATACCCGCACTAGGTCACTGTTATTGTTTATTAATATTGGCAGAGTTGCATTTTGTTATTTCGCCACAGAATTCTAATCATAATTATTTTCTGATTAAATAATGTATTTTATGCGTGACCGTGAGCGGATAAACAAGACACAGAAATATTTTGCCAAAAATAATCGTCAAACATGTGCAAAATTACAAAATTATCACTAATATGAGCGAGAAACAATATTACGAAATATTTTACAGACAGCATGACGTCTTACATTTTTTTAAATGCTCAAAAATATGAGATTAAAAAAAACATTGACCTTGAAATTTCAGACAGTGTGAATTTTATGACGTAAAAATTTAAATATTAAATTAATATTTATTATATGTATCAGTTTGCAGTTTGCATCGCGTTCCATTTTGCAGACTTTTGAAATCGACACGTGGAAATTGTGTAACATTACCTAATTGCATACGATTTTCGAAAATATTAAATACTAGCTTCTGCCCGCGACTTCATATGCGTGGAATTAGTACTTCGAGTAATCTATTTTCTTTTCCTGGGTCCCATCTATGTTTATACCAAAATTCTTAACCTATTTATTTAAAATATCTATAATTCTTGATTCGATTTAAAGTATTAGGCGAGCACTTCAAATAAATTCAATAATAAAAATATTTTGTAAAATAAAATTTTGATTTAAGAATCATTGTTTTGCAAAATTTCATTCTCAAATTTTGACATTTTCTATTAAACAATAATAATTATTTTTAATATATTGAAAATAAATAGCTTTGAATTTATAAATAATACTCTATATGTTATTCTGATGTATGAGCTATATTATTGCAAAGTTTCATTAAAATCTATTTAGTAGTTTTTGCGTGAAAGAGTAACAAACATACATACATCCATACAAACTTTCGCGTTGTGATATTAGTAAGATTACAAAGGATAACCTAGCTGATCGAGTTTGGTTAATAAATCCAAATCGATCAACGTTTCTTATCTGAATGGTGAAGGGCTATTGTAACAGCCACCCACTTGGATAGCAGGAAAGCAAAACATAAAGGCGTAAATACATGTTTGTTAAAGTGGTCACCAACCCAGGAACTGATTTCTAAGAAATGTTGCTTAAGAGGCTAGACTTTGAACCACACGCGGAACAACCGCATCTGTCATTCTGTCCCGCTCACAATAAGCTCACGCACACTTACAATACATGCGAATGCGAAATGTGCGAATGAGACAACGCTCAAATTTACCTACAGAAATCGCTCGAAAAGGGGTTTATGGAGAAAGAAGAAGCTACGTCGGTAGCTTTTTATAATTTTATAAATCAAAAAAGATACGGTCACATCTAGGATTTGAAATTTAAAAAAATTAAAAATTGAAAAATTTGACTTGCCGGGACGATGCTCTCTGAGATATTTTTCTGTTTCAGATTTTCTATTGAGAGTCGCTAATTTTGTCGTCAGTGAAAATTAATAAAATTGTCGGGAAGTATATTCTTAATACGATAAGACTTCGCTTTTTGGCCCATACAAAAAGGATAGGAAATGAATATATTTTTTATACTGCCTTTTAGAAGGTGAAAGCTATGTCGGAATGTTTTTGAATTTTCTATGCGTTTCGTATTAACATAAACATTCACTGTCAAACATGTATAATTTATCGGAAAATATTATTTAAGGAAAAAGTGCTGCTAACTCAACTTTCATAAAGATTTACGAAATTAATAATATAAAACTTTACTTTCATAATACGTATTATGCTACAGATATTTACTGCGGTATATTTTCATCACATTTGGTATTTATTTACACACAACAGGTATTTATTATTGCACAACTACTAGAAAAACCTCTCTTAATATCTTCATTTATCATGTTTTCCTGCTCCTCAATTATCTATCTTTAGTAAATCAGTAATCGTAAGAACGCGGAGATTACATAAATATCCAATCTACTAGATTTACAGAGTTTCAAAGTTCATTTTCTCAATGGTTCCTGAAAGTGATAAATAGGGACCAAACACTACGCATTTTAATTTAGTTGTAACAGATATGGTCTCCTGTGATTAAACGGGTTAATTGACATTTCAAAGCCCCATTGCTGATGATGGCAATAACCTTTCGAACTGAAAATTATTAGAGTGACCTCCTGATTTAAAAATAAATTACAGTGCATTTTTATTGACTCCCAATCCCACCTTGAGAGATATTGATAATTAAAAAATGTGTGTTTTTTTAAGTTGAGAAAAATCCATAATGTATCAAATTATGCGTTCCAGTGTGTAATTAATTAATTAAACACATTAATTTCGGTTGTTGAAATATTTTTACTTAAAACATAAATATAATATTACGACCTTTTGGAATAACAAGGTTCTGCCTGTCGCTGTAATGTCATACGATAATGAACTCCAAAGAAGCTTGGGTCCCATTTTCGCATGACGTTACCGCGACAGATGGAACCTTGTATTTCAAAGGGTCAATTATTTAAATTCAATTAACTCTTTTCAAAATTATTGGAACTGCTTATCTTACCAGACTGATGAATATAACGCGTCTTGTATTTTTATAATGTCTAATAAATAGAAAAAAAATTATAATGTCAAATAAATAGAAAAATAATACTTGATTTTCACACCACTATTCACGATTAAAATATTAACAATTTAATAATAGTAAAAATAATTATAATAAAAATAATTCTTAATTCATTTACTGAAATAATCATTCTCAAAAGTCTCCGAAATGGTCATAAAACTTTATTAAACACCTATATTTCGCAATTTGATGTTAATTGCCATATAAAACTAATTGGTTATTTTTATAACCTTAAATAATGTAGCACGTTATCTTTAACGACTTGTGGTTAACAGATAATACCTTCGGTTAAAGTAAAAGTATAAGAAAACATAGGTAGTTTTCTTATAGTTTTTAAATGCTTGATTTTTCCTAGTTTTATATTTAATTTATTACCCGGCAAATGAATGGCCTAAAACAAACGAAAGAAATAAAGTATTTTCCCAAATTAGGGATATTGTTAAAAATGTGTGGAAGATTTGTATTTTTTGATATTTTTTTCTAATTATGCATCTTACTAAAAAATTGTAAAATAAATATTTCAATCAATAATTATAATTATTATTGAAATCGAAAATCGATTTCCTACCGCAAATCAACGTAAACGGTTCTAATGTGGCTATGACGTAGATAACGCTACTGGGTGCAAAGATAGCTATCATCGGACCCTATCAACGTTGCTTAACGTGACGTCGGCGATTGATTTGTGTTGTACAGATTGGAAGATACTCTCAGTATCGCCCTGGTGTAAGACCACTCTTCAGAATTGAAACGTTGCTTGAAATGGCTGACTAAATCTTAATAGCCAGGTACTTATTCACCTATTCCCCATCTCTTTCCCCCTACCCACTAGCTTCAGCTTCACAACATATCCCAATTGAATGCCATTGCCTCACTGGCTCCAGGCTGTTGGGAGCAGCTGCGACTCTTGCTGTATTCACATTAAAAAACATTATTTTAAAAACGTCGTTTTGGCAACAAATCAAAATAAAAAATGGCAGATTTATAATCATTATAGAAAATTTACGCGTCAACCTTTTAAATAAATATTAAAATTAAAAAAATAAAGTTAAAAATTAAATAAAAATTCCTTAATTATCGAATTTTTCTACATTTAAATAATGCACTGTTTATACATATATTTTAACAATGGTATGAATAAAGTAGTTGATTGGTCAATAAAGAACTAAAGCAAACATCTTTCTTAGGGTATATATTACGACTACGATTATTTCTTGAGAAATATTTGTTTTGAAAGATGAGGGTAATGTAAATGTTCATCGGTATTATTTGCTTTCTCGATTGTTGACCATAATATCACAATACGCAAAACAGTAAAGTTTTTAATTTTAATAATAAAAGTCCGTGTGCAAAGAAGATGAGCCACGAGGATATTAATTCATTTATTTATTTCTATGCTTGCACATACACTTAACCTACAAGTTAAATCATAGTGCAAGTAATACAAAAAAAATGTTCCTAATATAAAAGATGATAGGTTAAAGTGTAATATAATCAGCAACTGTATGTAATGTGTATATTGTGTATTACTATGTAACACTAAAAGTCAGGATTTACTTCAGT
The DNA here is from genome assembly GCA_951813805.1 of Limnephilus auricula. Classification (NCBI taxonomy): domain Eukaryota; kingdom Metazoa; phylum Arthropoda; class Insecta; order Trichoptera; family Limnephilidae; genus Limnephilus; species Limnephilus auricula. The sequence continues at coordinate 30,111,912 of OX638390.1, forward strand.
GCAGAAATTCTGCAACTAACTACCGTATGTATTCCTCTTTGCCCAGAATACTAACACAGGGAAAAATTATATCAATTAATAACTTCGATTTGTCACTAAACAAATACAAATGTTGTTACTGAAGCAGTTCAGTTATGTACAATGAATAGTGTATAGGTTTGTACTATTCATAAGCAAAGGCTCCTAAATACGTAAATAAATAAATTAAATTAAATTACCCACTTATGTGGCTAGGTTTTGTGAACACCTCATTAGGCGAACCTATGCTGAGGTGTTCGCATATATTTTTTCATCCCCCGCCAAGACCTAGACAAACCTCACCCCATAAACCCGGGCACCAAACGCAGGGTACCACTTATTTACCCTGCGTTTGGCAGTGTATGGCAGAGGTGTTGGTTATCCAATAAATGGTTCCCGGGGTGGCGGTAAACATATCCGCCTATTAAATTATCACGTATTTCGACATACTATCCTCTTTGCATACTCATTTGAATAAATAATCCCCTAAAATAATATTTGAGGGGATGAACTGTCCGAGGTATCAACTGTCCGACGGGTGAACTGTCCGCCGGATGAAGTGTCCGCCGGATGAAGTGTCTGGGGGATGAAGTGTCGCCGGATGAACTGTCGGGGGATGAGGTGTCGCCGGATGAAGTGTCATAGAACCATTTTTAGGTACCTACACGGAGAAAAATGTTATTCGAAAAAACGATCATTTTGGTATACCAACAAATTATTTTTACATATTCCCGTCGATAAACGTTGAAACCCTATAATTTGTTCGTAAGAACTTCAGTCCCGTTTATAACCGTTTTTATAATTAAAATTATCGTTTTTTCGATTAACATTTTTCTCCGTGTACGCCTAAAACAATTGGTTTTATTAAGTATTACATTGTGTTTCAAACGATCGGCTTTCTGGTCCTCATTTTTATTTTTTGTAGATACTCCAGTATTGATTATTTTATTAAATTGATAAACTAATGTTTAAGACAAGATTTTTTATGCATAGCACAAAGGGTAACAATTGTTATAAGCAATAATTATTAGCCTGAAACACTCATCAATATTGAAACCTCTCCCGAGAAAAGATATATGTCGCCGACGGGACTCGAACCCGCACCCCTCTGTTTTGCCGGACAGGAGCTCTACCATTAAGCTAAAAATAAAGTTGGTTGTTTGCAGGTGAAAAAATATAATAAGCGATAATTGTTGAATGAAACACTAGGTATATATTGAGTCATTTGGCGGGTAGGAGGTATCCCGCCGTAGCTTAATGGTAGAGCTCCTGTCCGGCAAAACAGAGGGGTGCGGGTTCGAGTCCCGTCGGCGACATATATCTTTTCTCGGGAGAGGTTTCAATATTGATGAGTGTTTCAGGCTAATAATTATTGCTTATAACTCCAGTATTGTTCAAGATTAACAATATTAGGAATTTGGTCATAAAAAAAACTTTAAAGAACTTCTCTCTCCAATGCATAGTTCCCAAAAGAAATTAGTTAATAAAGCAATCGAAAACTTAATGGCTTTTGAATGATCGTGAATCATTAGTGTATACTGTGCCATTATAATACATTTAGTATGGTGCCACCATGTTTATACACATGCATTACATTTTTTTTTGCGTAATTAATGTTTGCATATAATTTACTACAGAGTGAAGAGTTCGTTAAACTCGATGCGCTCTGTTTTATACAATGCTCAGTTTCCTAGACAGACGTCATTATACACATCAAAATAATGCACAGTTCACGATCTGCATGCCATAGTCATTTATTCCGATTTACGATTTCGTCCAGAGATCGTGCAAAAATAATATTTTTTGCAAATTGCGAATCGAGGAGTAATGTTAAAATCATGCGAACAAATTCGTGTCATACAAAACTCATCTGCCCACTTATCAATCACACGAAGAACTTTCCTAGTATATTGTTTTAAAAGTGAAAGGCTGAAATCTTAAAACACGAAATCGTGAAAATAATGATATAATTTTGGGTGCTGAAAGAAAAAAATAAATATTTTTAATGTCAGTAATTCTGTAGGCATTATTTTTGTTTTTTGATTCTGCATAAGATTTGCAAGTTGCCCGCGTTATAGATAATCTCATTATCAACCTGGTGACAGACCAGCAATCAGAATCAACCTTCCTACACCCGTCTCCTTAACCTCTCCGCTTCCTTCAGCCTCGTAACATGCTCCAAATGGGGAAGCCTTAGTCCCACTTGATCCGGATAATAAGGAGCAGTTGTTAGGTTGTGCGGTATTGGTATAAAAAGTCTAACTATAGCATATTCTGTAGCATCTCCAGTTGAGGTGATATTGTGAGCTTGAAGGATATATTGATATGTATAAAAGAGATGGAGGAGAGGAATTAATTATTTAATTGGTAACTAAACTTAATAATTTCAGGTAATTGGGTTTTGAATAGTGATCTCTTTTATATTGGTGAAAGTGAAAACATGGGAAAAATCATGTTAATTTTGATATTTTTTTTATACAAGTCGGGATTTAAGCCCACGACCTTTGGGCCCAGAGTCAAGCCCTTAACCGTTCTGTCACAGAGTTCTTTTACTTGGACTTAGATTTTACCTAATTTATTTATAGTATCTATTGAACATCGGGAGTAATTTTAAGAACATGCCCACTGAATGAATGAAAGTAAAATTACTATTTTTAAGTTTAATAATATAGTAATCGCTAGTTGAAGTGAAATGGCACAAAATTATTTTATACAAGTGTTACGTTATTATTATTGCCTAGGTACCGCCTTGTTCACTAATGCACGGAGAAAAATGTTATTCTAAAATACGATCATTTTATTCGTAAAAACGGTTAAAAACGAGACTGAAGTTCTTACGAACAAATTAACAGGGTTTCAATGTTTATTGGCGTATTTCGTACGTATACCAACAAATTATTCTTACATTTTCCCGCCAATAAACATTGAAATACTGTTAATTTGTTCGTAAGAACTTCAGTCCTGTTTTTAACCGTTTTTACGAATAAAATTGTCGTATTTTAGAATAACATTTTTCTCCGTGTGATAGCATCATCTTTATTATTCATAACACCTACCTAAAAGAAACAAAGGCGAAGCATGACGTGAAATCACTATTTTAGATCAATCTTTCTTTGCTTACATATTGGTTAATATTATAAATACCAAAAATATGCCTTGGAAAAATTGAAACTTTTCCTATTGTTATAAAAATGTGTTACTTTATAAAAAATATAAGCGTAAAGTACTAAAAATGTATTTCTTCTTTAGAAATGCATGAACGCATAATATAAGAAATACAATAATATGGCTAAGATTAATTTATTTCTTTCTTACAAAATTAATAAAAAAATAAATGAAAACCACATTTGCACTTGAAATCGAGTGTTTCTAGACTCCGATTCCCAAGCAATTTTTATGCCTATTACTATATTCGTGGTGATTTTAGGGATACTAAGAATATACACATTGAAAAAACTTGACTTGACCGCACATGGTTATAAAAGATCAAAAAAATATAAAGATATCTCTAAAATGATTTGAAACTTTTCAGACATCACTCACATTTTCTCACACTTCACAGCATAATTTTGATGACCTTGAAAATCCTTGATAAATATCCGACAAGTTCATTCTCGTGATTCCCGAAAAAGGAGGCTAATTTTTGCGTTTATTTTTTACATTACGCGTATTATTTCTCAACCCAATGTAAATAATATCTGACTTGTTATTAACCTTGTCTTGATATTAACGTCCAGACAAAACAAATATGTTCTTCAATTTCGAAATGCATTCTTTTTCTATTACTAACGTCTAAAATTTCATTTATTTACTTAAATTAATTTCAAAACACTTCCAAAAACCTTAAACTAGTTCACTTGGAGATTATTTTTGAATGCCTACTTTAGTTGTAGGTCAAAACTATTGTGATGAAAATAAAAGTACAACTTGAAGGCAAATATGTATGACCTTCTGATCTGCTTCAAGAGAAGAAACAGATATAGAAGGAAGCTGCTAAATGTCAAATGGAAGTTCGCTTCTATCGTATTACCTAATCGCGAGTTCAATCCCCTTACAAGAAATCCATACCAGTCCTTAGACTAGACAAGTTGTGCTATGGTGAAAGTGGTATGAAGAATAAGGCTATTGTATTATAATTACTAATGCCGGTTTTTGCAGTTGACTACAAAACTGGCTTTACAACTACTGTTGCAACCATTGATAAAACAGAATAATATTAAAATGATTGAATGACTATGACATGATACGACCAGCCTCCATTCATGTGCATAATATATCATCGCCCACCTCTAAAATTAGTACACCAGTACAGACAATATGTAATTAAAAATAACCTCGTGAGACCACATGTCTTATACAAGATTTTTTGCATAATGACTTACTTCTGGTGGGGATTTATATATCATTGAGATTCGAATTTTGTGTTGTAGTATACTGTTAGTCAGAGGTTCTTAGTTATTCATCAATGAAAACACTCGAAAATTTGAGTGAAACTTTATCATCAAGCAGATCTCTTCATTAGGCCATAACGAAGACCAATTAGTGCCATTCTCAATGTTTACCATACACAAGTCCATCACGCATCTCCTTTACACTTACAAAAATTCAAAATTGGATTAAGCGTATTTCAGAAATATATGAAACCATTCAAAAGACCTTTTTCCGATGATTTTGATTAGATCAAACAGCATCAGAGACAGGTAGCATTATTGTGTTATTTTATTTGAAGGCTACATTTGCACCACATGTTTTCATTTCTAATGTAGTGCAAATAAATCTATGTCTTCATGGAAAAATATATGTCCGTCAGACTTCAATTTTAAATACAGTAATTAGAGGTTGGCCTTAACATTTCGTTTCATTCTCATTATCAATAATTAACTATCCACTACACAATGCCAAACTTTTGCATAACCCTAAAATATTCCAATGGAAATATTTGATTGGAAATGAATACATAATCGTAATAAATATTTGTTATTGTATTACCATTTTTAATCTCCTCACGAGAAAATGTTTTAATTAAATTATGGTAATATCTTCAAGAAAATCAATATTTTGAGGTATATTTCAAGGCTCTGCCACCATAATAAAACTTTAGTAAATTTACATTGAGACCTTGACCTAAAACGTTCTGAACTAGGCCATGCGATTTTTTTTCAACACTATTTTGATATGGTGAGACTATAGCGGCAGTTCCAAGTAAAGAGCACGCAACTCCTGTCGAAATATAACGTTATTTCCAGCCAGCGGCAGTAAAAAAAATTGAAATATTTTAGTTTATAAGACCGTAAATAAATATACAAACTTAGGTATTTTTCACAAAACACATACTCGGGTTTTTTTTAATGATTTTATTTGAACTAAAATTAAAATTCTGAAAAGTGGCTTTAATGATGTGTTAATTTATTTTACTGCATGATTATATTATTTTTTGAAATGTGTACAATATTTCGTTTGAAAAGTTAACAAATCTGCCAATGACCGATGGTATAACCTTACTGTATTAAAAATAAACTCGGTGTTTCAAAATTTAAAAAATGACTTTTCCAGATAAAATAACAAGCTTTCGAAAACAAATTATGTTTTTTGGTAAAAAAGAGTCAATATGTCTAGAATTTGATTTAAAGGGGACAAATTTTTTAATATTCTCTGGTTATACCCTCTTAAATTGCTTAATATCTGTGATTTGTTGTATGTACTTTAAGTATCATTTTTGTGGAGTCTCTAAAGACTATCTTAAATTAAAACTGTTTTAAATTTTACAAAACCGATAAACAAAATGAAGTTTATAATCTAAAATAACTTAATCCTAAAAGAATTTGCAATATTTATTGAATTTTTATTATTTTTATTTTAACAACATTAATTTCACTATTAATTTAATGCTACTAAATTGTTATTTAATAAATATCCTTGTACTAATAAGATTTAATTATAAGAGTAAACTCTTATAAACATAACATAACTATTATTGTAGAAAGCAATCACTTTGTGGTTTGACATATTTAATAAATTAAAACATTTTTTTTGTTTAAAAACCACGATATTTATTAATTTACTTTACCGACCGGTTTCGCTTTACTCAAGCATCTTCAGGGTACAAATTAATACTAAACAATAACTACAAAATGTGTGCTTATATGCCTCTCTCTCTATATGTATAAATAATCACACATTTTGTAGATATTGTTTAGTATTAATTTGTACCCTGAAGATGCTTGAGTAAAGCGAAACCGGTCGGTAAAGTAAATTAATAAATATCGCGCTTTTAAAACAAAAAAGTGTTTTATTTTTATTACATAATATAGCACTTAAAACAAAGATATAAATACATTCGGCCTCGATTACAACGAGGACTCTTATAACGGGATCACGGCTGTGTGGTGAAAAGATAAAATTATATTTATGATTATTCATAAAATCATTTTAAAAAAAAAATTAAATCACTAATATTGCAAACGTATAAAATTAATCATCATGCACTTGTGTGCATAGTAATTTACCATAAAATGGATCATACAGTGATTAAATCATTTACCATAAATAAAAAAAATTATAAGGTTCCGAGTAAAAATAATATTCTTTAAATTATTAAAAAACAATTAAATTAAATCTCTCGAATTGCAAACGTGCAAAATAAATTGTAAGGTTAATCTCATATTTAATTATTGGAAATGAAGTTTGTGACGTCATTTTAATTTAATTAAAATAAATAACTTTGTGAGGTTAATTATTGCGAATTCATATCGTATGTATTTAAAATATCTGTTACCATAAAATAAATATATAAATAAGCTTAATTTGAATCAAATAATTTGAAAAAATATTCAAGAGAATATTACACCAAAATACCGCAAGACTCTCATGAAAAACTCGAAATAAATATTCACAGGTACACATTTTTTTTTCATTCGTACCTAAATAAACTATGTGAAACCTCGTGCGGTTTAAAAAACGTTCATACAAACACACCTTTACAATATTTTATTTATTAATTCGCACTCGGTCAGCTGTTCTATAAATTATATTGATTTTGAATTTACACTCTTGTATTATTTGTTTTCAAACAAAAATAGTAAACATGTTTCCAGATTAATAACCGCTGTTATTAGACATGTACCTACCTATCTAGAAATACGACTCGAAAAAGTAAAGCTAGTTAGTAATTCGAAAGGTATAAAAAACTTGATTAGAATGTTTTTCTTTTATTATTTATATTAAACTTCCCAAAGTTTCACGGTATAAGCGTGGTACACGTTCCATTTAAAAAGTGGGGCATGCTGTGAGTATGTGGATGCCTATGAACATGTGGACTATGTTATATCTATCTATCTACGTATTTTAAGCCTTTGTGATATAATAAATATGTTGAAATTGACTTGCTGATCACAACTGCTTTACTGCGTTGGCCGTTTGGCGTGTGCTTTTAATGAAGAATAAAAAAGAAATAAAATAAAATAAATTAATTATAATAAAAAAACAAAATAGAATATTTTATTACTTTAAAACGCTACCTAAACGAGTAAACATTGACTATAATATAAAGTGAGAAACCTATATCGTGTGAATGATTATTTTATAATTTTTTCAGGTTAAACACATAATAAATGTTAATTTTAAAGTAAGACACTCCTGAAAATTTTTGAATAATTTATTAAAAAAGTGATCAAAAAATGTCAAACATGAAAGTAAACAGAGGACACTTAGTGATACTGGTGCTGTGTGTCGCATTTGTTTCTTGTGAACATAACATGAGACTGGAAACGAACTCTATATTCTACGGTTTGGGGTGGATGGCTGCAAGGACGGGTCAACGCTCACTGTGTCACCAACAGTTGGTTAACATTTCCACTGGCATTGATCACCAAGAGAGATGGGCAATCAAATGTAAGCAACAATATTATTTATTATTTTTTTATCAATAGAATAGCTGACCTGCGCGTGGTTCAAACCTGAGCTTTCAGAAATGTTCTTGGACTTGGGACACTCATGTCAGGGACATCTATTCAGTTTCCGGTATCCTTCCAATCACAATCTTTCCTAAACATGAAATCGCAAGCACCTAAATTACTCATTAATCAACTCACACTAAAATTGAGCCACTTTGCCATCAAGTCACCCACAACCACAGTAATCGAAATAACAATAAAATCCGCTTTCCTCAAACAGACACTACAAAATATGGGATAAAATCTCTGAACTGTATTGCCTACACATTATATAATTAAATTCCAGATATGTACAAAAACATCCAGCGAAATTAAATATTTTACCGTAAAGCTTTAAAAGAATATTTTTAAATGCAATTACAAATGAAATTTGATGAAATTATCAAGTTTTGTTCTGTCTCGTTTTTTTTTAATGTCATTTTGTTTTCCCTGTATTTGTAATCATCTATATTTGTAAATTCTTGTTTGTTTCTTTATGTGTGTAACCTGTATTTTGTTTTATTTTTTATTGTATTTATATGCTAATTTTTGTATTGTACTCATATCAAACTTATATTTTTGATATCAAAATACTTAAATTAATGTAAAATTGTCCCTATTGATATTCCACTTGTGAATTGTATGTTTCTCCCGTCCTAAAATGATTGTTAAAGAAATACAAATAAAACAAAATACTAAAGCCACCCTTTTTAAAGGAGATCAACTAAGGAAGAATAAGTACTGATATAAAAACATTAATAACAATTCTTATAATTACAAAGGCATGTTTAACATTGAAGAGATAATCTGATAGATTTGTTTTGTGGGTGTGTCACAATTCTTTCTTAAGCCGCTTATCATCTTTTGATTGGCGACATCAGTTTTCCAATGCAGAATCATAGATCACACTTCTAGTAATGGATTAAGGTACTATTAGGTTTATTTATAATTCAACAATGTTTTATCGGTTATATTTTATCAGTATTTTTTTTACTAAATTAATCTCTAACCGTAGACTATTCTCGCATAAGAAACTTTGTAACGTTTAAACAGAGGATGCTCAAGTAATAATGTGTACCCATTGAGAACTTAATTAAAAATAGCATGAAAAAAATGTCAGGTCTGTAAATGAAAGAAGATTAACTTTAAATAAATGTAAATTTATCATAAAAATGGATGATGGTGCCTACCATTCCTCTTCAAATTATAATTTCTACCCACAAATTACTTTTTTTTCTTACCCACCTTATGGCGACTAAATAGATTGATATGTCACAGTTTTTGTTGAAATTTACTCCCCATCCTGTCAACACTTGCTGTCATTGTTCAATACGGAGCCTTTATTCGACCGTGTCGATATATATATATATAAGATGATATATATATAAGTGTTTATCGTGAGCTAGTGAGTTCAATGATGAATTAGAGAACTGACGGATTAAAAAAAAAACGGGTAAGTCGGCATCCTGTCTATCCTCAGTTTCTTTCCACTTTGCGGGTAACTTTTTTTGTCCCCAACAATGGAGTTAAACAAACAATGGTTATTTATAAGGATTTGACTAATGACTCTATTGTTTAAGGACGTCTCAGGGCATGAATAAAGCTCGAAGAGACTTCATAAGTTCTTCTTCTTCCCCTTGTCCTATTCGGGTCGGGGATCCACTGCATCGACAAGGCTCCTCCATACTTCCCTGTCTTGTGCCGATTGTTCGGCCTCTTGTCTTGATTCTGAGCTCGTATTTTCTTGTCACCGAGCTGTAGAGAGGACGTAGCACACTGCTTGCCGCACTTATTCTTCGATCAATTTCACCGTCTGGCTGACCGTCGCTGGAGAATTCGACCCCAAGGTATTTGAACCTGTCCACACAGCTGAGTCCCATTAGCGAGTATGTTGCACTGAGTTTGGTCGCTTCCTATAACCATCACCTCTATTTTTGAGGTACTCATTTTGAGGTATTCATGTTTGACATTGGTTGATCCAATCTTGTAGTCCATAAGTTAATATTAGTCCATACTTCATAAGTTAAATTATTAAATGTCACATTGGTATAAATGATTTTAATGTTAGTAGAAATTTAAGCTATATCTATATTTAAGCTATAGCCAGGTCATTCCAAGTATTAAAGAAAAGAATTTATTTGTTTAACCATAGTTGAAAAAACTAAAAAGTATTAATTATATAGTATGATCATTCGCGTATAACGATGATGCGTTATTCATCACCGCAAGCTGTAAGTACACCCGTCCTTGACCCTGTTAAATCCCAACCATAAATAAACCACTCACTAGATTAATAACTTCGGGTTTTTTGTACGGGGCAACTTTCGAAACTATTTAACCGTGGATATTTAATCAATTAGTGCTTCCGCCACCGGCAACTAAAAAAAAACAGTTTTCAACTCAACCTATCCTGTGTATGTTAATGTGATGGCCCGCACACTACACAGTACCTCAAAAACCCGTTGTTAATGGCAACGCAAGCTGTGACCCCCAACTCGCCGTTGCCTTGGCCAGCCGTTGTGAGTTTGCCCGGTTGCCATGTTGTTTTGTTAGTTTTCCAGTTTTTTTAGTCGCCAGCGCCAAGCTGACAGCGACAGATGACTGCGATGACAGCTGATTGTTCTTGGTCTATGGTTAGACAATCTGAAATAATAACTAGAATCATAACATTGAGTAGTGCCGTGATAGAAATTTGGTTGGATACCATAGCAACCAGCCAGTTTTGGTTTCGTTTCAGTTTCTCCGGTGAGCGGAGCGCCTTAAAGTACTTTTTTGGCGAAATTACGTTGCCATGACCTTGAAATGTTTGTGTTCTAATAAAAGTTTTTGTACTCATAATGTACTCATAACATGCAATAATAATGGTCCTACCGACAATTCTTAGAAACACGCATAAGATGCAACAAAAGTGTTAATCTTAATCAGCTAAAGTGATTTTTTGGTGAAATTATACTTATAAGCATAATATTTATAATTTAATCGAAGTGAATCTTCTGTGCGATGATTCATTTCATTCATTGATATCCATTGATAAGCTAGTGTAACTAAATATAAGTGACCAGAGGCCCTAGCACGCTTGCTCTATAACGATCGGTAGGATAACTATCGGTAACTTCTCATCGTTCCCTAGGACAACTGCACATCGCTAACGTACAAACAACAGTTGATGTCGAATATGTTAAGGACACTTAGTCATTGTGAACTGTCACCTATTCGTTTGCGATCTGCAGTTTTCCTAGGGAATGATGAGAAGTTACCGACAGTCGGTCGGTAACTTCATATCGAGCGACTGTGCTAGCACACCAGGTCAGGCACGTGGGCACCATCGAAGCCAGAGTAAAGTTAGCCTCCCAGAAGCAGGGCGTACTGCCCGCAGATACTTTAATAGTAACCTACACAACTGCTGATCATATGTGTGGGGATCTAAGTACGTATTATAGTAAATCCTCTATTTCGAAAAATAACCGTGTCTTTTAAGACAGATTTATTATCACCTTTCTGAACAAATTTCGACATTCGTAGGTACATAATAAATATATGTTGTCAAGCGCTGCTAATATTTTGGTTTTAGAGGCTACACTTTGCACCACACGCGGAACGTTTAGGTATTTCTTTGTTTGTCATTCTGTCCCGCTCGAAAAAAGCTAACACACACTTACGATACATGCGAATGCGAAAAGTGCGAATGGGACACCTGCCGTAAACTCTCATAATTACCTACAGAAATCGCTCGAAAAAGGGTTTCGAGAGAAAACATTTTTCTACACCCAAACACTCACGAAATTGTAAATTAAAAACAAAAATATGTTTTCGAAAAATGAAACTAGGTTGGTATGTTTTTACAATTTTGTAATTCTTTATGAAAATTGAGTTCGCAGCACTTTTTTCCATTTTGACAGTGATTTTTTACGTTAATATGAAACACATCGAAAATTTTAAAACATAGCGACGTAGCGTTTACCTTCTAAAAGGCAATATATAAAAATATATTCATTTCGTGCAATTTTCAATGTAAAAAAGTGTTTTTTCCCGGGCGTTCTTTTTGTATGGGCCGAAAAGCGAAGTCTTTCGTCTTAGCCGTCAACTTAGAAGGAAAGTAGGTTGTAAATTTTTACTTTTTTTATGGGAATAACGCAATAGAGCCCCAACTACATGCACAGTGGAGGAAATATAGAAGAAAATGAGAAATAAACGGCTATCGCCACTGAAAATGACGTTTCACAGAAAAGCATATTATTCCAGAAATGTTACAGTTCTGGTTTACATTTAAAACGTTTCTGTTTTTAAATTATTATGAGATTTAAAAAAAAAAGATAACGATTTCTGATGAAAAGTAAAACCATATTTTCTGAGATGTAATAACTTATTATATTTTGATTTAATCAGTATTGTTTATTATCCACCATTACAAACACAAGGTCAAAATCTCTAAACCTCAGATAGCCACCACGTGCCTGGCGTAAACGGTTGTACATAATGACGGCCGGCGTTGTCCAGCGGTAGGGCGTTGGACTTCCATTCCGAAGGTCGCGGGTTCGAACCCGGCGTGCGCAAATATTTTTTTATGTATTATTTAATCTGTAGGTACATATATTATAATTACCTACATGTAATTTTTTTCAATGCCTATCTCACTAGGGTAAACCTGTGTCGAGCCAGACATAGAGTTACTTGCTTTTATTTTATTGATTTGTGTTATTTCACAATTAATTATTTAAAATATATCTAGTATATTTGCGGCACGTTCCAGAGTGGAAGATACTCTTAGTATCGCCCTGGTGAAATACCACCATTCAGAATTGAAACGTTGCTTGAAATGGCTTTAGCCGTGTTTAGTGACTAGATCTGAATAGCCAGGTACTTCCCCACCTTTCTCTTCCTCGTCTCCTTCCCTTCTCCACTTACCTTCAGCCTCATAACATCCCCCAATTGGGGATGCCAATAGATTCCATTTGACACTAACATTGTATGAAATAAGAACGGCCTAATAAAAAAATACATACAAATATATTATTATAGTCACAAAGCATTTCATATTTTTATTTTGCTCTTTGGCGGCTTGATTACTTATTTTCTGGTTGGGAATGAGTGTTATAAGTTGTGTAGACCATCTGACGAAGCTATTGATATACATAACGACCATCTGAACCAAATGCATTGTGTTATAAAACATGGATATACCTACATAACGACCATCTGAACCAAATGCACTGTGTTGTAAAACATGGATATACCTACATAACGACCATGAACCAAATGCATTGTGTTGTAAAACATGGATATACCTACATAACGACCATCTGAACCAAATGCATTGTGTTGTAAAATATGGATATACCTACATAACGACCATCTGAACCAAATGCATTGTGTTATAAAACATGGATATACCTACATAACGACCATCTGAACCAAATGCATTGTGTTGTAAAACATGGATATACCTACATAACGACCATCTGAACCAAATGCATTGTGTTGTAAAACATGGATATACCTACATAACGACCATCTGAACCAAATGCATTGTGTTGTAAAACATGGATGTTTTATGCTTTTCCGCCATTATTTCCATATAACAATAAAAAAATTGTCGGAGCGTTTTTATAAATGTTTAAAGAAGTACAGAGCAACCTTTACAACTAACATTACTATATTATAATGATGGAATGCATTCTATGTTTCCTTAATAGAACATCCCGCCAATGGCACACTCCAGCCAATATAAGATCTGGTAAAATGATTGATTTTGCAAACATTCTTTATGTCCACACATTAGCGCCGGTCTGCCATTTATGTATTTGCGGAATAATATTATAATCGTGTTGAGTTTGGTCGTTATTATATTTCGCAATGGTCAGATAATTCAAAACAAATCAAATAATTCACGAAGTTAATTAAGGTCGTGGCCTCAGAAACTGCGCAATTTTTTTTTACGAAGGTTGTCTAGGAGTGACCCTTGTTTTTACCAAATACAACATATAACTTAAAATTAGGTACCTACTCGTGTAAATATCTGATTGCATTTTTCATTAATTGTACGTTGTAACTAAAGAAATATTGGTGATGTGATAAGTACAGCAGCGGCGTTGAATCTCGTTTAACATTATTTAAAAATTGTTAAAAGTGGAAAAACTAAAAAAAAAAGTTTAATGAACCAAATAACTTTGTGTACACCACTATATATTATATATTATATATTGGTTTACACGTAGTTATTTGTTTCATTTAATTAAAAATGACGCCACAAAGTGATTTTGCAAAGATTGAAAAAGTAAAAAAATTATTGATCACTATTAGTAAGTTCTTTCAGACCCTATCGATTTCCATTTTTAAATTCATATTTTATATTAGCTAAATAGGTACCTTATGATGCATCAATTTATATAGCCAGTAAATGTTACGAAGTTACAATAATATAAGAATTTCGATGTTTAGAATGCGAATAAGAACTAATAAATCAATACATAATATCAATGTCAAACAGAAAAATAAAAAGGTAACGGTCGCAATTAGGATTTGAACAGAGGATCTCTTGTCGTACAATTCTTTTCTTCCATATTCTTTTGGTGGCAATCACGAGCATTTTTATATACAAATTCTTTCACAAATCTAATATGTCTAAATTTTTAATGAGAGAGCTAGGTATAATGCCAGTGGCCGAAATAATAAATCGACCCTTTGGAATAACAAGGTTCCATATGTTGCTTAACGTCATGCAATAATAAACTCTAAGGTAGCTTACCATAGATCCCATAACCGCGTGACGTTTTTCGCAACAGATGGAACCTTGTCATTCCAAAGGGTCGAAATGGAAATATTTTTATAGTCTGAGAATGCCAAATTCTTTTAATTTCATTTCCTAAATTTATATACTTTCTTATTTTTTCAGAAACAGATAATACAATATTACAGGAATTTGGAATAGCTACATCAATGATATAAGTTTATTTTTTAAATCTAGTCATGTAAAACTATATCGGGTCTCTAATATGACTAATTGGTCTGTTCTCGGCTTTGTTTTTTAATGATTTTAATTTAACTAAAATTAAAATTCTGAAAGCTGTGTTTACTAGATTATGTATTGATTTATTTTGTTATATGATTATATGATTTGAAAATTGTGTTGTTTAATAGAAACTATCGTTTGAAAATTGAACAAATCTGCCAATGATCAACGGTATAATTCTAGCATATTAAAAATAAATTTAGTTTATCAAAATTTTAAAACTGCGTGTCCAGATAAAATAACAATCTTTCAAAACCAATTTATGTTTTTTTGTAAAAAAGTGTCAATACGTCTAGAATTTGATTTAAAAAGGACTAATTTCCGGTAATCTCTGGTAATACCGTCTTAATAATTATTATTGTTAAAGTGACGGAACGTTCGTCCTATGAAACTTAACTAACTAACTAACATCACGCCGAATTCCCCGCATCAGGGGTAGGCAGAGAGGACGGACCGCCAAACAACTCGGTCTTGTCACACACTCTTTGCCTCATTCACTTGCATACATCGTCTCATACATACTCTTCTATTTTTTGACTCTAGACATGGCCCAACTCAAGTATCTGATTCACTCGATCGTGGCATGACTTCCTCTGCGTACCCTACACCTTATACCATTCACTTATATATTCTGCTTATACTCCTTTCTTGGTTCATTTGCTCTACATGTCCAAACCAGTTGAGGGTCCCTTTCTTAATCTTACTCATTACGCTCACATCAGCCTTGCATTATTTGCGGATCTCCACATTTCTCACACGATAATACATGGTTTTACCACACGTACGCCTCAGGGATCTGATTTCAACAGCATACAATCTACTTCCATCCTTCCTCTGCCAGTTCCATGCCTCACTGCCATAGATCAGGATAGGTACAAGCACTCCATTGTGGACTGCTAGCTTCGCTTCTTTGGACAGTTTTTTCTTAGCGTTCTAATGATACTTATTGTAATAATTAAATCTCTACTCGAATAATATATAATTGTCTGTAATTCGAATCTCATACAATTAATTATTCCAGTACTGGACGCATCGGGGCTCCCTTCAACGGGGCTCCACTGGGGCAACACCTTCTGGCTGGGGTCCCGTGACCAGTGCCTCAAGACGAGCTCCGAATACAAGCACCTGAACCCTCCGCCCAGCACAGTGGCAGCGGAGCGCCGAGGGGCCCCGCCCTTCGAGGTGGATTACTTTGTGGCCTATCTCAGACACGATTCGGACCTCCAGATATCGGTGTATTGGTTCAATGAAGTGAGTACAATTTATAATTTATTTTTAATAACTTCAATAATCAGTGAAAATATACAACACAGATAAAAAGATTAGGTCGCGTACGACACTTTTGAACTCGGAAGCTCTACTCCCGCCAATCGAGCCAAAGAAACATTTTTGTTTTCCGTCATATTTTTATTGAATATTATCGATACATTTTTAAAAATTACTATTACAATTAATTATTAAAAATAACTTTTATAATGTATCATTGCACACACACATGCACAGTTACAGCGAATTTCAGGGAGGCAGAGAAGATAGACTGTAACATAATATATTTGTCACACACTCCTTGCTTTATTTTAACACATCATCTCACGCTACCTATTTGATATACCATTGACGACCTCCGTGGCTAATTGGTTACAATCTTTGGCTCGAGACCCCTCGAGCTCAGAAGTAACTTAACATTTTTAACAAAATTTTTAGTAAAAATTATAAGTTCATCAAATCAATTAAAATTAGACACAACTACATAAAGGCCATATACAAATTCAAATACTTACCTTAAAACGTTTTAAAATTTGTCTGGAAGAATTGGAAAGGTATCGACATGAATTAGAAAATATAAAAAAGGAAGGTGAAACGCCATTTTTACGAACTTTGCGAAGATGAGTGTCTCCAAAATCCGGAAAGTTTGTTTAACGTGGACACATTTTATCGAGTATTGGACATCATTATTAATCAACTGGAATCGGGTTTCCTTCTAATGAATAAAATTGTTTCCAATGTCAGTGTTTTGCAATTTGCAACCTGCCACTGCAAAATTTAAATGACACTAGTATCTTTAAAAAACAGCAAGAATTTGTTGATTTATATAAAAAAAGGCATCTGAATCATTTACCAGGAAAATTCTCAGTTTTCGGTCCACCTTCAGAGACGAAATAGAAATGGCTTCGCGTATTAGAGAACTTGCTGATTTGTTAATAAAAAAGAATCATTTTATGTCATCAAGCTTTTTCTGGAGTACGTACTGCATTAATATTATTTGTTACAATTCCTGTGACTACAGCTATTGCTGAAAGATCATTTTCAAAATCTAAAATTACTAAAAACCTATTTAAGAAACTCAATGGGACAAGACAGGCTACCTAATTTGGCTATTCTTTCTATTGAAAATTCTATGGGACGATCTTTAAACTTTGATGACGTTATTGATACTTTTTGGGAACAGAAAACTAGGAGTAAAGAATTTTAATATGTAATACCTGTGCTTTTTAAAATAAAATTTATTAGATATTTAACAAAAATGCACACAATATTAGTAATACTGTTGGGTAACTTCTGAAGTGATTTATTAGAATTCAATTACAACGTGACGATTTTTAATTAAGGGGTGGGCCCATCCAATGAATTTGCCACGAGTCTCAGACTATTTCGCTTAGCTCAAACTTCGTCAGGGCTTATTATATCAAGTTACGCCACTGGTTTCGGATTCATCAATACATTTAATCATTTCACAGTATGTGGTACGTAGTATGTTTGCCCTGTGGAAAGAACTTTTATTTGAAATGACAATAGCTGTACTTGGTGGTTAGGTCTAAATAGCCAGATACTCCATAATCTTCTCATTTCCTTCCCTCTCCCTCTTTCTTTAGCCTCACAACATAACCAAATTGGGGATGACATAGTCCGAGTTACAATGACGGTTCCAGACAGTTGGGTTAATCACTATATAACCACCACCACAACTAAATTTATTCAATTACATGAGTGGTTCATAATATTTTTTTCATTTGCGTTTTATTTAATTTATTTTTTAAATTTATAATTATAAAAAAATAATAAAATAATTTCAAAATAATTACAAAACAATAACAATAATATACAATAAAATGTATGATAATAATAATACATTGTTCCCAGTCATTTTAATAAAACTCATTTCGGGAAAGACAACATTACACATATAATTATAATAAAATCATTTTTACATAATAATACGAATTTAAAAAGGAGTTCCATGAATAGTGTTAATTGATTTTAAAACAAACTGAACAGACATAAACACAATTAATTGAGAAATATTGCGTAAATACATTAAGAAAGATGTGCAAAAATTAGAGAGTTTCAAGGAAAGGTTGTGTCACTGGTTAATTAAGTTGCTGAGAAAATATCCTTTAAGATGATACCCGGGTGGTGGAGAAATTTGAAAAATAGATTTTACTACATTGTTGATGTCACTGTTGCTCTTACTCCACCGGATATTGAGCGAAAGGGACAATGCACTTCGGGCTACTAATACCTATCTAAAATCGAGGTTTTGTATTCCTCACTTTTCTCCTCCAAAAGTTGTCTGATTTTCATTTGTTTTTTACTAACTACATAAAAAAAAACTATTCTATATCTGTACGTTTTGCTTTTTTTTAAAAACATTGTCTAGTTTGTATACTGAGCGTCTTTTGACGGCGTTTAAACCAGTCAATTTTATTGATTTTTGGAAGGTCATAACTTCTATAAAAAGTAACTTATCAAAAAAAAAAACAAAAAGTACCGACACGCTAGTAGTTGATTTCTATTTTATGTGAAAACAATATTTTCTCTAGGGTTAAAATCCAGAGAGATAAATAGGGAATACGTTTGTATGGAAAAATCACCGCCGGGTATCCCCTTAAGAGCTTTTGTCAATGGATTTGGTTTTGTATTGTATTCTACGTAAGGAGTTAATTCCAAATTTAGTCTTGTGAAAAGATGACGGTGTGTATTTGATTTTGTACGTATTTTGTACAGGTGTATGTCGGAATTAAACGCTGGTTTAGTGTTGGTGTAGGAGTGTTAAATTATTTGAAGAATGGCAGTTGTGATTATATATTTTGGCAGAATCGTAAAAGAAAATATTTATGTCTTGAGTATCTTTGCCGTGTGTTTACCATGATAGATGATATTACAGCTCTATTTTGGAAAATTTGTATTTCGGATATTGGTTTCTTGGTAATGGTGCTAAAGTCATTAATATTAGGAAAGTACCTGTGTATGACACGATTTAAAAATGTAAATAAAGCAAAGAAAGTCAGTCAATACAGAGTTGTGAAGCGGTCTATTATTTCTGCCTACCCTGCGGAGAAACGGCGTGATGGTTGATTAATTATTATTATTATTAGTGTATTACTTTTACTCGAATTCTTTAACTCTAAAAATCCTTCCAGACAAAGGTATCGCTGGGCCTCTGCCTCCCCTCGTCCTGTTCCGAGGGAGATGTGTCAGGACTGTTGCAGGACTATTTCGACTCCAATGTCCTCTACCAACTGCAGATATACAACATGTCCCTACGAGTCCTGGAAACCAAAAAGACCAGCGAAGATTTCTCACTTTTAGACAGCCCTATGTCGATATTATTTATGTAAGTATCGTAACATTACTAAATTACCTACCCAAAAAATGGCTAAAACTTTGGTAAAACCCAGTAGCAAGGACTGTGATGAGACGTAACTAAATCAATTTTTTATAAGAAAAACTCTCTTTTTGACTTTTGAAGGTTATTCCCTTCAATGTAATCTATCATTGAAGAAGAAGATAGGAATAATAATCTAATTTTTAAAATACGAAATGAACAAGACACAGAAAAATAATAAAATATAATAAGACAACTGCGACTCGAATCCAGAACCTCAGGTCTAACCGGAACATACGCTTTATCCAATTCAGCCATTTCGATCTATTATGAGACTGTCATATTTGTCAACTTCATATTTCAAATTTCAGAATTAACAATATTATCGACTAATGTTTTTTTCCCATATTATTGGCAGCTTCTTTTTTTTTATTGGAAACGAGTATTCAAAGAATGGTGACCAGAATGAAATGTTTCATTGGAAACTTTTTAAGTGTCTGAATATTGAGTACAAACTTTTCATCGAATGTTAATTCCTCACAGATAAGTTCATCATGTCTCGAAAGCGTCGAAAACTGATAATTGGGGTTTTTAACCTTAGTTTAGGTTAGGTTAGGTTAGGTTAGGTTAGGTTAGGTTAGGTTAGGTTAGGTTAGGTTAGGTAAGGTTAGGTTAGGTTAGGTTAGGTTAGGTTAGGTTAATGTGAGTTATGATGTGATGAATTATCATGTGAGGAAGAATCGTGCCTGAATAAATTTACTATGGGAATTCAGACGCTGAGATCTCATAGTCCGATTAGACATGGAACCCAAAGAATGTATTTGTTACAAAATAATATTAAAAAAAACATTTGGAAAAAGGTAGCTGCCAATAATATGGGAAAAAACATTAATCGAAGATATATATAACGGCAACTAAATCGTTTACTTAATTTTGAGTCGCTGTTCGCGTATGGTACGTTGTGGTAAGGTGCCGATGTAGCAATTTAGTGGATTCGATTAGAATCTTAATAACACAATATCATCTTTGATATTATCAAGAAGGGCACTGTTGTTCGACCCATGGCGGCAATATCGAAGACATAAATTTAAAGTTGGTAGCAGTTGAGGTTAGATAGAATAATTGTCTTCAAAAGCAGGTATATTTTTGCATTTGGACCACAATTGTGTATCTGCCATTCAAATCAATCTAGCAAAATTTATCATCCAATGGAACCGATATGGTAAATTTCAAACTGATTTCTGTGTTTTTTTTTAGTATCGCAACCGTTGCAATAGCGCTGTTAGTTTGGTATGGAACTTGGTACGACCTGAACATCTACACACCTTTATTACATATAAAGAAACCTGTTGAATATGAAATCAATGGCAATGTTCATGATAAAAACCTAAATCTGAACGCGTATGCTGGAAATGGTAAGAAATAAAAAAAAACTTTACTACTTATATGAACAAAATATATATCATAATGTCATTTCAAAGTTATGTAAGTATGCTAATCTCAAACAAATACTTCCTCAGTTCTGTGTTGCTTAATTTTTCTATTTTTATTAGCCATTGAATGTTTTATAATGCGATATCGTTCCGTAATACCTAGATGTTATGGCTTTCTGGTATGACGTGGTTTTACTGCAATAGGAAATTTACTTTTTCCCCATGTATGTATTCTTGAAGGAAGTTGCGTGCGTACGCGGAAAACAACTTCGACAAATATTTAACAGACTAAACTTTTCCATTTGAGTAGGCATTTCTGCCGAAAAAGCGTAAAAATGTTGTCCAAAAAATTCAACTTATGTACCTACTGTAAAAATAACATCATGCTCTCGAAAGATAACTTCAAATATAAACACCAGAATTTTATAAATCAATATAAATCAAATTTTAAAAAACTTTGTGAATATTCAGGATATGCAACTGGCTATGCGAACGGATATGCAACTGTAGAAAAAGCTCCCGTCCCGGCAGCTCCTTCAAAGCCTGAAATAAGCACCTTCAACAACATTGCGCTGAGTTTCAGTTGGAACACAAATGTGAGGACAGTTTTTAATCTAAACCCGAGGCCTGGTACTCTGCTTCCTATATGCGGTCTAAGGTTTGTTGAAATGTGACTTCTTTCATAACTAAATTTAAGAATCAAATACTTATCCTACTAATCTTAAAATTACTTAATATTCTTTTATTAATTATTAGCATTTTGACAACGTGTTCTATTTTCTAGATTGTACGCCACCACCTTTGTTATTGTAAGTCACAGTTTTCTATTTGCTATGGATTTCTACGACAACAAAGTTTACGCATTCAATATCACGGAGTCGCTTTTGGGACAATTCTTCATCAATTCGTCATTGGCAACAGATGCATTCTTTTGCATTAGGTAAGTCAACAACTTATATAAGCATAATATGAAAATAGATCTTCTCGAAAGTTCCAAACAATAGAATTTCATTCGGCTATAACATTGAAAATATTTTTGAAAATATCCAGGGGCATAATGATAAATATTTATTTTATATTTTTAACTTAATGAGTTAAACCTTAAATTATAATATTTTAATTTATGAAATAATAATAATAAATAATAAGCGAAACTCAATCGCAAATTTGAAACAGAAAAATTAGAAAAAGATACGGATACATCTGAGACTCGGACCCAGGACCTTCGGCTTTCCGGGCAGATGCTTTCACCACTGAGCTAATGTATCCCTTTCCATTTCGGTCATATATAACTGTATCATACTTCGACTGAGAAGTAAGAAAATAAAGATAACGTTGGTAGTTCTAGAAGTAAGAAGATGAAGATAACGTTGGTAATTCTAGAAGTAAGAAGATGAAGATAACGTTGGCAGTTCTCAGTCGAAGTATGATACAGTTAAATATGACCGAATCGGAAAGGGATACATTAGCTCAGTGGTGAGAGCATCTGCCCGGAAATCCGAAGGTCCTGGGTTCGAGTCCCAGATGTATCCGAATATACCTTTTTCTGTTTCAGATTTTCGATTGAATTTCGCTAATATTATCTTCATTAATTAAGATAAATATTTCTTCAAAGTGTTGATTTGAAAATCACCATCACCTCACATATTATCACACTCCTGCCTTCTCTTTTCATATACGTATATATTATGAAGTTTGAACTAGTTTGATATTACAACATAAAGAGATGCACATTAAAATAATTTCTGTACCCATTGAAGGATCAACTAACTCGATCTCGTTATTGTCATTCCATAGGTTAGTTTCCTATATTGATCTATTGTTAAGAATGTTCGTATTGTCCTATTCTTTCGCCACGTTAAGACTGCCTTCACCTTGATGTGAAATTCACGAAAACACGTGTCTTTACGTACCTACCCACGATTTTCGTGTTCGGGATTTGTTAAACAGCAAGATTGTACAATCAAGCTTCCACAATCAGCTGTTCCAAGATAATCTATCGGCGTTTCTGAATAAAAACAAGTTTCCTATTTGTCCGGTTGGAAATAAAAACACTTTCTCAGCTATAACTGGTTTGCGATGTCATTTTTACGAGCGTAATCATAGACCAAGAAGGTGATCGACGCCCAAAATATGTTGTAATTGATACATGGGTACCATTTGCAACCGATGCTCTGTACCGAATTTAGTTTTACTAGGTCACCCAGAATGAGTATTTATGTAACATACATAGGTAATAGGAATCAAGCAAGTGTATCGCTACAATCTATAGATATTAAATAATGTGACAATCGTAGTGTTATTGAAATTTAGATAATTGATATGAAATGAAATCACTATTCAAATACATTTAAATAATGCATTTTAAAAGGTGCTGTGTGAAATTTATCGGTCAAATACTAAACAAAATAATAATACGTCCCCTTTTAAATATGTACCGTTTTAAATATGCCTACGAATAAAGTATTAGACACAAAGCTTTAATAACATGCATACCAAAACCCAAATCCAAACCAATGCAGCGATTCGACAAAAGTGCTGTTCTTCCAACAAAATTGCTGTAAGACTATCCGTCAGTATGATGTTACTATGTTTTATTTTTAAATGGCTGTAATTATTATTTGTTATGTTAATTCAAAAACAATTTGTTCATGTCTTCAGAGGCTATTGATTCTTCATCCCTGATCAAACCATCATCAGTTATAGTTTTCAAATTTGTACTTGTACACTGAGTAATTTTTATGCATATTTACATTTTCAGCGGTTTTTTGATGGCGCACGGATTTTTCAAGTCAATAACCAAGAAAAATCCCGAGCAGCTGTCCAGTTGGGAGCACTTCAGTGCCTACCTTAATGGTGTTCTACGGAGATTCCTCAGGTAATAAAATACAATCGATCATCAATAATAATAACTTATACAAAACCACTAATCTCTGATACCATGCAATCATTTAGCCTTGGTCAAGAAGAACTTAATGAGTCATTCGTATGGTTGGCAACCTTTCTGGTCTTTTCTTGGGTTACTTTCGTTAGATTTATGTGAATTGCTTAGCTTGATGTTAATTTACAAGGAAGATGCGTGGGCTACAGTGAATCCAACAATAAGATTATTTAGTATTTCTGTGAACTTCGGGGTTTTTTGTAGTTAATGACTGCTGCTCGGTTGATGCAATCATGCATGTTTTTGCTGTTTGGCCGATGTTGGAATATGTGAAACAAAATATTTTGTAACAACACGTCCTGATGATGATGGTGTCTGCCAAGGAATTGACAAAATATCAACATTATTTACACAACCATCGACAAACAAAGTCTAGACTGGGTGTGATGTTGTTAAAATTGACACCGAAACCAAGTATATATGTCCCAAAAATTGGGTTACAAAAAAATTTGTAAAAAAGAAAGTGCATTATTTTGCATTCAAAAGATGGCAAAAAGCATTGCTTTATATCTTTTGTTTGTGTGCAAAGATTAAAATTGTCTCTCAAGATTATGCTTTCGAAGCGAGGCGACGGAATCAGTTGGGGAATTTGGTTATAAAATTTTCGGCCAAATTATTTGGCCGAATTTGTAAGGCAAGCCGTATCCAGACATGATATGATAACAATTAAGAAATTGTTTTAGTGAGGAAATATTACATTGAACCACCAGTAATAGGTACTGGCTTCCTGTTCGGAACCATGTTTGAAAGTATTAAGTTTAAATAAAATAAAATACTTCACATACGTTGGAAGTTGGCAAACTGAGATGGTACAGATTTTCTTTCGATAAAGAGAGCGCTCTTTCGACAATGGTCGGCGCGTGCCCTTTATATGTAATATATTACGAAAAATACATGTTATTGCTTGGGAAACGAGCGCTACTAACTGTACACGTCATATTATAATGTAATACCTTGTGAAATAAATAATGGTGATAGGCACCGGCTTTCTTCTTGGGCCCCCCAAGTTTGGGAAAAAAACATACTTATGACTTAGAAATAGAGTGCTCCTTTTGTAATGTGAAATTTAATACGTGGTCGGACAAAAGTCAGCTTGAATTTGATACAGTGAATGATACAGAACCGTGAAAAATCACAGTATATTATATTTGTAGGATTTGTGAAAAATATTTGCCTCAAGACACAAGACATATATTTTCAAGCTAATCGAACAAAAAAATTAGCACCGCCCGAAAAAGATATCCAATCAAAGAATGTGTATATAAACGGGCCACACGACCTCGCGTTGTCTCAGTACCTAACATATTTTTTTGTAACGTGTTTATTATTTATTTTTAATTTTAACATTTTTAAATATTGAGTCTCGTTACACAGATTGATATCAGTTTGTCAACAGGTTCTTTTAACAATAACTTCTTTTTTTTTAAATTTAATACAGGTACATAAAATATACACATTATAACATTTTATATACAAACATAAACATAAATATATTTTAACATATTTTTTTTTTATATATGTTGTTAAAAAGCAGAGAAAATGAAAGAAAGAAAAAGATATTAATGGACATTAAAAACGAAAAGAAGAAAAACAGTGGTTAGAACCAAAATCTATCAAGCATTTTAATAAAACAAATACGCATTTCGAAAAAAGGATTATTTTTTCGTAAAATAATTTTGATACCAACTTTATGCGATATGAAAAGTAGTTCCAATTTTTAATTAAAGGTTTATCGAACTTGGATGATGTTACGCATAACGCAATAATATTTCACATTACTTACCAACTTACCAATGCACCAGCAACCGAAATAAGTAGGTACCTATGTTTAATGTAGTTGTGAGTTTATCTAATGAGCGTAGCAATTACATCAAGATTACATTTATAGAAGTTGATTTAATTTAAACGATTGATTGCAGAATAACACCATCTTACCTGTACACAATGGGTCTCACCTTCGTGCTGGCTGCCTGGCAGTATGGCTCCAGCTCGCTGTGGTTGAACGAGAGAAACGACTTGCTGTGCCCGCAGCTGTGGTGGACCAACTTGCTGTTTATCAACAACGTTTACCCCGGCAAGAAAATGTGCATGTCATGGAGCTACTACCTGGCCAACGAGATGCAGTTCTTCGTGATCATCACCCTGGTGTGCCACCTATCGAGGAAGTAAGTGATTAATTTTTCTTCTTCGTGTGGTGGAGGACTGTTGTTGGTGGAGGTCGAAGGTCGTAGGAGGATGTTGAGGTTACTCGCTACTTAAGTCAGTCGACGGCATCGAAGTCATTTCAGGAATAAGGTGAAGTGAATATTCTTCGTAAAGTAAGATATATTCTGTAGTTTATGTCCGTCCACATTCATGCAATTCAGAATACTTTCGACCAGCATTCCGAATTCCGCATCCGAAAGGATCAATAACGCTAGTTCCTCGGAGTATCTTCGATTGAAATATAGGTAGGCATTTAAGGACAGCACACAGAGAAAAATGTTATTGTAAAATACGATTTTTTTTATATATATATATTTTTTTTTATTTATAGAGAAACCTCACAAGAGTCCCAACTCTCCCTTCTGGAGCCAGTGAGACTATGGCATCCCAAATTGAAGTATGTTGTGAGGCTGAAGGTATGTGGGGAAGGGAAGGAGATGGGGAAGAGGAAGGTGGGAAAGTACCTGGCTATTCAGATCTAGTCACTAAACACGGCTAAAGCCATTATTAAGCAACGTTTCAATTCTGAATGGTGGTCTTACACCAGGGCGATACTGAGTGTATCTTCCACTCTGGAACGTGCCGCAAATACAGTATATATTATTGTTATTAATTAATTGTGAAATAACACAAATTAATCAAATAAAATTTATTTGCGCACGCCGGGTTCGAACCCGCATCCTTCCGATTGGGAGTCAAGTGTCTTACCACTCGACCACGGACGGTCGTCAAATTATTATTTTATTTTATTTATTTTATTATTATTTTATTCGTAAAAAGGGTTAAAAACGGGACTGAAGTTCTTACTAACAAATTAACACTATTTCAATGTTTATTGGCGGCAAAATGTATAAGAATAATTTGTTGGTATACGTACGAAATTACGTATACCAACAAATTATTCTTACATGTTCCCGCCTATAAACAATGAAATCCTGTTAATTTGTTTGTACGAACTTCAGTCCCGTTTTTAATCGTTTTTACGAATAAAATGGTCGTATTTTAGAATAACATTTTTCTCCGTGCATTTCCACCTGATGGCCTGTGCTCTAAAGATTTCAATCCGTTTGTTAAGATAGGGGAATCTATCAAACGGACCGCCCGCGCCCCCTATTTCTACACGCAGATAAGGATTCAGGTATTTGGGGCTTCAGACCATAGGTGGCTGCCAAATTCAACAGTGGGGCGCACTAGCGATTTGTAAAAAGTCATTAGATGTGTACTATTAAAGTATCTGAAGGCCCTATACAGTACGCTCAACTTCTTATAGAGACTAACTTGACTTTGGCTTCGATGGAGCCCCGTGCCTGAACTGGTCACTTAGAGTTACACCAAACATATCAATGGAAGGCATATTGGGAAGATTTCTTCCGTTGTATGAGACTAGAATGCCATTACGATCCCATTTAGATGCAATCTGCCAGAAGTGGTTCTTTGAAATATTAAAATCCTACTAGGTTATTCTTACTCCAACCGGAAACCCTTTCAAGGTGACCGTCCATTCTCTGCTTTAAAGCCCTCCGAGCTGTTATAGTTTGGGGGCTTAGAAAACCAAAAGGAACACACTATCTAGGACTAGGACTACCGCGGACTGTACTACAAATAATGGTGTAACAATAAATTGATGCACATGACAGAAGGTCATTTTTGTGCAACAAAAACTAATCTCCGTGAGTCGCCAGTATTTATTGAGTGTGAGGAAGAGGTGAAACTTTCAGCAACCATCTGAATCGACCTCTTCCTCAAAAAGTCGGAAATCCACGCACATTAGGACGTGAAGTACGTAATTTGGCAATTTGTTGACAAGTCCCGGTGCCAAACTCGGTCAAAGGCCTTGGAAATAAATAAAAACGTATTTTGTACCGTGACTTCGGATATGCTACGAAACTATATAAATAAGATTAGAAGAAAACCTTATCAATGCCCGCCCTCTACAAACAGTCAATCAACTTTATATATTATAAGATTAGCGCTTTACCTCTATCATCTTTTGTATTAGATTCTAAGACAAAAAATTTCTAACTTAATGCACTTTATATATATATATTTTTTATGAATGTAAACAATAATTTTTTAACAATTAATTTAATTTTTGTTATAATTAAGTAAGTTAAAAGAACCCATTGACAAACTACTTAAAAGTAGGTAGTTTATTGGGATTTTTTCTCTTTTTTTGTATTACGTTTTATTTGATGTATATGTATTATTATTTGTGTTAAATGTTTCTTTAAATAAAAAAAATTATCCATCTTTACATAAGTAATATCTTTGATTGACTTTCTTTGTTTGACGGCCGGCGTAGTCCAGCAGTAGGGCGTTGGACTTCCATTCCGAAGGTCGCGGGTTCGAACCCGGCGTCCGCAAATAAATTGTATTTAATTGATTTGTGTTATATCACAATTAATTATTAAAAATAATATATAGAATATTTGCGGCACGTTCCAGAGTAAAAGATACTCTTAGTATCGCTCTGGTGTAAGACCACCATTCAGAATTGAAACGTTGCTTGAAATGGCTTTAGCCGTGTTTAGTGACTAGATCTGAATAGCCAGATACTTCCCCACCTTCCTCTTCCTCGTCTTCTTCCCTTTCCCACTTACCTTCAGCCTCATAACATACCCCAATTGGGGATGCCATAGTCTCACTGGCTCCAGACGGGAGCAGTTGGGACTCTTGTGAGGTATTCACTGTAAAAAAAAAAAACCTATCCCTTTTAAACTAATCTTCTTATTTTTGAACGCACATAACGGGTCATTAAGCTCAATTTGTGACAAGTGCGGAATAGTAGTAAAGCCCACGATCTCCGAGGATAAAGGAAACCAAACTTCTTCTAAGTCGGTTCCTCATTGCTGAGGATCGTGACCCCCTACTCCAATTTCCATGGTGGGCAATGCTCCTCCACTCCTTGCGGTCCTGCGCTGAGCTGCGGAGAGCTGCGGACACCGACGTACCAGACGCTAGTGATACTTGGTCACTTCAGCGCATTGGTGACCTTCCTCTGCTTCTTCTGCCTTCCACTTTGCCAATGACTATGAGTTTCTTCAAGTTGGAGTCCTCATTTTGGCGAGCAACATGTCCAAAGTAACCAAATTAACTCCTTAAATTTTTAATACGTGTCAATCCTTTTTCGACACTTTTAAGTGGACCTAAACTCGGGCTTCAAACAACTGGTTTCCAACATCATTTATTCTCTGCTTTTCATAAGAGTCAACACAACACCGAACACTTCAACCTGATTCCTATTTTGGTCTCCTATTCATAAATAATATTTTTTTTTTGCTAAACAGACTTTGGTCTCTCGGTTCTTTGCGGTGACTTAGAGCTGACATGTCCTAAAATAAGGCATAATATATTATTATAAAACGGTGATCTCAACAACGCTATCATTAATCTACCATTCAAAAGGTTCCACGAGAGAAACGTATCATTTGAGACCCGGACTAACTTTGTAAGCAGTTGATGCATTAGTTACATTGAATATTTTCTGAACACTGTCACATGAAGTTCATAATTACTTTTATGTTGTAGCAGCTTGAGAAGGTACCGGTCTATTCTACAGGATGTTAGAAATTTTATAAAGAAGAATTTAATTTGAAAGACTGAATGATATTATATATAAGTTTATTTATTTTTTTACTTCAAATTTTTTCTTCTTTTTTCTTTTACCTTTGTAATGGCACTACTCCCCAATTCAAACACGAGAAATGTTTTCTTTATTGAATTGGGTAGATTCGTTAACAAACTATTTTATTGTAATTAGCTTTTAAGACCCATGATTTTCTTTTGTAAATATATGTACCTATGTATTTTATAAAAAAAAATATCAGCAGAAGGTGATAATTATATGAATTACGGCAAAATTAATAGATAATATTAATATTTAATATTTATTTCATATTGTTTTAGTATTTAATATTTTTTTTAAATAGCTCGAAAACAACTCTATTGAACGTATAAAACCAACCGGTTTCGGGTCTTCCTGAAACTTCGTCAAGATAAAATCATTTTAAAATTGTTATTTCATTTAATTTGGAAATTATTTTTACAAACCTGGTGAAAGTTCAGGTTGAAGAGTGTATATGTATTTCCATGAACTATTTTATGCCAGTTTCTATTATACGTTTCTATTAGTAAGGTTCTCACTTACACGGATGTTTATCAATTGTATAAAATTTTCACCACGTAAGGCTGTATATTTGGTATTATTTGATGTTATAAATCTTAGCACTGGTCTCCTTCGACCGTTTTTACAAACAAAACCTCATACATTACCACAAAAATGGGGCAACAACCTTTTTTTTTGCTTTCAATCGGCAACGAAAGACAAAAACACTGTGACCCCAACCTAACCATCCACAAAATGTATTTGTTGGGCCTTCACCTCAAACAAATCTTAAGCAGATTTTCTAAGGTTTTTTTCTTCTTATCTGTATATTCCTCCATACATTTCAACTCGAAAAGTAAAACATAAATACTTTGAGTTTCATGACTCATACAGATATCATCTACCTTCTCAAGAAATATAAGACTTCTTCGCTGCGTGAAAACACTGCACCAGTCCGAAGGGCAGTCCTTTGCATTCAGCAAATATTGGTTATTAATCCAACAAACTGTTTTTGTTGATTTACAATCTCTAAATAATACCTACGTTTCAAATGCACTGTAACTTATAAGTTCTCAGTAAAACTTTGGAAAATACATATTTATTATTTGATTTTCGTGGGGCAATTTGAAAGTCAGATTTTGCCACTTTTTCTTTATTTTTACCAATAAGAAATGTAATGCTTAAGATCTGTTTATGTAAGGGCATAATACTATAAACACACTATATATATTTTTTAAATTGTCATTTTGTTTTAAATTACATGGGAGCTGTACTTAGCCGATCTCGTTAGGAAATCCTGTGTTTATAATACAATCAGTTTACATCAAAAGTATAAAGTAAATCAAGTTGACAACATAATCGTAATTTATAACACAAGTAAAATAAGCATCGTGTCAATGATATAAATACGTAGTTCAATGCGCATTCATATACACATGCACTCACACATATACAAATTAACACTACACGCGTCACCACTGTCAATATACGTACCGCATCATATAAGACATTACAAGTTACAAGGTAACATATAACTAACCATATAAAATATTTAATATCTGTAAATTGTTTTATCACTGTAACCAATGTAGGTACTGTTTTGTTTCTAGAGGGTGGCGCAAATATTGTCATCTGATGTTCTTTGGCTGTAATTTCTTTACGAATAAAAAAAAATGGTTCTGTTCTTGGGTTGTGTTTATTTGGTGTCGTAATTTTTTTCCATTTAGTCGAACAAATTATATCGGCCAAGCGGCCGCCGCACAGTGGGCTGAAAATCGCCTTTCATAAACATAGAGACTTGAATTTTCATGGGTCTTTTTTTGGCTAGAAATGAATTCTGCTGATCATTACTATGCTATAAAATTTCGTATGAAGCAATTGCGTGTACAAATGAAGGAGTTATCATTTTTTTAAGAAAAATTTGTATGGCACTGACATTAAAAATCTCTGGAATCATAAGGTTGGCCATTATATCCTTACACACAGATATACTACAAATTATTTGTATTTTTTGACATACTTCGTATTGTGGCGCAACATGCGCTTTTTTTTAAATCCTCAAAGTTGAAAAAAAAACTTTTTTATGTTGATGATTCATTTTGTTGATGTCTATGAAAGGCGATTTTCAGCCAACTGTGCGCCGTCAGAATTGTGACCATGTACCCGATTTATGGCATTTTCCTTCACCCTTCCATTGATAGGTTCTCGCATTCTTGACGGATATTCTCTTTGAGGGCTTCAAGAGTCTGAAGCTTGTTGCTATAGACTCCCACAAAAAGAAGTCTGGAACGGTTGAACCGGGCGATCTTGCCGGCTATTGCAACTCACCAAACGAGAGTTTTGAATAATTAAAGGTCAATCAAAAATACATTTTTTCCACGATTTTCAGGGTATAGCAATTATGTCTTATTGAAGTGTATTTTGTATCTGTTTACTTTCAAACTTCAAAGCAGAACTGACATTTGCCGCCATTCGCAAAAATTATGGCATCTTCCAATAGAGTGATGAATTTTGCGCCACCTTGTATAAATAATATGAAATAAATAATATTGCAATAAAATTCACCTGTGATGTGTACAATGATGTCAATCACCATTAACATCATTGTTATATAATATGCTCGTTTTACAAAAAGATATTGTACAATGGGATAAAATTACTATTACAAGTTTGTTCAAGAGAGATGAGAAAGCCGATAAGGACATTGGAATTAATTATTTTAGGACTAAATTTGCAATTAAATGTAAACCAGCAGCCTACAATGGATCTCATACCAACCCTGATAATAAAGCAGGAAGCAAGCAAGTTGACTAAGTAGAGGG
This sequence comes from Limnephilus auricula, assembly GCA_951813805.1. Lineage (NCBI taxonomy): Eukaryota > Metazoa > Arthropoda > Insecta > Trichoptera > Limnephilidae > Limnephilus > Limnephilus auricula. The sequence goes on from OX638390.1 coordinate 30,144,481, forward strand.
TCGAAAGTAGATGAGTGTGTGGTGTAAAACCGCGTACGACCATTTTACGACTGAATAATGCAAAAATTATGAAAGCGTAATTAACAACATTGAGAAAAAGACGCTGAGATCGAAAACAAACGTCGAGTTGATGGATGGATCAGAATATAATATATGATGCGCAAATGGTGGTGGAAATCAAGGACGACCCAGAAAGTCTTTGCACAAACACTAGAATATGACGCCATGTTTGTAACAAGATAGGCGGACAACAGAACAAGGAGAGGCATAATAATAAGACTCATTCGCCAAGAAAAAAAAACACAAATTTTATTAACACAATACGGTTTAAGTTATTATCACTGATTTTTTTCAAATCTATTCATTAGATCTAAAAATTGCTCAAGATTGATTTTCTTGATTGGGCTTAAAGGTGAAGTTTATATAAATCGAAATAATCATCATAATTTGATTAGTTGAATGGGGAACTGACAAATCATTTTATGGTCTCTAATCTCACGGTTTTTTACGACGCAAACTTTTTCCATGCGGTTAACTAAGGTTCGGTCAAGTTCAGAACACAGGGATCAAGGGTGAATTTGTAGAAGAAAAGTACGATGATGCAGCAGTTAATTGTGAAAAAACTTGTGGTTTTTTACGTCACAGTTTAAAATAAATCGCAATTAAGAGTACCTATTAAATTTTATTTATTATGTTTAATCCGATAAAAGTCTTAAAAACTTAATCTAAAAGTATTTTCTGATTATCTACTAATAATGGGTAGGTAGGTAATTTTTATGGTAATTATTGGATATCGCTGTTATCGGTTAAAGCACGGTACACACACGAAGCTCACATCAAAAGATACTGTGTTATAAATATCTTTTCTACTGACACACTACGTTATAAAAGATTTCTTCCTACGGCAGGAGAGGGGGTCAGTTGAATTTCGGTCGAGGGAATATCAATTCTTTGTACTGGATATGTCAATTTGCCGGAACTCCGTGACACTCCGTGTATTAAAAATGACCCCCTCTCCTGTTTATCGCCATCCCTATATCAGAAAAGTTACGCCGATTAGCGAAGATTCAAACCGCGCTAATAACGCATGATATTTTTACGTCTGGCGGGTCTGTACGGGATTATATGGCGAGCGCTATTGTGTTATAAGTATATTTTTTTATGTGAGCTGCGTGTATGTCGCTAGCTTCATAAGCAATTTTTTTTTAAATCTTTTGATTCACCTTAATTACATTAAAAGACAACTTTTTTCATTGGGGGAAGTCAAAAATATTTCATTCTAAATTTCAATTATGTAAAATTAAAATTAGCTTTCGTCTTGTGAAATTGTAGCCATTGTAGGTTGGTATTCCTGGTACACTTTTTTGTATAACGAACGGCTAGAAGATTTTTAAGATACCACGAAATAAACACTAATTTACCGGAATTTTGGAAATAAAATGACTTAAAAAATATGTTTTAAATTTCAGTAATTATTTTTTATAAATAATACATTCACTTTTGTATCACAAACCATGTTACATTCAAACTGAACGTCTGTTGAACTTGGATGGTCCTAACTCCTTTAAGAAGCAATTTATCATAAAAAAAGCCACAAAAGGACATGCCAATGGTTGGTTCACGGCGAGTTCATTAAAAACGAGTTCAACTAACTAAAATTCAACCTAACCTAACATAACCTGACCTAACCTAACCTAACCTAACCTAACCTAAACTAACCTTTTTTGTGAATTTTGTAAATTTGCTTTTCTAAATTTGCTTTCGATGAACTCGTCGGTTACCCAATGGTTGATATCTATATTATTTAAAAAATATTTTTTACTAGTGTCAAAATGCAGAGAGGAAATAGGGGAATACGTTTGTTTAATAAAACTATTAATTTGTTGCTATTATGTTCACTATCTTATTTTAAATGATCTTTTACACAACTGTATGTTTCCTTAATAGACTTAAATAATAATAAAAATAAAATAAAAAAACGCCGCCTGCGTTTCCTCTTTAAATGAAATGTTAATTTAAAACAGGTTTAAAAACAAAACAAAAAATTTATCAAGTTAGTCTTGAAGCATGGACCATTAAAGCCCAGAATAATGGCTATCGTATCAATGTACTAGTATATGACTTAATTTTTTTATTTTCCTCATGATGTGGTGTAGTATTCTTCAATTTACTTATATTATTTATCGAAGTAAAGCCTATGGATTTATTACATCTTTATGTTTTCTAATAAAAACGATGTGTTTTTACAGTTTAAGTTAAGTAAGTTCCAATGTCCGGTAAATTACTACACCGGCCGCATAAGGATAAAATATTAAAAGTTTCTTATTGGTTTTTCTTTTATTACAGATACTTCAAAGCCGCAGTTTATGTATTGTCCTTTCTGTTCGTGGGATCCATCATTTCCATCGCAATAACAACCTATGTCACTGAATACAAGCCTTTGTAAGTACGAACCATTAACATTGAAACACAATCATTAACTTGTATACCTAAATCACACTGTAGTCGTCGTAATTTACAATTACGACACTACATTAATATCTAAGAATCATTTAACTCATTATCTTAACAAGTAATATTATGTAAGGCTTTACATTTTACAGTCCTCAAGGTATTAATATGACATATTTACGACTGTAAAAATATGTCTAAAGAACTTCGTAGCAAAGCAGTTAAGATTCTTGAATGTAAGTTCAACTCTTGCGGCCGTTTGTTCCCAACTTTTCGATCGATCAATCTAAGTCTCCGATCAGCTAAGCGTTTTGTTTAGTAACGATCGATTCGCCTGTTGGTCGAAGAGTTGCGTCGAGAATAGCGAATTTGTCATTTGAGGAGTTTTGAGCCAAAATTTCGGCTCAACAGGTGATCAGTAGGATTGGGAACAACGGTCATACCTCTTACACAGCAATGGGAGCGATGGATTACCTTGTTCCTTCCCACTTCAACTTCCTTTCGTTATATCATTAAAAAGACCCTCCACACTTCCACACAGCATCCCCTTTGTGTTAATATTTGAAATTTTTGAAGTAAAACTTCTTTACGCACGCTTGACTTGGGGAGTAAGCTGGCGAATGCGTAACGAGAGCGTTACGAAAAGTGTGATCAGGCGAGGCGAACGATAATAAATTTAAATATTTGTAGAAAATTAATATATGTATATACATGTATATATTTTATACATACATATAGATGGAGCTAAAGAAGTTTTTCTTCAGTCGTGTGGTCTAAAGCACATTTTTTTTTTAATCGTGTCCTATTTTAAAAAGTTCGCGCTTCGTCGTGCCATGGTTTTTTTAATGCCTTTAGTCGTTCTTAGCTTCTGTCGTTCTTCGTCTTCTATTTGGCTCCATTATTTGACGACCGTCCGTGGTCGAGTGGTAACAACACTTGACTCCCAATCGGAAGGTTGCGGGTTCGAACCCGGCGTGCGCAAATAAATTTTATTTGATTAATTTGTGTTATTTCACAATTAATTAATAAAAATAATATATACTACATTTGCGGCACGTTCCAGAGTGGAAGATACTGTCAGTATCGCCCTAATGTAAGACCACCATTCAGAATTGAGACGTTGCTTAATAATGGCTTTAGCCGTGTTTAGTGACTAGATCTGAATAGCCAGGTACTTTCCTACCTTCCTCTACCCCATCTCCTTCCCTTCCCCACTTTCCTTCAGCCTCACAACATACCCCAATTGGGGATGCCATAGTCTCACTGGCTCCAGACGGGAGCAGTTGGGACTCTTGTGAGGTATTCTCTATAAAAATTATAATAAATTATCCCAAATTTACATTATATTGTTATATATAAACATTATATTGAACTAGTACCATTTCCAACCGCTCCGAACCAGCGGCATTCACAAATATATAAAACTATGATTTATTGAGTAGCATTTAACAGTGCTAATAATAATAACAACAAAACCATTTATTTATTTATTTATTATGGCGTAAACTGTATTAGTATTGAATAACGAACAAAAATTAACTCCTTTTGATAATTAAGGTCGTGTGGTATTGTGGTTGACTTACTAAAATTAGTGGAAATATACGAGTACAATACCATCGTTGCAATTTGTTGTTTTCCAGTAAAATCAATTTATTTAAATCAATCATTAATCATCTGAATAGACGCTGTTCCGTGACTAACAAGACGTTTCGATACCTTGCGATATTATTGTAAATCTTTACTCAGTTCATAATAAGTGCAGTGTTCCCTAAACATGCAATATTGTTTTATTATACAACACAAATTTCAAATACAACAAAATAAATCAGTACATAATCTAGTAAAGAATAATAATCTTTTAAGAATTTTAATTTGATTTCAATTAAAATCATTAAAAATAAATCCGAGAACGTGTTTTGTGACGAAAATAACTCAATTTTTCTATTTATTTAAGGTCTTACATACTAAAATATTTCTGATGTTTTTTACACACATATTTTGTTTAGACATTATTGAAAAACCATAAATACTTACACCATATTTAATCATTTATGTTCGTGCGTTTTGAGCATTTTTTTTTGCTTACTTGAATGAAGGTATTAAAGCAAAATGAAATAAATCGATATTAAATCTTTAGTTTAAAAAATTTGATACGGGGAATAATCGATCTTTCTCATCAGAACCTCCCTGTAAAGTTGCAAGTATTTTGGAACTTTAATTCTCAGCCGCTGGTCAATGGGTCTTAATACCTATCGTATTTTGTTATATTTTTTAAATATATCGATCATGAAAATTTGAAATGCTTTAAGGGACAAAATGTTAATTTTTCAGGAGAGCGAAAGGAAAGTTTCTTTCTTTATCAAAAAATCACATCTCCCGTTTTTGTAGACTTTTAATTATGAATTTGTATTACAAAAAAATGTTGAATAGATCTTTCAGAATACATAAAGGTTTTTGAAATTTTCTTTAGTACAAGCATTTAATTTATTTTAGATTTTTCATAAAAAAAATTCTTTTAAAATGCACGTTGTAAAAGACGCACCTATTTTTCTAAAAATTGGATATATTGTCGTGTACCGTGGTCATTAGTTGGTATGCCTCACCGCAATGTTACACCTATGCAAAATGCTCATTCAAATGAGCTCAACAAAAAAATTGAAAACAGGAATTCTAATATTTTTACGACATCGGACAAGATTGAAAGCTTTCGCGCTAATTTGGTGTTATGGATCAGCCGCGCTATACCAATGGTAGTAATGAAATGAAATGGTAGTGAAACACTTCAGCTATTAGCAGAAAAAATTAACTCATATTTTTCTAAGTATAACCGGCAACCCGTGAATTGGGTACGAAATCCAATCTCAGATGGCATTTCCCTTGGACACTTATGGAAGAATTAATGGACCTAAAATCTGATCAGACATTAAAACTAAAATTTCCGAAACAGAGCTAGCACATTTTTGGCTGCATTTAAAAAATGAGTATCCACTGCTTTCAAAGCGTGCTATTTCAATTGTCTTACCGTTTGCCACGACCTTTTTATGCGATTTGGGGTTTTTAACTCTCATAAAAAAAAGATCGACAAAGAGATTAGAGCAGCATTATCAACGATTGCTCCAAATTTTGTTTGCCTGTGCTTAGTTAAGGAGGCTCTAATTTCTCATTAAACATATTTTCATTTTAAATTGATTTTAGTAATAAGTATTAAATATACATTGGTTTTTCTTTGGTGTACCTCTAAATTTTCTTGATTTGATAGGAATACCTTGAACACAAAGTTTGGGAACACTACTTTACAGCATTGAAATTTTCCATGATCGATGTTGTTACCTGTAAGCGTTAGTTTTAAAATACATACCTAGGTAATCTTTTCTTATGAAGTTTACTAATTTTACTACTGCAGACCATTGAAAAATCACGGGATATTTTAATTATAGGATTTGCGAAAATGAAAGCATTAATAAAAAAAATATTGGCCTCTAACTTGAAAAAATCTGTCAAAAATTAAACAAAACAAACATACTTATCAGTTATAGATTTTTTTATTCATTCATTTTGGTAACTACTTTATAGCTTGTCTGGATTTTTCCCAACAATCAGTTTCAATTTTAAAATTAATTAAAATCCAATCGAAGTTGTGGAGATAATTGAACCGGTGTTACAAACAGAGACACTATCCAAATTAGTATGTTTAATAGTAGCTATGTTATATCGGGATTTTCTTGTATCATTTAAATTGTGGGGTAATAAAAAATATAGCCGCCACAATGGCGACAGTCAAGGGGTAGAATTTTTGGTGAAGAATGTTGCGAATCCGTTATATTCTTTATATATTTATATTATCACTACTTTCTTAAAGCGTAGGTAAAACAGACAAAAATAAAGAATGCGAATGTCAAAATTCTAGCCTTTCAAATCTTTTGCGAACCATCTATATGTTGGGAATTGCTACTTAAGCTAGTGAAATATTAGCAACATAATGGGAAATACAACCCTCGTGGTTATCAAAGAAAACTATTAAGATGTTAAATGGAGATAGGTAGGTACCCAATTAGAAAAAATACTTGGAACGCCATTTTTTACATTAACTCCATAGAGGAGGCTCTGAGGAAAATAATTCTCCTCGGGGCCTTGTGTCATCTTTGGGAATGCTGTGTGGAGGGTCTTTTGAGGAAAGAAAGGAGATGAAGTTCTGGAAAGGAAAAAAGTGTGAGGGGCAGGTACACCGAGAAAAATGTTATTCGAAAAAACGATAATTTTAATAGTAAAAACTGTTAAAAACGGGACTGAAGTTAGAATTTAGAAGACAATAATTTGTTGGTATACGTAATTTCGTAAGTATACCAACAAATTAGTCTTACATTTTCCCGCCAATAAACATTGAAACCCTGTTAATTTGTTCGTAAGAACTTCAGTCCCGTTTTTAACCGTTTTTACTAATAAAATGATCGTATTTTCAAATAACATTTTTCTCCGTGTAAGAATCTGGGGCATCCGTCCCTCGCACTGCGGTGCAAGGCGATGTTCCGAGGGAGTCCTGCTGGAGAGGTCAAAAGGTCTCCCTCATCCAGTCTCTCCCCATCCAGTCTGCCGCGTAGATAGTAGACAGATGCATCCACCGCCAAGACCCAGACAAATTTCACCCCATGTACCTAGGCACCCTTGCTAAGCCACCAAATGTAGCGAACCATTTGAGGCGACCTATGGCAGAGATGTTGGTTATCCAATAAATAGTTCCTGCTGCGGCTATACCCATACCCGCCTCCCAAATTGTAATCTAAATACCTACATTGTATATCTACACGTTTTCATTTATTTATTTTAAAAAAACTGTTATTAATGATGTTTTTTTCTGATTCCAGTGCTGTTCATTTCTTCCTCATGATAGATACCTTCTACTACCCGCCATGGATGAGAATTGGTCCATACATCATCGGAGCTTGCTATGGTTACTTGTATCAAAGGATGAATGGAAAACTAGATATTAAACAGGTGCGGTACATCATAAAATAAATAATGTAATAATTAAAAATCAAGGGAGCAAAGAAAAAAATTGTAACGGAAAACAGAGTTCTCAAAAATGCCACTTTTAAAGTAAATTAAATGTTTCATTTAATACGATAATTGGTGAGGCTTGTTGTTACCATCTTCGTAGACCTGTCAGTGGTTGAGTGGGCATCGCGTTTGGGTCCCACCCAGGCGTTCCGTGTTCATTCCTCGGCTGGCTAAGTCCTCCATGACAACACAAGCAACATTTTCCGCTTAGTGTGTTGGTAGTAGGAGATTTTCAAATGTTGTTGGGTTATTCGTAACCCGGGAATGTTTGTCTTTCTTTTTAAAAAAGAAAAATACATACGCCAATCTCTTTTCATTTATGAAAATACCAAGGTTTTCCGTAGGGATTCCCTGAAGTTCCCAGCATTGCCCGGGCTTAACACAGAGTTTTTGTTTAAGACTAAGTAGTGACCTTCCTCCTGTTTTGAAGAACAAATAAAATTTTGTCAATCTGGGAATAAAACTATATTGATTTATTTTTGTGGTATTATGCCGTGTTGCGCTACCTCCTTCTTTAGCCAACGTTTAAGCATTGCAGTGTCCATCATCAGGGCCATGAAAATCTAAAATTATAACACGCATGAATAAAACTGTAGATTGGTGTAAAAAAATCAAATCACGCAGCCCGCTCGCCCGCTACAAGCTACATACTCTCTCATTTATATAAATAGACAGAAGTACAAAGTATGTATATTCTGATCACTAAATACTAGAAACAAGGAGTTTACATTGTTCTAAACTTTTCCAAAAAACAAGTCCAAATCACAGAGAATAGTGTAAACATTTTAAAAACAAAGAAAAAATAAACGGTTCTTCAAACACAAACAAACACCATTTTAATTAAAAATGAATTAAGTACTTATTTTAAGCATTTTTATTGTTTAAAAAAACAACATGTTTTAAGTAAACCCTGATAAAGTAAGCATTGCTTACGAAACATAAATTGGTTTTTTAAACAATAAAAGCGGTTAAAACAAAATATTTTATTAATTTTGAAAAATAAAATAATCAGAATTGATTTGTTTGAAATTCATTGTTTTTGGCATGAAGTTTGTCACACGATTGGGTAACAATCGAAATTGATAAAGTATAAGCGCCTCCGCCCACTCAGGCAACTGAAAACTCTCAACTGCCAACTGTCTTTGTATGACAATGTGATGGCCCGCACACTTCACAATCACACAAAACCCCGTTGTCAATGGTAACGCAAGCGGTGACTTGCGACCATCTTGCGACTGTCACGGCTGATTGCCCTGCTAGTTGCGAGCTGTTTGTTCTTCATCTATGGTTAAACAAGCTTTTTGACCAATCAAGACAGAGAAAACAGCCGGTTTTAGTTGGTTTTCAGTTGCCTCAGTGGGCGCTCCGCCTTAGAGAATTATCACCAGTAATTTGAAATCATCGTGATCCATTAGAATTGTTTTAATTAAAAGATATATACATACAAGCGTCTGCCCGCGACTTCGTCTGCGTAGGATTAGTGCTTCGAGTAATCTATTTTCTTTTCCTAGGTCCCATCTACGTTTATACCAAAATTCTTAACCTATTTATTTAAAATGTATATAATTCTTGATTCGATTCAAAATATTAGGCGAGTGCTTCAAATAAATTCATTAATTTAAATATTTTAAAAATACAATTTTGATTTAACAATCACTGTTTTGCAAAATGTCATTCTCAAATTTTGACGTTTTCTATTAAACTGTAATTATTATTTTCAATATATTGAAAATAAATAGCTAGCTTTATAAATTATAGCCTATATGTTATAGCTATATTATTGTAAAGTTTAATCAAAATCCATTCATTAAATTTCGATTTAAAGAGTAACAAACATACATACATCCATACAAACTTTCGCGATTATAATATTAGTAAGAAGTAAGATAGAATTACGTGTTCGATCATCGAATTGAATGCACATCACTGTATTAAAATACCAGGAAAATAAGGTTTTGTTTATATTTCCCATGGCGGGGTAATGGACCTCTTCTTTATACGAATGAATAATATACCTGGTTTTGCCAAAATAAGGCATCATTAACGATAATAATCCGAACTAACGTGATTATAATAGAAGTGCAGAGTGCATCCAGTAGCGTCATTCCAATTATTGTTCTTTTTTATCTCTGTCATTATTTTGGATAGCAAAAGCCTGGTATCCAAAATATATTTAGAGATAATTTTAAAATCAGAATTCTAACATTTTCAAATTGTGTATCGATACACGTTGTTATTTTAGTATGATAGCTTACTTTAGAAAAAAATAAACTCAGTTATACAGGATGTCCGGGGATAAAGTGCATTAGCTTCGGGAGGTGATTCTACATGATAGTGTTAAGTAAAAAAGATAAATAACTTTATCGAAATTTCATCTTTTAGGGGTACCTTTTTGGTAAAAAGATAAAATTACGGCCTGCACTATTAGGTATTTTCCGCTGTTACGATACGCGCCAATCAAAACCAACGTCGCCACTATGCGCCCGTCTGACTCACAGCTAATTTATCGTAGGTACGTCTTTTTGTATGGGAAAAAAAGTTGGAATTTCGAAAAAAGTTGTAAATCTTTTTTACTGCTTCCATCATGTAGAATCACCATCCGAAGTTAATGCATTACCCCCGGACACCCTGTATGATAGCGCCGCGATAAGATACAGGATTCTTCCCAATGCACAATATTCGAATACATCGAGCGCAGTAGTTTTCTGTCCTGCCTTGAACAGAACAGTCACAGCATTTGAACAATTCATCAAATTTCAAAGTAAAAATTCAAGTTCTGTGAAAGTTCTACTCAAATTGTGTTACTATTTTGTCATGGGCCGGTTGTTTTACAATACTTAGATAATACTGAACTTGAATAGGACTTTCACAACTTAGAAAGTTGAGGATTTTTGTGAGACAATCGAATTCACTTCATTTGAACAATTCGTCAAAATTCAAAGTTAATTTTCAACATCTGTAAAGGTTCTATTCAACTTCTGTTATTACATCATTATTGGCCGATTGATTCACATTACTGAAATAATGACAGAACTTAGAACTTACACACAACATGAAAATTAACTTTGATATTTTGTGATAAAATTCTGTGAAACATCTATTATCCTGAATTAGGTTTTGTTTTCTGATATTTTAAGAAGTGGGTGAACCATATACTCGAATTTATACCTATATTATTTTCAGAGTTACATAACCGCAATTTGGGTATTGATGATATCTATCGGTATGGTGTTGGAGTTCGGCTTCAAGGATAGGAACATGGATCCTTTAGCCAGTGTCCTTTACATGAGTCTCTCCAGGAATCTCTGGGCGCTGATGGTGGGCTGGATCATACTGGCTTGCTTGACTGGGAATGGAGGTATGAATATTACAACAATAAAAATATTTTTGGAATAAGTCTAAGACTCGTGTATGAGCATAATGTTTTTTTTTTTTTTTTAATTGATGCCATATTTTTTACATTTTATAATAAAGTTCAATAATGTTAGCCTCACTAGGTGGTGTACCCGTGATGAGGCCTCCATTTTAAAAACAAAAATTTTTTACACAGTACATTTAAAAATATAATATATTTTATCTTAATCTTATGTTTTTCATATTATGAAAAACATAAGATTAAGATAAATTAAACTTAAAAACAGAGATTTGAGATTAAAGTAAAATTAAAAATAAATAAATTTTATATAAGGTTTAAATAGGTATATTTATATTATGAGTTGTGTGTTTGTGGGTGATTGTGTTTTATGTTGGTTTTGTGTGTTACTTTATGTTTTATTATTTTATGCTATGAGATTTTGGTAATATTGTCTTTTTTGTTCTTTAATCCATTTTGTAATTTTGTGTCGGAATTTATTTTTGTTTTCCTCAATTCTATTTTCGAGTGTTAGACAGTTGAATGCTTTTATAGCGTGATATTGGTAGTGTCTTTGTCCAAAGCTTGTATTTGTAACAAAGGGAGTAAGAACCCATTGTGAGTATCGAACTTGGCTCGTCCGACTCAAATCAACAAAATTATACCACAAAATCGACTCCAAAAGCGATGTAGATTCACCAATTTCCTGTTTGTACTACGAGTTTCCGGACACCACTTTTTTGGTAACCATTTTATTAGTAACCATTTTTTGTAACCATTTTTTGAAACCATTTTTTGTAACCATTTTTTAGTAACCATATTTTTTAACTGAACAAAACAGAACAAGTCAAAATAATAGATTAGGTTAGGTAAAATTAGGCTGGGTTGGATTGGGTTTTTTTTTTTTTTTTAAAAGAAAGACAAACATTCTCGGGTTACGAATAACCCAACAACATTTGAAAATCTCCTACTACCACCACACTAAGCGGAAGATGTTGCTTGTGTTGTGGTGGAGGACTTAGCCAGCCGAGGATTAGATTGGGTTAGGTTAGAATACATATAAGATTGTTGTTTTCTAACGCACTGTTTTGTCATGGAACCATATTTTTTATGAATAAATGTGTTTCAGGTCATTTGAATCGACTGCTATCCCTTAGACTGTGGGTCCCTCTATCCCAGCTAACTTACTGGGCCTATCTCATCAACCCGGTCATCACGTATACAGTGGCTTCGTTCAATGAAAAAAGCTGGCAGCTCACCATCTCTGGTGTCGTAAGTGAACTTACTTTAATTATTAATATGACTATTTTACGTTTTGTTTCAAATATTATAAAACGTAAAAATAATGGGACTGACTCATGGCTTGGCTTATTTCAGCATATCGCACGCCATACTTTCCCAAAGGGAATGGTTTTTCAAAGCGAGCTTTGCTTATTCTAAAACACGAGTTGTTTTTGCATGAATTGATGATTAGTAATGTTATCTAGTGTTTAGAGGTCTTACACTAAAGAGCTCGTATGCACTAGCGGCTAGCCGCGTGCGCGGTTCGACTAAACGGTTAGCCGCCTAACGCGGTTGAAACTGGCCGCTGTTGAACCGCCCGGCGCGATTGAACCCCTCGGCGCGGTTGAGCCGCCGTTTTTACGTTTTTGTAGCCGACGAGGCATTTGCATATATGCAAAAAAGAATTTGGATGAAACTAAAAGAACGTTCAACTATAGGCTTACTAGAGCAAGAAAATATGCAGAATATAGCTTTGGTATGTATATATGCAAACAAATGGCGTATACATATTTCACAGACCTTTAAACGTTCACATCGATCTGGCAAAAAAAACATTAAAGCTACTTGTATCCTACATAACTTTGGAAGTGTGAAGAGCTCTTGAATCCTTGAGTATATCATAATTCGAATTTAAAAAAAGTCTTTCTAAATCTAGAAGGATCTTTGAAATACCTACCTACAATATCACAGATTGATATATTTTTACTTATGGCATTTTGGAAACGGGAGTTCGCCATGGTATTTATGTTTAATAATACCGACGTTTTAAGCACGAGGCACTAATCAAAAGTTTCAACATTTTATCTACATATAATTATGAATTTTAACCATGTCAAACTCATTTTGTAAACATTCAGTAGTATTTTTGATGATTGTTTTTTTCTTCTTTCAGCTCTTAAATTCAGCAGGACTGGTGTTGGTCACCTACCTATTATCAATAGTGATGGTCATATCAATTGAAATGCCATTCGACAAAATTGTGGCCATGATGTTTAAATCGAACCAAGGAATGAAACCTCTTCTCAAAAAGGAATTATCAGTTGAACTTGAAACAAAACATCATAACGATAAAATGAACAAAATGGAATAAAAAATATGAAGATCTTTAATAGATGCACATTCAGGACATAAGTTCCTTTTCACATTGTACCGAATTTCGTTCGAGTTTATTTCATGTTGAGAAAAGTGTAAACATAATAATATAAATTAAAGCATCTCTTTGCTTTTTAATGAGCACTTTGTTAAACTTGGAGTATTGCTTTTGGTTGTCCAAAAATATTGTTGTAATAGTAAAACAAAAATTATGTATATGTTTTTTGCATGCAATCATTGTGAATTATTTTAACTGTATTTTTCTGTGATTTCTCTCTCAATAGTGTTTGTTGTGTTTCAACCTCGTAGTTGAGGACTAATTATAATGATAAATGTGTGTTTTTTTTCAAACCACTAAAAGTCCAATCAATAATATATAACAATAAAATGTTTTTAAAAATCTTTCTGGAGACTTGAAAGTAAGTTTTTGTTATTGAAAAATTTTTGTGTCTAAGGTGAGAATATTTGACACGACCACTGTTATACACTTACAAATACGTGTAACTTATTTTATGAAACATACTAGTACCTTTATTGGTTGAGATAGTTACTTTAAGAAATACTGCAAATATTTTATTTTGCCCCACTATAATATACATGTATGTAGTCACAAGTAGAATTAGTATTATTTATATTTAATCACAGTGTAGATAAATATACATTTATGTAGTCACAAGTTGAATTATTGATTAACAAGAAAGTGAACACCGTTAAACCTTCATGAAAATGAAGATTATGGAAAGTGAAGGAAGCTGTAATTATAAAGTGTCAGGGATTTTGATATACTTTGATAGTGGTTGCTTTCAACCCGCTAAGAGTTGGCACCATAAGGAGAAGGTTGAATTGAACTAAATTTGTAATACTTTTCACCAATACTGACCGTTCGAAAACACCTTATTGAGATGGACGTTTGCCAAAGTTGATCAACTGTACAATAATTGCATCTATAACATGCCAAGTGAACTAAGTCCGTTATGGTTTATTTAAAGTAAACTAGGTTCAAACATTATGATTCTGTAAGGGTATGTAAAGTGTTCTGTAAAATATTGAGTTCTTTTATTACACGTATTTTGAACTAAGCATTTTCTGCTAAAATTAAAAATCAAACATAAACATTTTTTATGGACTTGGTTCCTGATTTCCTTTCTGTTGTGGCACGGATGGAAATTCAATTATTGTGGCCGCTCTAAACAATCACTTCCACCTGAAAAACTGGTGAAACTAGTCAACTAAAAATTTGATTCACTGATGGAGCAATTAAAAAATTAAATGAATTAATTACTTAAAATACTCGTAATTCATGGATGGTGGTAATTTCATTATTTTTATTAATAAACCCCTTTTCAAGTAATGCTGTAAAATTTTAAATTAAATAATTTTTTTGCACCTTTAATTACGCAATACAATATCAATAAATAGTTTTGCCTGCAAAAAAACCTCAATTCTTCCAAGAAAAGCATACAAATACAATATTGGATTGTATCACTGATAAAAAAATGTATTTGTAATTTGTATGCCTCTCTTGGAAGAATTGGGTTTTTATACTAACAAAACTATTTATTCAAATTTATATTCTGTGTTTACGGATGCAAGCCAACAATTTTTCTAAATAGTTTACACCATAACTTCCAAAAGGGGTTTTTTTCTCAAAATAATTTAATTACCGCCATATATGAATAAGAAGATTACTATTTTTCACGCAGTGCTCACAATATTCTTGGACTTGGTCCACTTGGCTTGCGGACTACCCAATTATAGAAGGCTAACGACCAACAATAAATGGTGTGTCTAGTAAATCTATTTATAATTTTTATTTAATTTTGTAATTGTTGTAAATTTTTATTTTCATCCCCTCATTCCTGCCATAGGTAGGCACACATATTTTTATTTATGAATGTACTACTTATGTGTGTACTCGTATGTTTATCAGTGATAAGTAGGAGTTACACTATAAAAATGTTATATATACATAGTACTACTTAGGCATATAATGTATAAATATATTCTAGGAAACATGACTAGAAAAAACAAAAAAAATTGTTGCCCATTTTTCATTGAGTGATTGAAACAAAGTGGATCATTATAGATAATACGCACTAGAAATGTCTTCCTGTAGATTTTTTGAATGGAATCTGATGTCTCTGATTTGTTCACTCCGTCTCTCTTACACTGCCTGACATCGTATATCGCCATTACATTTGATCGAAATGAAAATTTCATAATGCATGATGAAACGAGTTGCTGTATTTGGAGTAAGGGAAGAACGCTCTTACTTTTGGATCACGAAACACGCTCACAGGGCATTTCTTGTGTTCATTTAATTATTTTTTTTACATTAACTTCACACAGGAGGCCCTGAGGAAAATAATTTCCCTCATCTTTGAGGATGTTGTGTGAAAGGAGTGAACCTGGGTCTTGAAGAGTCCCATGTTGTAGGCGGGAAGAAACAACATAGGTTTTGATGTGCATATTTTCTAGTGTACCTATTTTATTATGTCAAAGGAAATAACTATCTCAAATCTATTTAAGACCCAATAAAATAAATTAATACAAAAAAGCAATAAATAATTAAGAAATTGTTAGTTATAGAAAAATTTGTTCAGTTATTTCACCCATTTTGAATTGTTTGTTAAAAGAAGTTAAAAATATAATTTAATATTAGGATTATTATGTATGTGCAATAATATGTTATTAATTTAAGTTTGCTCATTTATCGTTGCACGAAAATGACAAATAGCTGAGCCGCTCAAAATTAAAAACATTTTTCAAAATATGTTGTTTTTTAATTTTTTTAAATTTTCAATAGACTGCGTTTGACAAACTTGACCACCTCCATATTATGTAAGTACCTAATTTCCTCATATTATATTGATCTGTAAACATTGTTAATGAGTAGGCATCCAATTATTACGCAAAAAATCCTCCAAATAGCAATAAATTTTGGCCTCATTTTTAATTACTAAACAATATTTTTTAATATAATTTCGGTTGTCTATTTATTATAAGTCCGGTTTCCTGTGACCTCAGACACAGACATTTTCTTACACATTAGTTGGGACATTCTGAATGGGGGCATGGCTTTACTAATTTTTTTCATTTTGATTGAAATTCTTATTTCATGCTACCTTTCATTATATTCTTGGTGCATTATAATTTAAAGCCCTACAATTATAATTATTTCTTATAAAATATTTAATAGAACAAATTTCATCTTTTAGTATGCTCTCACTATTATTATTACACACTGAACTCTTGATTCCTACCCAACCCTCATCCCTGTGTCCTTCCCAAAACTGCCTGTCCTTCATTCCCTCAAAAAGATCCTCCTTACAGCGCCCCTAAAAAATAAAGAATTTACTTTCCTCTGGACCTCATAAATAAATTAAATGCGTGATTTTGCAAAAGCTCTTAGATTCTAACTAACGCAATTAACTATTATTGTAGAAAGCAATCACTTTGTGGTTTGAAATATTTAATAAAAATAAAACACTTATTTTGTGTTTGAATTCTGAATTAATTTCGAGTTTTTATTAATTTATTTTACCGACCAGTTTCGCTTTGCTCAAGCATCATCAGGGTACAAATTAATACTAGCTTGTGCGTCGGTAAAATAAATTAATAAAAACTCATGGTTTTACACAAAATAAGTGTTTTATTTTTTATTAACTAATTAACTAAGCAACCATCACGCCATTTTTCACAGGAGTAGGCAGAGAGAAACCGAGAAACTTGAAAAATTGGTTAAACATTCAAAATTGTTTTAATAAAGGCTCGTTGTATTTACTCTATCATTGTTTGCATTATGAAAATAGGTACATATTTTGCCTTTGAAATGCTTCTCTAATAATCATTTTAACCGCTTGGACACATAAGCTTGTTTTCACGATAATTTAACGTAGGTAGACATAGGAATGACGTATGTCCTGTACCTGAGTTATTAAATTTTTAAATGGGAAAGTTTTTACCCATTTCCATTTTCCACTTCAAATGCTTTTGGGTACCCATTTTGCACATCTCTGCTGATGACGCACAGCAAGAATACTGTTTAAAAAGCAATATTCTTAAAAACTAATTACTCTTGCTCTCTAGAGGGTAAAAACTCAAAGGCATTAGGTTCAGAGTTCACTAAAACCTACTGCCATTTATGTGGATTACATGCTATATGATCAAGAAGTTCTCTCTCAGTCGGTAATATAGTGTTATTGTGAGCTATTTGTAAGCACACTGACAGTTGGTTTTGTTGTAGTGTTAGTTTTTTGCCTGTTGATTTATAAATACAATAGAATTCCGTGAATCCTTCTTTTTTCTCTTTGCAAACAGTTTCTTCAGAAAATCAAAAAAAGGTGCAAAATCATCATGTAAACGTGTTATTGTAAAATAAACTCGGAATATGTACTTGTTTGAATGGAGTGTTTTTTTACTGCATGTGACCTGAAACCCTAACAAATACGTCACTGGAAGTGTATTACTACATAAATGCTAAGTTTTTTTTATTGCAGCCAACTCTCGCTGCTTTATTCTCTGTCAAATAAGAGTAGAAAACATAGGAGGGCGCCACTGTTCTTCAAATGACAAAACAAAAATTATAACACAAGGTGGAAATGTAAAGTTGTGTAACCTACAATTTTGTAAAAAACAAAAACACATAAAAGTGGGAAAAATATTCTTTCATTGCAATATTGATTTCAAAGTTAGAATTGCATATATGTAATAAGTACTTTATCCCTTTTCAATTTTGTGTTAACACAATGAAGAATAACGATATTGTAGTAAAATAAAAAGCAGTTTAGAATTTGCTCACATTTATTTGGTACTAGCTGGAGCACCCAGCGTTGCTTGGGCTTTAGATCATCCCCAAAAAAAATGTACCTTATGATTATGCACGAATAGCACTTATGTCAAAATTATATATAGCTTTCAAAGTGCAACCCTTTTTTATTTTGCCTGGAGTTTAGAATTTACCCTCATTTGCTTTCGCTCTCCTTGACAATTCGCCTGATGGTACTTCCTGAGTTAACTGCAAAAAAAAAATACAACTATGATAGCTAAAAATATTGTATATGTACGTAAATAAAACAAAATCACACCATACTTAAAACATGTATCCGTGTTTGAAAATATTGATACAAAGCTTATTAAAATTGTTACCTATTATTAAAATAAAACTGAAAATATTTATTATTTAAAAAAATGTTTTTTTAAATTTTACTTACGGTATTCTACATAAATAGTGTCATTGTCATTTTGACAGAAAAATTGGTGTTGCCAGCCTACAATTTTTTTAGTTCCGGTTTTTATATTTTCTACTCATATTTGACAAAGTGTACCTATATATGGGTGAAATAATTAAAAGCATTAATTTTTCAAAACATTTATTTACAGGTTCATAATATATACATGTCGCAAGAATTCTGCTACAATGTAATTAGGTTGGCTAGAGTTTTAGTGCAATTACAATAAGTCTTAAGCCAGTGGTCCACCGACTCTTTTCAAAGCTAGGTGATTCAAAGAATGCAGAACATTGAATAAATTATAATTCTTTAACACATCAGAAAAAAAAAATTCTTGATAAGCTGGATTAAAATTTAATAAGCAATAGTGTTAAAATTGGGACGAGATGAAAATAAAAGTAATTTTGAATGTATGTAATATTCCCTGAACAGCATGCAGAATTTTTTTGGCCAATGTGGAACATATATTTATTATAATATCAGTCTAAAATCTATTCTTGTTTTTTTTTTAACTTAACATTAATAAATAAAATTGTTTACATAATTTAAAAATATAAATATACATTCATTCATACTGCTACGGTTAGTTACCAATTACTAGACAAACACTGAATATAAAATTATGTTGTTAATTCAAATACACAAGTTTCGAAACAGATTAAATTTTTTTGCTGAGATGCGATTCAATGAAAATGCAGTAACATTTTTCTTTCATATATCCGCAAAACATTTCTAAAATAAGGTCAGGAAAGCTAGTATGTATGTACATAGAAATAAATAATAATTTCTTAAATTGATTTAATAAAACAGATCAGTTACGCTAAAGACAACCAACCGATGGACAAATCTCATCATTAGCATGTCAACAAAGTAAAAAGTTATTTGTAAATGTGTGACGGTGACGGCTCTCTAAATTTTTTGCTTCAACAATCGGCAGTTGATAAATAGTGGTTGATAAATGTACCATCATTTATGTTTTTTATCAGCTATGCGTATTTATATATATAAACGTGTTTACGTATTACTATTTTAATTTCACCCCTAGTTAAATCTATTGAGGAACTGCAGGAATTATAATTCTATTATTTGTGCGTTTGCCAGGAGCTCTTGTGTTGACAAGAAATTATCAATTCAATCTTCAAAACAAATTTCCAACCTAAAATTAAGCAAGAAACTTATACCTATAGTGATAATGGTGGACATACAGGTAGTCAAACCCAAGTAGTTGATGGTGTTATGCACAAATATCTCAATCTGGTTATTATGTACTCTCACTCTAAAAAAAAAGGACAAAAGAAAATCGACATTAGCATCGATAAAATAAAATCCGGTATAAAATGATGATTATATGTATTTACATATTTGTATTTTACCAAACTAAATAGGTATTTCCACATTTTTTTAATTGCAAAAATTAAGCAAAAAAATTATGATTATTATAGCATTTTTATTTTCTTTTTATGTTGACGAATAAATTTTCTACAGCAAGTCTAAGTTGCCCAATTTTGTAATCCCGCTAAAACGGCATTTTCGACGTGTGACGTCACAAGGGTCGCTCGTTCTTGAAAAATTTCCGACAGTTCTACTTTGTTTGATGACGTGCGTACGAAGCGTCGTTGACAATAATGATCCGTTTTAGTTTTGTAGGTTTTTGAGCATTTATAAAATGAATAGATTTTAATGAAAACGTAAAAAACAAACATTTTTAGTTTAATGATTAAAACCAGAAAAATGATCTTCAAATATTCCATACATTTTCAACAGAATCCCTCGTTTGTGAAAATACCCTATTGCGTTAAACTTAAAACATAAAAAGTATAAGAAATACATAGTTTGAAATCTTTGGTTATAAAAAAAATCAACAAGGCATGGCTGTCTGTTATGAACAGCATCAACTGAAACTTTATTCAGAATTTTAAAAAGAAATATTATGTGTGATTACATAGGTACATACTTTCTTTCGTTTATTGATGCGATTTAACCTCTTGTAGACCGCAGTCCCCCCGGAGGGTCCAGATTTTTGAAGCGATTTTGCCCCTTATGTGTAAAGAAATTGTATGAAGAACAAGGTCAGAATCGCTTCGGCCATTCTGGATCTTGACATAATGAATTACTGGATAGCATTTAGCCAATCTGAATAATTCATATTAATTGCCAATGACTCGCCGGGCACCAAAGATGGTGGACAAAATGGCTGCCGCTTGATAACATGAACGCTGTCATATTCGAAGTCTATATTTAATCATTGTTTTTTTAAATAAATCCATTGTGGAAAGCATAGATTTGAGTGATTATTAGAAAGTTTGTTTTATCCACATTATTTTGATGTAATTTTTGTATTATATCACAAAAGAAATGTTACAAAAATTGAATTCGTAAGAGAGGTGAGAACTGTCAAATATTTTATTTACATTGTATTGAAAAAAAAAAATTTTTTTATGCTGACTTTCAACAAGTTAAAGCTCCCTTTAAAAAAAAAATACTTAAAAGTACTGCACAAATCATGAATTAGAATAATAAAATAAAGTGTCAAGCATTAAAGATATTTTTATTGCGCTCAAGTAATAATATTGTTGGAGTTGGATGAAAATAGTTGTGTTTGTCAGATTTGCGGGTAAACTAAAAATTATTTATAAGCTTTGTATTCACATATGGCGCTAATTTAAAAAAACACATTTCACCTAACCAGTCAATTGTTTTTCGAGCGCACGTGCGTTGACAATTTTCACTTTTTGGCGCTCAAACTGTAATACCATGCACGCTGGAATTTTTTCCAATGCGATTTTAACCTGCATGCTTTAAAAACTTTATAGAGGACTAAATCAGAATCACTTGTTCCAATGTCACTGTAGATTCTACTAGTATGTAGTCTCCATGATGGCTTGTGAAACAATTTATCTATGAATGTCAAAATTAATTTACATAAAAAATGAGTTGCGAAAATGAAAACATTTGAGTTTTCAAAGTACTTAGCAGGTTCAGAAAGTAAATGTAATGTGAACATAATGGGCTGTGGTTTTTTGTTTTTTTTTAGGGTTTTCAACTCTCGAGTGGTAGAGTGGGATCTCCTGAACAGAGAGAGCATCGCAGGAATACAGTAGTACGTAAACTCACATTATAGTGTCCAGTTGCGAGAAAGATGTCGGTAAGATTTCCCGCCAAGTGCGATCCACGCTCAGTACAAGAAAAATCAGGTCAATAGCTCCTGCGAGTTTCTTGAGCGACTTGAGTTGGAATACGGATTTTCTGAGCTCTATTGTGACTGGAGATGACACGTGGGTGGCTCATTACACGCTTGAGACAAAAAGACAGTCGTTACACCAATTCTCCATCTGCCAAAAATTCAAAACCGCATTTTGGGGAAAAAAAAGCATTGCCTCAGTGTTTTGGGAATGAAAAGGTATCATTTTTGTCGAATTTCTGCCTCAGGGGGAGACCATGCACAACAATATTGTGAGACCCTAACAAAACTCTAACAGAGTATTCAAAACAAAGGAGGGGAATGCTGATGAAGCATGCTTTTTGCACGATAACACCCGTCCTCACACAGCCTTAGCTTCCAAGGCGCTCTTGGACCCATTTGGTTGGGATGTTTTAAACCACCCCTCTTATTTCCCTGACTCTGCGCCTTTAGATTATCATTTTTTCACCTCCTTGAAGGCGCACATGGGTGGAATTACATTTTCAACCGACGAGCAGGTGCAGAAAGAGGTTCTGAAGTGGGCGAAGGAGCTGGCGGGGGAGTTCTTCGAGGAGGGCTAAATAAACTTCTGCCACGGCTCACCTCATGCATTAAGCGGGATGACGATTATGTGGAAAAATAGTCAAACAAGTGTATTAACAATATCCTGCAAATTTTTTTCAAATTCACTTTTTCTAAAAAAATATAAAAATCCAGTACACTTACTTTCTAAACATGCCTCTAATGTAGTATAAGGGTCATTATTTCTTTGAAAACATATTGAAGTCAGCACTATCTATAAACGCAAAGATTATAAATAATTTTAAGATTACCCACATCATTATTATGCTCTTGGTACATTTTCCACATTTATTTTATTCGACTTTTCTTTAGTAATAACTGCGGAGTGACCCATTCTTAAAATTTTAAGATTAAATGAAAATATATGCGTCTAGTTTTTTAACTGTTAATTCATGGTGGAATTCCATTGTATTAGATATGAAATTAAACAATTTTTTTCACTTTGTTCCACTTGTTTATTTACACCAGGACCGGTTTCGTCCTACTACGGACATTTTCAGACTGGTAGTTGAAATTCTTATGCTACGTAGCATAAGAATTTCAACTACCAGTCTGAAAATGTCCGTAGTAGGACGAAACCGGTCCTGGTGTAAATAAACAAGTGGAACAAAGTGAAAAAAATTGTTTAATTTCATATCTAATAAGAAAATATATGCGATACTATTCAATCGAATTGATTCAGATTATTTTTTAGATATTTTTGATGATCAAAAGAATTAAACCAAGTAAACTTATGACAAATGTTAAAATATTTAGAGAGGGATCCGACGACACGGCTACGAACATGATTTTAGATAATAAAAAAAAAGGTTACTGATAAAATCTAACATGACCAAATGAAACCAATATTAATTGTGTTAACTTGTAAATGAATTGTTGCTTGTATCGCATTACAGAAGTGAGTGAAGGCTTGTGCGACTTTATTCTGCCAGAAACAATGTTTTTGAAAGACAACTCATAATAATATATGTATATGGTATTACCGAAGTAGCGACGCAATGTTTATTATCCTTTAATATTATGGATTAAGAGGTAACAGACACATAAAATACAAAACTAAACAATACAAACACTTTACAAATTTCAAACCTAATTATATAAATATATTATGTACATGCGCTTCTCCGAAAAATAATATTAGATATTGCAAAATAATAATTTCTAAAATCCAAACAAAATCCATTATAGTGAAACCCTCTTAAGAAGTTTTCCTGCTTAAGAAGTTTGGTTTTTTCGGTCCCTTTAAGACTGAATGGCCCAATTTATCCCACTTATAAGATTTTCACTTCTCAAGAGGGTTTTACTGTATACAATATCTTGCCTACATGCAAATGATTTTTACGACAGAGATTGATTCAATATTATTGTATCAGAAGGTGCTCCGTTGTGAAAGAAGCATATGAAGATGGGAATTCCTCTGACCAGCAGAATGGGTAATCAGACATACACAATTTGGGAACAAGCAATGTAACAATATTGTTATTGTAATATGAATAGAATGATTTGATTTTTCTTATAAAGAATTTCTCCAACAGTAATTAATCACAAACAATTTAGTTGAGACCATGGAATGTAATCTAGATATAATTTTCTCAATATGGTTCAGCAGTCAGGGAGGCTTGTATTTTATACAGCAGATTTACACCTTTTATCCTAATACATAAAATACCTAGTGCTTGAAACAGATAAAATTCTGAGCATATTTGTTACATAAATATTAACCATTATTTAATTTGCTCTGTTAACTTCTTCGATTAAAAATTCAGTAGATCAGAGTTGTGCAAATATTTTTTAGACTTAATTTTAAAAATGCACCATACTTGTGTATGTACCACTAACCAATGAATTTTGTAAAAAAAGATGAAAAATTATATACATGGTTTTTATGAGATTATTGAAATATGACATCAACTAACCAAATAAAACCGCATTTTTCTGACAGATGTTTCACAACAATTTTAATAATAACTAGGCTATGCAATACGGGGTTATATTTTGTATCTCAAAGGCCAACCTTGTGTATTCTAAATCATCGCCTGCACTTCTCTTCAAAATTGAACAACAATTGCACCAGGTAATGAGTGGATTTACTTAAAGGTGTATCTTACACTAATCTGTGTTAATTCGATGCAAATTGGTACCAACTTAAGCTACTCTACTCGTGAATTTCGTGCAAGGCACATGATAAGCAATAATATAGTCCAATTGTTGAAATAATAACCTTGGTAAGTACAGATTACAGTGAAACTATCTTAAGAAGTTCTCGCTTAGGATGTTTTCCTGCCTAAGAAGTTTTTTTTTGTCAGTCCCTTGAAGACCATATGGTCCAATTTATCCCACTTATAAGGTTTTCCCGCCTAACAAGTTTTTTTTTCCGGTCCCTTGGAAAACTTCTTAAGAGGGTTTCACTGTAGTTGTATATTTCCCCTCTAACCCCTTTACATCCTAAGGTGATTATATTTATGCATTCATAAATTACAGATATACCAGAGGGGAAAGAATCTGAAGAAACTTGAAGTCATTTTCTTCATACGTGAAGTGTACACAATCATTATGGCAATCAAGCTCTCAAAGTGTGGAATGTGATACAAGAAATTCTGAAAGAAAATTGGGCTGGATAGATTCTTTGATTAGCCAATACGGTCAATCAATTATTTGAAAAGACAGCTAAAGCAGAAATTGTCATAGAAAATGCAGTTCAAATCAAAGGATAATTGATAATTGGCTAATCAACGAACCCATCTTAGAGCAATCCTTGAATTTGAGAAATTGCAAGCATCTACTGCTCGGATCTAGCGTGACTTGGGGACCACTTCATTATCAGATTAATTTACTTCAAAAGAGATCATTTACATACGATCAACCCGTAAACATATGTAGTATATTTTTTATTACACTAAACACAGCAAACACTCAGATAATTTTATATCTCTACAAGGACCAGACAATTTTACGTCTAAACCATATTCAGGAGTGATAAAATAAGTCTATTTAATAATATTATAACACAATATTTATAACTTGGTATTTGTCAGTTATGTCAACAAGAAGTTAAGTCCAGCCATATGTGCAATCAACCAAGAAAAAATTTAATATGTTGGATGTTCAGAATGAAGATAACATAGTTTCTGAGAAGTATAATAAAACTCCGTTTTGAATGTATGTAGAATGGACCAACGATAATAAATGTACTATGAATGAATGCGCCATGCTCATATTGGGAGTAAAAAATTCTAAATGCATGATGGTTGCCATTTATTAAACAATACAGTAGTAGTCAGGAGCTTTTTTTGGAGATCACAAAGGTTCTTATAACTTGTGGTTACGCATCAGAATTTTTGCTTCCTTCCAAGTAGCAATTTCTGGTGAGTAAGATGCTCGACTAGCAGTTGGAATGGCCAAGTTCAATACTCACAACTGCAGGTAACCTACTAACTCTTTTTCCAACAAAAGTTATGCATAGTGAAAAAATCTAAACCATAAAGTGTAGAGTTTATAATCTTGGGTTGATCGTGATCGTCCCAATCATTTTGATCTGATCACAACCTACCAATCATAGATCGGGTCATTTTAAAAGATTCAATCATTAGATCGATGCATTGTCAGTATCCATGAGGGAAGGCGGGCGAAGATGTTTAAATTTTTTTTTGGGTCGGTACCCGATCACTTCGCCAGTAGGTCGTGATGAAACCGGGTCATGTAAAATAATCAACCAACCCAGGACTAGTTTATAGCTTTTTTAAAAATAAGTGTAATGTCTTTGCCTTTGTTTAATGGCTTTTTACATGAAGATTCACTGTGATATTAGGATGGCGAAATAATAAATAGTCGACAGACTGAAATCACAATGTATTGTGACGGGTGACAAGTGTCGAAGAGACATTGGACAATCTTGCATTCTCTTATTGTTGTGTTTCCCTCCCGATCACTTCCCAAGCCCTTTTAGTGCTGTTGTCACGCGATAGAAGAAACAATGCAACCGGTGCATATAGAATTCAAATAGTTGTGACCAAAGGTAAATGACTTCTTTCCATGGCCACCATCCACCTTCTTTTTTGTTGGTCCATTTTAAAGGGAGCAAGACCCGCAGTAGGTTGAAGAGGGGGAGGCCGCGCAGAATCAAAGGTCTTTGGTGAAGGCAGTAGGGCTCCTGACGGAAAAGGAGGTCGGGGCGGAATGGGGTGTAGAAGTATCACAGCGGAGACCATAACTGACAAGTACTATAATTTAATGTGACTAATTAGAATAATTCCCTGGCAGATTACCACTCGAGGAAGTCTTTAAGCAGTGTTGTTCTCCGTTTCTCTGCAATATCCATTTGGTTCTGAAGGTCTCCCTTATCTGTGGTCTCTGCGCGTTCAATCTTCCAGGACAGGTTCTCAATCTCTGCCTCCAGTTGAGCCTGAAATGAAGAAGGAAATGGTAAATCCAAGAGCGATATTATGAGCTGAACAATCCTAGTATAATTGCTGCATAACTCAGCGGAATTCGTTTCGTTACCAACTTTGCGTTGCATGAAAACTAAAATCCATGACTTATTTAATGTTAAGTAAAAACATTTATTGTATATCATTACATATAGCTCAATGGATATTTCTTACAAAAGCATGTTACAAGTATCATAAAGTATGTTATTGTAACCTGCTGGTACTCAAAGAGGTCCTTGCGCGGTCCCGGGTCCATGAAGTAAGCGTAGGGGTAGGTGTACTGCAGTGTGTAGCGGCACCTCGCCAGCAGGGAGGCCCCATCAAACAGCGGCTGCCAGTCTATCCAGGTGCCCGATCCACCGAGAACCTAAACACCACAACACTCAAACTAATGATATGCCTTTTTTATACGGTCGCTCCCATAATTCCTCCAATCTCCTGTATGATACAGATACATATTAATATAAAGCAAAATTTATAATATCTAGAAAAATATAAGCTGTAAAACATCATGGGAAAACCACAGCTGGATACCAAATGGAAAATGGCCACCAGGAAGACTACAGCAGAGATGGTATGATGACATATCCTTAACCTCTAATTGGCCGCAGACCCCCGGCAGGTCTGGATTTTTGAAGTGATTTTTCCCCTTACGTATAAAGAAATTGTATGAAGAACAAGGTCAGAATCGCTTGGGCCATTTTCGTTCTTGACATAACAAAATACTGGATAGCATTTAGCCAGTCCGAATAATTCATGTTAATTCCCAATGACGCGCGGGGCACAAAAATCGCGGACAAAATGGCTGCCGCTTGATAATATGAACGCTGTCATATTCGAAGTCTATATTTTTTCATTGTTTTTTATATAAATCTATTCTGGAAAGCATAGATTTGAGTGATTATTAGGAAGTTCGTTTTATCTACATTATTTTGATGTAATTTTTGTAATATATCGCAAAAGAAATGTTTTACTGTCAAATATTTTACATCGTACAGAAAAAATATATTTTTTCTATGCTGGCTTTCAACAAGTTAATTAAGCTAGCCATCATAGAAAACACTGCAGGGGCGACAGAAAGAAGATTCCCTGATTGGTAGATACTCTTACGCCGTTCTTCCATGGAGCTATGTTCAAGCGACGCGATCGCCGCTCGTCTGTGTTTCCCATACTATTATTAGTCTTTGAAATCGCCGCTAGGCGCTACACTAGCAAAATTGTACGACAGGTAGCGGTAGCGTTGCTTGTGAGTAGCTACGTGGAAGAACGGCGTTAGTATTGCTCTGTTAAAAGACAACCATTCATAATCGAAAAGTTGCTTGACATGGCTTTCGCTGTTTCTGGTGACCAGATCTGAATGGCCAAATACCTCTCAACCTTCCTCTGCACCATCTTCTTTCCATTCCCTTCAGTCTCACAACAACCTCAATTGGGAATCTTATAATCTCAATGGCTCCGGGAAGTTGAGACTCTTGTGCTCACAACAACAGAATCTGGGAAATGCGATATTGCATAGGTTTTTGAGGAATCAGACCTGATCAATTGAGCATACATCCTTTTATAAATTTTGTTGTAAAGTACATAAGTTGTAAAGTGACCTTCTGGTTGATCCGGCTCCTCAGCTCCTGCAGGGTCTGCTGCTCTAGACGCAGCGACTTGGCGTGGTTCTCCCAACGCTCGTAGTAGTGAAGGTACTTCTTCAGCGCCTCGCGGGCCTGCAAATTATTCACATTCTATCAAAGTTATGAGAAGTAGTCAAAAAGCAAATGCTCCATAGTGCTATATAAAATGTTTACAATAATTTCTTCATGTGTGTAACTACAGATAATAGAAAAAAGGAGATATGTGGTGTAGAAGCGTGCAGACAGTCACCGAGCTGTGACTAAAATGCACAGACTATGAAAGAAATGTACAAACAATGAAAGTTATGCGTTATTAATATATGTAGTAAATATTAAGATGAATTGTTAATTTCTAATAAATAATAAATATTAAAATGTAAAATATTAAAATATGAAAAAATAGTTTTGTCCAAAAACCCAGTTCTTTGAAGAAAGACATACAATTACACTATTGTATTGGTGATTCAATCCATTACTATATTTGCACGCCTTTCTTGGAAGAATTGAATTTTATATATTTGCGCTATATCGCTTTAGTAACCAACCCTCGGTTTAGTACTACGTCCATTTATGGTTTTTATTTATTTTACTGTGAATGCAGTCATATTAATCATATTTTTATCTACTATATCCACACACAAAAAAAAAAAAAACTTCAGCGGGAACTTACATTTTGAACATGACTTTTTGTTCTATGTCCATACTAATTACAATAAAAAGAGGGTCAGAGTGTACTATGTCCATTGGCCAATACTATTTTTTTACTATTTACTTATTAAAACCTTATGTACGTGTATGTAAAAATTACTAATGTTTGATTACTCAATACATTTTATTTATTCATATGAGAATACTAAATTTTCTTATTTCTAATGAAGAATTTTTAATATTTTATTATTGTTTATTAAAACCATGTATGTATGTGAATGTTAAATTACTAATGTTCGATGTGCCGTAGGATGAACTTACTATTGGTTTGGTCTATCTCCGCCCAGAGTATGGATATAGTATAAACCAACATTAAATATGGTCATGGGACAAACCAACATTAATTTTTTTGCTATTTTGTTAAAAAAAAGTGTCCTTTTACGTTCTTGATTATGCTTTTATTCAAATAAAAATTCAATCAATTATTTTGTTATTTTACTTATAGTTAGATTAACCCTTTTATTTTATATTATTCTTTATAACAATTATTTTGAAGTAAAGGAGACTAAAATAGAATTTTTTTAAACTTCAAACATCGTTTTCTCAATATGAGTTTTTGTGGACATAGTACAAACCAACCTTCAGCAAGCGATATGTAATCACTAGAGCGTTTTTGTATTTTTACCAATTTGCACCATCCTCGAGAATTTGCTGACAAAAATGTGGCCAATTTGAAGATATATTTAAAAAAAAATTATGTATTGGAATTATTTTAAAAGTTCCCACGCGTTTTATACTTAATCACAAAGATAACTTACTATTTTTACTATTCCGAATTATTTGTTATTGACATTTCGCAAAACTGAAATTATTTAAATATTTTTTTAACCCCTAGAAGACGAGTAATATTTTGTAAATATCTCAAAACCAAATACAATATTGAAAATAACATATGAAATAATTGACAGGCTTCTAAAATATCAAATTTTTTACTTTCGAATCATGATGGACAGCAACAAAATGCGTTCAAAACTTCTAAAACATAGCTCTACATGCGCACATTGCAGTGCATCTGTAGGTATAGTCATGATTTCACTGCACTGCCATTGTAGTTGGTCGAATTCCTAGGGGGTTAAATTGACCACAAATCATTGATCGAGCGTTACATATTTAAAAATGAATGTTCGAATTTAAATTTATATCTGTGATTATCAACATGTGAAGTGAATATTGCATGACAACAAAGTATGGCAGCCATTTTAGATTTGCAAAGCATTTATGTTTTCTGGATCGTGATTGGTTCATTACGAAAAAGAAGAGGTACTTTTGAATATAACCAAAAGTGGAAGAGGGGCTGTTACGCCTTTGACCACCGTTTTAAAAGCTGCCTTTGAATGGCATTTTCGCTGAAGTTTGAAGAATATACAGTTTAGAGAGTGAGATATAGAAATGGACAAAGTTTCGATAGCGGCAATTTTGCTTCTATACTCCTGAAGTTTAGTAAGGTAAAGTAAGAAAGGTACCTGGGCGTGGTGCGAGTCGTGCGCGATATTAGGGTTTTCTCGGTAACGCGAGCACTCGTAGTACTCGGAGCCGTGGTTCCGCCACTCTCCGAGGCACATCCAGCAGAAGTCGTGGCGGCAGGCATAGCACTGCATGTGGTTGCAGCCGCCGTTCTTCTCGATGCAGATCTGGCAAGCAGGGCAGTCCTGGAACGGCGAGTATTATGCGTTACAATTGCTACTTATTCAAGGAGAAGAAATGAAACATGTCTAATCTAGGCCAACTGATCAACAAACATAAAAATATACTAAAATGGCGGACAGGGCAAACACCTTTGTAAGAAGAAATGCTCTCACAGACTTAGAAACAACAAACGACTTCATAAACCTAAGTTCATCTATAAGTGATGAAGGAGGATTCGAAACAGTAAAAAAAGAAGGATTTGCGTGTCGAAAGACTCCATGAGCAAATTACAAAAATCCGAAAATTCATAAACCACCTCTTCCTCTCTCATTTTCAACTCACTTTTTGCAGCACCTCAACATTCTTGGTACATAATATAAAAAAATAAAAAAAAATTTAAAATATTTTTTTAAAAAGAAAGACAAACATTCCCGGGTTACGAATAACCCAATAAAATTTGAAAATCTCCTACTACCACTACACTAAGCGGAAGATGTTGCTTGTGTTGTGATGGAGGACTTAGCCAGTCGAGGAATCAAACACGGAACGTGTATTAGGAATCGAATATTAGGTATGCTATTTTGCTTTTCGCTCTGGGACTCTTACCTTGGTGTGAGCGCTGATGTAATTGGCGGTCTCCGAATCGTCAGCACACTTGGTGAGCCAGCGCTTGATGAGTGAACAGTCAGCAGGCGCGTGCGGGGGGGCACCGCACTTGAAGCACCACTGCGTGCCGCAGCCCCCGCAGGTCACGCGGCCCCCGCGTAACCCCTTGCCCTGCACCACCACCTGCAGACAAGAAGAATAAGTGATGACAAATGCATTGATTGATGGTAACCTTCCTTACCTGTAACCATCTCTTAAATTTATTTTCATCATATTAATACTTATATTTATTATATAAAATGTAATGCTAATATATCCTAAAATAATTTTTATATTTCATTTTATAAAATTGTTTTTTATAATTTTAGGTAATTAATCACCTATCTCTATATTTTTGTCTATTACTCTTTTTGTCTATACTTGTTTGTTTTTTTTGTTATTTTTATTCATGTTATTATCCTGACGAAGAAACCATCGGTTTTGAAACATGTAGATATTATAACATGCAATAATAGTGGTTTACACTAGACGTGGGCAAAATTGAATGAATGATTTGAATGAATCAATTCAATCTTGTAACACACTCGATCTGATTCTCATTTTCAGAAGGAATTAAATCTTCATTCCTTACAGATTTTTTAAACGGCACCATATTTTTATTTCTATCTATTTTACAATAAAAAAATATTTTATGTTAACGATTTACATATTTTAATGCTTCGTAGAAATTTTATTTAATATTATTCTGTATGTTTACTGCGCGGATAAGTTACCTATAAGCGCGCGCCGCGAAGATACCGGAGGTAATGTGCTATATGCATTGTACTACCTCTATCACGTATAGTATATCCCGCGCCGAAAACTCAGAGAGTCCCCACACCTCCAGCCCAGGCGACAAAACGTTGCGAGTCGAACGAAGTAGTTCCGAGTTCCGAGCAACGCACCTCTCTTTTACAGTCCCATATGTCCCACTCATTCATTGAATTAATAAATGTATTCCTTATTCAGTTGTGTCGTCATTGTCCTACAAGTCTATCCGGACCGAAGCGGTCAAACCCAATCTCTGTGTCACTTGTGTTCCACTAATTCAACGAATGAGCGAATTAGTATGATCGCCTCTTTTTCCCGCTCCCATGATCGAGTATGTACTGCCTCTGTTGAAGTGAGTCGTTAGGTTCGCGGAACGCAAGTAAATTAGGTCACAGCAAGTCAAAAGACACTTGCTAGTCGGAAGTTCCTAATCCAATCCTTAACGACCGCTGCGAATCGGTTCGTCGTTAGTCCCCGCGCAGCGGAACCGTCAATTTAGTTCCCAGTCACAAGTCCCAGGCAAGACACAAGACACTGCTCAAAAGATACAATTCATTCTCAATGCCTGCCGCAAATCCGTTTGGGAGTGCAGTGCGATTTCCCCGTGGGCCGAGCCGTCAATTTAGTTACATCGTAGGTCGAAAACTTCCGATTTCGAGCCCTGCGTAAATTGGGTAGAATGCGTTTTATATTCGATCACACGAAAAAATAAATATAATAAAATTAGTAAAACTGTTTAATTTGATGATTTATTTGATTTATTATATTCTGGATATAACTACTTATAAAAATACATTTTTCTATCGGTTTTGCTGTCATAACATCACATTAAAAAATTCAAAACCCCGTCGTCGTGGTTTTCGTCGATCAGTGTCTAAATATTTTTATTTTATTATTATATATATATATATTATTATATATTATTATATATATATATATATATATAAATATATATATATATATTTTTTTTTTTTTTTTTTTTTTTTGAATTTTATGAATTAAAGGATCGAATGAAAGGAATCAGATCAAAAGGCCGAGGGAATCAGACTGAATCGATTCACTGCTGTGAATAAATCTGCCCATGTCTAGTTTACACAAAGCAATTTGTTTCATTTAAATAAATAATAATTTATTTCGGTTATCTGGGGCAAATTCTGAACTGAAGTGAATGCAAATATTATGTCTCAATAAACCAATTTTAGTTTAAAATCTAAAATTAAAAAAACCTCAGTAAATATTGTATTTACCTATATTTTTTTACCTCCCTTAACTTGTTGAAAGCCAGCATACAAAAAATATTTTTTTTCAATACGACGTAAAATATTTGACAGTTCTCACCTTACTTACGAATTCAAGGTTTATAACATTTCTTTTGTGATTATATATTACAAAAATGACATCAAAATAATGTAGATAAAATGAACTTCCCAATAATCACTCAAATCTATGCTTTCCACAATGGATTTATATAAAAAAATAATTAATAAATGTAGACTTCGAATATGACAGCGTTCATATTATCAAGTGGCAGCCATTTTGTCCACCATCTTTGGTGCCCGGCGCGTTATTGGCAATTAATATGAATTATTCGGAGTGGCTAAATGCTATCCAGTATTTCGTTATGTCAAGATCGAGAATGGCCCAAGCGATTCTGACCTTGTTCTTCATACAATTTCTTTATACATAAGGGGCAAAATCGCTTCAAAAATCCGGACCCGCCGGGAGGGACTGCGGCCTGCAAGAGTTTAAAATTCGCTTGTTTGGGACAAAATGTTTGGGTTACGATGAGTCCCAATCAAGTGTAATCGACTGTACATATTAATAAACCTTAATTATATTCATACCTGGCAATTAGGACCCGGGCAGTATCTCAACTGGGGATGGCTCTTGACATAATCCTGAAAGCAGAACTGCTGGTATCTGTCTCTCAGGGTTGGTTTATGGACTAGAGCTAGTACAAAGTCTTCTGGGGCGCACACATCGCAGTTGGATGCCATACATCTTATTCCAGTTGAAACACCTGAAAAATATTAATATGGACAATACTGAATAGACTGAAGAATATTTTAACATGAGTCAA
Source organism: Limnephilus auricula (assembly GCA_951813805.1). NCBI lineage: Eukaryota > Metazoa > Arthropoda > Insecta > Trichoptera > Limnephilidae > Limnephilus > Limnephilus auricula. The sequence continues at coordinate 30,178,588 of OX638390.1, forward strand.
CTTGTCTGAAGATCAAAAAGCACTGCTCTAAAGTCCGTCCCAATGCAATTTAAGATTAAAGGCTAAAGAGGGCAGGATCCTGAATATATCATGTTAGCTCCTTCTGCTGTTATTCCTTCAATACCCTGAAAATCGTCACCTCCGTACAAGTTGCCATGATAAAACTACTGACCGGTCAGTAGTTGAGTGGGCATCGCGTTTGGGTCTCACCCAGGCGTTCCGTGTTCGATTCCTCGGCTGGCTAAGTCCTCCATCACAACACAAGCAACATCTTCCGCTTAGTGTGGTGGTAGTAGGAGATTTTCAAATGTTGTTGGGTTATTCGTAACCCGGGAATGTTTGTCTTTCTTTAAAAAAAAAAAAAAAAAAAAAAAAAAAAAAAAAAAAAAAAAAAAAAAAAAAAAAAAAAAAAAAAAAAAAAAAAAAAAAAAACTTTTACACTGCAAGGTATAAATGTGCGGAAATTAGCTGGTAATTCAAGTATTTTGAATTATTAACACGTTTCCGGAACAAATTCTGTGTGTGAAAGGAAAAGGGAGATGAGACAAAAATTATTCGGTAGAAAATTTTCCCTTATATTTATTGTTTGCAAGGGACACTGACTACTTTTCAAACTCATCATTTGTACATGTACTGACTTAATCCACAAAAATTTTACGTTTTACTACTCACATGCTTTATAAAATGACAGGTAACCGGATAAAATTGAACAGTGATAAAATAAAAGGTTATGTTTTACGTCAGGTTTTTTTTCTTCATGTTTCATCAATGTTGTGTTTTATCATGGAACTGAAATGACGAACATTAAAATAAGTATAATTTAGTCTACCTTGCATGATCTGCACCTCAAAGTGCATAGCCCAGCAGTCGTTGCAGAAGGAGTGCTGGCAGGCGAGGGCAGAGCGCCGTGCCTGTGCCGGGACGTTGGCACAGACTGCGCATGCGCCCCCGGTGCCGGCGTTGGGGGCACCGCCCGCAGCCGACTTCACACGGCACATCACCAGGACCTCCGAGGCATTCTCTTTGTACTTTGTTATGAGTTCCTGCGCGTTCCAGTGGTAGACGTGGAGCATCACCTGAAATTGAATTATTTCATATTAATGAAAGACGATTGTTACAAAATGGGGTTGAATAAGAAGGTCGACAATCCGAGATGAGCTAAATATCGAACCCTTGCTATTCTTCGTAGAAAAGTCGCAAATGAGGTGGCTTGGTCATGTATTAAGAATGCCAGACAATTGAATTCTGCTGAAAATTTCTATCTGTCCCAGAGTTGGGAGAAACAACTCCAGAGGCTGTGCAAGGAGAACCTGGGCCTATTATGGACGGATGGATAGGGACACCCAGAGGCGCCTTGTCAATGTACACAATTCACATTGTAATAAAAGCAATCCAGTATTGTTCAAATTTCAAGCCAAACCGTATGTCCCATCAGAAACAACAAAACTAAGGAACCAAGACAATGTCAATTCCAAAAACTTCTGATATCTCCGCCGTTCTTACAACAACAATTGCACCTACTTTAAACTCGAGTTTTCTCATTCAAACCCATTATTTGGCTCCGTTCATCACCAGCTAAATGCAAAGGTCGATAAATTCAATCACAGATCATCCTATCCACCCTCACAATGTACAAAGTTTATCTCTCTGTAGTTTCAATATGTCTTACGCTTAATAAGCAAGGTAAATACTAAGATTGGAGGCTGCGGAAGAGAGCTTGTGAGAATAATGGTACCATGACAACTCAAGTCAGTGGCATCTCAACACTCCTTTTAAAAGTCATAGATGTTTAGAACACAGCTTGAAATTTGAATTTGTTACAAAATGAGGGCGGTGTTCATATTGTTACCAGTATATTTTGTTAATTTAGCCTTTTGGTGACCTCGAAGGTCAAGTTGATTATTACAGTTAAAAAAATTACATTTCATCGACTTTAAATCAAATCTGTATCTCATTCCAAACAATGCTACAGCGTTACAAACATCGAGAAACATATATATATAAGATCGGTGGCTTGTTGAACAAAAATAAAAACACTGGTATCTGTCACAATAGACCCTTATAATACATCGTACCAGCGTTGTCAATTTTTACCGTGGATCAATCCCAACATTCATCTTCGCGAAAGCTCAATGACCTCATGGTAGTTTTTTGAACTGTGAAAGCTGTTTTTTAAGAGATCTTGGGTTCAATCAGCATAGAACTATGTGAATTCCCAGTAATCAAAGAGCTGCACCATGTCAAAACGAAATAAATGCTATTTGATGGGTTTCTGAAAATTATGAAACGAGTTGAATCCATTTATTGATTTTTTGTAAAACATACTGTTTTAGTTCCTGGCCATATTATTTATCATCAGTATTTTTCAATGCAAATCTATTATTAGAGCAAAAAACTGCGAATTGTTTCCAAAGGTAATAATTTTCATATTATCATAACATCATCAGGTTAAACTACAAATTCAGAATAGATAAGAAAGAAGTTTCGTAAAGTTCAATTAATTAAATAAATAATTTTGGGCGTCTGACAGTCATCGAGAGATTTCCAAGATACAACAAAATGACCTTTGAAAATTTCGAGTGCAGTAGATAAACTATGGCCTGACGAGAGTTTCATGGGCTTGCTGCAGAACACAATGGATTCTACTAGTGAAATCTTCAATAATTAACGTGGTGACGGATAGTAAGAATAAATTTTAACTGTTTTCAATTACATACCTTGGCAAGGGAAGGCGTGACATGAACACTGTTGCTTAATAGTTCAATGTATTCGTTGAGCATTTTCTCCACTTCTTCTACTGTTAAACAAGTGTAAGGGAAATATTCAGGATCATTTCTACTTGGATCAATCGTTTCCACATCACAATCGTCCTGACCAACGTTGTAATAGTCATATTCGTCACACTCATTATCAGAATACTCCATGTCAGAATCGCCAGACATTGTTATTTACGATTGTAACAACCACGAAAGCGATATTTAACTATTAGAATTTGATCGATTATTATCCGTATCACTTAAACCGAAACATTTTGACGAATTTGTCCAAAAAAATGTGTTAAAACTACAAAGTAAATGAAGAACGTTCGCGTGAAGCAAATAATTTTTGTGCTCAGCAGTGCAGCAAAATTTTATGTACCTCATAAATAAAATGTACCTATTGCTCGTCAAGAAAGTTTATAGAAGTGCTCTTTTTGTCTATGGCGCAGCCAAACCATAGAAACGTTGAGTAAATCTAACCAGGAAACTAAATAACACCCTTTAAAAAAATATTTTTAATATATTATATTTGGATGTTATTATTTATGCAGTAAGAAGAGTAGGTAGTTTTCAAAGTCCCAAGATGGTTTTTACTATCTGAAAATTAAGCTGGACTGTGAAAATATGTGGGTACTTTATTTTTTCCCAAAGTTTCGCCATAATTTTTCATGAGTAAACTAGTACCTTATGGCCAAAAACCGATGTGCCCATTGGCCAGAAGATGAGAAAAAAACTTTTTTATGTAAAATAATTTTCAGATAGTAAACAATCAGCGGGACTTTGAAAACATTCAAAATAATTGTCAGTAAGTTTGAATTTTTCAAAGTACGCCAAAATGCTTAAAATGTATGGTCGGTCGATCGGGACCATATTTTAGACAGAATCAGCACCTAATAGATTTGACCGAAACAAATGTAAAATTTCCATCTCATTCGCCACTTTATTGTTGTTGTGTACCAAAGTTTAAACAAAAACAACCATAGCCATACAAATATCAAAAAAATTTCGCATTATATGAGTCGCTGTCCCAGTTCTTGTATGTTCAATCGACCTTTTTAGCAAGAGTTATGATAGCCAATTCAGTAGCAAGAGTTATGATACCCAATTCATTAGCCTATCATGAACCAAAGTATGTAAAAATAAATATTTTTCGTCTATTAACTGGTATATTCAACATTTTTCGAGTGCCAAAATCCACTCACGAAATAATGTTTATTTCTTATTTGTTCAATCTCCTGGATATTGAACATTCAAACACACAGTCTTCTGATTAAAAAGCTCGTATATATATATTAATTTGTTCAATATCCCGCCGTTAAGTTAAAAGGGCTTGAATCACTGTTGCCAGATGCATATTTTTTACCATGATTTTTTGGGCCAATTATATATTTACAGCTCCATGTTTTTTTTAAACAGTGTCAAACCAGACATCGTTTTATACCGGTCAACAAAAATATGTACTTTTGAGTGAGGAATGTAGTTTGTGAACTTCAGTGCGGGTTCACAACACCTCTTTATCTAATTGTTATCTTTATTTTTTTGACCGGTCAGTGGTTCAGTGGGCATCGCGTTTGGGTCCCACCCAGGCGTTCCGTGTTCGATTCCTCGGCTGGCTAAGTCCTCCATCACAACACAAGCAACATCTTCCGCTTAGTGTGGTGGTAGTAGGAGATTTTCAAATGTTGTTGGGTTATTCGCGTAACCCGGGAATGTTTGTCTTTCTTTTTAAAAAAAAAATCATAAATAATATTTTATATTTCATATAACTTTGTAAAGTAACTGTAAAATGTAGAAAAAATAAATCATTGGAATCGTAGGAGAATTTCTTACCCCTCTTCTTACAAATTAGAAAAATATATGTATATTTTTAATATTATTACTAAGTTTAATGGAATTCTACAAACTTGATAACGGTAAAAGCACAAAAACATGATTATTTATCCTTCAAAACATGTTTTTTGTTGTTTATTTTTGGGATACTATGACGTGTTACGCTAACTCCTTCTTCAGCCGACGTTTTGGACAACATTACAGTATCCATCATCAGGGCAGATGTGTTATTGAAAGTGGTCAAGTCTATGCTTAAGTACGTCTAAGCGATACCGTGTTGCCAGCTCCACTCCTCTACGAGCTGGTAAGACAGTATAATTCAATTTTGTTTTTTGCGTTTAGTTTTGGTGTAGCAGTCAATTACCGGATACCAAGAACTATTGAGCTTAGCTCCGTCATCTCTGTTAATATTGATGGGGTTTGTGGGATTTTCAATTGCCTCCGTAATTAGGCGTGCTCTAGGAGTTTTGGGTCTTCCCAGGACTTCAGGAACAAATCCAAAGTAATGGCCGGTTTTAATCAAATGCTCAATTTGTCAGGGTGGCCGAGTTTACATGCTCGAAAGTGTTCCGATATCCTTTTGGTGATAGTCCGCTCTGTCTGGCCTACGTAGACTTTGTCACATCAGGAACAGCTGAGTTTATATACTCCATCTGTTTCCAAGGGAAACTTAGTATTTGCAGACCTCAGTAAGTCCTGTATTTTTGTTGTGGTTCCTAAGACAGTCTTGATGCTTTCTTTTCTCAATAGCCTGGCAATTCTGTCTGTTTGTCTGTTACATTGTGAATATAGGGCAGGAAAGCGCAGCCGTTTGGCTCTTGTTCAGTTCTGTCTTCGTTTGGTGCAGATTTGGCTCTTATGATTTGCCTTCTCTGCCTTGCTGAGTAACCGTTACGCTCCAGTGCATCGGTCCGATTTTAGGTTCTTCACATATTCTGGTCGCTCGGGTCACCAACGTATGGATAAGTCCTCTCTTCTGCGCTGGGTGGTGATGCGAATCAGCGTGTAGATATCGATTCGTATGCGTTGGCTTTCTGTAGACGGTGTGCCCTAAGCCCATCTTCCTTTCGCATCACCTCCACATCTAGGAAAGGCAGGATTTTGTCTTTGTTTTCCAGCTCCATTGTGAACATAATTTTGCTGTGGAGAGAATTAAGGTGGTCCAGGAATTCGTTGAGTTTCCCCATTCCATTAGGCCAAATGGCGAAGACATCATCGACGTAGCGCCACCATACTTTAGGAACAGCCGAAGCTGTGTCGAGTGCCACTTCTTCAAACTTCTCCAGGTAAAAGTGAGCGTCATAGTATAATCTAAATATTAAAGAGGTATTATTGTTTCAGAATTGAAGAAATAAAATTAAAACTTACTTTCGATGATGACGTCGTCGGAAGAGCTTCAATATCCAAGTTAATTAATTATTATAGATAATGATAATCGGTTTACCAACTTGTGTTTTCTAATGAAAGATATCACTCAAGCATAAAAAAAAACATTTACAAGAAAGCTACTTAGAAATCCCGAAACAGCCAAATAAATACCAGAAAAAAACAAAGGGAAAGCGGCAAGGAGTACATGGAGCCAAAGGAAAAATACTTTTAGCTCAAAGTGTTAAGCCTGGTTGAGACTCAAGATGCCCCCATTTGTGTCTTGAATGATCGAGAGAAAATAAGTGCTCGATTTTATTAATTATCTGATGCAAAGAAAAATCACTTATATGACGCCTACACCAGTAGAAAAAAGCCGCAGAGAAAGGGAACAAATAAAGAGGAAAGCTGGAAAAAATTCATTCAAGTACTTTTACTTAAAGAATTCTTAGAAGCTGCAAGTGTGTAAACGATTTTTTTTGTGCGACTTTCAATATTTATCAAAGGAGGGTTCATGACTTTTACGAAAAGCGAATGAAGAAAGGAGGAACGGTGGCGCTAGCACCAGCTTAGGGGAAATATGTCAAGAAGTGCGTTGACAATCAAAAGGCTCATGATGTTTGTAATAATGATGTTATTAAGATAGGTCTTTGAGTATATCTAAAATATAAGCGCTAGAAAATTGTGAGCCTGTAAAGGAACACATACACCAAAAGATTTTTAATGACAAGTTTAATCTTTCGTCTTTTACCCAAGAAAGATGCTTGGGATTTATGTTTTGAGTTCCGTGTTACCATAGATCCAGATGAACGACGTACGCAATTATGTGAAGAGCTCATAATAAAAAAGTACGAAGGCCATAAATAGCGTGAACAAGGTAGAGATCGGAAAAGCAATCCATCAACCACTCTGATTTGGAAAATATTTTTATTCTACCAAAGATAAAAATGTTTCTTTGATAAGAGCAAGGTAACTTTCTATAATTTGACTGCCCAGTGCCCATTGCAGTTCTAATACGGCAATTTATAACAGCATCTGGGATGAGACTCCAAAGGCAGGTGTGGAGACGATATAGCCAGTGCATTAATAAAAATACTGAAAAAGGTATTAGTTAAAAGTTTGCCTTCTAAAATAACTAAACTGTAAAAAAGAACTATTATATTAGATTAAAACTCCGTGATTAAAATTATATTAGATTAAAACTCCGTGTACCAGATAAAATAATAATCTTTTAAAATCAATTTATGTTTTATTGTAAAAAAGGGTTAATGCGTATGGAATTTGATTTCAAAAGGACTAATACCCGCTTAACTAACAGAAATTGATCAAACCGGAAAATGAACGTTTCCAAATTGTCTCGAATATGACAATACACAGATACTCTTTCTGTTTCCATTATACAACACCAAAAAAAGATCACTTAGAATAAAAAATAAAGAAAAACAGGCATTTTTTTGAAGATGAAGAGTCTGCAACGCCTTCCGTGATTGATCCCCGTCTCACAGGTTCCGTCTTACGCCTTCCTTAAAGGTGGACTTGATTTAGCCTTCTCGAAATCAACTGCAAGCTTCCCTTGGTCCTGTTCCCTTTTCTCTGGCCTGGTGTCGTATTTTATAATCTGAGCGTTCTCAGATCTGCTGCTTTCCTTACTACCCTCTTTGAATATTCAGAATTCTATAAATTCGCCATTTCAGTTTGCCCATACTCAACTGTTTACGTTCCACGCGGTTTGATTTTATTTTTCAAAACATCCCGAACAAGTCAAAGTCAAGTGCATTTTTTTCTTCTTTTTAAAAATTATTTCAACTACTTGATGAATTCAAACTATTTTTATTATTATTTTTTTTTAAATTTCTGCACGATTCGAATGATGTATAGGAACAAAAGAATATTTATTTGAGATTCTTTGTTTGGACATGAATGAAGGTTATAAAAGGCATGTCTTGTATGAGAAACGGTCTCTTTGGGTCTCTTCTCATTAGACCACCACGTAGTAAACATTATATTAAATATTCTTAATTTACGAGTTATATTAACTGTCCCGAACACGCACAAGTTATCATTATCAAAGTAAAGACATCTTATTTGGCAACCGTAAATTTTTTATTGCCACATTTATTATTACATTAGTAAAAAACAACAGATTATGTATTTTAATATGCAATAAAAAAAACATTACAGGTTCAATAGAACGGCATGATTTTGGTGTATATTTTGTTTTTTTTTTTAATCCCGTAAATCATGTAAATACTCTGTAAATATTCCAAAACAAAAAAACAAAAAATAAATAAAAGCAACTTCGTTTCATTTTGTAAGCAATACGGAAGTTGAGTGAAAAATATTTTGACATATAAAAATATGTTCATGTAGATGACATTCAAACTTAAATACCAGTTTTTTTTTGTAAAGTTCGTTTTCATAATTAAATTAATTCTACAAGTTTGAATTTTATTAAGCCCGCGAAAACAGCTGCAAGAGCATAATACCGTGCGGCAGAGTTCGTGACGTAACCCGGCCCTTGCTTGTGTGAAATATAAGGGAAAATATTTACAAAACCGGGACACGCTTAATATGGACGAAAAAAATAAATTAAAAAGTTGTAGTAGTTAGATATTTACTATTACTAATCAATTCAGTTATTGGATTTCGAAAAAAGTGCAAAAAAGTTTGCCTGTCAACATTGATAAAAAAAAATAAAAAAAAGGACTAAACTTCCTTATTATGCAATAACAGCAACTCTGGAGAGATGCTTTTCATGCACGGTACAGACGCGAAGCTCACATCAAAAGTTACTTTATAACACAATAGCGCTCGCCATACAATCCCATTCAGACCCGCCAGACGTAAAAAGATGATGTGATATAAGCGCGGTTCGAGTCTTCGCTATTCGGCGTTATTCTCCGTAATCCCCCCCCCCCTCCACCGTTAACAGGAGAGGGGGTCATTTTGAATACACGGAGCGCCGTACTCAAGCCGCTGTCAGCCGTCAAGTTTACAAATCCAATACAAAGAAATGTCATTCCCTCGGCTGCTTCCGAATTCAATTGACCCCCTCTTCTGCCGTAGGAAGAAATCTTTTATAACGTAGTGTGTCGATAGAAAATATACTTTATAACACAGTATCTTTTGACGTGAGCTTCGCGTTTGTCACCCGCTTCATCCTTATTTAAACTGTTTTTTTTAACGTCTGTGTACATCTAGAAAATGCATATAACATTAATTTTTTATTCAGATATTACATATAGACATTACTATAATATCTGATATCATAATGAAAAGCATGGTATTTTCGAACCTTCGATCTAGCACAGGGTCATTCAGGATAAATAAAAAACTATTGATTTTGTCTTCATATTTTCATATAAATTTATTTACCTATTTATTGAGTATCTAGTTAATATTACACTTTCATACATTAAAAACATTGTAAAACAAATAGTGTATCAATGACATAAACCATGATATAAGTATTTCTTCAAACTTCGCAAAATAAGTGGTTGAATCTAACATATTTTACGACGTTTACAAATATTTAAAATGTACATGTCCATAAAAGGTTCCCAAATACATTGATAGATCCTGTATATTCGGCAGTGAAGAATTGTTAGAATTTTCCCCAAATTTTTTAATTGTTTTTTTTTTGTCGTTTACTACTTGATAATTTTAATAACATAATATCAACTTTAAATAAGTTATTATGCGTAATGAAAGTATTGTATTTAAAAAGGGTGAAAATAATTAATACTTTGAAAGTTACATAATAAGTTACCTTAAAAAGTACCAAATAATTAAATCAAATATTATGATTTCTTTCAAGTGTTGAAACCAATAATATTTGTGCATTAAAAATTATACACGTCAATAACTTTTTTTGGCTACTTACCTATTCAATATAAATCTAAATAATATTAGTATGAGCATAGATTTCAAGGAAGATTAAAATGATTAATACGTAAAGGGAAGATATTTTACGAAGTCTTGTGGTTTGATTGACCCAACATTACATTAAGATTTGGCAGAAAAAAACTATATTTTGAGTGGCTATAATTTTTTTCTCAAGAACACATTATTTATCTTTTGTCACGACATATTATTTGTCATTTCAACTAATTTTTGAGCTTTTTGCCTAATATATTACTAAGTTACCAACTAAAATTGTTTATTAAGATGATATTTTGCAAGTGACGCTTTAAGACTGAAGCTATTAATTGGTTAAAAATCAAACAGGTGTATATATTTTAAGCTTATTGTTCAAGTGGTTATGACGTATGCAGGTTAGTAGGTATTTTATACAATATAACCAGGTATAGAGTAGGTCGACAGGCTACGGCATCTTTATTATTCAATGGGACCTACAATATTTCCCTACTAGCCAAGAATTTAAGAAATGTGTAACTTCATCCCATGGGTTAAGCTTACGGAATAAATTAGATTCGTTAAATACTAAATATGAATACAGTTTAAGTTTGACTTCTATACCAGTCCACCCTGAAGACAGTAACGTAATTGGAAACATTTCTAACATAGAAACAAGACGATAGACGAAAGCAAAGGTAGGTACCCAATTAATTTGATTTGAATCAAGCGTTCTTTCAATAAATCTACACTAATATTTTTATTATTAGTAGATACATTAGTCACCTATTATTGTGGAAGATCAAATAAGCATTTTTAATCAATATTTATGACATTTAAATGATTCTTTTTATAGTAACCATACAAAAATATAAAATATGTATAGCATAACTATCAATGACATTATTTAATACTTAGATAAATCAATTGCAACTTACTAAAACAAAAGGTTTTTTGTTCAGATTTCTGAATGCGGCTCTATGCCCAATAATTTTTTTTTCTTTGGCACTTACAAATTTAATATATCCAAAACATTGAATAATTTTTCAACAGCCTTTATTTATTTATATATTTGGCTTTTTCGTATTTCTGGTACTCTGAACATTGGTTTTTCCCTGTGTTTACTTTTCCGTTTTAAATAACTCGACACTCGACAGTAAAATTTTATTTTGTAAAGCTAATTTTTATCTATAAGCAATATAACAAAATTATGAAAACCCTATAAAAACCTTGAATACATTTTTTTGATAAACTGGTTTTCAAACAATATAGGGTACTTAAGAGCATAACAGTAAATAATTATTAATCGGGTTGTGTTTTTGTACTGCTTTGCTAAACAACTGCTGGTAATATTTCTGTTTCGGTGTAAAATATTTTTTTCTAAGCTGCCTGTGAATAAAATAACGAGGACGTCTAAGCAAGTAGTACAAAATATACCGATTTTAGCGCAAACTTGACCCTCTATAAATATGATAGGTTTTCTGTCTGCTAACAAACCAATACTAAATTATGCTCCTATAATATTATATCACTATGATTAGGAAGTTATCAGAACAATGATTGGTGTATTGTACTAATATAAAAGGCTATTATAAAATTTCGTTATTCATAGACACTTTGTTGAATGAGTTTAAAAGTAAACGAAGTTTTTTCTAATGAATGTGTATTGGTTACTTTATTATTGTGCACGAGAGTATATTGTAAACAAATCAGCACTCGGATTCATGTCAAAGAAACCGGAACGCCATTCTGGTAATAAAGATATATAGCCCATGTTGATCCGGTGAGGGCTATCATAGAAAGCAGTAGAAATTTCATTGTAAGTTAAAAAGTTGAAAATGAAATAAACTCGAGCATTCTACGCTTCTAGCGGCGTACCGCAAGGAAGCCATTTAAGAACTGTTCTCTTTCTAGTCTTTACAAATTAATATAACATAATCGTCTGTTTCGACAATATTAACTTTTACTTTTTGCTGATCATCACCCATATCAATAATTGCCAAGAACTTAACTAAAATTTAAATGAAAATATAAGTTCTTCGTCTTTGAAGAAAGCGTTCCCGTTGGTAGCTGAAGTTCGAGTACTGAAACTAGTTTATTTGCTATTGTCTACTTTCCCCTGTATATTTCGATGATTCTGTCTTGATCCACGTACTCGAAGATGTGCGGGGCGTCCATCAAGATGCCAACAGTCCCGGCAGTTGTGACCACGAAGAAGATGTAGAGTTGAAGACGATCGATCACCATGGCAACGTACTTCCAGTCCTCTCGAGTCTACAATGGTTACCAGATTTCAATATAATATCCATGAAAATTTAAAATACATAGTTGGAATCCCTATTTCAGAGTCTGCAATGGTTACCAGATTACCTAAAATTGTTCCTTGTTTCCTTTCAACCTTGTTTCAGAAAATCCCTGTGGTACGTAAACTCAATAAAACAAAATTTAGTTTAGTACTATTGTAAAAAAAATGTCCCCTTTCTTATATCCCTATTTTAATTTTCAAAGTTTTTCACAGCCCCCGACATCTACACATAATAATTTCCAAAGTAGATACTATTAATACTATCGTTTGAATTCTAATGAAGTAAATATAATTATAATTTTGATAAACGTTATGGTTTTCATGTAAAACCGCATGAAATCTGTATAAAACATAATGCAGACCCTCTCATATTTCAGTAAGCGAATTATCAATGGCTCATGTGGTGTAATGTGAAAATCACGAGGAATTTAATAGCGATTATCGAAAAATTGGAAAAGCTTTTAGTGAAAATGGTACTTAGTGCTATTATAATGAATATACGAATATATGTAGCACTTACTAGTTAACGTAAAGATATGTACATACCGTCATAACTAATGCTGGGAACATTATAATTTTATTTTTCTTCTTCTCTTTTATTAACTTTTCATAAATGTTCTGTTTTGTCATGGAACGAAATGACAATGTGTAAATGTATTTAGAGTGTTAGACAGGAAATTTTACATACCTATGTACACAATGATGCACTTAATAAATGTTAGATTTTTGAAATTTCCCATTCCAAAAGAAGTTTTCAAACTTTTTACATACCTAGGTATTCACTTTAAAACGTGTGATTATTTACCTGAATGTAAAGGTCCTCGTTCCTGAGATGTTCAGCGATGAACTCCACCGCCTCTGTAGCCTTAGCAGCCTCTGGGGATAGCAGCAGCGAGTCGGAGCTTTCGGACTCGCGGCGGCAGCCCTCGGCCCCCAGAGCCCCAGCCAGGTCGGAAGAGTTTACCTTGCGGTTCACCTTGCAATTGGGGTGGTGCATGTCGGACAGCTCCATCACTTCCATTTTGCTGGAGGGGTTAATAGATGGATGCATAATGGGCTTAAAATAAATATGATGTAGGGAAACAGTGAAGAGTTGGAATTTTCAAAGATCCCCCATCAGACGAGTTGACCTTGAAGGTCAAATCTTTCCATTTTTGTGAAGCATTAAACGATCTGGTGATCAACCATTTCAAATTTAGAGAAGCCTTCGCTTTATATTATGGTGACTTATTCAACTTTTAAGGGTATTCAACTTGCTGACAAATCCATTTTTACGAATTACCTGCATGTTTTGTATTGCGCAATAAACTGTTGTGCGTATAAATATAAAATTATTCCAAAGAAGGTCAGAAAACATTGCTATATGACATGCGGAAACTGAACGGTGAAAAGGCATATTATAGGAATTCGCCCCTTAATTATTTATAATGTATATTAGTAGTTTTACGAAGAATACAACTAAGACTTAAAAAAAAAACCATTTCGGTGGTGTGTCTCTGCGTCTGTGTATAACTCTTATTCAATGTCCACTGGAAGTGGGATTGCTTTGATTTACAAAATTGGAACTGATTGTGGGAACGATTCAGACAAGCTAAAAAATAGGTACCAAAAATATTTTAGTGATTAGCAATTCTCTTTTGTTTAATTTTTTAATTATGTAATTTTCAAGATTACCAACGGTGTTCACTCGAATTTTATATTTCTGGTTATCTATAAAATTTACAACGTTTGTTTTTAGAAAGGCTATTTTTTTTATTTTTATAGTGAATATCTCACAAGAGTCCCAACTGCTCCCTTCTGGAGCCAGTGAGACTATGGAATCCCCAATTGGGGTATGTTATGAGTTATGAGGCTGAAGGTAAGTGGGGAAGGAATGGAGAAAGGAAAGAGGAAGGTGGGGAAGTACGGGGCTATTTAGATCTAGTCACTAAACACGGCTAAACCATTTCAAGCAACGTTTCAATTCTGAATGGTGGTCTTACACCAGGGCGATACTAAAAGTATCTTCCACTCTGGAACGTGCCGCAAATATACTATATATTATTTTATATAATAAATTTTTGAAATAACAATTTCCTACTAGAGACAACAACAATTGTTGGATATCAGTCCATATTCCACAATCTTGAAGATCGATTACTAAATTTGGATCATTAGTAGGTATACTTCTCCGACTTGCAATAGTATGGTGAACATTTTTTGTGATCACCAAACACATGGTTTGCGGCATTTTTTATGTCCATTTTCAGATTTTTTACTTTATCACTTTGTGCCGTGTTTTCTTGCTCTTTTTTGTAATTTACTGCTCCAACTATAGCTTTTCTCATGCGCAAAACGTTTGCTTCAACCTTTTTCCTTATGTGAACTGGTACAAAGCCTTTAGCGTTGTTGGTTTTTTTTCCAAGTGCTTTAATTTTGTTGCAAAAATTGCGAAGCAGGTGATTTTTGCACTCTATTTTTTGTACTATGAGGTTGGACCCATATGGCATTTGCTGCTGATTATAGGATAGTGAGCTCTGGCGTTATGAAATTATTTCCTATACTATTTATACGATTGCGATTAAATTTTCATCCGATTGCTATTATTTTTTTTGAATTGTTGTGAACATGCCCGTGAATTCTTCCATATATATACTGGTGAGCTCTGGCATTATGAAATTTCCATAGAAAAATTGAATAGTCACACGAGTGGGTGTATTTTATGGAGTTAGGCCGAAGGGAGGGGTATGGGGGAGGGTCAGATGGGGAATTAAGGAGGGGGGCTTCGCGAGAGGGGGGAAGGGAGAGAGGGGAAGGCAATTAAGGTGGAAGCGGAATGCGTGAGGGGGGGTTCGCGAATGGGAAATGACACGAAGGGAGAAACAATTTATTTATTTAATTGGCATTGCAAGGCATGTCGGGTATCAGCTAGTAATAGATAAAAGATATGGGAATTCATTGGCTACATAAATAACACAAATCAATTAAATAAAATTTATTTGCTCACGCCGGGTTCGAACCCGCGACCTTCGGAATGGAAGTCCAACGCCCTACGCTGGACTACGCCGGTCTATAAACCATATGCAAATTTTTATTTTTATTTTTTGAATTTCAGCTTTAAAAATCTTCCAATTATACGTGTTTTTCCTACGTGTTTTTTCAAGGGTTTGCTCTAGTTAGACATAAACACTGCTGGTATCTTCCTAAACCAAAGTAAGTTAGGTTACAGAAACATGGAATGTTGCCCAGTTGGCTTTCGTTGCTGCAAGGGGAAAACCTCAGACCTCAGATCTGTGGGGAATACACTCCCTACCTAGCGTACCCAGGTAAAAAGTTCAAAGTGTGGTTTCAATGCATACTGATTAAAAGAATACCTAATGTGTTTAGGGATCTCGGTGGGTGAGCCGTAGGACGGGTGAGGTGGCATCCCCATGCCCGGCATCTCCATCATCCAGCGCAGGCGGGTCTTGCGTGGCCGCTTCATGAACAGGATGGCCGGCAGGTAGTGCAGGAACACGCTGCGAATCCACAGCGGCATCCTGAAATCATACAAATACAATCAGGACGATCAATTTTTTAAAATTAAAATTTTTATTCCAGCAGGACTGGAAGAATAGTGCAATTCATTTTGTCATATTAATGACGAGAATCCCTGACGGAGGCTAATAACGCAATCATTTAAACCATAATTCCAAAAAATTACAAAAACGCATCCATACTAATTAGAAGCCTACATGGAACCATTATGTTACAAATTAATGTTGCACTTAAAGGTAGATTAAAAAAATGTGACATAAGTGTACAAAAATTAAGAGTGACATTATTAAATCCCAGAAAAATCAATTAATTAGAGATGACCCAATCACGTTGGGCGCCAGAATGTTACGTGATCTGCGGACACCGACGTGACGTACTGGATGAAAGAGATACTTGGTCACCCCAGCGCATTGGTGACCTTCCTCTGCTTTTTCTCCCTTCCACTTTGCCAGTGACTATGTGTTTCTCCAAGCTGGAGCCCTCAGTTTGGCGAGCAACGTGTTCAAAGTATCTTAAAGTATCTTTCAATATGTGTTATATAAGGCATATTAAGATACTTTGAACACGTACTGAGAGAGCATGCTCTTAGTTCTTCCACTATGGACATATTTGACCTCTGGCTGTCCATGGGATCTTGAGCACTTTTCTCTAGGGCTCCATATTTCGAGAGCGTCTATCCGCTTTTTTTCGCTGGCTCTCAGTGTCCATGTTTCCACACCGTATAGGAATGTGAAAAATCAACGAATTTATTCAATTTAATTATATTATTATTGAAATAACAAGCTAATGACTTTAATACAGTGAAATTTAAAGAGCCTCTATTATGTAAACGATTGTTTTTTTCAATCTGAATGAAAGAAGTAGGATTCATGATGATTTATTATTTATAACAAACAAAAAGAAAACATCCTAAAACTGAAATAATAACCGAACTTAGAACATTATTTTAACCATGAAAATTGACGACAAATTCTATGGAACAACCCGGCCTTAATAAAATTAATATCAATCAATGGATCACGCGCATGGGATACCATAGGCATTTTCAATTGCAAAATTTTCTTTCGATCAATTGCTCAATCATTGATCCCCTCGGCACCGGTGCCGCACCGTGCATAGTCGGGAAACACGCCAAACGCGCACTCAACATATGTACACGGTTGACATTTGTCACATGAGAACGGGTCGTTTCTACGAATCGTTCTTGTGTTCAACAGCTGGGCTGTGGAACGATTTGCCGGCCTCTGTGTTTCCTCCCTCCTACAACACGGGTCTCTTCAAGACCCATGTTCACTCTTTCCTCTCCTCAAAAAGACCCTCCACCCAGCATCTTAGATAACGTAGGCCCTGAGGATTTTTTTTTCCTCGGGGCCTCCTGTGTGGAGTTTGTAAAAAAAAATCCAATAATAAAAGAAATAAAAAAAAACTCATAAATTCAAATAATAGAGGCTGTCAATTATGAATGAAGAAGGAATTTCCAAAACCTTGCCAAAACATAGATGTTTTTTTTCTTTTCGAAAAATATAATTTAATTTTTTAGCTTACATTTACATTTTCAATTATATTACATTGTACATGGTGCACCAAAATATGTAAGTTTAAAGGGGTCTTGTTTCGACCTCGATGATAATAGAAGTGTATAGAGCCCGTTCTTATTTGAATTTTATCTTCTATCTATTTGTAAATAGAATCTCACTGGAAAGAAGAAAATATTATCTATAACATAATCGTGGAATTTGTTTGTGTTTTGGTCTAATTAGATTTTCGTTTTACCTGTGAGTCCTGGGACCCCTGAAGTTCCAGTTAATGATGATGACGGTGACCAGGATACTGACGGTATTCATGATGAAGGTGAACAGGAGGTACTTGGCAATAAGGGGCAACACCAACGAGGTGGGAGGAAGAATCTTTGACACCAGCAAGAGGAACACAACCAGTGACAGCAAAATGCTGATACCCAATGTTACCTAGAACATAAAATTTCAGTAAATTTTATACCCTTACTATAGTCGGTTTCAATCGATATTCAAACACTGTTATTTCTAAATTCTTATTAGGAACAAGCAAAATTCCGTCACCTATTTTTTTGACCAGTTTGGAAATTAAAAGGGGGTTAGCTCACGATGGAAATGACCATTAGACGTTCCGTTTTTTCATGACGCCAGAGCTGACCGTTCGAGAGAGTTCGAAAAGGTGTCGGCTTGTAAGGCACCAAGGAGGCAAGGAGCCAATGCACCGATAATAACCTAACACAGAGCCCTTTAGGTTTTTATTGTCACCGCGCGCCGTTCAGCTCAGATCTGTACTTATATTTCAAATGAAGAAGATGTTGGAGATTAAGAACAATTATGATTTTATGAGCAGTTCCCAGATTCAATGATAAAAATATTTAAAAAAATAAGTGATTGGTAAAACTTATTCTACAAAAAAGAAAAGAATCCCAAGACTTTGTTGATGATTATAAATTGTACCTTTTCTCCGGCTTCAGCTGGCAAATAGAAGACTAACACGCAGAGGAACGAAATGAGAACAGTCGGAAGGATCAAATTGACAGTGTAGAACAGAGTCTTCCTCCTGATGATGATGTAGAAGGTGATATCAGTCTCTGTGGGATGGTTTCCTTCGTAGATGTTCAGGTAGGCTGGAACCTCGATGATGTCCCACGTTCCAGACTTCCAATAATCGGACAAGTCCACGAAGTTCTTATTGTTGTAGAGGGCTAGGGAGACCTGGTCTCCGTTGAACGTCCAGGACCCGAACTTCATGATGCAGGTCTGCTGGTCGAAGGGGAAGTAGGTGACATCGATGGTGCAAGAACTCTACAAGATAATTAAATAATATTAAAATAATGAACATGAAAATGATGAATGAAAATTTCAGTACCCAACTAATAAATTCGGTCATCAGAGGTTTTTTGACCACGTATATATACACTTCAAGGAACTTATTTCCGTCATTCAAAATTATGTTTTTTTTTTGCAAACTTTTGGAAAGAATTTTAATTTATTGATAACGAAAAAATCAGCCATGAAAACCACCGAATCAAGTAATGATCAAAATGGTAAACACAAGTAATTCTCCCCTTGCCGTGTCTTTGGTAAGAAATAAAGATTTGACACAGGCAGGCGTTAATTTGTACCTAAAGTTAAATACTATGATGAAGCAATATATTTTATCGACCTGATAAATAGCAGGAGGAACCCAAAGCACTTCTCCAGTGGGATAAATCAATACGTTAGATTTGTACCGCACTTCGTAATTTCCGTCAGCACTAGAAAAAAAGGATAATTCAATTAG
The DNA here is from genome assembly GCA_951813805.1 of Limnephilus auricula. Taxonomy (NCBI): domain Eukaryota; kingdom Metazoa; phylum Arthropoda; class Insecta; order Trichoptera; family Limnephilidae; genus Limnephilus; species Limnephilus auricula. The sequence continues at coordinate 30,197,515 of OX638390.1, forward strand.
TTAATTCTTATCAATTAAAAAAAAAATAGATGTATTATTAGAAATACTAATCTAATGCTTTGTACACACACTTATTCATTCCGGCGGTTTTGCTCGACCGAACATGTTGATTTGGAACTATGCTCGTCGTGGCGTCCACATGCTCGTCCACAAGAATTATGGTCCTAAATTTTTTTTCGCGCCGAGCCGTCGGCGTTGGCTCGATATCGATCAAAAAAGCATCGAGCAATGAAGTGCACACGTTGAAACACTCGAATGAGCGTAAAGCCATCTAGCATGAACGAGGGTGGGTGCCAATCTACGAATGTAAACTTGCAAACTTACTTGTTGAAAAGCACGATATCCGGTTTCCAGACCTTGTCAGGAGGAAGCCTCAACACACCAATGCCTCCATAGTCTGTCTCGTCCCACTGCAGCTGGTAGTCGCTCCACACCAGGCGAAGCCAGACGTTTGACTTCATTATCTGATTTTTCTCATTCTAGAAAATAATTCGCAAACAAAGGACTTTACAATCGCGTAGCACAAAGTTGTCACTGTAATGCTAAATAGAATTAGATGAAGGTGTCTTACCACGTTGATGAGCTGAACGAAGGCCAGTCCAAATCTGACATCCACCTTCTGTGTCATGTTTTGTACGGGGCGAATGAGTTTGTTGTATCCCCTGAACAGATCTCGCACCAGACGCTCCTCATCTTCGGATCCCCACCCCCCTGGAAACACAACATACATATAAAATATCACGGTCACATCTGATTTTCTTCCGTTTGTCAGAATCATTGTAGATTGTAGGTATACCGATAATTTAAAATGTGTCAGTAAATAGTTGAAGATTAAGTTATATTTTTTGTGGCTGCCATGTAAAACTGATACTGTTCAATTTGAACTGATATCTACTATAAAATATGAAGATTGCAGTTTTGCTATTATTGGAATTAGATTAAGTCCATTAGTAAAAATACCTAAGTAATCTTACACAGAATATTTATTGAATGCGGAATTGAACTAAACATATTAAAATATTTTAAAGGATATGAAAAATCTGAAAGACTTTCAGAAAATTACATGAAATGTCAAATAAGAACGTCCACAACAAATACAATTTTTACAGCATAATTTTTTGCACTACACGGAAGGAATAAATTCTTTTAGTTAGCTTGAAACAGATTTAAAAAAAAGTTTTATTATAAGTTCTATAGTACTTGGTTTACTGTAATGAAAACTATTTGTGGTAAAAATCTAAATAACCTTAAAGAATATTTTAGGCCAAAGTTAAAAGCATGATTTATTATTGTGTATTTAATGAAATTTATGTACATATACAAACTGACATTTGGGAGAGAAGTTTTTTAACTTCAGAATCTATTTAAATTTCAAATTCAGCAAAAATGACCATCTTGGGTCGTATTTAATACTGCATTTTGCGACTCCAATCAGAGGAGTCGATGCCTGAAAAGTGGGAGTGGCTACCGGTAGCAAGAATTAGTATATCACATCTTCACATATTTCCACACGATTTGGCACAGATGGGTTAATTTCAATATTGCGAAGTCGGAAAAGATTGATATTTCTTTACGATTTGGTGCAGATGAGTCGATTTAAATACCATATCCGAAGTAGGAAAATATTGATATTCTATACGATTCGGGACAATAAGTCGATTTCAATATTGCGATACTGAAAAATATTGCTATTTTTATTAGATTTGACACAGATGAGTCGCTTTCAATAGTGCCAAGTGGGAAAATATTCCATATTTTCAGCATTTCAATAAAACTTTTAAATTGTAATTGAGTGTGGAAAATCCTCAATACATCTGTGGATGAAGTTTTATTTGTATGTCAGAACTATTTTAATTATATTATTATAAATTATGGAAATAAACAACAGTTTGTGGTGTTGTTTTCATTAAGGCATTGAAAAGAAAGATGCACAAATATTAATTACAAATCATTTTAATGCGGTATTAACTCTATACGCACAAATTGAGATAAACTTATTATTTTATCAGTAGTGCCTTTTTGTACATGTTTACTCGTAGTAAGCGGTGAGTTGTGTGCCACTTTATTGACAATTATGAATGTTTATGATTTTTATATCGTACCGTGTAGGAGGAGGAGGTGCAGAATAAGCACGGGCAACGAGCGCAGTGCTCTCGCCATGGCGGCCGGGCGGTGACTGGAGAAGAAAAATGATGCCACCCTTTCGCTATCTCAAACCGCGCCACTGCCACCACCAACTTGCGTGAAAATTAGCAAACAAAACACAACCATCTACTCAAAAGGGTTAAACCACTAAAATAAACAAGTTATTTAGAGGGATAAAGTAGAACAGCTCTTCCATGAGAAAAATATATGCTCGATAGCACTGTTTTGATTGCCATCCCTTCGCTATCTCAAACCGCGATACTACTGCCCACTATCGTGAAAACTGGCAAACAAAACACAACCACTTCCTTAAAAGATTGAAGCCAGTTATTTAAAGAAATTATTTAGAGGGTTACAAATAGAAAAGCCCCCTGAAAGAAAATTATTTGGCGCTTAAAATACTGTTTTGTTAAGTGCAGGAACCGAATGGTTCACAATAGAGCATTATAACAAGAGAATTAGTAGGATATCGTTAAGGTGTGAATTTGTGAAAAGGTTGCGCTCTGTATTTGCTGTTTCATAGCCTGTATACTCACCACTTTACTAAGTTCTCAAGATTTACTAGCGGGGTTTTGTATTTTACCCCTATCGTGTCCTTGTTTCCCTGTTTGTGGTACCTACCTTGTGGGGTATATATCTATCCCTGTCCCTCCTTCTTTTACGGGATGTAGAGGCAGAGCGGTATCGATCGTAGCATGTTTCAGGCATTGCAGTGGAGCTTTTAGAAAAAGCTTCTAGACAGAGATGGAGAGAGATCGTAGACCTTGCGAATTTTGCTCTCGCGAAATGAAAAATTGCTTTTTGATACTTTAATCATTTTTCAATATACAAATTATTTTTGGAAACCCATCATGCTTTTGTCTTTGATCTTTCAGCTATTCGGAGGCAGGATTTGAGGAACAATACATTAAAAACATATTTATATTATTCCAAAATCAAAAGATTATTTGAAAATCATTAAAACAATGTTATTATATCGTTCTTGATTTATTTTATATTTGTTTTTTGCCTTTCGAATGTAAAAACAAGAACAGTTATTATAATATTGTCATCAAAAAAAATTTTTTTGGAAGCTTTTTGGAGCTGTCTTACGAAAGAAATAATAAAAAAGTCAAATATTTGCAGCTCACAAAATTACTTCCATTATGAGATATAGAGCATACTTAAACTTTTGAATTCAGTTTTTAACCCCTTTTCCAACATTTATAACAAAACATGTACGGAATAAAGCCATAAAAAGGTAATAAAAGTAGAAATTTCTGCACACAATACTTAACTAACTTTAACCAGGGATTCCTGATTTTATTTGGAGTAAATAAATTGATCGAAATTTTGGTCTCCGGTGACTTTTTTGATGTCTTTTTTTTTATTCACAATCAAACAAAATAAAAATTCTGGTCACTCAGCCGAGTAACCGTTCATCAGCCCCTAATCAATACCTGGTGATTTTTTTAAATGTTTTTAGTTGAAAAAACAAAAACACAAAATGACACTAGAGACCAAAATATTATCAACATAAATATAAAGCAAAAGGTAAACTCAAAATTAACATTTTTTTCTGAATTTACTAACAGGTATTGTTGAAGTCACAAAATAAATTGTTAATCGTGGAAATATCACATTAACCATTTTTAGATCTGAATTTCTTTGAATTATGTAAAAAGAATCAATTAAGTATATAATGCAAAAATGTTCTATTAAACAAATTGTAAGGATTTTTTGTAGGTGGGTATTAAATGAAACAATTAATAAATATTCGCTTTATGTATTTAAATAAACAAAGTACAATCCATGGAGATGTTCATCTCGAGTCATCACAACATTTTTTTGCTTAAAATAATTTTAACCGTATTTTTATTTACATGTTTTATATTATTGTTTTAAATTTTGTTTAAATCGGCTTAAGTTTTTTTATTGACACAAATGAAATGAAGACTAACACTTGTTTGAACGATCATGTTTTTGGTTAAACTGAGAATTAGATTATATTTTTAACTTTGTCGATAAATTAAATAAATTTTAATGCTTTCTGAGTTTAAAGTTTTTCTAGAGGAATAATTAAAGTTGAATAAAAAGAAAATACTAATAAATTTATACTAAAATGTGAAAAAGAACAAGACACAGAAAAATAGTAAGATAAAGGTAAGATCTTACCGGGACAAACGCCATTGGGACCTTTTATTTTTAAGTCATTTTTCTCGAGCTTATATTTCGAATTCAGACTTAAGACGATAGACTTCGCTTTTCGTCCCATACAAAAAGGACACCCGGGAAAAACACTTTTCTACATCTAAAATTGCACAAAATGAATATATTTTTTTTAAACTGCCTTCTAGAGGGTAAAAACTATGTCGGTATGTTTTCGAATTTTCGATGCGTTTCGTATTAACGTAAACATTCACTGTCAAACATGTACGATTTATCAAAAAATATTATTTAAGGAAAAAGTGCTGCTAACTCAACTCTCATAAAGAATTATAAAATTATAAAAAGCTACCGACGTAGCTTCTTCTTTCTAAAAAATATATATTTTTAAAAATTTCAATTTCGTGATAGTTTCGGTGTAGAAAAGCGTATTCTCCATGAACCCCTTTTCGAGCGATTTCTGTAGGTAAATTTGAGCGTTGTCTCATTCGCACATTTCGCATTCGCATGTATTGTCAGTGTGCGTGAGCTTATTGTGAGCGGGACAGAATGACAGACGCGGGTGTTCCGCGTGTGGTTCAAAGTCTAGCCTCTTAACAACATTATTTTCGACTATTTTTTCCCATATTTAAGGCGTTTGACCCTATAAAACAAGAGATCCTAGGTTCGAGTCCCAGTTAGGACCCTTATCTTATTATTTCTGTATGTTTGTTCTTTTTCATATTTTTGTTTAGATTTATTAGTATTATCTCACATTGATGGGTATAACCTTGAGAAGTTATTAAAATGAGAATTATTCCAATAAAAATTAAATAATTATAGATTTATTGTTTATGAATTTGAAGGGATGTCTTCATTATGGATGTAGATATAGTTACTACATTTACAAGAAAAATCGTCAAGTAGGTACATTATTTTTATGATACGTATGGGGGTTAAGAGATTTAAATGCATTAATTAGGTAAATACGTTGTTTTTAAATTTATCTATTTCTGGGATATTAAAGAAAATCATTAAATATTTTCAAAAGGGATAATATATATGAAAGTATTTTTTTCCAATTTTGGTTTAAATTCTATACGGCACTTATTTATTGTTTTATAAGATAAATCGATTCTGTAAACGAACAACATATAAATATTTACTCGAATGTATGAATTAGGTAATAATGCTTTAAATTGTAAATAATGTTTATTTCACTTTTAATTCGAATATTTTTTTACTTGCATTATTCGATCGATTTTTAAAGGGAGCAAGAGAATTCTTGATAGTAAGTTATGTTAGTAACAAAAAAAATCTAGTCGTTAAACTTTTATTAATTTTTAAGTCAATTGCAATTTAATGGACTTCATTTGAAGATTAACACGTATACAGAAATTATTTATTAGGCAGTTACTAAAATGCAGGAGATGCCTTGAACACGAGATGCGAATGGTTTTTTTTCCATTGCAATGTCATTAATAGGTTTCTAATCGTTTTCTTTGGTTACTTCGATCACCAAATATTGATTATAGTTTTTAATTTTGGCTAAAACTTTATATTTTTTTCTAAATACCTTGATATAATCACAAAAGTTCAATAGTGATATTGACAAGAATTAAATACCCTCACATCATATAGAATTTCCCTGTTATTTTAAATGTGGGGATTTTGATGTAGTGCTTTTATTATAATTTCCACATTGAAAGTTTGCAATTCACCCCAAAACATTCAAGTTGGACTATTTTTTGGATAGAATCGGTTGGAAATTGACGTAACGATAAATAAGTAATACATCTAATAATATTGTAAATAGATTTGAACAACACATATGGAAGAGCGAATTTTGTAAAATAATATACACACGTAGGGGTAAAGATAAAACTTGATTACACTCAGTACGTGACATGTAGGGAGTATTTTATATTGGTAAGGGTACGTATATATTTTGTTCATTATGTAAATTGATTAATTTTAAATTATGAATGTTAACAACACATTTTAAAAATTTAATAAACTGTACACATTATTTAATTGTTAATAAGTAAGTATTGCTGATTTTTGTTTTTAAATTTGCAAACGTAAAAGTTATTATTTTTTATAACCACCAAACGTTCTACATTTTCTTCAAGTACTATGTTTGATATTATAGCTTTGGCAGTATGTTTTGGTTTAGGTATTTTCTACTCTTGGTTTATCTTATTAGTCGAGTCAGTATTAAGTGCGGTAGAGATTTGATGTCTGAGAAGAAAACAGAGTGTTTGGTGGCCCGTCGCAAATCAAAACGTCAAAGTCTTCAAACTTGGAAAGGATATCACTCATATTTTAGCGAGATCACGGTAATACGTGATTGCTGAAAATACGTTAAATTTTCTTGTCATTTACCATCTCAAATGGATTGTCGATATTAATGAAGAATAATAGAATTTATGTAAACAACAACTGTCAATACTAGAGTCGCGACTAGCACGCACTGGGGCAGGGCGGGAGGGGCAAGGGGGCTCGGGACCTGGTGGGGCAACTTCCGGTTCCCACCTGGCCCCTGGAGCACCCTCCCCCTCCCGCCCAGCCACCCCCTGCAATAACTTCTTCCACCAGCAGTAAGAACTTCTCGCAGGTTACGTGCAGCGGCAAAGAATAATTTATTATGGGCACTATCCTAGAGGTTGTCTCACTGTCTCGTCGCCACCGCAGGTAAATCGACTTATATTTTAATAATTATAATATACATTTGACGATCGTAAACAAACTATAAAGGGTCACATTAAACTTAACGACTGGGAGGAGCTCGGAGTGTCCGGGAGGGGGCAACTTCCGGACCCCCGCCCGCCCGCGCCGGCCTCCCTCGACACTAACCTTCGTCCTTAAGTCTAACTTATTAAGGTAGTTTATTGCCTAACGTTCGCGCGAAACGTTAAGGTTTCCAGGTGATATACTTTTAAAATATTTATTATAATTATGTTCTTATAGTTTGCAAATCATAACTTAACAATTAACCGGTTTATCACAGAATCTTTATTTATATGTATGTATGTACATATAACGGCAGGCGGGGGAGGCGGGTGAGGTTCGGTGGTACCGCCCCACGCCGCCCGTCCCGCCCCTAGCGTCTCTCGTCTCTAAATATAATCAACAGTGAAGTTCGGCGTCCCGTCCAGTCCCGTTCATTGTTAGTAGATAACGTGGTTAGTAGTAAGCAGTAACAATGAAGCGACAGAATAGACGCCGACGGAGCAATGAGCAGCGGGGCCGGCGCCGCTAGGAGGCCATGATGTAGGGCGCGGAGAGAAGAACCGCGAGGGTAGCCCCAATGGTGAACAGGGTAAAGATAATAAGGCACAGTCTATCCACCACCATAGCGGCAAACTTCCAGTCGCGGGACACGTCCGCGCCTTCATCCTCCTTCCGGAGCTGTAACACACGAGCACTGCTGTACATGGCGGCCTTACACTGGCTATCGGGATCTGGCTATCTCATGATCAGATGATGTGCGGTGCGGAGAGCAGCACGGCGAGCGTAGCTCCGATCGTAAACAGAGTAAAGATGTAAAGGCACAGCCTGTCGACCACCATGGCGGCGAACTTCCAGTCGCGTGACACGTCTGCTCCCTCATCTTCCTTCCGGAGCTGTAACACAGGAAGACTTCTGTTGGTGGGGCCTTTTGTCAATCTACATACTATCATGCATCATGCACTACATCCGACCTGAAAGTCTGTCCGAGCAAAGAGGGCAAACATGATCAGAATCCTTGGTGGTCGGGATCTTGAGCTGGTGGTTGGTGGTTGGTGGTTGGTGGTTGGTGGTTGGATCCTAGGCGGGGGGAGCTGTGCTTACCTGATCTGTGATGTACCTAAGCTCCTTGAGAATGAGCGCCAGTTCGTAGTCCGCCCCCAAGCAAGGGGGCGCTGGCGGGTCGGGCGGGCGGCCCGCAGCGCTTTCCTCTCCCGCCCTAGAACAAAATATCATTAGTAAATGATATAACATATCAACATTCTTACAACATCTGGCATGAAAAAACCGATTAGCGTTCTTGGAAAATTTATTCTGATAAGAAGTTCTTACCAGACAAATTGGAATAAAGAATAAATACTTCATATTTAAAATATTCTAAAAGTATTGAATCTGTGCAAAAGAAATTCCTAAGACTGTTATCATTTAAACTTGGATTTAATGCCTTACTCCAATCTTATGAGGAACGACTACATCACTTTAATTTTATAACATTGGAAAAAAGAAGGAAATTTACTGACTTGATATGTTTATATAAAATTATTCGTGATAAACTTCTTACCACTCATTGTCTGAGCAATATTCATATTAAAGTCCCTAATAGACGTAATTTAAGGAGTCAAAATATATTCCATATTGAAAGATTTAATAACAATATCGCATACTTCAATCCTCTGTCTCGAATGTGTCGTCTATACAATACAATTGAATGTGACCTTATAGATATCTTTGCAAACAGTCTCGCATATTTTAAAAAACAAATTAACAATCTTCTACCATGATACGTCTATTGTTTTATCATTATATCTTTCCTTTATCTTTTTATATCTTCTCTTTCTCTGTACACTTTCTGTATTTTGTATCTCATGTTATATATATATTTTTATTATTATTATTATAATCTGTCATTTTCACTACAGCATCACCGCCTAGTAACAACTAAACCTTGATTACGCATGCTGTGAACATTTTTAATTGGAGTGTTAATATCTGTGCACATCCCAACGCAATAATATTAATGTAATACTTGTTAACACTCTGTAAATGTTTCAAACAATAAATAAATAAATATTCAAAAAGCTGTTTCTCCTGAGAAAGATATTGTAGCTTCCTGGTCGCGTTAAGGAGTGATCTCTTCATGGGTATCTCTTCTTCTTTCACATCGACAGATTGTAGTTTCAGGTGCTGTCTCCGATGTATCTAATTGTTATATATATCTTTAATAGCTTCAGGGAATATACTCTAAGATAGTGGTTTTCAACCTGTGGTACGCGAAGCAAAAATTGGGGGTAGTTTTAAAACTCTGTTCAACCTTTCAGCAGCTGTAGCTCTAAAAATGTTAATACAATTCACAAATACGTATCTGTACGAAAAGGCATTTTCTTCCTATGCGTTTAACAAAAATAAATAACGCTATCGCCTGAATGCTGAACCAGACTTCAGGCTCTACATATGTGAAATTGATCCAAATTTTGTAAAACTTTGCAGAGCTAAATAGTCACATTGACTGAATGTTAACATTGTATGATAGATTATACAGGGTGTAACAGGAAATCAGGCTTTCATTTTCTGATACACGAGAATCTTTTTTCTAAAAATTTTTTGAGGTTAAAAAAATTCATCCTTTAAATACATCAAGCATTTTGAGTTTGTGAAAACAAAATTTGTTCAACTTTGCTTGTAAAATCACTGGTTAAAATGCTTGAAGTCTTGTTATACTATATATAAAATTGCATTAATTGTATTTGTGGATCTTTATGGTTAAATTCATGTAATGATGAGAGTATTATAAAGTTACAAATGAAAAATGATTTTTCACAGGAAAGAGAGAGGATACGGGGTACAACAAAATTGTTGTAAGAGTTAAGGGGTGGGTACGCAGGCTCAAAAATGTTGACAACCGCTGCTCCAAGACATTACAAATAGACAAATCATAGGTATCCACCATGAAATATTACTTAATATCTGTAAATTTGGTTTATCAGTTTCTTGAATAAAAAAAAAAAAATTAATTAAAAATTATGGTTTAGCAATCTCCACTACTTCTGACAAAAATAACCTAGCTTTTTCATGATCTTCCTTTCAAGTTCTAAATATTGGAATATGTCTGTGGAAATTAAATAAATGTGAACGTATTTGCTTACTTGTGACAGTCCAATCATGGTCGGTTAATATTGTTTTTTAAATCTAATTTTTAAAAAGAAAGACAAACATTCCCGGGTTACGAATAACCCAACAACATTCGAAAATCTCCTACTACCACCACACTAACCGGAAGATGTTGTTTGTTGGTCACGCTGACCTGCATTATTTGTGTTTTGAAAGAATACGCCCACAAAAGGTATCTTCTGCTAAATGTGATATATGTATTTTATCTTTATTTAAAAAGTATTCAGCCTAAAAACACCTTGTTCATAGATTTCTAGGAATAGACGAACTTCGCTAAACTACGGAATGAAAGGGCTAATTTGGCAATAACGGTTTTACTGAACGTTTATTTCATCAGCTAATGCAAAGTGTAAACGCAGAGCTGTTTCAATTGAACGTTCTAACCACGTTTCTGTTGCGGTGATCTGATAATGTTACCTGATGTAGAGCAAGTGGAAGAAATAGATTCCTGGGACTAAAGGCTTCCCTCAAAATATGGAGAAAAGAGTATATGAGTAACAACGAGCTTGCTTTATATTTATTCCGCCAAACTACAGAATAAAGCCAAGTGTACAAACAGAGGAGCTCTGAGAGTCGGTGCAGTCTGATAGAATTTATTACCTGTAGATCGTAGTATGATATATGGTGGTTTTTGTGGAGGTCATATATTCTAGGGGTTTGCCATAGGTACGTTTATTCAGACAAACTAGGAAAACGACAAGCCTGTTATCAAAGAAACATCATGCCAAAGTCTCTGTCAATGTGTTCTGATAGTGTTTCCCGTAGAGCATGGAGAGTTAGTGGAGGTTGTGGCAGAAACATGGATTCTTGGGACTTTCCAGAGGCTCCCCTCAAAATAAGCAGAAAGCTATTCGAGCCAAACGTAGTTTGCTTTATATTTACTCCAAATATAAATGAATATCGCCAGAATAGGTAATAAGTGAGAACGTCCTGACCACAGATAGAAAAAAGGGAGATAGATGGATCGTGAACCATTATTAGCCAGCGTTTTAAAAAAAAAGTTTCGACAAAATCGCACAATATGCACAGCGACGACCTGCTTTTATTTTTAGATATACATCAAACGCATACTTTTATTGACCACGCAGCTTTGATAGACCGTGCAGTTTTTCGGCAGTCAGTACGCTTCCATACTATATCTCCCTTTGTTTCTACAATCTACGTCAGTCAGGTGTGTGTTACGAGTAGCTGCTATCTTTAGAGCGAGTGGAGGTAGGGTGTATTTTGGTTGTTGCGGAGGTCACACATTTCTGGGACTTTCCAGAGATATCGCACAAAATGTGAAAAAATGGTAGTTGAGCAATAAGAGGTTTTCTGGAATTTATTCCGCTAAACTAAGTAATAACGGAACGGCCTGACTATGTCTCTTTTAGTATTATGTAATTTTTTAAACTTATAGATAATAGAAATACGTGTGGGGCAAAAGGTATGCCCGGGTTTTTAAAATCTTTGGGGTATGGCTTTGAGCGGGGTCTCATTTTCATATCGTTTTCAGTATGCATCATGGTTTGGACCGGAGAGCATTGTGGCTTCGCTGCCGCAAATTTTTTACAAACAGCCGTTCTGTCATCGCGACGCAGAGAACCATGCGCTTGCGTTTCAACATTCCACGCAACGTTTCGGTTCCTGGTGGAAAGACAATTTGGAAGAAACTGGATCCACATCAATGCCTCGTGTAGTTGGAAGAAACTGGATCCACATCAATGCCTCGAATAGTTGGAAGACCCAGAACTGCAACAACACCCGAAAATGTGGCGTTGGTGAGGGCAGCAGTCGAATGGTCACCTCGGCGCTCTGCTCGGGGGCACGCAGTGCATTGGGAATGTCTAATCATTGTGTAAGGAGGATTTTGCATAATGATTTGTCGTTCCACCCCTACAAGATCATGCTCGCCCAGGAAATTACACCCCTGGATGGCAAAATTGAGACACATGTTACCTGCTCATCTCGTCTCTCTGAGAGGTGACGTTGGCTGGCCCGCACGCTCGCCTGATTTGAGCATGTGTGACTTTTTACTGTGGGGTACCTCAAGGAAAATGTTTTCAAGCACCGCCCCATACCATGCAAGAACTGAAGACCAGAATTATCGAGGAAGTGAACGCCATTCCGCTTGAGATGTGCCAAAATACTATCAGAAGCTTCAGAAATCGACTACAACATTGTATGGCTGCTGAAGGCCACCATCTTGCAGAAATCATTTTCCAAACTTCATGAAAAAAACTGTTTGAACTAACGAATCTAATTAAAAAAATCGTGTTTTTTTATTGCTCCCCAAAACCCGGGCATACCTTTTGCCCCACCCTGTAGATATGGCATGGAAGCGGGCTCATTCTTGCTGAGCCGTGACCAAATTTTACGAAATATCAAAGCATCGTACTGGAGGTCAAAAGTCAAGATGTCAAATTGTAAAAAACAAAAGATGCAGTCGGAACTTGAAAACGGTTTTTGAAAGTTATGCGTTTGGTGTGTAGGCTGAAGTTTTAAAAATTAGTATGGGTGATCGACTTTGGCAACACTTGACAGACGCGAGTAATGGTTCATGGCCCATCTTGTTGTCTACGGTGTTTATTACCTGTAGAGCGAGCGGTAGTAGGGTGCGCGGTGGTTGTTGCGGAAGTCGTCGTCAATGTCCAGTACGTTGGCCAGCAGCGACTTGGAGGAGCGCTCGCGCAGCTCCGCGTCGGGCGCCGTGGTCGGCTTGGGCGTGGTATCCCCGGGCAGCCCGCCCGGCCGGCTCATGCGCAGGATCCACGGCAGCCAGTAAAGAAACACCACTCGGATCTGCAAGGGGAATTGGAAATGGTAAGCTACATTGAGATAGGGTGAGTCCAGAAAAAACCTCTTTCTTCATCATCATTTAAACAGCACCAGTAAAAAGCATTGGGAATGGTAAAGTAGGTGAGATGTTGATTTAATATATATATTTTTTTAATTTATATATTTATTTTAGATTTTGTTTTAATATTCAGTCCAGTTAAACTGATTCAATATCAGTTTGTCAACGGGTTCTTTTAACAATTACTTTTTAAATTTTGAACAGGTACATAAAATATTCACATTATTACATTATACATAGATACATACATATATTTTTATACACATTTAAAAAAAAAGTTGTTAATAACATATATAAGAAAATAAAGAACAGAGAAAAAGAATGAAAGAAAAAAAATAACGAATTGAAAAAAAAATGTATTAAAAATAAAATTAAGAAAAACAGAGGATAGTACAAAAAAAAACATAAACAAAACCATTTTTAGCACACATTTCATTCTGAAAGTCAATTCACTGCTTTTTATTGAATTGGGTAACATGTTGTATATCATTAAATATTAAATTGATGGGCATAACCTTATTCCGATAAATTTAAAACAAAACCTTTTGCTTGGAAGAAGCTTTCTTTAAGAAGCACCAATAAAAGCTGCCATTTCAGACCTCCGTTTTTGTTATTGTAAATTGTGTATTGTAAGGTACAGCAGATACGCTATGTATATGACTAAATACTAAGATGAAATCTTCTCCATAAGCGTTTCATACTGATCGATACAAAAAATATTTTTTTGCATGCGCCGCTACGGTTACGGTCATGGTTTGGAACGGTGTAGTGGGCAGAGACCATTATCCTTTCAACATCAATAGTGAAACCTGTCATTTCAGACCTTCTTTTTATTGTAAATGCCAAATGACAAGGTATACTGATACAAACTAATTTGTTATGCTAATAAGAAACCTTCATCATTATCCTTTGGACATTGTCACGATAATATTTATTTTGGTTGAATAAATATTGTCTTGAACTTCACCTGGCTGTTAACCTTTTATTTCGATCGCCGTATTTGAGTTTTAGCGACTAGCGCCATCTAGATCCGCCGGACTTCTTGAAGGTCCGCCGTGACGGGAGCCGACGGGCGATTCGACGAGTCACTTATGTGAGAGTTTCTGTGTTTTTTTATGATGGGATAACCTTATTTTGTTGTCGCGAAACGCGAACCAGATCTTGATGTAAGATTTTTGAAAAGTTAACACGGCCCAACGTATGTTTTTCGATCGTAATCGCTTGCCGTTAATGTGACCTGCGCATGGCTACCTCATGCTTCAATGGTAGTTTACCTACGTAATCCGTAATCCGGATGGTGTCTTTCATTGTGAGACATAACCCGTGTGGCCTTTTACGGCCCTGGCTACCCGTATTTCTGATGGATGAAGTTCCGATGGTCATCTTCGGATGATTAACCATCTCCATACTTGGCTTAGGCCTGGTCTCTGGTACGCTCAACCGGAGCCCTGGCTTTCTGACTGACCGCGTCCTGCTGTTCCTGGTTCCTGTTCTCTGGCGAGGAGTCCCCAACCTCTGGGGCTATTCCCGGTTCCTGTTCCCTGGTGAGGAGACCCCATCCTCTGGGACCTTTCCTGGTTCCTGTCCATGGAGATCCCGCGTGCTCCTGGACCTCGATAATGCTCGCCGAATAACAGTGGTTCGCGCCAAGTTAGGTCAATAGAATTTAGCTTCATAATGGTCCACAGGTATGCTCTCTTTTTATGAGTTATATGAATCTAGCTAAGACTTCTTGTAAGTTCGTATTTTGGTATTTCTTTAGGAAATGTTGAGTTCCTGTCCCTTTGAAGGACATCTTGTATCTATATCTTAAATATAGAAAATATTGTTACTGCTATATACTCTTTTATTTCTTTAAAAATACCTGAGGGAGATTCTGATGCTCTACCAAAGAATATACGTTACAACATCATTAATTAGAATTTGGCAGTCACCTCTGGTCTGAAGCCCTATAATACTTGAAAAAACCCTCGACTCAGAAACGGGCTGTCCCGTTTGATAGATTCTCCCGTCTTAACAGAATAAGTGGGAATGCCGTCCTTGTTCTACCGGTATTTCAATGGAAGATTCTCCGAGGGACTTGCATCATTGATCCCCTCGGCATCGGTGCATAGTCGGGAAACACGCCAAACGCGCGCCCAACATATGCACATAGTTGACACTTATCACATGAGAACGGATCGTTTCTACGACTCGTTCTTGAGTTCAATAACTCGGCTGTGGAACGATTTGACGGCTTATGTGTTTCATCCCCTTTCTTCAAGACCCATGTTCACTCCATCCTCTCCTCAAAGAGAGCCTCCACAGAGCATCTTCATAGATGACATAAGCCCTGAGGGAAATTATTTTCCTCCTGTGTGGAGTGGAGCTGATGTAAAAAAAAAATTGTAAAAGTTGCAATTTCAGAAAAACTTTTTATTGTAACTACAAGGTAAGGAACAATGAGATACGCGACAAAAACATATATTTTTGACTCTTCTTCCAAAAATCCAAGTATAAAGTGATGCTAATCGTGTAGAGTTTTTATTCTGTTATGCTGAAATCGATGTCATCCCAATTCAAATTTTTCCTTCAATAAATTGGTATGTCTTAAGTATAGCATAAAGGTCCACCATTTCTGACTTTATTTTCTTTTGTCTTCCATTTTCTGTGTTATGAATTTCATGTGAAATAAAACTAAATGTGTGGTTTTCTTATTACGTTTCAGAAATTGATGTCCACCAATCTTTTAAAATTTGTAAACTTTTACAAAAATATATTCATTGGTCTTCTTCTTGGAATTTCAGACGTGTATTTATTTCATGATGTTATTGCTAAATAAGTCTCGCTTGTCTTCGTGCAGTACTCTTTATCCACTCGAACGCTTTTTGCTACAATATGGTACTTTTTCCAAAACCACGGATTGCTTTGCTGCCAAAATATGGTAAATATTCCCTATAAATTCTTTAAAAAGTTTTAAAGTTAACGATTTTATATATATATATATTTTTTTTATATATCCTACGAATATGTGATAAAAGACAAAGGTAGGTGAATTCATTGTAGGTGATTGTTCCATACAAACGTATTCCCTATTTATCTCTCTGGATTTTAACCCTAGAGAAAATATTATTTTTACATAAAATAGATATCAACTACTAGCGTGTTGGTCCTTTTGTTTTTTTTTTGATAAGTAGTTACTTTTTATAGAAGCTTCCAAATATCAATAAAATTGACTGGTTTAAACGCATCAAAAAACGTTCAATATACAAACTAGACAATTTTTTTTTTAATTTTAAAAAAAGCAAAATGTACAGACACAGAATACTTTTTTCTTATGTAGTTGAAAAAAAAAATTGAAAATCAGTCCACTTTTGGAGGAGAAAAGTAGGGAATATAAAACCTCTATTTTAGTTAGGTATAAGTAGCTTAAGGTGCATTGTCCCTTTCGCTTAATATCCGGTGGAGTAAGAGCAACAGTGACATCAACAATTTAGTGAAATCTATTTTTCAAATTTCTCCACCACCGGTAACACGGCGATATTTTCATTCACTCTGGCCGCAAGCGGTGACCGATTGCACGCGTCGTCGTGCAGATTCAACCATAGTTAAATCCTAGCTTAGCGGGAAGCAGAAAAAAGCCGTCAGGAACTAATGGCTTTACTAATGATTAAAATTTTACTTTTATATACTACTAATAAAATGATTTACGTAAGTTATAAATGTACATTCGTTTTTCCCAATATAAAAATGACAATATTCTAACCCCCTTATTGATAAACGTGTTTTAAAATTGACACAATTATTGATAAACAAGATTTTCCCTACAAATGATGGAAACCCTACTAATTTTCCCTACTAATGATTAAAATTTTACTTTTATATACTACTAATAAAATGATTTACGTAAGTTATAAATGTACATTCGTTTTTCCCAATATAAAAATGACAATATTCTAACCCCCTTATTGATAAACGTGTTTTAAAATTGACACAATTATTGATAAACAAGATTTTCACTACAAATGATGGAAACCTTCTAAAAATCGTTGCCGCCTTCGACATAAAAGCTGCTTTCTTTGTAGGTTGAACATAAATAAAAGAAGCAGTAGACTGAACGCTGTATAAACCTAAAGAGTGTGAATGGTAAAACTATTGTAAAACCGTTTTAATAATGTGGAGATACCTAACGAATGCAGGGCCGATATAAGCGTAATTGATAAGATGAAAATTGACTTTTAGATGGTTTCGGATGAACGAAAAAAGTGTATAAGGATAATTTATGGGGTGAAGTGAATATTAGAAGAAGCAGGGACTATAATATATATACTATAATGTATATTATATACAGACTATACTATAAAAGGACGGAATATTAGAAGGAGCAACCCTAGAAAGACATGACTCGATCAAGAGAATCAAATGCTTGAGGAAGATTTAATTTTTTTTTTTGTTTTTACATACAATTTACTTACAAAATATAATATTTAAGATCATGATTGGTCATGTATAGGTGTTACCTTATCAGAAAAAAAGAAGCTAAAAATGTATTTTTTCGTTAATGCGAATGAACGCATGTAAGAATCAACTTTAAAAATACGATTTTATTGCTAAGATTATCTGTGACAGTTTTTCTTATATATTTTTTTAAAATACATAAAAACCAGCCTTTTGCTAAAAATCGACCGTTTCGAGATTCCGTTTGGCAAGCGATTATATCCCTAGTACCTATATTCGTGGTAATATGAGACACACTAAGAATGTACACATTTTTGACTTGTGTATTCCTCTGAAGCAAATGCG
Organism: Limnephilus auricula; assembly: GCA_951813805.1. NCBI lineage: Eukaryota > Metazoa > Arthropoda > Insecta > Trichoptera > Limnephilidae > Limnephilus > Limnephilus auricula. The sequence goes on from OX638390.1 coordinate 30,215,300, forward strand.
TGTCGATACATAGTTGTGTGGCGGTCAATACTCTATGCCTACATCTGCCGCGAAATGGCGTGACGGTTAGTTTAGTTAGTTTTTAAAACATATATATTGTCCATAATTACCCATTCGCTCATCTCGTGCGTGTCCTGATTCCTGTGATGGTAGTTGAGAATAAGGATAGTAGACACGACCGAAGAGGCGACCATGAACATGATGCAGTTAAAGTAGGTCCCAAGAAGCGGGACAGCGTCAGAAGTGGCGGGCATCGTCTCCGCAACCATGTTCAGGAACACGGTGAGCGAGAGAAGGATGGTCACACCTAGGCGAAATAATTCAATATTCATTTAAAACATTTGAGGATGAGGATGGTGGACACGACTAAAGAAAGGACCATGAATATGATGCAGTTAGGAAGCCTCCAGCAGCGGGACAACTTCAAAAGTGGCGGGGATCGTATCCACCACCATGTTCAGGAACACGGTAAGCGAGAGAATGGTCAAAACTGGACGAAATAATACAAGTTATTTCTACAAAATAAATAAAAGTAATTGGTACAGGCAAATTTATCTCCTTGTAACTTGTAACAATCGTGGCATCGTTGATAGTGGACTCCCCGTTTCTTTTATTTTCGAAAATGTATATTTATATTGCCATACCGATTATATCCCCTTCTAAAGGGATGCTGGACTAAGTACGGATAACAACCATAACTTTATAAAACGTGCCGGAGATTTCGCTCGAAACTCGAGGAAAGTGACAAAAACCTCATAAAGGTGACAATTGAGTCCAAGTAGGCATCATTGGTATGAAGGCATTGGGTTATAACATGCTTTCCACTATTTTCGTAGATGAATCAATAATCCATATTATATCACATAATAATTATCGTAGGTAGTAAAAATAATAATAACAGTTAATTTGCATGGGCCAGTTTTGTGAGGGTTCACCTCAAGTGCGTTTTCACATAATAATTAGGTAAAGTTTATATATAAAACTAATGTTTGCAGTTTTTTAGTCCTTTAGTATCGTGCATGGTACCTATTCACAAAATAATAAAAATATCTTTGATGCCACGAAGACTTATTAAATAATCTATAAAAAAAATGAATGCTGGTAAAATAAGAAGAATGTATGTTCATTCAATACTTCCTAGACCTTGTTCTCGAATAGATAATCAGTAGTTATTGCTGAATAAACTGCATAAATTCGATACAGAAGGATGACTATTAGTGTTTTAATTGTTATTTGATCAACAAAGTCTGTTAAAACTAATTGCATATCATACAAATTCATCGCTACGAGTGGGGTTCCCCAGGGGTCACATATTGGACCAATCCTCTTTTTGTTATGTTTTATTGAGCTTTTTATATTTTCAACATTGTTCAAGTCGTAATGTTTGCAGATGACCTGAAATTATACTGAAATTAGATAAAGAATCCAACACGAATTCTTAATCTACGCAAATTTTAAAATAGGTATTCTAATTATCTGAAGGTATTTGTGATTTAAAAGTATTAAATTCAATATTGTGTGCCCCTGAATTATAATCTTTAATTTCTCTTTATTTGCTTGGCAGGACGGTTACAAGACAGTATCCACCATATTATTTTGACAATTCTATTTCAGCGTCGCAAAATTATGTATACTCCTGTGCGACGAATTCAAAATCAATGTTGAAAATTAATGAAGCTTACTTTTACGCTTTTTTATTTAGGTCCTCGGACTAATTTATATGATGAAACCATTTAACTCTGGTAGTGTGTTAAATGAATGTTATTTCGATAGTTGAATGTGTCATATTGGGTTGATACTTTTATATTACTTATATTATGTACCTTTTCAATTTATGTCACACTTATCTACTGAACTGTTTATGTGTAGTATATTGTATACGTAAAAGCATTTTCAAATAGCAAATAAATAAATAATGTCGGTAACTCCGCTGTAACTGGCTTTTCATTAAAAACCCATTGTTAACTGATAAAAATAGCGAAACAAATAAAGACGTTGAAACTTCCAACGTCTGCGTCTGCCAATATATTAACTGTCGTTACCAGAGCAGGCTTTAATCCTCGTTTTTAAAAAGTTTCCAAATGGGGCAGTAGCGGCAATAGGTTCCCGTGAGTGGTTTTGGCTTTGGCATTCGCCGTGTAAACTCTCCCAAATAGCGGGAGCCTCTGGCAGACAGCCAAACGTATTTCGTGGCGAATTCCAAATGCAGTTTCCGAACACCTAACACCAAACTCTGGGCCGACTGGATAATATATTACATACTTTCTTCTGCCACTGGGGGCTTATGTTTGAAATTAAAGAATTTTAAATACACGTTATGTACTACTAAATTTGGTAACTATCTATAGTTTGTAGGTAGTAGAGGGTGGCAATGATTAAATAAAGCTTATTAAGTATGGAGCAATTACATAACAAGTTATTGGTCACTATTCCAATGGAAGTCTCGGTTTTTCAAGGATAAATGGGTGTGAAATAAATGTGTAAAAGCATTACTGGGAATGGAAAAGCCTTGCAACTTACAAAAACGTCTTGTGGGGTTGTGGAAATATGATATTGATACCCTGTTGGAAGTATCCTAAATTTACCAGGTGGTTGTTTTCCCCAGAGTGGAGGAGGGGAGGTATTCCCAGGAATTCGATGAAGCAATGAGCACGTGGGGTGCGATCAGAACGAAGAAGTAGGATATTTGAAAACATGAAGAAATATGCCGTTCTACCGAATGGATCTTTTCCCCAGACGAGATAGAGTAAAACCCAATCGAGTTGTCCAGCAAAATAATTTGCAATTGGGGAATCAACGTTAGTAGACATGGTGAAAAAATTGATGAGATATGCCATATTTGTGAAATGGGTGTTTTACTTAATACCAGAGTGAAAACAAATAGTTTCATTCTGATGAAATAATTTAATGATAAGCGATTGGGGAAATAATACAATTAGAGGGGAACATAAACAGTATGCCATATTTACCACGTTGAAGATGTCCATAGTTTAATCAGATTGCGACCTAATATAAACTCCAAGGGGGCAAACGTCGGAAGCGTGATGAATGCCATATTGTTAGCGAATGGGGATCGAACCAAATGGTGAGGAGCCAGTAACATAATGAAGAAAAAGTAATTAGCAAATGGGAAACGAAGTTCGGTGAGAGAGGTTTGGAACATTACGAAGTATATATATTGTCAGCGAATAGGAATAAAGACTAAAATGAAGTAGTAAAAGTCATATTTACCAAGAGAAAGTTTTTCCCCAGAGTCGGGCGGCAGAGTGAAGCCCAGTAGAGCCATGGAAGCGATGAGCACGCAGGGGACGATCAGGTTGAAGAAGTAGTAGAGAGTCTTGCGCCTGATGACGATGGCGAAGGTGATATCAATGTAGGGCTCGGGGCAGCAGTTGTAGTAGATCTCGTTCCTCTTGCCGGGCACGCCTGGACAACACCAAATATTTATTAGACCAATTTGTTGATGAATATGCAATTAATGCACGCCTAATTTTGCTCAACGCAGTGATCATAATTTTTTTAGGTTCACGCAATAAAGGTTGAAAGATCATAAATACGTTATAATAATTATATTACACAATTCAAATTTATTACAAAGTTAGTGTGAAAATTTCGAACATAGTAAAAAGTAAGTAGAAAATTAGATTGGGAGTGTGAGACATATTATATGAAGGATTTTTAAGACGTTAAGAGGAAAAAAACCATAAAAAAATGTATTATTTAGATTAAATACATTCTTAATGTGCCTTGTATCGCCACTAATATAGGAAATAGTCATAAAAATCGCTGGGAAAATCGACTCTAGAGGTCACGATTTAAAGCACAAGGGTGGTATTTATTTATTTTGTGGATAAATTTTTTTTTTTGGAAAACCGTCACCGATAATTTTAACGTAAAACTATGTTTTTGTTGTGTCTTATACATATGAGTTCATACATTTCTAATGAAAAAACACATTTTTTTAGTAGTTTACGCATATATTTTTTATAAAGTAATTAGGAATTTTATTTTAATTTTACTTAATGGAAACTCTAGGAAAAGCTTCAATTTATCCAAATCAAATTTTTTGTTTATAAAATGTACACCGATTCGTAGTAAAGATTAATCTAAAATAGTGATTTATATTTTAAGTTAAGTAAAAAGATTGAAGATTTTAGGGTTAGGTAGATAAATAATTGTCTTTGTGCTAAAGTAATGTGAAGTTTAGTAGATATTTAAGAAGCAAGATAGTATCGGTAATAGTTTAGTAAAGGAAGGAGGTGTAGAGTGCGTGAGCAGGTACCTAAGATTTTCCTTCAGAAACTTGTTCAAGATGCTTAGGGTGTGAACATACCAACAGTCCTGACGTCTAGGTGGTGAGCTAATGGGAGAGAGGGGGAGGGGGGAACTTCATCTCAAAAAACGGTGCGTCGCAGGGGAAATTTTGAAAGAATAAATGAACACTCATAAAATTATCTACAACTTTTATTCTTTAGGTAATATTCGAATTCTTATCTTATCTTTTTAAATTCATATTCAAAATTTAATTTATTTTATATTTCAAGATTAAAATATCAAAATTAGCTTAAAATTATGCCATCTCGGAACAGGCTCGGCCTAGTGAGGTGGTATATATCAAAACAAAAATGTGTATTTGTATATTGTATTTTAATATTATCTTGCTTAATAAATAATAAAAAATAAATATAATGGGTACAGATTTCCGAAAAACACTAACATTTTAATATCACTACTAAACTAGTTTTTACGCGAAACCTAAGGGCCAGTCGTTTCACAGAATTTGAAAAATTCATCAAATTTAAAAATTAATTTTAAAATTGTGTTAAGGTTCTATTCAAATTCTGTTATTATATAATTATTGGCCAGTTGTTTAGCATAACTGAAATGATAATGGAATTTGAAAATAAGTTTCACAGAACTACACAATTAATTTTTAAATTTGATGAATTGTGAAACAACCCATCCAGGTACCATAAAGTATCAAGTAATCGTCATTTTTTACATTAATTATTAGTATTTTATTATTATACCGCTGTCAAAAATTCTAAAGGGTTTAATGCCGTATAACATGTTACATACCGATAAGCTCCCATTCTCCATTGGTAACAAAGCTGCTTATGTCTCCGCCTCCCTCATCTTGTAGTTGTAAATCCAACTGGAAATCATCGAAATCGTTCATAAATGACAACGCTAACAAAGGTATCTCATATTGATAAGGTTGACCGAAGCAAAACCTTTTCCCACATTTGGTTGGTTAAAATAATTTTTAGATTAAAAAACACCAATTCCATTTACGAAGAAAAACCTTTATCATAAACTATATACAACATGAATAATTGAAGTAAAATGTTGATATTTAAGTTTGGTTTGCAGTTTTCCATCGATTAAAAAACAGAAAAACCCATTTTGAAAACAATCCTAATAATTTATCCAGTTATGGAGGGCTTACGTTATTTATTCAGTTGAAAAAACAGCACAATAATCATCAAGTTTTTAAAGTTCATTTTGAAGTTTTATAAAAGTTCTATTTATATTTTGTTATTATATCGTTTTAGGCCAGTTACTTTACAGGAGACTAATTTAAAAAAAATATTAAGTCACATTTGGGTATAGTAAATTTAAGGTACGTGGACACTGAAGCTGGGTTTACATTATTCAGTCAACCGAAAATCACCTCAGATTGGGAAACACGACTTTGAAGTGCACATTTAAGTTGTGTTTATTCCTTCGTTTGAAAACTACCAAAATATGTAAGAAGACCGCCCTAAAACTGTTGTGCAAACTGATGTTGGCTTTACATTATTCCATTGATCGAAAAAACACAAGAATCATTTATAAGAAGAACCCAAATAAACACCTCACATTTGGATACGCTAAATGTGCACATTTAAGTCAGGTTTAAATAATTCAACCAAAGCCCAACGTAGCAGTTCCCGTCCTTCCGCATTTTAGTTCCTCGTACCACTCGGATATGCAGGGCGGCGCTGAAAATATATATGCTCTACTTCATACAGAATACATGAACACGTGGGATCGTGCTTGGCACTGGGATGCGGCTTGCTTCCGATTTGCGGAGCTTAATGCCGGTATGAGGGCAGCCCTGAATTATGGCCGTACAAAAGTAAAACAACCGCATTTGGCAGCAACAGTAGGTCGATGTAAAATTATTCCCCAGGGGAATAACTGGGAATTTTTGAAATACACACAAATGAAATGGAGATATGGTAAAATGAAAAACTGTGAAAATAAAACAAGATTACACAACAAAGCTTTGGTGGAAAAATAATCAAAATATAAGGCTTTTGTAAATCCATTTTTTGTGTGCGGTATGCCATTTATATAATATGGTATAAAATTTCATTTAAAAAAAGAAATGCAAGGCAAGTTTATCATTTTAATATTAAGGTTTTTCGTTTAGAATTAAGCTATTGATGTTAAGAGACAAAATATTGAGTTGTTGGTTTTACTGAATCTTTTCTAGAGAGTTAGTGCCTCTTTGAAAATATTGTCGACGTGCTGCAGTAAATCGGGAGCACAAATAGTACTTAATTATCGTTATTTTACTACATTTGTACGTACTGAAAAAACCGTGTAGAAGATTTTTGTTAGGGTACTAAATACTAGGGTGTGTCAATTATTTAAACTTTTGAATTCAGAAACGCCCGGGGTCTCATAAGTTGCGTCTTACGAAGAAAATTAGAACTACATATAAATTTATTTTTAAAAAATGGTTATTAGCTCGCTGTTTGCATTGAAATGCATTGAAAATCAGAAAAAAAATATTAAAACATGTATTTTTAAATTATGGTAATTAAAATTTTTTTCACAATAATTATTGTAGTCATAACATGTTATCATTAAATTTTAAGCAACCATTATTTTTTATTCTTCGTATTTTGTTTAAAAATGTTGGTGAAGTTATTGTTTATTATCTTGATTTTAACCAGAAAAGGTGTTTTTTTTTCCTTTTTTTCAAAAATATTTTTTTTGCATTCTTTGGACTACAGGTATGGAATAAAAATTAAGTTTGCTACAAAATATAAAATGTGGACCCTTCGTTTTATTTTTTTCCGGAATCAGGAAATCTAATTATTTTCAAAACTTCCGGCCATTTTAGCGAGTAAACACCACATTCATTTATTTTTACGTTTTCGAATAGCTCCACAGCTCATATGCAACTTTTGAGACCCCAAGCGTTTAAACGGCATTTTTTCTCTCTGTGGAGGTTAGGTACATCTGCTAACACTTTTTCTTTCCATTGAAGTTTATAATTTCTATGTTTTGATAGTCCTAATTTGTCCTACTATGAATACTGTAGAAGCTTTAGAAGAGTTTTACCTGAAATCCATCGTAAGTCCAGCTGCCGAATTTCATCTCGCAGCGTTGGTCGTCAAACGGGAACCAGGTGATGTCGATTTTGCAGGTGCTTTTGAAGATGCCCGGGGGAACGTACAGACACGAGCCGTTGTGCCGAACCACCACGTTCGTAGGAAAGGTGCCGTCGAAGCCCTCGTCGGCACTGCAACGGAAGAGTTCACCTTATTTTTTTGACTTTTTTGGTACTTCGAAAGAAGCTTGCCAGGTTGGATGACGCACTGAAGCCCGTGAAGGACGGGAACGGAGGATAAGAGAATAGGGAGGAAATTGTTCTGTAGCCCGAGTGGGATGGGAAAGGAGGGTCAGGGAATAGAGAGGAACTTGTTTGGTAACCCGAGTGGGAAGGGAAAGGAAGGTCAGGGAATAGGGAGGAAATTGTTCTTTAGCCCGAGTGGGAAGGGAAAGGAGGGTCAGGAAATAGGGAGGAAATTGTTCTGTAGCCCGAGTGGGAAGGGAAAGAAGGGTGAGGGAACAGGGAGAAAATTGTTCTGTAGCCCTAGTGGGAAGGGAAAGGAAGGTCAGGGAACAGGGAGGAAATTGTTCTGTAGCCCGATTCGGAGGAGAAATGAGGATCCCGATGCTTGGACCGGGTTGGAAATTGGAAAAATGATATGTAACGGTCCAATTTACTTTTAAAACCAATGTTTTACAACTGCGTGCACTGGTTCAAATTAATCAAATAGGTAGAGGGAGAGTTAAAGAAAGGCTAGAATTAACCAACAGTCCGATTTCAAAGTTGTTCCCTTTCTCCCCAAGTAACCCCCACCCTTCCTTTAGTCCGCCCCCTAACCCTCTTCCTACCTCTCCACCAACCAGTCTATGATGTTCTTTCCCTCTCCTATATGCTTTCTATCTCTAATTTGTTTACCTGATATTGTTTTTCTGCATTATGATTTAGTTTATATATTATTGTCCCGATGAAGATTGAGTTCAACAGAAACCGTTCGATCAATATAATAAAAAATAATGTGGTTTAAAACAAAGTATTTGTCTCATTTGGTATAATGTCAAGCCACAAAGTGTTTGTTTTCTTCGATAATCATTAAATAGGACTTCTCGTCGATCTAACAATCTTCAGTAGTAATAAAGGATCAGCCAGTGGAGGATTTTAAGAATTAAAGGCGAAGATTTGATTTCAGTGCATTCTTTACAAATAATATTTTTGAGTTATTCAAATAGCGTGTACTTCGGGAAAAAAACTACGATTTTGAAATTAATATCATTATTAGGTAAGTACATAGAAAGCTATTATAATTATTTTCTAACTTCATTGGGAATCAAACACTAGACCAAAGGACCAGGGTCAACACTTTCACTCGTGATCCACAATGGCTGCGTCCTTAGTGTAAAACAGGAAAATCGTATTATAATTTCATATAAATTGATTCTTTACATGATTTGTATTCCTATTCATTTTCAAAGTCTACGTGATTAAATAATAAAGCATAACACATGTGCTTTTTGATATTTTCTCCTTTGATTTTCTCTAACTCTATTTGATAAAAAAAAACAAGAGTTGTCATCATTATAAATGGGTTATTTTTTCAAAGAACGTTCTCAAATTCTTGAAATAAATTTGTATTGTCATTTTACACGAGTACCTACCATGTTTTCATATCAGTTTTTCCGATCAGTATAAAATAAATTATCTTATAAGCAAGGCTTATGTTATGCTTATACTATGCTTATGTTTATCCTGGTGTTGTTAATCTTGAGTCTAACTGTTGTGCCTGCCTGCACAATATTGCCCCAGTTCTAGGATAATTACAATGTTGAGCAAATAGAAGGAAAGAGAGTTAAATGAAAAATATCATCCCAGGAAAGTAATACTTCTTAAGTGACACTAGCTACGAATATTTAAAATTTAAACGATATATATATATATATATATAGTTGTAATAGATTTTTTGGTTCTTTGTTCTATTAGTTTAAAAGAAAATCAATTACACAGGTTTAAATCGTAAGCTTTTTAACTGATAAGGGGACATACATTAATTAGTGAGCAGTTTAAAAAAAAAATTAGACCCCTCCCCCCCCTGGTGAGATTAAGTAGGGACTCCCCCCCCCCTTACGTGAGTTTTTTTTTCTTACTCTCGAAATAAATGTTTTTCATTATTACCATTTTTTCAGTCGGCAAAACGGGACACTTCAAAAGAAGTGAAGCAATTATTTTTATTTTTTATTATCTCTGTAATAATATATTATTCTCTTAATGTTGACGTGAGATTTTTATCCCCCCCGCCTCTCGGTATAGTGAGATTTGATGAGATTTTACTGTACCCCCCCCCCTATATTTGGCTCACGTAATTAATGTGTGCCCCCTAAGAATATATTTGTGGCCCTTCTAACAATATTACTTTCCCGTTAAGGTACGTTATTTGAAAATATAACTCAACTAAGAAGTCTCAAGGAAATATTATTAAAAGTTTTTCATGCCGTCTTTAAGAGTTTGTATAAACTGCTCAATTAATGGAACATAATTGGTTTATCTTGTGTTATTTCACAATGTAATTATTATTCTTATTATTTTTTTAACCCGTTTAATCACAGGAGACCATATTTGTCCCAGCTCACATAGGTCTCACAGAAATCGTTGTTTTTCCCTTACTATCATAGTCAGAAATTTGATCTAAACGGTATTGGAAAGAGAATACAACAAAATATATATTCAAATCTAAAAGAAAACCACAAAAAAAATTAAAATTTACCCCTTTCTGAAACCAAAGTTTCCGATAGAAATTTGAAAAAATATTATGGAACTTTGTGAATTTTTTAAGATTTTTTTTACATGTAACGAAAAAAAGTGTGGTGATAGTAAGGTTTATAATTCATTTATCTAATGAAATAAGTATGCGTTTTATATTTTTTATTATCAGTAATTTTAGTTTGAAAAAAAAGTAAAGTGAGCCATTTTTAAAACTTTATAAAGTTTTCGCAAAAAAAATTATATTTAAAAAAATACATAGTAATTTTAAATATAGATATTTGAAAGCCTGTTTCATCACCTTTCGAAAACAGTTTTTAGTTTTCGAATACGTTAACAAATGTTCCATTTATTTGGATTTTATTACAAAGCGGGAATATTTTTAGCCTCTGACAAAATACGCCAATTTTTTTAGGGTAATAAATCGATTTACACACTTTCAAAATTGGCATTTAAAATCGTATAAGAACGTCGTCTTAATGTGGTTCAACCACAGTTTGAAAATGGCCTTGTAAGCTGTAACAACAGTAAAAACCAAAATACTTGCAGAACTTAATAATGACATTATTAAATTTTATTTAATAATGTCATTAAAAATTGAATTGAGTTCTACGAATTAAACACAAAAACAATAAATTGATATGTATGTAATTATTACCGGCATCTGTTTTACCTGCTGCATATAATCCGGAATTCTTCAAGACCAGCATTAATAAATCCCTTTCTACAACCACTACCTTAACCCGCCTCGCAACGCTGCCTAACCGGTTGGTGGTATAGTGCCCCTGTTTTTACAAACTGCAGGGGAGCCCAAATATTTCAACTTGTGTTATTTCAAATAATTTAATCAATGTTGTTTGAAGTCAGCGCTCTGGGTTTGGATTTTGTGGGTTGTTGGTTTGGGTAGGTTTGGATTGGATTTGGTTGGGTTGGATTTGGGTTGGGTTGGGCTGGATTTCCTACATCTACTTTCACCGGACCTACCTATTGTACATGAGGACGTCCGGCTTCCAAAGGCGGGCAGGCGGAATGCGTAAATCTTTAACTCCGCCATAGTCACTGGTGTTCCATCGCATGTTCATGTCGTTCCACTCCTGTATAAATAAAATAAAGTCAACAAACAAATCGTGAATATAGAGGATACCCGAAACAATTAAATGAATTATTAATACATCACAAGCCTGAATGGAAGGTAGGCGACGCCAGCAGATCGGAGGCCTGAGAAAAAGGCCTGGTTCCATCTAGAGTTCTAGAGGACCGAACGGGGTATTCTCACAAACTATCCTACTATAACTACCCATCAAAATTTGCGAAAGATTTTAAATGTATTTTTTTATTCTGATCACCATACTAAATATGTGTAATTTTAAGTTTTCATTCATAATTATTTATTAATTATTATTGATTTTAAAAGCTATTCATTTCAGATTCTATTCAGCAAACTCCAAACACCAAACACCGCCAAAAGTCATTTAAAACAACTACGTTTCGATTCTGAATGGTGGTCTTTCACCAGGGTGACAGTACCGACCCCTCTATAATATGATATATTATTATTTAAAAATAAATTTTGAAATAACAGAAATTAATTAAAAAAAAATTTTGCGCATGCCGGGATTTGTACCCGTGGCCGCTGCATATAGACATACAATATATTTTCAAAAAATTAATTAACAAAAAAAAATCAAATGAAAGCATTGATGTATTTATGTCTGAAGGTTGTTTCAAATGTACCAAAGATGCATGGTTTGCGGTGCCGTAATTTCTGATTATTTGGTGATTTTAAAATAGTTGTCTTTGTTGTGACAATCCTTCTATCAGAATAATATTAAAACTTTAAATGTAATTGACTTTCGTAAAGATAGTTGGGCCACCTTGTATTGAGAGATAGACCTTTGTGCGATCCGGCCAGAATTAAAGAGAAAATTTACAACTAAATTGGTTCAGACAATCATTATCTGAATTTGTTCTCAAGCTCTTAATTGTATTAGCTTGGGTATGTTGGGAAAATAGAAGTTTTCTGAATGTTGTGCCTATCAAAGTTTTTGAATTAAGACTGGTTTATATTAGAGTCCGAAAAAGTAATGTATTAGTACTTCCAAATGTATGTTTTTGGTCTTAAAATATATATGTAATTGGTTCTAGTAATGTAAAGCATTAACTTTATTTCTTTATTAGTACAAATTGAAGAAACTTACCAGTTTAAGCCAGATGTTAGTAATAAGCAACTGATTCTTCTCGTCCTATAAAAAAACATTAACTTATTAAATATACAAAAAATATGGAAACCTAGTAATAGAATGTAGAGTGATCACGAAAGTTAAGCAAGAATTATTTATATTGGATTAATATTTAACACAAATTCCCAAAGACGGCATAAGGCTGAGGGAATTTTTTTATTTCGTTTTCATTTGTGTCGAGTTTGAATAAAACAAATCTATAAATCAGAACTAAAACTTTCGAACAGTAGATACGTTACATTTTAACAATAAATTTGTACATTTTCTCTGAATTTTCAGATTTTCTGAGTCGTGACAACATACAAGAGCTATGTGGTTCGAAATACCAAATAATTTGAAACAATGGGGCAATTCAATTAAGAATATATTAGGTCATTTTTTTAAATACATTACCAGAAAGTGTAAGAAATGTAAGTATCTAACAATTTAAAAGATTTTATTTAAAAAATAAAACAAAAATTAGTAATTCACCGCGAATATTTATTATTTTATAACTAAATACTAAGAGAGATTTAAAATATTTTAAAAATATATTTAAAAGAAAAGATTTTAAATTTCATCTTAAAAACACACTGAAAATATAAACTGAATAACGATAACATAAAAATACATTCTCCCTACAAAATAAACCTAGCTTTATTGCGGTCGTACATATTTTATGTTACAATATATTAAATTGTTACTACATAATACATAATTTTTATAACATTTTTTTTATAAATAATATAATTTTTTTTTAATAAACATTTAAAAAATGTATTTAAAGAGTGTCAAGACACGTACTTGGATTTCTTTAGCTCAGTAATTCCTGACATTAGTTGAAGAAAAAATGTAAATAAAATTTTAGTCCGGTGACATTTTTGATGTTTTTATTTAGATTTTTTTCAACTTTAAACCTAACAATCAGTAGATATTCGAAAGTTATAGTTGGTGTAAGGGATTAAACGGTTACTCGGCTGAGTGACCATTGTGAAAGAAAACTAGTTTTTTTTGGTTTTCAAAAAAAAAAAGTTTTAAATATGCAAAAAAAGTCACCAGAGACCAAAATTTCATGTACATGTTTTACTCGAAATAATGTCAGGAATCACTGATCAAGTACGAAATTTAACACCCTATTTATGTTTTCAATACCTTGTACAAATAATTATCACAAAATACGTATCTTTTTTAATTTATTCAAGAAGAAAAATTGATTGATAAAGAGTGTTAAAAAAAAAACTCTACTAGTAAATAATCAAATAATCACTACTACTAAATTTAGTAATATGAATACGAGTATATTATATATTTTCTTTTGTTTTACGTAAAAAAAAGACACATACGGTACGATTTTAGAATTCATGTTAAAATCTGGCAAAACATATTTCTTAGTCTCATACATACTGAATTTGAAAAACATAATATTTGTTTTCAAATATTATCAAGTTAAAGCATAAAGCCCACTTCACACGGTTTCGTGAATGTTGAATATTGAGAGGCACAACAAGTAAAGTTTAGTGGTCGGAAGTTGAATTTTAAGCCTCAATTTTAACAGGGATTAGAAAATACAATAAACAACATAATAATTCTGTATAAACCCAATTTCAAAATTTTGAGCTTTATTGATGGTTTTGTCACGTTTAATTCCATTCTAATTTTCCGAAAAGAAGAATAAACAATGTTTGTCTTAAATTTTTTTTAATAAGAAAAACTCTCTTTTTAACTTTTGAAGGTTATTCCCATCAATGTAATATATCATTGAAGAAGAAGATAACAATAATAATCTAATTTTTAAAAATATGAAAATGAACAAGATACAGAAAAATAATAAAAGATAATGGTCGCAACTGGGACTCGAACCCAGAACCTTACGTCTTACCGGGACATACACCTCTACCAATTGGGCCACTGCGATATATTATGAGACTATTATTCATATTTCAAATTTCAGAATTAACAATATTATCTTCGACTAAATATTATCATGGCCCAATTGGTAGAGGTGTATGTCCCGGTAAGACGTAAGGTTCCGGGTTCGAGTCCCAGTTCCGACCATTATCTTTTATTATTTTTCTGTGTCTTGTTCATTTTCATATTTAAAAAAATTTGATTATTATTGTTATCTTCTTCTTCAATAATATTTGTGTTGTTCAATCCCACCTAAAGCAACAAAGAATAGGAAAAGTAGATTGATTTAACCATAATAAAATATTATTATATACCTTTTTTTTACATACTGAAGGACCAGGGGCCTATGCCATCTTAGGAGACGCTGTTTGGAGAGTCTTTGTCAGGAAAGGAAGGAGAGTAAGTTCTGGGAAGGAAAAATAATGAGGGGTGGGTAGGAAACTGGAGTCAGTGTGTCCAGGAGTGACGGAAGTGTGAATTCATCCCACCATTTTTTTCTTCTTTTAACTTTATGTCCACACAGGAGGCACTGAGGAAAATAATTTCCCTCAGGGCCTATGTCATCTTTGGGGATGCTGTATGGAGGGTATTTTTAAGGAAAGGAAGGAGAGGAAGTTCTGGGAAGGAAAAAGGTATGAGGGTTGGGTAGGAATCTGAGGTTCAGTGTGTCTAGATCATCCGCCGCCAAGACCTAGATAAACCTTACCCCATGAACCCGGGCACCCTGCTAAGTCACCAAACATAGCGAACCACTTGAGGTGACCTACGGCAGAGGTGTTGGGAACAGCAGTGCATGTCGAGTTCTAGAGAGTCCGGCCTGGAGAGATTAAAAGTCCTCCCTCAACCAGCCACTCTCGATCCGGCCCGTCACGCAGCAGGTGGGCAAATGCGTCCGGATAAACCGAATCCGATCACCAAACGAACCGAACCACCTGGGGTGACCTATGGCAGAAGGATTGGTTATCCAATAAATGTTCACCCATTCCCGCTTAACAAATTAGGAAATTACCTGTGTTAGAAACGCGAAATAGCATTATGTAGGTAATTTTTTTTAACACTGATTTAAGATAACTTTTTTCCCAAATTACCAATTGTGAGCCAGTGTGTAATTTTGGTTTGCGAACCGAAGTACATTTGCGGAAAGTAATAATATTCCAACGAAAAGTTATTTTGCCCCCGTCATTCCCATGGAAATGTGCATACATCAAAATAAATGACGACATTTGAAGCGAACATTTTCCTTTACGTTATATATTTCTGGAGGCGTATGTTTTCCCGCCAAATGTGAGTTCAAACAGGAAAACAGAATTGATAAAATGGAAGGAAGATCATAATATTTTGGTGAATGAAAATAAAAAAAATATTGGAAACCCACTTTATTTAATGCCCACCCACAAATTTTATTACGTTTTTTTTTAGGTGAAATAACATTGTCAAGTAGCAGAGATACTAACATGAAGCACTTATAATATGATTTCCTGTTGCTGTAACGTAAAGCTGAAATTATAACTTTTATTGATTCTTCGAGATTTTAAGATTTCAGAATTATTCGCGATTCAACAGGCGATGTAACATGAGTTTTTTTTTTTGCCTAGAGAGAAATTTTAAAACGATGAAAATGTCAGAAAACCTTTAAAGAATATTGTTTTTAATTATGTATAGGAAAAAGCACTTCCATACCACACGAATTTTTTAAACATTTTTTTTGTTTTTTTTTTAAATTTAAAACTTTTACTGTTCTCATGTAATTAATATTATTGAGTTTAGCAAAGAGAATGTTCTATTTTCAAAGAGCTTCTAAATCGTGTTGTATCTGTAGGTCTCTCATGAAAAAAACGAGATGAAGTTCTGGGAAGGAAAATTTATGAGGGGTGGGTAGGAATCTGGGGATCAGTGTGTCCAGGAGTGACGAACATATTAATCCATTAATCCATCTCTGCGGTGTAAGGCAATTGGTCCAGAGAGTTGGGCTGGAGAGCTCAAAACGGCCTCTCCCGATCCGGCTGGTTACGCGATTGGTGGGCAGACGCATCCACTACCAAGACCAGGAAAAAAAACCCATCCACTCCCCCGGGAACCCCTGCTAACCACTCGGGGTGACCTATGGCAGAAGTGTTTGATATCCAACAAATGTTTACTGACCACATCGATGATCTGCATGAGCGTGAGGCCGAAGGAGAGCTGCAGCGGGTCGCTCTCGTTGACCACCGGCCGCTCCAACACATTGTAGTGGTCCAGCAGACTGTGCAGGAGACGCTTCTCGTGCATGCCACCCCAGACACCTATCAGACAAATCAAACAAATCATTCAATTAGAACAAAACAGTTGACATCAATTAAAATATCTCCATTCTCCATAGATTAACGTGCCGTGGTAACAAGGAACACACAGGTAATCCAACCGAATGAAATCCCAAAAGGGAATGAAAACTGCCATTTGGGTTCATGAGGTGAGGTTTGTTCAAGTCCAATTTGACAGTGACATAGTTTCTGAGAGAAATTATGTTAAATCATCAGCCGACAAAGTGTCGAGGGACACAGGCCAAGAAATCGGTCACTGATACGCTATAGCGACCAAATTTATGTGAAGAACGATACTCCCCTATATGCAGTACTATGGAGTGTACAGTTATCCGCATTGCAGCATATTATATGATAGGAGAGGCATGTGGCGGTCCGCAGAGACTAGCAACCTCATGCAAAGGAGGATCTGCACTCTTGAGGGACCAGTCAGATATAGAAAGAGTTGCATTTATGGGCATTGGAATTTAAATAGAAAAAGACAAGACCTCTACTCGTGAATGCTAAAATTGACAAACAATAAGATCGAACGACCCTCCCGCATACCCCTACCCCAGCATTTTTTCCCTGCCGCCTAAGAAACCAACAACTCGCCTGACCTATTTCAGTGACATCGTATGAATAGTATGGAAATAATTTCATAAAGACAGAGCTCACTGTCCTATAACCATCCCAGGTAGGCGCACATCATATTCCCAAAGTTTCATCGCAATCGGATGAACGTTATGGCTGCGTATAAGGTACAAACAAACAAACATTAATTTTTATATTATAGATTATCACCTGTAATATTAAATTCAGTGGTTACTTCAGACACAAATCTGAGCTTTTCTTTAGTTTTAAATACGTAGGCATTTGTTAATTGTTTCAGATCAGCCCATTTTCTTATTCATATATTTTTTTAGTTGGGTTAGGTTTTGTTAATCATTTCACAGAAATATACACAATAAACACATACGAAATTATAATAATGTTGCTAATTCGTGTAAAATAAAAAAAAGTTTTGGTTACCGGAGAACGTATTCCTCATAGTTATGAAATAAAAACAAATGTTTGCGGATGAGGAACATGTACCGCAAATTATGAGGAACACTTCAACAAAATGATCCTGATTATATTTCCTTATTTAGTTTGCACTGCTTAATGCCTGCATCCTGTCTTACCAATGTTTCCTGTTTCGGACCATGGATTGTCAATTTAGTTCACCACATCTTTTTAAATTGCTGTTTATCTTTGGTAAGTTCTTCCTGGTGGCAATTTCCCCTCTATACTTCAGTTTACCAGGGTGGTGCATTAAATATATTATATAATTTTTTTTTTATGTGACAAGAATCCCAACTGCTTCTAAATATCTGGAGCCAGTGAGACTATGGCTTCGAAAATTTGGGTTGTGGGGCTGAAGGCAGCGAGGGGAAAGGAGATGGGGAAGAGGACGGTGAGATAATTCCTGACCTTTCAGATCTGGTCACCGAACACAACTAACAGCCATTTTTTAATTTTTTTTTTTATTATTATTTAATCTATACATATATTATAATAACATGTTATTTTTTTTCAATGCCTGTCTCACTAGGGTAAACCTGTGTCGAGACAGACGTAGAGTTACATAAATTATACAAATATGGTTATTTGAATATAAAGGTTTATTACATTTTAGGTTCAATACAATAAATAGCAGGTAATTGGAAGTGTGAATTAATTCTCTAAATAGTGTGATCTTCCAAGTCACAGGAAAAGTAAAGATAAATGTACATACATAATGTACATAAAGGTACATACATAAAGTAAATTTCAAGCTACGTTTCATTTCTGAATGGTGGGCTTACAACAGGGCAATACTGAGAGTATCATCCACTTAGGAACGTGCCGCAAATATACTATATATTATTTTAAATGAAGAAATTGTGAAATAACTCAACTCAATCAAATTAAATTTACTAGCGCACACTGGGATTTGAATCCGCCACCTTGGGATTGCTATTCGAGCACCTTACCCCTCGACTAGCAATATTTATGATTAAATGGTCTCTTAACTACGTGTTAGTTACATATTTCACAGCATTGCTAAAATTCCGTCATTCTACCATCATAGCCTCTTGGACAACTTTCAATTTATTGACAGTGCTTTTAGTAAAAGTCCTATTTATTTAAGAAGAAAAAATAAGTGCTCTATCGTATTTTTTCAAGGCACTCTAAAGTGGAAAGATAAGACATAAAAAAACTTCCATGTCTACCATAAAAAAACTTTAAATGCCTTTACTTGTCCCACGTATGGGTATTAAAAAGCCTTATAAATTTATCGTTGTTCCTGGGGTATAAAATATAAGCAAAACCGCAGCTTACACATCCGGGAATCACGAAGTTTCAATTGACGTATAAATATTCTTCTGATTATAATTTATTGTTCTTTAGAGACGATCCCCAACTTGTATTCTCTACGGCACACAGGCGTTAAAATATCGCCACACATATTTCATCACTTCACAGTTCTCTTGAGGCTTAATGCTAAATCCCTATTTTACATAATCTTTACTACGAATTACTGTACATTATAAATAAATAAATTATGCTTTGGATAAATTGATGCTTTTTCTAGTGTTTGAATTGCAGAGAATTAAAATTAAAGTGTTATTTACTTTATATATAATATTTAAATTATCTGTGATAGTTTAGTTCTTATAAAATTATCCACAAAGTAAATAAAAACCACCTTCGCGCTTGAAGTCGTGTCCTCTAGACTCCGTTTCCCAAGCGATTTTTATGCCAAATTCTTATATTCGTGGCGATATAAGGCATGCTAAGAATACATATATTTTTGGCATGTGACTTCTTCTTAACAAGAAAATATTTAAATAAAAATAAATCATTAAAAATATTTTCGTAGAACTCAGTAATTTTTCGATGTTGAAAATTTCAGACGATTAATATCTTTTAATTCGTTATTGTAAGTAAATTAAAAATACCATTATTAAAAAAATCTTATACCTACTTGGGTGCATGATATATATAACAAAAGTAGGAGCACAGACTACAGATGAGAATATCATGTTAATTTTACTGATATCCGTATAAGGTGTTGCGTAAAGCAATTTCATAGTTAGCTGAAACTTAATCCAGTACTGTCGTACTTACTCATGTGCGAGAGTAATTTTTTGTAATTTTCCAAATTTTTTGTAATTTTTTTTTTAAACGGATCATCGAATACATTAGTTATATTTAAGAATAAAAACAGATAATTATTCATCGGTTAGCAGCCATTATAACAAACATCTATTACGGAGATTACTAACTTCCAAGTTGCCTGCTGCCCACTCTCAAGGAATATTCTAATTACTGAGCTCGGTAACACGAGGCGCGCGGCGACAAATTAGCTACGTGTTCCCACCCACACAAACGGAAGACTCAAAACGAACAAATGTCCCTGTCCTTTATCAAAAAGAGAGACAATAGTGTATTTTCATAGTTGAAAAAATTAAGAAAAAAATACCGTAATGATGAAATTTTTATTACATTTTGATGTTGATGAATAAATTTTCAATAGCGATTTAACGTCTGGCATTTTTGATCTGCAGCCAAAACGCTACGTTCGTTTATTTCGCGCGTAGGCGTCGGTGACGCCAATCCGGCTAACGTTGGTAGGATCCCTGTTTTAGTTAGTAGCATTGCCTACGTCACAATGACGTTGTAGTCATTGTGACGAATTTGTGATTTTGGATCGTTTTTCCAACAAGAACGAAAACATCTAAATTATTTATTTTTTAAACAAATAACTTTGTTAAAGTGGTTTAATACAAAGATATTTGTTTAATTTAATTCTAAATGACGCCACAAAGTGATTTTGCGAAGTTTTAAGAAATATTTATTTTTTAGTAGGTATATGATGAGAATCAGAAACAATACATCTACTTTGAATCTTCCATACATTTTAACTGTATCTCTGGTCTGTGAAAATAGTCCATTAGTTCTTAAACGGGCTGGTCACAAAAATATTTTTAACCGCTTAGGCATAAGGCATTCAACATTAAATAAACTTAGGTATTTTTTAAATTTGTTGGTAAAATTTTACCACTTTGTATGTTCCGAGAAGGCAAACATTACCGAGTAGGATGCGGTGGTTGAAAAGCCAAAATAAATATAAAAAAAGGAATATGGTTCACGCGTATCTGAAATTTTGAGCGTAAGAACATAATGTGATTTACATAGGTAACATGTCATGTCAAACGTCAATTTTTCAAAATCTGAACAATTTGCATATTTTTTGATTTTGCAAAGGGAATAGAGGCCCAACATACTTGAAAATTTTCATACACGGTGTGTTTTTTACGTTTCTTTACTTAAGAAAAAAAAATTATGGAACTTTTTTTATGTGACTGCGGCACAAGAGTCTCATCTGATCGCTCTAAACCGGAGCAAGTTAGACTACGGTATCCCCAATCGGGGTTCGTTTTGAGGTTGAAGAATAAGGGGAGGGAAAGAAGATGCAGAAGACGAAATTAGGTAAGTGCCTGGCTATTCAGATCCGATCATCAAACCCGTGTATGTGTATGTAAATATCGGATGACAAGATATAATTGAGAGACACTGGACAACTTTGAACGCCCTTATTTATATACCCACCTACGGAGAAAAATGTTATTCTAGAATACGATCATTTTATACGTAAAAACGGGACTGAAGTTCTTACGAACAAATTAACAATGTTTCAATGTAAGAATAATTGGTTGGTAAACGCATGAAATTACGTATACTAATAATAATATAATTAATAATTTCTAAGATTTCTGGTTCATTGTAATAAATGGTTATCATTTATTACAATGAAACAACTCAAATCCATTATCATAATCAAAAATATGAGAAACTATCGGAGTATATTAATACGATAATGCCCGTACGGTTCAAATTAAGGAACCCGACTCCGAGTAAATCTCCACGCCACACTGCATGGACACCGTTCTGAGCCGTCAGTGAACGCGCATTTTTCCACGGAGCTGCTGCCGTAATATACACACTTAGATCTCACCCATACGCGTTTTGCAAACGGAAGTGGCGCCATCTATAATACTATATTTAAGGAAAAAAGTATGAAGAAGAGGAAACATTTTTCGCTTTTATTCAATATTAAGAAGATTTATGTTCCTCCCATTATTCACGGTATTAATGTAAGAATGTCTACTATTATATATCTACCTATTAAATATAAGTATTCTGTAGTTTAATGTTAATAATAGTAGTTAGTTTTGCAAAAGGGTAAAGCTTTATAAATAGTCACCAACACTTAAACTGGGCGAAGCAGAACGAAAAGCCGCCCGCAGGGCCTAGGAGCAAAAACCCGTGGAGCGGGTTTTTCACTGCTAGTTATATTATATCATACGAGGATATAAATGGAAACCAATGTAGCCACTGACTTAATACATTTTGGTTCTAGTCCATCTAACATGCGCTCAGTCCATCTCACACTTAACTTGCATTTGAATTTCATAATGATGATATTAACACAGTTTTACATGAAATGTCTGATTTGACCATGAAACACGACCATATCCAATTTTTGGGTGTCTATGCCCGCATCGCATTTCTTGCGTTATTTTTTATTCTATGATTACAGCCTGTAATAATGCAATTATTAATTAAACCTTCATCATGAAAATTAATTAAACATGTTCTTATATTATATTGACTTTGTTAATCTTATGGATACTCTCACTGGTTACCAGACAACTCAGAATCATGCAACTTCAGCACCTCATTTGAAAAGTCATTAAAAGTGATTTAAAAATATCTTAAATCCAAAATATATGTTTTACTGTTACCAACATATCAATCTACGATTAATCCTACGTCTCAATATAAATATACATCAACCGATTTATCAGATTGATTACCGTCTTATAAGTCGATTTCCCAACAAAACTGATTTCAGAGTTACTTGGTTGTATTACCCCACGATATGATATGAAGTGAGACAACTTAAGAGGCTAGACTTTGCACCACACGCGGAAAGTTTAGGTATTTGATTGTCTGTCATTCTGTCCCGATTTAA
This sequence comes from Limnephilus auricula, assembly GCA_951813805.1. Lineage (NCBI taxonomy): Eukaryota > Metazoa > Arthropoda > Insecta > Trichoptera > Limnephilidae > Limnephilus > Limnephilus auricula. Next base: position 30,237,851 of record OX638390.1, read on the forward strand.
ATAAGCTAATACACACTTATGATACATGCCAATGCGAAACGTGCGAATGCGACAACTGCCGTAAACTCTCATATTTACTATCGCTCGAAAAAGGGTTTCAGGAGAAAACATTTTTCTACACCAAAACTTTCAAGAAATTTTAATTTTAAAACAGAAATATAATTTCGAAAGAAGAAGCTATGTTGGTATGTTTTTATAATTTTGTAATTCTTTATGAGAATTTAATTTGCAGCACTTTTTCCTTTAATGACATTTTCCGATAAATTATCCATGTTTGACAGTGAATGTTTACGTTAATACGAAACACATCGAAAATTAAAAAACATACCAACATAGCTTTCACCTTTTAAAAGGCAACTTAAAAATTATTATTTATTATATATTTGGTTCAATTTTGGATGTAGAAAAGTGTTTTTTCCCGGGCGTCCTTTTTGTATAGGCCGAAAAGCGAAGTCTATCGTCTTAAAACTGGTGATAGTATTTTCCTTGAAAATATGCGAGTAAATGAAACCAGCGTTTATCTATCGAGCCCAGCTTTTTGCGGTATTGCATAATTTCTCTCTACCCCCCGCCATTTAAAAATTACTACCCGCTTAACACAGCCTCCATCTACCGAAGAGATTTTTTTATAATAAATTTAATGAAATTCCCCCCCGGTGGTGAAACAAGGCTATCCGTGAAATATTTAATAGCGTATTATCGTTTAAGTAATACGTACAGCACGGCAGAAAAGCGCGAAAGCCTCACTGAAACTCTGATTTACGGTAGTAAATGCGTTTGCTAGGAATACTGCCTTAAATATTCAAATAATATTTTTCATATAAGCACACATTTGATTAATTTCATTTTGTGTAAATTTCGATTATTATACGAAATATATCAAGGTTTTTTAATTGTTTGACAGTGTTGTTGGAGAGTAGCTATAAATAATATTTTAGGTTATTTTTTTTTTAATTGGTAAACTAATGTTTAAGACAAGATTTTTTATGCATAGCAAAAAGGGTAACAATTATTATAAGCAATAATTTTTAGCCTGAAACACTCATCCATAATGAAAAAATCTCCCGAGAAAAGATATATGTCGCCGACGGGACTCGAACCCGCACCCCTCTGATTAAAGGTCAGGAGCTCTACCATTAAGCTACGGCGGGTTACCTCCTACCCATCAAATGATTCAATATATACCTAGTGTTTCTTTCAATAATAATTATCGCTTATTACATTTTTTCATCTGCAAACAGACTACTAGCCTGTATCTTTTCTTGGGAGATTTTTTCAATATGAATGAGTGTTTCAGGCTAGTAATTATTGCTTATAATAATTGTTAATATTGTACGTAATGTTTTCCTCGTTCTAATATGAAATTCGAAGGGTTGGTGGGTTGGCGTAAGAATTTGTTGAAAGAGAGAAAGAAATAGAAAAAATACTGCTAAGAACATTTTTATTATTTTCTTTTTAATTCTGCATTATAAGCACCCGCTGAACTGCCAAAGCAGTCACAACAAGAAACCATAATATAGAAATATTTGTAGATAAAGAAGAATAACATTTCAAGTTACTGCATATGCATAAAATACATAGACAGATATATGTAATACAGGTTACTTACTCACAGACACACACACACTCAAAGGAACACAATATATTTAAATACACTCATAAGCATATTTATATTTAATACGATTATATAATGCTCCTCGGTATTTTCAAAAAACAGAAAAGATAAAGTTCCTTAAAATAATTCAAGGATTTGCCTTGTTAGTTAAATCATTTCATATCCGGGTAATAACTAATTGCCATTGACTTAAATGTTATTCACTTCATTATAAAACAATTAGAACAAAATTCAATTTCATTAGGGAGTATTATTATTGAAGCTTAAGGCGCTCCGCCCATTGAGGCAACTGAAAACCAACTAAAACCGTCTGTTTCTCTGTCTTGATTGGTCAAAAAGCTTGGTTAACCATAGAAGAAGAACAATCAGTTGACAGTTGGCAACTATCAATGGCCGCCCAGGGCAACCAGTAGAGCAAGTCGCAAGTCACCGCTTGCGTTACCATTGACAACGGGGTTTTGTGTGATAGTGTATGTGCGGCCCATCACATTGTCATACAAAGACAATTGGCAGTTGAGAGTTTTCAGTTGCCTGAGTGGGCGGAGGCGCTACCTCTTGCAGGCTGCAGTCCCCCCGACGGGTCCGGATTTTTTAAGCGATTTTGCCCCTTATGTATAAATAAATTGTATGAAGAACAAGGTCAGAATCGCTTAGGCCATTGCCTTTCTTGACATAACGAAATACAACGTGCTCGTTGAATGACAGATTATGATAGTTTTAATTCAGAACTTCTTCGTAAATCGATTTCCTCATCGTACTATTTTATTATGTATCTAAAAATTAAAAATTAAACACTGAAAATTTAACACTATACTTACAACAACTGAAAACATTATTATAACAAGAGAGAGATTATTATTATAATAGGAGATATCCATAATATATGTCATTACATAATATATATGTAATGACATATATTATATCTCTATTCACCCAAAAAATATGTAATCGTAAAAGGGTGAAACGATAAACACCAGTAGAATATACGACTTTCTAAAGAAAAATTATTGTAAGGGATCTTTAGGCGATACTTAAAAAATTGTAATTAAAGTATATTAATGAATTATTTATATACAAATTTGCCTTAGATTACTTTCGAGAAATTATGAAAATGAAAAATAAATAGACGTTTGGCCTACAATTGTAAAAAAATTATTTTGTGTATTGGGAGCATATATACATACAGCACAAGAAATTCTACTTCTTCAATCTTCGCAAATTCACTTTCTGGCATAGTTTTAATTAAATGAAAACAAATCACTTTGTAAAAAAAAACCCACTTATGTAATCAAATTCATAAATTTTTTTAATTTTATCCTGACGAAGAAACCATTTTGAAACACGTTGATAATTTTGAAAATGAGTGGTGTTTTATATAGTAATTAGTTTCATTTAAATTATTGGACAGATCAGAATAATAGTCTGGTGTTCAATCCCACGTCCCTTTCCCGTTGTCTCACTTCCCTATCATTAACTCATTTGCCTCTCTTGCGATATCCTTTACTCTGCATTTAGTAAGTATAATATTATTCAACATTTTTTACTCTAAGTTTCGCTGGGAACTTCGCTGGTTCCCTTATAATTACTTTATTGGAATCCCACCCCAATGACGACGTGCACATTCCAGAATTCCAGTAGCCTCCTCTGAATGGAATATATAATATCTGCAGTGAATTCAAATCGAGTGTGCCGAGTCATCCGTAATTGAAAACTGTACGTAAAGTTGTGAGCATCACAATGGCTTCTATTAATATCTTAGTGAAGGAAGGACTGGCCTGAAGTTTCTACGTTGGAAGACTAAGTTATTGAATGAGAACGGCCAAGAGTGCGGTATATCAATCAATTGAATGATTTTCTTTGTTTCACGTCGTTTGGAGAACTTTGCGGTATGCTGGAATGAAATTAAGGTCAATTTTTCTCCTCCCCTTCATCTTATTCGTGTAGTGTTTTCATGATAAAATTTGATTAACACTAAAAAAGTTACAAATAAGGAAGATAATCAGTGTACTACATCAATAATCACCGGTGCAGCAAGGAACAACCCTTTGAGAGTGCTGCGGGTCGGTCTCCATGTGTTATCCTCCAGTAGGTACCTCTTATGCTTTAGGTTGCGGTTTTTATTACCAAAGACTGGGCTTTTCTAATGCTCTAATTTATTATGGAAGCGTCTTCAGCGGTAAGCTTTTTCCTTTTTTCGTTATCACTTTTCAAATAATTTGTAATTGCCCAGTTTTGTTGTACCCAGTCAACCAGACATTTGTTTTTGGTTCTTCCTCTCACAAATATTAAAGCCAGCGAAGGGTGGCTATACGATAGCAGAAGCAAGGGAAATTAACCATAATTATAATTATATATGAAACACTTGTACAAATAAATGTGTCTCTAACATCGTTCACCCATCTCATTTACGCTTGTTTGACATTTGTTTCTGACTACACGCTAAACGTACAACTTTAATTGACACCGGCGCTTTTAGTCCGTCTGGTTTGGTCGTAGTTTGGCGATATTCGACACGCTTCTATGCCATATCTACCTCTGTTTCTACAATAATAATAATTATTATTATTGGATAATTTGTAGGGCGCCGTTTTTGTGAGAAATCACCTCAAAGGCGCTATTATCTATTTGCACTAGGCCTTAGGTTTACTGTTTTGCACTGCCGCACAATACAAATAACTGCGTTCAATAACAGCGACTTCTTTACGGTATAGTAACGGAGTTGTTGGCTACACCAGGATGCTGAGATTTGTCAGGCATCCGACAGTATCCGGCGTTGACGTCGCGGCGCGCAGCATTGCTTATCCTCCGGTGAACTGGCGGATTGGAAATTCTTCAACAATATGCGTTGTGTTTTGAACTTGTCGACTTTCCTCAGATGAGTCCTTAAGGCCCCATTTGTGCGCAATGTACGCTGATGCTCAACGTCTGTGACTGAATCTGATTCGGTTTGAGATCAGTGAAAAGACTGAACTTTCAGGATACAGCATTGGATTTTTTTTAAATTTCACTCTTATCTAATAACGGCAGGTTATACAGAAAATTCTATATAATTTATTTCACCTGCCATAATAGAACTTACCCTGTGTTATGGCAGGTTAATCTTACTAATATACGCGAAAGTTTGTATGGATGTATGTATGTTTGTTACTCTTTCACGCAAAATTTACTGAATGGATTTTAATGAAACTTTACAATAATATAGCTCATACATCAGAATAACACACAGGGTATAATGTGTAAAGCTAGCTATTTATTTTCAGTATATTGTAAATAATAATTATTGTTTTATAGAAAATGTCAAAATTTGAGAATGACATTTTCCAAAACAATGATTGTTAAATCAAAATTCTATTTAAGAAAATAGTTAAATTAGTGAATTAGTGAATTAGTGAATTAGTAAATTAGTGAATCAAAAATTAAACATATTTTAAATAAATAGGTTAAGAATTTTGGTATAAACGTAGATGGGACCTAGGAAAAGAAAGTAGATTACTCGAAGTACTAATCCTACCCAGATGAAGCTAGTATATTCATAATACATTATTGAAAATAGGTACATAATATTTAGGACCAGTTGTTTCGGAAAATTTCACGTTTGAATTTCCTTCAAATCGTCATTCACCGAAAAATTGGGTTGTTTCAACTTCCGTCAGAAGAAATTTCAACGAAAATACCATAGAAATGTGATGTGAAATTTTTTAAATGTGATCAGCCGAATTCGAACGTTAGCGCCTCCGCCCACTCAGGCAACTGAAAACTCTCAACTGCCAACTGTCTTTGTATGACAATGTGATGGCCCGCACATACACAATCACACAAAACCCCGTTGTCAATGGTAACGCAAGCGGTGACTTGCGACTTGCTCTACTGGTTGCCCTGGGCGGCCATTGATAGTTGCCAACTGTCAGCTGATTGTTCTTCTTCTATGGTTAAACAAGCTTTTTGACCAATCAAGACAGAGAAACAGCCGGTTTTAGTTGGTTTTCAGTTGCCTCAGTGGGCGGAGCGCCTTAAGCGTTCAATGGGAGGCGCATGCGCAGACGTCAGAATTGTGATTCGGCGGGGAACACTTAGTGAAATTTTCAAATTTATCGAAGGTTATATTTAAATTGAAACAAACCAATTCATATTTGAAATGAAGGAAGACGTGATTGCGTGTCAAATTTGAAATGAAAAAAGGATCTTTTCATTTTTTTAAACATTTCTATGAAATTTTCGGTGAAATTTCTTCCGACGGAGGTTTAAACAACCCAATTTTTCGGTGAATGTCGATTTGAAGGAAATTCAAACGTGAAATTTTCCGAACCAACTGGTCCATATTGTTATACAATTCAGCTCGATTTATAAATATTTTATTTGACAATTAAATTAAGTAAATTAAATAGGGAATGTGAGACATGTCTGAGGGGTGTTAAAATGGTTAGAGCGAATAAAGTATGGGTATGATGATTGTGGTAATAATAATATTTGGCTTATTTATATAGCGCCATTTTTGTTTTTTTGAAAACCCAATATTGCAGATGCATGTAAGGGTCCATTGCCCTATTATTGTCTCCCCGTTACTGCAGTGCGGCGGTACAGTTAGTCATAAAATCATTTTTTCTTTCATATTTGAACTAAACGATAAAACTTACACTGACGTAAACCGATGTTTTCATATTTTAATTTTATTGAAAAATCTTTGTCAGTTTTGATTCGGATACTTTTCATTAGGCACGCTTTCTTCTAATTTTTTCATATTATCTTCTTTTTCTATCTTCTAATAATAAAGTTGATTGTCTGTTTGTGGCTCTGCAGTGGGCGGGCGGATTTGATTTTATTTTATTCTGAGGTTGATGAAACTTTACAAAACTTAAACTTCAAAACAAGAATCTCTGTCTACTTGAGATTTCGATAGACCTCTCCCCACCCTCTTTTCCCACACCTTAAAGCAGTATTGGAGAAAATAGCCATACATAATCTCTCAATATCTACAAATGTAAAGAAGTGTTCCTGCTTGGCTTTGTTTTAATACAAATCCTTTATTTTTTAGGATTTTATTTCGAGATCGATGAAATTTAGCACAATCGACCATTAAACCAAAGAAATGGTCATTATCTACACAAGACATTAAAAAACACCCCCTTTCCCCTTTCTCATCCGTTAAAGCAGAATTTTCATGCTATTCGTTAAATTTGTGAAAATGTTCAAAATAAGAAAATAATTACTACTTACAACAGTGTATTTCCACGTCTTTTTATTGATTAAAATTAATCAAACAATTAAAATAATTATCTAATTTTTATTTTATTTTTATATTGACGAATAATTTTCTACAGCGAGTCTAAGTTTCCCATTTTTTAAATACCGCCAAAACGATATTTTGGTGCGGGGCTCTCGTGTGACGTCATGAACGTCGGCCGGCTTTTGACAAATTTCTGACAGTAGAAAATTTGTTTGTTGAAGTTACGTCATAATGCATCACGGGCCGTTTTGTTTTTGTCGGTTTTCGATCTTTTTTTAAATGAATAAATTGGAATGAAAACATAAAAGCAAACATGATGAAAATCAGAAAAATGATCTTTAAATATTCCATACATTTTTAAAAAAATACCTCGTTTGTGAAAATACCCTATTGATTTTTAAAAAATTCTGCATAAAACCCGGACAACATAGTGGACTTCAGCTACTTATCTATCTATAAATATTGTACAGAAGAATGTCCAAAACCAACAAAAAAACTATATGAAAAAAAAAAATTTAGGAATAAGGTGCATTTCTTTTTCATTCCTTTCCGCGTACCCTATAGAGATATCATATATTCATATTATAAATGAACGCACCATCTAATAACTATTTCACATTATATAAATATAAATAGTATTTCCACTTCACCAATAGAAGAACAATGATTTTCTATCGTCCAAATAAGTTACGGAATTCTCCATGGACAAATTGTATCGAAGGCTTGTTAGAGGGTTAATAATGAGGTTTCTACAAATGTTTGTAGCCTCCGGCCTCCCGCAGGAACCCTCTCCCCTCCTCTTGCAACCCTTCTTACCCCACCTCCTGCCAGGAGCAAAGTTCCTCATTTATCACAGGAACAAGACGTGTTATTTACAGCTGACTTTCTTGAACGTTTTACCCCCGACTCTTGCTCCGAACATGGTTCCTTAAATGTTCTTAATAGATGTAGGGGTCGCCTTTTAGCATTTAATAAGTTCCGTAACTCACTTTGAAACATCTGTTTTTAAAATAAAGTGAATATTTTCAAAAACTTTATTGAGAATTAACGTGTCATGACTTGAACTAAAACTTATTTTTTTATTTTTCTTGAATTGTGGCAACGGAGAAAAATATTATTCTAAAATACGATCATTTTATTCGTAAAAACGGGACTGAAGTTCTTACGAACAAAATAGCAGTGTTTCAATGTTTATTGGCGGGAAAACGTAAGAATAATTTGTTGGTGTACGTACGAAATTACGTTATACCAACAAATTATTCTTAGATGTTCCCGCCAACAAACATTTAAACCCTGTTAATTTGTTCGTAAGAACTTCAGGCCCGTTTAATCGTTTTTACGAATAAAATGATCGTATTTTAGGATAACATTTTTCTCCGTGAACGGTTTCCTTAATACACTTGGCTCGAAAATTTAATTCCTATTATATATATATATATATATATATATATATATATATATATAATATTGACTGTCAATTTGAAAAGACAAGCAAATAATGAATTTATTGACATTTTTATATGCAGAAAAGAGTATTTGAAATTGCAAAATTGTAATTGATATTATTATATAAAGTAGAAAACTAAATATCTTGTTATCAGAGGTGAAGAATACATGATAACCCAACTGATAATCGAAGGGATGATTGATTTACGTGGTAGAGGCAGGCACGTGATTAGAGGCCCAGAGGTCATAGTCACTTACAGAGTCGCCCCCAAGGAAATTTAAGGGTAATATCATATTTGTGTTCGCATTAGGAAAAGTAACATAAAAATTATAAATATATATTATTTCTTTTTATTTGTAGCTAATAATAATTTCATAAACAAATCTTATAATATTGCGAGTATCTCGCATTAGTACAGATTCCTCAATAGTTCAGAGCCTGCGGAACTAAAACATCCCCAAATGGATAAGCGACGAGAACGAAGGGAGCGGAAAATTTGTTTATAACTTTCACAAAGACATGGAAAAGCTCAATTTTTTTCCATGATATCCCTATTTGGGGTACTTATATACCTATGTGGTGTCGGTGAAGGGAGTGGAATATAAAATATTACATTCACACATTCAAAGAAAAATTTTCGGGGTCGAAGAGCCAACCAATAAATGCTATCCATTTTTATTTTTTCAGCAAGTCAGTATCCCAAAAATATATAGAGCGAAATTCTTTAGTTAAAAGTTTAGTCCTAGTTTAGTCCTTATTTAATAAAAATAATTTAGAACTGTTTAAAACGTGTTATTTACAGCTGACTTTCTTGAACGTTTTACCCCCGAGTCTTGCTCCGAAAATGGTTCCTTAAATGTTCTTAATAGATGTAGGGGTTGCCTTTTAGATATGATGGGAGGGATGGATTCACATGTTTTTCATTCTTAGATATATTGACCCCCAGATTCCTACCCACCCCTCATACATTTTTCCTTCCAAGAACTTCCTCTCCTTCCTTTCCTCAAAATACCCTCCACACAGCATCCCCAAAGATGACATAGGCCCTGAGCGCAAATATTTTCCGACCGATTGTCGGTAACTTCTCATCATTTCCTAGGACAACTGCAGATCGCAAACGAATAGGTGATTCAGTTCACATTGACTAAGTGTCCTTAATATATTCGATATCAACTGTCGTTTGTACGTTAGCGATATGCAGTTGTCCTAGGGAACGATGAGAAGTTACCGATAATCGGTCGGTAACTTCATATCGATCGACCACTTTAGCACGCTCTATAACGATCGATAGGATAACTATCGGTAACTTCTCATCGTTCCCTAGCATGACTACAGATCGCCAACGAATAAGTGACAGTTCACAATGACTAAGTGTCCTTAACATATTCGACATCAACTGTTGTTTGTACGTTAGCGATGTGCAGTTGTCCTAGGAAACGATCAGAAGTTACTGATAGTTATCCTATCGATCGTTATAGAGCGAGCGTGCCAGGGCCGCAGAAAGTCAAGTCTCGTAGTACGAATTAAGCTAGCAATAATAAATAAAAATACATAGTTTATATGAGTAAAACTTGTATCCGGGCTCATAATACGCGTTGATTGACCTAATTACCCATTCACGCTTGTAATTTTACCCTAAACTGGCGTGAACAATGAATAACACACATCCCACAGTAATTCCATAGCTACCAGGCGCTCAGGAAGGGTAGGGGGTGCAGAATACCCTCGGTATAACACACAATAAATCTACTTGCAAAGGGGTAGTAAAGAGAGATATTTCCTTCCCCATCCACTAAACGTAATGCCAATTCTTTCCCGGTCCGAACTCATAATATTTTCTTTGTTTCAGTCCAGTGATTAATTACACACATTATACTCGGCTTCCAAAGATTCGCTTTGTTAGATACGTTATGGTTATCCTGGCTTGTTATTTCACTGGATTTTATGCTGGATCTGAAAAATATGTTAGGTAAATAGTTATGCTTTTATTGGGCAATCAAAGCATTGATGTATGAATAGTATTGCTTGATAGAGACGATTTGGGATATAGATAAAAAAAAATGATAAAGTAAAAGATCTTTTTTGTAATAAAAAAACTCTCTTTTTAACGTTTAAAGGTTATTCTCATCAATGTAATATACAAATAAACAAGACACTAAATAATTAAAAACATAATAGTCGCAACTGGGACTCGAACCCAGATTTCACGTCTTACCAGGACAGCGCTCTACCAATTCAGCCATTGCGATCTATTATCACTCTGTCGTATTTGTGAACTTCATATTTCAGTTTTAAAAATATTATCTTCGACTAATGTTTTTTTCCATATTATTGGCAGCTACCTTGTTTCATTGGAAACAAGTATTCAAAGAATGTATTAGTTTCCCAGATATTTTTATGGCACACCTATTGACTTTTATAAAAGTCTGAATTAATTTTCATTTTTTTTATAAAACTTTTGAATGTTATTCCCATCAATTTAATATATCATTGGAGAAGAAGACAACAATAATAATCTAAATTAAAATATGAAAATGAACAAGACACAGAAAAATAATAAAACATAATTTGAGTCCCAGTTCTTTGAATACTTGTTTCCATTGAAAAAAGGTAGCTGCCAATAATATGGAAAAAAACATTAGTCGAAGAAAATATTCTTAATTCTGAAATTTGAAATATAAAGTTGACAAATACGACAGTCTGATAATAGATCGCAATGGCTGTATTGGTAGAGCGCTGCCCCGGTAAGACGTGAGATCTGGGTTCGCGTCCCAGTTGCAACCATTATGTTTTATTATGTTTCTGTGTCTGGTTCATTTTCATATTTTAATTTAGATTATCAATGTTGTCTTCTTCTTTAATAAAAGATCTTCGGTCCAATATGTACGAATGGATAATTTTATCAATACTGTGCTCTAGCCTAGAGGTCTCGCATGGTCGATCGGAAAAATCCTTTATCAATACGATATTGACCAAATCCGTCATTTATGCTCAGTTATCAATATTTGCGAGCACGGTCTACGATTGTTAACACGTTAAAAAGAAATAATATTATGATAGACGATTGATAACTTTTATAGTATCAGGTGTGCTAGCACAGTCGCTCGATATGAAGTTACCGACCGATTGTCGGTAACTTCTCATCGTTCCCTAGGACAACTGCAGATCTCAAACGTACAAACGACAGTTGATATCGAATATATTAAGGACACTTAGTCATTGTGAACTGTCACCTATTCGTTTGCGAACTGCAGTTGTCGTAGGGAACGATGAGAAGTTACCGATAGTTATCCTACCGACCGTTATAGAGCAAGCGTGCTAGGGCCTCAGGTAAGATTCGGTTAATTATCAATCTACGCATAATTTTGTCATGCAAAATTACTTGCTTATTTAATGAACGTATTGAACTAACGAAGCTCTTAGAAATGAAATAAGTCGTATTTGCAAACCATTGACTTAAATAATGCATCTAAGAAGCAATTAATTTATTCCTTGAATTCGGTCGATCTTTGAAAAACGAAAATGGTTGAAATAGGAATAAAAACCTCATTAACTAATTTATTTTCGTTTAGTGTCAAAAAGTAAATGCGTACTGCGAGTGCATATTTAGGTAAGTGTTTAAATTCATCATTGCCAATTTGTGAATATTTTTACGTAATTGCTTGGCATTTGGCATTTCGTAGTATCTATCAATCCATGGAAAATAACTTCACCGTATCATAAGATAATATCAGTTCGGCTGTCAACGATGAAAATTATCGGAAAGACATCGATATAACATATCGATCCGATATTGTAAAATTATCGATTTCACCCTGCTGAGTTCGAGAGAGAACGTTGGGCGATAGATAATAATTTTCAAGAAGAATTGTGATTATTAAAAATGACACTTATGGTTTTCGTTCAGATGGCCGAGTTGATGCATAGCTAATCGGCGGAGACCCCAAGTTCTATTCTCTGTATCACAACATTTCTTTTTTTTTTTCTTTTTTCGTATTTTTTGAAGATTGTTAATATGCCTTCAGTAATCAAAAAATAAAATTTTGGTGATGCAATTAGTACGATTTGGAATCATCGTTAGTGGGTAAGAGATTGGAAAATTTTCAATTACGACCAATTAAAAAGTTCATATTTACTTTTTAATTTCTCAGTGAATGTTTTATAAACCTTGCTTACAAGTGTTTCAAGCTCACATTTCTTAAATTTCAATAGATTCATGAAAATCTTTATAAAACGAATATTTTAAATATTTTATAAACGTTGCTTTAAGCACCGTGTTTCAAGCTTACATTTCTTAAATTTCAATAAATTCAAGAAAATCTATGGAAAATAAATATTATGTAATATAAATTAATTTTTCGTTATTAATCACCAGAAATCACCCCCTGAAGTTTCATAATTATAATCAAGGATTTTAGTCTGAGAATCGTGGTTTTTCTTACGTATGTTCTTATTGTATATTATACTGTAGTTCTGTGAACACTTCAAAAAGAACTTTCTAATTTTCTCTTATTTAATTAATCAAAATTAAAAATTTATATAAAATCATAAATTTATTAAGATGGTACTTAAATATAAACCATATATTTTATATAACATTTTTTTAAATTTCACATAATACATTTTTCTATTGGCATCGAATAAGGAAATCCAAATAAAACATCCACTATCTCCAGCCGGATGCTGAATGTCTTAACAAATTTACGAAGAGACGAAATGCGAAACCCTCGATTTTAAACGGGACTTCACTAAGTTCTCCGACGTTATCAAACTATAACTATATTTGTACTTAATTTTTTTATGATTTTAAATAAGAGCAATAAGCAGAAACACGCGTAAAAACCCTTATTAAAAATTTACGCTTCATTCTTAATTAATATAATTAAAAGTTATCTGTCACAACTTTGATTTTGATTAATTTTCTTTGTCTCGTTTCATATTCATCAAATATTGTTCTAAAACAGGAAAAACATGTTTTATTTCAGTTTAATAAATACAAAATTAAAAAAATATATATTATAAACCAGTGATTTGTGATCCGTATCAAATTCAATGAAAATGACCGACCGAAGGGCTTTAAAAATAATATGTGTGTAGGGAAATAATTTTACGAAGATCATATTATTTCAGAAAATGCTTTAAAGTATCCTCCAAAAATGCTGCGGCGAAAACGCGTCAACGACTCAAATTCAGGCGATTCCAAATCCTTGACACGAGGAGAAAAAAAATCAATATCTCTATATAATACCTACGACCTACAGCTATAGCCTAGTATCATCTCTCCCTAGCTGATCCTAAGCTGCTGACCCGAGAGATTCTTTTTGAATGAATAATGAATATCCTTTAAGCATTATGTGCTAACGTTTTAAAAGTTTCATAAAAAAATAATTATACCCTTGTAGATTGTGTCACTTGAGTTATGGGCCCATTTCCCGATTATTTTGATGATGGGACGAAAAGTTTAATTGAATTTAAGCGAAGATATTATAATATGCTAATCTTCCATAAAACTACGGAAACCAGCAAAATTTAAAGAGATTCATAGATTATATATTTTTAATTAAATTCACAAGAATCTTTCCATAAGAACCCTGTTTCTCATTTAAACATTCTTAGAATGATCAATATAAAAATTTACTATAAATTTTGACCTTTGCTAATTTAACTTACATTTGCTTATCAATAATAATTGTCGGTATCTAAAGCATAATTTTTTTAATGAATATAAAATGGATTCGTGTAAGAATTTCTGATTAGCCAAATAGTCTTCGCTTTTTATTTCGTTATGGAAAAGTACTTAGTAAGATTTGATTTGATTTCTAACAATGTCGGCACTAAATAATTTTACTGAGAATTTCAATTACAATGTTTCTTAATAGATTTATTTTCAGTTATTAATTGGAGAAATACTATTTGTGTGAAGGACTATATATGTGTAGGTATAATCTAATAAATGATTCTCCGTAGCCGGGAAAAACTTGAGAATGATCCAATTTTTTTGCCGTGACGTTAAACAGCCAGATTCATCTTTCCAGAAATTTTTCCTCGTTTTTAAGCGATGTTTTCCTTGTAAAACCCATCTTTCGTCTTGTAATTTCGGAAATTACAATAGTAAACGAATTTTACGGAACGAGTGAGATTGGTTTTCCGAAAACGCGAATTTCCCCGGCAGGCTAGAATGTTTTATAATTTTGTGTCTCGACAAAATATTTTTTTACGTAGTGTTGAGTGATTTACCTTTTGCAATAGGGGTTGAATGAAAGCTTTTATGAACTTTCTGGTTCCATCAATCATCCTGGTTATGTGCCCTATTTCTAAATCATACATTCATAAAGTGTGAAAGCCTGTATTTAAATAATATGTGAAAGGTGGAAGTATTTTTGTATTCTTTTTCTACAAAGCTTTAGGCAAGATGCCTTCATGTACTTTCTTTTTAAATTTCGGAATTTCTTATTTTAAAAAATACGCTTTACGGATAATCTAAATTCTCGGTTTCAGGGAGGATATAATGCTTTATTGCACTGTTCTCAGATGGTATTTCGCATTGTGTCACATCCATAATATATAAAATTATTCAGAGCAGATCTGCAGGATGTTGGCACGCTTCCTATTTTATTTTTTAGCGACACATCTCCCGGGGGATGCACGCGGAGAATAAAACACATTTCTGTATTCTGACAGGCAATATACATGTTTTATTCATCCGGTTCATGTTCGGGAAAATTGCTTGCGAATGAAGGTGTTGTAATTTTTGTCAAAATTTTTCAAACCGAGATATATACAAATTGATTTTCTTTTTAATGAAGAGGATCGTTCGCATAATTATGCAGTACGTTTGTAAAACGAACATTCTCAAAACTTTAATGTTACACGAAGACTGGCTTATTGGTTAGACAAAACTCGGATTCAAAGATAAAAAGCTAATACCATCATGATAGGTAATAATAATGTAAGTACGAAAATGGCCAGTAAAAAGTGGCAATCTTTGGTTTATCTCTCCTGCAACCATAAATCTAGTAACAGAATAAGGTAGTAAGAATTAAAAGTTTTAGCTTGTTACTACGGTCAAAAGCAGCCCCCAGGACGAGCCATAGTTTTGGGCACGAAAGTGACCAGTGGCAAGAGTTGATCGACAAGTGACGAACATCTCTCCATCCATCCGTCAACCACAAAGGGTGACTAATGAAAGGTTGGGACCTGCGATAAGAGATAAAGCGGTAAGAACGACGAACAATAATATAAGCACGAAAGTAAGTGGCGAATAGTGAACTCACTTCCCACTTCTTCCTCACCCGCAAAGCTAGTTACAGGATGAACAATTGAGCCCTTGCCCGGAATAATGTTGTATCCAAAAATATGCTTATTCCGAGATAAATGGAAAAAAATGAAACCGGTTATGTTTTATAACAATTTATATTTAAAATGCAATAAGCATACAAATCTCAAGACTTTTAAAGGAAAAGTCGTGGAAAAAGGCTATTAAATTAGAATTTATTACAAGAATTTTTTTGTGGAAAAATGTGGTATATAAAAATTTTGCAGGCAACATTATTCCACAAAATGGATTTTTTAAACTTTTCGTACCTTCAAGAAAGCTCCATGCTCTTCTATCATCTATTTTCATATGTCATTGATGCATTTGAGCAAAAGCAAAAAAAACGAAATGAATAAACAAAACCATTTTTCATTCGAGATATTGTCTTCAGATAAACGTACAACATTATTCGACAAAACTGTTTCAACGGCTAAAAAGCAGCCTTAAAAATATTTTTTTTTCTGAAAAAATTCTACTTTCTTGCATTCTTCAGCTTCTTGGCTTTTAAGTCTTTCTAGATGAAGCCATAAAACATTCGTTTTCTCCATTTATTCCCATGAATTAAACCACGATCTGTGATTTTGATAAACGGCCTTATACAACATTCTTCCACAAACCAATCTTTAAAATGCTGCCACAGGCCTAAAATAAATTTCATTACCATAATCCCAATCTTAAAAGATGCTTAAAAATATGCCCAACATTATTTCATCATTAACTCAACATTGATAGTTTTGTTGGATACGACATTATTCCGGGCAAGGGCTCAATTATCAATGGCTAACTTGTGACTTACCAGCAGGCTTTATGCTTTGAGCACGACGAGCATGAATTCTTGCACGACCACGAATATGGAGTGGTTTAATTCCCCTCTCACCAATGCGATAAGTGACAAGTGACAAGTGACAAGTGACAAGAGAAGTAAGATTGGATGACTTACCGTTCGGGCCAAGCGCGGCGAGCACGGCCAGCACGGCGAGCACGAGGGCGGCCAGTGGCCTCCCCCTCCCCATACCGCCCCTACTGCCCTCCTGGCCCAGCTAACCCATCTCTAGTTAACGCTAGCCACTTTGCTATAAACATTTCTACTTATTTTTCACTACTGTTTACGTTTTAATTTATTTAGTTGTGTTAGTTTATTTTTCTTAGCGATTTTTTTAGTGAGTTACATATTAGTTGTGATTTATTTTAGGGTGCATGTTTAAGATGGGTCTGTGGCCTCGGCCGCCGCGCGGCAGCAGACTGGCTGGGAAGCTGAGCCCGATCCCGAGCCGAGCTGCGGGCGGTGCGCGCAGCGGGGGCGGGACGGCAGGGCGGGCGGTAGGGCGGTAAGGCGGCAGAGCGGCATGGCGGCACGGCGGCACAGCGGCACACAGGCCCGCTCTAACTGACATACACCATCTTGGCACACGGCCATCTTCAAATTGGGTTCAAATCTCCGTGTGGCGTTACCGGATTGATCTAATTATATAAATTAAAATATTCCTCCCAATGATTCATTTCTTGGTAAATGGCCGACATTCAGAAATAAAAAATAAAAATCTTTTTTGGAACGATTTGCAGCAGTTTGGATGAAGGATGTTAGCGATGTTTTAATAATTTTACTTGGCCGGTCTACCTTGGTTTTGTTATCTATGATTGAGTTTAATGAATCACAGACACACGGCTTTGTCCTGTGACAAGGAATAGAATGTTTTCACCTCGATAAAAAAACTATCCAACCAACTAGCTATCATATCGCTACCGCTGGGATTGGCAGAAAGGGTGGAACGCCAAACAGCTCGGTCCTGGCACACACTCCTTCGCACTGGTTCATTCACATTCATACATAATCTCAAACATGTTATCTTATTATTCTGACTCTTGACATGGCCCAACTCAAGTAATTGGTTCACGAGGTCGTGTTATGTCTGCCTCTGACGTCCCCGACTCCTTCCTCATTCATATTCTCTTCGTATATTCTCCTTACACTCCTTTCTTCTTTCATCTGCCCTATGTGCCCAAACTAGAGCGATTACGCTTATATTAATTACAAATATTCACATGTTTTCACACGATCATCAATGGTTTTACAACACATACGCTTTGGGGATCTTATTTCTACAACATTCATCTGCTCGTTCCATGTCTCGCTGCCATAAATTATTGTAGGTATCAGCACTCCATTGTGGTCTGCAAGCTTCGCTACTTTGGACATTTTATTGTTAGTGCCACCCAAGTTCAGTCCTCCATTAATGGATTTTCCTGCATTTGCCCTTCTTTCAATATCCCTGTCTCCCTGTCTTAAAAATAATGTGCATATTTTTTTAAAATATTTATTGAGTAAAACCTTAAATTGTTATATTTGATCATTATTAAATAATATTAATTCTTTCTCATTAATTAATTTTACTCAATAAGTTATTTCATTATATTCATCCTATACTTTTAAAAATTCAATATATGTCGTACATTAAATTAAAATGGATATAAATATTTTTAGAAAATAATTTCTTTAAAATTTACTATGATAAAACTATACTAACAGACAGACCAATTGGTCATAATATACCTGATATAGTTTTACATGACAAAATTAAAAAAATAACTTATATTATTGATGTAGCTATTCCAAATTCCTGTAATATTCAAAAATCTGTTTCTGAAAAAATAAGAAAATATACAGATTTAGGAAATGAAATTAAAAGAATTTGGCATTCTCAGACTATAAAAATATTACCTTTTGTTATTTCGGCTACTGGCATTATACCTAGCTCTCTTATTAAAAATTTAGGCATATTAGATTTGTCGAAGAATTTGTATATAAAAATGCAAAAATCAGTCATTTTAAATACATGTAGAATTACGAAAGATTTTTTAAATATTTATATTGAGGGATCAGTAGGATTTATCGGTCAAATTAGGAATTCCACAGAGCCGAACCCTCTGATATGAAAATATCTGGAGACGGTGAATTATATTCCCATTTAATAGTGTTCTTGTATTGTTTTGTATTAATTATACTTATATAATACACTTGCATAACGTGGATTTACTAGATGATCATTTATATGGAAAAGTGTATGAAAGGGTTTAGTTTTTCCTTTGGGAAAAATCTGGTGAAAAAAAAAAAAAAAAAAATTTAAGACACTATCTAGATTGCAATTTAATTCGTGTAGAATCTTGCAATCAAACGTTAAGAAGTTGAAGGTAGTGTTGGTAATTCTTTGTCTAAGTTTGTGGATACAATTAAAAATGACGGAAGTTGAAATGGTCAAATTGGTGACCAGAATGTTCAGTGGAAACTTTTTAAGTGTATGAATATTGAGTACAAACTTTTCATCGGATGTTAATTCCTCACATGATAATTCATCATGTCTCGAAGCGTCGAAAACTGATAATTGGGGTTTTTAACCTTAGGTTAGGTTAGGTTAATGTGAGTTATGATGTGATGAATTATCATGTGTCTGAATAAATTTACTATGGGAATTCATACGCTGCGATCTCATAGTCCGATTAGACATGGAACCGGTCAAATTAACTCAGTGATCAGACCAATTTGGTAGGCGGGTATGGATACCGCCGCCCCGTGAACCATTTATTGGATGACCAACACCTCTGCCACAGGTCACCCCAAGTGGTTCGCTACGTTTAGTGCCTTAGCAGGGGTGCCCGGGATTGTGGGGTTATGTTTGTCTGAGACTTGGGGGCGGATGCGTCTGCCGACCATCTGCGTGGCAGGCCGGATCGGGAGGGACTGGTTGAGGGAGACCTTTTGATCTCACCGGCCGGACCCTCTCGACCCATCGCCTTGCACCGCTGTGGAAAGTATGGCTTTACACGTCCATCACTCCTGGACATATTTATCCCCAGATTCCTACCCACCCCTCAAACCTTTTTCCTTCCCAGGACTTCCTCTCTTTCCTTTCCCTTAAAGAACCCTCCACACAGCACCTTTAAAGATGACATAAACCCTGAAGGATTTTTCCCTCAGGGCCTCCTGTGTGGAGCTAATGTAAAAAAAAAATGCCCTGGCGAGACAAAGGGCCTGGGTTCAATTCCTAGATGGGTCCGAATTTTTTTCTGTCTTTTCCATAGTTGCTTGTTTCGCATTCTTCTTTGGTAGTGGTTAATATTGGCTTCAATAAATAAAATTTTCATATTAATCGCATCCCTACAAACCAAATCCAAACCAACATCCTCTGATACCCTCTGTGTTCCTTGTCTCCAATTTTGATAACATCCTCCCTTTATGTCTACGTCACGGGTTACTGATGGGACACGGAGATAAACTCAGGAGAAACTCTTTTTAAAATTATTTTGGCCACCCATTCAAACCCGGATATGACGCCATTGCGTCATTAACGGGAAGGAAAGATCAAATTTAATTAAGGTTTTTTGAACGGATGTGGAAGTGCAATTATTTTTTATACCATCGTTCCATCTATTACAGTTGGTAATAATGCGTAAGTGCCATATCACAATATGTATATATTCGTAGCTTCGGGATTTTTTAAACTAGAAACCAATATGAATAGTTTTTATTTCATTTATTTATTTATTGCTTGAGCAATTTAGTGACAAGATCAAAAAATACGTGTTTTTTTCCAACCTTTCTTCCCATTTAATTTTGCTTAAAATGTATATTAAAACTTAAATATCGTACAAGAGTCGCAACTGACCCCAGCTGTCTGTAGCCAGTAAGAATACGCCATCCCCAATTGGAATATTTTGTGAGGCTGAAGGTAGTGGGGAGGGGAAAGAGATGGCGCAGAGGAAGGTGGGAAAGTATCTGGTTAGTTCAGATCTGGTCACCAAAAACGTTTAAAGCTAATTCAGTATCAATTCTGAATTGTGGTATTTCACCGGGACGATACCGAGAGTATCTTCCACTCGGGAACAAACCGCATTGTATAAATTATTTAAATGAATTAATATTGTAAAACAACACAATTCATTTAGTATAATTTATTACCGCACGCCGGGATTTAAATCCTGACCTCTGGATTCGTGGTCGATCATTTCGCATTCTCATACACGTATCGCCTTAGCCTTGTTTTGTGATTCGATTTTAATAGCAATGTACTTCCTCACATCACTAACTGCTTTTTCTCCTCACTACCTGCTTTTTCTCCTCACTACCTTCATCCTCACTTAGTTTCAATGAAATCATTATTCTAATTATAAAAAACATCGATAATTCAGATATCGATAATTTTGGACCATCTTTGAACTGTTTGTTAAATTTCGGAAGAACAATAATGGTTTATTTAGTGAACATTATTAACAAAAGGGTTTATTTGCGGCTCTAATCACTCTAAACACACAATATTTTGCTGCATTGGATGCGGTCCTGTTCCGGGGGGAATCGATAGGCGGCGTGCGCACTCCCGCCCTCCCTCCTTCCCCGCCCTCTCGTGGGCTGAGGATGTAGCTACAGTACTGACCCGCTCTATGCCGCATGCTGCCAGCAATCACCCCCGCCCCCGCCCCCGCCCCCGCTCAGCCGCCCACTGGGCCGCCCGCCCTGAGTGCGACACTAAAAATACATACTACATCCATAAAGGCAAAACCTGAACACGTGCAACCCTCAAATGAAAGAGAGACAACACGTAAAAAGATTTATTAAGCCCTCATCGATGATCTGAAGAAAAATTATTTTATGTAACATTACTTATTCAAAGTCATCGATTATTTTAATCCTCTATAAATATCATTCAAAATCAAAATGATTCTATATATATTTTTTATATGTATACTGCACAAGAGTCCCAACTGCTCCCGTCTGGAGCCAGTGAGATTATAACATCCCCAATCGGGATATGTTGTGAGGCTGAAGGTAGTGGGGAGGGGAAGGAGAAGACGAAGGTGGGGAAGAAGTACCTGGCTATTCAGATCTTGTCACCAAGCATGGCTAAAGCCATGTCAAGCAATGTTTCAATTCAGAATTGTAGTCTTACAACAGGGCGATACAGAGAGTATCTTCCACTATGGAACGTCCCGCACAAATACTATATATTATTCTTCATTAATTAATTGTGAAATAACACAAATCATTAAAATAAAATTTATTTGCGTACGCCGGGTTTGAACCCGCGACCTTCGGATTGGGAGCTGAGAGCCTCATCCCTTGATCACGCCGGCCGCACAAGTTACTTTTTTTAATATTAACTCCACATACGAGACTTTGAAGTTATAACTACTAATATATATATATAACTTTAGAGATGATGTGTAGAGGGTATTTTTAAGTAAAAGAAGGAAATTTAAGGAAAAAAAAAATTTGCGAAGAAAGTATGAAGGTTTGGAGTACTTGGAAGTAAGTGGGTCTAGGAGTAACGGACATATGAATCTATCCCTCTCATTGCGGTACTAGGCGATGGGTTGAGAGAGTTCTATTGAAGAGGTTAAAGCGTCTCCATCAAACGGTATGATCCGACCCGGCCCTCATGTAGTCGGTGGGGAGACGCATCCTCCTCCAAGACTTAGACCTCAACCGAAGAACTCGGGCATTCCTGCTAATTCAGCAACCACTTGGAATGATGACAGAGTTCTTGATTAACTATTGAATGATACCCGACTCCCAAATCGATTACCATAATGCGGGCATTTGCCTAGCTTGGTAGTCAAAAATCCATGTAAAATAAACCTGTAACAAAGAAAATGAATAAAGAAAATTAAAAAAAAAATTTAAAAAATTGAAAGAGAGCAATAATTACATTACATAGAAATTCCACCGTTCTGAAATTAAACTGTTATTGTATGTCAAATAAGAGTAGAAAACTTAGGAGGGCGCTATTGTTCTTCAAATGGCAATACTAAAATTATAACACACGGTGGAAATGTAAAGCTGTGTAACCTAAAATTTTGTAAAAAAAAAACACATAAAAGTGGGAAAAATATTTTTTCATTGCAATATAGATACTTCATTGCAATATACAAAATTAGAATTGCATGTATGTAAATTATCCTTTTATTTATGTGTTAACGCAATAAGTATAACGATATTGTAGTAAAATAAAAAGCAGTTTAGAATTTGCTTTCGGAGTGCGACCCTTTTTTACTTTGCCTTTTTTTAAGTTTCGAATTTACCCCCATTTGTTTCGCTCTCCTTGACAACTCAACTGATGGTACTTTCTAAATTATCTGCGAAAAAAAATACAACTAAGATAGCTAAAAATATTGTATATATCTACGAAAATAAAATAAAATCATACTTCAAACATGTATCTGTGTTGAATTTATCTGTATACAAATTGCATTGACTCTGTTATTATTATTAAAAACAACTGAAAACATTTATATTACCCATATAATCTGCATACTTCACCCGCCATAACACAGGGACATCCCTAGCATGGCGGGCGAAATAACACAATATGTACACTATGTATAAAATTCTTTGATAAATAAATAAATAAATATTCAAAAACATGTTTTTTAGAATGTTACTTACAGTAATTTACATAAACTGTGTCATTGTCATTTTACTGTCATTTTGACAGTAAAATTAGTGTTGCCAGTCTAAAATTTTTTAATTTCTGGTTTTATATTTTCTACTCTTTTTTGACAAAGTGTAACAATGGCCTTCGTCGTGCTTAGTTGCAAGATCTAAAAAGCCTGGTACCCATTTACCTGGTACTATTTTCTTACTTCTAATTCGTTCCCATCAGCCCCACAACATTCCCCAAAATTGGAAAAACCATCGTTTCACATTACGGTATATTTTATCACATAAAGTAAGAACATAATAAATGCTTCTGCATAAAAAAAGAGTGAATGGAACCGTTTTAAAACTAGTGTAAGTTTACTGACTCCGACAGTTAATATTTTTTTGAGATAAAAACATAAAAATATAATGACTGCACCTACTGTTTAATGTTTATTTCAAAGTTGCTGTGCTTCCAGTTTCCATTTGTTTGATGTTGGTACCGTAATAAAAAGGCAGGCAATTGTCAATTTATATTCTACAGAACAGCATTTTTACTACGTGGTACTTGGAGTCTCCATGTGTTTGATTTATTGTTTCAGTGTGTGCAGTGAAAAGCAGTTCAGTTCTGTTACAGTACTAGTACAGTGCAAACGTTGGTGTGTTGACTTCATATTATCCGGGATTCCCATCTGGCAAACAACCTGCATGCATAGGGGAACTGTACCGAAAACAGTAGGTTTAATGTATTATATATTACATCTACCTAATACGTACATTGGAACCAATAAAAACGAAATTAATGCGTAACAGTTTTTGTTAATTTCGTTGTGCAAACAAGCGATGCTTTTTATGTTTTTTTTTTTTTTTTACAATAGCTATATATATATACATATATATATATATATACAGGAGGCCCAGAGGAAAAAAAATATACCTTAATGCCTGACATATTTTGGAATGCTGAGCGTAGGATCTTTTTAAAGGAAGGAAGGAGAGAAAGTTCTGGGAAGGAAAAAGGTATGAGGGGTGGATATGAATCTGGGATCAATATGTCCAGGGGTGACGAACGTACAAAACCACCCTTCCCACTGCGGTGCAAGGCGATGAGTCGAGGGAGTCCGTATGGAGAGATCTAGGTTAGGTCTCCCTTAGCCAGTCTCTCCCGATTCAGCCTGCTACTCAGAAGGTGGGCAAAAGCCTTCGCCGCCAAGACCCAAACAAACATCACTGCACGTCTATTACGTCACCTAACGTAGCGAACACTTGGGGTGACCTATGGCAGGGGTGTTATCCAATAAGTGGTTCCCGAGGCGGAGGCACCCACACCCGCCACACCCAAATTGTTATTTGCTAGAACAATCTTCGCAAATATGATATTTTTTATATATATATATTTTTTGTATATACATTTCAATTGTTTTAAAGACGTAAATGTATTGATATTCGCCGATGACATTAAATTATATAAAGAAATAACTCTCTTAAACCTCTGTCCAGTTCTTCAATCTATATAGACATGCTAAATAACTAGTGTTGACAAAATAATTTATATTAAATGTAGATAAATGCAAAACCTTGACCTTTTCCAGAAGAAAAACATCACTATTGTTCGTTATTCGTCGTTATTTACGTAAAAAAAAAACGTCACTAATGCTCGAAAAAAAAATCATTATTGTATAAATGAGAAAAATTTAGAACGAGTAACGGAAATGCCAGATCTTAGCGTGATAATGGATGAGAAACTAGATTTCACGGACCACATTCAACAAACTGTAAATAAGGGTATGAAAATGTTAGGATTTATATTAAAGACAGTTAAAAACTTTGAATCTTTACGAATCGTTAAATTGTTGTATCCCTTGTTAGAAGCCTAATCGAACACAACTCCATAGTCTGGTCGCCCTTCTATAAAATTCATACTCATAATGTTGAAAGAATTCAAAGAAAATTTCTACGATTTGTAAATTTTAAACTTATCATCCCTTTAGAGCACATAAATTACCCGCCATAACTTTAGAAAACAGACGAAAAACAAAAGAACTTTTTATTAAAATTATTAAACTGTAAATTCGATTGCTGTGAACTCCTGCATTTAATAAATCTATATGTACCTACATGAACTACTAGACAAATATTAACATTTTATATACACAGATCTCATTCCAACTATACTTTACATTCCCCTATACAACGATTACATAGTCTTGGTAACCGATATTTAAAAAATATTGATGTATTTGACCCTACTTTGAATTTGGCAAAATTAACGCCGTATGTGCGAACTATTTCTGATTAGTTCATAAACTGTTGTGAACACAAATTTTATACATTTTTATTGATATTATTGTTGATTTTTAGGATTTTGGCAGATTAAAATTACTTCAATTATATTCTATATTACCTGAATTTTGACAACTTATATATTTTATGTAACTATATTATGTTACTTATATTTTCTATTACTTACCTTATTTATATTATTAACTTATTTTATCGTATTAACGTATTTTGTCAACTCTTATTTTCACTGTAATTAATCAAAACATGTATTGCTTTATGTATGTTATGATTAAGGTTTTCACGGGTGTAAGATGTAGAATAATTTTCTCGGTTTACCTGCGTAACGTAGTCCTTAGAAGGACTTTTTAACTCCTGAAGTTTGGGACAGATCTCCCTGTCCATCTTCAGAGGCCTTATGTCTTGAGTTTTGTATCAAACTGACCGCTTGCTTAAGTACTTAAGTCTTGACTTCTGGTCTGAACAGACATAAGGCCTCTGAAGATGGACAGTGAGATCTGTCCGAAACGTCAGGAGTTAAAAAGTCCTTCTAAGGACTACGTTACGCGGGTAAACCGAGAAAATTATTCTACATACTTATATATATACCTATGTAAAAGCCCTATGGGCGTTTAAATAAAAAAAATATTGTGAATTAAAATCTGTATATTATCCAAAAATGATAGTGAAACACTCGAAAATATCACGAATAAAATTTTTTTCACAGGTTCGATTACAATTGCGTTACAAATTTCAATTACATGTTGTTCCATTACGTTTGATAACACTACTATTCTGTAGTTGACATATTCTGCTGCCTTGCAGTTTGCAAGTGCTTTCAGATTACCCAATATGTGGGCCAAATCGATTATGTTTAAAATGTATAGATTATATAAAATAATTAAGAAATATTATCCTTAAAATAATCAATCCAAATTTATCGGCTTGTATTAAATTAAGTCTGATTACGTTACCGCTATCGACTGTCGAGAGGCATCAATATTTTCAGCCTATTTCACACAAAAATAGACCGCATAATTCTGTACATAATTCTATTATGTCCACACCTACACGATACTGAACAAATAATTTAAAGAAGTTGGTACTCAAGCATTCTCATAACAAAGATTTTGTAAAATTAAACAAGAAAACGAAAAAACTATGAACCCTTCTCCGTCAAATAAAGACCCACGTCAATTTTCTTCATTCTTCCCGAAACAATGGCGTTTCGTGTTCACATACCCCTTTGGGAAATTTAATAATCTATACCAGTAATTAATCAAAGAAGGAGCAGAACATGAGAAGAAATTATCCTTCTTCCTTTGGGACTGAACAAAAATGATCTCTCTTCCGCTGGGACGGGGCAATAATGATCCTACCTTCCTTTGTGTCCTAATTGGCCTACCCGGTCCCTAAATTCTAATTAACTCTGAAGTTACCCATGCTTAATCCATTTAAATGATACGCCGTGACGGGAACACAATAGAAATAATTTTGCTCATGTTAACGAGAATCTAATGAAGAAACGGTGGTCGGTTTTTTTTTCGTTGTTTGTTTTTGGGGTGTTATGCCGTGTTTTGCTACCTCCTTCTTTAGCCGAAGTTTCGGACAGCGTTGAAAAACCGCTCTGTTATTGCTGGAATTTCCCCAATTACCCCCCCCCCCACCCCCTTTGACCATCCCACTCCAGTACCTAAATGTATGGTATATATCTATCAATATTTTGTATCATAGGTTAGTTTTTAGTAGAGTGTAATTAAAATTTAAAGTAATCTAAAACAAATTTATATATTTCATTGTAGTATAAAATTTTATTGACACCGAAATAATACAACCCAAGGAATTTAATTTCCCCCCAACGGAACTGATATGTGTCTCTTTCTAGGTGGTTTGATGTAAAAGAAACCAATACTTAGCTTTACAAACAATATATTAATATCAGTTCTGTTGGGAGGGGTGAAAGGAACCTGCCATCTATCTTAATAATCTCAAACTATTTATTCAAAATCTTATGTTAAGTTCTGACCTAGATTCAAACCTTAATTTCGGACAATTATAATGAGAAAACGAGATTTTTTTGAGGGGTGGAGTTCTCGACTAGCAATCCGAAGATCGCGAGTTTATTCGGGAAATGTGTTAAATCACAACTTTAAAATAAAATAAAGTATATTTACTGCACGTTCCAGAGTAAATGATACTGACAGTATTGCCCTGTTGCGAGACCACAATTTAGAATTAAAACTTATCTCGAAATTTATATAAATGGAAATGCATTTTAGTATGTTCGGTGACCAGATCTAAATAGCCAGGTACTTCCCTTATCTTTCTCTTTCTAACCTATTTTCCCTCCCCCCAACCTTCAGTCTCACAACATACCCCAATTTGGGATGCCATAGTCTCACTAGCTCCAGGCGGTTGGGAGCAGTTGTGACTCTTATACGGTATTGATATAAAAATCCTTCGAAGCAGTTGTTTTATTTATTTTTTTATGCACAAGAGTTCCAACTGCTGTTTTTTTATTCAAACTGATGATTCCAAAGCCCACATTTTTTTGAAAATACTAATAACTAATAACAAACTGTGCTCGATAACACCGGCGACAAACTACGTGTTCTCGCCCGATTTGGGTTCCAATGTAGGGCAAAAAGATAACCAGGAGGTACAAAATTTCGAATTTCCCTTGAATAAGCTAACTTATATTATGTAACTACACACGTAGTTCAAATAAAATATAAAAAAATTCACCAGTTGTCCCAGATATTTTATTTCACTGGGTTTAATAAAATTGTTTCACGCTTGTTATTAGTATCATTTGTAAACACCAAAACAAATTTATTTGAATCGTGCTTCGAATTTATTTTTCGACCTTAATTCAACAACGTACAAGTACAATCATTTTATTTGTGGACGAAAATAAAATTTATTTACAACGGTGTATGATTTGAAACTGTCTACTATAGCACCATAAAAATTCACTAGTAGTTCTGTGACCAAAAAAGTATGTTTCAAATTCTCTCTTATTTACTTAATGAAAATAAAAATTTTCTCTGAAATCATAAGAGATGTAACTACGTTCTAAATATCCACCTACTTAATTGTAAACCACACATATTTTTACTTTCCTTTTTTTAATTTTAATTATTGAAATATACAATTTGTCCGAAGAAATGTCACTACACAAGCTTGTAGACTACCTAACAGACAATTCTTTTTCAAACTTTCTTTTAGGCAGGTAGATAACATACTATTACACCTAGTAAAAGTTAGTCATATAAGTAAGGCTTGCTTGAACAATAAAGTGGATGCAGCAGATTTTTCAAAACGCAAATCAGCCCACTATCTAGTCGAAGTTAGCCATCTGGTCAATTTTAGCCATCTGGTCAAAGTTAGCTATCTAGTCAAAGAAAGGCTGGTTGAATAATAAAGAGGATGCAGCAGATTTTGCAAAACGCAAATCAGTCCACTATCTGGTCAAAGTTAGCTACCTAGTCAAAGTTAGCCATCTAGTCAATGTAAGGCTGGTTTGAATAATAAAGTGGATTCAGCAGATTTTCGATACCAAAAACGGAACGCAACAAATTTACAGGTAGAAAAAATGCCTCATAATCGAGTTACAACGAGACTTCGCTACGCTCAGTCAATTTTTTGTTTTTCAAAGTCCAGATACAAAATAATTAAGTGATACCTGTGCCAAGGAAAGTTCTAAAAATGTTTGCAAACTATTTCAATGGTCGATGTTGAATAAAATATTCAATTTCTATTTAATTAATGAGATAACGGAATTTTGGTGATAGGTCTCTGTATTTCTCTGTCTAGGGACGGGTAATAAACCCTGGAAATTCGATTGAATGTTAAGCCCGGTGTTTAAGGATTAAGGAATTAAGATTAATTAATTAAATTTGGTTAAGGATTTCAATAATACATTTTTTTAAATATTGTACGCCGTACCAATGCGTAGAAGAGTATTAATAATCTCTAGTGAGTAGTGCAGTTCTAACCGCATTTTACAACAACTCTTTTGTTTATTCAATTCTGAGAATGAGCATGTGTCTATTTCTCTTCATACTACGTAACTTGATAAAAAATACACTTCACAGCAACCATCATACCACACCTTTAAATTTAAACGACTTCCGATCAAAAAACTGAAAAGTATTGGTAAGAGACAAACAGCGTATACTTAAAATATAAAGATAAATATATGCATTGTTAAATGAAGTCAAGCCAAAAAAGTATAAATATGTATACACAGTGTCCGGATACTCGTACGACAAGTGAGAAACTGATGAACCTAATCAAATGTAGATTCCGAAACAAACAAAAAAAAATCGATCTGAGATTTGTTTTAAGACATTCAGATTTTGTTTTTAGTTTTTTTTTTCAGCAGTAATGAACAACACCAGCCCGCGAGCCCATACAAGAAATATAAAAAAGTTTGCGGTAAATAAAATTTAAAGGTTTGTTTTGATTAAAAAGGGATTTAGCGGAAAACTTCAGTCAAAACTCCAGTTTTGAATGAGCCACAAAAAATAATAACACTTTTCTTAGAGACAATTTCGTGGTTCAAACTTAAATGTAGTAAAAATACACCTTCGCAACGCAGCACTATTCTTGCATTTTAAAGCTTTCCGTTTGATAAAATACCGAAGTTTTTGTGGTTAAATTTTGCTTAACATTTCGAATGAAAAAATCAACAGCTGCCCAAAACTGCAAATAGACATTTAATACAAACATGTTCTTTACCGCAGGATGATAAAAATCGATAGCATTTATTAAATGGAAATATAATTTTTTCACCTGCGGCGCTTTGTTTTTTGCGCTATATAATTTTTTTAAATTAATAATTACTATTTTAGAAAAGATAAATAGGTTTGTGACACCACCACTGCAAATTTAAAAGATGTCAAGCGGTAGTTACCCTGTTCCCTGCGGTCCGCAAATAAACTGAAAATTAGAATCACTGGGTTAAAAAACCTTTTTAGTACAAAAATCCGCGCCGTTCGGTTCTATCTTGGCGATATTCGGCACGGTTTTATGCCATATATCATTGGTTCTATTACTCATGGGTACATATCGTGGTTGAACTTCATCGGCAACGTAATAAAAAAAACTAGTGTGCTTTAGACCACACGACTGAAGTAAATACTTCTTTAGTTCCATCTATATGTAAGTCCATATATATATATATATATATATATATATATATATATATATATATATGTTTATACGTATAAAATATATACAATATACATGTATATACATTTATTAATTTTCTACAAATATTTATTTAAATTTATTTTCATTCGCCTTGCCTGATCAAGCCGTGCGCACCGACGTCTGCTCCCCCCGCGTTTGGCACGTCACTGGTATTTCAAATTACTGAAATATTTCATGCACTGGCTATGAGAGGAAGAGAGAAAGAAAATGTGCACGACCACTGCTCTCTCTTGCTACTACAGTGAGCCCGTTCGCCTCGCAACGCATTTCACTTTTCGTTACACATTTTCGAAACAAAGATTCTCCCGTGCTTCTCAGCATCTTTTACTACTATCCCGTAAAAATAAGGTCACATTAGAGATTAATCTGACCTAATGTATTATCCGTAAAAACTGCGGTCTTAGATAAGCGTAAAACGGGAGCAAGCTTTTATAAACCTTCACCCACACAAGGCTGCGTGTGCCGTGTGCCGTGTGCCGTGTGCAGCCGAGTAATATATAGGTACCTTTACTTTCCACAGATAATCTCTGAATTATCTAGTAAAGAGCCAAATTGGCAAATGAAAAATAAAGTAGAGTGAAATAAAAATATCCGAAAAGTTGAAGTCGAGTGAATTAAAAATATGAATGATAAATGAGGGGAATTGATTTGTAAAAGCATGAATGATGATAATTTGAATAAGCATGAATGGAGGATACGGATTATGATTGCAAAGTTATTCCCGGGGGAAATTTCAAGGAATAAAGCTATTTTTGAGTTTTATTCCAGAACCTAACCTAAAATAAGTTACAGTGTACTGTTGAAAGCTTACAGGGGGAAAAGCATTTTGCCACCTCACGGGTCTGTAGCACTTATGCAAAATTAAATAAATTTTACAAATTTAAAAAAAAGGAAAATATGTAGGTTAGTTTTGCATATTTTATTATCGTTTTCTCTCCTTAACACGCAAAAGTATTTTTTATATAATTTAAAAAAAAAAAACATGGAATCTTTTTTTTTTAATTTATTATTTGAAAAATGTGTGTTATACTTTTTACAGTTATGCAAAATTAAATCAATTTTATAAATTGAAAAAAAGGGAAATGTGTAGGGTGTAGGTGAGTTTTGTACATATGTTTTCTCTCCTTACCCTGATCGAGTCGTGGCCTCGGTCCATTGAACATTCCACCGAAGGACCATCTAACGCTGTTTTAACTCAACCATTTGACGTTTCAACGTTCCGGTTCAAGATGTTGGCCATTTTAACCTGTCGGGCGCCGCACTAGGCGATGGGCACGATAAAAAAAAAACTTTCTCTGAAGCTTAGCCCTTAGCTACTCCGGGGAGAATATTTATGTTAGATTATATTATACTATTTTTA
The DNA here is from genome assembly GCA_951813805.1 of Limnephilus auricula. Classification (NCBI taxonomy): domain Eukaryota; kingdom Metazoa; phylum Arthropoda; class Insecta; order Trichoptera; family Limnephilidae; genus Limnephilus; species Limnephilus auricula. The sequence goes on from OX638390.1 coordinate 30,269,717, forward strand.
TTAAATAATAAGTCCGTACAATTTACAAAAAAAATATTTTCCGAAAAAACAAGTATTTAAGTTATCACGAAAGGTAAGTAATTAATTAATGTTTATTAATTAAGTAGGTAGGTGTTATAGTATCAACTTACAAATTTTATGATTTCAGAGAAAATTTTGGTTTTGAACTAAAATTAGAGAAAATCAAAAACATACTTCTTTTCGACTATTGCGAGGTCTACACTGTACACAGATCTACTAGTTGTAGAAAAAAGTGTAAGTACGGAAAAATCTATACAATTTGTACCTAAATTTAACTTTCGGTGCTTTCTTAACACGGTGAATAAGATGAAACAAAGGTCGAAATATTGCCCACTGAAACCTTAATTGTTAGAAACCTGTTGATGCAAGTCATCACATAGACCCGTATAAACACAGGAGACCATATTTGTCCCAGCTCACATAGGTCTCATAGAAATCGTTGTGTCTCCGTTACTATCACAGTGAGAAGTATGATTTAAATGGTATTGAAAAGAGAATACAACACGCTATATATTCAAAACTAAAGGTAAACCAAAAAAAAATAAATTAAATATACATCTTTTTGAAACCAAAGTTTCCGATGGCAATTTGAAAAAAAAAAATGAAACTTTGTGAATTTTTTTACTTAAAACGAAAAAAAAGTGAGGTGACAAGTAACGTTTGTAATTCATTTGTCTAATAAAATATGTACGTGTTTTTTTTTCATTACCAGTAATTTTAGTTAGAAAAATAACGAAGTGAGCCATTTTTAAAACTTTTAAAAGTTTTCATCCAAATATTTTATATAAAAAAAATTACGTGGTTATTACAATTTGAAAGCCCATTTCATCACTTTTCGAAAACAGTTTTTAGTTTTCGGACACGTTAACAAATATTCCATTTACTTGGATTTTATTGCAAAGCGGGAATATTTTTAGCCTCTGACAATAAACGCCAAATTTTTGAAGGGTTAACTGACTTTTAAATTGACAGTTTTGGGAAAAAATACCTTTAAAACCAATTATTTCCTCCTTAGACCTTTTAATGTCTGATTTAAAAGGGGTTAGGATCTACCGTAAATTTTTTTAACAGCATTACAGTGTCCATCATCGAAAAATATCGTCGCTTTAGTTGTCAAGCTGTCAAGCGTCTATAATTTTCAGGAAAAATAAAATACCGGTTACTAAATAACATATTATTGAAGAAGAAGATAACAATAATAATCTAAATAAAAATATGAAAATGAACAAGATACAGAAAAATAATAAAATATAATGGTCGCAACTGGGACTCGAACCTAGATCTCATGTCTTATCGAGACGGCACTGATTATACAATAAAGCTGCACTCTTTAAAAACAATAGAAATCTTAGACAAATGTCAATACTTCCTACTCCGAAATGTAAATGTAATTTTTAAAATTAATTACCAGAAAAACTTAGAAACATGAAAACTAGGGTAAATTTTTTTAAAACTTACCTTAAACTTGAACTGAATCATGTCAAATAAAACCAATATAATAACATCCCCTATACACACAAGCCCTGCTTATTTATGGGGGTACATCAAATACATCTGTTATGTAATTGATTACCTACTGTATAAAATTTAACATAATATCAAACAATAAGAAAAGTTATGAGGTGGTATTAGAGAAATTTAATTAAAACAAAATTTTGTACTTGTCATAGTTTTCCTCCGATCTCATATTTAGGAGTAACTTATTACATAATTTTATATCCTTAAATATTTAATGATGCTGTGCAGTTGTAGTTCGTACTAGTAACCAAAATAATTCTTTTAATATTCCACAATTAATTATAAAAGAATTCTTTATATACTTTCATAAGTAGAACAATTTTTTCAAAAAAAATTCTGTTTCTTTAATGTACAGGTTTTTTCCATTGTTTTTCCTTTCTCTAAAATTGAATAACAAGTTTTTGTGTTTTGTAACAAGCATTGTGATTACTCCACTGCAAACAGGGTGGGTCTTTTTATACTGCATTCTTTTTTGTGTTCCATGCGGCGTACAATGTGCACTCGAATCTCCCCAATATCTGTATAAAACTTCCATGTATAGAATATGGGGTACACGGTACAGGGCTACTGCATGGCTACGAGACACAGTGTCTACCTATATTCCACATTATGTAGCAGCCGGCAGCCGCAGCCGGTAGAAAGGAGTTTTGTACGGATATGTAAGGTAAGAAGTAAGAAGATAGTTATTATACAGGGTGTGTCAGCTCGTACCCAACAAACTTTGACCAGCGATTCTTGAGTGTATTTGGAGTATAAAATATGCAGTAGTTTTGCTGCACGATGAACTTTAAAAAAAAAATTAATACCGTAAACTGCTCCCGTATGGAGCCAGTGACACTGTATCTTCCCCAAATGGAGTACGTTGTGCGGCTGAAGGTAGTAGGGAGGGGAAGGAGATGGGGTATAGAAGGTGAGGAAGTACTTGGCTATTCAGACCTGGTCATCAAACACGACTAAAGACATTTCAAGCAACGTTTCAATTCTAAATGGTGGTCTTGCACTAGAGCGAAATAAAACAAATTAATCAAATAAAATTTAGTTGTGCACGCCTATTTCGAACCCGCAACCTTCGGATTGCGAGTCGAGAGAATTATTCCTAGAGCACAAATTAAAAACAAAAAAATCATATTTTTCATTCTCAATCATTATAAAATTTTTCCTCGACCACAAATTAAAAATCTTTCGTAACCCTACATGTATTTAAAATTTTAAATTAAACTTATTACTGGTGAAAAATCATGGAATATTATAATTAATGGATTCATAAAGATGAAAGTATTTATAAAATATTTGCCTCAGGATTGACAAAAATAAATGTTACCACTTTTCTTTATAAATAATAAAAATAAAAAAAATTAACAAACTAGAGGGACGTCAGGGTTGCTAGCATGGTCGACCAACCGATTGTCGGTAACTTCTCATCGTTCCTTAGCATAACTGCATATCGCAAACGAGTAGGTGACAGTTCACAGTTACTAAGTGTCCTTAATATATTCGATATGAACTGTCGTTTGTACGTTAGCGATCTGCAGTTGTCCTAGGGAACGATGAGAACTTACTTCTCATGCTAGCACCCCTGAAATCTATACCATTCGAAAGAAGCAGCAAAAAGAAGCAGTAAAAATTAGCAAACTTGAAAAATCATCTGTTTAAAATTTAAGCCAAAGAAAGTTGGCTCCACACCCTGAGGAAAATAATTCAACTTTAGGGATGCTGGATGGTATTTTTAGGGAAAGGAATGAGAGGAAGTTCTGGGAAGGAAAAAAGGTATGACGGGTGAATAGGAAACTGGGTGTCAATGTGTTTAGGAGTGACAAACGCATGAATTCATCCCTCCAACAGCGGTGCACGGCATTGAGAGAAAGTCCGGCTGCAGAGGTCAAAAGATCTCTCTCAACCACCCTCTCCCGATCACAGTAGGTGTAAAAACATCTGCCGCCAAGACCAAGATAAACCTCAAACCATGAACCCTTAGCACCCCTGCTAAGTCACCAAAGATAGCAAACCACTTGGAGTGACCTGTGGCAGAGGTGTCAGTAATCTAATAAATGGTTCCCGAGGCAGCGATACTCATACCCGCCTCCCAAATTCAAATATCAATAAAAATTAGACAGACATAGATAGATAGATAGCCAAACATTAACACAGATCAAATATGGCTCAATTTCTCATACTAGTCAGCCATTAAGTTAACAATTCCGCTCGTTGGCACTATCATTTACGATGTCCTCAATATCGAAGAGTTCATTACCATTTGTTATCATTAGGTCAAAGATGTATAGTAGCACTTTCAGCATGCAGTAAATGGATTAATGTTCAAGATTATTAATGATCGACTCACTTAGCTCGTGCTTCCAATCTATTATGGGCTATTTAATGTTTTTTTTTACTCTCTTGTTTATTACCGGATGAGTAAGACCCTATAAATTTATTCGTATATGATGATACCCTGCAATAGACCATTAATAAGGGTAGAAATACTTAAAAATATTGAGGTTGCAATCTTCTTCCATAAAGTCAGTCCCTCTCTTTCAGCGATGCCGTGGTCTCACTGACTCCGGTCCTCTAGCCGCCTCATCGTGTAACAATCTTCTTCCATGCAGTCAGTCCCCCTCTTTCACTGATGCCGTGGTCTCACTGGCTCCGGTCCTCTGGCCACCCCATCATGTTACAATATGGCAGAGGTTTTCATCATGTTACAATCTTTTTCCATGCCGTCAGTGCCCCTCTTTCGCCGATGCCGTGGTCTCACTGGCTCCGGTCTTCTAGCCGCCCCATCATGTTATAATCTTCTTTCGTGCAGTCAGTCCCCCTCTTTCACCGATGCCGTGGTCTCACTGGCTCCGGTCCTCTAGCCGCCCCATCATGTTACAATCTTCTTCCATGCGGTCAGTCCCCCTCTTTCACCGAAGCCGTGGTCTCACTGGCTCCGGTGCTTTAGCCGCCTCACCATGTTTCAATCTTCTTCCATGCCGTCAGTCCCCCTCTTTCACCGATGCCGTGGTCTCACTGGCTCCAGTACTCCGACCACCCCATCATATTCCAATCTTCTTCCATGCAGTCAGACCCCTCTTTCACCGATGCCGTGGTCTCACTGGCTCCGGTCCTCTAGCCGCCCCATCATGTTACAATCTTCTTCCATGCAGTCAGTCCCCCTCTTTCACCGATGCCGTGGTCTCACTGGCTCCGGGACTCCGACCACCCCATCATGTTCCAATCTTCTTCCATGCAGTCAGACCCCTCTTTCACAGATGCCGTGGTCTCACTGGCTCCGGTCCTCTAGCCGCCCCATCATGTTACGATCTTCTTCCATGCAGTCAGTCTCCCTCCTTCACCGATGCCGTGGTCTCACTGGTTCCGGTCCTCTGACCACCCCATCATGTTCCAATCTTCTTCCATGCCGTCAGTCCCCCTCTTTCACCGATGCCGTAGTCTCACTGGCTCCGGTCCTCTGGCCACCCCATCATATTACAATTTTCTTCCATGCCGCCAGTCCTTCTCTTTCACCGATGCCGTGGCTCTGGTTAGCAGGAGCAGTTCGGAGTTTGTGAGGTATTCACATAAAAAGAAGAAAAAAATTTGGACACCGAATCTATAATTGTTTCGAACCTCCAGTCTCCACCATAAAATAAATACTAATTTTGATTGTTTTTGGAAGGGCTTGGATTATTTTCAAGTTAGGTTGCCTTTACATAAATCAGTTATTTTCCCGTTAGTCACTTACACTTACATATGTGACATATGGCAAAAATAGCTATGTAAACGATACCATAAGTAATTTATATTATGTTACAGATGCTGTTCTTATGTAAGTTTTTTGATAGGTCTAATCGAATTGATGGCTTTCTCACATCTTATGAAATCAGTTTGATAAGTTGAGATACTTGCCGTCAGAAATGGTACCAACATGCGCCGATGCGAGAGATCAAAAATTAAAAGACAGGTTTTTGTGGGAATTTTCTCCCGTAAAAACTAGTTTTTTTTTTTTTTTAACTAAAATCTGTTGAGAATAAGTGATACGTAGGTACGTTATTATCTCCCGAAAAAAATATATATCTCTATATGAAACTCAAATAAGGACTACCCGTGAAGACGAATGCAAACAGAAAGAAAATCTTCTGATTCCACAAACCAAAGAGATATCATTCATTTTTCAGGTGTAAAAAAGGTTTCTGAAAATGAGCTTCCTCCTTTTTAAATATCGGTCCAATGTTTCTGTAATCACATGACTATTTGAATTCGATGTCGGTTGCTGTCGGTTGGGTAAAATTAAAGAACACCATTCGTTTCCGCCGTTAACTGAACAAAAACTGCGGTTTGTTGTTTTTCTCAAGCCAACTTCTACTCAACACTTTGTTTGGGCCCTTTAACTTTACTGACAAAATCGCGTAAACTGCCAGCAGCAAATCATTGTTCATAGGAAGCCATCTTACCGAAATAAAATTACTTGTGTAGTGGTCGCCGTGAGAACTTACGTAAGTTAAACTTCCGAACAACTTCCGTGGGCATCAATTACCGTAAATTGGATTAATTTGTAAACGCTTCTCTGTGTAACTTATCAAAAACGTACGTATGTAAGTCGTAAATTTTACTCATGCGTGTAAAGGCAGCCTTTGTCACAATAGCTTTTTCACCAAATTCTGTACATAACGTTATGTATCTTTTTAGTAATTGTTTGAGTTCTGTGCTTGTTTGTTCATCTAATATCATGTTTATTCAATAATTTACATGAATAATTTATTACTAACCATCCAATGACTTTAATAAATTCAAAACAAGAATCAGAGTAATAACAGTTAACCCATGTCACAAAAAATCCACTAGGGTTCGCATTGAACATTACTGTATTCCTTTTGCATTTGATAAATCCGAATATTCAGGATACCTGGGTAGCTGCTGTGAAGGTGACCGGATAAGTCAGAATGAATTTAACTCAACACCTCCTTTGAAAAGTCAATAAAAGTTAAGAAAAAAATAGGTTATGTTACGTTAGGGTATGGGCTACTTTTAAATTATTTTTTTTCATAGCTTTTAACGACTTTTTAAAGAGGCGTTGAGTTGAGTTGATTCTGGGATGACATTAGGGATGTTATGGAGCTCCGTAACCGTAACCGAAACTATCGGATATCCGAAATAAATAAATATCCGTAACCGAAACCGATATAAAAGTTTCGGATAAAGGCGGAATCTAAATGACAGGTTACGACAGGTTTTTGTTTGTTTTGCCCGGCCGAGTATAAGTACATACCTTTGTAGGCACCTACATATCACTTAAAGTGGCTAAAATAATAGTTATTTATTAAAAACATATAATAATATAAACTAGAAATAAAAGTCAAATCTTGCTATTTGTATTTCACTTTTATAATTTTAAAATTCTAATATCCGTAACCGAAATTATTCGAAACTAGCGGATAATCCGAAATAATTTCATATCCGTATCCGTATCCGAAACCAGTATAATATTATTCCTATATCCGAAATTCAGATCCGAAATTTCTATCCATAACATCCCTAGTTGACATGGAACCTGCTGTGATATGTTGAAAAAAAAATGTAGAAAGGTTTCGTGCTGTTTTGGTTTTCTTTCATCCAAATAAGAATGTACCTACATCCTTTACCACTTTCTACAATAACTATAGTTTGGAATGTTCGACAGGACATTAGAACACAATACCGCCTCCATGACTATCCAGTGATTTTAACGGGTCTGCGCTAGGATTAAAAAGTAGATAATTTTGAAATACGAGTATCTTTTTATATATGTATTTTTTAACTTTATACAAGTCAAAAAATAATGTGATCTTACTGGGGTATCCCGTTCTAAGGTCACACTGTACATGGTTTTGTGTATGACTTATAAATTAGGTCATGTTTTTTTAAAAGTATTTTTCAAATTTAGTCCTTGAAACAGTGGCCATTTAATTTAATTACGTAATGAGGTGGGTTTAACTATTTCTTCCTAACAAATTAGATAATGTGAATAAAATTATTAACTTGCCGGTATTGATATATTATGCTAAGGGGGTTTCTCACCATCCTCCCAATAGTTTATCTACACTATGGGAGGATAGTGAGAAACCCCCTAAAAAGCATATTTTGTAGAACAGGCAGATAGCAGCCAGAATCCAATCATACTCTTTATTTTATTTTAATTATTTTTTTATGAATGACTATTAAAATACACAGTACAGTTATTCATTCGCAGTCCTTCAGGACTAGGGATTCCTGTTCCGAGGTGGACTGTAGGATGTTATATTATTGTTACATCGTGATTTTCTTATCCTTCTAGTTTCTGTGCTAAAAATATCCGCCTGTTCCGGTGCCATGTAATCATCATAATCACTACAGAAACAGAAATGGCCGATTTAAAAGCAAAAAGAAAAGTATGAAAAATATGAGTATTCTTAGCAAATCATGATAATAATTGCTATTTAACTTATGAAAACTTGAAAAATTCATCGAAAGACATTCAGAATGAATGCCGAGCAGTTACCTTAAATAAACCACTCATTAGATTGATATCTTCAGGCTAGTACGGGGCAACTTTCGAAACTATTTAACCATGGATATGCCAATAAATGCATTATTTGACTTCACACGGAACTCAAAAAGGAAACTCAAAAAAGCACGAACATGGACAATATGATCCTGCTTCCGAACGTATCCAATTCATTAGTTTGTTGACTATAGGTTAAGATGGTGATACTTCATAATTTTTACGATTTCCTGATCTTTGTGTTAGTTAACCATATTTCGATGTTGTTGATGACTCTGCAGAACTTTATTTAAAGCAATAAAACAAAATAAATACAAAAAAACACCGTTCGTAAGTAGGAGATATTTACGAAATTAGATATCTAGAAATATCTTATATTATATTTCATAAGAAATCTGGATGCATTTTTCGGAATTTTTCGAAATCCGAGCTACTACTCTAAATAACTGAAGTATCACGGCAAACTACAAACGAGCCGTGAATAACCAAGTGGTTTATTTGATTGTATTTGCTGTATTTTATGTTTGCACCGCGGGAGGCTCTTACAAGTCGCATTCGGACGGGATGAAAAATGCATACATCCTTTCAAGTGATTTCCATTGCCGTTTTGTCAATATGTGAATTATTTACATTAGGAATATTTTTCATCAAATATGTTGCACTACACACCGAAATGGGAAAAAAAATAAACCCGTAAAAACAAAGTTTTTTTACATACATCAATTTTCATAATATGAACGGTCTGACCTAGTTGCGTCTCTTGGGCTAGTAGCCAATTTCAATGAAATGCGTCTGTGTACGTGTACGTGAGTATCACCAAAAGTTGATAAAATGCATTGTCATCGACAAGAGTTTACCTGCCAAGTTTCAGCTCGATCTTAACTCATGAAGTGGGATAATTTTTAGTTATGAATTTTTTTTATTTGTGATATAATATAATATAATATCTATGATACATTATTCCCAGTGAGTTTAACAAAACTTATTTCGGGTAGGACAACATTATACGATTAAAAGAAAATTATTTTTACTATTCGTTTGCATTCTTTTATTCGTTCACGATAATAAAATGGAAATTCAAATACATAATATATTTATTGTCAAGATCGGTGGGCAACGTTGTCGTAGCAGCATGGCATTTTTTTCTTAATTGGAAATAAAAATACGTTGGATACTTATATCTTACTGCACGCGAAAAAGCTGATATATTATTTAGATCGATTATGTAGATCAAGGCATCAGCTTTGGGAAACTAAATATTTATTTCAATGCTCTATAGGTCATAGAAATGATGTTCAGAACTGAAAATACATGAGCCAACCTATAAATTTAAAAAAATATATCTATCCTAATTACATGAACACTAAGGTCACTCTCACAGTTCGAGAGTTTTGGATGCATTAAAGAAACACATTTCAGCTTTATCTATGGCTAACATATTATTCTTAAAACACACATCAATAATTTTCTGTCTACTTCTATAACAAGTTTCTGCCTAAATGATGAACCATCAGGGAGGTTGGTGGAGAGGATAGACCGCCATATAATTCTATCTTGGCACAAACTCCTTGTGTTATTTACATTCACGCATTGTCTTATATACTATGATATGTACTATAGGTTAGGTTAGGTTTGGTTATATAATCTTTTGGTATCGTGACTCTAGATATCGCCCTACTAAAGTATTTTATTCACTTCCTAGTCTTCCTCGGGCGTCTCGGACTTCTTCTACCATTCACTTTCAAAAATAATTCTCATAAATAAAATTAATGTGCCCTATAGACTCAAATACTACCAGATTTTGCTGAAATTTTCAAATTAGTGCCAGAAGTGTTTATAGAGTAGTTTAAAGAACCCGAGGAATACGAAAAAAATTAATCCAAATCATTAATAACCCCGTTTATTTTTAAAATAATCCATAGATAAACCTAAGTCAATTTTCTCTTCGATATCTCTCAGACGAGATAACATCCCAGCAAACAGCGACCTACTTCCCGCAAATATGTTCGAACTGATATATTATGTTTTCGGGTTTTGAGATAATATTATGTCCCCGCATGGCTGTGTTCTAGATATGTTTGCCACGAGTCAGAATATGTGTTTGCCCGAAGTTGGGACTCGGGAGGTAAAAGCTGCGGATCTCCGAGTGCCCCCATAAACCGGCTTGCGGATCACGAACCTTATTAGTTCCGTGGTTAGATGGAATCTCTGCGAACTGGTGCCGGTACCAGGTAGCGGTAAACAGGGCCATCGTAAATAGAGCTTTTTATTTCTCTTTGAACAGAAAAGGAATAACTTAAATATTTAATTAAATTAACATGGTGTTTGCGGGAGTGTCACATCAGCGGCGCCAGGTGGCTTGTTTTCTTTTAGCGGTCTAATGTTAAATAAAAATGACGTTCCGGGAAGGCATAGGGATTAAATTTCCTTAAGAAGGAGATAATACTAATAAATCTAAACGAAATATTAAATAGAACAAGAAACAAAATAAAAATGTAACTGTTCACAACACGGAATCGAACACAGCGTTTCTGTGTTAGCGGAAAAACGCCGGTCAATGGGAACTGTTTATTTCATTGAATAAGAAGATAACAATAATAATTTTTTTTTAAATATGAAAATAAAAAAGACACAGAAAAATAAAAAAAATATAATGGCTGCAACTGGGACTCGAACCCAGAACCTCACGTCTAACCGGGACATACGCATTAACCAATTTTGCTATTGCACCCTATTATTACTGTTTATTTCAGGTCATTTTCATTGATTTCGTTATGAGAATTACCAATATTATCTTCAACAAATTTCCATATTTTTCAGCTGCTGTCTTTGGTTGATTACTATAATCTAGCCGAATTTATTTGTAACCTAGATATTTTATATGGGACACTTACAAGACAATTAAGACAAAAAGGCAAAATCCGCCAGATATCGGAAGACGTCCGTCATGCGTTATTTGTTGTCAAATTTCTATTATTTTCTATAGCTTTCAATGGTTTGTCTATGCCTGTCTTGTGTTGGTGTCAGTTGGTGTTTATTAATTACCCACTTCAAAACACGAATTACTATTGACTTTATTAAAAGTAGCGAATCAGTATTAAATTTATTCCAATAACCATTGAAGTTTAAGCACGTAAGTATAATATGTAATATTTGAAGAAGAAGAAATAATATAAAAACAGAAAAAGATACAGAAAATAAAAAGGTACCGGTTGCAACTGGGAATTGAACCCAGGAATTGATCTCTCTCTTACTGGGACAACGTCTTTAATCACTCGGCCAATAAATTAAATTAAAATTGTTTGCATTCCTTACTACGTCTGAAGGGTGACTATGTAGCATTGGTTAAAGTCATCCTTACGAGATAATTAAGAAAAAAGGCAAAATCCGCCAGATTTCGGAAGACGTCCGTCGTGCGTTATCTGTTGTCAAATTTGTGTGATTTTCTATGGCTTTCAATGACTTGTCTATATTTCAAAATACGAATTACTACTATTCATTACTTTTTATTACTACTTCCACATAAGCCCAATAGGCTAATCTGTTTGTCGTATGGTCACGTCGCAGGACACATTGATTGAACTTGTATCAAGAAACGATTTACCAGGAACATAGTTTTGTGACGCTCCATTTTCTCTGCCAACCCCTTCGTGATTACCGGTTAGCTTAAATTACTTGGCATAATCAAATCCGGCACTTAATCGAAAAAGTCTATTTAGTTTCAGAAATGGTTTATTTATTAAGTCAGTTGTGACATTTAATATTTTTCTGAGAGCTATATTATACAACTATTCCTTAAGCTTCTCCGCGCAACCATAACCCACTTGTTTCGACGTAGAATCTTTGGAAGATTTTAATTAATAAATCAATCAAGTGATTTTTTTATATTCTGTTTCAGTTCTTTGAAAGATCGATCATACCAAAATAATAAAGCTCACAATAACGCACGCCACTACACAGAACATCCAAAAGATATATTCTGTATTCCTGATTGTCTCTTTCAACACTCCGTCTCTCCAAATGTAAGGCTAAAGGATCCGGAATGATGGCACGTATTTATTATCAGTCTTTCCTTCGTAGGATGTTCGCATTGCGGCAAAGGGTGGAGGGTATAACAGGGTAGAGTAGAGATGTAGAGAAGTAGAATTATTGTGTAGAACGTACCCCAATACATATTATTCCGATATCTCAATATCCCACTGTCCGCAGGTCTGTTTTTATAAAGAATCAGATTGAATTCTGTGATTCGTGTTCTAGAGGCAATTCTGGACAAGACATTGTTCAGGGATAAGGCGCGATCAGTGCCGGATTTACCGATAAGCTGAAACAAATGGTGACCGGACATCTCAGAATTATGTAACAACAACCTCCCTTGAAAAGTCATAAAATACATATAGGTTGCGTTAGGTTAGGTTATAGGCAATTAAAAAAAAAATCATAACATTTAATGACTTTTCAAGTGCATGATTCTGAGTTGTCATAAACCGAAATAAAATGTTTTAACATTTTCCAAATTAAGATGCTTATTGACTTTTTACCTTTGGATATCTATATGTCTTTTTTTTAAAGAAAGACAAACATTTCCGGGTTACGAATAACCCAACAAAATTAAAAAATCTTCTACTACCACCACACTAAGCGGAAGATGTTGCTTGTGTTGTGATGGAGGAGTTAGCCAGCCGAGGAATCGAACAAGGAACGCTTGAAGCGATGCACACTCAACCTATGACCGGTCAGAATGGGTATAGTAGTTCTGTCAAAATGTTTTCTTTATACCTAGTGTAAAAAAAAAACATTTCTAATTTTGGGTATGATTTTAGATTTTCACGACCAAAAGTATTTTTGTTATTTATTTTTGGGGTGTTACGCCGTGTTACGCTATCTCCTTATTTAGCCAACGTTTCGGACAGCGTTACAGTGTCCATCATCAGGGCAGATGTGTACCACATCAACACATCACGTAGCACATCAACACATCACGTAGCACATCAACACATCACGTAGCACATCAACACATCACGTAGCACATCAACACATCACGTAGCACATCAACACATTACGTAGCACATTTGCCCTGATGATGGACACTGTAACGTTGTCCGAAACGTGGGCTAAAGAAGGAGATAGCGTAACACGGCATAACACCCCAAAAATAAATAACAAATTTCAAAACTTTCTTTTATTTAATAATATTTTCTTAAATCATAAGATTTGTGAGTACGTACAAATAGCTACCTACTTAGTTATGTACCATATCGACTGCAGTTTGTCAAAACCCTTCAAGCCACAAAATAAAAACTTTACAGGAAACGACAAAAACGAATATTCACAAATTTAAATTTAAAAATAAATAATTAAAAATCTCCAAACATGTGGTTTTCTGTTTCTCAAAATATTGATGTAAAATAACGCAATTCTATTTATAATTATGAAAGATTTGAGGATCGAGTAATTTCATCTACAGATTTTTCGAAATAATCTAAATAAATTTACCCGTAATTTAGTTTTTAGTATTAAAAATGCCTAAATCAGCAAACATTATTTTACCATGTTGAACTTCGAAGTCTATTCTACGTGAAACCACTAAAAACTAACATTAACTATACATGTGAATTGGTGACAATTCTTTTTCAAACTTTCTTCAGGCAGGCACTGGCCATCCTGGCATATATTGAAAAGCTCAGACAAACTTAGCCACCAGGCTCGCTTGAATAATAAAATTGATGCAGTATTTTCGAATCCAGGACGGAACGTGCAAACAAGTTTACATGATTTTATAACAACATTTTAGTTGTTCCTACTATATCACGATGGTGGGAAAGTGTTGCTTGTGCAGTGATGGATGCATTGGTAGGTAGGGTAGGTGGGCGATTCATTAAGAGGTACATGCGTAATGAATATAACATCGTGGGTTATAAAAAATTGTTTTAAATTCGAAATCGCAATTGGCGCAAGAAACCCTCTCGTTTTTTAAATTTTAATTTACATTATTTCTGGAGTAGTTCACTGCACAAACGAAATTTAAAGAAAACCGTCACTGAATGGAAACTCAAATAACAAAGAATTGAATTTGACGTGACATGGACCCATTTGCTTACTCGCCTCCTAACTGATCAATCATACATATTAAAAATTAATCCCTAAAGTCATGACTATAATTCAGACTTTGGCTAAACAAAAACTCACAATAAAAAAAAACATCTTTTAAAATACGTAAATAAAGAAGGCAGTTATTATAAATTTCAATTAATTCACTTTCAACAAAATAAATGTTTCCTTCAGCCCAACCCCCCCTTCCCCCCTCCGCAACAAAGAATAAGACCTCACATTTGTAAAGCTTCTAACCTCATCAAATGTAAATCCGACCCTGGGTACAGCGGTGACTTCAATAAAATAACTTCCCTCGTTCAGATGAGAAGTGTTTTAGCGCGATGCGATTTTCGCCATTTTCATCTTGGATGGAATCTTCCTGCAGTCTCTTTTATGTTTGTTGTGTCTCACATGAGCGTAAACTGTGAACGCCTTTTATAAACAATGACTATAGATTATACTATGTTGTGGATATTATTTATTATTTAACTAAATTCATACCTTTATCAGCAGCTTGTATGAATATTCGGGAAATCTGTTAAATGTTTGTTATTTTATAAGTCTTCGAACAAGATTTCCTGGTATTTTTGCCTAAGTAGATGTAAAATAAGAGGATGAAACTTACAGAATAGCATACATCTTTAAATCAATGATATTTAAAAAAAATGTTTATCTACGTTAACCCTTGGAATGCCAACCTGTATGCGACTTTATTCTCCTAATTGCGCCGGAGTAGAATATCAATCGACAGCCGTACGGCTGACACTTAATAATTTACTTGTTTTTACCGTATTCCCAGATGACATACATATATATATATATTAGGGTGGTCCAGGCCCACATAGTAAAAAAAATTTATTCAAATATAGGTGTAGCCACCCCCTTGATTTATTACACCTACAATTCCTATTATGTGTAAAATAATTTCAGCCGCCTATCTTATATACAAGGGGATGCTCATCGAATTAGAAGTTTCTGACAAAAATTCAGGATTTTAAGTAAATCACGTAATTTAAGGTTTACTAATATTACTAGTATTTTAATCAAATAAGTATATAAAGCATTTAAATGTGAACAAAATTTGGTAATATAGCAATAATTAACATAATATTAGTCGCAATCTTTCAAAAATGTGTTTGTTAACTCCTTTTTGGATGTTTCAGTAGAAACGATTTTTCTGTTTTGTTGAACGAAGTGTGAAAAAAACGTGAAGTAAAAATTGCCTTTCTTCCTCATTCTTAGCGAGTATCGTGTTGTAATCTTCAAATAGTTTAACACCTCTCTTCGTTGTATCATTAACAACACGCAAATTTTTGACGCAGCTTTTGCCTTGAAGATAATCAACATTGTCATACCAAGTCTCGGAGGGTAATTGCAAGAAAGAGTCCTTGATATCAAGAACTAAGAGCGTTTTCAACGTTATTTATGTTGCAAAAGCTTCTAATGTAACCTCCAAGGCAAGCTTAGCAGAATCACCTCACACTGAACGATTACCGCCATCCGTATTTATTATTTTAACAACGGCCTGTTTCTCAGCATCAGACAGCTTGTTAGAAAACAAGGCAAATGCAACTAGTTCGTCTGACAAATACCTTAAATGACGCTCTAAAACACCTCTAGCTGTTATACTGATTTCGGAATCAATGGTTTCGTACAATTTTAAGCTCTTCCAAAGGAGTAAGTCATTTACTAGTGCATGTGCTGCCAGAGGCGCTTTGATCCAAACTTTGGTTTAGGTGAGCACACCAAAACTAACAAATCCAACAATAGGGTTTTCTTCTCTCTTGATTAGTTTAAATGCTTGTAAATTATTGCGAAAGAGAAAAATCTTCAAAGCATACAGCAATTTTGCCATCCAACGAGCATGATGAATCGGACCTGGAGCGTGTCAATGTATCGTCGCAGGTGGTTTGTTCAAAACAATCATGGTGAGCTCTATTAGCTCTTTGTAATCATCACGAACTTGATTCTCTCCAGAAAAAGCGGTTGTAAGACTCTCAAGAGTATTTTCAGTATTTTCGTTCTTATCGAGGTCAAGACAATCGTAGTGCTCCTTCGGTAATGTTTCCCAGATATCGCTGAATTTTTAGAAATGTGGGATTTGAGGAGAGCTTGATGACCCAAAATACAGAGTAAATATTTTTGAAAGCATTATTTCAAATACGTGATGACGACAAGCAAGCTACAAAAGATCACGTAATGTATTTTCTTCTAAAAGAGTGTAAGCTCCCTTTTTGGCACCGGTGTTAGAAGCAGTAGTGTCAAAACTCATACCCCAGACTTCATTTGTGACATTCCACCGTTGCATTGTGTCAAAAACAGCATCAGATATTTGTTTCCCCGTTCCTGCAGTTACTTAAATTCAAAGCGCTTGCATGGGCAAATACAAAAAAAGTTTTTCTAGTTCTTTTGTAAACAAATACTATCTTTTTTTTTGTGCTTCCGAATTTCTTCCTCTATTTTTCTTCAATAGCAGCCAGTTCTTATGAAACTTAATCAGTTTTTCAATGGAGTGATTTTGTTGTCCGGTCAGAATACTAGATTTACTCCATATTCTATACGTTTTTGAATAAGTACGTACGCGGAATCGTTCACATTTTTGGATTCATTTAATATGTGGTGATAACGGAGTAAAACATGCCGAAGAGTAGGAAGTTGGTAAAGCCTCATCAATGGCTCAATATCTCGAACCCCGAGTAGAAAAATTTCGTCTTTTTTTCGAGTAGATGAACATATTTTATTACACTGAGTCGCTTCACAGTCTACTAAATAAGTATCAAAACTGTTTAAATTTGTCTATAAAACTCATCAGCAGTTTATTTTAATATTTATTTAATAGTTTAAAATACGAAACTGTCCTGTAACAAAAAGTAAAAATTAAGCATTTTACACAAAAAATTCAAAAACAACACTCGATTGAGCACCCCTTTCTACTTGAGCTATCTCGCTGAAATTTCACTACGTTATTACTATGAATACATGTAACAAATTCACGGGGTGGCCAAATGAAAAATGCAAAAAAAAATTTTGACCACCTTAATATATATATATATATATATCGCTAACGTACAAACGACAGTTCATATAGAATATATTAAGGACACTTAGTCATTGTGAATTGTCACCTATTCGTTTGCGGTCTGCAGTTGTCCTAGGGAACGAAGAGAAGTTACCGACAATTATCCTACCGATCCTTATCGATCGACCATGCTAGCACCCCAGAATAATATTGTGATACATTATTTTCTTGCTGGGCGAAAAAAGAATATTTAAGCACAGTAGGGTAAGTATGGTAACTGCGAATCCATGTTGAATTCGTCGGCATACCATGGGTACAAACGTAATGCGCTGACCAGACTCGTGGCGAGCCACGACAACCCTTGGCAAGTCCCACGTGTGTGGTCAGACCGCGTGCCGACGCCTGCCAGAGCGTGCCATAGCTTGCCGTTGACCCAGGGCCCGGTGGATATTTCGGCCACCAAGCGACAAGCTCGGAAAGCTTCAGTGACGAGCGCGCTCGGCACGTATGAGGCCGTACCATAAGATATCCACGGAGGATTTCTCGGAACAGAAAGGGGATAACAGCCAAAAAAGGACTTTAACATTTCGGCACTCTTAATTTTTCATCGTGCATAATTAAAATTTCGCCAATCGTTCCTATGTCTACCGTTGGTCTAAGATCTAAGCTAAAAGCTTTAAAGTACTCCTGGTCTGAAGTCTGAACGAGGCTAAGCGACTGTTTTGACCATAGATACCTTCCACAACATTTTCTAAAAGCTCGGATCCTCTTTATACCTTCCACAACATGTTCTAAAAGCTCGGATCCTCTTTATACTCCTGGTCTGAACGAGGCTAAGTGACAGTTTTGACCATAGATACGTTCCACAACATGTTCTAAAAGCTCGGATCCTCTTTATACTCCTGGTCTGAACTAAGCTAAGTGACTGTTTTGACCATAGATACGTTCCACAACATGTTCTAAAAGCTCGGATCCTCTTTATACTCCTGGTCTGAACGAGGCTAGTGACTGTTTTGACCAAAGATACCTTCCACAACATGTTTTAAATATTTTTCAGAGACGAGATATGGCTTCGTTATAATCTGTTGCATCTCGAATATTCATTAAAAATAAATATACACATTTATAACTGGGTATTTTTACTACGGTGGATACTTTTTATAAGCACATTTTTTTGGATAAATGGGTGCTAATAAATTATTTGTAATTTCTATGAAAATAATGTTATATTTTGGTTACTTAAAATAAAATCTGGAATATGTGTATATTGATGATGAATGATGATACATTTAATACAATTAATTGGTTAAATTACAGAATAGTATAAATAGCAGCAAAAGCTTTGTATAATAGGCAAATACATACCTGTGTATGAACAAACGAGTAATTTAACAAGTACATCAATAGTTTCATATATAGAGGAAGGTATGTGTGGTAATACAAAATTATTATTTTTCCATTTCCTTAGAATGTGATTTCCATTTTGGAATACAAGGGCTTCAGTGGGGCATCAATATAAATCATTATTCCCCATTTATATGTATATAGAATTTTGTATTATTCCAAAATTTTTATAATATTTTATTATATAATAAATTTAAGCATAACTTGTAAAAAGAGTTTATAAATAAAATAAAAATTAGGTAATTATTGGATACAGATGGAAACGGTTAATACGCACTTTTTTTGGAAAAACTCTTTTGATTCACCTTAATTACATTAATGGGGCCAACAGACCTAGCTAAAAAAGCTGAAAGCGTTATTTGGCTTGGCCTGCTTCAGCATATCGCTCGTCATACATTCCCATTGGGAATGTACGGCAACCGATATGCCGAAATACGCCAAACCAAATATCGCTTGAGCTTTTATAGCTAGGTCTGTTGGCCCCATAAAAGACAACTATTTGCATTGGGGGATTTAAAAATATTTCATTTTAAATTTCAATTACTAAAATTTAAATTTATAAGCGCGCCATCTATGAAAAAGTAGAATATGAATTCTTAAGGCGATTGTCAAAAGAATTCATATTCTAGTATTTTACAGATGGCGCGCATATAATTATTTTATTTATAAACGCTTTTTACAAGTTATGCTTCGAAATATAAAGAAAAATTAATTGTTCGCGCACGTACACAAGCAATATGAATACGAATAAATAGTTTTGTCAATTAAAAAACTCAATTCTTTCAAGAAAGGCTAACAAATACAAAATTGCGTCGGTTATTCAATCCAATATTGTATGTGTTAGCCTTTCTTACTATACGGGCGCCATCTAGGAAGAAGTCGAATATGAATTCTTTTGACAATCACCTTAACCCTACAGTGGTCAAATAAGAGAAAATTAGAAACATACTTTTTTGGATGCAATGTCTACTAGTAACTGTTAATGTGTTCATAGAACTACTAGTAAAATAATTATATCTACATATTGGGTGACACAACCAATGACAAGATTAAATTTATTCTGATGTAAAGGAAACCGTTTAACTTTAAAAGGAAAGTTAAACGCGTTTACATTGATTGCACTCTGCTTGCATTGCTTTCACACTCTTGTATACTGCCTTCCAGATAATGCCTACCTTTATAATATATGATTTTATACCTACACCTACTACTACTACATCATGCCGACATCATACATTACTTAGGGGGTTTCTCACCATCCTCCTAATAGCTTACCCATCATACAGTCAAGTAGTACAGAACCGAACCATCTCTTTATAAATCACGCGGTACCCATTGCGTTGAAGAAAGCTTCGTTACGCAGCTCACAGATGGCGATAACTCCAAAAACAACTTATTAAATTTTAGGTCAAATAACATTCTCCGTCTCCGATGGATACCGGATCGTCTGCTGTCAGTCGCGTATTGCTCATGTTCTCCATGTTTTGTCTTCGCTGTTTCCCTCGCCGGCTGTTGTCTTCTCTTGATTTATAAATTAAACTCATACCCAGTTTTGTGTACATCGCGTCTTATCAAAGAATTTGCCGAACTGGAGCGAAACTGCAATCGGTTGCGTTTAAAAAAATTTATTTCTATGACTTCACGTGTGATTTGTTTGTTTCCAATTAAAATGTAAACATTCGTAAAGTGGTGATGGTTTGACTGTTGAATCAAATGTACAATCTATAGTTATTCTGGTGCAATTACAAGTATCGAGACTGCTAACTTAGAGAAAGCTTTCCGTAATAAGTTTTAAACTCTGCACCGCGGATTGTGATATATATTTTTCTCACTAGAGTAAGTACAAAATTAATTTTAAAGATTTGTGTGGTTCCCCGTTTCCCTTTTGTTATTAATTATTTCAATCCTGTGGCCTGTGTGAAAGGTGCAATATTCAACAATTTGACTAACTGCTTATATTATGTACACAGTTACAGCATGTTTACCTACGTTATATTTTTCTTGATTTATGTTTTATTATGAGTGATTGCTGTGCTTGTTTCAAGAAGTCTGCTTTAAAAATATTCGTCAGCAGTCGATAGTCAGTCGTTCTCATACTTGAATGTCCTTATTTGGTTTTATTACCCTGGAACCTCTATTTTCGCCGGAGAATAATAACAACCTGACGTTTCCACTGAAGGCAATCTTGCGAAACTGCATAAACTTTAAATGGAATTAAATCAAACCATACATACTGAATACATAATGTTTTGCTATGAAATGTAATCATTACTTTGTTGCTAGGAAGTGCATAATAGAGGTGGAAAATCGAAGGACGGGC
Source organism: Limnephilus auricula (assembly GCA_951813805.1). NCBI lineage: Eukaryota > Metazoa > Arthropoda > Insecta > Trichoptera > Limnephilidae > Limnephilus > Limnephilus auricula. The sequence goes on from OX638390.1 coordinate 30,290,588, forward strand.
ACACGAATAACATTAATTCCGTTTTTGTATTTTATTAGTTTGTATTTGATTAATTTTTTCACCAACCGACACACTTTTAGGCACATATTAAGGAAATTACACATCGTTTTAACAATTACTTCAAGAAACAACTAATTTCATGCACAAAATAGGTCATTAGTTCTTAGTTTGGGTAAACGAAGTAATTCGTACGTATTTAGTTGAAATAAAACTATTTCAAATGAATGCATACAAAAATAAATGGATTAAAATGGCGACAAAGCAATCGTTTTATACGGAAAATTTTGAACTTTGATTGAATAAAATTAGAATTCCCCTGACGAAGGAAGGGTTCTTCCGAAATGAATCTTTTACCATCTATCCAAACGTAATGAGGTGTCTCTTGTAGTAATTAAGTTGAAATGTAGTGTAATACCCAAAATCTGTGCCTAATAAAAGTGCGGCGATTGGTGGAAAGTTTACCATTATAGTAGTAGGTAGTAATAGATTTATTTAGATAACTAAAAAACTAAGGGGGTTTCTCACCATCCTCCCGTTAGCTTATCTACCCTAATAACGAATATTATTAAAAATAAAAATAAAATACTCGCAGTGGTTAGAAAACTCGGCCAACTTATCCAATATATAGCCACTATTCATAGGTTCGAGTACCGAATTATAAACTCCAACTTAATAAATAAATAAACCGTAAATCGTAAATCGAAAATATTCGTTATTAGGGTAGATAAGCTACTGGGAGGATGGTGAGAAACCCCCTAACCAAGCATCACGCCGTTTCCCCGCAGGGGTAAGCAGAGAGGACGGACCGCCAAACACCTCGGTCTTGGCACACACTCTTTGCCTCATTCACATTCATACATCGTCTCATACATACTCTTCTATTTTTCTGACTCTTGACATGGCCCGACTCAAGTATCTGATTCACTTTATTTAGATAACTAATCTCCCTAATCTATTCAAGAATTCGAGGTACCTACCTACTTACCTAAACTAGTGATGATCATAATAAAAAAATCACAATCAGCACAATGCTCGAACATCTCCAAGAAATCCTTCCACTATATATGTTATAAGCCTAGGTTCCTACCTACCTACCTACTAAGTAAATTTATTTATTCTATTCATTCCAATGTTGAATCAACTGTATATTGCATAAATTCAAAATTACTTCATACTTCTTACCCCTTTAGAACTCCTCGTGTTTTTGGTATTATCTACACGAGGAAAGTAGCGTCAAGTTGTTTTTATTTGTTTTTAATGAATAATTTTACAAGAATTAAAAAATAATTGTCAATGGAGTCAAAAATAATCTTAGCCATAAAGGGGTATTTTTTAAAAGTTGTTTCTTATATAATTTCATATTTATCTTATGAAAAAACCAATTATTTACTACTTCTCTTATATTTTTTGTAGCGAAATTAATAATTGTATCTTAATTCCAATAAATGGAGAAGGTAGGAAAAGCTTCAATGTATCCACAGCATATTTTTTCATATTCATAATGTAAACCGATTGTAGTAAAGATAAATCTAAATAATGATTTGGCGTATAGCTTCTTCACCTTCAATCCGCTCTTAATACTAATTATTTATATCTCGAATAATGGTCTATTTATCTAATACCTCATTCCGGATACCTTTTTTTTTTACTTCACTTTCCCAGTAATTAATAAAACGTAATTAATATATAATTACGAAAACTAGTACAGCCCTTATTATTGCCTATAATCTTGTAATGAAAAAGTAGGTACCTCAAATATCAGATAATTTTGATTAACATCTTAAAAATATTTTTGATAATATTGCAAATTCACTTTTTGGCGTTGTCTTAATTCAATGAAAATAACAAACTTTGTTTACACCAATATTTATTAAAAATTGTCAACAAGTTTCAAAACCAATGGATAAAGTAATTGTTAGGATGATTGTACAAGATGACGAATAAATTGAGCGGCCCAAATTAATTGATTATAAGTAGGTAGGTACCTAATGATAAGTTATATGATGTTCACTAACTGCATATGAATTATTAATCTTAATTGCTTGTTAGCAGTAGATCTGGGGCGTAGATTTTGGTATCTCTTTTGCATGGAGCAAATATTATTATAATGGACTGATTGTACTCTATGATCCGCCAACTAATCAAACATCATAAGTTATGAGTTATGAGTGTTACGAGTTATGACTTATGACATACCGTATAAATTGAAATAATTCTACTTGAGAAATAGGAAAAAATGGCAAAAATTGGAAATTGTCAGGAATTTTGAAAAATATTGGAAAAAATAAATTTAACAGAATTTTGTGCGCAACGGAATTTACAGGGATTACGGAATTCCTGGCAGAATCGAATAAAATGACAAAAAATATGATATATAGGCGAAATTACCAGAAAAAATCACAACCCGAAATCCTCTGAAAATTTGGTCGTTTAAAAAAATATTTTAGATGCTGCGAGTAGAATCCATCTTGGTCTTTGAAATAATCGAGCACTTTTAAAAAAAAAAATCTGAAAAATATGTAGGATTATGCCTATAAAAACTGCTTTAAAGTGCAAATTCTCATCCTCATGAACCCATTACGGTTTTATTGTATAAAGGGGTAACTTACGATCTTTAGAAAGTGATTGTAAAAAATTGTGACTGAACTTATTGGAATAAAATAAAAAAGCATTTTTGGCGATGTTTTTTCTTTGCTAAATAACTTGCTTTGATTAATCAAAACAAGTGGAAATTTCAACCTTATCGCAATCTACATAAGGAGTGTTATTTTTAGAATTCCGAATTCCGATGCATGCGCATCGCCTCAACAACTGACGGCCGGCGTGGTCCAGCGGTAGGGCGTTGGACTGCCATTCCGAAGGTCGCGGGTTCGAACCCGGCGTGCGCAAGTAAATTTTATTTAATTGATTTGTTATTTCACAATTAGTTATTTAAAATAATATATAGCATATTTGCGGCAGGTACCAGAGTGGAAGATTCTCTCAGTATCGCCCTGGTGTAAGACTACCATTCAGAATTGAAACGTTGCTTGAAATGGCTTTAGCCGTGTTTAGTGACTAGATCTGAATAGCCAGGTACTACCCCACCTTCCTCTTCCTCGTCTCCTTCCCTTTCCCACTTACCTTCAGCCTCATATCATACCCCAATTGGGGATGCCATAGTCTCACTGGCTCCAGATGGGAGCAGTTGGGACTCTTGTGAGATATTCACTATTAAAAAAAAAAAACGATGGTATTAATTAATAATGAATATCTATTGAAGAACATTTCTAAGTCCGCCCCTGGAAGTTACAGTACATCTAATAATATATTAAAACCCATCTTTAATGATTCACGTACAAACAAACCGAATATTAATATGTAAATAATGATTTCCAATGATTTTAGAATAAGCGATTTATATTTTGTGCACACGTATGTTCATAGTTTGAGGTTTCGCAAACAGCGTTTTAGTGATTTTGATTACGGTGATTTTGTTGATTTTTTTTCCAGTAGTTGGTTTACATCAACATTCTCCTCTTCGTATTTCACCGTTTGCTGGTAGTTTGTTTGACTGGCCGAAATCACGTTTCCCTGCAACGGTTCTTCATTATTTGTCTAAATAGAGGTATCATTACTATTTGTTCACGTAGGTTAATTACACGTACCGGCAGCACAGGTATTGTGCTGGTACCTGTGTTGCCCGTGTTACAAATTACTTGTGTTCTTTATATATTATATGCACCTATTTTATACATTTTTTAATATTTCTTGAACAGATCTCTGTTCTAAAGATAGAGGTCAGGGCCAGTGAAACCCAAATTCCCACATCCATTATTATAATCGTGAAATCTAGGTTTATTAGACGATTTTTTGTCTGATGTCCGGAGCAGGATAAACTGACAAACAGTAGAAGTCTTGAAAGTTGCACCGTATCGTAAATTATTATTTATTTATATTTCTGTATCGAATTTCACTGTCAACTATGTTCAGCTCACTACGATATTTTCGTTATGTGGTATGAAGCTTTGAAATATCCAGTTTTTTTAAGACGATAGACTTCGCTTTTCGGCCCATACAAAAAGGACGCCCGGGAAAAAACACTTTTCTACATCGAAAATTGCACAAAATGAATATATTTTTTTATACTGCCTTCTAGAGGGTGTAAACTATGTCGGTATGTTTTCGAATTTTCGATGCGTTTCGTATTAACGTAAAAATTCACTGTCAAACTTGTACGATTTATAAAAAAATATTATTTAAGGAAAAAGTGCTGCTAACTCAACTCTCATAAAGAATTATTAAATTATAAAAAGCTACCGACGTAGCTTCTTCTTTCTAAAAAATATATATTTTTTAAAATTTCAATTTCGTGAAAGTTTCGGTGTAGAAAAGTGTATTCTCCATAAACCCCTTTTCGAGCGATTTCTGTAGGTAAATTTGAGCGTTGTCTCATTCGCACATTTCGCGTTCGCATGTATTGTAAGTGTACGTGAGCTTATTGTGAGCGGGACAGAATGACAGTCGCGGGTGTTCCGCGTGTCGTTCAAAGTCTAGCCTCTTAAGTGTCGAAACTATACGCCAAATTGCAATTTAGATTTATCTTTATTACGAATCGGTTTACATTATGAATATGAAAAAATATGCTATGGATACATTGAAGCTTTTCCTACCTTTTCTATTTATTGGAATTAAAATAAAATTATTAATTACATTACAAAAAATATTTATTTATGTATTTAATACATGATTTATCGAAAGTACATATAGTTTATTGTGATATTTCACCCTCCATGGCGGGTGAATTTGACAGTTTGCGGATATACATTCATTAGTATTGGTTGATAATTTTCATTAATTAATACTGTGAACACAATTCTTCTACAATAAAAAAGTTATATGTATAAGCGTAAAGTACTAAATTATTTGTTTTTTCATTACTTAAATATATTACGATGTTATAAGAAACATCATTTTTAACTCGATCCATTGACAAACTTTTTTATTCTTGATTATTATAAATTATTCATAAAAAAAAAAATGAAAACGACTTTGGCGCTACTTTCCTCGTGCAGATAGTAGATACCAAAACACGCGGAGTTTTAAAGGGATAAGAAGTCAAATATTTCTGGCGTTTATATTCCTCTTAAAGATAATATTAACGATTCTCAAACGAAAATCTGGAAAAGATTTGGTTGTATCTAGGAATTGAACCCAGGACCATAGCCTTGCCGTGGCTCTGTTCTAACCACAGCTAATTCGACCGTATATTTAATATTCCGTTATATTTAACTACATATCTTCGACTAAGAACTACAAACAACATCTTCATTTTCTTAACACTTATTTTAATTAAAGATTATTTTAGATTAAATATTACGTGAGGTGTTAGTCATAAAGTTATTTCAAATATTTAAAAATAATTATATCAATTGATTGTAGTTAGATACACATCTTACTAATATTATAAACGTGAAAGTTTGTATAGATGTATGAATGTTTGTTCCTCTTTAAATCGAAATTTAATGAATGGATTTTAATGAAACTTTACAATAATATAGCTCATACATCAGAATAACATATAGGCTATAATTTATGAAGCTAGCTATTTATTTTCAATATATTGAAAATAATAATTATAGTTTAATAGAAATAGTCAAAATTTGAGAATGTCATTTTGCAAAACAATAATTGTTAAATCAAAATTCATTTTGGAAAATATTTAAATTACTGAACTTATTTGAAGTACTCGCATAATACTTTGAATCGAATCAAGAATTATACATATTTTAAATAAATAGGTGAAGAATTTTGGTATAAACGTAGATGGGACCTAGGAAAAGAAAATAGATTACTCGAAGTACTAATCCTACGCAGACGAAGTCGCGGGCAGAAGCTTGTATTAGATAAATAAGAGTGTCTCTATCGGGCGGCGTTAAATTGATTCTGAGAATGAAGAAAATTTTCTCACTTGGCCTTCAAAATAGGAGGAAGGTGACTATCTACGTGAAATTTCGAAACCCCCCTTCCCCTTCCCGTTTAAACAGAATATTGATACTTCTGATGAAATAAATGTCTTTCAAAATATGAAAATTATTATTAAAGTGGAAAAAGTTTAATTTTTTTTTATTACACTATGAAAATTACATTTGATTTCGAAAAACGCTGCTTAAAGCCCTGAAAATGCCGGGGACTCCAACTAGTAGTAATATACTTCCTCGTCTGCACATTTTATTATGATAAACTTGTATGATAAAATGTGTATTTAATCGCGGTCGAATCGGATTAGAGGCTAAATTATTGATAGGCAGGTCCTACCTATTGAATTTTTCTATTAAAATAAATACTTATTCGCCTTATCAAACTTTGTTTAGTTACACTAAATTCTGAGATAATGGAGGCCTTCAATCAAAAAATCTTAACGTAATCTAATAATAATAGTATGGCGTGTTTCTTGATTCACTATAAAAATAAAGGTATAATTATATATTTACTTCCTTTCCCAATTCTTAAAATGCAGGAATTGAGCACTCGATGAGTGGTTTGTACGGTTTGTAGTTAGTAGGTTAATAACTGGTTATTGTTTGTTTTTATCGTAAATATACACATTATATATTATATTATTTGATTTATTGGAATTTATTATAATTCAATTCGTGTACATTAATTATAGTTTTTAGTTTTAGCTTTTCATATTTTTATTTACTTTGAAATACTCATTTAAGTGTAAAAATATAATTTTCATTTTGAAATTGGATTTAAAAGTAACTATTGGCGCTGGGGCAACTGTGTGCAGCTCTAGAAAGAAAACATGTTTATGACATTTGCTTTTATAACAAAACATTCTTATCGTTAAATTAATTCTTCGCGAATTGAAGAGAGTATTATTTGAATGAAAAAATCACTTTGTTTAAGCCACTATAATCACATGTTATAATATCTACATGTTGTGATTTTAGTGTTTTGCACAAAGTAATTTGTTTCATTTAATTAAATTGATGCCACAAAAAGTAATATTGCAAAGATTAAAAAAAAAGTATAATTTTTTTCTTTTTTTACAAATTCATTTTGATAATCTTAGAAAATTTAGGATCGTTTCCGTAAGCATACAATGGTTTTTCCGTGATCTTAGTAATTTTACTATTTCGCAAAAATTCGGAAAATTCACCGATAATTGAATGAGCCCAGCGAAGTCCTGTTTTCACTCGACCGTTTCGTATTTCATCTGTCTGTAAATTTGTTTATACGTTCTGTTTCCGGTTCAAGATGGTGGCCGTTGAGTAAAAAATATTTTTCAAATATTGAATCGTCGTTTTTATTCGAACTTTCTTATTCGCATATTTTCGGAATTATTGTACCTACCTACCGGCAGAAAGTTTGAAAAAAATAATTGTCATTGAGATAAAGATTTTTCTTTGGAAAAATTGTGTAATTCCTTATTTGATATTTAAAAAAAAGTGTATAAAATACGTAATTTATAATTAAGTAGGTAGGTAATCTACTTACAAATCTTATGACTTAAAAGGAAATTTTCGTTTTCATTGTTTTTTTACATTCCACACAGGAGGATCTGAAGAGAATAATTTCCTTCAGGGCCTATGTCATCTTTGTTAATGCTATGTAGAGGGTCTTTTAGGGAGGAGGAAGGAATGGAGATGGGTCTTGAAGAGACCTATGTTGTAGGAGGGAGGAAACACGGGGGCCAAATTGTTCCACAGCCGAGCTGTTGAACTCAAGAACGAGTCGTAGAAACGACCCGTTCTCATGTGACAATGTTCAACCGTGTACATAAAATGTGATTTATTAAATGAAAAAATATCGGTATCATATTTTTTTATTATTATTCGAGGTTTTACTAACTGTTCACTGAACTAATGTTAGTTCATCAAATTAGCATCGATTTAAAAAAATACTATTTTACCACAGCAATTAACAATTGTCAAGGAAGGTTTTATTTATATCGCCTTTGAAATAACAATATTTGATTTTGTGTTATTTATTTATCATTATGAAAAAACACTATTTGATTTTATGTTATTTATTTATCTTTAATAAAAAACACTATTTGATTTTATGTTATTTATTTATTATTATGAAAAAACACTATTTGATTTTATGTTATTTATTTATCTTTAATAAAAAACACTATTTGATTTTATGTTATTTATTTATTATTATGAAAAAACACTATTTGATTTTATGTTATTTATTTTTCATTATGAAAAAACACTATTTGATTTTATGTTATTTATTTATCATTATGAAAAAACACTATTTGATTTTATGTTATTTATTTATCATTATGAAAAAACACTATTTGATTTTACGTTATTTATTTATCATTATGAAAAAAACATTATTTGTAAAACTGAATCAATTTTGCAAATAATTTATTATCTGAATTTCAAATGAGAACAGTGGTTTTTAGCAATAAAATAGTTATCATGTTTTTATAAACCTTTATTTCAAAAAACCAATATTATCAATATGAAATTACGAAAACTTCCATGAAATTGGACAAGTTGATGTATTTTTATGGGCAGATTTTTTAGGATCCCTCATATATGTTTAGATGTATCTTTATACTTATACGTATATACATTATCTTACTTGATTCTTGAGTACATTATTCAAAAATAATATGTAGGCTCATTATAATAGATGTTTATTAATTTATAAAATCAGAGTAAACGCGCATCAAACATGCCCCAGTTTCCGCACAACCATGTTGGAGTTTTGTTTGTGGAATAATACTTTATATTTGGGTGAAATTGTTATTTATTATTCTATCGCTGGCCCCAGCACCATCAGCACCACCAGCAGTTAGGTTGGGTACCACTCGCAGCACCATCTTAACGGCACAATGGGTGCTAACAGACTCGCGGCTCGGTCGGACAATAATAACCGTCGGTTGCATGCAGCCACTTTGGATAAATTATTCAATATTGATGGAGAATGTGTGGCTTTGGTCCATGAGCTGAATTATGTTGAGTATTTTGTCTAGTTTCGTTCAATTTATTTATTATTATGCCCGCGCACGGTGAGACCTGTCCGATCACCACTAACTTCTGTTTGTTTTTTTAATTATATTCTTCGTTTTATTTTTTTTGTAAATAAACAATTTTTGTAGTCAATTCATACTCGAATGATTTACGAAAGAAATTTAACCAAAAAAGTAACATTTACAGGAAAAAATGTTTTTTATTGAAATATTGTATATTATAACACGCAAAAGGTAGACTATGGATTGGTGATCTAGTGTTCGAAGCAGACGAAGTTCAAAATAAAACTACGTAATCTCTGTAAAATATATAGTTCTAAGCATAAATAATAATTATAAGTTTATGGTTGAAAATCGAGAATAAGTGGTAAATATAGTTCCTTGAAGCACCAATTCGTCTTCTTGGAGAAAACAATCTTGAAGATTGCTGTCTTATTGATAACTCGTATTGTTACCGTATTTATAAAAAGTCACACGTCTCTGCTAATTATAAATAATAAATCTCTGTGAAGAATTCCACAGGAATCTGACTTTGGACCATCTTTGTTTCTACATTACAAAGTTGCAGGTCTTATCGATATCTGGTATTGTAATCATTAAAAAAAACTATCAAACACTTCCATACTGATTAGAAATTATTAATCTCCGTGGAGCATTCCACAGGGATCTGAATTTGTACCATCTTTGTTTCAACATTTTAAGGTTAGAGGTATTAGAATATCTCGTATTCTAAACATATTTAAAATAAGTCACACACGTCCATAATAATTATAAATAATTAGTTTCCGTGAAGAATTGCATAAGGATCTGAATTTGGACCATCTTTGTTTCAACATTTCAAAGCTACAGGTTGATCATTGCGCTTCATCCTCGTAGATAACAAACACCGGAGTGCAGCCGGGCCAGACTACCAGCATTCTATGGAATGTGCTAAATTTGGTTCTCATACGATATTGCATGCTGAGAGCGGAGACCGGAGACTGGAGATCGACCCCACCTCTGCCCCTGCTCCCGTGGTTGGCGGACTTGTTTAGAAGATGTGAAGAGTACAGATGTTCAAGTGGGACGTGGTAAAAGCGACACGCAGAGTGATGGGAGACTGCAAGACTGAGAGCGGACGTCCGGTCAAACTATTTGGTAGAAAAATGGGCACAAGTTAGATGTAAGGTAGAAAAAGCATTGATTAACAATGTAGAATTTTTCACAAAATTTTTGGGAAATATCTACGATCTAATTAATGCATTTGAAAAGCCTACTGACGAAGTTTTATAAAATTACCACCAGCTTGTCCCTCCATCATTTAAAAAGCAACATTTTCCGCGTACAGTGACGGTAGTATAAATAATTAAAATTGTCTCAGGTTACTCGTAACTCAAGAATGTTCGCCTCTTAAAAAATACATTGTCGAATTGTTTAGTTGAAAATCGATGGTCGATTTATCAAGCACTTTCTGGAGAAGATATGATAATATAGAATTTTATATAGATCTCCAAACTTGAATAATAGTACGTACTAGGTATCAGGTTTTTCGTGAGCGTACCTACTGAATGTTTTCGGTTTTTTAATTTACTAATTTAATTTTACGTCATCTTGAATATTACATTAACTTTTTTTTGGGTTTTATAGGACACCTGGTGTGTAAAGCAGATTTTAGAACGATTTTCTGATAATTTGTGAAGGATCCAAGATTTTATCAATTAAATGTCTTACTGCACTATTTGTTTTTACAACAACGTTTAACCTATTAGAGAAATTATTCTCTAACCAAAATTCTCGTGAAATACCTACATAGATGCTCAAATTGAAACTACTTTCGTGATAGTTGTTGCTTGCTCTCTAACGGGACATTAATAATCATTGTCTGCATTCTAATTATCGTTTTGAGCTATCTCACCAGTTCAGACACGATCATGTGAATAGCCGGGTAATCGGTACCCGAGTAGCTTCACTTAAATCGGATCACACGTTTTGTCAAAATTAACTAAAAAAAACTACATCGTATCTGAATTTTCTGAATGCATCTATTGAAGCGCTACATTTTCAACAATATTCTTCGGGAAACTTTACTTATGCAGTTTTTATTGCGTTACTAAAACGAATTCGTCTATCACCGATTGTGACTTTTTTATTATGTTTCGGAATTCATCTTCTTAAAATCAGAATGGACGTATTTTAGGCTCGATAAATTTGAACTTTCTTTTCTTTATTGTACGACAGATTATATTCATCCAATTATTACAATGCAAGATTTATTATTTTGACGGTCTGGGAAGATGATTGATTTTACGAGTTGTAAGGTTATTTAAAGAGTAATTAAATACCTAGGCATATCTGATGTTTCAGAAATTTCTTTCGATGGCACCATTCCTCTTGTCAATCTATGCTGTGCTAGAACATCTATTCTGCGTTCTGCCGTGTGGTATCTTGAACATATATAAGCTAAGTATTCCAAGATTATTATTATGCACTATTGATTTATCGAAGAGTTCAATCAACTATTATTTTTAGTTTTGCACATTTAATTGTAATTTTAAAGTACGTTTATTTGGTGGCAATTTCTTCCTAACAAGTTTGGGTAGCGGAGAGAACTTTTTTAAAAATTGTTATTGATTGGCAAGTTTTCTTTTAATATGTTGAGTGAGGAAAACAATCTTAACGTATTATGATGTGAATCATTAGAATGATTAGAAACCCTGTTAATTTGTTCGTAAGAACTTCAGTCCCGTTTTTAGCCGTTTTTACGAATAAAATTAATGATCGATTTTAGAATAACATTTTTCTCCGTGTACACCATTGCCCAGTTTCAGCATGTGTATATTTATTAGTACGCGTGACAGATGTTTTGCCTTTCTGGGGCAATATCAAACTGTCATATTGAAAAAAAGAACTTAAAACGTATTTAATGAATAAAAAAAAAAAAAAAATGTCTATTCACATCGATTCACATCGCGTGTATTCAAAGGTGCTCAAGCCAAATAAAGTTTTTTTCCATATGTAAGTACATACTATTATAAACCCAAAAATAAGTCGTGGATACAATGTAAAATTTTACCTCTGTAGATTTTAGTGAACCAGTAGGTACTAGCGTCACGTAATTTGCGATCTATTTTACAACAAAACTAATTCTCCGCCACGGAGATCGTGCCTCAAGCAATGCATTCTACGAGCCAAGTCAAGGTAATCGGATGACATGACTTGAAAGGATGGAAATTGTTACCTTTACCTATAAGCACATTTTTTTATTCTCTCTTCTCTGAATGCATAATGCCCGAAGAACTCTTGCTGTAATCCGCGCGGAATGTATTGTGAATTTGTGAATGTCCCAGGCAGGGCCGCTGCGAGGGATTATGTGCCTATGTGTGAAAAAATACCGAAAATAAATAGCCGGCTAATCCGTCCTGGTGTGCTAGCACGGTCGCTGAATATGAAGTTACCGGTAACTTCTCATCGTTCCCTAGGACAACTGCAAATCTCAAACGTACAAACGACAGTTGATATCGAATATATTAAGGACACCTAGTCATTGTGAACTGTCACCTATTCGTTTGCGATCTGCAGTTGTCCTAGGGAACGATGAGAAGTTACCGACAATCGGTCGGTAACTTCATATCGATCGACCATGCTAGCACCCCTGGCCCCCTAGCATGATCGATAAGGATTGTATCGATAACTTTCGGTGACTTCTCATCGTTCCCTAGGACAACTAACGTATAAACAACAATTGATATCGAGAATATTAAGGACACTTAGTCATTGTGAATTGTCACTTATTCGTTGGCGATCTGCAGTCATGCTAGGGAACGATGAGAAGTTACAGAAAGTTATTGATACAATCCTTATATATAATACACGCCCATCAGCAAACGGTCGAATATGTAAAAGCAGATTTTTTAATGGCAGCAACAAAGAATTGAATTGAAAGCTTGCCGTGTAAATTGTGCTTCGTTGATGTTAAATATATCAATATTCGAAGTGATTCTATTTAACAACAAGTTCTCCTTACTGCCATGACCATTGGCAAATTAGTCCTGCAAGCCGGGAGATAAAACAGTTAGTGTTGTCGATGACGGAGATAATTATCGGGAACATCGAAACTAAAGTTCTCCATGATAGTCGAGTTTTCGAACCATCCGCGAATCAGTCTGAAGAAATGTTATCCAATGTGCACATTCTGTCTGACCCGTAGATGGTTCATCCCGAACATGCCCAAGGGAAAGTCGGTTGGATAGAGCCACAGGTAGTTGCCATATAAGTAAGTCTGTCGGTAAAACTTTGTCTCAAAATTTTAAGATCAAGCAAACAAGGCAGAATCACCACGCAGATTAACATGAAAGGCTGGAAAGTACCAAAAATTTTAAACGAATCTTCATTTCGCGTTGGTTTTTAATGAAAGAGAGAAATTCTTCAAATTATTATGGATGGTTTGCTTCGTTGCATGGTTTGCTTTGTTGTATTTTTCTTTTAAACATTGAATCATAAATTCTTCATAATATTATGTACGTGTAAATTTATGTAATTTTTATCTTAACCTAGCTTGAGTGGGGGGGGGGGGGCACTGAAGTAAATTAATATACTTAAAGGGTATGCAATGGGCCCGTACGATTGAATACTGCCGAATGATGTGCATAATCCTAAAATGGGTGCATATTCTAGTGACCGCCTCTTGCTTTTGAAGGCCCGTGTGCTCCGCACACATTACGCATGGTGGCGCGGCGCCCCTGCGATAATGTATTATGAATTGTGAACGTCCCAATCCATGGGAATATGCCCGGATTATAAAAAGCATGTCGTAGTTTTGTATTCAGTATTCAGTTAGTCACTCGACAGCTCAAGTTAATTTAGTTTCTGGATCATGGTAGTTCATTTCATACCCTCTTCCCGTATAAGGAGCGCGTATTTAATACTACCAATGACCTTTTTGGAAAGGTAATCCGTTTTGGATGACTCGAATTAGATATTGACTTGTAAGAATGGGGTAAGATCGACCATTAGTTTTTCCAAATAAAAAAATCCTACACATACCTAAATTGAAAAAAAAAAGTTTTTTTAAACAATATTATATATTTTTTGTATAGGTTTTGAAGTTAGTAACTTTGTGTTGAAACTTTTAAACTATATACCTGCCTACGTTCATGAAGTTGAATGTAGATATATATGAGGACGCCCGAGAAGGACGTGGCAACATCCAGTGATATTTGAATCTGGTTATGTTAAGAGTCAGAAAAAAACAAATATATGGATATGTGTGAGTCGATGAATGTGAATGAAGCAAGGAGTGTGTGCCAAAGTTTTGTTTGTTTGGCCATCTTCTCTGTTAATTTGTTAATAATAGGTATTTCTATGGAGTTCCTTTGAGTTTCAAGGCGAGTTTTATACACAACCTTGTATTCATTAGCACAGACATAAACCAGAATTGAAAATTTGGATGTCTATGAGCACAGCATAACATAAACATGTAAACCTTCATGTTTCTCTTCTCCCCCTCCCTTACATATTTTTAACCTGACTGTTGCTTCTCTCCGTCGTATTATGTTTTTTTTTTGTCTATGAATATTTCTCCCCAAAAATACCGTCATAAAATTTTGCTCCTTTAACATGTCTCTTATATGTTGCGCTTAACCCTTGACAACTTGGAGTATTTTGTCAGAGGCTAAAAATATTCCCGCTTTGCAATAAAATCCAAGTAAATGGAATATTTGTTAACGTATCTGAAAACTAAAAGCGGTTTTGAAAGGTGATGGAATAGGCTTTGAAATGTTATTATTAGAAATAACTAGGTAATTTTTTAAATATAAAAATTTTGGATGAAAACTTTTAAAAGATAACGAAAAAAAATAAAAACACATACTTATGTCATTAGACAAATGAATTATAAACGTTACTGTCACTTCACTTTTTTATCGTTTCATATAAAAAAAATCTTAAAAAATTGGAAACTTTGGTTTTATAAAGGTGTACATTTTCATTTTTTTGTGATTAACTTTTAGATTTGATTTTTTTTTTTTTTTTTTACATTAGGTCCACACAGGAGGCCCTGAGGAAAATAATTTCCCTCAGGGCCTATGTCATCTTTGGGGATGCTGTGTGGAGGGTATTTTTAAGGAAAGGAAGGAGAGGAAGTTCTGGGAAGGAAAAAGGTATGAGGGTTGGGTAGGAATCTGGGGTTCAATGTGTCTAGATCATCCGCCGCCAAGTCCTAGACAATGAACCCCATGAACCCGGGCACCCCTGCTAAGTCACCAAACGTAGCGAACCACTTGGGGTGACCTATGGCAGAGGTGTTGGTTATCCAATAAATGGTTCCCGGGGCGGCGGTACCCATTCCCGCCTCCCAAATTGATTATATATCGTGTTGTATTCTCTTTCCAATACCGTTTAGATTTAGATCATCACTATGATAGTAAGGGAGATACAACGATTTCTATGACACCTATGTGAGCTGGGACAAATATGGTCTCCTGTGATTAAACGGGTTTTAAGTATTATTCGCATGTTTGTGACACAGTAATAATTATATTATCGTTACGATCAGTGATCCTCGTACGATTAATTAATATAATATTTTGATGACATTCATATTAGATTAGAAGTCCTTGACTCACACATAAATAACAATATACGCAATATTAGGAAGTTGATATATTTTTGAAATTTGTATTTTATTCTTCATTTCTAGAACTACTTCTATTTTTTTCATTTTATTTATGTTTGGTTAATAACAACAATGTCGTTATCAAATTGTTGATATTAAAGCGAGAAGTTGTCACGCGCGTAATGCACAAAAGCAGAAAAGAATTATTAAAAGAAAATAATGTCTGCATTTCAATTAAATTTTAATCTCAATGCGATGGTAGGTCGAGCATTTGTTTATAAGAGGTATTGCAGCGATTGTTGGATCGAACACATTACTCACACGGATTCATTGCATGCTTACAGCATGTTTCAAATTTGTTATTCTACTTCCGCACAGAAAATTACAATGTTATTATTAACAATATTTTTTTCGAACTAATGAAAAAAAGAAGCCGCTGTTAAAACATTTCGAAAGTTTTGACAAATGAATATACACGTGCTGTCCCTTTTTCTCTAATAATAATAGGTAGGCGTAATCAAAACAAATGGCTGTTTCACAGTGACTTTTCGCAGGGACACGCTGTGGTTAACCAATACACAACAATATTATGTATCGGTTTTTCATAGGCAATGAAGAACCAATACACAAGATTCACGCAATCTTACAGAGTATGACGAGTTCCTTGGATGAACTCTTATGCGACGTATTATTTATCGCATATAAAATAATAATAATATTTTTATTCTACGTATTTTCTTCGTCACGATCTACCATTTATTTATTGTTTTTTAATTGAATATTATTTCGAGTATTTTTACAATTAATTAATTAACAAATAGTTTTGTCAATTAAAAAAATCAAATCTTCCAAGAAAAACAAACAAATACAATATTTCATCGGTGATTCAATCCAATATTGTATTCGTTAGCCTTTCTTTAAAGATTTGAGTTTTTTAATTGACAAAACTATTTGTTAATATTCATATCGCTTGTGTACTTGCGCGAACAATATGTTTTCTTAATATTTCAAAGCATAACTTGTAAAGAGCGTTTATAAGTAAAAATACTATACGCGCGCAATCTACGAAAAAGTAGAATATGAATTATTTTGACAATTACCTTAAAACTTATTGGAATACTTTTGAATGTTATACGCGTTCATCAATGTAATATTTATTCATTGAAGAAGAAGATAACATTATAAACCTAATCACAGTATAAGACACAGCCATTTAAAAAAACATAACGGTCGGAAACAGGTGATCGAACACAGGTCATCTATCTTACCGGGCCAACCCTATTGGGACGACAACAGCTAAACTACTGAGCTATTGAGACCTCATTATTTTCTGTAATTTTTATCGATAAAAAATTTCAATTTTAGAATTATCAATATTTTCCATATTTTTTATTTATTTATTGTTATTAAGTGTGTTGTTTCTATTAATGTTGTCCCGGTAAGACAGAGGTCCTGGGTTCGATCCCCAGTTGCTACAGTTACCTTTTTATTTTCTGTGTCTTTTTCTGTTTTTGGTTCGTTCAGATGTTATATTTTTATTATCTTTTTATATTAGGTGTTATCTTGAGCAGGTGAATCATTCGAGTTTCAATGATTCAAATTAAATAGATACGCCAATTCCAACAAGTACCTATCTCTTGATACAATCATAAGTTGTTTGTTTGTACGCTGCAAATATTCCATATTATAATACCAAAGTCGAGTTCAGTCCGTGTAATAATAAATTAGGTAGTGGATTTGTAGTAAAGTGAGTAATATACAGAGTATAGGAAATCTAGTTAGTGAATCTAGGACAATATAGTGAGTGGAACTACATGCTAAGGTATTTGTAGTAAAACGTGTTAGTGGAAAATTGTACAAGGTTTTTTACTGACAAGGATATTACAACTATTTTAAAATATCGCATTATTGCTTCCTTCTATTCGGTGAGTTATTATTTATTATCTATGAATATAATTCACGTTTTTAGTTAACTGTGAAATTTATTTGTGTACTTTTGTGAAAATGTTAAATTTTCTTATGTAACAAGATAATTAAATAAAATGCACAATTTTAACGGTAAACACAGTTAGGGTCGGCGTAAGCTGAGATTCAGCACGTGCTGTTGTCGCACGTGCCGATATTGCAGATGCAGATTTTGTAATGTATGGACTTGTATGAAACAACGTATGCTGAGAGGCAGACATCCTTGACGACCACTTGCAATCGACTATTATAGCTTTTATAAACAAACGGTTGCTTTACCCGATTCTCGATCTAATTTAAATCTAAATGTAACTGATTTTAGTTGTGATGACCTATTTGTAAGAATTATTCCCTGGTTTTACATAATAATTTATGTTTAAAAAATATCTTTGACATTACTGAAACTTGGAGAAATATCTACTTAACTTATAAACATCTTTTAATTAATGAAGACAACATTAGCGAAACTCAATCGAATATCTGAAACAGAAAAATCAGAAAAAGACCGGGACCTTCGGCTTTCCGGTCTGCTGCTCTGACCACTGAGCCAATGTGTCCCTATCCGATTCGGTCATATTTAACTTTATCATATTTCGACTAAGAACTACAACATTATCTTTATTTTCTTAACACGTATACTGGCTTGCTATTATCTTTTAATAAAAATCTGTGTATATTATTGAGCGTAGCGAAGTCCTAACTCGATCGTTTTGCATTTCGTATGTCTGTAAGTTTGTGTATACGTTCCGTTTCAGTTTCAAGATGTTGGTAATTTTATGTGAAATCATCGTGTTTATTTAGACTATCATTTGCATTCTTTGCAATATTATAGTACCTAACTCCTGAATAAAGTTTGAAATGGGAATTTTCGTTGAGATGGTGACGTTTTTTTGGACAAATTGGTGCTTATTAAATAAGCAACTATAAAAATATTAAATGTATTTTTTTAAATAAAGTAGGTACCATTATGGTTTATCATTATGTAGGTAGATATTTTATTTAAGTACCTACGTACAAAGTACGTACAAATCTTATTTTTTTTATTTTATAACTTCTACTAATCTTTTGATTTATGGGAAATGCTACTTACGAATATTTGCATACCAATACTTTGATTACTTAGATACTTATCACAAATCTTTTATTTCTTCAAATACATTTTTTTTGCTTTTATGGGAAATTTCGGTTTCGATTTATTAAATAAGGTAAAATTAAAAACGTACTTTTTTCGTCGCGAGTTTCACATAACTACTAGACTAATTTGATATGAAATGTGGTTTGAAATCTTCTTAGCACTAGATAAACCCTAAAATTCTTAAATTTGTTTAAAAATCATATGTAACCATCGACCAAATGCCAGTAACCATTGAAAAATCGTAAAATATGTGCTTTTACACTCTCGCAAACAACAGAGTGGCGTGACAATGTCAGGCTTCACGCTGTCAATGCTTTTTATTGCTCATCAAATAATGTACGGTATTTACGCAGTTTGGTGTTAGCGCTCCCCTGCCACCAACAACCTACCTGTACTCTGCTACCTGTTACATCTAAACAACGGAATCTCCATGGATTTTTTATACAGTGAAGAGACGCAGATAGAAGTGCATTGTGGGACGTGTCTGTGAACGGAGAAAAATGTTATTCTAAAATACGATCATTTTATTCGTAAAAACGGGACTGAAGTTCTTACGAACAAATTAACAGTGTTTCAATGTTTATTGGCGTGAAAATGTAAGAATAATTTGTTGGTATACGTACGAAATTACGTATACCGACAAATAGTTTTTACGAATAAAATGATCGTATTTTAGAATAACATTTTTCTCCGTGTGTGCTCGAAATAAACTCAAATTTTCGTTGTCTTTGATAAAATTGATTAAACATTTTCAATTTTCGAAATTCTTTCTTGAGCAGATTAGCGATTTTATCGATCTGTCTAGGTTTCAGGAGTCGAAAAATCATTGGCTTCACACAGGCAGCCCCGGTGAAAAAATTATCCTCAGGGCCTATGTCACCTTTGGACATGCTGTGTTCGGGTTCTTTTTATGGAAAGGAAGTAGAGGAAGTTCTCGGAAGGAAAAATACATGAGGGGTGGGTAGGAATCTGGCCGTCAATGTGTCCAGTAGTCACACTGCGGTGCAAGGCGATGGGTCGAGAGTCCGGCTGGAGAATTCAAAAGTCTCCATCAACCAGTCTCTCGCTATCCGGCACGCAATAAGTTGGCCAACGTATCCGCCTCCAAGACCTAGACAAATATCACCCCATTAACCCCAGCACCCCTGCTAAGTTACCAAACGTAGCGAACCACTTGGGATGACCTATGACCATACCCGTCTCCCAAATTGAAAATCTGTGATGATTACGTAAATTTGCCACAACATTTTTTTTTTCTAATCGTTGTAAATTAAAATTCTTGGTATATTATCTGTCCGGTGGCTTTATACAACTCCAATCGTACCGTGACCAACGTTCTCTCGTAATTCACCGAGCCGTTCATTTATGCAGATGAATTTATACTAAAAATAAAAGTGACCACATGCTGATATATATGTATGTGCATATAGCGTGCACATAAAATAGAACAAACATATTATTTTATAATAACAATGATATTTCTATTTGTTAACATTGGTTATTAATCACGCGTCGTTGCGTGTTGTGTGAAGGAGAGTCTTCAGGGTTTTTTTTACCTCTCGATAAATGAACTCTGCGTTTCTTGTGAATTTATTATCATAACAAGGCCGAAACGGGTTTTACTGTACATTAACTCTACATTTTCTGCTTGCCGTGCATACTCCCGAAATACTTTTCGAACATACTGTGACGTTAACGACGATAATTCAAGAACTGTAATGTTTAAATTTGGCGTAATGTGAGATATATTTAAATAAAATGCAAATTGTCTGAATAAAAGCCAGCTCTTCTGAATCGATTCACATGGTTCTTTTTTCTGCAATAAGCTGCATTTTTATTTCACTATCTTGGTTACAAGGACAATTTCGAACCTATATATATTTTAATTCATTATGTTGTTTATTTTTACCTTTTTACCTGATTACGAATCTTAAATTTTAATAAACATATTTTACGATAAGGCCGTTGATCTTATATTTTATTATTGTAGAAAATGGCTACAAATTACTTATATCTATATATCGTCATGTACCTACAAGAAGTTTAAAAAAAAATCAATTGTTTTATTCTGAGATTGATGAAATTTTGAAAACCACGTAGGAAAAACAACGTAGTAATTTTTTGTTTTTATCAGTTCAAATCTATAATCGTTTTTAAGTTTAAAAAAATCAGTTAAGGTACTTTTTAATGTTTACGTTATGCTGGGCATACTTTCGGACCTACTAATTTTTTTTTTAAATTTACGGAGTTATGCGTTCTCAGGCGAAACAGCTTTTAAAAAATACTTTTTGTTAAATAGTCCTGCAGAGTGCCTACCTACTTGCGAAATTTGATCCCTTTGCTCTTTAAAATTTGATTTTTATTTTAAAATTGTGTTTGTCTAACCACGGGAGGCTATTTACGCATGTAAATATGAATATTTATATATGCAACAGGTGTCAAGATATGTCAACCGTGCATAAACATCATGTAAGCCGAATTAAATTAATTTTATAAGCTGACTTAATTATCTAAATAAAAATTTATGTATATATCGTCGTTGCATATTTAATATCATCAATGTGACGATTTTGACGAAAATGATTTAAATACATATACAGTTATTTTTCTTCTTTTTTTCTCCATCTTCTACAATATGAGCTAAATAAAAATAACAAATATTTAAGGCGATAGAAAATAAGTCATGCGAGGACAATCAAAATAGTAGGTAGGTACATAATAAAACAACTCAATTTCCTTGGTATGTACATAATATTAACATCGTTTGAAATTTGAATAAATATAAATAAAATATTTTGACATTATTATGGTATTTCAATTATGATGAAAACTTATATAGAATATGAACCATGTGAGAAAAACTGTGCATAGAATAAGAAACATGTGAGAAAAACGCGTTAAAATTCAATTTTCTGGCATAAAATAATTAATCTTTGCCATAAATATATTCTTATAATGAACGAAATATATTTTTCCTACTTAGTCCATAAATAGAATTGTTATTTTCGGTTTCATTATTTTTTTAAACACTTTTTATCGATTTTCTCAGAATGTACTCAATCTCACATGGTTCATATTCTATATGCAACGACGATTTACCAGATCGCGAAAGCTTGCTTAATCTCATTTATATAACCTGCTAGATAAGAAACGTGCATCATTTAAAAAAATTATTATGGTTGTTAAAACTTAATATTATTATTATGACTATTACTTATTAAATTTGAAAAGATTAACCAAAAAAATCATTTTTTCATTATCTGAATTTTAATTCTTGTTAAAGAGATACCGATAAAGCATTACGCAATAACGCATAATGCATAATAACATCATTATTATTTTTTGACTTGCAGTCACTTTCAAATTTGATTCTTTCGGTTTCTATTGATAAAATCTACTGTTGTCTGAGGACTTTATTATTTAAATCTCGCAGTATGAATTAAGGCATTGTATTTTATTTTACGAAAGGTCAATGTTTAAAAAAGCAGTTCATCATTGTAGCTTTGTAACTGTGCCTTTTAAGGAATGCTGCTTCACCTTGACTTGCTATTTATCGTTCGAAAGGTAATTTACAAGGATCGAACACATTATAAGTTTTATGGCACCATATTACGAGATATTAAGGGAGTATTAATATAAACTTTATCTGAAAGAACTGAAAATATGTTTGGGTGTCTTGGCAAAAATTGTGAGCGCTGGCGTTATGGGATTTTATAATTTTTTCCTTTTTGGAATTTTTAGATCAACATTACGTTTTCAGCATGCAACTTCATTCTAACCTAAAAATGTACAATATTTTCGATTTTTTAATTAGAAAAAATTGTGTTTAAGAGCCACTGATTTCGGATACAAACTTACCTCCTTCAGGGCAGTCTAACAACTAAATATTATAAACCACCTACACCCGGCTATTTGTGTTTTCTGTTCCATTTATTTGTCACTTAGATCATTTATTTTAAGATAAATGCTGTTGTATCTATAAAGTCCGATCTCCAACTTCAACAAAACGCCTTCAACATGTCGAGAACATTTTTTGTTTTTTTTTTTCAATTGTCTCCTGCGTTTGTTTGAACATTGGAGCGCGGTACTTAAACACAGATTTCAACAAACACCATAAACAACATAAAATTTCATAATTATGGATCTACCAAACAGGAGATATAATTTTTTGAAAAAATAAAAATCTTTCTTTTCGCTCTCCTGGACAATAAAAATTTTGTTCTTTACAGTATTTTAAATGAGTGATATATATTTTGCTATTAATTTTATGTTTTGTTGGTACCTACTTACCTATCCAAGAGTATATTATTAGTGAAGAATAACTAATTGAGAAAAACCAAACTCTGTGTAAACGTTTGATTAATTGCTTTATTATCTTATAATTTGATAAAAGCAAACATCATAATGTGATAGTCCTTATCACAAGTCAATTTGAATAGATAGCGATTATTGTGCACGAAGAGGCCCTTATCGGACAGATAACGAGAATTTCGAATGTTTTCCCATAATAATTATTGTTGATAAGCGACGGTTGAGATCGCATTGACTTCCCTACTGCAGCTAGTTACCGACACGACATCGACATCCCGAACTCAACCGAATCTTATACATATAATATTACGATCTTACCCCAAATTTTCTCTTCCTTTCGATCCATATACCTCGCAAACCAATATCGAGGCAATATCTTACGTTTTATTGTGAAAACTCCAACACGGAATCACAATTGTGTACTCCAATTCGCCGAATTCAGAATTTGGGAAATGAATATAAGGATTTCTTCAAACTTCGCAAAATCACTTTGTGGCATCATTTTGAATTAAATTAAAACAAATAACTTTGTTTAAACCACTAATATAATCACAATTACCTAATTAATTGTGATTATATTAGTGGTTTAAACAAAGTTATTTGTTTTAATTTAATTGAATATAAGGACATTGCGGATATGTTTGACACATCATTTATTAAGTATAACTACCTCATAGTAAGATGTTTATCGGAAAACAGATCAATAATATTTAATTGAATATACCATATAGTTCTCCTTGACTCAATCTACGAATTGTACTTATCCCATTCTGTTGTTTCTCTACCTTGCATGTTAGTGTATCCTGCTTTTACCTAACTCATATTTGATTTTGTTTTTGATTATGTTGTTGAATTTTGACATTGATTTTGTTTTGGATTTTGTTTAGGATTTAGTTTTATAATTTTATTTTTTGCTTTTTCATGAATTATTTCTAATGCTTATTTAGATGTACTTTGCTTTTTAATTTTATTTTTTGCTTTTGTGTGAAAAAGAGCCAACTAATTTTGTGTGAATTGAATGTAATGTTGATTTAGATTACTTAGATAATAAAAAAAATAACATGTAAAAGCCCAGCAGGGCGTGAAATACAAATAAATAAATATTGAATACATAAATGTATTGCGGAGGAATACCTAAAATATTAACTTCGTACTTAGTATTTTTTTTAAATACGAGACCATATCAACAGCTCTCAGCACCGGAAAGGAATGGTTAAGATCGCATTGACCTCCAGACTGCAGCAAGTTGCCAACTGCACGAAACCAACCGGATCTTATACCGAATTTCGGTTAACCTTTCAAATAATATATTTTTGTATGTTTATTTTTACAACATCGAAATGCTCTTACGTTTTTTGCATGCTCGAAAGAGGAAAGCAAGGTGCCACCATAGATGCAGTATAATATTAGATGAGACACTTTGCGAAAAAAATGGCTCTACTTTGTTGGAGGTTAGAACATCCATCTATCCATCCTCTTGTCGACCTATAACCATCGTAGGCGTTTGAAGTATAAATATATCGAAATGCCTTTGGGCTGTCAAAACAATGCCAAAGGATTTGGTAACGCCGGCATAGTAGCTTTCTCCAGAAAAAAGTGTTTTTATAAAAATAAAATAAATCTTCTAATTTCGCAATTATAAGTTTTTTTCCTAAAGTTTAAGGTTCGTAAAACACAACAACTGTCACATTGCGTTACCACGTCTAGTGCGTTCTGCTAATGTCCTCATTGGACGACGAATCCGAAGTCCGCGAGTATCTATCGTTCAGCTGTCGAAAGCCACCACCACCCTCCCCAGAACCAACTGGAACACCGCCTGTATGGGTTGACTACTCTAATTTATAATGCCTCTATGAGTACTACGAATAAAACGTTCACTTTCTTTGAATGACACAACGTTGAAAGCTTGTTTTTAGTGTTTATAATATTAATTGGATATATTTATATCCTTGGCGTCAGTCACGATTTTCGCAATGAAAGTGCATCTCTCCATCGTGAATTTGAGTAACATTTTTTTAAAAGAAAGCTGGCTAATAAAACTGTTTAATTTGATAAGTCAATATTTAAGCATCGTGTAACATCAATCTTAATCGAGGCGTTTCTATATTCTATCTATACTTCTCTTGTAGTGGTTAGATTGAGATTAATCTGTTGATGTGATTGGAAACATAATATTTAAGAGGTCAATTACTGTCGATGGTCCAAGTGAGTACAGGTTTGAGAATACCTTCTCAATTCTGAAGCGATTGGGCCTAACAATTCCACTGGCTCCTATCGACATACGAATAATAGTCCTAACCGTAGACGTTCTATATTATTATACGTGCTTTAAGTTCTAACGGTCTTCCTTTACCTTTCGCAGTTGATATTGAGCACTGGGCACTCGTAATTTGTAATATTTCGATTCAATTTGATCGAATTCGATTCAATAGCTTACTGACTATTGCATATAACTTGGTAAAACTGAAAAAGAAAATGGTGGTATTTTGCAGAAAATAAGTTATCATTTTGATAAGGAGCATTGTCTAAATATAAGCCAGAAAAAACGTTTGTGACGATATTTAATGTTTGCTGCCTAATGTGGCATTCCTCTGCCAGCACCGTTGATCACAATACTTGTATGTCTTTTATTTTATATCTTTCTAAAGTTTCTGTTTAGTTTATAAGTCATTGTACGATCAAATGCCACATCTATTTGTTATTTTTTAAGATTATTTCCAGTATTTTCTTTTGCTTCATGTATTCAACGATGACATGCAATTATTGTTTATGGTATATTTATACCGTTGATATTAATAAATAATTAATAAATAGTTGATTATTTATTTATGAAACTAAAGTAAGTGCCATGAATAGCATTAAGAAAGAGACAATTAGATGTTTTGGACAAAGAACGGATGGGCGAAGAAAGAAGTGTTATTGTATGAGGAACCAGGATAACATCACACTCAAGAGAATCAAACTCTAGAATCTGGTTTTCAATAGTAGGATTAGTGAAATAGTGGATAATGTATTAGATGATAAATGAATAGAATGTGTGCCAGGTCACAGTAATGCGGCATGTCATCCTCTCTGCTTCTCCCAAGTAGGGATTTGGCGTGATGTCTTAGTTTGTTTTTAAACCGAGGTAAACCGCTTAAAATTACTGTCATTTAGTAGTCTCACAATAACAATACGTAAATTCCTCCCGCAAGAGAGTGGTAATCAAATTAAAAATATAATATACACTACTGATATTGACCCGATTTTAAGAACTATGGCAAATTTGCAACCACTGAAGGCTAACACAGGTATGCCAATATCGCAAAATCTTGCAGGTGAGAAAATTAGTAAGATCGTAATGTCATGCACACTACTCCCGAGCGTTGGGTGCCAGATGCCATTGAAAAAATGCATACACCTTTGAAGATTGGTTCTCGATTGTTTAAATAGCTGAGACATGCAGGCATGTGCTTAGCTTATGGATAATGTGGCTCTAACAAACAGGCTGGTATTATTTGCGTTCAGAGCCTAAGGCATCTAAGCCCGAGGTCTTCAATGTCAATGAGCTCTCTAAAATTTTGGGCTTGTACTGTAACATAAGTTTTAGACACTGGTGAGAATGCTGTAGCATTTTGGCTGAGTCTGGAGTTTTGATTGATGGTAGATAATAATTAGATGATTTAAGAAAGATATTATTAAAGATAGTTTTATTCTCTTTCTTCTCTTGAGAAATTAAGAGAAAGAACTGAAGATTAATGATTACGGATCGGTGAAGATCACTCGTGGCAGATGCGAAGATTATTATGAAAGACATGAAAGTATTGATCGACCACAGTTCATGTCATTTCAAAGCTCCATAGTTTCTGATTGTTGAAATCGAAATGGTTGAAATCAGGTTGCGAACTCAGCCGTCATGATATGTAATCTCATTTCATTTCTTCTTTTCTTTTAGCATTTTAAATTTAATCTGTCTAATAGTTTATGTAATATGGCAGTTTGAAATTGCACTAACCTCCCAGTCCTGCTGGAATAAAAACTTAAATAAAAAATAAGCAAATATACAGCTACGAATTTTGCAAAAGTCACATTCTGATGACGCATTGTAATATTTTCTATTAGAGGGTTTTTAGATACAAAAAAAATATTTCTGTTTTAGTGCTTCTAGCTCTTCAGGAATCAAATTTATTTAAAAAAAAAATTATTACTTTTAATTTGATAGTCAAGTGAAACTCGATGAAGCGAGTGAAGTATGGATTAAAAAAGAGTGGATTGTTTATAGGTATTTTAAACCTACCCGTTTTTTATTAATGACTGGAGAGTGAGAAATGATGAAGCAGTGATAAGCAACCTGTGGCCCGCAAGCTCATTTCATGTGGCCCGCGAGCCTTTCGTTGGTACTTACCACTTAGCTAAATAGAATATCAAAAAATGCGGTTAGGATAAAATATCTAACGGTTTCTGTGGTTTTGCAAAGGGGTTTAGCGGAAAACTTCAGTCTTTCTTCATAGTTTTGAATCAGCCGCTCAAAATAATAAGATTTGTTTTACATATCCCTATAAAGACAAAATTTCGTTGTTCGACCTAAAGTGTAGGAAAAAAATCATCATCGCAGCGCAGCGCAGCGCTTTTCTTGTTGAGATCTATGTTTGACGTATTTTAAAGGTTTCCGTTTCATAAAGTACCAAAAGTTTTCTTGACTCTATTTTGTTTAACTTTCTGAATTAAAAAAAAAATTAAGAGTTGCCCAAAATTGCTAGTAGGTTTTTTAATATTTCAAAATGATGAAAATCGATAGTAGGTTAGGATAGTGGTTTGGACTTGGAGAAATTAAAATTTTCACCTTCATCGATTTGTTTTTCGCGTTATGCGTTCCGCGTTTGTGCTTTTGAAAAAGTACAGTATTTTGAAAATACAAGTAGGTTTGCGACACCACCGACTGCAAATTTAACAATGTTGAGCTATCCTGCCCCTTGCGGCCCGTGAACAAAATGAAAATAGAAAATTGGCCCTCCTGCTAAAAATGTTGATCATCACTGCGTTATCGATGTATCGATGTCGAAGTGTTTTCACACAGTCTGAGGATGTGAAGCTGGGAGCGTATTAGGAATGTGGGCGGATATTTTGATGATATTTAGTATTTTTAACCACCCACAACAATGAA
This sequence comes from Limnephilus auricula, assembly GCA_951813805.1. Classification (NCBI taxonomy): domain Eukaryota; kingdom Metazoa; phylum Arthropoda; class Insecta; order Trichoptera; family Limnephilidae; genus Limnephilus; species Limnephilus auricula. The sequence goes on from OX638390.1 coordinate 30,318,714, forward strand.
TATATGTTTAAGTTGAATCTCTAGAATAATGTTGTGTTTTTGTGGGTTTATTGGTTTTGAGAACTAGTTTTTGTTGCCTCGATAAATGGATTTTTGTAAATGCGGCCTACGTAACATAGTATGTCAAAGCATTCGGCTTTGACGTACGATCATTGATATATATATATTTGATAAAGAAATAATGGAATGTATTACATTTTTGTTCTTTTTTGCGAATCAGAACTATACACACTTTTAATGGGGCAAATTTGTTGTTAAAATAATATTTTTCTATGAGTCATTAAACAGAACTCAGTATTTATTTATTTCCTTGTAAAACAATAGACGCATTCCTATAAATAAATTTAACGATTACATAATACATAACATTAAATAGTAAATTCATAATCCTTGAGTTCTTCTTTATAACTATTTATATTTTGCTAAATAAGTTTTGCACCTCACCGTTATTGAAGGGAAACCAGAGTATGAACAGATAAAAGTGTATAATTATTATGTCTGTTATCACCGAAGTAAGATCAATATTTCCCCTACTTCTAGGCCACGTCCCTACTGATAAAGTTTATGTATTCGGTCGCAGGAGACGGCAAAGTTTAAGCAAGAGACCCGGCTTATTATGTACATCTTATGACGTCATTTATTGACTCCAGTTTTCACGTTGACCTCATCACGAACGAAACATTAAATATGCTGCGATATCTAAATTTTTTAAAGGCATAAAATAATTGCACAGCTTACAGACGGCGCCATTACAATATTTACATAGATTAACTATACGTCTCTCATATGTTACTTTTTTGTGGCTCCCCCCGATTTCCTCTGCTGTCTCCCACCGGCAACTTTTACCTGTCAATCTGCCGTCAAGCTTCTTACACTTGTAATTCTAATTACAATTTATTTACAATTGACACCTAGAGCCGCATTCAGACGAAGCAAAAAAAAACACCCGGGAGTCTTTTTGTGGCCAGTGACAGCTAGCTTCGACCGTGAGCCAAATGTCGCCTGCAGCAGCAAGTATTTTGGAGCCTTTTGTCTAATTTTTCTTGAACCGTATTATAGCTGTCACAACGTTTTTTGCATCTTATATTCATTCTGATCTTTTGGGGTTTTCAACATGGCAGTAGGCGCTTGTTGGTGCCGCCACCAATACGTTGGGTTTTTTCAGTGGTCGCCACTGTTCTTAATAATTTGTCATCGGCTGTAAAAAGTCACCGTGATCTTTTTGACTTCCAGCGTGAACACGGCTGAAGATTGAAGTTGCATGCATAAAAATTTAAGGAGATTAAAAACAATAGACTTTACATAATAATATGGAAAAAAAGAGAAAGTATTATTTTGCGTAAGCATCTTGAAAGGGAACTCGAAAAAGCCTCGTGATTTGTGAGTGCCTTTTTACTCTCTCAGGAGACGTTTCCATTAATTATTAATCAATTAAACTAATCCGTATATTAGTCGGCTTAACAGTATGAGTCAGTCGTATGATACGTGTTTTTTTTAATTTAATATCCTTCGCTCGTTCTTTTAAACAGTTGTTGTTGGCGCACCCGTGTGATGTCACCTGGTCTTGTTTCACTAGTTGATCTACATACTCCTCAGACTTCTGCAACCCGTTCTTATCTCTATAGGTCCAAGCCTCACCTGTCCAGGACCATATACGTGACTCACCTTCCACCTCTATTCCAGATTGTTTGCAAATCAATCACAAACTTATGATCTCACGCCACAGCATGTGCGCCAAGTAAATTGCAATACGTAGGTACGGAGAGTTAGGCCGCGGGCTGTTTCGGTGTAGAAGTAGAAACCAAGCAGCGAGACGATTTCTTCGATTTATTAAAAAAGAAAACAACTTATCTTTTCGACATGAGTTTTACTTTGTTTAAAAAAATCTATGTGTGTGCTAGTGAATTCGGTAGCATTCCTGCTCACAAGAGAAAGAGAATCGTGAAACTTTAATGACACCTTCACCTACTTAATTTCCTGGGTAGGGTAAGCCTACATTCTTGCTGGAAGCCGCACAAGTTTTTGTTCGAGCACAGATATTTATATCCCGGGTATTATTACGAGTCTGACATTTATATCAGTCGGCTAACGTCGATAAAACACGTCTTGTTTTGCAAATATCCGAAACATATTGACATAACATCTTACAGATAATACACTTAACATAAAGAAACATAATATTACTGTTTGGATAAAAACAAAAGGTATGTACAGATTTTTAAACTTAAAGACACCCAATTAATCAAACATAATCCAATAATACATTGTTGAATATAATCATTATCTGTATTTAATTTTTCTTTCTCATAATATTTTATAATAATTCTTTAACATAGTATCAATTCAGAAGAATCTTTCAATTTCAAGAAATGATATTTAGATTTTCGGGTGCCAATGTTACGCTAGAAAATCGCTTTTCTTAAAATTAAAACTTGCTCAAAAGATCAAATTATACACAGGACTCATGAAATTTTAAAAAATCTGACTCTGGCCCTTTTTGACTCATTAAAGGGGTAATTTCAAGACGATTATCGTTTTTTATTTTTTATTTATTAATCTGCTAGTTACATGTTTTGAAGCCTTTGAATTTTGATACTTTAGCTGGAGAACGTTAGAAATGTTCTGACTGACGAGGAAGTCTTTATTCATATTCATCATGAAAGGGGTCGCCGTGAAAGTGAAAACTATTTTCATCTCATGAAGCGAAACCGAACTGTAGCACACCGCATCCCCAACTTGATTGAAAATTGCATTAAATAGTGTAGGAAAACTTGGAATCCGAAGATGAGACATCTTGGCAGATGAACTTGACAGGGATGGATCACATTTCACATCTCTTGTTAATGTTTATTTTAGATTTATTCCATTAGGGAGGTCCTAAACGTTATTGAAATATTTCCTATAGGACCTAAAAGAAACGATTTCCTTAATTGCCTTTGTCAATTGTGTGGATGCTGCGTGTAAGGAAAGGAAGGAGGGATCCTTGATCTTGTTGTAAGAGAAAAAAAATGCTGTGTCAAATGTTGGGCACTCTAATGTGTCTCAGTTCCGAAGGGCGCTTGTTCTTCGGACAACTTTCCATTGAAAAATCGATGGAACAAGCGCCAAACTTCGTGCCGCACAGAACACTGCCATACTTTCAAAGCGGTTATCGCCGACCTCGTCTTCAAAAGAATAACAATATTATATTGATGTTTATTTATGAGTATATGAGCAATTAATTTAATGTTGTATTTCTGTCCATGTCTGAGAAATGCGAGTAAGTTATTATTTTTGTAAGAATTAAATTATTGCTGTGTGAAACTATAGTAAGTGCGTCTACTGTGATATATTTTAGGCTAATTTATGTGTATGTGCAAATCACAACACGCTTGCCTGCGTTTTTTGGTCAGAAATCTTATTCCGTCACTGACATGACTTTTCCGCATTGCACTACCATGATAACATAAACGTAGATCTGTTGGCAATATCTACGCAGCTAGCTATTACTCTGCAGTTGCGTGAAATGTAAAATGTACTATCTGAAATCATTTTACTTTTCCGAGTCTGTGTGCTATATGCATAATGTTTATTCTGAGTGAATGAAGCAAGCCCATGGCTCTGAATGTACTACTTTGGTGGATACGTTTTTAACTATCATGGAAACTACGACACCTCGAATCTCTGTTGTGTGTTTTAATGTTGACTATTGAAGTTTAATGAACTAGTATACGAGCTGTTGTAATGGGAGATTACTTATTAGTTGTGTGTACAATGGATTTTAGTTTGTAGGGTGCTTCCATTTCTGTTCTGATATGATTGCACTAGTGATGGAATTGAGTTTTTGGGTAAAATCAAAACTGAGTCAAACATAGCTGCAGGCCAAGATGATCATGTTCTGGGGTTTCGGGCTTCTTCAGCGGTTGACATCGGGGCGCAAGTTCGGGAACGCATATTTGCGTGCTACTATTTGAGTGCCTGGTTAAATACACAGATGGCATTCAGGTATGGGTTTTATATATTAATCGTGGAACTGTGAAATAAACAATATAGGCACTACAGTTCGAGAACTTTAAAATCTCTCTATTTCAATAAATTTAATAATTCGAAATGTATCGATTTTCAAAATGACGGATCATTTCGACACGGGTACCTCAATTATATCGTTTTTTTTCAATTCCATGACAGACTCTTTGCTACATCAAGACTGTTTAATTACTTGAATGCACGAGGGTGATTTCACACGACCAAAGTGAAAACACATTTATGTATGATTCATTGTTATCATTCAAAATTAAGAAGCAATCTCAATTTGGCACCATTTTATATTTTCACCATTGTGGATTGAATGTACGTAGGTATATAAATAATAATTCGTCTATTTTCACCGTACAATGGATGTTTACAAATCGGTGTTCAGTGATCAGCGATCACCATACAAGCACTATTTATTAAGTATTATTTCTTTAACAGAAAAGAAACTCTCTACGGATCACATTCACTTCTCCGTCAGCCATTATTTCTCTGAATAACACCTGGGGCTCCGTTTCATTAAGAGCTCTATGGATCGTGGTGTATAATCAGAATGCTTTTCACAAATTGTGTGATAATTGTACGCTCCACAATCGGTTCACCTCGTGATCTTACCTGCCTTCCTTTTCCTCTCTTCCTCCATTAGATCAGCTCTATCTCGTGTTCGAGGTTCGAGGGTACAAGGCGTGGGAGAACGGTGGTTCTGTGTTGCCTTCATAATTCCCTTTGTTTAGTTCACACTTCCCACTTCTGCGGAGCGTTTTATGTTTTATGACTGATCAATAATTGTAAATGTGATAACAATGGGTCATCGCTTTCCGCACGCCCTGCTTCATTGTCCCGATTGTCCGGGCGAGAGAACGTGCCGGAGCTCGGTTCCTATTAATTAGGAAACTTTATGACTAACTTAACATATCGCTTTATTACATTCAAATGGGGGAGCATGGCATTTGTATATTCCGGCTTTGTGCTAGTTTCATTACCTGCCATTTCGATCGAGATTCTTGCCTTCAAATTTAAAGGTTTCGGATCTTATTTTAAAACTCCAAAATTTTGCTTTGAAATTTTTTAATTTGATTTTTTTAAATCATTTCATCATCCACGTTTAGTGAAAGCGCCTAATCTAAAATAAACTTTATTTTATTGCCTTCAATTCTTATAATTTTATTGTTCAATTAACACGAGTTTCAAATCAAATCGTTACATTGTTCTGCTATTCTAGGCTTATCGCAGACATTGGTTCCCAAAGTTTTATAGAAGTCTGGTTTTTATCTTAACTGTTGAATTTAGTTCACAAAACGTATTATATTAGGTAAATATTTACTTTGAGGAAAGAATACTTGAACCCAAATTAAATAACGACAATAATTAAGAATTCATTACGGAAAAATGTACGAAGTTATTTTTAATTTTATTGAATAATATCTAACAATTTATTAGTTTGTATTATTTTTAGTTAAACTTTAATATTTTGCCAAGACGAATTGAAGTAATAATTATTTTAAGAGACACAGTTTTTGTGAGTTTGCATGTAATTTGACTTGCTAATATCATTGGCTCGCTGCGAAAGTAACTGATTTTTGTGTAGATTTTTTGACCCACTTTTTGGGGTTTTTCTTACATTGGTGACAAATGCATCTTAAATTATGCTTTGGAATAAAAAAAAATATTTTTTACTTTAAATATACACACCTCTCAACTTTCGTAGTAGTTTTCTTAAATAGTCAGTATCGCCGAATACAGTTAACATATTTGGTGACTTTTCTCTGAAAGAAAACATCGTATAACTTATTTGGTACCTATTATTTGTAGGTAAACATTATTAGTTTTCTGTTTGAATAAATTTTATGATGATTTCCTTTCTTTGCCTTATCTTTGTTAGCTTGCGACAAATCAAAATTCATTGTTCGACCAAAAACACAAAGAAATATGTTATGATTTTGAAACATTCTTAAAGAGTTAAATCGAAAAAGTTAGAGTTATTTATATTCTTTTTAGATCATTTAACACTAGGTTACTTGTTTCATCTGATGATAAATGTAATATCTCTTATGTTCTCTCCAGAGAAATTCATAATTTAGTAAGTAAGTAGTAATTTAGTAAGTTTTAATCTGCGGAGCTCCTGAACCCTAGTGACTCCGTACGTTTACCTTTTACCTTTTCGGCATAACATCGTACATTTACCTTTTCGTTATAACATCGTACATTTACCTTTTCGGCATATCATCGTACATTTCCTTTTTCGGCATAACATCGTACATTTACCTTTTCGGCATAACATCGTACTTAACTTTTCGGCATTACATCGTACATTTACCTTTTCGGCATAAAATCGTACACTTACCTTTTCGTTATAACTATAGTAATGTAGGAACTAAATCATAGACTAATATAATGCATTATAATAACCAATCTATTTTTAATTTATGTAAGTAATCCATTGATCATTATTAATAATAAATAATAAGTAATCCTTTTTTATGTTTTAATTTATGAACATAGAATTTATGATATTTCGATTGTTATGTTTACTTAGACTTATCTGTAAAGTAACAATTTCATATTGTTTTGTTGACATCTATCTATGGCTGTTTAGGTAATACCTAACTAAGCCCTAGATTTGAACACTATTTCACTAAATAAGTAAGAAAAAAAGCGCCTTATTGGTAAAACATATATATACTTCAAAACTCTATAGGTAGTTCATGATGGATATACTTTTGCGAGACAAAACAGCTTCGGTCATCGAAAAAATTAACACAGAAAAAACACTCCAGTTTTGATAATGCCAGAGCTCGGGGTTCCGGATTTTTTGCTGCTTCGAACTTCACACAAACATTTTCGTTGTTTGTTTTTGGGGTGTTATGCCGTGTTGCGCTACCTCCTTCTTTAGCCGACGTTTCTGACAGCGTTGCAGTGTCCATCATCAGGGCAGATCTGGCAGATCCGACGATGTGAAAAAAACGTATCTTCACACAAATAGATTTTCTGCTTTGTAGTTGATACAACAGTGAGTGACACAATTCTCCTCCCGGACCTTATTACGTATAGGATATTGCATTATACAATGTATGGTCACCTTTAATAATATGCCGCTGCGCCTTCCGGGTGAGCGATCCTATCTAGAAATGCCCATAAAAAGTTACATAGGGCAATTTCGCATTCACATTTAAATCAGTTAACCAATGATCAGACATTGCTGGAGAAACCCCACGCTAAAATAGCACTAAAAGGTTAATACAGGCGCCTGTACGAACTCCCTATTTATGTAATGGTCCACTAGGTCAAAAACTAGGACTTGATTATTGTAAATTGGCATCACATTAAATACACCTAATTGTCTATGGTTATTTCTTTTCAATTTATTTTTACGATATAAATGTCTTATGTTTACGATATAAATGTCTTATACGTTTTTAGATTCTCACGGCCAAAAGCATTTTCGTTGTTTGTTTTTGGGGTGTTATGCCGTGTTGTGCTACCTCCTTCTTTAGCCGACGTTTCGGACAGCGTTGCAGTGTCCATCATCAGGGCAGATCCGGCAGATCCGTCGATCTGCCCTGATGATGGACACTGCAACGCTGTCCGAAACGTCGGCTAAAGAAGGAGGTAGCACAACACGGCATAACATCCCAAAAACAAACAACGTAAATGTCTTATGTTTACGATATAAATGTCTTATGTTTACGATATAAATCTCCTCACTGAGGATCGTGACCCCATTCCATTAAATCGATGAATAGTATTTTTTTTTACATTAGCTCCAAATAGGAAGGCTCTTTGATGAAAAAAAAATCCTCAAGGCCTATGTCATCTTTGGAGATGCTGTGTGGAGGGTCTTTTTAAGGATAGAAAGGTGAGGAATTTCTGAAAAGGGTAAAAGCATGAGGGGTGGGTAGGAATCTTGAAGTCAATGTGTCCAGGAGTGACGGGCGTATGAAGCAATCCCTCCCACTGCAGTGCAAGGCGATGTGTCGAGAGAGTCCGGCTAGTTAAGGTCTCCCTCAACCAGTCTCTCTCGATCCGACCCGCAATGCAGAAGGTCACCAAACGTAGCGAACCACTTGGGGTGACCTATGGCAGGGGTGTTGGTTTTATAATAAATGGTTCCCAGGGCAGCGGTAGCCATTACCCTCATACTAAATTGAAATTAGCATTAGCTATATTTGGTGACAGTGTCTGAATTACCAGTATATACAGGGTGTTAAGGTACGTACTTGAGTTACTTTAACCAATGATTCATGACATTATTTGGAGTAAAAAATGTAAATGAAATTTTGGTCTCCGGTGACTTTTTTTAAGACAATTTTTTTATTTTCAAATTTTTTTTTCTTAAAAATGAAACAATTTTTTTTTTTTACATGACCTTATTGGTCACTCAGCCGAGTTACCGCCCCACTACCTACTTCGCCTCCAACTACCTAACACCTACTAAATTTTATGTTTTTGTAGAACAAAAAAAAAACATCAAAAATGTCACCGGAGACCAAAATTTCATTTACATTTTTTACTTCAAATAATGTCAGGAATCACTGGTTAAAGTAACTCAAGTACGTACCTTAACACCCTGTATATACCTATAATATACCTTCACCCACCTTTTCTTCCATATTCTTCAAAATAACAACATTTCCCAATTGAGGATGCTACTCGTATCATATATTTGCACTTGCTCCAGGCGATTAAACGCTTGTGTTAAAAAAAAAAAACTGGCGTCATATAAATCTCGTTCCCAAACATACCAGACAGCTAACTATCGGTTCATTTATATCGCATAGGCTAATCTCTTGCATATCTGAACCAATAATGAGCTGCCTCTGGTGATGTAACTCCGACGGCTGCAGATTTGAACAGGTGTGAGTCTCTGAAAACGGGTTCAAGGAAGGAGGGTATCAAATACGCCAGAAAGTCTGCCGTCTATTTGAATTTGCCACACAGGTGGTGTGTACTTTGTAGGAATAATATATCGTATTGTGTGTGTACTATGTTCTGTGAGTTGTGTAAATACTATGATCATATGGTGTAAGCCGCGCAATAAGAGGTAACGATTATTCGAATTCGAAACTAGTTCTGATTGTGTCGATTTTAATTCGTCGGATTCATGGGGTGAGTTTCATGGGGCGGTTTATCCCAAATTAACATCAACACACCATCAAGAAATTTAACCAGGAGGATGCAAGACATTATCTTAAAGTCTACCACACAGATACAGGATATTTCTCCCTTTTACCGCGAACATTAAGGCATTATAATTCTATACACTGTTCTAATAATGAAATCGACATTTTTAACGACCCATTTAGTAATCACTTAAAAAATTAATTTTACCAATCGTATAGAGCTGATACTGTAATGAAGCCCTTTATTTAAGGACAGGCATTAATTAGTGTATACATTAAATCAACGTCCCATCAGCATTAGCAGGTGTCAATAATAAATTTTTGTAAAAGTTTTGTATTCTACCTTTAGAATGTAAGTTTCTTTCATCTATGATTGTAAATTTTTTGGGCAAATTGCCTGTTTTGCGTACCAAAATAAATAAATAAATTTAATTAATTCATTGTTCCTCAAATAAAAGCGTGCATTATTTCACACCGTGCCATCATTAAAATGTGATTAAAACCAACCACCAATTTTGAGATTCTTTAATTTTGACCATTCTTCCTAGAGCTTACCAGTTCATACCAAACTAAAGTACTGAGAAGATGCTCTCACATTATTAATGAAAGTGTACGTGAAATAATTTATAATCGTGTGCGGTGTGCGGTGTGCACAAGTGTGCTGGATAGTAATTATTCACCTGGCTGCCACTAATGACCGCTTATTGCCTCATTTAAACGATGTTTCACATTTTCATAATAATCTCTATGAATTCAGTTTCTCACTTATCTAGCTAGTACTGCCAGCAGGTGTTTCTTTGAGAGATGATGATACGTTAAGTACATTTGTATCTAATCTGAATAAGTGGTTTGATGTTTAATGAACATGAAGAACAAAATCTGCACTCACTTGAGACTGGCAATTTCCTACATGTCAATGTCAAGCAAAAACCCTGGTACAAACATTTCTTTGTTACGTCATTTTAGTGACCAAGAGGAACGGCTGTGCGGCCGTTTCATATTTACATACAATTCTTGGATTTGACGCCAAAATACCCAACCAATCTGATTGATCAAAAGGAATCTATAGGAAAAATCTAATGAGGATATGAGTTATTTTTTTATTATGTTTTAATTTATAAAATATATGCCATTCATTTTGGGGGCCACTTTGGAATTTTAATTTGAATTTTAAATTGTAATTGTAAAACTTAAATCTGACACAATATGAAATAAAAATAAAAAGGAAAGTGAGGAAGTAACTGGCTATTCAGATCTTTATTTTTATATTTTTTATAGTGTATACCTCACAAGAGTCCCAACTGCTCCCGTCTGGAGCCAGTGAGACTATGACATCCCCAATTGGGGTATGTTATGAGGCTGAAGGTATGTAGGGAAGGAAAGTGACGAGGAAGAGGAAGGTGGGGAAGTACCTGGCTATTCAGATCTAGTCACTAAACACGGCTAAAGCCATTTCAAGCAACGTTTCAATTCTGAATGGTAGTCTTACACCAGGGCGATACTAAGAGTATCTTCCACTAGTCTCTAGTCACCAAACATGGCTAAAGCCATTTCAAGTAATGTTTCAATATTGAATGGTGGTTTTACGCAAGGGCGATACTGAGTATATCTTCCAATCTGGAACGCGCCGTATATTAGTTATATTATTTGATTAAATTGTGAAATAACAAATCGATCAAATAAAAGTTTCTTGCGCACGCCGGAATTGTAACCAGCGAGTTCTGGATCGCTAGTTGAGACCCTTTCCCCTCGACCACGGAGCCTGTCATTCTCAACCTTCCTCGCCCTATCTCCTTCCCTTATAGTCCCCCTGGCTAGGGACGGTAAATGCTCCGATTTCAACTTATTTTCTTTCCTTTCGATGTCTATTCTCGATTCCTCTTGAACACAGTTAATTTTAAAACTTTCATACTTAATACGATAACTTCATTATATCTTACTAATATTATAAACGCGAAAGTTTTTAATGGATGTATGTATGTTTGTTCCTCTTTAAATCAAAATGTAATGAATGGATTTTAATGAAACTTTACAATAATATAGCTCATACATCAGAATAACATATAGGCTATAATTTATAAAGCTAGCTATTTATTTTCAATATATTGAAAATAATAATTATTGTTTAATAGAAAACGTCAAAATTTGAGAATGACATTTTGCAAAACAATGATTGTTAAACCAAAATTATATTTTGGAAAATATTTAAATTTTTAGTGAATTTATTTGAAGTACTCGCCTAATAATTTGAATCGAATCAAGAATTAGGCGCTCCGCCCACTGAGGCAACTGAAAACCAACTAAAACCGGCTGTTTTCTCTGTCTTGATTGGTCAAAAAGCTTGGTTAACCATAGACGAAGAACAATCAGCTGACAGCTGGCAACTATCAATGGCCGCCCAGGGCAACCAGCAGAGCAAGTCGCATGTCACCGCTTGCGTTACCATTGACAACGGGGTTTTGTGTGATTGTGAAGTGTGCGGGCCATCACATTGTCATACAAAGACAGTTGGCAGTTGAGAGTTTTCAGTTGCCTGAGTGGGCGGAGGCGCTTATACATATTTTAAATAAATAGGTTAGAATTTTGGTATAAACATAGATGGGACCTAGGAAAAAGAAAATTGATTACTCGAAGTACTAATCCTACGCTAACGAAGTCGCGGGCATAAGCTTGTAGTAAATAAAAACACAAAATCGTTTTATTGTATTGTTTTCGCTGCACACAACCACAATCAATGAACCTATTAATAGAGCTGTTATTAATCAACTTCATAACTCAACCCTTCAAGTCTATTTGTTTGGAGTTAGCAGGCACTATGAACTGTGAGATCAGCATTAGTAGGAATGTGGTCCATGAACTCAGAGTCAACATCCGCTACATTAAACATTAATTCCGATCTTTTGTTGGCTTTGACCAATTTAGCGCAGAGCAATTTGCCGCCACATATTTTCTAAAACTCATTTCGAGTAATATTAATGCACAATGTTATGTAAATCATTTTTCAATGCTAGGTTGGTTTAGGATAGTGCATTCACGTAAATCAATGATTCTTATGAACTTATTTACAATTCAATGTAATTTAAGGGTCATTTTACTTTTTGTTTATCACACCACTAGAAGGTAGGTTTATGTTTACAGATACTTGCTGTTGTTGTTTGCTAATACTCGTTGTTGTTTTTTGCTGATACTTTAATGTTACACAACCTTGTACAAATAGCAGTCGGGTGGGAATGCTATCCTTGTCTCACCGGTATTTCAATGGAGAATGCTCTGCGGACATTGCGTCATTGATCACCGGTGCATTGACGGTTGACGACACGGTTCACACTTGTCACATGAGAACATAGGTACCGAGAGAAATTATTTTCCTAAAGGCCTCCTGTATGGAGTTATTGAAAGAAAAAAGGGAGTTATTTATTACATTTAGCTTTGTCTTCGAACGAATTGTTGAGTGTTAGCATAACACGATTCTCTTGTCAAAATAAATATTTTTTAATCCACGTTTTTTCTTCCTCTGCTCTTTATTATCGTCAAATAATTTCAACATGTAGGTACTTTCTTATCTAAACCAATCTCCCACCTATTTGCTGGTATTTTTGTCTTTCCTTCTAAACTTTGTTTCCCTCCATTAATTCGTTTGCCTTTCTTCATTAATTACTTTGTTTTTCTTCATTATGCTTTCAAAGTTCAACACATTCAAATTTGAAGGAAAATCTTTTCAGACAGCATTTTACATTTCACTAATGTCCTAAAAATATGTCCGCATTGTTCTTATAATAAATTTTAAAAAACCGTTAAGCCTAATTAGAATACACTTTCAGAAAAGCAATATTGTGCGTACGCTTTTATAAAGGTAATTATTATTGTGTAAGAAAATATACTGGTGTAATGTCATAAGAACCTCCCGGAACATCATTGGAAGACGATATGTGACGTCATTTGAGATACATCATGCAGGCCCACGTGGGTCACTTCTTCACTTCAAACGTTAACTGTTTATGTTTCTATGAAAACGTACTTAAAAAATACTCGTAACTAATGTTGGTATTTTATATAATTTTTTTTATTGAAAGCATAGTTATAATAAATGAATCATCAAACAAGTCCTGCTAAGCCAATTGAATTGGCTTGTCAGCAGGTGCTTATAATTTAGTAACATATACATAATTTACATCTTATATCTACAGATAACATTTTTTCACACATTTTTCATACACAATATAAATATTTTTTGTTCCGATAGCCAATTTTTCACCATATATTTAACCTTCTTCATAGAATTACATTGTTTTATAGTATCAGGTAATAAATTAAATATCTTCGGTATGTTGTATTCAAACGTTCTATGTCCGTACTTATTATTAAATTTCGGAACTATTAACCCGTCGTTGCGCGTTGCTGTATTTATGTTCTAATTTCTCTTTATGCTGCGGGGTAAATATATGCTGAATTATTATTTTGTGCCATAGTATAGCCTTAACAGGTAAAATTTTGGCACTCTGAAACAACAAGGTGTATTATGTCTCTGTGTGAAAATATTAGGGACAACTAATAATTGAATATTGCAATAAAAGGTCACAATTTAATAAATTTGGTTAAACACTGGTTCCTAACACCATTATCACGATTAAGTGAGTTCGAGTACCGGAGTCCATTTTTTCACCCATCGCTCTTATCAAAACACACAATGGACGTTTTTTCGCTACAAATGGATTATGTCTGACCTTTGGGCCCATCTCCCGTCATCAATCTTGTTCTCGTGTCCACTCCAGAATAATAATGGCACAGTCATAATATATAATACAATGGCCACTCAAGGCCCCGCAACAATGGATATCAGAGGGGCAAAAATGTACATCCCAAAATGACAAATAAAATTAATGTCCCATATACCAACTTTGTTGTATTTAAACAGCTTACAGTGTAGAGCAGGGGTGGTGAACCTGCGACCATAAGGCTATTCTAGTGGGGTCTTTTGACTGATACCATTTTTTTTTTAAAATAAATCACAGATTACTGATGTGTAAAGCGAGAGAGAATGAGTGAGCTTGCTTGGAGCGACAGGGAAGTGACAAAAACTAGCTGGCTTGCCAGTGTAATAAAACACAAATAGCTAGTAACTGCAGGTAAGTACTGTATTGATCGTTATTGTCCGAACGCTTTAACTTAAATATCCATATGAATTTTGTTTCTTTTTTGAATCTTCGCGCCTCCGCCCACTCAGGCAACTGAAAACTCTCAACTGCCAACTGTCTTTGTATGACAATGTGATGGCCCGCGCACTACACAATCACACAAAACCCCGTTGTCAATGGTAACGCAAGCGGTGACTTGCGACTGTCACTGCTGATTTCCCTGGGCGGCCATTGATAGTTGCCAACTGTCAGCTGATTGTTCGTCATCTATGGTTAACCAAGCTTTTTGACCAATCAAGACAGAGAAAACAGCCGGTTTTAGTTGGTTTTCAGTTGCCTCAGTGGGCGGAGCGCCTTCGAATGGTCATTTCTATGGATCCATATACTATCTAGCAAGAGTCTCCACGTCTTCTTTACGTCAATTTCTATGGATTTATTCTATCTCAATTTCTATGGATTTATTCCATAGAAATTGACATAAAGTAATCCACACTGACAGGAACACTTTGCGAAGATATACCTTTTTTTGTTTAAAGTTAAGTTTGTGAATAGTTGCACAATTTATATAATTCTGTTTGTGTAACAACCCATCATGTCGAAGAAGACCAAGAGATCACTAAGGGAGGAAAACAGATTATTTAACGAGGACTGGGAATTGGAATACTATATTGTTTCCGTTAGAGAATAAAGTCAAAAACTTGGTATGTGTTCTAAACACAACGTAAAAATTCGAGATGCGAATTCCACTGCTGACGCAATATAAGAGCAGCAAGTTTTTAGTTGCAGAATTCTTGTGCACGATTTCTACCCCCCCCCCCCCCCCCAAATATTAATCAAAGTTGTTTGGTAATAAATAATAAATTTGCAACATTGTTTCCAAATCAATTTGTTTAACTTAACTTAACTATAGAAAACATAATTTTCAATAATATGTTTTAAAAGATTTATTCTTACATTCCACCACATTCTTAGAAATAAAACAAGTTCCAGTAATTTTCATTTTAGGAAAGGTTGCTTACCTTTTGCGATTGTAGTTATCATGATCTCATTATTGCGATTATTCATAATATTATTGATGTCTCAGTAACATTACAAATAAGTCGTAATTTAGGTTTTTTTTTCTAATCGAACGTGTGTTATGTTTAGAGACATGAAATTTTCGCGATTTTCAAGTAAGTAAAGCGGTGTACGTATTTTCCACGCGATTCTACTGTTATTTGTCTACGGTTATATATTTTTTGATTTGTCTATGGTTTTGACAATAAAATGGAACGCAGTTTAGGTACTTAACATCGAAAACGCTTTGAACTTTATTTCTTCTTCGATTTAAAAACAAACGTAAAAATACCAAAATGGAAAGAAAACATAACCTTTGTTGCCAAAACTACACAAAAATGTCGTAAAATTCATCTGCGAATACCGTCAAAAATAACCCCACTAAAGCACCGTTGGTTGCATTTAGGAAAACTTCCGACTAATGCATTTACTCATTATTTGCAACGGAGATATAAAATGAAAATGAAATAAAAGGCGTTTTGAAAATGAAATAAAACGGCATTTAGTCCGCCTCTACTAATGGTTTTAAATTGGAAATCTGCCAAGCTAAAGATTATACATTATTTTAAAATTACAAGTAGGTAATTATTATATACGGTGTCTGGAAACTACAATCCGTAGGCGCCTCCGCCCACTGAGGCAACTGAAAACTCTCAACTGC
The DNA here is from genome assembly GCA_951813805.1 of Limnephilus auricula. Taxonomy (NCBI): domain Eukaryota; kingdom Metazoa; phylum Arthropoda; class Insecta; order Trichoptera; family Limnephilidae; genus Limnephilus; species Limnephilus auricula. Next base: position 30,334,697 of record OX638390.1, read on the forward strand.
CAACTGTCTTTGTATGACAATGTGATGGCCCGCACACTACACAATCACACAAAACCCCATTGTCAATGGTAACGCAAGCGGTGACTTGCGACTTGCTCTGCTGGTTGCTCTGGGCGGCCATTGATAGTTGCCAGCTGTCAGCTGATTGTTCTTCATCTATTGTTAACCAAGCTTTTTGACCAATCAAGACAGAGAAAACAGCCGGTTTTAGTTGGTTTTCAGTTGCCTCAGTGGGCGGAGGCGCTAAAACTTATGAATATAGCGTAGAGAACCAAAACAATTTTTTTCGATCTCAACATTTCGATTTTTTTTTTTTATTTAAATTGTTGGAACCGGGTCTATGCTTTTTTTTATAGATAATACCTCACAAGAGTCCCAACTGCTCCCGTCTGGAGCCAGTGGGACTATGGCATCCCCAAATGGGGTATGATGTGAAGCTGAAGTTAAGGGGGGAAGGGAAGGATTCGGGGAAGAGGAAGTTGGGGAAGTACCTGGCTATTAAGATCTGGTCCCTAAACACGGCTAAAGCCATTATTAAGCAACGCTTCAATTTTGAATGGTGGTCTTACACCAAGGCGATACTGAGAATATCTTCCACTCTGGAATTTAAGACAATAAACAGCTGATATTAACCCCTGGCGACCAATTAAAGAAAAAAAATCAATATCGGATGTTATTTACTCGAAAACAAAAGCTCAAATCCACAAAGTTGTAGATTCACCAGTTTCCCACTTATAGACGACCGTCCGTGGTCGAGTGGTAACAACACTTGACTCCCAATCGGAAGGTTGCGGGTTCGAACCCTGCGTGCGCAAATAAATTTTATTTAATTAATTTGTGTTATTTCACAATTAATTAATAAAAATAATATATACTACATTTGCGGCACGTTCCAGAGTGGAAGATACTGTCAGTATCGCCCTGGTGTAAGACCACCATTCAGAATTGAGACGTTGCTTAATAATGGCTTTAGCCGTGTTTAGTGACTAGATCTGAATAGCCAGGTACTTTCCTACCTTCCTCTTCCCCATCTCCTTCCCTTCCCCACTTTCCTTCAGCCTCACAACATACCCCAATTGGGGATGCCATAGTCTCACTGGCTCCATAAGGGAGCAGTTGGGACTCTTGTGAGGTATTCTCTATAAAAAAAATTAAAAAAATACCACTATTTTACAGAAACCTGTAGTTTGTATACTTCAGTTCAACATTTTCAAGAACACATTTTTTTGTCAAATGTTTATAATAAAACATTTTTAAATGGGACAAAATTACCGCTTAATTTGCAAAATAACCCACTTTTACGGTAGGTACTTGGTACATTTGGGCCCATTTCGGCATTTCTGCCATAGTTTGTGTTGGTACTTACCGGCAAACTACGTTAATTAATTTCTCTGGAGTTTCAGCCGTACCTGCATAATCCACCTTGACAAAGGGTTCCGTTGCCGGCCGCGTGATAAAGCTCTCACTCTGGCGATACCTAATTATATTACTCCATTCCTCTTGAGCTTTTCTTTACATTGCCAAGATAGTTCACACACACTGCACAAGTGCACAATGCACACACTGCACACACTGCACACATTACACGGAACTTTATCTCTTGCAGATGGACCATTATTGTAACTTACCTCGTGGAGATAGAGTACGTTCAGATGTGTTTAATATAAGGTGTTCGTAAATGTTTTGTATCATTATTTCAGTTACTGATTTCTAACAGCATAGAAGATCTGCAGTCACTCGTATCTAGGATGAACGAAGTATGTATGAAGAATGAGTTGATGATGAATGTAAGTAAGTCAAAAGTAATGGTGTTTGAAAGAGAGAGTCAGAAAACGGTGTGCAACATAGTTGTGAATGATGAGTACTTAGAGCAAGTTGATGTGTATTTGGGAAGTATGTTTACGAGAGATGGGAAGGCTGATAGGGATATTGAAAGAAGGGTAAATTCAGGTAACTCTATTAATGGTGGACTGAATGCTGTTGGCGCCAACAAAAAGCTGTCCAAAGAAGCGAAGCTAACAGTTCACAATGGAGTGCTGGTACCTACCCTGATGTATGGCAGTGAAGCATGGAACTGGCAGAGAAAGGATGAAAGTAGACTGAATGCTGTAGAAATGAGATCCCTGAGGCGTATGTGTGGTAAAACCATGTATGATCGTGTGAGGAATGTGGAGATCCGAAAAGAATGCAAGGCCGATGTGAGCGTCATAAGTAAGATTAAAAAAGGGACGCTTAGATGGTTTGGACATATAGAGCGAATGAACGAAGAAAGGAGTGTCAAGAGAATATATGATACTAATGTGAATGGTAGAAGAAGTCGAGGACGCCCGAGGAAGACATGGCACGATCAAGTGAATCAGATACTTGAGTCGGGCCATGTCAAGAGTCAGAATAATAGAAGAGCATGTATGATAAGATGTATGAATGTGAATGAGGCGAGGAGTGTATGCCAAGACCGAGTTGTTTGGCGGTCCGTCCTCTCTGCCTACCCCTGCGGGGAAACGGCGTGATGGTTAGTTAGTTAGTTATATCAGTCTATGATCAATTTTAGCATTGTTGGAGTTGATTATGCTACATTCGGGTCACATGGTATCGGTTACGACGTGTGTCGAAGATAGCCATTATTCTGCGAGAGCTCGTCAGACAAAATATAGCTTTCGAGTACAAACCATATTTGTAGTATTTGTACAGTACGAAATTATAATAAACAGTCAGTGTGATCTCAAAGAACATGTGTTAGATACTGGCCAGTACTTATAAAATACAATATATCTGTACAGGATTACAGAGAAACTTTACAGCAAATGACACCACGTACAGCTTCTGTGAGAGGTATAACGGGTATTTTATTTAAATTGTATTTATTTTTAGGCATTCAAATGTAGATTGGGTCTTTTTTTCGTTGTTATGTCAATACCGCAAAAGAGTCCCAACTGTCTAGATCGAGTAGGACTATAGCATTCCCAATTAGGGTATGTTGTGTGGCTGAAGGTAGTGGGGAGGAAAAGAAGATCAAGAGAAGAGTCGGAAGAGGTTGGTTGCAAAGTACCTCGCTATTCAGATCTAGTCACCAATCACGGTTAAATGTTTCCCCAGGGCGATGCTGAAAGTATCTACCGCTCTGGAGATATTTTCTATATCTGCGAATATATGCACGGAGAAAAATGTTATTCTAAAATACGATAATTTTATTCGTAAAAACGGTTAAAAAAGGGACTGAAGTTCTTACGAACAAATTAACAGTGTTTCAATGTTTATTGGCGGGAAAATGTAAGAATAATTTGTTGGTATACGTGCGAAATTACGTATACCAACAAATTATTCTTACATGTTCCCGCCAATAAACATTGAAACCCTGTTAATTTGTTCGTAAGAACTTGAGTCCCATTTTTACGAATGACATTTTGTTTTCTCAGGGGATACAATTTTTTGATACTTAAACGAGATTTTCTACCCGGTTTAGGCCGGGTGAAAATTTTAAAGCTTTTTTTCCAAAATCTTATTGAACACTAATTTTTTTACATCGACCTATAAATTCAAGACAAAAAGCTGTGCCAATAAACATTGAAACCCTGTTAATTTGTTCGTAAGAACTTCAGTCCCGTTTTTAAGAATAAAATTATTGTATTTTAGAATAAAAATTTTCTCCGTGTGGAATTATTAATAATTTCAATGTTGGTTCACTAGTTTGATCTACCTTACAAAATTAACTTCTTATTGGTATTCCCAATGACAGTTTCTAAATTAATATTAAATAACTTGGAATTCATTATTAATTATTAGATATTATTTCATTGTTAAACACGATTCCATAACAGTTGATTCCCCGACACGTAGCCCTCAGGCATACTTGTATAGAATATGCAGTCGGTTTAAGGGATGAAGAAGGAATGTACCGCCGAATAACAAAAAGTATTAAATATATTTTCATTAAAATGCTTCAGGGATAAAATTATTTGTGTATATACTTATACCAGCGTATAGGTACAAAAAATCGACACTGTAAATACAATCGTTTGGTATCTATAACTTACTAGCTGCCCCGCCAAATTTCGTACCGCCTCAGAATCAATAAATGTTGTGTTTAATTTATTACTTGAAATAAATTAAGTTTTTATTACGTTAAAATAAATACTCTAAGTTCAAAAAATTAAATTCAGCTGTTGACTAAGCACGAAATGTTCGGCACACTACACCATTGACAGTTGATTGATTCAAATTATGTCGACCAACGCACATTATTTGAAAAGCCGTTCCATACAAAATATATGATAAAAATAATTTTCTTCATAATAATTTTTCCCGTGATTTTTTCCGATGTTTTAATAGTTCTTCTGTTAATCGGGACGGAGACAAATCCAACAAATCAAATATCATAAAAATCGGTTCAGCCGTTCTTGAGTTATAAATGGTGTAACTAACCCGACTTTGTTTTATATATTAAGATTATTTAGAGTATTTTTAACGTAGATTTTAGGTTTGAACTTTGTAAATAATGCACAAAAAATTATTATTTTAGAATAATTATAAGTCCGGGGGGCCAACTGTCAGGGGATCAACTGCCGGGTCACTGTAAAAAAAGTATTATAATGTCAATAACACAAAAAATAGTTCCTGTTGTATTTTATTGAAAGCACATATTTTCGGGTGTAAATGCAAGATCATGCATACCCTGTACACCGTAACTTATCTCACGGAGATAGTACGAACTGCCTACAGAGTTACTTTGCATGAATTTCTCCGCAATCCTCGCCTCGCGGAATGCAGGCAGCGAAACCGGTTTGGCGAAGAGGGGGAGGGGGGCAATGGAGGTTGGCGGGGCCCCTAGATGGACCGCGGTAGACTGGGCGCATTGTCCGAGAGATTATACCATTTTAAGATAACTCAAATACACGGTGATCACAAATTTAAAATTGATAAAAATTATGCATATTCATATTACCCATGCTTATTATGGATCTTCTTCCTTGCACTGTCCCAACTCATTGCCTAGGTAGGCTGTTGGGGCGGCTCTCCTCGGTTTTTTAGCTTCTTCGGTTCTGTACGGAGAAAAATGTTATTCGAAAAAACGATAATTTTAATAGTAAAAACGGGACTGAAGTCCTTACGAACAAATTAACAGCGTTTCTGTATTGGAATTTTATTGGCGGGAAAATGTAAGAATAATTTGTTGGTATACGTACGAAATTACGTATACCTACAAATTATTCTTACATGTTCCCGTTTTTAACCGTTTTTACTATTCAAATGATCGTTTTTTCGAATAACATTTTTCTCCGTGTGGGTATCGCTTTCATCCAGGCCGTCTCTACTTAGTATTTTGGAGCATTGAGTCATCCAGGAGTTCTTTTGTCTTCCTCTGGATGACTGTCGATGAAGCTCCATAGACATTGCCTGCTTCACTGTGTGATCTGGTGGTCTCCGTTTTATGTGACCATACCATCTCAAGTATCGTTCCTCTAGCTTACTGTATATGTCCGTGACACCCAGGCTACCACGAATGCGTGAACTTTTAATCTTATCTTTTAGTGACACTCCTGCCGACCATATAAGCATTCGCATTAATGCTGATTCAATGCTTATTATGGATAGCTATCTAACATTAAAAAATTGGTCATTGTGTGTTGTTTAAGTTGAACAACAATATATATATATTTGAGTAAGTTTTTAAAATAATATTTGGGTGTATCTAAATTTGAGGCATTTTTATAATTAAAATTAAAATTGTCTTCATAGAATATCCATAGTGGGTGGCGTGTCAGTATAGTGATCAGATCCTCAGCAACATTTATTATTATTATTTATTTATTTATATTTAAACGCCCAAAGGCTTTTACATACATAAAGCAATACATGTTTCGATTAATTACAGTGAATATAAACTGTAACAGAAAATATAAAGACACATAATATAGGTTAGATAAAATATTAAATTATGTACCTAAACATTTCTTAAATTGTGTATTGTGAGACCCACTCTAGTCTTTTAGTGTAAAATTATAATCAGGAACTAGAATTAATTCAATAATATTAAAGTGTATGCATGACTAATGACTACATTAGCCACTGCAGCGACAGAGCAATTTAAAACTTTTTTCTGGGATTGCTAAAGGAAATTTTTCTACCCACATTAAAAAAAATCATACCTCCGAATCTGAATATGGAGACATAAAAACTGATTATAGTTCTATAGAGCCAATGAATTTACCTATATTTTGTCTATTATCACATATCCGTAGGATTTATATTTTTTGTTATTATTAAATCGTTAACTTTAAAACATTTTAAAGAATCTAGATAATATTTGCCATATTTTGTCAAAAAAGCAATCTGTGGTTTTGGAAATAGTGCCATATTGTGGCAAAAAGCGCTTAAGTGGTTAGGTACATAATATTTATTAAGCTTTTCTGAACTATAAAATGAATAATATAACATGACGTCACATACACACCTTCAAAGCCTTCGCCAACTGGCCTTACCGGTTGATCTTGGCCGAGTCCACTGATTTCTGCTTCAACTTCTATGGGAGGGCCGGGAGACCAGAAGCGGCGAGGAGGGGACAAGAGGAGAAGAGGGGTGTCCCGTTAGATGGCCCAAACGGCCCACATCCCGGCTCTAGAAAAGACCACACCGCACGGAGTTCGCGGATTATTATTTAGCTTGATCATTCAAATTTAACCTCCCGATCTTCTGCTATCCGGATGCATCTACTTTATATGAAAGGGAAAATAGTTCACATTTATATTTAGGTGGTTTCTCACCATCCTCCTAATAGCTTATCCTTACTATAAGGAATATTATTAAAAATAAAATTAAAATACTTGCAATAGTTACAAAACTCTGACAACTTATCCTATATATAGCCACTATTCATAGGTTCGAGTACCGAATAATAAACTCCGACTTAATAAATAAATTAACCGTAATTCTTAAATCGAAAATAAACTTTATATTATGGATAAGCTATTAGGAGGGTGGTGAAAAACCCCCTAAATATAATAAAATATCGTTACCTTTTGTTTGACGACCCTTTTACACAGTGATTTATTTACATATTTATTTGCAAAATTGGGATGGCTCTCTGTAATTAATATGTTACGTATTTTATTTATTTTCATGAAACCGAAAATGGTTCACGCTAAATGAAACACGTTATTTTTTTATATTAAAGGTTTGTTAACAGTGATTCACATCAAAGTTCTCACAAATACAATTACAATAAGCTTGGTTGATACTATCACAATTAAAGACAATCACAGCATTGATAACATAATATTCTTTGCAAATATTTAGACATCATTTTGGTGCATACATACTCGGCAAGTTACTATCCCATTACATACATATAAACAACATGGAGCTTTAAATCTTGTTAACAGATGTTATAAAGGTGGTTATTTTATAAAATTAGGTATGACTAAACATAATCATTTTGGTTGTCTGTGATGTGCGTTGGAAATGTTGGAACAGTGGCGCATCCGGCACAACAAAGAACTATACGATATATATCAGGTCCTTAACATCTCAGCCCATATGAGACTCCTCAGGTTGGGATGGGCTGGGCATGTACAGAGAATGCCGGACACACGCGTCCCAAAAAGTATTATGACTGGGCACCCAGGTGGAAAGAGAAAAGTGGGAAGACCCAGACTGAGGTGGGAAGACGAGGTAAGAGGGGATGCAGCACAGCTTCTCCAGGTAACAAACTGGAAGTCAGCTGCTGAGGACAGGAGGAGTTGGAGGTGAATGTTGTGGGAGGCCAAAGCTCGATTTGGGCTGTAGCGCTATCGAAGAAGAAGAATAAGTAATGTGCGTTGGTTATTCCTGTGTGAAATCTGGTTCAATGAACTCAAATCTGCTTTAAATTTGGAGTTGGTGTCATTTTTGGAATCCACAATTGGAACTGATTGTGTGAATAACTCTCCCGACTAGCGATAAAGTAGGTACCTACCTATAATATAATGTTTGAACAAAATATTATTAAAATTGTCTTTTCTAAATTGTAATTATAATATCCCATGATTTTTCGCGGATATGAGATTATTAGATAATAATTGATGATTTCTACTCTCTTTCTGATCTTCTGTACTTACTCATAATCTGGAAGTAAAGTAAAATAGAATTATTTTTAAAATAAAATTGTATTTACAAAAAACTTTTGAAACACCTATAAGTTATTTATCACGATCAATAAATCATCAAATTTTTGATAGCTGGATTAAATTTAGTAAGGTAATTCAAGTGTCGTAAAAAACAGTGTGTTTATACAATATTTAAATACTCCATCAAAGATAACTAAAGATAGCCGAATTGTTATTAACAGTAGTGATGGGCCTAATCAAAACACTGAAATAATCGAAGTAATCGCTTGTGTACGGACGACTTCGATTTGAATATCTGAAAAAACATCGACAACGATTATTAGCCTAATTTATGATAATCCAAGCGATTATTATATTTATTATTAATTAATACAAAAGTAAACATACACTTTCAATGACTATTTTTGACGTAGTATTTCAATATAACATTAAAAAATAAAATGATGCATTTTATAGTCCAGAATTGCTTGCATTGATAAGCTGTCGAATTTCCCTACGTAATACTAGAAGTCGGGATTTATTTCAGTGGAGAAAGTGTGGGAATGACTACCATACACACCGAGTCAGTGGACATCTTAAAAACGGTGGAAAAAATTGTTCCTGAAGCAGTTCAGTTATGTATAATACTTACTGTATAATGTTTACCATTCATATGTAAACGCACTAAAAAATGGCGTTAATAAATGAATAAAATAAATATTTTAGAATGCATCATTGTCGATAACCAATTTACACGGATAAATTTTATCTGTTATGATCTGGACGCCTAGCACAGTCGATCGATGAGGATTGTATCGATAACTTTCGGTAACTTCTCATCGTACCCCGGCATGACTGCAAAACACCAACGAATAAATAACAGTTCCCAATGACTAGGATCCACACTATCCACAGTTGTTCTAGGGAACGATGAGAAGTTACCGAAAGTTATCCCATCAATCCTTATCGATCGATAGAATAACTCTATATCGGTAACTTTTCATCGTTCCCTAGGACAACTGCACATCGCTAACGTTCAAACAACAGTTGATGTCGAATATGTTAAGGACACTTAGTCATTGTGAACTGTCGCTTATTCGTTGGCGATCTGTAGTCATGCTAGGAAAATAAGTCGTTCTTTTTTGGCTCGATATTAAAATCGTCACATTTCATGATAATCAAATGTAACTCACATTATTTATAACTCATAACTCCTATCCCATCGCTAATGTATTAGATAATAAATTCGTCACATTTCATGATAATCATATATAACTCGTATCATTTATAACTCATAACTCCTATCCCACCGCTAATATCTAATTCGCACTAATCGGCCGCCGATTAAACCCTTGTCCAATTATAGTTGCACACCGATAAGGAAATTTAGCAGGATCTAAAAGAGATAACCCATTGATTTCCAAACCATCAGAATACAATAAATTTAAACGCACAGTTTTAGCTACGGTCGCATTACATAATCAGTGGTACATTGTTTGGCTCTCGGTACCTGTACATAACCGCAACCGTAATACCTGTCGTAAGTTTCCTCGTATTTTGTTACTTAGATCAAATTGATCACGTCCCTGTTTGGTCGGCAATGTATTATCTACATCGTTTATTCGTTCGTTCCGATGTACTTTGCAAAATCTTTTTTTGTGTGAAATGAACGTAAGTATCTACAAGAAGCTTTCATCAGATCTTTGTAAAACTCTTATATATATATATATTTTACTAGCTTCTGCCCGCGACTTCGTCTGCGTAGGATTAGAACTTCGAGTAATCTATTTTCTTTTCCTAGGTCCCATCTATGTTTATACCAAAATTCTTAACCTATTTATTTAAAATACGTATAATTCTTGATTGGATTCAAAGTATTAAGGTAGATTCAGACTGGACGACGTACGTACGCATCGCTACGCCAAAAAATGCTTAGCAACCCATACATTTTCTATGAAAATGGCCACAGAGATCGCACGTCGCGATGCGTGTGGCCAATGTGATTCTAAAACATAAATTTTCATTGAAAATCTATGGTTGCTAAGTAGTGCAGATATTGTTAGGCGTAGCGATGCATACGTACGTCGACCCAGTCTGAATCTACCATTAGGCGAGTACTTCAAATAAATTCACTAATTTAAATATTTTCTAAATTAGAATTTTGATTTAACAATCTTTGTTTTGCGAAATGTCATTCTTAAATTTTGACATTTTCTATTAAACAATAATTATTATTTTCAATATATTGAAAATAAATAGCTAGCTTTATAAATTATACCCTATATGTTATTCTGATGTATGAGCTATATTATTGTAAAGTTTCATTAAAATCCATTCAGTAAATTTGGCGTTAAAGAGTAACAAACATACATACATCCATACAAACTTTCGCATTTAGAATATTAGTAAGATAATTTGTGTAGCCACACTGCGTATTTATTTTGTAATGTGGTATGCCACATCTTAAAATAACCAGAATCAGAATAGATTTTCTTTATTCGGCTATATAGAATGGAAACCTTGACACTTGGTTAAGCTTTGACGCCTAAGATATAAGCTTTTGTAATGTAAATTTGCCTTTATAGACACATATTAAAAAACGTCATGATAAAACAGTGATAAAGGTTAATACAGAGGTTCAACATCAACTTGCCGAAAATTCCAAAATTATACCAAAATTATGAGCATACGCGGAGAAAAATGTTGTTCGAAAAAAACGATTATTTTAATAGTAAAAACGGTTAAAAACGGGACTGAAGTTCTTACAAACAAATTAACCGTGTTTGAATGTTTATTGACGGGAAAATGTAAGAATAATTTGTTGGTATAGGTACGAAATTACGTATACCAACTAATTATTCTTTGATGCTCCCGCCAATAAACATTGAAACACTGTTAAAATGAAAGACTTCGCTTTTCGGCCCATACAAAAAGGACGCCCGGGAAAAAACACTTTTCTACATCGAAAAATGCACAAAATGAATATATTTTTTTTATACTGCCTTCTAGATGGTGAAAACTATGTTGGTATGTTTTAGAATTTTCGACGCGTTTCGTATTAACGTAAACATTCACTGTCAAACATGTACGATTTATCAAAAAATATTATTTAAGGAAAAAGTGCTGCTAACTCCACTCTCATAAAGAATTATAAAATTATAAAAAGCTACCGACGTAGCTTCTTCTTTCTAAAAAATATATATTTTTTAAAATTTCAATTTCGTGAAAGTTTCGGTGTAGAAAAGTGTATTCTCCATAAACCCCTTTTCGAGCGATTTCTGTAGGTAAATTTGAGCGTTGTCTCATTCGCACATTTCGCATTCGCATGTATTGTAAGTGTGCGTGAGCTTATTGTGAGCGGGACAGAATGACAGACGCGGGTGTTCCGCGTGTGATTCAAAGTCTAGCCTCTTAATTTGTAAGAACTTCAGTCCCGTTTTTACTATTAAAATTATCGTTTTTTCGAATAACATTTTTCTCCGTGAACATACTTCAATATCTTGGTCATCTTAAGAACGGTAACAAACAAAAGATTACCCAACAACGTTGATTGATTGAGAAAAACGTAGCATTACATGGCTTTATAGTGTATGTCTTATTATGTGCGTTACTGGCCCGAGTGCAGCTCTTCGTGAATTATTTATTGTTTTTGTGTTTAATCACTGAATTTGAAACATCTCTATTTAATTTTTTTTTAAATTATTTAATTTAAATTTTTAAAAAATCCTTGTGAAATTTTTACGTACTGGGATTTTTGCGTAAATTATTATTTTTTTTAAATCATTGTGAATTGTTACGTCCCGCAATTTGCTTGCCCTGGACTCCAATTTCAGGGCATCCTTTCTTTCCAACTTCTCTTTATTTCTATCATAATTTATGTTGTTTTTTTCTAGTCAGATTTCTTTTATCCTTCTCTTCGCATTAGCGACGCTTAGTAGGTTAACAAGTTGAAATGAAAGGCAGATGATTTTATGATAATGTTCCAATAATAAAACAGTGTTTAACACGTCTGTAGATCCAATCAGTTGAGCGTGTAATATCGACTCCGGCGATACCGGTTTCTTATGATATTGTTTGAGTGAATCCGACGCAAAACTGAAACCATACAATGTGATTTGAACCTATCAACAAGCATGGTTGTCACAAATAGTTATTTCCTCCGGGATAACCATAATCATTTTAGTTTATATGTTTTATTTCCCCTGCGGCATATACTTGGGGGGAAACTAGTGATAATTTTCTTGAGATGTATTTTCAGATGACAACTGATTGGAAGAGCAGTGCATGCAAATAAATTTGCCATTCTTACACAAAGTCTTACACGTATCTAAGAGTATTTACTTATTTTGTATCTACATACTTTATACTCTTATTATGTTGTGTACTATCTTGTTATTATCATTTGTTCAACTTACTATAATATCTAAATAAAATATCCCACGTTTCCCTGGAAAACACAGGCAAAATTTAGTATTAAAAATTCTTTCATTTTTGCGATTTGCGATCTATATAAATCATTGCGATAATATAAATCTACACTTTTGACCCAAATTGCGAATAGTAAAAAGTAATCTTATTTACTAAAGATTAACCCGTGCTAAGGTATGTCAGAATCAATATAATTCGACTCCGTTTATTTCGTTTTTTATAGTACAAAATTAGATGAACTGTTGCCGTAGCTAACGAAATTTTACTTAAAAAACAACTCTATGACGTGGAATAGACTGACGTGAAATCGAAACACAACCCAACCAACCAACGCCACAACCACAACCACAACCCAACCCAACCAACGCCATTACCTAGGTAACCAAATTTCATCAAAATCGGCTGGAATTAGTTTCGGAGTTTATCTTAGACAAACACTGTGATGCGAGTTTTTTTTATATATAAAGATTGACACTTAACTCCAATATAATTAAAAATTTCCTTTATCAACTTTTGCTTACATCAGGTTTGCATTTATATTCATAAAACGGTACAACTTTGTGCACTTGAATTTTTTCATCGGTAAGCTCTTCCGGGTTAATCGAAATGTGAAGGTGGCAACCATGGTTTTAAAGAAGTAGTAGGGACAGAGTGTAGAGCGTACCGCAAGTCGGCTAGAGCCAAGAGCCATCAGCCATCAACTGTTACAAGTAGTGTAATACTAGCCATCCAGTCCAATGGGAGAACTTTCACGTGTGCATTCTGGTTTCTGGTTTTATACCGGCTCAACTCAGAGATTACTCCATTCAGAAGGACGCGACTAGAAATAATTACCACGCTTCTCTGAATTACTGTGGAATTTGTAGAAATCGCCATCCGACGAGAAAATTAACGTAGCATTTGTATATTAAAGCTTATACACACTTTACCACCGCGTGAATAATTCTCATACGTCGTTACTTTCATATTGAACATGGATACGGTACTTCTTGACATATATACGAATATATTTATTGTCAACGCACTGTCATAGCCCGTAATACTGGACTTTCATTTGTGTTGCAAATATAGCAGATCCGTGATTGTTATCTTATCCGACCTGATCTCCAATCTCTTGGAACATTCATGCTTGTACATTGAGCTTTATTCACAAAGACGAGTGATGCTGGGATGAACCCACAATGGTTAGATATTCTTGATGTATATATTTTTCGATGGTTTAAATAACCAAATGGTCAACAGTGCTTTTATAAAACAAGTTTGTTAATTTCCGATGTAATCTTATCATGTGCGATTTCGTGCTTTAAATTTAATGGAGCACCGAGTTCAATGACTCGGGCTTGGGTTCAACCGATATTTTATACTTGGGTATAGCTCACGCTGAGGGTAAGACTCCTACCGTTTGCTTGAATCCAGCTGCTTAGTATAAACAAATAATCGCAGTTATTTATAGAAAATGCATGTGATGAATCAACTTGCAACGCTCTCAATGGACAATGAACTTATAACAAGAAACAGAAAGCTCTGCAAATTGCAACTTTTCTTCTGTAAACAATGCGCAACGTTAACTTTGATCTGTTTCTTATTTGCCTAAAATAATATGGACCATATTTTTTTCGTAAAATATCTTCTTCAAATTAAAAATCATGATTTGTGCGAGCTTTGTTTGTTATTTGTGAACAAGAAAGCTGCAAACCAAAATTCAATTAGCGTATCTACTCATGATTCGATTGAATTTTCCTAATTTACCGATTGATTAAGCTATAGAATGCGGTGCCACGTTCAAGTGGCAAAATTCGGCAAATTAAAAATAATGATTTCGTTAAACCTTTACATTCTTTGTAAAAGAATCAGAAAGCTGTTAATAATGTCCAATTATTACTTGTCCATGTTTATGTGTGCTTTATTGTGGGTGTTGAAATGTTTTTCTTCTTTATTTAGATTGTTAGATTGTTTTGATCATCGAAAAAGCCAGTATCAATCTTTTGTGAGGGAGAAATTTCTCCCAAACCCGTTTAACATTCACTTTGGTAGATTCAGTGATGTGTTGACCTCGCGACGTCCAGTGAAGGTTAAAGCTAATGATGACTCTTTAGGTACTTTATCCGTCGATTTATGTTTTGGTGATTAATGAGGCTTGGCTTTATTCATCTTACTTTCATTTTTCGTTGCCGTTCTCTCATATTTAATGGGCACTATCAAATCGTCTGCTTTCTTCGTGACGTTATATACTCATCTTCGTGAAGTAGGAAACAGTTTAAAGTTGAAGTAAACACAGTCGAAGTTATTTTGTTATTTTATTTTATGTAAATGGCTGTTTTTTTTCTTGACCACAACCTAGTGTTTCACATGGCTTTATTTGAATCTATAGTCTTGCTCTGCAAATAGTGAGATAATATAGTGTTCTTTATGACCAAGCCTTTCGCTATCAACCTTGGATGTAGGCTTCCTCAGGTGTATCCAGTCAATAACTAGTCAACAAACACGGCTAAAGCTATTTGAAGAAATGTTTTGATTCTGAATGGTGTTCGTTCTCCGAGGGATTCTAAGAGTAGATATATTCAACTCCACCATGGCGTATTTGGTATGTAAACACCACGCTGTTCAGGGCAGTTTATGTATGTGAAAATCACAATATCCAGGCCGAAATCATTTTTTTTAAATTTATGATACTGTGTATCTTTAGTATACTTTTTGCACCATGAACATCCTTTCAATAACTGATGTTATCTCACGAGATACAATCATATTCTCTACAATAACTTACCAGATTTTTTTTTATTTGACACCTTCGAATGAATGATAATACGAGTGTATTATAATTTTCTATAAATTTATTTTCTAAGCATTCGATACGAAGAAATTTTAATTGAAATGTCATGCTGCGTACAATCGTAACTAGTTGTATTTAATATCCTACCAACAGATAGGTACGTCGTACTTTGTAAGCTTATATTAGGCAGGTGATGCCTACGTATTTGCATAAATTTATTAATAATACCTACGTTTAATCATTTTAAAATATATAAAACGAATAGATTTATATTCTACGTGTAAAAGCCCAACTGGGTATAAAATTCAAGATAAATAGAAAAATATCTAATCCTTACCGGTTTCGCTAAATGCTATTTTTCTTCGGGTTTAATCTACCCCCAGTAATCTCTTGCAAAGCAAGTAATGTGAGGCAGATATTTTCATTGTTTTTTGTTTTACCTCACAATTTTTTATTGCACACACATAATTTCCATCGCAGCCATTTTCATTCCAAGCTCAATAGCTTTGAAAAATCCCTGTGACTGGCAAATAAGACAACGCGACGTTTATTTTAATATTGTTTGATATGATTAAAGATTCTCACGTCCAAAAGTATTATGTTGTTTAATTTTTGGGGTATTAACATCTGCCCTGATAATCGTCACTGCAAGGCTATCCAAAATGTTGACTCAAGATGCACGGTAAGACGCCTCAAAAATCACCACAAAAATCAATCAACATATCTAAGCCAAATAATTTGTTATAGTGTTCAATTTCTGGCGAAGCTACTACTTTCCTAGGAGCGTATTTCACATACAGTTTAACATTGCTAACTTTTACCGGTATTACAATGTTATTTTTTATTAGCGCTGTTACGCATTGCATGGTTAGATTTATATCTACTAATTAACACAAATTGTTAACTATTATTCAAATTAGTGTTAAGTTTGCCTATCATCGATCAATCGTGCCTAAGCGAAGCAGTAATAACAGCCATATACAGAGCATTGAATAGGTGGGTACTGCAATTGCTTGAACGTATGTTTCTGTACAAAATTTCACTTTCGAACTCAGTTGGAAACAGAAAATCAGGCACATTTATTGTATATTCCAATATCTTTGCATAAAACTAGTGATCTTTAGCATAAAGTGCACTTTCCACGCGATGCAGTAATAGTTGAGATATTTATTTTTAACTGCTTGGATAAACATTTTCTCTTGCACTTTCAGTGGATATTTTATGCAGTCGACAATGGGTCGATGAACAGTTGCAGTGCAGTTTAGTGCAGTGCGGGCTGTGATTTTACGTAACTATTATTTATAATAATATCTAATAATTATAATTTATTTTATTCTGGAATTTCGGGAGCTTTGAACGACCTCATACATCCCATAAATAATTGTGTTTTTTTTCCAAAATTATTGCATTAGGTTCATACATTCATGACTTATGATCTATGTTTTAGTACTTAGTTAGTGCCCGGCTTCGCCATGGGTTTCAATACCATTTTTAAGAGCGGAAAAAAACAATATAGCGACTTGGCCATTGAGTGTTTTAAAATATTTGTGGGCAATGATGAAAACATTGGTGGCGAACTTACGCGGAGAAAAATGTTATTCTAAAATACGATAATTTTTTGTGTAAAAACGGCTAAAAACGGGACTGAAGTTCTTACGAACAAATTAACAGTGTTTCAATGTTTATTGGCGGGAAAATGTAAGAATAATTTGTTGGTATACGTACGAAATTACATATTCCAACAAATTATTCTTACATGTTCCCGCCAATAAACATTGACATCCTGTTAATTTGTTCGAACTTCAGACCCGTTTTTAACCGTTTTCACGAATAAAATGTACGTATTTTAAAATAACTTTTTCTCCGTGTAAAAGATTTGCATTGGCGCAAATTTCTTGACGGCTGAGCTCACTATCCGAGAGTTTTTATTGCCTAAGATTTGATACATACCTATCTACTTATTATATTTCGATTAGATTGTTGGTCATTTCTTTAAAAAATGATTCCCGTTTTACTGCATTAAATTGACTTGGATTTTATGCATTTCATCGTCGATGTCACAACCGAGATAGGTTTCTCTACTTGTTTATTTCACCTGTCTAATGAATCTGGTAAAAACTAATGGACCAGAAATGCTACCATATTTTCTCCAGGATGCAACATAGTTTTCCAGTGCAGTGGTGTGCATTTCGAGGGCGTATGAACCGTTCAATATGCATAGTAATGCCCTCTGAATCCGTCTCGATAGACGCTACCAAGTCTCGAGTAAGATTAATCTCCCCCGTCACTGACATTTAAGACCATAGGAATGCACGATCTCTTAAGATGCTGTTTGTTAAACGGATAGAGCCTGATTATATGATAATTAATTTAACTTCAAAGTACCACAAAGCTGGTCTCATTGTGAGATATAACAGTCACATTACTGTACTATAATGATGATTATTATGCGGTTTCATATTTCTAGATTTTTATTTATTGAATGGGAAAGCATTAAATTAGCCTTAGAAGTAGGCAAAGATATACCGCAATGATGTCGCTCTTGTCACATAGATGGGTACATTTGTGTCAAAGAAACCTTGTTTTTTTATATATTACAAGCGTGCCTAATTTGTGTAGAAAATATGATTTTCCCGCAAGTATTAAATTTATAGTGGACTCGATATTGGTTGTAATCGAATGATCTGTAAAGTATTTTTTTTTAGACACCACACTGTGTCTGTCACTTAGTATCATCGGCAATCTTTTGATCTACCAATTAAAACGGCCATATTTTATGCACTAAAATGTACCTACTCACAGGTTCTGTTTTCCTCTTAATTTTCTCTTTTAAAAACTCACCACACGGATGACCAATTGGTGAAAGATCCCCTGACCCGAGAATGGCAAACTTTGCTAAATATTATGTACCTAACTACTCGAGCGCCACAATATGGCACTATTTCCAAAACCACGGATTGCTTTGTTGCCAAAATATGGCAAATATTCTTTAGATTCTTTAAAATGTTTTAAAGTTAACGATTTAATAATATATTTTTTATAAATCCCACGAATGTGTGGTAATAGACAAAATACAGGTGAATTCATTGACCGTATACATAGAACTATAATCAGTTTGTATATATCCATATTCAAATACGGAGGTACGATTTTTTTAATGTGGGCGGAAAAATTTTCTTTAGCAATCCGAGAAATTGCTGTCACTCCAGTGGTTATTCCCCAGATTAACAGATAAGCACGAATATAGCAAATATAATGCGTCCTACGTCTATTTTTTTCATCCATGTTTAAAGACCAAGCGTGCAAAATTTCATCAATCTCGGTTTAAAACTTGTATAAAAATCAAATCAAATTTATATTTAAATAGATAGTAAGATAATATTATTTATGAAAAAGCCCAGCTAAAAGTAAAATGATTTTTTAAGACCTTTCCACTATACAAATTATAATATAAAGAAGAAGACTAATTTTTATGACGGAAATGATTGATAAATCACAATTTAATATTATTTTTTTTAAGATCCGCTGGGTTTTGTGTAAAACATAAAGTTTTTTGAAACTTGATCTTGTGTTTATCCTAACGGATATTAACTCCGGAACACAACTGAATAATATTATTTTTCATTGCATAATTAAGTTAAACTAGTTGTATATTCGTGTCATTCGCCTTCTGTGCTATGATTTACTTCTCATACAATACACTTAGGGTTTGCAGTTCCCGCATCCCGCAATCCCGTATCCCGCAATCCCGTATCCCGCAATACCGTATCCCGCCATCTCGTATCCCGAAATCCCGTATCCTGCAATCCCGTATCCCGCAATCCGGTGGGATGTCAACAATATTTGATCCCGCGGATTTGCGGGGTAGCGGACTTTAAAAAATACACAAAAACATTTTTTTGTCACAAATCATGAGTTGCGAATCACGTGATATGCAAGGCACCAGAATACCCAGAAGTCAGTACGAAGTTTTTACGATCATATCTTGTTTCAAAGTCTTCTTAAACGATTTATTACAAAACGGTTCTAACGTCTTTTTATAATATAACTAGTACTAAATATCAAATATGTTTTGAACACAAATAATTTTGTGGAGAATTCTGTCCGTGACAGTTATATTTTTATATTTTTGGTTATCTTTTTTTTATCAAAGTCTTCTTAAAGTTCTTATTATGTTGCCCTTTTCAATACCTTCTTTTAATATTTCTAGTGGGTTCTTGATATGACGTTTGAATCACCTTTGACTTTATTCTTCTAATTGAAATGTGTTAGGTTAGGTCTAAACAAGATTAAGGTTCGTTGGGATTTCAATTTGCTTTATTTACGTTTATATAAGTCACTCTGGTGTATCGGGCCGCGACACTAATGGCGGCTGCCCGATTGCCTTCGACTATTATCGTAACCAGTCGTTAGACACGAACGACGATAGACTTTACTCTCTTAATACAATACTTACCTGACATTTGTTGAAATACCAAAATACTCGTTATATCTAACTATACTAACGACATATATTGAGGGATGTTGAATCTACATGACTAAACTATTCACCACAATTATTGTTGATTCCAAAAGGTTTTCTTAAATCACGGATTTTGACACATTTAAATCCTTTTTTATAATTTTATACAAGTATCGAAGATTATTATTAATATGGTAGCACTAACAAGCATTTTGTCTTCCGAAATAAAATTCTTGAAGCAGAAATTATGATGATAGTGTAATTTATTGGTCAAAATGGAACCGCATTTAATATTAATTTTAGTGCGGTGCAAGTCGGTAGTGTGTATTTTTGTTATAAATCAACTTTGCTATGCATAGAAATTATACATATATTAAGAACCCACTCATTATCATTTTTTGTTAGATACATTTTATGCTATCTGCATCTCTAAAACTGATTTTTTCTGTCTTTCTATTGTATAAAGCTATATTTTTACCTACCATCTTTATTTCTATGTACATGTGTAAAACCTACTAATGTTTTCTTTGTTATCTAAACACACCTGTATGAATTAAAACATTAAAAAAATGTAAATATATGTAAAAGCACACACGGGCGTTAATGATTAATAAAATTAAATAAAAAGTAATCATAATATAAAAATGTTTATAACATGTTGGCATTATTTATATATTCTATCCCGCGGGTTCCCACAGAATTTCTGAATCTTATCCCGCAATCCCGCGGGATTTGCAAACCCTAAATACAATATTTTATGGTTATTCAAGGCAAATTGTTGTGTGAATGCTTCTTGTTACAAAAAAGCCAACAAGAGAACAATGAACCAGTTGTACATCTAATTATTTCAGACTGTAGACAGAACACATCCAGTTTCATAATGTTGTCTGACTGTTATTGCAGAATTCTGGTTTACTATCCACATTATCCACCGTTATCTTCGTTGAATTTGACTTTCAAATCGCTTAGTTTCTATAGTACGAATATATCAATTAATAATGACCATGTTGGAACAAAGATTTATTACTGTTTACATGTTTCTGTAAATCTTAATATAATAATGTGTTATTAACTGATACAAGGTGACAGACAATTAAAGGACATGGTATGTGAGAAATAATTAAAAGAAAATTGTTAACGTGGGAAAAATTACGAACAAAGTATTTATGTTTATCATCATATTTATCATAAGATTCGTAATTTCAATTGATTTATCAGCCACTGGTGGTTGTAGCCGACCAATCCCCGCTTCCACTGCATTCTGCTGTGCAAATTTCTTGATGCCAGATATTACTGTTAGCGAGTATCTGATATTTCAGATATTATACAGATATCCTGCTTTACAGCTCTGTCAATAGGAAATGGCATAGATTTCAGTATACCTTTTTTAACAGAATCTGAAATTTATCATTTAACGTAATATGGATACTTACATAATTATTTCTTCAATCTTCGCAAAATCACTTTGTAGCATTATTTTTAATTAGATTAAACAAATAACTTTGTGTTCACCACTTATATAATCACAATTATTGACTTGTTTCGAAACCGAAGGTTTCTTCGTCAGGATAATAATAACATGAATAATAATTATTTTCCTAACGAAGAAACCTTCGGTTTCGAAACATGTCGGTAATTATGATTATATAAGTGGTGTACACAAAGTTTCATTCACTTATAGGCGCTTTTTCCGTGTCTTTGAGAAGTACTTTCCGTTCTTCTCCTTTCTTCAAGACTTAACTTTAAAAAAAATATATATTAAAATAAAACAATAACTTTGTATACACCACTTTTATTTTTTTATACTTTTTGACGACCGGGTTTCGCTAGCACCGTAGCTTCTTCAGGGCAGTATAATCTCTACTAGTAGAGATTATATTACATTATAGAGATTATACAACCAAAAACGCACTGTGTTTTCTTTTGCGCGTCGCCATACACATCATTAATCCTTCGAGCCGTTTCTGCAGCACTGGTGCCACGGTGGAACTCGTACTCGTAAATAACGCGATATTTCAAGTTTTCCATTTTGTAAACTAAGTGACGCAAAGAAAAAAAAACAATTAAGGAAAAAACAAATGTATTATAATTTTCGAAACACAAATACTTGAGTAAAATAGTTGTATACATTTGAATTTGGAATTCCTAACCAAAGAAAAGATATTTGAGATCAAAGTTGCCAGTACGGCAAAACGCCAATTTCATATGTATGTACCTAATAATAACATTATTAAATTTAATTTAAATTGAAGTTTTAAAAAATTAAATGTAGTTCTACGAATTAAACGCAAATACTTAACTTTTTTGTTTAAAATTATTTTTACGGGCATTTTGAGAGCAGTTTTCTTATAATTATTTATTCGGTTTTATGATTTTGACATCACATTTATTGTTTTTTATTGCCATTTTTAAACACATTTTTCACGCTTTGTATGCAAATAAGTTTGTACCTACGTACTTTATGAGATGTGCCTCCGGTGACTTTTTTTTCAGTGTTGTTGGTTCTATCTTTGTATAGTTATATATGATGAAATATTCAATTATGTAGCCTAGTTCGCCCTGTTTTCCGTATTGCAATCTTCCTTTAATTATAAATTGTCGTATAATCTAACGTACCTATTCTTTAATCGAATAACATTATGTAGCAACTCTAATGTTATTAATTATTCTCAGATAGTACCTATCTACAGTCGCCAATGTACAGTAAACGTGGCGGTCAAAGATGAAAGCAACTATGTTTCCCACATTTATGAATCTTATACCTTTTAATAAACCAAACGTATTTAGTATTTACGTTAAACAAAGATAATATAAATACCTATGTCGTATTGAATTATTGCTGCGTATAATAACATAAAGATAAGGCAGTTTGCATCAATGTCGTAACACAGGTGTTTTAAAAAATATTTATTCGACTCTTTGGTATTAATTAAGTAAATATTATTACAGAATTACTCTGTCGTTTCAGTCAATTTTTTTCACCGGTTTGTGAACCATCTTGCCTTTTTAAATTTAATTTTTAATCTTGATCAATTCAGAGTAAAAATTACAAGCATTTTTACGATGGTTCTATTTTAAGAGGCTAGACTTTGAACGACACGCGGAACACCCGCGTCTGTCATTCTGTCCCGCTCACAATAAGCTCACTCACACTTAGAATACATGCGAATGCGAAATGTGCGAATGAGACAACGCTCAAATTTACCTACAGAAATCGCTCGAAAAGGGATTTATGGAGAATACACTTTTCTACACCAAAACTTTCACGAAATTAAAATTTAAAAAAAAATATTTTTTAGAAAGAAGAAGCTACGTCGGTAGCTTTTTATAATTTTATAATTATTTATGAGAGTTGAGTTAGCAGCACTTTTTCCTTAAATAATATTTTTTGATAAATCGTACATGTTTGACAGTGAATGTTTACGTTAATACGAAACGCATCGAAAATTCGAAAACATACCGACATACTTTCACCCTCTAGAAGGCAGTATAAAAAAATGTATTCATTTTGTGCAATTTTCGATGTAGAAAAGTGTTTTTTCCCGGGCGTCCTTTTTGTATGGGCCAAAAAGCGAAGTATATCATCTTAAGGTCTTATTTTTACAAAGCAATCGTCGTATTTTGTTATTTACTTGTACAAAATTTGGTTCGTCGCCCCCTTCGATCTGACTACCAGAATTAAATCTTTCAGTTTATAAAATAGTTTTACCTACAAGTCCCCCTAAAACGGTGAAATTTCAAGAAATTTTGTAATGCTTCCGAGGTATTTTAAATGTGCTATGTATGTCTTATTTTTGAAGTTCTCGTAAAAATAAATACTATTTATTTTAAATAAAAAACTAGCTTTGTGATTTTCATATTTACCTCCGTAACGAAAATAATTCCTTTTTTGTAGGGAATTAGGTAGTAAGAACACTATAATTTCAGTTTGTATTCCGTTTATACAAAAAATAATATAAATATTTCAACCGTCAATGGAAAAATCCCGCCAATTTGTAATCATCCACATTGACAATTTTTCGGATTCATTTATAGATTCAAATATAAATAATTGAGATAAACTAAAAAAAAATATTATTCCTCTTTTCAACGACAAAAAATCGCATTATAGAAAACAGGTAAAAAAATACTTTTATAATGTATGGACGCCTTTGAACTGTCCGTACTTTCAACATAATAATCCGATATTTATAATATAAACAGTTTGAAATAAAATGATTTTGATCTGCGGCGTTATCTTCTTATATAAATCGATTATGCCCGGTTCATTTTGGCGGGTAATTGAAAAAGTAACCGGTGCGGCGTTTTTGTCTATCAAATGACTATAAAAAACCTCGTTTACTGTTTTAACAGTATGAAAAGGATCACTATATTATTTCAATTAATTTCGAATTTATTTCAATTAGTTACCAATTTTAGGCATGAACATTAATTTTTCTAAGAATAGTTCTTCTGACGGTTTGTGTTATTTTTTTACTAGGTATATATCCTAATAGGGTACTCGTTGTTAAATGGCCTACTAATTACTCAATTCGTGTGTGAACTAGGATCTTTCTTCGATAAGGTAGGTAACTGATCTGCGATGAAATAATATTAATTTTCGCATCTGCTATAATCTGCTCATCTTCGTTGTACGAGAACAGCACTGCCATCTAGCGGATTTTAATGAAAGTTGTTTCGGATAACACAACCAATTCCCACATACTATGTATTATATCGAAACATGAAAAAAATTATATGTAGTAAGTAGGTATACATACATTGTATAATTATTATTACTATGCATTTTTTGGTCATGGGCATAATCGAAACATGATCGAAGTATATATTTATTTACGAACCGATTATTTTTATTATTATTTTAGTATTATGTCTGGATTATGCCCGTCAGTAGTGAGCAATGCCTCAAAGCCACATCACAGGTGACATAATATTATTACAATATAATTATTATATATTGTAATAAATATATTATAATAAATATATTACAATATATTTATTACAATATAATTATATTAGTTAATTACAATTAACTGAAAAAATAATAGGAAAATAATTTATTGACTTATTTATTTACGGTATAAATATCTTTAAATACAGAATAACACTTTTTTTACATAAAAATCGAGTACAAAACGCCTGTACAGTTTAAACATATGATTTAAATTAACTAAAATTTACAATTTTGTAGACAAAATGTATACTGATAACTGTTTTCAAAAAACATGTGTAATGATTTTTTGTAAGTTCTTTCGGTCCTTGATCTTGAAATTATCTGCTTCTTCTCCATATTTGTTACTTAAACTGTGCATGCATGGTATAAGGGAGTAATGATAATAGTGAAAGATATTTTTATGTCGTGTGAGGCTATTAGTAACATTAAATGAAATCATTTGCAATAATGCAGGGCTCTCGAAGTTAAAATTAAAAATCTTATTTACCCTACTTGGTGGTAGTATAGCTAGTAGAGGATTAAAATAGCAACGTCTGGATGGGAACCATTCGCTTTGAATAATTCCTCTACTAAGCTTTAATAATTCAAGGTAAAATATTGCCAAAATGTCTAGCGATTCGCGTTGCAAAGCTAATAGGAACATAAAATAAGTATTTAAGGGTATTTTCCTAAATCCGATTTACCTATTTGCATTTTGTTTTTTGTTTAATGCAAATTGTAAATTAATTCATCCATAAATCACACGTAATTCTTTACGTCTTGAAGCTTACTTCCTGATTGATTTTTTATACAAATTTGTACCTTGTTAGGCATTCTGTTCTCCGTGTGAATCATTGGAATAAATTAAGAAAGTGCTCATACAAAATATAAATAATGAATCAATTCTTCTCAATGTTCAAATTATTATTAACAAAAAATTAACATATTTTCTCTTTTTTGTTTTCACTTGCAATAGGTACCTTACCTTGGAAATTCAAACCGACTTTTGGCGTCAACTACTAACTACAGGCGAATCGATCTGAAAAAAGTGGAATAGGTGATGTTTAAAATGGTTTTATAATATTAATGATCGATTAGTTATGATTTATGATTTAGGAAGCATAACAAGGGGATTTTTCTTTTGTATTGTGAAGAAGTATTCACTCTAAAATCTCTTGTAATAACAGCTACTATTTAATTTTATTTATTTATTTAGACGCCCATTTTATTTTTATTTTAAAATAAAAGCAATCAACATTGTGCCATTGGAAATGTATACTTGTAAATTGGTTTTAAGGTAAATAATAAGTATAAATTTTGTAATCATAATAAAATTAACCTAACAAACTGATACGGTTTAAGAATTATTGCATGTTATCTGCATGTGTATTTGGTTTTTAAGGGAATTAATTTTATTAAAATTTGGTACATCGGCAGAGAAAGGTTCTTTCCACACACGACGCAATCTCTGTGATAAAGAATTTTACCTAACATTAGTGCGAG
This sequence comes from Limnephilus auricula, assembly GCA_951813805.1. Taxonomy (NCBI): domain Eukaryota; kingdom Metazoa; phylum Arthropoda; class Insecta; order Trichoptera; family Limnephilidae; genus Limnephilus; species Limnephilus auricula. The sequence goes on from OX638390.1 coordinate 30,360,877, forward strand.
AAGCAACTACGTGAAATGGAGGATGCAGTCTAATTTATTGGGTACCTACGTGATAATTACATCTTACTCATGCACCAGCTCAGGGCTGTCTAAATGTCCGTTAATGATTTTAAATAATAATAAAATATCTCAAATTTTTCTTCGTTTTTTTCGTTTTTCGTTCATTGAAAATTTTTGTAGTTTTTGTTAGTATAATATTGATTATTGGAATATTTGAAATATATAATTTATGTGTCTTAAAAATGTATGTCGTATTCTTTCAATTGTATGTGAGTCTATGTTGTGTAAAGGTGACCAGAGAAAATATTCAAAAATGCATTTGACTAGCGGTATGTAGTTAGGCGTACTGTGTAGGTACTTACCGAGTTTTTAGTGTATTTATATACAAATTCGAACGATATTTATACAGAACCGAGACGTTTAAGTGTTTTTTTGTAATTACAAAAAAGTATCAAAAATTACAATAAATATCATCTTTTCATTGAAACGATGTCCAGGTGTTTTCATTAATGATACTTTTGAAAGATTGACATAGGCACTACTAATAATAATGATCTATAAAGTCTACAAGGATAGGCTAATATCTCAGATTTCCGTGAATACAATTCTTAAACTGTTGTGTTTTATATTCCATATGAAATAATAATTGAAATTTTCGGAACGTTCGAAAATAACTTCGTCGGTTATCAAAGTGCACCTATTACAGGCTTGGTCATATGCATTTCATATAAATAGTTCATAGAAGTGTTTCATTAAACTCAGATGTCTTGATCACTCCAAAAATGCGCAATCGTCGATTGTTGTAACTATTTATGAATCAATCATGAACCCACACGTATTTTTACAAGGATTATATTTTATTATCTGACCAATGGGATTATCCAGCTATGGTGTTGTAAGTCATTACTCATCTTGATCGATCCATGTAAATAAACTTAATAGATTTCAATGTCCATCCAGAGCCTTCATAAATTCAAATTGAATAGGTACCGTAATAAGGGGCTACTTTTGAGTCGGGGGCGACTTTGTTTATCACGGATATCTGCATAATTCTCGGCACCGCTCAGAAATCGCTCGCTTCTTGTTGATGATTTTTTCGTACAACGTGGACACTATGACGAAAATAGTCGAATAAGTTAATTTCTTGTTTTTTTTTTTAAAGAATGACTTACATTCCCGGGTTTTGAAAAACCTGACACTGTTTGAAAATCTCCTACAACCAACACAGAAAGCGGAAAATGTTGCTTGTGTTGTGATGGAGGACTTAGCCAGCCGAGGAATTGAACACGGGATGCCTATGTGGTACCCAAATGCGATATCCACTCAGTCACTGATCGGTCTTAATCAAATAATGTCAGTTGAAATCTGAAGCCGTTTTTTTTAGATATTGTCGTACAGTGAAAAATTTAAAAACTTTTTTTAATTTCCTTAACGATTATAATAGTTTTGTGTCATTTACATTGTAAAGTATATCAATGTTTATAGATAGATATATATATATATAAATCTCGCGTCCTATATATAAATGTTCGTCCAAGGAAACTCCGATACTACTTAACCGATTTTGATTAAATTTGGCTTACTGTCTGTAATTTGGTCAACTTAAAAGATAGCATAGTTTTTATCTCGAGTATTCACCTCAAATGTTTGTTATAGGATATTGCTTTGTAATTATGTAAAGTTCCAAAAGTTTCTAATAGATGGCGGTATGAGTTAATTTATTGACATTAAACTTGGTTATCTAGGTTAGGTAACTATACAGTAGTTATCGTTGTGTGTCGTTAGTCACAGCAACGCGTGGCGGGGTCAGCTAGTAGGTATATTATAAAACTCATTAAATATTTAAACTTGCATTTGTTAAACTATTTTTTGAGGATTGGTGTATGGTGGTAATAAGTTTACAAAAAGTGGTATATCAAAATCGTCCCACTCCGATAGGTTACTTTAATCACCATTTTTCAACTCCCCAAACACATACATTTTTTTGACATATATTTCTGAACATATAACACTTGAAGTGAAATAATACAAAATTTGTTACGTTATTATTATCATTTTTAAACATGTGCAATAAATATGACATAAAATTTCCCAACATAAATGATTTTATAAAAAAAGTTATTTAGTTGCAAAGTTGAAAAATCTTGAAATTCACCCCATTTTACAGTACAACATTTTTTCAGTAAATATAATCAATTTTTATAGATTTTGGCATGGCATATGGCGATTGAAAGTTTTGTGTATAAAATTAGCAGGAGACAACTGGCATAAGGTTGGCTTGGCAAACGCATGGATCGAGTTCGAATACCCAAATCATGTAGGTATTTCCTTTTCGTATTTTCAACCCGGTTATATTTATAGGTACATTAAACCCACATTTTGGATGTATTGCTTCATTTGTATTAAATAACACATTAAAAACTTTGTGATGATTTTTTTTCATTGTGCCCATTATTTAATTTGATTATTGACTTCGCCTGAGATTTGATTTAAATCATGTAACAAACAATTTGGCGTTTTGTATTATGTTTTGTTTTGGCAGATAGGTAAATGGATGTTTCAAAACTTCGTTGAAATTCTCAAATTTCAAGACGACAGAGCTCACGGTCCGGGAGCGTTTTTGTTGCTTCAGCACATAGGTTTTCTGTTTTTTTTTTCGGGAACTGATTCTTCCAGTAATAAGATATAAAACACTGAAAACAAACAAAAAATATGCTGATTGATTGAATTAATTGTGTGTTAAATTTACGTTTTTACACAAATAAATAACTTAATTTATTTTTAGGTTAAAAAAATACGAGAAAGCCGAACAAAACAATGGTTTTATGTTACTTTGTCGTATTTTTGGTCGGTAAGGAAACTTTAAGACCTTGCGCAGAAAAGTCTTACAATGAACTGATCTGCAGATAGATGCCACTTTTTCTTCGATTCCAACCCATGGGACGACGGCCTTAGAATTATAGAATGCTAATATATGCTATAATATGTATAATCTTAATTAATTACATGTTTGTTTATTCGACCAGATTCTGAGCAATAATGTCTAACATAACATGGTAGATACTTCTGCTCCAAATGACATAGTTGCAGAATGACCCGTTCAATCTCAATTTACCACCAAACTTTCACAGATGTCGCTCGTTGTCTGTTACGTCCTAACTTGGTCCAGCATAATCTCTCCCTATCCGTTGCTTCTGATGATAATCAATCATCATTTGTCATGTTATGATGACGAAGTATCATCAGCTGTGGGTACCTATTTCTGTTGGTGCATGATTCCGACAAACGGACAGTGGACACACGCTCTTTGTCTTTATAGATGAACGATGATTATCTGGGTGTGCCGTGACACATTCGTTGATTGCTGAAAACGTGACAAAATATGAAATATCATCACGTTATTAATAGATCGGAGACTAAATAATAACACAGAGATAATCTCAAAGTAATTTATTGCTTTTATTTTTTAGTTTTGATCGACCAGTGAAGTAAAAAATTTATTATTTTGAAGCTGCAAAACTGTCTCACTGTGAGCACAGCTTTTTGTCTTGAATTTCAAGGGTCGATGCAATAAAATTAGTATTCAAGAAGATTTTGCAAAAAAAGCTTTGATATTTACACATAATTAAATCTTGTTTAAGTATCAAAAAAATTGTATCCCCTGAGAAAAAACACCCTCGAAAGCGTTTATATCACAACATTTATGCAAAACATGAATATTTCAATTATATTCGCGTCATATTTCCTTGTTCTCTGCATTATGTCCAAAGCAATGTTATCTTTTCAATTGCACTGTTACGTGTTTTATAATAGGGGTAGGTACTGGGTTGGCGCACCTTGTATTTCATAAATGTCACCAGGCCTGTCGAGGCAACGCAATTATTGCCTTTCCTTTCTCCGTGCAAATCTAGATAGATACCTTCCCAATATTACCTATCCATATCTGGAACTGTAGACTTACAGAAAGTTTGTGTACCTATAAAGTATGAGTAGATTACGTGCTACTAAATGATGAAGTAAACCGTGAGATTCCCAAATTGGTGACCCCTCTTGAAACACATCTTAAACGTTCAACGTAATACGACACGTTGAAGGAGTATCGATTCTTCGTTAATTATTTTAAAAGTAAATTCATCGTTAGGTTCTCATGTTCATTCAAAATTAATCTCCAACAAATTTGCATATTAATATGTACAGCACAGCCTTTTATGTAAACATTTAGATTTCAGGTTCAAGGATGGTCAAGAGCAGTGTCTCGTTTTGTGTTTATATTCGAATGAATTGTGTATTCACGTTTTTTTCTTTCTTTTGTTTCAGATGCTGAAATGTAGTTCCAAAATCAGATATCGCGGTCTAGAGACAACAGCCTTGAATTCGAACGATGGACTCCCGTAAAGGCGCCGGAGACGATTACGTAACAATAGTGTCTGTGGGAAACCCGGAAGGAAAACATGTGGCGGCACAAGACCCGTCCGACCACGTGACTGACGTGCCATTCGTGACGGTGCTCTCCATCGGGCAGAGGCCGCCAGAAGAGGAGGTGATCATTTATCGTCTGCCTGGAGAGAAATTAGGCTTTGGACTGAAGTTCGAAGGAGGAACCAAATCCTCCGAGTGTGTGCGGAGGCTTTTCATACAGTCCTGCGCTCCTGATAGCCCAGCGGGAAGAGCCCGAGCCGCCTGGGGTCCGCTCCAACCGGGAGATGAGATCTTGCAAATAGACGGCTTGTCTATTACCAACCTTACCCGTCTCGAGTGCGTTCGCCGCCTCAAAGACTCTAACGTTGCTGTGTCACTGCTCGTGAGACACGATGACGTTGAATGCGCTCTTGAGGCAGAAATCAAGTTATCTGAAGAAACAGCTAACGGTGTCTCTAAGGTTGGAGTAGAGCCTACTCCCGTAGAAAAACAAGAAGAAGATAAGGCCTCTCTTCCCCCTCCAGTGCCACCACGAAAGCTGAATAGAAAAAATGCTTTGAACGCAGTTACCCAATTAGAAATAAATAAAACTGCAGACTGTAATAAAGGAGCAGTGGGTAAGCAATCTCCCGGGCGTCCCCGCCGCCTTGCCCCCGCGCCGCACACCCCTCCCGCGGAGGCGCAAGTCTACACTGACCTTTTCTGCCAAGAGAAAGAACACGGTATTCTCGTTGCGGAGTCAGAGTCTGATGATACCGGAAGTTCTATATCGACCGTGATCGACAGGCTCAGTGTGTATTCTAGTTTTCCTGGTTCTGTCGAGAACAGTATTCCTTCAACTCCTACCTTAGGGTATAAACAATTAAATCTAAATAACGTCTTCAATTGCTTGGATAATATTAGCCTGATTTCCGACATTCCTCCCAGCATTGTAGAAGAAAACGTGAAAATACTATCTAAATCTTCAAACGTGTCCACTCCTCCGGAGAAAGCAGCCGTTTTCAGCGACGTTAAAGCGTCTACTACAACTACCAAAAGGGACGAACGGACATCTATCGTAACTGTCTCCACAGCAAATAAAGACTTTGAAAGTTCTCCACGAGAAAAACTATCTGAAAACGTGTTTGCGAAGGAGTCTCAAAATAGTGATAATAACAATAATTATTCGCAAAAAAGTGACACTATTATTAAGGACACCAATAACGTAAACGTACAAGTTATTTCCAAATCGCCTGACGTAGTTGATTGCCCGGTTGTTTTCAACAAAAAAGTTGCCGAAAAAAAATCAACAATGGAGCCTCCAAAACCAAAACCAAGAAACATGAATAAAAAACATGGCACTGAGAATACGTTCTCGGGTCGTCAGTTTGACGATAATCTTTCGCTAACGAAACTCCATTGCATAGAGTCCTGGCTGCAGGATTCCATTAGCTGTAAAAACTCTGATGAGCTCTCTTATACTAGAGAAGATGACGCTCCCGCAGTCCGGCCAGAAGCTCTTCCTAGACTTATCGATTTCGTTCCAAAAACGCACGTTTTCAAGTCTCAGGCGGAAACACCGGAGATAAAGGAGAAGCTGTCACCGTCATCTCTTAAAACGATAGATAGTGACGTTTCTGAAGAAAATGCTAATCATTTAAGATTGATCATAACCAGAGATCCTTGTCAAGATTGGTGCAACAGTAACGCTTCCCCTCAGCTAGAGACTATTTATGAGAACTTCTCAACATGTCCTACTCTGCTCATGTAAGTTGTAATCACAAGTCATGTATGTTTTATAATAAGTATCATGTGTGATAGTTACTGTGTAATGCCTTTCCATGCTGCCTCTATTCTTCTATGTGGGTTCATTGTTTCTGCAATTCTGGTTTATCTCATTTATCCAGCCGAGACGGTTTTAGGGTGTCTTTTATCCCTTTTGGTTCCTTTCTAGTTTATTGCTCCCAACTTGGCATTGATTTACGGGATGGGTCGAACCTCTGAACGTCGTATCCTGCCGTATTTGCGTTTTGCTTTTTCGGCGTTTCCAATAATGTCGGTGCCTATTCCTGTTTCCATTCGAATCTTTTCCAATCTACTCGTGTGAGGCCATAAATGGCATAAGTATGTTTATCCAACGTTGAGCTTTTTTGTATCTCTCGTGTTGAATATTTAAGTTTCATGATAGTAATAAGTTCATAAGTGCATTTGAATTGATTGAATGTCAGACTTTTTACGTACCTAACCATCAAATATTCCTCCAACGGGGTTCATAATAAGACTGTATAGTGTTTTGTGTCCAGTAAAAGCATCTAGTTTACGCTTTGAACACGTACAGCTCCTGTTGTTAGCGATTACTGTTTTATTTACAATGCGCAATAATACTATTTTATCGTCGGCCGGCTTTATTTATCTCTTTTCATTTTACAATGCCATTCATAATGATATCAACTTACAGCTTGTAATAATATATACAGGTAGGAATGCACCTACGTCATAAATATTTTTCTGATACATTACTGTAGCTTTGTAACAAGTTGTTAAACCAATGCCATAATAGTTAATACCTTTAATATTCGTTTATTGTTAAATGTGGGACGCATTTTATATTGTTATTATTAAAAAGCCATAAAACCTATAACAAATATGTATTTCGGTTTTTTTGTATGTTTTTATAAGTCCGTTAACCCGAGGTTTATTCTTTTTTTGGTATCTACAGTAATTCTTGCATCATCTTGAGATTTCGGAAGATCTTCCATATTATAAAATGATGTCATTTTATTATTTGAATCAATCGATTGTCCATGTGAAACGTTAGTTTTGCAATATCTGATGGACTTTTGCCATAAGACGATGTTAATTAATTACTCAGTAATTTGTGTTATCTACTAAATATAAAATTATTCAGTCATTTTAAAAATCTTATGTATATTTATTATTGTCATCGTGATTAAATATATATTATGGCTCTCGTAGTCTGCGTTTAGTAATTCTACACTTGACTATAGGATTTATATTTTTTTAGAATTTTTACCGGACAGCGCATATTGATCGAGAATAGCATTAAGGGTTGCATTAGGACATGGGTATCCAAGAACCTATTTAAAAAACACAAATTAACAAATAAATACTTTAAGATGATACCCGGTGGTGCAGAAATAGATTTTACTAAAATATTGCTGTCACTGTTGCTCTTATGCCACCGGATATTGAGCGAAAGGGACAATGCACTGACACTTAACTAAAATGGAGGTTTTGTATTCCCCACTTTTCTCCTCCAAAAGTGGACTGATTTTCAATTTTTTTTTTACCAACTACATAAGAAAAAACTATTCTATGTCTGTACGTTTTGCTTTTTTTAAAAAAACATTGTCTGGTTTGTATACTGAACATCTTTTGACGGCGTTTAAACCAGTCAATTTTATTGATTTTTGGAAGGTCATAACTTCTATAAAAAGTAACTTATCAAAAAAAACAAAAAGTACCGACACGCTAGTAGTTGATATCTATTTTATGCAAAAACAATATTTTCTCTAGGGTTAAAATCCAGAGAGATAAATAGGGAATACGTTTGTATGGAAAATCACCGCCGGGTATCCTCTTAATGCTCGTGATAATGCGACACAAAATTTACAGTGGGAATAAGCTCATCTCTGCCAATCCCCTTTACTGCCCTTGTACAACATTGGATATTTTAAAGGGGGCGAGCTTTCTTCAAAGAACACATAAGTTCTTTAAAAAAAAATATTCTATCACAGCTTTATTCCAACTTGATTCATATCACGAACATTAAATGTGACCATAAACATGTAGTCTTGCAGATAATACCTACCATAATTAAACCTGCGTATAAAACAATCTATATAATTCTATATGTATTCTAATTTGAATGTTTAATATTTTTCTTTATTTATTTTTTTAGCTTACTATTAATTTTTATATTTGTATTTAGTTTTATTTATCCTTAAATATGTATTTTCTTTTCTTCTTTTTTATTACTTATTACTTATTACCGTAGTTTTTATTATCTGTTTCCATAAAATAGTATTTTTTAGTTCTTATATGTATTATTTCATGTATGACTACCATAACACGGGCATTAGACTAGTGTGATAGTTGAATAAAAGGCAAAAAAAAAAACTGTAACATATAAAAATTTATTAAATAAAATAAAAAATAAAAAAATTACATTTTCATATTATAATATGAGATTTTTTTCTTTGACAAAAATTGCATTAATTAATTTCCTAAGTACAGTCAATATTTAACCTTAGAATAATTTTGATTTAAACCGATTTGGAATAAAACTGTTGTCACTAATTTACTAACTACAAAATTTTGACCCCTAGGCCGCCCCATAGAGGCCAATGAAAATCTTTTCAATTTCAATATTTAAAAAAATTTGATAAATTTCAACTCTTTTTTATTCTTACTTTGGGCACACCAGACACACCCACATCACATTTCTATCGGTATATCTCTTCGGTGGCATTTACCTACATTTAATAGTATTTTTACAACTAGTTTTTGGTTTCATTGGAAACTCCAAAGGATCATAGACGTACACGATATTATATACTAATAATCTTTACAGGTTGGATTAGGTTTGATTGTTATTTTTCTACAATATTTTTTGTGTTCTTATTTTTCTTCAATCTTTGTTCATTGCTCTGTTTTATTACTGAACCACTGAAATTACCTGCCCAAGAATTATGAATGATTTTGTCTTTATTTTAGCGAGGAATCCTCCAGACATCCTCCTGCTGGGGACTCCGGCAGCGACCAGGGTACCCTGGTTTCCGTAGAACAGAACAAGGGTTCCGATCTTAGCGCTCCAGAACTTCGTGACAGAAATCCCGGATCCAACAAAGGAATCGACGTCTCTCATAGAAGACAAGGTAAAAAATGTTTATATCTAATGATTTTCACTAAAAAAAATTGTCCAACGAGAGGCTCTAATACTTTATACTACTAAAACGTCTGTCGTAGTACACGACTATAGACTTAATAAAATTATTTGTTGCTCGCGTTTTAGTTTGAGCATCTCTTATATTGATTTTTGAACTGTTTAAGAGGCTAGACTTTGAACCACACGCGGAACACCCGCGTCTGTCATTCTGTCCCGCTCACAATAAGCTCACGCACACTTACAATACATGCGAATGCGAAATGTGCGAATGAGACAACGCTCAAATTTACCTACAGAAATCGCTCGAAAAGGGGTTTATGGAGAATACACTTTTCTACACCGAAACTTTCACGAAATTGAAATTTTAAAAAATATGTATTTTCTAGAAAGAAGAAGCTACGTCGGTAGCTTTTTATAATTTTATAATTCTTTATGAGAGTTGAGTTAGCAGCACTTTTTCCTTAAATAATATTTTTTGATAAATCGTACATGTTTGACAGTGAATATTTTACGTTAATACGAAACGCATCGAAAATTCGAAAACATACCGACATAGTTTTTACCCTCTAGAAGGCAGTATAAAAAAATATATTCATTTTGTGTCATTTTCGATGAAAAAAAATATTTTTTCCCGGGCGTCCTTTTTGTATGGGCCGAAAAGCGAAGTCTATCATCTTAACTGCTTACCTTAATTTTTAATGCGATTTTACTTTCCGGTTTCGCTCTAAATTTCAAACATATATTTATTTGTTAGACCGTTACAAAGTTACAATTACAAAAAATATGGCATTCCTGTCCGATGATATTTGTTTTAATTAAAAACAATAAATATAATTTTCCATCACACGTCGCAACTGAGTATTCGGGTATATAACATAGCGGGTCACGTAATAAGCATTCCGTTTCGTTCCAGCAGCATTTGATAAAACGCGAGTCAGCACACCTATCATGTAGGGGTGGGATCACTGGCGACGTGTGATTGAAAAATATATTTTTTGTTTTAATTTTAAAAAATATCATCGGACAGCAAAATCATATGTACATTTTTTACAATCCTTCGGGCACTTGTCGTTACGTCCTGCATTATTCCTGTTTCTTACAATTGTAAAGTAGGTACATAATTATTTTCTTTCATTTTTTATATCATTATATTAATTTCTTCTAAATCACTCTTGTTTCTTTTCTTATACAAAGTCAATAGGTACCAATTAGATATAAACGCGCACTTTGTATCAATGCTATTCAATATACCCTATTCTAAGTTAGTGTACCACCAAGCGTGTACGATATTCACCGACTCGTAAACAAACGCGTATTCAATTATGGAGTCGAGGAATTTGATATCCCAAGTCTCGAGCACTCGAGGTACTTGAGTCAATCTTCTGACCTTTAATGCACCGTCTTCTGTGCGTAACTTGTATTCTGATTTATGGCATTATGATCAGAAGAAGAAATCTTCTGTAGGAATTCAAAACTAATGCAACTAGATACGGGAAAATCATTTTGAAGAGGAAAAGTTTGAACGTATTTGTGCACACCGATAGTATTGAAAGTTTCAAGTTTTTTTTTATCTAGTTTGGAACACCCGCCCGCAGTCCCCCTTACCCCATAAATACCCAAAGATACTGGGTGCGTGCAGGCTACGCTTTACAATTATTAATTAATGGTATAATAATTAAATTTTATATTATGGTCATCTAGCATCAGTACACAAGAAGATAATTACAGAAACATAAACATTTAAATTAAAATTACGATTTAGATAAATTTGTATTTTATTATTTCCACATTAATGTACACATTTTTTACAATTGTTTATTGTGTTAATGTTGTGTATTTACCCATAAGCTATATCTTTGGTACTTTCTATTTTATTTGTCAAATAAGGATATGAATTTGAATTGTTTTTTGTTCATAATCTGTTTCTCTCCTGTGTATCATTGTAAACTTATGTATCACTTGAATGTAAAAGCCTTTTATGGCGTTTAAATAAATAAATTTGCGTTCTGACGTCAAGCAATAATAAAATATATCATTTTTTTGTGTTTAACACATAGAACACATTAAACCAACAAATAAATATATAATTTAGTAATGTTTTTATTATGTTCTGCAACTATTTTATATTTTTATTATTGTGACAGCTGTTTCGGCTTACAAGGCCATTTTCAAACTGTCACACAGTTTACTGTCTACGACATTTTGGAAATGGCCTCGTAAGCAGGGTCGGCTCGTGAATTTTGGTGTGCTAGAGTGCTAGTATTAAAAAAAAGCATTATTGGTGTTTTTGTAGCCAAAAGAGATTTTTTTTCGAAATTTCGGTTTTTGTATGACGATTTTCAGGATATCCGGCCAAACTGAAATTTCATAAAAAAAGTCATATTTCTGATTAGATTTTGATAAATGCTAAACACATCTAAATTTAATAAAATATATTTTTTACCCTTGAATAAAAAATTATAAATTTTACCGTTAAATAATTTTATTGTTATATCGTAATCCAGCAAAAAAAGATATTTGAAAATTATTTTTTTCATTAATTTGAAAATTTAATTCTTAGAATAGGTAAATATTAGTTCCCCTTTTAAAAATGGCCTGCGAAGTTAAGCCACTTGAACGTACATTTCAAATACAGAATAAAAATAATCGGCCGGTAAAATTTAATTACATAATATGTAGGTACTTTATAGCTTGTCTGGTTTTGAAAAGAATATTTATATTTTATTAATTTATACGCCCACTCCGAAGCACGCACTGTAAAATAACAATATTTGTCTGTCAAATAAGAGTAGAAACATAGGAGGGCGCTTCTTTTCTTCAAATGGCAATACTAAAATTATAACACACGGTGGAAATGAAAGCTGTGTAACCTACAATTTTGTAAAAAAACAAAAACATATAAAAGTGGGAAAAATATTTTTTCATTGCAATATAGACCCACTGATCTCAAAATTAGAATTGCATCTATGTACGATATTGTAGTAAAATAAAAAGCAATAGAATTTGCTCACATTTATTTAATACTAGCTGAAGTAGCCAGCGTTGCCTGGGTTTAAGATCAACCCCCTTGTTATTATGACGAATAGCACTGATGTCAAAATGTATCTATAGCTGTCGGAGTGCGGCCCTTTTTTAGTTTTGCCTTGAGTTTCGAATTTACCCTCATTTGTTTCGCTCTACTTGATAATTTGCCTGATGGTACTTTCTGAATTAACTGCGAAAAAAACAACTATGATAGCTATTAATATTGTATATCTACGTAAATAAAATAAAATCATACTTAAAACATGTATCCTTGTTTGAAAATATTTATACAAAGCGCATTAAAATTGTCATTATTAAAATAAAACTGAAAATATTTATATTTAAAAAAATGTTTTTTAAAATGTTACTTACAGTATTCTACATAAACAGTGTCATTGTCATTTTCACAGTAAAATTGGTGTTGCCAGCCTAAAATTTTTTTAGTTCCGGTTTTTATATTTTCTACTCTTATTTGGCAAAGTGTAGTTATGATTACAAATACGTCACGTTCTATTAGCCAGCCAAGCATTGAGGTTTTGCTTTACAAACTGTGTACATGCAATTCAAAATATCCATTTTAATGTTAGATATTATTATATAAATTCCGTATCAAAGCCTTCCACGTACGTTTATTGGTTCGAGTATGTCATCTGTTGACAGTCTTGCAAAGCTTCTTCTCGCATATTATGATAACTTTTCAAAGCCAACTACATTTCTAACCATTAATTTGTCGACCGTTTTCCACATGTGAATTTTACTGTAGGAAATTGGTATTTTAATAATTCAAAATACCGTATCTTTTTCTGATTTTTACGTTTTAATTCTAATATTGTCTTCAATGATTAAATATTATGAAATGTTGGTACTTACTCTGATGTATTGTAGTTGGGCATGTAAATGCCATAAAAAGGAAGAAACTGAATGCTGTGGATGAGAGATCCCTGAGTCGTATGTGAGGTAAAACTATATATGATGGTGAGAGAAATGTGAAGATTAGCGACGAATGCTAGGCGGATGTAAGCGTAATGGGTAAGATAAAGGACGGTTTTTTTACAGGATTTTAACATTTCAAGAATTTCTATGTAAGTTATATTCAAGTTCTGTTATTATTTCGTAATGGGCCGGTTATATCACCCTGCTTAGATAATAAAAGAACTTGAGTAGAACTTTCGCAGGACTTGGTATTTAACGTATTAATATGATGAATTATACAAATTCTGCGTAACAATTCGTCTTAAGAGAGGAACGCTTAGATGGCTTGGACATATGGTTACCAGATGACAGGAATTTCCCTGACATGTCCGGAATTTTAGCTGTCTGTCGGGGAAAAAAGGAAAATTGGAAAAAATGGAATTTTTCAGGAATTTTGAAAAATATTAGATAAAATAAACTTTTTTTATTAAAATTTTGTGCGCAACGCAATTTACAGGGATTACTGATTTCCTGGCAGAATCGAATAAAATGATTCACTAGGTGTCATTCGTACCGATATTGTGGTAAATTTATGATTCCTAAATTTCTCTAGCTACCCCCCCAGGATGGATGATTTATGAACCCGTTAAGTTTACAGGAATTTCAGGAAGTCAGGAAAACACATTCTCGAATCTGGTAACCCTACTTGGATATGTAGAGCGAATAAACAAAGAAAATAGTGTATTGGGAATAATATTATAAAGTTTTTTTTTTTTACTATAAAGTTGCTTGGGCAGCTAATTTTAGTGAAATGCGTGCGTGTGTCGAATGTGTATCTGCCGAGTTTCAGCTCGATCGGATGGTGGGAAGTGGGTTAATTTCCACTTCCAAGATTTGCAATTATTCATTTAAGAAAACAAAATCGAAATTCAAATAGATGTATTTAAAAATGACTCAGTCCTGTTTTGGGAATGAATGTACATTTTGAAGTCGATTCATGTTTTAAATATAGTGATATCTAATGTAAGTACATAATAACAAATTTGCAATGTGTGCTATTATAGTATTGTTAAAACGCGTTTAGAGTCTCATCTTACAAAGTCTTTGTTTAGAAAATTAGGACAATCCGGCTCAACGGTTACAGATATCGTTCTAGTTTTACAAAACAAATGAGTCGATTGAGAGGTATACCGATGGGAGGGGGTGGTATGTTAAAGTCTCTCTGGGGAGGGGAAGAAGAAGAGTAATGGGGGGAAGCGCATACCAGGTAATAACACTCACCCATTTCCCGCGCTTTTACTGCTTCCTAACGGAATGCTAATTCTGTATGATCCGTCACAAAGGAAAACAGACGCCATTGAAATGTTTCAGTGGGCGGCGTGGATAATGCAAACAAGGGAGATGGGCTATTTTTTATATGAATATCGCACCTAACGCAACCCAACCTAACCTAATCTAACGGAATGATAATTCCGTATGATTCGTCACAAAGGAAAACAGACGTCATTGAAATTTTTCAGTGGGCGGCGTGGATAATGCAAACAAGGGAGATGGGCTATTTTTTATATGAATATCCCACCTAACGCAACCCAACCTAACCTAACCTAACGGAATGCTAATTCTGTATGATCCGTCACAAAGGAAAACTGACGTCATTGAAATGTTTCAGTGGGCGGCGTGGATAATGCAAACAAGGGAGATGGGCTATTTTTTTATATGAATATCGCACCTAACGCAACCCAACCTAACCTAACCTAACGGAATGCTAATTCTGTATGATCCGTAACAAAGGAAAACAGACGTCATTGAAATGTTTCAGTGGGCGGCGTGGATAATGCAAACAAGGGAGATGGGCTATTTTTTTATATGAATATCGCACCTAACGCAACCCAACCTAACCTAACCTAACGAAATGTTAATTCCGTATGATCCGTCACAAAGGAAAACAGACGTCATTGAAATGTTTTAGTGTGCGGAGTGGATAATGCAAACAAGGGAGATGGGGAGATATTTTTTATATGAATATCGCACCGAACGCAACCCAACCCAACCTAACCTAACCTAACGGAATGCTAATTCCGTACGATCCGTCACAAAGGAAAACAGACGTCATTGAAATGTTTCAGTGGGCGGCATGGATAATGCAAAGAAGGGAGATGGGCTATTATTTATATAAATATCGCACCTAACGCAACCCAACCTAACCTAACCTAATGAAATGCTAATTCCGTATGATCCGTCACAAAGGAAAACAGACGTCATTGAAATGCCGTGAGACTATGGCATCCTGGCATCCGCACTTTAAGTATGTTGTGAGGCTGGAGATAGTGGGGAGGGGAAGTAGATGGGAAGGAGGAAGTTGGGGCTATTCAGATCTGGTCACCAAATATGGCTACAAGTTTTAATTTCGAATGATGTTCTTCACCAGGGCTATACTGAAAGTATCTTCCGCTTACCATGAACCGTTATTAGTATGAGACCGCATCCGTAAAGTGTCGCCAACATCGTTCACCCATGCAAGTCGCATCTATAACAGCAGCGCCACGCCTTTGTTTCTATCTACACACCGTCATGCATATCTTTCATCGCATACCCGCTTTGATACACAGTTTGGCATGGCAGTTTGGTCGTAGTTCGGTGACAGTCGACTCTGTGCCATGCATAATTTTTTTTGTTTCTATTATCTATGGATGTCATAGTCCCCCTGGCTTCAGACAGTTTGGAGCAATCGGGACTGTTGTTTGGTTTTCACTTTTAAAAAATATATTTACATACCAAAATTTTTGTTAGGAGCAATTGACCAGCGGCTGAGAATAAATGTTAAAAAATGCTTGCAACTGTACAGGGAGATTCCAAAGAGAAAGATCGATTATTCCCCGTATCAAATTTTAAAAATTTAAAATTTAATATCGATTTATTTCATTCAAAACTTGCTTTAATATATACCTACATTCAAGTAAGCAATAAAAATGCTCAAAACGCACCATGATAAATTATTAATTATCGTGTACTTCTTGTAAGTATTTTTTGATCATTAATATTTATGATTTTTCAATAATGTCTAAACAAAATAAGGGTGTAAAATATTTTTGAAATATTTTAGTTTGTAAGACCTTAAATAAATTGAAAAACTAAGGTATTTTTGTCACAAAACACGTTCTCGGATTAATTTCTTTAATGATTTTAATTTAACTAAAATTAAAATTATTAAAACTGTGTTTACTAGATTATGTATGGATTTATTTTGTTGTATGATTTTATGATTGGAAATTTGTGTTGTTAAATAGAATCTATCGTTTGAAAATTGAAAAAATCTGCCAACGACCAACGGTATAACCTTAGTATATTAAAAATACACTTAGTTTTTCGAAACTTTAAAACTGCGTGTACCTATTAAACTAACAATCTTTCAAAATCAATTTATATTTTTTTGTAAAAAAGAGTCAATACGTCTAGAATTTGAGTTAAAAATGATTAATTTCCGGTATTCTCTGGAAATACCCTCTTAATATGTGAACATTTACATTTTCTGACATCCTGTCCCTGCGAACGTTAACCACATGTCCACATATTTTGAATTTCTTTTGAAAATTAGTCGTGCTGCAAATTTTAAGCTTTGTCATTTGACTGGGAATTAAGAGAATGATGCTCTCTCGAACATTCCATCTATTTTTATTTTATCGAGTTGGATGCATAATTCCCACGTAGTTACTGCTGAATATTATGTTTTACACTGACCAATGAAATTTGAAGATGTTCAAAGGTAATGCTCTCATATTTCAATAAAAAAAACTTTCACCGAAATGTCGTGATTAAAGAACGACTCCATTAATAAATAATAATAATCGCACTGAAGAAATAAACCTTTAGAGGTGTTCTTTGGACGTGTGCACAAAGTAAGTTTAATTTTTCCTTTTTTCTGTTGAAATTGATCAAACATTTTCAAATATCGAACATCTTTCTTAATCAATTAAACAATTTAATTGGCTTGTCCGGGGCTTAGGAGTCAGAAGGTCTTCCACACCTTGATATCATTTTTCTTGCAAATTGGTAGCTAGGTACCTCAAGCGATTGCCTATTCAATCTGATCACACTTAAGCGATCCGCTCACTGAGGCAACTGAAAACTATCAGCTAGCAACTATCTTTGTATGATAATGTGATGGCCCGCACAATACACAATCACTCAACAACCCGTTGTCAATGGTAACGCAAGCGGCGACTCGTGACTTGCACTGCTGATTGCCGTGGCCGGCCGTTGCTAGTTGCCAGCAGTCAGCTGATTGTACTTCGTCTAAGGTTAAACAAGCTTTTTGACCAACCAAGACATAGAAACCAGCCGGTTTTAGTTTGGTTTCAGTTGCCTCGTCAGCGGAGCGCCTTATACTTTCGTTATGTTATGTACTTTTTTTTATTTATTGAGTTAGTTTTTACTATACATTAGAATATAAACTAATATATACATAGTAATATTTCAACAACAGCTCCTCTTTTCTGATAAGGTGACATGACCAATCATGACCTTAAATATATATTTTTTTAAATTATATATAAAGAAGTAACCCATATGTTTTATATTACAATAAAAATTTATTTTTACGGTAAACATAACATTTCTTTTTAAAAACATTCATTCTTCAGACTTTCAGGTATCTCATCATACATCTATAGTCCTCTATACATTAGGCAGTTGTGTACTTACCAAGGAACAACTTTTTTAATCGACTACCATAATAAATTAGAAGTATTAATGACAAAATCCAATAATTAAGCCCTGTGAAAAAATGTTTTAAAGACAATCTTATCAAAAAACTGTTTCCAAGTAAATTGATCTTAAAATAACATATTTCTCGACTATTTTCTTGAAGTGCCAATTTCTTCTGCAAATATGCGCATAATATCATATTAAAACAAATAAAAAAATAAAAAATAAACATTGCCGGGTTACGAATAACCTGATTTGAAAATCTCATGGTACCACCACACTAAGCGTAAAATGTTGCTTGTGTTGTGATGGAAGACTTAGCCAGCCGAGGAATCGAACACGGGACACGTGGGTGGGACCCAAACGCGATGCCAACTCAGCCTCACTGACCGGTTGTTATCATTACTAATTACATTATTTAAACCCCTTGTAAACCAAAATTTTCCGGACGATTATTGTCGCGGCCAGGCCATCAAATATAGAAATTCGAAGTGCATTCATAAAAAAACACGACATATTATATAAATAGAATTTTCGCGACCGAATAACGTCTCGGCCGGGCCGTCAAATTCGGATATTCGAGGTGAATTTAAAAAACAAGACAATATTTAAATGTAAACCAAAATCGCGGCAGCCTGTCAGGATTAGATTTATGAAAATAAAATTAAAAAAAACGCGTTTTTAAAATATTTCAAATTTTAAAAAATAACATGTAAAAAAAGGGAAAATGTAAAAACTAGTCTGAAAAACCTGGAATTATCAGATAATTTTGAAGTCCGTTTTCTGTGTCCACCTGTACTTATATTTATATCACATTTACCAAACATTTGATATAAATTCATATGTTCTTACGAAAGCATATAATAATACATGTTCCTATAATGTTATTAATTACTGATAAGTAACTACTATAATGTGATGTATACACTGCTCTTCCAACCACACGCAATACTAGCGCGGAAGATTAGTATTAAAGATATATATGTAAAAACATAATGCATCTAATTTTATATACCTTACCTTATTTTTTTAATCAATAATTTTTTCATTGACACTATACTTTATACATATATTTTTTTATTTGTTTTCATGCAAGATTTCTTTTCTGTGAACAGCGTGTTAACTATCGTATTTTCTTCCTTCTTTAAATAAGCAAGAACACCAAAGTAAAACCTACGGTTTAATATATCTTTTATGAAGCAATTTAGGATGGAATTTCGTTTAATAACATTATTTACGAACAGATTATTTTTATGAGTGGAAAGGGCCCGCCGATATGCCGAAGTTTCCGTCTGTAAAAAAGCGTGGCCGCTAAAATATAATATTGCAATGAAATTAAATTTTACTGCTTCCCATAATGCATCCATTTGACTTGCTTTATGGGCGGACTTGTAACCCGCCCAAGGTTGGTCCCGACAGCGGCCTTCGGGTTTAAAAAAGGTTGCGAACCGAGGTACCTCCTTGGAGCTTTATTTCAAAGCTTCATTTATAAGCAGTAAAGGCTGGGTTGGGTATGTGGCGAAAGTTTAATCAAAGTCTGATCTTGCGTGTGGCACATAATATTCCTACATTTTATCTTACTTTAAAAGCAATAATGTTTTTCAACACTGTTTCACAACGCTTTATTATTTTGTTCTTCTGGAACATCTTTTACTAACAGATAAGCAAAAACTAATTACTTTATTCATTTAAGGAACATAAACAGTCTTAGTAGTATAACATACATAAAAGGATGACAAAGAAAAACTATTTTTAATGGTCACAGATAGGTATTTAGAAATATAAAAGCAGTATTACAGCACTAGATTCACGCGCAACGACGGGTTAATAGTTCCGAAATTTAATAATAAGTACGGACAGATAACGTTTGAATACAACATACCGAAGATATTTAATTTATTACCTGACACTATAAAGCAATGTAATTCTATGAATAAGGTTAAATATATGGTGAAAAATTGGCTATCGGAAAAAATATATTTATATTGTGTATGAAAAATGTATGAAAAAATGTTATCTGTAGATATAATTAATAGATGTAAATTATGTATATGTTACTAAATTATAAGCACCTGCTGCCAATGCAATTGGCTTAGCAGGACTGGTTTGTTGATGTATTTATTTTAACTGTGCTTTTAATAAAAAAAATAATAAAAATGTAAACTAGAAAAAAAAACATAATTAAGCAGAAATTAAAAAAAAATAATAATAATACAAACGATAAACCTATAATACACAACAATAAGACTGCGAAATAGGTGTTTGGGTTGGGATTGGTAAGGGGAAGAAAGGGACAAGGGAAAGTTGTCACGCAAGTTACATGATTGTATTAGGTACAATTAATTGAATCGTCCTAGAGTGTGATACAAAGATTCTGTAGCATAAAATTGTGTAGCAATAGTAACTAGCAGTGAAAATGTCAGCACACGTGTCTGTATTTGAAAATTTATTGTTATTGTATGTTCTTTGTATAAATTCATTTTGAATGGAATTAGTGTTGCGTCTATCAATGTAGAAAATGGTATTTTCTCTGCTATGTCGAATCGGTGCGTGGAAATTTATTTTGTTTAGCAACTCCGGGCAGTCAACTTTTGAGTTAATAATTTTGTACAGGAGCATCTGATCGGCGACCAGCCTTCTGTTGAGTAGTTTCGTGATTCTAAAATGATTCTCGATTTCGTCGGAAGAGTTGTATACGTTGAATGATTTGAAATTGAGGAATTTAGGAAATCGCTCAATGCTTAAAATAAAAAAAGAGACTTCCTTTCATATAATCGTATTGTTTCAAGGTGTAGCGACTTTATAATTTCGTGCGTTAAATGTTGCTTGAAATACGAATAATAACATTACATTTATATAACACAGTTTTGTGTTGTTTCACTTCAAGTGCGCTTAACTAAAATAAACTTAAAAATAATCCTATAGTTCTCCTTACGAGTCCATTACAAAATATAAATAAAAAATATACGGTATACACAAAACAAAACCAAAGTGAGTACAAAATTTAACAATAACAGCGCTGTTATAGCACAGGACATCAATAATAGACAATAACGGTGTATGACAAAACAAGAACTTTAAAACTAAAGTAATATATAAAACAGGAAAATACTAAAATATTGTTGAAAACATTGGCTTCAGTCGTGTTTTGTTATTAGATCTTAATATCGAATTATTTCCCGACCTTAACCATATCCTTCCCTCCCCACTCCATTAACGCAAGCTCACAACATATCTCCAATAACTGCGGATGCCTTAATTTTACTGGCTCCGTACAGTTGCACGGTTTACACATAATATATTGTGTTTTTTGTACAAACTGGAACTAAATATTAAATATATGATCTCTAAACTAACAAAAAAAATACCGTTTGTCGAAAAAAATAAATAAACCGAGAACGCATGCACAGATGGCCAAAATTCCGGACATATTATAATATGTGCCCCGCCATCCTCGGAAACCGATAGCGCATGCGCAGATTGCTATAATTCCGGGAAATATTGTGCACCGAAATTCTTGTCCTAAAAAACTTATTGATGTTGAGAATTTATAGTCGAAAGTAAACAGATGACAGTAATTCAATAGCTTTAACCAAAATATCGTCTCAAGTTCGTCAAAAAATTGGGTAGAGCCAATGAGGATCTTCTTTGTACAACCTCGTCAGCCACACATCAGAATTTAAAGATTTTATTACTTATAAAGTGCCACTCGCAGAGTATTTTAAATACGAAGCTATCCAAGTCATCGATCCAACCTATCCACAATCTAGTACCAAACATTCCCAACATTGCTGATAGAACAGCATTTTGAGTAAAAAATAAATTACTGTCAGCAATAAAATAATTTTTAATGGTCCACTTTAGAACGATACACCTTGAACTTCTATTTTATTAATGGCCCGATTCTCCGAAGCGTGGCTCGGTCTAAAGATTTACTACATACAATTTTTGCGAGACAAACATAAATGTGTTCCTTGTAGTAAGTTTTTTTCTTGCTCTAGAGCAAGTCTCTGAATGTCTGCTAGCTTCCGAATAAATCACAGATGAGTTTTAAAACTATTAAAATGCTCGCGAATAAATCAAGATAATCTAAATGGCACACATTTAAATTTCCATCCATCTATTTTCAGGCACCTGGCATATGTCGAATAAGTCCGTAAATTTCAGCGTCGTCGAAATAAGAAAAAAATGCTCGTATATATAAATAAATTCACTGGTCCAGCATTTTTTCCCAGCGAATTGCAATTAGTTCCTTCTTTTATGCAGTTTAATCAATATTGCACAGTGGCAACGATTGAATTGAGAATCACCTGATATATTTTTGTGAGTACCATTTTTTCATTGTGATATTGAAATTCTTGATTTCGATCAGGTACTTTAAGGCTATTGGTTGCGCGGCCGGTTTCATACAAAACGTAGTTCTGGATTTGAAGCTAATCTAACGGAGAAAAATGTTATTCTAAAATACGATCATTTTATTCGTAAAAACGGTTAAAAACGGGACTGAAGTTCTTTCGAACAAATTAACAGTGTTTCAATGTTTATTGGCGGGAAAATGTAAGAATAATTTGTTGGTATACGTACGGAATTAAAGTTCCGTTTTTAACGGTTTTTACGAATAAAATGATCGTATTTTAGAATAACATTTTTCTCCGTGTACCCAACCCAACTGAAAAGTTATTTTTGTAATCAAAAGGCATGTCAAATGTTTATCTATTTTCAAGAAAAAAAATTATACGCGCGTCATCTACGAAAGAGTAGAATATGAATTCTTTTGACAATCACCTTAATTGTATATCTCCACTTACCATATATCCTCGAATGGTCGGAGATTTTTTAATTATTATTATACCTGAGGCTTATTTTCTACGGCTTCATTTATTACTTTTAATGTATCTTTAACCTTACCGCCACTCGTAAATTGATTAGTGATGGCTGTAATCGAAATATTTGCATAATCGAATGATTTTTTGGATCACTCGAAGAATTCCATCGATTCTGGGAACCAAATGTGAATTATGTTGAAAATTTTGCTTGGTGTGAACTCCATCAGTCTTCCGAGCGGAGCCATAATATTTTATTTCAATAGCGGAAATTCGTTTTGAATTTTTATGACTTTTTATGATTTGAATAAGTTTTTAAAATGTCAATTATTAATTCATTCGATTTGGATATATAGTGGCAGGGTGGGCGATGTGGGTGGGGTGGTTTAGCGAAATCTCAAACAGGCAGTGACCTTCCTCCTGTTTTGTGCAAAACTTCATCAATCTATAGATATTATATGGATATAGATAATGAATAGCGAATTATTTTTATAGTGAATACCTCACAAGAGTCCCAACTGCTCCCGTCATGGAGCCAGTGAGACTATGGCATCCCCAATTGGGGTATGTTAATAATAAACAGGGTTTATAAATAATTTGGGTTGTGCATTGAAACAACTAACTTTTAAAGCACTTTCAGGGGTTTTGTGCAATTGTTGTTGTTAATAAGCATTTTAAAATGAGCAAATAAAAATTTTGTAACAAATCATGTTTTTTAACTTCTAAATAGACTCTTTATAATGTTTATAAAAAAATTTCGCTACGTCTTTGAGAAGCAGTGTCGAAAATACCATTAATTTTATAAATAATTCTTATTATTGTTTTTAAATGAACTTTTAATAATGTCTATCGAAAATGTTGCTACATCTTTGAGAAGCAGTGCCATTTGTACCCTGTTTGCGGCCGTCGGACTGCATTTCAATACTACAGACCTATCAGGT
The DNA here is from genome assembly GCA_951813805.1 of Limnephilus auricula. NCBI lineage: Eukaryota > Metazoa > Arthropoda > Insecta > Trichoptera > Limnephilidae > Limnephilus > Limnephilus auricula. The sequence goes on from OX638390.1 coordinate 30,384,588, forward strand.
TATTTGAGTGGCTGATACCTCCACGCGTTCCCTGATGCCCTTCTGTCCCTGTACTCGAGTCCTTCCCGCAGCGACTTCTAGGGACACTAAACCCGCAATGAATCGATAAAAAACCCCGCAATGACGACTTCTATCGAATGACATTCCTCGATGTTTTATTCGATTCTGTCTTATGGAGCCTAGAGCCGGCGCAGCGGGGCCAATTAATTGACAGGAAACCTTTGCCGACGCATTTTAATTATCTGCAGCTTTTTTCTGCGTTCCACAGCACAGTTTATTGATATTTTTCGAGACCTTGAGAGGAATTCGGACACGGTTTTGTTTGACCATTGACCACGTCGCGAGAGTTAACATTTTTTGTGAGACAAAAACTAGTCAATCGGTTGTCGATCTCGGTGGTCAAAACATTTTTGAAGAAATGAACTGGTAAAGCAACCGCGTACCGTTTAATTTTTTGTTGTTGTAATAATTGGTATTTTTACAGTCTTAAAATGTTTATCTTTCCAACTAAAAAGCACACGTCTACGCTGCACCCATTTCACAAACAAATTCGCTTTAATATATTGATTTTGTTTATTTAATGTAACTACATAATATTTGTCTGATGGTTGAGATTAAAACTTTATTACTTCAGGATTATCTTTGTTTTAGCAGTAACACTGAAATCAGAAGTAGGAATGTTCTGAAGTTGCACATTATTTTATCGAAAACTATTTCGATTATAGCTGCAGAAAGACCCGGGCCAAATGGAATTGCTTTTTCTTACAGGTTTCACAGGCAGCTTCTGGTAGTGTAAAACGCATACGCTTGGATGTGTTTTTGCGCATTCCCAAGAGCATGGTGTGCCTGGTTGAATACACGTTCTTGATTTAAATATTGTACAAAACTCAGAGGAACTTAGGCAAATCGGTGATTATTTACAAAACATAAAATTTATGTTTGTTTGTAAAGTTTTCCTTAATTTTATTCCGAACATTCTAAAAATACTCGGTGTTATATCGGATTCTAATCCTTTGACATTTTTTAATGTGTTCTTGTTATTTATCGGCATTGGGTGTTTTATAGCCTGTAGACGGCCAGAGTTGTAGGCAAACCCTCACTGTCACATAACTCGCGACCAGTAACCATATCAATCACATTTACGTGCTATAAAAACAGTGTTTCACCATTGATTGGATCGAGATTTTAGAGGAAGTTCGCTTTTTGATTGCGACGGTAAACTTCCAGGGTTGAATATCCTTATTCGTCCTGCCAACAGCCTCAAGTCAGTACGATTTTAATGACGATTCTTGTTTTATTATCGATGAAAGCAATCAATTTGTGGCTTGACATTGTACTTAAAAGAAAAGTTGATTTGTTTTCAACCCTCTATTATGGTTTATTGTACATTACATACTCTTAAACTAGTTTCGGTTATATCATAACCTTCTTCAGGAGAATATTGTTATAATTAATTATAACTGAATTCTTAGTTATTGAGTTAGGAGTTATTGAGTGAGGATTAGGGATCTTGAATTTTGTTAATTAAAACAAAATGGTTCCTTGGTATTTATAGTTATATTGATCCAAAGTTTTTTTAGACATGTGGCAATCGATAACATATATTTTTGGCTTTATTTAAAATATCTTCTTTATATTTTTGTAAAGTTGAGTGGTTAGGAACGGATCATTATTTTGGTACTATGAGTACTGGCGGATTTAAACATGAATTCTTTAAGATTATTTTAATTGTTAGTTTTTGCGCAATGTAAAGAGATTAGTTTGTGTGAATTTTATAAGTGCTACCCCATCTTGATTCATTTAAATAAAACACATGGAGAACAATCATACAAATATATGAATGTGTTGAGACTCGATTCGACTCCATTAATCTCCAGCGAAGCTGGTTAATTAGTGTTTTTAAAGGTATTTGAATATTTTAAAGAACGTTGTTTTATGGAAGTTGTTATAGCCAGAGTTCTTTAACGCTCTAAACTCTATGTTTATCCAGTGTAGAGAAAATGCGTGGGCCTATAAAAGCCTAGTGTTAGATTTTATCAAAGTTTACGAGATCATTGTTAGTTTTTATTAATATTGCACATAGATGTGCTGTGATCTGAAGGTAACCGACGAGTTTATCGAAAATCAATTCATCAAAAACAAATTTACAAAATACACAAAAAAAGGTTACGTTAGGTTAGGTTGAATTTTAGTTAGTTGAACTCGTTTTCGATGAACTCGTCGTGAACCGATTTGAATTACTACTATCGCCTAAACCTTTTACTTTGAAGTTTTGCTTTGCGTTACTCCCGCATATCTCTGTAAAGTCATCGTGGTCACATCTCCGTGTAGTAGATTCTGTTTCCTAAATCGTTATCGAATCGTAGTGAAATAATAAGAGAAAAGACGCACTCTTAACTCATTGACTCTTACGGGCGTAGAAGTTTTCTTTAAAATCAAACGAAGTGTGGTACCCGAAGACAACAACATATTTTGACATTCTTTTCGTATACGTTTTTATAGACGGCAGATTCATCATGACCACGAGACCAAGAAAGTTACATCTTTTAAAAGAAATTGTGATGAAATATAAAGCACCTATTTGTTTTTCTTTTATAGCATTCGCTTTCTAATCTGTTCTCCCATTTGGTATTCGTTTCGATTAAACTGCGTCATGTTTGAACCATAATAATTGTTATTAATCACAAGTCGATTTTTGACCTTTCCTCACTCGTTGGTATTAGTATTAAAGTGATTCAGGGCTTTGTTCGAAGCGAATGTAGGTTTACCTTTGTTTCCGCGTGCGGAACATCGATCGCCTCAACAAAGGAGAGCTCCAGAGGTCATTGGGCCAGCCGCTCATACAAATAGCATCGCAGAGTGCAACTAATGGTCCATTTCTGCCAAAACAAAGTATGAGACGGAACAGTCACTATATTTATGTACTGTACAGGGAAAGGGCAAAAGGCATTCGCCCACACTTATACTGAAAACACGCTTTACTTGTATTCTAGCGTGTTAATTTAAATACCGTGCTTTAATATGTTTTTTTTCGATCTTCTCAACCATATATTATGTGGCGAAGAAGGTATAAAAGATCAGATTTTATGCCAAAACAACATTATAAGGTGGAACAATGTTACCATGTACCTACGGTGGAAGAGTAAAGGTCATTAAGAGGCGGCTCTCCGAATTTCTACCGATTTCTTACACATTTTTATTAAACGTTTGAAGTTTTTAAGCGCTTAAAAAAATATATGTTTTTCTTTAAGATAGTATCTCTACATCCCCACGCCGGAAATGTAATTGTTTGAAATTCCCTCGATAGAAATAAATCGCAAAGTATGCTCCGAAATTCATTATTTACTCGTTTATTTCTATGTATTATTTTACAAGTTATATTTATGAAAAAAATTACATTGTTTCAATAAATGCTACTTAACACAACTCCCTCGAGATTTTTGCTCTTTTTCAATCGAGTCGTGTTTTATTAAACATTTTCACAATTTTCGCATGAATTTTATCGTTTTTAATATAAGTGCGCTCCCTCCAACATTCGAATTGTCGTATCTTTCCTTTTTCTTCTTTTTGAGCGGGTCAGCGCGGCCTTAACCCACACATGTGTTGGCACATAACCCGATTTATTAAGTATTTTTCTTCATTGTCGGATTGGTCACAGAGAGCAACTATGGGGCAATTTCTGTCAAAACAAAGTATGAGACGGAACAACATGACCATGTACCTACGGGGAAAAGTCTAAAAGCAGATGATCAAATTTTGTGCCAAAACAAAGTATGAGGTGAACATATGGTGGAAGAGAGAGGGCATTAACCCACACACGCGTTGGTACTTCACCCTTTAAAATGTTTTTATCTTCAATGGCAGATTAGTCACAGAGTGCAACTTTGGGAAAATTTCTGTCAAAACAAAGTATGGGACGGAACAAAATGGCTATGTACTATATTTATATTTTATACACTATATTTATGTACTGTACAGGGAAAGGTTTAAAGGCATTAACCCACACACATGAAAGCCTGCTATGTTCAATAAAAACACAATATGGTCGAAACAGTTTAATAACTCAGGTACGGGGCATACGTCATTCCTATGTCTAGGCGCGCTACCCCGCTCAAAAAGAAGAAGATGGAGAGATACGACAATACGAACGAAGTAGCGAGCGCGCTAACATTAAAAACCATAAAATTCATGCGAAAATTGTGAAAATGTTTAATAAAAGACGACTCGTTTGAAAAAGAGCAAAAATCTCGCGGGGGCTGTGTCAAGTAGCATTTAAAGAAACATTTTGAAATTTTTCATACATATAACTTGTAAAATAACAGAAACAAACGTGTAAATAATAATTTTCGGAGCATACCTTGCGATTTATTTCTATCGAGGGAATTTCAAATAATTACCATTTCGGCGTGGGGAATGTGTAGATACTATTTTAAAGAATAACATATATTTTTTTAAGATCTTAAAAACTTCAAACGTTTATGGAAAACATGTAAGAAATCGGTAGAAATTGGCAGAGCGGCCCGTTAAATTGTCGTGAAAACAAGCTTATGTGCCCAAGCGGTTAAATTATTTTTTCTACCTTCTTAACCACAGAGAACAACTATAATGGTCCGATTTTCGACGCTACAAAATGACTATAATATATATAGTATAATGAAATGACAAAAGGAATTCACCCACGCAAACTTTATATTCGCTATTTTTGGGACCTATGTAACTTTTTTTAAATGCTTTACTTCAAAAGATCGTTCTAGTCACAGAGTATAAAGTATGGTTTATTTTTCCAAAACAAAGTAGTACCTAACAACCTATTTTGTGCACGTTTACTCCCTCGACTTAAATAGTTGTTTCCAGTAGTAATGAAGTTAAAATCAAGTGGTTTTTTTTTTATTGCGTGCGTATGTACAATACGGAACAATGGGACCATGTGCGGTGAAAGGGCAAAAGGTATTAACCCTCACATGAAATTTCTCTGTGGAAACGGCGTCTTTTCATAATTTTGGTAACAGCATTTAACTCAGCATTAGTGAGTTTTTTTCTAAATATCTTGATATGGATTGATTTTTTTATTTGCGATTTACTATAGCTTTCGCCGACATAATATATATTTTTTAAACATTAAAAAAAATTATCTATTAAAAAATATTTAAGAAAAGTTGTCTTTTTCACCTCAATAACGCCAGGTTAAATCGTATTTGTGTGTCTCAAAAACAGTCGTAATTAAATTGTACCGAATTGTGTCTTAGCGCCATTATTATATATTTTTGAAATTTTTGGTGTTACTCATTTTTTTCCAAAATAAGTATTCGAAAGTTAAAAAACAATTCATAGACAATTTATTTTTTAAATTGATCAAGAAATTCGAGACAGAAGAGTCCTGTAAATCTCAAAAAGCCTAGTTCATCGTTCATTAGATTTTGGTATCATGTGAAATCCACAGTATTAAAAATAAATGTTATTGCAATATTTATATTGATTTTTTTTATCTAGACAATATATTCAACATTACAACTATGTGAACTGTTAATATGATGAATAGCTATCGAAAAGAGGATTTTATCCTTAGCACTTTATTTTACGAACTTGTTATAATTATTATCTGGAAAGATAAATTTAATATGTAAGTTGGGAGGCTCGAAGACGACTCGCATTGTGCTTGCTTCACACATTAATAAATACAGGAAATTTCTAAAGGATTCCTTACACATGAGACAATCTTTGTAATTTTGGATCAGCTTTGACTCATTGTGATCCCGATGAGAGCTCGGTTGTAACCTCTATTCCTTTTAGATGCATTGTTTATGAGAAAGAGGGAGATATTACTACGGAGCAATGTTTAATGAATATTTTAATGGGACAATATAAATTTAAAAAAATTTATATTGTCCCCTCGGTCCGCTCCCATTGTTGCCCGACTATTTTATGTTGTTGTTGTTATAATTATAAAGTAGTGGCGGCGTAGTCCAGGGGCAAGGCTTTGGACTCCCATTCCGAAGGTCGCGGGTTCGAACCCGGCGTGCGCAAATAATTTTTTTTTATTTTACAATTAATTAATTAAAAATAATATAAACTATATTTGCAGCACGTTCCAGAGTGGAAGATACTCTCAGTATCGCCCTGGAGTAAGACCACCATTCAGAATTACAACGTTGCTTGAAATTGCTTCAGCCGTGTTTAGTGACTAGATTTGAATAGCCAGGTACTTCCCCACGTTCCTCTTCCCCATCTCCTTCCCTTCCCCGCTTTTCTTCAGCCTCACAACCTACCCCAATTGGGGATGCCATAGTCTCACTGGCTTCAGACGGGAGCAGTTGGGACTCTTGTAAGGTGTTCACTATAAAAAAATAAAAACAATTGTAAAAATTTGAAATTATTTATCTTTCCGTTCTATTTATTTCTCTTTAATTATTGTTTCTCTGTTTGGAAGGTATTCTTTGTGATTTTTATTTTGTTTCTTTATAAAGCTTGAATTGAAATCACTGAATAAATCTACTGAATTAAAAATATTAGTTGTAGGTTTATTATTTAATACATATTCAATATAGGTACTTAGGTAATGTAAATTATGTTTAAAAAAAATTTGTATAAAAAGAGTGTAATTATTTGATTCATTTTCAGTTTTCTTTATACCTAAGTATATTTGAGCTTTTATTTTAAAATAAATTAGTGCTGGATAAGGCAGTTTCATTGCAATTTTCAATGCCAATCAAATAGTAGGATTCGAATAACTTTGACTCGATGCTAAATAGAATTCTGTCGAAAAAAAATTTTAGTATTTTATCCCGTCGAGTTGGCGTATTTTTTTTATCTGCCGGGATATTACAAAGCGATCAAAATCAAAATGTTTTGCATTGTTAGATTTTTGTCTATTGAAATTGCCAAGGTTTTGACAAATCACCCATAGCTTGGTATCCATTCAAGTCCACCACACGTGGAGATTAATTGCGCCCATCATTCAATTTCAATTAAATTCATTGTATTACACAATAATCATAATACATTTTTTAATAGTCATTATTATGTGATGAATGTTATCACTTTTATAGAGGAAGAAATTAATGTGTCGAAATCGAAAAATTTGTTTGTGTTATCTTAAGTCTAAAGCCCAATATGATATTTCGAAACTGGACAGGCTAAGTCTATCTTCCACTTTAAACAGTGTGCAATAAAATTCTGTTGTGAACGATGAATACTTAGAACAAGTCTAGAAGTTTGTATTTGTGAAGCATATTATTATTATGTTTACATGTCATCTTGATACATTATGTTGTCTTAGCCATATTGAAATGAATATTCCTAATTCTTACAGCACGTTTCACTTAAATAATTTTAATAATATCGCCTATTTTAGCCCTCTGATCCAAATGTGTCTACTATATAATAAGATATTATGAGTATATGCTGAAGTAGACATTTTCGTCGATAATTTATATGGATTCAGAAAAACATGTCTTGCATTTTGTTATATTTTTCATTTGAGTGAATTTTTTAAATATATATTTATATTTGTATGTAGGTTTTTAGTAAATTTAAAAAATATATATTATTCACAAGTAAAAGAAAGGCTGATGCGGACATTGGATGAAGGGTGAATGCACAGAACTGTATTAATGGAGGACTAAAAAGTTGTAAAAAGAAGTGTGGCTAGCAGTCCATTATAAAGTGTTGATGTCAATCCTGATGTATGGCAGTGAGGCATTAAATAAAAAAATCAACCCGTTATAAAGTAAGGTTTTATTTACTATGATACGTCTGTTTTCAAATGTCTATGATTCGGGAAGAAAAATCATTAATTTTGGTACCGATTTTCGTCTAGTTGAAGGTGGCGGACATATTTGACATCATGTGTCGTCTGTCATTGTTTCAACTGTGTATTTATTTATTTTTTATATTATTTTTTTATTGCAATCCCGATGAGTTACAAATCTTATTTTAGGACAAGAGGAGCTTACAAATTTATAATTATATAAACAACAAGGATACGAATATAATATAAAATAGAACAAAAAATGACAAGACAATTACATATTTTCATTTTTAAATGTAGTTAAAAAATATTCTTTTAAAGCATTGCTTCGCAATTTTTTTTATGCTGGATGTTTTTGTACATATCTGGAAGCGAATTATATAGTGTATAAGCAATACAGTTCAGAGATTTTATCCCATAATTTGTAGTGTGTGTTTGAAAAACGCGGATTTTATTGTTATTTCGAGTATTGTGGTTATGGATGTCTTCATTGTAAAGTGGCTTGATGTTAGTGTGAGTTGATTCTTGGGTAATTTGTAGGATGGTGCTTGTGATTTCATGTTTAGGAAGGATTGTGACTGGAAGGATACCGGAAAGTGAATAGATGTCCCTGACATGAGTGTCCCATGGAAGTCCGTATTTAGTTTTATAAATCTGTACCCGAGAAGCATACGGAAGCAAGTCCGAATTGCCAAATGTTCAGTAGAGCCAAAGCCGTTTTTTTCTGTAATTATGGTCTCATAACTTCTGCAGATATTCATGCTGATTGATGATTTTTTTAAAATTATTAAATCAATTATTTTTGTTTTAAGTAATCAGTATGGACTTGAGTCCTTCCGCTTCAAAATGAAATAGACTATTTTGTTACGACAAGTGATGAACAATTATTAAAAGATCGATGTTTGGAAATTTAATTTAGAAGTAAAATAACAATAGTGCATAACAGGTAAAAAAAAAACATTCATTTTACTGTTTATTTCTATATATAATTATTGGTATTTTCATCATCTTCGTCATCTGACAGAGGATAATCTGGCATTTATGACTTAAAATTTTGTTAAAAAAGTGCAATTGATCTTTTTTAACATTAGCTCCACACAGTAGGCCCTTAAAAAAAATCCCTCAGGGCCTATGTCATCTTTGGGGATGCTGTGTGGAGTATGATTTATGGTAAGGAAAGAAAGGAGGTTCTGGGAAGGAGTTTTATTTTATTTTTATATCAATAGTATTTTTTATCCTTCCTGTGTAATGATTACAAATATCACAGGTATCGTTTATTGATAGATGAGGTTAATTGTTTAATTCCATAGAAATTATTAGAAGCAGAAGGATGGACTTGAGTCTTTCTGCTTCTAAGAATAATGGTAGTTGCATCCTTATACATTTTTGAAAATCCCTATATTTCTTCAAAATATGACTTCCATCTTTCTGCCACTGATAAACATGATCATTTACTACACATCTTCATCAAAAACTCATTTCTTCAAATTTTGGACTTGCATCCGTAGATATGCTTCTCGGGTACAGAAATATTGATAACACAGATTGCGATATGTTTTATTGCTGTTTTTTAACGTGTATTTTTTGCTGTCCGGGATGGTGAAATTCGTGTGTTTTTTATAATTTTTTTGCGGCAACGGAAAAATCGCCAAGTGATTGATCTATGGTTTTGTTCAAGGTGTTGCATTTTGAAAGATTTAGTAGCGTCCCAAAATATTACATCTTCTCTATTGGCAAATGTATGAAAAAATGATCGTGTAAACCAAAGATTTTTCATGGGTCCCTAATTAGTATCCATGTGGGAACCGGTGTGAAAAGAAGCATCGTGTTAAACAACCATTAAAAACTTTTTGAATACTTGCACACTTCGTTATGTAAGTAATGTTTTGTAAATAAATAAGGATAATTGAATTGACTTATCCACTCCACATACTTAAATTAATCATTCCACGTACTCATTTATATTGCAGTGCAGTATGGAGTATGGATCGCTTCAGAGCACGGACTGTTAGTAAATAAATTAATGAGTGCCCCATGTTGGGAGGTAATGCCATCCAGAAATGGCACGAGCTTAAAACAAATGAACTGTCCCGGCAGCATTCTCATGATTCATTCAATTTATCTTGCATGAATGTTAGTAGGAGCTGTGGTCGACCGAGGCGGAAATGTCACGCTTATTTATGAGTTGTTCCAACTCTTTGTGCAGCCCATTCCTCATCGATAATAAGTGTGGGTACTTAGTAATTATAAGAAACTACAGTGAAACATATTATTATCTATGTTGAAATATATATTATAAGTAGGTTGTCCAAAAATTAAAGACCTTTAAGGTAGCGACATACTCGCAGCTCACATCAAAAGGTTATTTATAACACAATAGCGCTCGCCATACAATCCCATGAGACCCGCCAGACGTAAAAAGATGATGCGCTGTGATCGCGGTTTGAATCTTCGCTAATCGGAATTATTTTTCGTATTCGCCACAGTGGCGATATCAGAAAAGTTATGCGACCCCCTCTCTACCGTAAACAGGAGAGGGGGTCATTTTTAATACACGGAGCATGCACGGAGCTGTCAAGTTAACATATCCAGTACAAAGAAATGATATTCTCTCGACCGCTTCCGATTTCAACTGACCCCTTCTCCTGCCGTAGGGTGGAATATTTTATAACGTAGTGTGTCGGTAGAAAAGATACTTATAACGCAGTATCTTTTTGATGTGAACTTCGCGTTTGTCGCCCGCTTTACTCATTTTCAGCCACGCGGACTTTTTTTTTCAAAATATGGCAGCACTAGGGTGTAGCTCAGACTTCAAATGATCCGGCTCGTTTGCTGCTTCAATGCGATCTTTGCGCCCCTTTGAGATGGACGCATATCACCAAATTCACTTCTGCTGTCTTCACTATTCTCTTCTAGTGCATTAACGTACAATTTTTTTTATTATTGATAGAACAGTTATAATATATCAACAAACAAGTCCTGCTAAGCCAATTGAATTGGCTTGGCAGGTGCTTATAATTTAGTTACATATACATAATTTATATCTTATATCTAGAGATTCAACATTTTTTCATACATTTTTCATACACAATATAATTTTTTTTTCTGATAGCCAATTTTTCACCATATTTTTAACCTTATTCAAAGAATTACATTGCTCTATAGTGTCAGGTAATAAATTAAATATCTTCGGTATGTTGTATTTAAACGTTCTCTGTCCGTACTTATTATTAAATTTCGGAACTATTAACCCGTCGTTGCGCGTGAATCTAGTGCTGTATTTATGTTATAATTTCTCTTACATTATAATATAAACTGATTTCCAGTGTCCCCGCAGTCTGTGATAGTGCCTATTGTCTCCTGTATCCTCGGATTCCCACTCCTCGCTCTACTAGTCATATGCTGTCCGCTGATTTCCACTTTTTTCACCTAAAGCAACATTTGACCTGGAAAACGTTTAGAGACAGACGGGAACGCTGATGAAGGGGTGAGAACACTTATGGCGCGGAATTCTACAAGGGAATCAAGGATCTAGTACCACGACTCACCAAGTACATCGATCGTAACGCAGACTTAGTGACCCCACTAAGTGAGGATATGTACCAAAATTATCGCTTTTTTTGAAAAAACAAAATTTACCTGATTTTATAACGCCCTTGACATCATTCGATCCCCAATCATGGCACCGATTGTATTGCGCTCAGACTTATAATCAGTGATGTCATGTGGTTCAAAATTTTACAGAACTATTTGTTACACTCAAATGGACTAATCTAACTTGAAATTTAGGTTTGTTAGGTTAACCTGGGTTAAGTTAGTTTAGTTTTTTAAAACAATAACATAATATGTTGAACGATGAATATTGTTCTTTACAAAATTTTCAAAATAAGTCACTGGAGTAAGTATGTATTACTGATGTTTTAAATAAGAACTCATTTATGAAGGAATATACTGTAATCGTAATATGAGACGATATATTATTATCATTGTGATGGGTGGTCGGTGGTCCATAATCCCTGGAATCAAGTCTATCAACGTCGAAACTGAGATAATGATACTTTGAAAAATCTGTGGACTTATTTGCTGCAAACATTGATAGACAGCACGTGAATGGATTTAAATAATTTATCAGAGGATCAGTAACTTAGCTCACTTTTTTATTTGACGAAAGATTGTCAAAAAAATACCGTTATTGACTAATCATTGTGCATATAATATGCTAGAACAGTACCCACCTAATATGACTACCATGGCAAAAATTAAACTAACCATCGTGCCGTTTTCACCTAGTGATACACGGAGAAAAATGTTATTCGAAAAAAAGTTATTTATGTTATTAGTATACGTAATTTCGTACGGATACCAACAAATTATTCTTACATATTCCCGCCAATAAACATTGAAACCCTGTTAATTTGTTCGTACGAACTTCAGTCCCGTTTTTACTATTAAAATGAACGTTTTTTCGAATAACATTTTTCTTCGTGTAGGCATAGACGACGGACCACCAAACAACTCGGTCTTGGCACCCACTCCTTGTCTCATTCTAGACTCGAGAGACTGTAGATCTTCCATACTGTTAGAACTCAGCACCGCATCATCAGCATACAACATGCAACATACTTTCAGATTACTCAATTTTGCGCCCAGTCCCCCTCTTTCAATTCTTGCATATAATTATCCATACTATAGATTGAATAAGCACAGCCTTGCTTAACACCTTTCGTGATGTCAAACCACCCCGTAAAACCACCGTTCACCCTAATACATGCAACGCTTCCCTCACACAGAGTCGCGATTGCCTGGATGAACGTGTATTTACTCCATACTTGGACAGCACCTTCCTTAGCTTTTGCCGCCGTCTCGGTCATACGACCTGTCGACGCTTTTTGTAGATCTACAAAAGCACAGAATAGTTTCTGGTTCAAAAAAGTTCAATCTTTCAGAAAAATAATATCCTACATTATGTAATACCATTACATTTATTTTACTGTTTCATTATATCGGTAGAGAAAAAACAGTTTTATGGATTCTGCTTGACTTAGCATTTAAATACATCGATGGTAGTCAAGGTAAGATTATTTGTTTTTCATCATTACCTTAATCAAAAATCGTGATTCGGAAAATTCCGATTTATTCGAATAAAATTCCTGACTAAATAATTGAATTGTTCCTTTTTTACTCTATATTTACTGGCATTATTAACATTTTTGTTACTGCAGTAGGTAGCCATAACTCATTTGCCAAACCATGCCACTTATGTTTTTGCTAGTAATTTTTGTCCGTAGGTATGTTCGTGGATTATTGTGCTTATCGATTATCGTAGGATCCTGTAAGTACGTTTGTAGGGGTAATTGGACAAAAACAGAACACAATAAAAACAACACGATAAAATAGAACGATAATAAAACATGATAATGATAAACGAAATAATGATTATTTTTATCTGAATATCGCACAAGTGTCCCAAATGCTCCCAACCGCCTGGAAGCAATAAGACTACGGCATCCCCAATTGGGGTATGTTTTGAGGTTAAAGGTAGTGGGAAAAGGAATGAAATGGGAAAGAGGAATGTGGGGAAGTACCTCTCTATTTAGATGTAGTCACCAAACACTTCTAAAGCCATTTCAATCAACGTTTATATTCTGAATGGTGGTCTTATAACAGAGCGATACCGAGAGTGTCTTCCACTCTAAAACGTGCCGCAAGTATATTTTATAATATTTTTAAATGATTCAATTGTGAAATAACACAAATCAATCAATAAACTTTACTTGCGCTCCAGTGGATTTGAACCCGCGACCTCCGGATCATTAGTCAAGAGCCTTACCCTTCGACCACGGACGCTTTACTTTTGAGGTATTATGTCGTGGTTCGCTACCCCCTTATTTAGTTTCGGACGGTGACTGGACAACTCAACAGCCTGCAACTTCAACACCTCCTTTAAAAGGTCATTCACGTTATTGGAGATATCTAAAAAAATCATAACGTTTAATGACTTTTCAAAGGGGTGGTGAAAAGCCACTTTGTTGACTTGTCCTGGAACCGTTTCGGACAGCGTTAAAATTTACTGGCAGGTCAGATGTAGTAGTATTATGGACACTGTAACATATACACGAAAGTAAATTACGATAATAATAATAATCACATCTTAATAAAGATGAATAAAGAAAAAAAAACTTTTTATTGTGAAAATCTCAAATGACATACGTAATCAGAATATTTATTTATTTATTTATTTTTTCATGTTCTCTATAAAACAGTTATACACCAATATATATCATGGAGAAGATTATAAATTACAAAGTACACAAGGGCAGTTTTACTACTTAGTGACATTTGCTAAAATATAGTTGCTGAACTGTCTGTAAGTGACATTGAAAATGTCGATGGTCAATGCAGAATCGTTAAGCAGTTGAGTCGCTCTGTTTATTGGCGCGTTCTGATAGGCAGAAGTCCTCACTTTCGGAGCATAAAAAAGTGCATGGGATTTACCACGAGTATACTTGTTAGGGACGTAAAAATTAACCTCTTTTAATATAGGCGGATTGAGTATGATACCAGAGATTAGCTTAAAAAAGTGTTTACCTAAAAATATTTTTCTGCGGGCTTCTAAGGTGTTGAAATCGAGTATTAATTAATATGTATCTAATGATAAAATAGAACGATAATTAAACAGAAGTGTGAAAAAAATAACAATGAAAAATAATTTTTTTGTCATCAGTCACAACAGTAAAAAATTTAAGCTTTTTTTATAGTAAATACCTCACAAGAGTCTTAACTGCTCCCGTCTGGAGCCAGTGAGACTATAGCATCCCCAATTGGGGTATGATATGAGGCTGAAGGTAAGTGGGGAAGGGAAGGAGGCGAGGAAGAGGAAGGTGGGAAAGTACCTGGCTATTCAGATTTAGTCACTAAACACGGCTAAAGCCATTTCAAGCAACGTTTTAATTCTGAATGGTGGTCTTACACCAGGGCGATAGTAAGAGTATCTTCCACTCTGATATATATATCTTTCAACCTATATATCACATAATCTTAATTAATTTCTATGCAAAACCAAATAAAAACAATTACGATACACAACTAGAGTGTTAGGTTCTTTTTCGGCAGTGCTTTTTTCTTCACTGTTCTGTTTTATCATTTTTACAGTTTATTCTTGTTTTGTTTTATCACAGAAACATTTGTCGGTGTAACTAATCTAATTGGTATAATGTGAATTTAAATTTCGAAAATTTTATTTTATCAATATGTATATATATTCAAACATTCAAATTGCCCAATACTCGAGCTCATATAGTGCACGTAAAAGCTATATGTACTCTTAATATTAAAATTCTGTTCCGGGTAATGACACCGCCGAGTGGATGTTCGTTAATGAAGTTTAATTATTTAGTACGCTAATGACCGAAACTGGGTTTATGTTGTTAAAACCATGTTTATTATTTTGTACCCATTACAAACAGGGACTTCAAATGCGTAAAAGTGAAAAATTAAAGGTACGCTTTTTAAATACTTTTGCACCAGAGAGTATATTTATTTTTTCCGCAAAAATTCAAATAGCAAAAGCATGTTGCGTTGACGATGTGCTTGTCACCTTTATTATAAGAAAGGCTTTTCTTGTATAAATATGCTTATTTTTAATTGATAAACTAATGTTTAAGACAAGATTTTTTTATGCATAGCACAAAGGGTAACAATTATTATAAGCAATAATTATTAGCCTGAAACACTCATCCATATTGAAAAAACCATCCTAAAAAAGATACATGTTCGTGACGGTCTCGAACCCGCACCCCCTCCATTGCCGGTCGAGAGTTCTACCATTAATAATAGTTTATCAATTAAAAATAATCAATATTTGACGAGTTAAATTATTTCACCAAAAAAAAGTAGACATAATATGTCTCGACGCCATCTAGTGAGAGAGTTAGCACTTAACATGCCTTTCTCATATAAAAATTAAGTTGGTTGTTCGTAGGTGGAAAAATGTAATAAGCGATAATTGTTGAATGAAACACTAGTATACATTGAATCATTTGGCGGGTAACAGATAAGGTGGCGTAGCTTAATGGTAAAGCTCTCGACCGGCAATCGAGGGCGTGCGGATTCGAGTCCCGTCGGCGACATGTATCTTTTCTCGGGAGGTTTTTTTTCAATATGGATGAGTGTTTCAGGCTAATAATTATTGCTTATAATAATTGTTATAAATATGAAGTTATTTTAGAAACAACTTTTTAAAAATACCACTTAATGTCTAAGATTATTTTTGACCCCATTAATTGACTAAACTATTTTTCGTTCTTGTAAAATTATTAAAAAAAAAAATAAAAACAAC
Source organism: Limnephilus auricula (assembly GCA_951813805.1). Taxonomy (NCBI): domain Eukaryota; kingdom Metazoa; phylum Arthropoda; class Insecta; order Trichoptera; family Limnephilidae; genus Limnephilus; species Limnephilus auricula. The sequence goes on from OX638390.1 coordinate 30,400,673, forward strand.
ATAATACTTTCCTCGCGCAGATAATACCAAAAATACGCGGAGTTCTAAAGGGGTAAGAAGTCATATATTTCTGGCGTTTATATTCCTCCTTAGCTTCGCCAACGGTCTGTGGAGATGGGCGTTCTCGATTCAGAATCATTTCTTTGTCATCCAATATTACAATCACATCACACCAGAAGAATTAAGAAGAGATTAACTTAATTTATATCCGCTATCAAAGTTTTAGTAGCAATTTTTTAGAAAATTGAGAAATAGTATACCTACATCCGTAATAAGTCTTCTTTATATCAAATGAAATGAAATTAAATTTTGTTCGACCACACAATAATGTTTGTGGTTTCCGTGAGGATAAACATCGTCCATAAATCTACTGCGTACTTTTATAATAATATAGGCATCACTTTAAACTAAGAGTAATTTTGCAGTACAAGGATGTTCGAGTTCGAGGAATGTGCCAGTACAAAGTCATGGTACATCTGTACAACTTCACCAATGTCCATGTCGTTCACCCACCATTCCACGTGTATTATTATTATTATTTGATTGATTTGTTGGACTACACATATGTTTCTAGTTATTCTTAATTATAATTATTTTACGTACCTATTTTATTTTTATAGGGAAAGCATACAGTTGAATAAGTATAGATTTGGACGTATTATTTAATGTTTGCTTGGTTGCGTCAATCCATGAAGGGTCCACAAAAAAAAACAATTTTCTTTGCGGAATTTTTGTGCTTGTTCTGTGATCTATAATATTTCTAAGTTTTATTTTAGTTGGTATCACTAAAAACTCTGAATGAACTGATCATCCTAGCGTAGCGTCATGTTTTTTATCGAACGTTCTAGGTCTTAAGAGGGTATTAACAGAGAATACCGGAAATTAGTCATTTTTTAATCAAATTCTAGGCGTATTGTCTCTTTTTTACAAAAAAACATAAATTGGTTTTGAAAGATTGTTATTTTAATTGGTAAACGCATTTTAAAAATTTTGAAAAATAGTTTATTTTTAATATACCAACCAAGGTTATACCGTTGATCGTTGGCAGATTTGTTTAATTTTCAAACGAAGTATTTTATTATACAACCAAAATTTCAAATCATATAATCATACAGTAAAATAGTTAAATTATTAAATCATTAAAAAATAAATCCGAGAACGTGTTTTGTGACGAAAATACCTCAGTTTTTATATTTATTTATGGTCTTACAAACTAAAATATTTCAGATTTTTTTATCCACTTATTTTGTTTAGACATTATTGAAAAACCATAAATACTTACAAGAAGTACACGATATTTGATAATTTATCATCGTGCGTTTTGAGCATTTTTATTGCTTACCTGAATGTAGGTATATATTAAAGCAAGTTTTGAATGAAATAAATCGATATAAAATTTTTAATTTACAATATTTGATACTGGGAATAATCGATCTTTCTCATCGGAACCTCCCTGTACAGTTGCAAGCATTTTTAAACTTTTATTCTCAGTCGCTGGTCAATGGCTCTTAAGAGGAAACACGGTCGCCGATAAATTTGAATAATAGGTATTTTACCAAACTGTTGATGTCACTGCTGCTGTTACCCCCCTCCCCTCTCCTCCCGTTACCACCCGAATAATGAGCGAAAGGGACAACTGCACCTCAGGCTGATAATACCTAAATAAAATCATTAATATCTAGGTTTTCTATTCCCCCCTTTCTCCTCCAAAACTATAGCGATTTTATATTTATTTTACCGAATGCATTAAAAAAAAAATTGTATGTCTGTATGTTTTGATTTTTTGAAAAATATATTGTCTGTTTTGTTTACTGAACGTGTTGATGTTGTTCAAACCAGGAATTTTAACGAATTTTGAAGGGTACAACTCCTACAAGAAGTAACTTATAAAAAAAAGCAAAACTTACCACTCAAGTGGTCGTTCACTATATTATATTAAAAAAAATATATTTAAACTGGTGTCAACATCCAGAGAGGAATTTGGGGAATACGTTTGTTCGGACAAAACGCCGCCCGGTTTCCTCTTAACTATGTAGGTACACTAAAATATTTTCGGAGTTTTTATTTTTAATTTCCATTGAAAACAAGAACTTGTTGTTATAAATGGTTTTTTGGCGGAAATGACTACTTGACGAAAAAGCTCTTTTTATGTTTCATGGACAGTCGCTCAATAGTAGAATGCTAAAGTTGTAAGATGTAACTGAGAACCAAAGCTAGTGTTAATTGTATTGTTTATTTATTGGTAAGAGACAGACAGCTTATAATTAAATATAAAGATAAATATATACATTGTTAAATGAAGTCAAGCCAAAAAAGTCTCCTATGTTAAAGTTGAATGGAGATGGAGTTTTATTACATACAATTAGTTTTGGGTGAGAAGGAGAGGAAAAGGAATATAGGATGAGGATAGGAGATGCTCCGAATACATTCCACACTCTTGTATTAATTTTCGATCGTACGTTTTACTTCTAATCGATATTTGTGAAGTGTATTGTTAAATCTGTCAATATTTTGAAATTTTGTGTTATATTGTGCACATATACGGGGAATTGGTGAATTTTTTCTAAAGTTAGTTCTATGTGTAGGCAAAAAATGAAACAAATGGGATTGCCGTGTTGATCTTGTCGGAATAAGAATATTTATTAAGTTGGTTAGTTCTGGCGAGTCCAGGCCATTATTAAGAATTTTAAATAATAAGATTTGGTCAAAAATTAAACGTCGTGTATGAAGGGAGTCGAAGTTATGATAATTATGTAAGATATTAGAGCAGTTGGTTGACGGCGTTTTAAAATTTGCTGATTAATCTACGTAAGTGCTTTTTAATAACTCAGGTATGGGACATACGTCATTCCTATGTCTACCTACGTTAAATTATCGTGAAAACACGCTTATGTGTCCAAGCGGTTAAGGATATTTTCCGAAGGTTAATCTTTCCATTTTTCTCATCATTAGTAATAGCCTGGCAAGATGGTCAATAAATACTGCGATTTAATTATCGGGTTGCGAATTTAATTACACAACACTGCGAGGTGCACTAAAAATGGAGAGCATTACCCGCATTTTTCAATGAATAAATAGCGTGTTAAACTTGTTTCGTCTTTTAAAAGACAGACATACAAAAAAACGTTCAGCCAATCCAGTTTCGGATATAAACAGATCGAGCTCAAAGCTGACAGACTAATTTGGCCAGTGAAGCATTGTCCGTATTCAAATGTGAGATTATATCATATCTCTTTAGAAATAATCTTATTAAGTTTTTTTGTATATTTGAGCGTACCATCTCGAGTTGAAGTAATGCCTACAACCTTCGACGCACACGTCTCTGATAATCTTGCAATGTTGTCCACCTCCCCCTCCCCAAGGTTTCCGGGTTGGGAGGTAATGAGGGTGGGGGGAGAAGTTTCCGCGATAAGGCTGGAGTGCTCATCTGTAGATTTGGAGAGTAAAGGCAGAGCGTGCGAACGGAAGGATTTATCGGTGTTATTTTGGGTTTTGATTGCTGTGATCCCATTAAACGGGTTTCTTCAATGTCGATGGACAAGATTAACAGATTTGTTCCATACCAGGAACCTTTAAGTTTCGGGCGGATGCCGCACACCTTGTTGACGTAATAAAAGGCATGTTTTGTGTCTGGTTAATTAATGAATCAATTGATTACTATTTTCTATTTTTAATACTCTGCTTCCCACGTGAGGAGTGTACGAGAAAATCTATTTAACGATGACGCTAGGAATTCGAGTGGTCAGCTCGAAGCAGATTTCAGAATGTTGTAACAAGCCATCGAAAAAACAATAAATATTACGTAATTTGTATTGGCAGAGTGCTTTCGGAGAATCGGTTCTCGGAATTGGCAACTATTCAGCAATGGGTCGCTCCTCTTTCCTTGATTCTCACAGAAGTGAAGCGGCATTCCACGTATTAAATGAACCACTCACGATTATCGTTTGTGCGACTCGATCTTGATCCGTTCAAAACAAACATCGCTGTTTTTCAGCGTGCCGTACTTCCCGGGTAGGTGTTCGGTGCTCAGGGCTTAGTGCTGCCAGGCGCAGTGCCTCCTGCTTCTGTCTTCTGCTTCACCACAGTACCACACAGCTATAGGCTACAGCTCACTGCCAGCTTATGCCGTGCACATTGCACAGCGCAATCACAGCATACTCGTCCCGCGGGGCTCGCCTTGTCCAGTTATGTACAGCCTGCCGGTCCTGAATCTCAATGTTCGTGTTCTTTTATTACCTTTTTCTGATTGATTCCTTTCCGGGATTAACTGCAGAAGTGAAGAAACTCGCGGAACCGTATTCCCTCCGCATCGGCTTCCGTAAAGTCTGAATAATTAACTATTATTTATGTAAATCCGAGCTTTTATACTGCCGCGCAGGAATTTGGAAAGTCCGCCGCCAGAAATTGGTAACGGAAAATTATGATTCCGATATTGATTTAAATAGATGGGTTAGTGCGTATTAAATTTAATTCGGTCGATAATCGCGTACGGAGCGTACCCGGCTCTCGGAAATTATCGATTAATAACGGAAACACAAAGATGCTGCGACCGGAGGAGCGGTGAGGCAGGAGAGGGAGGGGTGAGGGGGAGCGGCCAAGGGCGTTCACTCTGCGAATCTGCGCCCCCCGCTCCCTGGGCCCGGAGTCGAGGTTCGCCGGCTGCCGGCTGCTGGCTCTGTGTGCTGGGGACTGGCGGAGTTACCTCGTCTCTCGAGGTGGACTGCGGAGTGCGGAGTGCGCGAGGAATCCGGTAGCGTGGAGACACCGGCCGGACGCGCAGGCCGCCGCCGCCCACATCCCCCCACCCGCGGTCACTCGCCACTCGCCACTCGCCACTCGCCACGAGCGGAGCACTGAGAGGCTCTGGCCGAGCTTTAGCCTTTGTGTCGGGAGTGCGAAACGAAACCGGTTACCGGCCGGCTGCGCGCCCCGAGGAGCCGGTGCGATATTGTTCTAAAAGTGCGGAAATGCGGCAAAATACATTACATTACATAGGTCGCGAACCGCATCTATAAATGGAACCCACTATTGTGTTCTTTCAGACTAAAATGGCCATCAGTTCTGTGAAAGGTGATTATGTTTACAGTGAATTTTCTTCCATTCGTATCGCAAGCGAGCTGCGAGACGAGTGGAAAACTTCCAGCGGTTTCCATGTTTATCCTGATGTGTTTACGGAGGGTGTTACTAAACCCACCCGATTAAAAAAAAAATTATCTTCAATCAATTCGTTATCTTAAATTTGGTGAATAATTATCTTTTACAGTGTTTATCAATATAAAAATTTATTCTTTTCGCGTTTCAACGACAATAAAATTATACCAGTTCAATCTGGCTGCTTCAAGTTCATGTCACAGTTCTGTGGAGATATTATTAAGATAAAGCTCTCGGTGCATGTTTAAATAAGATCAGTTAAATCGTGTTCATGTGCAGTTTCCTCATGTATTAAATCTCTACTTAGGAAATAGGTTTTCTTCTGTCTCAGCTGCAACTCCAAGTTTCAAAGTGCTCGACTGCATTCAGAATAACATAAGGGTGAAGCGGAAAACGCCAGGTGTTAATGCACCTTTAGATTTTTTAGACAAATTTATAAGAAGCAGTTGCAAATAGATTTCAAACATATTGATTCGCAATTGGATTTCGGAGCTAATATTATCTTGAATCTAGATCCTGTTCATTTGTATATATCTGTAATCCAGTGGCTATAGATAACACTTAACAGATAAATATGTACATATCTACTGGGTAAAATAATTCATTAAGTATTCGAATATCCAATATATAGATAAAACACAGAGTAGATAAAAATGAAATCGAATCGGGAACAATTTACAGAATAAGAAACAGTTTGTGCATATCTTATCATGCAGTTGTGTTTGACAGATGTTTCATTGATTATTTAAGAATTTAAAAAATTATAAAACTGTGTTTTTAGCAATCGAAAGAATCTCTTTATTTAGTTCTATTAAGTTCTTTGCCGATGTCCTTAGAAGAGAGGATCTGTGAGTAAATATTTCACGTTTATTTCCTAACTAACAGATTTTTGCAAATTTCCAAATATAAATAGTTCATATTTTCTAACCTAATGAATTTATAGATATTATAAATCATTATTTTTCTTAACTAATTAGATATATCGTCGTGATCAAATTATGTTTCGTTTAACTTAATTTTTGCTCCTTCCTTTTAACTTTTACACTCCAGTGAGGTTTGTAATTATAGGAAAAAGAAAAAGGATGAAAAATATAATTATCGATAAAAGTCATTTGTGCACCCCAACACCCCCTGATCTCGGTATCAAAATTATTAGATTACTAATTCATTCAAATGGATTAGTATTCTGGTGGATTATTTCTCTAAATCGATAACTTGATTTTGACTATCACTAGTTCATTCATTATCAATTTATCAATGTTAAGAGGATAAGACCGGAAGTTTATCCGTTTTAAATCAAATTCTAGACGTGTTGACTCTTTTTTACAAAAAAACATAAATTGATTTTGAAAGATTGTTATTTTATCTAGTAAACGCAGCTTTTTAAATTTTAAAAAACTAAGTTTATTTTCAATGTACTAAAGTTATACCGTTGGTCGTTGGCAGATTTGTTAAATTTTCAAACGAAATATTATTTATATATACAACACAAATAATTTCAAATCATGTAAACATACTAAAATAACACAGCAAAATAAATTATTAAACTATTAAAGACACTTTTCAGAATTTTAATTTTAGTTCTATTAAAATCAAATAAATCCGAGAACGTGGTTTGTGACGAAAATACCTCAGTTTTTCTATTTATTTAAGGACAAACTAAAGTATTTCAGATTTTTTTTGCACACTATTTTTTTTTTTAGATATTATTGAAAAATCATAAATACTTATGATCAAAAAATACTTACAAGAAGTACATGATATTTAGTAATTTATCGTCATGCATTTTGAACATTTTTATTGCTTACTTGAATGTAGGTATATATTAAAGCAAGTTTTGAATTAAATAAATAGATATTAAATTTTTGTTTAAAAAAATTGATACGGGGAATAATAGATCTTTCTCATTGAAACATCCCTGTACAGTTGCAAGCATTTTGGAACTTTAATTCACAGTCACTGGTCAATGAGTCTTAAGAACAAATTGTGTCTGAAAAAGATTTGTTTTCAAAACTAGGTTTGTGACTGGTTCATTCACCTTACGGATGATTGTTTTTATCCTCCGTTTGAGATGAAGGTCTATTCATCGCATAGACTGTAGTCCGCGTAATTCCAGAGACCAAGATGTTTTGATATTCGCTCTCTCCAAATATCCGAAAGTTACATTTTGGATCGTCATCCATGCAATTAGAAAAATATATCGAAAGTAGTTTGAGGATGCCATACAAACCGAGATCACTGGCTTATATTGAGCTGCCAAATAACTAATTAATCACTTTCCATGTGACTATTACAAAAAACCCAAGCTTATTTTGAAGCCCCAAAAAGAACATCAACATGCTTACAACGATAAAATGTCAGTTTTACTATATTGTGAATTGCAGTAAATTAAGTTTTATCCGGAATCAAATCAAAAAAATTTGATTTTACTAGGTTACAACGATTCAGATTAATTTTTTGTCTACATTGTAATAATTTGATACAATATCAAAGCTATAAGCAGTCTAGCATAACTTAATACATTTTATTTCTTCAAACTTCGCAAAATCGCTTTGTGGCATCATTTTGAATTAAATTAAAACAAATAACTTTGTTTAAACCACTAATATAATCATAATTAATGTCATTACTACCATGACGAAGAAACCATCGGTTTTGAAACATGTAGGTAATTGTGATTATATTAGTGGTTTAAACAAAGTTATTTGTTTTAATTTAATACATTTTATTAATAATATCTTTTTCACCAGATTTTATGTCCTGGGTAAATCTTCCCCACAGAAAAAACTTAACCCTTCCACACACTTTTCCACAAATGATCATCTAGTCAATCCATGCTATGTACCTAATTGTACTATTTAAGTATAATAAATACAAAACAATACAAGAACAACGCGTCAACCCACCAGATAACCAAATGGGAAAATAATTCACCGACTCCAGATATTTTCATATCAGAGGGTTCGGATCGGTAGAACTCCTAACTGGACCGATAAATCCTACTGATCTCTCAATACAAATATTTAAAAAATCTTTCGTAATCCTACATGTATTTAAAATGACTGATTTTAGCATTTGTATGTATAAATTCTTTGATAAATCTAATAATACGCCTAAATTTTAATTATTATTATTTGGGTTTTTCACGGCCAAAAGTGTTATCATGATTATTATTGGGATATTATGACGAGTGCTTCCTTCTTATTTAGCCCACGTTTCGGACAGGCATAATATCCCAAAAATTATCCACGATAATATTAGATATGTTATTGTTAATATCATTGTGATTTCTTTACAATTTTTTTTTATTGGTTTTAGGCATAGAATTTAGTGAAGATTATCTATTACCATTGAATCCAACTCAAGCTTTTAATAACTACTAATTAACGAATCGACTTTTAATGACGACTTTTATCTAAACTGCTCTTTAATGCAGTCATTTTTTTAACGTTAATTACACATTACATATTTATACAGATCACTTATCAGTGATTTAATTTTAGTTAAATTTTGTCAATTTATTTAATGTTTTATCAATATAACGACCTTGAACCTTTACGAAAACTGGTTCAGTCCAGTCGGAGAGGTAATTCAGCAAACGAACAGATCGCTGGAGAATTCTAAACTCGAAGTCGCTCGAGAATTCTACAGTCGAAGTCGCTTCGTCGATAATAACACGATTCCGAACCCAGCCGAGCTCTCAGTAATAATAATTATTTTGAACTATTTTTTGTGCTGATTTCATAGATATTAAATTTAAGAGTACAGACTCGTTCTAGGGCGGTTGACTTGCTGGCCGGGGAAGCGATTTTATATAATTCAACCTCACGTTTTAAGAAAAACATCTAACAAATCTGCTCACGTTGTATAATTATACATGGTGTCCGTAGCTAGTGGTATAAGCGGGAAACTGGAGAATCACATCGATATTGTGGTATGACTTTTTTTGGTTGTGAGTTTTCGTTTTAAATGTAATTCGGGTCAAAAGTTTAAATTTTTGAGCGTCAGATTCAAAAACATTTCACAGCTACATAAATATATGCTGTTTATTTGTCTTTTAAATTGCGTCGAAGTATAGACCGAAGATAGTAAAAACGGCCGGCGTAGTCCAGCGATAGGGCGTTGGACTGCCATTCCGAAGGTCGCGGGTTCGAACCCGGCGTGCGCAAATACATTTTATTTAATTAGTTTGTGTTATTTCACAATTAATTATTTAAAATAATATATATAGTATATTTGCGGCACGTTTCAGAGTGGAAGATACTCTTAGTATCGCCCTGGTGTAAGACCACCATTCAGAATTGAAACGTTGCTTGAAATGGCTTTAGCCGTGTTTAGTGACTAGATCTGAATAGCCAGGTACTTCCCCACCTTCCTCTTCCCTTTCCCACTTACTTTCAGCCTCAAATTATACCCCAATTGGGGATGCCATAGTCTCACTGGCTCCAGACGGGAGTAGTTGGGATTCTTGTAAGGTATTCACTGTAAAAAATAAAATTAAAAAGAAAAAAAGTGTAAAAAGAACAAAAAAAACAATCGAATAACTATGTGATTTAGATTCATTGTTTCCTTCTTATACCGCTAGTTTCCGGATACCGTTTATAGCAATGCGAATAAGTATTTCTTATTTGCTTGGCGTACAAAATTGTAATTTAAAAATTATTTGTATTTTGGGGCTTTCGAAAAATACACTCTTTGTAAATATTTAATACAAGCGTTAATACATGCCACATATATTACAAATTTAATGATTTCTCTGTAAATTCTATCCATAGTTCGGAAAATGTCGTAAATCTAAAATTTTAATTATGCCCAAATGAAAAACATTCCTTTCGCTAGTTTTCATACCGAACTTATTCCAGAAATTTATATTCAGTTTGGTCAATGCTCGGACGACGATAAACTTCGATAGGCAATTAACAGTTTTTTTTTCAATAAACTAGGTGAGTTTAGGACAGTTTCAGTTAGCGTGAAACGTCTGTTTGCAAAATGTCGTACAACTTTACAAGCATTGAAAGTAATAAAGTGCTGGTCGGACGAATCGAGATTTATATTTACTTCTTATATTTATTTCAGAGGAAGTTACTCTTAGGACCAGTTGTTTCGGAAAATTTCACGTTTGAATATCCTTCAAATCGACATTCACCGAAAGATTGGGTTGTTTCAACCTCCGTCAGAAGAAATTTCATCGAAAATTCCATAGGACCAGTTGTTTCGGAATTCCCTTCAAATTTGAATTTCCTTCAAATCGTCATTCACCGAAAAATTGGGTTGTTTCAACTTCCGTCAGCAGTAAATAGCAACAAATAACGTTCGATAAATTTGAACATTTTATTCAAGTGTTCCCCGCCGAATCATAATTTTGACGTCTGCTCATGCGCCTCCCATTATTTCGCTAACCGTCCGGACTCGGCTGATCACATTCACATCACATTTCTATAGTATTTTCACTGCTGACGGAAGTTGAAACAACCCAATTTTTCGGTGAATGACGATTTGAAGGAAATTCAAATTTGAAGGAAATTCAAATTTGAAGAGAATTCCGAAACAACTGGTCCTATGGAATTTTCGATGAAATTTCTTCTGACGGAGGTTGAAACAACCCAATTTTTCGGTGAATGTCGATTTGAGGGAAATTCAAACGTGAAATTTTCCGAAACAACTGGTCCTTAGAGAAAATGTCTTCATTATCCCAAAACCAGATTTTCAGATTACTTTTATATCTGGTAAAGTTAGGATTCACCTTTTTTATCGAAACGTGACGTTACAAATTTAAAGTATTCGGTGCACAAGCAGCTGTCGCATCTTCAGTAGACAGATTAATTAGCTTCCAGTTTTCTCGGAGACAACTATTTATATTTTTTGTTTCTTCTTCTTATTCGTCTTTAGCTTAAAAGTAGGTTGAACAAGATCGTTGACACCTGAACCCGGAATATATTTTTAAAGGTCATTATAATTGCACATTACAAGTTGTCATTACAATTGTCATATCAATTGCACATTACAAGTTGTCATTCCAATTGTCATTACAATTGGTAATACCATTTCACGTTACAAGTTGTCATTAAAATTGTCATATCAATTGCACATTACAAGTTGTCATTCCAATTGTCATTACAATTGCACATTACAAATTGTAATTACAATTGGTAATACCATTGCACATTACAAGTTGTCATTAAAATTGTCATATCAATTGCACATTACAAGTTGTCATTCCAATTGTCATTACAATTGCACATTACAAAGTGTCATTAAAAGTGTCATATCAATTGCACATTACAAGTTGTCATTCCAATTGTCATTACAATTGCACATTACAAATTGTAATTACAATTGGTAATACAATTGCACATTTCAATTGCCATAACAATTGCACATTACAAGTTGTCTTTACAATTGTCATTACAATTGCACAAATTGTCACGATAACTCTGATTATAATCGCACATTACAAGTTGTCATTACATTTGTCATATCAATTGCACATTACAACTTGTCTTTCCAATTGTCATTACAATTGCACATTACAAATTGTAATTACAAATTGTAATTACAAATTGTAATTACAATTGGTAATACCATTGCATATTACAAGTTGTCATTAAAATTGTCATATCAATTGCACATTACATATTGTCATTCCAATTGTCATTACAATTGCACATTACAAATTGTAATTACAATTGTTAATACAATTGCACATTTCAATTGCCTTAACAATTGCACATTACAAGTTGTCTTTACAATTGTCATTACAATTGCACAAATTGTCACGATAACTCTGATTATAATCGCACATTACAAGTTGTCATTACATTTGCGCATTTTATTATTTAATTTATTTATTAATTTATACGTAGTACAATTGCATGTGATTTTACAATGCCTGTCTCACTGGGAAATACATAACGAGTTTTCATTACAACTGACATTACAAGTAGCAAGATATAATATCAAGCGCGTATAAAATGATGATTATTACTTTTGTTACCCCAATAAAATGATTTGGCATTTTGCGACTTTGTACAAAAACCTAAATCTATAATTTGATACTGCGATACATACCAATACAATATCGAACATAATACTTTAATTTATTAATTAATTTATATGTGTCGCAAAATATTTTCAGACTGATAAATGCAGAGATGCTGAGTGGATATATGTTATCTTATCAATCCTTAATCTTTTTTAATGCATGAAATATGCAAATTCAGCCTTGGGTAATCTCTTCCTTATCTGATTTTCTCGTCTGCATACATCAAACTCACGAAAAAAAGTCTGTGATTATTTAATTAATTATTGAAAAGGTATTTATTATGTGTACATAATATTATTATATTCTTGCCCTCTTCTGTATTCAAGTAAAACCCTTTAAACCGAAGAGATGTATTTTTTAAATATGTAATAAAAAAAATCGTATGTACTCGTAGGATTAATAGAAACTAAAATAAATATATGTAGGTATGCGCAGCCTTATTTGATTTTAGTGAACTGTTTTTAGACACAAATTTTCAAAGCAGTAAAAAATATTTAAAAAAAATAATAATAAAAAAAGGTTGTCGTACTTATGTATTTTTAAAAATTTCTATTTCATCGAGAATTAATATGCAACTGGAGTCATTGATACCAATCTGGATAATGAACATTGTTTGTGTCGAATACAATTTTATAAAAATACTAGCTGACCCGGTAACGCTTCGCTGTGGCTAACAAAACACAACGCCATCTACTGGAGGCTTACCTAACCTAGATAGCCAAGTGCTGTGTCAATAAATTAACTCACACCGCCATCTGTTCGAAACTCGTGGAACCAAAAAATAATTACAAAACATTGTCCTATAACAAAAATTTAATGAACATTTAATTCGCATTAATAAATATTGAAGTCAATAATCGAGATAATCTATCCTATCTTTTAATTTGGACCAAATTACACACAGTAATGTTAACAAATTTCATCAAAATCGGTTAAGTAGTTTTTGAGTTTATCTCGAACGAATATCGTGACACGAGCTTTTTATATATATAAAGATTACAACTTTAATAAGGGAGCTGCCGAGGTGCCCTCAAACTATATTATTAATCGGTTAGTAGTTGACACATGCTCCGGGTTCCCACCCAGGCGTCGTGGGTTCAATAATCTGCTAACTAAGTCCTTCATCATTGCATAAGAAACATCTCCCGCTTATAATTCCGGAATTGGAAGGAATTAAAATATTTTTAGGTTTTTCGTAACCTGGGAATGTTTAGGTTTCTTTTAAAAAAAATTATAGATATACTTATTAACACCTTAGAAGCCGGACGAAAAATATTTTTAGGTAAACATAATAATCGTTTAGGTAAACGTAATCTCTGGTACTTATACTCAATCCTCCCAAGTTGAATGAGATTAACTTATTTGTCCCTTGCAAGTACACTCGCGTGAGATTCCATGCACTTTTTATGCTCCGAAAGCGAGAACTTCCGTCTATCAGAACCCAATGAACAGAGCGACTGAACTGCTTAAGAGGCTAGACTTTGAACCACACGCGGAACACCCGCGTCTGTCATTCTGTCCCGCTCACAATAAGCTCGCGCACACTTACAATACATGCGAATGCGAAATGTGCGAATGAGACAACGCTCAAATTTACCCACAGAAATCGCTCGAAAAGGGGTTTATGGAGAATACACTTTTCTACACCAAAACTTTCACGAAATTAAAATTTAAAAAAAAAAAAAATTTTACAAAGAAGAAGCTACGTCGGTAGCTTTTTATAATTTTATAATTCTTTATGAGAGTTGACTAAGCAGCACTTTTTCCTTAAATAATATTTTTTGATAAATCGTACATGTTTGACAGTGAATGGTTACGTTAATACGAAACACATCGAAAATTCGAAAACATAACGACATAGTTTTCACCCTCTAGAAGGCAGTATTAAAAAAATATATTCATTTTGTGCAATTTTCGATGTAGAAAAGTGTTTTTTCCCAGGCGTCCTTTTTGTATGGGCCGAAAAGCGAAGTCTATCATCTTAACGATTCTGCATTGACTATCAACAATTTCAATATCACTTACAGACAGTTCAATAACTGTCCTTTGACGCATGTCACAGAATATTAAAACAGCTCCTTTGCTTTTTTAAATTTGTAATCTTCTCCGTGATATATTGGTGTATAACCGTTTTGCGGAAAACATGAAAAATAAACAAATAAATCATGTACCTATAGTTCTTAAAAATAATATCATGTCTTTGTATACAAAGTGGGATTTGATTATACCTTTCGTCTGAGGGTGAAGTTATTTTTCATTTCTTAGGTGTGCCCAAGACTTTTATTTTCTTTATTGTGAGCAATTTCCTTGTCATACTGCAAACATCGAATGTTCCATCTAAGATATCGTTGTCGACGAGTCCAAGCTTCCATTCAGAACCTACCTTTAGTTTTATGGACAAAGCACAATCAAATTCTTGTTGCACTATAAACTCTTCATTTTGATTAACGTTGTTCTGATTTGGTTTTGCATCGCTATATAAATGCAATCAAATTATTATGCTCTATTTTAGTACGGAGAGCTTACCAATATATCGTTTTGGCTTTGGTAATATATATTTTACCTATATTAAAAGCTTTATTACCCGGCGTTACTCGATCCCAATCAAATTCTCTATGTATTTGTATACACTCTAGATAGTTATATTCTCTGATGCACTTTCTTTGTCAGGGTACAATTGAAAGCTCTTCTACCTTCTGTGTCATTGTACGTGAATGCGATACTGTCTCCGGTTGTCTGGGCCATTTTACTTTATAGTCTGGTTTGTCGTTGTTAAGGTATCTGGCTTTCTTTGTGAAGGTTTCCTTGTTTCTTCGGGATGTTGTCTAATTCTCTAGCTTTACGTTGCTCCGAAGTCTCGATTCTCTCTTGAATAGCGGAATAGCCGTATAATTATTTTTTTAGGGCCTCCTGTTTGGAGCTAAAATATATTTTTTAAAGTTGGTTGGCAAGACTAGTTAATTTTTTAAAAGTCTCGAATCTGGTTTGTCGTTGTTCAGGTATCTGGCTTTCTTTGTGAAGGTTTCCTTGTTTCATCAGGATGTTGTCTAGCTCTGTATAGCTTACGTTGCTCTGAAGTCTGTATCCGGTTGTCTGATCCATTTTACTTTATAGTCTGGTTTGTCGTTGTTCAAGTATCTGGCTTTCTTTGTGAAGGTTTCCTTGTTTCATCAGGATATTGTCTAGCTCTCTAGCCTTACGTTGCTCTAAAGTCTCGGTTCTTTCTTGAATAGCAGAATAGCCATATAATTTATTTTTTTCAGGGCCTCCCGTTTGGAGCTAAAATATATTTTTTAAATTTGGTTGGCAAAACTAGATTTTTTTAGTAATCTTTGTGGAATTCACTAAAGGTGACATTATTTCTCAGAATTAGAACCATATAAATTTTTTCATCATATATTATTATTATCATTATGTTATGGAACTTTCGAAATAATCACGTTTTTATCTTCTTATTGATGTCCAAGAGCATTTCCGTTCTGCCTCTGGGTCTCCAAGTATGTAAATTATGGGTCCCTAGTTTCCGTTCAAGGTGGTTCCTAATGGAGAACTATTTTCGTTACAAAATGGAAGATGTTTGTGTAGCAGATGTTAAAACTTCCAAGAAATTTCTTCATTCATGAAACGTTTTATCTCGAACTTCTTTCATATTTAATATTTCAATATTTATAAACGTGTTTGAAAATGTATTTTCGGTCAATTGCATTTCATTAATTCAAAATATTGATTTATCAGAAAACTTGTAGGTTCAAGCGTTGTGAAATTTGCACAGTTTTTTTTGTTGTTAACGTGTCAACGCAAATATTTCCACTACGCAATTACATTTTTCATAAAACTGTCAAAAAAAAAAAAACAGAAGCCATTTTGTTTGATCGCTATATTATTAGCTAAATGTTTTGAGAAAAGTTTTTGAATTAAGTGTTGAAATGTTCTAAAAGTCACATAGATAAAAATATTTATTTGTTCAAATGTGAATAGTAAATCTATAATATTTTAATACGTTATTGTGTTTAATATATATTTAATGTTAATTAAGGCATTAGTGTCGTAAGATGGATAATCTTTTGAATAATTTCTGAAAAATTTGTTTTTTCATGAAATTTAATGGCACTAAATTAAATTTTTTATTGATAACGTGTTCCAATACCGAAGGAGAGCTAAAGCTTTTATTTAAGTTTATTGATTCCTAATACGATGGGTAGATTTGCAGTAAATTCAAATTTATGGCATGGTTTAGTCTGTAAACTCAATTAATGGGTTGTGATTATATACGCATTTAATGAATACAAATTCCTGTTCTCCTGAGTTAATACCCATTTTCATATTCAATCCAAGCTTCTTTTCCGCATACCTATATTATAGATTATTGAAAAATTTTATTGTATTCAATGCGTACTCACCTTTTTGGATTGAAACACGTTTCCTTATGAAACTCATGTTTTAAAAAAATATACTTATTCCTTTTTTTTATTTCAGATTCTGAGGAATGCGGTGGAGAA
The DNA here is from genome assembly GCA_951813805.1 of Limnephilus auricula. NCBI lineage: Eukaryota > Metazoa > Arthropoda > Insecta > Trichoptera > Limnephilidae > Limnephilus > Limnephilus auricula. The sequence continues at coordinate 30,417,365 of OX638390.1, forward strand.
TCAAGGGGTCCCCGCCCCCCACCAGATGGGCGGGAGAATCCCCTCGTGCACCAAGAGGACCTCCCCCCTCCGCCCCCTCTTGCCCTATTCCTCCGTGAGCCTCCCAAGACCCTGAGTTTAACACTTCCTAGTAAAATTACTACCGCGAATCCCAAGGATTCCAAGAGGTATGAACACGGAATGCGTTCCCTCCCTGACTCTCCAATCCGCATGGTCAAGACAGATAAGTCCTACGGAGGCAGAGGCAAAGACGTCAAGAGCGAAGGAAGTGTCAAAGATAAAATTGCAATGTTTTCAGTTAACAAGGCTACTCCTAAAGAACCCCCAGCATTCAACCATCAAACTTCATACAACAGTCTCGACAAAAGAGTAAACAACAACGGCAGAGTGAACGATATAGCTCCAGACTATACACCACCCGCTCGGAAATATTCTCTGCCTTCTGAACCTATGGTGAAAACATATGAAATCAAGGAATGGCTCGCTATGCCGAAGACTGTTGACGCGATCGAACGACCTGATCCACTCAGAGATTATCCTCGATACACAACAAAACCGCAAGTTAAGGAAGTTGAACCCAAAATAAGCCCAATCGTTCTGTTAAATCTAGCACTCGCTGCTAACCCCGCAAAGACTGACTTAGAGAAAAAACTTTCTCATAAAACGACATTAGATCAACTAATAGAGCAAAGAAAAAAATCTATGAACAAATTAAGAGGTTTGGTTATCCCCGAATCTCAAAGCTTAACGAACTTACCAGAAATTAAAAGTAGGGACTCATTGAAAGTAGCAAGTTCATCTAATATTGGTGCAGCTAGGAATGAAAAGACTAAGCCTACAGAACCCTCTAAAATGATATCTTCGCCTTCATTGACGAGTCTTTGGGATAATTCAGCTATCATAAATAATGTCCCAAAATATTCACCTGCATTCAAACGAAAGTCTCTTCAAGTTTACGGTCCAAAGTCATCCAACACACTGGACGCGCTAAAATATTCCGACAATTTGGATTCAAATATGAATAAGTCTATAGATTCAAAAGGTCCAGTTCCTATTAAACCACCAAGAACTTCTTTAGATATGAAACGTCCTTACGATCACCGAGAGTTTACCGAAAAAAATCAAACTTTACCGCCATCATTCAGAGCGCCTGTAATACCAAGCCCCCTGAATATCCTTTTGTCTCCACAAGTACCCAAATCCAAAGGCCAAGACTTGCAATACAACGATGCCGTGGACAGTCCGACATTCAAGACGCTGAAACATTTCCCGGAAGCTGCCGACAGTGACGATTCTAGTTATTTATCCACGGTTTCGTCGCCTACTCCGTCATTGAATACGGTTGACAACACGGAATCAGATTGTTCTAGTCAATGCATGTTATCCCAAAAATACCAACACTTTTCCAAAAATGACGGTGCATTTGATTATGGATTGCACAACCCGATGTATCAACCGGAAAATGAAAAAACAAACGTGTGTCGATCTCTATCGTCGGATACCAGTCATTCGGCGGGATCATCGAATAGTTCGACATTGACGTCTGGATCACAAGCCAGCTGCAGCTCCGCGGGGAGCAGCGATAACGGCAACAGAGTCTTGAAACCTCGGAGCATAGAAGCCATCAACAGGAAGAATATTCTAGCATCGGCAAAATGTAGGAGCGGCAAAGATAACAAATTTGGGTCTCCTTTAATAGAACGAAAGTTTTCCGATGTTGAAAGCACGGATGATGATGTCACGCAGAAGCACGCTGAAGGTCAATATTCTAAACCAAGATCTGACGGTGGACTCGCGAACTCTATTTTAAAAGTTGCGTATTCAACCCTCGTTGTAGAAGATAAATGTCCAGAAACGGATAGCACTTATAGCGACACCGAATCAGATTGTGATTTTGGGTCCGTTACCCTCCCGAAAGCTGAATTGCCTCAGTCCAAACCAAAGTATACAAATGGCTCATCGCTTAATAGTAGGAAAACTAATGAAGTTATCTACAACCGGAGATCCAGCGACACCTATGCAAAGCCTCCTTTAGATCAGATAAACGTCAAAAGGGTATCAGAAAACGGCGCATCGAAAAACAATAACATCGAAATTTCACGTAGTGTCAAAACGAAGCCGAACATCGAGGATAGTATTGCAGTGTTTCCGATTGAGAGCAAGAAGTGTGAATACGAAAGCCTCGATGCCAGTTCTTGTGGTGTGAGTGAGGATGAACAGGAGAACTGGTGTGAAGTGATTCTGTCCCGCGGTGCCTCGGGAGGAGTCGGAGTAACCCTAGCCGGAGGAGCTGACTGCGAAGCGAAGCAAGTCACCGTGAGTTCATTTTAATTAATATGCCTATCCTTTTTTTTTTTAAAACCTGTTTTTTTATCAGATCTTCCATCTAAACTTGATATCGTTTAAACAAGTTTTTTATATAACATTGCAGAAATTGTAATTTTCGCATCTTTACTGAGCTCATGAAATTGCGATTTGCAGTAAATTGTTTTTGGACATGACATGCTTTCTTAAAATATTCCTCTCCTCGCACGGGTATTCAATGATCTTTGTCGTTTTATAAAACTTTTACAGATAGCTTCTTACAATATATATTTGAGGTTTAAAATTACAATCATAAATGATGGCAGCATCCATTAATTTCTCAATAAGGCAGTATGCCTATTGCCTAGCTGTACAATTTGAGGCGTACCTGAATTTGGCTTTCGTTTATGGCACGCGGATCATATTCACGTTCGGTTCAATTTATTTTTTTGCGATTTACAATTCGAGATAATTTCTTTATTATTCGTATGTTCCATTTACTCCACCGAAAGTCCGTTGTTTAGAGCAGTAATCTAAATCTGCGGCCAATCTGTTGATAATGTGTATGACTGCAATACACCCCGGTTAAAATAACGTTACTTGCTCGCCTCTGTTGGTGTTCGCTGTACGGTCATTGGCCGTTATTCGATTTGAATAAATATAATATATCTATATATTATGTAAGGCGATTTCAATAAAATGCATATACTGTTCGGTTGGTGGAACATTTTTAAGATACGGCGCACTTCCTACAACCTACTTCTGTCTTACAAATAATAACACAAAGTACAATTAGTTTAATTGAAACTCTGTACATTGTACAGTCCGTACTCTACAGTGTACATTTAGATTATGTTCTTGGAGCTAATACATATTTTAGAGCTTTTTGCTACACCGCGAAAGTTCTTTTTGTGTAAGTTTTATTTAAGTCCAATGTCAAATTAAAAATGTAATACCTTCATATTATGAGGAATTAGAGACCATAAGAAAGCTTTCATCAATACCACGATGGGAGGACTTTTATTATTATACTTGTAACTATTTTCGGTACCCTTTCCTTGAGTTCCGAAACTTACTCAAATTTTAAAAGGAGACAGTAAGTTATGTAGTATGTTAGACTTATGAGCATAATCGAGAAATCCGTTCCGAAATGATCGATTATTTATTTAAAACATTTCGAATCATAGTTGATAGAAACAAAGGTAAATATGGCATGTTTGCGTGAATGTCTAATGCCGTCGTAATGCACGGACTATCAAAGCGCAAAGCTAATGAAATTCAAGCATTTTGTGTGTAGGTGGAAACAAAGACAGGACTCCGCTGTGCGTAGATGCGATTTGCAGTACATTTTGGCGATACTTTTGTGCGCTTATTTCATACTATGAATGATTCATGACCCATCTCCCTGGATTCTATTACCAATGATTCGAACACCAGTCGAATGTGTAATCGATTCCTGAGACGATTAATCGAATTAACCCCGCTGAGACAGTTTCGTGTCGACGATTGAAATTCTGGATTCGTTGTTCTTCGATTATCATATTTGAAATTTGGCTCTTTGTCAGTATTAACAGTTTATTTCTTGATACAGAAATAATAATACGACATACATTTATAACCTGCGAAGCTATTAATTTATTGTGTTACATGGCTTGTCGGAAGGAGTTTACATTATGTTATAAAGATGTCTATTCAGCTAACGCTAACCCAACGGGAAGTCCCATAAGTTGTTTACTTTATGTGTAGGTACCCTACTGAAAAGTTATATTTATCTACTCAAGTCGCACCACTGCACTTCACTGCTTTCAGATTACCTACTATCATTATTATTTTTTATATTTAAGTAATGATAATGATCTACATTTACACAATATTTTAAATATCTAAACATACTAAACATGGGAGTAGTTTACAAAATATTGTGGTTAAATATGTTTTTGAAATAATTAAACTATATTACAATTCCCTTATTCGTTCAAGTATGATATTTTTTAAATTGCAATAGATGCGTATGGGTTATGATCAATTTTTAAATCAACATATCTGGTCAAGCGATAATACCTACCTATCTAATATATATTTTATCAAGCGATTTTTTTTCTTTTTTGAGATTTTCTTCGTCATGATGATGAAGAAACCGTTAGTTGTGAAACATGTCGATTATTTCGATTATTTTGATTGAATAGTAATGTAACATTGTGTTTTATTTTCATAAAATTAAAATTATGCCACTAAGTTTATTTGCGATTATTGAAGAAGGAATTATTTTTTATTTATTTGAAATGTTAATATTTTGATTCTGTAGAAACAAAACTTCTCAATTTTCATCTCGGCCGGTCAAATTTCATGAATAAAAACTTTTGCCAAGGAAGTATTACATAATAAAAAAACAGGAGTTTAGCTGTGACTAAATAATACCGCAATAAATGTTTCTAAAGCGAAATAATTGCCTGACGTATTATCGACTCATAATGAGAATTCTCTCAATTAAATTTATAGCTCAATTAGTCGGTTTGCCACCGTTAAATTTATTTCACGACATTCCTCATTCCTTTCATACATGAACTCGTACCACGTACAGACGGCTGGGAGAGAATAATGCATTTACATACAAACTGTTACAAATTGTTACGAGGAAATTATAGACCAGATAATGATAAAGTTAGTGGTGGCTGTAGGCTTTATTTTTATTTTATTAAAGGGGCGCCACTGGTCTCTATGACCAGGCCAACAGCGTAGAGCAAAATTCTCTTTACAAGGCCGCGGGGGACAGAGCACACTTTTAAGTAATCAAGGAAACAATTAAAAACCAGTATTAACAAAGAACAATAAATAATGTATATTTCTATATTAACAAATTATTAGTATTAAATTACAGAGATTGATAAATGAACCGATAATTAACTTACCCCTGGATCGACCATTTAATTATGCTAATCTAGCTGAAATTCTTCTCCATGATATATTGGTGTATAACTGTTTTATGGAGAACATGAAAAAAAAAACAAAAACACCCTCGCTGTAGTTTATATTCGCATTTACAAGTCGTTCACGTACGAGTATATCTGTTTGAGCTAATTGCGTCACTATAAGGAGGCTGCATGCATAATGCATCGGCGCATAATCTCCAGGGATTCAGGAGATAATAAAATTTCGTAGTCAAATCTGGTGCCAATCCGTGGCGTAACAACTAACAACCGAAAAGCATCGTCGTCACTTCGCGATGCAGACGGGTCACGGAGAGAGCTTTCGATACGTGCTTGAAATTCCTCATTAGACTCGAATTTTACCCATGTGAAAATTTATTCTTTCGGTCCTAGATAAGTTTGGAAACTAACGCATTGCTTGGAATCGAAGTGTCAATAGCCTTTTGAAATATAGTCTAGGATATAAAGCAGACATCTGGCTATCTGAAGCAGCGAATTCTGTCAAACGGTGGGTCCTGGATGGAACATCCAATTTCCATTGCTTTTTCCATCTTTTGCAATAATGCTTTTAAACGTCAACTTTTCTGTCAAAAATGTATGCAAGATGCCGCATTGTTTACTCCACATTGTTCATTTATTTAATAATAAGATAACGGCAATAAAAATGTGTTTTGACACGCAGTAATGTTACTTCTCTACAAAATAAATCTCCTTGTTGATTTTAAATCTTCCGATCTTGATTTTCTCTCTATATTTTGGTTCTAAAAACATACTCAAGAGAGTTATTTTATTTATTTTCATGTTATTTTTTTATTTATTTTCGGGTTACAGTAGAAAGCCATTATCTGACCAGCAGTGACGGTTTTCTTTAAAGTGGTTTGAAGACTGAACTCCCATAAAAAGATAAGCAAATAAGTCAAATATATGATATTAACACACTTATAATTCTGTGCTTTAAAAAAATCCACCGTTCGTATGTCTGAGAGCGAGTCCGAAATGAATCCCATACGTGCGTTATGAATTCAGCGACTATGTGGCATTCTGTTTGTTCTAAGACATAGTTCATGCAAACCACGCTTAATGGGACCGACAGACACATCTATAAAAGCTCAAGCGTTATTTGGTTTGGCGTATTTCGGCATATCGGTTGCCATACATTCCCGATGGAAATGTATGACGAGCGATATGCTGAAGTAGGCCAAGCCAAATAACGCTTGAGCTTTTATAGCTGTGTCTATTGGACCTCTAAAGCCTGGAAAGTTAGGAATAGTTAGCTACCCGGGAGCACAGGGACTATAAGATTTGGTAACACACAATTTTTACGGGTCGTTATTTTGTGAGAATCAATAATTAAGTCGTTGTTAAAATAAGTTATTTGCATAAGATGTTTCCTTTTTGTTTAAAAAAACACGCACCGTTTTTCTACGTAAATTGTGGTTTTTCGTATTCAAAACAACTTTTTATAGCCTACGACATTATATTAATTAGCCACAGACGTTTTAACGAATCGTCAAATTGTATTTTGTTGCTAGGTCGCTAATTAAAGTGCAGTGATATGATGAAATTCCTTCATCTACGAAAAAATGTTAAATTATCGAAGAGACCAACAGGAGGATAAACGATTTATAAAAGAGGAATTTTTTTTTTTTAATAAAAGAAAGTCAAACATTCCCGGGTTACGAATAACCCAACAACATTTGAAAATCTCCTACTACCACCACACTAAGCGGAAGATGTTGCTTGTGTTGTGACGGAGGACTTAGCCAGCCGAGGAATCGAACACGGAACGCCTGGGTGGGACCTAAACGCAATGCCCACTCAACCACTGACCGGTCCATTTATTCTCCCTTTTTAATCTCCGATTGACCTCCCAATCAGATAGGTTACTGACCAAATAATATAAAAATATGGGGTTTTTAACATTTTTGACAGTTGAAAATAATTTTAAGAATTTTTAACCAGACTATAATTGTATCTCGTTTATTTAATTTATTTTTGCGGCTTCATTAAATATTGTATTACACTATAACATTCTAAATTGCAAACATCCCAACATAAATTACTTAACTATTTCAAATTTGAAACCACATCCTGGATACATAAATTACTAATAACAATTCGAATACGTGAAGATTTCACATTATAAGAATTTCGCACACTTCCTTAGATGGTTTTACAGCCTGCACTGGATTATTTAGGCTACATCGTGATGTATTTATAATTGAAGTGCTGAATAATGATGGAAGATAAACAACCAATCAACGAGTAATCTATGTGTGTATTTCCGAATTCCCATAGAGATCCCTAGTGTAATGAGAGAGATTTTTCGCAGCGTTAATTTGAATTTTGTCTATGACCTCAATAGCCTCGGTGTGAAAAGATTCGGCAATCAATAACGCTTTCAATCACTCATATCTCACGGCACGAAGGTAACTCTCGTGTAATCAGGCTCGTGTCATCTGACTGCACGCTTCAGGTATATTTTACAATGTACAGTCTTTCGTGAAACACTGGAAATTTCAATATGAAACAAAACCAAAAACATCACAGGTACAAGCTAATTCGCGCTGATAAACAAAGCTAAGAACCAGTTGTTTAGGAAAATTTCATGTTTGAATTTCCTTCAAATCGTCATTCACCGAAAAATTGGGTTGTTTCAACCTTCATCAGAAGAAATTTCAACTAAAATTTCATAGTAATGTTTTAAAAATGAAAAGATTATTTTTTTCATTTCAAATTTGACACGCAATCACTTCTTCCTTCATTTCAAGTACGAAATGGGTTGTTTCAACTCCTTAATAACGTTAGATAAATTTTAAAATTTCATTCAGAGTTCAGAATCACAATTTTGACGTCTGCGCATGCGCTTCCCATTGAACGCTAAACGTTCGAATTCGGCTTTTCACATTTAAAAAATTTCACATCACATTTCTATGGTATTTTCATTGAAATTTCTTCTGATGGATGTTGAAACAACCCAATTTTTAGGTGAATGACGATTTGAAGGAAATTCACACTTGAAATTTTCCGAAACAACTGGTCCTGTGAAATGTTCGTTGAAATTTCTTCTGACGGAGGTTGAAACGACCCAATTTTTTGGTGAATGACGATTTTGAAGGAAATTCAAACGTGTAATTTTCCGAAACAACTGGCCCTAAAGATTTTCTCTTCTTATTATCATAATAAAATAACGATGCTGGTTCCATGACAAAACAGAACTGTGAATAAAAATGATGAAAATTAACAAACTACAAACCTATTATAGGGGCTATCTGTTTTGACTATTGAACAAATAAGAAAAATATAAGTGCCTTCCGTACGAATTTGAATGGAAACAATGTTCCATTCAGCCCAATGGTCCTGTCTCACTTACATTCACTTGACATCGTAGATCTCCATCGCATTTGATTTTCGTAAGCACAATTTGTATTGGAAATTTTTGCCCCGATTGGGCAAATATTTGGATCATCAAACATTTTTTGCACTTGCTAGAGTAAAAGAAATTGCTAAAGTTAAATTTCCACTATATGCAACCTAATCTGACCGAACATAACCTAACCTAACCTGATGCGTGCTAAAGTTAAATTTCCGCTAAATGCAACCTAATCTGACCGAACATAACCTAACCTAACCTGATGCGTGCTAAAGTTAAATTTCCACCAAATGCAACCTAATCTGACCGAACATAACCTAACCTAACCTGATGCGTGCTAAAGTTAAATTTCCACTAAATGCAACCTAATCTGACCGAACATAACCTAACCTAACCTGATGTGTGCTAAAGTTAAATTTCCACTAAATGCAACCTAATCTGACCGAACATAACCTAACCTAACCTGATGCGTGCTAAAGTTAAATTTCCACTAAATGCAACCTAATCTGACCGAACATAACCTATCATTGAAGAAGAAGATAACAATGATAATCAAATTTTTTTAAATATGAAAATAAACACGACACAGAAAAATAATAAAAGGTAACGGTCGCAACTGGGACTCGAACCCAGAACCTTACGCCTTACCGGGACATACACCTCTACCAATTGGGCTACTGCGATCTTATATGAGACTGTCGTAAATGTCAACTTCATATTTCAAATTTTTGAATTAACAATATCATCTTCGACTAATGTTTTTTTCCATATTATTGGCAGCTACCTTTATTATTGGAAACAAGTATTCAAAGAATGTATTTGCTACCTAGATAGTGTCTCGGATAAATATATCCGATTTTATTTTTATGGAACACCTGTTGACTTTTTATAAAAGTCTAAATGAACATAACCTAACCTAACCTGATGAGTGTGCATTACTTAGCAATGCATCCACCTTAAGAAACATTATGATACGTACTAAATACCAGGATGTGGGAATTAAGATATTATCATCGTAAGTCACTGGAGATAAAACATTCTGAAGTACAACAGTAATAATAAAAAAACCTACCGCACATAAATTTAAACTTTAATCTGTAGTATTATCAACTCAAGCCACAATAAATAAATGCACTTCTTCACCTCCTTAACCTTTGAACTTCCGACCCCGAGAGGGAGAGATTTACGAACCTTTTTTCTAGATTTACGAGATGTGCTTTTAATGCTTTTAAAAAGGTTCGCGTTCCTTTCGGTATATGAAGGTTCGATTCGCTTTGCCAATAAATTACTCGAATCGTTAATACATTACCGCGGTAAACGTGCCGGAATGCGTTCCGTTCATAAAACACAAGAGCATACCCAAATGAATTATTTTGATGAAATGTTCTCGAATATATTAATTGATTTTATAACACGTTCTATCAAACTGTAAACTGTGCCTGTTCTTTTTTTCTGACGCTAAGATTGGATCTATGGCGAATGTGAAATGCGTAATTATTGAGACAACTGAAATATATTTGGAAATTGTAACTGTACATCGGAATCAAAACGCTATGCCATCATTTATCTTGTATTGGTCATCGTTTATCAGTGCTTGCGGAAACAAAACCATTGCAGAAACGTACCATTATTATTTGCCTGATGGTTATTTGGTAATTGGGCGACATTGACTTGTTTGACACGAAGCTTTATAAAATAAGGATTTCGAATTTCTATTAATTTTATAACACATGTTCCTTGAACACTGTAAGTTTCTAAGTTCTTAAAAAGCATATGTTATTTTTTTAAATAATATCTGAAGATTTATAGAGCCAAAACGTTAATTACCTAAAATTCTCTCGATAGAAAAAAAATCTCAAAGTATGCTCCGAAAAGTGGCCGGTCAGTGGTTCAGTGGGCATCGCGTTTTGGTCCCACCCAGGCGTTCCGTGTTCGATTCCTCGGCTGGCTAAGTCCTCCATCACAACACAAGCAACATCTTCCGCTTAGTGTGGTGGCAGTAGGAGATTTTCAAATGTTGTTGGGTTATTCGTAACCTGGGAATGTTTGTCTTTCTTTTAAAAAAAAAAAAATTAAAAAAACACATACGGTTCTGTTATTTTACACATTATGGGTTTGAAAAACTCGTTGTTTCTTTAACCGCTTGGACACATACGCTTGTTTTCACGATAATTTAACGTAGGTAGACATAGGTATGTCCCGTACCTGAGTTATTAAATGATAATTAAAGTGTTGAATACCTTTTTCCTTCCCAGAACATTCTCTCCTTCCTTTCCTAAAAAGTACCCCCCACACAGCATCCCCAAAGATGACATAGGACCTGAGGGGAATTATTTTCTTCATGGCCTCCTGTGTGGAGCTATTGAAAAAAAAAATTTCGTGATCAAAATGGTTGAGGAGTAATTCTCTTGACCAACAATCCGAAGGTTGCTGGTTCAAATCCCGGCGTGCGCAAGTAAATTTTGTTTGATTGTTTCGTGTTATTTCACTATTTCATAATTTAAAATAATGTAGGGTACATTTACGGCATGTTTCAGAGTGGAGGATACTCTCAGTATCGCCCTGGTGTAAGAATTCAGAATTGAAACGTTGCTTGAAATGACTTTAGCCGTGTTTGGTGACCAGATTTGAATAGCCAGGAACATCCCCACCTTACTCTGACCCATCTCCTCCCCCACGACCTTCAGCCTCACAACATTACCCAATTGGTGCAACATGCCATAGTCTCACTGGCCCCAGACGATGTAGAATAGTTCGGACTGAGAAAAGAAGCAATAACCAATTATACTAGTCCCAGCGAGAGATCTTCAGTCGTCTTCGTTTTCTATTTTATGTAATTAAGTATCTTTTATGTGGAGGTTTAACTTTACATAAGTAATTAATGATACATTTGTAAAATTGATTGACAATAAATTTGTATGTTTCCTGATATTACGCAATATTAAATCATCGTAAATCGTGTAATAAAATTAATGAAGATTTTTTTAATTGATCTTAGAATTTAGGATCGCATATTAATTTTGGTAAACAACTTTAATATTATGCGTTATTATAGATAAGCTATTTTTAATGATTAATTAACGGTTAATTTACTTTAACGGTTCTGAATTTGAATATAGGTAATAAATGAACTTTTATTTAGGTTTTGAAGTAAGTACCTACCCCTATATTTCGATCCGCTTATAAAAAAGGATTCCTTATGAGTTATGAGAAACGGCCGAAGCTTTTTTTGGATTTGGGATTTTTCTGAACTTAAGTTTGGATTTGGGGCCAGAATACTTAACCAAGTTGAAAAATTATTTTTGTAATCAAAAGGTATAGCAAATATCTAGTACGCATGTATTTTATTTTATTTGTGATTAAATTGTAAAATATAGGTCAATAAAATATTCATTTTTTCGCGATTTTAAATGCAACGTCCAACTTTTTTGTGAATTTGTGAATTTTCAATTCAATTCATTGCCGGCAACCCGGGCGTTTATTGAGGTAATATAATATTTTTTTAACAAGTAAGTTACTCGCCTCACTTGACGTTGTCTGTTCTGAGACGGGTAATAATTAGATCATTAAAAAAGATAAAAGGTGTACAGGAAAATAGTCAGAAAATAAACAGAATAAACTGATAAAAAGGTTATACTTAGAACATTAAAAAAGATAAAAACAGGAAAATACAAATTGCAAGAATAATAAATCAATAAGAAGAAAGAATAAATAAATAGTAAATGTCTATAATTGGAAATAAAACATGTGTAAATAAAGGATGAGAAATTATTGATTAGAAGAGATTAGCATTAACTTGGTGATGCATTCTCTTTTTTGTGTAGTAGCCAAATAATTAATAAAATAAAACATAATTTTGTTGATTTTTTGTAATAGGGAAGTTGAGTGAAAAATATTTTGACTTATAAAAAATATGTTCATGTAGATGACATGCAAACTTAAATACCAGTATTTTATTGTTTTTATAATTAAATTGATTATACAAGTTTGAATTTTATTAAAGCCCGCGAAAACGGCCGGTAAGAAACGGGAGAGTGTGTGACGTCGTCTCACGTCATCTGGTCCCTTGTATGTGTGAAATACAAGGGAAATTATTTACAAAACCGGGACACGCTTAATATGGACGAAAAAAATAAATTTAAAAAGTTATAGTAAGTTAGATATTAACTAGTACTAATCAATTCAGTTACCGGAATTTCGAAAAATGTGCATTTTAATGGTTATTTTTTAAATTTAAAAACACGAAATGTCATTTTTTACCGACCGCTATGTTAGGAACTGTTACAAGTTTCGTTTTTTTTTTAATTTAATTTAACTACTACAACTTTTTAAATTTATTTTTTTCGTCCATATTAAGCGTGACCCGGTTTTGTAAATATGTTACCTTATATTACACATAAACAAGGGATCAGATGACGTCACGAACTCTCCCGCACGGTATCATACTCTTAGCGGGCGTTTTCGCGGGTTTAATAAAATTCAAACTTGTAGAATTAATTTAATTATGAAAACGAAATAGTATTTAAGTTTGCATGTGAACATTGATAAAAAAAGGACTCAACTTCTTTAATCATAATATGTATGTAAATAAAAAATAAAACATAATTATTTCAAAAACTTTTTTGGGCTAAAATTAAAAAATTAAGCCTTTAAAATGATTTTCTTAATAATTCATATTTCCATTGGGGGTAGTACAATATTATTTTTTTAAATATTCATCAAATAATTGCCAAAGTTGACTCTAAAACCATGAAAAATAGAACCCTTTATATTACAATTTAATAATATAAAAATTAATGTTTGTTTGTTCATATCTTATCCGCAGCAAAACCGTAAAGGCCCTTAGTAAACGATAATGCCATTCCTCTTAACGATCCGTTCCGTTTCGCTCCCAGCATGTATTTTCTACCGTGGATAATATAAACAAGAAGACATAGAAGCGTGCCGAATGTCGCCGAGCTCCGACCAAACTGAACGGACTATCAAAGCGGCAGAGCCGATGGAAATTATGCGGTTGGCGTGTAGGTAAAAACAACAGCGGGGCGCCGCTGTATACTAGTCTCAGAGAGAGGTCGTATGCAACGTCATCATTCTAGTATCTTCTGTCTTTTTCGTTTTCACATAAGTCACCATAGAAGTAAGAGTACGATCTTCGAAGACGTTGCTTACGAACTCTCGCTGGTACTAATTTACGTAGATATGATTTTTTATAATTGTGGGTGAAAGAGATATTGGAAACACCCGATTTTCTTACTAATTTCAGAATAAATAATATGAACAAACGTAAATTTTAAACCTATATTTTTTTAAATAAAATCGCAAAAAACTAAAAATACGTCACTTTCCTTCAACGTCGGGTTTAAACCTTTCCTCCAAGATTTAAACAGACAAAAAAATCACAATAATTATCGAAAAAATAAGGCACAGGGATGTTCCGAATAAAAATACCAAGATAAAATAACTTTCGCTCCGTCACAAAAACAGTCCGGCTGTCTCACCTTGCTTCACTTTCGTTGACGGCCGACCAGCAAGATGACAACGGACAACAGCCAACAGTCGACAATAATACCTCTTCACCAACATTTTGGAAAGGTAGGTGCCACGGTCAGTGGCGGTTCGTGGCCATTCTAAATGGGGAATTCAATCAAAGTTTAGTGAGGAAAAATAAATTAATTTAAGTCTCCGTTCACATTAATATCTATTCATTTTTACCATTTGCAAATTATTCAAAAATTTGTAAAAAATGTAGGAAAAGTGATTAAAATTTCCCCTTTTTATCACTTTTGTGAAACTATGACTTCACAATTTGGGATATTTTTAGATGCTGGGAAGGTATATGTAGAGGGAAGGGTTATGAGATTGGGAAGAGAAAGGTGGGGAAGTACATTACTGTTCAAATTTGGTCACCAAACACAGCTAAAAGCCATTTCAAGCAACGATTCATTCTGAATGGTGGTTAACTCCAGGGTGATACTGAGAGTGTCTCTCACTCTGCATATGCATCCAATCATAATTTCATTTTTTGTTTTTGTTTCGCTTTCATCCTAGGCGCACACAAATAAGTACGACATTAGCCGATTGTGATATCTGGCGAATTTTAAGAAATCTCAGATGGCACATGCACAAATTGCACAATAAAACACGCTGCGATAAAATTAGAATATTTTGGCCTAGGGGATAGAGAAGTACATTCCTCTCACTTTACGAGACAGAATATTTGTTCGCACGAAATATTCCACATAAATTATCTGTCCATAGGTGCGTTCATGATTCTGCTCCTCATCGGAATTTCGGGCGGGCGGATTTATGAGTAAAAAGTTTAAGTGGTGCGATGTTCAAAATGTAATATAATATTATAATTCATGTTTGTCTTTTTCGTCTTTTCTGCTATTCAAGAATTCACTGCACATGCGCTCTTTAGAGAAAACCGCCACTGACCACGGCCCACCTGGGCGGTTGGGTTTGCCAACCCATAATGGGAGAGTCGCGTTAAAAAAAAACCCTCTTGTAATTTCGGCCGCATCAATTGCATTCGGGCTCTTTAAACTTATGTATGGCTTCATTATTTTTCGGGAAACAATGAATTTAATCGAGTTTTTTATCGTAATTATTGCGCGCTGGGGTGTTTTGGGGCTTTATTGTGGTTGTGATCAAGAAATTCATACAATCTTGTCAAGTCAAAAGTGCCGTTGACGAAAATTTACAGAGTTGGAATGGATGAGAATTTCCACTAACAACTTTTATGTCTTTTCCACTGAATCTGAACGCGTGGTAGCTATCGAAACCCGAATTTTCTTCCGCTAGGTGAAAACTTTGGTCGATTTTTTTTTTAAAGTCCGTAATTTATATATTTGATATACATTTTTAACTTACCCGCTTATATTGAAATCACATTTCAGGTGGGCGAAAACAATGAAAAAAAAAGTTAGAGAAAATGGAATCTTATCTTAGAAAATAAAATGTAAATTTTAATGTTTTTTTATGCAGGGTGTATCGGTACGTACCCGAAAAACTTTAACCAGCGATTCCTGATCATATTTAGAGCATCGCGGCGATTAGTTCGGGTATTGAGAAGGGTGTAGCGCGGAGTTGGGTACAGTGACGGAGTATGGAATTTTTTTTTGTTTTATTTAATTGAAAAAAAAAAGTTACCGGGAGCTAAGTCGCCTTAACATTTTTTACTCTAAATATGATCAGGAATCGCTGGTTAGAGTTTGTCGGGTACGTGCCGATACATCCTGTATAATACTCATCACACGCCAACTATAAAAGTATTGTCCAAAGTTATAACCTACTTTGTAAAAGGACTCTATAGACAACAGTTAAAGTCAGTGTTAGGCTATATAGTGACTTATGTGTAAATATGTACGTATTTATTACATTACAAAAAAATACAATTTTCGCATCTTCAAAGTGTAAGGTTTCTTTTCATAAAATATTTTTCCACACAAACGTCAAGGAGGTTGAAGATGGGGTAAACTTTTATCACATATACATATATATTTATATGTTTTATACACACACGTGTAATTGGGACCTTTACAAAGAGATTGATGTACAATATTCATATAAAATTATTTGACAGCAATCCCTTTCCAGGCTTCCCGCCCAAAGTCTTTCATTGTTTAAAGGTAATGTAGACATAGATCGAATCCAATATTTCCTTTGAAACAAATGATTTGTAAGTTGGTACTAAAATACCTGCGTACTTAATTATAAACCATAAAATATTTTATGATATTCTTTCTACAAATTAATGCTTTTGCTCACGGGGCATGTAATGGTCGGCACACTACACAACTTCTGAAAAACCCATTGTCAATGGCAACGCCACCAGTCACTCGCAACTTTTTTTTTAGTCAATATGACAGCTACAGATGACTGAGATTACAGCTGAAGTGTTCTTCGTCTATGGTTAAACAATCTGAGATAATGGCTGAAATCGTAAAATTGAGTTGCGCCGTGAGATAATTTTTTTTTGGCAAGCATAGCAACCCGCAGTTGAAAACCAGTTTTAGTTTGGTTTCAGTTTCTCCATGAGCGAAGGGCCTAATAGATTGTACAATTTTTCCAAAGAAACGTCACTATCTAAATGACAATTATTTTTTCAAACTTTCTTCAGGCAGGTAGTTGTTACCATTATATTGAAAAACCTAGTCAAAGTTAGCCATCTAATCAAAGTAAGGCTTGCTTATAATAAAGTGGATGCAGCAGATTTTCGAAAATTTATCAAAATTGGAAAGTGCGAATATGAAAGATTCAGACATGCGGTAAAGAAGGTACCTTATCTATTAAATAATACTAGCTGATACCCAGCATGCGTTGCAATGCTACTTTAAAAAATAAATTGTTTGTTCCTTTTTCGCCTTCCTCGCATCCCCCCTCTTCTCTCCCGCTCTCCTCTTTATCGCACTCCCCCCCCCCTCACGCCTTCCGCTTCCACCTTCTCCGCCTTCCCTTCTTCCTCGTCCCCCTTCCCGCGAAGCCCCATTCGACTCTCCCGCATATCCCTCCCATTAGCCTTTTCTCCCTGCCTCGTAACTCCATAAAATACACCCATTTTTCCAACAACTCACATTTTAACGCAAATTTAATAATGCTAGAGCTCACCAGCATTTATATAAAAATGTTCACAACAATTAAAAAAAAAAAAAATGATAGCAATCGGATGAAATTTTATTCGCAATCGTATGAATAGTATTGGAAATAATTTCATAACGCCAGAGCCAGTGTTGAGATGATAAATCACTTGATTTAAATCAGTGATTTAAAGCACTTTTTTTTTTTAAATCATGATTTAAATCAACACTTTTTTACTGCAACCAAATCACCCGCCTGGAGTGCCAAAGGACTTGATTTTTTGATTTAAAAACAAATCATGATTTTTATCCACCCTGGCCAGAGCTCACTATCCTATAACCATCCCGAGTATACGCACATCATATTCCCAAAGTTTCATCGCAATCGGATGAACGGTATGACTGCGCATAACATACGAACACACAAACAAACAAACATTAATTTTTATATTATAGATTTTAACAGACGATTATTTTTATGTACTTTTCAAAATTTGAATTATAATATCTGATTTGTCACGGGTCTGCGCCTGTTATATTTAATATCATTGTATGTACGTACCTGTACCCTTGGATTGTATTGAAGCCATATAGATCACACTTCTACTTAACTGGAGCTTCTCATTGTAGTGCAGTTCTAAATATGTAATATATGCATATTTTATAATATGATTATACCGGCTTAACAATGTGGTAACCCGTGGCGCCACCGGTATTACTATTAAAAGTAGCGATAAAATATTACGTAATAAAAAAAAATTCTAAACTTTATTTTCTTAAATTAATGTATATTTTATTTTGTTTGATTTCTTACCACGTCATCTGAAAACATACGAGTATATAAAATATCTACGTAACCCGTTAGAGTTAACTGGAAAAATTACGAATCTGTCAAAAATTTAAACCAAAGAAATACACATTTCAAAAACAGAATAATTGATTAATTACTTCTTCAATATTCGCAAATTCACTTTGTGGCGTCATTTTAATTAAATCACTTTGTACACATCACTAATTATTGATTATTATTATTAAAAATTAAAATAAAATTTTAATTTTATCCTGACGAAGAAACCATTGGTTTTTAAACATGTTAATAGTATTGATTAATTATTTGAAATAAAATTATTTTGGTACCTACCTACTTTATCGCTTGTCTGAATAATTGTTCTCACAACCAGTTCCAATTTTGAAAATTATACTTAAATTCAAAGCAAATCCAAGTTCTAGAGTTCATTGAACTGGAGTTACAGACAGAATCACAACCGAATTTAGTATATTGTATCAATTTGATAATCAGAAAGTGCTCTCTGTATCAACCTGGGGAGATGCCACCATTGAGAGGATTGATTAATTGCTTATTTAATTTTCTATAAATATCCTGTTTGTGTCTCAAATAAATAAATAAAAAAATAATGACTTTAGCCATGATTAGAAATCATTTTCTCAATTCTCTTACCCTTTTCCTTCCCCTAACCAATTTCCGTCTACCTAAAAATCGTGGGGCTGCCATTGTATAATTTTCTCACAGTTTGCCTATAGTATGAACTTTACATTTAAATAATTTTTTCGCTTCCCTTGGTTCAATCGTCTTTGTGAAGATTTTTTGTGCTACCCTCTTTATCAATTGGAACATATTTTTATATGGGTGGATTGGATTTATAACCTTCCTTTTCCCCTTGACAGTGTATAATCTCCATATATTATCATATTCCGACACGAACGAATTTTTTCCTTGGGAAAATTAATGAAATGAGAAAGTTTTACTTACAAACAAAACTTATCGAAGAAAAAACAAAAGACCTTGTTTGAGTTCACCTCTGGTTCTTGTCGGAACTTCATTCTTAAAAAAACAATTCATGTTCTGTTATGTATCAGCATTAGTGATTCAATCTAATATTGTATGTGTATGCCTTTCTTGAAAGAATTGAGTTTTGTATACAGTGAAAACTATTTATTTATATTCATATTGCGTAGGTACGTGCGCAAAAAAATAATTCATCTTAGAATTTTTAAAGAGTTTTTTCCTGAAATAATTATGTTAACCCCTTCCACGAACCTGCAGATTATGAATAATTTTGTATTTATATTAGTAATTACCATAGAACCAAATAATTATAATGTAATTGCCGGCAACCCGAGTGTTTATTGAGTTAAAATATTCTGATAAAGGTAGCGACAGACTCGCAGCTCACATCAAAAAGATATTTATAACACAATAGCACTCGCCATACAATCCCACGAGACTTGCCAGACGTAAAAATATCATGTGTTTTAAGCGTGGTTTGAATCTATGCTAATCGGCGTTATTTTTCGTGACCACTACGATCGCGATATCAGAAAATTTATGCGACCGCCCCTTCGCCGTAAACAGAAGAAAGGGTCATTTTGAATACACGGAGCATACACGGAGCCGTCAAGTTGACATATCCAGTACAAAGAAATGATATTCTCTCGACCGCTTCCGATTTCAACTGACCCCTTCTCCTGCCGTAGGAAGAAATATTTTATACATAAGAAAAGATACATAACACAGTATCTTTGTATGTGAGCTTCGAGTCTGTACCGTGCTTAATGCTAGTAAGTTACCTGCCTCACTAGACAGCGTCTGGTTTGCGACTCGACTAAACAAGGCGATCAATTTTATCTAGCATCAAAGGATAATTTTGAGTCTTTATCTTTTATATAAGATCTTTTATGAAACTTCAGTTTTTAGCGGTAAAGTATTTTTTCCTCAAATAACAACTTATTTTTTAAATTGTTTTCAGATTCACAAAGTGCTACTGGGTAGTGCTGCTGAGAGAGATGGTCGACTGCGCAAGGGAGACAGGGTCATGTCCATCAACGGGCACACCATGAAGGGAGTAACGCACTCCCAGTCAGTTGCGATCTTAAAGGTACTAACTTCATTACAATTACGATCATAGATAATAGGAACAATGGGCGATATGGCATGGAAGAGTGCTGACTCTCATCGAGCAAACCATCAAAGCGGCGGAGCCAATTAAAGAAATGTGTTTGGTCTGTAGGTAGAAAAGAAGGTGGGGCGCCGTTGTGTGTAGATGCAATTTGCAAAGGTATTGGTCAATAATATTCACAATACTTTTATGCATGTGGTTTCATAGTTGCTAATTGGCACAATAGCCTCTGTGGTCGAGGGGCAAGGCTCTCGACTAGTAATCCAGAGATCGCGGGCTCAAACCCCGGCATGCGCAAATAAGTTTTATGTGATTAATTTGTGTTATTTCATAATTTATTAATTAAAAATAATATTTAGCGTATTTGCGGCACGTTCCAGAGTGAAATATATATCAGTATCACCCTGGTGTAAAACCACCATTCAGAATTGAAACGTTGCTTGAAATGGATTGAGCCGTGTTCGGTGACCAGATCTGAACAGCCAGGTACTTCCCCACTTTCTTCCCCATCTCCTTCCCCTCCAATATACTCTCAGCCTCACAACATACCTCAATTGGGAATGTCACAGTCTCACTGGCTCTGGATGAGAGCAGTTGGGACTCTTTTGCGGTATTCACCACAAAACTATGGTTATGCCAAAGCGTGTATGTATCTGTATTATGTACAACTGCTACTAACCTGTTATACAATATCACTTTATCTAAAACATGTGAACACCTCACAAAACATTACTATTTAACCATTTACATACTTATTACATTACTTTATTACTTATTACATTACTTTATTACTTATTACATTACTTTATTAATTATTATATTACATACTTATTACATAGATTGAAAGATCCCTCAGTCACTGAAAGGTTAACAGTTCTGGAATTCATCTCCTGTCTATGTTTTTCCCTCCATGTTATTAAGAAGGAGAATTTCTAAATGATGTAATTTAATACAAATCTAATGGCAGGTGCTTTGTATTATTCCAGGAGCAACTACCTGAAGTCAGCATTGTTGTTTGCGGCAAACGAACTGTGGAGAATCCATCTGCTGCAACAAGTTAGTATTTTAAATCAAGTATCTTGGGGGACACACATTAATTATGTGAGCAGTTAAAAAAAATAATTTAGACCCCTCACCCCCCCTTGATGAGATTAAGTGTGATTTAGTGGGACCCCCCCCCCACCCTCACATGAGATTGTTTCTTACTCTTGAAATAAATGTTTTTCATAATAGCTAATTTTGCAGCGGACAAAATGGGACACTTCAAAAGATGTAAAACAATTTTTTTTTTTTTAATATCTCCCTCGGTATAATGAAACTTTACTGGACCCCCCTCCCTATTTTTTGCTCACATAATTAATGTATGCCCCCTTATTGTAATTTGACATTGATTCGCTATTTTGTATGTAATGATAATTGTAAAGCAGAAAGAATGTGTATAAAAAAGTGTGTTCTGAAAAGCAAATCCTATTTTAGCATTAAGAAATTTGCACATTATGAATTATTGACTGAATATAGCGAAGTTCTGTTTTAACTCAACTGTGTTGCATGTAAGTTTGTTTGTAAGTACGTTTTTATTCGCATTTTTCAATATTATGGTACTTACTAATAAGAATGTTTGAAAAAAGAAATGTCATTGAGATAGAGGGTGACGTGATTTTTTTTTTTTTTAACGTAAAATGTATTGTGTTTTACAAAGAAGTACATAGGTACTTTTAAGTACCTGCTTACAAATCTTTTGATTTCAAAGGTAATTTTGATTTTAATTTATTAAATAGGATAAAATTAGAAACATACTTTTTGGATGAGAGATATACATATACGAGAGTATAGAGTTATACTCGTAGAACTACTAGTATACTACTAACATTTAAATGTCAAAAAATCAAAGGTCCTGCCATATTTTGTTCCACATTTTTCAATTGTTCAATCAAACAAAGGGATGTTGAAAAGACAGAGACAATGACTACCATAATACGGGCAATAGCCAAGTATGGTAGTTGAAAAATCACAAAAAGCTGTATCTTATAAAATTTATGAAATAAACAAAAAAAAATGAAAAATGGGTCGCAAAGCTATTTAATTTGATTTTTATTTTCTTAATAGAAGGTATAATGAAAACATTTTAGTGTATGATATTTTGTATTAACACAATACAATAAAACTTGTAACAGAATCAATTTAAAGAAAAACACATTTTATTACCTAATGGTGCCCACCTGACTTTCACAGGAAGGTAGTTGAAAAAAAGCAATGTGTGGTTGTTGTTGGCATGTTAGGAATGTGCTACTAAAGACAGTAGGGTCATAAAGTAGTTGAATGGCTGCCACCTTATGGAGACTGTACGAGGTGTGAATGACATTTACCAACCACTAACCACCATTATATAATATCGTTCAAGAATGTTGGTTGTTAAGGCTGCGCGGCCGGTTTCATACAAAACGTAGTTTTGGATTTGAGGCCAAAGTACAAAACCAAACTGAAAAATTATTTTTGTAATCAAAAGGTATGTCAAATGTCTATCTTGAACAGGAGTTACTTTATTTATTTTTGCTGTAACCCCTCAAGCGCTTTTTGCCAATAAAAGTGTTTTCTTGACCCTAGAGTTTTTATTCAAAAAGTTTGTGAGACAACCCAGAGTTACAATAGTAAGGAACATTAATTTAAATTTATTTATCTATTGACTGATATATTTGTTTCATCTTCCAGTTGAGGACTCTCCAACATCAGCTGTGGTCTCTGTTGTGCTAGAGAAGACGGATGACCTCGGGGCAGGACTGGGGATGTCCCTTCAGGGAGGCGGAAGTAGGCCCCTGCTCATCAATAAATTGTTCACTGGTGAGGACTTGATCACATACTGTTAATTAGATAGGACCCCTTCTCTGTAGGATGGCACAAACAAAACATTCAAGAGACAGATAAATTAAGTGAATCTATTAATAATCTGGTAATCATGTCACAGGTGATAGGCCTTTGTAGATCTAAAAATAATCCCGTATAAATGAATAAAACCCGCATTGAACAATGTCACGAATTTTAATGCCTTTTGGAAGCAGTATGGAGTACAGTTTTTTGCAATCACGCCTCTTTCACTTTTTCACCTCGGTCTATGAGTAGGTGCCAAATGATTTGTTATGTGTACCAGTATTGTTACAACTCCTCAAATGCATTACATAGGTTACCATAATGCTATTATTCTAGGTCTTAACACTTTTTTCTTTGGTGGATCTCCCGAGCAATAATAGTAAGTACCGTTAGCGCTCAATTTACATGGCAGATTTCTTTCTTAAAATCCAGTTTTGAACCTATGAAATAATATAACACAGAATATTTCAAATACTGATTGATCATTCTCAAAACTGGTCGCAGGGTAGTTTTCACAACAGTATTTCAAAATCAAATAGCTTTTAACCACATTTTAGTCTACATTGTGCTCATGAGAACAATTCTATCTGACATTTTGGCCAAAATTTGGTGTTTTTGCTCCGAGTTATTTAAAGTTTTTTTTCTCTTTAAAACTATCTAAAATATGTCCAACTTCTGTCTAAGTTTGCAAATAATTAATTATTCAACAAAATTCTATTTAAAATAGGTACATCTATTTTTTAGAACAATAAGGTTCCATTTGCAATTCAGCAACTAAACTTGGTTCTATTTAAAAAAAAACTTATTTTTATTTTTGGAACAACAAGGTTCTATTTGCATATTTTACGCCAAGTTTGTTCTATCTGCATAGATAAAATAATTTTTTAGTAATATGCCAATTGCGCCAAAAAATATTGCATTTAGACAAATTAAAATAATCGGATGCAACCTTGGTGGTCTGAGCTTCCCTGATTTTCAAAGCAACAAGGTAATATATATTTTATTCTTTACTTAGTTTTTTTGTCTAAATGCCACATGTTTTTTTTTGCATAGAATATTATTAAGGCCCATTAACTAGCAACTGAGAATTCAAATTTCAACTTGCGATCGTGCCCTTGCAACTGTACAGGGCGATTTCAGTGAGAAAGATTGATTATTCTCCGTACCCAAAAGTTTAACTAATAAATCAATATCGACTTTATTTAATTCAAAATTTGCTTAACATATTATACCTACATTTAAGTAAGCAATAAAAATGTTCAAAGAAGGGTGATGATACATTTTTTAATATTGTGTACTTCTTGTAAGTATTTTTTGATCATAACCACTCAAGCCCTTTTTGCCACACTATGGCACTATTTCCAAATCCACGGATTGCTTTGTTGCCAAAATGTGGTAAATTTAAAATTTTTTTTTTATTAAAACGACTATATAATATATTGTACATTCAAAATATAACAAAATAAATATTCTCTAGATTGTTTAAAATGTTTTAAGGTTAAATATTTAATTACATTTTTTTTATAAATCCTTCGAATATGTGACAAAAGATAGGCGAATTTATTGGCTATATAGAACTATAACCAGTTTGTATGTCTCTATATTCAAATTCGGAGGTATGATTTTATTTAATGTAAAATCCATTTATGCTTTTTTGTAAAAAAGAGTCAATGCTTCAATTTGAGTTAGATCAAGAATTTGATTTAAAAAGCACAAATTTCCGGTATTCTCTGGTTATACCCTCATAATCATCTGGTTCCTTCATATTCACTTTGAAAATTTCTAGTTTTAATATTTTATTCAGTATTCAAACTTTGAACCTCGATATCTCAGTTTCATACAAATGGCAGATAGAACATCGTGGTTCTAAGGGATGAGGTCATTATAAAATTATTTTTTGTAATTATTATTGCACTAACATGACTAACAAGAACCAAAACAACTCTGTCACTGTGACAATCACTGATATTTTTGGGCCACAAACAAGCTTCTATAAAAGGATTCAGGCTGAGCCAAATTCTGAAGTGTTCATTTTATTTATTAGACGCAGATTGGGTGCAGTTTATAAAGCAAGGTATGTAATTTGAAATTTAAGTCATATTATAGACAGTCATGATTTTTTAAACCATAGGGCCGTCAACAAACTTAAATAAATAACAATATTTTTTTGATATAGCCAACATGTAGACAATACCATACTTGACAAACTGACATTTTTATTAAATAAAGCAAATTACTTTGTGTAATAATCACATGTTATAATATCAACATGTTTCAAAACCGGTGGTTTCTTCGTCAGGATAATAACATGAATATATATCATGAATATCTATCATGAATATCTACATGTTTTGAAACATGTGATTAGTTGTTTACACAAAGTAATTTGTTTTATTGAATTTAAATGATGCCACAAAGTAATTTTGCAAATATGTATTGAAGAAATGACATTTTTATTTTTGTCTTTAACTAACCCAGTGGAGGTACCATACGAAGGCAAAATGAATGCTTAAGGTCAACACTGCAAATGCAGTGCTTCGTACCGTGCATTGGCATGACTTTTCAACACTGCAAATGCAGGGCTCCCGCCCATGTGATTATTATTTTTTTTTTAACCGCTTGGGCACATAAGCTTGTTTTAACGACAATTTAACGTAGGTAGACATAGGAATGACGTATTTATTTTTATAGTGAATACCTCACAAGAGTCCCAACTGCTCCCGTCTGGAGCCAGTGAGACTATGGCATCCCCAATTGGGGTATGTTATGAGGTGAAGGTAAGTGGGGAAGGGAAGGAGACGAGGAAGAGGAAGGCGGGGAAGTACCTGGCTATTCAGATCTAGTCACTAAACACGGCTAAAGCCATTTCAAGCAACATTTCAATTCTGAATGGTGGTCTTACACCAGGGCGATACTAAGAGTATCTTCCACCCTGGAACGTGCCGCAAATATACTACATATATATTATTTTAAATAATTAATTGTGAAATAACACAAATCAATTAAATAAAATTTATTTGCGCACGCCGGTTCGAACCCGCGGCCTTTGGAATGGGAATCCAACGCCCTACCGCTGGACTACGCCGGCCGTCGAAATGTGATTATAATATATTTTTTAATATCATTGATATTAACTGAGGCTTCTGACTCACATAATGTTGTCATTTTTGCCTCATCTGTTTTTAAATTATAATATAATTACTGGTGGATAACAGCCCCATTTGTGGCTATTTAGTAGTAAAGTAGCTAAAAGGAAAAAAAAAATTAATTCGGAGTAGAGCTTTCAATGGCCGAGTTGGCATTGCATTTGGTCCCAACCAGGCGTCTCGTGTTCAATTTCTCGGCTGGCTAAGTCTTCCATCACGACACAACATTTTCGGTAGTAGGAGATTTTCAAATTTTTATAGATTATTAGCAACTGTTCTCGTCTGGAGCAAGTGAGACTATGGCATCCCCAATTGGGGTATTTGGTGAGGCCGAAGGTAGAGGGGAGGGAAGGGAGATGTACCGTGCGTGGGCATGATTCTTCAACACTGTAAAAGCAGGGCCATGACCCCTAAGGGTTAAAATGTTCATAAATTGTGTATGATCAATATTAATAATTTTATTGTTTTCCAGGTGGAGCAGCAGCAAATAGTGGTTCCATAACATCCGGCAGTGAACTTCTCTCCGTGGGCGGCAGTCCTCTGGCTGGCCTCACCAGGACCCAAGCCTGGACCATCATCAGGACCTTACCCATTGGACCCTTCACCCTCCAACTGAGGCCTCAGTGACTTCTAAACTTCACAACTCTGTCCAATAACTGCTTAACCAAACACTGTCAAACCTAAAAATCTTTGTTTTATTTGATTTTACACTATTATGTGTCAGTCATAAGTGGCTAGGGTCTCGTCGAGATAAAAACAAAACATGTTCCTCACAAACTTAGTCACCGCGCTCAGCAGTCCGCAGGCTGCGGAAAATGTTTATTGAAAATGTTCAGGTTTAAATCGGATAGGTTTTGTCGGGACAAAGGGCTCGATAGCGGTGACAATTCCGATATCTCGAGACAGATGGCAACTCTAGTCAAACCTAATTTATATTTTTGGCATAGTGAATTATTTGGTATACTCAGCAGTGAATTGAAATCTTTTAGTTTGGTTTATTTGTATGAATATTTGAGAAAATGTATCTTTTAGTTAAAGATGATTGGTTTTTATCTTCGAAAGGAAAAAAATATGAGTAAAAATAAGCACTGGCAAGATAAGAATATTTTCTTATGCTTTCGCCTTTGTCGTGTTTTTTAAATGACTCTTGTTTCATATTATTTTATAATTTTGGTTTTAAACGAGGTGTTACTTTACATGAAGGAGTCACAACATTTTTTTGTTACTCATTTCCATATTTCTTATCGCACACAGAATTTGTCTTTTAGAAAAAAATTGAGTTGCGTTTTATTTATATGTTTCTATGCCGAGCAATGTGATAATTATATAATAAATAATAATTAACGCATCGTTGCGTAGCCCCGGTAATCAGCACAGCCGTGAAAATTATTCGTTAGGAAACAGCGTTGCTGCATTGTGCAGGTTTCGATTGGGACGTTTTTGGTTTTGTCGGGACATTTTTGGTATTATCGGGACAGAGGGCTCAATAACTGTGACAGATGATGGCAACCCTACATAATGTAATGGTTTGACAGTGTTTTGGTAATGAATAATAAAATGTATCTAGGCTTCTATTCAAACTAGTATTTAATAATAGAATACGTAGAATGACATTAACCATTATCTGACAAATGTTCCAACAATTTTTATTATATAAAATACAATATTATAATTGTATTTGACATGTATGATAAACTTTATTGTTTTATTTTTTCATTATCACAATATAATATTGCAAAGCATGTACATACATTTTATCAGATATTGGTTTAAACCAGTGACACACACAGCGTTAAAAGCCCTAGCGTTATTTGGCTTGGCGTATTTCGGCATATCGCTCGCCGTACATTCCCAATGGTAATCTATGGCGAACGATATGCTGAAATAGGAAGAACGCTGGCGCTTTTAACGCTTTGTGTGTCACAATTGTTAAACATAAAGAGATCCGCATATTATTGCTAAATATGTTTTGTTATATTTTCTAGAAAAGCAATGTTGTGTAATAAGAAGTGATTAACATATATACGTTATTTCAATGATTCAAAGCAATATTTGATCAGGCAACCATTTAAAATCTTCTTTTCACTGGAAATAATCACAAATACTTGATCATTTTCTTTTTATTATTGTAATAAAAATATATTGTGTTATTTGATGGCATCTACATACATATCTTGAAAAATGGTCACTGTATTTTACATAAGTATGTAAATTTTTCGATTATTATTTTAAAGTGATCATTTGAACAGAAGTTTGTTAAATCAATGGTCTGTTGTACTATTTTAATAATACATATTAACATTGATCATTTGAAAATTAATATGCATACCCTGAAGATGTTTGTAAAAGAAATATTGCAAAAGATATAAGGTGAAATATCTTAAAACTGTGCCAATTTTTAATTATTCGTGTAAATAGACTGATCACACGCCCTTAGGTGGTGTGCAAACAAATTTAATAGTTTATGTTAAGTTAAAAGAACTATCATAATAATAGTATTTTGCGTAAATTTACAAAAATATTTATTCTTGCCTAAGTTCAACTAAAACATAAGTAATGGTCATAGATAACAATGGTGAGATGTTTTCTAGACGTTTATTATTATATGTTTTTAATTATTTTTTCTTTTAATTCTTAACAAATTCTGATACTGATCAAAAGAAATTATTATAAAAAATACCACTTGTAAATAATTTGTCGTTATTTTTAGTCCAATAAGTTTAATTTGGTAGATTGTTTTTATTTCAAAAGGTTTGGCAGCTAGGTACAGTATTTTATTTAAAAAATCTGTGTTAATTAATACGCTGACTTCGATTTTAAATAATATACTAATCCTGACCTTTTTTATTATTTAAGTTTAAGGTATGTATTGAGTTCATACATAACTTTCATAGCATTTAAACCTGTCATTGGCCGTACGTACTCTGGTGTACCATCGATTTTGGAAGCGATTTTGTCCCTTATGTATAAAGAAATTGTATCAAGAACAAGGTCAGAATTGCTTGGGCCCTTCTCGTTCTTGACGTAACGAAATACTGCATAGCGTCTTAGCCTCTCGGAATAATTTTAATAAATTGTTTATGATGCGGCGGGCAAGAAAGATAGCCGACAAAATTGCCGCCGCGTCAAAATATGAACGGATTTGGTTTAGAACCTCTATATTCTTTCATTGTTTTTGATATAAACTCATTGTGGAGAGAATAGATTTCAGGTATTATCAGAAAGATCGTTTTAGCTACATTATTTTCATGTAATTTTTGTAATATATCACAAAAGAAATGTTATAAATATTGGATTCGCAAGAAATGTCAAATTTCTTACTTCGTAATGAAAAAATATATTTTTTCTATGCTGGCTTTCAAAAGGTTAAGAAAAATCTGGATGTTAAAAGAATTCGTCAAGCATTTTGTCATTTTTTAAGGCTGCGTCATTTGGAAAGGAAACTTGATGGAAATTGATGTAGAAGGACCAAAAGGATAAGGCAGTAGTTAATTGCTTTTGTAATGTTAGTCTTCTGGTAGAGTCCTCACCATAAACATCAAGAAACTGTTGTAGCGGCCTTCAACGGTACAGAAAATGCTATGAATTTATGTATAAAATCCAATATTTATATATTACAATACCATCATATTATTACTTAGAAGAACTGATTGTTGTGGCAATGTACCTACTTGCATTTATGGTTCAAGTATGATTGAATCATCACTTATTATATTTTTTTAATCCTTACCCATAAATTTAAATATAAAATAATATATTATTTATATAACTTATTTTCTTTGTCTTGCCTTTTATGTGTTTTATTTTTATTTTATAAGTAGTTTCCTTTGAATATTTTCAATTGAGTCCAATTTTCGACCCAGTGGACTTGTTCTTCAGCTTACGAAAAACAAGTTATTGATTGCAAATTTAGTTCACAAAACAGAATAAGTAAATGCAAACATTGATTTGTGAGATTATGTCTGTAGAATAGAGGTCCAACTGTACCTGAAAAGAATTTTAGTTATTCGTTATTCTAAATGTATGTTCCTCAATATCAAAATACAAAGTAAAATGATTAAAAATTAATTATTATTTTGTTCGCATAATAAAAATTGAAAACTGCATACTTGTGTATGTGAGTAATTTTATGGAGCCCTATTTTGCCAAGCGTTCTTTTTTTTTGTTTTAACGTTTTGAAATCTTTTTTTGATTTTATTCGTGTAATTATGTTAAAAGGATGTGTTTCATTTCTAGTTGTACCCATTCTCGGTGTTTTAATAAGAGTTTGAAAAACTATCTTCAGCAAAGCTGTTTATAAATTTGTGTTGTTAATGTGAAAATTATATTATTTTAAATTTTTCAAATTTAGTTTGTCTTATGTTTGAAAGTTTGTCATTATAATATCTAATATTTGCGTGATTGTTAATATTAAATTGAAATTTTATGTTGCCTGTTTTGCCAATATTATTGTTTATTATTTTGAATTTTTTTGCATATTTTAGTTGTCAAAATATGAATAAAGATAATAATTATACATCATTTATATTTAGTGTTATTATTTCATCATCATTGTCAGCAAATGTCAATCCACTTCTGGATATATTCCCAAATTTCATCTTTCCAAGATTTTATTTACAACAGAAGAAACTATTCATTAACTTCTAATTCCTAACCATTCTACATACATGAAATTGTTTTAAAACATTATTTAACAATAGTTTCATCTCAGTCTAAATTATTAAATTATTATTAACTAGCTTCTGCCCGCGACTTCGTCTGCGCAGGATTAATATTTTGAGTAGCCCATTTTCTTTTCCTAGAACCCATCTATAAATATAACAAATTTCTAGACCCATATTTATTTAAAGTATCTATAATTTTTGATTCGATTCAAAGTATCAGGTGAGTACTTCAAATGAATTCACTAATTTAAATATTTTCTAAAATAGAATTTTGATTTAACAATCATTGTTTTGCAAAATGTCATTCTCGAATTTTGACATTTTATATTAAAGAGTAGATAATTATTATTTTTAAGATACGGAATAACTAGCTCTATAAATTATAGCCTATATGTTATTCTGACGAATGAGCTATATTATTGTAAAGTTTCATTAAAATCCATTCTGTAGTTTCTTCGTGAAAGAGTAACAAACATTCATACATCCATACAAACATTCGCGTTTATAATATTAAGTAAGATAAGATATTTTAACAGCGTCTGAATCGCCGGTCAATACAAATTCTTTATTTTCTGCCCAGACAGTTCACACTTTCCACAATGCGCATTCCCAACAATAAGCTAATAAATAATTAACCCAACAAAAGAGAAAGATAATGTGCTTAAAATCTTATTTTTTTTGCTTTACACCCCTATTTCATAGGCCTATTTCATCTTTGGGGATACTGTGTCGAAGGTCTTTTTGAGGCAAGGAATGAGTGAACATGGGTCTTGAAGAGACCAATGTTGTAGGAGGGAGGAAACACAGAGTCCGGCAAATCGTTCTACAGCCGAGCTTTTGAACTCAAGAACGTGTTGTAGAAACAATCTATTCTCAATGCCAACCTTGTACAAATGTTGGACGCGCAATTTGTATGTTTCCCGACTATGCACCAGTGTCAAAAGGATCAATGATTAGCTAGTTCTTCGGAGCGTCTTCCATTGAAATACTGACGGAACAAGGACAGCATTCCCACCTGATGCTTGTGCTCTAAAGATGCAATCCGTTCAAACGGATCGCCCGTTTCTGCACAGAGTCAAGAATTTTTCCAAGTATTTTGGGATTCCTTCTCCACCCTCGATTTGTACAGGGTCAGCATTTATGTACTATTAAAATATCTGCAGGCCTTGCACAGTATGCCGACTTCACTCTGGCTCGATATCACTTATGCCTTGTTCTGACTGGGAGAGTATTTTAGTCGAGTAGCTAATATATTAGTAACTAAACGTGTCCGAACACCACAATTTTAGTAGAGTAGGCTAGTCAGCTCTTTAGTAGATTGAATCCATTTGGTTCTATTTTTTCAGCGAGTAGAGTCCCTCTCCACGCGTCCCTGCGCACTGACATGCGCAGTTCATTCGTAGACGCACACACACGCAATATGTCGTACTGTTGGCGCGAAAATTCTACTCTAAAATTCTTAATTTTTGCGGCTATTAATCTATTTTCATGTCAGAAGTTCCACTAAATAACACCAAGGAGTTTGTCTACCTCGGGAGCAAAATAACATGGGACGGTCGGTCTAAGAGCGAGGTCGACAGCCTTATACACCAGGCTAGGCTTGCATTCAATAAAAGGTCGAAAATAATAGAATCGAATAATATAGACCCAAAACTGAGAATACTCCTCATCAAGACCTATGTATGGAGTATCTTGATTTACGGCTGCGAAACATGGTGCCTATCCGAAAGAGATAAACGGTGACTAGAGGCTTTTGAGATGTGGTCCTACAGAAGACTATTAGGAATTTCCTGGAGAGACCACATTACAAATGAGGAGGTTCTCCAAAGAATCGAAGGAGGAAGGCACCTGCTCAGGACCTTGTCCGAAAGGCGTGCAAGATGGATCGGTCATATAATACGACAAGAAGCTCCTCTTGCATGCCATAATGGAGGGTATGACCGAGGGGACAAACTCTAGGGGACGCCCACGCCGAGAGTACCTGGAGGACCCGCTGGTGGACATGCGCTGCTCATCATATGCAGACTTCAAAGGAGCCGCACAAGACAGGGAAGAATGGAAGAGAAAAATAGAGGAAATTGCTGCAGACCAATCCTAGGATTGAAACCAGAGAGAGAATCTATTTTCGTGACCATAGTTTATTTATTTTCATCTCGCTAATTTATTCTTCCACTTCTTCTAAAATAATCATTACAATCAGCTTAATTAGTGTATTTACTTTATTGCGTTGCAGCCCGTCATGTCACGATGCGTCGCTTACTAATGAACTCTACTTGACAAAAGTGCGATTACTTTTTGGTAGGTCAAGAGTTACTCGCCACTCGACTTACTACTTGTCAGGTCAGAATTAGGCATTAGAGTTACACCAAACATATCAATGGAAGGCACGTTGGAAAGATTACTTGCGTTGAAAGAGACTAGATTATCATTTAAATCCCTTTTAGACGTAATCAGATATGATGGATGAATAATTGTTTTTATTTGTATATCACATCAATACAAAAAGTTAAATAATGTTTTTATAGCTTCCTGGATGTCATACATAAGAAAATCTCATTATTATTAATATTCACATCAATAAAAAAATATATTTACGGACTAATGAACATCCTACATAACTGGTTAAAAGGAGCTTGAAATCAATAATTATTGTTATCTAATTAATTGACCAATTTACTTGACTAAAATGTTACATTGGTGACTTTTCTGAGTTAATAATTGACTCGTGAGTTTCGACAAAATCAATATTTTTTATTTTTGGAAACTCGGCACTTTTTTATATCGAAAAGAAACTATTTATTTACCTAGATTTACATCAAATAATATTATTAAAATAATAGTGTAATTATTTCGATGATCTCTCCCCTACATAATATTTATCAAAGCTCTTGGTAATATTTAGAAAACCTTTCTCTAAGTAATTTTTTGTGTCACACATAGATGGTGCTAAATACTAATTTTCATGGTGTCCATAGATGGTGCTTTTCTCTAAATAATTAGTTTTGTTGTAGAATAATAATCATGTTTTGACATCAACAAAATAATAATAATATTTTACGTGTCGCATTATTTCAGAACGTTTGCAAAGTAACGAATTGTATAATTTATGAAGTAATTAATGAACATTTAATAGAGACGTAGGTAAATAGGTTTACATGCAAATAATAATATAAGTACCGATCTACTAGGTAGTACCTACAGCCACTTTTTTTAATGTATGGTTTTATTAAATCCGTTAATTTTTACCGTATTTGGGAAGCTAATGAAATATTTATACGTCATTTTAAAATTTCGGGTGGTAAATAGTACAAAGATCGTATTCGACGTTTTCATAAGTTTTCCAGTAAATTATATTTTTTGTGTATTACATATATATGTATATACTATACAGGTGTGTGATTTTAAAAAAAACACCGAACCTAAATTAGAAAACATTTATCAAAAAGAAAATACATTATCTCGCTGTCGAAATATACGAAAAAGCATTGTTTTTTTTACCTTTTAGCAAATTGAATACTGTAGTGAAGGGAACTTGCATTCATATTATCTTATGGGCTTACCTATAGGCTTTCAAAATCGAGGCATTGTACTCGATGGGGAGTTGGATTATGAAATTACTCTTGGGTGGTGTTATTTTTAGATTTAAAATAGTTACGAGAGGGCTAATAATCTATTGTTATTATTAGGTCTTTACCATCGACCAAGTATATCACTTGGTCAATGGTCCTTACATATGAAATTGGCGTTTTGCCGTACTGGCAACATTGATCTCAAATATCTTCTCTTTGGTTAGGAATTCCAAATTCAAATTTATACAGCTATTTACTCATGTATTTGTGTTTTGAAAATTATAATTCCTTGTTTTTTCCTTAATTGTTTTTTTTCTTTGCGTCACCAAACGCTCACAAGTAACTTTTTTGGAGTCAATTTTCGCTTGGGGCATGGTTTGGCTGATTCTACAGGGTTCTTCTTATCTTATCTTATCAGGATGAGAGCATGTCCAGTACCCAGGACACGTATATACTTCTGTATACTTTAATGGGGCCAACAGACCTAGCTATAAAAGCTCAAGCGTTATTTGGCTTGACCTACTTTAGCATATGTATATATATTTTATGGTCCTATATTTAAATGTCGTTATTTTATTGGTCAATGACATAAACATATTATTCACTGTCATATATAAATGTATAGACTGTTTATAACGCAAATAAATAAAATAAAATAAAATATCGCTCGTCATACATTCCCATTGGGAATGTACGGCAACCGATATGTCGAAATACGCCAAACCAAATAACGCTTGAGCTTTTATAGCTAGGTCTGTTGGCCCCATTAAGAGGGTTTCTCACCATTATCCTAACAGCTTATCCATACTATAAAGTTTATTTACGATTTACGGTTTATTTACTTATTAAGTCGGCGTTTTTTTTTCGGTACTCAAACCTATGAATATCTAGTATTTTATTTAAATTTTTAATAATATTCGTTATAGTGCGGATAAGCTATTTGGAGGATGGTGAGAAAACCCCTAAGGCTAGGGAAAGATTTCTAGGGCTTAAAGTCAAACAACGTTTTCTACCAAATACCACCAATATTAATAGTTGGTACCTCTTTTTGTCGACGTTAGCCGTCTAATTTATTGGTTTGTTTTTTGTAGTAAACGTTGTTTATCCCTAGAGTTCTTTTGATGTTTTTTGTACATAACTTTGTTTAACATAACGCCCTCGTATTGAGCTCGTCACAAAAGGGACAAAGCGACAAAATATATTTTTAGCAAAATGGGAATTGTTACAACCCACCACATCTGAGGGAAGGGTTGTGACATGTGTGGGGCAGGTTGTGAAGAGCATTACAATAAAATAATGAGTTAAGGGGGTTTCTCACCATCCTCCCAATAGCTTATCTACCCTTATAACGAATATTATTAAAAATAAAATACTCGCAGTGGTTTGAAAACTCAGCCCACTTATCCAGTATATAGCCACTATTCATAGGTTCGAGTACCGAATTATAAACTCCAACTTAATAAATAAATAAACCGTAAATCGTAAATATTCGTTAATAGTGTAGATAAGCTATTGGGATGATGGTGAGAAACCCCCTAAGTAATAAAATTGAAACACTAATATTTGCATAGTGCTCTTAGCATTTAGTTAAGGACCGAAATTCTGATTTTCTACCGATTTATAATATATGTCCCTTGAACACTTTAAATTTATAAGTACTTAAAAAATGTACGTTATTTTTAAAGATAGTATCTGAAGACTTGTAGATCCGAAATAATTAATAATTAATTACATGAAATTCCGTCGATAGAAAAAAATCGCAAAGTATGCTCCAAAAATTATTATTCACACGTTTTTAGATTCGACGGATCTGCCGGATCTGCCCTGATGATGGACACTGCAACGCTGTCCGAAACGTCGGCTAAAGAAGGAGGTAGCACAACACGGCATAACACCCCAAAAACAAACAACGAAAATATTATTCACACGTTTATTTCGGTTATTTTACAAGTTATATGTATGAAAAAATTCACAGTTATTATTTAAATGCTTCTTAAGGTGTTGAAGAGAGATTTTTGCTCTATTGTAAACGAGTAGTGTTTTATTGAAAATTTTCCCAATTTTCGCTTGAATTTTAACGCCTTTAAGTAATAAAATTGACATACATATATGCTTTTGCAAAGAATTCTTAGCGTTTAGCGCCCGGTGCATCAATATATATCTTCTTCGTTCTTAGTATGTAGTATCGTGATCTAGTTACTAGATTATAAACGTAAACTTACGTTTTACGTACTATGTACACAGCTTATGAAAACATATCGTTAAGAAGGTAATTAAGTTCAATAAGGCCATGGCAAAAAATAATTATTCATGTTTTTGTACAGGTTTTTATTACCACTACACTAATTAAATATCCGCGGAATCACGTCAATGTTTACGTAACCGGGTGGGGCAGGTATGTGAATAATGTTAATAATATAGTTTTATAATTGATTTTTCGATTTAGTGCACAGTTATAGCAAGACAAGGTTTGGTTGATGGCTGAGTGGGAAGACTTGTATAAGTCTTAGCGTTAGGAATACGAGTTTTAATCCAGGAGATAGACGATTTAATTTAGATATAATTTTTAAATACAACTGACAAGATTAATGATATTATAAATTTTGGGTAGAAATCGTTGCAATAAAATATAGGTATAGTTACCTAATTTTTTATTTTCTTCATATTACAAATTTGAGGTACGTGTATTTAAGCATAAAAAGGACATGGGGGGCAGTTTTACTATTTTGGAACATGTTTCAAAAGATATTTGCTGAACTGTCTGTAAGTAACGTTAAAAATGTCGATGGTCAATGCAATTTCAAATCAATTTTCAATATTTTCAGCCGAGTGCATTGCAATAATAGAGACTCTCAAATATACCTATACCTAATCAAAAATAATTTTGAACATTTCCTTGTTCTCTCTGACCCTCTCAGTTCCCCCCAAAAACTCAAATCCAGTCCTCTTCTTCATCCTGATGATCACTTTGAATGCCTTATTCGAGAGCTGATAGCCCCCATTCAAAGCTCTGGAAAAACCGTAACCCTGATTTGGATTCCTGGACATGTTGGCCTAATGGGTAATGATATTGTGGATGCCTTGGCAAAACAAGGAGCGTCCAACCCTGTTAATATCCTCGTAAACCACATTCCCCTATCTGACATTGTTTCTATCATCAAAGATAGATCCCGCAATATTTGGGCAGAGTATTGGCACATTACTGGTCATTCCAAGGGAGCCAGCTATGCCTCAATACAAAGTACTATCCCATCAAAACCGTGGTTTCAATCAACAATTCCCTCATTTTCGAAAAAAAGAAATTTCTTCACTTAACGCCTCCGCCCACTCAGGCAACTGAAAACTCTCAACTGCCAACTGTCTTTGTATGACAATGTGATGGCCCGCACACTTCACAATCACACAAAACCCCGTTGCCAATGGTAACGCAAGCGGTAACTCCATGGTAACTCGCAACTGGCACTGCTGGTTGCGGTGGTCGGCCATTGCTAGTTGCCAGCTGTCAGCTGATTGTTCTTCGTCTATGGTTAACCAATCTTTTTGACCAATCAAGACAGAGAAAAGGCCGGTTTTAGTGGTTTTCAGTTGCCTCAGAGGGCGGAGCACCTTATTCGAACGAGAATCGGACATTATCTGTTCCTTCTCACCTTTTTAAAATTCACGTCCTTGACCAAATTGTCCAGATTGTACATTCTGTGGTCTGGAAGTGGGAACTTTAGATCACATATTTTTTGGTTGTCCCTATCTAAACAAATATCCTCTCTTCTATCAAGCCTTATCAAAAATTGTCTCCCCTCCATTCAATGTCGCATCTCTTCTAAGTCTGAACTCGACTCCAATCTTCATTATAATTTTCAAATTTGCCCATTTAAATAAAATTAATATTTAAATCCACCTTCCATTTCTCCATAATTTTCAATGATGGCCTAGAACATCCTTGAAGGGTGAAAGCCAGAAATAATTGAAAAAAATGCATAATCGTTAAGCAGTTGAGTCGCTATGTTGATTGGCGTGTTCTGATTGGCAGAAATCCCCCCCATTCGAAGCAAAAAAAAAGTGCATGGGATCTACACATACTTACTGAATATATTGAAAACTGTTTTTGCCGAGAAATAGGCAAAATGTTCAAAAAATTATTATTATTTTTGTAAACGCTTTCCTTTGGGCAAATTTGAAAACAGAACCTAATTCATGATTAATTAAAGAGAAATATCAATTACGTAATACATTTCAAAATTGATGTAAAAAAAATGACCGATATGAATAAATTTAATCGATTTGCTCATAGTATTTGTTCTGATAACGACGTAGGATGGGCTAAAACATAGCTTTAAAGATTATTTTGTGTTCCCATTTTTCATATCATTAGATAACCGATTACTCAAATAATGGGAATCGATAAACGAATTTCTAATCTTATGCACACAGTATGCACCTACTTCTCCCAACAAAAACATCGTCAATAGTTCGAAAATATTATTAATCCGTATCAGAAATAAGACTAATTTGAACCAAACGGAAGCAGTTATTGTAACAACCTAGGTACTTGTCTCATGTCATTACAGCACAAATAATTTATTACATTAAAGTGGTTCGATCAATTACCATTACAATGGGCTCGGTTGGTGGAGCACTGAACACTCTGACTCTCAGGTCTTTTAATGAAGAAGTGACCTTTGAGATTTATGCACTGAAAAACACAAACAGTAATGGCATTTGATGGTCGATTGCGGAGCGATTGGGTGGGCGAGCCGTGATTAATCTGATTATTCATGTAAACCCAGTGGACTTGTGAGACTTTTCTTTTCTATTATTATTATTAATTAATATTTTTAAAGGAACAAAATGTAGGTAGGTAACTTTTGGAAAACCAACATATTTAAAGAACTCGGAAATTGGAAGTAACACCGAATTTTCAATTAACTCAGGGTTGAATTCTTATACGAAATGGAAGCTTGAAAGATTTAGTTTTAAAAAGATTTAGAAAATTTATGGAAAAGATAAGAAAAATCGAAGACGATAAATGTCTACTAAAAGCGATTAAAGTAAAAATAAATAAATGATGATTTTATCTTCATAATTAACATAATTAAACAATTATTAATTTATTATTAATTTCTTAATTAATTAATTTATTTATTAATTATAAATTTATCAATTTATTTTTAAGTTCATAATTCCCTAAATCATAATTAATTATAGTTACAAAATATTTCTAATTCTGATGCTCGCTCCTCTTCTAAACACACGCGCCCGCTTCTATAAAAGAGAAATAAAAATAGAAGAAAAAAAATTTGTGAAAACTTATTTTGTAATTTATTGTTATCAACATTATTATACCTTGTAAACTTATTTTTTAATAAATAAATTTTTAAAAAAACATTAAAAAATCTAATGTCAGAATTTTCAGGACCTACAGTTGAAAAGTGAGCCTTTCCGCAACCCGTAGTATTTTCAACATTTGGCTCTTTTATAAGGCGACAATTATTCCAAATCTCGACTCCCAATTCGAAGGTCGCGGGTTCGGACCCTTCGGACAAAAAAAAATGACACCGCTCTTGCACTACTGCAGCTTAAATCACCGGTACCGATAAAAAAAAGCACCAGCTACAAGAGCGATTATGATAATTGAGAAAAATTATGTGAATCATAATTAATTAATCATATTTTAATCGAATTAAATATATTTTCTTTATTGTGGCTACTTGTTATATCTGTGCTTTAGTGTTATATTAATATTGTTAAATTGCCCTGCTGATAAACAGCTCTGGCAGTTGAGCGTGTGCTTATAATGAAAAAAAAAATCTACCTTTGGGCATAGTGTTATGCACGCCACGGCTACACATAGTTTGCCTCCTGTAGACACTGAGAAGATGAAATAAGTTTTATCCTTCCCCAAACTCAAATACCCAAAAGTCCACTGGGAAAATCAAAAAAATCGCAGGCGTAAATGGCTTCCACCGTGGTCCATGTAGGGTCCGGTCCGCCTTCTAAAAGGATCGCCGTTCCGGCTACAGGCTTCATTACCGCAACAATATTAGATTATAATAAATTGTTACTAAACTGGTTCCTAATGCTTCGTCTATTCGGTAAAGCTTTTTTTACCAGTACTGTACATTGTACGTTAACAACTTTCGCAATTCAAAGCCACTTAGACAAAAGGGTCAAATCAAATGTACAGAAAGTTGAAATATTATAACTGATGCTTGGAGCTTTTTGATTAGTGGCCTTTGATAATTGATTCGTTTATGTTTTTATCGAGTTATATAATGATTTCGTTTACATTATTGTAATTTATGTTGTGATATCAGACGACATCCATTTCTCAGGCCTTTGACAATAACATTATGTGGGCAGAGGATTTGAGACTATTGTATTACTACTATTCGTTTGTTATGTCGTTATGTTAAATGTTGCCACATTAAGATTTTAAGTATTTTAGAATCCCCATCCTTTTGTTTTAAAGTTATTTTAATGTATGCAAAAATGAGTGTATACATTTTAAATAGCGATACTACATTACATAGATTATATTTTATCGATTCCATTGAAGTCAGGGTTTTCAGCATATACAACCATAGTTACGGTGGAGTTCAGTTCATATTTTATTTATTTAAGGAGTGTTAATTGGTTACAGTAATAAATTGGCAGTTCAAAAGTGTAAAAAAAATACAAATACAATTTTTTTTATAAATTGTCTCTATTGTATTTTCTTTTGGCCACCATAATACTAGTCGTATCAAATGGAGGAAATGCCTATGTTCCCAGTCTAATACGGTTGAAAAGACATGATGGAAGAGATTTTATTTTTAAAAAATAACAAGCCATAAAAGGGAAGAAATAAATCGTGAACTAATTTCTGATTACAGTCGATTCCTAATTTAACCATGTATCATACTGTTGTGCTTAAGAGCATCATACTTAAACACAACAATACTATCGAACCAATTCATAGATATTCTCAATTGGTATATATTAAAAAATACACATTAAGATGATAGACTTCGCTTTTCGGCCCATACAAAAAGGACGCCCGGGAAAAAACACTTTTCTACGTCGAAAATTGCACAAAATGAATATATTTTTTTATCCTGCCTTCTAGAGGGTGAAAACTATTAAGGAAATATTTAAGGAAAAAGTGCTGCTAACTCAACTCTTATAAAGAATTATAAAATTATATAAAGCTACCGACGTAGCTTCTTCTTTCTAAAAAATATATATTTTTTAAAATTTCAATTTCGTGAAAGTTTCGGTGTAGAAAAGTGTATTCTCCATAAACCCCTTTTCGAGCGATTTCTGGAGGTAAATTTGATCGTTGTCTCATTCGC
Organism: Limnephilus auricula; assembly: GCA_951813805.1. Lineage (NCBI taxonomy): Eukaryota > Metazoa > Arthropoda > Insecta > Trichoptera > Limnephilidae > Limnephilus > Limnephilus auricula. The sequence continues at coordinate 30,459,038 of OX638390.1, forward strand.
ACATTTCGCATTCGCATGTATTGTAAGTTTGCGTGAGCTTATTGTGAGCGGGACAGAATGACAGACGCGGGTGTTCCGCGTGTGGTTCAAAGTCTAGCCTCTTAATAGTTCCAAAATTCACTTGTAAAATAGGAAATGTAAAATAATTAGACCGGTCAGTGGTAGAGTGGGCATCGCGTTTGGGTCCCACCCAGGCGTTCCGTGTTCGATTCCTCGGCTGGCTAAGTCCTCCATCACAACACAATCAACATCTTCCGCATAGTGTGGTGGTAGTAGGAGATTTTCAAACGCTGTTGGGTTATTCGTAACCCGGGAATGTTTGTCTTTCTTTAAAAAAAAAAAAATCGGTTTTATGTTAGTAAGGATAATTTTAATTAATGTTAATTGAACAAGTCCTTATGGCACCGTTGCCTGTAGTTAAATTAACTGTAGTTGTAGTTTTCAGCTTACATCATCAGGGCCGTACTTATGCGCAAGATACCGAGGCTACAGCCTACAAACAAGTAGTTTAAAGTTATCTTGTAAAGATATTTTAAGTACATTCATCAGTATGAATCCACTAAGCTATATCCAAGTAAAGTTATTTGTAATGACTACTATTTTTTAGCATTGCATATTATTCCAAATTAGCAAAAAAAAAAAAAAATTTACTTTTCTTTCTTTTAATATACCTATCTTGTTTTAATTGTTCATAGCAATGTTAATAAATATTCGTGTTAAATACCATGGTTTTCAAACCTTTTTCAATTTTATTTCATCATTTGATCCACATTTAAATGCGGTTTACTAAATCTTTCTATAATTTGATAATAAATTTTAAAAGTTTCGTTTTAGATTTTCAGTTAGAAAAATGCTTTAAAATGTTTTTTTTTTAATTTCCGGGGACCGTTTTACTGGGGGTTATGGATTACCCCCAGACCTCCCGGTGGGGTCCGCCCCACAGGTTCATCCTTAAGGGTCTGCAGATCCTAAATACGGCCCTGTACATACTTATTAGTTCATATTTTTATTTATTTAAGGAGTGTTGATTGGTTACAGTAATTTTTTGTGAGTACTATCATTAAACTTTTATTTTACTAAGTGCTAAAAAATAAATAGTTAATAATTATTGACTTTTTTATTTATTATTTGGGCATGATGTGAACATTTGTTATTGGATTGTAACTTAATTATTATATATACTCTATTGTTTTCTTTAATGCATGTAAAGTTATTAATCTGTAAATGTTCCTAATAAAATAAAATTTAAAAAATAAAGTTATCTTCTTCATGTTGAAAATGAGCAACCATCAATCTGATCTTCTTGCTGTAATATCGATGCTCCATCTTAATATATTTTACTGGTGTTGATATATTTCTTTTCTTCCAGAGATCCTAGAATATCATAAAATAAGTTTGTAATTCCATGTGAGCAATTAACACAACCCACCATAAATAAATAATTATTTTATTTAGGACCTACGTAAGCTCGCGATTATTAATGTGTTCCTTTAATTCGCTACCATTGCAAATATAAAATTCCAACAAGTCTATTCTGCGTCCGGTCTGCTCACGACGAATGATAACTGATATCCAATTAAATACATGACTTAACCACATCTGCTGCAAAAATAAATCTGACAAAGTATCAAATGGATAATGAGCAATAAACACGAATAAATTAGCAACAAGTCGCTTTTAAAAATTTCGTTAACACAATCGTTACCCGAGTTAAAGAAAAAAATGGCGGAGAGCACATTTTAACAAGTTAAACTTTTTTTTTATTTTTTTTAACCCCTACTACCTACTATTAATAAAAAAAAAAACTATATTCAGATTTATATTAATGAGTGCAAACACAAAGCAGTTTTATTCGTCCTCGTACATTTTACCTTTTTCCTAAAGACATTCAAATGTCTAAAATGCAATAACACACTACGTAATAGAATTAAAATTACGACTGCATAATTTAGATGTTGATTCACAATTTCTATTAAAAAAATACTAGTGTTCTTTAGACCACACGACTGAAGTAAATACTTCTTTAGCTCCATCTATATGTGTGTCCATATATAGGTTTATATGTATAAAATATATACATATATTAATTTTCTACATATATTTATTTAAATTTATTATCATTCGCCTCACCCGATCAAGCCGTGCGCATCTACGTACACACCCCACCGCGTTTGGCGCGTCACTGGTATTTCAAAATACTGACTGAAATATTTCATGCACTGGCTATGAGAGGCTCAACCCCGCAACGCATTTCACTTTTCGTTACACATTCGCCAGTTTACCTATCAAGTCAAGCGTGCGTAAAGAAGTATTTACTTAAAAAAATCATTACTTACTTAATATTGAATTTCTTTAAAACATTAAATCGTTGATTCTACGTATTATGTAGTTGTAAATTTGTAGTAAAATTACTAAGTACTTATACGTACTTTTGAACTAAAAAAATCCAAAATTGCTTCGTTCCTTTCCCATAGTTCGTGGCTCGGCTCGCATTCATGTTCGTGCGTGTATACGCTGTATAAGATTATTCACCCAGCGAATTCGTTGTATTTTTGTCCGAGTTCGAATACTTGAATTCCCTCGTCATGCCATCTGATTTTAGTTAGCATTCTTCAGCTATCTGTCACCGTTTTGTTCACCTCGATACTTCCTTTCAAGGCAGAGGGTTACGATTTAATTTAGGTAGGTACCAATAATATTTTTATATAAGTACGGACATCTCTTCCGACTCTCGAAACTCAGTTTTTTCTGAATTTTTTTCAATTATAATTAAATTAAATTTTTTTTAGAATTCATAGCAATTGTTTGTAAATTTAATCGAAATGATTGCGGGAATTCGATGGAGATTAGAGATGAACCTTTAAAATATTATGAATACCATAAAAACTCACATCATATGATTTGTAACTCGACAGTTCCAATATAACAAATTCACCTAAATTACAATTACCTACATAATTTATGTACTTATATTACTTATAAAATTGATTGGTTGAGCTTAATCACAGGAGACCATGTTTGTCCCAGCTCACATAGGTCTCACAGAAATCGTTGTTTCTCCCTTACTATCATAGTCAGAAGTATGATCTAAACGATATTGGAAAGAGAATACAACAAGCTTCATATTCAAATCTAAAAGTAAACCACAAAAAATTAAAATTTACCCATTTCTAAAACCAAAGTTTCCGATCGCAATTTGAAAAAAAATTATGGAACTTTGTGAATTTTTTTAGAATTTTTTTAAAGGTTTATACTTCATTTATCTAGTGAAATAAATATGTGTTTTATTTGTTTTCATTATCAGTAATTTTAGTTAGAAAAAAAAGTAAAGTGAGTTTTAAAAACTCTTTAAAGTTTTCGCCAAAAAATTTTACGTTAAAAAAAATACATAGTAATTTTTAATTAAAAAAATTGAAAGTTTATTCATCACCTTTCGAAAACAGTCTTTAGTTTTCGGATACGTTAACAAATGTTCCATTTATTTGGATTTTATTGCAAAGCGGGAATATTCTTGGCCTCTGACAAAATACGCCAAATTTTTGAAGGGTTAAACAACCATCATTCCACCGTCATTACGTTAACTTCCAAGTATCATTATTCATCATCATTGTCATCCTACGTCCTGACCGGTACCATGACTACTCAACAAATTGGCACTTCAACACACCTTTGATACCTAAGTGATATAAATAATTGCCGATAACCTAACCATACGTAATCTATTTAACCTAGTTTACATGACTTTATATCACCTTTCAAATGTCTGTTGATTTGCCACTGTGCCGAGTTGTACGGTTACCCTCCTCCCACTTCGTTGTTTTTCGACCTTGAGGTCTGACCTCAACGCTGGGGTCACCATTGTTGTCGCTGCAGGAGTTCGGTCGGTCTATTCTCATGCAGACTCGGTACTTGGTACCCACCACTGTGTCGAGATCTTCCCTAGGAGTGAGATAGATATTGTGGTTACAGGGTACAGCAGAGGCGTACAACAGTCCATAAAAAAACTATGCCTATCCTAAAACACCAACCATAAAAAAAATTAAAGAATATTCGAGGAAAAAATATAGAAATATTATAAACCCAACAAAAGGGACTATAACATGCTATGTTATTTACAGATTCTCTTAATTTTGTTGATTCATTGGAAATTAAAATAAAATTTCTGTAAATATGTCGACATCTTCTCAACTTGAAATATATGTTACTTATTACTTATTATATACCTATCATTAAACATTTTCAACGTTCCTCATCTTTATGTTAAGTTATTTACATACATTATATAAATATATTTTTCATCGTTGCAATATTGTATTATTTACAGGATAACATTTACTTATTTACTCTTTCCATAATCCAATTTTCAACCTCATTAAAACAAGAAAACATTTTTTTGCATTGTTATCTATTATACATGTTCTCAAGTTCTGTTTTCTATTCCTTGCTATTTTACAATCTCACTGTAGACTGTACCTATCTGTATTTTTCATGTTGTAGTTATACCTGATACTATGTTATGTTACGTAAAAGCCAAAAGGCGTTAATATTACATATAAAAAATAAAAAATTCAATGGTTTTTAAGCCGCAATCTTTCTACTTTGATAAATAATTATTTCCCCATGACAAATTTACACTTTTTAGTAAGATAAGTTTAATGGCATCTTTCAAATATTCTACGCATAAACCCCTCTTAAAATGGTCCAATTCATTCTCGAACATGAAAAACTATAAACAGCCTGCCTTTCGTCATAGATCCATGCACGCCACTGGGGTAGGAACAGCCAGTATGCTTGCTCCTCAGCAGGATGCTAATGAATCTCCAAACGTGAGAGAGTTTATAAATGAAGGCGATAATCTATTGTGTAAGTAAATGACGGAAAGAATTACTCTTGCTTTAAAGATCGCGAAATTTTAATCACCGGGCTTCGCAGTTTTTGAAGTAAATACTTACACACGCTTGACTTGAGGAGTAAACTGACGAATGCGTTACGGAAATTACAGCGTAACGGGAGGCGTAATATCGGGCGTTACGAACGTTACGGAGTCGAACGATAAGAAATTAAAATTAATTTTGAGGTTCATTCCTCACAATCTAATCGTAACAACAGTGCTCAAATCCATAGTAATGACGTTTGTAATGGGAGCTGCATTTATTTTAAATTTTGTAATAATTAAATCAACAATCCCATTCTAAGCGTAATTCCCATAATAAAATTAATCAAATTTTCGTTTAGAGTGTGCGAACACAGTGCACTGAAACGACTGATTTGTCCCGATGATTGGGAACAATATAAGTAAGTATAATTTTATTGTTATACGTAATTTCGTACGTATACTCACAAATTATTCTTACATTTTCCCTCCAATAAACATTGAAACACTGTTCATTTGTTTTTAAGAACTTCAGTCCCGTTTTTAACCTTTTTTACGGATAAAATGATCGTATTTTAGAATAACATTTTTCTCCGTGTAGGTATGTATTATTTGAATTCGTCCATAATTTATTTTTAACTGTGTCTGGTTATTTGTAGTATTTTTTGTTTATCTGGTTATATTTTTGTAAATTCCTGCTTTGGGTTTGTGCGTATTGTATATCCCTGCTTATTGATTTTTCTTGTTGCTCGTTCCACTCAAGTTTTTATCGTGTACTTTTATTAGTATCTACAAATTTTTAAAAATTTATTTTCGCACATACATTTTAAAAATGATTACATAAATAATAAGTTCCAATAATACAAAAAAAGAGTTAATAATCAGTAACTGTATGTAGGTATATAGGTTAGTAGTAGCGATTTGAGAACACCTCACTAGGAGAACCTGCGGTGAGGTGTTCTTGAAATTTATAGTTTTCATTTATCTTAGAATACCTAGATATAAAATTGTATGTCTTTCACTTACGTTTTATAAATTCTTCCCGTCCCAAAATGAGTATAACTTGTCTGGATTGTTCTGTAGCAAGAAATAAAATAATAAAATCTATCTTATGTGCTATTCAAAATTATACATTTTTTAAAGTATACCTGCAGTACCTAATTTATGTATGCCTACGCCACAGTCTATCTAGTAAAAACATCAATAGAAAAACCATTAATATTATTCTGGGAATCGGATTGGACTTTCAAAAACTGTCATCCTAAGTCAGTGGATACTTTTTAGATGATTCATAAAAGAATCGTTTGAAATCTAACCACATAGGACACCACAATAAATGAATACTAATAGTTCGCACTAGAATACTATCACGATGGCAAATGATAATATTATGATGTATTCTTTTAGCATACTTCCTTCTTCGACGAACATGCGTCATATAATAAAAAAAATATTCCATGTTTTATTGACGAATGACGAGTTAGGGACCCATTGTTTCAAGTTATTACACACGTAAATTGCACAACAATAGTTGATCAAAGATACAAGAGAAAGTTAATAAAATCTAAATATCTTGTTGTCAATTTTACTTCCTTATCAGGCCCCCTAGCACACTCGATTGATAAGGATTGATAGGATGACTATCCGTAACTTCTCATCGTTCCTTAGGATAACTGCAGATTGCTAACGTACAAACAACAGATGGTGTCGAATATAGAACTGTCACTTATTCGCTGGCAATTTGCAGTCATACTAGGGAACGATGAGAAGTTACCGAAAGTTGTCGATACAATCCTTATCGATCGAGTGTGCTATGGGGCCAGGTGTACACAATGAAGCACACCATTTGTAGTGTATGGGTTAGTCATGTAGTCAACATCCTCCAATAGATGTCGTTAGTATAGTTAGTTATACGAAGTTCTGCGATTTCCAATAGATGTCAGTAGAGTATAATATGTACACGGTATGTACACATATGTACACGGTTGACATTTGACACATGAGAACCGGTAGTTTCTACGATTCGTTCTTGAGTTCAACACGGCTCGGCTGTGGAACTATTTTCCGGAATCTGTGTTTCCTCCCTCCTACAACATGGGTCTCTTCAAGACCCATGTTCACTCCTTCCTCTCGTCAAAAAGACCCTCCACACAGCATCTTCACAGATGACCTAGGCCCCGAGAGAAATTATTTTCCCCAGGGCCTCCTGTGTGGAATTAATGTAAAAAAAATAAATCAGAATAGCATCTGTCGTCGTTCGTCTCTATTTAACGGACGCCATGGTTCCGATGATAGCCGAAGTCATCGGGTAGTCAAGCAGACACCATCAGTCTGGGGACTTGCCACTCGGAGCCACAGACGTACCTACTTAGATTTACCTACACTATAGTAAGGACGTCTAGTCCGGTTTAATATAAATTTTAATCTTTGTAATATTCATTGTAATTCATTTTATTTACGTGTTAGAAACCGTTCAAGAAAACCAACTGCTTCAATCTGTCCAGAATCATTGGGACTACGGCATCCACAAACATTTATTTGGAGTATGTTGGGCGGCTGAAGTGAGTTGGGAAGGGAAGTGGAAGTGGTGGAAGAGAAATGTTCAGAAGTTCCTGGCTATTGAGATCTGGTTACCAAATACGGCGAAAGGCATTACGAATATTCACCTTTCATTTTAACTGAACAATTGTTTACAAAAATTTGGAGACCCCAGAGTTGGTACTTAGGTTTCCCTTCTATTTAAGAACCTAACATATTTTACGATGTTACAATAATAATTGTTTTTAATTTTACGATTTAGTGCAGCAAAAATAAAAAATAAAAATTGTTACTCGGAAAAGTATCTAGGTGTAAAGATGGAAAATGCACGGTCGTGGTATGATATAATTAGGTATCGTTGTCCAGGATCCCAACATAAGCTCTTATTCCGTCAAAATACTCAAATCCAACAATTTTGATTTTTTTTAATAGTTGCTAACTTACACTCTCTTTGAAAACAACGATTTTTTAGAATGAGATATTAAAACCGATAATTCTACTGTTACATAATCAAGATTTGCGGTCTTGTGGTAAAGCACACGCGATACGTTTGATGTTCAAAAATATTTTCTAAACAAATACCGGAACAGCTGGACACCCATCCACACGATGAATTCCAACAACTTGATATAATTTTTTTAATAAAAGAATTTATCATTCGTAACATTTTCACAAACATCTTTTCGCCTGATTCGTGTGGCATAGGTACGTAACGGGATAGAAAATATAAGTATCGATAAAAAATGTTGTGTGTGTTTTTTTTACATTAGCTCAATACAGGAGTCCATGAGGAAAATAACTCTCCCCTGGGACTATGTTTTCTTTAGGGATGCTGTGAGAGGGTCTTTTTAGAAAAGAAAGTAGATAAAGAGGAGGGAAGGAAAAATGCATGAGAAGTGGGTAGGAATCTGGCGGCCAATGCTTTCAGGAGTAACGGACGTATGAATCCATCTCTCTTGGGATAACCTACGGCAGAGGTGTTGGTTATTCAATAAATGGTTCTCCGGGCGATGGTACCCATAACCGTTTGATAACACATCGCCTAACGATTTAAAAAAAAGTCATTTTCAACTATGCCTTTAAATCGTCGATTAACATGACAAAATGCTTGTACTTTTTTTCCTCTATGACACAGCAATGTAGATTTATTCGAGATTTCTAATAAAATCAATTTCCCAACACAGTCTGTTTAACAAATAAATTTCCCTTTGTAAAAATAATTTATATACATATTTAGATTTAGGCAAGAACCTACGAGGTGTTTCGAAGTTGAATACAGCATGATATAAGAAGATAGAATCCGGATTGCTTAACACTTCTTTATAAATAAGTAAACAGGCGCCGTAAACGTGAATAATACAATTTGCGGCTTTGCTTCGCCTTATTATCAAGAGAAAGAACACGGAATAGTGGGAAAGGCTTTGACTCTGTGCCTAAAAATCTCAAATTCAAACCCGAGCGAGGTGATGCAAATAAAGTCACCTTTCGCAATATCAAAAGTTCTATGAAAATGTATATACCCATCATAATCTTACTAATCTCATCTTACTAATATTATAAATGCGAAAGTTTGTATGGATGTATGTATATTTGTTACTCTTTAACGCAAAATTTTCTGAATGGATTTTAATGAAACTTTACAATAATATAGCTCATACATCAGAATAACATATAGGGTAAAATTTATAAAGCTTGCTATTTATTTTTAATATGTTGAAAATAATAGTTATTGTTTAATAGAAAATGTCAAAATTTGAGGATGATATTTTGCAAAACAATGATTGTTAAATGAAAATTCTATTTTGGAAAATATTTAAATTAGTGAATTTATTTGAAGTGCTCACCTAATACTTTGAATACAATCAAGAATTATACATATTTTAAATAAATAGGTTAAGAATTTTGTATAAACGCAGATGGGAACTAGGAAAATAAAATAGATTACTCGAAGTTCTAATTCTACGCAGACGAAGTCGCGGGCAAACGCTAGTACTATATAAAGAAACGAATTAGCTAAAAAATCTGTTCCGAAGTAGGTACAAAGTTTTTATTTTATTTAGTGTGAATTTCTTTCAAATTACATCGTTTTTTTACGTTTAACGTCATATAGATAATGGCAGTTATCTGTAACCCATTCGTCGTATCTTATTATAGATATAAGCGCCACTCCTGTCAAAGTTCTACGTATTGATAATTTAACATCGCAGGTTCGAAAGTAAACAAAATTTCCTTTTAGAAAACAAAACGTGGGAAAATAAGAAGAGACATAATTTAACACGTAATCACACTACTATGATTTTATTACCAACCGCATGCGAGAATGTCTATAGATGATGGATCTAAAAAGCTATAGTAGTGTGAATCGATTACAAAATGCATTGTCATGTAGGTATTCGCTAATTGATGAGAAATGGTGTTTAAAGAAATGAAAAACATATTTACAATTCGCTTTCCCTTTTATTTAAATCGCTCAAAATGTCTGCAATCATCTATAGAGATTTTTGACGGTTCTCAATCATCCAAATCTGGCAGATCTTTTTAAGTGGTCAGCCCATCTCATCTACGGGCCTGATGCCATCTGTATTCCTCTTCACCAATCAAGGACTCTAATAAATGATGTTTGCTTTTTATCTCTATTTCATAATATTTCTCTTTAAAAACAGTTAAGATACACAAAAATATTTCTGAGAAGAATACAAATTTAGAACACATAAAGGTACAGTAAAGCAGAAATGGTAAAAAATAATATAAATATATGCACGGCTGTAGTTTGGTGAAACCCTTTAAGCCACAAAATAAGAACTTTAGGTACAGGAGACGATAAAAAATAATATTTTCAATTTCCTAAAATAATTTGAAATCTTTAAGTTTTCCAACATGTTCAAATAATTTTTTAAATTATTATTATATTTTTTTAGTTTACGTTTTTATTCCAGCAGGACTGGGAGAATTGTGCAATCCCAGTCCGCCATATTACATAAGAACTATCACACAGAGTAAATTAAAATTCTAAAATAAAAGAAGAAATAAAATGAGGTTACATTTTAGGTAGGTACCCCAAATAGAAAAAAAAATTAAATAAATGACCATAAAATTAAATTAAACAAAATTTAAAATATTTTATAGGATCGTTTATCAGGGAGGTCACCTCATCATCTGCATCCAACGCTCATTTAGAGGGGAACTGAGCCACTCGGATGCAGCCACAACAATAATTATAAGTTATAACATATTTCAATACTATTTATCATTATGAAAAGTTGATGGATGAGTAATTTCATCTATGTTTTTTGTTATTTATTTTTGGGATGTTATGCCGTAACACATCTGCCCTGATGATGGACACTGTAACGTTGTTCGAACCGTCGGCTAATGAAGGAGTTAGCGTAACACGGCATAACATCCCAAAAATAAACAACAAAAATACTTTTGGCCGTGAAAATCTTAAATCAAATTTCATTTATGGTTTTTCGAAATAACCTAAAGAAATGAATATACTGGGTTTTTGTATTAAAAATGACTTAATCGTCAAAACTTATTTTACCATGTTGTAGTTCAAAGAGTATTTTAGTATTCTACATGAAACCACTGAAAAGTAAAATTCCCAAAAATGTGGCTTGAAGGGCTTTAAAAAATATAGTCGATATATAAACAAGCGGGAGCAATAGACTAATAGTAGAAGGAAGTATATAACATGTATTTATTGAATATTTAAAAATACTACAGACAACAAAAAATAGTGTACCATGCAATTGTTCAATCTATATTACAATATGGTATTATTGGTTGGGGAGGAACTTATAATAATATTTTAAATCCACTCAAAATTGTTCAAAGATTGATAATTAAAGTAATATTGAAAAAACCATCCAAATTTTCTACTGAAATTCTCTTTTCAATATTCAATGTACCTACAATAGACAAAATATATAAAAAATATTCAATTCTACAAATTTACAAAGAAGTACAGTTAAATAACTTACCATTCCATTCGTCAGCAAGATATCAGAATACTATCAAAATCCCTAAATTTAGTACAAAGCACAAACAAAATACTCATCTCTATCTAGGTATAACATATTATAACAAACTACCATTAAGCTGAAGACATGCGGAAAAAAGCAAAATCGTATAAAATCTTGTGTATTAGTTTTGAAAATTTGATCGCTTAGAAATAATATAGATGCTTCAATTAAATACTGTGAGTAGAACACATCTTGGCCTTTGAAGTGATCGAGTATTTTTTTGATAAGCTTTTTAATACGCCTAGAAAAAAATTATGCGTCTGACCTATAAAAAATGGTTAAAAGTGAAAAATCTCCTATTACAAATCCTTTTTCTGGTGTTGTTTTATTGAATAATGTAGCTAATTAAGTTTCTTATAGAGTGATCGGAAAAAATTTTAATATTTGTATCTGAACTTCACAAAATAAAATAAAACGTGCATTTTGGCGACGTTTCTTTTCAGTGAATAAAAATAGGCGGTACCCAACGAATTTGTAAGTGCGAATTTCATCCTTATACCATGTACGGAAGGATTTTAGCCCGTCGCTCATTCTACGCCCAGGGCCCGGGGCAAACGGACATGACTTAGTCTACGCGGCGCTTCGATCTTTAAAAATATACTTGCGGAATAACAAAACACTGTTGTTTGCTAGAGATTAGGGTTTTTATTGGTAAACGCCCAAAAATCGTTCGCTCCGCCCAATTCCGAATGAGTCAAGGACTAGTGGATCATCTTAAAGCTGAAAGTTATCGAAAATATTCAGGAATTTCTGCAAAAATTAAAAAAAAATACCTAAAACTACTATAAGAGTCCATATCTCACTATTATTATTATTTCTTTCAAATCCGTTATTAATAAATCTTGCATTTTCTTAATTATGCCTTGTTTTTGCCATATTGTATTATTTATTTTCACACATGATATTATATAATTGAACTAAAATTCCCTCACCAAACACAAGAGCCTCGTCTCTTTATGGTGAGGAAAAGCTATTCTTATCTACTATTTTAACACTGTATAAAATCTAAAAAAATTGTATTTATTGTAAAAAAAAACTATAAATATTAAATAAAAAATAAATAAAAAACAAAATAAAATGAACGTGTAAGACCTGAAATTATTGATTACGTTGGTACAACTAGAAAATATTTATGAAAACTATGTAGTATAAAATCGTCATGGGAGGCAGTTTTACTATTTTGTGACATACATCAAAAGATAGATTCTAAATTGTCTTTAAGTGGCGTTGAAAAATGTCAATTGTCATTTTAAAAAAAAATTGTTTAATGGGGCCATCAGATCTAGCTATAAAAGCTCAAGGTTTGGCGTATTTCGGCATGTCGGTTGCCGTACATTCCCAATTTGAATGTATGACGAGCGATATGCTGAAGTAGGCCAAGCCAAATAACGTTTGAGCTTTTATAGCTAGGTCTGTTGGCCCCATAAAACTAAACTGACAACAATGGAACCTTTGCCTATATTTTTGCCAAATCGACAAAATATTCAAAAACTGTTAAATCACTAATATCACGCATGTATGTTAAAAGATAGAGGCATACAATGTATACCGTCCTCATAAAGCTAATATTATGCTGTTGTTGTTGGTGAGATGATCGGATGCTGTGACGATGTTTTCGGTATGCGAAAAATGTTCATTCTTTCCTGAACGAATTAACATTTTACGCTGAATGCTTCTCATTAATCTGTCAGTAGACTGCGGAGTTCCCAGTGAATAACTATTTTACCTGTAGGTAGTATTTTATGGTAGGTAGGACAATATAGTGCCGAGCCATCAGTTCTGGTTGTAAAATGTTAAAAATGTACAATGCGGTGGTTATCTAATCACTATGCCGTGTATTTTTTTAAGTCTGTCGTTCCGGGTAGTGAAGACTCTAAAATTCCGCTAAAACCCAGTGCATAAAAAATACTTAGCTAATTAACTCTGAAAGTCTCCAGAAGGTGATCGCCTGATCGCTAAAACTGACATCAAAAAATTGTATAATTTATAAGACCTTTCGACTCGGAGGCCCCAGACAAAATAATTAATTTGTTTATCTGTTCATGAAAGAATTTCGATATTTGACAATTTTGACAGAAATATGGAAAGATTCGCTACTTTGGCTACACGAATACGCCCACAACCCACTTCTATCCAGCGACTAACACTTTTTTAATAATATATTGTTTATATTGGGTACTGGGAGGTAACCATATGAAAATCTTGTTGCATTTTTATGTAGTGAGTATTTTTCTGAAGAAATGTCGGAAGATGGATAGAAGACAAATAGTAAAAAGTGGCAAAGGTAGGGGAGACCTAGGAGAGTTGTGACAATTTTTAATTTAAGGGACGTATCTCGCTCAATAAACAGTCCACAGTTATGACCTATGTGAATTAATGTAGCACCATTTCTTCCCTATACAAAATAATCATCAAAATTAATTAAAGTATTGCGGTTTCCGAGAAAATCAACAAAAAGAAAAACTACTCCCTCTGTCACATCCCCTATCACCGAGGTAAGTTGTAACAGGTACCGAGGTAAATTGTGACAGCTTTGTATTTAGACCATTTTAGTATAAAAAAAAATACCATTACACATATTATAAATAAATGTAACTTGTTTTTTTTATTATAAAGTAATGTAATCATCTTTTAGTACATTTAGTACCAACAAAAACAACATATAACATTCCCAACTCTTTGAAACTTAAATAACCATACAACTTAAGAAAAAATAACACAAAAACGCACATGTAATAAGACATGATATAAATTCAATCAATTTTTTTTAATCAAACCCTACTTTTTGCATTTTTTACACGCAGAGGTCGTAATTACGCGGCTGCTTCTGGTGCGCCGCCGGCGTGTGCTGAGTGAAAAAATCTCTAAAGCGACAAACGAGCATTGTTGCTATCTCGCTAACTATTGTAGGTAGGGGGAAATCGTCACTGTCACAACTCTCCTCTGTCACAACTCTCCTAGGTCTCCCCTACGTAGAAGACAAGTAGTAGGTAATAAGAATAATAAAAAATAAATATTAATAGGTAGGTAGAGGTTACCTAACTGTAAATATAGAGCAGCTCGTGGAAAAGGCAAAACGGACTTGCAAATATTTATGAATTAAATTGTGGATTACCTACAATTAAAAAAATAACTAAAAGTTCATTGAACTTCAATTATGTTACGCATTACACAGGAATATTTAGAATTACTTATTTACCCATTACCCAACAATTGAAATTAGTATGTTTAATAAACTCCTCTAATAATCATTTAAGTAATTGAATCTCTAAATTCTTTTACCCTTTCTAAAACTCAAGTTTCATATATCTACTGTGACCTAACATTGCTTCCGGTTCCCTTAACGATAGGCTATCGAAACATCTGTCACTTCCTACCCACCTGTACACTACCCTGGGCCCCTCACTTCTTTCAACGGACCCCCTACGCAAAATAAGTAGGTACGCAGACTACATGTTGTAAAATTATCGTATGTTAATGTTGTAAGCTGTAACTTCCAACATGCTTGACTGATTCACCCGTCACTTCGCATCGTCAATGTGTCCTCTTTCGCCCAGAGTTACGAAATACCTGTCATTCATTTTGCATAGATTAGCATAAGTTTAACAATCATTTTTATTCGTGGGAGATCGCATCATTGATCGATGATTGTGATTTCGACACGCCTGGCTAGATATCTCTGTTTTATCTACATATCTACAAGATTGAATAATAATTATTAATTAAGCAATTTAGATGTCCCTGCTGCTAAGAGCTCCGTTATATCTTCTCTTGTTGATGTATTGTATGAGAAATAGGTGAAGTTCTATAGAGCTATCAACATCTACACGAGGAGATCAAGAATACAGATTTGTGTTTTATTGCTGTTAAGAAACCAATATTAATATAGGTAATGCGCTTCGAAGCGAATTGTTGAGCGTGCATTTTCTATTCAAGTTCTGTTTTTTTTTTTTTTTTTTTTAAATATGTTTATTCAGTTTTAATTTTACAATATTTTATTTTACAAATCTTACGAAACTGATCAATCAGTTTGATTTATCCAAACTCGACCGTTTGGATATTTCATCTGTCTGTATACCTATTTGTTTGTACGTTCCATTTCTGGTTTTGAAAATCTGCTGCATCCACTTTATTGTAAGCCATTTTTTTACTAGATGGCTAACTTTGACTAGATTGTTGACTGTTAGGAGTTTTCGAAAATCTGCTGCATCGGATTTATTATTCAAATAAGCCTTGCTATGACTAGATGTCTTAGCGCCTCCGCCCACTGAGGCAACTGAAAACTCTCAACTGCAAACTGTCTTTGTATGACAATGTGATGGCCCGTACACTTCACAATCACACAAAACCCCGTTGTCAATGGTAACGCAAGCGGTGACTCGCGACTGTCACTGATGATTGCCCTGGGCGGCCGTTGCTAGTTGTCAGCTGTCAGCTGATTGTTGTTCGTCTATGGTTAAACAAGCTTTTTGACCAATCAAGACAGAGAAAACAGCCGGTTTTAGTTGGTTTTCAGTTGCCTCGTCAGCGGAGCGCCTGACTTTGACTGTGCTTGACTTAGGTTGATAACTTTGACTGTGCTTTTTAATATTATGGCAGGTACCTACCTATTTAAAGAAACTTAGAAAAAAAAATTGGGCTAATTAGGAATTGTACATTCCTAATTTGATATTTTAAAAAAAATTGCATAAAATGTGTGATTTGTAATTCAGTAGGCATGTAATTAAGTACCTACTTACAAAGTTTATAGTTTTAGTGGAAATTATGGTAATGATTGAATAAAGAAGAGAAATTAGAAGCATATTTTTTTGGACGCGAGGTTCACTGTTCACAGAACTACTAGAAAATTTATTGATAATTCAACTAACATCATTCGACATTGCTTAACATATTAAGTTTGGCCATTAAAAGGATTGCACGAATCGAATACGTAAATTGATTTATATATTTAGCTTTGTCTAGTAAATAGATACTTGTCCAAAATGTTAACTAAAACTGTTTTATAGTTTTCTCAGAAAACTAAACATCCATAGGTACCCGATTTTTTTTTTACATTAGCTCCACACATGTGGCCCTGAGGTAAATAATTTCATTTGAGGGAATGTTGTTTGGAGGATTTTTTTTAGGAGAGGATGTTTTGGGAAAGAAAATAGTAGGTATGAGGGGCGTATACATATGAATATAGGGGGGCAGTGTGTCTAAGAGAGAAGGACGTTTAAATCTATCACTCCAACTGCGGTGCAAGGGGATGAGAGAGGTCAAAATGCCTTCCTTAACCTGTATCCGGCCCACCCGGCAGTAAGTGGGCAGACGCATCCGCCGCCACCAAGACCTTGATGGACCAAACCCCACGATCCTGGGCACCCCTGCTAAGTCACCAAACGCAGCGAACCACTTGACGTGACATATGACATATGTGTTTGTTTGGGGCGGCAGTACCAATATCCGCCTCCCAAATGTAAAGATAATTGTATTTGGAAAAAATGTACAACCCTAAAATAAACATTTTTCATTTACCATTTAGCTAGTAATTATTGAAAAAAATGCTATAAAAATGCAAAGATCGGTTTAACTGTGGTTCACTGAATTCGAATTGTAGCATTTTCAAAATTTTAACTGATTCCGACAAACGATATATTACCTAACTATTTCATTTCCATTTACAAAATTGGAATTGATTTGTCAAGAAATCAGGCTATCATAAATTATATAGTAAGAAAATGTAAAAAATTGTAACATTTAAAAATTTATTAAATAAATAAATAAATAACTGCGGGTAGCACAATACTTGACTTGCGTTGTCTAAGGACCAGTTGTTTAGGAAAATTTCATGTTTGAATTTCCTTCAAATCGACATTCACCGAAAAATTGGGTTGTTGCAACCTCCGGCAGAAGAAATTTCAACGAAAATTTCATAGGACCAGTTGTTTTGGAATTCCCTTCAAATTTGAATTTCCTTCAAATCGTCATTCACCGAAAAATTGGGTTGTTTCAACTTCCGTCAGCAGTGAAAATACTATAGAAATGTGATGTGAATGTGATGAGCCGAGTCCGGACGGTTAGCGAAATAATGGGAGGCAAGAAAAATTGTGATTCGGCGGGGAACACTTGAATAAAATTTTCAAATTTATCGAACGTTATTTGGAGTTGAAACAATCCATTTCATATTTGAAATATAGGAAGACGTGATTGCGTGTGAAATTTGAAATGAAAAAAAGAATCTTTTCATTTTTGAAACATTTCCATAAAATTTTCCTTGAAATTTCTTCTGACGGAGGTTGAAACAACCCAATTTTTCGGTGAATGACGATTTGAAGGAAATTCAAACGTGAAATTTTCCGAAACAACTGGTCCTAAGAATTCCTGCATTAGATCGACATCGTAATCTAATCACAAGTAATCACATAATTGTATTATATAGGAATGCATGAGTGTGTTGGTATCCTACACCCGATCCTTATCCTATATTCCTTCCTCTCCCCTTTACCTACTTATGAGTTTTATGGCATATCAAAAACTCCAGCTCATAACTAAACTCCCAGCGCAGGTAGTTACATACTTCTATAAAAGCACTATAATCCAATCAAGTAGCCACATAAAAACTTCTGCTTCTGAAGAAATCAAGTAATCCCAAATTACCTTTAGTGAGAGCATAAATCTCGCCCATTGACAGTATCGTCTGATTATTTTACTTTATGGCCAAATTATCTGCTTCACGGTTTGATTAACACTTTTACATATTCATGCACATACCTGCACAGACATCTCCATAAACCTTCATTATTATACATTATACATCATATAGTGGGCAGGTTCATATGTGGTATATGCAGACGTACCTTCAATAGGGGACCCGCCTACGAATAAAAATTAACAGCATGTTTATAAAATTTATTTTTTTAATTTTTTCTATTGTTTATTCTAGATCTCGGGGAGGGTGGTGCAATCCCACGAGCTCCATATTATACATAGAACATATTATCAAATTAATATTAAAAATATACATATATATATTATGAAAAAAAAAAAAAATATATATATTGTGAGATACTGCACACATAGTAATATTAAACATAATAAAAATAATACAGAAAAAAAAAACATGAAAATAAAGTTGTTTTTTTTTTTTTTTTTTTAACTATGACATCAGGAGTTGGCTCCATCGCTTGTAAATAGGACCCTGCCAGAAGTGCAGTGCTGCCATCACAAGACCGTTTTCACTCGTGGCTAGTCGCGTTCTAAAGCTGGTGATCCGTTTTTTGAGTAGTGCTCGGAATGCAGGAACACGCCCTTGTACAAACATCTCAGTGGCACTGCAGTACTAGGACAACCCAAAAAGTATTCGGTATGAATTGTTGTACTGTACTTCCATTCTTTTTAGAGATGCTTTGTTATAGTTGGTCCACAGCTCCGAGGTATATAGGCTCGTGCAGTATGTGTTAATAAGTTGCCTTTTTGCTTCTGGGCTACACTTATTAAATCTTCGAGGTAATACTTCCCTGCTATTAAAGTAGGTACATACATACACATACATTCAGAAATTATTGAAATTTGTACAGCGCCCTTGAGGTGATTTTTTACAAAAACGGCGCTATACAAGTCATCCAATTATTATTATTATTTTGAAATTAAGCAATTATGTATATATAAGTATCAGTCTTGACTATTAAAATATATTGTTAACTTACGATTTAATTAATAATAATATAGAAATATATTTACATATTTAGAATAGATATTTTTTGATCTACATGAACATATTTTTTATAAGTCGAAATATTTTTTACTCAACTTTCTTATTAGTGGAGTGAAGATAGGTTGGTGAGACAACTGTAGCGAGCCGTTGGAATAGTTATTTCATGCACACACACAATGCCTACCCTTTTCCTATATGTGCTACATTTGTTGTTCGATTAGTAAGATATAATATTTATAACTTAATATTTATAATTTATAAATTAATTTTTCAAGTTTTCTAACGTTCAAAGGATACATTTCTTCTTTGAAAGACATTGTTGATTTGAGGCAAAGTTAGTTTAATTAATACTTTCAGCTTAACAAATGAAGTGAATTTTCGTTCGAACTTACAAAAGAAAAAAAATTTGAAAATGTTGCAAATATTTTACATAATATCGTATACGATAATTACTCCTATAAAAGTTACATATTTCATCAAATAACTAATTCCACTATTTGGTCAAAAATTCGCGAAATCAACTAGATGAATGACGTTGTATTCGTACTCACGGAGCGGATCCTTTTAGTTTACAATACGCCAAACCACCTCATTTCCTTCAGAGGTCTGCGTTAGTAGTTCACGCCGCCGCCGTCACAGTCTACGGAGCACGACCAGGAGTTTTGTAATTATTATTCTTCTACAGGGGAAACTTCCAAACAAGCGGTCACCTGTAGTACAGGGTCGTGGACAGTGACCTCAAAAAATAATACCACAAAGGTAAAAAATAGTATTTGCAATTAAACGAAATGAAAATATTGTCAATTGTATAATACTTGGCCGAGGGGAAGATATTGCAGAGATTTCAGAAGGATTTTTGAGTCAATTGATCACCTATAAAATTCAGTTAATTTGGGATTCAGTTAATCAAGTCCTGGAGTCAATTAATGAGGTATTCTCACAAACTATGAATTCCGTTAAAAATTAATGGAATATTTACAGATATGATTTTAGATTTTCACGGCCAAAAGTATTTTTGTTATTATTTGTTTTGGGGGTGTTATCCGTGTTGTGCTACTTCCTTCTTTAGGAATATTTACAGTTTATTATCCTGACTCTGATCTAACTAAAAAGAGAAATTTTAATATTTTCATTAATAATTATTGAAAAACCGCACGTTCCGAAACGGTTCCAACTGGCAACAACGTCATTAATGTCATTATCTGTAGAAAACGCCACTGGCTGGTAAGACGGCTGTCACCGACATTGCCCGGCATGCCATCAACGCCTCGAAATTCATGAATAAAGACTAATATGATGTTTTGGCGGCAAATCGAAAATTTCACTTTTTAAATCAATCAATATAAAAACGATAAAAAAATACCTTCATTATCGTAATTTTTTTCGACATTAAAAAAAGCAATGAAAATTATTTGCGGTTTTCTGAAACTGTTTTCTTGGCTCTTCGTTAAACAAGTACTTTAATACATTTCCAGTCCGTAATTTGACGACCAGTCCACTTCTGTTATTCTCTTTGTTATACAATTATATACATCATGTGATGTTTACATCTTATATTATCTTATGTATAGTCGTTTACCTGTGACACGTGCACCTCTTTAGGGGCCCGCGCCTGCTAGGATGTAAGATGACGTATTGCCGTAGATACATTATGAATGTCGATGGGCCTTACTTTTTATAGAGTTTATTGATTGCAACATGAATACTAATATAAAAGATTTTTTTAAACTCTCCTTAAAAATTATACTGAAAACTTGAACTGAATCATGTCAAATAAATAAAACCAATATAATAACACCCCCCATATACACAAGCCCTGCTTATGGGGGTGAACCAAATGTATCTCTTATGTAATTAATTATTGTATAAAATTTATGTATCTTTTTGTAACTAATAAAAAATAAAATAATTTTTTTATGTAGTACTTACCAAACAAAATTTCACCCTTAAAAATTATACTGAAAACTTGAACTTAATCATGTCAAATAAAACCAATATAAAAACACCCCGGACGACCGTCCGTGGTCGAGTGGTAAGACACTTGACTCCCTTTCGGAAGGTCGCGGGTTCGAGCCCGGCGTGCGCAAATAAGTTTTATTTGATTAATTTGTGTTATTTCACAATTAATTAATAAAAATAATATATGTTATATTTGCGACACGTTACAGAGTGGAAGATACTCTCAGTATCGCCCTGGTTTCACCATTCAGAATTGAAACGTTGCTTAATAATGGCTTTAGCCGTGTTTAGTGACTATCTGAATAGCCAGGTACTTTCCCACTTTCCTCTTCCCTATCTCCTTTCCTTCCCCACTTACCTTCAGCCTCACAACATTCTCCAATTGGGGATGCCATAGTCTCACTGGCTCCAGAGGGGAGCAGTTGGGACCCTTGTGAAGTCTCTCTGTAAAAAAAAAAATACATACAAGCCCTGCTTACTTGTGGGGGTACACCAAATATATCTATTATGTAATTAATTATTGTATAAAATGTATTTGTAATTTATGTATCTTTTTGTAACCAATAAAAAATAAAATAAAAATTTAATGTAGCACCAAACAAAATTTTAACTTTTCACAGTATAAATGAACGTTGTGAAAAGAGATGACGAAAAATAGGAAGTATTAACATGCAATAAAGATCGGCTTAATAAGTGTGGCCAGTTCAAATCGATTCGAATTTTTCGATTCTGTATTATTTTAGTGATTACAAAATTTTGTTTAAAAAAATGCGTTAGTTAGAATATCTTACTCTTCGGCACATACCTGATACTTACATATTATGTTATATTATACTCAACAATTTTTTATTAGAGAAGTGAACTTTGGGCTCAGATCCACTGTTCTTACTGATCTGACAAGGAGTTAAACGATTCGCTATTGTTTTGTTCCAAACCTCCATTACTACACAAGCAACATCTCCCGCATGATGGTATAGCAGGAGATTTTCAAATGTCGTCTAGTTATTCGTAACCCGGAATTTTATTTCATTTAAAAAACATAGTAATGAATTTTTCAAACATTTAAATAAATTTCTTATATTGAGGTCTGCATGTTAGTGCTCCCGGATATTTGTTAGGTAACTACACCTACATCCTATACACATGTTACATTACGCTGGATGTGGTTGACTTGTTCGTAATTCTTAATTATTGGTACATTGCCAACATCAACTATGCAATCCATCTTCAGTACTAACATTTACTCTAATTTCTAGTTTTAGACCAAATCCATAATGTTTTCCTTTCATACTCCATGCTCGATCATTTAAACGTATAATTTTCCTCTTCTAATTCTACGAATCGCCTACTTCCCTTTTTGCAATTCATCACGGATCAGAACTGCAGAGCAATTGAGAATTGCGATATGGTCTCTGTTCTCAGTAAGCCCACACGAGTTATAAACGATATCATGGTTTTTGTATTACGCAAACGGCACTTATTTCCAAGGTATAATCATTGTGGCGAGTTGGTTTTGAGACTCAATTCTGCAGGTTTATTTATTCACGATACCTTCTGCAAACATATTATTAAAACAGATAATTGTGGCATGTGTCAAACTCTTATTACTTAAACACTTTATTAGTTAGTTTTATGTGATGTGCCGTTAATGAATAAATTGTAAAGGTTATGTCATATACATGAGGGATAGGTAGGTTAAAAGAAGGGACGAACCAAAGGTAAAAATTAACACTTTTCATTATAACTGGTTATAATGGAATAACTTGTAACAGAACTTGATAATAAACTTTGAAATTTGGTGAATTGTTCAAATTTTGTGAAACATCTGCCCTAAATAAAATATATTTTTTTAATGTGAATACCGCACAATAGTCCCAAATGCTCTCGTATGGAGCCGGTGAGACTATGTCATCTCCATTTGGGGTAGGTATTTTGTGAGGTTGAAGATAGTGGGGAGGGGAATTATATAGAGAGGAGGAAGGTAGAGAAATACCTGGCTAATCAAACACGGCTAAAGCCATTTTAAGCAACGTTTCAATTCTGATTGATGGTCTAACACCAGGGCGATACTTAGAGTATCTTTTATTCTATATATAGCATTTATTATTTTTAATTCATTAATTGTGAAGTAACACAAATTTATTTTTGATGATATATTTGATTTTGACCCAGATCGTTCGTATTGCCAGTCGAGAGTCTTACCCCTCCACCAGGAAAATAAATGTAAACAATCCTCTTTTGAATATTTTCACACTTTATCGAACGACAATGATATTCTCTAGTTAACTCACCCATTTCTGCCAGTCCTATTCCACGATTCCACTCCTTCATCGATTCTTCTGCCGATTTGGGCTTGATCCTCCCCCGCGCTGTACACCCCTCTACCAATGTAAATAGTATGTTTAGATTAACTTTGGTATACGACTCATTCTGATGGAGAACACTGAGAACAGAAGTAGATTTTGAATACAATAAAGTGCCATCAGAAGAATCTTTTATTCTATCTTATATATTTTTTTTATTTTTCCTTACATTACGAATATACAGGGTGGGCCTTAAGAGGGTATTACCAGAGAATACCGGAAATTAGTCCTTTTTAAATCTAATTCTAGACGTATTGACTCTTTTTTACAAAAAAACATAAATGGATTTTGAAAGATTGTTATTTTATCTGGTACATGCAGTTTTAAAATTTAAAAAAACTAATGGAATTTTTAACATATTAAGGTTACACCGTTGGTCGTTGGCAGATTTGTTCAATTTTCAAACGATAGATTCTATTAAACAACACAAATTTCAAATCATATAGGTAATCATACAACAAAATAAATCAATACATTTTTTAGTCAACACAGTTTTCAAATTTTAAATTTTAGTTCAATTAAAATCATTAAAAAATAAATCCGAGAACGTGTTTTGTGACAAAAATACCTCAGTTTTTCTATTTATTTAAGGTCTTACAAATTAAAATATTTAAAAAAAATTTTACACACTTACTTTGTTTCGACATATAATATAATACTTATGATCAAAAAATACTCACAAGAAGTACACTATATTTAATAATTTATCATCGTGCGTTGAGCATTTTTATTGCTTACTTCGATGTAGGTATATTATATTAAAGCAAGTTTTGAATAAAATAAATCGATATTAATTTTTTTATTTAAAAAATTTGATACGGGGACTAATCGATCTTTCTCATTCGGATCTTCCTGTACAATCGCAAGCATTTTTAAACTTTTATTCTCAGCTGCTGGTCTATCGCTCATAACTGTGTTCGCGGTTTGTTTCGTGATTTTTTTAATAATACGAGGGGCGAGCGCGGTGCTGGGGGTATCGTCAGAAGCGCTATTTTGTGGAATTTTTAGACGCCATGGAGCCATTCATGGGAGAGCAGCGCGCGTTTTGTGATCGTGCATATTACTTAAACAATTATTCCGTGACGATTTCTAGACTAATGTGCCATTCTCACTTCGGTTTACGAGACATTCCAACAGAAAATCCAACAACAATAAATCTGTTAAAACAAAAAATTGCATGGGAAGTTAACGCCACCCCACGGGCAACTTGACAACGTGTTTTTGAGAATTTTCGAATCCGCATTAGACAATGTCAACAAGCTGGTAATATAATTTTTAAAACTTAGATATCATTAAAATTTCCATTTATTTTAGTTTCTGAAAATATAAATAAAACATTTCTAAGTCCTCAATTATTTATTTATTGTTAATTGAAACTATGTATTCGGTTAAGGCCCACCCTGTATTTAGGGTGGAGCGACGTTGTATGGGACATTTTTTTTTAAAGATGCCAGTACTGTAATAGCAAAAAAAAGTTTCCTTTATATAACACCTCTTTAGTCTAAAAATATCAACTCGATCAAAACATTCCTTTATTCAACAACCAGCACATTTATATTTAGAAAAAAATTGTATGAAAAAAGTCGCTGAAAACTCTGCCAAGCATTGTAAACGAGCGATATTCGTAGCAAAAATACAATTTTATGATGGGTTTTATAGCTAATAAGATGCATAACACATGTGAAAATAAAAATAAAATTACCATAGTTTCAAGGCGGGGTCTATTTTTCATTTTTTGAAGAGGATTATTGATTTTTAATTTTTTTTTCGTGTTTTTGAGAAACATATGTTTTTATTAAATAAAATACTTTAACAAAGAGAGATTTTTTAAACATTATCAAAGTTTTATAATATTTATCGTGTTTTGAAATGAGATTTGGAGTGAAATTCGGGCATTATTTGCCTTGATTTTATTGTCGCCCGAATAAATCCATCTCTGGCTTCAGGCTCAACTGTAGACAACGATGCCTGGGTAACTAATTTGATGCACTTCTCGACTGCTTGCGTGTGGCAGGGAAATCTGGGAAATTCAATACTGTCCTTTTCTTCACCGAAATTATTTATAATTTTGACTAGGTCGTCATTACTGATTTCGGAGAGTATCGGTGAGGGTGTAACTTCGCATTCCTGCCAGTTGATAATATCGTAATATTTACTTGCTGAATAATAAAGTCTCTAACATCAGATGGTCTGGGACATCTATCTCGCGCCTTTAATATTCGTCTCAAACCCAATTCTCTTACAATAAGGTTGTCATCCATTATCATGGATGGTAGCAGATTTTCCGGGTGGCAAAAATAGGCGTTTCTTTGAATTACTGGATTAATTATATCTCGTAGATCGGTGCTCAAATATCGGGTGAGTTTTATTATAGTAAAAACATGTAATGCCCCATCTTTACACATATTAATATTCAACAAGAATTTTTAGGTTCACTGAAGGGTTAGTTGTTCCTATATATAACCGGAAGTATTGAATTTGCTGTCGTCAACCAGCGTGAGTGACAAATATTACCTGGATGACGGTTTGCTAAATTTGGTGGGCACTGACCTGTTGTAACTGCAAAACATATTTCGTACAAGTATTTAGGTCCGTGCCTAAATTTTTCAATTCCTCTGCGTCAAGTTTGTGCATCTCAAAGTGTATTGGTGAATAATTTATAACGGTGTTTTTAGAGCTGCTTGAAAGAAGTTTTCCAATAGGTCCTGAAAACCCTTTAGGTCCTGTTGTAGCACCATCTAAGTGTTGAAGCAAGTGGCGAAGGGGGTGTTCATTTGCATGCAGCTGACAGATAAACAATTGTAACAGATGACCTAACTCCAATTCCATGAATCTAATAGTTCCATTTGTTTGTCTGTATTGACAGCAGTCCCATCACATCCAATCGCTGATAAATCATTCAAATTAAAACCGTTCTCTTTTAAATGGTGCAACATGCCCTTTGTGATGTCTTTGCCAGTTCCTGATGATGGTGTAACATGTCCAACATATTGAGACCCCGGCTCAAATAAAATGGAATAATGTTCTTCTGAAATCGTTCTCCTATTTTTTCCTGAGACAGTGTTTTATCCTTCCTTTCATCGAAATATAGACCTCGATTTTATTAAAGAAGAGCGACACGTTTGTCTAGCTCGCAGATTCTAGCCAAAGTGGGGAATTTTTACATCATACGGGAATTTTCTGGAGGTTGCGAAGAATGCGAAGAAAATGGTTGGTTTTCATCAAAAAAGGATTGACGTGGTTTTGTGGCTGATGCTGTAGATGAGCTGGCCTTCAAAGCAAGTTCAGATAAACGAGCTTGCATGTTAATTTTCCGATGTAATTTTTTGTTGTATTGATGTTTATTGCTCCCTGCATCATTTTCCTCGGGACCTTTGGTCTTGAAGGAATGCTTTTTCTTTGGTGGGTACCTTGCGCGTCTTTTCGCAGGAACACATATTCAGATTCTTGCATTTGCATGAAACAATATCGAAAAGTTAACATAATAATGCTCGATTTTCTTTGGCCAATTTTTAAGTTTTAAGTATTCGTTATAATGATCTTGGATCAGTTTCATCAATCGATTGTGAGAAACAATGGGAATAGAAGGGCGCTTCCAAATTCCTTCAACAATTGCAGATATAACACTTTTTATTTAGAATTACGGTTTTTTTGTAGAGTTAAGATTACGTTCATATCGTAAGAACAAATAATGTTTAATCACTTCTGAGACAGTAGGTAACAAACACTTGAGAGTTCATTTCAGTTGGTGCCCCGAATATTGGACATAAAATTTTGCTTCTCGTGTAATTTGCATTCATTTTCAAAAC
Organism: Limnephilus auricula; assembly: GCA_951813805.1. Classification (NCBI taxonomy): domain Eukaryota; kingdom Metazoa; phylum Arthropoda; class Insecta; order Trichoptera; family Limnephilidae; genus Limnephilus; species Limnephilus auricula. The sequence continues at coordinate 30,486,301 of OX638390.1, forward strand.
AAATATTTGTGTTAAAATTTAATCGGTTAAGGATTCTAACACGTCTGCGGTCAGCGGTAGCCGAAACGCCTGAAAATGCGACGAAAAAATAGGAGCGAAATTATCCCCTCCACCTCCACAGCGCTCACAAACTCACTAGTTTGACAGCAATTTATGCAGTGTTTTTTTTTTTTATAAAATACGTAATGTTCAATAAGGTAAATGCAATTGATAGTAATAGATAGTATTTTATATTTTCGAGGCTGTACTCAGATTTCGGGAAAAAACGGCTAAATTTACGTTTTTCACGTTACGAAATCGCTAGGTTGTTGAATAAAGACATAAGTTTAGATTTTTTTAAGTATTTTTACGAGAATATGAATGACATAAAGCATCTTTTGGCAGCTATTACAATACCGAAATTTGATTTTTGCAATGTCGCTCCATGCTACTGTATATGCTTGATTTACTTTAACCAGTGATTCCTAACATTATTTGAAGCAAAAAAATGTAAATAAAATTTATGTCTCCGGTAACAATTTTGATGTATTTTAAAATATTTTTTTTCATCTTAAAACTTAAATCAGTAGGTCTTGGACGGGTAGGATCAGGGTGCGGGGTTGGGCGGTCACTAGAATGAGTTACAATGAAGGCACGTGGAAAAAAGTTTTTTGTTTTTTTTTAAATTATAAAAATCAAAAAAATTTACCGGATATAAAAATTTTATTAACATTTGATACATTATTTCATGTTAATTTTTATTTATTTTGAATTTTGAATTTACATGATATGGTTGGTAGTGTATTCCTCACCTCACAATATTATCAACGATACATTATTTTGGAATCACTTCATAATTGGCATCACGATCGTTGTTGTCTAATAAGTTGTGAATTTTATACCACTTGGGTTTGTCAGGCACGAGGTGAAATAAAGGCTAATTAAATAATATTCGATGGCATTTATCCGTTAACTAACGACATTTTTTTTATTTATCACATATCTACAACTAATTTTTTTATTTTTTTATATAATGACAATACAAATTAATATGAAAATACAATATAAAGTAAATTAAGAATATAAAGTTAAGTATTTTGTCCTCAGTCCTCCTCACTAGGTATTCCTGTTCCGAGGTGGACTGCAGGTTGTTGTATGGTGTTGATCATGATTTCCCATCATTGTTGTTGGTTTTTGTTGGTATCCACGAAATATAAATAAATAAAGCAAAAGGTGTTTATGTTTATTATTTTGCGTTGTTTTAAAAAGTGTTTATGTTTATTATCTGTAGGTTGCGTTGGGGTTACTTAATAATTTTAATTAGTTCCTCATCTTCATGTTTCGTTAGCCATAATTTGATGTCCTTTTTAAACTTTTGTATATTCATGGTATTTTTTATTTCAATCGGAAGGGCATTATATAATTTTGTAGCATGGAAATAATGGTTTTTCTGGCCGGAATGTTTAGTAGATTTGAAGATTTTGTCCTTGTAGTATAGGTGTGTTGGTCAGCAAGGTATGCATAATTTTCTTTAAATTTGAGTAGTGCATTTTTTGAGTACAGTTTTATAATGCTGAACACATTAAATTTTTTGAAAACTTCTTTTGATGGAGTTCTTACGGGGACTTTCAGGATTATTTTTATTATTGCTTTTTGTGTTTTAACAAGCTGCTTCATGTGAATGTTTGAGGCAGATTCACAATTCACGTAAATAACCACCCATTCAATATATAATTTATTTTACATTTTTATTAACCACTCGAGAAATTCCCTCCATACTCCAAAATAGCATATTATTTAAAAAAATAAAAATATATATACATTATATACATAAAATAAATGTACATAAAATATTATATTGTTGCATATTTTTTTTATATATTTTTTTTTATTATGGTCCTATATTTAAATGTCGTTATTTTATTGGTCAATGACATAAACATATTATTTACTGTCATATATAAATGTATAGACTGTTTATAACGCAAATAAATAAAATTAAAATAAAAATAAAAATTTATAACTACCTACACCTGCTACCCACACCTCCTTCCTCTTCCTCATCTCCTCTCCCCACTGCTTTCAGCCTCACAATATACCCTAATTGGGAGTGCCGTAGTCTCACTGGCTCCAGGTGGGAATGCTATCCTTGTTCTACCGGTATTTCAATGGAAGATGCTCCGAGGAACTAGCGTCATTGATCCCCTCGGCACCGCCCAACGTATGTACACGGTTGATATTTGTCACATGAGAACTGATCGTTTTTACGACTCGTTCTTGAGTTCAACAGCTCGGCTGTGGAACGATTTGCTGGCCTCTGTGTTTCCTCCTTCCTACAACATGGGTCTCTTCAAGACCCATGTTCACTCCTTCCTCTTTTTAAAAAGACCCTCCACGCAGCATCTTCAAAGATGACATAGAATCCGAGGGAAATTATTTTCCTCAAGGTGTATGGAGTTAATAAAAAATAAAAAAAGACTGTTGGGAGCAGTTGAGACTCTTGTGCGATAAAAAAACAGCAAGTAGAACAAGATTGATCAGCACATAATGTTAACCCCTAACCTAAACTAATCACATTTTGAGCCTGATATTTTTTTACTGAAGAAAAAAAACATGGGTCTTATCATTCCCTTACGATATATATGTTTTTCTTGCTAAACCAATATTTTAATGGCGAACCATTTAATTAAATCTCTTTCAAAAATCGCTTAAGTTCATCGATCTCGCTTGACTTTGTAAGCATCGATAGTGATTCATTTAAGTGTTGGCATTTAATTATTTGGATTTGATGCGACCGTTATCCACCATGAAAAGCATTTCATTGATGATCGCAACTGTAAGTTGACAATGTTTGGCGACGAAGCTTATAGGGCGATCACATTCAATTAGAATATTAATCCGTCGATATCGCAAAGTGGAGTTTAGTATAATTCTGCCCGAAAGTACAATATTCCGTCGTGGTACAATTTTCACTATTTACAATATTACTTGACCCAGTTGTTTCGCAGAAATTCACTTGTGATAAAGTTATCAAACAGTTTCAACGCTGTTTTTTTGACAGTTGAAATGTTCCCGTTAAATGACCGTTTAACTTTTTGAACCAATTGTGATCAGCAGAAGAGGACAATCATCATGTTCTTAAGCTTTTCAGCTTATTACAATTTTATATAGATCTGAAACGCACCTACAATCGGAGTTTAACGGGGACTTTTCAAATGTAAAAAACAAAATGGCGCTGAACGACAATTTAATGACAATGTTACATTTGAATTTCAGCGAACTGGTCTTTATGAGTGGGTTATCCTCACTAAAACCGTCATCAAATGCACTAGCTTCATCAATATAGACCCGGGTTTTTTGTAATAAAATTAAAAAAAGGAATAAAATGATCCATAAGTAGATAATCTCATAATGTCAGATCTTTGGTCAGAACAAATGAATACTATTTATTTTTCAACACAATAATGCAACTGCTCAAAATAATTATGCAGTAATTTATCTGCATATCAATTATATTTAATACTATTGTGAAAACCTACTTCAGAGATAATTATTTTGTCACGATACGTAAGAGGAACGGTGATGTCATTTGTAGAAGGTATTTTTCATTCATTTTTAATTGAAAAACCAATCCTAACGCTGAAGATTCATTAATTCAGTAATAAAGAATAAAGAATAAAAATACAAAAATATTAAGTACATCTTACTAATATTATAAACGCGAAAGTTTGTATTGGATGTATGTGTGTTTGTTACTCTTTCACGCAAAAACTACTTTTTAATGAAACTTTACAATAATATTTCTCATACATCAGAATAACATATAGGCTATAATTTATAAAGCTAGCTATTTTCCATATATTACAAATAATAATAATTATTGCTCAATAGAAAATGTCAAAATTTGAGAATGAAATTTTGCAAAACAATGATTGTTAAATCAAAATTCTATTTTGGAAAATATTTAAATTAGTGAATTTATTTGAAGTACTCGCTTAATACTTTGAATCGAATCAAGAATTATAGATATTTTAAATAAATAGGATAAGAATTTGGGTATAAACATTGTTTTTGGGGTGTTATGCCGTGTTGCGCTACCTCCTTCTTTAGCCGACGTTTCGGACAGCGTTGCAGTATCCATCATCAGGGCAGATCCGGCAGATCCGATGATCAAAAACAAACAACGAAAATAGTAATAACATATTTTAGAACAGATTGAAATTTTTGACATTTTGTTTGATTCAAAAGAAAAGACAAAAAGTATGTGATGGTTGCTGTTTGACATGCTTTGGTTCGTTTTATTTTCGTTAGTGTCCTTTTTTTGGTTGAAAAAGTTGAAATAGGTATCTTGCTTCTTTTGTACAAAAGTGAACTCTTTTCTAAATTGTGCCAAAAAATACTGAAAAGCGTCATTGTTTGGTAAAATTAAATAATGTTGACAGCAATAAAATTGAGCTGCATCGGAAAAAAATAACAAATAATATAACATATCTAAATTATCCATCAAAAATTAATTCCTACGAAAATAACCCGGAAAAGCTACCAATTATTAAAGTGTCTGTCTTTTGTATCACCTTTACACTTCTTTCAGTGATGACATAATATAACCTATTCATCCATTGCGAATCGTTCAAGAATGCCATGAAATTAAAAGCAGAGTCCGAACGTGAAACAATTGAGCATGTCCGAAAGTATGTTGTTGATAAACTGTACAGAGAATTGAATTAAATGGCTGGAGATGACTCATACATGTCACTGATTCATATTTTCATAGTCTCAATAAAACTGTACACCAATATTAAACTTTTCTAAATGTCATAATTTATTTATTAATCGTTATTAATAAAATATGTCGTGGCCACTTCTTCTTAAGTCGGTTTCTTATTGTTGATGATCGTGACCCCTGCTACAATTTCAACGGCGGACAAGGGTCCTCCACTCCTCGCGGTTCTGGGCTGCATGGAAAGAGGACATCGACGTATCAGATGCCAGTGATACTTAGTCACTTCAGCGCATTGGTAACATTCCTCTGCTTCTTCTGCTTTAAAGTTTACCAGTGACTATGAATTTCTTCAAGTTGGAATCCTCAGTTTAACGAGCAACATGTCCAAATTATCTGAAAATACGTTGTAGGCAGATAGTTGAGAACCCATTGAGGAGGACTAGTTCTTCCAGAATGGACACTTTCATCACGGCTGCTTAGGTGCGTTTAATTAACCCCTATGGTTCTGGAGGAATTTTGCAAATATCTCAAAGCCAAATTTGATATTGAAAATTAGCCCTCGTTAAACAGACACATTTCTATAAAATTAGCATTTTTACTTTGGAATTTTCATGGACAGTAATGAAATGTGTTAAAAACTTCTAAAACCTTGCTCTACACACTGCACACTCAAGTGCACCTTAAGGCAATCATAATTTCAATGGACTGCAAATGTAGCCAGCCGCACAGTAAGGTGTATCCATCAATATATCTTGAATCCAAGGGACATATTACAGACTTCTCGTGTCTCGTCAGAGGCAGTGGCAGTTTGTGACCTAACTCATTTAGGAGTTCAATTGGAAATTTAAATAAGTTGAGATGAAAAAATCTGCTGTTGGTATTTTCGATAATAAATATATTTTTCCCTAGATCTAGATGTAAATGAATTTTCATAACTGCAACTGAATCACAAATTGAATCACATAACTGCAACAGAGATTAGCGACTCAGCAACAAGATACAATTAGGCAATTCAACTTTGTGGCTAAGGAATATAAATTTTACAGGTTAGAAAAATGGTTTTAAAGACGAAAATCAAAATTTCCAAAGAGAAACTACTTCACTTACGAACGTATTTTTTTACAACTTAATTCACGAAGTTCTTTCTAAATACTAATCCGGACAAATTTGGTAGGAATAAATCTCATAGCCCATAGGTTTGCCGGTCTACCGCTCTGGCGCCACTAGTATGTTTATAACACAATGGCTTTGCACAGCAGGACGAATCAAAACCTTAGCAATTCCATGTCGACGTATGAATGGACACACTGAGCCTCAGATTCCTACCCAACCCTCATACTTATTTCCTTCCAGGACCTTTCTCTTCTTCCTTTCCTAAAAAGACTGACGAAACAGCAACCCCAAAGATGACATAGGCCCTGAGGGGAGTTATTTTTCTCAGGGCCTCCTGTGCGGAGCTAATGTAAAAAAAGAAACGAATAATGTAATATAATGTTATCATCACTCAATCGCTAACTTCATCTCAGATTTCATTTGCATTTCTTGGAATTTTTGCCTAGCTAATTAGTCTCCAGCTCTATGAAATTAAAATACCGAAACAACTGGAGAAGAATGGCAATATGCTCAGCGTAATTACGAAGACGCCATTATGGTTTTTTTTTATATTTTCAGATGTATCCTCAGATATACAAACATAAAACCATAGACCATAGAGTGAAATCCATAAGAGGAGTGTGGTACCTGAAGCGTGGAGAGACGTCCGGTGGTCATTAAGTCAGTAGCTACCTACTCCACTGGTATAGTGTGACTAAAATCTAGAAATTAATAAAATGCAGCCATTTATTTCTTTTATTATTGAGGCAACATTGGTTTTAGAAATGGTTTTAAATGAGGGGTTATGTTTGGTTTCCGAATCTGACACCCTGGCAGGACGGGAATAGTGACATACCTAACTCATTTTTTAACGTTTCATTTTTTTATTTCCAAATGTGCACGATTGTTCCAAAAACATTTTTTATTTTATTTATATAATAAACAAGCTTCTCCCGCGACTTCGTCTGCGTAGGATTAGTACTTTGAGTAATCTATTTTCTTTTCCTAGGTCCCATCTACGTTTATACCAAAATTCTTAACCTATTTATTTAAAATATGTATAAATCTTGATTCGATTCAAAGTATTAGGCGAGTACTTCAAATAAATTCACTAATTTAAATATTTTCCAAAATAGAATTTTGATTTTACAATCATTGTTTTGCAAAATGTCATTCTCAAATTTTGACAATAATTATTATTTTCAATATATTGAAAATAAACAGCTAGCTTTATAAATATAGTCTATATGTTATTCTGATGTAAGAGCTATATTATTGTAATGTTTCATTAAAATCCATAAATAAAATTTAGATTTAAAGAGTAACAAACATACATACATCCATACAAACTTTCGCGTTTTTAATATTAGTAAGATGGATTATTTGATATGTACTTTTCAAAAAGATAAAATGAAACTTTTGCACGTAAGTAGCACATAATTTCGATAATTAAAATTATGCGTAGATTATTATGCAGAATCATCTCCTCTTCGGAATTATCACTAATTTCTGAAAACCGTTTGATATTGATGTGAAAAAATTCACTTATACCATAATGCTTTTTTATAGCAGCGTCTTTTTTCTTTTCAACAATCTTGGTATTGTCATTTTTAACCTCTCCTGTGCCGCGCGGTAATTTTGTTTTAAATTTAATTAAATTATTTTTAAATGCGATTTCAACCCTTTTTTTAAAGAAACTGTATAAAAGACAAGTTCAGAATCGCTTGCACCAATTTCTTTCTTGACTTAACAGTTGATTTGATTAATCTAGCATGAATATTTTTTTAAGTAATTATCTATGACATTCGGGAGTCATATTTTTTTCCCGCTTTATTAGCTGTCAACTTTTTAAAGAAGTATCAATATCGTTAATTCTTCGGAAACTCCTTTGAATTGTTGGTTTTCATGTTGGGTGTAAATAAAGTTCCTGTTAAAGAGATTTAGGCATATAATATAGTTGTTGTGTTAATTGAAACATTATTTAGGCCCTCAACAATTAAACTTATGATGGAAAAGGGGTATATTTGCGAGCAATCCGATAATTTGCCGGTGGTTAATACCGAAATAATGATCATGTTTTTCAAATATAATACGGACCATATACGGACTATGTAAGTGCCGAATTTAATAAAGCTATTAAGTTAAATCGTCTTATTACTTGTATTTGAAAGTCGTAGTTAGCTGTACAAAAATATTTTGACTTATTTGAGGTTATATCACAGACATATGAATATAACATAGACTAGAGAATCAGGGAGAGGGGTAATAACCAACTGTAGCGTGGCGGAGAGGGATGAGTTGACGGTAACGATATGTGATTCGTTAATACTTCAATATGGCAGTATATAGGCATCACGCATTATAATATCACCATTTAGCTCTTAAAAGTAAAAGCTGCTTTTGAATGAATAGACCTTTTTACATGGGAGCGCGAATTGTTCGCCCGGTTTGAACAAACTTGTATAAACCATATAAAATGAAGAAAGGTTCGCTTGTTTTGAGAGTCGAATAAATCGGCCACCATAACACGGGCATGTGCCTAGTATGGCGGCCATAAATTCCACAATTGTTATATATTTACTATTCAAAGAATAAAGAAACATTAAAAAAAAAAAAAATTTGTTACCGTGTTTAGTTAAGACACTTTTACAAATGTTTCATAATTTACTTATCCCAGTAAACAGCAACGTGCACACGACGGGACCGGGAATTTCGGTTGCTTACGCTTTATGTCTCTCGGTATGATAAAACTGATAATATTATATGATGTGAATAAGCTTAAAATAATGACAAATAATGCCTGCATATGGAAGGTAATACGACAATTGGGTTTATACTCTTTTTCACTTCTATTTTTACATGTTTTAATAACACAAGTTACCATTTTTGCCATGTTATTTCGTAAAATGTACCGATAAGAGCTCGACGCTAGTCCGCACAAGAATGATGACGTCACATTTTCTAGATTCACGCGAACCTATACGCCAGCCCGGCCAGTTCCATGGAACCCAGAATTAAGGAGGGGGAAATAATACGCTTTTATCACTTAGGGCTGGTCTATACATATTCATATGTCTATGGGTTATATGCATTTGGCCTGTTTGATTTACAAGCATTATTCTCTTTTATTTTCAGTGAGCACACTCTAAGCCCGGCTTACGATGTCATTTGTATTTGCAATGAATAACAATAATTAGAATGTATCTGTATACATTAACAGTATCTATGAGATGTTGAGATTTTACCTAATGTTTTTCTATATAAAAAGCAGTTAATCTTGAGTAAAAAACGCTTCGACTTTTGACACCTAAAAATCATTCCTCCTTCGATTTTTCCATACAAAATGACAGCCCCTGTTGAAAAACAATATAACTTTTGGAGAGTGATGACGTCACACGATCCACCATAGATACGGTGGTTTTCAGGGGATCTTGAAAAATGAAAACTTTGACAATTATTTTAACTATTAAAACTAACCATAAAATAAAAATGAATGTGCAGTTATTTAAGTTCATAAAAAAAATAAAAAAAATTGGACTGGAGTTCCTTATTGGATGAATGGTTTAGGAACCCATAAGGGACAAACAAAGAAACATTCATATTTATAAATATTATTAAAATTAGATAATAAAATTATTTTTGATACTTTTCATAATAAATGACCGCAATTATACACATAAAAATCATTTTTTTCTATGAGTTAGGTTAGGATAACAATAGTAAAACCCATTTATTAAATAATTCCCCTTTCCCATATTGGGCAGTCAGTGTCTTCCGGTGTGGCATTTGTCCAGTAGCCGCACTTGTCTGTAGGGTAAAAAATAATAATAGTAACTAATTTATTCTGATTCCTCTTCTAGCCAAGTAGGTACCTAGTTCTTACGTATCTACATTATTACATAAATGGGTAGACACTAGGAACCATTACACTCTGGATGGACTCTATCTTTGAAAATAAAATAATAAGAGTATAACCTATAAAAAAACTAAAAAAAAATTAATACAATTTAGCAAAATATATATAAATATAGAGTGTTAAATAAAATAAAATAAGACCTAAAATACAACAAGTTGTTATGTGTAAAAGCTATTTAGGTAAAAGTATAAAATTATTTGTGTACGTTATTTAAAATACAACAAAATATAAGAATATAACTTACATGTTTGGAAAGAAAGATGTTATAAAATAATAAAAGTTAATTATTAGCAGATAGAATTGAAATTACTTGCCTTTTGAAACTTGCAAGATTGTCAACACTAAATATATCTATAAGTTCACAATATTTTTTCGCCAGACTATGAATTCTGGGAATTGGTGAATAAACAGAGTAATTTGAATTGAAGTTATTGTTGCATTTAAAAGAATCTTTACTGCGAAAATTAAATTAATAAAGAGAAAATTATAAAGGTAGTTTGAGTAATGAGTTTCTCATGCAAGTTTGAATTGAATAAGCCCTAAGAGTACTAACATTATTTGATGTCTGGATTACTACTTAATTCTAGAACTATTTTTGGTACTCTGTATTAAATATATCTGATCTTCATTGTATTAAATATCCCTGACTAGTATTCACTAGGCAGGTCCCCTCTTTATTAATTCTGGTACGGCTCCCCGTACGCTGAGGTAGGTCGGTAGGAACTTCGTGGAGGAAGTGCATGCCATTTCCTTTGGAGAGTGTTTTTGTGGTGGTTATTTCAAAGCCACTCAAACTTCACAATTTATTTTACAAGAATATACCCATTTCTTTTTTACATTAACTCCACACAGGAGACCTTGAGGAAAATAATTTCCCTCGGGGCCTATGTCATATTTGGGGGTGCTGTGTGGGGGGTATTTTTAGGGAAAGCGAGGAGAGGAAGTTCTCAAAATATTTCATAATTTCTCTTAACTCAAATGAAGAGGAGTGAAGAAACACACAAGCGACAAATCGTGAGCTCAAGGAGAAGTCGTACGAATGACCCGTGTTCGTGTGATAAATGTTGGGAGCGCGTTTGGCGTGTTTCCCGACTGTGCACCGGTGCCGAAAGGATCAATGACACTAGTTTATCGAAGCAAAGTCAATTGAAATGCCGGTAGAAAACAGATAACATTCCCACCTGCCTGTGCTCTCAAGATTGTATTACCAAATCTAAACGGACTGCCTGTTTCCGCAGAGTAAAATCAAACGGTTTTGTTTATTTTATTTCACGAAAGAATCGTCGAGAGAAATTTAAAATGTCATTATGATGTAGGTACGTTTTATTAGAAAAGGTACAGATTCAAAATATATGTGTTTGAAATTCTCTACCATAGATCTTACGGAATAAAATGAATAAAAAGTTCACCAAACCAAACTTAAAATATTTTCTACAATTCCAAAGAAATGAGCTAGCAGTCCACAATAGGGTGCTAGTACCTACCCAGAAGTATGGCAGTGAGAGTTGTTATTGGATAATTAAAGAATAGTTATATTTAATCGTTTTTATTTATTTTATTTTTATTTACTTTTATTTATTTTACCCGTAACTGGTGCCTCGTATTTCGGGGAAAAAATAATTGATATAGCTATAATTTGTTTGTTAATTTAAGCACTTAGTCATCTACTCATAATTAACTTCCTCCGGGTGATACGACAATAAACCCACACATAATAAAATAATTATTATTTTAACTCATAAGGATATGAAGCAATCTGTCAAGTGACACTCGTGGGTGATTCGATGGTCAACGATCACTTATAATAATCAAGTGTTAACACTTCAATACAAGCGTTTGAGCACCTCTGATACGCTTTAATAACCCACACGATTATGAATTGAAGCCGCCCGATTGAGTTCTTTCAAGTCCCTCGCACGCGCGGCGTATCCGGTGTTCGGCCAACGTAACGGGCCGGTCGTATCGTTCCACGGGTCGTATGGAACCCTACACCTACATTATCACCACTACTAACTACTAATCTACACGTATATTTATGTGGCAGATGATACAAGTTACCTTCTGCCTTTCGCACCTGCTTAGTGCTGTTGATTGACGGAGTTTGACTGCATTTATAGGTTTTCGATTGATACAATGACGATTATTAAGAACACATTGCATGCTTGTCGAATCGCTCGTTTCTTTACTGATAATAAGCTCTCACCAAGCTCAAGTTATTCAAGAGACATTTAAAAATGTGTAATTAATTATTTTGAAAACGGTCAATTTATCTATTTGTTTACGCCTGTAAGGCTTTTACATATATATAACAATATTTACGAAATTATACTCGTACCTAAATAGTGCAGGAAACGACCATGTTTAAAACACTTGCACATAAATAAATATAAAGTAAAAATATATTGAATTTGATCCACACAGTATGTAGGTACAACACATATAAAAAATTCAAAATTACTTTTTTTCGCTTTTTATCCCTTTTTTATTTTGTTTTTTCGTTTTTTCTCTTTTTTTTATTTATTTTTTATTTTTTCTCTTTTTTCTTCTTTATTATCTTTTTTTTTCTCTTCTCTTTTCTTTTCTTCTTTGAGTTTTTTTATTTATTTATTTATTTTTTATTTTTTTTAGACCTTAAATGTTCTAGACCAATTAAGTTCCATTGAGAAATATTGATTTAGTATTTTTACCTACACAACATGTTAAATGAGAAAACAAATAAACATAATAAAGAAAAACATAAAAAAAAACATAATAAAGAAAAACATAAAATTAATAACAAACAGAAAAATACCATTTTTCGCACGGAAATTTTAATTTAGGTTCAGTAAGTTTATGTTTAATTAGGTTTATACCTAAATTTTAACATGATCATGTTTTTTTCAGCCTTACCTACTCGATCGACTGCTGGAAGAAGTCTGTATGTAAGGAATCTTTTTCTGGACAATTAGACGTACGTGGTATTTTTTACATTTTTGAACAACAAAAAAAACTCCCCGGGGCCTTAGTCATCTTTGGGGATGCTGTGTGAAGGGTCTTTAAAGTCAAAGAAAGGTGGTAAAGTTCTGGGAAGGAAAATGTTATGAGTGGTGAGTAGGAATTTGGGGTAGGAAGTGGTGAGTAGGAGTGCAAGACGATGGTTGGGTCTCCCTCAACCGAGTCTCCCGATCCGGCCCAGCACACAGTAGGTGGGCCATTCGTCACCAAGGCCTAGACAAATCGCACCCCTTAAACCCAGGCACCCCTACTAAGTCACCAAACGTAGCGAACTACTTGGGGTGACCTGTGGAAGATTTTTTTTTTATCCAATAAATGGTTCCCAGGGCGGGACATACCCGTCTCCCAAATTAAAAGTGATACCTAATAAAGGCGACTATTATCTATTCCCGTACACGGAGAAAAATGTTATTCGAAAAAACGATCATTTTAATAGTAAAAACGGTTAAAAACGGGACTGAAGTTCTTACAAACAAATTAACAGTGTTTCAATGTTTATTGAATAATAATATATATTATATTACTCTATATATATCATATCATACACTTACCATGTAAAAACCCGCAAGGGCGTCGAAAATGAATAAATAAATAAATACATATTTAAATGCTGAAAGTATTTTTTATATTTTCTTTCCACTGAATCTAAGAATAAAAGCTCTTACCTAAATGCCATCGGCCGTGGGATGAATATTAATGACTAATAGGTACCTACTATCAACGAACACTCTAACATCATAATATATTTATATCCTTAATTTGCATTGTTGGATTGGCAGAAACTCTTTCCCGGAAGGACCATATCTATATAGAATTGTAAATTTAAAAATAATATGAACTATTATTTTTTCAGGTTTTTTTAAACATGGGCGCCATGTAAAAAAAGAAGCAAAAGTAAAAAAAAGAAAGTTATTAATATTCATGTGCGCCATGTAAAAAAAAAGAAGCTGAAAAAACAAGAAAAAAAAGAATGGTTCATATTATTTTTTTAAGAATTGTATATTTACTGTTCAAGAAACACAATAACCTTTTAATAACACAGTTTTTTTTTTAATATAGCATATTGGTATAGCTACACTGGGTAAACAAATCAATATGATTCAAATGAACTAAAATTTAAAATGAGACTACAGAAAACAAAATCTAAACTAACAACTGATTAAAAAATATATGCGAAGTTACACGGAGAAAAATGTTATTCTAAAATACGATCATTTTATTCGCAAAAAAGGTTAAAAACGGGACTAAAGTTCTTAAAAACAAATTAACAGTTTTTCAATGTTTATTGGCGGGAAAATGTAAGAATAATTTGTTGGTATACTTACGAAATTACGTATACCAACAAATTATGCTAACGTGTTCCCACCAATAAACATTGAAACCCTGTTAATATGTTCATAAGAACTTCAGTCCCGTTTTTAACCGTTTTTACGAATAAAATGATCGTATTTTAGAATAACATTTTTGTATTTTTACAATGTATTTTTGTTTTTTTCGGTGCTATTAAAAATATCTTCTACTTCTGCAATCTATATCTTAAAAAAGCTATATGAAACATATTTTTATTTCGCGTGACTCTATTAGAAATAATCAAGTAATAATTAGATAATGATATTATCATCTACGACTCTATGACTGCTCGTGGGGCGTATTAATTTATTATTTACATTTAACTTAATTATAATAAAAAGTTAATAGATGATAAATGATAAGTGATTTTTGTTCGGTAATCTTTTTTTGTGTAAGATTGTAGTTAACTCGATATTCTAGTATTAAAAGCTTGACCAAAGCACAATGGACAGAAATATTAATTCCACCTGTAAAAGCTCGCTTTGATGGGAATGCGCAGTAAACCTGCCCTCCCGCCTGTCTGCCTGAACCCCAACAGGTGCAAACAAAACACGTAACGAATTGGGGAGAATTTTAATATTACGTTGCACTATAAATGCATCATTATTAGTGACAGTCGTTACCCATAAAATTGTTTTTTTCCGTACAACAATTATTTAAAAAAATATATCCCCAGATTTGAAACATATGCATCAAAAATGGCAGTGTTTGAAAGAATCTTTATACAGGCAAAAAAGAACAATTTTGTTGTTGAATAGTTTTCATTTAAATGTGCCAAATTAGTGGATAGCCAGTACAAACACAATTTGTTTAGAATGCTCAGATCATGACATTTCCACGTAAAAATAACCATGAAAAATGTATTAGGCGATTATTCTTACAAATGTTTGATTGACAGAAATTTTATGTTGCATTCGGAGAGATCCGTAAAATATAACTACTACTCGTTTGAATTTTCATGAAGTTAAACTATTTTGTGTTTTTGAGGTGGGCAAAAATAAAATTAACCAATGTTCAACGTTCATTGTGCACATAGGTAATAATGGCTATAACTGGGACATGCATATTTGCCTTTTGACCTCATACTCATTAAATAATATTGTCGGGGAACAATTACTATCATTGCCCCTTAGTGTAGCTACGATGCATTCATAGGTAGGTATGTATACAATGTATACATATATATCCTTTATTTAAAAATATCTCCAATATCATCCAATTACCTACTTTAGAGATAAAAGAAGATTAAAAAAGTTTAATTTTAATATCTTTTATTATTTACTTCACCCAAAGTTCTAACAAATCTCTTTTCATTCATTCATTTATTCAATCCAACATTCAGTTTACTATTTTTGGTGACTTAGCAGAGATGCCCGGATTCATGTAAGTGAGGATTTTTTCTGTCCACTAACTGCTTCCTCTCAGTTTTTTACTTTAGGAAAAGAATATTACATTTTCGCTTATTTTAACTACAAAAAGCCGCACTACATAATCATACATTACAATACAATTCACTTTCATTATTTGTGGATTGAGAATAAAAACGAATATATTTTTTTTTACATGTTCGTAATAAGCATTAACTTTATGGCTCGCCATAATTTATAATAAAATATATAAATTTGTTTTAGACCACTTTAATTTTAATTACACTCTACCGGTTTCGGAAGAATCCTTCCTTCGTCAGGAGAATATTAAAACTGTCAGGAGAATATTAAAACAGTTTTAATATTCTCCTGACGAAGGAAGGGTTCTTCCGAAACCGGTAGAGTGTAATTAAAATTAAAGTGGTCTAAAACAAATTTATATATTTTATTGTATATTTTTTTTATCTACCTCTCTCGACCCAAAGTCTTGTACCGCAGTAGGAGGAATCGATTTGTACATCCGTCCGTCCTGGACTCACTGATCACCAAATTAAATGTTAGAAATAATTTTTCTAACATTTTCCCGAGGGCCTCCTGAAAATCAGTTATAACCCCAGAGCCCGCCCTACACAAAATAGCTTGCTGCAGTACACAAATAACTGCTTTAAAGCACCTAAACATCATTACATTACGCTACGTAGGCTAATTTCTCGACAGGATGAAGGGACATAAAGACAAATTATATGAAATTATACGATTATCTCCATGCATCATTCTCGAGAGAAGTTCCCTTGAGAATCTGACAAGATGACAGACCATACGTTTACCTACTCCACAACCTTGATGTAAAGCAGTACTTAGCAGATACTAACATGCACTAGTAATAAGATGTTCAGAGTAATAATTCCACGGATAACTGAGGTCA
The DNA here is from genome assembly GCA_951813805.1 of Limnephilus auricula. NCBI lineage: Eukaryota > Metazoa > Arthropoda > Insecta > Trichoptera > Limnephilidae > Limnephilus > Limnephilus auricula. The sequence continues at coordinate 30,502,647 of OX638390.1, forward strand.
AACGTACCTTCTGCACCACAGAACCGATAATCCAAAGCAGATCCGATTAGAAAGAAAACTGCTCGTCACCACTTTACGTAAGATCTTTTGACTCATATTTCAAACTGATTGATCGACATCAAAATTAGCTTACTTCGAGCACACAGACAATATTATACACGGTACCTGGAAATTAGTTGTGCAAGAGGGAATCTGATTAATCTACATATCACATAAAGAACCAAAATAACTTTTATATTGGATCTGGTCCGGTCTTCGACACATTTTAAAAGACAATATACAACTGATATTTACCCCATAGCGGCAGATTTTTATCAAATTTGTTTATTAATTAAATTTATTTTTATCTACAATTGTTCAAGTAGTCAATTTAAATATTGTGTGATTCGTATAAACAAATAATGTTAATAGGGGAGGTCTGGTCGACTTTTTTGAAAATCTACTTTTATTTTGTTATCTAATAATTTTTGTATACATGTAAAAAATACATTCCCAAAGTTATGGCATCAAATCCCACCTTGAAATATAGTTAGGAGCGTTGCGCGCCAAGCAGGAAGACGGATAACGAAGCGATCCGGTTACAAGCGAAAACTTTAAACCTGTTTTTCTCAAAACCACCCTTTTCAATTTGGTTGGAATCCTAGCTCATTGAATTTTCATCTGATTCACTTCATTCAAATTTAGATAAAATAAATTTAACTTTTTATGCGTTTGAACCTCGAATTACTTACGAAAAAATATTTTGTTAGGAAAAAATTATTGCAAAATTAAGGCCGATTTTATTCGTCAATTTTCATTTTATGTCCGTAGTTTTTGCAATCAACAATTTTTTTTGACATTCATACTATAGGGATTTTTTTAATGTTTTAGATAATTTCCAAGGACTTCTGGATCCAACCGATTTGGTACCTTCCGCTTGCGGCCGCTATTTCTATATAGTCAAGTCAAAATTTTCAATATCGTTTTTTCTTGTATAAATGTACCTTAAATGTAACAAAAGTTTCGCGAATGAAAATAAATTATATCTTTGAAAAAACGCATTGGAAAAACTCTCTGCTGGACCAGAATACCCCCTTAAGATTATGTTAAGGAATTTAAGGATTATCTCTCCATTCCTGTACCTACCTAAAACCCTTTGGCACAAGATATACCCACGAAAGGTGTTGTAATAAAAAACTGCAATGACACAAAACCTCAGTGCAATCATAACCTCCAAACGGGGGACAACCCGGTCGTATCATTAAAAATCTGAAAAGTTGTTTATCTAATAATTATGATGATGTGTTTTGTTAATTGTGTTGAATTGGAAGCTTGCTAAAAGCTGAATGAGAGTAGCAACATTATTTTATGCCATCCTGTTCTCCAAATCCAGTCATTATCTCCAACAATAACCCCCTTGACTCCTAGGCTCCAGACTTCTCCTTCTTCTCGTGCCCTGTACGTTCAACGGACGTTGGCTATCATGTTGGCTATGTGGACTTTGTTTACTGCGGCCCGGAACAGCTCTACAGTAGACTGGCCAAACCACTGTCCCAAGTTTTTCAGCCACGATATCCTCCTCCGGCAATCTTTCCCTGCATTATGAGATGCAAGATCTCGTACTTCTTCGGATGTTTCATCACGTGTCCTAGATATTTAAGTTTTCAGATTTTTATTGTTTTAATAACGTCGTTTTCTTTATTCATCCGAACCATAACATCTGAATTTGTAACTCTGTCCATCCAGTTTATTTTGAGTATTCTTCTGTAGATCCACATCTCGAATGCCTCAAGTCGCCTTATCAGTTCTTCAGTAAGTGTCCAGGCTTCCATTTCATAAAATAATACCTAGGCCCCAGACAGGGTAATGAAAATTATTTTCTGTACAGGGAAGTATTTCGATATTTAATTTTTTTGTGTTGGTTTTCATCAAAAGTCAGGGAAAAATGAACTTAGTACTTACAGCACAATTTTATCGCCACATCTGTACGCATAGATACGAAAGAAATGCCAATTTAATTTCAACCTACAATTTGAGACAATTCAACTTGCCGGGAGAGACGGACTGCGTTCATGAAAGATTCTCGATAATTTAAAATTTTTGATGAATTACACCAGAAGTCACAAAAAGTGATCTTACTTCGGGCAAGTAGATGCGCCCACGACACACTTCTACAGATGTATCTCTTCAGTGGTTAGCAGTAACAAGTGGTCAGTGTTTGAAGTTAGTTGACCGGGTTAATTGACGGATGCAGCTGTTAATGATTGCAAATGCAAATTTCCGTAAAGCACTAGGTACTTAGTACCTACGTGGCTGCTGCTCCTCTGAATGTGACTTCACTTCTGAAAATTGGTCGATTAATTACTACGGATTTGCCAACTTACGACATTCGTCTGTCACCCATACTGTTAATCAAAGACCTATTAAATAACTACATACCTAATTGAACATACAAAATCATGTAATTCAACATTCAAAATAATTCAATATCCAGAGATTCAGAATAACAGTTTTAGAAAAACTACATATTTTAAATTTTATTTACAAGGAGCTTGTATAAAATTTTGTATTTTTAATTTAATTTTTATTTTCATTACTTATTTTTTTAATTTTTTTATATGTGTTTTCTGTCTTTATAATTATTTGTATCTGTATTTAATTGTATGTAATTAAAGATTTTTTGTAATTGTATTTGTACCTATTATATTTGTACAATAACTGAGTTTTTATAACTGGATGTTCTCACGTAAGTGCGAACATCTGAAAAACCCAGTATAAATATATAAATATAACAATTATCGAAGTTTATTTTTATTTTTAAATGCTAGGTAGTATAGATTAAGTAAACTTACATTAAAAGAAAAAGTCACTGAACCGAACCATTTGAATAATAATAATAATATTTGGCTGATTTATATAGCGCCGTTCTTATGACAAACCACCTCAAGAGCGCTGTACAAATGAATATATAACACAATTAAGGATTACAGATTTATAATTGTAACTTGTGACTTATGTACAGGACTTATAGATAGTGACTTACGACTTATAACTACTGCCGCCCAGACCTGGACAAACCTCATCCCATGAACCTGGGCACTCCTGCTAAGTTACCAAACCTAGCGAACCACTTGGGACTTGGGGGAACCTATGGCAGGGGTGTTGGTTATCCAATAAATGGTTTCCGGGGCGGCTGTACCCATACCTTCCTCCCAAATTTCTCTTGAGAAGGGTGGATGGTGGATGGATAATGGAAAACAAATACTCTCGGTATCGCCCTAGTGAAAGATCACTAATCAGAATCGAAAAGTTGCTTGATAGGACAATAGACGTTTTTGTGACCAGCTAGTGGAGAGTCAGGTACCATCATCTCCTTCCCAACTGGACTTCCTTTTAAACATTTTTTTCTTCATCATAAGCACGCGCTAAACTGCTACAGATACGTACTTTGGGGATACTATAGTCCCACTGGCTCCGAATGGTTGGCGCTTTTGCCAGCTTGAGTAATCACAATTTATTTTTGGAAATTTGGCTTATCCTTGTATTTTTAGACAGGTAATTAATATCAGGTTGTCTATGGATGTATAATTTTAAATAGTTTCCATCTTGGTTGAGATTATATAAGTTACTGAAAAAATATTTTTTATCACTGAATTTTATTTATATATTTTTTAAATTATCTAACGGACGTGAAAGACATATTTTTATATGCCCATCGAGAAAATTTATTACCATAGTCATATTGTAAGGGGATAATTAAATAAAATTCACAATTTTAACTGTAAACCCAATTAGCCTTTATTTTATGTACAATTATTTTGCAATTATGACACGGTTTAATAATAGCAATACAGTATAATCAACTTTACCAAAAACTTAATCCCTCTTACTCATAATCGTAGTAATCCTAATACGCGTCGTATTGCGACGTAACAGTGGACAACTTGACTTATTGCCACTGCGTGTGCATGGTTAAAACGGCTTTAAACCAGGTTTAGGGCCAACTTTACAAAACCATGGATGAGTCGGCGGATACCGCAATTATGGGTAAGGGGGATGTGTTAACTCCCAAAGCAATCATACCGCTCATTTTATACCCTTTAACAAAAGGGTTGCAACGAGTATATTCACTCTTGGTTAGCTGAAATAATTCCAATCCTGCCAGTAATTTACCTGAAGATGCGCGGTTAGAACCGGGAAGTAACTTACCTTCTAGAATGAACACATGACCTAATATCGGTCATCCCAGCTGTGACATCCCTACCGTAGATCATCACATCTGTAAGCTTGAGCGTCGAGGTCCCTCGTCTTATTAGTTAGAGCCAAAGCGATGCGGGAATGGGATAGTATTCGAGATCGAAGAACTGATCAATAAACGCTCGGAAATATGCAAATTAATGACATTTTTTGTTATATAATATAATATTGGTTTTAATCACTAGTCAAGTAGTAATCTAGAAATGCTTATGTCCATCAGAACGGATAAATGAATTAATGAATCCACTTTGTCAAATTACAGCATTGTAATTTTTATGGCTGATGAAAACCAGTGTACACGCTCTGCTTTTTTTATAATTTTAATTTGTTCCTAAATAATTTCGTCTCACGAAACAATCTCTTTACCGCAATAGAATGTCAAGTGCATGTACCCATTGTGCAGTATTAAATATTTAAGTGTTTGTCGAAAGTTCAACAGAGATTAAATGAGAAAGATAACAATGTCGTTTTGTTTAGGCAGATCGACATTGCAACGAAGAAAAATGAAGACTTCAAAAGGCACGTTAAGGAGGAGTTATGTAGGTATAATCAGATAAGATCTTTCGTATACAAAGGTTCAATTACAGAACCTCAATATTATTCTGACTATTTAATGATAGCCATTCGTACATACACGGAGAAAAATGTTATTTTAAAATACGATCATTTTATTCGTAAAAACGTTTAAAAACGGGACTGAAGTTCTTACCAACAAATATACAGGCTTTTAATGTTTATTGGCGGGAACATGTAAGAATAATTTGTTAAATGTATTTGTTAAAATGCGGGTGGATTTTTTAAAATGCTAATAACGCACAAGAGTCTCAACTGCTCCCAACCGTCTGGAGCCAGGGAAGCTGGAAGCTTCATAATTGGGGTATGTTGTGTTGATGAAGGTAGTGGGAAGTGAAAGGAGATGGGGTAGGTGGGGGAGCTCCTGCTATTCAGACCTGGTCACTAAACACAGCTGAAGCTATTTCAAGCAACGTTTCAATTTTGAATGTTACTCTTGCATCAGGACGGAAATGAAAGTACCTTTCACTCTACATTAACGAACTTTTTTTAGATGTTTATGGATATTTATGAAATTTTTATGTGTGGTTTTGGAAATATATGGATATTTTTTAAATGTTTATGGATATTAATGAAGGTTTAAGGATATACATTTGAAGATTTGAATTAGGAGAAAATATAAAATATTGTGAGAACTTCCTCTCCTTCTCTCCCTCAAAAGACCCCCCATAAAGCATCCCCAAATATTACATAGGCCCTGACGGAATTATTTTTCCTCAGGGACTCACAGAAAAAAAAACTGGTTGCATTAAATAAACCATTTTTATGTTGTTTTCAAATTATAGAGATGAGAGTACCTGGTTATTTTATTATTTTTTATATTGTACTAGCTTCTGCCCGCGACTTCGTCTGCGCAGGATTAGTACTTCAAGTAGCCTATTTTCTTTTCCTAGATCCGACTATGTTTATACCAAAATTCTTAAACTATTTATTTAACATATCTATAACTCTTGATTCGATTCAAAGTATTAGGCGAGTACTTCAAATAAATTCACTAACTTAAATATTTTCTAAAATAGCATTTAGATTCAACAATTTTGTTTTGTAAAATGTCATTCTCAAATTTTGACATTTTCTATTAAACAATAATTATTATTTGTAATATTGTATGGAAAACTTCTAGCTTTATAAATTACAGCTAATATGTTATTCTGATGTATGAACTATATTATTCTTAAGTTTCATTAAAATCCATTCGGTAGTTTTTGCGTGAAAGAGTAACAAACACACATACACCCATACAAACTTTCGCGTTTATAATGTTGGTAAAATAAAGTGGTGTGTTAACTTGTTAATTTCCTGGTGACCGTAAATTTTCGGTAACGGCTAACCTTGCGCATTTCATCTCAATGCACGATAATTTATGTATCCGTTAAGTTCGTAAGCGTTTAACAGTAATTTCTTAATGTTAATCTCTGTGAGAACTGAGTTTTACTGAGAACTCATTGTTCGGGAACTTGCAGAAGGATGAAAGAGGTCAAAGTGTGTGACTACTTACTGCTTTACCAATGAACTATGACTTTATTATTTTTACATGGGACCTAATATCGAAATGATGTCATCTCGGGTAAGTTATAAGTTATAACAATTAACCCAGAAACCCATCCATTATAATTCCAATAGTTATACGGCGCGTTTTAAAATACAAGGAGCCTTACTTTTTTTTTTAAATTGAATTATTTATTAAAAAAAAAAAACATTTAAATGCAATTTTTTTTGTTGGTATATGCCACCTCACTAGGCTGGGCCTGTTCCGAGGTGGCAGGAATTTAATATTTTTATGTAAATAAAACAGTTTACAGTATAAAATGCCCTTGTTGACTATCCATGTATGTATTTAGATACTTACAACATTACTGTACGGTAAATCGTTGGTTATCAGTTGCATAAAATTTAAAACATGTTTTTAGTAAGGGGGGAGGTGTCCAGGCAATTTAAAACGCATATCAACTTCGGGAAGTATTTTTTTTTTACATCAGCTCCACACAGAAGGCCCTGAGAAAAATAATTCCCCTCTTCCCAATAATTCCTGTCATCTTTGAGGATGCTGTGTAAAGGGTATTTTTAGGAAAGAAATGAGGGTAAGTTCTGGGATGGAAAAAGTGGGTAGAAATGAAAGGGGGTAGGAATTTGGGGGTCAGTGTGTAGTGGGGGGGTAATGTGGTCAGTCCTGCTGAAGAGGTCAAAAGGTCTTCCTCAACCAGTCTCTCCTGATCTGGCCTGTCACGCAATTGGTGGGCAGACATACATATATGCCGCCAAGTTTAGGACAAAACTCACCTCATGAACCCGGGCACCCCTGCTAAGTCACCAAACGTAAAGAACCACTTGCAGTAGGTACTATAGCCAGGCCTATAGCAGAGGTATTGGTTATCCAATAAATGGTTCCCGGCGTTACCCATACCCGCATTCCAAACATACGACTATAAAAAATAAGCTTTCGAAATTGCATTTTTTCCTTACATACAAGTCATGTCTACTGAAATTCGGTAGCGTTAAGTCGAACTCCCTGATTTAATACGTCGGGAGTGAAAAGTGGGAAAATCTCACACAATGTTTGTCTTATCTGTATCAGTGGAAAGCGCACAGAAACAAATAGAAATTTTAACGTTTAAACAATTGCACAATTAAACAAATTATGTATTTACCTTTTTTGTGTGAATGTTTATCGCACAAGTTTGTTTTTTTTGTTTTTGTTATGTTTATTTAGATGTATGCACATTTTTTTCACACAACTAGTAAGAAAATACGATAATACAATTTAATAAATACAGTTTAAGAAATACAAATTAAAAAATAAAATTTAAGAGATTAATTTAAGAAATACAGTTGACTACAATTTAAGAAATACAGTATAATATTTGTAATCTAATCAAATATTGTTTTTAACATATATAGCACATGTCCTACGAAAAGTGCTAAGGTTTAATAGTGTAACAAGTGTCCCAACTGTCTGTAGCTAGTGTAAATATGGCATCACCAATAGAGGTAAGTTGTGAGACTGAAGGAAGTTGAGAAGAAAAAGATATGGAAAAGAGAATCAGATCTGTTCACCGTTTAAGGCTAAAGTCATTTCAAGCAATGTCTCGATTCTGATTGGAGGTCTTTCACCAGAGCGATATTAAAAGTATCTCGTTCGCATCTGAAATATTCGACCTCTTACTAATGATTTTTAAGATTACTCTTTGCATAAAAAAAAATCGATTTTTGAGTTTATTTATTAGATAATCAACACCTATGCCATAGGTCATACAGAGTGGTTTACTACGTTTGGTGACTTCGCATTTCGCATGGTCTTGAACCATACCTTGCAACGCAGTGGGAGGGATGGATGCGTACGTCTACCTACATACTAGTAAAACAGTGCCCTTGAGATGATTTTCACAAAAACGGCGCTGTAAAAATGATCCAAATTATTGGTAATATAGTTACATAGGTTCATAAGAATAAAAAAATTACATGTACAATCACCCCCCGAAGTTACTACACTTTACCCCTTGTGTATAATAGTCCCAGAGAGAGAGAGAGAGAGAGAGAGAGAGAGAGAGAGAGAGAGAGATAGAGATAGAGAGACAGAGAGAGAGAGAGAGAGAGAGAGAGTTCCCACGTGACGTCATCGTTCTAGTATCTTCTGTGTTTTTTCTTTTTTATACCTACAAGATGTGTGAGAAAGTTAAATTAGTCTCTCTGGGACTAATTTAGTACGTTTTAAAATAATATGTATCTTGACCGTGCTTCAATGTGTTGGAAATCAAGAAAAACCTCCATTGCTAAGGTTTCTTAGTATCTGTTATATTCGTAAAAAACTTTATTGTTTTTAAGAGCTCCGTTTCTCACGGATATAGAAGTGAGGTGTGATCTTGTCGTATTAAAATATGGCGAAGATTATACTTGTGAATTGATTGTGCGGCTTTTTTGTACATAATATTTTGGTGACTCATATCCCATTATTTGTGTACATTTTTCGTCAAGAGGTGTTGTTCAAACCAGTTGGACTATCCCTATTCTATAAAGCGTGTTTTTAATTTTACATGATCATTTATAACACATTAATGGTTGTATATCAGTTGTATAAAATTTAAAACACTATTATTAGTAATGCCCTAAATCTAATAAGTATGTATTTATAAACTGTGCAAGAAGGGGCTATATCTCAAATAATTATGCATGCAGTAAGAATATTACTAGTATTTAAAAAAAAATAGTATATTAAAATAATACATCTGCTACTTTGTCAGTATGCATAACATATGTTTAATCGGTTTGGGAAGAAGCTGGGACAAAAATTTATTCCTCAATTCAATATCTAACATGTCATCTACCTGTCTTTATAAAAAAAAAATCATTAAAAATACTGATTTCGGTAAGTCCTGCGTGAAATCTAGTTCAACAAACTCAAATTTGCTTTGAATTTAAGTTTGTTTTTAAAAATTGTTGTCGGCTGTGTGAAAAAATCTTAGCGTTAAAATAGGTACCTGCCTACAATATATAATAATTTTAGCTTATTTTCAAAACCGGAACTTATTTGTTAATATTTCGAACTATTTTACCATGATTTTACGGGTCCAGGCTTGTAACCCATAGATTTGATTTTTGTAATTTATTTATAAAGACACGCACTTTTGAACTTGTTACAATCTTTTCAGAGAATTACGAATTCAATTTTCTAAGGTTTTTCCTCAATCTAAGGAGAAATCTGCATTACTTTATCCTGTTTATATTTTGAAAACAACTTCAATATTCTCTCTCTCACTCTCTCCCTCTCTGCCTCTCGACAAATTATAACAAGACGTGTAAAAATATCTTTAAGGCGTTCTCGGTAAAGAAATTTCGTTTCATTCACCTGCCCACGTTCGAGTATGTCGCTCTGGCATTAATTTATCGCTTAGTTTGCTTTTGAGGACATGTTCGCTAATCGGCTCAGCCGGTCGTGATTTGGTGGCAGTTCCGATTACGATTACGAAACTACGATTATTGTTTCGGAGGCATCACAATAGAAAACGTCAATTGTCGCGAAACATCGGCATTAAAGTTGGCAACACTGAAATTATCAGCTCACCTTCGGAGAACAATGGCACGAAATTATAGTTGTCCCAGTCAGTACGCCACGGGTTCGTAAACGTTTTCCCAGAGAATGTGTTGTGGAAGGCGATTGTATTGTTTGATTATTTTTGACCGTGTAAGAGAATAGTGTCTTCACTTAATAATAATGAAATACTAATATTAATAACACGGGAGCGGTCTGACAATGTTTACGTTTTGCGGTTAAGTAATTTGCACACAAGTATGTTACAATATAATTATAATTATCTAGGTACGCTCGTTACTAATGTGACATGAATCGTAATACAATAACACTTTATGACTCATAAGGGACTAAGTATTATGCTTGTTGTTCGTACACTGATTTTTCACTTAACTTACAAAAAATGTAAGGTTTTTCCATGGTGTAACACAATGTTACCACATGAGTTTTGAGTGTTATTACGCATTTCTCTGTAATAATTTTGTTCTGAGTATGTTAAGTAGTTGAGGATGCTAAAATATGTATTTTAAGAAACCAAGATAATGATTTGATATTAACATAATTTTACCCTGCTCCTTACAAAAAATGCCTAGGTATTTCCCCGGTTACGCACAACGTTACCACATGAGTTTTGTGTATTATTAGACATTTCTCTGGAGAAATTTTGTTCTGAATAAGTTTATTAGGATGCTGAAATATGTAATTTAGGATTTACTAAGATATTGATTTAATATTTTATGTTTTTAGGTGAATATGGAGATGATTTAAAGAGCATGGTAGTCACATCATAGATACGGGAAGGTTAAAACGAATTTTAGAAACGGAGCCATCTACTCAATATCAGTTTCTGTCTATAAAATGGAGGTGTTAGATTTCATAAATTATTATGTAAAGCAAAATTTTAAAATGTTTTGCCATAGTCGAGTAAGACCTACACCCTACACGATTATTTGGGCTGAGAAAACTTTTTTCCTGTGCAACCGGCAAACTCTCATAGTACACCCAAACTGCAGCTTTCGGCGCGTGCCAACATATTATCATTAATATTATGCAATGAAAAACCGGCCCTTCAATCTTGTCTTAGCTCCAGACATTAAATGGGCAAAATATGCAAAAAGCAGAATAATTAAGTGAAAATGTAAAATGTAGAAAAGAGGGGAGTGGAGAAAGAGAGTAATCGATAACCTACTATGGATGCCGGAGGTAAAACGAAAGTCAGAGAGGACTGTGCCGATAATTGCGGATCAATTAGCGGTATGTAGATTGAGTCCAAGAGATGCTGGTTCCAGAGTGGTGGCTGCTCTCAGAAGCGCCCTGGTGATGAACCACCATTCCAAATCGAACCGTTGCTTGAAATGGCAATAGCCGTGTTTGGTGTCAAGATTTGAATAGTCTCTCCTAACTTTTCTCGTGAACATCTTTTTCCCCTCCCAACTTCATTATGTCAGCCACGAATCAATCAGTTAAAACTTCCCAGTGCATCCATCCAAATCCAAAATGTCAAAATCCAAAATAAGTGAAGTCACCTCCATAAACAACCTTACCGACACCACACATCAAGTTTATACTATTTATCGTGTAAGTGAGTTGACTAGACCTATTTAATTTGTATTGCCGATAATCATTGGTTTCTCTAGGGCTGCGGGCTATGTCGCCCTATTATGGAATGCTTTCTGAATTGAAAGTTGCTTACGTTATTTTTTTTTTTTAATTTTGAAATAAAACTAGAGATAAGTTTTGTTTTGCTATTGTTTGTTTTTGTTGTATTGTAGTTACTTAAAAGTTATTCCTCTGTATGTTTTTTCTATATGCCTTTGTATTGTTATTATATCATAAGTTATTCTTATGTACTTATTTTGCATACTGTGGTTTCTTGTAATATGTGTACTTTAGCATTATATTATAATTATTGTTAAATTGACCTGCTTACAAACTTTGGCAGTTTAGCGGTTGTTCAAATGAAGAATAAATTAACAAAAAAAAAAAGCTAAGCAAATGGCTCGACAGCAGGTTCTAGTATACTATTATAGCATATATTTTTATTTATTTTTTATTGTTTAAATTATAACATGGTTATAGTAATAAACACAATAGTATGGCAAAAATAAAATTGTGAAATACACGTTTTCAAGGATTCAACGCCAATTAAGACAGCTAACTCTTATGTAATGTGTTTGTTGAGTTATGTTATGTGCTTTTATTTATTGTTTTTGTGTTTAAATCGTAGAACTCCATTTATATTTTTAAAATTGTTCAGTTTGAAAAATCAACTAAATTTCTGTCAGTAGGTTCATTGCCAGATTTCGAATATCGAAAATATTTTTTTATTTCTAATTATTTAATATTCCTTTGTGTCAAACTAGATCTTAATTAACTGATACTAACAGGATTCTTCTTTTTTTCTCGTCAGCTCTGATTATGTCCTATTCTTTTTTAATGGTCAGTTATATATACGATGGCTGGTACGTAAGATGCAAACTAAAAGGTGTTTTTTATAGGCAAAGAAGTCATAGTCATCGGTCAACGAACAGTCATAAAGCTTGCGGTTGTATTCTCTAACGTACAATCGAATGCCTCATATCGCATGCCCATAACTCATAACTACTTCCACAAATTCTTACAAATAAACCGGTGACATTTGAACTACACTTCCAAGAAACTTAAACACTGGAATTTCAGCACAATTTCACACTTTCGATAAGGATAATCGTTGCATAATAATTGCTGGAATTTCGCTCTATTGTTCTGATATCTTGACACGAGGTAGTGCAGATATTCCAGCAAGGTAAGCTTGGTTAATGGCTTTGGGAGAGAATGGCATTCTTTGAGGAAAGTGCTTCCTTTACGATTCATTGTTAGCGAAGTGTTACTTAAACATCCGGATATTGTGAAAAACTCTATGCTATAATGTCGTCAAGAGAAACTGAAAGAGAATTATTATGAACATAGAGTTGCTCTGCTACAAGACGATCCAAGGGATATTAAGAAATCATCAAAAGTGTCGGTTTAAATCTGACACTGTCGTAAAGCAACCATATCAAGCGTATAACCAACGGCTTAGCGAAAAATCTGACCTGAGTAAAATGGATGCCTAGGTAATCTCGACTTATTACTAGATATATAAGCCTTAATGGGTGTTAAGTATAGTATTAATAATTAGACGCGTGTCATATTTTTTAAAATGTTTCTGATCAGTAAACGTTAACATACACGGAATTCTAGCACCATAAATTAGCATATTTTGTAGGAATGAGAAGCAAAGTTCACCGATCATTGCTGCCATGTAAATACTACTGTTCACCGGTGTGTAAATTGAAAATATTTTCTTTTTATTGGCTACTGGCGTTTGGGCAAATATAATCCCCCCCCGAACACGCAAAAAAGATGCTTTTGTTTCTGAATTTGGCATAGTACACGGAGAAAAATGTTATTCGAAAATACGATCATTTTATTCGTAAAAACGGTTAAAAACGGGACTGAAGTCCTTACGAACAAATTAACAGGATTTCAATAATTTGTTGGTATATGTACGAAATTACGTATACCAACAAATTATTCTTACATTTTCCCGCCAATAAACATCGAAACACTGTTAATTTGTTCGTAAGAACTCCAGTCCCGTTTTTACGAATAAAATGATCGTATTTTACAATAACATTTTTCTCCGTGTAGGGAGACATTTAAGTGGATAAATATATCACTCCAGAAAACTGCGGTGAAAAGTAGGTGGTTTACTTTTTATTTCTGTAAATATTAGTTCAGGGTATTTCTACAATAAAAACAATTGCTATAAAAGCCCTGATGGCTATGTTAGGCCATCATGCAGAGGTGGAACCTTAAAGACAAAAGGAAAAAACAAAATTTTAGTCGATGAATTTCAGCTTCACGCATTCCGTGATGGAATCAACGGGGTTGACAATTCCTAAAGGTCTCTTACTGGGCCCTGTACTAATTCAGGGATCTTGATGTTCAATTATTATGTTCTTAACCAAACTAAAGAAGAAATATATTGATTTCTAAAAAACTATTGACTTAGGAATCAAGGTACCTTGGAGAGTTTTCTCGAATTAAAACATTTAAACTGAATAAAATAATTTTAAGCACCAGTTTTATTTACCTGCTTTATTATTGACCATGTTAAATGAATCATTGAAGTCAAAGTACAAAAAAAAACAAAAACGGTATTGTGTAACGCCCATTTAATTATACTTGGTTAGGATTGGGCGCAATTAGACGCCTAACAGAAAAAGAAGAAGAGGAAGGGTTTCCGGTTGCAAGGGCAACACAAGTTCCGCCTCTCCCTCGTGAAAGAAAACACATAACCCAACCTGTGTCTGAATCATCAATAAACAGTTATTTACAGACTTCTTGCACAACTAGATAACAAGTGTTAAAATCATGTTGATCTGCTATTGTCGAATCGAGGTTTTGCTCTTACCTTCTCGTTCAATGTGCGATGTCCAAATAAAAATTTTGATGTAGATGATGAGGTTTTTGGGGCTCGAAACTTATCAGTTAAAATTTCTGATTTATTCTAGAATGTTTCGACGACTTTTGTTTCCACGATGATGGTTGTATTTTCAACAACAATAAAATAAATAAAACACATAATTGTTATTTATATTAGATTTTTTATTCAACATGAAACATTTTTCATATAAAAAATATAAAAATAGTATTTATTTAATAATAAATATTTTAAGCAAAAATAGTTAAATTATCGAAATTAGTTTCATAGTGTTATGATGAAGTATGATTTCTAACAAAATCTCTAAATTTTTGTGTTCAGCGTTCCTCCACAACATATCAACCCTTTACCTCCAAAAGAACCTCATAAACAACAACAAAAAACACATTTAAATCAACTTGAAAATTACCTACTTTTTATTAAATAGAAAACTTCCAAGTAAAAAAAATAATGCTATAAAAATAAAGTAACACGAAAAAAAATAGACCAATGGCGTAGTGAAAAACAAATTTAGTGCTGGATTAAATACATTGAAATTGATTCAAGCATCCGTTAAAAGGAAAATTTTGCGAGAAACATAGTTATTAATTATTTTGCATGCCAAATCAAATAAAAAGTACGAATTTTGTCACTGGATAAACTTGTTGCTTTACTGGTTTGAGTTTGGTAGTTAAAGGGTTATTTACGGAATTTAAAAACAAAGTTTCGTGTAATACCAAAGTCAGTTTGAAGGGAATATTTTATTGTTAATCAAATAATTTTTCTTTTTTAAAGATTTATTTATTAAAAATATATATATCATTAACACCAACACTACGATGGCGGCTTTCAATTCGAAAATTATTAAAATTAATTAAACTTTCTTGAAAACAATATGAGTTGACGGGGAACACTATAACACAATTTTTCTAGCTTATATATTTTTTTGGTTTAACTGCATTCATTCACTAATCTTTCATCTTCATTCTTCTTCATCGTTTTCTCGCCATTTCTTTTAATATACCTAATACGAGCAAGTGAGTTGTTTTAAAAAAAAGTAAGTCCTATCTTCCCGAAGCCATTGGGACTATGGCATTTCCATTCTTGAGGTGCGTTGAGGAAAGGAAATAAGGAAAGGTCTGGTAGTACTTGGCAATTCAGATCTGGTCACTAAACATGGCTAAAGTCATTTCCAGCAACGTTTCAACGCTGATTGGTCGCATCCCATGGCGATACTTGTTTGGAGAAGTTAAACTGATCATATAATTAATTTATGCGTAGAATTATTACCTACCTATAAACTCATATTTGATACTTAATATTTCTTAACTCCTAACATAGCTTTCGGAGGTGTCCGTAGATAATAGAAACAACAGAGATGGGCCATGAACCGTAATTAGAATAAAACCGCGTGCACAAAAGTGTCGCTAAAATCATGTACTCATACTATTGCATATTGCATATACGCATAGCGGCTATCCGCCTTTGTTTCCATCAACACGCCAAAAGATTAGCTTTCATTACATAGCCGCTTTGTTAGTGCGCGAAGTATAGTCGTAGCTCAGCGACAGTCGGCAGAACTCCGTGCCATATTATTTGTTTCTATTAGCTATAGCGGTGGTCTTATTTGTTGTTTTGACAGTATGATTTATAACTTACTTATAATTTTATAAAAGCGTTATTTATTATAGCTTGTGACCCTTTTATAAAATAACGTGATATTAAGGATGTTAGTGGGAGGTATTTTCTACTATCACCAATACTATCTTAAACCACAGCAAAGCAGCCTCATTACTATAGCTACCCACACATATAGAAGTAATAATTTTTCCTTTTTTAATCACCAAAAAAGGGTACTAATTTTTTGAGGTTCACTGTACGAATACAAACGGAAGGAATCTCATAGAAATTAGATAAATTGTATGACGTATTTCTACGAGTTTTAGTTAGATATTGACTATGTGTTACGTTCATACCATTATATTTCGGATGATTTTGTTGGTAATGTTTTGAAGCCCTATTTTGAATAATTTCAGTGTAAGCATATTTCAAATCTTTACTTCTAAGGTTATACCCACGCCAATCGCCCTATCCTAAATGCATTTGGCTATAGATTCTCCTGTGAGTACCTGGAACATCTGGAAGGTTGAAGTTACGTTAACACGAACCTTATGTCAACCATTTGCAAATGATCACATTTTTTCCGCTTATCGTTAGGACGGGTTGTTTCACAGAATTTGAACTATAATGTATTTTTATTGTATTTTTTTTGGGTTGGCGTTCTCATAATGACGTCGTTGTAAGTTGGAACCGTTTGTGCGGTTTTTCAAATCAATCATTACGAATGAAAATATTAAAATCACACATTTTTAGTACAATAATCAGACGCAGAAAAATAAATTTTCAATTTACCACACATTTTTATCGGTAGGTATTTAGCTTTGTGAAAATAACCCTTAAATAATTAATCAATTTTCAATTTCTGTGAAAGTCATATTCAATTTCTGTCAATGGTGAAATAATAACAGAATTGAATAGAACTTTTACATAACATGAATTTAAAAATTCAAATTCTATTTAAAAAAACACCCGCCTTACCGATCACTCCTTGCATTTTCGCTACATTAGTATCGTGAAACTCTGTTTTACCTACTTTATGAGAACAAAATCACTATCCTTCAATTTTACATTTATTATCTGCATTTAAAAAAAATCACAAGTGTCTTGCACTCTCAATCTTGTTTAACTAATAGCTTGCTTGCAGGGCTGCCTTATGGGGCCTCGGGGGCGCGGGGGGCGACCCTCCGGGGGTGGGCGTGGGCGTGGGGGTGAGCCCCGCAGCCCTACGCCGCACCTGCAGTCTCACGGCCCCCCGTCTGACGTCACGAAACAGCCTAACAGCCTGCGCATGAGTCAGCCCGTTTGCCGCTACACCATTGACTGTTATGACTTCATCACCTAGAATAAATGTAAAATTTTTCATTAGTTAATGCATTATGGTTGGAAATTAATATGTTTGAGCTCCCTCGCTATTGCTGCGCTTCAACTTCAAATTACATCATTTATGATTGAGGGATCAGTGATCAGGACTAAGATACGTAATTAATAATGTTTAATTAATATAAGCAGACACAGAGAAAAATGTTATTCTAAAATACGATCATTTTATCCGTAAAAACGGGACCGAAGTTCTTACGAACAAATTAACAGGGTTTCAATGTTTATTGGCGGGAACATATAAGAATAATTTGTGTGTATACGTAATTTTGTACGTATGCCAACAAATTATTCTTACATTTTCCCGCCAATAAACATTAAAATACTGTTAATATGTTCGTAAGAACGTCAGTCCCGTTTTTAACAGTTTATACGAATAAAATGATCGTATGTTAGGATAACATTTTTCTCTGTGGATAATTAACAAGATTATCTACTTTCAGTGCAATATGGCCTGTAGTTTTACTTAAGTTCTATAATATACAACGAACAAATGTCTTTGTTGTTAGGTCAATTATCATGATAATTTGATAGATGTTCCGGAATACTATAAGTCGTTTCTACCAAACAACTACTTCCAGAGGCGGCAACACGATCTGCTATGCATACCACATGGTAAAACAAGACTAGTCAGAATAGCATTCACGGGGTATGGTGCTGTTAAATCACATTTGATATATTCAACGTAAATCTTAAATGTTTCATGAGATATGAAAAAATTTCTCATTCATGTCACAGAACTTACCACTCATTTTAACTTTTATGTTGAAATTAAGCCGCGTCTCCTGCGACAAAATGTTTAACAAAACATCCGACAAAAGCTAAAACACGAAAAACAAAACATTGTGGCCCGGACTTAACCACCCACAAAATGTGTACATATTTTCGTCGGAGGAAACGCCGCTTTAGGCATAGTTGTATGTTTTATAGTGTTCATGTGTATACTCGTGGTAAATGCACGCAGTATGTCATATACCTTAAAAAAATATGGCAATTATTACATTTCTCAAGAGAAGAGCTTAAAACGTTCATTTGTAAATAAAAAATAATGAGGGAATTATTTATGTTAAAAATAAATAAAAAATTATATCAATCGGACAACACGAAATCTAATGAACTTATACATTTATCACATACCGGTATATCATTTTCGCACTTCAAATATACGTAAGATATATAATTCTGCACGTTTGTTTATTATTTTTCATTCTGAACTATGAACCTTATCGAGTTGATTTCGCAATGCGAACTAACCTTTTACAGCTCGCGATATTTTCAAATACAATATTATGTAAATAGGTACCAGTTTTCGTTGGTTTATTCCTTGTGAATTGCTTTATTAACTAAGTTACCTATTTATGTTCCTACTAGCTTCTGCCCGCCACTTCGTCTACGTAGGATTAGTACTTAGAGTTATCTATTTTCTTTTCCCATCTCGTTTGTACCAAAATTCTTAACCTATTTATTTAAAATATTTATAATTCTTGATTCGATTCAAAGTATTAGGCGAGTACTACAATTAAATTCACTAATTTAAATATTTTCTAAAATAGAATTTCGATTTAACAATCATTATTTTGCAAAATGTCATTCTCAAATTTTGACATTTTATATATAGTTTTTTTTAAATTTTTTTCTTATTTATTTACATTTGATACATTTAAAGCCAAAATAACAGAAATAATATTACATAATAAGAGAATATATTTAAAATGAATACAAGTGTTATTACGTACGTATAACATATTATTAAACAATAATTATTATTTTCAACATTCTGAAAATAAATAGCTAGCTTTATAAATTATAGCCTATATGTTATTCTGATGTATGAGCTGTATTAATTGTAAAGTTTCATTATAATCCATTCAGTAAATTTTGCGTGAAAAAGTAACAAACACAAATACATCCATACAAACTTTCGCGTTTATAATATTAGTAAGATATCTCTGGAGAAAATTTCTTTATGTAGGTGTGGCATTGCTTGAGTCAACATTCAAATAATGGTGCTGTATTGTGTTTTGTTGAATTGTGTAAGAAAGGACAGAAGTGGTATTATGTACAAGCATTGAAACGCGCTTAGACGAAATAATGCTTTACAATGGACAATAATAGTCACATTTGACGGTGTCGCAATTTATTAGAAATGTATTCACCAACATAGATAGGTAAATTGCATTCATTTATTAAACCACAAATGTCATTCTTGCCATAATATTATACTGAAAGATTTCCCAACCTTTTAGAAAATGGCAGCTACTTTTTTTATCGTGAGTTTAATTACGATCTACCTCTAAAACGGATCTTATAATAATTTTTGTTTTGGAAATTCATTTTCATACTATACCACGTCATGTCCAGTACTTTCGCATTAAAATATGGAAATGATTATTATTTTCAAATTTCACTATCGTTATTGGGATTGACCAAATTTTACGTAGCAATCGACCTATTGGGAATTCTCGATATAATATTGTATTGTAATATTGATTTGGGCATCACTGCAAAAAATACGTGCTTGTGTGATTAAATAATGGGTATACGCATTCATGTTTGGTCGCTTTACGATCAGTAGGCGTCTCTACCGATTTCTATATAAATCAAATAGGTAGCTGATATAAAGACGAGTTTCAGTGATTTTAAACGGGTCTGTTGATGCATTAATTCATGTGTTTGCCAATTTGGAAGGCGGGTATGTGTACGCCACTGCCATAGGTCACCCCAAGTGGTTCGCTAAGTTTCGTGACTTAGCAGCGATGCCCAGGTTCATGGGGTGATTTTTCCTGGAACTTGTGCTGTTCATGGGGTGATTTGTCCTGATTTTGGATTCGTCTGCCCATCAACTGCGTGGAAGGCCGGGTCGGGAGAAATGGTTCAGGGAAACCTTTTGACCAGCAAGATTCGCCTTGCACTGCAGTGGGAAGGATAGATTCACACGTCTGTCACTCCTAGAAACACTGACCACCAGATACCTACCCTATTTTTCCTTCACAGAACTTCATATCTTTCCTTTCCTACAAATACCCTTCACACAGCATCCTGAAAGATGAGACGTAGGCCGCGAGGAGAATTATTTTGGTATGGAGCTAATGTAAAAAATGTACATCTACTAAAATAAAACCCAATAGTATATAGAGATTTTGTATTCTTTACCTAATGAATTATGTTTGATGAAATTAATTCTGTAATCATATCCAACAGAAAACTTCCCTCGTGTTTTATTTGAGGTATCCATATATATCAATGCAGATTATAGCCACTATATTAATTCCAACTGGAAATATCATTAATGGGAGTTTATTGAAGCGAACACAAAATGAACTGACGTTTAGCCACGAAAAGTATTTCTTTCGACCCGAGCTAATCGCTGATCAAGCAATTCGTGACTTGCAATACATATCCTGGTTGTTATAATTATTTTTAATATGTATTTTTGTGATCGATATTCAAATCTTAAAAAGGTTCCCGTACCTTCTTAACAGTGGCATGCAACTTTGTGTATGAAATAAACAGTGTCCCAACAGTTGAACCCCCGAGAGTTGGTCCCCCAAAATTATAATTACTATAAAACTACAATTATCTGTGCATTATTTAAAAAAATTTCATTAAATAAAATCGACTCTAAAAATACCTTTAATAACTCAGGTACGGGGCGTACGTCATTCCTATGCCTACCTACGTTAAATTGTCGTGAAACCAAGCTTATGTGCCCAAGCGGTTAAAATAATACCTTTGTATGGATATCAAATGAATTTATTTGCGTGTTATTTAGTGTCGGTTATTTGAACTTATACGCTGGTATATAAAGTAAATAAACAAGTAATATTATTGTTGATGCATTTGAATGAAAATATATTTTATACTAATATTTTGTATAAGTAGATATACCGTATTTTCTCTATATTGTATATATGTACGTCGGGGGCAACTGTCGGGGAATACACCGTCATGGAATCGAAATAAACTTAAAACGCCTTTATTTCAAAGAACACGAAAAAGGCTATTTACAGTTTTTTCTTATACAAAAAAGTAGATTTTTAAAATAATGTCACTGGCTCAAAAATACAGACCGAAAATTATTTGTTGGAAAATATAGCTATATCGAATAAAACTGTATATCTACGCCACTGCCATAGGTACGTACTTTTAATATTTTATGTTACAAGTTAAACAAAATATGATTACGTTTCTCGTTTTCCTGTCGAAATTTATAGTAATTAATATGTTGAAAAAAATTAAAATTAATTATCGCAGAAAAATAATTAATTTGTTAACAATTATGTGTCTACTTTGTTCCGAGTAAAAATATGAATAAAGTAATGTGGCACAAATTAGATATAATTAATTATATCAACAAAACAAGTTCGTGCTTATTATCGTGATTTAAGTTCATAATCCAATTAGTAGCGAACCTAAATGAGTCTTGTTCTACTTTGAATTGTATTGGATGCGGAAATCATTTAGATAATTATGGTTATTATACAATTCGTAACGTTTTAATGAATGTGATTTTATGTTGGTCATGTAAAATTGTACAATCACACTAATGGTAATGGAAAAAATCGACTTCAGTTTGTTAGTTCCATAAAAAAATTGTTTATTTAAGCATTACCGATGGAAGTTATTTTCTCACAGCATCTAAAATATCCAGACAGTTTTGATTTTTCAAAAGGTATGGCAGTATGATTTCAAACTATATTTTTAAAAATTGGCAGAAAAGAGTTGAATTTTAATTGGGTAGTATTTTTTAACATTTTATTGAAGTATGAGACAAATAAAATATTAGTCACAGGAAAAACCAAGACCCAAATAAATATGTATATTGTGAAAATAAAACTAATCGACCCAAAAAATGCGCGACTGGAATAAATCTTTTTTTTTTACATCAGGTCCACACAGGAGGCTCTGAGGAAAATGATTTCCCTCAGGGCCTATGTCATCTTTGGGGATGCTGTGTGGAGGGTATTTTTAAGGAAAGGAAGGAGAGGAAGTTCTGGGAGGGAAAAAGGTATGAGGGTTGGGTAGGAATCTGGGGTTCAGTGTGTCTAGATCATCCGCCGCCAAGACTTAGATAAACCTTACCCCATGAACCCGAGCACCCCTGCTAAGTCACCAAACGTAGCGAACCACTTGGGGTGACCTATGGCAGAAGTGTTGGTTATCCAATAAATGGTTCCAAGGGGCGGCGGTACCCATTCCCGCCTTTCAAATTCTTATCTTAACTGTTATAATGCAATTCTGTTCTTTGGAAACTTATTATAACCTCCGAACAATGCCACCCATGTTCTGAAATTTTAAACCAAACAATCACCAAAATACATATTCAAACTTCAAGTCGATCCAGTTCATCGTATACCTGACTAATATCAGATAAGCTATTTGGTTTGGATCCGGGTTCAATAATTGCCAACATGAGTGAATGAACAAATACATGCGACCCTAGTGTAGTTACATGGACAATTAACGTGAAATGGATCATATACTGGTCTGTACTGTATAATTGCCAGAATATTTACTTTATGCCTACATAGGTATTCAGATAATAATGTTTGTTCAAAACCGAACTGGAAACTGCGGAATAGCGAGCCCCTATAATCAATCACTCGGTTGCAAATTTAATATTATTTCTGAGAACGTTTTCAAGAGAACAATGTGGCTGATTTTGCACTTCACCTTGAACCCGTGTTTTAATTGTTAAATGTAGACGTGAGTTCATTTGACAGACATGTTATTGCCACTCAAATTCTAAGAGCTTTAGCTCTAAGCCTACAGGTCAGAGTTTTAAGACTAACGCAAAAAATAAAAGGTTTTTTCTCAAAATAGAGAATTTCGCACACTTGGAGTTGAGAAACAGAGATCTTTGATTTAAATAATTTTGCAAACAGAGTTCCGGGTAAAAATTATTGTCTCTTTCTCTTCTGTTTTGATGAAAAATAATGTACATCGAAATTTTAAAAATATATGTTTGATTAGGTTAGTTTAGGTTACCCTTGGAATGATTGGTTTGATTATGGTTTTTCGTTAACAGAGGTTAAGAAAAGAGATGAAATGATTTCAAGGCTAGGGAGCTTAGAATGATTACAGCTATGAGTGAAGCATCCGAATGCCAACAGTCAGATTTAAAGCGTTGCTTGCTATGGCTTATGTAGCAAGTCAGCCATGTTTCAGTAACCTGACTTGAATTTGATAATATTTTTAAACTTTATTTTCCACCTCGTGATTTCTTCGAGCAGTGGGTGGGAAAAAAACCAAAGTTGTCAATGGAATTATAAATCATTTTCGTTGTTTGTTTTTGGGGTGTTATGCCGTGTTGTGCTACCTCCTTCTTTAGCCGACGTTTTGGACAGCGTTGCAGTGTCCATCATCAGGGCAGATCCGGCAGGATCTGGCAGGAGGCTGCCGGATCTGCCCTGATGATGGACACTGCAACGCTGTCCGAAACGTCGGCTAAAGAATGAGGTAGCACAACACGGCATAACACACCAAAAACAAACAACGAAAATGCTTTTGGCCGTGAAAATCTAAAAACGTATCAGAATTATAAATCAGTTTTTTGTAAATGCAGATTAAACGTGACATGTACAGACATTATCTACGATAAGTTAGACCTACGACCTTCCACAAGTTGTTTAAGTGACATATGATTATTTTAAAACTTATTCATCATTCTACTGGCTGAAAGATCCGGAAACCTAAAGGTTAGAAAGATTATTTGATTTTCAGGGGAACCTAATAAAGGAACTACCAGGAAGTTGGGACAAAACTAACGCCTCAGGTGCATCTCTATTAGAATGATAGATCGTCAAGTGACGTGAATTGCTTCGAGTGGGCTTATTTAAACGAGGCGTACCTAATTTCGTATAATGGACTCGAATCCATAATATTTCTTACCACAAATCTGGACTGGATAGTAATTTAACAAATTAATTATAAATAATGGTGCGTATATTACGTAGATATAAATTATGCAAGACTGGCAAGCGATTCCAAAATTTTATAAAATAAATATAACATAAAACAAAGTCCCTATTGTGTGTCAAAGGAATTTCATTAAAAGTACATTTAAAGGCATAATAATATAAACAGATCGTCTATAAGATAGCTTCACTACTGTTTAATAATGCCTTCGGAAGGAAAAACAGTTGTCACGCGTAATAATAATTGCCAGCAGAACTTTTATAAATTAACCTTTTTTTAATATTGAATTATAATAGTTTTATTAAATATTGAAAATACTCTACATCATTTTGTCCCGTTCACTTTCGCAAACTAAACTGGTTAATTTGGCTTGTTTTATCTATCTAAAACGTGTTTTTTTGTATCTATATAACCAGATTGTTGATACAATTTTCTACTAGAAAGTCTCCAAGATAGCTGCATAAGTTTCGAATTATGCTAATTAAACAACAGAAATAATGTAACAACAAAAAAATTTCAGTTCTTCATCTGATGGCCAAAAATGCGAAACTGTGCGAAATATTAAAAAAGAAAACTGCAATAATCTTCGTCCCATCTGTCCCATTGTCTCATCGAAGACACGGTACAAAATAATCCAGGGTATGATTGATAATGTGCGTGGTATTGAAAGACTTCGCATGGCTTAAAACCTACGAAACAGTTTTGAGAACAGATTCCCAGTAGAGTTGTTTCTCGATGCAATCTGTAGGGTTCTTGACCCTGCAGATTATAAATCTGACTATAGCCAATAAACGATAGGAGTGGAAACAGGAGGAAGGTAGAGGGTGTCTCATCTCTGATCTAGTGTATTCTATTACATTGTCTACTCGAGATAACGATCTGCAAAGCAATTTAGAGTGGAAATAATCGCTAACAATTTAGGCAGCAGCCAGCCAACGATCATAGTATTATATTTCCAAAGTAAACACGACCTGTAATCAAGACAGGAATAATCATTTCACGTGGAAGAGTACCATAAAAAACCAAATTCGTTGTTACATAAGTGTTTGGAGTATGTTGTTACCGCTTCATGTTAATTGTTCGAATCACTGAACAGAAAAAAAAAATAAAGTCACGACTCAGAAAGGAGACGAAAAAAATATCCACATATCAAGGTCAGACTTCTTGATGGGCCGATGGCACAGGTGTCGGTAATCATTAGATATTTTTTTTATTTCCAGTACGTGTCAATTAAATAGGGAATAAAGTAAATTTTATATAAGAAAAACTCTCCCTTTATTACTTTTGAAGGTTATTCCCATCAATGTAAAAAATAATATTAGTTATTCCCATCATTATCTGAGAACAAAGTACCTATTGGAATTAATGCAAAGTTCTACATTGAGATTAAACCCCTTACTGCACATATTAAAACAAGTAATATTTGTCCCAGATGCTTAGAGATAACAATTATTTAATTAATAAAAACAACTTATTTGGTATTTGACAATTTTGAGCCCAAATTATTGGTTGGTCACTGAAAAATATTGGTTTACTAAAAAAAGTGAAATTTAACAGCGTATTTGTGGAAAGCAGTTAAAGCTAATGGAAATTCTTAATGAAAGTTCTAAATAAAGTGGTAACGAAACCTAAGAAATAAATTTATTTATCTGTTATACATCATCTACAAAGTGAGAATTATAATTTATTTTTAAGTACCTATACTAATACATATCAATATTCTGGTGAAAAAAAAAAACAAAGGAAATTCGAACCAAAAACGTTTTTTCGGAAACGACCTCACAGAACGAGTGTAATAAGTTAAACCAATAAAGTAGTAAAACAGCAAACATCTGTGTTATTGATGACCCTAGACCTGAAACAAGGTATTTCAGTAAGAAATTGCAGACACAAGCGAATTCCAAGTGATATGTTCCTTGACCCATCATCCAAAGATAACCAGCAGCGTGAGAGCTAGTCGATCAGAATTGTTTGGTGATGTATGCTGAGCGGGGGAGGACAGAGCCATTTATTAGGCGTACGAAGCAAAGCCATCTGGTACCAGACCTTGAGGCAAGCCAAGAAAGGGTTTCATGAACAAATTGCTGGCCGAACTTGTGAGACTAAGATAAAAGGATTGCTGGGAGCATACAGCATCGGATCGCCAGAAGAATTCGATATCATAATTGAGCTCAATATTAGCTTTTAGCCATCGGAAGTTGGTAAGTGTAGTGTATAGCCATAAGCGTGTACCTTAATAGATCACGTTCATTCGGGAATGATCGGTACAGCCGAAGATTCCCGAATGAGCACATTGGCAGGCAGTCGCGGTCGGAGAGCGTCGCGGCCGGCCAGATCTAAATAGAACCTACCTGTGATCAGACGTTACGTATAATACCATTTTTTTGACGATCCTTCGCAATAAACAGTAGACGAAATTACGTTTTTATTACTCAGTAGACATCGTGGGTTAGTGAGTCACGACACAAATAAGCAGAACATAACAGTAAGCCACATATAAAAGCATTTAAAAAAGGCCCAACAGAGATGAGTTTGTTTTGCAAAATGACAAATAATCAAGTTAGCTGGTCGGTCCTTAGGGGGTCGAAGCAAGAATGCATTATGTGCATTTCTAAGCGTGCTGTTTTGCACTTTGCATTAATCATCTCGCTATTGAGGCCACTACACGGAAAACTATCAACATATTTACATAACGCAGAACGTGCGTCCATTTGTTTTGATTTTCTATCGAGCCGCATACAATGGCACTTATGCATTCAGATAATGGGGTGACCCACATGGCATTGACATTGATACCATAATTAATTTCGTAAAGATTTAATTAAAGTTATTTTTAAGCTTTGAGATTAGATTATTCAGATTTAACTATCTTCGCACATTGACCAATGGATTTATATTTAACAAAGTAGATATCAGCTGTCCAAATTGTGAAATGTTTTTTGGCTCCAGCTTAATTATAATAATCATTGCTTTTGCTTAAGTGGCATTCTCAGTGTGGTAATAAACGGATTCTAAATTGAATATTCTAGCCATCAATCAGTGCTGATATAAATTATTTATATATTTGATTTGTATTCTCGTTATATATAGTTGCAACTTCACACGTTCCTTTGGTGAGTTTGGTTACTACCACAAATTAATAATCTACAAATTTACAATAGACCGCTTACGAGATTCTTTATTCATCTTTCCGACACGTATTTTAATTTTTTTAAATTGAAACGTTGTGCATTTTTTGCAATATGTGATTTAAAAATAAGTATTTATTAATATCTGAACTCTGAATTTATATATATATATATATATATATATATATATATATATATATATGTGAGTGATGTACACAGATTTATCAATTATTAAAAAAAGAACCTCTTCAATTAAGGTCACCTTCAGTGAGCTGATCATTGATTCGGTATAGGTAGAATGCAAAATCAGAAGACTATATCTCTGAATTCCTACATGAATTATTAACAATATTCAATATATGTGCCGGCCATGTTGTGATTTCATTTTTTTTTTTTATTACAGAGAAATACATCACAAGAGTCCCAACTGCTCCCGTCTGGAGCCAGTGAGACTATGGCATCCCCAATTGGGGTATGTTGTGAGGCTGAAAGTAAGTGGGGAAGGGAAGGAGGTGAGGAAGAGGAAGGTGGAGAAGTACCTCGCTATTCAGATCTATTCTTCGTTCAAAATAAGATCAACCTGCTGGGTACGAAAATTGGTTCGTACTGCGCATACCCCACTCCCTTCTTCGGTCCCTTCACCATCGCGCAGTTACTCCGTCCATAGCTCAGTAGCTCCTGGGTTGTCGTGCTGAATGCCCGCGTCTTGAGTTTTTAACCCATTCAGACCCCGAGATAAAATGGATATTCAAACATCAATGTTTCAGCCATGTCCGAATTCATTATCACTATCACTGAATGCAAAAAACAATAGGGGAAAGCTGTACATTAATAATTATGCCCCTTATTTAAAGCTAATTCGGATTGCAACAATATGAAAAATGCATATTTATAAAACAATGATGTAGGTACCTTACTGTTCGTATAAAATTACTGAATGTTGGCGTTGATCAGTTTTATTTATTTGTAGGAATACAAACCTCAACCCACAGTGATAATAAATATATTTTTTTAATGTAAAAAAAAATATATCTGTGGAATCTAGTATCACGCAAAGATGTACCATTCATACACATTTTGAACTATTGTTAAAATATGCGTTGTTATGGTATACAAAAATCGGTGATTTGACTGAACATATTTTCGAAAATTGAATATATCGATAGACGATTCGATAAATCTGATATCACATAAAATGCGATGTGTATATTGTAAAATCATTACATTTATTTAAATGAGGTTAAAAAAATAATATCAGATAGGTGAAAAAAAAATTTTTAAAATTATTTTATTTATTTATTATTTATACAGCGCGGTTTAATGTGTTAACGCGCGTTCAAGCAGCGGACGGGGGAAGGGGTGGTGATGTGCGCGCTCACGGGTTGATCTTAAGCTGAACGGAGAATAGTCACTAAACACGACTAAATCCATTATTAAGCAACGTTTCAATTCTGAATGCTGGTCTTACACCAGGGTGATACTGAGAGTATCTTCCACTCTGGATCGTGCCGCAAATATAGTAATTATATAATTTTTTATTAATTAATTGTGAAATAACACAAATTAATCAAATAAAATTTATTTGCGCACGCCGGGTTCGAACCCGCGACCTTGCGATTGGGAGTCAAGAGTTTTAATCTTATCTTTCAGTGATATCCTGCCGACCATTAAGCATTCGCATTTCTGCTGATTCGAGTCGATGTCATTGTAACCACTATCTCTAATTTTGGGGAATATTTAATTTTAGGAAATGTAGGAGGTAGAGAAAGAGAATAAAAATTATGAAATATTTTTTATTATCCTCTTAGGTTTTGAAACCTAGGGTTGAATTCCAGGGTTTAGAATCATTCATTTCTTTTACTGCCAGAGACTATAGGATGACGGACTTAGTTTTACTGATTTATTTTTAGTTTAATTAGGCGATAGTATCAACTGAGTTTATATGTACATAGTAATTTATGAAAACTCGACCATGGACGGCCATTTGATTTCATGTTGCAATTTTCCAAGTATCAATAGCTCTATCAGGCGCATAAATGATCATTAAAAGTCGAATCTAATAGGCATGTATATTAGACGTGGGCAAAATTGAATGAATGATTTGAATGAATCAATTCAATCTTGTAACACACTCGATCTGATTCTCATTTTCAGAAGGAATTAAATCTTCATTCCTTACAGATTTTTTAAACGGCACCATATTTTTATTTCTATTTATTTTACATTAAAAAAATATTTTATGCTAACGATTTACATATTTTAATGCTTCGTAGAAATTTTATTTAATATTATTCTGTATGTTTACTGCGCGGATAAGTTACCTATAAGCGCGCGCCGCGAAGATACCGGAGGTAATGTGCTATATGCATTGTACTACCTCTATCACGTATAGTATATCCCGCGCCGAAAACCCATAGGTCAGAGAGTCCCCACACCTCCAGCCCAGGCGACAAAACGTTGCGAGTCGAACGAAGTAGTTCCGAGTTCCGAGCAACGCACCTCTCTTTTACAGTCCCATATGTCCCACTCATTCATTGAATTAATAAATGTATTCCTTATTCAGTTGTGACGTACAGTCCTACACGTCTGTCCGGACCGAAGCGGTCAAACCCAATCTCTGTGTCACTTATGTTCCACTAATTCAACGAATGAGCGAATTAGTATGATCGCCTCTTTTCAAATCCCGCTCCCATGATCGAGTATGTACTGCCTCTGTTGAAGTGAGTCGTTAGGTTCGCGGAACGCAAGTAAATTAGGTCACAGCAAGTTAAAAGACACTTGCTAGTCGGAAGTTCCTAATCCAATCCTTAACGACCGCTGCGAATCGGTTCGTCGTTAGTCCCCGCGCAGCGGAACCGTCAATTTAGTTCCCAGTCACAAGTCCCAGGCAAGACACAAGACACTGCTCAAAATATACAATTCATTCTCAATGCCTGCCGCAAATCCGTTTGGGAGTGCAGTGCGATTTCCCCGCGGGCCGAGCCGTCAATTTAGTTACATCGTAGGTCGAAAACTTCCGATTTCGAGCCCTGCGTAAATTGGGTAGAATGCGTTTCATATTCGATCGCACGAAGCGGAACTATTTTAAGTTTAAAATAAATATAATAAAATTAGTAAAACTGTTTAATTTGATGATTTATTTGATTTATTATGTTCTGGATATAACTACTTATAAAAATACATTTTTCTATCGGATTTGCTGTCATAACATCACATTAAAAAATTCAAAACCCCGTCGTCGTGGTTTTCGTCGATCAGTGTCTAAATTATTTATATATTTTTTTTTTTTTTTTGAATTTTATGAATGAAAGGATCGAATGAAAGGAATCAGATCAAAAGGCCGAGGGAATCAGACTGAATCGATTCACTACTGTGAATAAATCTGCCCATGTCTAATGTATATCTGTGATTGTCATTATCCTCTCGTTACAGCATTTTTACATTTCTCCTTATTATGAGGGAGAAATGTAAAAGACAAATTTTTGTGATATGGTTATATTTTTGGCGTAACAAATACGGATGATTAAAACAGGTTTATACACTTCAGGTTAACAAATATATTTAGATTTTTTTACGACTAACGAATGTATTCCCCTAATTTTTTACAATTAATTATTAAAATTATTTTTGATCGGATAAATAAATCGAAAATTTGCTGAAAACACGAATATGTAAAAATAAGTTTATGTGATATTTTGCTTTGATATCTACATATGGATGTTATTTGCGACGAAAACGCTTCTTTAAAAAGAACATCGTTACCGGCAATTTAATTTCAGTGCCGGCAACCCGGGCATTTATTACAATTTTATTTAATTACATGGTTTTTTTTTATCCGCCTCAGTAGACAAAGTCTCTTCCGAGGCGGGAATTATATTATACAATACATAAACAATAAAACAATACAAATCGTTTTTTTTAAAGAAAAAGCCCTTAGTTAAATTTAAAAAAAGAACTAGGAGAATATCACAGGATTCATAACCATAATATAATATACCCTGTATTCCAGTTGTACATAAGTCCGATTGCGACATATATAAGAACAGACCAGTATTTTTGAGATGGAACTCCTAGAATTTTGATGACGGAAGCCAAACATCGATCCGGCATAATATTGTGTATTAAATTATGAACCGGTTTGTGATTATAATAGTGTTACTTAGAGCTTACAGGCCAACATTTCTGAAAACACTTTTGGGTTGTGGGTGGCCTCCTACATGTTACACTTCTTTAATTAAGTGACCCGATGGATGTAAACTTTCAGATCGAATATTTCTCAGAAACTAACATTTAATGGTCTCATCAAAATGTTTATCGATACTAAAACATGTATTAGTTACTGCCTGCGGACTTAGAATAGACCATGCATTTTATATGGGATTATGCTTGAAATATTATGATGGTTATTGAAAAATATATGATTTCCGAAAAGATGCATACAAGATTGATATTAACGTCAGAAATGTCTTGTCACCTGTCAGTAGCGACAACATCATCGATCGTACAACTGTCAAATGCGATATTAATAATATTCAATTACTTGATACAAGTAGCATCATTTACCGTATTTCGGACCAATGGCTGACCGGAATCAATGTCGAGGAATTTAAAAATATCCAGCGATACTATTTTGTAGTCTCATCCGGGATATACGATCTAAAAGATTGAATGTCCGCCGTTAGATGTGAGATCAACCATTTCTCAATTCTACCTCGTGTTTAATTTATGATTATTAATAGTGTCTTCATTAAGCAGAACTGTTCATTAGATTTAATGGCAGAGATTCATACGCATTTATTCAAGAAAACCATTTAATTTATTACTAGTTTAATAAACGATTAGGAGAATTACATATCGTTTCTGCTACGACCTTCGTGAGATTAGTGCAAGTACTTGTTTTTCTGTCTTTCTAAAAAATAATTGATGAGTTTGACAAGGGTAATTGAGAAATATCTGCTGAGAAACGTATTTTTATCGACATCATTTCGATAAAATATGTAAATAATTGAATTGGACCAATTAAAATCAGTGAGTATTTTTGCATGAGGAATTAATATATGGTTTATTAGCAACAAGCAACGGAAAGCTGAGACTTTTGTGTGGTATTAAAAAAAATGGAGCCCGAAGAAGCTCACCACAACAAAATCAGCAAAAAGGAACGAAAAAGTATGAGGACGATCTCCTGCCCAGTGAAGCGAGGGGCGTGGTGATCGGGTTCGCGAAACAACGTCTACACAGACACTCCAAAATCAATAATATTCATTTTCATCTTAAGAGTCAGGGGCACTGACCGTTAATATTAATAATTATTATTCGTGGCTCTCCGACAACTTAATTACGCCTCCCAGACATCTATTGATAAGTTATGTGAAAATAAGTGCCAAATTGAGAAATCAAAAATCGTTAGCTTGGTTTCGTGTCGTCGTAAGAAGGTCTTGAAATTTTACGGAAATAATTTAGTTATCATAGTAATTAGTTTCAATGGCATATCACGTTGCCCAATTCTCCATCCATGAATTTAAATTCATATTTCCAAAACCATTTTGGTAAAGGAAAATTATGTACTGATATAAGTACACAACTTGGGTCAACTTACTTCATTCGGTAAATCGAACCACAACAAACTGTACTCGTACATATTTTGACGTATAGAATAGATAGTAAAAGAAGAATAGATAGTAAAAGAAAAGGGAGATAGGCTATTATTAAGCATGAAACCGCGCGCACAAAAGTCTACAACTTCGTTGTAAATCGTCGCCACAATTCTTGTTTTGTTTTAATATCTTTGAACTAAAGGGAGACAGCAGGAGACAGGCAATAACATATAATTATTGTAATGCACGCTCTACTGAAGTCTTGCATGAGAAAGAGCGAAAGCGAGACAACTGTAGTCAGAGCATGAATGGTTCAGTCTCTCTTCATTATCACCTGAGATAAATCATTGTGTATCGTCATTCCGCCATCCAAATATTACAGAAAAATCTTAATGTACAAAAGCAAAGACATTACATTTGGCGCAGCCGGTGAAGAAATGATAGATAAAATAATTTACCTACAGATAGATTACCTTCTAAATGCGGGATGATAATATCACATTATGAAGGCATTAATTTCATAGATATTCAATACATATCTAAGAAACACATTATATATAGCATACGATCAAACCAAATATTCCACTCCCACATTTAAAAACTTCAGAAGGACGTGGAAAAAATTTTCAGACGCTGATATTTGTCCTCAGGTCAATTTACTAAATGTACATTAGAAAAAAATAAATCAAAATAAATTACGAACCTACTACCCATTCTGTTTTTCTCATTTTCGTTGTTTTTCTTTCTTTATTTTGTTGAAAGTATGTATTATTTTATGATGTATGAATTATTTTGAAGTACTTAGTCTAATTTTGTGTTATCTATCTATTACACTTTTAAAATGTGTGTTTTTAAAGATTTTTTTTCTATCAATTCCACCTTTATGTTTTACGTTAATCATTTATGTTTTTATATTTTATATATGTAATATGATCGGAATTTTCGCCATTTCATGCAACCATGTCATTATTTTAATTAAACATGTATATCTATTTGTTTCCCTAATAAACTAAAATTAAAAAGCTTAAATTTCAGAGAAATAATATATCTATCTGAAACATACGCGATAGCTACCATAGATAAAGAAAAACTAATAAATCTTGGAAGTTCGAATTGGCAAATGCTCGATTTGGCGGAATCTATTTTAAAATTTAATGTAGGAGTACAACATCGTGAAATAATATCATGAGAACACCTAAAGAAGTAAATAGACTATATTGTGTAAGGAAGTGTTGTGCAATTTTAATTGCAATGCCTACTACCGTTCTGAAACGATATTTTGGAAAAAAACGGTTACGTCAGCGCATTGAATTGAACAGTGTTTTTCACCCACGTTGCAAGTAATATGATACGGATCCCACTAATATAATATCTAACGAGGAAATTGTATAAGGAAGTGGATGATTAGCCAACATGTTGGATAATAATCCAATATTAATTTTACTTAAAAGGAAATCAATAGTAGATTTTTGTATTGTGCGCAGAAACCAATCGATTCATTGAAAATAAACAATGGAACTTCTTTATCCATGCACAAAAATTCAATAGGAAATGAACTGCTGTCAATTTTATGGTATATTTTTATTATTTCATATAAATTTCGCATAACAAAATATTCATTTCCATTTAGGCTCATGCCCGTATGGCAGTCGCATGTATATATATCTTAATAATAAAAAGAAAATAAAAAATATATAATAAAAAGAATTGTAAATGTAGACACAAAAATATATATTTGTAAAACATTAAAAAAAATTAAACTGAATGATAATATATATATTTTAAAGAAAATAGACGAAAAATTCTCAAATAATATTATAGAGCAATATTAAAAAATAAAAACGTTAAATTGTATTATAAGACCTCCCTTTTGAAAGAAGTTAAAATAACAGAACTCATTAGAACTAGGTACAATTTATGTAGAGAGGTGAAGAGCTCCCAAGAAATACCGACCAATTAAAAAACAGAGTAAAATATTTTAAATTTTTAAAACAAATACCTAGTTCAAATCATTTCATTTCAAACGCCATTCTAGTATGTATTAGTGTCTAAATTAAGTATGAAATTTATTTAGCATGGCTTTGTATATACTAAAAGCTTCGTGTTAGTAAATCAACGGATTAATTTGACGGTTTCAGATAAATCAAGGACATCACAACGGTTTCGCCTACCAAAGACAACAACAACGGGCCATATGGCTTGTCCTTTTAGATTTTCAGATTATATTTCTGGCGAGGATGCTCTATACAGGGTGTTAAGGTTCGTACTTGAGTTACTTTAACCAGTGATTCCTGACATTATTTGGAGTAAAAAATGTAAATGAAATTTTGGTCTCCGGTGAATTTTTTATAACAATATTTTTTTTTCAAATATTTTTTTCTTCAAAATCAAACAAAAAAAAACTTTCACATCACCTTATCGGTCACTCAGCCGAGTTACCGCCCCACCACTTACCCAGCCCCCAACTACCCAACACCTACTATTTTTTATGTATTTTTAGGAAAAAAAAATTAAAAAAACATCAAAAATGTCACCGGAGACCAAAATTTCATTTACATTTTTTACTCCAAATAACGTCAGGAATCAATGGTTAAAGTAACTCAAGTACGTACCTTGACACCCTGTATACAAGAGAAACGTTATTACCTTTTTTGGAATTTGGTATGAATTCTTACATATTTTTTCGAAAAATTAGTTTCACACTGGAGGCCCCGATGGAAATAATTTATCTCCCGGCATTTATCATATTTGAGGATGCTTTAAGGAAGGTTTTTTTAACTTATGCTTTAGGAGGGTGGAAACCCAGTTGTCCGGAGATCATCCACAACGAGCCATTGAACACAAAAACATATTAACATACGACAAATGATGTCAAACGCGTAAAAATGTTGGGCGCATGTTTGGCTTGTTTCCCGACAGTGCATCGGTGCCAAACGGATGAATGACGTTAGTTCTTCGATAGCATTATCTTCTCAGATACCGGTAGAGCAAAAACAGCACCTGGCGCCTGTGCTCTAAAGGATTGGGAATCTAGAAAACGGACCACTATGAATTGCGTCATGCGAAATGCAATATTTTTGTGACACTCAATTTCCAACATGGAGCTTTTAAATAATTATTTTTATTTATTTACTGAATTTGAATAGGATAGTTATATTATTCTCATAATCATTATAAAAAAATGAAGGTTTGCCTATCACGTGATATCCATTTAAATGTCGCGAAAAATCGCAAAGAATTTTTATTCCCATTGTAAAACTCGAACAGTTACAAAAAATAACAAAAATGTTTTTTTATGGATTTTAAGATTGCCAAGTAAAAAATATTTAAATTATTATTGGGCATTTAACAAAATTACTCAACAGTTATGTAACAGAATATAAGTAGTCCACGGAATGATTAAAAATGTCAATACTGGTGTAGACTACTTAAATACTTTTGGTAAATACTTATTCCAATCATACTCCTTGACCTTCTGTTGTCTTGATGTGAATTTATCAGTTTTTTTTTAAATATCTTTTTTTTCTATTGTATTTTTATCTCAAGTTGTGCTACATACCTATATGTAAAAACTCCCTGAAAATAAATCTTAAATATGTAAAGCCCTCTTAAATAAATAAATAATAAAGATCCGTGGAACCGAATTCGAAGCATTCTTTATTATTATTTCACCAGGGCCTTATTATAGGTTAGCTTGGTTCTACACTAAAAAACGTTACACAGTGAGTCAGTACCCACAATTAGATTTGTGACCAACGCTTTTAAGACGTTAGCCATAAAAATCTTGATTGTTATTATTAATAGTAATTTATCACCGGTGACGTATTTCAAGAAACGTAACGGTCTTTTCTAAAAAAAATCGTAACGGACGAAATTTGAACGATGGAACATTCAAAACATACATTTTGACGAGCTTTGAGGCAGAGTCGAAAGAGCTAGCGCTTTATACTTGAAGCTCACCGGAAAGTAAGCAAAACGTGGTGAAGTAAAAAGAAAATGGCCGTTGAAAAGTTGTGGTGGATGTTTCACGATGTATGTTGTTTTAAATTGATTTATTTTCTTTTTAATGTGAATACCGTCCAAGAGACTTAACTGCTCCTGAAGGTTGGTTGAAATGGGTGGGGAAGGAAAGGAGATGTGTGAGAGAAAGGTTTAAAGTTGACTGGTCAGTGGTTGAGTGGGCATAGCGTTTGGGTTCCACCCAGGCGTTCCGTGTTCGATTCCTCGGCTGGCCAAGTCCTCCATCACAACACAAGCAACATCTTCCGCTTAGTGTGGTGGTAGTAGGAGATTTTCAAATGGTGTTGGGTTATTCGTAACCCGGGAATGTTTGTCTTTCTTTTTAGAAGAAGAAGAAAAAAAAGTACCTCGCTATTAATCACCCCTTGAATAGCAAGTTCAATGCTGTTCACCAAACAGGTCTAAAGCCATTTAAAGCAACGTTTCGATTCTGAATGATGGTCTTTCACAAGGGTGATTCAGAGTACACGGAGAAAAATGTTATTCGAAAAATTTTAATAGTAAAAACGGTTAAAAATGGGACTGTAGTTCTTACGAACAAATTAACAGTGTTTCAATGTTTATTGGCGGGAAAATATAATAATAATTTGTTATACCAACAAATTATTCTTACGTGTTCCCGCCAAAAAACATTGAAACCCTGTTAATTTGTTCGTAAGAACTTCAGTCCCGTTTTTAACCGTTTTTACTATTAAAATGATCGTTTTTTTCGAATAACATTTTTTCCGTGTACCTACCAAATTGATTTAACTTTGATACAGCTGGTTAGAAATGATTTAAGATTTTCACGGCCAAAAGTATTTTTGATGTTTATTTTTATCATCATCAGGGCAGATGCTACAGGCTGTTTGATATATAATTTTGATTCGGTTCAAGATTTGGGCCCGGTTCAATTGAGAGGAAAGCGCAGCGTTTTTCCAACTCTCATCTGAACGCGACCTACCTAGTGTTCTATTCGTTTTCGTAGCTAATGTACAAGAAATGACCAGAAATATTCATTCTAGACCATCGCCGGATAAATTACAATAGTCATTACCGACTGCAATCAGCAAATCAGCACGTCACGCAACAGTGCAAATAGTTGCGTGCGGTTAACCTTTTTATTGATGATAATAATAATCCATCATATTGGTTTGATTTGAAAGCTTGGGTTCCTTTGGAGATTATGAATACGATTAAATATGTGTTTATCGAAATGCACGAATCGTGCTGGATTTTGCAATTTAATTGTTTGACTGAAGTTTTATCCATTGTTTTGTCTGTTTATGAACGAACGTAATATGCTCACGGTGGCTACTTGCATTAGGCAACTAATTTAAAAAAAGGTTCCACACATGTTGCCGCATGCTTACAGTTTGATGTTCTTTTGATTAAAATGTTTTTGGAACAGTTTAGTACATTTTTGCGTT
Organism: Limnephilus auricula; assembly: GCA_951813805.1. Lineage (NCBI taxonomy): Eukaryota > Metazoa > Arthropoda > Insecta > Trichoptera > Limnephilidae > Limnephilus > Limnephilus auricula. The sequence continues at coordinate 30,540,995 of OX638390.1, forward strand.
TCTTTGCATTTGTTGCGAGCATTTCTCTATAGTTTTTCTTTTGCATTTTATAAACTTATAGATATTAGAAACAATTATACGATCTGAGTATGAACCATTTGTTTATAATACATTGCTACCATACCGAGGTATTTACATTTCGCACAATGAGTACTTTAGTGTATTAAGTCAAAAAGTATAGTTTTGAGATATCAGCTTTTACGTTACGAAGGGTAAGTTTAAGAATTTCGTATGAGTTTAATACTTTAGGACCTATATCAAATAAAAAATACACTAAAGCACTAAAAATATACATCCAATTGATGCATTTTTCATATTAAATCATAATGATAAGGTACAGCACTCAATTTTATTTTTTATTTTTTTAGTTACTTGAAATATTTTTAAACGTTGTTGACAAGTCCTCGGTACCAAACCCGGTCAAAAACCTTGGAAATGTCCAGTGCAACCGTTTGGGTCTCGCCGAAACGTTCCAGGCACCGCCCCCTAGCAGGAGAAGATCACCGCACGAGCGGTTCCATCAGAATCCGTATTGACGGTGATTAATAGGTTAGTTAAGTTAGCTTTAATGACATTAAGCCCTCCTAAGACTTGGAGTACATCCCGATGCCAGATCCTCAGATTTTTTATTCAGAAATAACTCAATTAATACGCTAAGTAATAAATAAAACTCATTATAACTAAAATAATATAATTTTTAAATTAATACACTAATGAATACTCATGGTGCGATTCTATTGTAAAAACTGATAACAGGCAAAAGTTTTTTATCGAATAAGTTAACTATACACATTTTTTAAATGGGACAAATTCAAAGATTTAAAAATTACACCTGCCTATGCACATATTATTTTCACCGAGAAGAAATCATTGATAAATAAAAATGGGAACAGTTCGATTTAAATTATTTTTATTAAATATTTTTTTTGCACAGGAGGACCAAGAAAACTATTATGCATTATTCCTTAACCTTATTATTAGTTATTATGTGAACAAAATTGAGAAGTATTGAAACTAAATACGATAAAAAAATTAAATATCTCAAAGTCAAAGGAAATTAACCAAGCGGGCATATAATAATAAAAATAATTTATTATTGATCTGCATTCATATTTGGGGCCATTAATGAATTCATGCCACTACATTCCACTTTTATTAAATATATTGCGAGATTACTGTACTTTAATTACAAATTAAAAGCGCCAAGAATATACGGTAAAATGAATTTACAATGAATTGTTACGCCCTTCGGATGATTTTTTTCTCACAAAATCGGCGTGAAGAACAAAAATAAGTGGTTCCTTTGGTTTTGGTTGACGAAATAATGTTAAAAGTTTGTTTTGAAAATCATTCGTTCTCAATAAATTGTATGAAAGTAACGTAGTTAACGGCCTCCGCGGTTGAGGGTAAGGCTCTCGACTTGCAATCCGAAGGTCGCGGGTTCGAAGTAAATTTTATTTGATTGATTTGTGTTATTCCACAACTTATTAAATTAAAATAATATATAGTATATTTGTGGCACTTTCACAATGGAAGATGCCTTCAGTAACCCCCAGTTGTAAGACCACATTTCAGAATGAAACTTTGCTTGAAATGTTTGATGACCAAATCTGAATAGGCAAGTACTTTCCCACCTGCCTCTTCCCCATCTCCTTCTCCTTCCACTACCTTCTGCCTCACAACATACCCGAATTGAGGATGCCATAGTCTCACTGGCTCCAGACAAGAGCAATTGGGACAATAACACACATTTAGACTTATGCACAAAAGTTACTAAAAAATGGAAATTGAACTCTCAAACTATTTAAACATGCATGGTTTCAAAATTTGCAATAATTATTTGTTAATGATGCAATCGACAAAATGGGGATGCCATTATTTATGATTATTTTTTACATGAAGTAAGAATGATAATATATGTATAATTTTTAAATATGCGATGGGACGCAGGAAAACCTTCAATAAATTCAAACAATGCATTGCCCATCCCATTTGTTTTAGCAATCTGTGCTGTCAACGGATATGATTTGTTTTAAGCCACATGAATTCATTATAGGATGCATAATATGTTTTCCATACATTATATTAGAACGCTTGTCTAAATTTATACATAAATACACATTGTACCTAATTAAAATGAACTTGTACAAATCAAGGACGGAAATATTGTTTTTAAATCGCTTGGTACTTGTGCACGGGCAGTGTCGCTGCGACCAACTCTCAGACCCTGGGCAAATATCTACCTAATCTGCTATCAGGATCCAGCATTTCTCGTTAGGGTGCATTTCACCGTCATCTTGACAAGCTGTTAAAAGCACTATCCGAGGGGTAATGTGTTTTTTCGATTTTATATCGTTCGATAAAGCTACAATTCAAAATGAAGTTCGAGTTACTATTCGGTAGTCAATCCTATGAATAGTGACTATAATATGGAGATAGTTGACTATCCTCTCGATAACTATCCATTATAATAAATAAATATTCTCACACGGAGAAAAATATTATTTTAAAATACGATCATTTTATTCGTAAAAACTGTTAAAAACGGGCCTAAAGTTCTTACGAACAAATAATCAGGGTTTCAGAGTTTATTGGCGGGAACATGTAAGAATAACTTGTTCGTATACGTAATTTCTTACGTATACCAACAAATTATTTTTATATTTTTCCGCCAATATACATTGAAACACTGTTAATTTGTTCGTAAGAACTTCAGTCCCGTTTTAAACCGTTTTTACGAATAAAATGATCGTATTTTAGAATAACGTTTTTCTCCGTGCAATAGGTAGAAATCTCTGCTAACTTAGTTTATTGGAATTTTTATTCCTGTGGTATGTGGTAATCAGCGTAATCATAAAACGTAACACAGATTATCACTGCACCCCAGCCGAATATTAAAGTGGTTGTGTGCTTTAAAAAAGAGAGTAAATTTCCAAGGAAAGTTGAAGTTGAATATACGACAATTATTTTCAATTGTAGAAGACTTTTTGTGCTGGTTTCTGAAGTGATATCCTAACCTTTGTGCTTTCTCCCTCCTGCAATAAGGGCATAATCTTGGTTCAAAATCTCCTTAAAAAAACCCTTTGAATTTACAATTTTTTTTTCTTTCAATTTTCGGTACGGTCCCTTTCCGCGTTGACCCAAGCTAAGCAAGGTCCGTTGGCCCAAACCCGTTCACTACACCACTGTTAAAAACTTGAATGTATGTAATAAGTAATAACTAATAACATATATTTGAAACTATCGATAGATCAAAACGATAAACGAACACTTCGATTGCTATTGTTGCCTCCGGGCGAATGTATACTCGTCGAAAAAATCAAATAATGAGCGCTCATAATAAATAATTTAACCACCATAATTAGGCGCATCTAATTTGACTACACTAAAATAGCACATTAACATAAAAAGCTTTTCCCTATAATAATCGAAGACCGACTGTTTAAGTTATCATCTTAAATGATATAGTAATAATATATTACATTATTTTATATTGCATTGTTTAGCAATGGCATCACCTCAAGGGCGTTAACAATTTTGTTTTTAAAGTTTTTTAGTAATTTGTCAATTTAATGTAATTTCGCTATTGAAAATTGCTGGTTGTAATTTGACACACTGAAAAACTAACAATGAATCACGAAAATTAAATTGAAATTTGCAATAAAACAGTACTTTCAAGATTTTTGACACAAAGGTTTTAAAATTTGAACAATGTTGCAACTACATAATTTTAAACGCTTTTTAGTAAAAATCTATGAAATGTATAAAAACGTGTCATACAGATATACTAAAAAAACTTGTTGATTATCTACATAATTATTTTAAGTAAGTAATGGTACGGAATTGACTATTTTTGTGGTATATTATATTCATTGTGTTATTGCTTTTACAGTGGATATCTTTGTATCTAAACGTTTTTATCCTGCTAAAGGCGTTATGTTGTAATTTTTGACATAACGATATTTACAATATTAAATCACATTGTGAATAGATTCCACAAGGTGAGATTAAATAATAAAGATTTCAATCTGTAATTTGAATCAATTTAAATTTATTGCTTAGAATTCAACAATCACCGCCTGATCTTTAACTAAGCCTCGGGGAATCCCCCTAACGTGTGATATTTTGGCGCCTTCGCCCGTGGTGATTGGCACTTTACACTAGTAATATATAAATCATCCATTCTGATCAAGGATAACATAAATCTTCATTAAATTCGATAAGGATCGGTAGAAAAGCAGACATGGGAACAAGTTAAACCGTGCACTATCGTTTATTAAATTGTTGTGATGACTTTGCAGAGACCACATTATAAATATGTTAGAGAATAACATAGATTTTACTAGATCAACCATTCGAATTGAAAAATGCACCATCTTTTTCATTTTGTTGTGATTTTGCAAAACTGGGGCTAAGACATCCCCAATTAAAGGTGTTTGATGAGGCCGAGACAAGTGGGAGGGAGAAAGAGATGGAATTGATCCGGTTAGGTTATGCTATATTATCTTCAACAACATTTTGATTCGGCAGAGTTGTTTCTCACCAGGATGCTACCATTACTTTCCGCAATGGAGCGAGATGCAAACACAGCATTAGGTTATAGTATTTTATTAAAATATCCTCATATATTCCACTCAACTAACTAATAGTCCGGAGCAAAGGGATAATTTCTCTTCTTGTTTGCATTTTGAAATATAGTAGAATTTTAGAATAGAGAACGTCCTGTGTGTGTCTATAATAGTCACAGAGAGCACTCGTGCGTACGTCATCGACGATCGTCAATGTTTGTAAAATACATACTAAATTTTCATAAATGTACATTTTGTTTTTCTTTTACATTAGGTCCCCACAGGAGGTCCTGAGGAAATACTTTTCCTCAGGGCCTATGCCATCTTTGGGGATGCTGTTTGGAGGTTCTTTTTAAGGAAAGTAAGAAGGAGAAGTTCTGGAGAGGAAAAGGTATGAGGGGTGGATAGGAATCAGGGGTCAATATGACCAGGAGTAACGGACTTGTGAAGGTCAAACCTCTCCACACTGGGCTCTCCCGATCGACTCGTAGGCAGGTGCATCCGCCACCAAGACCTGAACACGCCCCCATCTGATGAACCCGGACCCCCTGCTAAGTCACCAAACATAGCGAACCACTTAGAGTGACATGTAGCAGAGATGTTGGTTATCCAATAACATTGTTCCCGGGGCGGCGGTACCCATATTCCACTCCCAAATTTCTCCAAGAAATAATAAATAAATACGTATTTACATGAAATAATGTTCCTACTTTTCACACTATACACCAATCTCGTGTGTTTTAACTCAAACTTTAACCCACTACTAAGCACTAATGTGAGAGTGACCCGTATAAAAATGCAGCATCATTATATTCAGTTAATAATAATAAATAATAACATAGATAGAGACATCCGGCTGTAATTTTAATGGCACATGTGATTTTACTTTGTTGTTTTTATTATAATGAGTATGTTGAATCAGGAAATTGGCTTATGGAGGTGTTGATTTAAATTTTATGGCCACCGATATTATATTTTTGAAAAAATATTTACTCTTCCGCATACCTGTAGGTAGTATGCACAAGTAATGGTAGAGATTCAGACTGGGTCGACGTACGTATGCATCGCTACGCCTAACAATATCTGGAATACTTAGCAATTACAGATTTTCAATGAAAATTTATGTTGTAGAATCACATTGGCCACACGCATCGCGATGTGCGATGTCTGTGGCCATTTTCATAGAAAATGTATGGTTGCTAAGCATTGTTTGGCGTAGCGATGCATACGTACGTCGACCCAGTCTGAATCTATCTAAATTATTTGTGTTTCATGTAGATACCTTCTTATATCAAAATACCTATTTATCGTTTTAAAAATTAATTATTAACATGTTGATCAAATTTTCAACCTGACTGTCCTCGGTTCAACACTCTTGTTTAGTGTTGAAATAACTTTAGGACATTAATCCATTATACCCATGTTCCTTACCAAATATTCCTTCCTTCTGATTCCCTTCCTTTCACATCAAGGCCCTTACCCAAGAAGCAAAAGAAGATGATTTAAAAACACTTGAAAAAAGAACACTTTTGCACTTCGTTGTTTTGAATAAAAACATTCAGTTGTTATCTTTTGAAAATTCGATCGGGCTTGTACAAGCATTTTGCAAATCTCGCAAATAACAATAATTTAAATATATTATAATTGTCGTGAAGACCATCGGGTCATCAACATTGGAAAGTGATCGTGAATGAAGAGCTGGGTGCTGTCACCTCATTAACAAGATAAGGGCCATTCCTGTCTTTTCCTTCCCCTTGTCGATTTAAAAACACAATATTATCGACACTCTTAATTCGCTACACATACATTTAGTTTTACAGTCCACACGGTGTCATTGGACACTTAGCAAATTATATAAAAATATATAAATCTAAATCTTACCTCTAAATTTTGTAGTGATAGAAATGAAGTTTTGTAGATCATAACCACTAATCTTTTTTACATGATGAAAAACATTTTATTCCGCGGTCAAAATGTTATCATATCATCTCGAGCGATATTCGGCATATTATGGCAAGTTTGTGAAACGTCTTGAACGATCGCTTGCCATAATGTGCCGAAATTTATAGAACCTAAAGATATGGGATAAACGGTAAAATCTATAGTAGGATTCATTGGCTTTAAACCACAGTAAGCAGTTAATATGTTTCCAAAATAATGTTTTGAGGAATGATTTTATTTAAATCAAATGGCCAAATCGAAAACTAAACACCAATCGCTCGATTGGATAATTAAAAAAAACATATAATACTCACTGTAATACTTATAGTTATGTACCTACTGTTTATTACCGCTGATAGCTCCATTCTAACCACTCCCTCTTTCTCATAAATGACGCATGTAAATAAAGGGAGTTAACAACGCAACAAGTCTGTTTAATGTTTACTGACCATATCTTAATAGCCAGCACACTTTCCTCTTTCCCATCTCCTTCCCCTCCCCCCTACCTTCAGAATCACAACACACCCCGATTGGGGATGTCATAGTATCACTGGCTCCAGACGGGAACAGGTGGGACTACTCTTATGCGGTATTCACATAAAAAAAGAAAAAAGCTTTACTTTAAACTTTATCCATCTATTTGAAATGAGACGCGAGATTTATTTTAGTTTATGTTTACCCTTTATTCGACTGTGGCAAGCACATAACAAAAAAATGTAATTTTTATATGAACCTGTCAACAAAATAAGGCTTTCACAATGATAATAGGTACTAATGACCCGAATATCTGACCCGAAAATACCAAGAAAACACGTTTTGTACGTACAAACTACAAACCACCAGGTAGAATATAAATTTCAGAATTCCGTGCAAAAATATTATGAAAACGAGAGACGAGAATTCTGAAGTATGAGGACGGGCGAAGGAGGTCAGAACGTCGAAACTTGAAACGTCACGGAGTGGACATTATGAGTTATTTCATTAATTTGCTTGGTCCGTGTCCAAAACGGAACTATCCATATCATCGTTTGAACGGTACCGGTCACGAGTTATTAAATGAGTAACAATATCAATTGTATGCTCTGTGATGCGCTCAAATGTCTTAAAAATGACAAAAGAAATAAAGAGGTCATGTTAAATACTAGCTTGAGATAAACGTCTTAAATATAATGTGGAAGGTACCTACTTCAAATCTGTTCCAGAAATCTTAAAAGTACCACTCCTTTTATCACACGATTAAAAGAGACAACTTTGTTCAGGAATACCGACTCGCAAGATTTTTAGTAAATATGTTTTAATAATAGATACCAAAATTTCCTTGGAAATCATAGGATTTGTAAGTAGGTACTTAAATACCTATCCACTTAATTAAACCATTAATACTTTACGTAACATTTTCTTAATTCAAGTAAGGCGATCCGCTCACTGAAGAAACTGAAACCAAACTAATACTTGCTGGTTGCTATGATTTCCAACCAAACTTCCTACTTAATTTTAATAATAGACGAAGAACAATCTGTCATCGTGGCAACTAGCAGTGCGAGTCGCGAGTCACTGCTTGTTTTACCATTGACAACGGATTTTTGAGAAATTGTGTAGTGTGCAGGCCATCACATTGAGATACGCAGGATAGCGAGTTTAGTTGCAAACTGTTTTTTTTTTCAGTTGCCTCGTCAGCGGAGCCACTTAGGAATTATACAATTTGTCCAAAGAAATGCCACAATCTCGACAATAATAATGACAATTATTATTTTTTCAAACTTTCTCCATACCAGTGGGTACCTATTATAATATTGATTTTTACTACAGCTCGTTGTGGGACCCAAGATCATGCGAACTCTGGCGGGAATATATGTATCCAACCCGGCCGCCATCTTGCACCGAAATCGGAACGTAATAAAGATATTTACGTAGGTACAGATGAAATTATGGTCAAGATAAATCAGGACTTCGCTACACCCAGTCATCAATATTCATATTCTTACAACTGTGTAGATTTTTTTTATAGTGATCATCAAACAAGAGAGAATACAATGACACCCAACCTTCATCGCCAATACATATACTTACTCGTAAATGTGTATTCAAAACCATCATACATATCTCCCTGTCTGAAGAACGGAGTAAAAACGCATTTTCATAGCCTAATATCAACCACTATAAAGATCACCTTTCTTTATTTTTACTCTTGACTACTTTGGTCGTTTTTTTTCATAAAATTCTGCGTTTTTTACTTGTATAAAATCTAAACTAAGTATGGAGTGTGTACTGTTCTACGTATATAGGGTCTACGGTAATGGAGCAGGTGATGTGTGCCGATAACGGGCGCCAAATAACCGCTGCTCGCAACCACTACTACGCTCCTGCCGTCAAAAGCTCCGCTGGAACCTCTCTTTCCGTCACACCCATCGGCTATCAGGAAGAGCGAGAGGCTACAGCGTGGCTATCAGTGGTACGCTTTTACCCACTCGTCAGTTTCACTCCACTTTAGGTTCAATTTCACAGCGGAATATCAACAATGATGTATAAAAATGCTATATTATCATCATATTAAAGTTGTAACGGTGATCAAATCTTGATAATTTAACAAAAAGCGTAACGCCGAACAACGGTATTAAAAGAACGTATAATAAATTGCAAGTAAATTACTGTAAATTAAAAAAATAAATAATCCATATAAATAGGTTGGGAGTAATGATTTTAACTAAAAACGCTTGAAAATTATAAACTGGGGTAATTTATTAACTTACTACCTTCTGCCCGCGACTTCGTCTGCATAGGATTAAGTACGTCGAGTAATCTATTTTCTTTTCCTAGGTCACATCTACGTTTATACCAAAAATTCTTAACCTATTTATTTAAAATATCTATAATTATTCTCGATTCGATTCAAAGTATTAGGCGAGCACTTCAAATAAATGCACTAATGTAAATATTTTCAAAAATAGAATTTTGATTTAACAATCATTGTTTTGCAAAATGTCATTCTCAAATTTTGACATTTTCTATTAAACAATAATTATTATTTTCAAAATATTGAATAAAAATAGCTATCTTTATAAATTATAGCCTATATGTTATTCTGATGTATGAGCTATATTATTGTACGGTTTTATTAAAATCCATTCAGTAAATTTTGCGTGAAAGAGTAACAAACACACATACATCCATACCAACTTTCGCATTTAAAATATATTAGTAAGATTTTTTTAGTCTAAATGTTTTTGAAGTAAAACTTCTTTACGCACGATTGACTTGGAAGTAAGCTGGCGAATGCGTGACGAGAGCGTTACGAAAAGTGTGATCGGGCGAGGCGAACGATAATAAATTTAAATAAATATTTGTAGAAAATTAATATGTGTATATGTATATACATGTATACCTATGTATAGATATAGATATCGTCTGTATGGGACGTGTGGTCTAAAGCACACTCGTTTCTATTTTATTTATGGTTTACCTTTTAAGAAATGTTATGGCAGTGGGACTGTGGAATCTCTAACTCTAATTCAATCTACGTGAATACGTGTTAGACATGTGTTTGTATGAGCCGTATTGAAAATATATTATTGGAAATTGCAATAAGATTATCAATGAATCAACACTTTCACCGATAAGAATTTGATGGGATTCAACATGGCCCATTTGTTGGACAGGTGGTCTGTGCGTTAAAGTCATAAATAAATTCATGAATGATAGCATTATTACTTGCCACTGGAGCGACACAGAGAATTATAAAAAGTCGCCTTGAGTGCTCGCCACTTTTGAAAATTAATTTTGAAAATTTTCCGCCCACATTAAAAAAATGCATTACTCCACATTTGTGTATGTAAACATATAAACAAATTAGAGTGATATACAGCCAATGAGTTCACCTATATTTTTCCAATAATCCAGTGGATATTTTTAATATCTATATTCAATATTGTTCTACGTTTTAACGTTTTCTATGGCCTGTTTTATAACAGATGCAAATATATTGTAGAAAACCCATTTTTTTGTATGTGTTCATCTAATCAAAAGTTTAGTTTGAAAATTATTTTGACGTGCGTTTGTAGAACTAATGCTTTCCAACTGCCAAAATTCATTCTAGAAGAATTAAAAGACAATCGATAAGGCCATAGACATGAAGTCTATTTTATCACCTGTTGATAGAATAAATTTGATAGAATAAATTGCTGGCCATGAAAATGTTTCAAATAATTACAATAAATGTTTTACTAACGGTAGGAATATGTGGTCCAATTTCGGACCGATATCAACCGGAGAATAATAAAAGCGGTCAAAATTTGGACCAAAATCACTCCAATGCAATTGTTACAAGTTATGCAAAGGTACACGGATTGTCCCTACACACATTTTTTCAATAAGAAAAAATAAGATATACCTAAAAAGTATAAAATATGTCGATAGAACAGATTTTTTTAATATCCTAGTAATGCGTTATGTGCTTGTAAAGTGCCCTATTGTAAGCGGAGTAACAATCATCTATTATTAAACGTAATATCTTGAAGTGCATACATGTAGTTATTTCTTACCTAGTCATTAACTTCTGTTTAGCACTGCGCGCATTATAGCGTAAAACAGGGAATTAATCTGTAAACTAGATGCAACACGACGAGAATATAACCCAGAATAATATATTCCTATTGGTTATTGCAAAGCAGGTATCGCAAGAAGTAATTACACATTATAACATGATAATACGTGCAAATGGTGAGGAGGCGATCAAGGACTTTATTTGCGTAATTTATGCAGTCAACAAAGCAGTACATACAATACAAAGGAATGGCTCCAATGACATCGCATTATTCTACAAGATTAGACAAGCGTTATTGGTATGGTAAATGGAAACGTTTTCTACCAAGTGCTTATGATATTGTAAGAAATAAGCCAGGTGACAAGAAAAGGATGGTCTAACTGAAGTTGAAGGATCTGTAGACATAGGTGTTTGCAGTCATTCTTGATAAGTGATAAGAATAACACACGTATAAGTAAAACGTGTTTAATCTAAATTTCGAAGTAAATTATTATGTGGTGTTTGTTATACCTACTATAAAATATCTGATCAGGAAGTAAAATAATGTCTAAAGGCTATGTGAATAATGCAGAGGAATTCAAAGGAAACTTAAGTGAATCCATGTTATTGAAAGAACAGAGGTTACTTTTACAGCAAAATAACAAAACCGTAAAAAAAATAATGCTATTGAATAATTATGTCGAAATCATTGTTTATTTTTTAATGATTGGTTTGCTTACGGGTTTGTGACAGATCTATGTATAATAGTTTTGATACCTGTCGTGATTAAAAAAAACAATGATTATTTTATTTATACCGTGTGAAATTAAACAAACTGAAAAGAAAAAAAAATCTTTCTATTTTCATTGAAAATCTGGTATAAATAATTAGGCATTATCCAGAGTCTCTTAAAATCTTTGAAAATAACTTTTTTTAAGGCGTTCCTGTGTTCGACTTTAATTTAAAAGGTTGGTTAGATATTGTCAACAAAACTTTTAACGAGAGTATTCACATCACCGTTTTTTCAGATAACTTAATTTTGAAGAACAATGCTCAGATAAAAAAAAAACATAAGACTTCAATCTGTTTTAAGCGGGACATGCAACGCAGCATTTTTAATTGAAGAAAAGGTCAGTCAACTAGTTTCTTAAACCCTTCTCAAAACTTTAAAAGAGTGTCTCAACAATGTGGGTGTCTGGACCATTTAGTATCTTTAATTGACCTTTCGCCTTTCAGTCATTAAGTCATGGTACTGGTTTAACTACCAAGGTTGGTTGTGATTCGTGCAGCTGTAGGTTCAATTCGTCAACAAGGACCCCACGCTCCACTAATTCTTATAATTTCCGGTATACATGATTGATTTGGTACAAGCTGTATTTTATTGTGCTGCCGATGAAATCATTTTTCAGAAAGTAAACACAATACGAAATACGCGAAATGCCACTTCAGATGTTATCTGATTTCTTTGTATTGGGCCAACGGTTTTTCGCTTTTACTTTTTTTTTTAAACGTTAAAACGGACAGAAAAGAAAAAGATGGATTTGAAAATCTTGACTATACATATAATTTGAGTTTTGTTGCTTGATGTAAAGCGCTAAAGATGATGACAAACCATATAAATATAATTCGTCAGTTTCGTCACAAGTTTTGATACTAGTTCATGTTTGCCTTCCAAACGACATGTAAAACGTGATCTTTTATGTAATTAATTGGAACTAGTTTACAGTTTGAAGGCAGAGCTTTTTCTTAATTGGATCTAATAGGGTAATAAGGCTCAAACAGTTTCAATAGACAAGATCCGTATCTTTGTTTGAGATAGCATTCCGAGATTAACAATTCCGTGTCCAAATGTCAACAGGATGCAAGGATATACGAGTCAACCTTTCTTGCAGGTAAATAATTTGTTGTCTAACCTAACCAATGCAATAGTAAATGACTATGGAACTTAACAAACATGCGGTACCTGTTTCTTTTGTTTGAACTTTGAAAAAAAAAGAGATTTAAAAAGTGTATAGCGAGTTTTTGTATTTATACCTAAGATATCAAGACGTGAGATTTCTTCATAAGTTGGTTAAATAAATAGAGATAGTTTTTATTTTTGGATTATAACCACTTTTTTGGATTGTCAGATTTTTTAATCTACAGTTTATTGGTGATGAACTTGGTTTTTGTTGAAAGTTGGTTTGTGGTATTTATACAGTACCTAATTGTGGGCATTGAAACTGGGCCTGTGCTAATACCAAAACTATTCAAATATTACGAGATAAGCAATGAGTTCCTAATTCGGCTAGGAAAAGGGGTGGAAGCAACAGGTCGTGGTCGTAAAAACAACACAGCCACCGTTACTAAAAAAATACGTGTTGTCTGACTTTTGGTTTAGTCAGCCTTGTCGCGTTTCCTCTCCCTTCTTTTACTTACCTTTCAACAACTGCGACATGACACCACTCCTAGACAAATAATCACGTGTTTTTCTGCAAGCTGTACATCTGCCCTGTTGATTTATAGTGATATGATGTCCGAAACATTAACTCAAGAAGTAGGAAGAAGAAGTGCAACATGGCTCAACCTTCAACACCCGTCTATTTATTATCTGCGAGAATCTTGAAACCAAATAAACACACATTTTGCAAGACCAAAAATACCAACTAATATTTAATTTCTTATAAAATTTTAATTGTAACAGAAGAAGAAAATTGGCTCCTCTGGAGTGTTTTTATAAAAACCCAGAAAAATATGGATAAAGACAAACGCATAAGAGAAATTCCAAAAAAATAGATTACCTTCTTTTAGTTCCGAGTCCGCAGCTTGTCCATTTTCAAAGATGGTTTTCACGAAGATGCCCATGTTTCCTTTGGGAGAATCCCGTCCCCCCACAATGCTGAATCCGAGACCCTTCCCACCGGCACACTTTGTGAACGTCACCTGAGAAAAAAACACCGAGATGTAATCGGCCATCGGCTAATTGCACGATGACTCACCATAGCGCATTGTTCACTGATCAGGGGCCGGGCCGGCTGGCATCGCATAACACGGAACGCGATAGGTAACCCGAAATTGCCCGGTGAATTCTTTGGCAGCACATGGCACAGTAACAACTAACAACATGTTTTTTCTGATACAAACAGCCCCTTCTGACCTACACAAATAACACCCGGCTGTCTTACTCCCGTGGGGAAGTAATAATAAATTATTGTTCTAACTAGGTTGGCATGTGATTTCACTCTTGATGAAAGCAAAACATTTGGTTACAGTTAATATCACTTATCTTAAAAGTTGCAAACTGCAATCTCTGGCATTATAGACATTACACAGTTTTAATTTTTGTTATTTCTAGATTTGAACAATTATTTTGAGCTTGTGACATTATTCCTTTACGATTTATGAAGCCATGGTCAAAATATAAGAAATCTTCCATATTTTTCAATAAGAAAAAGTTTTCGATTAAAGAGTTTGGAAGCCTCGGGTGACAAAAGGTTATAAACCTGCTAGTAATAATTAAATTTTGAGATGATTGACTCTCGTCCACTGGAAAAGTAAAATGGCCATGCAAATCGTGCAACAAATGCTGAATTATTATGCAAATTCGATGATTTTTACAATCTTGTGGTAATCAGTAACCGTGATTGGTCATACCTCTGTTAAAAGTGATCCATCGCGCTCTTCCGGTCTTTGTTCTGGAGACAGTCTTGCGGGCGGGGAGTGTTGGGAGAGCTGCTTAGCGCTGTGATGATCGACCTCATCGTGCTGCTTGTGCTCTGCGCTCGGTCGGTGCTGCTCTTGGCTGCCGTTCTGTTCGTGGCTCCTGAACTGTTCATGGCTCCTCACCTGCTCGTGATTCCTGACCTGTTCATGATTCCTAGATAAATCAAGCTGCCTGTTCTGGTTGCCATTATGATGCGTTGAAGGAATAGGTGGTAAAGGTCTTGCATTTGGTTTCGGTGGTAAACCTCTAGGCTGATTAACTCCTGTCCCAACAAATCTTCTTTCTTCATACACTGGTCTGTAATCTGAAGATCCCCAAAAACTATTTCTATTATTCTCACTATTACCATTGACGTATCTAGGTAAAAATTGACTAGTTTTAGTATCGTTATTATTGTATTCGCTGTAAGGTCGTAGTGGCTTCGGTAAATTATTATTATCGGTGTATGTCGATATTCTCGATGCGGTCGAATTGACCCTGTTCAATCCATTGTAATTTCTTTGGTGTTCGTAATTTTCATCTGTGTATATTTTTTGTGATGGACTTCTTGTTAATTTGGTGTTCCTGCTGTTGACTAGACGGTTTTCTCTATGATAGATATCTGGGGAGCTTCCTCTTCTTGCTGAAGTGCCTCTATCTTGTTGGCGGGGAGCTCGAGGTGGCGGAGAAATATCTTCTGATCGTACGACGGAAGGTCTCCTTCCTATTTCCCAGACTGATCTCCTGTAGTCTATACTGGCTTCTTCAGGGTGAGGAGGTGATCTGCCATGGGGTAATGATGTTGGTCCGCTGGGACTTGGGACGTAGAATGTGGCGTGAGAACAAAATACGTCTTGAACAGATAAGGCCCTTCTTCTCCTGAGACCGGCTTGTATTCTTCCCAGGCCTCCTCTTAAAGACCTTTGGAGTTCTTGAACACTAGCACCACCCGCTCTGACTGACGAAGATTTTAATACTTTGACTCTATTTCTTAGAGATAGCTTTCCATTATCTTGTGGTTTGAGCTCTGGTGGAGGGTCTTCTTGAGTATCTGAGAGGGGGGAGTATTTAGAGCGGGATTCTGGGGGGATGGGGGAGTCTCTGTCAGGAGAGTCCAGGGGAGAGCCTTCACGAGGGGCAGGACCACGAGGAACTCTAAGTCGAGAGCAGCGCCGCCGCAGTCTCCTCCAGCCTTGAGTAATGTTGGTACTCCATAACCCCTCATCTGTAAAAAAAAAATAATCATGAATATCTGTATTTATGTACGGTTAGTACGTTAGTATGGTTTGTTCATTATTGTCGAATTCTAAGCTAAAAAAACTTAGTCATTCAAGATGAATGATGACTTTTTGTGGAATTTCACGACTTAAGTATTACGAATTATGATAAAACCTATGTCCATACAAAAATACAAAAGCTGCTGGCTGTTATTGTCATATTATCGTGACAGCTTTTAGTCAGGAAGTCTTCCGCACTATTTAACTTATTGTTGCTAAATTTATTATTGCAAATAGAAAGTGACATTTTTTTAAAATAATTCGCTCTCTTAGAAATTAAATAATAGAACCTGTTCACAAAATAGTCACTTTCGAAATTATGAGGTGATTTATATCAAAATTATTGTATAACTATTGTTTACCTTTGGACAAAGAAGTTCTAAATGTTTGGCAGTAAAGGTATATAACAAACTTCCACTTAGTATCAAATTAAAACCAAAAATAACCACATTAATGACATTAAATCTTGGCTTAAGGAACGACCGGAAAAATAACTTACTAGCATATTTAAACCACCGTTTTAGAAGTTTCTGGAAAACCTTACTTAAAAACTTATCCAAAATCTAGTCCCCCTCAGTACAGGATCTGTTAGTGAGGAGGACTACGAATATAATCAACATCTATTTTACATCCATATATATATATATATTTTTATAGTAATGTAAAAAATGAAATATAATTACTTACTAAATAAAATGAAAAAATATTATTTCAACTAAACGGCTAATAACTTGTAAACCAACTCAACGTAGTAACATTATATTTATTATTATTTACCCACATAAAAAGTAATTATTAATTAATGATTAGCTAAGATGTAAATCGCTTCGTCGTTTCCAATTAATTGATATTATTTATATCCATTTGGACTACCTTAATCGAAAAGATTTTTTACAGAAATAAATAACACCGTTTTGTAGTTATAACATGTTCAATGATGCAAATTTGCTATATGACATTTTAAAAACGGTAGATTCCAATATGTTTCTAGTTTCTACGATCAAAGTCACTAGTTACAAAACGCGGTATCACGTACCGACATAATGCCATTAAAAAAATATTGTAATTGTTTTTTTGTGGTTTTAATTTAAAAGATTGTTATTACCTTTTTATTAAATCAACGGATTAATTCATTTGATTGTGTGTTTTTGGTTTCATGATTTATTTTTAGGGTGTTATGCCGTTTTGCGCTACCTCCCTCTTCAGCCAACGTTTCACAAAGCATTACAATGACAACATCAGGGCAGAGGTGTTATCTGTTACATTTGGTCTGATGGTGGACATTATAATGCGGTCCAAAACGTTGGCTCAATAAGGAGGTAACGCAATACAGCATCAAACCCCAAAAACAAATCACGATAATACTTTTGGTCGTGAAAATCTGATATCATGTATTTTATTGCTTGATGTAGAGGATCCGAACAAAAAATAAAAAATAACATTGAATTTCTCGCAAATAATGATAATATGTACATTTCTGCACACAGATATATATATTTTCTTATAATAATATATATTTTTTTAAATGCGAACATTTTAATGAATAAATTAACTTTATAAGCTTTTATATCAATAAATTGAATATTAGGTAGGCTAATTATCGAACTAATACTTTGCACATCGGTATCCTTAGTTAAAATGACATAATTACGGTTCTTCTATTATTATTTCGTATTCTAGTATGCAGTAGTTTCCAGTTGGTTTCTAAGGGTTTCCGAAAAGAATTTGTTTAAAAATTATACTTTGCAAAAACCCTTTTCTTAAATTTGATGAAAAAAAGCAATTTTTTATTATCATGATGACAATAAAATAACTTTGTTTTAATGCCACTTTATTATATTTCTTTAACCAACCGGTTTCGGTTCGACCTGAACCTTCATCAGATGTGAATAAACAAAATACAGAGTATTTAAATGAAAGTGGAAAAGGGAGAGAGAACATCAATTTAGGTGACGGCGTGGTGGAGGGGGGGGCTAAGAGAGAGGGGTAAAAGTAGGCGGGGGTAATGGAAATATGTTAAAAATAGGGCTGTTTGACAAATCTGACTGTTTGAAGAGGTCACTGGTAATTTATTATTAAAACTTGAATTCAAATAGTTGGGAACACTTTCATTTTAATGCACTGTTTATAAAAGTTGATTAGTGTTTGCTACCTGTGGAAATTTTTATTCTTGAGATTAGAAATGAAAAATTCAAGTCAGTACCTACATATGTTCTGGAATAGAAATCTGAATTTTGAAAGATAATTTTTACGTTTTGAGTAATTGTCATGCAGGAATGTGTATGTACGAATATTTATTAACACCATAATTTTTCGGAATATTTCAATATCTCAAAACACCATTTTTTTTTAGAAGAAGGCAAGATTGATTGTTTTTTAAACTTGGGGGGCCGGATGAAAAATAAATTCTTATTACGGTTACAATCCAATAAGAATGAGTTACGCAATGAAAATTGAACGGTTTTCTAACATCCTTCTTTTAAAGAAAATCACCAAGTTGGCCAATAAATTCAACATTTGAGTCATTCATATTTTTTGCACCGTCCGTTGTAACCGCTGATAATAGATTCCAGTTAAGTTTTAGGTCATTAATAGTTTCTGATACACAATGTGTAAATGTACAGGTGAAAACATATTTTCATGTCATGAAAATATGTTTATTTTTATTTTTCACCGGTGTTTTATCTTTCAAACCTTTTAATTCTACTAGTTCTTCTGTAACTTCAAACTTTTCGTCTACGCCTAGGATATAAATTAACAATTGAGCTGGGTGACTTTCCATACAGTGCAATCGAAAAATTTGTAAAGTCGAAAAACTTTTCTTTGAGCTGCTTCAGTTTAATTTGATAAATTTCAATCGAAGTTTAAGAAACAACCTCAAATAGGGAAATCATCGCTAATCACTATTATTATTCCACTTCAAGCCATCACATCACAACTAAGCTATGTGTATGTACATTGCAAACTTTGAACTGCAACTAAATATTTTCGAGTCGGCTTCTGTATTGCCTGAACTACCTTTTTTTATTTTGCCTGCAATACGTTCTTAGAGTTTCAACAAACAAATGAAAGTTTCCGGGGAATTTTCAAGCAACGAACATCTTGTCGCCTTCAATACCGAAAACATCGAAAACTTTGGCTCATCTCAAATACCCAATTTTTATTTTTATTTTTGGTTCACTATCTACTACCTAATCAAATTCCGATTAACGAATTGAAATAGAGCTGCCGTGAATTCACAACCAAATAATAAAATTCTTTAAAATAAATATACCCTATATGAATTATTATACGCAGAAATCGGGAATTTTTGGAGAACCGGATAAAAATCTTCGGCGGGTATATTGAAGACCACTGTGTTAAAACATTGAGAGGTCCCCCTGACATACTAAAATATGTACAATATGCATTCGGTTTAGGGAAATTACGGTACCTATAACCTATTTACCTACACAAAATATAACGGAGTGTCCGCCGAATATCAAAAAAATATTGTTAAATTTTCTTACAAATGGGTCAAGGATAAACCTACCTGTCTATAACATAGACACAAAAAATCGACATTTAAAATAAATTCGTTTGATATCCATACCAACGTTTTATTAAAGTTTTTTTGTCGATTTTGATTTGAAATAAATAAATAGGTAATGCACAAAAAGTTGTAATTTTATAATAAATATTTTTCGGGGGGCCAACTGTCGGGGGTCAAGTGTCGGGTTACCGAAAGGTACAACGACGTCAGATCATTTTCAAAATGTAGTTATTACATAGTCAATTAAACTTTTTGAACTAAATATAAATAAATAAAATAATTTTAAAACAATAATAAAAAACAAAAAAAAAATTATAGTTGTAGAATTTCTTGAATTATTGTACTAATATTTTAAAATGTGAATAATCTTTTTATAAATGAAAGAACACTTAACTTTATACCTATTAAAACTCCATAATTTAATATTTCGTCTTAATGACGATAATAATTTTTGTGGGTAGGAATTTACCTACTTTAGCAGTATTAAAAGAACGATAAAATTGCTTTATTTTATGATCCATTAAAATATATTATATTATTCAAATAAGGGAAAAAGCAATCTTGGGAACATCAGCTTATCTAATGGATATCTTATAAAGAGACAGAAATACTCTGCAAATTAATGCTTACAGTAACAGATAATTTTATTCCGAAAGAGGAAATATTTTTATGTGGGTACTTAGCACGTTTCATGTGAATTTTGTAATTCAGGCAAACCTTTACGTTGTGAAATAATTACTGTACGTTGTGTATTGAGGTTTGATACTACTTTTTATGAGAACTTTCTAATAAGTTTTTAATTCATAAGATTTTCTTATTTGAAATAATTTCTATTAATAATTGTTATGTGAAAGGTTGGTATTTTATTAGTTTCGGTTCCCAATTTTATGAAAATAATGAAAAAAAATAATAAATTAGTAATAGTTATAAATTGTAGTGGCATGCAGAAATAAAATTATAAAGATTGTGTTGTATTACGACAATTTTTAACTAAATTAGGACACCTTTAGAGAGCAACCATTAAGTTAAACAGAATTTCTTCATAGTTTGCAAAATTCAAATATGTCTGATGTCCAAATACGATGTTTTGACTTACGTGCACTTTTTATTTGAACTATTTTGACTGTCTGATAAAAAGCTTGACCCGAAAACCTGAAAAATTATTGTAAAAGTATTATAAATTCGCAACCAAAACTATTCTAAAAGCTCATTCGCAGAAAATCAATTAATTGCATTAAAATTTTTTAGTGTTTCAAATTTTGAACAATCAATCAAAAAATTGACTGATTTAATTCAAGGAATTCTCAAGGTCATATTATAAAATAATTGTAAACCTTGTTAGCAATTTTGAATACCGTATGATGAAAAATGCATCGAAAATCATAAATACTCATTAACTCCTTAATGAAGATAAGATTGAATGCGATAATAATCGAGATTCAATAAGAGAAAGGTATCTCAGGGATCACGACGGGCAATATTACATAGGTCAAATGGGGAGATCATTCAAAACCCGTATAAAAGAACATTTTACATTTCTTCAAACTTCGCAAAATCACTTTGTGGCGTCATTTTTAATTAAATTAAACAAATAACTTTGTATCAACCACTATTATATAATCACAATTACCTACATGGTTTCTTCGCCAGGACAAGTATAGACTAAAAAGAACAGACCAAAAAGAACTATGGACAAAAATATTATAGAGAGAGGTGATTAATTATTAAATTATCAAAACAAAATAAAAATGCATAAACAACAAAATAAATTATTTTGAATATAATTATTAATAGGAAAATAAATTTAAGAGATGGCTATATATATGGCTATGGATATCGTTATACATAATACATCGAACCATCAAATTTCACAAAAATTAGCAGCATTTCATATCTTACTTAGCAGATTAATTATTGTTCCATTATCTTTGAATAATTTTAACTCAGAATTAAATATTATAAAACAAATTGCAATCAATAACGGTTATAGTACTAAATTAATAGACAATATGTTAAAGAAAAAATACAAGAAAAAGTTTATTAACTCTTATGCTTATATACTTGTTTGTTTCTTTTGTTATTTAATGTAATTACTACCCTGACGAAGAAACCATCGGTTTTGAAACATGTAGGTAATTGTGATTGTATAATAGTGGTTGATATAAAGTTATTTGTTTAATTTAAAGAACATTTTACAAATTGGGTGAATGATAAACGTGAATTGTCGAATGTAGAGTCACACCTATTAGAAAACCAACACTCGTTTGATAAAGACAGAGACATTAAAGTTTTCCACCCTTGTAATAAAGGTCGTAAACTAGATAGGTTATAATCATTAGAAATAACCCGCCTAACTAAGAAAGTAGAATAAGAACTTAGAATCATTCATCGCTATATATATATATATATATATATATATATCCATTGTAATTTTCTATCATACGTTCTAAGTAAAATATGTAATTTGTTTGTAATAGGCCCATTATAAGAATAATCCTACTTCAATGTATCCCCCCCCTTTTTTATAAATCAATCAATTAATCAAAAATTCCATTTATCAAAGAAATTTTCAAAAAATGTATTATGTAAAGTATTCTGAAATATCTAGTCAATGTTTTTTTATAATAAAAAATCATGATTATAGATCTACAAAAAAGACGATATGAGTTTTAGCAAAAAAATTCTTTTCACGCAACGCTTTTTACAGCATTTTCAATTTCCGTGATCGATATATATTGTATTAAAACTACAGAACGCCTCATTACAGCAAACCCTAATAAGAAGAACTGTGAAAACGTTCTATTTATTCTCATATTATTATTGTTTATACTTACATAATGTACAAATTTTGCCACATAAATTAATAAAAAGGTATAAATGTATGAAATCAATAATAGTAATACATAACTCTACTACCTACGCTTATAAAAATATCTATGACTGGACAACTCAACAATGTACAACTTCATCACCTCTCTGAAAATACATTAAGAGATTCTTTTTTAAAATTTGATTAAATAGATTATGTTAGGTTAGGTTATGGTATTTTTTAAATATTTTTAATGAGTGGGTGTTGAAACGCCACATTGTTAAGTTGTTATGGATCAAAAATATAATATTTACCTTTCTTCCTGCAGTCCGCATCACTCGCATATCCCCAAAGGCTGTCCTGCGCTTGGGCCCCCTTGGTGGGCGAGGGGGCCGCGAAGCTGTGCCGCAGGGGCGCCATCCTCAGCAGACGCGCCCCCTGGGGGGCCCCCATGGAGCCCCCGCCGTCCACGCGAGCCCCGGGCCGCTCTGGCGGGGGTTCCGCCCGCACCACGTAGCAGCAGCTCTTATTGCCTTTATCAAGCATCGAGATTACTCATCAGTCTCATCACTCACTGCAGAACTATCAATTTAATAACTGTGTAATTTTTGACACTTTTTTATTATTATAACACTATTTCTTACACTTTTGAATAAGGTGCTTTTTCAAATTTTGATAAATTTTTCGTATTTTAAGTTTCGAAGTTAAAATCTATAAGGAAAAACAAGGTTACAGGTTGAAGGCCGTATTCCAATTTGTATATTTTATTCTAATTTCTGGGCAGTTCCAGTCTGCACTGCGTTTTGATGGTTCAACAAATGTCCAACATTTGGGCATACATACACGTTCACAAACACACACATAAACTTATACACCACGTATTTTTTAATGTTTCTTTATCTTTTCGTGTACCCGGTAAAATGTATAACTAACTATAATCCATTCATCAGATATTTCAAAAAACAAGTCATTGGTACCAATACATGTTATTATTTCTAAAACCATGCAAATGGTTCATAAAGCAATTTATCTCTGTACGGTTTATTTCTTAGATAATAAACAAATAAAATACAGTAATAACCAGAAAAAAAACATTTTCTGTCGTGATTTTCGACAATGAATGGCCGATGAACTTACGGTCGGGTCAGGTGAATATGAATACGTATGACTTTCAACTGAATGGGAAACTTGGGCACGTTCAAAGAAGTCTTTAATGTATATATAGTATCTATGAATACATTCCAGAACAGGCTTGGCATTCACAGTTCAAATTATGAGCTCTGCTTACACTTTAGTTAGTTTGTTACTTAAGAGGGTATTATCAGAGAACACCGGAAATTAGTCATTATTTAAATCAAATTCTAGACGTATTGACTCTTTTTTCCAAAAAAAAAAAACATAAATTGATTTTGAAATATTGTTATTTTATCTGGTACACGCAGTTTTAACATTTAAAAAAACTAAGTTTATTTTTAACAAACTTGGGTTATACCGTTGGTCGTTGTCAGATTTGTTCAATTTTAAAACGATAGATTATATTAAACAACTCAAATTTCAAATCACATAACAAAATAAATCAAAAATAAAGTAGTAAACACAGTTCTCAGAATTTTAGTTTTGGTTAAATTAAAATCATTAGAAAATAAATCCGAGAACATGTTTTGTGATAAAAATGCCCACTTTTTTCTATTTATTTAAGGTCTTACAAACTAAATTATTTAAAAAAAAATTTACATCCTTATTTTGTTTAGCCTTTATTCAAAAATCATAAATACTTATGATCAAAATTACTTACAAGAAGTACACGATATTTAATAATTTATCATCGTGCGTTTTGAGCATTTTTATTGCTTACTTGAATTTAGGTATATATTAAAGCAAGTTTTGAATGAAATAAATCGATATAAAATTTTTAATTTTAAAAATTTAATAAGGGAATGATCGATCTTTCTCATTGGAACCTCCCTGTACAGTTGCAAGCATTATTAAACTTTTATTCTCAGCCGCTGGTCAATCGCTCTTAAAGAAGACATCCACATTATCCAAACATGACTCATTATTGACACCATTCTATCACCATAAAAACAACCGTATGAGATCGTTACGATCATGATATAAACAGACGAGAGGCGCATTAACGATCCATTGAAATCTTTTAAAGGAACTCGAAGAATTGAACTGAAATGAATACCCTTTCTCTCATTCATTCTGCAGAAGACAAACATGATTTCAAAATACCGCAAAACAAAAATTAAATATGTACACCTAGACACTGTAATAATCATCTTCTCATCCCCGAGATCTGCTGTTAAATGAACAATTGTTCTAAAACACCAAGCTATCCAGACAACGCGGCTTTCCCTAATCCAAACATTATACATGACGTTCGGAAACTCCTTGTACAAATCAGGAGTCCAAAAGTTTTACAGTGTTAAAGTCCTTTAGTTGCCGAAAAAAAAAATTACAGTAAAAAAAATTAAAACCTGAAAAGTTATTTTGATTATCTACTGTATGCTACGAGTTTCCGGACACCGTCTACATGCCTCTGGGTAAAATAAATGTTCAGAAAAAGCCAAAACGTGATTTTGATAAGATTCAGCACCTGGTCTACTTTTATAAACTATTATTAAACATTTATGTTTTTTTTTATAAACTTGCCCATAATGTATACTGATAAAATAGAGCTTGAAGTACGTTTTAACAGGGAATAGCAGTAATTAAAAAAATGACCACACTAACACTTTAAAAAACATTTCCCAAATTAAAACATTGTGTATATATATTGCACATAGCATTGTTTAGATTTGGTAAATGTGTTTTGAAGTGATTTTACTTGGTAAAATTTGTCAATCAATGCACATACATTGCTGGTTGCACAAAAAAATATGGATTTTCAACCATAAAGAAAGCCCCAATTTAATTTAAAAATATGAGTGTAATTCAATAAAAGTATAAAATTTTTCTTACTAATATTATAAACGCGAAAGTTTGTATGGATGTATGTGTGTTTGTTACTCTTTCACGCAAAAACGAATGAATTTTAATGAAACTTTACAATAACATAGCTCAAACATCAGAATAACATATAGGCTATAATCTATAAAGCTAGCTATTTTCAATATTATATTATAAATAATAAATATTGTTTATTAGAAAATGTTAAAACTTGAGGACGACATTTTGCATAACAATGATTGTTAAATCAAATTCTATTTTAGAAAATATTTAAATTAATGAATTTATTTGAAGTATTCGCCTAATACTTTGAATCGAACCAAGAATTATAAATATTTTAAATAAATAGGTTAAGAGTTTTGGTAATAACTAATAACATAGATGGGACCTAGGAAAAAAATAGGCTAATAGAAGTATTAATCCTGAGCAGACGAAGTCGCGGGAAGAAGCTTGTTTATTATAAAGTTCAATAAACGTTCAAATTCAATAAAAGTAATTTTGGAAAAAAACCTGTACAGTGTTTATATTTGCGACGGCCGAACACACCATTCTGCATATTGAATAATTATTTATTACGATTTTCATTCAACAGCTAAGTGATGATTCATGATTATGCATACAAGCTCCCTTGAGGTGATTTTCTCACAAAAATTGCGCTATAGAAAATATCCAATCATTATTATTATTATACCCAGGTTTAAAGTTCTCCAGAATTCGTATGTGTCCCATGGACCATAAGTGGTTGCACATAATATATGCTATCCCATCAATTATTAAGCTGTGGCTCATGGACCACGGACCTTAATAAGTGTCCTATCTGCGCGTGGGAGGATATTTTTTTATTACCCGCCTCGAGATCATGAGTGTATTAGACGTTTACTTTGGATACAGTAAGCTGCGTGTGGGCGGGTCCTTCGACGCGTCACGTTGTCAACAACGACAGTCATCTTATTATAATATGAACACACAAATCAGTAGTTCCCAGTGTTCCCACACTGTCGAGCGTTGAGAGAATAATCGAAAATTAAGTATTCCGTAACGTTGATTAAATTATTGTGTGAGGTCAACAAAAAGCGACAATTCATACCGCGATGCATAATTTGTGGATATTGTTATAAAAATATTGACGCAATTATGCATGGATTACCACATCTATTGCGTTTTGTTATAATTGCGTGAAAAAAAAAGTATCGTCAAAACCATAATTTTACGAGTGCAATTGTTAGGTTGCAGTAATTAGCTTGTAAGCTTATAAGACAATATCAATTTATTACAAATCGTTATTGTTACTAGTACATGGTGTAGGTATTATAGAAGTGATTTATAACCGCCCTAGGCCTACAAACGTCCGTGATACGTTCATGTTGATTGTACCATTCTGCACAATGCCGTATCACAAACGCATTTTTTTTTTCAATTTAAAAAAAAAAAAAAAAATTTAAATTGTTTTTTTTATGTTTTAAAAACTTATATTTTAATAAACCTGTTGTAAATGAACATATTTTGACAAAAACTTTTCAGGTATGAGTATTTTGCGGAAATAACCCGAAGGTAGGGCGGTAAAGTAAATTGAGATATAAAATTAATCACCTTATTCAAAGCTTCACATAATTAGGTATAGGACGGGTTTAAAAAATATTTTTTGTTTTTAATTAGTAAAAAATATCATCCAACAGCAAAATACATATTTGTCTCCAAATGCTCAGGAAACGTTGGTTAAATCCTTCAGGTACGTGATGTTACACCGTAATGCTTACTGTTACACTGTTTTGATGTTATGATTATCTACATATCAATTGGAATAGTAATTGGTGCATCACGAACAATTTCTGTGAATTACAATTTATTCTTGAAGTGATCCAAATACTTTCATCCAATTCGAAATAGGTACTGCAAGTAATAATAATTACTGCTTTGAAATTTTAATGCATTATTGAAGTAAAACTTCTTTACGTACTTGACTTGGGGGGTAAGCTGGCGAATTCGTTACGAAAAGTGTAATGCGTTACGGGCGAGGCGAACGGGTTGTATCACAAGCAAGAGAGAGCAGTACACGCGCACATTTTCTTTCTCTCTTCCTCTCATAGCCAGTGCATGAAGATAATCCGTAATTTCATTTCGTTCCTGAACAATTTCATAAATACTCTAGAAGCAAGAGAGAGGAGTGCGCGCGCACATTTTCTTTCTCTCTATAAGTTTTACTTCAGTCGTGTGGTCTAAAGCACACTCGTTTTTTTATTATGATCTGATAACTAATTTCTTGTTTATATGTTTACTTGCTATTGACAAAATATGTTTCTTCCTCTCCGATTGCATCTATGACATTTTCTAACTGAATATAATAATCTTAGTGGAAGAGATTAAAAAATATATCGCTTGATTATTGTTTGTATGAAGGCAGTATTAATAATAATAAAAAAAATAATTTAAAAATTGCATTAATCCTATTATTATCTTATCAATTCGTACAAATCCGTCACAAACATGTTTACGTAAACATCCTACTGAATTCAACCACAATGTACTGCGTTTATGGCGCCTTTGTAGCATACTTGAAAAAATATATATGTGCCATTATTTATGAAGACTGCTGGCACATTTACAATAGGCTTGATAGATTATTATGATTTTAAACTGTATGATTAAACAAAGACTGAGCTGTATCAATATGAAAAGCACGTTATTTGCTTTTCCTTGTATGAAGTCAATAGCATTTATGACAAAATTATTCTACCTATATATAACGGCAAAATTATTGAAAACAAAATGTAACGGTTTCTTTGTCCAACATAATACATTGTATACAGTAATACAACAATAAGATAGATAGATACTCTCAGTACTGCCCTTGTGAGATACGATAATTAAGAATCAAAATGGCTTGAAACCATTGCTTGAAATGGCTTTAGCCGTGTTTGACGACAAGATTTGAGTAGTCAGCACAACATACTATATTTTGAGATTCTATAGTCCCCCTGGCTCTGGACGGCAACCAGGTCGGGAGCGATTGGTACTCTTGTGCGGTATTGACACTATTTTTTAATGTATCAAGGAAAATAAGGATATGGCATACCAAAGTTTACATATTAAAATTTAACAAAATGCTTTTAATTTAAAACACACGGGTATTTTCGGTAAAAAAGTTGTTAATATAAAATATTTAAATTTTAGATTATATTTAAAGATTATTGGTATTCAGTAATCATAATGTTTTTTTTAAATATTCAATTGCCGGCAACCCGGGCTTTTATTGAGAAGAACTTTTCTTTACCGTAAGATAAGTTCAAAGTTACCCGCCTCGCTAGTTCTGAGACGGATAATACCTAAACACATTCAAAATATCTGATCTGACGAAAATTACTATTTAGTTATCAATAAAAAAAATCATTAAAAACAAGTACAAAGGCACACAAGATAGGCGATAGACATTTCTTTTAATATTTTACATACATAAATATTTTAAAAATTCGGTTCTGTTCCACAAAATATAAAACCGTTTTGTGAAAAATGTGTTTCCTTGAAGTGACGTCTCATGAAAACGATGCTACGCAAATTAAGCCATTATGAGAATTTTCCGTGGCAACCTTCGTTTTCCCAATTTAGACCAATCTCTGCCGTTGAGCAAGAAACTAACCATTATTTCACCCAAACTGGCCCAAGTTCCCTAACATACTCGTAGCGGTCGGTGAAAATTGACATTTCGTGTTTTTAAATTGATAAAATAACCATTAAAATGCACTTTTTTTCCAATTCCGGTAACTGAATTTATTAGTGTTAGTATCTAACTACAACAAGTATTTAAACTTATTTTTTAGTCTCATTATTAGGCGTGTCCTGATTTTGTAAATATTTTCCCTTATTTTTCACATGAACAAGGGACCAGATGACGTCACACACTCTCCCGCCTCTTACCGGGCATTTTCGCGGGCTTTAATAAAATTCAAACTTGTAGAATTAATTTAATTATGAAAACGAACTTTAAAAAAATACAGGTATTTAAATTTGCATGTCATCTACATGAACAAATTTTTTATAAGTCAAAATATTTTCTTTTAAAATAAAACATTTTTTTTAAATTATAATGTCACATCACAAAGTAACTGCTTCATACGAACAAACAAAATATTTTCACTCAACTTTCCTATTACACGAAATACGAATTGAAATATATTACACTCTATATATTATCACAGCGCATATAAACCATTCTCGTGTTCTGACTGCAGTATTTGTGTCCATGAAAATCAGATTAAAAAACGCCCATTCATATTCAATGAGGAGGAGAACTAATGCATTCTAGTATTGTGACTGCAGATATTCGTTTTTAAAAGCTGTATTTGCAAAGACATTTTTTATTTAAATGCCGGGACAAACCTTTAAACTGGCATAATCCCAGTCAAACCGGGACATGTTAAAGTTAAGGCATCAAGTAAGCTTAGCTTTCGATCGAGCTGAATAAAATATGTTCTGAATAAAATATTTTATCATCTCGAAAATCAAAGCAAACAACCCATGGTCCGTGGACTGGTACCGGTCCCCGGACCATAGGTTGAGAAACACTGATCTATATAATACCATAATAACATGTAATTTTATTAGTATTTTTCCGCGATGTCATTTTGCAGGATGGTCAGTTTTTAATCATCAACATGGCTCAATGTATAACCACATACCTGATTCGTTGCATCCAAATAATTACAAGTATTTTATTATGTTCCTACATACACTATATACTCGTAGGTATATTAAACAAGAAGCTATTAAATGCTGAACACACCAATACACAATGCATTACACTCAGCCATTATTATTTGCTGTGAAGCCTCTCATTAAGTATGCAAATTTCGAAGATAAATACGATAACTAATATGAATTTTACATTATTGTGAGCATTAAATTGTATGTTTTAATTCTTATTTTAGTAATTTTTCCCTTAACCGCTGTACTTTTAGACACAGATTATGAAAATTAAATTTCGTTTCAACAATAATTACTAAAAGCAAATATTTACATGCACAAAATAGGTTAATAGATTCTTAGTTTGGGTTAAATAAGTAATTCACGCGAATTTAGATTGAAACAAAACTTCGCACAAGTCAATCAAAACAAAAAATAATCAAAAATGGCGGCAAATTTAAATGACAAATTATGAACGTTGATTGAATAAAAAAGTAATTTTAATGCATCTTTTAGCATCTATCCAAACGTAATTAGCTGTTTCTTGTAGTAATTAAGTTGAAACGTAGTACAATTTCATAGGAATATTTACCTTTATTTTAATTAAAAGCAATTGATTACATTTTTCACGCTTCCAAAAACAATTCACTCCAATAACTCATCATTCAATACAAAACTAAAAAGTCACTTTAAACTATATCTGTATAAAATAGTTAGTAAAAAAAACCACTGTATACACTTCTACGAACACTTATAAATAAATAGGATGAGAATAAACGGTAATGATCTTGGAAAAAAGCCTTATATGGTAACACAATAAAAAAAAAATGTAACCTACATAATATTATACATTTTATGTGGGAACGTTGAACGTGTTTACGTTTTTATTCATTGTTACATCCTAACACGCTATTATTAGTTACAATAAACACAACACAGGAAACTATAAAAAAAATGAGTAAAAACCGTTTTTTTTTTTGTGTTATTTACGTGTTAATTTGTTGTTATGGTTCGTAAATTCGTTTCGTACGCGTTAGTAAGCAAAATGTTCCGTGTACGCGACTAACCACGGCAACGACTCGCGACATACTAACAAATAACGAATAAAATAACGTACAGCGGCGTAACGACTAACGATACTGAAAGCAACCGGCGGTACCGCGATGATACGTTGATACTAGGTACGCTAGGCGCCCGATGATACCGTGAAGCCGTGAACTACCGCGGTATTGCCTTGTGGGTAGTTGGTTGCTTGTAATTGATCGTTGATGGGTTCATAACCTTATCATGAATTCCCTTATTGATAGCCCTGCATTATTGAAATTGATTTCCTTTCGTGTTCCTAATAGAGTCCCACGAACTGAAAATATCTTTCACTGCAACAATCGTGGCATTACCAAATCGTTTATGTACTCCCTTATTCCCAGATTAAGGTAATTAGTATGCAGAAGTATTAGATATTTTCAACACCACCGAAACAGGTACTGGTTTACATTTTGTGTGAGTGTGACAAATAAGTGACAACATCTGTAATATTTTTATAATAAGGAAACATTGTGTATTGCCATTAGGTCCACACAGGAAGCCTTGAGTAAAATAATTTCCCTCAGCGCCTATGTCATCTTTGGTGATGCTGTGTGGAGGGTATTTTTAAGGAAAGGCAGAAGAGGAAGTTCTGGGAAGGAAAAAGGTATGAGGATTGGGTAGGAATCTGGGGTTCAGTGTGTCTAGATCGTCCGCCGCTAAGACCTAGACAAACCTTAACCCATGAACCCGGGCACCCCTGCTAAGTCACCAAACGTGGCGAACCACTTGGGGTGACCTATGGCAGAGGTGTTGGTTTTCCCGGGGCGGCGGTACCAATTCCCGCCTCCCAAATTATCCCGAAGTTAGAAAAAAACTAATTAAATTATGAAAAAATCACTTTGATTTACGACCCATCTTTTTACTCAGTATGCCTACAATGTTTTGATAACAGACGCTTGACGTATTTGTTCTATTTACATAAATAAATAGCACACAACTGTTAATCCCGTACAAATCGTCAGTGCGCCCCACGTTTGAATTTGGCAGTGATCCCTGGTCTGGAGCCCCAAAGTACCTGAAAAAGTCTCGTTAAAAAAATACGTCCAGAAACAGGCAGTATGTTTGATAGATTGCAGGGCACACGGAGAGCACAGGATTCTTGTTCTACCGGTATGGTAGAACAAGATGTTCAATGGAAGATGTTCCAAGGAACTTGCGTAATTGATTTCTTCGGCACCGGTGCACAGTCGGGAATACGCCAAACGCTCGTTCAACATTCGTATACAGTTGACATTTGTCATATGAGGATGGGTTGTTTCTACGACTCAAACAAATTACATTTTTACCGATTTTTGTATTCATAAAAATAGATCTATTTGTGGACCTGCGCTGTACAAATACCTCACAAGAGTCCTAACCTCCTGACACTCCTAACTGCTCCCGTCTGGAGCCAGTGAGACTATGGCATTCCCAATTGGGGTATGTTGTGAGGCTGAAGATAGTGGGGAGGTGAAGGAGATGGGGAAGAGGAGGATAAGGAAGTATCTGGTTATTATTCAAATCTGGTCACCAAACACGGCTAAAGTCAAATCAAGCAATGTTTTAATTCTGAACGGTGGTCTTACACCAGGGCCATACTGAAAGTATCTTCCACTCTGGAACGTGCCTCAAATATTAATTAATTGTTACACAAATTAATCAAATAAAATTTATTTGCGCACGCCTGGTTCGAACCCGCGACCAGGACGGCCGTTTTATAAATAATTTTTGGACTAAATATTCTTATTGGAAGATCAAAATTACGATTTGGTTTTAAAAAATTAGGTAACCTAAAATCCATTTTTGGGGTTATCGTTGTTTTTCGTATAAGCACTTTGAATATTTTTTTAATTTACGAGTTTCAGACCCCTGAGATAGCGGGCACTCGACCTGAGCCCTAAATCTGGTGCAGCTGTATTACTATAGCTACTAGATAGGTACGCAAGACATCTGCCATAATTAGTGATGAATGATGAACCATTTAACGAATTTATAAAATATTCCAAATTTTTATGTATAAAGGGTGGGCTGATAATATAGTGGTATTTTTTATTGTGAGTTATTGTTTTGTAAGCCTCATTACATTCGCTAACAAATGTGTATTTTATATGTCAAGTC
Organism: Limnephilus auricula; assembly: GCA_951813805.1. Taxonomy (NCBI): domain Eukaryota; kingdom Metazoa; phylum Arthropoda; class Insecta; order Trichoptera; family Limnephilidae; genus Limnephilus; species Limnephilus auricula. Next base: position 30,574,138 of record OX638390.1, read on the forward strand.
CAAAATTTCATATTGATAATAAGTTGTAATCTTTTTTTATTTTTTTTTTACAAATTTTTTCACGTTGTAACGTTAACCACTCGTGTTGTGGGAGACGTTTTTATAAAACTTGGGGGTTTCTCACCATCCTCCCAATAGCTTATCTACACTAATGACAATGACGAATATTATTAAAAATAAAATACTCGCAGTGGTTAGAAAACTCGGCCAACATATCCAATATATAGCCATTATTCATAGTTTCGAGTACCGAATTATAAACTCCAACTTAATAAATAAATAAACCGTAAATCGTAAATATTCGTAGAGTAGATAAGCTATTGGGAGGATGATGAGAAATCCCCATAGAATAGAGGTGTAATTCTTTAATCTCACTTATAAATTTTAACAATAATTTCAGTAGTTTAAGTAAGTTCCAACAAAAAATTAATTTTAATTTATCCATTTAAGTTTCTATTGAACCACGGATGGTGTGTTGTGTTGTAAGTAATAAATAACAAATGTGATTTTTTTAAATTATTAATGAAGACAATATTAGCGAAACTAAATCAAAAATCTGAAACAGATAGATCAAACCTGGGACTCGATCTCAGAACCCTCGCCTTGCCGGACGCAGCTCTACCGATTGAGCTAATGTGGCCCTGCGAGGCGAAGGTTCTGGGTTGGAGTCCCAGATGTGACCGTATCTTTATCTGATTTTTCTGTTTCAGATTTTCGATTGAATTTGGCTAATATTGTCTTCATTAATTAAAATATTACAATTTGAGGTTTTAGCTATTATGTAAAAAATAAAGAACTTTCTATATAAAGTGTGTTTATCGGAAGTGACCTGCCAGGTAAGTATATTTTCTGTTACTATTTGTAAATGATAGATTTATTTATTTATTTAATTTCTACGGTAAAATTAATCATAAACAGTAGTTACATGACACAATTAGAACCATAAGAAAATATTAGCAATCATTTTAGATAAAGAATAACAAATTAACTGTGGCATTTGATTGTGAAATGACATCAGAGATATGTGCAAGAGATAGGTACAAATATATCCAAATTCTAATATATAAATAAGGTAAACTTAGATTGAATTAATATTGATCGAAAATATAAGATAGCATAGCCCTCTTGTACCTACTTTCCGTGCAGTTAAATATATCCGCTACATCAGCGTATCTATTACTAACTGCATGCAACCTAGGTATAAGCGAGTTTTTGGAATACGTAGTCAATACGTATATTATTTATATAATTTAGGTAGATCCCAAGAATTCACAATAAAATATACAGCTCCCTTGAGGTGATTTCTCACAAAAAATCTACAAATTATCCAGTTAATATTATTATTAAAAATAAAAATGTTATTATTAATTACATTGATGAACAGTTTAAAAGTTTTCCGAGGTCTGAAAGTTTATAGCTACGCCATGCCACTAAAGACTGTATATATTGCCTAACAACATTATATTTTTGAAAAAATTATTTAATTGTAACCGTGAAAGTAGGTAAGTACGTAAATAGTCAGTTGACAGTTATTCCGATTTTTCACTTTTACATATCGGAAAGTTTGTCGTTGTTAGGAATTGATTTTTATTTATATATTTTTTGCATCGATAAAACCCAAAATTTTTTTTTATTGAATTTTTTTTTTGACAATAGCTTCACACAGGAGGCCCTGAAGAAAATAATTCTCCTCAGGGTTTAAGTCATCTTTGGGGATGCTGTGTGGAGGGTTCTTTTTAGGAAAGGAAGGAGAGGATGTTCTGGGAAGGAAAAGGATATGAGGGGTGAGCCCTGTATTAAAAGTCAAAAGACTTCCCTTAACCAGTCTCTCCCGATCTGGTCTGTCACGCAATTGGTGGGCAGGCGCATCTGCCGCCAAAACCCGGACAAACCTCACCCCATGAACCCGGGCACCACTGCTAAGTCACCGAACGGAACGAATTACTTGGGATGACCTATGGCAGAGGTGTTGGTTATCCAATAAATGGTTCCCGGGGCGACGGTACCCAGACCCGCCTACCAAATTACAAATTAAATACTTATTAAAAAAGAAAAAAGAAAAAAAATTCGTCTCTGTGAAATAATATACCTACCATTAACACACCATATGGAAATCAAAATGTGGGATGGAGTCTATTTTGTTTTATTTTGAGAGTGTGAAGGTAGGAATAACGTTTATTTCCTGTGCAATCCATAATCCATACGATTAACGAAACAGAGTTAACAAATTTATTCCTCCTCGTTCATAATGCAAATATTTGTTTATTGAATTTAAATTTATGATTGTTATTCTGAGGTGTGTGAATCAGGGTATGAAACTTGTAATGAGTCGTCTCTTTTGTCGGACAAGGAAACCTCAATACGAATATAACACTTGAGCCACACGAGTCTATTGACACTTTATTAGTATTTTGTTGTGAAAAGTTTTATTTTTCTATGTACATTTGTTACTTAAATTTTATATATCTGCTACCGGTTTCGACACGTCCGTGCAATTCACTAGAAAACTTAGGCTAAACTTAAAATTTAAACAAGTACAGAAATGAATTCGATGTTATTAGGTGGGGGTAGTGGGAGGGGTGATTTTGGGGGAGGGGGTAGCAGAAATATAAAATTTGAGTAACAAATGTACAAAGAAAAATATAACTTTTCAAAACAAAATGTCTCATAGTTAATGCCCAAGAAATACAAAAAAACTTTATCAGTAGTTCTGTAAAGAGTAGTCGCGTCCAAAAATATGTCTAATTTTCTGTCGTTTAATTTAATTTATTTATTTAATTTTAAAAACACATTTACGGTTAACATAACCAATAATAAACATACATTATATTTAGTTAAGTAATAATAACATTTCTAAACAGTTGAAAAATAAATATGTCAGGGAAAAAATAATTTTATAACAGAATCATTTTGTAGGTTAGTTCTGCATCTCGGAACAACAAAAGTCCAGTAAATTCTGTGAATTAACGGGAACATAACATTATTTTTTCTCTATAATATCGGGAACACAGATTATATGCTGTTTTAGCGAAGAAGTTTTTCTTCTACAAACAAAACAATTTTAAGTGAGTTGAAGGGCTTAGTTTTTCCTATGGGAAATGTTTAATCCGGACATAAAGTCAAAAGAACATTTAAAAAAAATATTTTTATGGAAATTTTTTGTGTGACGGCCCCCTGAAAAAAGCTAAATATTAATTTTATAACGTCTATGAAAAATTACTTGAAGGATATTTTTTGAAACAAGATATATTGCAAAATTTCAGTTTAATCATTTTAGAGCAGAAGAGCAACATCGTGGAGAAATAATGTTAGGATGTAAAATTAATAATACGTGTCGTGCAAGTTGATGGAAAATAAATCGTGAAAGTTCCAGGAATACATGGCGCCATCGAGTGAATCAAATACATAATTGAGTGAGGTCAAGTTAAAACTATCAAGAGTCGGAAGAACCTTAGTTTTCGAATTAGAATGATGGGTTCTGAAAATATTATTCAATTCCGGACATTGAAATCACAACCTCCACGCCCAGAAACGACAATGATGTTACGACGTAAGTTGTATTGTTTACCATAACTAAATTGACAAATTATTTATAAATTTCTATCTATAAAACAAAAGTAAGTACAGTCAAATACAAAAGATATGGAATGAACGAAGCATAACTACGACCACCAATATGAGACAATATGTCCGGGTATTGATTTACCCCACATTTCTGTACGGTTTGGAACATTGACACAGAAAAAGAAAACTGATAGATGCCCTCAAAATGTGATGCTAGAAAAAATGCTCAGTATCACCGGACAGCCAGAAGCAGAAATGTGTCCATCCTGGAAGAACTAGACATCCACAATTAGCTTTCAACTATCTGCCTACAACGTATCTTTAGATACTTTGGGCACGTTCTCTCCAAACTGAGGACTCCAATTTAGAGAAACTAATAGTCTCTGTCAAAGTGGAAGGCAGAAGTAGCAGAGGAAGATCACCAATGCACTAGAGCAAGGCTGCCCTACCCCAGGCATATAACCAATTATAAATGCCCCGCGTGAGCAAGTTTCAAAATTCCCACCAACTTGAAAATTTTTGTAAATCCTTTTCCAATTAGTTTGACTGAAATAATCAGTAAGTTATCATGACAATATTCAGTTGGAACTCACTGAACAGCAATATCAACCTTATTGCAGAAAAAAGTAGTTTCGGATCAATATCTTAATTATATAAAATATAAATAGAGCACATTTATAACTAAGCAACATATTTATGATTTGTTGTTACTGTGAATATCTGACCTGATGCCTAACGTGGGAAAATTATGAAGCCAGACACAATTTCAGAAATTACATTAATTAAACAGATGATAACTTTTCTTGTTTTATTTCTTAATTTGGCTGAAGATGCTATTATTTAATTATTTAAACGAATATATAATATATGAATGAAGCAGTTATTTTGTTGCAAAATAGCGTACTTAATTTAAGTTGTTATCAAAAGTGATACAAACAGGAACAGTCAGGGTCATTGTCGGGAATTTTTTAATTCTCTATAATATATGAATGAAGCAGTTATCTTGTTGCAAAATAGCGTACTTAATTTAAGTTGTTATCAAAAGTGATACAAACAGGAACAGTCAGGGTCATTGTCGGGAATTTTTTAATTCTCTATAATATATGAATGAAGCAGTTATCTTGTTGCAAAATAGCGTACTTAATTTAAGTTGTTATCAAAAGTGATACAAACAGGAACAGTCAGGGTCATTGTCGGGAATTTTTTAATTCTCTATAATATATGAATGAAGCAGTTATTTTGTTGCAAAATAGCGTACTTAATTTAAGTTGCTATCAAAAGTAATACAAACAGGAACAGTCAGGGTCATTGTCGGGAATTTTTTAATTCTCTAGCCCCTCCCCCCTCCCCCCAGGATGGAAAATTCCACACGTTTTCTAATCCAACCCCCCCCCCCTCCCCCCTCCCCCCTCCAGGATAGTCGGATCTGGTAACCCGGTCAGTGGTCCGCCTGTTAAAAAGGTTGGGCAGCCTTGCACTAGAGCTCTAGTGACCAGAGTAACCAAGTATCACTGGCGTGGACCGCGAGGAGTGGGGGACCATTGTCCACCATGGAAATTGGAGTAGGGGTCACGATCCTCAGCAATGAGGAACCGGCTTGTGTAGAAGAATCTCTAAAACAATCTTTTTATTAATTTTAACAACCGATGCACCAAACGACAACCATCTTTACTAATTGCAACACATTGTGAGAAGAAATTTTCATTCAGGTATTTTTTTATGAATGATACACATTTACATTATCATGAACGAGTGTATTATTTTTAATTCAATTACTTAAATTCCCTCAATCAGAACGCACGCGATAATGAGAGCGATCATAGCGGATGTTGGTTTATAAGCACGCAATTTATGACGTATTATTAATTTTATAATATTACTAATGATTTTGTTAGTTCATCGGATGTGGTTACAAATTATTGTTATTATATTAGTGCTGTAGCTATTTTTGTAAACAAGACTTTTTGACAAGTTTGTATGGATATATGTGTGTTTGTTACTCTTTCACGCAAAAACTACTGAATGGATATTAATGAAGCTTTACAATAATATAGCTCATACATCAGAATAACATGTATGCTATAATTTATAAAGCTAGCTATTTATTTTCAATATATTGAAAATAATTATTATTGTTTAATAGAAAATGTCAAAATTTGAGAATGACATTTTGCAAAACAATGATTGTTAAATCGAAATTCTATTTTAGAAAATTTTTAAATTAGTTAATTTATTTGAAGTACCAGCCTAATACTTTAAATCGAATCAAGAATTTATTACAGATATTTTAAATAAATAGGTTAAGAATTTTGGTTAATGATTTTGTTAGTTCATCGGATGTGGTTACAAATTATTGTTATTATATTAGTGCTGTAGCTATTTTTGTAAACAAGACTTTTTGACAAGTTTGTATGGATATATGTGTGTTTGTTACTCTTTCACGCAAAAACTACTGAATGGATATTAATGAAGCTTTACAATAATATAGCTCATACATCAGAATAACATGTATGCTATAATTTATAAAGCTAGCTATTTATTTTCAATATATTGAAAATAATTATTATTGTTTAATAGAAAATGTCAAAATTTGAGAATGACATTTTGCAAAACAATGATTGTTAAATCGAAATTCTATTTTAGAAAATTTTTAAATTAGTTAATTTATTTGAAGTACCAGCCTAATACTTTAAATCGAATCAAGAATTTATTACAGATATTTTAAATAAATAGGTTAAGAATTTTGGTACAAACGTAGATGGGACCTAGGAAAAGAAAATAGATTACTCGAAGTGCTAATCCTACGCAGACGAAGTCGCGGGCAGGAGCTAGTTTACTATAAAAGAATGTGAACGCTATTTCAATGTCTCTTCTTTGTATCCTGAATCCTTTCAGACCTGAATTAAATCGGACAGCGGTAGAACAGAGCTGATGCTTGATAACAATTAGCAGAGTTGTTTGAAAATTATTGTTGTTTTTTTTCAATAGTTCTGCAGTTATAGCTACTTTATTTTGAAATAATATGAGGTCTCAAAAGGCCTTCACCAATAATATAACATTTTATAAGATAACTCAGGTACGGGGCATACGTCATTCCTATGTCTACCTACGTTAAATTGTCGTGAAAACAAGCTTATGTGCCCAAGCGGATAACCGCTTGGGCACATAATCTTGTTTTTGCAATTGCAACAATTTAAGAAAAATACAAATACAAAAATACGATACAATTTAAGAAAAATAATAATAATATAAATAAAATATTTAAATACCTTAAAAATTTAATAAAAAGGATGAGAAAGATCAGAAAAATCACCTATAAAAATATACAAATGTCTGTCACCTGAATTAATAGCTAAGGTCCAATTGAGTCCAATTATCAGCATTCGGAAAACAAAACCGCTTTATTCTCTCTAAATAGTAAATTAAAAATTCTATGTTCAAATTTCAAATGTACACACGGTCTGAAAGTGTTAGTCGAGATAATACAATGTATTCATCGCAGTACTTGGCTATTATCGCTATCCCAATTTTTATTATGTTATAAAGACATTTTACGGACATCACAGTAAAGGAAAATATCTTTTCTAAATAATATAATATGACGGGCGTGGTGTTTCACAAAACCCGCCCATATTAGCAAGTTTTATATTTTAATTGAAGATCATCACCATGTGCGAACGAGTTTATCAAGCAAAGCAAATTAATAATGAGAAAGTGGAAGGAAGAAGAAGTCGGGAAAGGCCATAAGAAACTGGCATTACGAGCCAATAAACCAGACGGGACGGGACTTAACCGCTATTTCTCAGAGGTCGACAAAATAATATATAACATAATATAAGTTTCTATAAAAATGATAAGATTTTATAATGCCTACTCACTAATTTTGCAGAAAAACATTTTTATTTATTTATTTCTACGCCCATTGTGCTTTTAGATGCACGTAGATACAAAAATAAGAATATGAGTATAAAATATAATAATAAAAATAAAACACTTTTGGTTTTAAAACCACGATATTTATTAATTTACTTTACCGACCGGTTTCGCTTTACTCAAGCATCTTCAGGGTACAAATTAATACTCTAGTATTAATTTGTAAATGTAATTATTAATTGTAAATGTATAATTATTATTAATTGTAAATGTATATAAATATATAAATAATGTATTAATACTCTAAGTATTAATTTGTACCCTCAAGATGCTTGAGTAAAGCGAAACCGGTCGGTAAAGTAAATTAATAAATATCGTGGTTTTAAAACAAAAAAGTGTTTTATTTTTATTAAATATGTCAAACACAAAGTGATTGCTTTCTACAATAATATAAAATATAATATTTAACAATCTTATAAGCATAATAACAAACTGATACCGTTAAGGGTGGCATAGGACATGACTCAATCTCTGAGAACAAGAAGTTAATGCGAGAAAGAACTATATTAAAAATGGAGCATATAGTCTATTGTCGTATTATTTGTGTACCTGATAATTAATCATACTCACCAGGTCAGACTGTTCCGTGAATGATGATAATATAATAATTAGACATCGGATTATATGCGCTAACAATGTGCCAAATGCATGCAAATATGCACTAAAAAAGGCCGAAATATGCATTAAAAACTCTTGATATGCCCAAAATATGCACAATGCAAAATCAAAAAACCATTTTTATTTTTATGTATTTTAATTAAAGACGGTACAAAAACAGCAAAATATTCTTAAAATTATGCATAGTTTTTGTGACAATATACAATTAAGTATTTTTCCTAATTTTCGATCGCAAATTTGTGACGTTTGCCACCCAGTATTAATTTATACGCCGAAAACGACCGTCAACTGACGTTACTGGACAAAATTTAAAATTTGACGCCATTTCTGGAGATACTTGTTTAGTCAGGGTATGGACCTGTGCCGTTGATGTAGGAAATGTTCTTCATGTCTTCAAGACTCGGGTTTTTAAGCAAAATAGCGTCTAACTTTTTACTAATCTTTTCTGATATTAAATTAAGAAGGGCGTTGGCAAGTTCGATCATTGTTTACAGTATTTCTATTGATAGAGGAAGGTTTTTGTTTCCAATTATTCTATGACATCTGGTAACTTGTGGAAATGTGTCGAGATGAGGGCGATATTATGTTTAATGGGTGCGTCTTCAAATGCTAGCTTGCTCGACTAAATTGCAATGGCCAATTGATCAACGAAATCAAGGAAATATGCACGATTGGGAAAAAGGGCTAAAATATGCATTACCGCCGTAATTAGAGAGTTATATGCATTTGCATATGCAAATATACAAATGCATATAATCCGATGTCTAATAATAATAATAAAAAATCGCAAATTTTGTTATTATCGCTGTGAAAATTAGGGTAATTCAATCCAATTGCATTAAATCGCAATAATTCAAATAATCAATTTTAAAACATAATTTAGGATTTATGTAGATTAAATATTTAAGGTGTATCCTGTCAATTTTATGTAAATGTGTGTTGTATAAAGTGTAAAAGTGATCAGAGAGAGGAAAATTATAATCATGTTATTGTGCATACCATTGTACAAGTAGTATTGTAAATTCCTTAATTTGTTAATATTATATAATTTTTTTATATACCTGCGTTACCCGCTAGAGGTCACGAAATTTAAAACTAAAAAAAGTTTGACTCTCCAGAATTATAAAAAAATACCAAAACATAATAAAAAATACTCGGCTTGTAAAATATTATATGCCGAAAATGCCTAAAAATTTGCGTTTTTCAAACCCAAAATTTTGATATCTCTACCAGTACCTACCTCAAATTTAACATTAAATTAATGTTGAGTCAAGTTGCAGTTTACACCTGCGTGCAGTGGAAACGGGAAGTACTTACCTAAGTTTTAACGGTTGGATTCCATGCAGAACGAGTTTAATAAATCCTGTTTATCAAAAAGACATCAGAAAGTAATGTATGTGGGTCACTTGCTAGCAAAGCTTGATTGATGAACTTACATTTTTAGGACTCATTATGATTCATATTTTAATATAAAAACGAGCTAAAGAAATATTCGTTCGATACTCAGTATACGGTAATTTAGTTATACGGAGGCAGGTATACGAATAGCCGCCCCAGGAACCGGAACATTTATTAGATAACCATCACCTCTGCCATAGGTCATGCCAAGTGTTTGATATGTTTGATGACTTAGCATGGGGTGAGGTTTGTCGTAGTGCGTGGTGGGCCGGACCGAAATAGACTGATTGAGGGAGGCCTTTTGACATTACCAGCCGGACTTTTTCGACCCATCGCGCATTGGGAGGGTGGTATTAATACGTCATTCTGGAAACATTGACCTCCCAGATTCCTTCCCACCCCTTCTCAGAACATCCTCTCCTCCTTTCTCTAAAAACACTCCCTCACTGCATCCCCAAAGATGACATAGGCCCTGAGGGAAAATATTTTCCTCAGGGCCTCCTGTGTAGAGCTAATGTAAAAAAAAACAAGGAAAATACGAATAATAAATATTTAAAAAAATTATTTAAAAAAAATATATCTAACCAAAATATTGGAAAGTTCCAAATTTTGGTGGTAGGTACTAATTTGGATTAAAATTAATCGTTTGAATTCTATCACGGTATCTACACTCTTTGCCGAACCTAAAATTTCCAAGAAAAAGTACCTACATAATTTAAAAATAAACCAGTGACAAGGTTTTAATGACCATAACCGAGTAGGAAAAAGCTACAAGCTAAAAATGTACGTATTCTTAGTGTGCTTTAAATCGCCAGGAATATAGTAGGTATAGGCATAAAAATCGCTTGGCAATCAAATTCTCGATTTCAAGCATAAAAGCGGTTTTTATATATTTGGTGAATAATTTTGTAAGATAGAAAAAAAGTTATTCGAGGAAAACTGACACAGATAATTTAAGACATAAAACCGTAATTTAAAAAAGTGTTTTCTTATATGCGTTCACACATTTCTAATGAAAAAACCTTTTTTTATATGGTTTACGCTTATATTTTTTGTGAAGTAATTAACAAAGTTATTTTTATTGTACTCAAGGAAACGGTAGAAAAAGCTTCTGTTTATTCAAAGCATATTTTTATTAATTAAGAATTAAGCTTCGCCAAAGGAGGGTATAACCAAATAATATCGAAATTTGTCCTTTTTAAATCAAATTCTAGACGTATTGACTCCTTTAAAAAAAAAATGATTTTGAAAGATTGTTATTTTATCTGGTGAACGCATTTTTTAAATTTTAAAAAACTAAGTTTATTTTTAATATACTAAGGTACCGTTGGTCGTTGTCAGATTTGTTCAATTTTCAAACGACATATTGTATTACACAACACAAATTTCAAATTAAACAATCATACAACAAAATATATCAATGCAAAGTATAGAAAACACATTTTTCAGAATTTTAATTTTAGTTAAATTAAAATCAATAAAGCATAAATCCGAGAACGTGTTTTGTGACGAAAATATCTTAGTTTGTCTATTTATGTAAGGGCTTACAAACTAAAATATTTCAAATTTTTCACATACATATTTTGCTTAGACATTATTGAAAAATCATAAATACTTATGATCAAAAAATACTTACAAGAAGTACACGATCTTAAAAAAATGTATCATCACGCGTATTGCTTACTTGAATGTAGGTAAATATTAAAGCAAATTTTGAATGAAATATAGTCGATATTGAGTTATTAGTTATACTTTTGTGTACGGAGAATAAGCTATCTTTCTTATCGGAACCGCCCTGTAAAATTGCAAGGGCACGATTGCAAGTTGAAATTTCAATTCTCGGAGGCGGGTTAATGGATCGAAAGATCTTCAACTACAAATTCTGGGTTGCGCATTCGATGCCCGGTGGCCTATAATAAATTTATTTCATTTAATATATGTGGGTCATTCCGACGAAAGACCCGTATTCGGAATCGAAACATAGTTTTAACCGTGTTTGATGTCCAGATCTGAATTGCGAGGTTCTTCCAAACATTCCTCCTTCACCATTCCACCCCCCCCCCCCTCCTTGCTTCACAGTACACCCTCTTTGGAGATGTCGTAGTCCCACTGTGTGTGAACTCTAGTGGGACTAAAAAGTGCAATATTTTCTGTAACACATTACAAAATAAACGAGTTAAATTATGTAACCCTTGACAAATAGATTATGGCTACACACTACGAAGTAATACAAAATCATGTATTTTTTTTTTTTGAAAATTTGATAGCTTACAAACATTTTAAATGCTTTAATTAAATACTGTTAGTAGAACTCATCTTAGTATTGGGAATAACCGAGCTTTTTTTTAATAGATCTTTTAAAAAATACAGAAAGAAAAATATATTTAGAATCAGACAAAAAAGTTTAGTGTCAGGATTACAAAAACTGCTTTAGATCAGAATCTCCTATTTACGAACCCCTTTTTCGGTTATGGTTTTAATGGGAAATGTGATAAATAAAGTTTTTGAGAAAATGATCGTGAAACATGTAAAAAAAAAAAACTTTGCAAAATAAAATAAAACACGCTTTTTGGTTTGGTTTGGCTGGTGTTAAGCAGGAATATAAACCTTATCGCCATCTACACAAAGAGTATTATTGCTAGCGGCCCGTTCCCGACTAAAAAAAATTAAATACCTTAGAAAAGATATCACCAGCACAGAATCTAAATTTCATGTGAAGCGTCTTGTGGTAAGTCTGATCTGCCTACTTTTTTTAACAGAAACGTTCGAGCTTCTATTTAACTCTAATGCCACGTGTGTAATAACAGTCAGTAATATTATATAAAATCAGTTTTATTATCTTCTCAAGTGCCCCTCTTCAAAAACCATATTGTGGTGTCTGCTTCTGATTCTATTTAGTGGCTTCTGCCTATTCCCATGGGAACAAACCACTTCAACTTCAAAAAGTAGGCATCTAATGGTGATTATGCTATTTAGGTCGATGTTCCGATAATTTAAAATAGTTTTTTTTTAAATACGTCGATTTGAATTTCGATTTCGTTTTCTTGAATGAATGAATGCAAATCTTGGAAGTGATAATTAACCCACATCCCGACATCCGATCGAGCTACTCGGCAGACTCGTAGTCAACTCTTGGTGGCACTCAAGCGCACACACACGCATTTCTCTGAAATTTATTGAAATAATGGCGCAACTATTCGATATGGGTAAGACCGTGGCGGAATATCGAAACTGTTTTACTACATAATAAATAATAAAAAGTAATAGATGTATTAGAAATTAGATTACCTCACAATATACGCAATTTGTTCGCAGCTCGGCGAAAGTCGGCTCGCCTCCATGCCATATCTCCCTTTGTTTATATTTAAATGGGTGACAGTTTCAAAATCACCCCATTGATAATGCCCCCTAGCACACGCGGTCGAAAAGGATTGTATTGATAACTTTCGGTACCTTCTCATCGCTCCCTAGCATGACTGCAGATCCCTAATGTTCAAACAACAATTGATGTCGAATATATTAAGGACATTTAGTCATTGTGAACTTTCACTTATTCTTTGGCGGTCTGCAGTCATGCTAGGGAACGATGAGAAGTTAGCGAAAGTTATCCTATAAATCGTTATCGATCGAGTGTGCTAGGGGCCGAAAGATGTCTCGAGCTTAAGCCTGCAGGGTAAATATTTCCCTTGAGTTATTAAATAGGATATTATTTGATAGGAGACATCACCAAGACGACGAAGATGATAAATTAGTTGAAACATTATTAAAATACAAATAAGTCTTTAGAAAGATGCTAACATTTAAATTGATGTATTTACGTGTTTAACCCGATGAATTCTATTACATTTATTTGGGACATTAATTTATGATCTTCTACAGATTTTTACGAATAATTTGACAACTTCTTCATATAGATTTTTTATTTATTCGATACGTTTAAAATCAACATTTTTACGTAGGTAAAAACATGTATGTTAATAACAAAAAGCTTTTTTTAATGTGTGTCATGTTAATGCAAAGTATTGGGTGATCTCTTAGATTTACTCTTAGATTTATTCATAATTACCACCTACAAATACCTACCCAAATTTCAAACATAAGATTTTGAATGAACTGAATATCTTCAAATGTCATGTAGCCAGCGCCGGTTCTACGAAATATGGCGCCCTGTGCAGGAAGTACCGATGCCCCCCCCCATATGGGTAAATTATTTTTGTGATATGTAGCGACACGACACTTCATCCGGCGACAATTCACCCCCGACAGTTCATCCGCCAACAGTCCATTCCCCGGACAGGTCATCCGGCGGAGGGTTCATCCGTCGGACAATTGATACCTCGGACAGTTCATCCCCTTAAATATTATATTAGGGGATTATTTATTCAAATGAGTATGCAAAGAGGATAGTATGTCGAAATACGTAATAATTTAGGTGTCTTGAGTTAATATCGGCCATACAAAATAGTTTACTAACAATAATTCCGCGTTCCGAAGGAGCATCCAGTGACACGGGGTGGACGGGATGGATTCATACGTCCGCCACTCTTTTTTTATGTGAATACCTCACAAAAGTCCCATCTGCTCTCGTCTGGAATCAGTGAGACTACGGCATCCCCAATTAAGGTATTATTTTGTGAGATTGTTGGTAAGTGGGGAGGGGGAGGAGATGGGGAAGAGTTTCAAGTTTTATCAACAAATTGTTATCCAATAAAAACTCAAAAACATTTTTGTAATTGCACTCAGGGGGCTTCTCACCATCCTCGCAATAGCGTATCTACATTAATAACGAATATTTTCGATTTACGATTAACGGTTTATTTATTTATTGAGTTGGAGTTTATAATTCGGTACTCGAACCTATATACTGGATAAGTTTGCCGAGTTTTCTAACCACTGCGAGTATTTTATTTTAGTTTTTAATAATATTCGTTATTAGTTATTAGTGTAGATAAGCTATTGGGAGGATGGTGAGAAACCCCCTCAAAGAGAAAAATCTAATAATATGGTAGACAAAACACATCCAAGAAATGACGTAGCCCTATTTTTATACAAAACTATATGAACCAGTCACGCGTTGCTATGGCTAACGAAACACAACGCCATCTACTGGAACCTTACCTAACCTAGATAACCAAGTGTTGTGTCAATACAATAACTCACACTGCCATCTGTCAGAAACTTATGAAACTTACAAATAATTTAAAATAATTGTCCCATAAAAAACATTTAATTCGCAATAATAAATATTGTGGTGAAAAATCGGGATAAAAACGATCCTATATTTTAAGTTGGACCAAATTACACACAGTAAGCTAAATTTCATCAAAATCGATTCGGAGTTTACCTCGGACGAACATTGTGACACGAGATTTTTATATATAAAGAAAGAAGATGAGGAATGCAAAAAGTAATAAATTAATATAAAAATCGGTAAATTATTTTTCATCAACGAACAGCCACAATCTGAGATTTTTTTAGAACCTACTCTCCGATGTCCATCTATCGACTTTCCTTATAACCAAACGCTTAAGAAGGGTTCAATTAAACCATTTCCACAATCTACAATCGTATTTTATTTTACGCTTTCGCCGCTAGATGGCAGTGCTCGTTAAGTAGTCAAAGGACTAGCAGGTTGTCTTGACTGCGGGGGGCTGCTGGGAGGCTGGGACCGGCGCAGGTGGCAAGCGGCAAACGGCAAACAGGCCAAACAGTGTTCGTCCGGCAGTCGGTCTTTTCGTATGGTTATCGTATATTGCGCGTCTCGTGTTCACAATAAAGGTTTTGACACTTGTTGGATCTAACTTTTTACCTGGCAAAAACTCTCGCAGTGCTGCCTTACGCACTCCAACATCCCGGCAATTAAAAACATTGTTGTCGTAAATACAATTCGGCTTCTCCAGTGTTTTGAAAAAGTTTGAGTGACCAATAATAGTGTAGTAATTCTTTTGTTGTTTGTACCAAGTTCGGTTGGTCATCTGGGAAATCAGCTTGTATCAATTGATTTTGTTTCCCGGAATCAGTTTTGTATCCCGGAGGTTTCGGGGGTGACTTTCATTTAACAATTTCCACTTTGAAAGTCTCGCCTCGCAGGAGCTTTTGTGACTGAACAAACTTTCAAAGTTTACTCAAGTGGTTGGATTGTCTTCCCCCTACCGCTGCAGTTAGAGGTAAAGATGAACTTTTTTCTTGTTTAACTTGTAGCAGGTAGATAGGTACATATTCTAGATGACTGAAAAATATTTATATTAGTGCAATCTTTGACTTTTCCTAAAGCTATTTTCAATTCGGTTTAAAAAGCTAGATTTGTTTTACCTAGTTTTACAATTTTATTGACCCAAACATCCATAATATTGGTTATTTCTCACTATTTACATTCAAATTATGTATGTTTTGAGTTTGAAAACTATAATAATGATTGATTTATAAACAAATCTATATTTATTAAGGATTGGTGAGGATAGGCATGGCGGCTCGTGACTTAAGCGTGTTGATAAAGAGCTAATACTAAAAGAACGGTATTATCAATGTCGGTGTAGCAGAAAATGACAATAAGATAAACAACAAGATTTTATTTTTATTTTAGTAAACAGAATAAACGAAAGAAAATCATTATTAGCGAAAACGACATCAATAAAATCGTATTTTTCAATCTTAGTTCTTTATCACACTCAAAAATCACAAGCAGCCACTGGGTAATGGTACCTTTTATAATAATTGAAATTAAGTGGAATATTATTACAAGGTTGAGGACAATGCCAAATGGGGAGAAAGTTTTGGAAGTACCTGAATAATCAGATCTGGCTACGGTACAAAGCTAAAGCCATTTCAAGCAACGTACAACGCAATATTTTTATTTAGCGTGTTTTGAATCCTTGACTTTTGAGTTCAGACAGTCTACAGCAGTGGTGGGTCGTGACCGTTTTTTTAACTAGAGTGTTAAGATAAAATAATTTTCTTGTTTTGTTTTTATTCTGAATATGATATTCCCTCCTACTGAAAGATTCCTTAAAATTAATCTTCATTTAAAAAAAGAATAACAAAAATAGTAATCGTATTCAACTACAACAACAAAATTGACAGTCATAATTTTAAATCTTCTTGCTCACTTAAAAGTCGCGAGCCGCCACTGGTCTAGAGCCAAAGCTCTTACCACTTTGCCAGTGGGATCATCATCATACTGTATTGTGCTTTAAGATTTTTGGTTTAATAATAATAATAATAATAATTGGATAATTTGTAGAGCGCCGTTTTTGTGAGAAATCACCTCAAGGGCGCCAACCATAAGCTATTAGTCTAATAATATTTTATTGTATTCAAAATGTAGTTCTTTTTAGTCATTTCGGATTGGTCCACGAAGTAATTACAAATGAAATAAAAATGGCAACGAAAAATAAATTAATATCAAAATGAGATGCATAATTGTGTCGACACCACTGTAATTTAAAAAAAAACATATTTGTAATATTATTAAAACATTCTTGGCTCCTTGCAAAAAAACAGTTAGGCAAAATTATTAGCACGTCATTCGTTGGCGAATTTCTGTTCACACCTTTTTTTCGTACCTAATCAAATAAAAAAAACACCATACCTTGTATACACCACACCTCTATATTTTACGTTTAATCAAACCGGTTTCGTATAACAGTGACTTCTTCAAGACAATAAGTAAACTGATTTTTGTAAAAGCGAACCTCCCTACAGGGGCAGGCAGATGGGCCACACATTCTTATATTTTCTCATAAAGTACCTAATCTATAATTTTTATTCAAACCCTTGACATGACACGTTTAAAGCATTTCACTGACTTGATCGTGGCATGTCTTCCCGGGACTCAACGGTTTTCAATGTTGTCACAATAATATATGTATGACGCGAATATTATTATATTCTCATGACATTCCTTTCTTCATCCATCCGCTGTACGTGGCCAAAATATCAAAGAATCCATTTCTTAATCTTATTGATTGCGATTACATCAGACCATGTTTTGTCGCTTTGTTTTGAGATCTTCTCAATCTAAATTTGTTCATATATGATTTTAGCACACGTAGGTCTCGGGGACCAATCTTCAACTGCATTCAATAAGATCAGAACTTCGTTGTAACTAACTAACTAACTATCACGCCGTTTCCCCGCAGGAGTAGGCAGAGAGGACGGACTGCCAAACAACTCGGTCTTGGCAAACACTCCTCGTCTCATTCACATTCATACATCTCACCATACATGCCCTTCTATTATTCTACTCTTGACATGGCCCGACTCAAGTATCTGATTCACTTGATCGTGCCATGTCTTAGTTTACTAAAAAGTGCATTTTATGGCTGATTTTTCATTAGATATTTTTAATATTTTTTTTTCTAGAGTAATTACTAATAAGCATTATTAATTTCTGAAATTGTACTTTGAAATGAACAAAGGCATTGGTAAAAAAATAAAAGATATATTATCTGCAAGTGAATTCAGCACAGTTCGGTATTGCCTTAGAACGGCGAAACAGCTGTCACATGTACTAGTGGAGTAGAACTTGTTTATAAATGAGCCTTTTTAAAATTTAATAATTATAATATTATAAAAAATATTTTTAATAAAATCGATAGGTTCTACATATTCTTGACCACAAAAAATAAATTACAATTCAGTAGATGTTTTTTTTTTTACACTAAAAACACCGATTTATCCATGGTTACAATTGCTTTGACGCGGTGATAACCTTAGACTGTAATGTTTATCAATAATAATAGTTTGTAATATCATTGCTTGATATCATTACACCACATTTTAGTGAGCTTAATTCATTGTAGCATTTTTTTATTATTTGTCTAATGGTTTTATCCCTGTAAAAATATTTGTCAGCTTAGTTAATAAATAAATAGGTAACATAGAAACACTTTAACATCATATAAAAAACAGGTTTAATGCGAGTGTGGGCGGAACAAAAAGCACATTGAATATCATTTTATTATTTAATACAGCGCGTGGCACTCCAAAAATGGCAAAACAAATCAAAATCAGCTACTATTTACAAACAGAATGTCCACAAGAAAGTGAAATTCTTCCTACCAGTTCGACAAAAGAATTTTGAAAACCGTAAGTACAAAGCAATACGACAAATTTATTGTATTTTTTCTGCGGTGGGTTGCTAATATTATTTACCTTTTCTCGTGAGAGTGAAATTAAATTGTATTTTCCAAAAGGGGACAGCGTAACTTAGGTGTACGGACCTATAATGGAGTTTGCCACAAATATAACGTTTTTTTTTGCTTTAGGGATACTTTGCTGTTATGTTTTCATTCAATAATTTATTTATCATTGAAAAAGTAATCATCCCGAATTTGTTTCTAAAATCCTAGGAAGACCCAAAACTCATCGAGATGGCATCCAAACTATCCAAGCGTCTAATTTTAGGTCTCCCAAGACTCTTTTGAGCTTTGGGCTCAATGTAAAGAAAACTCTTGGCTGATTGGCTTTCAGTCTTTGCTACATTCATGCGCAGGAAACCCGTCTTATGACTAATTACCTTATGTTTTTCGTGGTTCCATGTCTAATCGGACTATGAGATCTCAGCGTCTGAATTCCCATAGTAAATTTATTCAGACACGATACTTGATACTTACACATGATAATTCATCACATCATAACTCACATTAACCGACCCTTTCGTTTCCCCCCCCCCCCCCCTAACCTAACCTTACCTAAGGTTAAAAACCCCAATTATCAGTTTTCGACGCTTCGAGACATGATGAATTATCATGTGAGGAATTAATATCCGATGAAAAGTTTGTACTCAATTTTCATATATTTAAAAAGTTTCCACTGAGTAGACCAGTCACCGTTTTTCATATCTCTAGAAGTCTCCTTTGTTACTTCTTAGATCTTCCTCTCAAAATATACCCAATACCCTTTCACATCGTTCCGTGATTTATTTATTTATTTGTATTTCACGCCCTGCTGGGCTTTTACTGTTATTTTTTTTTTATTAACAAAGTACATCTAAATCAACATTACACACATTCACACAAAAGCATAGAATAAAATTAAAAAGCAAAGTACATCTAAATAAGCATTACAAACAATTCAAACAAAACCAAAAAATAAAATTATGAAACTGAATCTAAAACAAAATCCAAAACAAAATCAAAGTCCAAATCAAAAACAAAATCAACAACATAATCAAAAACAAAATCAAATACGAGTTCGATAAAAACAGGATACCCTACCATGCAAGGTAGAGAAACAACAGAATTGGATAAGTACAATTCGTAGATTGAGTCATGGAGAACTATGTGGTATATTCAATTAAATATTATTGATCTTTTTCCGATAAACATCTTACTATGAGGTGTTTATACTTAATAAATGATGTGTCAAACATATCCGCAACGTCCTTATATACATTTCCCAAATTCTGAATTCAGCGAATTGGAGTAGACAATTGTGATTCCGTGTTCGAGTTTTCACAATAAAATGGAAGATATTGCCTCGATGTTGGTTTACTACAGCATTTACCTCAGCACTTCGTAGTTTAGCATGGGTTTTATGAGTCTTACATAGATTGGATTTCGTCCACCTCGAAGGGAGTCCGTTGAGTCTTTTGATGTCTTTGGACACCGTTTTACTCAGTATGTTGGTCAGATTGATGCATAGTAAAGAAGTGAACGAATAGTACTTGATTGGTACTTACAGCAATCATTAAAAACTAGCGGTCAAAAGTTCGTTCTTCATATTCCCGGCACGCCTGAAGGGTACCTAAACTTAATCACGCCCGTTGTTTGTGTCAATGTTAATATTTTGATGTTCTCGAGCGTGAGTCATAATTCATAAGACAATAGGAAGAGGACAAGCCGCCAATGACAACTTCTACATACAAAACAACGCGTGAAACAGCCGCGAGCGATGGTACATCATGATAATGCTCCGTGCAATATTGAAAATAACCACATTCGTACTAGCAAGACAATAGTAAAGAAAAAAATATTATAAGTAAATAATATTTTGATTGACTAATATGCTTCGCAAATCTCCAACACCAGAATGATTCATGAAAACGACGTTGTATCTCCCGAGGTGTTTCCGTTATTAAAAATCATCGATTGCTTTATTTATATAGAATATAGATGTAACCGGTTACTAATTGCTTATTTTATTTATTTTTAAGGCTTTATTTATTTCTAGAGCTCCTAGACCATTCAGCTTAGATCTATCGCATTTCTATGCAGTACGTCATAGATAGATAGATAGATGAAAAGAGTGATCTTTATAAATTAAGTGTGTTACAAATTCTGAAAGACCGACTGTGTTTAGTGTTCAATCACCCGTTGAAACATTTTCCTGCAGTTTTACGTATGAAAAATGCGTGACAATCATTACATCTAACCCAATAGAAGTTATTTTTTTATCCTTTGACAATTCAGGTTGTTATAAGTATAGAAAGCGACTTAGTTTATATAATAAAAATATATACTAAATAAGGTGGTATTTTAACTAATTGTATTATTATAATTATGTTTACTCACAAAGTGATTGATTTGTGTGAAAATGTTTATTATTATTTCATTTAACGTGTTTTTTTTTATTGTAAGAGATTGTAAATTGTCCTTTGCGTTTGTTTACGTATATTATAGAGGTTCGCCTGTATTGTTTCTGATGTTTATAAATATGCAGTTAATTTGCGCAGAAATAAAAGCGTTCAAAGGAATCTGATTACAATATATTACATTTATATTTATATTTACAATTTTGCTTTGAAGCAGAAATTATACTGTTAGTTAATAGATAAGTAAGACGGAATTTTTTAGTTTCGTTGTTTTTTAGAGATTTGTAACAATTCATATAATAAAAATTTATTGTGATATGTAACATAATAATTATAATTTTCTTACTTATTCAAATAAGAATTGGACATTGCTTCGTTCCCTCTTACATTTTTAAAATTCACTATCTTGACTCCCTAGATTGAACTTTCCGAGGTCTGGAATTGCAAACTTTAGATCGCCTGTTTTTTTGTTCACATATTAACAAATATCCTATCAAGCCTATCGACCGTGCCTCCCCTCCGTTCGTCATCTCACCTCGACTCAAATCTTCTATATAAATATGAAATTTGCATATTTAAATCAAATTAATACACAAATTCTCCTTCCGTCTCTCCACAATTTTATGAGTGAAAGCCAAAAACATATCAACCCCTAATTATCAACTTTTCAAGAATTATTTAGTTGTAATAAGATGTAGGTATCTCGTAATGCACGAAATAAGAAATACTGTTATATTTTTGTTTCCAATAGTTACTACCATTGAAAATCCGTTCAAGAATTTCTGAAAGGAAATTCTCAAAAGTTCTTTTAGATAAATTACATTTCTACATTCACAATAATAACAAGAATTTTTTATTATTATTTTATTTCCTTTAAACCCAGGTTCACGAAGGGTTTACTTTATTCCCGTTGTTTTCGGAATTTTTGCTCACTGATTATTCCACTTCCTATGGCGATACAATGTTTATCTTGCTTTGATCGAGAGCAAGTCTTAAAATATATATTTTATTTTTAATATATTTTATTTATTTTTTATCAACTTGAGTTGTGATATTTTCACTAGGATCTCTTGTGAGGAGGATTTCATTTGCATTAAAATCTACTTATTTAAATAATATTAAGTTGGTGGCAGAATTATATAATAATTCCTCACGAAGCAAGAAACTTTTCCATGTGGGTAATGCCAAATGATTGTATCAATAAAAAATATTCTTCTTCTTCAATGGCGCTACAGTTCATTACAAGCCTTGGCCTCCTTTAAGATAAAAATATTATCGAAAACTTTATTATCTTTCTCCAGTTCTTTCCTTCACCACTCCCTTCAGCCCCACAATATACCCAATCGGGGTTTTCATAGTCCCACTGGCTCCGGACGATATTCACAAAAAATGTTGTTATAAAAAATCGCTGCCAGATCAGATTTAAATCATTTTTAAATCTGATTTGAAAAAGCATTTTACTTGTTTAACAAGAATCATATTTTTTATGAACGAGTTTCCTCAAACGAAGATACTTTTAGTATCGCCCTGGTGAAATATCCCTATTTAGAAACGAAACGTTGCTTGAACTGGCATTAGCCGTGTTTGGTGATCCACTCTTTATAGTCAAGTACTTCCTAACCTTCGTGTTCATCTCTCTCTCCTTCCCTCCCCAGTCTTTTCAATAGCAAAACATATCACATTTAGTACCGACTCCGGGCTATTGGGATTATGTGGTAGTTTATCATTAATTTTACCTGATTCTATACGAATAATTTATTTAAAACTCTTACTAATGATTCAGGTTTCTAATTAAGTTATAATATAAAATGTACATGAAATTAACATTAACATACTATTATTGTGCAAATGTAGATATTCTTTATCGGTTGTAATGCGTTATTCTTGATAGTTTATCACACAAATCTAAGCATTTTCACAGCAGGCAATCTGCCACATCTCTACCGTAAGTACCTGTTTTAGTTTATTTTCTAAAACCCTTGTATATCTATGAAATTATCTTAGAAATATTTCAATATTTCAAAGGTAATTGATCTATATTATACGAGGGTATTACCAGAGAATATGGGAAATTAGAGCTTTTTAAATCAAATTCTAGACGTATTGATTCTTTTTTACAAAAAAACATAATTGTTGAAAGATTGTTGTTTTATCTGGAGAACGCATTTTTTAAATTTTGAAAAACAAAGTTTATTTTTAATATATTAAGGTAATACCGTTGGTCGTTGGCAGATTTGTTCAATTTTTAAACTATAGATTCTATTAAACAAGACAAATTTTAAATCATATAATCATAATAATACAACAAAATAAATCAATACATAATCTAGTAAACATGATTTTTAGAATTTTAATTTTACATCAATTAAAAACATTAAAAAATTAATCCGAGAACGTGTTTTGTGACAAAAATACCCAAGTTTTTCTATTTATTTAAGGTCTTACAAATTAAATATATATTTTTTTTTTTACACGCTTATTTTGTTTTGACATTATTGATAAATCATAAATACTTATGATCAAAAAATACTTACAAGAAGTACACGATATTTAATAATATATCATCGTGCGTTTTGAGCATTTTTATTGCTTACTTGAATGTAGGTATATATCAAAGCATGTTTTGAATGAAATAAATCGATATAAATTTATTAATTTAAATAATTTGACAGGGGAATACTCGATATTTCTCATCGCCTGTACAGTTGCGAGCATTTTTAAACTTTTATCCTCAGCCGCTGGTCAACGGCTCTTAAGATAAATAACTCAAAACTATAAATCAAAATCATATTATGAAATCTTGGTTGTATTAAACGCCCTTACGATGATATTCAATACAATTGGCGATAAAAAGAATTGCTATCTATTTAGTATTATAATGTATTCGCTTTGCGCATAATATAATACCTAGATACCTACATAAACGTTTTACATTACAGATAAAAAGATTCCAATAAGCTTTGTTTTCTTAGAACCCATTATATTTTTCTCGTGGATTTTCTACTTTCTACCTAGATATAAGAGATGGATTTTATTTATTACCACGCTGGACATTGGGAGTAAATTCAAGAACACTCGCGCAAAAGGCATTTTCACCGCCAGCAAAAAAAAAAACCAAAGCATTCACACAGTATTACTTTAGCTTACTGAGAGTGATGAGTTTGTTTTTACAAGGTGGCAAGATTTACCTGATTCTTGTTCAAATTCTTGAGTAAATACAAGAACATTAACGCAAAAAGCACTTTTACTATGAGTAAAAACGGGAAACAATGCACACACTGCGTCATTGTCGCTTACTGAGATTGTTGGGTTCTTTTTTACGAGGTGGTTAGATTTACCTGTTTCTTGTGCATGCGCGGACCCTCTGCAGAGTTGAACGGCCTGCACACTGCATAACGGCAACCACTGAGTCTTCCATCAGCAGAGGCCTCCAAGTGACCATTCCAAAGGAGAAGTAACGAGCGGCAATGAAAAAAAAACATCATTCAGATCACGTCGCCGAAAACATGCACCAGATGAGAAACTGTCAACGTTTATCTGGTGTCTTTATTTAGCCAGGTATTTTTAGATTTGTATACCGTATCACATTTCAAACGTTCGAGTTCGATTTCCATTGATTGCTGTGGTCACCGTGGATGAGTTTCGATGGTCTTGTCACTGATGGATCTAGTGTAACCTCTCTTTCTATTGAATGTGTCTTTTATGAGAAAGAGGGAGAGGTTAGTTACCACGAATGTGTCTTCATGTATCTGTTGCATCTTCATGTGTCTTGTGTATACAGATACATCGATTATCCACGACTGGTCCAATGGCGACATGTTTGCACGTATCGAATTTCCAACCTTGCTGAATGCACTACAATCTACATGATGGAGGAATTTGATATGTATGTGATTGATATTTGAAATCAATTTGTATCGTTCTGCCTTCATTTGCAACTTCTTTTTTAGATTAATCTTTGATATGAAATCTTTTACATATTGAATATCAAAAATATGCTTTGGCTGAATTGAAGCTTCTCGTATCGTTTCGCTTTAGTAGATACAATTAAAATAAATTTTTTAATCTTAATACATAAAAATTAATATTTCTTTCTTTGTCCCTTATACTATATATAGAACAAGTCCTTTGTCCATTATGCGGTATATTATTTATAGTCCAATAGAGCTCTAGCGTTATGAAATTGTTTTCTATACCATTCATCCGATTGTGATAAAACTTTGGTGAGTTGTTAGGTGAACTATTTTATTCCTCTTAACGTATGATCAGATTGAAGTTATTGCGTCAATATTTTTAGTGAATATAAAGTCTAGATATTTTAATGTTGTGTGAGTATTGGATTTGAATTTGAAAATTAATTTATTTATTCAGAAACGCTTGCGTTTATATTTTCCAACACAATTGAAATTTGACACATGTCATTGTGAATATTCGCTTCTACTCGTATGGTTGTGTCTTGTTTTCAAAAGCTAGGTTATGAAATTATTTGCCGGCCTCTGTGCTTCCTCCCTCATAAATCACGGGTTTCTTCAAGGCCCAGGTTCATTCCTTCATTTCTCTAAAAAAAACCCCACAAATAATATGTTATTAATATAATTGATGATGATGGATCATTTCCCTCCATGGTGTTTAGTTATTTTTTTATGATTAAAAAAGTTATGTAAAACGTTTGTCCCATGTCTCTGTTTTATAACCCGTTACTCGAGATAATACATTTTTAATTCGGTGCAGTAAAATTAATGTTAAAAAGAAATTTAACCTACATTATACATACAGTATTGATATCTGTATTATTCTATATTCTCATTTTTCTCTGATAAGCGAAAATTTTTCCCATTTAATATTATAACATAAGTACATAAGGTACAATGTTTTTAGAAAATATTCAAACAATATGGAAATATGTCCACTCACCCAAAAAAGCATTAAAAGGATCAGATAAAACTAAGCTTCTTGTAATCCGACCAGGTTATTGATCGATCTTAAATGAACAGGTATCTTAAATGCACGGTGCCTATGAAACTACCATTCATAACGTTAATAGACAACTTCAATATTAATGAACGTTTTTCATATTTATAGCTGCGAGCTTTTACGAAGAAGGAATAATAGTATGTGTTCGAAGCACCTGTTGGAAAGGCAAATTTAATGGATTACTTACCTATCGTAGTACGTACAAACGCAATCATTAATTATATGATTTCGGAAAAAGTTATTATCTATTTTTACACCTACCATCTTAGATAAGTTAGTGTACTTTACCTACGGATATTCTGTATTATGTTACCTTTATGAAAGTTCATTATAAATGATTAATAAATAATTTTGTACAGCTTAAAAAAATAATTATGCTTGGTAATTTAGAGTTAACTTAAGTTTATTAATAATTAAATAAAATCAATGTGATATTTTTCATATTTTAATTTGTACGTGCACTATGTTAGTTGTTTATTTCATCTATATATTAGGCATAATATGTACATTTGTAAATGTACGAGAATATATATATATATATATATATAATGCTTAATGTACAACACAGATATATTTATGTTTGTCATTAAATAATTTCAAGAATTCTGTTAGAATTTCATCGTCTGATAAAAATGGCTTAGCAATTATTTATTCTGAATAATACGTAATTTTTGGTTTATTTTTGTATTAACTAATACTGTAGACATCTTGAACAAGAGCAGGTAAGCGTACCTGCTTGAAAACAAATTTAATAAGTAATCTTAGCGCTTTTTATTAATTTTCTTCAACTTCAAAGGGCCCTTCTTGGATTCATTCATAAGTATAATTCCAAGAATTTTTTTCATTCTTCGTCAAATCTTAGCAGTCAGGAACCACACCCCCCCCCCCACCCAGGTACCATTATGTCTTGCCAAATAAATCGCAGCACTTAAATATGAAGTATTAATGTCTCGTACATTAATCGAGATGAACTCTCGTTAGTCAAAACATTAATCTCTCGCCTTATTAATGAGGTAAAAGGCTAAATTGTACGATATTAATGACCTCATTAATATCGTTTATGGGTGCTGAAAATTGGCTCTTGGAAAATCTAATAACCCCCTTTTCAATATTTTTATAATCATTTTGTAAGCGTTTTCGATTTTCTTATAATACACCATAAAAAAATTACAATGTTGTCAAAATCAACTAAACCAATTAATTTATTTTTCTTAATTATTTTCTCAAATACATTTATTGTATATTGCATTTTCTGCTATTAGTGTTTGTTTGCGTTAGTTTAAATAAAAAGTTTTTCTGAAACTTCCGAAATGTTTCATTCATTAGCATTTGAATTGGATAAAAATACAGCATCAACTTCATCTCAATTAGTGTTGATTTACAAAAATCAACGGCAGCAGTAGCTTTTACAAAAATTCCGTAAAATTTGAATGTAAAGCGGATCGCGGTGGAACTTTTAATTAGCTCAATTGGATGTTACTGCATTTCCATACTGAGTTGCTCACTTCATATTATATATAGCTCGCTCCCGTTATTAAAGGCTAAACCGGTAAAATGTTTAATTCATCGTTCAATACATAATACGTACGGATAAGTGAGACTCATCTGTGTGAGAGGTGATAGCGCTATGGATTCAATATATATTTTATAGTAGATAATATTATATTAACTGTGCCGGTGTTTCGTCAGCACCATTGTTTGGTATTTGGCAATAAATTATGATCTCAACATACTGATGATTAGTCACAAGATTTCTCCACAGGGGTAAGATATATTTATAATAGTTTTTCACGTAAAAAACAACATTTATTCTGCATTTTTCATTGTGTTAAATGGAGTTCTCCAAATAAACACAAATACTAAATTGATGGCCAAGAAATGAAAGAATTAGAATTGGTTATACATACATTCACACAATTCTGAATGGTATGTTTGAATAGAAGCGTGGAGGCTGACAAAACTAACAGAAAATAAAGTAGAAGCCTTTGAATTCCGGGTTACATGTTGACAAATCCCTGGGCAGACCGGATCACTAAAAGATTGATTCTGACAAGGATGTCCAAGGACAAGGTTAAGGAAACTATCCACATTATCAAAAAGCTAAAACTGCAAACAGCGGTAAATAGTATGATTCAGAAATCAAATGTTTTTGAATCAATTTTTTTAAAATACAATTAAATTTCTCAACACTCTATTCCGGGTTCACAAATGATATTTTTAAACCCCCTAAATTATTGGAGCACCTACACGAAATTTATAATATAAATATTAATGTTTGTTTGTTTGTTTGTTCGTACCTTATGAAATTATTTCCTATACTATTCATACGATTGCGATTAAATTTCACCCGATTGCCATTAAACTTTTTGAATTGTGCTCGTGAATACTTCTATATCTATACTGGTGAGCTCTGGCATTATGAAATTTGCCATTTATTTTTAACGATACGAATAAGTTTTCATAATCAGCAGGCAGTTTGATTCGCTATTTTATATGCGTTACGTGTAGCATCTGTTTGTGTGCACCACGACATCAGAAATTATATGGCCGGTTACTTTGGTTCGTCAGTTAATCCAATCTTTAATGATAACTGTTAATTTTTTTAATATCGCTAACTGCCTTTGTAAAGTTATTGCGGTTTATTATGTCAAAACCCGTTTTCTGGATTGGAAATAACTTATGGCAGGTAAGGAAGTATCGCTCTGGTAAAAAAACTACCACAATTAAGAATTAAATTGTTTAGCCCTCGTAGGGACAAACTAGTAAGGATGTAAAAACCAAATGATTCGTGGATAATACCTTTATATAAAAAATGTTTTAAATTTTTTTAACGTGTTTTTTTTTTTTTTTTAATATCATTGTTTGTAAAAAAAAATATTGTTCTCATTGCGAGGACTCTTATCACCAACGCCGTTCTTCCATGTAGCTTCTTTCAAGCGACGCGATCGCCGCTCGTCTGTAGGTACCTTCCATACTATTATTATTAGTGTTTGTAAACGCCGCTAGGCGCTGCACTAGCAAAATAGTATGACAGGTAGCGGTGATTTAGTCGCTTGTAAGTAGCTGCGTGAACGAAGGACGTAACAGCAGTAAAAAAGATTTTTTTTACATTTGGTCGTGAGCCGGATATCTTCGAAATCTCTTAGGATGTGTTGTTTCACAAATTTGAACAATTCATCAAATTTCGAAGGTAATTTTCTAGTTCTGTGAAAGTTCTATTCAACTTCTGTTTTCATTTTTGTTCTGTGAAGCTGGCTTGTAATGATAAAAAACAGAACTTGAATAGAACTTTCTCAGAACTTGAAAATTATCTCTGAAATTATAATCCCTTTTTAAAGAATGTTGGAAGTGAGGAGGGGAATAAGGTGGGGAAGGGGAAGGTGGGGATGTACCTGGCTATTCAAATCATGGCACTAAATACGTCTAAAATCATTTCAAGCAACGTTTTAATTGTGAATGGTTCTCTTACTCCAGAGCGATACTTAGAGTATCTTTCACTGTGGGAAGTGCCGCAAATATACTATTATTTTAAATTAATTAGTTGTAAAATAACACAAAATAATCAAAAAACCAATATAGGACTAGATTTGAACACGCGGTCTTCGTATTGCTAGTCGAGAGCCTGACCCCTCGACTACTAATTGATATGCTCTCATGCTGGTACATTATGGGCTTATCTCTTGGATTGTATAACAATAGTTTTGAGCAAAGAGATAAGACCATCCCCAGAGAAGCTAATGTGTATAAATTAGGGGTTAACATTAACACAATAAATACCTACATGTATTTTCTATTATTTATCTTCATGAATGTTAAACCCGAATAAACAAGACGTGATTTAAATTCTAATTATTAGATTTTTTCCTCCCTTCTCTTCTAAAAAAATGCAAACCAGGAATTAAGAAAATTTGATCCTTGTAAAATGTTGGAAGAGGTAGATATTATTTTTTTTTCATAAGTTGCAAGTGACCCACGGATTCAGCTAAAACAGGTGTCATTTGGAATGTGTAACGATGAACATTAAGTTAATAAAAACCGCACTTCAACTATGTTATTTGGCGCGATATTTGTGTTAATTTCCCTTTCATTTTCTATTTAAACACGTTTTGAATGCCGGTGGTATCATCAAATAAAATACCGTTATTTGCGTATTGAAACGAGAGATTTGATGCAGTTCAACTTTCGAGTCTAACCTATCCATGGATAAAAGAAATAATGGTAAATATGGCTTAGAAGCGTTTCATCAAAGCTACGGCCAAAGTGCATGGACTATCAAAACTTCGGAGTCAATGGATCCTAGCATGGAGGGTGAAATATCACAATAAACTATATCTACTTTCGATAAATCATGTATTAAATAAATGAAAAATATGTTTTGGTGCGTAAGGTGTAGGTAAAATAAAGGCGAGTAATCCCAGAGCATAAATAAGATTTGTGAAACTTTTGCCAAAAGCTGGCGATGTTTTTGGACTCGTGGATTCACACTGATGTGGTTCATCTACCGTGTTACAGTTATTTTCGTTGCTCGTAGGTATTTGAATTGTACCTACGAGTTCTCTAAAGTCATCAATGTGGATTTAGCGTTAGATATTATATTCTTATTTATTATTTATTTATTTATTTATTCACGCCCTAATGGGCCTTTGCATGAAAATTTTATACATTGGTTACAGTAATTAAGTATAAAAATGGAGTTGTAATAATTGTAAAAAAGCAACACACATGAATGTAACAAAATTTAATTAAATGATATACATATTTTATTTTACCTATATTATTTTGTGTTTTTTGAAGTATTATTTTTGTTTTTCCTTTCGTGTTATTTTGTTACTTTAAGTAAATAATTGTTAACCTCAGCACAGGCTTGTCCTAGTGAGGTTAAAAATTGTATTGTAAACTGTTATACCTAAAATGTGAAGAAGAAACGATAAACATATGAATGTAACAAAATATGTTAAAATAATAAAGTCGTAGTTCATTGGTAAAGTAGAGAGTAAAATTTTGTGCAAATTAGCTAAATACTAGAAAGTTGGTTCTATATGAGATAAGTATGAAATAATTAGTAGAAAGAGATTTAGAAAATAAAATAATAAGAATATGAATGTATCTACACATAAAAAATAAAAAATAAATTTAAAAATAAATTATGATAATAATAATAACACAATTTAGCAATACATAGAGGGTTAAATAATATAATATATTATATAGTGTTTATGCTTTGTTTATATATTTTTTTATTTTTTTTATTTATGTTATACTGTATTATAAATTAAATTTGTATTTCGATATGTAAAAGCCCAATAGGGCGTCAATAAACAACAAAAAAAATATATAAAATAAAATAAAATTTCACAAACTTTAGTAATTCTGATTTAAAACCATCCATCGAACAAACGTTTATAACAAAGGGCCAAGGTTAAGTGTAAATAATGGTTCATTTCCCTTGTCTCTCTTATCGATCTTTCTTTGCTTTGATTGCTTTTGATGACTTTGGCTTCATGTCCAGCAGAAAATTTTGTTGGTACATATTGAGTATTTTAATAAAACGATTGTTTATCCACATTCGAGTTGTTGTATTATTTTATGGCATCCTGTCGCAGGCCACGGCAAATGACATGACATGTGTTGCAACAGTGACTGTGAGTGCCTACTGCCTAGTGCCCACTCCGTGTTCAGGCCCCAGACCCAGACGTGGTCGTGGGTTCCAATGAACCTTGTTGGGATATTAATGTTCTACACCGTGTAATGTGAGACACTGAGTTTTATAATGCTGCCGGGTAATAAAATATGTTTATGTTTGAGAATCGGAATTAATTAAATTCCTCTATCTTTATTGCTATTTTTGCGTGTTAATGGATAGATTTTTTGCAATATTCACAGAGGGATAATAAAGATATGAACTATACTTTGTTACTTAAAAAATTCATTTAAAAATAATTTAAGCCCATTGGATTTTTTTGTGTACAAAATTTAAAAAAAAGTGTTTCTTTTTTCGTTTGAACCCACAGGTGGTATTCGACGTAAAACCAGTCCGATTTATCAATAAAGCAGACATTTTTTGCATCGTCAGTACAGAGGTTGGACATGACAAATGAAATCAAAGTTAATAGATAATTTTTCATGTGACACCACTACCCAATTAGATCCATCACGACAAATTTTGAATGTCGCGTTTATAATTCTTGTCTTATTTATTAGTGTGATTTGTTTATGTGATTACCACAAAAGATGGGAAAGAGGAATATTGAAAAATACCTGGCTTTTTAGATTCAGTGCCTTTATGGACATTTGTCATCCTTGGGGATTCTGTGTTGAGAGTCTTTTTGGGGAAAGGAAGGAGAGGAAGTTATGGGAAGGAGACAGTTGAGGGGTGGGTAGATATCTGGGAATCACTTGGTGCAGGAGTGAGGGATGTTTGAATTCATCCCTCCCACTACGGTGCAAGGCAATGGTCGAGAGAGTTCGGTTGGAGAGGTCTAGGGGTCCCCCCCAACCAGTCCCTCCCGAACCGGCCCGCCACACATTAGGATTTTCCGCCAAGATCTAGACAAACCTCATCCAACGAAGTCTTTTCCAGCAACGACTCTGAATGGTGGTCTTTCACTAAGGCGATACTGAGAGTATCTACTACTCGGAATAATTTTATTAACACTTTTATTAGCTCGGCTGATTTAAAAATCTTACTATCTTACTAATATTATAAACGCGAAAGTTCGTATGGATGTATGTGTGTTTGTTACTCTTTCACGCAAAAACCACTAAATGGACTTTAATGAAACTTTACAATAATATAGCTCATACATCAGAATAACATATAGGCTATAATTTATACCTAAAGCTAGCTATTTTCCGTGTATTAAAAATAATAATTATTGTTTAATAGAAAATGTCAAAATTTGAGAATGAAATTTTGAAAAACAATTGATTGTTAATCCAATATTCTATTTTAGAAAATATTTAAATTAGTGAATTTATTTGAAGTAGATACTTACCCTTGAATCGAATCAAGAATTATAGACATTTTAAATAAATAGGTTAAGAATTTTGTTATAAACATAGATGGGACCTAGGAAAAGAAAATAGGCTACTCGAAGTACTAATCCTGCGCCGACGAAGTCGCGTACAGAAGCTAGTGGCGAATATACGTGTATATATATATTTTTTAATTAATTGAAAAAAGACGCTAGAATCTTAAATGTCATCAACATATTTTCTCCAAATAAGATCACAAATCACACCCGATACATATTATTAGATCTATACAAATACGAGGCAAATTTGAGTCTGTTACTAGCCTGGCTTATGGTCGTTATGATCAAGTCATAATTCTTATCGAAGGCGTGCTCAGTTCTGGGAAGTACAGTTCTCGGAAGAGGCACATTGTTGGAGGGATTTCCTCCTCCGACATGTCCAATTCTTTTGTAACGCGTAATTAAATCTTTCCGAAGCGTAAAAAGCTCCTCCCCATTGTCGTGCCAATCAGTGTCGGCTGATTTTGACTCATCGTACTTAAGAGATCTGTTAGGGCCGACTAGACGTGTGCATGTGCACATTATTTCCTGCTCAGTTTGTTTAGGTATTATATCTAATTAGATGATTTTGCACGAATCACAAATTATATATTTGCTCTGGGGAAAAAAATGTTCCGTTAAAAATCTTTAATTAGAATCCAAAATTATTACGAATATATACGTCCATTATTTTTGATTGAAAAAAAAATCGCACCTATTTTTAAAATATATATTTTGTTTCCCTTTTCCTTAGTTTCTATAAAAATGCCTTAAATTTGATGAGCATTTCAAAATATGTTTTATAGATATCAATTCATATCGCGAATAATATTGTTGGCATGTTGTTAAATGATATTCAGACCAATCCATCCATTAGAACATTAATTTATTTGTCTTCGGGCCGAAGACAAATAAATTATTACTAAATGAAACTATTTACAAAGCTTCAGTCCGGCCAGTACCGCCGCCCCGGGAACCATTTATTGGATAACCAACACTTCTGCCATAGATCTTTATTATTTATTTATTGAGTTAGTTAATACAAGATAATATTTCATTTTGTAACTTATTTTTTCAATAAACATAACATTTCTTTTTAAATACATTCATTCTTCCTTCATTCTTCAGACTTTCAGGCATTTCATAGTACATCTTTAGTCCTCTGTGCATTAGGTAGTTCTTTTATTTGGATTTTTTCATATGTGGCAATCTCTATTAAAAACTATTTCATCCTTAAAATATTTTGTCATTTGGTTGTTCGTGATTTTATGGACAAAAATTAACACATTAAATAGCAGTGCCTTTTTTTATTGGAATACAATTTAGCTACTCTCTCATTTGATTAACCCTTTTCCCAGTATATATCTCATAGCTCTATTCTGTATAATATCTAGCTTGTTAAATTTTCCTTCATTGGCCAAATACAATATCGTAAAGCAAAAATCTAAATGCGGCGCAATTATAGTTTTATAAATGAGCTCTGTACTATTTCCATTCAGTTTATTTCTTAGTCTTCTATGAAAATTGACTTATTTGATACCATCTTTAGCACATATTCAAAATTTGCTGTGAAAGTTAGTTTTGAATCCAGTATTACACCCAGGTATTTGATCTCATTTACTTTTTCAATTTTTTTATAATTTATTTTCAAATTTAATTTTGTGTTATGCATTTTATTACCTATTTCCATATGTTTTGTTTTGTTTACGGTCAGTTTTAACTAGTTTAGTTGCTTTATTTTTTAGGTATTCATTTAGTTTGTTAATTGCGTCTACGTAGTCTTCACATGAAATATATATTAATTCGATCACCACCAAATGGTTTGCTAAGTTTGATGACTTAGCAGGGGTGCCCGGGCTTATGGGTTGAGGTTTGTCGGGTCTTGGCGGCGGATGCATCTGCCCACCAATTGCGTGGCAGGCCAAATCGGTTGATTGAGACATTTGATTTCTCCAGCAGGGCTCTCTCGGAATATCACCTTGCACCGCAGTTGGAGGGATGGAATCATCCGTCCGTCTTTCCTGGACACACTAACCCCCAGATTCCTACGCACCCCTTATACCTTTTTCCTCCCCAAAACACCCTCTCCTTTCTTTCCTAAAAAGATCTTCAATACAGCATCCACATAGATGACATGGGCCCAGAGCGGAATTATTTTCTTCAGGGCCTCCTTTGTGGGGCTATTGTTAAAAAATATATAAAATAACGATTTTAATACAAAATCAAAACTTCCCATTAATCTTAGTTTGCGGAAGATGGCAATTCAATTACGAATGCCCCATCAGAGCAAACCGATAAAAAACAATTTCCGTTGCGGAGCGGGGAACTGGATATCTACTATCTACCGTGCAAGGCAAGAATAACTGGTTTTTACAAACGGTGTGAGAAGTCAATTAATTCCCTTCAATAGGAAATGGAACGGGATACATCCGTAATTTTACATGGAAGAGGACACTGTAATATAACTCGAAACCCTGGCGGTGCCTAATCTCTGTATAACTTTATGAGGAAGCCACAAATGTATGCATTCTTAGTGTGCCTTATATCACCACGAATATAGGTAATTGGCAAACGGTGTCTAGAGGTCACCATTTTAAACTTTAAAATTATAATTGTATTTTTTTAAATTTGTTTCTTCTAAGCTTTCATACATTTCTTATGAAAAAAAGAATATTTTTCGGTAGTTTACGCTAATATTTTTTATAACGGAATTAACAATTTTACTTTAATTGTACTCAATGGAAACGGCATTAAAAACTTCAATTTATCCAAAACAATTTTTTTGTACTTCTAATGTAAACCGATTCATAGTAAAGCTTAATCTAAAATAGAAATTAAGCATTAGCTTCACCTAAGTACATGGACAGATTTTTGAATTATTTTTATTATTAGTAATACAAATTAAAATTAAAATATAATATTTAAAAAACAAAATTTAAAAAATTACTTATATCATTGATGTAGCTATTCCAAATTCCTGTAATATTGAAAAATCTGTTTCTGAAAAAATAAGAAAATATACAGATTTAGGAAATGAAATTAAAAGAATTTGGCATTCTCAGACTATAAAAATATTACCATTTGTTATTTCGGCTACTGGCATTATACCTAGCTCTCTCATTAAAAATTTAGGCATATTAGATTTGTCAAAGAATTTGTATATAAAAATGCAAAAATCAGTCATTTTAAATACATGTAGGATTACGAAAGATTTTAAAAATATTTATATTGTGGGATCTGTAGGATTTATCGGTCAAATTAGGAATTCCACCGAGCCGAACCCTCTGATATGAAAATATCTGGAGTCGGTGAATTATATTCCCATTTAATAGTTTGGTAGATTAACATGTTGTTCTTGTATTGTTTTGTATTAATTATACTTATATAATACACTTGCATAACGTGGATTTACTAGATGATCATTTATATGGAAAAGTGTATGAAAGGATTTAGTTTTTCCTATGGGAAAAACTAAACCTGGACCTGAAAATCTGGTGCGTAAAAAAAAAAAGAAAGTAAATTAAGAATACAAAGTGAAGTATTTTATCCTCAGTCCTCCTAACTAGGTATTCCTGTTCCGAGATGTACTGCAGGTTGTTGTATGGTGTTGATCATGATTTCCTCATCATTTTTGTTGTTGATTAAAAATGTGCATTGAATTTACACTAGTTTTACTACCGAATTCCACCTTTTCGGTAACTACTTAAATTAAGTTAGGGATGAATGTGTCTTAGAAATGTCTTCCTCTTTATGCCATTTAATCTCTGAAAGCAATATATTAACTAAAGCATAGTTTACTTGATGTTTCAGGAAGCTTTAACAAGAACTTCGCTGTTTGCGCTGACTCCATAACATGTTTCATGAAGCTTTTCGTACTGGAGTAATGCGGCGAATTTTGAAATACCGTCTTTATGTCTCAATATCGTTATGTTAATTTGAGAGGCGGGAATGGGTACCGCCGCCCCGGGAACCATTTATTGGATAACCAACACCTCTGCCATAGGTCACCCCAAGTGGTTCGCTAGGTTTGGTGACTTAGCAGGGGTGCCCGGGTTCATGGGGTAAGGTTTATCTAGGTCTTGGCGGTGGATGATCTAGACACATTGAACCCCAGATTCCTACCCAACCCTCATACCTTTTTCCTTCCCAGAACTTCCTCTCCTTCCTTTCCTTAATACCCTCCACACAGCATCCCCAAAGATGACATAGGCCCTCAGGGAAATTATTTTCTTCAAGGCCTCCTGTGTGGACCTAATGTAAAAAAAAAAAAAATGTTAATTTAAAATACAGACATTTTCAAAAAGAGACATAAAATTATAAGAACAGATGAAAAAGAAAACTTATTTCTTTAATGTCATTAAATATTATCAAATACCTTCCTCTTGTGTAAGTAAATGCTTACTTTAGGTTCGTTTTTTTTTATGGCGTTGAAAAAGATATATCAGAATAATTTTTTACGTTTACGAGAGAGACTGGTTAAGGAAGAAATAACCTAGACCTCTCCAGCCGGACTCTCACGACCCACCGCTTTGCTCTGCTGTGTCACACCTAGACACATTGACCCAGTTTCCTACTTATCCCTCATACCTTTTTCCTTCCCAGAACTTTCCTCCCCTTCTTTTATTTTAAAAGACCCACTACACAGCATCCCATAGATAAAGATGACTTAGGCCTGGAGTTATTTTTTTTTTCTGTGGTCTTCCTGTGTGGAGCTAATGTAAAAAAAAAACATCTTTCAGGGAAATATGGCACGGAACAATGCCAATGACTATCAAAGGGACAGAGCCAATGGATATTGTGTTTGGTGTGAAGGTATAAATAAAGGCAGGCAACACTAAATAGGCGATTTGAAGTAGTATCGGTGAACAATGTCGGTTACATTGACGGTTTCAAAATTATAATGGTTCATGGTCCATCTCCTTTGTTTCTATTACCTGTCCTTGCTTCTGAGCAGCCATGCCTGCTGCTCGTCCTGTCTGGAATTGTTATTCTCTCCGCACGACCGTGCCTATATTAATACCATGGACGTACAATAATTCCTCGGACTTACAACAATTTCCTACGCCATTGTCATGCTCGTCACACGCGCGCACTTCAAAAGTAAAAGTCCTGACTGCCGGCCGGCGCATGCGCGGACAAAACAAAAAATAATAATTGACATAATAACTTTTGAATAGTGGAAAAGATTCTAAATAGATAAAAGAAAATAATTCATTAACCTGTGTGATGCACTGAATACTAATAGCGTGCAGCCAATAAAGGTTGAAAGGTAATGCATGTCCTGAAAAAAATAACGTAGGTATACAGGGTGTTAAGGTACGAACATTAACCAGTGGCTCCTGACATTATTTGGAGTACAAAATGAGAATTAAATTTTGGTCTCTAGTAACATTTTTGTTTTTTTCTACAAAACCATAAAAAATAGTAGGTGTTGGGTGGTTGGGACGGTGTAAGTGGTGGGGCGGTTAATCAATTGAGTGACCAGTGACGTCATGTGAAAGAATTTTTTTTTCGATTTTGAAGAAAAAAATTTTGCGTCGTATATTCTTCTTACACTTCTTCGTATATTCTATTTACACTTCTTTCTGCATTCATTCCCTCAACATGCCAAAACCATCTAAGCGTCGCTTTTCTAATTTTACTTATTACGCGTGATGCGAAAAGAATGCGAGGCTGATGTGAATTCACATGAGGCACATTCTCACACGATCATACATGGTTTTACCACACATGTGCCTCAGGGATCTTATTTCTATAGCATTCAGTCTGCTTTCATCTCAGCTAGCTTCGTTTCTGTGGATAACTTTTTGTTTTGTTGGATAACCAAATTGATGACTTAACAATATCACACTACAAGAAGAAACTAGTGTATAAAGGATAACAAAACAGTGTTCTGCACAAATTGAAATGCACAAACATATGTAAAGGATGAAGTTTATTGAATTGTACATAGTTTTTAAATATATCAATGTCCAGTGAAGCTTAATTTATGAGCAGTAGGTAGGTCTTGTCTCAATAATGCTATCAGGCAAAAGCCATGTTCAATGTCCAGATTGTCCAAAGAGCTTATTATATGCAAATAGTGCCATCAGCTACATGACAAAATGTCTCCGTATGCAGGGCCGGATAATGGCGAAACTTAATGCTAAATCAATCTTTTAGATTAATTTTTACTACGCTTTGGTTTACATAAATTTAAATTCATTATCATATAAATGTTACAACAATATTAAGAATGCAATAGTTTAAATATAACAATTATTATAAGCAATAATTATCAGCCTGAAACATTCATCCACATTAAAAAATCTTATGAGAAAAGATACATGCCGCCGACGGGGCTCGAACCCGTGTCCTTCTGATGTCCGGTCAGGTGCTCTGATCCACTTAGCTACGGCGGGTCACCTCTTACCCGCTAAATGATTTAATATATAGATACTAGTGTTTCATTCAACAACTACCGCTTATTATATTTTTTTCACCTGCAAAACACGCTCCTTGCCCTATTCAAAAGCATGCATGGTCTCATATGACATACTTGTCTGACTTTATGACCCGTTTTATTTACTAATTAGAGAATTAAATATTAATATTAACATATTTGAATAAAAAATAAACAATTGTTATAAGCAATAATTATTAGCCTTATTTTTTATGCTATGCATAAAAAATCTTGTCTTAACATTAGTTTATCAATAAAAAAATTAAAAAATAAACACTTTATTCGGAATGAAATGACAGGAAACATAAAGTGTTGTAAGTCTCCCATGGAAACACCTTTAATAAATACAAAAATTCCACTTCGACGCTTTTTTCTGTGATAGTTTAAGAAGGGCGGGCCTTTTTTTACTGCCTACGGACATCCATAAGGCATAATTCGGCACTGTCTATTTCACTTGTTTATGTAAGCAAGATTCAAATAAAGTAAATTCACTTATTTTTAGTACAAAGAAATGTCCAGTTGGAATATTGTCGTTATGTGCGGAGGTAGAACGTTCACATTGCGGCTTGCATTAAATTTGTGTTCAATATCCAATAAAGTGCCTTTAGTATGACATTTGTAGCGAACATTCTTCGTACGGAGTGTCGGGATTTATTTGCATAAACTGCGTTTTACACGATTTAAACATGGGTTTCGAAATAAAATTGCCAATTCAACGGGTTTTATCTTCTTTTTAATATGACTCAACCAGATGTTATCATGTGGGTGGTTAAAATAGTACATTCATGGTACTGATTACTACCGCTCAACAGATTGTTGTAGTTTATTTTTTTATTATTATTACTACAAGGAAGACATGGCACGATCAAGCGAACCAAATACTTCGGGCCATATCAAGAGTCAGCGTTACAGAAGGGAATGCATGAGACGATGTATGCATCCCCTTGTGAATAAGAAGTGTGTGCCAAGACCGAGTTGTCTGGCGCGTGGTGCATTTTGATTTTTTTTTTTTTTGATTTCTGATGGGTAATTAGTGAGTTTTACTACGAGGAGCGTGATTTAAAGCAATTTGAGATTAAGACTCCGTGGGCGAGTGGTTAAGATGTCGTGGGTTCAAAATTCAAATCCCTACGTGCGCAAATACTTAAACTTTAATAATTAGAATACGTTGTTTCAAAACATGTAATTATTTTTTATTTAAGAAATTTATAAAAAATAATACATGGTACCAAATTTTTCCACGTTCCAGAGTGGCATACACTGAGAAAAATGTTATTCTAAAAAACGGTTAAAAACGGGGCTGAAGTTCTTACGAACAAATTAACAGGGTTTCAATGTTTATTGGCGGGAACATGTAAGAATAATTTGTTGGTATACGTAATTTCGTACGTACGTACGTTTTTAACTGTTTTTACGAATAAGATGATCGTATTTTAGAATAACATTTTTCTCCGTGTAGGCAGGTACCACCTCACTTTCCTCTTCGTACGCAATGAAGAGATAAATATTATGTGAAAAGTGGTTAGAAAGGTGTGTGTTGTTTGTGGATGGCATCAATTTTTATTTCATTTATTCAAAATCAGGAAATTTCTATACCCACGCTGAAACCAAACCTTCAAATATGATATAAATTATTTAAATACAACTGGATTTTAATAAGGAGTTTCATAAGTTTTTTTCGAATTTCCGAACAGTCAAAGTCATTACTTGGGTAGAGGAAGACGAAAGATAGGGAATCGCGAGATCAGATACCGCTGCCCGGTGACGTCAATGACCCCTGCGGTGATTTTCCATAGAGCACGCGGATGGTAGCTAGTGCTCACTGCCCAGACCCCAACAAACCGCCGACAGGACTGTTGCACCCTCTCCTTCTTCCTCATAAACAACGCACGTAAATGCTACATACCAAATAGAGATTATTCTCTGTTGTTGTGCTATTGCGGCCCACTCACGGGCGAGCATGTCCGCGGCGAGCATTACGTCACGAGCATTTTTATATAAATCAATCTGCACGGACTGCTCGCCGAGGAAAGGCTCGCCAGTGAAATGGCCGCTTGTATCTGACAGTTCAGTATCAAATTCTCCTTCTTTCCCATAAACAATGCATGTCAGAAAGAGAGGTTACGACGCATCTCTCTTTTGTTTAACTATCTGACAGCTCAGTTTTAACTACTCCCTCTTTCTCATAAATAAGACATGTGCGAGAAAGAAAAGTTAGAACGGAGCTCTCGGTGCAGGACCATAGATGTTAATTCCTCACTCATCCTGCGACCCGCGACCGACGGATCAGATTTATTATAACCGCCTGCGCATGCGCCTGGACGGGAATAATAATAAAAATAAATTTATTACTGAATATTTTTATTATTATTGTCTTTCTGATTGAGATTTATTGATTGAGATTTATTGATCCCTGATTGCATTCTCGAGATTTTCTGGTAATACGTGATAATTGGCGTGTATGCCTTTAAAAGGATGAAAACATATTTTTTAAATATTAGGTTGAAAATACATGCATGTAACGAAACGCGAAACGAACCACGAATTATGGGAAAGGAATGAAGCAACAGCAAACAGCTTGAAACGCCACTTGCAGTTAATTCGTTCCTTTCCCATAATTCGTGTATCGGTTCGCTTTTTGTTACATGCATGTATACGCAGCATTAGTAATTTCAAACTAAGCAAAGCTAATATAGTTTATTTCCAAGAAATGTACAAATAAATTAATAGACAGGTAATGCAACATGAAAATCGAAAATCAGTCCAAATATTTTATATTCACTTTTGTTACGGACAAATCACTTAATGTTATAAAAAAGTCAACCCGTGAAAAAGAGTAATCCGTTGCAAAATGATGGTTGTTTCACATAAACACATTATCTTATATACTATTTGTGTTTCACATAAACACATTAGTTTATATACTGACATTTTGATTACGTAACTATCCTATGTAGTTTTCCCGGGATAGCTACTTACATTCAGAAAAATGTTTGTGTTTTCTCTATAACGTTATAAAATGATATACGAAAATATTTTTCATTTTTACTATGTTTTTCAGATAAATAATCGTTCTTCACAATAAAAATAAGTCACCACTTTCAAAATCGGAATTGTATCATTTGACATGGCTCATCAATGTATTGCTGATAGCGCTTCTTCACATATAAAATAAACATGTTTGCAAGTGATGAAATGACGAGCTAGAAAGAATAATATTTAAAATATATTATTTCCTTGCCAAGCGAATACAATACAGTTTAGTATGCTAGGAGAATTTTTTAAGGTTCATACCATAAAATCTAGGCAAGGGCGGTGAGGTACTAGGAAATCCAGGATAAATTTCTTGATTCACCAGGGGTTAAACACCTACTTACCCTTAATAGAAAGCCCGGTCGCCGATAAATTTGAACAATAGGTATTTTAACAAATTGTTGCTATCACTGTCGCTCTTACTCCCCGATTACTGAGCGAAAGGGACAACTGGACCTTAGGCTCATAATACATAAATAAAATAATCAAAGTCGAAATTTTGTAGTCCGCATTTTTCTCCTCCAAAACTACCCAAAAACCTCCTAAACTTTAGAACCGATTTTAAAGATTTATTTTAGTATTAGAAGAAAATTGATTGCGTTCAAACCAGGCAATTTTAACGATTTTTGGGGGTCCCAACTCCTCTAATAAATAAATAATCAAAAAAAGCAAAAAAAATACCGACACGCTAGCGGTCAATATCTGTATTATATTAAAACATATTAGAGGAAATTGGGTCATTTTTTTTATAGAGAAACCTCACAAGAGTCCCAACTGCTCCCTTCTGGTGCCAGTGAGACTATGGCATCCCCAATTGGAGTATGTTGTGAGGCTGAAGGTAAGTGGGGAAGGGAAGGAGATGGGGAAGAGGAAGGTGGGAAAGTACCTGGCTATTCAGATCTAGTCACTAAACACGGCTAGAGCCATTATTAAGCAACGTTTGAATTCTGAATGGTGGTCTTACACCAGGGCGATACTGAGAGTATCTTCCACTCTGGAACGTGCCGCAAATATAGTAATACATTTGTACGGACAAAACGTCGCCCGGTTTCCTCTTAATGTCAAAAGAAAGAATTAAGTGCTTAATTTTGTAAAAACCTGATAATATCAGATTACAAAATATTACGCAGGTGCAATTCAAAGTGTACGGCGGACCGGATGCTGTTTTGTGTGTTATGTTTACATTCCCTTCAGATTCGTTACTTTCCCACTGGATCGAGAGCCTATCTCCCATAGCCCAGCTGCTAGTTGGGTAAAAACCTCCTCACGTTTCAATATACATATTGGGAGATTACGGTTTTTGTGACATCTTCGTATAAGTTATGGGGATCTTTTCATCTTAAGGTAATATGTCCGGATTTTTTATGAGATAATTTTAAAGGTATTTATCGAATATTTGTTATTATAATATTTACCGTATCTAACCATGCTGGTATTAATATTGAGGAAGTTAGCCAAGCATAATGTGACACAATATTACAATTTCTCTCACGGATTATAGAGTTTTTTTTATGTTCATTAGAACTTATCAAATAATATCGTTAAATTATTATTATTTTTCATGTTCTCCGTAAAACGGTTATTCACCAATATATCATGGAGAATATTACAAATTAAAAAGTGCATAGGGGCAGTTTTACTATTTTGTGATATGTGTCAAAAGATAGGCTAGTGACATTGAAAATGTCGATGT
This sequence comes from Limnephilus auricula, assembly GCA_951813805.1. Taxonomy (NCBI): domain Eukaryota; kingdom Metazoa; phylum Arthropoda; class Insecta; order Trichoptera; family Limnephilidae; genus Limnephilus; species Limnephilus auricula. The sequence continues at coordinate 30,618,339 of OX638390.1, forward strand.
TCAATGCAGAATCGTTAAGCAGTTGAGTCGTTCTATTTATTGGCGGGTTCTGAAAGGCAGATCAGCTCGCTTTCGGAGCATGAAAAAGTGCATGAGATCTCCCACGAGTGCCAAGACTGCCAAGGGCCTTTAGCTTGTCCATTATCTGTGTAACAATATTGTTTTTTGAAGTATCATTTTTATTTTACCTATAGATATTATTTGTGTTTTTTGAGGAATTATTGTGTTTTTTGAAGTATTATTTTTGTTTCCTTTTTCCTTTTGTGTTATTTTGTTACTTTGTAAATAATTGTTAACCTCAACACAGGCTTGTCCTAGTGAGGTTAAAAATTGTATTGTAAACTGAAAACTAAAATGTGAAGAAGAAACAATAAACAATAAACAATACTTGTTAGGGGCATAAAAGTTAACCTCTTTCAACATATGCATTACCATAAACATAAGTTAGTCATCGTAAACGTGCTAAATCATGGGACATGAATTCATTTAATTAATTGTTTTAACGGCAAATAAGTAGGTACCAAAAAATCACTGATTGCAAAATTAAATTTACGTAACTTTTATTAAAAATCTTTCATGAAAATTTGTAATGTCTTTTGAAAAATTTTGACGCACGAATTACCATGCATTGCGTAAACATGATACATTGGAAATTATTATTATTTAATTATGCCAATAATATCATGCATACAATTTAAAAGAGAGAACAGAGAAAACTGTTTCAAACTGACACTAACTTGGCTTTAGTCAATAAGTTAATACCGGAGACCATTTTTGATACTTGTTGCATTCGAGTTGATTCAAAGTAATGTTTTTTTACCAAGCGATCTTAAAATAGACACGTTGAGACGTTGGTCATTGATAAATGAGTGCCCGCCGTATAATATAATTCAAAAGTATTACACTTAATTAAATATTCAATATATTGTATTTTTTAATTAATGCAATGCAGGTTTGAAAATTGTTTATTTTATATCTTGATTTGTACTACTATTTAATTAGAAGCATTTGCTTGTGGGTGGAAGAGGAGTTTATTTACATTTGCAAAAAATAACAATTTTATAGTATGCACTAAAATGGTACATGCATAATTTTGCGAAGTAGTAAATACATTTCTACAATAAAAATACATAAATTTGTTTTAGACCACTTTAAAGTGGTCTGAAAAAAATTTATATATTTTTATTGTAATTTATGGCGAGTCACAAAGTTAATGCTTATTACGAATATGAAATATATATCTGTTCAAATTAGGGAGTTAAAATATATATAAACAATAACTAAATAATAATACCTGATAAATAATACGCATGCGCCAAGTGCCTTATAGGCAAGTGAATTTTGCACAACTTTAATCATTCGTAATCCACGAGGAGAAATTTTTTATTCTAAAATACGATCATTTTATTCGTAAAAACGGTTAAAAACGGGACTGAAGTTCTAACAGGGTTTTACAGGGTTTCAATGTTTATTTGCGGGAATATGTAAGAATAATTTGTTGGTAAACGTTATTTCGTACGCATACCAACAAATTATTCTTACATTTTCCCGCCAATAAACATTGAAACACTCTTAATTTGTTCGTAACAACTTCAGTCCCGTTTTTAACCATTTTTACGAATAAAATGATCGTATTTTAGAATAACATGTTTCTCCGTGCAATTCCTCTGGATTGCATTCGTTTAGGAATGGTAATTTACAATGTAAGCGTGAATTGCGTGTCTTTTACTAACGAGATGATTTTACTAACGCTGATACAGAAGTATTATTTATTCAATTATTTGTCACGAGCCGCCCCTGGTCCTGATACACACCTAAGCATATAAACCTGAAAGCCCAACATCTTCAAAATATATATTCGATGTGGATCCCACCGGTGCATGATGAACGGTTAACAACTTAAAAACACGTGTCACCAAAAGCCGATGATTTCATAAATTACAAGCACGTTTAAATATGGAGAACTATTCACACTATAAATATACCATACCATAAACTTTATTATATTTTTGAAGTTTAAAAATATTAATGATCTCCCGGATCTATCGCCGTAGACGAAGTCTTCGTAATAACGACCTTTTAAGTCGACCCTAAATATAAAGCTTACTTATCTTCGTTAATTTCAAAATAAAAATGGTCATAAACTGTCACCTGTTCTGGATTTTCCAATTTTAAATGCGTTAAACTCGTTTTCATAACTTTTTTTATTAGTAATAAAAAGGTTTATATCTTTAGGTGTTAACTCTTCTTAAGTCGTCTAGATTCTAGAACATCCCTATAATATGTGCACTCTAGTTGCTTTGAGTCAGGAAAGCACACATGCTAGTAAAAGATTATACTACTTTTCTCGAAGCTTTTGCATTATTAGGGGCTTGCTAGGGAAGCTAAAAGCTCGGTAATTATACGCTTTAAAAACAGCACTTAAAACTTACAGTTTATGACCTATTTACTTAGATTCGCATCCTTGTTTTTAATGTTTCCTGCATTATCTTAAAGTACAGGTGTGAAAAATAAAGTTTTTACTGAAAATATTACTTAGCCAGTTGCAATCTCTTTACCTCTGCGATGTCTGCCTTATATTAAGCGAAGTTTTTGCATGAATAAGTTGTTAAAGTGAGATTCCGTGAGATCAGAATAAATTAAAAGAATCGTCCCTTTGAAAGACGTTTCTTAAAGTTTTACACGTTCTTTAAAACAAATTGTTTTAATGTTCTCTGAAAACCTTTTCGGAGCATTAGATTTAAAAAAATGCATACCTTTCATATAATATTTGATTAATTTGATCATAAAACAAGTTATCACAATAATTGTCACTTCAACTTGTAAATTAAGCTATTTTTGTTGATATGAGGCTAGCTTTACACCCGTAAGTTTTTTCATAAATTTACGACTTCTGGCCAATTGGCGTATTGCATTTTGAAAATCCAATGTACCCATTGGCTAGAAGTCGTAAACTTACGAAAAAACTTACAATTTTAAATCTAGCCCAATTATACCATACAGTGACTGGTCCATTTAATAAAGTTCTCTGGGGTTATCATTTAGCGTTTGGCGGTATCACTTGGTTATAGTAAAGGTTAATCGAAAAAAATTGATTTGACTTTATTTTATTGCTATTGATGGATATACCGGTGTTTTTATCTGAAGACTTTTTTTTCAATGTTCTGTTTTGTTCCAGGATACCAAAGCTCGTGCGATGGCGGTCTCTGTGTAGGTCCCCGTGGTCGTGCCCGTGGCGTGCCAGTGTTAATCGAGCACGCCATGCAGTGGGTGTGCGGGGCGGGCCGCGTGCTAGCGTGCCGGATAGTGCTGCTCGACGAGAGGGAGCAGTTGCACGAAATACAGGTATGTCACTAATATAATCTTGTCATATCCGAAATCTCTTAGTACAAGCGGGAAACTGGTGACTCTTCATCACGCAGAAAACACAAAAAAACTTGCGAATTTTAACTTTGGATTCGATTTACTCGAAAATGAAAGCGCGATTCGAAAAAAAAATATATACCATAAAATCGACTCCAAATGTAACTAACTAACTAACCATCACGCCGTTACCCCGCCGGGTTAGGCAGAGAGGACGGACCTCCAAACAACTCGGTCTTGGCATACACTCCTCGCCTCATTCACATTCATACATCTTATCATACATGCTCTTCTATTATTCTGACTCTTGACATGGCCCGACTCAAGTATCTGATTCACTTGATCGTGCCATGTCTTCCTCGGGCGTCCTCGACTTCTTGTACCATTCACATTAGCATCATATATTCTCTTGGCACTCCTTTCTTCATTCATTCGCTCTATATGTCCAAACCATCTAAGCGTCCCTTTTTTAATCTTACTTATGACGCTCACATCGGCCTTGCATTCTTTTCGGATCTCCACATTCCTCACACGATCATACGTGGTTTTACCACACATACGCCTCAGGGATCTCATTTCTACAGCATTCAGTCTACTTTCATCCTTTCTCTGCCAGTTCCATGCTTCACTGTGATGTAGATTAACCAGTTTCCATTGCTCATACTACGAGTTTCCGGACGCCGTGCATATTTGTAGGATAAATATTACTTGCGTGCCCAGCAAACTTGTGTATGTGTGAATTTGCTCTAAAATGCGTTCATAAATCAACAACCTCAAATATCAAGTTTTTGAAGGACGTGGGTATATTTAAAAATGGTATACACTCGTTGTTAATGCTCATCAAAAAATGATTTCGTTCAGTGACTTAAAATTGGTTTCACCATTGTTTTTCGTCAGCGAAGCATGCTACTGTCAGTATAATCACTGTAACACTCATTAGAGGAGGGTTGGTTTATAACTACGAACAAAGTTTTCTTCGTGTACAATAATTATGACAATTACAAATTTATCTTACCAATCAAACATTAAAACTTCTTGCCAGTTGGGGCATGCTTTTCGAATACTCGTATAAAATCATTTGTTTGTATAAAATCATTTGTGTTTTCGATAGTTGCTTCACGTTTATCTTCCGAAAACAGATGATTACTATTTCTATCTTCAGCATTCTGACATGATGCGAGCTCCATAGCAACATTCAAAGCTGACTGGCGAATTCTAGATTATCTGACTTGAAATGTCTCGAATTTACCGGAGTTTCAATTGTATTAGCTTTCAACCACTGTCTAGAGTCTAGATCTAGCCGGAGCTGATATGCCGTCCAATTTTCGTTCATCGTTTTCACTCCTTTCTCAACAGTCTTGAATTTCTGGAGAATAATACTTAGCTTAACTCTCTATTACATAGTTAGTTACATAATTTTACTTCAATTGCCTATTTACATAGAAAATAAATGAAACTTCCATTTACAAGACTAATAAAGATGTCACGGGTTTCGAAAGGAACTTTTTTTTTAAAGTTTGTTGATTATTAAAAAATAATTAAAAACATTTAAAATTAAAAAAACATTTAAATATGCACAATAATAAATGAAAGTATAAAACATACAAATATTTTAAGATTATGCTAAGATGGGTTGACGGTTTTTTGTTGTTTTTTTATATTATTTTATACCATACTAACATTTAAAATACAGATTACGATAGTGAATTCGTAGTCCTCCTTACTAGGGATTTCAGTTGTGTTAGTGTTACATCATGATTTCCTTACCTTTATGTTTGTTGATCTCATCTTCATGTTTGTTGATTTCCTTATCTTCATGTTTGTCGACTTCATCTTCATGTTTGTCGACTTCATCTTCATCTCATAATTTTACTTCAATTGCCTATTTACATAGAAAATAAATGAAACTTCCATTTACAAGACTAATAAAGATGTCACGGGTTTCGAAAGGAACTTTTTTTTTTAAAGTTTGTTGATTATTAAAAAATAATTAAAAACATTTAAAATTAAAAAAACATTTAAATATGCACAATAATAAATGAAAGTATAAAACATACAAATATTTTAAGATTATGCTAAGATGGGTTGACGGTTTTTTGTTGTTTTTTTATATTATTTTATACCATACTAACATTTAAAATACAGATTACGATAGTGAATTCGTAGTCCTCCTTACTAGGGATTTCAGTTGTGTTAGTGTTACATCATGATTTCCTTACCTTTATGTTTGTTGATCTCATCTTCATGTTTGTTGATTTCCTTATCTTCATGTTTGTCGACTTCATCTTCATGTTTGTTGATTTCCCTATCTTCATGTTTGTCGACTTCATCTTCATCTTTGTTGATTTCCTTATCTTCATGTTAGTCGACTCATCTTCATGTTTGTTGACTGTAGGTTGTGTTAGTGATTTTTAATATATTTTTAATGATAATAATATGTTATTTATAGTATCTAAAATGACATGGTGATATCAAATTATATCGACCTTCAAACATTCGCTCAAACATCACGAAACCCTCTCCGTTTGAACTTGTACTAAAAGTTACGAACACTGTAGGTACAAATTTCCACTGTAACCATAATAGTATAATATTAACACTTATGTTAGATTCGTCGAGCCAACCCGCACCACGCCACACATTACAATTAAATTCCATTGTGCCTAACGCCCTACATATTATGTAAATGTCGTGTAGGATCATTTAACATGATCCATGGACAAATTGACGCTGAGATGAGGGTAATGAAATGATATCCTATTCATAGCATTTCGTCTTATTGTCTCTTAGGCGTATTGCGTACTTAATGTCCTATTCATTACCAAGTAGTTTCAGTAGTTTGTATTTCTCTTCACATAGGTACACAACATGTTCTTCATAGCATCGTTTAACCACTCGAGCACTTTTTGCCACATTATGGCACTATTTCCAAAACCACGGATTGCTTTGTTGCCAAAATGTGGCAAATTTAATATTTTTTTTATTAAAACGACTATGTAATATATTGTACATTAAAAATATAACAAAATAAATATTCTCTAGATTCTTTAAAAGGTTTTAAGGTTAAAGATTCATTCATTGGCTACATAGAACTATCATCAGTTTGACATGATGCGAGTTTTTGTGATAATTTTATTCGTAAAAACGGACTGAAGTTCTTACGAACAAATTAACTGTGTTTCAATGTTTATTGGCGGGAACATGTAAGAATAATTTGTTGGTGTACGTAATTCTGTGAGTCAAATGGAGCGTTGGAATTTTGCATGTCTTGAAGATATTTATGGACAACTTCGGAATTGTGTCAGGGAGCCTCGCCGTGCATGAATATTCCATCAACATTTGGTGGCCATATAAAAAAAGTCTCAATAAATTTCTAATTAAGTTAAAATAACTAGATTTTTTTAACATTAGCTCCACACAGGAGGCATTGAGAAAAATAATTCCCCTTGGGGCCTATGTCATCTTTGGGGATGCTATTTGGGCGGTCTTTTTAGGAAAGAAAAGAGAGGAAGTTTTAAGAAGAAAAATGGTATGAGGGGTAAGTAGGATCTGGGGGGTCAGTGTGTCCAGGAATGACGGTCGTACGAATACATACATATATTGCTTTGCAAGGCTATGTTCCAAGAAAGTCCTGTTCTAGAGGCAAACCATGTTTAAATTTCTAAAATCCTTACAATAAAACACTGGACAGCTACGTGTTGAACTCTTTATTCACAATATATATATTTACGACATGATTAGACACTTTATATTTTTAGCCCGGTTCCCCGATCTGTGTATCTAAAGAATGGCCTTATTCACTGGCTTGTTGAACAAATTAAACTCAACCTTTCCCTCTCGATCTGGCCTGCCACGCAGTTTGTGGACGATGCATCCGCCGCCAAGACCCAGAAAAACCTCACCCCATGAACTCGGGCACCTCTGCTAAGTCACCTAACATAGCGAACCACTTGTGGTGATCTATGGCAGTGTTAGATAAACAAATTGTAAAACAGGAGTAAAAATTACTTCCTAAGATGAAAAACATGCAATTTTTTGTTTGAGTCTGATAAACTGCACACGCCTGTAAATAATGAACAATATTAGAAGATTAATATTAATTATTTTTTTTAATTCTTACGCACCAGACTTTTAGGTCCGGGTTTAGTTTTCCCCGTAGGAAAAACTAAACCCTTTCACACACTTTTCCATAAAAATGATCATCTAGTAAATCCACGCTATGCAAGTGCATTAGATAAGTATAATTAATACAAATCAATACAAGAACATCATGTTAACCTACCAGACTATTAAATGAGAAAATAATTCACCGACTCCAGATATTTTCATATCAGAGGGTTCTGCTCGGTGGAATTCCTAATTTGACCGATAAATATTATAAATATTACAAATAATTATTATAAATAAAGCAATATCATTTTTAGAGATATTAGTAGTGTAATGGGTGCCTACCTACAATCATTACGAAATGTAAGTTGATCTCGAATACAAGTTTTTCATGGTCTTTGATTTAATATTATCTCGACATATTAAGCCAATTGGTTTTGATTGTAGTATCACGATCGAAGTAGGATGATCAGATTAGGATCGATTTTGATGTGGGCCTTCTAATAATTTAACCTTTAGAGTCAAATAATGATAGAAAGCTTGCGCAAGAACCCAGAGTTCTGAATCACGCTCCGTCATATTTTACTTACATTGAGTTATCAGGTTTTGTAGATCTTTGGATCATCTTTCAATTTTCAAAGCGTAAGTTTGTTTACATAATCCATTAACTCGAAGACTACATGATTATGGAGCAGCTTATTTGATATGCAGCGGTTTTAATAACAGTTGAACATTGTAGCCGAGGTAACTGTTGATTTTATTAATCTAGAATCTAGATGAACTGTTTTCGAGTAACTAATCAATTTAATGATATAAAATTAATTTGTATTTATATGTACCTTCTCTCTTGTTTGGATTTTTTGATCCTCTTGGTATCTCGTGTAAGTTTATGGTACATACGGATCCTCTTGGTATCTCGTGTAAGTTTATGGTAACTAACGGATCTTTTTTGTATTTTTTGATTTTTTTATATGTACCTACTCTCTTGTTTGGATTTTTTGATCCTCTTGGTATCTCGTGTAAGTTTATGGTAACTAACGGATCTTTTTTTGTATCTCGTGTAAGTTTATGGTAACTAACGGATCTTTTTTGTATTTTTTGATTTTTTTATAAATATACCTACTCTCTTGTTTGGATTTTTTGATCCTCTTGGTATCTCGTGTAAGTTTATGGTAACTAACGGATTTTTTTTGAATCTCGTGTAGGTTTATGGTAACTAACGGATCTTTTTTGTATTTTTTGATTTTTTTTATATGTACCTACTCTCTTGTTTGGAATTTTTGATCCTCTTGGTATCTCGTGTAAGTTTATGGTAACTAACGGATTTTTTTTGTATTTCGTGTAAGTTTATGGTAACTAACGGATCTTTTTTGTGTGAACACCGCACAACAGTTCCAACTGCATGATGTCATTATTACTATGGCCTCCACAATTGTAAAGTTTTGTGAGGGGTAGGAGAAGGGAAAGAGAAAGATTGTCATAAACTTGGCAATTCAGATCTTGTCACCAGACTCGGCTAATGCCATTTAAATCAGTCAAAACCTTGCAACCAATAAAATTAATAGGACTGTAATGTTTCGATCCTATTATTATCGGTATCAAGCGATTTGTGAATTTTATTCTCACCGAATTGTTAAATTGCATTATTTATGTTTATAAATTCAAAACTAAATCTGTGTGTTCTCGCTCATTTCACAAATACATTCATGACAAGAGGAATGGTGCCATTGAATGAAATTTATAAAGCAGTGGATATATTTAATTTTATAAACAACCTTAAAAATGTTGTTACAACCTTAAAAATATTTCTAAATGTTAGGAATATTAAAATAATAAATCTTGTACTCCAAATGGATGATAAATCTGTCGTACAACAATTTAAATTATAAACATGTTGAATTTACACTATGTTTAGTTAACCGGCATCTTACAAAATTTGTTGACTAAAACAAAACAAAAATATATTAAATTTCAAACAAAAAAAATACTAAAAACAAATAATTTGGTTAAATCAAGGCTCGGCTTTTAGCAAGTTAAACAAATTCAAAATATTTTGCACTTAATTTTTTTAGATTTCATTTGTCAATCAAGCTCACTAAGCAATTAATGTATGTCCTAGGCATTAAAAAGGCCTCATTTGAAAACTTTTCTCGATTTTTTTACGATATAATTTCTGACTATATCTTTTACCGTATCCCATTTAAAATATGCCCGTATCTTTTTGCCTTATTTTTTAAAGGTTTGTTAAATACTGTACATAATTTATTTATTGCTAGTTATATTTCATGAAAATTCAGTAAAGCAATACAGACACCAAATTAACTTTAACATTAATCGATATTAGCTTTTTTGAAATATTTGGTATTAAAAATATTAAGAATAGTAAGTTTGAATAATTTAGGGACCTAGCTACAGTCGACTTTTTCATATCATGCATTTACTTATAACTGCATCTTTGAATCTGTACTATTTGAAAAACTTTAGAATGTTAAAGTTTTATTCCTGAAATATTTTATTATTTATACAAGTTGTTCAAAATGAAATACAAATTTCAAAAATATTCTAAAACTTCCTTTGAAATATTAGTGTCGAATCAGAATTGATATTTTCACGTTTTCAGGCTTAGCATCGTAATAAAATCACGGTAGTCTATTGTTTCGGTGGACCGCGGACCCCTTCAGAGGAAATATTCAAATTCTCTTCATTGTGTCCCCAACACAATTGAATCATCAGATTTTGAAGCACAGCCGACGGAACCTATTATAAATTCTGAAAAATAACATTCTTCCAAAGAATGACGAGATTATGTAAAATAAATGTACATTCGTTACTTAATAAGAGTTCTCATCGTTTCATAACGAGACGCCACTTAATAATAATTAAATTAAACAATGCATAATTTTATCATGCTCTTATATTAATATAAGTTTATTTTGGTTATCACCACGTATAAATATTAGAACTTTGGATATTTTTTTATAGGCACTTAATAAGTCAAAGGTCGATTGTACAAATAGGTCATCTTTCTCCAGCATAACTATTACATGGTATGTCAAAAATGTTACATTATTCCTACCTATATTTGAACGATCATCCAACAAAGATGCCAGATATCAAACTAACATGATTTTTGAAATGAACAAGCTTCAGACTGTTTCTTATGTCTGTGTTTTAGACAAACTTTTTAATTTCTTCAATAATTGTGAAATTAGTTTGTGGCATACTTTGTATGACGAAATGATGAAGAAACCTCTGGTTTGGAAACAGTTTGATAAGTTAAAAAGAGTTGTGTAAAGAACGTTGGTTATTTTCATTTAATTCTATCTTTGTCAAGACAAAAACTTTGTCATGTAAAATGATAGTACACAGTTTTTTGGATCTCTAAGCACTAGATAATATAATTTGTTTTACTTTCAAATTGTAAATATTGATCCATGTTGTTTATAATCTACACGCTGATACCCGGCATGCGTTGCAATGCCACTTAAATCAAGAAATTGTTTCTCCCTGAGTATCCTTTCCCATTCGTCCCGTTCCCCTTCCGCGACTCCTTCCCCTCCCGCGTTCCACTTTCACCTTCCCCCACCACTCTCCCCCTTCACGCGATCCCCCTCCCGCCAATCCCCTCTCCTTAATTCCTCTCCGCCCCTCCCGGATTCCCCTCCCCCTCATGACTATTTTCACTGCCGCTAAACTCTTTGACCTATTTCAATTTTTTATGCAAATTTCATAAAACCAGAGCTTGCGGTATACTTTACGACCTATTCTCATACCTACCAAATATATATAAAAAAAATCATAAAAATCGGTCCAGCCGTTTAGGAGGAGTGCGACCACAGAACACCGTGACACGAGGTTTTTATATATTAGATGTGCGTGGTTATGATGCAAATGTTCAAAATTCATTACCTCAATTTGACGTACTCCAGTAGTTGGGGATGTATCTAAGATATGTCATACCCAATTTAGTTTTTGAGTTAGTAGAAAGATTTTTATTATTATTATTTATAGGTACATAAGTATCGTTATTTTGGGGTTTACCTCATTAAAATATAGTAGGTAACGTTTATGAACGTTCAGAAACCAAAAAACAAGTGTTATGCAATCACAACTAATAAAGATTCTCCAATAACTTCAAATAATGATGAAGGAAACATTATGTTTCAGGTGTTACGAGTTATTTTACGAATTCGCAAATCGATTATCGTTATTTCCCGATCACTTTCAATTGCATAGTGAGACATGAGCATTTTATCGTAAAACAGTTTTATGCTCGATGTGAAAAGTTGTTCGCAGGTATGGCCCTGAAATTGCCATAAAATCGTCTACGTATGTCAAACAAAAAATTGTAAAGCCTCAGAGGTTTACGTTTAGCATTCAGATACGTCATCCATCATTCAATCTCAGATCTGAGAAACATTATTATTTGAATTATTGGTGTTCATTATATCTGCGTGTTAATCTTTCGTGAATAAGGCTGTATTGTTTTACAACTATATTAATGGATGATTTAGTAACCCTGTCTATGATGCTTCAGATTCTAAAGAGCGCGTTTTGATATTTAACTTTGCGGTGATGTGATTTTTTTAATTTTAAATTACTGTATGATAGATTAATCATCCTTTTACAGCAAAAGATTTCTTATTTCAACATTAGGGAAGATAAGTACGAAACAAAAAGTTGTATGTTTGATTGAAGATTAATTAAGAATTTCGTTTCCCAGTTTTATTCAACATTGACAAAGTTCTATCACGGGGTGAGAGACAAAAAATCATGCATCTTTTTTAAGGGAGGAATTAATGGGATACCCGGCGGTGATTTTTCCATAAAAACGTATTCCCTATTTATCTCTCTGGATTTTAACCCTAGAGGAAATATTGTTTTTACATAAAATAGATATCAACTACTAGCGTGTTAAAACTTTTTGTTTTTTTTTTGATAAGTTACTTTTTATAGAAGTTATGACCTTCCAAAAATCAATAAAATTGACTGGTTTAAACGCGTCAAAAGACGTTCAGTATACAAACTAGACAATGTTTTTTTAAAAAAAGAAAAACGTACAGACATAGAATAGTTTTTTCTTATATAGTTGGTAAAAAAAAATTAAAATCAGTTCACTTCTGGAGGAGAAAAGTGGGGAATACAAAACCTCGATTTTATTTAGGTTTTAGTAGCCCGAGGTGCATTGTCCCTTTCGCTCAATATCCGGTGTAGTAAGAGCAACAGTGACAGCAACAATTTAGTAAAATCTATTTTTCAAATTTCTCCACCACCCGGGTATCATCTTAATAAATATATATGTTTTAAATTTATATTTCGGCTAATATTGTTTTGTTTTGTAGTCTCTTTTGGGAAAAATATTTCAAAAATCTAATGTCGTCTTGATGGGTTGAAGGAATCATTTTCATTTACAATGTTACCTATCCGGAATCTACGAGTTTTTTGGATATGTTTTCTTTCGTGGAAAAAAATCTCGGCATTGTACTTTACTTCAATAATTCATTCACATTTGTGTAGATACCCGTGTATAAGTATTCAAAAAAGTTATTTGAAAAAATCAGTTTCCAACGACACGAGAAAATCATAAAAGATATGCCTACTAACCCGAATGATTAACGGAACATCCTTCAATTTTATAACTTCATATAATAATGTGACTATTTTGATCTAAAATTTAGAAGGAAACTCGTATAAATGTATTAATTTTTCTTCGACGAAAACAGCTTGCAATATCATTGGAAGCACAGCATTATGCCAACAACAGCTTGCAAATCGCCAAACCACTTTGACTTTTAATATGTCGAGACGAGCACGTATGAATTTTTTTATATTTTTTGTTCATTGTCACAGGATGTTATTAAACTATCAAACCAGTCACGATTTTAATTATCAAACTGCACACAAAAATAATCCATACAATAACAATGTTTGTCTTGCTCAGAACTTAACCAACAGAGATGCAACCATAAAACAGCAGGTGTTTCATCTGTCTATTACATCATCTGATTCTGATTATGTTTGAAGACATAATTGTTATATTCATCACAGCAATCCAATCAGTCATCTTTTGTCTGAAAGCTATTATTGTTATTCTGTTTTGGACGAAAGAAACAGAGTAGCCAGCAATGTGAATTGTAATTCTCCCTGACTGCACCGTTTTCAATAAATTTGCATAATTTTATTTGCAAACTTGAGCCATGATTTATGATTTTGCGGGCTTTTTGCGACCGCAGGCTTGGCGACCGAAAAGATAAATAAATGCATCCCCATTTCGCTTTGTTCTTATTTTGGAAATTAATGTTGTTAATTAACGCGGCGGTATATTTGAACGATGTTTCTGACTTTAAAATGACAAGATTTATGAAGCAGTTGAATGCCTTTGGTTTCGTAATTGGAGATACAATGAACAATGCAATTATGAAAACGTTGGCAGAATGGTAGGATTCCTGGCTTTCCACCAGATCGCGGGTTCAAATGCTGTTGCACGGGAAAAACGTTGTTTTTTTCATTCTTGAGCAGGTCAGATTTAGCCACAGTGAGTATCCGAATGAAATTGTTTTGAGAAGAAAGCTTGCTTCCATTAAAGTAGGTTAGACACCATTAGTTCTCTTTCCTAATTTCTCAAACTTATATATTTTTAACCTTTACTTTGACTTATTATATATGCTTTTCAACTACCCTTTCCTCCTACCTTCTACCGCATCCCAATATTTCCGCTAAAATTATAATAAAGATGCCATAATTCCACTACCTCCAAGTAGCTTGAATATCACACTTAAAAAATCTTTTGTCAACGTATTTAAACCACAAAGGATAGACAAAATGCATTTTTGTTTCTTCCTTGAAACTTCCCGCTCTCACTATCAAATTAACTTTGATTTCCGTCGTTTCCTTTGTACGTTTCCAGTAATGAAATACCTAACCCCGGACCCTGGAGTAACCCCTGCACCACCTCGTTATTAGCGCCCCCGATTTCTCGGCTTCATATCTAGTAAACCCGACTGTTATATCTCACATAGTCATCAATCTTGCTATAACTATAAAGAATACCCATTCGCGTACGTACGGACTGTACTCATAGGTAGTAATATCATTCCATGTCCCCACTCTACAAAGACAACAATCCAAAAACCCCGACCCTCCACAAAAAAACTGCAACATATTTGCAGTAATTTTGGTTGATGCATCAAATGGGTACTACTTTTTGGAGAAGTGGAGCGTTTTGCCTTGGCCCTTTGCAGGCTTTGATGTTGGTTTAAGGATGGCTTTATGCCGGCTCGCTTATGCCCCGATAGGTCCGCTAATTGGGGCAGCCTGGAAGACCAACTTGCGACTGTACCAGCCAATACCAAGTACAAGCTTAAAGTATAAAATATCAAGTACAAGCATCTACATAATTTTATGTATCTCTTTCTCGTTGCTAGGTGCAAGTGCACGTACCTCGCGTTTTAATTCATTTAATGAGTTTTTTATGGCATCAAGCATAAAATATATGAATATTTCCCATGTTGTTTTTCTTAAACATACTCGACTTTTATATTTCGTTCTTTTGAATATTTATTTATTTAAATCTCTCTACGACGTACATGATTTTTTTCAAGTCTCCAAGTTTGTGTACATTATTTGCAGCAATGCGCAATACCCGCACAGTATCATACTAATTATGATCCTGTGATTATAACTATTAATATTTTGACCTTCATTTGCTTTAAAGCACTGCACTGAATAGATGTGATTGATGCATAATTTTATTTCTCTTTCTACTGAATTGATTATTTTTATTCCCAACACTTTTCCTTGCACGCGAAGTGGGGGTTAGCATAATAGCCAGTACTAAGGAGGAGTCAAAATCCCTAATTTATAGCACTATTTCTCATTAAATTTTTCCTTGAAAGAAAGTAATATTGGTTTTTACACAAAGTTGGGTTATTTTTTATATTATCTAGGCAATTTTTATGTCTGCTTGCCGCTTTATAGTGGAGTATACTATCAGAATCGCTACGGTGAGAAAAAACATTCAGGATTTGAAATTTTGCTTGAAATGGCTTTAGTGACTAGATCTGAAAGGCCAAGTACCTACATTTAAACATTTATCCTCCGCTTCATCTTCTACACTGCTTTAGGCGTCCTATTTCCAAGAAAAACTAGCTCGCAACAAGCAATATCGATTATAAGATTAACCATTTATCTGAAAACAAAATAAACTGTAATTAATCGGTTTTTTGTAGTAATTTAACTATGTGTGAACTCATATTTGGCAACAAGTTAAGTTAAACTACATACATTCATTCATTTTTACAAAATTCAGTATGAAGAAATGTCGAAATATCTCATCGTTCATACGCAAACCCGAACCTACAAACTGTAAAATCATTTTCGTGTCTCAAGAAAGACTTAAGCAAGTAAGTAAGTAACACTTTAAAATTATGCGTTGAGCAAGCAGCGAAACCTACGCGTGGCCAACAAACTTCACTTGCAAAATATCTGATTATACAAAAGTGCAATCTTAAATTTCGCTCACGTTGCGTAATATACGAGGAATTTTAATGTAGTTACTAGACCTGACAAGTTGGTATTCTATCTGGTCTCCCCGCACACTGTGGAGATTTTTTAATGTTGGATAGTGTCTCCTAGGATAAATAATAAAGTTTGCTCTCAAAGTTGGTATAATTTAATTCACCCGGCTTGAGATGATATCAACGCCACCGCCTTAATTATAATCTTGAAAGTAGTTGACTCTCAGTGGACATGTAAAAGCTTGTAAAGCGAAATTGCGCTGCACTTAATTTAAGTTATTTCAAAAGAACATTACTCGAATTCAATTAACTTAAGTAATAATATTCATTTATGCTTAATGTAGAACTCCTTGATGTGTTTATAGTCGTGTGTTGTGTGTAGATAAGAATCTACTGTAAATGTGCACAATATTTTTTAATTAAAAAATATGCTAGTTTGAGTAACGCTTTGGCGTGATAGCTTTTTCGGCGTTCCGAGCTGTTTTCTATACGTGATCGGAGGCCCTAGCACGCTTGCTCTATAACGATCGGTAGGATAACTATCGGTAACTTCTCATCGTTCCCTACGACAACTGCAGATCGCAAACGAATAGGTGACAGTTCGCAATGACTAAGTTTCCTTTATATATTCGATATCAACTGTCGTTTGTACGTTTGAGATCAGCAGTTGTCCCAGGGAACGATGAGAAGTTACCGACTATCGGTCGGTAACTTCATATCGAGCGACTGTGCTAGCACACCAGGTCACATACAGTAGTCTTATTTATACGATTCTAGTAACCATAATTTTTAGGGCTTTTGTAATATAGAAGAATTGGTTTTGATTAAAGCTCATTTAAATTATAATTTTACTTAAATTTGTGTTAACCTAATTTATAAATAACTATTTGTTTAGTTATGGCAGCTTCGTGTTTTCTCAAGGCGATACAATACATCGTGTTATATTTGGAATCGGGCTCGAATATTCCAATACTTCCCTATCATTTTCTACAGAACTTAATTTTCCACAAAATAAGACAATTTAAATCATACTCAAGCGCAACGTAAACAGACGAATAAGAGACATGTTAAACGAACTTAATTTTATGAAGGTAAAGCAAACTATATATTTGAAAGTATTTATTTTTATACGTAAAATAAGCTAAGGAATGTTTTTTGAGGAACTGAAAAGAAAAATAAATTACTATCACGAGATCCACGGACACGGGACGAGAGATGTAAAGCAAATTAGTTTACCAACAAGAAAGAAATCAATCTCGCAGAAATCTCTTATGTACCAGGCCATCCAGATGCATAACAAAATCCCGAATGAAAATAGTGATTGATTTTTAAAAGAAATTAAGAAAGTTTTTCTACCACAAATTGTGATTGATGTTTAATTTGTAATTGAATATACTTAAATTAAAAATATTAAATGCATTATGTTTTGCAAAGTAATGTATTTTTATTTTTTTATAATTTATTTTATTTATTATTTATTTCTAAGATTATTAGCATACACGACGATGTGAGCTAACTTAAGAGGAACGGCTGATGCGAGGCCGGTTTCAAACCAAACTTAGTTTTGGATTTGAGGTCAAAATACCCAATCAAATTGTAAAATTATTTTTGTAATAAACAGGCATGTCAAATATCTATCTCGGAGAGGAGCTACTTTGTTTTTTCTTTTAAATTATGACGTAAGAAAATCAGTTTTGGTTCATTTTGGAAGCAACTTTGGATTTTTTTTGTGAGTTATTTAAAATTAGTAAAAAAAAAAATTGCATAATCCTTGGTTTTAATATAATGAAAAATAAAATAAAAACGTTAAAAATGCGTGTCTTTAGGCAGTTATTTTAATATTTAAACGACAAGTTTTTGTTTCGATGTAAATAAGTATTTTGTAATTTAAATTCACGCCCATCAAAATTTTTTCAAAAAAAAATATTTTTAAAATTTTATATTTCTTTATATCCAAAGTATTGTAAATTTTTTTTTTTAAATGTTTACTTACTGGCAAATTATTATCCAAATTGCCTCTAAGATCATAATATAAAAATCTTTAATAGTCTTAATTCAAAAATAATTTTTCAGTTTTGTTGGGTATTTTGGCCTCAAATCCAAAATTACGTTTTGTATGAAACCGGCCGTGCAGCCGATGGCCTAAAGTTTAATAAATAAAATTGATATATTTCTAAGCCACCAAATTTTCAAACCAAAAACACATAATTTTATATTACTTCGTAGCGCTGTAAGAACACTGTAATGTGTTTTTTTATTGAATTTATATTTCATCGTGACAGATTCGAGTACAATTCCGGGCTAAGCCTGCAGGGTGAATTGCTTTAATGAAACCTAAATGTTGATAGAAGAATGCACCAAAAGAAGAAGAAAAAGAGTGATAATAATTAAGGATGTTATTTAAGATACATTACGAAAACCTTCGGACAAAGGAATTCGTATCGTGTTATTTAAATAAATGTTACTGAACACAAAAGTATTTAAATTGAAATCGTTTCAAACGACAAAGTTCAAAAACGAAAAAAAGTAGATAAAAGAGAAGTTAACATCGTCCATGAAATTTTTCAGCAGCAAGTAAAACATTATATGATCTGCTGAACTGGTTGTATTGATTTTCGTGGAAATTCGAATGAAAGCAAATAAAGTTCGACTTCGGAATCGTTCTCGTCAGCGGATCGTGCAATTTGTTAACAGTCGAATCGTCATTGTGTGTTTGGGTCAGGCCTCCAACGGAACAGAACGAAACTGCCCCCCGTTCATTGGTTATTCATTCGGACGTGTATTGTCGGGGAAGATTTTTTTTGCAATTTCATGACGACATGCAGCATGGCGATCCCATGTGACATCCCTAAAGTCTACGTCTGCATCACTAGCGTCTGCTAATCGGCTATTGCCTCGTAAAATGTATGCTCCATGACAACTTATACGTTAAATAATATTCTAAATGACAACTTCTACATTTAAAATAAATGTGCTCAGTGATAACTTCTACGATTAATCCCGCAATTCAACCGCTAAATATTATGCTCAATGACAACTTCCACGTTAAATGCTATGTGCTCAATGACAACTTCTACGTTAAATAATATGCTCAATGACAACTTCTACGTTAAATGCTATGTGCTCAATGACAACTTCTACGTTAAATGCTATGTGCTCAATGACAACTTCCACGTTAAATGCTATGTGCTCAATGACAACTTCTACGTTAAATAATATGCTCAGTGACAACATCTACGATAAATACTATGTATGCTCAATGACAACTTCTGCAGTAAATACTACGCCCAATTACAACTTCTGCTCTAAATAGTGTGCTCAATGACAACGTCTACGCTAAATTATTATACTCAGCCGAGTTAGTGTGCTTAAAGACTCTTAATTAGTATGTTAAATGACGCTTCTGAGCTGAATTTTTTCTACTCTGCATAATTATGCTCAATCATAACTTCTGTAGACTGATTTAGTTAGTTAGATTTAGTTGGCTCAAAAACATATAAGTTGAATTATAATGCTGAAAGATAACTTCTACACTGAATTATTCTGCTCATGTTATGAAGATGATGTAAAGACAATTCAAAACTAAACATAAAAGTTTTAAAAAACAACAGGCCACCTCAGAACAGGAAATCCTAGTGAGGAGGACTGTGAAAAAATATAAAAAATGTATACTTACATTATACTTTATACCTACATAATGCACAAACTTTGCTATAGAAACTAATAAAAAAAATAAGACGACTTCTACGCCGAATAATTACTGTGCTTAACAATGTATTATTATCTCCTGCTTATTTATATAGTTATAAAGAAGTGACTGTGGCGGGTGGCGTGAAATTGATAATTTATACAAATTTAAATTTAAATTTAAAAAATTAAACCATCAAAACAAGATAAAGGTCACTCTCTGCTTTAGAAAAACTCTGCATAAATCCTGGACAACGCCGGCCGGCAACTTCAGCTATTGTTCTAACAATTATTCTAAGTTCATTATTCACAATATATGTAGGTTTAAAAATAGTTTTATAATTGACATATTCGCCTATTTTGAATTCTTATCGAACTATGTATAAAACTGATTGTAGTTTTTGAAAACTTTTTCTTTTTTCAGTATCTGTGTAATGTTAACTTCTTCGACTTTTTTCTTTGTTTTTTACTATATATTCACATTGAATAAGCCCGTTTTAAAGTGATTACAAATTGGGTCTTTTCATTCCAGGTGGCGTACCTCCTTGTTTTACCCCAACAATTACAAATCAGGCAACTAATCAAAATCATAATCTGCTATACAATCCATAACTTTTCTACATATTAGATATATGAAATTGTACAGAAGTTTTGGTATCAGTTTTATGATATAGGTAGATTCATATCAATTTTAGGCAATTATTTTTAATAACGCATCAATCAAAACGAGTTCAGAGTTCAATATCTAGCACGATTGTGAATGTACATTTCATTCTCAGTACTTACCTATTACTTATTCGTAATTTCACAATCTGGACCGAATCTGTGGGTATCTCATCCGAGTCAGTTTTTGCTGCTAAAATAATCCAAGGACATAGCATTTGAGTTAAATTCGAGGTTCTTGACCCGTTACTCATAGAAAGACTTATATTTGCCACATGGCAATTAATCTTGTCGGTCGTATTATGCGATAGAATGACTTTTATCATTCTGTCAAAAGTTTATTCTCACGAAGTGTCGTAAACATTTCCTTTCTTTGAAAGGCGATAAAAATACAGATTTATGATTTTATCGGCTAGAATTTCTTTTATTTTTATTTTTTTTTTTTTTTTTATAGAGAAACCTCACATGAGTCCCAACTGCTCCCTTCTGGAGCCAGTGAGACTATGGCATCCCCAATTGGAGTATGTAGTGAGGCTGAAGGTAAGTGGGGAAGGGAAGGAGATGGGGAAGAGGAAGGTGGGAAAGTACCTGGCTATTCAGATCTAGTCACTAAACACGGCTAAAGCCATTATTAAGCAACGTTTCAATTCTGAATGGTGGTCTTACACCAGGGCGATACTGACAGTATCTATCTCTAATTTATACCTATTATGTGTATTTTACCTTAAAAACCTGTCAGGTTGTCCTTTATGTCGACTTGTCATATTATATATTTTAATTTAATGTATTACTTTGCCACCAATGTTGTTTTTTCTTTCTTTAATATTAACGACAATAATTTGTATTTCAACTCGTACACTTATAAAGACATGAAGAGCCAAGCAGAGGGGGGGGGGGGGGAGAAGCAGGGAGTTGCTAAGAGAATTAAGAAGGGGCAGGAAGAGACTAGAAGCTACAAGAAGAGCCAAAAAACAAAAAAAAAATAAAGAAGGGACAAGAAGAGTAAAAAAGAAGCACAACTAAGCAAAAGAGGCAAGAAGCGCAAATAAGTATGTAGCAATAAATGGAAAGAAGAGACCAAAAGAGCCAACAGAAAGCATGATGAAGCTACAAGATGTAGGAAGAGACTAAGAGAGTCAGTGAAGTAGCACGAAGAATAAAGAGGAACCAGAAAAACCAAGATGAGCCGAGATGAATCGAGTAAATAAAAGAGACCAGAAGAACCAGGAAGAGCCAAGAAGAGGCAAGAAAAATAAATACATAAAGAAAAAGTGAAAAAAACAATCAAACAAAATAAAGTTCAATCAATTCCTTTATTCTTGCCCATCCTAAAATCAGTGCCCTCTGGTGTACCGGTCTTACCGGAACAGGAGTACTCCTGGCTATGGTGGTACAATCGTATAGTATCGTATGTATTATTGATGTTTGTAAAAGATTGCCACAAATGAGTATTACAGATTTAAAAGGAAGGGTTTCATGGTAATTAAGTGTGTACTTTTTCATAAATGTTTATACATTTGAAATTCTAAGTATGATATACAGAATATTTAAATAGTTAAAATCCGTAGAAATGAAGGGAATACCCAACTATGTTGTCCTTTTACCATAAATTGTTCTTCTGACTTCTTGAAACTGTATGGCTGCCAAGATGGTATCAAGCTATGTAACGAGAACAAGATGTGTTTTGCAGAAGAGGGGTTGCAGAATTAATACTTATCTCACTTGTAACTCTCTCTTCTTCTCTCTCTCTCTGGTGACCTTGTCAAGTAAATAATTTTTTTTTTAAAGTTTTCTTTATTCATTGAATTGTTTGTTACTAGAATACCGGATATTAGTCCTTTTTAAATCAAATTCTAGACGAATTGACTCTTTTTCATAAAAAAACATAAATTGATTTTGAAAGATTGTTATTTTATCTGGTACACGCAGTTTTAAAAAACTAAGTTTATTTTTAATATATTAAGGTTACACCGTTGGTCGTGTAACGTTACAGATTTGTTCAATTTTCAAATGATAGATTATATTAAACAAAACAAATTTCAAATCATATAGTCATACAACAAAATAAAATAATACATAATCTAGTCAACACAGTTTTCAAAATTTAAATTTTAATTAAATTAAAATCATTAAAAAATAAATCTGAGAACGTGTTTTGTGACAAAAATACCTCAGTTTTCCTATTTATTTAAGGTCTTACAAACTAAAATATTTCTTTTTTTTTTTTACAAACTTATTTTGTTTAGACATTATTAAAAAATCATAAATACTTATGATCAAAAAATACTTACAAGAAATACACTATATTTAATCATTTATCATCGTGCGTTTTGAGCATTTTTATTGCTTACTTGAATGTAGGTATATATTAAAGCAGGTTTTGAATGAATTAAATTGATATTAAATTTTAAAAATTTGATACGGGGAATAATCTATATTTCTCATCGGAACCTCCCTGTACAGTTGCAAGCATTTTAAAACTTTTATTTTCAGCTGCTGGATCTTTCGACCGCCATGCTAGACACATACCCGTGTTAGGGTGGTCGGTTTTGTATACACGGTACATTAACATAAATATGTAATATAAACACTCGCGATTTTTTAAGTTTTTTTTATAGTCTTGTTTTGTCACAAAAAGAGAAATAGGAAAGATAATGTAACTAAAGTCAGACTTCTAATAGGGCCACTGAACTTTAACAAAAATACACATTATTTAATGTCACATTCTTTATAAAGTGCTAACAAGAACGTGGTGTGTTGTTGCTTGTTGGTATAAAAGAATTACAAACGTACCAGCAAATACGTGAAGAATAAATGTATTGGAATATATCCCTATTACCATGAATGACGTCACGTCTTTGAATTTCAACGAATATCCCTGATCGGAATATTTATCAAGGCGAACGAATGACACTTTGAGAGTGAACCTTACTGACGCTTTTAAAACGGGAATTGGACCCGAAAATTGCTTACTCTATTTCGTTATTTCTAGTTTTTCTTGCATCTTACCATGTTTCTGTTAAACCATTTTTTTAAATAATAAAAACACGTACAACGGTAAACAAACATTTTAAGCTCAGAACAAAAAACTATGTTTAAAAAAGTTTTTTATGCCATTGTGTTTGAATACTAGTTATAAGTTATGTCACTAGATACAAATCTTAGTCATAACACTTATAACTTATAAGCCACTAGTAATAAGTTGAAGTTGTAAGTCTAAGTGATAGGTTAAATGTATAAATAAGGTTGTAGAGCGCCCTTGAGGTGATTTTCTCACCAAAAAAAGCGCTATGAAAATGATCCAAATTTGATTATTTTTTTATTATTAATATTATTGGTTGTGCAAATTACAAATCGCCATATTAAATATTTTCAAAATTTTAAATATTTAAAAAAAAAAGTTAAAATTTGGCAATGTCACAGCGTGATTTTAATGAAATAAGAAAGGTATTAAAAAGAAAATCTAAGTATTTATAAGGCATTTAAAGGTTGTTTTCATGTCATATAGGGTGTCCGGGGGAAAAGTGCACAAACTTCAGGAGGGAATTCTACATGATGGTAGAAGTAAAAAAGATAAATGACATTTCCATTCCAATGAAAATTCCATCTTTTTTACGAATACAAAAATATTTTTCCATAGAAGAATGTTATTTTTCCCATAAAATAATTCACCCTTTTTACCCGAAAAAATCATTAAAACGTTTGAATTTCGAAAAATGTTATTGATCTTTTTTACTTGTACTATCATGTGGAATCACTTCTGTGGACTTAGAATTGAAACTTTTTTGCTAAAATATTCTGCACTTGCTTATAAATGAGATCTCTGAGGGATATGTGTAAAACTATCTGTTGACCGAAATACGAATGAGGAGATCTAAATAGATTGCTGGGCTAGTGCAAGTGTAATGAATAAGAATAAGAAAGGACCAGGAAGGGCGTGGACTCCTGCAGCGGATAGATAAAGAAAGGAGTGCCAGAAGAATATATTACGCGAGTAGGATAAAGAAAGAGTCGGGAACGTTCTAGTAAATTAATCAAATGAATGAAATATACCTCAAGGCGAGTCCTAGGAATGATCTCATATAGAGAAATACGATGTAAGATTTTCACGGCCAAAAGTATTTTTGTTGTTTATTTTTAGGATGTTATGCCGTGTCACGCTAACTTCTTCTTTCGACGTTTCGGACGTTTCAGTGTCCATCATCAGGGCAGATGTGTTTGCAGATAAAACACATCTGCCCTGATGATGGATTATGCTAACTACTTCTTTAGCCGACGTTTCAGACAACGTTTCAGAGTCCATCATCAGGGCAGGTGTGTTTCATCTGCAAACACATCTGCCCTGATAATGGACACTGTAACGTTGTCCGAAACGTCGGCTAAAGAAGGAGTTAGCGTAACACGGCATAACATCCAAAAAAAAAAAACAACTAAAATCACATTGAGAAATTTTATGAATGAGGATACCGCAAGGCGTATTTCTTACATAATATTTTAATGCAACTACTGTTGTGTTTCGTTGTATTATATTAACTAATAGCTTTAATACAACAATGTATCTCTAAAAAAAAGGAAATTATGAAAATGCATTCATCGATTTATTACTAAAAACTAAAAATGAATTCTTAAAAACATTTTTTTTCAGCATTGCATTTTTTATAAAAACAACCGTTGAACTTAAAACACCCCAAAATAAAGCTTTCAAATATACGGTTTCGATGGATGACTAAAGTTTTTTTTTTGCAATTCTCATATTCATATTGAGACATAACTCATTTAACTTTAAAAGTAATCTAAACTATTTTAAACGAGAGATATAGTAAGTACCCGTATTACATCGTAAGGGTGTCCGGGGATAAAGTGCACGAACTTCGAGAGGTGATTCTATATGATAGAAAAATTCAAAAAGATAAATAACTTTCATAGAAAGTTTTTTTTTTGCATACAAACAATTCAATTTTTTACCCGAAAACGTGTGAATTTCGAAAAAGTATTAGTTATCTTTTTTACTTGCACTATCGCGTAGAATCAAGTTTGTGAACTTTTTCTCCCGGACAACCTTATGTATCCAAAACAATGTGCAAGGCACAACAAAAATTTCCCTACAAAAAATTCGAATCAAATTTAGGATTATAATTTTTGTACAGATTTTTTCTGAGCCAAAACACATACCCTCTTCTCAATTTTCCATTTGTATAGTTATTTTTCCTTTTGGCGCGACTTTATTATCACGGATCTGGGGATTGTTGTCGTTGGGAACATCATTACTTAGAAGATTTCCTCCAATTTATGATATTTTCGCAACTTCCAATTCCGTACAAATGATAATAAAAGCTATAATATAAAGCTGTATCCATATCCTGCTTATATAACATCTCTGTTATGTGTGTACTCCCTCCACCCTCATGGCTGATAGACGCTTCAGTTGCTGAAATTTCCCATAAGTGGGGACCCCTACATTTCCCCTACAGACGAAAGAAATACAGATTATTTCTTCAATCTTTGCAAAATTACTTTGTGGGATCATTTTAATTAAATTAAACAAAGTAATTTGTTTCATTTAACTACGGATTAGTTTAAGACGCCATAACAGTTTTCACCTGAATACATTTAAAAATAATATAGCCTACTTTAGCCCTCTGGAACCTGATGTGTCGACTATATAACAAGATAGAGTGTGCTGAAGTAGATAATTTGTACGGATTCAGAAAAAAGTTCTGGCGCTGTTAAAAAAAATAGGTTTAACTAATTACATTGTGTCAATTATCTATCTACGCATGCCTCTTGTGTTTCTTATGTCTCTTGCCTCTCATTGTAATATGTGTAACTTGAGTGAGCTTGTATATAATTTTGTATTTTTTTTATTTGTGATGTTTCTGTTTTTCTAATTATATGTATATTTACTAATTGTATGTAATTGTATATTTTTTGTAATTGTATGTCCCAATTTGTATAATAACTGAGTTTTCACAACAGGATTGTTCTCACGTAAGTGTGAACATCTGTAAAAACCCAGTATAAATAAATAAATAAGATTACTTTGGATATTAAAATTTAAAATTTTCGCGGCCAAAAGTAATATAATGTTGGGATTATTATGCCGTGTTGCGCTACCGCCTTCTTTAGCTAATGTTTTGGACAGTATTACAGGGTCCATCATCAGGGCAGTGTGTAATTTAACAGTACAAATTTGCCCTAATGATGGACACTGCAATGCTGTCCGAAAAGTTGGCTAGAGAAGTAGGTCCCGCATCGCGCCACAATGACCGAAAAATAAATCTATTTTCTGAGGAGCTATCTTGAAAGTATAAAGTAAAATAATTAGGAGACTTTTAAAGATGTCTAACTAGCCTAAATTCGCCAGATATGTTTAACTAATTACAAAAAAGTGATTCAACTTTAAAACATCAAAAAATCAAAGGTCTTGATTAGTCACGGATGTGTGAAAATTTGTTTAAAGTTGACCATGAGTTCAGTACCAAATTATACGAGAGCTTGTATATAGGTACCTAAATTTTGTATTTTTAGAAAATTTGAACTTCATTCATCGTCATTTTCGGACAAACTCATTTTCAAATATGCCAATGTCTAGAAAGAAAACTTGGGACACAAATTTTCACCACACTTCACCAGATGGAACAAATTATTTATTTGCTAGTATTTGCCACATCTTTTTTTCGCCTGGAAATGACTAATTATTGATCTATCTCCGAGTATAAATCTTTGTATTTTTCGGTTTTTCTTTTATCTTGTTCTGCATCCTCCGACTTCATACAATCCGAGGAATGGGTACTCAGTTATCCCACCCCCACGTTTATGGACTACAGATTGTCGAAATGTTTTCCACGATATAAATTCTGATAAGTTTACTAATTTGACTTCATGGCGTTGAACGAACCATTGGATCTAGTTGATTAGAATGGGTAAATGGGGAGCTGTTGGATTTTGTACCAACTTTAATAGTAGGTACTTAGCTACCATATTAAATTTACGAACATTGATATTGTTTTATCAATTGAGTTTGAGAACAGATTCGGATTATATTATTTTTAATTCGTATTATTAATCTCTAATATCGATCTAAATAATGTTTTAAATTTTTGATGAAAATATTCCAAAGATATTTACATGTTTTAACGCAAAACCAAATTTTACAACAGGTTGATCATGTTTATACTTAATTTATTTCGAAATAATGTTTAATGTAGATACAAAAGACAAATGGCTTTAAGATATCGCTTAAATACAAAGTGCAGGAAATAAAGTTTTTATTTGAGGTCATTAAAACTTCATTTGTTACAACAATGGCGTTCAGATTGTTTTGGTTTTGTGTTCAACACAGTAAATTTTGGATTATTTTTTATCACATGAGAAAACCAGTGTCTTCAAGTCAGTTTCCCAATACCTTCTGGAAGGTGAAACATCTGACTGAATATAATATAGTGTAGGTACAAAGCTCAAAACTCTTTTCATTTGTCCTGCAGATGGAGTAGTTATGTAATTCAAAATTAATCCTTCCCCCTTTTAAATTCTGTTTGAGCCTCGGGCTGATTAATTTTAAAGATCAAAGGAGCTTTTGTTCGACCTTTGTTTGACAGCTTATTTTAATAATTTATTATCTTTCCAGTTAATGTCAAAAGTAGTTCTTTCTCGTCTTCACCACTCCAGAATTTTTCTGTAACACAAACGCAGAAAGGTTTCTACATTTTTAATTAATTAATATCACAGCTCCGTAAAAATTCATGCGAAATTATAATTGTAGAATCTGTGAAGCTGAAATTATTTTTATAAAATATTTGCCTCAGAATCACATTGCCTTTGAAGATATTCCAATTAACAAATATTGCCAATTTTCTTTATCATATAATTGTATTTTTTTGTTGACAAATTAGAGAGAGAGACGTGAGAAATTTGTATATCGAATGATTATTAATTTGGGAGACGGATAGGTCACCCAAGTGGTTCGCTACGTTTAGTGACCTGTAAGGGGTGCCCGGGTTCAAGGGGTGAGGTTTGTCCGGATCTTGATTTGCCTACCAACTGCGTGGCAGGCCGAAATTGGAGGGACTGGTTGAGGGACACCTTTCGACCCCTCTAGCAGTACTCTCTCGGAACATCAGATTCAAAGATTCATGCGTCCGTCACTCCTGGGCACACTAACTCCCCGATTCCTATCCACCCCTGATATTTTTTACTTCACAGAACTTTCTCTCCTTCTTTTCCTAAAACAACCCTTTATTAAAATTGAAATACTTGAAAAAACAAATACACATTTCAAATATGGAATTATTAATTACATTATTTAAGTACCTAATTTATCGCTTGTCTGAATTCACAAAATCATCAGTTACAATTTTTAAATTTCAAAGTAAATTTGAGTTTATTATGCAGCAATATTTCAGATCACAGACAAACGAATTAGTAGGTTTATTAATTTTTTTTTCGAAAATGTAATAAAAACAGCTTTTCGGCTATAGCTTTGCGGAGCAAATGCTTCCACACTATAGAATGAGAGCAAACAATGCATATATTAATTATATTTATCTTTCACATTCTGCGGACAAAGTATTCGTATTTCCCGCGCTTTGTAGTTACAATGACTTCCCATTTTCTTTCTTTACGATCTGCAATAATACTTCTCCATATAAGTATGAGACATTTAAATGCATTATGTTTTTTGCATTGTATTTCATTCTAATGTATTGTTGGAGATATCTTTTGTTAAGGTTTTTGCGCAGTAGAAAGAGATGTGTTATAAAAGCAATAAACTCTAACTCAGATAACTTTCTTAATTTTTTCGACATGTCACCGCAGACACTGGTGAAATAGACCAATAGAAGTGTGCTGTGGGCGTGTCAGTGTTCTCAAATTAAACTCATTTTTTCCCCACTTCTGACGAAATTCATCAAACATTTTCGAAATTCTTTCTTTTTATATGAATACCACACAACATCCCAACTGCTACCATCCCTCCGGAGCCACAACGAAACCCCAGGTTTAGATCAGGAAACATGTCCACTGTGCATTTCTTTTATGTTGCTCTTTATTCTATTCTTCTATCTATCATTTATTTTATTTTTATTGAGTGCAGAGTATGTAGGTACTGGTAACCCAGTACCCGACTTTGCCCGAGTTCCTTTCAGTATATTATTCAACATTTGAAAATGTGAAAGCGGCAACAAGGCGCCTCGTCTTTTTTGCCGTTAAATGGAAATTTCGAAACTCAGTAGCTCACGATGAATATTGATTATGAACTGAACACAGTTGCATCTATAGACATATGCATATTACTAGACGAGAACATACAGGCCGGGAGTAAACACCAACCGTAGCGGAACGCGGAGTGGTGAGTTGACAGTGATTCGTCAATAATTCAATCTGACAGTATATAGGCATCTCGCATTATGATATCACCATTTAGTTCTTAAAAGTAAAATCTGCTTTTGAATGAATAGACCTTTTTACATGGGCGCGTGAATTGCAAATTCTAGTAATATTATGTCTATGGTTGCATAAAAAAATTGCAAATTTCGTGACGCCAACGCATCATCGCTGAAAATCAAACACCGTGCTTTGTTTAGTTTATTGCCGATCAGCAAGTATTTCATATTCTCCATTTCAGGATTTTCCGTGTAAAAGCTAGATAACTTCGTAACGTTCAAAAATACAGCATACCAAATCGTTGGGGGAATGATGCCGCCGTCAATTAAAAAGTTCACAGTTTATACTATTCCCGACAGAGCGGGCCTCGGATGAGCGCCCCTGTGTTTGCGGCCGCGGCCCGACGGGGACCTCCCCTGTCCTATTAGGGGGTTAATCCAATAGTTCTGTACCAACGATTTGAAACTTTTACGCGTAGTTTTATTCGCATATTTTTTTACTGATGATTTTTATATTCGAAATTCAGCATTTATTACAATTTTTTCGCGGAACGTGCAGTCAATTTACAGTAATTTTTTTGACGAAGAGTTTTTTTTTTTTTTTTTTTTTTTTATAGAGAAACCTCACATGAGTCCCAACTGCTCCCTTCTGGAGCCAGTGAGACTATGGCATCCCCAATTGGAGTATGTAGTGAGGCTGAAGGTAAGTGGGGAAGGGAAGGAGATGGGGAAGAGGAAGGTGGGAAAGTACCTGGCTATTCAGATCTAGTCACTAAACACGGCTAAAGCCATTATTAAGCAACGTTTCAATTCTGAATGGTGGTCTTACACCAGGGCGATACTAAGAGTATCTTCCACTCTGGAACGTGCCGCAAATATAACATATATTATTTTTATTAATTAATTGTGAAATAACACAAATCAATTAAATAAAATTTATTTGCGCACGCCGGGTTCGAACCCGCAACCTTCCGAATGGGAGTCAAGTGTCTTACCACTAGACCACGGACGGTCGTCAGGGGGTGGCAGGGGGTTTAAAGTTAAGTCCCGCAACCGAGCACCCTTCATAATCCTTTTTAAAAAATCCTTGAACATTTTAGGCTGAACGAAAAGAGTAAAGAATAAGTGGGATGAGAGGAGTAAGTACTAAAACGTAAAATTGTTCAAAACTCTTATAAGTAACTAAATTATTTCTTCTTCAGTCATTCCAGTACTGAAAGATTACGACCCTGCATCGATTCTCCTTGATTATAATAATCGAATGGAGGTAATATATAATATCCTGGCTAATTACTTAACTATTTTAAGTTGGCTATTTTTATAATGCTTGGATATAGTGACCAGCTGCTAACCCTATACAATTATCAAGTACATCCGACTGTTGAAATTGGAAGCCGCCTTTAGGCTGGATCTCTCAAATACGATTCGATTCAAAGGAGAGCGGTTCGATTGCTCCCTGATTGATTCGATCGGATTTACCGATTGCTACTACGTAAGCACATAAACAATGTAGGTATGCTGAGTACGTTCTACAAGTATTTCAAAGCTTGTTTTAGGCAGTGCACGCGAGTGAAACTCGACGCACTTAAGCGGAACACCCGGTCACAATAGATGTCGGCTTCACGTGAACGGGTCGTTCCGCCGTGCGTATTCTAAAATACGATCATTTTATTCGTAAAAACGGGACTGAAGTTCTTACGAACAAATTAACAGTGTTTCAATGTTTATTAGCGGGAAAATGTAAGAATAATTTGTTGGTATACGTACGAAATTACGTATACCAACAAATTATTCTTACATGTTCCCGCCAATAAACATTGAAACCCTGTTAATTTGTTCGTAAGAACTTCAGTCCCGTTTTTAACCGTTTTTACGAATAAAATGATCGTATGTTAGAATAACATTTTTCTCCGTGTATTTGCGTCAGATAGCTCGTAAGTGGAACGAGCTAACAGCTTCTGTCTTTCCTCCTTCATTTAATCCTCTTATAAGCATGTACGCCCTACACACAGGTGCGGTCTTGTGAATAAAAACTTAGAAACAAGAACAAGACTCAAACATATTTCCAAATAAAATACAACTTTTGCATTTTCTAGTCGAATTGGTTTGGTCTGGGCCGTTAAACCGAAGCAGCAGACAGAAGCAAACAGTGTTTAGAGTTTTCCGTTTCGAATGAAATATCTCTTTGACAATATCTCCGACCAATAGACGATATTAAACGGGAATACATCTGCCAAAAAACAACCCTTAAACCACGTTAAATTCTCTCAGAGAGATTTACTTGAAAAACAAAAGCAACAGTCATCGGATTCCAGACATTTTTTTTTTTTTTTTTTTTATAGAGAATACCTCACAAGAGTCCCAACTGCTCCCGTCTGGAGCCAGTGAGACTATGGCATCCCCAATTGGGGTATGTTGTGAGGCTGAAGGAAAGTGGGGAAGGGAAGGAGATGGGGAAGAGGAAGGTAGGAAAGTACCTGGCTATTCAGATCTAGTCAATAAACACGGCTAAAGCCATTATTAAGCAACGTCTCAATTCTGAATGGTGGTCTTACACCAGGGCGATACTGACAGTATCTTCCACTCTGGAACGTGCCGCAAATGTAGTATATATTATTTTTATTAATTAATTGTGAAATAACACAAATTAATCAAATAAAATTTATTTGCGCACGCCGGGTTCGAACCCGCAACCTTCCGATTGGGAGTCAAGTGTTGTTACCACTCGACCACGGACGGTCGTCATAAACATAGTTTATGACGACCGTCTGTTTAGACATAAATATAGTTTAATGTGTTTTTCCAAGATATCTTGTCTGAGCCTCAGTTTTATTATCTCCAAGCAATACATCAGGCGAGGTTTAGAGTCACGCCTACGCTTTGTGTTTTCCACATCCCCTTGCTGGAGGCTGCAAGGGAAGGCTCTGTTTCCGAGGGAGGAAATACACTTATGTACACGACTATTACCTGTCGTCATTCAAATCTATTCACACAGGGTGACCAAGTGAAATAACACCATTCAGAATTGAAATGTTACTTTATATTGATTTAGCCGTGTTTGGTGTTCAGATATGAGTATTCGGGTACTTCCCCACTTTCCTCTATCATGAATCCTTCCAACCCCCATTCCCTTCCTTATAACATGGGGGTCCATCATGTCCTATTGGCTACTAACAGTTGGAAGCAGTAGCTCTTGTGCGGTATTCAGGTAAAAAATAAACATGCCACATAAATGAATGCAATACGTTGAAATGTTGAAAAAACTCAATTTATTATATTACAACATGTAAGAGGGGTACACTAACCAAAATAAAAGGTTAAAATTTTTCACTATTGTGCTTTCTACTTGTTACCGTCGTGAAGCCGTTATAAATGTTCTCGTATTATCCATTCTCTACTGAAGGTATAATGTCTTAGGTACTGATAACAAAATAAGCGAAGTAAATATATATATATAATGTAAAAATATATAAATATATATAAAAATATATACATATGTTAATATTTTGTTTTCGTATAAACAGTTGGTTATCAATGAACATGTGTTTGAGATATTATAGATGACAAGGTGTAAAGTAACGATTGGTTGAACAAATGTAAGATAGAGTTATACGCCCTTAACCCCAACGATTTAGTACAGCAGAAAGATTTCATCTCGCTGCACAGCTAGTAAATATCTTTTACAATAAAATGAACACCCTT
This sequence comes from Limnephilus auricula, assembly GCA_951813805.1. NCBI lineage: Eukaryota > Metazoa > Arthropoda > Insecta > Trichoptera > Limnephilidae > Limnephilus > Limnephilus auricula. Next base: position 30,651,757 of record OX638390.1, read on the forward strand.
CTGTGAACAAAATAGCCCCCATCAAAGCCAGTCTAGACAATCAAAGAGGAATATCTTTTCCCCTCACCCTGTGGAAAATTTTCCTAGTAATATCAAACTAAATTTCACGTGCAAGTGACAGTGAGAGATAGCTTCTTCTGGCTTTGTAAATTTGAATCGTTCGCATCAAACGTCGATTCTGAAAACAATTTATCATATCCTGACTTGTAGTCTATTGTCTCCCTGTTTGAGAATGGTGTTCGGGGGAGACGTATTGTAATACAGTTTGTAAATATATTCGAACAGAGGTTTGATACAATGTTTGTTTTGACTGCACGAAGATGCAGGTTGACTTTAAATCAGAGAAGGTTTACATTCATGTATGCTTTACTTCATTTTTACAATATTTTGCCATTAAAACTTATTTCAACACTTTTATTAGCTTTCGCTCAGTAGGAGAAAGTGGCCCTTAAACAACTTTAGACGAAAATAAAAAAAATTAGATTTGGTTTTTTCGCAATGAGTATCTTTCGTACAATTTTAATATGTATGATTAAATGCATGTGATTAGTATTTTCTACTGAAAACAAGGCGATGCTATATTAAAAAAAAAAACATAATATAATATATGCGTACGTTGTTGTAACTCGTGACGTCACTATACTTATATTAGATGATATAATTTTTCTTATGCTTTTTATCGGCCTTTGAAATTTGACCTACAGAAGTTTGTATGAAATTGTGAAATACCTAATTATTTTAGATTTTTCATACAATCTTGAACCCCATCTGTAGAAAAATTCACAAAAAAGAATATAACAACAAAATATCCTCAACCTATAACAGTTAAATAAACACATCGGCATTTTTAAAAGCTCTAATGGCACTTTTAACTTTTTTCAACACAGACTGGTATATAATAAATGTCTTAGAAATTTCCTTAGCCTTAGATGAATCGAAAACATATTGATCTTAAAACTGGCTTATCACGAAGGCTTGCAAAAAAACTACGAATAAAATATTAAAAGAAGGACCTGGCTTAAAACAGCGAGTGATTCCTGAGGTTCTTTGGAGTAAAAAAATGTACATGAAATTTTGGTCCCCGGTGACTTTTTTTCAATCTAAAAACATAAAAATCTGTAAGTATCGGATAGGCGGGATCGGAATGGGTAGTTGGACGGTTACTGGGCTGAGTGACCAGACCGTCCGATGATGACAATATATGAACATTTTTTTGTTTTTGAAAAATAAATTCACCAGAGACCAAAACTTTATTACTTTTTTCACTCCAAATAACGTCAGGAGTAAGTCAAAAACTTCCTCGTCATACATAACCTTAAATGTCCAAAAAGTTTAAATTTTTCTGAATACGAAATTACGTATACCAACAAATTATTCTTACATGTTCCCGCCAATAAACATTGAAACCCTGTTAATTTGTTCGTAAGAACTTCAGTCCCGTTTTTAACCGTTTTTACGAATAAAATGATCGTATGTTAGAATAACATTTTTCTCCGTGTATTTGCGTCAGATAGCTCGTAAGTGGAACGAGCTAACAGCTTCTGTCTTTCCTCCTTCATTTAATCCTCTTATAAGCATGTACGCCCTACACACAGGTGCGGTCTTGTGAATAAAAACTTAGAAACAAGAACAAGACTCAAACATATTTCCAAATAAAATACAACTTTTGCATTTTCTAGTCGAATTGGTTTGGTCTGGGCCGTTAAACCGAAGCAGCAGACAGAAGCAAACAGTGTTTAGAGTTTTCCGTTTCGAATGAAATATCTCTTTGACAATATCTCCGACCAATAGACGATATTAAACGGGAATACATCTGCCAAAAAACAACCCTTAAACCACGTTAAATTCTCTCAGAGAGATTTACTTGAAAAACAAAAGCAACAGTCATCGGATTCCAGACATAAATATAGTTTAATGTGTTTTTCCAAGATATCTTGTCTGAGCCTCAGTTTTATTATCTCCAAGCAATACATCAGGCGAGGTTTAGAGTCACGCCTACGCTTTGTGTTTTCCACATCCCCTTGCTGGAGGCTGCAAGGGAAGGCTCTGTTTCCGAGGGAGGAAATACACTTATGTACACGACTATTACCTGTCGTCATTCAAATCTATTCACACAGGGTGACCAAGTGAAATAACACCATTCAGAATTGAAATGTTACTTTATATTGATTTAGCCGTGTTTGGTGTTCAGATATGAGTATTCGGGTACTTCCCCACTTTCCTCTATCATGAATCCTTCCAACCCCCATTCCCTTCCTTATAACATGGGGGTCCATCATGTCCTATTGGCTACTAACAGTTGGAAGCAGTAGCTCTTGTGCGGTATTCAGGTAAAAAATAAACATGCCACATAAATGAATGCAATACGTTGAAATGTTGAAAAAACTCAATTTATTATATTACAACATGTAAGAGGGGTACACTAACCAAAATAAAAGGTTAAAATTTTTCACTATTGTGCTTTCTACTTGTTACCGTCGTGAAGCCGTTATAAATGTTCTCGTATTATCCATTCTCTACTGAAGGTATAATGTCTTAGGTACTGATAACAAAATAAGCGAAGTAAATATATATATATATATATATATATATATATATATATATATATATATATATATATATATATAATGTAAAAATATATAAATATATATAAAAATATATACATATGTTAATATTTTGTTTTCGTATAAACAGTTGGTTATCAATGAACATGTGTTTGAGATATTATAGATGACAAGGTGTAAAGTAACGATTGGTTGAACAAATGTAAGATAGAGTTATACGCCCTTAACCCCAACGATTTAGTACAGCAGAAAGATTTCATCTCGCTGCACAGCTAGTAAATATCTTTTACAATAAAATGAACACCCTTCTGTGAACAAAATAGCCCCCATCAAAGCCAGTCTAGACAATCAAAGAGGAATATCTTTTCCCCTCACCCTGTGGAAAATTTTCCTAGTAATATCAAACTAAATTTCACGTGCAAGTGACAGTGAGAGATAGCTTCTTCTGGCTTTGTAAATTTGAATCGTTCGCATCAAACGTCGATTCTGAAAACAATTTATCATATCCTGACTTGTAGTCTATTGTCTCCCTGTTTGAGAATGGTGTTCGGGGGAGACGTATTGTAATACAGTTTGTAAATATATTCGAACAGAGGTTTGATACAATGTTTGTTTTGACTGCACGAAGATGCAGGTTGACTTTAAATCAGAGAAGGTTTACATTCATGTATGCTTTACTTCATTTTTACAATATTTTGCCATTAAAACTTATTTCAACACTTTTATTAGCTTTCGCTCAGTAGGAGAAAGTGGCCCTTAAACAACTTTAGACGAAAATAAAAAAAATTAGATTTGGTTTTTTCGCAATGAGTATCTTTCGTACAATTTTAATATGTATGATTAAATGCATGTGATTAGTATTTTCTACTGAAAACAAGGCGATGCTATATTAAAAAAAAAAACATAATATAATATATGCGTACGTTGTTGTAACTCGTGACGTCACTATACTTATATTAGATGATATAATTTTTCTTATGCTTTTTATCGGCCTTTGAAATTTGACCTACAGAAGTTTGTATGAAATTGTGAAATACCTAATTATTTTAGATTTTTCATACAATCTTGAACCCCATCTGTAGAAAAATTCACAAAAAAGAATATAACAACAAAATATCCTCAACCTATAACAGTTAAATAAACACATCGGCATTTTTAAAAGCTCTAATGGCACTTTTAACTTTTTTCAACACAGACTGGTATATAATAAATGTCTTAGAAATTTCCTTAGCCTTAGATGAATCGAAAAAATATTGATCTTAAAACTGGCTTATCACGAAGGCTTGCAAAAAAACTACGAATAAAATATTAAAAGAAGGACCTGGCTTAAAACAGCGAGTGATTCCTGAGGTTCTTTGGAGTAAAAAAATGTACATGAAATTTTGGTCCCCGGTGACTTTTTTTCAATCTAAAAACATAAAAATCTGTAAGTATCGGATAGGCGGGATCGGAATGGGTAGTTGGACGGTTACTGGGCTGAGTGACCAGACCGTCCGATGATGACAATATATGAACATTTTTTTGTTTTTGAAAAATAAATTCACCAGAGACCAAAACTTTATTACTTTTTTCACTCCAAATAACGTCAGGAGTAAGTCAAAAACTTCCTCGTCATACATAACCTTAAATGTCCAAAAAGTTTAAATTTTTCTGCATTTATAAAACCAAAACATGTAATAATAGAATATGCATGCGCAACAAAAGCGTTATTTGAAATGTTTATTGTTACAAATTGTTTTGTGACTGTCACGCGTGTAATAGAGGGCCAGGCTACAGACAATGCTTTCGGTAGAGTTCCGAATTGCGTGTGCAATTATTACAAAATACAATGGCAATAAAAATGCCAAATATATAACGCTATGCCCGAGGTTATTGTTCAATTTAATTCGGTTATTATGTGTTTCTGATGCAATAACTATGTTTTGTTAATATTTGCTAAATTATGCTTTTGGTACTCAAACCAGCAGAACTGTATGATAATATTTTGATAAATTTAATAAAATAAAATAATGAGTTCTAATTAAACACAATGCTAAAACTAAAGTGTGTGTGTAAAGATTTAAAAATACATAACTGAATATTACGGTTTGAATTTATAGACAACAGGAAATGTTGCAATTAGGTATCCTTTTCTTACCGTGTAATATGTATTCTTAAATAGATTACGTGTAGGTTTAGGTTCAGTAATTTTGATTTTCATTTTGTTAATTTTTTTTTAAATACCATAATTAAAATAAAAATTAAAACAAAACTGTATTCCATGTACGTTATCGTAAATAAATATCATCCCTGAGAACGCTTTGTTTAGGCGATATTCGAATCTTTTTCTATTTTACAATGTTACTGGAAATTATTAAAATCTATTTTTATGCCTCAAATCACGCAGGTAAACTGTAGATCGGCATAAAAAAATGTGAAATATTGGCCCATCCATCCATTTTTCACCATACCCAAGGCTTATAGTAAACCTTCTCCACTATTTGACTGTATTGTATTTATGTTAACAACCCTTTCCGTTTTTCTCGTTACGTTTCCGTGTTAGTCTTAATACCTGAAGTGAACCAAAGAATTCTTGAGAAGCTTCCTCATGTGGTCGGGCATCCTGATAGAAATAACATATAAAAATGATATAATAATAAATCAAGTAATACTTATCTCAATGTCAACGTGGGTGCTTTTGTTTACTGGGTACACGAATTTAAAAAAAATAGTTAAAAAATAATTCAATCTATCTATAAGGAAGTGAGGATTGTCCAGGTGATTAAGAATTTGTGATTACTCGCGATCTTGAACTTCAGATTTGGTTCTATTTTATTGGAAACATTCATTATAGAAACAATGGGAGATATGGCATGTAAACTGCACGGACTCAGCGTCGGACAATGAAAGTTATGCGTTAGGTTTGCGATACTGCGCGCTCGGTTTCATACCTGTAATGCTTCATGGCTTATCTCTATTCTTGGCCTACCTCCCATTTTTCAATTAAATATATATATCTAACGGAAATTCATCTTCATTATTTATTATCACAAACAACCTTCATGCAATGAAAATGGAGACGTGTTACCTATAGCCTGAAAGCCTTCCTACCATCTACGTCAAGTACTACGTTTCTCTCCATTTTGGTATTCTAGCACTATGACTATGTTCAATATTGTTCAAATCTACATCAAATTTCTGCGTTGTTTTCTCACTGTTCATCTTACACAGGGATTTGATTTATTGTTACATACATTCAAAGGATTTTCTGCCAGAGAAAACTGCTTTAGCTTATTTGCATTTTGGTTCCGCTGTGAACGGCTTGCTCTAATAGCAATATTCGCTTACGTTTTCTTCACTAAACTCGACCATTTTCACATTGCACTTGGTGGTTTTTATGTGAAACAATATACAAATGAATATTACGTTCTTTTCTGCCCATCTTACTAATCTTACTAATATTATAAACGCGAAAGTTTGTATGGATGTATGTATGTTTGTTACTCTTTCACGCAAAATTTACTGAATGGATTTTAATAAAACTGTAAAATAATATACTCTACATGAGAATAACATATAGGCTATTATTCATACAGCTAGCTAGTTATTTTCAATATATTGAAAATAATAATTATTGTTTAATAGAAAATGTCAACATTTGAGAATGACATTTTGCAAAACAATGATTGTTAAATCAAAATTCTACTTCAAAAAATATTTAAATTAGTGTATTTATTTGAAGTACTCGCCTAATACTTTGAATCGAATCAAGAATTATAGATATTTTAAATAAATAGGTTAAGAATTTTGTTATAAAAGTAGATGGGACCTAGGAAAAGAAATAGATTACTTGAAATACTAATCATATGCAGACGAAGTCGCGGGCAGAAGCTAGTAATATAATAATATGCGCTCACGTCAGTGGAGGTAATCGATTGCAAAGCAGTTTTCATCACAATATTTAACAGATCAGATTTCTCTGGAAAAATTATGTTCATTGATTGAGATTGATTGATGCGGTTTACTCAATGGAACATGGAAGAAAATTACCCAATTACGCATTTTCGAAAGCATCCATAACCAAAAGTGTTAAAAATATTTTCTCTCACGTACATGTTGAGAAAATCTGATTTTACAGCGTAAATGGTGCTTACCATATCGTTTTCCCCACAAGAATTTAGTACCCATCTAATTTATTTTGCAGTACCTTCACACCTTTATAATAATTGTTTATTCCGGAATGTATGCAGTGGTAGTGTAATGCAATACATTCCATATTAAAAATAACAAAAAATTACACAAATAATAAGATTAGGTAAAAAGTAAATAACAATTCATAAATAAAAAAATATAAAAAACAAGAATGAAAAATACGAGAAATGAAACTGAAAAAATATTTAACGCTTAAATTAATGGAATCAGCCGTCTATGCAGGATATTTCACCGTCTCTCGTCTCCAGAGGGCCATCAGGGGGAACCCTATCCAGGCAGTCATGGCACTGATAATCTTATTCTTAGATTGGCGCATTCTGCGCCATAACCTCCCCACGCGGTGTAGGAGAAGTGCTCTGCAAGTGTTCACTCCTCCCTCCAGGAACATTTCCTTTGCACTGCAGTATCTCGGTAGGCGTGTGTCAGCCAGTGTATTTTCCAGGCAAATTTTTTTCTTATTAATTCTGATATTTAAATCTGACATAATGCTTAAAGACGGCGAAATTCCTCTCACAACTAATAGTCTTAACTCATCTGGTCTTAAATTTCGAATAGTGACATCAAATACGTACAGCTTAATCTATCCAGATTTTCTGGTTCAACCCAACTATTTCCAACTTGCTGTATAATTTCATTAATGAGCTACGAAACTTTGAAATATCATGAATAAATTTTGCGAATTTCGAAAAAGGTCGGGTTATAAAGTGTGTCCTTTATCAAAATCAGTAATATTAATAAGTCAACTTGTAAGGTTTAAAAAAATATCTTTTAAGTTTTTTGTTGTTTGTTTTTTAAGGTGTTATGCCGTGTTGCGACCGTCGGATGTGCCCTGATGATGGACACTGCAACGCTGTCCGAAACGTCGGCTAAAGAACGAGGTAGCGCAACACGGCATAACACCCCAAAAACAAACAACGAAAATGCTTTTGGCCGTGAAAATCTAAAAACGTATCTGATCTTTTAAGATATTTACAAAATATCAATATTTTTGTTTAGGTGAAATAATGATCGTACACCTTTATGAAATGTTCATAAAATTTAAACACGCATCCTGGTTTCATAACAATTCAATCAATGTAATTTCCAAAATTATTGCTTTCTTCTCTTCCTTTCAATTTTAATTAATTATCAAATATTTTACGGCAACTTGTCTGTAATAATAAAATGATAATTAGTTTGAAGTAACAACAGGTAATTAATATTCAAAGAGTCTTAATCAAACATGACGTAAATGTTTAATTTAATCTTGTAACTTGAACCAACCGTCGTTGATTTAATATTACAGCATATCTAGAACAATGCTCGCTATATTGTTTAATTTATATGAGAAAATGATTTAAATCTGAACTCGTAAACCGACACAATATTCTGTTTTACACATCTTATCGATTGTCTTTTCTTCCCACGACTTCTTTCTATTAAAGGCGTGTATGCCTATCTTATTCACATTGAAGATTTTTTTCGGAAATTATGTTAATTTGAGAATAGTTTAATAATGTGTAATAATCTGTACAATAGATACATACAAGGTCTAGGATAATTAAAACAGAATCCACGTTTTATGATTTATGTGAGAAAATATATCACGATACAATAGTTATATTCTAACCTTACAGTTGTTATGATTTGAAGACCGTCTTTACGTTTTTTTTCAGTATTGAAGAGCTTTAAATATTTATCGTATTAAATGTAAATTATGTATATTTAATGAGTTAAAATGTGCTATAACTATTTTTTGCGTTTTTATTTTAAGCGATAGTTTTTTTAAAAATTATTATTCACAGTTAATTTATAGTGCGCAGTTTTGTGAAGATTCACCACAATAAAGCTTTTATTGACCTTAAATTTAATCCCAAACATTTGAACTTTTTCAAAACCCGCAAAATCTTATAGTTATATCATTAAACCTTATTAAATTATCTATTTAGAAATGATAAATATTTTTTAGACGCAACAAAACAAAATTATTTTTTTCTTATGTGCCTTATATCGCCACGATTGTTGGTAATAAGCATAAAAATAGCTTGGCAAACAAAGCCTAGAAACGCTCGGTTTTAAGCGCAAAAGTGGTTTTTATTTATTTTATGAATAATTTTATAAGACTGCTAAAAATGTAATCAAATGAAACTCCCATTGGTATAAAAATTAATTTTTTTGTAGGTTACGGTTTTATTTTTTTTATAGTAATTAATCATTTTATTTTTATTCTACTCAAGGGAAGCGATGGGAAAAGTTAAAATTTTTCTAAATCGAATTTTTTTATTCGATTCGTAGTAAATATTAATCTAAAGTACCGATTTCACTTGATACTTCTTTAGTTCTCTTTATGTTATTTTGTGACTTTGTAAAGCGTCCTTGGGGTCATTTGACAATAATCGCGTTTACCTCAGAATTTTTATTTAACATTAAATCATCTAAAACAAATGATCAAATCATGTAGTTTTGAATCTGCAAACTCTGCTCCGAGAATCAAAGATCTTACCCCTCTACCACGAAACTCACATTCCCATAATAAAAAAATCTATTATTTAACAATTATAAGTTCTCCGTGGCTTGTTTAATGCGGGGAGATAAGTTATTTTAACTGTTTCAGGTTTCGATTGATTTGCAAATTACACACCACTTTACTGCAATTAATCCACAATTATTTATTGCGTTTTTGTTAAATTTACCGTTTCGCTGTTATGGGATGTGAAAAGCTCATTCGGTTAGGGTTAGATAACCGCTGTACACGAATCAACACGTTGTTAAATGTTTTATAGTTGTAGGCTCGAATAATGGTTTCGAATGATATTTTCGAATAATAGTTTCGAATTCAACTAAATGAAATGCAACACTATCTGCTACGTAAATCTAGCCGGGTGGTCACGAGATTACTGAATTGTCAGGCTGGTAATGCTAAACGCTAATAAAGTTACTTGCAAATTATCGCAACCCGTACTAGTAAACTTGCTCAGTTCAATTAAAATTAATTAGGTATATCGTATCTGTTACATAACTTGACTAACGTTCACAGTATTACATAATTTAAAACTGATATCTAATTTCAGTCTATGCTTTTCGTAGAATAGAATTGTAAAGTCTTTAGTACATATTTATTATATTTAGTATGTTTTTCAATTAAAACCATTAATAACAGGAATATTTTACTCATATTATATAAGGATGAGTGACAGCTGCCGTACCCCTGTCGTTGAGAGTTTATAATTCCTTGAAATTCACTGTAAGTCATAAAGGTAATTTTTAATGTTTAGCTTTTTTAACAGCTTAATGTACCCACCCCCCAATACCAAGTACCCGGAGGTAGTGAAACTAGCTAAGTGAAAAGGGTTCGATAGATATCGTCAGATCTATTCTAAAAATATGTAAAGTTATTTAATTTAGTGTATTTTTTACTCTATTCCACGGTTGAAAAAATTTACGTGTGACTTCTAAGTTCTGATCTAATAAACTTGCTGATCTGTCAATCAGGAACCATTTATTGAATAACCAACATCACTGCCATTGGTATCCCAGAGTGTTTCGCTAAGTTCGGTGATTTAGCAGGGGTGCTCGGGTTCAACGGGTGAGGTTTTTTCAGGGTTTGGCGGTGAATGCGCCTACCCACCAGCAGCCTGACAGGCTGGATCAAAAGAGGCTGGTTTAGGGAGGCCCTTTGATCTCTCCAGCTGATCTCTCTCGACCCATGGCCTTGCACCGCGGAGGGGGGTGGATTCGTGCGTCTACTAGATTACTTTCTACCCCTCGTACCCTTTCCTTCCTAGAATTTTCTCATAAAAAATACCCTCCATACAGCATTCCCAAAGATTAAATGGGCCCTGAAGGAAATCATTTTCTTCGGGGCCTCCTGTGTAGGGTTAATGTAAACAAAAGGAAAAAGATCAGCACAGTGCCTTTGATACCCATGTATACCTACTTACTGCGCTTTATTCGACTATAACAATTATCTACCTTTTAAATTAAATTAAATAACTTTATAACTTTCTTCAACTTATTTCCCCTTGCTATATGCATTTCAAGTCTGTGAAAGATGGTTATAACTGTTATAATTGTTTACTTATTTATTTGTATGAAACAGCTTTATAAAAGAAATGCAAAAAGTTTCTTATACTAAAACTAAGAGTTTGGATTTTGGTTTTTGCTTTAAAACTAATAGAAAGGGAAGAAGAATATAGGTTAAGGATAGACGATGCTCCCGATAAATTCTAGCATTTATTATTTATGATCGTACGCATTAGTTTGGTTCGATAAACTTTGAATTTGAAATAAGATGCAATAATAACAAAGGTAAGTTAAGAAGAGCGAAAAAGAGGAAAGAAGAGTCAAGAAGAACCAATAAATCATAAGAACATCCAAGAAGAGGCAAAAAGAGACAATAAGAACCTATAATAGACGAGAAGAACCAAGAAGAAGCAAAAAGAACTAAGGAGAGACAAGGACAAGAAGATACGAGAAGATCCAAGAAGAGCCGAGAAGAGGCAAGAAAAGGAAAAAATTAACGCCAATCCATTTCTTTTATCCTGCCCGTCCTAAAGTTTCAATATTGGCTTATAGGTTGCCATGTATACCGGTAGATTAAACTCCTATCTCCTTCCCATCCTTAGAGCGTGTGTTTCGTGTCCTGACAAATCAGTGCCCACTGGTACACCGATCTCACCCGGCTACGAGCACTCCTATCTGGGGTGGTACAGTGGTATATTGGTTCCATATGTCTGAAGATTATTTATAAGAATGTCGATGCTATGAAATAGTATGTTATCGCTATCTATGATTCTTCTATCTGTTTGAACTTCATCGGTTCGATAGACAAATAATTATTACCAATTACCGGGATTACATATTTTCGTGGTTACCCTGCACTTATGCTTTATACTCATAGACAGGGTTTTTTTTTAGAGGTCGGGTCAGGGCACGACCATCGTTTCCGTAGCATTATCTCACGACCGAGGTTCATTCACACCATTGTCTCTTTCATGCCGCCCCCCACCTTGCCCTTCTCCCCGCGCCGTGTTATTGTCTCTGTCTTACATCTCGCACGCCAATTACTAGCGGAGGCGCTCTATAAACCATGGCCATGCACACTGCACACGGCACACATTATACTCTGCAATCTATACAGTAGGATGGGCGAACAAACCTTTTTAGAAATTGTATATATCAGGGACTCCAAGTGATAATTCCAAAAGGTGTGATTTCCACCGCTTTCATAAAAAAAAACTGATTTTGCCATTTTAAATACCACTGATTATCTGTTTTGTTGATGAATTTCTTGGTGACTTATTAGGGGTGCCTATGTTCATGTCCAGGTCTTGGCGGGGGGTGCGTATGCCCAGAAGCTGTGTGGCACGCTGGATCGGGAGAGACTGGTCGAGAGAGACATTTTGACCTCTCGAGCAGGACTCTCTCGGAAAATCGACACGATGAAGATATATTACAAGGGTCAAACACAGATTCCTAATAAAAACAAAGAGAGATATGGCTTAACGAAATGAATTTGAATTTCACCAAAATGCACTGACCTTCAAAGTGACTGACAAAATGAAAGATTTGGGTTTTGGTGTGCAGATAGAAAAAAGGCTATGTGCCGATATGCATCAAAACTATTTGCAGTAGTGTGGGTGAACAACTTTTCTATTATTTATCGATGGTCCAGCCTGGTCTACATTGTTACAATCTCTGCGCTCTATACAGCCGTCTATTCTTGGGTTATCTTGGCACACAATTGAATTTCATACTATTTCTTATTATTTCTGCGACAGATTCAGCGGACAAGAACTACTGAACCACAGCTGAGTTCATTCGTTAACCATCTTATCTTTTCTTACATCGTTACTGCCTAGGAAGAATCCAGACAGTTTTGCTACGAACTAAGTGCTTTGGTTGTCTCTTGTTACTTCTTTTGAGGTTTTCACCTCGGCTGAAAATATTGTTCAATGGACCAACGAGTATTTTGTCAAAAGTTTATTATGTCCCTTGCTTTAGAGGTGGAGTGCTAAGATCTTCACTGTGTAGTGTACATATACCCAGAGGCTGCGGCAAAGCTGAATGCAATTTTATTGCATTTATATGAATTCATTCACGTTTGCAATTAAACTTTTCTGTTTTTACACTTCGTTCCCGAGTTTTTAGTAACAACCTTGTGACCGCGCCATTCAAAATCAAAATATCACGGCTTGAAGTTTGTTTTTATTATCTGCGTTTATATAGGTTCGAAATAAGCAGGTACTTCCTAGGCTACGTCTTCTCTTTCACATCCCCATTTCTTTTAATCTATTCACGCAGTTACTACTTTTAGGAGAAATTCTTTCGGCCTAACATGAAATTTTATTGTAAAAACTTTCCGGTAAAAATTTTTAAAAAAATCCAGTGATTAGGTAATTTTACGCTGTTTTCTTTAAATTTTATTATATTCACAGATAGGTACAGTAGAATTATTTCAAAGAGATTATTGCGTGGGTAGTGGTATACTATACCATAGGACCTATTTGAACTATTGGTGTACACACATTCAAACATGCATGTGCTCTTTAAAATCATTTGCCTATCGGCAATAAGTTTTTGTTTCTATGAAAATATTCGTTAACATTATAAATGTGATTAATTTTCATATTGATGTCCACAAGTCCACACATAACAATACATCTAATTTTTGAATTTATAACACGGTATTAAATTAAAAGTTACTAAAATTGGCTGTCACGATAAATGATTTTCTTGCGGAAAAAAATAATCCCATTCCAGTGAAAAACATAATTTGTCAACGCAAAAATTCCTCCATTTAATTTCAGACGCGTCCGTGAAATATTTCTCACAAATAAGCCTTGATTCACACCGACAAGCCGCCTGGATACCAGATTATCTGGAAGATCTCGTATTTAAGATAAAATATTCCAGCCAATTGGATTGCAGCGAGCCGTCACGCCGACCAGGATCGGAGGAATGGGAAAGGGTAGCGGCTGTCAGTGGAATTGGAGGAATTCGACGCTAATGAATATCATTGTCTCGCGTGCTGAAGGAAGATTAGATTAGCGGTCCGTGGCTCTCCCTCGCTCGCTGCGCGCCTGGTACCCCCGATCTGGATACATGGAGTATCGGAGATGTCAATGCTGTTTGGCCGTTGATAAGGTCAAAATATATATCAAAATAAAATCGGATTTGGATCATATAAAAAAAATTCCATTATGCCCTTACCTTGCGGAAGGTTGAATAAAATTAAAATAAATGAATAAAACGGCTTTTTTGACATTTGGCATTCAATGTTCTGGCATTTTTTTTGCGATTTCCGATTTTGAGCGGCATTATTTTTTATCTTAAAATATTTTCAGTTTACGAATATCTGAAAAAACTACTATTTACCATGATCATAAACAAAAAAATATTCCTATGGGGGGGGGTTTTTTGATTTAGAAAGAGTTTCTCCATAAATGTCCCCCAACTCCCATTTAAGACGCCATAACATTTTTCACCTGAATACATTAAAAAATAATATCGCCTACTTCAGCCCTCTGACCCAGATGTGTCGACTATATAACAAGATAGAGTGTGCTGAAGTAGATATTTTTATCGATAAATTGCACGGATTCAGAAAAAAGGTCTGACGCTGTTAAAAAATTATAACTAATTATATTGTGTCAATTGTCTCTCTTATGCATGCCTCTAATGTTTTTTATGCCTCTTGCCACTCATTGTAATGTATTACTTGAGTGAGCTTGTAAATTATTTTTTTTGTGATGTTTACTTTCCTAATGGTATGTGTTTGTATTTAATTGTATGTAATTGTAGATTAATTTAATATATCTGTAGTTAATTGTATGTAAATGTAGATTTTTGTTATTGTATATTAACTCAGTTTTATAACTGGATTGTTTTCACGCAAGTGAGAACATCTGTAAAACCCACTATAAATAAATAAATTGTTTAGAAAATTTGAGAGAGAAGTAGAATAATTTACATAATGCCTACGTATATTTCTTTCTAAATCGCTGTTGCTTTAAAAACCAAAAAAAAACGATGAAATTATACGAGTATAATAATCAGCCTCTGGACTGGTACAGGGTACTTTAATGAAGTATTATTTATACATACCCGATTTAATTTATTTATGAATCCTCACAAGGACAAAGCCATCGCATAACATTCCCAAATATGACACAGGTCTAGAGGAAAACTTCCGACTTTCCCGTGTGGAGTAAATATTTAAATTAATATGATTTTCTCAAACACGTGAAAAACACAAAACGTCTTCGAAAAGATTTTTGAATTATACATTAAATTATTCAAATTATTCAATCAGTCAAGTTAAATTTAATTATTAAATTAAATTTAACTTGACTTTTTAAAAATGATCAGTTAAAATGTAAATAAGTTTTTTAAAAACATAAATAAGCATGTTTTCATCTTATGTATTCATGACATTGACATATATAATCTTGACAATTTGAATATTTTTGCATAGAAACTTGTTCTATTGTCGTTCAAATGTTACACGGTTAGGTGTCCCCGATCTTCACCCCCAAGTTTTCTCGCCCTTCAGTTTAAATTGGCTTGACGTCGGTGGCAACATCTTTATTCGACATTTTGTTCTCGCAACGGGGCGAGATCTCTCGGGGGTGGCAGAGGGTGGATGGAATGAGATATTTCGCGCCGGCGAAAATTGACTGCCAAATAGGTCGTTAATGGAGCCGATACTGCGGTGAATGATATCGAGATGAAATAAAATGCAGGGTGCATATTGCGCATTGAGCGTTGTAGAAACTATAATATAAAATATTGTATAATATACTACGAGTACCATTTCTTTCACGACCGAAGGAAGAAGTAAGTACTTCCTAAATTCCTCTTTTCAAAAAATTTGCTGAACTAAAAACAAATGTTTTTTTTTTTATTTGAACTGTTGAAATTTTTAAATTTTTCAATGACCGTTTCAGCTTTGGAAAATAGTTATTTAATGTTTCCTACAGCACAAGAGTCCCTACTGCTCCCGTCTGGAGCCAGTGAGATTGTGTCATCTCCAATTGGGGTGTGTCGTTGGGCTGTACGTAGTGGGAAGGGGAAGGAGATGGGGAAGAGGAAGATAGGGAAGTACCTCGCTATTCAGATCGGGTCACATACGGCTAGAGACTTTTCAAGCTTTCATATATTTCAAACTTTAATTTTGAATGGTGGTCTTACACCAGGGCAGTACTGAGAGTATCTTCCACTCTGGCGTATGCCGCAAATTTACTACATATTTTTTACAATTAATTATTTCTAAAAAAACACAAAAATCAAATAAAATTTATTTGCGCACGCCGGGATTTGAAACCCCGGCCTTTGGTTTGCCCCTCGACCACGGAGGCCTAAAAGAAAATAATAGGTATAATTGAATATAATTCGCGTAGAAAAACATTGCAATTATTGTTTCTTTTTTATGTGCTGTCGATCACATAAAATTCTGATTCTATAATGTCTGAGAAATTTCGTGAATTACATGCGCAGTTATTAAACAAAATGCATTTTGTCGAAGATTACCTTTACTCAAGTGCGCACAGAGAGGTACTTTCATCTACCTGCATTTCTCTTCAGTCACTTTTTATAGGGCTCTCCCTCAGCAAGCCTTGCTTGCCTTTGCCTCGCATAACTTGCGAGCCATACTGCTACCCTTGCCTCGAAATAACCTGCAGCTACCCTTACCTTAGAGCAACCAGCAACCAACCCTGCACCCTACCCCGTTATCCTTGGCTAGGAGAAGCTTGCAAGGGGAGGCACCCTTAGCTCGGGGCTGAGCGGAGGCTGTAGTGGCTCGCCATGGAACGACTTCTGCGACTGTGGGGAGAAAAGCGCGGAAAATTAAGGGCTGTAATCCAAGTGAGCGGCGCTTACGGTCGGCTTCGAAGCAAAGGTTGTTCATTTATCCTCATTCCACTTGGACTTCAAATAAATATTCCATATTTGGCATTTTTAATTATAAAAAAAACTCTTCCGCTTGAAAAAGCTTGAATTTATTCAAAAGTATCGTGTTCATAAATATTTATTAAAAATAAGTAATAAATAATTATTGAATTAAAAGATTATAAGAAATTAAATGTAAAAATATATCACCTTACAGAATACATAAAAATGTGATAAAAAACTTGTGATAAAATCACAACCTAATGAAACATCTTATCTGCGGTAACTTAACAAATTCTTAATCTTTAATTAATTTGTTTTTTTAATTGTAATTTAACTGCCTTAAAAACACAGCTCACCCACGAACTCTCGATGCCTATGTGGGATTCTTTGATATCATACGTACGCATATTATTATATTATATTTATATATGTTTTTGTATTAAAGTACATTCTATTTCTAAGTCTTTTTTATCTATAAAATTATATTTTTCTCCCTTTTTTTAATGTTTATAGAAAAAACTTTTTTTGCAATACCTTAATATTACATGTAATTTTTTTTTTCTGAAATAGGGAATTAACCCGAAAAATACTGCTTTGTGTCGTTTTTTATTATTTCTATTTGTTTTTATTTTATTATTAATTCAGATATTTAATTTATTTTTCCTGCTAACCTAATCAAACCATAAAGATTTTTTGCTTCTCTGCATCGTTGGTCCCAGGAACACGTCAAATTAATTTTCGTGATTCCAAATAGCATTTGGAGGTTCCGTATTAACCGAGTTCACAGCTCCCTTAAGACGGAAATATTAATATTTATGTGTTCATATGAAGCAGATACTTTTTGATGTCATATTATAATTTAAAATAAAAGTGGTTATTTTATTTTAAATTACTAATATTTAATTAAATATAAGCTTTTAGATCAGCCAACTGTTAGGTTATATCTGTACCATAAAGGATAAACCACGGAAGTCCACTTTTCGGCGGTTTTAGGTTGAATAAATATGCAGAAAAATTCTCTGTATTTCATTACATTATTGGATTGAACAATGAAATCTATAAACAGTATATTATCTGATTTAACTAATTACAAAACCACTATAGTCTAATTTACTTTAGAGGATAAATAAAAATATAATTTTAAAAAAAAATCATATTTGTCTTAACTGTGGCCAAAAACGAATGAAATTACCGTCCACAGATCTTAATTTTTGTAGTTAGTAAAAAAGTTATAGACCTTCTAACATTCAGTTCGCAAACACAAAAATCGCTTTCCTCAACAAAAGTCCAAAACGAACTCCCATGGTTTATTCTTTAAAGTACAGATATACATTTACCATCTGACGAATAAACGTGGTTTAAAATTTTGCATAACTAAAAAACAAACATACACTTTATCTACATTAATAGTTTAATAATTAACTTTATCAGTTGTCAAAAATTTTAAACAGGTTTATTAGTAAGGCCCTTAGTTTGTATATGCCTATATTAATAATTTTGTTCATGGCATTACTATCACGGTATCGTTTATTATTCAATTTTATAATAAGCAAAATATCATGTGAAAAGCATTTTTAGGAGCTATTGGACGTTTAGCAGACTGACATTTCAATTACATTGACTAATTTAACTGAATATATTGTTAAAAAAAAAGAAGAGCTAAGAAAAAAAAGATTTTTGAAGGTTTTAATTAATACCACTTAGTTATTTTTGAGCACACTTTCAGCATATTTATTATGGATTTTCCCTTCTCAGTAGGTGTACTGTAGATACGAATACAGCGAAAATTGAAAACAATACCGACTCGTATTTACTTAACTGTAAATCTGAATTTCCTGGGTAAAGGGGACTTATTATAGGGATAATTAGTATTATTATTAAGGATTGCCATCTTTGCGATTACTGACAACAAAGGAGAATGTTTCAAGAGGTTTGTTTGTGACTAGACTACCTTGCGCACACTAATTCCAGGATCCAGGATTCGCTTTGTATTTTATCAAGTATTGGCTTTGAATCCTTCAGGAACTTGCCCCATTCACACAAGGATGAGACTCGTTGTGGTAATGGCATCTGCTTTCAACCGCGTTATTAGGTAAATCCTGGCAACTAATGCAGGCTAGTGTTGTGCTGTAATTTAATTAAGGAATCGTTTGTTATTGTTTGCTTGTTTTCGTAGATTAGCAATGTTCATTTGCATGCATTCCTTTGTAAAGAACATGTTATATAATCATCTCCATGTTGTTCAAATAATATTTGTGATCCCTTTTAATCATGGATTACAAACTCAGTTGTTACGTATTTTGTTTTTAATTAATTTAATTAAAGTTATATGCATAATGCAAATTGTATTATGTACTGCGCACTTCAAAATATTAATCAAATTTGTATTTGCGTCGTATTTCATAAGTTCCTTCTGGAAAACTATTTTCAATTGAATAACAATTTTTTTTGTTGTTAAAATCACTAATTTTATTTTTTAAATTTTGTAGTGATTAGGGAGAAAGAGAAAATTCTTCATTTAGCCAGTGAAGGCATGCTTTCAAATTTAGCTAATTTTAATGCAGATATTTTAAAGCTCCATAGCTCATTATCGTTATAGATTTTTGAGCTACGAACAGTTTCATTGGCCTAGAATGTGAAGACAGAAAATCTGCTGCAAATTTCATAAAGCAGAGTTAACTTTTCAGCACATAATATTTTCTGCCCAATTTATATTTTCTCCTTCATACTTGAGATGCTCGCAATTCTTGACGCATCAGTGAATTTACATAATATTGTGCCTACTTGCACAATGTCTTCTCGAGATTCTGCAACATTATCATCCGATCGCCATAATCAACGAGTATCAATAATATCTTAACATTCGCGTTTGCCTCCGATTGGGCATTAAATTCCGTGTGCGTCGTTCCAAGGGTGTCGCGTTTCCTATTAGCTTCGTTATAAGCAGCTCGCGGGAGAAGCAAAAAAACATCTACTCCGTTTCAGGTTAGTCTTCCCTATAATCATCATATATGGCGAAAGTTGGTTCTCCTTCCCGTAGATGGCACTGCGCACTCATGGCGTCTTCACTTTCAACGCTATTGGTATCGAGCTATCGTACACAGTGGTGTAGATGTAAAATTTTAGACCCCTAGGCGCCTAGCACAATCAATCGATAACGATTGATAAGATAACTTTCGGTAATTTCTCATCGTTCCCTTGGACAACTGCAGATCGCTAACATACAGTTGATGTCGAATATATTAAGGACACTTGGTCATTGTGAACTGTCACTTATTCGTTAGCAATTTGTATTCATGCTGGGGAACGATGATAAGTTACCGAAAGTTATCCCAACAATCGTTATCGATCGAGTGTGCTAGGGGGCCTGGGCTATCATAAGCGCTGGACACCACCATATTTCATGGAAAACAATGTTGACAATATAAACATAAATTTGTTTTCGATCGTTTTATTTTAACACTTGCTCTACTATAAATAAAATGGTATTACACAAATTTATGTTTTTTTTTAATGTGTTTAGACGCAAAGTAAATTTTTTTTTTAAATTTGTAAACATCACACCTCCCAATTTTTTTTTCCTCTACGTAGACACAATAATGTTAATATAACGAAAAAAATCATCGAATATTATGATAATTCAACAAATTTTATTAATTATCCATGACCATTTAATTTCTGTAACTTCCTAATTCATCACATTTTATATAGATAATTATAATAGAATTTCTGAATTCTATAGTCAATTATTGATAAAATAATTATAATCAAATAACAATATTTGAAAGCAATTGTTGGTCCTCGGAATGCAGTAAAAACATGCGTAAATCGTTTGTACAACATTAAATATCATCAAAAAAACCAATTGTTTTATACATATTAATTGTTTTTGTAATTAATTCGCAGAACTTCCTTTATTTTTTTTTTAATTTAATTTAATGCAAATTTTATAATTTTTAATTTCTGTAAGTATTTTAGTTTCTTATTATAGTTTCAGCTATTTCGGCGTATATATATATAATAATTTTAAAAATCCAGAATACCAAAGTATGATTATATAGGTATGTACCTAGATAATATATGACCGCTTCCATCCTCAGTATGGTAAATTTACTACATTTTACAACTTCAACCCTCAAAAAATGTAGCAAATTTACCATAATTTACCATAATTTACCTAAAAATATAATATTTCGCAAATCTAAAACGTATCATTCCTTCGGACAGTTGTGTTACACAACTCTCCGAAGGAATGATGCGTTTTAGATTTTTTTCTATAATTTGCAAAAATATTATATTTTTCGGTTCCTTTTGGGGCTTGAGCTCCTGGGAACATGTAAGTCCTGCCAATAAACATTCAAACACTGTTAATTTGTTCGTAAGAATTTCAGTCCCGTTTTTAACCGTTTTTACGAATAAAATGATCGTATTTTAGAATAACATTTTTCTCCGTGTGCGCGACTGCCCATTCTAACAGGCGTTCTTTACGCCACTGAAGATACCCTACCATATGTATTCTATCTTAGTTCTGATCTGGATCATATCATTAATTCAACCTAGTTAGGAAGTCAGGTCATATCTCCAGGAAGCAACCATCGATGATGTTCGAACAACTTGATTTATGGTCGTTTGCTGCTTTTATGAGCATCAATGTCACTTATTACTTCCTCTCCGGAATGGCGTTGTTTATTGCAGAGATATGAAGATGTCGGTTCTGCACATGGTCGTATCTTAAAAATAAATGACGGAGTAAGGTCGTAACCTTTCCCTCCTTCTCGCAAACGACGCACGTAAACGAAAGATATGTTATAACTGATTGATATTAAAAACCAATAAAGATTGTTAACTGCCTATATATAGCTCCGTTAAAACCCCTACTTCTTTCTCATCAACACTTTTTTAAAAATGGGAATGCCGCACAACTGCCCCAACTGTCTGGAGCCAGTAGAATTTTAGCATCAGCAATTGGGGAGTTAGGGCATGTTGGAAGGCTGGAGTGGAGAAGGAATGGGGATGAAAAAGATGGGGATTAGGCAGGCTGGGAAGTACGTGGCTATTCAAATCAGGTCATCAAACTCGGCTAAAGCCATTTTAAGCATCATTTTTGGTGGATTTTATAGATACTGATAGTTTCTAAAACTCTGGAAAGTGTTGCAACCGTAAGTGCCTACCAAGAGAGTAATTTTAGATTAACGAAAATTGCGGCCCTCCAGACAGCAACCTCCTTTTTGGAGCTAATGCAATTTTTTTTAATGTTGTGCAGCTTATGGATTTGTAGTCGAGAATCTTATCTTGACCACGAAGATCGTAAATGGTCGACTTTACAAAACGAGAGGGACCATGCTAACGAGTCCTTTTTGAAACACCCCTTTAGGTGGTTGTCTAACGGTCTTTAAGCCTAATGGGTCGCCCCTCTAGCCTGTCGTCCTGTCAATCTTTATACTTAGAGAAGGATAAAATAGTTGACAGGAAGAAAATATCAGGAAACCTTAAACCGACAATCTGTCTCATCTTTGTTAGCTACTAAAATGCTCTTCGTAAAAGGATTTTCGCAATTTCGGGGAACATTTTTCTTATAAAGAGTTTTTATAGTGATGCACCAGTTTACGTTTTTGAGTTTAAAATTTATTGGTTAGAATAAAAGTACTTTTTTTTCACATAAAATTTGCAATGTGCCCAGAAAACAACGTACTTACCTATACTTATAATTAATCATAAACGATACTTAAACAAATATTTTTATTGATAAATACAGCCAGTTTCATTACTTATACAGGGCGTAAGAGGACGTACCCGAGAGATTTTAATCAGCGATTCTTGATTTTATTTGGAGTAAAAAATGTAAATGAAATTTTGGTCTTTGGCGAAATTTTTGATGTTTTTTTTCTACAAAAACATAAAAAAATAGTTGATGTTGGACAGTTAATAGGAGTTGGACAGGAGCTGGTTAAGAGGCTGGGCGGTTATTAGTCTGAGTGACCAGTGACGAGATGTGGAAGATTTTTTGTTTGTTTGATGTTGAGAAAAAAAAATTGAAAAAAAAACGTCATCGAAAAAGTCACCGGAGACCAAAATTTCATTTACGTTTTTTACTCCATATAAGCTCAGGAATCGCTGGTTAAAATCTCTCGGTTACGTCCTGTTACACCCTGTATACAATGCACTGTTCCTAAATCACTTATTATAAGCACTTCATAATGAATTGTTAACTAGACTATATTTGATAGTTCAGAAGGATATTCTAGGCATCGTCCTGGTGAGATTCAAAATTCAGAATCGAATCCTTGCTATAAATTGTTTAAATTATGGGAAGTAACCTACATATATTATCTGTATTCATTATTCCCAAACTACCTCCCCCCTCTGCCCTCAGAATTCAGCCTCGTAACATTCCCCCGAGATGAAGTTTAACGTAAATGCACTATTTTTCGATTGATCTTTACTACGAATCGCCTAACATTATGAATATTATATAATATGTTTTAGATAAATTAAAGCTTATAATATCGTTTTGATTGAGTAGATAAAAAATATAAAATTTTAAATAAAAATTGTCAAAGGAAATGTATGAACGAATATAAAGAAATAACCATAAAAAATACAATTTTATTACTAAGATTATCTGTGACGGTTTCCCTTGATAATTTTTTTAAACGAAATAATTAAATACCACTTTTGTGCCTCGATTCCGTTTCGTCGGTTTCAAAATTCAGTTTTTTAATCGATTTATATGCCTACTAGCTGACCCCGCCACGCGTTGCTGTAACTAACAAAAAACAACGCCATCTACTGGATGGATACCTAATCTAGATAAACAAGTGTTGTGTCAATAAATTAACTCACACAGCCATCTGTTAGAAACTTATGGAACTTACAAATAATTACAAAGCATTGTCCTATGACAAACATTTAATTCGCATTAATACATATTGAGGTCAAAAATCGAGATAAAACCTATTCTATCTTTTCAGTTGGACCAAATTACACACAGTAAGCCAAATTTCATCAAAATCGGTTAATTAGTTTCGGAGTTTATCTCGAACAAACATCGTGACTCAAGATTTTTATATATAAAGATTGCTTATATTCGAAGGTATATGAGACACACTAAGAATGTTTGAATTTATTGGCCTGTGTATTTCTGTATGCCTGGCAATTTTTTTTTACATTAGCTCCATACTTGAGGCCCTGCGAAAAATAATTCCCCTCAGGGCCTATGTCTTCTTTGGGGAAGCTATGTGGAGGGTTCTTCTAGGAAAGAAAGAGGAAATTCTGGGATGATAAGAGATATGAGGGCTGGGTATCTGGGGGTCAGTGTATCCAGGAGTGACGGACGTACGAATCTATTCCTCCCAATTCGTTAAAGACGATGTTCCGAGAAAGTCCTGCTGGAGAGGTCAAAGGATCTCCCTTAAGGCCACGCTAACCTGCTCAAAGAGAAGAAGAAGGAGAGATACGACAATACGAATGTTGCAGGGAGAGCGTTTGAAAAAGAGCAAAAATCTCATGGGGGTTGTGTTAAGTGGCATTTAAAGAAACGTTGTGAATTTTTTCTTACATGTACTTGTATAATAACAGAAACAAACGTGTAAATAATAATTTTCGAAGCATACTTTGCGATTTATTTCTGTCGAGGGAATTTCAAATAATTACCGTTTCGGCGTGGGGAATGTATAGATACCATCTTTAAGAATAACATACATTTTTTGATGAGATTAAAAACTTCAAACGTTTAAGGAAAATATGTAAGAAATCAGTAGAAATTTGTAGAGCCGCCTCTGAACAAGTCTCTCTCGAACAATTAGAACCATTTATCACTATTAATCAATTTAGCAAAATAAATCATTTTTCTTTCCGGTGCATTTGAAAATTCTGGAGAAAATATGCGTGTTTTTATTGATTTATGAATAGCGCTTCATTTATGATATAAAAATCAAACAGCCAGTCTTCCGAAGGAAAAAACATTTATTTAAAAATTGTAAAGATCAAATAATACAGATAATCAGGCAGTACGTTAACCTTAAATATTTTTACAACCAGCGGGTATGGTGCATCGAAATCGTTAAAGTTGCATCAATCGCTATAAAAAATGTTACGACATCATTTATGTGATAAAAATCAACGAATATTCTGAGAGTTTGACATTTTAACAAAATAAAAATAATTTTTAGTACTGTCGTAATAATTATTTATTTAATGAAAATCATCAGATTTTTTTTTAACAACCAATTATAGATTTTACCAATTGCTTGTATTGTATTACAATTCACATTAAAATGGAGACATAATATAACATGTGGATAAAACATGTTCGCTAAAACATATAGGTATGAGTATTTTGCGGAAATAACCCGAAGGTAGGGCGGTTAAACATGAATAAGTTAAATCAAAATAATTTCGTTTTCAAAATGTGTAAGGGGTGTAGGGGTACATTGGTTCGATAAACAGTTATAAATATTATACACGAAAAGATTATTGATTAGTTTTTGTTGTAATGTTTTATGGAAATTTAAACGATTGAACTTAGGGGGTTTCTCACCATCCTCCCAATAGCTTATCTACACTAATAGAGAATTTTTTTGATTTACGATTTACGGTTTATTTATATATTAAGTTGGAGTTTAAAATTCGGTACTCGAACCTACGAATAGTTGCTATATATTGGATAAGTTGGCCGAGTTTTCTAACCACTGGGAGTATTTTATTTTTATTTTTAATAATATTCGTTATTAGGGTAGATAAGCTATTGGGAGGATGGTGAGAAACCCCCTTAGAATAATATTCTTCAAATTATTAAAAGAAAATCATAGCGTAATCGAACTCAATTAGTACAAATAGTGCGTTCGGTTGGTTGCACGGCAATAATCCCACGCTGGCATGTTTTGTCACCAGATACTTTAGACACAAGGTAGCAGCACCACGACGAATATTCTTCAATTTGATTTGCTTATAAAATCCAATATTGTTTATTTCCTTCACTTCTTATGTAAACAATCGTTGGTTCTCAAACACGGGCTTGTTGCTTTGCTTTATTCGATTTGTATTACATATGTATTTATATAAACCAATGTTTTCGTAATTTACTTATCTATCCATTTTGTGAATTAAAAAAAAAGTGACTTTTTCCATTTTTTCTATCAAAGTGTGAATTCTCCACGTCATGTGTTTTTACATTGTGAAATAGGCAATCTGCGAAAAACAATAAAATTTACTAAATAAAGCAAGAATCGAGATTATTCTTATTTATATTTGTGGACAGAGTATATAGTTGAACCCAATATATTTCTAATGTAATACCATTTTTTGTGATAAATATATCAAATATCATAATTTTGTGCATTCAATTTTGACAGTCTGCAACCCAAATTCCATAAAATATTTTTTCATACAAAACTTTCTTACAGCTGTTTAGGATAAAAAAATGAAACTTCTAATATATATTTGTATCTATGATTATCAAGTAGGCCATTGACAACACACAGAAATAGAAAATATTCAATGTTGACCAGCATTGGTGCTTCCTCCTTCTTTAACCAACGTTGATAATAACCAACATAATGATTCAAAAAAAGATCAAGATATTCTACAATTTGTTCAAAAAATTTCATTGGATTAAGAAGAAATTCAATTGTTAGCACGACGTTTAATCACAGGAGACCATATTTGTCCCAGCTCACATAGGTCTCACAGAAATCGTGGTTTCCCCCTTACTATCATAGTCAAAAATGTGATCTAAACGGTATTGGAAGGAGAATACAACAAACTATATATTCAAATTTAAAAGAAAACCACAAAAAAATTAAAATTTACCCCTTTCAGAAACCAAAATTTCCGATAGCAATTTGAAATAAATTATGGAACTTTGTAAATTTTTTAAGAATTTTTTTTACATGAAACGAAAAAAGTGAGGTGACAGTAATATTTATAGGTCATTTATCTAATGAAATAAGTATGTGTTTTATTTTTTTTTCATTATCAGTAATTTTAGTTTGAAAAAAAAGTAAAGTGAGCCATTTTGAACACTTTTTAAAGTTTTCGCGAAAAAAAAATTTATTTAAAAAAATACATAGTAATTTTTAATATAGATATTTGAAAGCCTATTTCATCACCTTTCGAAAACAGTTTTTAGTTTTCGAATACGTTAACAAATGTTCCATTTATTTGGATTTTATTGCAAAGCGGGAATATTTTTAGCCTCTGACAAAATACGCCAATTTTTTTAAGGGATAGTGCGTTCTGTTGGATGCACTGTAATCACTGCGATGCCGGTCTGTTCTAGACACCGTGCACTGGGCACAGTGTAGCGGGTAGCAGGCACCACGTGTTAGTGACCGATACGCTCGAGTGGGTGCCATGAACATAGAGCAGAGAGTGTAGATCAGAGCGGCGAACACTCAACAGGGTACAGGGACGGCGGACAGCGATGCGCCGATGCGCGATGTGCCGATGCGCGATGTGCCCTAGGACTCACATCGAGAGTTCACGGTACCATTGTTCGGTCGCGGTCACGGCCAGGGGCAAACTGCCTATTCTCTTGCCTAGGCTTATAAGCGAACACGCACAAATATATAACGATTGTAACAAGTTTGATTTACTTTACATCGAACGAATTGATTGACATTTTAATCGTACGTAATTGTAACCTAATAATAATACAAGTCGTGTATTATTTTTATAGGCTCGTCCTCTTTCAAATATCCAATGTTCAGCACCGATAGTAAAATAGGATATTTATCGTATTTGACGGTGCTATTGGTGCTCAATGCATTGTATATTATTTTAGGAGCTACGGACCAGCCTTATTGTCGTTGAGCGAATGTGGTTCTAGTTTTATAGAAACCATTATCGAGACACGATCATTATACGGTTTCACACAGATAGTTGCCATTAGCGAAGAAGTAATATTTTGGAATAGTATTAAATCGGCAAAAATGGCACCACATTGAATTTAACCATAGATCACATCATAAAAGCCTATTGCCTTTGTCGTTTTTTTTTTTAAAAAAGAAAGACAAACATTCCCGGGTTACGAATAACCTAACAATATTTGAAAATCTCCTACTACCACCACTCTAAGCGGAAGATGTTGCTTGTGTTGTGATGGAGGACTTAGCCAGCCGTGGAATCAAACACGGAACGCCTGGGTGGGACCCAAATGCTATACCCACTCAACCACTGACCGGTCAACAAATCGTTGTCGTCAACGTCAACTTGTCGCCAACAAATCAAAAACACACGCAATATGTACAATACCAAACAGTTAAACACGTTCACAGTAATAAACACTTATGTACACGTACGTACCTGTAGTAAATTTAAAGAAAATAATCAACTTTGTTTAATGTGTATCCTGATGAATAAAAATTGATTTTAAAGCATGTTGACAATTTTTATTAAAAAAATAGTATATTAAAGATAGTTGTTAATTTTCTTTTAATTTAAAATGACCGCACAAAACAAATTTTGCAAAAATTGCAGTACATCACGTCTTCTATAAAAAATAAAATTTACAAGCAAAATTTCAATACAAGTTACGTAAAAAAAAGAATACAGACGACATTAAAATAATGCTCGAAAATCGAACTTAATAAAATAGAACTCATCGTTTTCTCATCCCGAAACCATGTAAAACATGGAATATATAATATAAAACGTGAACGAAAATATCATCGTGCAAACGCCTATTAGGGGTGCAGCATCCCAGGTATTTATGATGGAAAGCGGGTGGGTCTTTGATGTTGTGCAGTTTCAATGCGGGTTTTGTTTCCACATGTAAATAAGTATAAAACTGTACGTAAACCTAATTCTTGGTAAAAAAAAATGCTCTACAGGCGAATATTTTTATATTAAAGTGTAAAAATACAAATGCAGAATGGTTTACGTTTAAAGGAAAACGAGAACGAGAAAATTAAGATGTGTCAGATTTTGTATTTTGCCTGATGACGCCTGGGGTGTAAATGAATAATTTAATATATTTTTTTGCGCTCAGTTTCACACTAATAATGATTCGGGGCCCATCTACCTTGTTTCTGTTACCTGTATATGGCTAAGGCTATCCCCTGGTTTGCAACTTGCTCGTCGCTGCCCTCCCAACCAACGGGATGTATTTACGACGCACTCCGCTACCAGCGCGACTGATAACACTCCACGGTCAGCAGCGGACCATTTGATTCCCATGATAATATTATACACCGCAGCATGCATGGAATTGCATATCATTTGTGATCTTCATAACTGCGACTGTACCCGCACAGTACTCACCAAGCGATTCAAACTGTTCTGTGGTATTCGATATAATGCCGATTGTACTGCCTTTATGCGATGGACAGTATCTATTCGTGTATATTATTTTATTTTACGTCTGTACTTATTTTTGTGCAAGTTTCAATTATTGGAAAATAAGTAGTTTGCAACATGGTAACTTGAAACCACCACATTGTACAATCCACATACTTATAAATAACATATATGCAGAAAGTTATGAGAATTAACAAATACTTGTACAAAGTACAATATAATCTGTCAGGAGCAGAATAATGGAATACGCAGTAGTGGGAAACTTCATGGTGTTAAAATCTACTTGAATAGCACGAGTTTTTTTTCCGATTTTTTAAATGTAAGTACCGCACTTCACAGGGTAGTAGGACAACGGCATCCATAATAAGGAAGTTGAGTCCATTAAAAAAAAAAATTATCCATGTTCACATGCAAACTTAAGTATTTTTTTTTTAATGTTCGTTTTCATAATTAAATTAATTCCACAAGTTTGGATTTTATTAAGCCCGCGAAAACGCCCGATACGAGGCGGGAGAGTGTGTGACGTCATCTGTGTGCTTGTTTATATGAAAAATAAGGGGTAAATATTTACAAAACCGTGACACGCTTAACATGGACTAAAAAAATTAATTAAAAATATTATAGTAGTTAGATATTAATTAGTATTAATAAATTCAGTTACCGAAATTAAAAAAAAAAAAAAAATTATGGTTATTTTTTAAATTTAAAAACACAAAATGTCATTTTTCACCGAAACTTTCAACAGTTCATAACATAGCGATTGGTTAAAAAGTGACATTTCATGTTTTTTAATTTAAAAAATAACCATTAAAATGCACTTTTTTCGAAATTCTGGTAAATGAATTGATTAGTACTAGTTAATATCTAATATAATATAACTACTATAATTTTATTTTTTTTAGTCCATAGCGTGTCCATAAAGGTAGATACTTTAAAAATTGCCCTGGTGAAAGATCACCATTCAGAATTGAAAAGTTGCTTGAGATGGCTTTAGACTTATTTGGTATTTCCTTACCTTCCTCTTTTCCACACCTCCTACCCCTACTATATTCAGCCTCATAACATACCCCAATTGGGGATGCCGTGGTCTCACTGGATCCAGGCGGATGGGAGCAGTTTATGCGGTATTCACACACAAACAAATGTTCTGTATTATCCTGATGATGAGTGGTTTAAAACAAATTCGTGTGTTAATTTTATAATTGATTTTGTATTTTAACAAACTAGTTAATCATATCGACGGACCTCTCTAAACGTTTATGAAAGTACCTGTACAATCCCATTTAAGACGTTTTGTAATAACACCACATGCATACAGGTAATTTTCCACGTCCAGAATAACCGCTAGTAAGCCCAATTACGTTGTACTTTCATATTATAATCCATTTGATAGTACGGCAACCGCATTCTAGATTGCCAGTTACGTTTTCTCTAACGATCAGATGAGACGAGATGATGAATGTAGTTACCTTTGACTAATGTTATTTCACGATTCATTGGCTCTAATTATCTGTCGTTAACGAGTTGGTGCAAAGGAATCTGCGAAATCTGTGTCTAGATTTTCCATTTGAAAATCGATCATTGCATCTTGCATCAATATCTAGGATTAGAATACATAGATTCATTCAAACCAATGTAATGCATTAAATATATATACACGTCAATTTTGACGGCCGTCGTAGTCCAGCGGTAGGGCATTGGACACCCATTCCGAAGGCCGCGGGTTCGAACCCAGCGTGCGCAAATAAATTTTATTTAATTGATTTGTGTTATTTCACAATTAATTATTTTTAAATAATATATAGTATATTTGCGGCACGTTCCAGAGTGGAAGATACATCTTAGTATCGCCCTGGTGTAAGACCACCATTCAGAATTGAAACGTTGCTTGAAATGGCTTTAGCCGTATTTATGACTAGATCTGAATAGCCAGGTACTTCCCCACCTTCCTCTACCTCGTCTCCTTCCCTTCCCCATTTACCTCCAGCCTCATAACATACCCCAATTGGGGATGCCACAGTCTCACTGGCTCCAGACGGGAGCAGTTGGGACTCTTGTGAGGTATTCACTATAAAAATAAAAATAAAAAACAGCACGTACCCAAATGATTTTAACCAGCATAATTATAAGCCTGGTCATATTTGGAGTAAAAAAGTTTATGCCATTTTGCTGTCCGATGATGTTTTTTTCTGTTAAAAACCAAAACTAAAAATATTTTTCCATCACACGTCGACATAGATCACAAGATAACAGGAATTCATTTGTTACTCAGAACTCAATAAGGTAACTATTTTCCTACTTGAAAATATCCAGCGTTGTAATAAGTCCGCACTTAACGCCATATCTGATCACAGGACATGAATCTGTAAATTAACTTTGGTACTTTGAACGAAGGCTGTTATGAAAATATGAACGCTGTTGGAAAACGCCTTGTGAAGATATTTTCAGAAAAAAACAGCATCCTGAGGAGACTTCAAAGGCGAACAGTAAACTCCTTCATCTCATGCTCCGGCAAAATGCAATATTCATTTCAGAGCGGGCGGAAGAGTTAGTTTAACGAACTTCCTGGCTACAATCTGTCAGGAAGCTGCGACTCGGATTTGTAAGTAAGATATTTAGACACTGTCTCATACACAGCTCTAATGGGATAAGATGTACATAGCTGCAGCAAAATGCCAAGTGCATATTTTATTTTATGTGTTCTCGTCAAAAGAAAACAATATTTTACCAATTGCCAGTACATTCCAACTATACCCGAGCTGCAACACTCTTTATTAATTATTTATTTATTATTTTAACGGAAAATTGAAAGTTTTGGGCCTACCCCTAAAAATAATATATATACGAATGTATTTGTATGCATAACATAAGTTCATTCAGGCCAGTCTTCAAGAAGCAGTCGTTGTAAGATAAGACCGGTCCGGTAAAAAACAAACAAATGGAACAATATTTTAACAATTCATAGAATTCAATCGAATTTCACAATAAATTAAATGTTTTATGCAAAAAGAATATTTTTAGGTCTGATAATGTTAATTATTTTAATTTGATTAAAATGATGCCACAAAGGTAATTAAGAATTATTAAAGAAATGCTTAATGCATTTGAAAAACAAGTTTGGACTAAATATATTGTTTTCATTTAAAAAAATCTATTATTGCCGTGCAAAAATTAATAAAAATAAATAATTGATAAATAAATAGTTGTTAATTTTGTCATGCCCCTTTTCTTGTCTTGTAAATATTAATTAATTAAGAACAGGGGAAATTACAAAACTTTTTATGAAAGTCAAATCTGAGTAATAAAGCGTTACAACATTAATTTATGTTCCGAGCTTTTGGCAATCTTATTAGTTTTAACGAACCCCTCTGATAACCGTTTCTTAATTAATATGTCTTATAAAACAAGGAAGCTCTTGAGAATTAAAATGTATACTAAAAAACCTTTTCTGGTGGAATACGTAATAAAATTAAAGATATATTACTTAAAAATATAACTGACTTTAACTAGTGTTTGAGTATTATTTCTCTGTAGAATTAATAATAATTACGAAGAAATAAAAAAAATACGATTATAATATATTATTAAATATTAATATGTATACGTAACGTATGTGCAAGGATAAATCATACGCCATGGGAACTTTATTTCATGACAGAGAAAAAATTAATAGTTCTGAGTACATATTTAATATAATGGATACATAAAATAAACATGGGCACGATTTCAAAGGAATTTTTAATTAAGTAATACATAGTAATACAAAATGAAAAATGCATAAGACACCTTCATCCTACAAGGAAAAATCCAGTACGCTTAAATCAGGTATATTTCGGGTCATCCAACTTTATGTCCAGCATTATTGTTATATTCCAGTAAAAACAGTCTGATTAGTAATATAGTTTATAGAATTGGAGAAGATAAATCGAAGTTAAATGTTATTACAAATAATTGTTTAATGTGTGTTTGTAATTGTTTAATTCTACTGTTTGTAATTAAAAGTAATTACACACAGTAGAATAGATTTTAGAAATATTTATACACAAAACGCATGTCTTTCATTGGTCAACCGATTATATAGTCCATGCCATAACTCACATGTATTTAATTATTTATCTATGGAATGCATCGATGTTGGAATGTACATGACGAGAGCATCCTCCAGTGAATACTTTTTTTTAAAGAAAGTGCAAAAATTCCCAGGTTTCGAATAACCTGACAATTATTTGAAAATCTCCTACTACCACCTCATTAAGCGGAAATTGTTGCTTGTGTCGTGATTGAAGGCTTGGTCAGCCGAGGAGTAGAACTCACGACGCCTGGGTGGGACCCAGAAGCGATGCGATAAATACCGCCCAAGAGTCCCAACTACTCCCAACCATCTGCAGCCAATGAGGCTATGGCATTCCCAATTGGGGTAGTTGTGAGACTGAAGGTTGTTGGAGGGAAGGAAATGCTGAAGAGGAATATGTGGTGTGCCTGGCTTTTCAGATATGGTCACAAAAAAAGCTAAAGCTATTTCAAACAAGGTTTCAATTCTGAATGGTGGTCTTACAGAAGGGAAAAACTGAGAGTATCTTCCACTATGGAACATCCCGCAAATATTTTTTTAAATGATTAGATTGGGAAAAAACACAATAATAATAATAAAAATTACTTTGCGTACGTCAGGATTTAAACCCGGAACCTCGCAAGTCGAGTGCCTTCACCCTTGACCACGGAGGTCGTCATTATACATAAATATTCTGAGAAATTAAAAACTTCCACTGCATAAATCACCGTCGTACAATTTTTTTTTTATAATAGTTACCTAAATATTTTTAGTATTTAAAAACTTCCACATTAAGTCACTGGCCTATGATTTTTTTTATAAGCAAATTAAATTATGGTTATGTTCTCATGAATATACCTGTGTATTATAAAATGTACCGCGTCAAGGCGTTGAAAGTTGAAGGCCTTTATCATTTTCTTTTGCTATCTCCCGCGCACATCTGTGCCATATTCAAATTCACGACTTTTCCGAGGGTGATTTGCTTCCAATAAAGGATCCCTTATTGGCAGGATAAGCTTTTTATGGATATCAATAAAGAGTGGAAATTTCCTTGTTGTGGAACCGAAAAGTTCAAAATGGATTCATGCGTGCCACAAAGGTTCGGGTAACCGTCCGAACAATTTTCAATACATAATAAATTGGGCGCTTAACAGAGTGTGTTACAAAACTGCAGAAGATTACACTTTGTGCTGCTTTTGATTATTTTTCAATCTCAATTTTTTTTAAATGGAGCATAATATATTATGTAAATATTTCTCTTCGCTTCTGAGTTCTCCTTATACATTTGATCGAATTTGAAAAATGTGAAATTTTGAATTTGATAAAATATTAGAAATGTTAATTCGGACTACTGGATACATATAATTTAGAATATAACAACATGACCTATTTTACATTTAACACTTATTTTGAGAATTAATCAACCTTGTAATAATAAAATAATTTTTTATGTATAAAGATTTTTTCATGTAATTTTTCGTTGTAGTAATAATTATTATCGTGAAAATAACTGAACATTTATTGAAGAGAGTGTACCTTTAAAACAAAATACTGTCCCTAAAATCTAGCTCCTAGATTTTATTTTAATACTTTTATATGGCAGTTTTTTTCATATATTTTGCTTCTGAAGTTTTAATGAAAACGTTTATTTTCTATATTATAAAACTAATGTATCTCTTTATCTTGTTTCAGGTAAACTACTTCACACATCGTATATCAACATTTGAAAGATTTCAACAACGAAGAAAGTATATTGTAAGTAGAAACATTGTTCCACCTAAATCAAATTGCAAATTATTTTAAATCTATAAAAAAAATCTGTCCGCACAGCTTTTCGAGCTTTCGGCCACTGGGAGCGGAAGCTTATCGCATACCGCTTACTATACATGATCGTGTACATTTTCGAATATTCATTATAATCGAAGTGTTTTGCGGGTAGCACTTCGTTAACCGTGGCATTACTGTACTCTCAAATAATTACCTACCCTAAACCCAATTTATTCGGGTGCTAGTTTTATTGCGTCCGCGGGCTCATTCTTTAAGGCCGAGAATAATGTAGGGCTTATTGTGCTAAACCCGCGCACTTTGTCCCCATATTGTCCCGCGCGCCGCTCAGCACACTCAGGAGTGCCCTGTCCCGTGCCCATTATACCGAGGGCATATTCCGTGCGTGCCCGAGGCACATTTCCTACTCTTTGTCTCACAACTACAATTCCCAGGATTTGCGGGAGCCGCGTTAATGATTTACGATGCGGAGAAGAACATTTCCCACCGTTGCGTTAGGTACTTTAAAATCAAGAGACTGAATAAAAAAAACAATCGGTAGGTACAGGTACTAGTACTAGGTCGGCACTAACCGCTGCTTGCAAACGGTAGGTAAGTCAGATGTTAGAAGATATACAAAGGTAGGTACCGCTTCTCAGTGTGAAAGTCATTGTTTTATTTTTTACCTTTGGCATCCTTTGTTTTCTGGGCTATAGATGTATCTAGATTTAATAATCGCAATCATACGTGGTATTAAATTAAGTACCGTTTTAATTAATAACTGCCGTTTTAAATGCTCACTAACCGTTACATCTGCAGAATTTACGTAGAATGCAACTCAAAGAACATTCTGAACAATAATTAATATATCATGCACAAATTGGAGATTTTTTTAAATTCACTTTTAATTGAATGTGTCACCTTTCAATTGATATAACTATATATGAATTAAAACTCTATATTTTACATACTTTTTCCTCCAAACAAAAGCCATTCAAACCTAATATGTTTCGTATTTATATGGACAATTGAATGCTCCAAGTTATTTTTTCTAACAAATTAAAATGTTCAGAAAAATCTTAATGCCTACGGAAATCTCTGGAAAGTAACGCCATTTTTATTAAAACTTCCTTATTGGTTAAAAGATTCCAAGAGATAGAACACTTACAAATCAAATGCAAACCTAATTATCTAACAACCAACTTATAACTAGTGACTTACAAGTAATGTCTAAAAGCTGAAACCGAGAATTCTACTCAGAAACTACTGAATGATGTAAGGATGACCCGTCACACAGGATAGTTTCTACGGCTTATATATCTTAAGTAATGTTTTCTCCACTGCAAATAACACAGAGCGTCATTCTGAACATCATACGATCCCGCATTCAGCTCAGACCCGAGCAACGCAACCGAAGCGACAGCATTTAATGCTAGATCTAAGATAATTCGAGTCTCATTCAGCCCAAAGTCAGCCCATTGGTGTTTATGGAAAACTCTTTTCAGAGCTTTCCCGAGCTTTCCCCAGCCGTCCTCGGTTGGATTATGCCTAGCAGAACTAGGAGCGGGTGCAAGGCCCGGAACAAATTAATGTATCAAGCCTGCCATGGAAATTAAAATCGCGGAGCTTAACTAGTTTAATGAATAAATAAATGTTCTTATTGCTGCCGAGTTCACGTTTACTAATTGAATACAAAGCCGAAGTTAGCGGTTTCCAGTAATGAATGTTTTCACTAGAAAAGCACTCCCACTTTCCTCTTGCAATTTCCCGCTAAATAAGTATGTTTTCTTAACAGAACTACCCCGTAAAAATTGTTATTATGCTAAACATTGAGATATCATATGTATTAAGTGTGTACAACTAAATACTTGTGGAAGTAAATGCCTTTCTATCGCCGAGATGTTATTTTTTTTCTATTTTGAGAATAGCATAAGAAAGCTCTAATGCCAATGCTTTTAAGTTTAATATACTTAAAGTATGTTCCCCGGGGAAATATATTTTCATTCCCCTAGTGATGAGCTTTTTGCTCCTAATATTTTAGTTTATTTTCCTTGGCGCTTCTGCTGGATTTACTTTCTGAAGATTGACTAGATGTTTGTTTATTTATTATTTAATACATCATACTTGAATATAGTTTTTTGTCTGTTTAATTTAAAATATAGTTTTTTTTTTAAATATCAACAAGCTTAAGGTTTACGGTTTAATAGAAAAGGTATATTATCTAAAGTCTTATTATTTACTCTTTGGCTACGGGAAACAATTAGGGAGACAATATATTGATTCATATTTATTTATTAAAATAATAAATAAGCTGCTCATCTAACAGTAAACTTCATTTAATATTAAATTTTTTACAACAATAATATTCCACTGAAAACTAAATAAGTATTACACAGTATCTGTCTTGGTTTATCAGCCATAATTATATTATTTAATTACCTAGTTGTTCCATATTTTTATAATATTTAAGATTTCACTGATTTATAGAACGCTTTAAAATTCATTAATATTTGTTATCAGAACATTCCTTTAAATCGCTAAGGTAATTTTTTTGCCGAAAATCAATTGATTAATGATGCACGGACTAAATTATAGCACAGGAACTCCTTGTATTTCTTTTGTACAAAACATTAAAATAATATTACCCAAATTTTAATTAACTTTCCGGGAAGAAATTTTTCGTAAACGGAATTGTAACGGAATTAATGTCTTGTTGATAAAGTACTTACATATTATTTTTCCACGAACCAAAATATCAAAAAATATATTACATTCGTGTATGGACGAATGAGAAATATATTACATTACTAATGAGGAAATGTTTTTTTTTTTTCTTAAAAATCCTGCTTCTTGTTACTTTTCATCTCTGTTTAAGAAAGAAATTCAAAAGAATTCATATCAGGGAATTTATTTAGGGAAACATCTAATCCAATATCTCTCATTGAAAAAAGTGTCCTTTTTTTAACAGTAAGCGCTTGTGAGCATTTGTGTCCCTTACCTGACTTTCCGCTCAGCGGCCGTCAAATGGCGAGGGGGTGTTGGGAAGAAGTCGGGGGATATCCTCCTCCCTTAACTCCACCCACCACCCACGACCCCCCTCCCGCCCCCGCTATCCTGGGACCAACAGTCCGGAACTAATAAGTAAAATTGTTTATGCACGTTCTACAAATGTCGAAATTCCCACTGAACTTGTTGAGTAGAATGAAAACCGTAAAATACCGGAAAAATTTAAATAACTGCTTTCTCGTACCTACGTTGTTTGATTGCGTTATTAAAACTTAGGTTCTTTTTTAAAAACAGAGTAAATAGCATTTGACTGAGCTTCAAGATGCATGAGAAAAAGCTTCAAAAATTGATGAGAAATAAAACTGACATTTTATATAAGATTTTGTAATAAAATGATTTTTTCTGTTTATATTCGTATGTTTTTTGTGATAAAACGTAGTCTTTGGGACTGAAAAAACTCTCGAATGGTGAGCTCTAGTGCCATGAAATTTGAACAGCGTTTTTTTGGTCATATAATAAATTATTTTCATTTCGCAACGCATTTAAGTAATGTATTGGAATTGTATTTTGGGTAAAATAAAATGTTAAAATTATTAATTATTATCCAGTTATGGACGATAAAATATTTTAAAATTATCGGAACCCGTTAGTATCTTATCTCATGATTCGCAATAAATATGAATTTATCCGATTTCCCTGTAATAACCACTCTTGATATATTCAAAAATTTCATAAAACAATATAACGTAAATACCAAATGATATCTTTTTGTGTTTTCCTCAAACAACTGCTGATATTAGATTCTAGAATATCTAATATCCAATAACTTACGTAATAAAACCTTGTGGTAGATCGATAACCCCTGATTTGAAACTGGGCAGGGATAGGTTTCATGACACCGAGTTTTCGGAATGATTTAAGATAAGTGGGCTAACATTATCTCGTGTATCGATTATGAAGGACGGAACAATCACGACTGACCTCACGTTTTTAAGTAACAACGCGACGGTTAGTTGTGTAGCTATCGAGGTAAAGTTCAGGTAAGAGGGTTCCTTTATTCGGGGATTCTTGTCGATGCCTATTATATCGATCGCTTTAAGTGTAATGATCAACTTTCTTGGCATTTCTTCGCTCATAAAAATTACCAATAAACCCCTGAGATATAAGTTTTTTTGTTCTTATAATGTATTATAATTATATAATATTATTCGGATTATGACAAAGATGAGAAGCGAAGCCATCAGTCTACGATGGAGTGCTGGCATCTATGGTGGCAGGCAGTGAGGCATGTAACTGGCAAAGAAAGTATGAATGTATTCCGGATGCTGTTTGTGCTAAAACCTGTTGTATTTTTTATTGACTTGAAAAAAAGTGCATTACTAAATCATTTTATTTGCAGATACTATCGATTTGTGCAAAAAGAACTACATTTTTTCTTATAATTAGTTAAAAATGTATATTACGTAAAATATGAAAACATTTTTTTATACGTTTTTTTATATTAGTGCGGGAAAATGGGGTATTTTAGTAACCCAAGCTTAATTTGGTGAAGTGATTAATAACACAATTTAGCAACAAATTGATAGATACACAGTAAGTCTTGTCGTTGGAGTGTGGCCATCCATCTGGCCCGGCTTAGGTCTGCCCAACTTGTGATTCCTCTCCAGTCTCACGGCTAATTGGATTACATCTTGTTTCTTCTTCCCTGCTGTAATTAGGACACTGTCCCGAGCCTTGCGGGACCCCGCGTGGTCCATTACTCTCTCCGCCTGCCAAACTAATCTCGCAGCCTTCCCTGAACTTATCTTGTAGCGTGTAGTCTTACTTCTTCCTTTCTTTGAGCTTCCTGTGAACTTTGATAGTACGCCGAACCCTTCCTCAGGGTCGGTGAGGAACTATCGGGACGTGAACAGGACCCTACTTTGTTCTGAAGGGATGAAAAAACACGCATTTATCTTCGATACAAACTACGCATGGCAAGTCCCTCTTGATAAATGAACCCTTCATATCTATACGAGTACCTATCCTTTGAGAGAATAAGAGTTCTTCAGTCCTATTTCAAATCTTCGCAACGTAACATATTTTTAATAATGCGTACTAAAAGCTTGAAAGCTTTTGAGCACAAAATACGAGTGTTTTCGTTGAAGTCTATGAATAAATTGTGCGTTCACCGAAATCGAATGTAAGGTATTTACATATAATATTATTTGGTTTACTACTTGGTTAAACATGATTTCAATAATAGTAATGTTTACAATGCCAATCGGGTTATTATAAGGATAATATATTATCAAAGTACCTCATTTCTTAGAATTTAAACCAAAAACATTAACTATTCTGCTGTAAGCCGTATTTATACGAGAATCCCTTTATTTATTTTGCGTAAAATAAGATAAATCATCACGTCTAAAATAAGCAAGAATTTTCCACGAATTTTGTGTTAGTACGCGCCAACCTTCTGAGATCATTTTAATATTCATATTAATGAAAGTTTACTGCCAAAACCTGTTGGCAAAGAAAGTGATCTACTTACATATATAAATCTTAACCAGATTTGTGTTTACACAGCCTGTGATAATAACATTGTAATACGTACCTCGCGCATAGAATTTTATTTAAACTAATACATGGATTTGCATATCAGCGTAAACTGTATGCATACCTATACGTGAAATAATGATCTACGACATAGATTAACGTATTATTTATTATGTATGTGTCAGCCATTTACATGTTAACATCAGTAATGCGGTTAATTCGTCGGAAGTAATATGCAAAGGGGACGCGAATGACATTATTTGATGGCGAGTTCAATAATTACCGGTAAAATTATTATTATTCACTAAATAGCGTAAAATTTCGATTCACGGGATTAATTATGTTTTTTACGGTTACAAAATTTAATGAAATGACGGAAGTTCAAAAAGATTAAAAATAAAAAAAACTATTTTTATTTGAAAGAAGCATTTTGTCACTATATTTTAATGAGAAAGTTCTGCTATGTAATTATTATTACGCGCGACAGGTGTTTCGCCTTATGAACTCATTATCAAAATTTGAGAATATAAAACAGCAGATACGTGTAAAAATAATTTCAATTACATTAAATTTTGTATTTCTGTATCCTCCTTCTCTTTTTCCTTCCCACTCCTTTCAGCGTAACAACATACCCCGATTGGGGATGCCGTGTTTCCACTGACGGCGGAGAGTGGGATCAATTGGGTGTCTTTTACACACAAAAAAGTTATTAATAAAAATTATATCGGAGAAATCACAACATTGGCTTGTAATTTCACTTTTTTATATAATGCAAAACCATTACCAGGATATAGTGAAATATTTTTAAAATTGTGTACAATCATCAGTGTCGGTGGCCAGAATCAGAATCCCAGAAATGTGATATCTGCGGGGTTTAGTCGCCGTCTTTGACTGCAGCCGGGGGTAGTGTCGGCTCCAGCTTTAGTGAAGTGTGGATGGAGCAAGGGCGGGGGCGGGGAGGGGTGGGTGGCAAGGGGAGGGCGGGGCGGGGAAAGATGAAGGAGTTGCACCACAAATTGGAAACCGCCGATGTGAGAATCTCTTGATATACGTGTTCCCGCCTTTATCTGAGCCGCCGCCCGACATCCTTTTGAGTCTAATAGCGCGTTGGGCGGCACTCCCGCCCCATAGTGATTCACCACCGTTGCTGCAGTTATTCACTTCCTCACGAATCCGTTTCGCTTCCTTCCGTTTTGATTAAATCGTAAGAAGGTTTGGCGCCGCACGACTGGATTTACGCTCACTGCCATCGTAGTTATCGATACCTTCTAATAATAAAAATAATAATAATTTGATAATTTGTACATGACCGTTTTTTGGTAAGAATCCAATTAAATATAAAAATTATGATTTCCTAGGCTCTTCAAATAAATGCACTCTTATTAGAAAGTTTAAGCTTGGAAAAGATAGCTTTGAGGACGCTAGACTACTTTAAAAACACTGGAGATTTCTTAATGATTTTACTTTGCCCTTCATTATTACATATATATTAATAATGATATTACATTTATTAAAAGATAGATAGCAAATGTAGAGTTTTTATTTTAAACTTTTTTTAACTTAACGAGTTAAACCTCGATTAATGAAGATAATATTAGCAAAGTCAATCGAAAATCCGAAACATGAAAATCAGAAAAAGATACGGATACATCTGGGACTCAAACCCAGGACTTCTGGCAATCCGGGCCAAATTTTTGGCCCGGATTGAGTTATTTTTTTAATTGTGTAATTTTAGGGCTGGAGAATTTTTACGAAATAATAATAATCATAGTATTGTATCTATTAAAAAATAAGTGTATCTATTTAACTAAAAAGTTAGTTAACGTTAGGTTAGGTTAGGATTAATCTTTATGAGTAGTATTTAAGCACCTCTGAAACTGTTAAAAATGTCTCTGAAATATTTACCACGTACTAGAAAATCGGTTTGCTGAAGAAAAAAAATGTTAAGCTCCGGCGTCATAAAATTTTTAATTTTTCTTATACTGTTTGTAGATTATAAGTCCTGTTTTCCACTTGTTTATTCCTAACATTTCTATTGTTAAATTAGAAAAAAAGTGTTGAAATCTTCTCCAGGATGAAATACATTATTTGACTGTATGATGTAAGCATTTTTTCGTGAAATGTAAGGAAATCTTGACCGAGGCCGGGTTAGAATAATAAAAAAATAAAAAATTTGCTAGATTTATCATGATAATTGTATATGAATTAATGCGCGTGTAAATCCTTATACGTGAATCTTAAATTGTGTTATTGTTTAATTGTATTCAATTTTGAATCTGATTAATTAATTTATTCACAGCCACGGCTCGAATAATCGTAGATTTATCGTTTTCTACGATCGTTTTCAAGTTCGCCTTTTCCCTGCGGCTGGCATTGCGTGACTTGTACTGCGTCTGATTTACCTACAGTAATCTCAGCAAATTTTTCCCATTCCTATTATCTGGAAGGATCGGTGAAATGTTAGCAAAGGTGTTACGTATTATTCGTCTTCTTCTAGTGCTTTATCTTCAGGGCAATCTTTGCTCTATAGACAGCAGCCCGGAACAACTCAGCGGAACTGCACTCGTACTGGTAACATCATTTTTGAAGACATGAAGTACGGTACCTTCTTCTACAATGTCTTCGATCAATCTTTCCCTGATTTATAAATGAATCTTGTATTGTCGCTCCTCATAATGAACTTCTATTGGACTTCATCACCAAAATGATATAGGTAATTTAATATATAATCAATCACCTAGTCACTGCCAAGTCGGTAAAATCAATATTCTTTTATTTAAACCTTAACATTTGAATCACTTAACCCCTTGGGTATTCCGAGAATTTGTCGCCAAGTTTATTTAAATAATCTGTCATATTCGCGATTTATTTAGAAATATTTCGGGTAGATATTACTTTCCAATCGGTTCGCAGATTTGGAACGCATCCCAAAATGAAATGCTGTTTTTGAAAGCGGACGAAGGACTCTTTCAGATTTTAATATTTCAAACCGACATGCATGATTAAAATATCAAATTTTTTATTTTACAAATAGGGGATTGTTTTTGCGGTTTTTTTGTCGCTTAGCAATAGTTTTTTTCTTGTAAACTGTAATATATATTTAATTCCACAGACGCACTATAAAGGTTATTGTCATTTCCCTTTTTTGGTTCGTATATAAATAATTCATTAAAAATTGACGCATTTGGAAGTTGAGTGAAAAATATTTTGACTTATAAAAAATATGTTCATGTAGATAGTAAATACCAA
The DNA here is from genome assembly GCA_951813805.1 of Limnephilus auricula. Classification (NCBI taxonomy): domain Eukaryota; kingdom Metazoa; phylum Arthropoda; class Insecta; order Trichoptera; family Limnephilidae; genus Limnephilus; species Limnephilus auricula. Next base: position 30,695,290 of record OX638390.1, read on the forward strand.
TATATATATATATATATATATTTTCGTTGTTTGTTTTTGCGGTGTTATGCCGGATCTGCCCTGATGATGGACACTGCAACGCTGTCCGAAACGTCGGCTAAAGAAGGAGGTAGCACAACACGGCATAACACCCCAAAAACAAACAACGAAAATGCTTTTGGCCGTGAAAATCTAAAAACATATATATTTTTTTTTTAAAGTTCTTTGTCAGAATTAAATTCATTCTGCAGTGTGAATTTTATTAAAGCCCGCGAAAATGACCGGTAAGAAACGGGAGTGTCGTTCAAATGAACGAAATGTCATTTTTCACCGACTGCTATGTTAGGAACTATTGCAAGTTTGGGTGAAAAATGTTTCGTGTTTTTTCGGTGTTTTTAAATTTAAAAAATAACCATTAAAATGCAATTTTTTCGAAATTCCGGTAACTGAATTGATTAGTACTAGTTAATATCTAACTACGAAAACTTTTTTTAAAAAAAATTTCGTCCATATTAAGCGTGTCCCGGTTTTGTAAATATTTTCCCTTATTTTTCACACAAACAAGGGACCAGATGACGTCATACCCTCTTCCGCGTCATACCAGGCGTTTTCGCGGGCTTAATAAAATTCAAACATTCACTAAAACTCATTAACCATGAGAATTGGCAAAACTTTTTCATATTTGAATTAAATGGTAAAATCAGAAGCTCTGAAGACTCCAAAGCTCGGCTCGCCGTAGGTAACTCTTTGTCTCTCAGCTTTGGGGATCTTTGATTCAAATTGTAAAGCTTTAAAGCTCACCGGTTGAAAGCTCTGCTGTAATCCGAGTGGCACTAAGCACAAACGCGTAATACAGCCACACTTAATATCTCAAACTCAGTCTCATTAATCCTGCCTTTTTACTCCGGTTTATACATAAATCCCCAGTATCTTAAAGTAATTTGTTTGTATTGTGAATGCGGTTGTTTCTTTATCTGATACAACGAAGTTAAGAGGCTGTAGAAGTGTTAACCCCGTTTTAATATTCACATAATATTACATCTTATTTTTCTTCCCTCTTATTCTTTATTTTATTTTCATCACGTCGAGATTTAAATAACGATCCTTCACGCAATATTTTCTCCTTGGAAAATAAGCGACGACAACAAAATTACTTTATAAATGTTTATTTTTATTGAGTTTTAAACTGCTAAAATTATTTGTCGATTTCGGAATCATTCCGGCTATATTCAGGAATATTTTTTTATGAATTTAAGTGAATTTTAATGGGTTAGTTATTATTTAATGTGATGCTCTTTGAACTATGAGCTTTTAATTATGTGTAGTTTGTTTCAGGCTTTTTTCCGAGAATTTACATAGTATTTTATATTTATTATCTTTTCAAAATTACTTTGTGGCATCATTTTAATTAAATTCAACAAATTACTTAGTATAAACTACCATAATCACATGTTATACATCTACAGGTTTCAAAACCGATGGTTTTTTCGGCAGGATGACAAAAATAACTAAAGAAATAAAAATAACAAAAGAAACAAACAAGTATAGACAAAAATATTAAAGAGAGAAGTGAATAATTACCTAAAAATATCATTAAAAAAATAATATAAAATTAAGTATAACAATTAATTTAGAATATGTTTACATAACATTATACATAAAAAAAGAATATTTAAAAATTAACAAAATATAATCAGTTTGTTTAAACAACAAAAATAAATTATTGTAAATATTGAATTAAACAAATAACTTTGTATCTACTGTATTTATAATAAAACTATATTTTGGTAATTGTGATTAAATAATAGTGGATGATACAAAGTTATTTGTTTAATTTAATAAAAAATGACGCCACAAAGCGATGCAAAGTTTGAAGAAATAAATATTGTAAATATAATTATTAATATGAAAATAAATTTAAAAGAGAGTTACTAATAGTAATATTTGGTTATTTATAATATTTAATTTACTATTAACACTTTTTCAAATTTCTAAAATATCTAAGTTTGCTAATTGCAAATCTGTTGTGTTTTTGCTGTAAAATTAATATCAAAATAATGATTTGTTTCTGAAATGTGGTTGGCAAATTGAAAATAATAATTATTGTTGAAACACCTTAGATGTTCCTTAACTCTAATATTAAAATTTCTAGCAGTCCTTACCTATATAAATATTGTTACAATCATTATAAGCAATAATTATTAGCCTGAAACACTCATCAATATTGAAACCTCTCCCGAGAAAAGATATATGTCGCCGACGGGACTCGAACCCGCACCCCTCTGTTTGCCGGACAGGAGCTCTACCATTAAGCTACGGCGGGATACCTCCTACCCGCCAAATGACTCAATATATACCTAGTGTTTCATTCAACAATTATCGCTTATTATATTTTTTCACCTGCAAACAACCAACTTTATTTTTATATGAGAAAGGCATGTAAGTGCTAACTCTCTCACTAGGTGGCGTCGAGACATTATATCTACATTTGTTGGTGAAAATACTTTAACTCGTCAAATATTGATTATTTTATTAAATTGATAAACTAATGTTTAAGACAAGATTTTTTATGCATAGCACAAAGGGTAACAATTATTATAAGCAATAATTATTAGCCTGAAACACTCATCAATATTGAAACCTCTCCCGAGAAAAGATATATGTCGCCGACGGGACTCGAACCCGCACCCCTCTGTTTGCCGGACAGGAGCTCTACCATTAAGCTACGGCGGGATACCTCCTACCCGCCAAATGACTCAATATATACCTAGTGTTTCATTCAACAATTATCGCTTATTATATTTTTTCACCTGCAAACAACCAACTTTATTTTTATATGAGAAAGGCATGTAAGTGCTAACTCTCTCACTAGGTGGCGTCGAGACATTATATCTACATTTGTTGGTGAAAATACTTTAACTCGTCAAATATTGATTATTTTATTAAATTGGTAATAAGCTTATTCTTATATTTTTAGTTTAATAATATTTAATTCAATGTTGAAATTGTTAAAAAATATGGGAACATTAATTAATCTAGTAAGTAAGGTATGAAAGGCTGCTGATTTTTGTGAAATTGGATGGTTCGATGTATTATGTATAACGATATTCGTGTATGTGTCTTTTCAAAAATATGTTAATATCAAATTGATTATTGATGATAGAAATACTTAAATCTAAAAAATTTAAGCTAAGAATTTTTTAAATTTCTAAGGTAAATTTATTTTTTTTGTGGAGTTAATTAGTGAAATTTAAGAAAATATTTAATTGTCTAAAAGAACCTCGCCATATACAAAAAAAAATCATAAACATAATCTTTTCCTAAAATAAACATATTTTAATAATAAAGCACGACTGTTAAAAATTTTATCTTCTAAATTGTTTCAAAATATATCTGATATTAAGGACTTGTACTAGAATCCTTTTGTTTTTAAATAATATTATCAAGTTGAAAATATATATTTTTTTAAATAATGATTATAGTGGTTTACACAAAGTAATTTGTTTCATTTAATTATGATATTCGTATTTATTATTTATAACATAGTAAATTTAATATCCTCAAACGTTATGTTGTTTAAATAACAATACCACACCTGGTAATAATTATTTTAAACCTTTGCTTACAAACGCACGAATATGCAGTCTTCATTAATGCTTTATGGTTTATTGCAATTTGCGAAAGTAATTATCGGAACAGATTAGTTTTGGTGGCATTGCGTTCGAATTGTACTCAATGTAACTTAACTGTCGCTTTAATTATATTTAATTTATTAGGTAAATTATATTTGAATGTGTATATTTTGAAGGATATTATTAAGAATATTCTTCATCGACAATATCAAACTATTTTTATTTATCAAACTATTTATTCGATTTGTCAACTAATTCGATTATTTGGTTTTTAAGCTGGGGAAAAATAAAACGTCATATTAATTATACGATTTTTTACGATAATTAAAACGACATAACATTTATTAATCGGCAGTCCGTTTAGTTAACTTTAAAAAACAGTGCTAATTTTCTTCGCTATTATTATTTGATTTGTATGTTTTGTGTAAAATAATTCCTAATAAGTTTTCCATGTAGGTAGTAAATGAACCCACTCAAAGCAATAAATATAGAAGATACAAATTCGTACAGTCATAACTTTATAATTTGAAAGGCGGGCATACCGTTTTCCCCATTTTCTCATACCTTTTTCCATCCCAGAACTTCCTCTCCTTTCCTTTAAAAGATTCACCTCCCACCTCCCCCCCCCCCACAGCATTCCCAAAAATGACATATACCTTGATGAAAATAATTTTTTTAAGGGAAGGAGCTATTGTAAAAAAATGGAAGTCATAGCTGAAGAACCAAAAAAACTTATTTGGGGTCCATTCTCTCATTCGTACTGTATAAGATCACAAGTTCAAAATAGTTATCCTAAACACTGAAATATTGCATTACAACAAGAAAGTATAAAGTTTTCGACTTATGAATAAACATAATTTAGGAATTCCCCAAAACCAGGTAATGCTTTGGTTGGTTTTCCTCCGCAACCCAAATCTAAACACCTGGGTATTGTAATTCAGCAATATGTTTAATTTAGTGAATATTCGTGGGCCAATAAATATGTTGGTTTCACAGAAGTAATCCCGGTTAAATGAGATTTGAATACAAATAAGATTTAAAAATATATTTTTGGTGTAAAGCCCACAAAAATTTTCCGCCCATGTTTTTTTTTTCAATAATGCTAAATTACTTCCACGACGTGACTATAAAAAGTTATGCTCACTTACATTTTTTAAAGATAAAAATGTTTGGATTTCGGATATTTGAGAAAGTTTGCGGATAATAATATATCGACAGAATCTATCCATCTTGAATGTTATGGTTTTATCGGTAAATTGTTTAGAAAATTCCAGTAAAAATCCCCGTTTATTGTAAATAAATTTTTAATTACTTTTTAAAATTTTATTATTAACTTTTTTTATAACAACTCTTTTATAAGATACATATTAGTAGTTACCACTTATAAAGGTTTTTATTTTAGTCTTAAATGTAGTATTTGATAGAGCAGCCATTTCACTTCGTTCCAGAGACTTTGCTTAAAGTGTGAATTTGTAAATGATTTAGCATAAGGTTGCAATTTTCAAGGGTTCTCACATCACTTTCTTGTGAACCCCTCCCCCCTCCCCTCACGCATTCCGCTTCAACCTTCTCTGCCTTCCCCTCTCCCTCGTCCCCCCTCCCGCGAAGCCCCCTTCCTTAATTCCCCATCCGACCCTCCCGCACACTCCGCCCTCCAGCCTTTTTTCTCTGTCGCTTAACTCCATAAAATACACCAATTTTTCCAACAACTCGCATGACCTGTTTCATTATTTTATGCAAATTTCATTATGCCAGAGCTAACCAGCAGATATATAGAAATGTTCACGGGCATGTTAACAACAATTCAGCAATCGTATAAATAGTATAGGAAATAATTTCATAACGCCAAAGCTCACTATCCTATATCCATCCCCGCACATATTCCCAAAGTTTCATCGCACTCGGACGAACGGTATGGCCGCACATAACATAACACAAACAAACCAACAAACAAACAAACAAACAAACAAACAAACAAACAAACAAACAAACAAACAAACAAACAAACAAACAAACAAACAAACAAACAAACAAACAAACAAACAAACAAACAAACAAACAAACAAACAAACAAACAAACAAACAAACAAACAAACAAACAAACAAACATTAAATTAAACAATATAACTTTGTTAAACATTAATTTTTAAATATTAGATTATTATGTCATAAAAATAAAATACGTATTCTATCGATCTAACTTCTACCTTGCAAATTAAAATCTAAATAACCATCCAACTATCTACATTTTTTGTTCCTGATCCTGATTCTAAGACATTTTTCGATCATTCTAACAAACTTTTCGATCGATCACTGATCAGCTAAGTGATTTGTTTAGTAACACCCAATTCGATTTTGATCGAAGAGTTGCGTTGAGAAGAGTTTATTTGTGCATTTGAGGAGTGTTCATTCGTTTGTTTTTGAGGAGTCAAAATTTAGGCAACAGTTGATCAGTAGGTTTGAGAACAACGGCCGTTAGATTTTGAAGATGTTCTCGTTCGTGCCAACAGGTAGTATCATCCCACACGGCTACGAAATAGGGACAAGAGACCCCCTAACAGGCCGTCAGACAGAGGCTTGGGGCCCGGGGCCCATAGGACGGGGTCCAGTCCCTCCCACCCCTAATACTAGGACCGCAGAGGTTAAACCGGATGAGTTATCGCTGTTTAAAATACAAACGTATTATTTATATTTGTAATTAAACGAAATTATGCGTCTTCAACGCGGAATGTTCTCAACGGACGGAATAATAATTTTAGGCTCGGGCGATATGAGAACCCAAATTTAATATGCATCTGATTTATGTATAAACGCATTCTTCTGCGGGTCGAACTCGAGGTTTTGAGAAAATATGGATACAAGTTCGTGGTGAACATTTTACTAGGTATGTTTATGATCTGAATCAAGCAAATTAAAAACGCACATCATCATCATTATCGGTCATCATCATCAAATTCGGTGGCTTTTGATATATATTTATGGAAAGGCCAATATTTGATGCTAGCTGCTACCCTAATTTTAGGTTCTAATTTAATCGATCGAATAGCCAAACTTTCTATTAGGGGATGGAATAATTTTTTAAATTATTTTATTTATACCATTAAAGGCCTACCTATATATAAAAATATAACATGTTTCTATAAAATTTTATTCAACAGTTATAAGTAACTAACTAACTAACTAACCATCACGCCGTTTCCCCGCAGGGGTAGGCAGAGAGGACGGACCGCCAAACAACTCAGTCTTGGCACACACTCCTTGCCTCATTCACATTCATACATCTTCTCATACATACTCTTCTATTATTCTGACTCTTGACATGGCCCGACTCAAGTATCTGATTTACTTGATCGTGCAACGTCTTCCTTGGGCGTCCTCGGCTTCTTCTACAATTCACATTCGCGTCATAAATTCGCTTTACACCCCTTTCTTCATTAATTCGCTCAACATGCCCAAACCATCTAAGCGTCCCTTTCTTAATCTTACTTATTACGCTCACATCAGCCTTGCATTCTTTTCGGATCTCCACATTCCTCACACGATCATACATGGTTTTACCACACATACGCCTCAGGGATCTCATTTCTACAGCATTCAGTTTACTTTCATCCTTTCTCTGCCAGTTCCATGCTTCACTGTTCCATAGTTATAAGTATGTTGTAAAAAACAGATAATTATGAATACAAAATTAATTTATGACACATCAGTTCCAATTTTGAACTATCACAAAATATATTTTCGTTTTTTTTTTTTATTGCTTGTCGGAATTCTATTACGTTTGATTAAGAGATGTAGATTTATTCTACTTTTATTTCTATTTCTTTCTGCTTTGTGAAGTTTAGTAACTTTTCATTTTATTATAAGCTTGCAATTATATTTCTAGTTTGTATTTAAATTATGGTTTATGTGTCGTTTCATAGTGCTTTCACGCAAACGAAATAAAATTCCGTAAGCCTAAATTTAAACTTTCAGTCACCCAGTTTACAACCCGCGCTGCGCAAGCGGGTTCCCTACAGAGCGCCGGACCATCCATTATGTTATTTTATTATGATATTTCTGTTTTGTATAGTTTAGTTACTATTATGTTATTATTTAGGTTTATTATTATATTACTTATTGTATAGTTTAGTTACTATTATGTTATTATTTAGGTTTATTATTATATTACTTATTGTATAGTTTAGTTACTATTATGTTATTATTTAGGTTTATTATTATATTACTTATTGTATAGTTTAGTTACTATTATGTTATTATTTAGGTTTATTATTATATTACTTATTGTATAGTTTAGTTACTATTATGTTATTATAGTTTTTTATTACGCACCAGACTTTCAGGTAGGGGTTTAGTTTTTCCCATAGGAAAAACTAAACCCTTTCACACACTTTACCATATAAATGATCATCTAGTAAATCCACGCTATGCAAGTGTATTATATAATACAAAAAGTATAATTAATACAAAACAATACATAGGTTATTATTTTTTTATTTCACCAGATTTTCAGGAACGGGTTTAGTTTTTCCCATAGGAAAAACTAAACCCTTTCATATACTTTTCCATATAAATGATCATCTAGTAAATCCACGTTATGCAAGTGTATTATATAAGTATAATTAATACAAAACAATACAAGAACAACACGTTAATCTACCAAACTATTAAATGGGAATATAATTCACCGTCTCCAGATATTTTCATATCAGAGGGTTCGGCTCTGTGGAATTCCTAATTTGACCGATAAATCCCACTGATCCCTCAATATAAATATTTAAAAAATCTTTCGTAATTCTACATGTATTTAAAATGACTGATTTTTGCATTTTTATATACAAATTCTTTGACAAATCTAATATGCCTAAATTTTTAATAAGAGAGCTAGGTATAATGCCAGTAGCCGAAATAACAAATTTTAGGTTTATTATTATATTACTTTTCATTATTTAGGCACTTCGAAATAGGTAATTTTGTACGTACCTATAATCTATAATGGCGCTTCACCCCAATTTAAAGAGAGAACTCATTTCTCAATTTAATTGGGCAGATTTATTTTTAAAAAATCGTTTTTTTTATAGTCAGGCTTGAACTACCTACCTATCTATATTTTTTTATCTTTTTTATAAAGTACCTTTGTATATTGCATAATAAATAAAAAAAATTAAAAATCAACATTACAAAAAACCAGAGTAAAGTTATTAAACGGTAAAAGTTGCTTATATTGTATAAACCGATTTTTAAAAAATGCTTTAAACTTTAATCCATATCGCCGGTACTTATAGGCGATTCAGCAATTCACGAACTCTTTTCTTTTTCGACTTATTTTATCTGAAATTATATCAAACCACCTTAAATGTAAATATATTTTATTTCGTAATATAATATTAACCTGTGTGCTGTACTCACCAGATGTAATATTACATTGTGAGTGAAATCATTGGGGTTAATATTACCAAAATTCAAGCTCAAAAGTACGTTTCATTACAGCTTATTATAATATTAATTTCAAAATCCAATTAATTACCTGTGATCTCGTTCGTCCCAAGGTGAGTATCCCTATTACTTCATTTACTGATTAAATTTCTAGGCTATATTACTGTGAGTTCTGTAAACAAAATCTACAGTGCGGTATTGTTATGAGTTAAAAACATAAAACAAAACGTACAAACGAAAAGCTAGAACTCTGGGTATAAAATATGTCTTCTGTTTTATGGAAACTTTCTGTTACACGGCGAGCTTTGAGGTAAACAACTTCTCTTGACGCTTTAACGACAAAGTTAAAATTGTTTTTTAGTTTTCATGTGAATTTAAAGCTGGTGGTTTTGGGTGTCTTCTTTTTGCACCCCTTTTTGACAAAATATCTGACGTTGACACTTTTGATGTGGGCTTTATTTTTTTGGTCACGATTTGTGATATCAACTTTCAACCATATGAAAATTTGAGTAAAACTTACAAAAAATAATGGTTATATTAATAAATAAATAAAAATGACAAACTTTGACACTTTTTGAGACATATCGCTACACCAAAAATCGATGATATGAAAATACAAATAAAATTGTGAAATATTGTGTCAGAGAATATCGAAAAGTGACCATTAATAAACGCTGTAATAATGTTCTTTTCGGCAAGTGAGTAAGACACTACAGGTTTCGTCCTGGTAAAATCACCAATCAGAGTTGAAACGTTACTTGAAATGGCTTTAGCCGTATTTGGTGACCAGATCTTTCGCCAGTAGCCAGGTACTTTCCCACCTTTCTTTTATCAATCTCTTTACCCTCCCCGTTACCTTCAGCCTCATAAGATACCCCAATTGGGGATGACATAGTCTCACTTTTTCCAGAAAATAGGGAGCAGTTGTGACTCATATGCGGTATTAACATAAAAAGTCGATTTAGTTTTTTTTATTATAATAACCGGGTTTAAAAATATATCGTGCTTCGTAAATAGATACTAGACGAGTATTATTTTTAATCATACTTTTGAAATGACATTTGGTTTTGTAAAACACCTTCTATTTATTTTATACAAGCTTCTGCCCGCGACTTCGCCTGCGTACTTCTATTAGCCTATTTTCTTTTCCTAGGTCCCATCTATGTGTATACCAAAATTCTTAACCTATTTATTTTAAATATCTATAATTCTGGATTCGATTCAAAGTATTAGGCGAGTACTTCAAATAAATTCACTAATTTTCTAAAATAGAATTTTGTTTTAAATGAAAAATTGATTGTTTTGCCAAATGTCATTCTCAAATTTTGACATTTTCTATTAAACACTAATCATTATTTATAATTATTGAAAATAGCTAGCTTTATAAAGCCTATATGTTATTCTGAAGTATGAGCTATATTATTGTAAAGTTTCATTAAAATCCGTACAGTAGTTTTTGCGTGAAAGAGTAACAAACATACATACATCCATACAAACTTTCGCGTTTATAATATTAGTAAGATTTGTCCTCTCTAGTTTACAACGAATTACTACACCTTATAAGGACGTTCAAATAATTTCAGTTTTTTGTTTGTTTAAGCTTTGAATTATGTATATTAAAATTTGTTGCTTTTTTGCTTTTTTGCTTTTTTGCTTTTTTGCTTAATGTTAAAAAGTTCGATGTAGTAATATCGAGCAGCAATGCGGAAATGCAATTTAATAGTCGCAACTATGAATTAATTTTAAATGCAGGAGAGAGCTTAGCTGTCACTAAAATAAAAAAATAATAATGTATTTAAAACATTATCTAGGTATATTCAAGCACATACAGACGTAAATGCGTTTTATTTAGACTAAGACTGTATCTTACACTTATCCATTATGCATCGATGTTTGTCGATTCCTTAGCTCAGTAGTCAACATGTTTATGTTAAACTATTTGGTAGTTGTTGGCACGTGCACCACGGACCGCGTAAACTGTACATATGTAGTTAGACTCTTGACTTACAAACGGGATAAATCAATGGAATTTGGTCCATCTCAAAGTTAACTATTAGGTACCGGTCAAATGACAGTGTTGCTGAAAGTTGAAAAGATTATGTTAGTAAAAAATGATGATATCATCGAAGGAGAAGATCATTCTATAAATAAATCTAATTGAAACATGAAACTAAACAAAATACAGAAAAGAAAATAATGGTTGTAACTGGGAATCGAATCTAGCATCTCTTACTAGGCCAATGCCTCCAATCATTTGGCATATATTATGTAGAAAGAGACATTAGCTCTACATAGGAGACCCTGATGAAGATAAATTCCCTCAGGGCCTACGACATCTTAGGGGATGCTGCATTAAAGAGCTTATTCAGTAAAAGGTGGAGAGGAAGTTCTGGGAAGGAAAAAGGTATGAGGGGTTGGTAGGTATCTGGTGATCAGTGTGTCCAGGAGCGATGGACATTTTTTTAGTTTATTTATTTATTCATATTTTTATTAGAAAAACTCTCTTTTTAACTTTTAAAGGTTATTCCCATCAATGTAATATATATTATTGAAGAAGAAGATAACAATAATAATCAAAAAATTTTAAACATGAAACTAAACAAGACACAGAAAAATAATAAAAGATAACGGTCGCAACTGGGACTCGAACCCAGAACCTTACAAACTATAATAAAAATAAAGAAAAAAAAAAACATTAGTCGAAGATAATATTGTTAATTCTGAAATTTGAAATATGAAGTTGACAATTACGATAGTCTCATATAAGATCGCAGTAGCTTAATTGGTAGAGGTGTATGTCCCGGTAAGACGTAAGGTTCTGGGTTCGAGTCCCAGTTGCGACCGTTAACTTTTATTATATTTATTTATTATATTTATTATATTTATTTATTATATTGCAATTAAATTGTATTTTTTAGCTCTTCTAGTGGTGTAAATTATAGAATTAGAAGGAAGTTAGAAGAGGAATATGCTTAAGTAGGAAATATTTTTGTTTAAAAAATTTATTACGAATATTAATATATTACGCATTATTATATGTTGCATTTAATAATTTTATGCATTTTACGATAATATTGCAACATTGAAAAATGCATAAAAAATATTATACATTTAACAACTCATATTTCGTATGTCCAATTTTCGACATAAAATTAACAACCACGTTATACTCGAATCCCTGTATACAATTCGAACCATTTTGGCCGTGAAAATCGGATTGATCTGGACGAGCCGCCCCCACCCCTTCTACTCCCACCTACTTCCCCTCCCACCCCCACAGTGCCCACAAGCATCCCCCAGATAAGTGCCGGTGGAGATATCGCACAGATACGGCCCCAGAATCCACAAGCAGAAGCAATTGGCGTTTGATAGCTTCCTGAGGACTTCTCTTCTCAACTGGGGATAAATAACTAACCGTGGTACGACAAACCGTTCGGTGAAAGTGAAAAGGAAATTATCAGTTATTGAGTATAGTTAGTTAGTTTAGAGTATTTTAAATATGAATGATTGATTTGGGAATTGAACTTTATTGAATCGGTTAAATCGGCTAAGTTTATTTTTGTTACGGAATTTAATGATGAAAAATACTCGATTTACCTGCAGTGTGTACGTGTACGCAAAGTCTATAAAATAAAGATGTAAACCGTTAAGATTTTCAGATTAACATTTTTTTACGCAAATTTTTAATTTTTTTTAAATATATTTAATTTGGATAATAATTGTTTATTATAAAACAAAAAACGTTCTGCTTGTTATAGTACCTACAACTATTTTTACACATTGTAACTAATATGCTTATAAATAGCAGAATATCTTAACTTAGTAAATCATATTTGACTTAGCAGATGTTGCCGATACCAGCATCCCTGCTTTTAAAATGCACACTCTTAGACTTTATTATTATAATCTCGCAAACAAATAATAATATTTGGATGATTTGTATAGCGCCGTTTTGTGAAAAATCACCTCATGGGCGCTGTTCTGAGCTGCAGTATTATTACGTTGAATATTTGCTCTTTTTCATTGTTAAAAATTATACGTATTTCATACAGAATTTTTCTAAAATTATTATTATATAATTTTTCTCTACGTATTCGATTTTTAGTATTCGTGCTGAAAAGTACATTTCCCATAACATTGTCATTCTCAAATCATTGTGAAACTAGTAATACAAGTAAGTAACCCTTCTAAAATTAACCACTCATCTTCAAAGTATCCCAATCATTTCACAAGTATGTTACTCATATCCGAAAATTACCCTCAAACTCGATGGTTTCCTAGAACAATCGGGCTCCATAACGCGTCCAAAAAAATAGCAGAGATAATGACCCTATCGCAGGTTGTTGTCTGCCGCGGGTACCGACTGAAGAAAAATATATTTCTTATTATTATATCAATGGTAAATAAAATTGTTTGATGTTTATTTTAAATTTTCGAGGAACTGGTTTTTCAGGATTTCAATTTGTTGATATAACCTTCAGGTTTTAAAGATCGTTGTCATAACAGAATAATTATTCTTCTTTTTAAATTTTCTTTAATCTATTGTCCATAAAATTTACTTTGAATTAAAAAAAAACGAACATGTTTTAGTGTAACAATTATTTTGGAGAAACGAAATAAGGATCTAAAAAAATCAATGCATTGGGTTTTTTAAACATGCATTCATTTGGATACGTTTTTAGATTTTCACGGCCAAAAGCATTTTCGTTGTTTGTTTTTGGGGTGTTATGCCGTGTTGCGCTACCTCCTTCTTTAGCCGACATTTCGGACAGCGTTGCAGTGTCCATCATCAGGGCAGATCCGGCAGATCCGACGATGTGTGAATGACATCGTCAAACAACGAAAATGCGTTCATTTTCCTATAAGCTATCGTGGTACTGTAGTTTAAAACCTTGTATAAGATTGCAGCGCCATCAACTTGTGTCTATTATTTAATTTAGTGTCAGACTAACTACATGATTGATGATTAAAATGAGTAAATCATCAATATGGAAAATTTCAGCTGTGAAGGTATACCGGCATTTTGAAATATAGATTCATGTTTTATTTGTAATTGTTAAAAGGCCATAGTTTTACTACAGCTCTGCATCCTCATCAGCAATAAAATCAAAGCCTTAAGGATAAGCCAGAGTTTAAGTTGATACCGACTGTTTAAAATATCATTTTAATTATGGTCGATCCGACTGACCGCGCGCCGCACTCCAGAAGGCCATCAATCATAAAACCATTAACTAGCCAAACCTACAAGGAAAAAACTCTCAACGAGTAGGTGTAGGTAGTGTAATGGTCGATTCACAATACAACACAAACACGACGTATTTTTTTGGAATTATCTCAATTTCAGATTCAATTTCCAGCTATTGATTTTTATATGATACTAGCTGACCCGGCAAATTTCGTACCGCCTCAGAATCAATAAATGTTGTGTTTAATTTATTAGCTGAAATAAATTAAGTTTTTGGTTAAAATATATACTCTAAGTTCAAAAAATGAAATTGAGCTGTTGACTAAGCACGAAATGTTCGGCACGCTACACCATTGACAGTTCGAATTGATTCAAATTATGTCGACCAACGCACATTATTTGAAAAGCCGTTCCATACAAAATATATGAAAAAATTAATTTTCTTCATAATTATTTTTCCCGTAATTTTTGTTGATGTTTTAATAATTATTCTGTTAATCGGGACGGAGACAAATCCAACAAATCAAAGATCACAAAAATCGGTTCAACCGTTCTTGAGTTATAAAAGGTGTAACTAACCCGACTTTGTTTTATATATTTAGATTGCATTAGTCATAACTGCATCATAGAGTCAATAATTCAACATTCAAGCTTAAAAAATAATTTAACCAAATCTACAAGATAAAATACCCATAATTTGTAGGTAATGTATTTGTGGATTAACAGAACAAGTTTTTTTTATATATTTATATCTCTAAGTTAGTTTTGTTTTTACATGATACCTCACAAGAGTGCACGGAGCCAGCGGGAAAATGGCACCCAATTAACTTTTGTGAGTTTTGAGAAATAGGGTAGTAAACACACAGTTGAAGAAAGAGGAAAAAGTTTTCTACATACATATTCAGATCAGGTTAGTTACTAAACTAAAGCAATTGCTTTTCGGTTCTAAAAGAAAAATAGTAATTCGCCAGAGCGAAAATGAGATGCAAGTTACTGTATATTTCAATTACTGGACGTATGTAGAGATACAATGATCTCCGTTTTATGAAATTTTTTATTTTATAAATCTAATATATTTTTTCTCTTGTTTCAGGTAAACTTCTTCACATTATGAGTAAACATTTGATATCATTTCCAAGAAGATATTGTAAGTAGAAAATTTGCGTAAAACATTGTGCTTATTCATATTCAGTGAACTAAAAACATTATACTGTATTATTAACTCCACGAGTATTTTAATAACTGATTTATTATATTACTAGCTTCTGCCCGCGACTTCGTCTGCGTAGGATTAGTGCTTCGAGTAATTTTTTTTTTTTCCTACGTCTAATCACATTTATACCAAAATTCTTAACCTATTTATTTAAAATATCTATAATTCTTGATTCGATTCAAAGTATTAGGCGAGTACTTCAAATAAATTCACTAATTTAAATATTTTCTAAAATAGAATTTTGATTTAACGATCATTGTTTTGCAAAATGTCATTCTGTAATTTTGACATTTTCTATTAAACAATAATTATCATTTTCAGTATATTGAAAATAAATAGCTAGCTTTATAAATTATAGCCCATATCTTATTCTTATCTATGAGCTATATTGTTGTAAAGTTTCATTAAAATCCTTTCAGTAAATTTTGCGTGAAATAGTAACAAACACACATACATTCAAACAAACTTTCGTTATAATATTAGTAAGATAAGATATAAGACATTCAGTTTATATCATAACCCCAGTAATGGCAACATTTACACCGGTACAGTAGGTAGGCATTTTTTTCAGTGGTACATTCAACAAAAGGTTGTATTTCATGTATTAAAACTGGATGAAGTTATATAATTTTATTAAAATCCTACTCTTCCTGAAGCCTTAAAACTTTTAAGTTAATAAATAAAATAATAAAGGCAACACTGTTTATATTGACTGAATCTAACGCCTCGTAATTATGTTTATTCTTGGGGACCCATCGGAAACCAATATTTTCTTCCTAATCAATCTCATCAATTCGATTCCCTTTCACCAAAGATACCGTTGAATGATTTTTTAATTCCTCATTTTATCCTTTGGCAATGCATCATGCAAAGAATTCCAGTTTCACCATTTATTTCAACTTTAAATTATTACGTAGGTATCCAAGGAGTTTTAATCGCTCGCGTGAATTTAATACGCGGAATACAAAATTTTACTCTCGAGTTTTATAACGTGTAACGATTGATTGTGAGGCTTTCTTCACGGATCGTGCCTCCAGGTTTGTTCGGCTTATTAAGTCCCCTCTAAAACCCGCATTAATTTCGGTTGTGCGATATAATCAGATTCTAGTTAAGTAGTTCAAATTTAACACAAAAAAATCATACAAAACCATGGATATCTGAAAGTGAATCGTGCCTTCAACGAGTTTTTTTTCTTCTTTGCAAATTGTTTTGTTCGTCGTGTAAGCACGTTTTTATACACAGCAATGAAGTTATATGATTTTTTAAAGATTTTTATGTGGTCTATTGTGCCTCGTAATGTTTTATGACGTAAGAATTTTATATTATAGTATAGTTTTAATGTTCGAGATTCCTTGCGTTTAATTTTAACGCAGGAACGTGCCTAAAGTTGATTATTAACTGATGTATAAATATCGCTTCACCAATAAATACAAAAAGTGTTATAAAGCGATGCTAAGTAATTTTCAATCCTAGGCGAAAGACCTTGCAAAGGATTACTTGATTTTTTTTATGACTCTCACCTCGTTTACGAGAATTATCAGAGGTTCCTATGGACCTATAAGCGTCATGACATTTTTTTGACCAATCTTCGCCTTGGTTGAAACGACCATTAGCAAATCTTACAGGAGGAAGTTTTCTTTCATTATTTCAATGAAAAATAACAATAGGTGTTTAAGATGAAGCTATTTCCGTAAAGATAAAAGTTCTCATTGGTTTAAATTTTAAATAATTCTTAGTAAAATGATTAATTATCGTTTTTGATATTTTATTTTTAGTTTTAAAATAGAGATTGAACAAAAAGTAAAATGGACGTTTGGACACTTAAGAGCTAAGGTGAAGTTTGGACACTTAAGAGCTAAGGTGGCGTTTGGACACTTTGGACACAGAGCTAATGTGAAGTTTAGAGACTTAACAGCTAAGGCGGCGTTAGGAAACATAAGAGCTAAGGCGACGTTTGGCCACTTAATAGCTAAGGCGAAGTTTGGACACTTAAGAGGTAAGGCGAAGTTTGAACACTTAAGAGCTAGGGCGGCGCTCGGAAACTTAAGAGCTAAGGTGAAGTTTAGAGACTTAACAGCTAAGGCGGCGTTTGGA
Organism: Limnephilus auricula; assembly: GCA_951813805.1. Lineage (NCBI taxonomy): Eukaryota > Metazoa > Arthropoda > Insecta > Trichoptera > Limnephilidae > Limnephilus > Limnephilus auricula. The sequence continues at coordinate 30,712,826 of OX638390.1, forward strand.
AACTTAAGAGCTGAGGTGAAGTTTGGAGACTTTAGAGCTAAGGCGGCGTTTGGACACATAAGAGCTAAGGCAACGTTTGGACACTTAAGAGTGGAAGATACTCTTAGTATCGCCCTGGTGAAAGACCACCATTCAGAATTTAAACGTTGCTTGAAATGGCTTTAGCCGTGTTTAGTGACTAGATCTGAATAGCCAGTTACTTCCCCACCTTCCTCCTCCTCGTCTTCTTCCCTTCCCCACTTACCTTCAGCCTCATAACATACCCCAATTGGGTGTGCCATAGTCTCACTGGCTCCAGACGGGAGCAGTTGGGACTCTTGTAAGGTATTCACTATAAAAATAAAAAAAAGCTAAGTCAAAGTTTGGACACTTAAGAGCTATGGCATTCATTACTAATTGTTTTCATCTTACACAAATTTTCAATGTTGCCTCAATCTTAGGTCACCATTTTCATTTCTAATACAACAATAAATTACTAAAGTTCTCACAGAAAAAAAATCGCATGTTATTTCTCATTCGAATACTGCAATTTATTTCTTATTCTCGTGTATCGATGGCGTGTACCAAACGCTAACACGAAATGTTCATTCAACGGGAAGGGGACAGGAAACTACTAGATGCGGATAGTTGAACAGATATGTCTGTGCAGCGATAGAATCAGGATCTGTCGTGGAATTAATGAATACAGATAGCTCTCACCGATAAACGGCTTCCAGAGTCATGGTGTATTAGTTTACACTATCCACATTACCTAAGTTTGCTTGTTGTAGGGTTCTGTTTTCTGTCCAAGTGCATTTAATCAGCGTAGTTGCGATGTTCTAGGCAATCCTCAGGAGGGCCCGAGTCTAATATATATTTAGTGACAAATATGCATGGTTTTTCCAACAAACTTTCTTGATAAATCTGCCTATTGATTGAATATAATGTGTTTACTAGGCATCAAAACTATTTCTCTTAACATTGTCTTATTTTATTTCTGTGACGTAAAATAGTAAAATAATATATCATCGAAGAAGAAGATAATACTAAAAATCTAAACGATAATATGAAAAAGAACTAGACACAGAAAAATAAATGATAATGATCGCAACTGGGGCTCGAACCCAGAACCTCGTCTCAGAAACTCTCGCTTTCGTCACGGTAAGACGAGATTCTGGGTTCGAGCCCCAGTTGCGACGGTTGTCTTTTATTTTTCTGTGTCTCTTTCTTTATCATATTTTAGTAAAGATTATTAGTGTTATCTTCTTCTTCAATGATATATTTATTACATTGATGGGAATAACCTTCAAAGGCTATGTAAAGAGAGAGTTTCTAATTAAAAATGTATAATAATAACTTATTTAAAATAAAATTATGAATTGGTTTTGAAAAATCATCACAAGATCATCATGGGTTAAATTCGTTCACGTTTCAATACATAGCGAGAACGTACCCCATATGATTAAGAGGAAGGCTGCGCGGCCACTTTCATACAAAACGTAGTTTTGGATTTGAGGCCACAATACCCAACCAAACTGAAAAATTATTTTTGTAATAAAAAGGTAGGTCCAATGTCGATCTCAGATTGGAGCTACTTTTTTTTGCTTTTAAATTATGACGTATAGGTAATTAAAGAAATCAGTTTTTGTTCATTTTGGAAGCAACTTTGGAATTTTTTTGTGAATTATATATAATTATTAAAAAAAGCTGCCTTATCATTGGTTTTAAAATAATGAAAAATAAAATTAAAAAATTAAAAAATGTTAAAAACGCATTTCTTTGGGTAGTAATTTTAAAATATAAACGACAAGTTTTTGTTCCGACGTAAATAAGTAATTTGTAATTTAAATATACACCCATCAAAATTGTTTCTAAAAAAACCATATTTAAAATTTTATATTTCATCATATTTAAAAAAAAATATAGCAATTATTTTTTTTTTAAATGTTTAAATTTTACTTTCAAATAATTGTCCAAGTTGCCTCTAAAATCATAAAATATTAAAATCTTTAATAGAATATAATAAAAAATTAAAGCAAAAATAAATAAAGTAGCTCCGATCCGAGATCTTTTGATTACAAAAATAATTTTTCAGTTTGGTTGGGTATTTTTGCCTCAAAACTACGTTTTGAATGAAACTTGCCGCTCGCCCAATGGCCTTAAGACATAATAATATGACAGCTTGTACCATTATAGTAAAGGCAACATTTACACCGGTACAGTAAGCATATTTTTCACTGGTACGATTCAACAAAAAATTGTATTATCTTGTATAAAATCGAAGTTTTTAAATTTATTCAAAATTCCATGTGGGGGTTGTAAGAGGATGTAGAAGCGTACCCCCGGGGTACCTTGAGAAGATATTCGATGTCACAACTTACCCCTTTCTGTCTGGATAGTGTCATTATTTATGTCTGGTTTAAATGATTTAATTTAACCAAATGCCTAATGTTCACTGTTTCACACGCTGAAGATATAATAAGCATAACAAATATCATAACATCTGTCGATAATTGGAGCGACTTTTTGGACGCTTTTATAAGTCCTAGGATTAGGTCCCGCAACGGCACAAATAAATTAAAAAAAAGAACTTTACTTATTATAATGCTGCAGCTCTTTCTTAAACACTACATGATAAAAATAGTGTGTAAAAATTAATGGTTGAAAATGAAATAAACGATGTACGAAGTCTGCTTCCCTTGAAGGAAAAATACATCTCCCGTCACACATATTAAGGAAATGAAATTTGCCATTTGCATTGATATCGCTGTGCTCTATCTCTCTTTTGCTGCCTGATATGGTATATCGCCATTCCGACATTAATCCGATCAACGACGTGTAATGATTGCCAGACACTGATTGGTATTTTATATTTGGCTGAGTGGGTACCTACCTTCTACCTGAGTGAATACCTAAATATATTTTTGTATAGGTATCATAAAACTTACTTAAGGTAGACATGGAATACATTATTCACTCTATCATTCCTCTGATATACCAGACCTCATGTTTATCAACTTATTATAATAAAAAGTACTTCAGAATGTGACCATTGAAAGTTTTCCAGCTGCATTTTTGCATATGACGGTAGTATTCTAATCAAGATCATGACTCTGCGGGGACTGTTAAAGAAACAGCGCGGACTTCCGCTGAATTTGTATCGTTTCCCTATGGTTATAATGATAATTGCGTCGTGCATTAGGTCTGCAGGAGATAAAGCATCGATTGTGCATTATTTGTGGGCTTGGCTACGAACTTCTTGGCTCCTTGCTGCTTGGTATTGGTTCTTAGGGCGGTTTGCAACACCTCTAGACTCGCCTTACGTGAGATTACACGTTCAATAAACCTGAAAGGCTGATAGATAATCTAATAGGAATGGATACTAGGTACCTATAATATTAGTTATGCTATGAATAGGCTTTCCAAGCGATTACTGATGGCCTTTTGTCTATTCATACTGAAAGTAATATTGAAATTTAAATCTCAAAATTGGAAGTGTTTCTACGATTTGAGGAGGTGATCAACATCAATGCATCTTCCTGTTTATTTTAACTAGAAGACATTGCTAACCACACCATTGTAAGTCTCGTGAACTTCTTAAAGTTAAAACCCACCATTTAATGGAATTTGGTGAAACTTGGAAAACTACCAGCCAATGGATAACTTGTCACATACTGGATATTTTATTTTTAAGTGAATAAATACCACACAAGAACTACTTGCCGGAGCCATCGGGACTATGGCATTCCCAAATGGGATATTTTATGAGGCTAAATGGTTTGGGGAAGGGGATGGTTGGGAAGTGTCTATTTGTTCAGATATGGTCACCAACCACAACTAAAGCCATTTCAAACAAAAAACTAACGTTTTGTGAGCAATGCATACTTCATCAGGGTTTACTGAAAACTAATTACAAAATATATAATTAAAGATGTCAATGGAGTGGGAAGAAGGGGTAATTTAGAAAGATATCAAGTTTAACAACGGGTCAATTAAAAACATTTTTTGGTTATTGATAATATTTAAACTCATATTTACACTTTTTCTAATTTCCATAAATTCAAATTTGTCCAAACAGTTTCCATTATTAAAATTAAAAATATGGCTCATCTCCAATAAATGATAAGCAAACTCCGAAAAACTTTTTTATTGCACCTCATATTATACTACGTTATCCTAATTTCAAAGTTACTCGAAGTTTTACCTATACAAAAAGTGATTTAAATAAGTATTTATTAGTTTTGAATTAAAATGGTGCCAAATAATAAGTTTGCTCTGTTCGAAGAAACAATAATGATTGTATAACCATCAAAATATTCTAATCTTAACATGTCCCTATGTTTGACCACAGGAATTATGAGACATGCTTCGGCAGTAAACTCACCGCACCTCCCGTTCCCAGAAAAGCATTCCATTATCATTTTATCATTGCATCGCTAGCTAATGCTGGCCATGCGAAAGCCATGCGAACAACTCGTTAGGCTTCATTTGTATTTTTACAGTCATTATTCACGCCCCTATTAAATACCCGAGGTTTAGACTTAGAAACAAATCGTTTGTGCGCCCGCCGTTTAAATCTCAAACCATTGTTGCCAGGGGCGTGCATTGCTCTTCAACAAAGGCTGAAGTAGGATTTGGTAATGAAGATAATTAATTAATTTTTGTTTTATTTATTTCCGTCAAATTTTTTAGATATAAAGCTTTATAATGTTGCGTTTTTGCAGTGTGAACGTAATGCGAGAATCTTATAAATGAATTTATTGTAGGTTTCAAAAATATTTACTCGTACATGTCAAGTTTTGCATCCATTGGCATTTTTATTCATATAACAGCGCGAGCGGTTGAATTTAAATCCTTGTTAGTTGGTAAATGCCTGTTGTTTTGTGAATTTTATGTTCATGAAACAGGCGTGATATCCAAACATTTTCGTAATATATGGATGATTTAAATACATTGTCAAAACATAAATAATAATAAAAATAGTAACATAAATAATTAGCTAAATATGCAAAAGTAGCTGACAAACAGGATTGATAAAAGGGAGAATACAAAAGTTTCACGAACAATTTATTATTGGCACCTGTCCTGTCGGGACATTTATTTAGTATGTACAATATTACATAATTGAAATAATACAATAATTCCATATTTTTCATTAGTGTGACAACTAACTAAGTAACTACAACCACCTTTTACGCACGCACAGTGTACAAATGGATCGCCTCCCGGTTGTACGATGTTGTGAGGCCGGGTAAGAGAGGGACCGTGGAGAGAGATTCGTTAATGAGGGTCTTGATTAAATGAAGAAAATAAGACTGATGCTGGTTGCTTGCTTTTACGAATTTGTGTCAGAATATTACTTTTCCTTATATGGCCGTTAATTAATTAAAACAGTGCTTTAAAAGGGCAATAAATCAACGTTCCTGTAAGGAATGGTAATTGGTCATACTGATAGTAAATAATACTTGTGAAATATATAATTTAATAATTTTTCTCTTATTTAATGAGCAATGTGAAATACGTGACGTTTATTTCCTTTTTTAGCGAATGTTTTTTCTCGGTTTTGGACGGCACGCCACTGGTTATTGCATAATAAATATTAATTGCAAAATTCCCAACAATATAATTATTTGATATGCACCTAACATTTTTTAATATCTTTAAAAGAAAAAAAACGATCAGATATGAACATGACGTAATCCAATTGTTAAAGATAACCACGAGTTGTCTATTAAAAACAACCAAAACTGGCGTTTCTTTTCTTTTCTACATTTTTTTATATGATTTTACAACATAATTTCTTAATTCTAACGTACTTAGAGGCATTCATACATCGTAGGTACATGCACATAATTTAAAAACAACAGAGTCCATAACGAGTTTTACTAGAACTATTTATTAATAGTTCTACCGAGTGATACTTATATTAATAAAAAAGAGTAAGTTAAGTCAATTTTTCAAATAATATTTGGATGGTTTTGTGGAAAATCACCAAAAGGGCGCTGTACACATATATACTATAATTATATGGTGTATGTTAACTACAGACTAGAAAAACTATTATAATTGCATCCACCGATTCTTCGAGCACTATATACAAAACTATATACACAATACAATTATATTTTGTACAGGCAGAAAAATCAAAGCTTTGTGGAAACGATGCATCGTTGCGACCTGAAAATAGTTGTGTAGCGATCAGAAAAAAGTGCAAATTTCACAATGCCGAAGCCCCCCGCTCGTAAGTTTTTCAAATTCATGCTATTAGATTTTTGCTTTGGTATATTTTTTTAACAGTAAGTATGTTTCAAAGTTCTATGGCTCATGACGGAAATTACTAAAAATCAAAAAATCTAACAGTGAAAATTTCATGACGCCAAATTTACAAAGCTTTTGCTGTTTTAAACTTCTTTAAACAGATTGCTTAAGATATATAATTATAATGTTCAGGGGTATTATGTATTTTGAGAACCTTCCCAATAGCCGTTTAGGGAAAGCACTTATTTTTCCCTCCCGGCAGTATTAAGGAGCGATAGACAGGCAAGCCTATCATAAGAATTCACAAGATCCTTCCTATATCAGCCTTTAAACATCAAATTACTTCAGAACCCATCTTGCAAGTCATCTAGATCGGTTATTCATCCGTCTCTCCGCGGGTATTTAGTTTGGAAGTATGAACGCTGGTACCGTTGATTTTATCTGAATACGCTTGTGGATTTTATTACTGTTATTTCACCGGTAATAGAGGATTATTAATTTAAGCACGTTATTATACAGCTTAATTATAAAATATTAATTGCTTTGATTACCTAGAACAATGAAGGCGTATTGAGCAAGATTTAAAAAGGGAAGCATAGATTTTGTGGACTGAGTGAATGTACGGAGAAAGATTTGAAGATTTGAAGAACGGAGAGAACGGAGAATTTATGGCACGATCGATTCAATCAAGCCTGGTATTTTCACGAGTCAAAATAATAGAAAACTACGTTTGAGAATGTAGTAAGGAATGGGTCGAGATAGAATTGTATGGCGTAACATCCGCCCCCCGCACATCCATTGTTGGAATTGGTATGAAGATTAGGTAGTTGTCCGAGACAAAACATTCAGGCTGGTATTTATACATCTCTCCGAAATGCGTTCCTTCGTGAACCGCTGTTTTTGTATTGTTAAACCTGGTATATAGTATGCGACCTTATAAAATATCACGACTCACATGTTTACCATACAATTTTTAAAATCTGTGAAAACCTGAAAAGGATGAAGTTTATATCAATGAACAAAGGCAACACATCAGCGAAAGTACCAGTAGTACACACTAAGTAGAAGATTTCAGGTTTCTCATTCTAGAAATAGCTCTCTCGCATTCAATGCTGCTGTATAAACTTGTTCTGGGTCAACTTCAGGAAGAATAGGATGAATCGAATGACTTCTCGTGCAATACAACAACCCCTACCGCACAATGTTTGGGTTTTCTAGCCTGGATAAGTATAGTAATAGAGATCCTGCCAATTTCACCAGTATCCGGCTTTGAAGCCTTTAGAAGAAGAAGGGTGGAAGAGAATAACATTTTCTTGCAGTCTAATCTGCGTTTGTGTTGCATTGCGTTGGGCGTAAGTGTTGGCGACACTTTTGTGCTCACGGTTGTATCATGGCCTATCTTTCTTCTATTATTGTTTATATTACCCACTGGGTGGAATGTGGAATATTATTGCAGTATTCTCCCCAAACCCTGGAATAAAATGTTATCTCCCGAAAGAAACCATTCATCTGTTCTGTATGAAATTACTAATGTTATACAAAATGACCCTGGTAAAAAATTACGTCTTGGCGATTCTTTCAAGGATAAATAAACAATCCCATCACTACGAATGCAATTACTAATGTTCTCAAAAGTTGTCTTGACAGAATCGCCATTCCATTGTAAGAATATTACGTTCTAAATACACAATTTGGCTGTCCTGAAACGGGAATTCTTCCCAGTTGGACAGACGAAGGATAATTTTGTATTGTTTTGTTTGTAATATATAAATAAAATAAATAAATAAATAATTAAAAAAAGCAAGTGTTACTGTAAAATCATAAATTTCGAAAACTAAGGTGAAAAAAAATTCTCTGCGGCAAAATATAAAAAAAAAAGAAACAACAACACGTGAAAGAATTTATTAATTAATTATTTCCACGTGTACGTCTAAATAACATGTTTATTAATTTTGTCTAATTAACACATGATTTTTGCACGTGTGAGCGATGTAAAATACATTTTATGGGCGTGGAAAACAACAGTTTTTTTCAGCAGCGAAAGATCAAATGTTAAATGAAATAAATTTCTTGGAATATGTCCTGAATAATTTGTAAATATCTTTTAGAATTCACCGACCAGTATTATTTTTAAATCTTGAATTTCTTGAATTTACCTCGTTGTTTAATAAGTAAGCAAGTACTTACTTATATTTCCAACAACTTCAAGGCAGAAATGTTGAAATTTCTTAGATTTAATTTTAGATTTGCCAATATTTGAGTACTAGAACCAAATAATTAAAGTAGATTCGACGTAAAAATAAGCTAAACAAAAGTTATGACTAAATATGTTATACACACATCATCATATTGATTTTTGATTTTAATTAATAAAGTTTTAGAATTGTTTGAGTATTTCAACAAGATGTTAGCAAAAGTTACGCCATAGAATTGCTTTTGTTAAACTTTGTATTCCGCGTGTCTGATCGATTTATTTCTAAAAATGAAACAATAAGATTTTAAATTATTAGTTACAATCAATAAAACATCAAATGAGAATATTCAATTTTTTTAAAAATGTTAATTAAGAGTGTACTTACAATTAGAACAGATGCAGATGATTTTCTTTTTAAATCCTCTATCACCAACGCTTCTCTTTGGAACGTTTACACGATCCTAAAATGATGGAGGTTAATTGCGGACAATGAAATAATTTCACATTTTTTTATTTAGTTAGTGAAGGAATGCCACACTGTTTAATATAGTATGTTTATACTCCATTGCAGTTGTACAAAGTTAGGCTATTTAACTCGACCCTTCAATTAAAATCTTGATATCATCTTACGTAAGTACCGACCAATTATTATTCTTAATTTATTTTATGTGAATACCGCACAAGAGTACCAACTCCCAACTGCTCCCAGAGCCTGTGATACTGCTCATTGAGCCAGTGATACTATGGTATACCCAATCGGGGTTAATATCACAACATTCTAGGGTTTTCATAGTATGTTGTGAGGCTGAAGGTGAGCGGGAAGGGGAAGAAAATGAGAAAGAGAAAGGCGGGGAAGTGTCTGGATATTCAGATCTAGTCACCAAACACGTCTAAAGTCATTTCAATCAACGTTACAATTCTGAATGGTGGTCTTACACCAGGGCGATATTGAAAGTATCTTCCACTCTGAAACGTGCCTCAAATATACTTTATATTGTTTTTAATGATTAAATTGTGAAAACACAAATCAATAAAATAAAATTTACTTGCGCACGCCGGGATTTGAATCAGCGACCTCCGGTCGCTAGTCGATAGCTTCACCCCTTGACCACGGAGGCCGTAATTAATCTTATTCCTCGCACTGTCCCAACACATTGCCTAGGTAGGCTGTTGGGGTCGGGTCTTCTCGTTCTCAGGTTGTAGCTTCTTCGGTTCTGAGAATCGCTTTCATCCAGGCCGTTTCTCTGTAGGATTTTGGAGCATTGAGTCATCCAGGAGTTATTTGGTCTACCTCTGGATGACTGTCGATAAAGCTCCATAGACATTGCCTGCTTCACTGTGTGTTCTGGTGGTCTCCGTCTTATGTGCCCATACCTAAGAGTATGGATATTAGAGAGACGGCATGTGAAGTGTGCCCGCGCGCTCCAAGTGTGCCTTTTCGAGAATTTTACCCACATGGCTGACATTGGCTGTCACCATGTAAAATGGCTGCTGTCGGAACGTATTAAACGTCCAAAAACCAGCAGCCAATGTAAGCCGTTTGGGTAAAATTCTCGAAAAGGCACACTTGGGGCGCGCGGGCAACTTCACATGCCGTCTCTCTAATATCCATACTGACATACTCTTAGGCCCATACCATCTCAACTGTCTTTCCTCCAGCTTACTGTTTATGTCCGTGACACCCAGGATACCACGAATGCGTGAACTTTTGATCTAATCTTTCAGTGACACTCTTGCCTTCCATTTAAGCATTCGCATTTCTGCTGATTCGAGTTGCCAGAGTAGGAGTTGTACATAGTCCAGCATTCGGAGCCATACATTCAGTCTGCTATATCTTTCCTTTAAGTTTTATTAATATTTATTGGCATTTTCGTGTTTCACAAGTTTCCTGTTACGGATCTAAATTTTCGGAGGCTGTAATTAATGTTGTGATGCTTTTTCATTTCATGATTTCAGTACAACTGTTTTCCAAAAAGTTTAATAAATTTTTATTATACTTTGAATGGCAATAGTTACACGTACAATTTAGGTACTTGCATATTAGTATAACAAAGGTGTATGTTTTATTCATAGCGCATTATTCCGAAACCAATTTACATAATTTCAACTGTGTATTGTTTCGTCTTATTAATGACTTTAGTCTGATGTCTCAATGACTCGGTTATAGGGTATGGAGTGAAAAAATGTTTCTTACTGGAGTCGTTGAAAAAAATGTTTAGTTTCAGGTAATATTTTTTTTTCTCTTTGTTGGTAGTGGTGGCGGTACAATGGGCGAATAGACTGGGCGTTACTCTTCCATAACCTCGAGACACTCCCACGGTGTTGTGACCATTCGTGTTTTCAAATTACCCCAAATTGTTTAACACACCTTTTCTAAGGAGCACATTGGTATTTAGATCGTGTCAAAGGTACCTGCTATCGAGGATCTATCTACCAGTGGAGTGTAATAATAAAATATATTTTTTGGATTTTTTTGTCTTTTTTCAGTCTTCATTTTTTCCGCAAATCCGCAAATAAAGTCCCTGCTCATCGCTGGAACTATGCGATTCTTTCCCGACTATTGTTCAATTTGCATTTTGGTAACAGTGTAATTTTACGAATAAAGCCTTTCTGTTTATAATTTACAATTACAAATTTTTGAATGTTTTAAAATTTAGGAGGCGAATATGGGTATCGCCGCCCCGGGAACCATTTATTTAATAACCAACACCTCTGCCATAGTATGTTGTAAGATCACCCCAAGTCGTTCGCTACGTTTGGTAACTTAGCAGGGGTGCCTGGGTTCATGGAAAGAGGTTTGTCTAGGTCTGGGTCTTCCCATTTTCTGTATGGCGGGCCGGATTAAAAGAGACCGGTTGAGGAAGGCCTTTAGACCTCTCCAGCCGGGCTCTCTCGTTTCATCACCTTGCACTGCAGTTGGAGGGATGGATTCTTACGTCCGTCATTCCTAAACACACTGACCTCCAGATTCCTACCCACCCCTAATACCTTTTTCCTTCCCCGACCTCTGCTCGCTTTCAAAGCACCATCCAAACGGCATCTCCTGAGATGACATAGGCCCTATGAAGGAAATAGTATAAATATTTTCCTCACGGCCCCCTGTGTGGAGCTAAGATAAAAAAATAAAATATATACAACAGCCGAGTATCCCGTCAACCAACAATCGGGCTATCAACCACCGCAAATCTTAATAAAGTTATATAGGTGTGGTTTGCTTTGCATTTCCTTGTGGTATTATTTAATTTCAATTTGAATTGAATGCAATTGAAAAAAATTAAGTTTTTTATGTCTCTTTCCTTCCCGAAGCGTGCACTTGCTGTATTCCGTAAGCTAACAAAGTTTGTCAAAAATTAAAATACAACCCCCGCTAAATCAATTTATAAAAAGATGGGCACCCTTCGAATCTTAGAGCTCGTGCAATCTTAGCGGGGCATTCTCGGGTATTCTGTATAAATGCCGAAATCCCTTGTGGTGGGTAATTTGGGGCAATAAAACCTCTTGAATATTCCGCTGCAATTTGGCGGCTTCACCCGACTTACCCGAGAGGGTATATTGTAATCGGCCCGCGTTCCCCATGGCCCATAAAGCCGTTGACACAAGCGTCAATCTCTTCTATTTTTAATTTGAAAAAATTAAGCGAAAATTAAAAAAAAATCTTTTGAGTTATTTCACGGCAGATTTGATCGAGCTCCTCGCGGTTGTTAAATTAATATTATTGATAATAGATGATAATAGCCCTCTTGAATAATAGAACTTGAATGGCTATGCTTCCCGGACGGTCGTCAAATTAGTTTATATTTTGGGATAATGCCGTAAAACTTTTCCGTCACCACGCAACTCTATTCGCTGGTGGTAGACTAAATTAAGCTAGTCTTACACGAGCACTATACTCTCATAATACTCGTATATGTGGACTTGCTCTATTCCATCATATATATGATCGCTATACATTCCCATTGCAAATAGGTAAAAATTGTATTGAATTGAGCGGCGCATGTTAAAATTATGTTTTTTCTGTATTATTGAGTTTGATCTACAAATAGATATATATGTAAATATATATATTCATTATCATATATAAGTTAATTTTGACATTCACAAATATTCGATCGATATCTATATTATTAATACGCTAACGTCTGTCGTACACACTCGCTCAACGTACGAGATACAAACATTACACCTTACACCTGTAATATTAAAATAGAGCTACAAGTTTTCATACTATAGTTTACCCGCAGAAGTGGATTTTTACCTGCTAGTAATAATTATTATGTAATTCTAATATTTTATTTTACTGCGGTAGGAATTTTTAAAATGAATTAAATAATTATTATTCGTTGTCGTGCGGGACGTTTTATATTCTTTGAACGGGAACTGCGGTACCCGACTTACTCTATCGTTAATTCCATCGGAGTAATAAAGGTTCATTAAACACGTACTTTTGGTGTCATAAATGGGTTAGGATATTTCCATGTGAACATAATGGATAGTGCTCGTTCATGCTCGATGGTTTTACGCTCATTCAAACATAACTAAATGTGTGTACCATCTCGCTCGACGCTTTTTGTTCGAACCAAAAAAGATTCAAGGACCTTAATTCTTGCTCGATGTTCCATAGAAATTTGATTTAAAACGAGTCAACATATTCGATAAAGGCAAACCGTCGAGCATGAATACGCGTATCTACATAGTTTAGTCACTGATCTTTCTTTGGAATTTCGATGTTTTCTTTCAAAGCTCAAAAACGTTATGATGATTAAGGAAATTATATTTTATTAAAGGAAGCAAATACTTTGGGGTGTGACATTATATATTTAAATGAAAAAAACACTTCGTAAAACACCATTCAAATTAAAAGTGGTGTTTTACGAAGTGTGTTTTTTCATTTAAATATAAAATAATATATATGTGTGAAGACCAATAGCTTACCAAAAAAACTACCGGATGACATGTTATCTGATTTTTGTCCGGACTTGATCATTTGGACATTGATCTTTTCCCATTATCCTTTACATATATTAAGATCGTATGTGATAAATCTTCCTATGAAATGGATGTACCTACCTACCAAAAGTATAATCAGAAACAAATAAATACTAAAAAACCATTCCATATCAATTTAACAATAAGTGTCCAGATCCCCGATTAATCCTAAACGATTATAATTCTAAACGCGGATAAAATTTTTGGGACTAAAGCACTAACCCTTGATAAATATAATATAAAGATCAGGGTTTTATTATGAACACAGTGAGACACGCATTATAATGATGTCCAGGTAAAACACGGTAGGTACCTACATCCTTAAGAGGGTTCCCAGAATAAGAGCTTGTCCGCAATTTAAGGCGTTTAAACCATCAAAACACTTTAACTACCCTATAATTACCAAAAGGTATAATTTTTTGAGCATTTATTGCAACAAATCCTTTCCTTTGTTTAAAACCCTCGGCATTTTTCGTTTTTAGTTAATTTTACCAACAAAATTTGTTAATGAGAATAATAATACGTGAAATTGTTATTTAGGGCGTGATTTTGAGTTTGTTATGTAAATTTTGCCCTTTGGGGTATTTCGTGCCCCTAACCTTTCGACTCAAGGTCAAGGACTTAGACCATGAGAATGTGGATATGATCATTTAAAAACCTTCCAAATTAAAAATAAACAATTACCTAGTAACTTTGTAGAGATTTCAATGTCACATTTAGTACAATTTCAAAATATTTTTATTTCAGTTCTGAGAAGCACCTGGCGCTTAATGAAATGATAACAGAACTTGAATAGGACTTTCAAGGAACTTAAAATTAGCTTTGAAATTGAATGAATTGTTCAAAATTGACGTTGTTTGCATGAATCATATTTTTTATTGAATGATTAAATAACGGTCACCTCACTGGGTTATCTGTTCTGAGGTCTACATAATATTACAATATTATTATTTTACAATATTCTTCTGGGGTTGTTCTCTTCTCTAATTTAAAGTAATTAGAGAGTAGATCTAATATAAAGTAAATAAACAATAGATTTCAGTGTGCTGCTTATGTTAATATATGGTTCGTGCATTTTAGTGGTTTTTGGAAGCTATATTACTTATTTTTTGTTTTAATTACGACCGGAAGAATATTATACAATTTTGGTCGGAGGTAGCACTGTGTCCTTTGTCTAAAATTATTATTTGCGGTTATTAACATGTTATATGACTACGTAGTTCTGATTTTTGTAATTGTGTTTATGTTATGTGGATTATTTTTGTGTGCGTGATTTAATATTGCGTACGCTCATAGTTGTTTTATGTTCAATACGAGTTATCTTTTTTTTATTTTTTATTTCTATATAATATTACAGCGTTCACATAAAGTTATTAATATTTATACATTATAGCTAATAACATAATTTATGAACTTTTTGTTGTGTTGTGTGTAAGGTAGGTTAGTGACTGTGAAACTGTGGTTGGGTAATGTTGTTTGTTTCGTGAACACCTCACTAGGAGAACCTGTGCTGAGGTGTCTACGTGGTTATGTTTAAGTGTGACAAGTATTTATGTGTTGTATCTGTTTGTATATATTTTTTAATCGTTTTGATTATTGCATTTTGAGTTAGTTAAAATAATCAGCTAGATATATCAGTGCTTTGCTTTTACCGTACACATTCAGTTCATTGACCAATACTTGACAATAATTTAATTATCTGTTCCACCAATGTATGGTCTGCAAAACATCGACAACGTCTACATCGTCCCAATCCATTAATTTAATTGTGTCGTGGAGCATTGTTTCTGATAAAATCAAACCATCGTTACTGTGCGCGATGTCGAGATAAGACTAAAACATTTCAATTACCGTTATTGGGTACACGATGTACACATTCCAGCATTATGGAATGGTCCGATGCTCTATAGGAAACCCGCTTGCACGGCGCGGATGTAAACTGTGCGCCCTAAAGTTTAATAATAATAATAATAATAATTGGATAACTTGTAGAGCGCCGTTTTTGTGAGAAATCACCTCAAGGGCGCTGAAGTTTAGACTTACGGAATTCAATACTTCGTTTGCGTGAAAGCACTATGAAACAATACATTACCGATTGTACAAGGCACATTGTTGCATCAATACTTTTTGTGTGTTTTTTTTTAATTTTTATAGTGAATACCTCACAAGAGTCCCAACTGCTCCCGTCTGGAGCCAGTGAGACTATGGCATCCCCAATTGGGGTATGTTATGAGGCTGAAGGGAAGGAGACAAGAAGAGGAAGGTGGAGAAGTACCTGGCTATTCAGATGTAGTCACTAAACACGGCTAAAGCCATTTCAAGCAACGTTTCAATTCTGAATGATGGTCTTACACCAGGGCGATACTAAGAGTTTCTCCCACTCTAGAACGTGCGGCAAATATACTATATATTATTTTAAATAATTAATTGTGAAATAACACAAATCAATTAAATAAAATTTATTTGCGCACGCCGGGTTCGAACCCGCGGCCTTCGGAATGGAAGTCTAACGCCCTACCGCTGGACTACACCGGTGAAAGCACTATGAAACAATGCATTACGGATTGCACAAGGCACATTATTGTTCTGTGGACAGAGAATACGAACCCCGCAAACGATGATTTAATCATCTAGCTCTGAACAAGAATAAAGATTTCCTAAACACATGGGGAACGCACTTGCGTGGCGCGTGACTTTAGTCAGGAAACTTTTCCGATAAAAAGTTTCTACTCGTAAGTGTATATGATATCTATCACTTCAACTCTTTGTTCCGTGTTTTTGAGCACGAAATATGACAAATTTATGCATATTTTGTGTCTATCTATGACTTCTCTGAAGAGTTTTGAAAAAGTTACCTTTAAAGGCATAGATATTAATTTTTATTAACATAATCGTGAATGAGAGTATGTGTATTTTGTTCCATGATCTTGTGGCTCCGCCACAAAGTTCATCTTGTTAAGAGGCTAGACTTTGAACGACACGCGGAGCACCCGCGTCTGTCATTCTGTCCCGCTCACAATAAGCTCACGCACACTTACAATACATGCGAATGCGAAATGTGCGAATGAGACAACGCTCAAATTTACCTTCAGAAATTGCTCGAAAAGGGGTTTATGGAGAAAACACTTTTCTACATCGAAACTTTCACGAAATTGAAATTTTAAAATATATATTTTTTTTAGAAAGAAGAAGCTACGTCGGTAGCTTTTTATAATTTTATAATTATTTATGAGAGTTGAGTTAGCAGCACTTTTTTCTTAAATAATATTTTTTGATAAATCGTAGATGTTTGACAGTGAATATATACGTTAATACGAAAAGCATCGAAAATTCGAAAACATACCGACGTAGATTTCATCCTCTAGAAGGCAGTATAATATATATATTATAAATATTAATATATTCATTTTGTGCAATTTTCGATGTAGAAAAGTGTTTTTTTCCGGGCGTCCTTTTTGTATGGGCCGAAAAGCGAAGTCTATCGTCTTAAGTGACTAGATCTGAATAGTCAGTAATTTCAGTTTCAACTAGACTTCACACGTAAAATCTGTCACTGGGAAAAGTTTGATTTATTTTTTTTATTATGTTCATTATTATAAACATTACGGAACTTTTTTTTTAAATCAATACTCTTTCAGTAACACTATTTAATTACCAAATTGCAATAATTTGGGAGGTGAGTATGGGTACCGCCGCTTTGGGGACCATTTATTGGATAACCAACACCCCTGCCATAGGTCGCCTCAAATGGTTCGCTACGTTTGGTGATTTAGCAGAGGTGCCCGGATTCATGGGGTCAGTTTTGTTTAGGTCTTTGCGGCGGATACTTTTGCCCATCGCTTGTGGGCGACCTTTTGACCTCTCCAGCTGGAGTCTGCCTAGCTCCGCAGTGGGAGGGATGGATTCACACGTCCTTTATTTCTGGACACATTGACCTCCAGATTCCTATCCGACATATTTTTTTCCTTCCTTTCCCTAGAAAGACCCTCACACCTCATCCCCAAAGATGGCATAGGCTCTTAGAGATTTTTTTTTCTCATGCCATCCTATGTGGAGCTTATATTAAAAAAACACATTGCTTGTCTTATTTAACTCAGGTACGGGGCATACGTCATTCCTATGTCTACCTACGTTAAATTCGTGAAAACAATCTTATGTGCCCAAGCGGTTAAAGCCGCAGATACTGTCAGTCATTCTAAATTTTGTTTTTTATCATAGACGCCAAATTTATTGCACCAATAGTGTAGGTTGCTATTAAATGACTTCCTGACCATTCTTGCGGACTTGGCAATAATTATGTAAAAATTTCAACAAGTTTTAAAAAATATTAAATTTATCAGTACCTATCTATAAATTCAATTTCAATTTATGTTTTTCAATTTCAATGCCGGTAACCCGGGCGTTTATTAACATTAAAGTATATTTACAGTTCATGTGCGCTACCCGACTCACTAGACAATATCTGTTCCGAGTCGGGTAGCAGTATCATTTCATATATATATTAAAAAAAACTTTAAAATAAAAATAAGTAGGGAAATTAATTTAGCAATTGCATTAAAAAAACATTAGAAACATAAAAACAAAACAAAAAACTAAAAAAATACAAAAATATATATTTGTATATACATATACATATATATATTTAAACATAAAAACGTATAAAAAATTAACGCGGACGGTTTGCAAGTAACTTGTTAATGCAATTTCTTTTTTTGTTCATTAACCATGTATTAAAGTTTTTATGTGTAGGTTTTCTGTTGGTATGAGTAAAATGTTGTGTTTCTTTTAAGAAAATGTTGAATATGGAAGGGGCGAGGTAAGATTCATGTTTTTTAGCAAGAGTGGATTTAATTTTTGGCACTTGTAAAAGATTGTTAGATTTAGCTCTAGTGTTCTGGGAATGATCGTGGGGTATGGAATTAAAGATCATATAAACTGTAATCATTCTTTATCTGCCCTCAACAAAACAAAACAAAAAAATATAAATATTCTTCGTCGATCTATTGAATGTTTTCTTTTCATTCTTGTTTAATTTGTAAAAATATCAAATGTAAAAATAAACACAAATACAGACATTATACCAAATAGTAATATCTAGGCATTCTCAATGAACAAAGACATTAATAGTCTGTATCATTACTAGAAAAAAAACAAATATCTACGTCTCGAGTTGAACTATTAATATTTTACTAACTGGTTGGCTGTCATCGGCCAAGACAAATTATCTCTGTCTCAATACTATGTTGTACGGGAACCGGGATATCGGTGTAACTCTTGTTATAATAACTTGTATGGGGGTAAAGATGGACCATAAACCAGTCAACTGTTGTCATAACTCGTAGCTTTGTTATGACTAAAATGCCGTTTGAAATGAGCTACTTTGATTAATTTTGTACTCATGTCTATAATAATATTAATAACTTTAGTTTATAACGGACATTGTGTTTGCTTGTATTGTTTATTTCATAAATCAGCTACACAATAATTAAACAAACACTTATACGTAGGTATATACATTAAACATTTTCTTAAATAAATATTGTTGAGTGTATTAATTGTCTCATTATTGTTATATTATCTCATATTATCTCATAGTTTCATTAAATTTAATTTTTTTGTAGTTTTATTTTACAGTGTTGCTTATTTTGTATAATTCAAATAATTTTACAATACACGTGTCACTTAGGGAAGCCTCCAGGAGTTTTCTAATTTCACCGTCTTTACCGTGAACAATGCTAAAACCATTATTCGGCGAAGTTGCCTTTGGCAATGCATCTTATTTACGTGTACGATGAGACTTTCCCAGTACTGGTTTACCCAAGCGAGCAGTGCCTACTGCCTACCTGAAATTTGCGCTTCTTCGTCTACAAATTGTAAGGTCTTTGTCGTGTTTTGGTGAATTATAGGAAGGTTTAGTGGGAAATGTGAAGCGTAACTGTCAGTTTTTCCTTCATGCAAAATTCATGGTGTGTTCATTTGCGTTCATATTGTCATTTGCGTTGATTTAAAAAAAAAAATTATTACGCTGTATTGCATTTTTGATGTATTGATCAATAGCACAATATAACCATTCTGTTGGTAGGTACCCACATACCCGATGTAGAACTGTAGACCTGGGGTGCTAGCATGGTCGATCGATAAGGATCGGTAGGATAATTGTCGGTAACTTCTCATCGTTCCCTAGGTCAACCGCAGATCGCAAACGAATAGGTGACAATTCACAATGACTAAGTGTCCTTAATATATACGATATCAACTGTCAACTGTCGTTTGTACGTTAGCGATTTGCAGTTGCCCTAGGGAACGATGAGAAGTTACCGATAATTATCCTACCGATCCTTATTGATCGACCATGCTAGGACCCCTGTATAGATAGACCTCATCGAAATTTGTATTCTTTCATTTGGAGACATTATTATAAATTCGAAACAAAATTAACTGATACAATAAAATTTGTTTTTGCTTCAAATCTATTAAACAGGGGTTAAGCCAACACTACCATTCAGGTGGTACTGCGATGTAGATTGGTAGACTTGTATAGATAGACCTATGTAGAACCGCAGACAGCGCGTTGGTCTTGGTTTCAATCGGATTTCGGCAAATATTGAAGTTGCAGCGTTTCCCTGCAATATCCTGGGACGATTCCAATTATATTGGATTTGATTTCGCAACGACCTACCCCCGTTCATTACCAGTTTGAATTATTTAGAGGCCAAATACGATTTTTACTTTCAACCCTTCGGACGGCCATCCCTAGCCGCCCGGGAAATTCAATTTAATTTATGTTCTATAGATATATACTTCGTAGGTACACATGGTTAGTGTTTAAAGTCACATTGCTTATTTGATGACAGCAAATATGTAGGGACAACAAAATCAACGCTGGAATAACGAGAGTGAGAACTGTTTCAATTAATTATTATTGGCTATTCGTTTATTTGCCAATTACTTTTTCGAAGAATTTCCGATGGCCTATAAATGTATTATTCTTTCAAATACATTTCAACAAATGTTCATTAGTAGATTTTACTGACTAAGTTTATAAAATAAACAGTAAAAGTTAGGCAATGTTGAATTGCTAATTATAAACTTAGTGGAAACAAATTTCTGTCACTGTTTTTTTTAACTCCAAAGTAATTGAAGTTCCCTCTAAAATCACGAAAAATGGGCAAGTTTTGTGGTCTTTATATATATATATTTATTTTATTTTTTTTAATAGATAGGGATAAACTAAATTATTATGAAAAATCGAGGTCTTCGTAGAATACTTTTTTTTTGTTTTTTATTAAATTTTGCAATTAAAATTATCTAAAAATTGACAGATTATGCCACTCCTTTTGATTAAAAATAAAGGTTTAGTTGCCTCTCTCGGCCTCTGTGTTTCTTCCTTCCTATAACATGGGTCTCTTCAAGACCCACGTTCACTCCTTCCTCTCCTCAAAAAGACCCTCCTCACAGCATCTTCAAAGATGACATAGGCCCTGAGGGAAATTATTTTCCTCAGGGCCTCCTGTGTGGAGTTAATGTAAAAAAAAAAAAGTTGGGTGTGCGAGAAACTTAAATTTGGATTTGAGGCCAAAATACCCATAAACTAAATAATATTTTTTATCAAAAATTATAGCAAATATCTAGTACGGATATGTGCTATTTTATGTGTCTGTTTTTTAAATTATGATGTTTAGGCAATTAAAGAATTAATTAATAATGATTATCTCACAAATAATTGTCAAAGTTGACTCTAAAATCATGAAAATTTTAATTATTTAATGGCCTATATTTTATAATTTGAAACACAAATAAATAAAGTACCATGTATCCGTATTATTTTTTTGGTTTTTAAAACAGTTTGTTTAAAAATAGTTTGGTTAGGTTTTTTTGACCAAATTTAAGTTTTGTATGAAAAGGGTCACGTTGGCGTTCCTTTTAAAACATTAATTTAAACCGGTGTGCAAATCATGTTACGCAATCGAAAAGAAGCGTGCACTGAGAATTAGTAAATTTAAAAAAAAAATATCAATATTAGTTTTTTTTTTCAATTGTGGCTACGTTATACGATTTTAATTCCTCTGCAATATTTCAGTCAGACGTCATCAAGGTTCATTTCAAAGAACTAAATAACAATTACGGCACAGCGCTTCAACAGTCCAGTTTAGATTGTCCAACTTAAAAGGACGCAGAGAGGGAAAAAATCCAAAGCGCTGCAACATATCGGGAGGCGGTAGAGTTCGTTGTAGGTCACAGAAAATAGAATCAAAGAGAACTAAATGCTAAAACTGAACGGACTATCAAACCAATGAAAGTTACGCAGTGTGATATTAATGCGATTTGCGATAGTACCTACGGATGAACCATGTTGGCGACAAGCGTTGTGGTTCATAGCCCATCTCTTATGGAATATGTTCCTCTATCACTCGGTGTTGTATAAATAGCCGACCTTTAATTACAAGGTATTATGCGATCTATACTAAATGCGATGAACAGTGTTAATTTGGCATTTACGCGGCAAGAGAAAGATCGTTTTGATATCGTACCACCTCAATTGGAATCTCGCTCTTCTCTGCCTGACTATATTATTATTACTCGATAATCTCTGGAAAATCAGAAAAATCATATTATTTTACAACCCACAATCATTTCATAATTAACACTGTTAGATCCACACCGTATTTCATCGGTAATTTTCATTTTTAAACGCAATAATTTTTTTTAAATCGTAGATCATGGGATGAAGTACAGAGATTACAGATATTATCAGTCAAATTATAACGGTGGGTAGGTATAGACACAAAAAAAGACTTGTCAGGTTATATCTTGATGGCTAATAAAATAATTTTTGCCAAATCGAGGATCGGATAAATTATCATTATAATTAATTAAATACTATTTTAACGTTTGCTTTCCCGGAAAAACCGTAGGATCTCATTCACAACTTCTAAGCCAAAACAATGTAACGCATGGCCATCAATTGTTATTTCACTAGCGATAACTGGTTGTATTACACAGTTCGCCGACCTTAGAACAGAGCAGAGTAATCTCATCATGTGGTTTAGCCCTTATCTCCCACAAAGGTACGAATTCAATTGATGTTACGAATCCCCCCATTCAAGTGGGTATCTACCTGCCAATCTGCATTGTTCTTTACACTGGAGACAATGATACATCAGTATCTAGAGGTGATTCTGGTACGAAATCTAAATACTCTCCGGGATTAAAGATTTAACTAGACAATTTTTTTAATGATGATTTGTTAGTTGGGGAAGAGACTTTCGTTGGAGTTCCGCCTGTAGTCTGATGATTGATCTGGTGATAACCAACTTCCGATATGACATGTCACCAGAAGAAGAAGTAGAAGTATGGTCTACAGAGAACTGCCAACCTTGTGAAAATGTAGGCATCCAAGAATCGGCAAAACTGAGAAGGTCGGAATTTGAGATAGAAGCATGCTCAAAACTGAAGTTGAGAAAGTGAGGTAGGAGAAATTTTATGGTCATATTTATTTCACTATTAGTAGACCACCTTCGAGAAGGGATGCACGAATATGCAAAAAAATACAAGAAGCACTAGGAAGAGCCAAGATGAGCCAAAAAGAGATAATAGTAGCCAATAAGTGACACGAAATTCTAGGAAGTGCAAAGAACCAAAAAGAGACAAGAAGGGCCAATAACAGATAAAAAGAATCATGAAAATTCAAAGAGGAGGAGCCAAAATAATCCAAAAAGAAGCAAGAAGAAGGAAAACAAGAAGTGAATAACAAGACAGAAAGAAAAAAAATACAACGCTCAGTCAATTCCTTCATTTTTGCCCATCCTAAATTCCAATATTGGCATATCAGGTTGCCACGTATACCGGTCGATTAAACTCCAACCTCCTTTCCATCCTCAGAGCACGTGTTTAGGTCCTAACAAATCAGTTGTCACACCGAGACAGGAGTGCTCCTGGCTGCGGTGGTACAAACTTATCGTATAATAACCATCTTCGAGAAGGAGAGGACCTGGCGGTTTGATAAGTGATTCTGGGCAATTCTTTTCGACAGAAGGCAGCGTTTTGCAATTTATTAATTTAACGTGAACCAAAAATACTTAGGTACTTAACAAATGAGATGCCATCATCCAACAGCATTGAGATGCCATCATCCAACAGCATTTGGAACATCGCCGTTAATCACAGTTAATCAGTTTGTTGTTCAGATTCTGTTTTAATCTATGGTCATCGGAAACCACTGTTTCAATACGAAGTCACAAATTTGGACTCTTTTTATGTGAATACCTACTACTCCCAACCGCCTAGTGCCAGTGAGTAATTCCCAATTGGGATATGTTGTGAGGTTCCCAATTGGGATATGTTGTGAGGTTGAAGGTAAGTGGAGAGTGGAAGGAGATGGAAGAGAGTTGGAGAAGTACCTGGCTATTCAGATCTAGTTACCAAACACGGCTAAAGCCATTTCAAGCAACGTTTCAATTCTCAATAGTGGTCGGTCTTACACCATTGCGGTACTGAGAGTACCTTCCACCCTGGAACGCGCCGCAAATGTACCTTACATTATTTCGAACGATTAATTTGTGTAAACACAAATCAATCAAGTAAAATTTACTTGCGCACCCCGGGATTGCTAGTGAGATCTCAACCACGGAGGTCGTCAAACTTCACACTATTTCAATGAAGACATTCTCATAATTGCACGTTTTCCTCGGTTTGAAGATGGCCTTACAAAATAAAATATAGTTGTGTTGATGTTCTGAAATATTTACTCTCTGAGGTGAAATAATATTTATCTAAAATCACCGTGATTATCGGATTTAAAAGGTATCCAACACATGTTATAGTAAATGCTAATTATTTGAATATATCTATCTACCTGGTTTATTTATCTTCTCAGTGGTGTTTGTTACCTACACTACTATCTCGAATGCCTTAACTTTAGTCGTGGTGAATTAATCACCTTTTGGTAATCCTAAACGACAAAGCACCGCCCACGGCGCGTCTCTCAGCTGTCTAAGACTAAACCTGATCTTTCAATGTGTCGGGCCCACGTGCCCGCCTTGTAAGCGTATAAAAAAAAAACAGAACTTTAAAAAACGATTGGACGAATTGAATTCATATAAATTAATAAAACCAGATTACTACTTTGTAATTTTTTTATTTTTATTTTTAACTTATTAACTTAAAGAGTTAAACCTCAAATTATAATATTTTATTTAATTAAGATAATATTAGATAATATTAGCGAAAGTCAATCGAAAATCCGAAACAGAAAAATCAGAAAAAGTCTGGGTCTCGAACCCAGGACCTCTGGCAATCCGGGCCAACGCGCTATCCAGGGATACGTTGGCACAGTGGATAGCGCGTTGGCCCGGATTGCCAGTGGTCCTGGGTTCGAGTCCCAGACGTATCCGTATCTTTTTCTGTTTCGGATTTTCGATTGACTTTCGCTAATATTATCTTCATTAATTAAAATATTATATTTTGTAATTATTTTTTTACAGTGCAATAATTTATTGAGTAAAATCTTAAATTGCAATATTTAATCGATATTAACCGCTCTATAAAGAAAATGTGCAAAATAAAAGATACATTCGGTTGCACCTGGAAATTGGACCAAGGACCTCTGCTTTGCCTGGACATTGTTCTAATCACTGAGCTAATTCGACCATCAATTAAACTTCGATTACTGGTACATATTCAGAACCTGACTTTTTCGCTTTTTTTTATTAAACACTTGAAAAACACGAAACCAAAATGCATCCTGACTTATTTTGGCATTTCACAACTTCATTCCTCGTGGTGTAAATGACCTTTCGAGCTGACAATAGTTGAATTGACCTTGAGATTCAATATATCTTTGCCTAAAAAATGGGAAAGAAACAATTTTTTTTCTTGGTAAATGAAACCACGTTGCGTTCTGAAAATATTTGCATTTACCTAACAATTAGTCATAAATTGCATGAGTTTAGAGCTCGCCGTTCTCAAGTTTATACTGATACATTCCATTTGTTTTTTTCTTTATCGATTAGATTGGCTAATCAATATCAACTATTAATTATCAATTGATTTCAATTAATAACTTTTTTCCCAAAGATGTTAATAAATATTATTTTCGATCGTGATTTCTTGATACGCCATAACTCGTGTCATTATTTACCCATAATTAATATGTAATCTCAAAACAATGCTCTCAACATAATAGATGTCTTAATTTATCTGAAAATTAGAAGCGGTAGATAATTCATGTTAAAAATGACATGTGAATGGAGTCGTGTCGGAAACTAACTACCAGAGGCCCGCCTATCAAAAGAGTTTGATAAATCTGGGTTCACGAGACTTTTGTGTATGTATTATTCTTATAAAATAAAAATATTCATGCGGTGTAGATAAGATTGCATAATACTAAAATACTACAAATAATTCGATTAATTAGATTATTCAAATAATTAGATTATTTATAACATAATACTAAAATACTGCAAGTAATCTAATAATAATATAAAAACAATTTTAAACTTTTTTTCACTTGTTTTTTGTTGAACAATTCCCAACAACTCCTAACTGCTCACTTCATGGAGGTGGGGAAGTACCTGGCTATTCAGATTTGGTCACCAAATAGGGTAATTCTATGTTTCACTCTACCAGCTGCAATAAAAGAAATCAACAATCAATGACGTTTTAACCACTCGAGCGCTTTTTGTCACATTATGGCACTATTTCCAAAACCTAGGATTGCTTTGTTGCTAAAATGTGGCAAATTTAAAAAATAATTATTAAAACGACTATATAATAATACCTTTTACAAGCAAAATATAACTAAATAAATATTCTCTAGATTCTTTAAAATGTTTTAAGGTTAAATATTTAATTATATTTTTTTTATAAATCCTACAAATATGTGATAATAGAGACAAAAGATACGGGAATTAATTGGCTACATAGAACTGTAATCAGTTTGTATGCCTCCATATTCAAATTCGGAGGTATGATTTTTTTAAAGTGGGCGGAAAAATTTCCTTTAGCAAACCGAGAAAAAATATTTTAATTGCTCTGTCGCTCCAGTGGTTTTAAAAAGCCATCATAATATATATATGTTTTAGAAACTTTCGATCAAATATTCTAAGCGCATTGGTTACATACCCGTAGGATAAAACACTTATAACCAAAAAAATATTTCTTCATAGGTAAAATATGAAACAATAAATTATTATTATCACACAACCGATCAAACTCGTATTATTTATATGACGTCATTCTAATGCAGACGTTTTTTAGGCCGGGCTCGAGCAAAACCACCTCAACACAGGCCTGAATACAAATTTCATTCCACCGTACACAGGGTGTTAAGGGACGCACTTGACTTACTTTACCAATGATTCCTGACATTATTTGGAGTACAATAATGTTAATGAAATTTTAGTCTCCGGTGACATATTTAATGTTTTTTTTTCAATTTTCAAAACATAAATATCAGTAGGTATTGGACAGGTAGAGCCGGGTTTAGGAGTCAGGAAGTTACTCGGCTGAGTGACCAGTGATATGCGGAGAAAAAGTTTTGTTAAATTTTTGAAGAAAAAAAAAGTCACCGGAGACCAAAAAAATTTTCATAGTGTGTAATGTATCCGCTTCCCTAGAGAATTACTTTGCAAAATATTTTTTCTGTGTCATTAAATTAAAGCCTAGTAATAATTACAAAAAAATGTTTTACCCCTCAAAGGCCGGCATTTCATATATGGTATTTATCTGTCTTCTATTGGATTTGATTATAGTGGATTTGATGTTTATACACATCTGAAGTTTCATTCTGAGATTAATGAAATTTCGTACGCTTGGCCTACAAAACAAGAGGAATATATTTAATTTGACTTCTAAAAAAAAACTCTGGATAAAACCCGGGCAACGCCGAGGACTAAGTTAGTTTCTTACAAATAATTTTTTTTTATTATTATTTGTTAATTTTTCAAGTCAAGTCATAAAAGTCAGATCAAATTTATATAAATAAGAAGGTGATTTCTGTCAGTGTCCTGGCCTGGGTTAAGATGGTTTTGACGCGAGATCCCGGCGGCGCACGGTCGGTATTATTGTGATTGTGATTGCACGCCGATCAGGTTGATTTACCTCGGACAATAAGCCATCAGCGGCTCGGCGGCAACACGCTCCGGTGCGCCGCAAGCAAAATAATTTATTTATTTAGTTTTAATGGATTGGCTGACGTGTAACTGGAACATGCAGGTGACAGCATACAATGCCATATTATATAACTATTTTCTATATAAACATTTTTACTAGTTCAGTTTGTTCTTATAAATGTGCTATTTTCAAAATGTCGTTATGGCTGTGTAAAAGTACAGCCGAAAGACACGGGAAACACTGATCGTGTTAGAACTTAGAACGGGTCGTTTTAACGACTTATTCTAGTGCTCAACATCTCGGCATTAAAACGAACTTTGTGATTCTCCCCTTCTACAATAAGACTTTTTTCAATCCTTTCTTTTTTTTATGTCTACAATTGTGTTTTGATATATGATGATCGACTGGAACCTAGTACCTACCTACATAATCACCTAAGTTTTTGAAATTAATTTGATTTCTAACTCCTCCTTAATTTTTCATCTCGTCATAATATAAGAAATATAGTAATATTTCAGACTTTTCCATCTGAACTTAATATACATTTTTGCTTTTGGACATAATAAAAGAACTACAGTAATATTTCACATTTTTCCATTTGAACATTGTAAAAGTTTAATAACTCGAACGCGAGACCCACGCATTATCCTGGTAAAATTTATTTCTCTGTAGATATAAAAATAAAATAAACAACATGTCTATTTCGAGAGCTCAAAGAATGAGATTTTAAAATTTAAGAAAGGTTTGAAAATGATATTTTGAAGAAATTATAGAGATTGTACAAATTTACAAACCTTCAAAGGTTATCAAAATTTTTTTGTAATTCTCTTGAGGCTTTTGAATTTTTTGTACCTTACTTAACATTTTATTTTTCAAAAACATTGATTTGTGAACCGTTCTGAAAATAATACAACATTAGTGGTATGTACCAACATTAGTGACATATTTCGAACATGTTTTTTTTTCATGGTATAATTTTGGTCATTTCTTTTCTTTCGATAAACATTTGTTATGTCATAGCGTATAACAAAACGATCCCAAAACTATTCTTATTTAAATTCATAGGATTTCCCGCGACAAATGCTTTTATAACTGTGACAAAGTCGCTGTTGGGGTTAGCGATCTGCGAACGGCGATCCGTAACGTATCGACACCGGTAACACGATGCGATGAATTTAAAATGGACCGGAGGTGACATAAAACGTAGGTGGGCCGAACATTCCTGGATTGTGACAAACTCACTATGCAATTGGAGTTACATGTCTTGGTTTCTGGATTTCAAAGGAAATATCAACATTTTTAATGTGCATCTAATTGATTTTGAAAACTGATTTTAAAATGAAAAAAATGAGACTCGATGATTTAACTGGGTGTGGAGAGCTTTATTTGTTGTTGTTGTTTTTATTTAAGTGTGATGACTCTACCAATTGGTGATCCTATATACAACGGATTAAGAAAATAACATGGTGAAATATGATTTCAAAAGTTAATATTATGTTATCCTGTTAGAATGTATAGTAATGGTTCCTAAAAAAGAAAAATTTCAAGAGAGCGTCATACACAAAAAAGTGAGATTTTATTTATATTTTTATAGTAATTAAGAATACATTCCTAGAATATTTCGTCAAATATTGATTATAGATACAAATTAAAGTGGAAAGTGATTATATCGATCACGCTTATAGCAAAAACACTGATGAAACAATTTAAAAACCGTAATTGCGGTGAAATGTAAGAATAATATATGTTTTACGTATCAGTTGAATTGTCCCGATTTCTTGTAAACATAATAGGCAATCAAGAAATGCTACTTATTCTTTATGACTGTATCGGATTACAGTCCAAATCAAAATTTGCCCCATTTTTTTATATCAGCTTTAGCTCGTTAAAATTGTACTGGACAAATTTATTTCTGGATTTCTCTTATAACGAGCAATTTAGTTGATCACATCTTGCTCGTTAAAAACATGGTCCGACTGTATTTAAAATAGATATTTATTTCTATCACGATATCCGCAACATTATGAAATTTAACTACTTATACCTACATTTTTAATTTCACTTAAATTTCCATTGCAGAGACCATATTTCGTATAATTATTAATTTCTGAAAAATGTTCTTTTCTTCATTTCTAACGTCCACCCTTTTCAAAAGCTTTTCGCATATCGCACTGTAAATGCAATATCAACACAATTTAATTTTTACCAATAATAATATAGATTTAAAAAAAAAAAAAAAAAATTAAGAAAGGGATTACTAGGGGTAGGAATGTAGAGATTATGTACCATTGAAAGCTCCGTTGTAACCCCTTTCTCATAAAAGACGCTTGTAAGAAAAAGTGTTTTTCAACTGTTTCTGCAGCAGGTCCAATTTCAAAATAAAAAGCACATTATATGTCATGCCATGATCCGATTTGTGTCATTTTAACAATTATATACGAAATGTATTATTTATATAACTATATTTGCATTATCATTAAATCTTAAATTTAATACAAATGAAAGCAATGTTAAGAATTCACAAATAAACCTTTATTATCAAATCGCAAAATAAATACTCATTGCTGTACCTACGGAGCTATGAAGATATTTGGCAAATTACCAGCTGAAGTCAAATGACTTCAATTCAATGTATTTGATAAAAAATATATATTCATATTTAATAAAATAATACATATATGTATCTATGTACTTACATTATGCTAAGAATTCTAAGGAATAATTAAATGGTTAATATATTTTATTAGAAAATTATATTATTAAAATACTAATATCAGTTATGATTTCGTATGTCTATCTTTAGCTCCAGTTCAATGAACTCTAGAACTTTTGATTTGAATTTAAGTGACATTTTTAAATTGTAAGTGCTTGTTTGTAGACTTCACGCAAGCGATAAAGTACCTACTTATAAAATACAGAAAATTATTATAATTTCCATTTTGAAAATAGAAACTGATTTGTCGAGAATTCAGACTACTTCTCTATAAAATATGAATATGTAAATTTAGTACATTAAGTGTAGTATGGAACTGGTTAAAATCTTTAATCTAGTTATGTGAAGACGAAGATTTGATTTGTATGAAAATCTACAGTTTTATTCCGATACTGTTGAAAATGCACACTTGACCTTCAAGGCGAAAAGAAGGTCATGGTCTACATTAGATCTTGAAAAACTATGTGTAAAGCTTGGGCAGCACCGGGACTTCAGCAAGTATAAAAATAAAAATAAATGTTGAAAAATTCTCAAAGTATTTCTCCTCCTTGTCGGTTTGGTTAGGTTAGGTTTCAATTGTGGATGTCATACCACTCTTGAGCGATTTAACTCTTAACGTTATATAAAATAACACTTCATGTAATCCTTATGTTTTTGACTTGTGTTTATATGGCGTCAACACAGCGATATTACATATTATGTCGTGTCAAGAAGCCGCCGTTAAGCGTTTAGCAGTGGCGTGGCGTGTTCCTCCGGCACGTGAAACGTGTCCCATGTGACACGTGGGCCAAACGACGCCCACTAAAGCGCTGTCCCATGCAAAATTGCTTCCAATATTGTCCGGCTCCCAGTGAATGATGCGAAATGACATCGGAAGGGATCCGTTGACTTGGCAAAAAGTGGCCTTTGTTACATCGTTTGCGACGTTTGACACGATTTATGGAGAAAATCTGTTACCTTTTCTGTAACGGGATGTGTTTCCGGAATAAATGTTGTTCACACTCGTAAAATAACTATATTTATCCGTTCCTGTACCTACTTGATGTCATTAATTACTATACCAACACACTGTTTTATTTCTTTTCAAAGTTTCATAAGTTTTGAGCGTGAAGCTGCGTAAAAGCATTTTTTTTTTTTTTACAACAACAAAAGCTGACTTGCAATAATAACATTTAAAATGTGTGCGTGGTTTTGAATAAAAGAGAAAATTGAAAGTTTTTATTGAAAACAATTAAACGACGATATCTTTTTGTCACTTTTTTCTTATTTTTTATTTATGTTAAGTTAGGTTAAATTAACCCAATTACCTAACGTCTCAAGATATTACAACACTATTATTGTACCTGTCGCCGGCGTTTCTCGGAGTTCTGGGTTATTGGAGTGAAGTTAATGAAGTCGTCCTTTTTACCGAAGACTTCTCATTTTTTACGCCAGTGGTAAAAGCAGCGCTGCTGCACACTGGCGGCAAAACGGCGAACCGTAGGTACTTTTATCCAAATGTAAGGTAACAGCATTTATCAGTAGGATTTTAACTAGCGATTCCTGTGCATATCTGTGGTACCGTTTTCCTGTCTGATAATATTTTTCTAATAAATTTACTTATTTTAATCACACGGCACCACTGTACGTCGCGACGGGATCACGTGATACGCTCGCTGTTTCGCGTGTTACCGTGTTGCTGAAACGAGACGAAGTGCTTAGGTACTCAGTTGCGACATATGATGGAATTTTTTTTTCTTTACATTAACTCCGCACAGGAAGCCCAGAGAAAAAAAATCCCTTAGAGCCTATGTCATCTTTAGGGATGCTTTGTGGATGCTCTTTTATGGAAAGGAAAGAGGGAGATGTTCTGGGAAGGAATAAGGTATGAGGGATGAGTAGGAAGCTGGGGTTAAATGTCTCCAGGATTGACGGATGTATGAATTCATTCCTCCTAGTTTGGTGCAAGGAGAGCTCAAAATGTCTTCCTCAACCAGTCTCCCCTAATCCTGCCTGCGTAGACAAATCCCACCCCATGAACCAGGGCACCAATTTTTACAAAAAAATATCATCGGATATCAAAATCATATCTATATTTTTTACTCCATATATACGAATACACGGGAATTACTGATTAAAATCCTTCGGGTACGTGCTGTTTCATCCTGTATATAAGATTTTTAAAAATCACAACTTGTATTTACCGTATTTCCTTTCGAAAAGAGCACCTTTGTTCTGCAGATACGAAATCTGTAGCGTTTCTTTGCTCTAGTGCTCAGCATTCAAAGTTTCCGATGCACGGAGAGGAGGTAGTTTGTCAAACACGTCGCTAGTTTTGCAATAATACATTCAGAGACGGGTTGCTAGTTGCTGGCTGCTGGCTGTAGGTTTGCCGGTTGCTGGTTGCCGGTTGCCGGCAGTTTGCATTTGTTCCCGGGA
The DNA here is from genome assembly GCA_951813805.1 of Limnephilus auricula. Lineage (NCBI taxonomy): Eukaryota > Metazoa > Arthropoda > Insecta > Trichoptera > Limnephilidae > Limnephilus > Limnephilus auricula. The sequence goes on from OX638390.1 coordinate 30,745,486, forward strand.
TCAGTGATCCTCAAAGGAAACTGCGGAATAACTTTACTCGAAGCCGGTGCCGAGAGACGGATGCATGTGGTGGGGAAACGATACGTTAGGCAAATATCTGCGCCGCCAGATGTACGAACAGATTACAGATGTATGATGATCGACCGGCCTTTTTGTTTCTGCCGGAAAAGCGATGTACGTTTATGAGTAACGGCTGTGCGGCCTTTTTCATACAAAATAGCAACCAAACTGAATAATATTTTTTTTAAATCAAAAGATATAGAAATTATATAGTAAGTACGGATATGTGCATTTGTAGTTTAGTTCAATTATTTTATATGGCTAATGATGTGCACCCGGAAATATTAATTTCCTACCTAATATTAATTTCCCAATGTCGGGAACAAATTTATTTTACAATGCATATGAAAGTTTTTCTAATATTTTATTTAATGAAAGTGTCTTACATAAAATAACAAAGATAATAAATTAATTATAAGATATTTATTTATTTATTCACACCCTATTTGGGATTTTGCATTTTAATAAATTGGACACGTGATAGGTACTTCAAAAATAAAATATTGAATTTAAACATAAAGATATGATACGATCTAATACAGATTGCACACGCAACATAATTGATAGGTACCTATATAAAACACTTACTGAGTTAGATAATAAGGATCTAATATTATAAAATAATAAACAAGTGCAGTATAATACCATTTTATAAGCCAGCAGATATGATACGATTTTATACATTGCACTCGCCGGTGACAGATAAAACTTGATTGAAAGGTGGGTACCTACATAAAAGACACACTGAGTTAGATAAAAATGATCTAATATTTTAAAGTAGTAAACAAGTGGAGTAAAAAATATCAAGGACTTTCAAGAATGGCATTCAATTTTGATAATATCATAATTTGTTAGGCTTTCAATACCCGTATTGTCAATATAGTCCTTATGCCCTGAATTACGCTCAGAAGAGATGAACCGATATTTTTTTATGTGTAATTTTTCTTCTCGTAACAGAAAGTAACTTTTCCGCACTATGCTATTCGAAACAAGTTAAAATTTTCGACCCTATCTATTTAGCCTTAACACGTGATATTCTAAACAACTGTCTGCATTCCGTTTCTCCATGTAAAATTGATAGCGCACACGATGCGACGTCTTTCAATTCTAAGAGCTTCGTTAGTGTGCCTTCGTTCATTAAAATACCAGTAATTTCGTCACTTTGCTTGGACAGGGTTCTAACTTTACTTTACCTTGTTCTAAGATATGAGGTGTCAAAGTTTGCATAGATGATTTCTCATTATCTATTCACCAATTTTATAGGATTTTTTTAAATAGTAGGATTTAGTCATTATCGCATTTTTTATGTTAAAACAATAACAAATATTTTGTACCAGCCCATAATTTAATATTTTATCATTTCAAAAATAGGTATTGTGACTGTGCTAAGGCCACTGATCTCTAAACTTAGAAAGTAATTTTAAACAACCAACGTTTTCACCCAGGACGATAATGAGAGAATCTTCCACTATGAAACGAAGATCTCTTAGTTGGACGGTTTGTAGATAAAAATATCCAAGTTCTGACACTATCGGCAACTGAGAAATCTTAAACAGAGTAATGAACACTATCGTAAAAATTATTTTATAATCTCCACTCTACAATCTCCTGAAATGTAATTGTTATTTTAAGTGAAAGATAAAACAAAGGAAAGTTTAAAAAATATACTATCATATTACATTTATAGTTGCCTCCCGAAGGGCCGCACAGTGCACGTGAGCCGCTCCCAATTAGAAAATAAATAAATTAATCTGTCAAAGAAATTAAAAGTTACCCACATAGGTATATTATTAAAATTTAATGCAGAAAAATGAAGAATCAATTGAAACTATAATAGTGTACACGGAGAAAAATGTTATTAGAAAAAACGATCATTTTAATTAAGTTTTAACTTCAGTCCCGTTTTTAACCGTTTTTACTATTAAAATGATCGTTTCTTCGAAAAAAAAATTTCTCTTTGTATAATATGGGCGTTCTCATCGATATTCAAGTATTTATTAACTTAATCATCGAAGAAAATAATACAAATAAATTTAAACGAAACATGAAACAGAACAAGATACAGAAAAAAAGGTAACGGTCGCATTTGGGAATTAAATCTAGGATCTCTGTCTTATCGAGACAACGCAACGCCTCTAACCACTCGGCCATTGCGATCTAATTTTTTACTACATGTTTGTAGATTTCATATTTCAATTTCGGGAGTAACATCTTATCCCCGACTAATTTTCCCATATTTATAAACTTTTTAACGGCACCCCATGCCCTGCTCATTTACCAAACGTAGCAAACCATTTGAGGTAACCTATGGCAGAAGTGTTGGTTATCCAATAAATGATTTCCGAGGCGGCGTACCAACATACACACCTCCCAAATTGCGATAAACAAAAAACTAATATTTCTTCACAAGGAACAAAAATAAAAACCCGTTTTTTTTTATTTTAATTTTTGAAATATCTTTTCTGGTACTTGTTTTTTTTTATTTATTTAATAGATATTTCAAAGCTCTTTAGCTTATGATGTTAGATACGTTTCTAACTGAAAATAGTAACATTGACCTAGAAATAGAAAAAAATGTGCAAATTGCATTTTGCTAGAACTCGCTTGTTTTTGTTGCTTATAATTCTTAAAATTCTAAACTTGAAAATTCTGGTTTGTTTTTGGGCGCTACCTCCTTATTTAGCCGACGTTTCGAACAGCGTTGCAGTATCCATCATCAGTCCTGCAACACTGTCCGAAACGTCGGCTAAAAAGGAGGTAGCGCAACACGGCATAACACCCCAAAAACAAACAACGAAAATGCTTTTGGCCGTGAAAATCTAAAAACGTACTTGAAAATTCTGGTTTTGCAAATAGACAGGAGAGCTAATAATACCAAACAATAATAGTTAGCAATACAATTCTCGTTTCAACAACAGTTGCGTCACTCACGATATAATGGCAAATATCATAAATCATTCCTAGCTGAAATTAAACACATATTCGTGTATTTTTTTTACTTTAGAGATATCTATCAGCGTGGAGAAATAATGCAGCAACGAAATCGGCACGAATTCAATATGTTTGGAATTACGAAAGCCGGGAATCATTAAAGGATATTTGTATTATTTAATGCAATATGCATGTTGTTAGTGAATCGATTTCACTTACACGTTGCCTGTGAAACAGGCCTAAGTTTCAATTTGTAGTTTTCAGACCTACAATTTTAATACACAGTTATAGCGTCATTGGTACATTATTTTTCAATTTGTAACGATTTATTAGATAATTAACACCCCTAATATAATAATAATAATAACAAAGCATTTTTATAGCGCAGTTTTGTGATGTTTCACTTCAAGTGCGCTTAACTATAACAAAATTTAAAAATAATCCTACAGTGCTTACAAAGTATTGAAAAGTAATTTTAAATAAAGAATATACAGTATACGAGTATACAAGGCAATAACAAGGGAACAAAATTAACAATAAGAGTGCTGTTATAGCGTAGGACAATATTAGTAAAAAGTAACGCTATTATAGCACAGGACAAAACAAAAACATTAAAACTAAAATATAGTATAAAACAGGCGCAAAAATAAGAATCATTCTGAGTGGACATTAAAAACATTTAAAAAAAAAAAACATAAAAATACAGTAAGGAGGAAACCGAAACCAAACAATTTCCAGAGACTTAAAACATGTCATTACAATACATTGAAAAGAGATTAAGGTTAAGACGAATGGTATGAACTTTTAAATAATTTACCTACCATAGGTTACCCCAAGTGGACGTTTGGTGACTTAGCAATGGTGCCTGATTCATGGTTTGAGGTTTGTCCAGGTATTGCTGCACTTGCGTTTGCCGGTCTAATGTGTCGCTGGCCGGATCGCGAGAGACTAGTAGATGGAGACATTTTACCTGCAAAACCGAACTATTTCGACCCATCACCTTGTACTGCAGTGGGAGGGATGGGTTTATAGGTCTGCCACTCCTGGGCACATTGACCCCCAGATTTCCTCCTACCCCTATTACCTACCCTTTTCCTCCCTAGAACATCCTCTCCGTCCTTTCCCTAAAAAGACCGTCTCCAGAGTATCCCCGAAGATGACGTAGGCACCGAGGGAAATGGTTTTCCTTCGAGCCTCATGGGTGGAACTAATGTAAAAAAAATTTCACCATTTCGTAGACACATATCTGGCACCCAAATAATAATCACCTGAAAAATTTGAATCCAAATTGTGTCTCCAATACTAACATTTTTCTCTCAATATTTCTCTGTTGACCTTAATTAAACAGAATAGCTAATTAATTTTGAACGAACGCGATTGGTGATTTTCGCCAAATAATAATACAGCTTTTAAGTTTCCCTCGCGAAATGAAAATATATTTTTTTTCCAAAGTAATTGAATAGGCAAACATATTGTTTTATGAAAAGCAATGTTGTTGTTTTTCGTCCACCAATTTTCTAGTAAAGCGTAAATTCGAATAACAGGTATTTTTCTGTTTGTTTTCCGCTGCTTATTGTGTTTCATCATGTTTCCTGTTTTCCCAGATATTCCGCTTTCGACTCATAATCAATTCAATTACTTAAAGGGGAAATCCATTACTGATATATATTTCAATGTCCTACCGCTTTTTCTTTTAACTTTCTTTAAAATGTCACAAACGTTTGTTTTCACTTCTAGTATTGTTATAAAGTTGTTTGTTCAAAACTGAAACGAACAGTAAGGCACTTACTTTTGACGGCTGGGTTTTGTGTATGCATACTCAATAGCTCATGATGGAAACGGCGTCTAAATTAGTTTTGTTGACCATGAAAATTCAGACCGAAAAAAACTTTTATGTTAGACTTAACCCCGAAAACTTAACTATTTCATTTCTTCGACGACCTCCATTGTAGGAGGCAAGACTCTCGACTAGCAGTCCAGAGGACTAGGGTTCAAATCCCGGCGCACGCAAAAAAATTATTATTTATAATAATAAATGATTAATATGTGTTACTTCAGGATTGTATTCATTTAAAAAATATATAGCATAATTGCGGCACTTTCCATAGTGGAAGAAACTCTCAGTATCGTAAGACCACCGTTCTGAATTGAAACGTTGCTTGAATTGGTTTTAACCGTGTTTGGTAACCAGATTTCAAATTGCCAGATACTTTACACCTACCACTACCCCATTTCCATCCCCTCCCCATTACCTCCTACCTCGTAACGTACCCCAATTGGGGATGCCATAGTTTCACTGACATTAAAAAAATAATAGGGTGTTTCCACAATTTTTTTTTGCTAAAAAAATACGATTATTACGGCATTTTTATTTTATTTTTATGTTGACGAATAAATTTTCTACAGCTAGTTTAAGTTGGGCATTTTTGTAATCCCGCCAAAACGGCATTTTCGACGTGTGACGTCATAACGGTCGCTCGTTCTTGAAAAATTTCCAACACTACTACTTTGTTTTTTGATGACGTGCGTAAGAAGCGACGTCGGCAATCACGGACCGTTTTGGTTTCGTTGGTTTTTAAACGTTTTTAAAATGAATAAATTAGAATGAAAACGTAAAAAACAAACATTTTTAATACGATGATTAAAATCAGAAAAATGACCTTTAAATAATCAATATATTTGCATATAACAGAATCCCTCGTTTGTGAAAATACCCTATTGTTTTTTACCACTTCTATCTATACATATTACTTAAATTTTATAATAACTGAATATTTTCCTATCATGTTCGAAAGGAAAACAAAAATAAAACCATAAAGAAATTTCTAATATAACATCTCAAAATCAAAGCACAATTATTTGCGCGTCAACGCCACACGCAATTTAATTACTCTACACAATTAACCGCTGACTAATTAAACAGCCACGTGTCTAATTGATTCTGGACGATAAGTTTACCTTGGATAATGTCAGGCAAAGCTCGGGCGCCTCTAACCAGGGTTGCCAATTCGCGGGTAATTCCCCAAATTGCGGGGAATTTTTGGGATTTTTCAAAAATTGGGTATTTTGTGGGGAGAACCTTTTTGCGGGGAAAATGCGGGGATCTGGGCATTTCTTGATTATCCGATCATATTGGAAAATACATATATTTGGTGGATGATTCCTAATAAGTAAAATACTATTAAATCTTCTGTTCTTCAACTAACTCTTTTTTCTCGTTTAAATTACTTGTCATTTGCAGTCGTTTTTTTCTCCTAGCCTTACCTGGCATACTGTAAGTGTGATTATATTACTTTTTTTTCTTTCAAAAGAAGCAAACAGATTGTGACTTGACATTTAAATAAATGAAAAGAAAATACTTTGTTTTAAGTCACTTCATTTTTATTTAACGTCTACCGGTTTCGGTACCTCCGTACCAACATCAGGACTGTTACAAAAATAATGTCTAAAAATAAAAATACAAACTACGTTAAATAAAAATAAAGTCACTTAAAACAAAGTATTTTCTTTTCATTTATTTACTTAATTTTTTATTTCTTTTCTATTTGGTCTACTAGCTTTAAAATTTATTGGCACACCGTACCAAATATATATTTAGTACGTAGTAAACTATTTTTCAACCTATATTATGTATGTAATAATATAGTTTTAACCATGTTAATATTTAAATAAAATAATATAATAAATCAATAAAAAATGCTGATTTCGATATAATTTGGTTTAATTTGGGAGATAGAATTACAAAGGAACTTGTGGGGAATTTGATATTTTGTTCTCTCCAATTTGGGGAATTTGAACATTTCTTGCGGGTATTTTAGAACATAAGCATCGGCAACCCTGCCTCTAACCCGCCTGCGCTAACGGCCCGATATCAAAACTCGAACGGAAACTGAACCGCCCCTAGCCCAAGGGTGGGTGATGAGTTTTGGTATGATGTATTATTTGACCCAGCGTGTTGTGCGATGTCCGACTCTGGTATCATTTCTGTCATGAGTCAGAGCCTCGACATATTCGCCTTGTTTCGTGTACCTACTATTAATAATAGCTCACCTACTTACTCCAAATTATAAGTTCAGGTCTTCGTTTTAATTTGACCTACTAAATTTAAGCCTATATTTTAAAAATTTTCTTTATGTATTCTCACTGTGGATATCTATGGTATTTTTATGTTGAATCTTCCTCAGATTAATACTGATTCATTTATGTGAATACTTAACACGAGTCCGCATGGAGAAAAATGTTATTCTAAAATATGATCATTTTATTCGTAAAAACGGTTAAATACGGGACTGAAGTTCTTACGAACAAATTAACAGTGTTTCAATGTTTATTGGCGGGAAAATTCTTACATGTTTTCGCCAATAAACATTGAAACCCCGTTAATTTGTTCGTAAGAACTTCAGTCCCGTTTTTAACCGTTTTTACGAATAAAATTATCGTATTTTAGAATAACCTTTTTCTCCGTGTGAACTGGCTCCCCTTCGGAGCTAGTGAGACTATGGCATCCCTAATTAGGGTATGTTGAGAGGCTGAAAGTAGTGGGGAGGAGAAGGAGATGGAAAATGGATGGATAAAGAAGAATCTGTCTATTCAGATCTGGTCATCAAACACGGCTAAAGCCATTTCAAGCAACGTTTCAATTCTGAATGGTGGTGTTACACCAGGGCGATACTGAAAGTATCTTTCACTCTGGAACTATTTTATATAGGAGTACTATTTTAATTAATTAATTACGAAATAACACAAATTAAAAAAACTATAATTTATTTTCGCACCCCGATATATAAACCTATGAACTACGAATTACTAGTCGAGAGCCTTGCCCCTCTACCACGGAGGCCATCAAAATAAAATAATAAATAAAAACATACACACATTAAACAAATATTATACTAATTGTAAAGGCAATTATTATAATATTTGTTTTTATTCCATATTTTATGTCCTTGTAAAGATTTTTGACTATGTAGTCTCTTTTTTATCGTGAACCATGCAACATTGCATGTACAATTACAAAGGAACGTGGTAAATACCATTATAATAATTGGACAATTTTATTTAACGCCATTTAGTGATAAAATCACCTCAAGGTCGTTTTAAATAAGTATCATAATACAAAATGTGCTTATTTTAATGTGATACCGTGCATGCTTTACTGATTCACACGGTGTCCGGTAGCTTTCAGTAAAAGCGAGAAACTGGTGAAAATACATCACATTTGGAACCATTTTGTTGTATAACAGTAAATCGAGTCCGAAGTTAGAATTTTTGAGTCAAATTTGAAAACAAAATTGTCGCCAGGAATTAATATCATCTGTATATATCTATTTAATTTCGCCGAAGCGTAGACCAAGCTCCTTAAGTTTTATAATCCCTTAGTATATGATCACATTTTAAATAAATAATTCATTACATTTTTATTCGACTTCTTCGTGATTTAAGCGGGTATTACTAGAGAATACCGGAAATTCGTCCTTTTTAAATCAAATTCTAGAAGTATTGACTCTTTTTTACAAAAAAACATAAATTGATTTTGAAAGATTGTTTTTTTATCTGGTACACGCAGTTTTAAAATTTTGAAAAACTAAGTTTATTTTTAAAATACTAAGGTTATACCGTTGGTCGTTGGCAGATTTTTTTAATTTTCAAACGATGGATTCTATTAAACAACACAAATTTCAAATCATATAATCATACAACAAAATAAATCAATACATAATCTAGTCAACATAGTTTTAAAAATTCTAATTTCAGTTAAATTAAAATCATTAAAAAATAAATCCGAGAACGTGTTTTGTGACAAAAATACCTCAGTTTTTTTCTATTTATTTAAGGTCTTATTACAAACTAAAATATTTCAAATTTTTTTTACACACTTATTTTGTTTAGACATTATTGAAAAATCATGAATACTTACAAGAAGTAGACTATATTCAATAATTTATCACCGTGCGTTTTGAACATTGTTATTGCTTACTTGAGTTTAGATATATATTAAAGCAAGTTTTGAATGAAAAAAATCGAAATTAAATTTTTAATTTTAAAAATTTGATACGGCGAATAATCGATCTTTCTCATTGGAACTGCTCTGTACAGTTGCAAGCATTTTCAAACTTTTATTCTCAGCTGCTGGTCAATCGCTCTTAATATTTAATTTCAACCAAAACTCTTACAAGTATTTTATATGGTATAAGGCTTTTTTTTTAATAATCATTCACGACCAAATGACTTCAAGTTAAGCTACTGTTTTATTTAAGTTTCCTTTAGAGCTTGTCCGATTTTCCGATAGTGACCAACTGTCGAATTAATAAAGTTTTATGGGCAGTTACTATAAATGATAATACCGCTCGACTGTTTTTATTTGTTTCTAGCGAAATGGTGTAATCCACTTTTGTCGAGATCGCCAATGGTCCATCTCGGTGCTTTCACATCGAGGGTAAAAGTATATTGCCTATAAAAATAGATTACTTGAACCCAGATGACACGATCCACAGATAACTGGATGGGGCACGGAGCCACGTGGTTCTGAGAGTATTCCTCGTGGTTTTTCTTTTATTTTTTACTATCTCTCTCGTATCCTATCATCGGATCTATCACACCAATGTCCCCTTGTCAATATTGACTAATAAAATCAATACACGTGTTTGATCTCTCGGGTTACACAGATTAGTTCGAATATTGCTGTTTTGGTGTATTTTTTCTTGGTAAAACGTTAGTACAAGTATTTGTATTAATGTGTTTCTATTATGAAACTTATTTCGATATAAATAATCGTTTGTTTAAATATGGGGTTCAAATAAAGCAATAAAGTGCCTTGTATACTTTTCGGGCGTTTTATTTAGACCTTTTCATTGGTACATATACTATTTATTGACCGGTCAGTGGTTGTGTGGGCATTGCGTTTGGCTCCCATCCAGGCGTTCCGTGTTCGATCCCTCGGCTGGCTAAGTCCTCCATCACAACACAAGCAATATCTTCCGCTTAGTGTGGTGGTAGTAGGAGATTTTCAAATGTTGTTGGGTTATTCGTAACCCGGGAATGTTTGTCTTTCTTTTTTAAAAAAAAAAAAAAAGTAGATAGGTACGTTATATTATAAAGACGTGTATTATGATATACCGGACGTTGCATTAAATGGGATAGTTAGGATTTTTTGTTTGTTTTGTACGACATCTAATGAAAAAAAAAAAAATTACTTAATAAGTTAAACCTCAAATTATAGTATTTTAATTAATGAAGATAATTTTAATGAAAATCAATCGAAAATCTGAAACAGAAAAATTAGAAAAAGATACGGATACATCAGGGGTGCTAGCATAGTCCATCGATAAGGATCGGTAGGATAATTGTCGGTAACTTCTCATCGTTCCCTAGAACAACTGCAGATCGCAAACGAATAGGTGACAGTTCACAATGACTAAGTGTCTTTAATATATTCGATATCAACTGTTGTTTATACGTTAGCGATCTGCAGTTGTCCTAGGGAATGATGAGAAGTTACCGACAATTATCCTACCGATCCTTATCGATGGACTATGCTAGCACCCCTGGGACTCGAACCCAAGACCTTCGGCTTTCTGGTCCGCTGCGCCAATGTATCCCTTTCCGATTCGGTCATATTTAACAGTATCATACTTTGACTGAGAACACCAACATATCTTCATATTCATTGGTGCAGTGGTTAGCGCAGTGGCCCGGAAAGCCGAAGGTCCCTGGTTCGAGTCCCAGATGTATCCGTATCTTTTTCTATTTTCTGTGTTTAAGATTTTAGATTGAGTTTCATTTATTAAAATAAAAAAGATTACCATAATTGGTCAATTTTAGCAATTTTAGTAGTTTCTACTCGGAAAGCTATGAAATACCTGCCGGGGAGTTAAGAAAATTCATGGGATTTGATGCACAAGCTAAATTGTAGAGAAAGACGACGAGAAAGACAACATACCCTATCGGGGATGCCATAGTCTCACTGGCTACAGACGGGAGTAGTTGGGACTCTTGTGCCATATTCATATTTATAAAAAATATTTAAACAAAACACACTTTTTTCATCTTGCAAACTCGGAATATTATTATAATGTTCGTACTACCCCGCAATTAATTAAATCTCTTCGCTGCCTTACTTACGTAGGTTAGAATGCACTCATTTGATGAATTGTCTATTCGCATCACTGTTCCATTAAGTTAATAGTGAAGGTATATATATTTATATAGTCTCTAATAAAATATTAATTGATTCCGTATACATTTATACCCAACGCCAATAAAATTTTCCATAATTGCCTTGAAGGTATTATTTGTTTTAATACAGTTTATTGCATACAAAGGCACCTAACTTCGTTCATCGAATCAATTAATAATTATTATTTTGCTTCAGACGTGAAGACTATAGTGAGATTAGTGAGTTTAATTATACCTATTTTTTATTTACGATTCAATATTCTTTTTGGTATCCCTCTAATTAAGGGAAAAGGCTCTCGACTAGCGATAGCACCAATAATTCATCTAAAATGATATATTATAGTATATTTGCGGCACTTACCATAGCGGAAAATACTCTCACTATCTTCCACTCTTCCGCCGCCAAGACATAGACAAGTCTCACCCCATGAACCCGGGCATCCCTGCTGAGTCACAAAACGTAGCGAACCACCTAGGGTGACCTATAACAGAAGTGTTGATTAATAAATAAATGGTTCCCGTGGCGGCGGTACTAAAGGTATTAAAGAATAAATCCGAGGACGTATTTTGTGACAAAAATAACTCAGTTTTCTATTTATGTAAGGTCTTACAAACTAAAATATTTCAGATATTTTTTTAAACACTTTATTCTTTACTCGAATGTAAATATATATTGAAGCAAGTTTTAAAGAAATAATTTTTTTTATTTAAAAAATTTGATACGTTGAATAATCGAGCTTTCTCATTGGAACCTCCCTGTACAGTTGCAAGCATTTTCACACTTTTAGTCTCTGCCGCTGCTCAATCGCTCTTCAATGGTTCAGTTTTTGGTGACCATATCTGAACATTTCTCCCCATTTCCTCTTCCCTATCGCCTTATCCTCCCCAGTACCTTCAGTCTCTCAACAAACCCCGTCTTAATCACAATTTTTATTTCCTCTAAATAAATGGTTTAATATTTTCATTGCCTACCATAATTTCACAGAATGCCTTCATTATTTTTATTAGGAAAATTTCTCATTTCTTATCTTCTCATTATACTCGGGAATGAAAATCATTGTCAGGTTGTTTACATTTTTTCGCCTGGTATCTTCCAATCGGCCAGGTGAATTTCTAAGAAAAGCCGTTTTCCCTTTTGCTAAAAGTCCTTTGTAAAGTCATAAATTATTCGCATATAATGGAGCGTAAACCACCTCTACGGATTGGGTTTGATAAGAATAAAGTACGGGGTCGAATAATGTTCCAACATTGGCTTGAAGTACATTAGAAAGGCCTACGCTGGTAATGTTAATGAATCTTATCAGTAATTTGGATTCATCAATTAATTTTTTGCACTTTTATTTGTAAAAACGAAGTTAAAGAATGTTGTATATTCGGCACGTCAAATGTAAAACAATGTAGTGTGTTTTGGGAATTGGTTTCTTCTACGTGAATAATAATAATAATAATTGGATAATTTGTAGAGCGCTGTTTTTTGTGAGAAATCACCTCAAGGGCGCTGTACAATTTATAGTGTAATTCTTAGGCTATATCTAAGTTTATTATTTACAAATGTATACAGAAACATACTTACTTGGTCGGTCACTTCCGATAAACACACTTTAATTAGAAAGTTTATGCTAGGAGAAGATACCAATTTGCACGCGGGAGACATTAAATTGAAAACACTGGACATTGCATGATTTTACATTTACTGCCCCCCATCACTGTTGGTATTCACTTATGAGTAAATTAATGCCAATGGTGAAATAATATTTATTTTGAAAGACTTGAGAATTTAATGATTCTTTAGGACTGGAAAATTTTCATCAAGTGACCGTTATAAAAGCTTACAAATAATAATTAGCTCATATTTTTCACAATTGAAGTGAACAGTTCAAAGACGCACGTACAATATAATGGGTTCAAAATCATTACAAAACTACATTAAAAATTATTGTAAAATCATTTTATGGCATCATTTTATGGCGAATTCCGAGGTGCGCAAGTAAATTTTATTTTATTGATTTGTGTTATTTCACAATGTAACCGTTTATAAAATATACGTTGTATTTGCGGCATGTTCCAGTGTGGAAGATGTCCTCAGTATCGCCCTGGTGTAAGATCACCACTCTGAATAGCCAGGTACTTTCCCGACTTCCCCTTCCCATCTCTTTCCCCTCCACAGTACCTACGGCCTTACTACTTAATACATACAATTAGGGATGCAATTATCTCACTGGCTCCAGGCGGTGGGAGCATTTGGAACTCTTGTGCGGTATTCACATTTCAAAAAATCATTACAAAACTGTTTGAAATGATTTCTTCAAATTTCGCAAAATCACTTTGTGGCGTCATTTTGAATTAAATTAAAACAAATAACTTTATAATTAAATGAAACAATATATCTTAGTTACAACCACTGTGTAACTAAGATATATTGTTTCATTTAATTATAAAATGGATAACCACAAAGTGATTATATGTATTTTTAAAATACTCGTTCGTTGCTTGAATCGATTTCGCATTCTACAACATTAATGACTTAAATTCAAAGATATTCTTAAGGATTTACAATCAGTAACTTAGAAGTGAAACTGTATACATGAAATTTGATTTTATTAAATTATTCATATTTACCTATTGCCTGAGCTCTGCGGAACGTTGCTTTTTACGGTTTATTAGCTTTACTAAGTCTCTCTTTTCAGTTTAATTCCTATACATGTATTATGAATTATTTTTATTTAGAGTAGTAATATCTACAAAAATTTTTAAAGTAGGGTCAAATGTTAGTTGAAAGTGCAAATCAAATGATTATATATTTCTTTTCATCCCAGTATTTGGAAGCACTCACCAATCTTGTTTCATCTCTGTCAATGGTTGCCGGCAATTGAATTTCCCTTTTCGCAGAGTTTTTAAGTTGCCTCTGTTGAACCGATTAACTAAGCTCAGGGCTTCAATTATTATTTGGACCAGGGCCAGGGGTGCTCCGCCCCGGGCCGTCTCATACTTCCGCGAAGGTATTTTTCAATTACCCTCTGAGGCTTATTCCTGGAGTGGCCATGATAACACAATATGCCTACTTAATTCCCGCTGATTGTATTTCGGTTAAATGGAAAGTAATTTTCGTTCGCATTCTTTGTAAGCAAGATGTACACTTTATAAAGAGTAGAGTTGTTTAATTTGATTGTCATTTTATTACGTTTTTACTAAACACCATTCTCAAGTAGATACTAAAAAAAATTGGAATATCGCTTCAGATAACAATGAATTGGTCGTGTCAGGAGTAGGCGTGTTAATCTTAATATATAAAACAAAGTCGGGTTAGTTACACCATTTATAACTCAAGAACGGCTGAACCGATTTTTATGATCTTTGATTTGTTGGATTTGTCTCCGTCCCGGTTACCAGAATAACTAATCTAAAAAATTTACGGGAAAAATAATGATGAAGAAAATTAATTTTCTCATATTTATTGTATGGAACGGCTTTTAATCAATTCGAACTGTCAGTGGTGTAGTGTGCCGAACATTTCGTGCTTAGTCAACAGCTCAATTTCATTTTTTGAACTTAGAGTAGGTACCTATTTATTTTAACTTAATTTATTTCAGCTAATAAATTAAACACAACATTTATTGATTCTGAGGCGGTACGAAGTTTGCCGGGTCAGCTAGTAAGAAAATAAAGCAGAAAACCCGTTTGTTTTTCTAACTAAATATTTTCTCTTTCAGGTTTTTTAATTTTAGTTTATTTTGTTTTATTTTTTTTATTTAGTAGATAAAAAAACATTTGTACAAATTTAGGGTAGTCCCATATAGCTGTCATATGGCAACAAATATGGTTAACATTACTATTTTCAGCTTGCTAAGTAATTTCCGTCACGAGTCGTTGAGTTTCAAAATATGTATACAGCTAGCATAAATATGTTAATGATCTTATTAATTGTTTAATCCCTTATCGGGCACAAGTTCTCCTCTTTTATGATGTAGGTACACGACTATTATGACATTAAATATAATATTTTGTAAAATATAATGTATACATGTAACTAATATTACATGATATATTATGTATATATAATTTCCAGAACGAAAACGTTGGAACCAAAACGCAATGTGTTTTCTTTTGTGGCACCGTCGTCATACACATCATTAATCTTTCGAGCCGTTTCTGCTGCACTGGTGGAACGGTTGAACTCGTACTCGTAAATAACGCGATATTTCAAGTTTTCCATTTTGTAAACTAAGTGACGCAAAGAAAAAAAACAAATGAATTTTAATTTTCGAAACACAAATACATGAGTAAATAGCTGTATAAATTTGAATTTGGAATTCCTAACCAAAGAGAAGATATTTGAGATCAAAGTTGCCAGTACGGCAAAACGCCAATTTCATATGTAAGGACCTAATATTACAATCTTTGGGCATTATTAAAATACAAATTAGATTCCTAAAATCGACTTCAAAAATACTTTTAATAATAATTTGGTATGGATATATATATAGATATATTCCGCTTAGTGTGGTGGTAGTAGGAGATTTTCAAATGTTGTTGGGTTATTCTTAACCCGGGAATGTTTGTTTGTCTTTTTTTTTAATATATAGATAAATAGTTTTATCCTTGATGCATTTAAATAAAAGTATGTTTTATATTTTTTGTTATTCGGCGGTACATTCTCTCTGCACACCACTTTGGTTATAAGTACGTATTTTCGGACGAACGGACTATAAGTTGTACATAAATATACCAGTATATGGGCAACTCTCGTGCCATCAACTGTCATGGAACCGTATATTAGGTACAATCAACAAAAAATTACATTATTATTTCATGTTTTTCAATCGAACACTAAGAAAAAATAAGAGTGATGAAAATTGGCGTAACCGGTTACTAAAAAAACTGCAAGTAATTTGAGTTTTTGCTGCTTTTACGTATAGAATTTTTGCAACTTCAAGTATGTATGTAATATTAAGCGATTAATAGTGTGTTGCGGTACAAGAGTCAGTAAGCCGTTTTATTAAAGCTTTGTATTTAAGTACAGTTAAAGAGTTGTCATTAATTCTCAAGCTATACAATAAGGTGGGTCATTTTAAAAAAAGTGTTAATTTCAAATTCTAAGAGTTATAAAAGGGTGCCAAATGGGTTCAAAACGACGTGTTTAAATTTTTTTAATTTTCTGATACGATCTTCTTCCTCCGGATTCAGTTTAAAATTTTGAAAAATTCAAATTTTAGGGGTTATTTCTAGTGGGTATAAAAGTTACTATGACTCGTTTTAATCATATTTTTTTAAATCTTCCATAGCTAATGTAGTATATATTTACGAAATCATTTACAAAAAGTCCCGGTTTTCTTTATTGGAGGCGTGAGGTGAGGGCGGGGGGAGCACCGATTGCACTAATACCGGAGAAAAAATGGAGGAATTCCGCCTCACAAGTAAAGTGCTGTTTGATATTTCGTCTTGAAAATGCAATGATTTCAGTAAATGTGACTGTCCTAGAGATCAAAAAATACCTTTAAATGAATAGAGTTTCATTACTGACCAACGTACTACACGAAAAATGATAATAGGAAACGTGGAAATCGCTTCAACAAAACAAATGAAAACTGCATTGAAAGGGAAACTTTTGAAGCAAAAATCCTTGTGCCCACCTAAAAAGAAAAGCATAGATAAGCCAACTACCTCTCTACTCGATATTTCCACGTCTTTTGCATCAAATGAATCCGATTGTAAAGATATTTTCAAACCTAAGGTTATACCTCAAACGCTTCAGAAACAGGCTGCGGTCAATATTGATCATTCCACACTATCTAAAACTTGTGATAGATATGAAGTGTTGGATAAGGCGGTGGCAGCCATTGCCTCATCAGTTCTGTATGACATCAAGTCTAATATTCCAGTTATTGACAAGAGTAAACTTCGCAGAGAAGGAAAGAAAACAAGAGGAAATATTAAGGGCACAACACATAGTTTTATAAAAATCCCCAATATATTTTGATGGCCGGAAAGATAAAACATTAATTATCAGGAAAGGGAGGGGACGCAATACAGAGAAAGACGCATTAAAGAGCATATTTCATTGATAAAAGAGCCAGACTCAATATATTTAGGTTTTATTGCACCAAACTCCGGCACGTCGAAAGTTATAAACCATTGCAATGGATAATTTGCTTGCTTCACATGAACGAGTTACCATTTCGGCATTTGTTTGCACATCTTGACGGTAAGACATCTGGACCTCAAACATATTCAGGCACAATAGGACTAGCTTTGGAAAACTGTGAAAAGAAGTCTATGGTTCATTTTCAGAAAATTGACGGAGAGTTGCATGAATTATTTACTAAAGACTTGAATACAGATCAGTTATATATTTGTTTAAAATAGTATCTGCAGTTACGGTGGGGGAATTACCTAAAGATTTATGCCACAAATCTCCTGAAAAAATGTCTCATGCCAAATAGCTTACCAGTGCTAACCGAATGTTTCGTCTTTATGTTTCAACGGAAGCTCCTTCAGAGAATCTTTTTATTTTAGTAACGTACGTTGTTAAAGTTTATGCTCCGGCTTGGTTCAGCATTAAAACTCATCCCACCTGTAAATATGGAGCACGTCACCTGTGGTAGTTAATCGCAGGACCTAGATACTTATCAGCTGAGCTAAAAACTATAATTGATTCAGTTGTAGAAGAAACAGTTACTTCGCACACCCCGAAAATGTATTGCTTGCAATGTTGACAGACCCTCACAAGCATATCCGAGAATTGGCGCGTAAAGAACGCAGTAAGAAACTAAGTAAAACAGGGCTGTTCCAACTTCCAAACATAAACCTCGATGCATCATATTATTTGGAAGAAAAATGTAACCGAACCCCCAATACTGAAGAATATATCGGATGAAGATCTTCAATTATTTGTAGCTCAAGGGGGAGAAAGTAGATTGCCTCCTCTGCGACTGCCATGTCATACTCAAGCAGTTGAAAGAGGTTTAACGACTGTTATTGAAGCCTTTACTACTTTCTGTACGAATTATGCAAGAGAAGGTCTTATTAAGGTGAAGATTGAGTCTCGCAAAATAATGCCAAAATTTGAGATTAAGAAGGATTTTGCTGGTATTTGAATTCACCACCTTGAGATAGTTTGAATTATATTCATATAGGTTTTTAATAAATAATTCGAAACATTCCATCTGTTTGGCGTTTTATCGAAAAATAGTTTATTTTTACTTGTTTATCTAGCATTTTTTAAACATTTAACAAGGATGGGTTTTTCTCTAATATGTAAAATTTCAAAGTCAATCCGGAGGAAGAAGATGATATCCAAATATTATCAAAAAAATTATGCGCTTTTTCATCTTTATTTAACACCCTTTTATCACTATTAGACAAATCAAAACAAGAAAAAAATTTCCCCATACATTCGTGACCCACCTTACTATACAATAAGGCATGTAAATAGTTGCGTGCAGAATCTTAACGAGTTATTCGTGCAGTTTCTAGTAGCTTCTTCATCGGCAATCAATTATCCCAGCATTATCTGCCTATCACATTAATTCTCTAGAACCGTGTTCATATTTCAAAATATATTTATTTTTTCCTCAGGATCTAGAGCAAATAACAGTACCTATTGGTTTTTCGTTTTCCAGTTGCTGGCAATATTGGCATTGTATGCTATTTTTTCTAAATTGGATTCTAGGTGCTCCTTTAGCCGGTGGTCGTAATATATTATTGTTATTGTTTTTTTTTTGTTCACTGTTAAAATTATGCACCTACAGTGTATGATTTATCATAGTAGTAAGATATACCCTTTGATACCAAATGTTCTTTCAAATGAACGTGGAACGTACCTAGCAATAATTTCTAAACTGTTGAAAAATAACTTAATTAAAAATTTTCTTATTATTATTATTAATTATTATTCGCCTTCAACCTGGACAGTATTTTTTCAGACGGTTGAAATATTTCCGTTTTGCAATAAAATCCAAATAACAGGAATATTTCTGAATGTATCCGAAAACTAAATAGTGTTTTGGAAAGGTGATGAAATACGGTTTTAAATCTTATAATTCGAAATAAATATGTAATTTTTGAAATATATGAATTATGCGTGCAAACATAAAAAAATTTTAAAATGGCTGAACTTACAGTTTTTTTGATTAAAAATACAAAAAATTAAAACACATACATATTTTATTAAAAAAATGAATTATAAACGTCATTATTGCCTCAGTTTTTATCGTTTGATGTAAACATAATTCATTTTTAAATTAATAAATTATATTTAAAAAAAATTCAAATTGCTATCAGAAACTTTGAATTCATAAAAGTGTACATTAATTTATTTTGTGGTTAACTTTTAGATTTGAATATAAAGATATTTTCTTATATATATATATATATGATATTTTCTCTTTCTAACACCGTTTAGATCTATTTCTAAAGATGATAATAAGGGAGACATGCCGATTTCTATGAGACCCATAAGTGTTATTCATTAAAGCTAAAAAATTGACTTAAGGGGTTAAGTGTTTTATTTTTTTAATTATTATTCTTTGAGAAAAGTTGAATTTTATAATATTGTATACATTTTTTACATTTTACCAAACATGCAACCAATTAAATATTTCCTCCTTGTTAAAGAAATGAACAGTGGAGCTGTAGGCAAAGATGCCGCGAAGCCTTAAATGCAAGGAATTTGACGCCTAAAGCCTTTTAGAGTCTTGGAACACACAACTCCAAGGTATTACAGCTATAAAAGCAGTTGTTTGTAACAAAACTATCGCCGCATTTCCAAGATGATCACTTAACTGAATGGAAATTTTCCACTTTGAGCTTGATGACAATAGTTTTAATAAATATTTTAGTTTCGAAGACCTCGACTTGATTCAGAATCGAAACGTTGTCGCAAGAAATGACAATATAATAAAAATGACATAACATTTGTACAGCATATTATTCGACGGCCGTCCGTGGTCGAGTGGTAAGACTCTTGACTCCCAATCGGAAGTTCGAACCCGGCGTGCGTAAATAAATTTTATTTGATTAATTTGTGTTATTTCACAATTAATTAATAAAAATAATATATGCTATATTTGCGACACGTTCCAGAGTGGAAGATACTCTCAGTATCGCCCTGGTGTAAGACCACCATTCAGAATTAAAAAGTTGCTCAATAATGGCTTCAGCCGTGTTTAGTAACTAGATCTGAATAGCCAGGTACTTCTTCACCTTCCTCTTCCTCATCTCCTTCCCTTCCCCACTTATTTTCAGCCTCACAACATACCCCAATTGGGGATGCCATGGTCTCACTGGCTCCAGACGGAGAAGTTGGGACTCTTGTGAGGTCTCTATAAAAAAAGCGCAATTTCGTGTTGTTTCACTTCAAGTGCGACAATATCCGTGATTGGTGAGCAGATCCAATATCCAGATACTTTATAATCTTCTTCCACTTCCCAATCTTCTTCCCTCCCACTATCTTCGGCCTTAACAACATAACCTTATCGGGAGTCCCATAATTCCACTGTAGTTGGGAGCAGTTAGAATTCTCCTGTACATACATCTAGTAAATTCTTAAAACAATATTATGATGCCTTCTGCCCTGCAGTATACAGCCGTCATAACCAAAAATAATGCTGGAAATTTTCAATTGTCACACTCTTTAAGAGATCTTTTATGTATATCAACCTATCATAATAAAAATATATCAGAATGTGACCATTGAATATGTTCAGCTCTCTTATTTGCTTATTGTAGCGTTCTGTTAATTACAACAGACACTTACAGATTCTCCAATACTTTAGATGGAGATTACTTTGAGGAATAACAGATACTTTGTTGTTATTATCTGCGTTTATTATACACTTCGCGGTTTACAATGTAGATCTCGTTGATCGACCTAACTATAAGCTGGCTAAATAGAATCTAAACGAGTGTTCCAGTAAACGCTCTCCCAGAGCTGTTTCACCCTCTCTTCGTTCCCACAGGTACTGACCTACCTGCCATCTGGCGGAATCTAAGGACAGCTCTTAGCACTGCCATCTGTGTCTACAAGCAGAAAGCTTTTAGATACACTACACTTATGACGGCAGTATACCTAAGAGTGTGCCTTGAATATAAAATGCCGTAATTTTTTTTTTTTAATTATCCCACATTGATTACGTTTTACCTCTACTATTTGCTATTGAACCGCCATGGTGTTCAAGTTTTATCTTGAAAACATCTTGCCAGTGAGCACATCCTCCGTAGTCCTTTCAACACCGCCCGAGGAGCGAGGACTTGCAGCGGGATAATTTCTGTTCAACTTTCACGCGCCTCGGCGTCAGTGCCGCACAAACTTGACGCAAACGTGTGCATAAATTTGCTCGAGGCATTTGACTAATTTATCACTCAAACGTAAGTATACGTAATTCCTACATTAATGTATACTACAGTATACTTGATAAAGTTCGACAAACTGTAAGATATAAAGCAACCCCTGATGCCTTACAAGGCAGTGCTGTTTGTTTGATATGCGATACTCCTTTATAAATTTAAGATCACCGTTCTGATCACCTCAAGGGTGCAAGCTTTTAAAATGTTTTTTTTTCTTGGCACACAACAATCCTTATTTTTGGGACGGGAGGAATTCACACAACATCAGTGCAATTCAATTCGGAATACTAAAAAGGCAATCACAATTTTACGTTTCATTTTCACACTGCAGTACAAAAATAAAGAAGAGAGGTAATTATGAAGAAAAGTTATAAATTAAGTTAGGAGTCAAATATTTTTGTGAAAGTCAAAGTATATAAATGAAGATTTCTGACAATATTTATATGTATTAATAGTATTTATTTTTCCTAAGAATGACTTAAACTGTAATAAACGATTTTTTTTTCTTTTACCCCCAAAAACCATTATATTGAAGCATCTCACTCTGTTGTCTCTTTTTTATGTGAATACCACATAAGAGTTCCAACTACCCCCAATCACCTGAAACTATCGAGACTATGGCATCCCATCGTCGCTGATACAATATAAACATGAAATTATTGAATTATCCATGATACAATTTCTCAATAAGGAAGTTCTTTGGCAAATTTTTTAAACTACGCGAAACCAATACTAAGGTGTAGTTAATTAACAATATATTAACTTCAAGCTATACATACCTATTCAACACATAAAGTATATATTCTTACTATGCTTCTACGCTTAAAATGCATTCCCAAGAAAACAGAAGAAAAATAAAATACTTAACTTTTTTGTTTACAAATTATTCACCCCGAATTAGATTGTTGTGTACTCCTGCATCTCATCGAGTTCAAGGTACCTAATCGAGCAACTAGGCGAAATCTATTCTGCAACAATAATTCCGGGACCAACTATTACATATGTATATGCACCTATTTCGCTTTCACACACTTGAAGATTCACCTCAAATGTCGATAAGTTTAATATGAGTTACCGTTATTTAAGAGATACCATGATATTTTTATGTAGCATATTTTTATAATGTAGGAGCTGTTGCGTATATATTTGTATTATTTTTATTTATTTAAAATGTAAAAACTTGTTACTCTCTTTTGTTTTTCTGTATTGTAAACTTTTTCTTGTATTACTTATCTGTAAATTTCTCATATTTACCTACACTATATATTATTATTTTTATGCCATCTCCAATTCAAAAACTGGTTTCTGTTTAATTTATTGTTATTTTTTCTCTTTTATTGTAATATAATATTTTTACTTACTTTTATGCCTACCATGTTTATAATGTTCATTGCTAGAAGTTTTTATTTCTTATTTAAACATTGTATTACACATATATCACTGTATTATATACTTATTATGTTAAAGCCCATCAGGGCGTTATAAATCCCCAATTGGGATAACTTATTGAAGGTACCGGGGAAGGAAGGAAATGGGGTAGAGGAAGGTGGTGAAGTACATGGCTATTCAAATCTGGTCACCGAACATGGCTAAAGCCATTCCAAGCTACGTTTCAATTCTGAAAGGTAGTCCATACCAGTGTGATACTGAGAGTATCTTCCGTATCTCTGCTTGATACCAACCTTAAGTAATGTAAACTATGTTGGTACGTTAACAGTGCATAACGTTTTTTACCATCAATAAGGCTGGAAAACTAATTTTAAAAAAAGTCATATTTTAGTTCGTAAAAGTGAGAATTTTGTCTTTAATAAATTAATAATTGGTAAGTTTTAAGTGGATCATTATTTCACATCGAAAAATTCACACTTTTGCAACCGAATGCCAAAGTTCAAATTACTTAATAAAATCTCTTATTATTTACAACAGTCATTAGTTGCCATACTATAATGTACAGAAGATCAGAGGTTAAACACGAATAAATTATAATTGATGTGGTGAATTAATCACAAGTTGGGGTCATGCAAATTATCTACATATTGATTTCTAATGGGTTGTAAGCTAACATGGTTATACGACAACTTGTTACCATACAATAATAGATTCACTTCTACAATAAATATTAATATGCGTTCAAATTAGGTATTTAATGTGCGTACAAGTACAATTTATGTATATTCATAATTGTAACCTGTATACGCATACTTACTATTGGGATGCCGTAACCTTTCAGAACATCACTATTTTACAGAACACCCCCTTCTTGTTAATATTTCTATAACTGTAAGAGGTTTAGTAAGGCAAAACACAGAAGAAGGTTCCTACGCATTACTTAACCCTTTGAATGCCTGGTAGGATCTGACTGACCCGGGGCCTTTTAAAACAGTTGTAACAATTTTAAAAAAATTGCGCGCGATTTCACAAAGTTCAGAAGCTACCGCTAATAAGTCATGCTAGCATATTACAATAAGAGAAGTTTGTCCTACCCATGCTACCCTCGCTGTCGTCAAAGACCGCGCGAGTATCACTTATTATATCCTACCGGGCATACGAAGTAGTTATTTTGTAAGAGCTATCGTTATTTTTTATTTAGTTTTCTTAAAATAGTGTTTATTAAGAGTCGACTACAATAATACGGGCATTTGCCTAGCTTGGTAGTCAAAAAGCCATGTAAAATAAACCTGTAACAAAGAAAATGAATAAATAAAATTTTTAAAAAAATTTAAAAAAGTGTTTTCTTATGTTTTACTTTTTTAAGAGTTGCACTATTAACAATATCTTTGGGACTAACCGCAGAAGATATTGAAGCACTACTTTTTTTAATAAAACCATGATTCGAATAAATTGTAAGTTTTATTCTCTTACATACCGATACAATTTATTGTACATATTACCGTGATGATTGTGAACTACCTTCAAAAGTATAGATGTAAAAAACGTCATAACAAAAATATCGCAAGACAAAGTATATGTCACTCTCGCATTACTCATATTTGTTTAGAATACTCAATTTTCTTCTGCCAAAAATGTACCAATTTTCAAGCAAAATATTCGAAATAAGCTTAATCAAAATATTATTCTTGTTAAATCTTCCTACGCAACACATAGTGTATTATTTTGTTTAAGATTTTTTTATATTTCAAGTTTTACGTCATATATATTTTTTTTAAATTGTTAGATAAAAATGAGAGGGTTTGTTTCTGGGTCGAACAAAGGAGTTATAATTTGATGTTTTGTAATTATTATTATTTTTTTTTTTTTAAATTGATAAATTAATGTTTAAGACAAGATTTTTTATGCATAGCACAAAGGGTAACAATTATTGTAAGCAATAATTATTAGCCTGAAACACTCATCCATATTGAAAAAATCTCCCGAGAAAAGATCCTGACCGGCAATCAGAGGGGTGCGGGTTCGAGTCCCGTCGGCGACATGTATATTTTTTCGGGAGATTTTTTTAAATATGGATGAGTGTTTCAGGCTAATAATTATTGCTTATAATAATTGTTTTGTAATTATGTATTAGAAAATAAATTAAAAAAAGAAAGGAAAGAAAGTAACATAAAAAAACTATTAAAAATCGTCGGGTACCACAGACCCTACCTGGTATAACTAGCGATATAATTTCTCCAGGCATGCGTAAGGTTAACTAAAAACTGTTTTTTACATTTTCCTCTTTTTTTAGTTTTAACCGACAGTGATTGATGATAGATTGAGAGCATTTTTTGTATTTCTAAGCTCGTTAACATATCGACTCGCAGATTATTTAAGGTTTTCTTAGCTTTTTAGGAAAATGACTTATAACCTGATAAATGTATATTAATACTTACGCAACTGAAAATAACCTATATCACATTACTAACTAAACAATTATGGAGTGATTTATTATTGCATATCATTATTTTATTTGCATCATTTTGTTTGTAGGTTATAGAAAGTGTTTCAATGGTATAAATGTAATCGAGTATCAACATGTGTAGTACAATATCTCCCGTAGGTTTTTTACTGCTGTATTATTTTATGCTTCAAACAGCATTATTGAATGGCATTTTTCCTCGGTGAAAGCTTTCAATTAATTGACTGTTTTTACGTCCATTGAATTCTTGCATCGTTACATCATTCTGCATGCATTGACGGCAGTGCTTTGTTTGAAAAGAGAACCTGTGCTAGGCACTTTTTTATCATTATTATATTAACCTACCATTGAGTGCTATTCAAACCATGGACCTAACAAGCCTTTTTAGGTTTATGATTCAAACAGTTAAAAGCGGTAGCCTAGTTACTTCTCGAGTAGAAACAATTTCGTTATTTCTATTTTATAAAATATAAAACTCAATACTGGCAAAAAACGTAAACTCTAAAATCCCTGTTTTTAGAAAACAAACATTTAATTTTGTACCAACTTCAAACATTTTATCGAATTTAATTACAGTTTGTGCTAATTTAAAACATCATGAAGTGTGTTCATTTAAGAATATCTTCATTTATGTCTTTTTGATTTTTAATTACTAATATCCGGTTTTTCACTTTATTTCCGAAATGGTAGCATTTAGTATATTTTGTCAGACGTTTATGTACTGGCAAAAATACTAAGTTACTTAGTTTTTTTTGGTCCGCAAGGTATTTTTTTTTCAAATTGATAGCTTCACTTTCATTTCAAAGCACTACACATTTGCATTACATCTGCTTTAAAAAATAATATTCCATTCGAACTGTCAAACAAGTGACGTTTGCAAAACGCGAAACGCCTACAGTTACAAACAAATAAATAGAATTAAAGTTTTCTGCTAGAAATGTTAAGTACACAAACAAATAGATAAAAAAAGCCAGTAATAGAGCGTAAATAGCTTCATAAAACTGCATTAGTCAATTTCCGACTTAACGCTTTTTGCCATTATGCTCATGTGTTTCCCATTATGATATGTCATATGAAAATATTTAATATTCATCCTAAACTTGTCAGAAATTAAAAAAATGATACATTTATGTAAGACTAGATTTAGATTATCTAGATGGCAATTAAATTCGGGTGGCATCTTCACGCAAACGCCTATAAAGATAGCAGCCAAAAATATACGTTATGGAAATGAAGAAAATAATGTCGGTGGTTCTTAGTCGAAGTATGATACAGTTAAACATGGCCGAAAGGGATGGGGTTGGATAGCTTAGTGGTCAGAACAAAGCTCCGGCAATGCTGAGGTCCTGGGTTCACTTCCTAAGATTTGACCGAATCTTTTCTGATTTTTTTGTTTCACATTTGTCATCTGTCAGATTTGTTAATATTATCTTAAGTGATTAAATATCACAATCTGAGGCCTTACTCAATAAGTTATACCTATATAAAAATATTGAACAAATACATTACATTTACCCTTTTGACCTCTCCAGCTGGACTCTCTCGACCCATTGTTCTCGGCCTTGCACCACAGTGGTAGGGACGGATACATACGTTCATAACTCCTTAACACATTAACCCCCAGATTATTACCCACCCCTCATAACTTTTCCTTCCCAGAACTTCCTCGCCTTCCTTTCTCTAAAATGAACCTCCACACAGCATCCCCAAAGATGACATAGGATCTAAAGATATTTTTTTTAAGGGCCTCCTGTGTGGAGATAATGAAAAAAATGTATATATTTTAAACTGTAGGTACGTACGAAGCTCTCGTGTACCGAAAATCTACCGAACTTTCATTCTTTATTTTTCTGTTGGAGCGGGTCGAAATAGCTTACTTAACTAACTAACTAACTAACTATCACGCCGTTTCCCCGCAGGGGTAGGCAGAGAGGACGGACCGCCAAACAACTCGGTCTTGGCACACGCCCCTTGCCTCATTCATATTCATACATCTTCTCATACATACTATTCTATTATATTGACGCTTGACAAAAACGACAGCTTACTTAACATATAAAAAAATATAAATTTCAAAATAAAAACTACACAAGTTAAAATATAAATTATAAACGAAGTTTACTCTGTAACTGTTTACATTGTACCGAAAAATAATATATTTTTTTAAATAAATTTGAATTGATTTAGTTGAACTAGTCAAGTACAGTTGCCAAATAAAACTTTTCTATTGTGAAAGCTTTTCGTGAATGTGCCAACTTTTCATTACCTTCCAAGTACTCGATTTTTTCGTATTAATATTTGTTTATGATTTTTCTCGCATATTGTCAGGACTTTGAAGTATTCGGGTAAATATTGTTTTTTATCATTCGTTTCTGTTTTAAAATTTCTTATTTACAAGAAATATATTTTCTTGAATCGAATAAATGTTTTTTAATACTTCTGAATAATACGTAGAGGTTCATATTACGAATATTGATATTGCGTTTAATCTCCACCAAAGCATAAATACAGATGATATGCATCGGTTATTCGTTTTCATTTAGATGAAACGTCTGTGCGCGGTCCCGCGCATATTTTACCATCAAAACACATTATTCGTGAACGATGATAAATTACAAACATTGTCGATAAAACCTTTATCGACAATGATAGTAATGTTGGTTTATCGCTGTTTTCTTCTAGGGGCCCGATCTGGTAACATAAGGGAAGGTAGTATCCGCCCAAAAAGAAGAAGAAGGAGAGATACGACAAGTCGAATGTTGGAGGGAGCGCGCTAATATTAAAAACGATAAAATTCAAGCGAAAATTATGAAAACGTTTAATAAAACACGACTCGTTTACAATAGAGCTAAAATCTCTCTCCAACACCTTAAGTAGCATTAAAAAAAAACACTGTTAATTTTTTCACACCTATGATGTGTAAATAACAAAACCGTATGTCTTTTTTTTAATTTTCGGAGCAAACTTTGCGATTTTTTTTCTATCGAGGGAATTTTATGTAATTAACGTTTCGACTCTACAAATCTTCAGATATTATCTTAAAAAATAACATTTATGTTTTTTAAGAACTTAGAAACTTAAAGTGTTCAAGAGACATATGTATGTATGTTATAAATCGGTAGAAAATCGAAATTCCAGCTTTCGGCGAAACCGGGCGGCGTTTTCTCCATACAAACGTATTCCCCATATTTCTCACTGGATTTTGACGCTAGTGCAAATATTTTTTATTATAATACCGATATCGACTACCAGCTGTTGGTACGTTTGGCTTTTTTAGATATTTTTATAGGAGTACCCTCCAAAAATCGTTAAAATTGCCTGGTTTGAAAGCCATCAGTATGTATTTAAAAAAAACAAAACGTGCGGACGCGCTAGTAGTCGATCTCTGTCTTATGGTTAAAAAAAGTTAAAAATCGGTCCAGTTTTGGAGGAAAAAAATGGGAATACAAAAACTCGACTTTGTTGGTTCATTTTCGGTATATTTTGGTATTATTTCCTCTTAACAAAGCTATTTTTATTTCAAACTACATTTCGATTCTGAGTCATCACTTCCCTCACTAGGCTGATCAATCAAGCATCATCTGGAACGAGGTGAAAATAAACATAAAAAGTATGCGGTATATTTTCATAATGATTTAATGCACGTAGCCAAAGGTGCAGGTGCGCCTAAAGGCAAATCTCATTCAATTGAAATGTTTCTGTAGGCTAGACAGTCCATTATGTATATAATATATATTCTGTAGTTTCGATCTTATGATATATATCTAGGTGAATAGGTTCTTTAGTCCATTGAATCTATCCATCTATTTTGATGCCCGCTTTATTATCGCTGGCGCTGCATGCGTTCGAGTATTACACCGAGACCGATTTCCCTCCATTTAAATAAAGAGTCAAGTTGGTCGAACGCGCCCTGGGGCCGGCCGGTCGGTCCATTCATCGACTGCTTTGAGCTATGATAATATATTATATGGCAACACTAGATACGCGACGGGGTTGCTACCAGTACAAAACCACACACAACATGCAACAATACTCATTAAGCAGCTGAGTGGTAGATTCTCTCAGTACAGTCCCGGTGAAAGACAACCATTCAGAACAGAATCGTGCTTGAACTGGCTTTAGTCGCGTTTGATATGAATAACCCTCTACTTCTAAACTTTCCTCTGCATCATCTCCTTCAGCCCCACAACATACCCCAATTGGGGATGACGTAGTACTACTGGCTCTGGTTAGTATGATCAGTAGAAACTCTTGTGAAGTATTCACATAACAACAAAAAAACTTTTACGTTGAGCATAAAATCTGCTCCGGCGGTGATTTTTCCATACAAACGTATTCCCTATTTAAATCTCTGGATTTTTATCCTAGAGAAAATATTGTTTTTACATAAAATATATATCAACTACTAGCGTGTCGTTCCTTTTTGTTTTTTTTAATAAATTACTTTTTATAGATGTTATGACCTTCCAAAAATCAATAAAATTGACTGGTTTAAACGCCGTCAAAAGACGTTCAGTATACAAACTAGACAATGTTTAAAAAAAAAACAAAAATCAGTCCACTTTTGGGGGAGAAAAGTGGGGAATACAAAACCTCGATTTTAGTTAGGTATTAGTAGCCCGAGGTGCATTGTCCCTTTCGCTCAATATCCGGTGGAGTAAGAGCAACAGTAATAGCAAGTGTAGTTTTTAGTTTTAAGTCATTAGCTATAAATCTTTGTTATAAGCCATTTGTAATATACATGTAAGTTAAATGTATAAATGAATTTGTAAAGCGCCCTTGAGGTGATTTTCTCACGAAAATGGCGCTATAAAAATCATCCAAACATTATTATTATTAACAATTTAGTAAAATCTATTTTTCAAATTTCTCCACCACCTGGGTATCATCTTAAGTATCACATTAAAAAACTCTCCAATGGTAAGCTCGGGCATCATGAAATCAGCCATCTCTCTGTGTTTGTACTTGGTTTCCCTTAGTTTTATCTCGCTAATAATAGTAATCTGCTTTAAAATATTAAGATAAATTAATTGTTTGCGCCCTTACGCAAACACAAAATGAATATGAATAAATATTTTTGTCCATAAACAATCTCAAATCTTTCAAGAAAGGCTTACAAATACAATATAGTGGATTGAATCACCGATAAAATATTGTATTTGAGTGCCTTTCTGGAAAGAATTGAGTTTGTTTATAGACCGAATTATTTATTCATGTTCATATTGCGTATGTACGGGCTCAAAAAATTAATTCATAATAATATTTTAAGGCATAACTGACCATTAATGCATAACATAAACAAAAAGTGTTTATTTCTAAGATTATTAAACAAGCGTCACCTACGAAAGAGCAGACTACAAATTCTTTTAATTATCTTATCACCTTAATAAGGCCAACGAAAGCTAGCTACAAAAGCTCAAGCGTTATTTGGTTTGGCGTATTTCGGCATATCGGTTGCCGTACATTCCCAATGGGAATGTATGACGAGCAATATGCTGAAGTAGGCCATGCCAAATAACGCTTGAGCTTTTATAGCTAGGTCAGTTGGCCCCATAATAGTTGTTTCAGAGTGGATTGAAATCTTAAATGAAAGCGGGTAATAAAGTTTATAAGCATCTAAACATATTAGGTATTTTGGATACCATGTACAATTTTAGTACTTTTATCCAATGGATTTGTTATGATCTCAACCATTAAAGAAACATTTAATTAAGTTTATATAATATCCTTTTTAAAGCCATAAGTTTAATTGAATGTTTTTTGTTGCCCATGGCGATGTTCCCAGCGTGAGGTTGTGTTGATGAGTGAGAAGATTTTACTTTTACTTTTTGTAGAAGAGTCATGTGGATCTTGATAAAGTTGAACTTCTCCATCTTGTTAAGATGTTGTTCTTGTCTTAACTACTTTGATGTGAGAATTTAAACATTTTTAATTTATAGTTTTGTAGATCTGATAGTTTAGTAGCGAGTAATGAAATGAAAGGGAAGGTAGCATAATTTAAGTGAAATGAAACTAAAACAACGGTTTTATTTGTCTAAAACCAAGTTTTACTTATCTAAGACCAGAACAAGTTCGATAATGTCAAATATGCGATTTTGTAGTGTTGAAGTAGAACTGTTTAAAGTTTCATTTCTGCACTTTTAGTGTTTTTAAAATCCAGAAATTTAGTGCTGTTTTTTGTCTTACCTCAACAAAAAAAGCGGATAAATAAGCCAACCAAACGATTTTCAAATTTTAGCAGATCCTACCGGCATTGTTCTTGGACCATCGAGTTGTTTTCTTACAATGGAGAGCTGGCTTCCATAGCGTAGTCTACGCATTTGAATATGAGTCGGAAAGTTGCAGGATCAATTTTAAGACATTTAAGATCTGTTCTCAAATGGAATTTTTATTTTTTTCAAGAGAATACCGCACAAACCGTCTTGAGCCAGCGAGACTATGACATCCCCAATTACGGTATGTTGTGAGGTTGAAGCTAGTGTGGGTAGGAAGGAAATGGGGGAAAAAAAATTGGGGAAGTTCCTGGCTAGAACTGGTCACCAAACACAAAACACGACAATTTAAGTTAACTATTTTAACAATAATCAAGTAATAATTCAATACTGAATTGTGATTTTTCACTTTCGATTTGATTTGACACTTTCTTCCACTCTGGAACATGCCGCAAAGATGCTTTATATATATTTTTTTAATATTTTTGTATTATTTTTAATATTTGAAACAATTTAAATAAAAAAAATTTCAAACTTCGCAAAATCACTTTGATGATATTTTTTAATTAAATGAAACAAAAAACTTTGTGTACACCACTATAATATAATGATAATTACCGACATGTTTCCAAACCCATGGTTTCTTCGGCAGGATAATAATGACATTAAATAACAAAAGAAACAAACAAGTATAGACTAAAAAGAATTATAGAAAAAAATATTATATAGAGAGATGTTATTAATTAGTTAAGTAATTACTTAACTAATTAGTAATTACTTAACTAATTAGTATCTAATTAATCACCTTTATCTATAATATTTTGGTCTATAGTTCTTTTTAGTCTATTACAAATTAATTGAGTAATTAATCACCTCTCTCCCCATAATATTTTTGTCTATAGCTCGTTTTAGTCTATGTATACTTGTTTGTTTATTTTGCCATTTAATGATATTATTATCCTGACGAAGAAACCATCGGTTTCGAAAGATGTCGGTAATTATTATTTTATTATATTGGTGTTCACAAAGTTATTTGTTTAATAATAATAATAATTGGCTAATTTGTAGAGCGCCGTATTTTTTTGTGAGAAATCACCTCAAGGGCGCTGTACAATTTATAATATAATTCTAAGGCTATAATC
Organism: Limnephilus auricula; assembly: GCA_951813805.1. Lineage (NCBI taxonomy): Eukaryota > Metazoa > Arthropoda > Insecta > Trichoptera > Limnephilidae > Limnephilus > Limnephilus auricula. The sequence continues at coordinate 30,778,203 of OX638390.1, forward strand.
TAAGTTTAATTTAATTAAATAAAATTTACTTGCGCACGCCGGGATGGAATCCGCGACATCTGAATTGCTAGTGGAGACCTTACCCTTCGATCACGGAGGCCATCACATCGTTTGATAAACTTGATAATACAATAATAAAATTGATATCTAAACATTGCTTCATAGTTAGTCACTCAAAATATTTCAATAAACTTGACGAGTATTATGTATTTTTATTTCTGTTAGTCTTTAACAGCTTTACCTGAAATTCCTATCGCCCTTCAATTAGGTACCCAGATGTGGATGCTTGATACAATATCATAAAATTTTATCATCTCTCCCTTTGCAGGAAAATAACACATGCGCACATACAACTTATTTTCACTACAAATAATAATAATTGTATTATTGTAGAAAGCAATCACTTTGTGGTTTGACATATTTAATAAAATAACTAAATAAACTAAATTAAATAAAAATAGTTTAGTATTAATTTCTACCCTGAAGATGCTTGAGTAAAGCGAAACCGGTCGGTAAAGTAAATTAATAAATATCGTGGTTTTAAAACAAAAAAGTGTTTTATTTTTATTAAATAATAATTGTTTTCCTCAGTTAGTACCTGAATTTTATATCAATGGTACTATTTTTCCTTCACCAGATATATGTTTAATAATACAATACGGCAATATGTGATTATCCCGAAACAACCGTGTTCAACATTATTTATCGCAATTTGATTTGCTCTGCTCGTATATCGCTCGCAATCAAACTCACCTGATTACATAATTACTTGTAATTTTATTTGCGTAAGTACTAAGTATTGCCAGCGAAAACCAAGTGGTACCTACGCACTCGGTTATTATTTGATTTATTTTGCGTCCTGGCAACTGGGCATTAAGTACCGTTGGCCGTTCGAAGTTCGAACGAAAAGGCGCCAATGGGCGGCATCTACCGCGGTCATTTGAATTACAAATGTCCGTCGCTGGCGCCCCATTGCAAGCTCAAATGGAATCGTTGCGGTGTTTGGCGGTCCGCAAAGTGCGGCCGATGTTCGACGGTCGAATCCACCGAAAGTTGGTCGCAGAATTTATCTTGAACAAGGCGTTTATATCATTTTTAAGAAGGTGTTACGGACCTTCAAAGGGATTTTGCCATATTGCGCTTTGCTTTGGTATTCGATAGTATCGAGAATCCCGTTGTAAAACGTCATGGTCGATGCATAAATTGCGTGAATTACAGCGCATTCTTCGCAAATGCGTTTTATTGCTGTACAAGAACACTGGTATCTTCACTTTAAGTATGTTCTGAATCTGAAGGACATAAGTAAGAGAAAGAAGAAATGAAAGATGAAGTTTTTTTAAGTACTCGCTTGGTTCTTTATAACATAACTTCAGTATATAGAACAAATAATATGTGATTTACGAATGACGAATTTTTGAGGTATTATTTTTAAAATTAATTAGTTTTCACTGTGCTATCACATCTTTCAAACAATTAAAGACACTAATTTCGATTTTCTGTGCATGGGTGGCATGTGTTAATGATGTGACATCTTCCTGTATAAAATAATTTCGAGTTAAATCATTTTTTATTTTTCAAAATTGGAATTGATAAATACCTATAAATTATATCAGTCAAGCGATAAAGTACACAACTACCAAAATTATTTTATTACTAATTAAAAATTCTTTATTAGAGAATTGAATTTCTTTGGTTTAAATGTTTGACAGATGAGGCAATTTTTTCAAGTTTAATAACATCGACGGCCGGCGTGGTCGAGGGGAAAGGCTCTTGACTCCTAATTCGAATGTCTCGGGTTCGAACCCGGCGTGTAAATTTTGTTTTATTGTTTTGTATTTTTTCACAATGATTTAATTTTAAATAATATATAGCGAGTATATTTTCGGCAAGTTCCAGAGTCGAAGATACTCTCAGTATCGCCTCGGCGCAAGACCACCATTCAGATTTGAAACGTTGCTTGAAATGGATTTAGAGACCAGATCTGAATAGCCATACTTGCAGCTTCACAAATCCTGCAATTATAATAAATATGCAATGATAATAATAACAAAAAAGTTTGTTCCTTTTTTATGTAAAAACACGTTTTTTATATGAATGCCGCACAAGAGTCCCAACTGCTCCCGTCTGGAGCCGGTGAGACTATGGCATCCCAAATTGGGGTATGTTGTGAGGCTGAAGGAATTGGGGAGGGGGAGGAGATGGTGAAGAGTGTGTGTTTCCTCCTTCCTACAACATGGTCTCTTCAAGATCCACGTTCACTCCATTCTCTCCTTAAAAAGACCCTCCACACATCATCTTCAAAGATGACATAGGCCCAGAGGGAAATTATTTTCCTTTTATTTAATTAAACAAATTTTTAAAAATTTCGCGACCTTCGAATTGGGAGTCGAGAACCTTACCTCTCCTACCTACAAATCAATTAATTTCATAACCTTTGTTAAAACAATATAATTATTTTGGATACAGGTGTTATTTACGTAAATATTACCCTAGAATCCGATTGGAATCCCAGGGAAGGGTTGTGTATTTCTACCCCTCCATTTACAGGAACCTCGATCCTTCTCACTAACGAGATGAATAGTAATCTCACATACATATTAATGAGAATGTTCATCAATTGTTTCAGGCTAACAAGTCGGGCCAACTGCTGCTGGATGCTGTGTTCAGGCAGCTGGACCTGGTGGAGACGAGTTATTTTGGTCTGCGATACCTGGACCAAGACAATCAACCGGTAAGAACTTGAATAATCTAATATATAAAAATCTCGTGTCACGGTGTTTGTGGTCGCACTCCTCCGAAACGGCTAGACCGATTTTTATGAAACTTTTTATGTATATTTGGTAGGTATGAGAATAGGTCGTAAAGTATATTTCATACCACTAGGTGGTTGGGGTGTCCCTATCCAGAATTTTTTTCTACTTTTTTGTCAATTTTATTATTTTTTTTATTTGTTCTCAAAAAATACCTACAACCCTAAATGTTCACCCTCCTACCCTCACCACCCCATTTGTCCAACCCTCAAATTGTTTAATCTCGATTTTTGTATTTACGTATGAACAAATTTAACCATCGTTCGTATTTTAAATAGAATTAAATTATTTATGTTGTTGAATGACAGGCGTCGCATCATTTTAACATTTCATTTAGAATTTTTAAGTATCACAAAGCAGTGTGCAAAATTTTGTGCGGTTTATTTTAATTTATCTATTCGTCTAAATAAGAATCATGGCCTTTGAGGGAGGAAAGATACTGATCGGCAGTGGCATGCAGCCCATAAAGCGTGTACCCACCTTCTACGTTGCGGGCAGGATTGGAAGAGACTGGTTGAGTAGTAACCTTTGGACCTCTCCAGCCGGACTCTCTCGACCCATCGCCTTGCACAGCAGTGGGAAGGATGAATTTATATGTCTCTCACTCTTCGACACATTGACGTCCAGATTTCAACTCATACTTTTTTCATTCTCAGAACTTCCTCTCCTTCCTTTCCCTGAAAAGAACCTCCCCACCGCATCCCCAAAGATGACATGTGGTGTGTAAAAGCAAAGGCAGCAATCTCCATTTCGGCCAGATTGCTATGTTTGCTTTTGAAATGACATGCAGATTGCTGTCTTTGCTTTTACTTACAATATTATATACACATATTGTATTCACCTATATTACAAAGCAAAGATAGCAATCTCCACGTCATTTCAAAAGCAAACATAGCAATCTGGCCGGAATGGAGATTGCTGCCTTTGCTTTTATACACCTCACATAGGGATTTAAATAAACATCGTTTTTTTTTACAATTACTACAACTGCATTATTTATCTTGTTATACTTAATTACTATTATCAATGTGATTTTTTTTGCATTTAATAGCCCATTAGGGCGTAAATAAATAAATAAACGTGTTCCTTTCAAATCACCTTCTTTTTGAAAATTTACTATGGATACTTAAAATAGTATTGCATATTTTTCCTTGAGTTTACTAAGTAATTTGTTTGCACATTTAATCAGTTCCTGCACATTTAATCAGCGGAATATGGAAATAAAGTGACGATTATAAACTTTTCAGTGCACAACTATCAATCCCGAATTTGAAAACCTACACAAAACTTACGTAGCAATTACACAACCACTGCAAAGCCAAATTGATAATTTATTGATGATATTGATTATTTTGATTAACACATATATACCTAAATTAAACACTAGTTTAGTGTGCTTTAGACCACGCGACTGAAGTAAATAATTCTTTAGCTCCATCTATACATCCGCATCCGCATCCGCAACCGCATCCGCATGACCATATTTCATGCACTGGCTATGAGAGGAAGAGAGAAAGAAAATGTGTGCGCGCACTGCTCTCTCTTGCTTCTACAGTGTGATCTAGCCCGTTCGCCTCACAACGCATTTCACTTTTCGTAACGCTGTAATTTCCGGTTTACCCCCCGAGTCAGGCGTGCGTAAAGAAGTATTTACTTCAAAAACTATACCTATATTATATACAGAATGTTCGGGGGTAAAGTACATTAACTTCGGAAGGTGTTTCTACATAATATTCGTAGTGTAAGTAAAATAGATAAATAGCTTTTATCGAAAATACAACTTTTAGGGGTACTTTTTTGGTAAAAAGTTAAAATTAGTACGGCGTGTGCGGCCTGCTCTATAAGGTATTTTCCACTGTTACGATACGCACCAATAAAAACCAACGTCGCCACAACGCGCCCGGCTGACTCACAGCAAATTTATCGGGTATGTTTGTACCTTACACTAAGGATTTTTAATAGGCACGTCTTTTTGTATGGGAAAAATGAGTTGGAATTTCGAAAAACGTTGTTAATCTTTTTTACTCCTACCATCATGTAGAATCACCACCGAAGTCGAAGTATTTCACCATTATAACTAAAGTAAAAGTCACTATTCATGTCACCAATTTCGCTGAGAGCCCAAGGCGTTGCTCCATTTCCCTCAAGATATGTAATTATCTTCGGAGTCTAACATGCCACTTGTATAACTACATGCAATAATTTCGGATCCAATCAAAGTTACGTCCTATTTGTGACATTTAATCGTATTCATTTGAAATTGTGTTTAAATTATTGTGCTGTCATCGAAAGTGACAGGGCCGTATTATATAAAACGCCTAAACTGGCGCAGCTTCTCGCAGTAATATACTTTTCGCAAATTAATCCGTAGCAATTCAACCGATATACAAGTAGGATGATATATTAGTATAGATTGGAAGTTATCCACCACTTGCCCGCCCTATACACAATATTTAAAAGTAGGATTTTATATTAGTACACATTGGAGGTTATCCACCACTTACCCCCTAACATGGTTACTCCTTAAAAAGGCTTTCGCAAAGACTCTAATTTTTTTTGATTGAACGAAGCTACATTTATTTTTAAACGAATCTAGACCTCCAGTGTCCCTGCATACGTTGTTAGTAAGCAGTATACAAGTGCTTAACAAGAAATACATAATGCAATAAGTGTTAGTATGACAAGGTATAAATAAAGTATAAAGGTATAAATTATATTTAATTAGTATAGTAAAGAAGAGCAACAGCAATGAAATCCTGTTTTACGGTAAGCATAAAATAAGAATGAATCATTTAATAAACAAAAAAATCAAGAAGCTGGCGAATCATTTTCTAGAATCGTACACGGAGAAAAATGTTATTCTAAAATTTCATTCAAATTCATTTTTGTTTCGTGTTGTAGGTGTGATGTTTATTACACTAAACTAATGTACGTAATAAGATTATGAGGGTCGTCAACAAGTGCGTAAAGCTTAATTTAAATTAACCCGTATGCGGCAGCAAAAGTACGCTACTATCGACCATTGCAAATTGGACAACATTGAGCCTAAAACTTTATATATTTAAATTAAATTAAACAAATTACTTTGTGTAAACCACTTTATATGTTTATTTATTTGGTATATAAGTAGGATTTATAGTTTTTCTTCTGTGCCTAACTTACTAAGGATACACGGAGAAAAATTTTATTCTAAAATACGATCATATAATTCGTAAAAACGGTTAAAACGGGACTGGAGTTCTTACGAACAAATTAACAGTGTTTCAATGTTTATTGGCGGGGAAAATTTAAGAATATTTTTTGGGATACTTACGAAATTACGTATACCAACAAATTATTCTTACATGTTCCCGCCAATAAACAATGAAACCCTGTTAATTTTTTCGTATGAACTTCAGTCCCGTTTTTAACCATTATTACGAATAAAATGATCGTATTTTAGAATAAAAATTTTCTCCGTGTAACTCTACCTATAATATTTTAAGCCTTTTAATTGATTGCCATTGGTTTAGGGTTTAAAATAAAACTTAATATTGTATCCCTTTTGAATTTCCAAGATGACTTGTAGGTATCATTAATTTGTCTTTTACAGTTGATGTTTTATTCGTAATTTACGCTGGTCATTTCGTCGGCGCACAGTTCGTAATGATAGAAGTCAATTAATCCACGCCCAGCAGTTAAAGCGAAAACAATAAACTTTAACAGTGCCATGAATCTTAGCTCGAGAAGAAAGCACTTTACGGGAATAGAAGTAAGATCTTTAGACAGTAGCAAGACATCAAATAATGGAAAAGTGTCCCGGGGCTTTCACAGGGCGGACAGATGTGATACCCTGATTGATTGCCACGAGTATTGAACCATTTATAAGCCATATTGATTGTTAGCCTAATACGAATCTCTAACCGCCGTTTAGCATTTAATTAATAGGCGGGTTCTGTATGTTATTATTTGTAAAATAAATCCCATTTAAGCTAGTACTTATAATATAGATTTTGTTGAACTTTGGTTCTGTGTAATATAATCAAATATAAGTGGTTATTTTGCCTTTCTAAATTAATCCTAAATATATAACTTTCTAACAAATCGGAAAGTTTGTTATTATTCAAAAGGGATTGTTTTGGTTTGGGTTATATTTTATGATTGAAAACTTAAAAAAAACAAAGGCTTTAAATTAAATCCGCTAATTCACTTCAATTCCATTCTGTTTAAAGGGATACCAATCATGTGGCAAAATAATTTTATGGGCGCTTTTTGCTTCGGGGATCACATGTTTTTATTTTTACTCAGCGGTCCTCCCACCTTGGTTAACGATCTGGAATCCCGTAAAAAGAGGCTGTCTTCCATAGGTAGTCCATTTATTAAATTGCTTATCATCTTGCTTTTTACGACTTTCATGTCGTTTGTTTCCTGTTGGAGTTGAAATCGACTTGATTTTATAAGTGTTTTCAAATAATTATTTGCAAAATATAATGAATGGATCCAAAAAATCTTTTTGAGAAATTTACAGTGTCCGGAAACTCGTAATACAAGCTGGAAACTGGTGAATCTACGTCTCAAAAAGAACCCACATCAACTTCTTTTTTAAGATGTGAGCGTTTGGTTGATATTATTTTTTCCATTTATTTCTGCAGTTAAGTGCTTAAAAAACTTTTGTAGTCGGGTCTATCCTTCGGCCCATTTTCAAAGATTCCCTCTCGTGACAGATTTTATTCAAATTTGACCTAAAAAATCCTAACTTCGAACTCGATTTACTCGAAAACGAAAGCTCTGATCAAAAAAGTTTTATGACAAAATCGACTTCAAGTGTGATGTAATTTCACCAGTTTCTCGCTGGTATTACTAGTTTCCGGACACCGTTTATAAAATATTCTAATCTTGAAAAGTTATCTTCAAATAAAAATATCTGATTTTATTATGAAATATTAAAGATTGCCTGAAGCTTGTATGAAAAAAATATATAACTCGGCACACGTTCGCAAGAATGCTTCTAGTTATTACATTCTGATTGTTTTAAATGTAAGAGTATCTTATATGAAATAAACAATTCGCCTGAAACGGGATGTAGAAAACAAGATTTTTTTGAAAGCTTGCTTAATAATATCTCAGCACACTTTTAAAGCTGAAATTTCCTGAGAAATAAATGAGAACAGAACGAGTTTATTTTCATGCTCTCTGCGAATTGCTTGATAAAATCTAAAATGTCACTCTCTGTCAGAGCTTAGAAGAAAAACAGACGTACATTTTTAGAATTACTCTCCCTTTGCCCTTTGAGCATTTTGAAAAACATGGCATTTCTTAATTATATTTTCATTTGGTTATGTTTGTGCTCCGGAACAGAAAGACACGAAGTTGAACACGCGGCAAATTAGAATGTTTTTTTTTTTGTAAAAATAAAATCTATTATGACATCTTTATGTTCTTTTATCTGGTTTTGATCAGCTCTGGTAAGTCTGGTATGGCCCCCTTTGGCAATAAACAAAGCACGGGGCGGCAGGTGGTGGCAATGTGGCAACAATTTCTTATGACTTATTCATACTCTCGTACGAAATATGCCTCTACAAGAGACACATTTTTCATTCCTTTTTGTCCTAGAAATTTTTTTATGGCTTCATACGAAATTCTGTGCAAAATCATTTATCCAATAAAAATGAAAAATTGGGATGTTTTCAAAATGTATTGCGCATTTAGGATAATTTTTCTGATAAAAAATTGCCACGTAATCAGATTGTTTTAATTGAAAGTAACGCGTATTTTTGGGTTATTATTTTTCTTGTTAATGCCGGGTTAATTATCTCGTTAAAATTAGCCATAAAACTTAAAAATCATAAATTTACGTTAGTTCGAAGAACCGAGGTAAAGTAACGAAAAATTTACTAGGTTTATTTAATATTAAGGTCTCAGTGTGAATCTCAATCAATACAACATGTTAATGAAAGTAAACAAATAAAGTAAATGTTATCTAAAAAATCAATAATATAAATAAATTAAAAAATTGTTTTTTTTTAATTTATTTATATATTTGTTTGTTCATCGTGAGGGTAAATGCCTAAACATATATGTGTATTAAACTTCTAAACATAAAAATCAAATAACAAGTATTTTCTGAATCTGAAAACAATGAATTGTATTGCGAACATTTCAATTTTAATGTAAAATATCGTTAATTTTAATTTTTTTTTTCGTAAAGGGTTAAGGCTCTTGACCAGCAATCCGGAAGTTGCGGGTTCAAATACCGGCGTGCGCAATTAGAATTTATTTGAATATTTAGTTTTTTTTTAACAATTTATTCTTAAAAATAATATTATGGCATTAGTGGTAGATATTATATACAGTATCGCTCTCGTATACAACCACCGCGCACCATTCCAAATTAGAACGTTGCTTAAAATGGCTTTATCCACATTTGCTGACCGGAATATCTGAATAGAACCATATATTTGATTATTTTTATATGTATATAAAATGAACAATAGGATGGTGTCTAGGGAACTGAAAAGAAAAATAAAGTACGATCACGAAATACACGGACACGCGACGATAAATGCGAAGTAAATTAGATTGCCAATAAGAAATAAGAAAGCAAGCATCCAGAAATCACTTATGTAGGTACCAGGCCATTCAACTTTATAACAAAATCCCGATTGAAATTACTGATATTAAAATGTGTTTAAAATTAAAAAGGAATTAAGATGTTATGTCCAATATCCATCTTAAATATTGATGTTTTGTTAGTGATTAAATACAATGAAATTAAAAATATTTAAAGTTATGTAATACATGTTTCTCAAATTTTTAGCACACACGACGATGTGAGAAACGAAAGAAAATAAATAATTTGTCTCACTGGCTCCAGACACTTACTGATTTTATTTTATTTTACTCTTATTGATTTTACTGTTAGTGGATTGTACTGATCGTCGATTGTACTGATAGTTAATTGTACTGATCGTTGATTGTACTGATAGTTGATTTTTTTATATTTTTTATTAATAATTCAAAAAAGATACATAGATTACAAATACATTTTATACTTAAATGAAACAATATATCTTAGTTACAACCACTGGTTTATTTAGTTACACGCCGACCGGTTTCGGAACAACCGTTCCTTCTTCAGGGCAAACATACAATGATGACAATTACAAAATAGTGGATGGGTACAATTTATGTAGGTTACATTTTATACACTAATTAATTATATAATATATATGTTTGATGTACCCTCATAAAAAAGCAGGGCTTGTGTGTATAGTGGGGGGTAGGGGTGTTATTATATAGTTTTTATTTGTTATGATTTAGTTCAGGTTTTGAGTGTGCTTTTTAAGGTGAGTTTTAAATTCTTTTATATTGGTATTCTAATATTTTCTGGTAATGAATTAAAGAATTTTACAGCGAGATATTTATGATTTAACTGTCCTATTGTTTTTTTACATTGTGGAGTAGGAAGTATTGATGTTAGTCTAAGATTTTTGTTATTTTTAAAGGGTGCAGTTTTATTTTGAATATTATCTTTATAAATTTGTAATGTTGCATGGTAAAAGTATAATTCACTTAATTTTCTGACCTTAAATTATTCGAATAAGAGTTTTGACGGATATGAATTGGGTTTTTTTTAAATGGTTTTTATTATTAGTTTTTGTGATATGTAAGTTGTTTGTGTTTGATTTGTATATGTACCGCCCCATCATATAATGCCGTATTGCATAATTGATTGACAGAACGCGAAGTATGTGGTTCTAAGTAATTTTTCGTTTAAAATATCTCTTAAACATCTAAATATATATGTTAGTTTCATGTATTGATGGTTGATTGTACTGTTAGTTGATTGTCTGTATTATGCTGTATTCGCATCCAATAAATTCATTATTCAAAAAAGTTTCCGGACACCTGAACAATCCGTTCAAAACTTACAGATAAACTTAATTTCCATCGTCCCTCACTTACAATACAAAGTAGTCGATATTTTCCCTCGGAATATAAGTAATGCCTGATTGACCGGATATTATAAGTGAAACTCCCCTGCTGAATCCGGAGTGTGGATAATTATATGAGTGCGGTTTTACGCCCGAGGACTTCGGTTTTCTGCCCAAAAAAAACCTCACCGACTACTGCCTGAACCTGGGAATGAACCCATCGACTACAACTGACTGGGCCTGAGAATATAAACCAGGTCTGAAGTCTTGGTTCTCTTAAGAGGCCCATATTACCGTGCTTTAATGTATTCAGTATGCAAATCGTGTTTTTGTCGTGGTGCAAAAAATCATGACGGACTCGTGTTAATGTGGCAGGTATCTGCGTAATTGTGTCATTGCATAAATTTTAAATAAATTAATATTTTTGGCTTTAGATTATGAACATGTACCTACGTAGAAGTAATTTAGCTTATTTTACTTTTAGCGCACGTTGGTACATATTTATTATAATAATATAAAACTGTATATTTTTCTTTGCAGAGATGGTTAGAACCTCGCCGTAGATTGTCTCGACAACTCCGTGGTAATGGTCCTCACACGCTTTACCTGGCCGTCAAGTTCTATGCAGCTGATCCTTGCAGACTGCTCGAGGAAATCACCAGGTAGGAGACCACACCAAATTCTACTAATTTACTTATTTTTATTTCATATTACAGAAACAAATAGTACATTAGTACATTGGTTACAGTGATAAAAAAAAGTTTAAGACATTAAGTGGTATTTCATGGTGGGTACCTAAGGGCCGGTATATCAGTCTTTGCTAAGGAGCACATTCATCGCTCAACTTAAACCGCAGAATAATTCCTTTGCTAGACGCTGTAGCGCTATTAGCAAAAACACATCTGTTATCTGTCAGATTTCACATTGCTTCGGTTTCGATCTGCTACGTACGGACGCAATAAATTACATTGGAGGAGTAAGTTTACCTATCAACATGGAATTCGAACTTTTATTTAATTTAGACATCGTTTGACGTTTGGTTGTTTAATAATAACCATAGAGTCCATAGATACTTACCTAAATAGATTGGTTCGGCATAGAAATGACTAAAATTATCATAGACTAAACGTTTAAAATTGGTCAACTCTAGGATTACGACTGATATACGGATTGTATGATAAGCCAAGCTGAGCTCCACATTCCGTCAAAGCCGAGCTTTAGACCAATTGATATACCGGCCCTATGATCTATGATATGTTTCTCTGTAATGTCTTATTTGTGGAATGTATTATAGTAATTTACCGGGTGATGTGCGTAGTGTGTAGGTGAGTGTATGTGTGAGTATGTTTGTAGGTGTCAGAAGTGGTGATCTGTGAAGCGATCAACAGTTTATATTATTGACATGATGCTCCTTTTAAATTTGTGATGAAAAATGTCGATGTTAAAGTTTTGGCAAATATTATTGAATGTATGAAGAGCACAGTTAATTGGCGAATTCGTTGCTACATTTGTTTTGTAATCAATCGTGTGGAACAATGCAGTATGTCGGGTACGTCTTAAAGGTATATTGAAATTAATTAAGGATAGTAGTTAGGTACAGTCGATATTATTATTTAAAATTCTGTGTATAAATCAGCTAGTGCCCGCTTTTGTTGCAAAGTTTGAAATGTAGGTACTTTCGAAGTTGTTAAGTTTGAAGGTAAGATATTTTATAAATTTGTTTTTAATATGGTCTATGCTATACAAATGCGAGACAAATGTTATTCGAAAAAACGATAATTTTAATATTAAAAACGGTTAAAAACGGGACTGAAGTTCTTACGAACAAATTAACAGTGTTTCAATGTTTATTGGCGAGAAAATGTAAAAATAATTTGTTGGTCTACGTACGAAATTACGTATACCAAGAAATTATTCTTACATGTTCCCGCCAATAAACATTGGAACCCTGTTAATTTGTTCGTAAGAACTTCAGTCCCGTTTTTAACCGTTTTTACGAATAAAATGATCTATTTTAGAATAAAAATTTTCTCCGGGTATGTATACTGGTTTTAAACCCAAAGGCGATAGGTCTCCTACATCTATTGTAATAAGCATGGTTAAATATTAATAAACATACTGCGATCTATGTAGCAAACACTTGTGGAATACTCAATGAAATCATAAGCTACACACTAAGCTCTACTCATAAAAACATCCTTGCGTCCATTTTGTTAGAAAAAACATTGTGTTAAAAGTCAGATAGCGTGACCTATGACCTAGCTCTATAAAAGGCTAAAATGAATAGCTATAGATCATGAATATCTTACCAATTGGAACATTTGTTACTATAATATTAAACATGATATTCGTATTATAAACATATTATTTTATCATGGAAAAACTGAATTTGTAACATATTATAGAAGACATTTGGCAAAGGACGTAAACTTCCGAATTACGATTTATTCCAAATCAAAAGCTTTTTTTTTAAATTTTCTTTTTACCCTGGGAAGAAACCGTCGGTTTCGAAACATGTTGATAATTTTGATTCAATAAGTGGTGTATACAAAATGATTTATTTTCAATTAAACGAAGAGCTTTTAACCAGTGTACCTATTGTTAATGTATATTTTTTACTTGAAGTGCGTGAAGGTATTTTCATATAGACGGCCGGCCTAATCGAGGGGTAAGGCTCTCGAATCCAAATCCGAAGAAGAAAATAAATATGTGTGATTTCACAATTAATTAATTTAAAAAAATTATAATAATAATAATACATAGTATATTTGCGGCACTTTCCAGAATGGAAGGTACTCTCAGTATTACACTGGTGTAAAACCACCGTTCAGAATTAAAACGTTGCTTTAAATGGCTTTAGCCGTGTTTGGTTAGCTGTGTTTGGTGACCAGATCTGAATAGCCAGGTACTTCCCCACCTTCCTGTTCCCCATCCCCTCCCCCACCCTGCTACCTGTAGGCTCTCAAAATACCCCAATTGATATGCCATAGCCACACTGGCTCCAGACTCATGTGCGGTATTCATATAAAAAATTTTAAAAAGATATTTTTTTCTGTACTTAGCATATTTATTTTGTATATATTTTTACTAAGAATGCGCTGATAATAAGCGTCTAATGCCTTCAGATGAGAAGTGAAGATTATATTAACATATCCCGGCGGCAGTAAGGTTTTTGCCTGTGTCACTAACTTAACCGTATATAGCCATACGAACAGAGAATACCGGAATGATTTATTGGCTGTTAATTGGGGGTTGCGGCATAGCTTTGGCATGATAGACCCAACGTTTTATAAACGTTTGGACTATGCGATAATTACCGTGAATTTGATGGGTAAATTTCGGTAATAGACGGAATATGCATGTTGTTTGTGATAATGATGTCAACTCAAAGGAGGCATTATGTGGCACATTTAATCAAATCGACAAGGCGTACCAAGTTCAATATCAACACCCCATTGATATTTTCACCAACGATAGTAAGTAAGTACTTGACATATTCACGTATTAATTTTTCATACCGTTTACACCATTTTATATTTATGCATGTTGTTTTTTGTTATTGTATTTGATAAATTCATAGAAATCCATTTATTTATTTTATTTTAATAACTCAGGTACGGTGCATACGTCATTCCTATGTCTACCTACGTTAAATTATCGTGAAAACAAGCTTATGTGTCCAAGTGGTTTTAAAGTAATTCATATGTAATGAAATTCTGCAAGTATTTTAGTTTTTGTGACTTCTGGTTAGGCGTTCACGGCCATTGTCACACGGTAGTTATTTATTTTTGACTCGTCTCTTTACAAATAAAACAAGTAATTTTTATCACGTGGCAAAAAACCAGCGATCTATTAAAAATGTCTTAAACAAATACAACATTTGGACAAAGAAACATCAAGTACATTGCGACTAATACACCTGACAAAACGAAATTTAAAGAAATTTAAAATGTTGACTAAACATTGGATCATCAACGAAGTTCATAAATAATTAGTCAACTCACCAAAATCTAAATCATTCTCCAGTCCCATTATTGTTACTTATATCAACCAAATTTAATTCTTTAAAATATGTTTGCTTCCAATTCTTAAAAAAAAATTAGGAAATTAAGTTTGTCGAAAATGTACCTCTTGTTAAAGTAACATATTTGTAAACTAGCCTAATTAGACGCAGGATACACGTAGAAAAATGTTATTCTAAAATACGATCATTTTATTCGTAAAACGGTTAACAACGGGACTGAAGTTCTTACGAACAAATTAACAGGGTTTCAATGTTTATTGGCGGGAACATGTAAGAATAATTTGTTGGTATACGTAATTTAGTACGTATACCAACAAATTATTCTTACATTCTTCCGCCAATAAACATTGAAATAATGTTAATTTGTTCGTGGGAACTTCAGTCCCGTTTTTAACCATTTTTACGAATAAAATAATCGTAGTTTAGAATAACATTTTTCTCCGTGTATCCTTAGTAAGTTAGGCACAGAAGAAAAAATATAAACCCTACTCATATACCAAATAAATAAACATATAAAGTGGTTTACACAAACTAATTTGTTTCATTTAATTTAAATATATAAAGTTTTAGGCTCAATGTTGTCCAATTTGCAATGGTCGATAGTAGCGTACTTTTGCTGCCGCATACGGTTTCATTTAAATTAAGCTTTACGCACTTGTTGACGACCCTCATAATCTTATTACGTACATTAGTTTAGTGTAATAACATCACACCTACAACACGAAACAAAACCCGTTCCACCTATCTCATCTTCAATAGGATACATTCTCCTAAGCCCGTGTCCTTTAATCAAGACACTAGCATCCTCCGAATGACTTTCTCGGGCCGTAAACGAACCTTCTCCATGGGTGTTTCTCATTACGTGTAGAGTTATAATGCTTCTCCTTCGCGTCTGCTTCTCGTAAAGGCGTAAACCACGCACTTAACTTCAGTCGGACATGCAAGAATATTACATTTAGCCACATAATGTATTGTTTCGCCTTGTCCCAACTACAGACCGCCAAGAATGTGTACACAATAAATACATAGGGATGGAATCTTTTACATTGTTGTGGCAACACAAAGTTGAATCGAAAGAAAATAATGTATCTGTAATGTAACGAAAAGTGAAATGCGTTGCGAGGCGAACGGGTTCACTGTAGAAGCAAGAGAGAGCAGTGCGCGCGCACATTTCATCTCTCTTCCTCTCATAGCCAGTGCATGAAATATTTCAGTCAGTATTTTGAAAATACCAGTGACCCGCCAAACGCGGGGGGTAGCGGACGGCGATGCGCAGGGCTATAAATATTTGTAGAAAATTAATATATTTTATACATATATATGGACATACATATAGATGGAGCTAAAGAAGTATTTACTTCAGTCGTGTGATCCAAAGCACAGTCGTTTTTTTTTTAAATGTGCATTTTCAAGGAAGAAATTTATTAAATATTGTGGAAGTAACACGCACTTTAAGCAAATCAAATATATATTTTTTTAACTGAGTAATTTTTACTAATAACCGAATTTACTGAAAACCTTACATTTGAATCGACTGTAATAATTTGGTCTAAATCGGTGTTGCCATTGTACACTTTCTTAGCGGAATGTGCGTGATTCTGGGGGCGGCCACTTCGCACTCTCTTTTCTTATCTCGGTTCTCTTCCCCTGTAATATTATATTGTATCCTCCCCCTACCTCTATTACTTATATTATACCTCTCATTATATCACCTCAATGAGAGCATAATTTTTTTCGCATGTGTATATTTAAAATTAGTGGTTTAGTGCGGATTTCAGAACTCAATCTCATCCTTTATAAGATTTTTTTTTAGTACTGATCACATATTTCCAAGTGACCCATAACGGGAGCCAATGGGATCTGTGACACCCCTGATCATAAGAAAAATTGGAAGAATAAATAATTCGGAAGGTAAGATGGAGAACAGGATGGAAGAAGGCTGACAGCAATCGCCGAATCGGATCTTATCTGATGTATGGAAATTCTATGTTTGTTTTACCGGTATTTTAGTAGGAGGTGCTCCGAAACAGACGTAGCTCTCAGTTAACATCGGTGCACAATCACACGGCTGACATTTACCGAAATTTGATAATGGGTCGTTAACGATAACGACTCTAACCGATCTTTCTACAACATTTTCCACTTCATCTTCTATCTTATCTCAACGTCTTCCTACGACATTTTCCCCTTACATAACACCCTTAAAACTTAACTAAAATTTTCCCAAAACATGTTTCAAAATAATTTAATGTGAAATGAAACTATAGTATCAATTTATCCAACCTGCTACCAACAGACTCTTCGCTACAAAACCAATTTTAAACAATCTAGCCTCATCCAAGTTTTCAAACTTTCAGAGAAAAAAAACTGATAGATGCCAATCTGACCTTTTGGCTTTTAGCAAAATGAAGCCTTAAAAATTGGCCTATTAAATAGTACTTAGGTATTTTACCCTTTGTTATGTGAACACCGTCATAATTGTATTACATCACCAAAGTGTTCCGAAACAGCTTCTAATCCACGCGACCATTATGATTCAGCAGTGGCAACATAAGATGAATAAACAATATCATTCTGTAGTGCCCTTCAGCCATTGTTCCCTAGTCACTTTCTCTCCTCGTTCGCAGAGTCGAACCACTTGCTGTTGGCCAAATTTATGCTGAGATAATGACGAATTTACATACTGCCATCGTGCAGCTGTTTTCGCCTCCCCAAAGCAGACAGTATTTAAAAAAGAAGCCGAAGCCTTCTCATATTTCCCCGTTAAAATTTGTTAAAAGGTTTTTTGAAATGATAATAATTGATACAGGTAAAGCATTTTATAGATATCCTTGCTCGTGTTGTAGTGTACTATAGAATTATAACGATTCAAATGCACTATGTAATAATTACAATAACATGATATCAAAAGTGGACATTTTCAATCACGAACTTAATTCTAAAACTCCAAAAAATTGTGTTTTTCTGAACTATCTATTATTATTTTTAAATTTCTGTTAAAATAATTTATATTTGCTTTATGTACATCCAAGATAAACTCATTGTGAAAGAGAAAGGGGCCTTTTTATCCCGGAGTCCTGTCCACGAGAATACCAAATATTCCTGTATTCTTATCGTAGAACGACGCGATTTTTTCGCAACACGCAGGCGTTGTGAGTTCAATTCCTCGACTGGCTAAGTCCTCTGTCATCACACAAGTAACATTTTCCGCTTACAGGGCAGTAGGAAATTTTCAAATATTTATGGTTATTTGTAACCTGGGAGTGTTTGTTTTACTTTTTAAAAAAAAAATCTTTATATCGCGTCGGTAGGTACTGAACTGACGCTATGTGAAAATAATAATATTTTTTTAATTCAATTATTAAATTTATAATAAATATAATAATTGTAAGTCCCTACGCACCTAGTATCTTTTGTCTTTTACGGGGTAAGAGAGGACTTTGGGCAGGTGTTCCAAACTACTTCACAAAAATTTTAAGTTACACCACCCTTTTTCCAAAATTTTTTGCTTTGCTTTCCAAAGTATTGTCTTATTTTTGCCTGTTAAATTTGTTTTTAAAAAACTACATAGCTTACGATGGAAATGACTTGAGAGTTGAAAATATTATTATCATTAATCTAGAACTTCCTAACAGCAAACGCCATGAAGATCACCATAATTTCGTCGTTTACAAGTCGTAAGATTAAAAAATAAAATCGAATCACTGACATTTTTAATACAGCTTTAGTAATTAGTTAACATTCATACTTTTAATGTTACTAATTTTTCATAAGTTCTACTGTAAGAAATATTTCGCTTGTATAACAAATATCTATTTTTAAATGGTCCCTAAGGTGATTGATTAATTACGAAAACCACGCCAAATAAATTATTATATTACAGTAAACTTAGATTTCACGAAGCTCGAATTAGGATAGGGTATGGATTGTGGTTTTCAGAGCTAACATCTCATGCAAAGTTCTGTGCGCTCCCAACCGGAGTAGGTACTACAAACTACAACACGATAAAGTTTTAATTATCAATCATCAGTACTAATGTGGCGTCTCGCTGATGGAAACGTAACTTATTCCATAAATTATACAATGGAGAACATAAAATAATTAATAACAATTTTAAACAAACCATGAAGACCCGAATAAATTTAATTTTTACCATATTAAAATACATGTATTTGAATTTTGATTTTGTTGTCAAGAATGCACGAATGAATGCAGATTTTGGAAGTCGAAATTAACTCTCTACCTTACATCCGTTCAAGCTGATACTCGATGTCGATGACATTGCTTGTTTCACGCACACATACGTATTGCATACCAGGTGGCGCAACTAAGTCGTACCGTTCATATTACGTATTTTGAAAATAGACGTATTATAGTAAAAAAAAACTTATTTTTACGAGATGATTTTTTATATACCAACCGCACAAGAGTCCCACCTGCTCCAAATCGTCTAGAAATAGGAGGACTACGGCATCCCCAATTGGATTATGTTGTGAGGCTGAATGCAGTGGGGAGGAAAGACAATGGGGAGAGGAAATTCCGGAACTATCTGAATATTCTGATGTGCTGATTTGATCACCAAACACCTTTTTTAAATTACATCGATTTCAAGCAACGTTACAATTATGTATAGTGATCTTTCACCAAAGAGCATCTACCACTAACATTTATTTATATTATTAATTGTTTAAATTTTGTTATTGCACACCGGGATTCGAACTTGCCTCCACTACGGAGATAATCAAAATTATTATTCGAATGACATGTTTACATTGCAATTATTAAAATCGGGACAAATTTTTTAACATCCTTGTCTTATGCTCTGGCAAAGAAAATATTTTTACTTGACGATAACATTTGAAGCCTTCCTGTATAAAACACCGCTTCTCATATTTGAATATATTATTTGCTAATGACATAATCCTTGACACACAAATATTATTTATCTAAAACAAGTCTGGACTCCAAACGAAAACCAGAAACGGTTCTTTATTCACCATTCAAAAAAATCCAACTAAGAACGGCTATGAATTTAAATATTTGTCGAGTTGCCGTTTTTATTGCTGAACGATGATTGTTTTCGGTAGCTCTTCGGACTGAATAAAGAAATCCTCGGCTACAACTGGAAAACTGGAACCATTAAGACTAAGGAATTTCCCTGCAAAGCAGTGGCGGCCAGCTCTAAAGAGCGCTAGTGCGACGCACTCCCAGAATTTCTGCCAATCCAAAAATTCCCTAGCGCCGAATAATATATTTCCGACACGCCTCGTCACAAATCACAATACACACTTCGCTAATGCATACATTGCATACATAATATGTCCATATAACTGTGTGCGTATCGAAGCAGATCGTTGTGTGCCTATATTCCGAGCGCTGGATCGTTTTTAAAATCGCTCCAAAGAGTCCCTTCATAATTATCTAATAAGTTCAAACCGTGGGTAGGTATAATATGTGTAATATCCTTAACAAATCTTACGTGTACGAGATCGGCGATCTGAAAATTTCCACCACATCAAAAGGAACGGTTTGTTCACCAGCAGATTAAAATGAGACGCGTTTGTGTAATATTATTTTCGATATTGTGTATTTAATTTAACATCTACTATTTCATGTAATGTTCCGCTTAGCATAATTAACAAAAACAATGTAGACATGTTGTGACTGGTCACAGGTCCAATACGCTATTGTGATCCGTTTCTTGGATGAGTAAGGAAGATTTAAAAATGCGCTGAACTTTGAAAAACGGTTAGAAATTAAACATTGTGATCAATATCTATTTTACAACTCTTTTATAGTAAGTAATAAATTATCGGATGCTTTTTCGTGTGTTAAATTGTTAAAAATCGTGGGTATCATCCCTATGATGCCGAGGAAAGTTGTTTCGGTGATTTTCAACTTTAAAAAGAATTTAATTATTCTTGAGAAACACAATTAGCCAAGATAGACTCAATGCATTGTCAGTGCTAAGCATTAAATAATGCCTAAATCTATACCGGATTTTAACTCCAGGCTCATTGATGTCTTTGCTACTCAGAGACAACGGAGAATGGACCTAATATACTATAGGTGGGATATTTTCATAATTAAATTTATTTCAAAGGAGAAAGGAGTGTAAGGAGAATATATGACGCAAGGTTGAATGATATAAGAACATAGTAGAGAACATCCGAGGCAGACATCAGACACTTGAGTCGGGCCATGTCAAGAGTCAGAAAAATAGAAGAGTATGTATGAGACGATGTATGAATGTGAATGAGGCAAAGAGTGTGTGCCAAGACCGAGTTGTTTAGCGGTCCGTTCTCTCTGCCCATGGTTAGTTGGTTTAAATTTATTTTAATTAGAGTAGGTATATGTACAAGATTTTTAGCGCACCACCGATTTTTGTGAGCACCAGCCGCCACTGAGCAGCCATAGTTTATCATATTCCAGAAGGGGTTTTTCCTAAGGGGAGGTTTGAGCCGGGAGATTTTATTTGCTTTTGTTTGCCCATTAGAAGAGCAATTCGAATGAATTATTTTTATTCGAAAAGTGAGCTATATTTTTACACCATAAGCAGCACATTTTGCTCGGTTTATTTTGGGTGTATTAAATACTTAAGGCGTCTGGCTTTATTCGGAGGCATCCAAATAAAGATGGATGTGCTTAAATACATTGAAAGAACACGGCTTAGTAGCAGAGCAGACGCCCGGATAGTCGATCATACAGGTTTTCAAATTCTTAATTTTATATGTGTGATTTTCTTATGCATTACAAATCGATTGATACAAGAAAAATAAGTTTGCGAAAATGACAGTGATTATTACTATTTTTGATACCGACAATTCGTCATGGAATTCCTTTATAATGATTTATTAAAATAATTTAAAACTTTTATTCACTTTATTATTTTTTATCGGTCATCCAATATTCTATTTGTATGCCTTTCTCGGAAGAATTAAGTTTGTATTCGGACAAAACTCTATATTTATATTCATAAGTACGGGCGCAAACAAAAATTCATCTTAATATTTTTAATATTTTCATCTTAAAAAGTGATTTTCCTAAAATAAGTAAATTTGTGCCATCTGTGAAAGCATAGATTGTAACATAAGTTCCGTTTAGCCTTAATACTGGTATTGCGGAGGTGCGCTGCAGAAATTGCTCCGATTTTGACAAACTTTTCAAAATGTCCCTGAATTCTTTCTCTGTACCCTCTGGTTGGAAAAAAGCGGTTATCCATCCTATTCCAAAGAAGGGTAACCGCTCCAACCCGGCCAACTACCGCCCCATAGCGATCACATCAGTTCTATCCAAGGTGATGGAACGTGTGATCAACGACAAACAGCTCACGTACCTCGAGAAGAACAACATTATTAACGACCGTCAATACGGATTCCGGCGGAACCGCTCGTGCGGTGATCTTCTCGCGTATGTGACGCATGTTTGGGGGCGGTGCCTGGAACGTTTCGTTGAGACCCAAACGACCCTCCACGCAGCATCGTCAAAGATGACATAGGCCCCGAAGGAAATTATTTTCCTCAGGGCCTCCTGTGTGGAGTTAATATAAAAAAATTAAAAAAATACCGGTACAGATTTTTCTGTATCATAAAATGCAGGTTGCGTCCTAAGTTAATTAGGCATACGGAGCCTGTTTACAAGAGAGACTAATGGTACGATGCTGATTTTTCTCGTTCGCTAAGTAATCTGATTACCCGTTCACCTGCGGTAAACAATTTGAAGATCGCTTAGTGGTTCAACCATGTGAGAATTGTTCGTCCTAATCGTTCACTAGGCAGTTAATTCAATTTTGGACTTAAACAATTAATATGCCCCGAAAGAAGCGAGGGTTACCCCAAACATGAGCTTCAGCGGTGGTGAATTTTCTTTGAAGATGCATTCGGTTAATTATTTAGTTAAAACTTGCATGCCACCAACTAGTGGTAAACTTAGCCAACTCTGAAATATTCGCATTGTGTTGAATAATTGTCTGCTTTCCTGATCTGCATAATTTGAGTTGCTTGCATCCTGGCTGCATGTTGGTTTACGCTGCCGAAAGGTGCATGCGGGGATTGTTTTGTATCTCGCTTTATTACTTTAATGAACCGGAGGTCCGCTAGTGAAACAACAGTTAAATTTAATTTTGGCTTTGCATACAGTAAAGTTTGCTTAAGAAATTATGTATTGTAATAGCTGAAAGCATGACAAAATTGAGATTGAAAATTATATTTTTATTCTTCTGGAAGAGCTGTAAAAAAAAACTATTTTTTTGAGTTCTTCAAATGAAAGTTTTCCTTAATTTCATTTAATTCGAATGTAAATTAAATATTTTTGCTGACTCATAACTTCATTTATTGTACTTACTTCTCAATTGAAATACCTGCATGGTTTTACATATTGAAAATAGAATTTGTGAAATTAGACTTAGTTGAACGATCGTTGAATTTTATTCACAATGAACAATATTTTTTTACATTAACTCCACACACCCTGACGGAGACCCCTGAGGAAATTTTAGTTGCCCTCATTTCCAAAGTCCTCCTTGGGGATGATGGGTGGAGGGAAACATTAATTTCAAGCTGTTTTATTTATTTTAATTGATACACCTACCTACGTTTGAATACAGCTAAAATAAACATTATAATATACATATTCGACCGGTCAGTGGTTGTGTGAGCATCGCGTCTGGCTCCCACCCAGGCGTTCCGTGTTCGATCCCTCGGCTGGCTAAGTCCTCCATCACAACACGAGCAATATCTTCCGCTTAGTGTGGTGGTAGTAGGATATTTTCAAATGTTGTTGGGTTATTCGTAACCCGGGAATGTTTGTCTTTCTTTTTAAAAAAAATATATAAATATATATATTATTAATTCGTCATACGTCATTTAATAATATTTAAATAATAACCTACATAATAATCATACATTATTATATAACGCCCGATTCAAATACGGTTCTGTGATCCCACTTAAAAATCTCTGTGTTTTCTGGCGTCATGTAATTTTACAAAAACAAATGTTTGTCATTTCTAAGTCAGATTTCCATTTAACTGTCGAAAAGTATTTTCCAATGAAATCTAGGCCGAAATCGGGCATTAAAATCAGTTCAATACACGCTTCGGTTATAATGGTTCAGCGCACTCGGGGTAACATTTCGCAAAATTACCCCTTAGAAATGAGGTTTGTTTTGAGTAGTTTTTACGTTGAGCAGTGGAGAGAATTGCAACCACAGCGGTGCATAGAATTGCTGTGCACCGGTTGCAGAAAGACCGACGGAGGCAAATCTCTCATTAAATTTGCGGCGATGTGAACACGATAATTTAGCCGCCATAAAGGGGCAGTATTAAAAGTGCCAGAGTCTATGACGCTTTTTGCAAGTTGCCGTTTTAATTGCTGGGTTTCTCGCTTTAAGTTGTGGCCTTTCGTCTCCTGGACGAGCTTTGGAAGCATTTAACTGTAAAAGATTCAGCCATACTATGAAATTGTAGGAATACTCAAGAAATAAAATTAAATATTTTAATTTCTAAAAATACGGCGCGGCGTCTTGTTTCTTGTTTGAGTTTCATAGCTCATTTATAAACTAATGAACTAACATATATGTCGCTGATATTTTCGATTTAATTTTTGAGACATTCTAAGCTAAATTAGTTCAGCACTTTTTTAAGTAATCTAAATTTATGCATATATATATATATATATATATGTGCTTAAGCATTAAAAATATATTTTTGAATTTTTATTTTTTTGTTACTCGTATCTAAATTTTACGTGTTCTCTAAGTTAGTGTAATAATAACTCAACAATAATTTTTTTTAATCTTTTTAATTTGTTTATACTGTTTTTTTTCAATTTCGGGTATTATTCATAAACGTCCAACAGTAATCTATCTTGCAATATTACCTATGACACTTATTGTGACACCTTAAAACTATATATTTTGAATAAATGAAAAGAAAATACTTTGTTTTAAGTGACTTTATTTTTATTTAATGTTTACCGGTTTCGGTACCTCCGTACCATCATCAGGGCTGTTACAAAAATAATGTCTACGAATACAGAAGTACACATATATATATATACATAATGTTATGAAAGAAAGGGACAGTAGACTAGAGTGGGACAGAGCGTCAGTTGTTGGAGAAAGGAGGGGAATGGGGGATAAGTGAAGACACGGGTAACATACTTAAAATTGGACTGAAGGTTAAATTTAGTTGGTTATTAATGATTTCCTCCTTTGAATTTACTGATTTTTTTTATTTCTAAAGCTTTCAAATTGTTAAGTCTTAAACCTATTCGCTTATTAGGACGCTCTGTCCCACTCTAGTATACTGTCCCTTTCTGTACTTCTGTATTTGTAGACATTATTTTTGTAACAGTCCTGATGATGGTACGGAGGTACCGAAACCGGTAGACGTTAAATAAAAATAAGGTGACTTAAAACAAAGTATTTTCGTTTCATTTATTTAAAATTTCAAGTAACAATGTGTTTGCTTCTTTTGAAAAATTATATATTTTGACGATATCTGATGCAAGTCATTGCAACTATAGAATCTAACGACATGTGTTGAGAGACATTGAAACTACATATACTCGTATATTTCCATTTACATTTTGATATGTGTTTTGTAACGCCAACATGGATTATATTGCATTTCACACCCCCTGGAATAAAACTACTCTCAGTATTATTTGTGAATGTGTTAGTTTTTTTTTTTTTTAATAACAATACAAATTAAAATTAAAATACAATTAATAATTTTATACATTTTTATTAATTCCTATTAATATTGATTTGGAGGATATTGGCAGCCTATCTATTTTTACTTTATTTATATTCTGTATTACCTACATTTTGTCAACTCATATTTTATCTAACCTATATTATGTGTCTTTATATTTTCTGTTACTTACCTTTATTTTATTCACTTCTAACTCTTCACTGTAATTAATCGAAACATGTATTGCTTTATGTATGTAAAAGCCCTTTGGGCGTTTAAATATAAATAAATAAATAAAATAAATAAATATTAAATAAATTAAGAATACAAAGTGAAACATTTTATCCTCAGTCCTCCTCACTAGGTATTCCTGTTCCGAGGTGGACTGCAGGTTGTCGTATGGTGTTGATCATGATTTCTTCATCAATGTTGTTTGTTTTTGTTGCTTTTCACGAAATATAAATAAATAAAGCAAAAAGTTTTCATGTTTATTATGTAGTGATCTACATATTTACCCATATCAATAGTTTTTCGATTCTCTGCTAGCTAAACCTTCCACCATTGCAACTTTTTCAGCTAATAATTATGGGAGTAGGGCGAACTTCAATATAGTCAGTTTTTGTGAAACCCAATAATGTATGTTGTCTATCTATTTAAATAAATCTCTGAAAGTTTCCACTTTTTGAAAAAGCTGAATATCACATCCTCGGCAATTCTTTCATCCCAACCCAAGCTCGTAATAATCCCATTAATAAATGTTAATATCCCCCATTAGCGGTGGAAGGGGACAAGCGCCATTTATAAGAGGCCAAGTGCTCAAGTGCATCACTACATCATGGGGAAGGAACAAAGGATTAGAATGGTGCTCTTGCCCAACCCCACCCTTCCCCCTCATCATCTCGTGCAGCTACATCTTAGAAAAATCCAATTTGCAATAGTTTGCGGAGGAAATTACAACTCGTTTCTTCGTTCAACTAACTCTGTCATTGTTTAAACGGTGATTCTTTTCAATTATACACAGGTAGTTAGATGAAACTCAGGGGTAATCCTAGTAAAACTTGAGAGAATCAACTGTAGCGGCTGTGCGAAGAGAGATTGGTCCTACTATGGCCATGTAGCGCAAGAAAGAGATTCTTATAGGTATATCGTCAGGTCCTTGACCCGAATTGAATAAGGGGAAAAGGATAAGATACTCTGGTCAAAGATCGCCGAATCAAAATCTTTACTCGACCTTGTTTTAGCAGTGTTTGTTGACCAGATGTAAATATCCAGGTAATAAGCGGTAATTGTTGAATGAAACAGTAGGTATATATTGAATCATTTGGCGGGTAGGAGGTAACCCGCCGTAGCTTAATGGTAGAGCACTTGACCGGCAATCAAAAGGGTGCGGGTTCGAGTCCCGTCGGCGATATGTATCCTTTCTCGGAAGATTTTTTCAATATGGATGAGTGTTTCAGGCTAATAATTATTGCTTATAATAATTGTTAAATTTCCATGTTTTTTCCAACCTTCCTTCCCTTCCTCACTCTCTTTAGGCTGAAAATATACCCCAATTGGGCATGGCATAGTATTACTGACTCCGTCCGTTGGGACTCAAATTTAAATTTTATGTATAATACGTTTTCAATACCATGAGCTTTGTACTGAAAAATATTTTTTACTTAAAAAAATAATGCAAAGCTATTATTAAAAATGGTCTTACAACTTTCCTGATTCTTTTTTTAAGGGAGATAGTTTCTAAAGTGTATTTTAATATGAAAGCTCTTTGCAATATGAATAAAATATTAAGTTCCCGAGTAAAATTGTTTAAATGTCTGCTGAAATGAAATGCTTCAATTAATATAATTGGAACAAACATCACTCGCCCACTCCATCGAAGAACATTCTAGTACAGTGTTTCCCAAATATACAACAAGCTCGTACCCTTTTAGAGATATTGAATTCACATTAGCACCTACCTTTAACAACAACAAAAAATTGGAAAAATGGGGCATATTGCGTGCTCAATAGTAATTTTAACATAAATGGTATACACTTGAATTTTTCTTTTCCGAGTTATATATGTGTTAACGAAATAATTTGTAGTATTTGGGTTGTTCCTTATCTTCAAACAATAGCATCTTTAATATTGTACCAATTTACTCGTACTTGAGTTAAAATTTTGTTATTTGCCGAAAACAAATGCGCGACGTGGAACCGTGAATTCGTCGGGAAAGGTTTACATCGTAGAAAGACTAGGATTTTACTTATTATCGATTTCATGAAACCAAATCAATGTCATTATATTCTTTTTAACATTTTTTTGTCATCAGATTTTATGTCCGGGTTAAATCTTCCCCACAGGAAAAACTTAACCCTTCCACATACTTTTCCACAAATGATCATATGTAATTGTTCTATTTAAGTATAATAAATACAAAACAATACAAGAACAACACGACACCCACCAGAGACCAAATGGGAAAATAATTCACCGATTCCAGATATTTTCATATGAGAGGGCAATCA
The DNA here is from genome assembly GCA_951813805.1 of Limnephilus auricula. Lineage (NCBI taxonomy): Eukaryota > Metazoa > Arthropoda > Insecta > Trichoptera > Limnephilidae > Limnephilus > Limnephilus auricula. The sequence continues at coordinate 30,806,154 of OX638390.1, forward strand.
CTTTGATAATGCCTTCAGGGGTGCTAGCATGGTCGATCGATATGAAGTTACCGACCGATTGTCGTTAACTTCTCATCGTTCCCTAGGAGAACTGCAGATCGCAAACGAATATGTGACTGTTCACAATGATTAAGTGTCCTTAATATATTCGATATCAACTGTCGTTTGTACGTTGGCGATCTGCAGTTGTCCTAGGGGACGATGAGAAGTTACCGAAAATCGGACGGTAACTTCATATCGATCGACCATGCTAGCACACCTGAAAACAGCTGACAAGCCTAATAATAATTACTCAGCAGAACTTGTTTAGAAATAAACTGTATTTATAAATTAAATATTAATATTACTGAATATGTAAAAATATATTATAATACAGTTTTACAAATTAAACTAGATAATACAACACAATAAATAAAGTCACCTTGCACATTCAAAAGCTTCGCTTGCAGTTTGAGAATCACTGTAATAGAATAATTTAGATTTTTGTGACAACTTAGTTGTGAATTCAGTGAACTTTCTGATACAATTTTCCTCTGAAAGTTTATAGTAGAATGTTTCAGGGAATTTTCGACGTGTCAAGACGCTCTCGAGGCGTGTTCCGCAATGTATTCAGACGTAATTTATTACAACATGTGGGCACTTTTCAAATTGTTGGCATTATGACCAAGTATGCCTAGTTTCAGCTACTTCAATTACAGCCCAACTATATGGCGCAAATAAAATGGGCATTAATTATAACGAAGAACCATTACACTTAGTCTAAATAAAGTGAATGTAAAACGACCCTTGGAAAAAAAACGGTAGTTAGTAGAAGTTTCCGGACCCAAATAAGACCTACCTTATTTATTACAGCACATTTGAACTGAAATGATGCAATAAAATACTGTTAGATTTGGTTTAAAGTAACATTTATTTTACTGTGTTCCTAATTACAACTTTTTAATTAAATGCAACTCGATTTCAAGTATTTTCCTATTGAGTTAAGTTTGATAGACACAAGAGGTAATATATATAAATATTTGTTGGCGTGGTCATACAATCCCATGCATCCGTCACAGATACTACATTACCTGACTATGGCTTCAATTCAATTCAATCTTCAATTTAGGAGGCGGTTTTGGGTACCGCCAGGGAATCATTTATTGGAAAACCAACACCTCTGCCACAGGTCACCCCAAGTGGTTCGCTACGTTTGGTGACTTAGTAGGGGTGCCCTGGTTCATAGGGGTGAGGTTTGTCCGGGTCTTGGTGGCGGATGCTTCCGCCCACCAACTGCGTGGCAGGCCGGATCGGGAGAGACCGTTTGAAGGAGAGGCTTTGACCTCTCCAGCAGGACTCTCTCGGAGCATCGCCTTGCACCACAGTAGAAGGGATGGATTTATACACTCCGTCACTCCTAGACAAACTGACCCCCAGCTTCCTATCCACCCCTCATACCTTTTTTCCTTACCAGAACTTCCTCTCCTTCCTTTCTTGAAAAGACCCTCCCCACAGCATCCCCAAAGATGACATGGGCCCTGAGGGGAATTTTTTCCTCCGGGCCTCCTGTGTGGAGTTAATGTAAAACATGACGACTGTATGTAATTAAATGGCAAACGATATCGTGAGATACGCCACGCCCACATATTATATTCCTCTTGTGTAATAAGCATTATGTTAACGCAATATTATGGTGTTATGTCATGTTTTATTAAATTTCCTGTTCTCCCCTTCCAATACCGGCCTCATAATGTTACCCAACTGAGTAGCGATATTGTTCTCCTTTTTTAATGTGAAACCGCACAAGAGTCCCAAATAATCTCAAACGTCTGGAGCCAGTGAGACTACGGCATCCCCAATTGGTAGACTGAAGGTAGCGGCGAGGATAAGGAGATGGGTAGGAGAATGGTGGGGAACTATTCAGATCTGGTCACCAAACATGGCAAAAGCCATTTTTCAAACAACTTTTAAAATCTGATTGGTGGTCTTAAACTAGGGTGATACTAAGAGTATCTTCCACTCTGGAACGTGCTGCAAATATACTATACATATTTTTAAATGTGTACATTTTTAAATAATACAAATTAATTAAAGAAAATTTGCTTGAATACGCCAAGATTCGAACCCGCGACCTACGGCTTGCTATTCGAGACCCTTACCCCACGACCACGGCTAGCACATTCCCCAGAATAAACTATGTACATGTAAGGTGTCACAAAACTAACTAACGATTACGCATTTTCTCATCAGTGGCAGGCAGAGAGGATATTTCTCCGCACAAATCTGTATCAGAACACAATCTTCTTGCTTTATTCACATTCATAAATGTCAGTTGAAAAATTATTTCAATATTCTTCCTTTCCATCTTATATTAAAAGAAGAATATATTATTCAAACTCACTAGACTCTCTTCTAACTTTTATTTATTTATTTTGTTATAACAAAAATACATTTACATTGTATTGACATTTTGACTATCCTACTAGGTAGATATCCCGTTCTAGGACAGTCAAATTTAACTGCATGTTTATATTATTTTGTACGTTTATTTAGCATTCAATATTCGCCAATGTGTGTCTGAAATAATAGTATGACCGGTTTCGTATGACAGTATTAGGTCGAACAAAACAGTTAACTGTGATTATAAATCTTCAGTCACAATACAATACTTGATATAGTTTTCACTTCAAAGACTGCTTTATCGTTATGTGATATTATTATTTGTAATAATAAAGTGGCGAAATGTTTTAGGTAGAGGGATAAATTTATATTTCTTGTGTCCAAACATATATAATAATGTTCTGTTATGATGTTTATATCGGACTGAGGATAAATTTTATCAATTATGGACATTTACTAGTATCTAGCCTAATGTTGTTTATAAAAAAATTTAATTTTTATATAACGCCGCTGTATGACACATTATTGAGTGTAAAACCATTGTAAGTAAAACAATATATTTTATTTTTATCTCCTACGATTGTGTTAATTTTAATGCATTGTATGTATACTATACTATGGCGGTTATGGGTACCGTTACCCTGGGAACCATTTATTAGATAACCAACACCCACCATACTATAAGTCACCCCCATTGCTTCTTTACGCTTTGGTGACTTAGCAGAGTTCATGGGGTGAGGTTTATCTAGGTCTTGGAATTGTTTTCCGAAAGAGACTTGTTAAAGGAAATCTATCCAAGACCTCTCCAGCCGGACTCTCTAGATCCATTGCCTTTCAGCGCAATGGGGGGGATGGATTCGCACATCTGTCACTCCTAGACACATTGACCCCCAGATTCCTACCCAATCCTCATACCCTCATCCCCCCCCCCCCCCCCCCCAAAACTTAATCTTCTTGCTTTCCCTAAAAGGGCCCTCCACACAGATGACATAGGCCCTGAGAGTTTTTTTCCTCAAAGCCTCCAATGTAGAGATACGAGTCAGATATGATTTTTACGATGGTACACCAAAAGCATGTGATCGTTAGATAGTTGTCAAAATAAGATTATGAAAAAAATTATGGAAGAACCTACATTTATCTGAAATTTGAATCATTTCAAGGGCATCCCGAAAAACTCTGACGATTTGGAGAACAAACCCTAACATTTTTAAAGATGACCCGCTTACCCCTTAATATGAACACAAAATGTAAGCTCACTTTTGTACACGATTCAAAGATCAATTAAGAATTGGTACCTATATTGCTAACTAGCTTCTGCCCGGGACTTCGTCTGCGCAGGATTATAGCATTTTTTCTTTTCATAGGTCTTATTTATGTTTATTCCAAAATTCTTAACCTATTTATTTAAAATATCTATAATTCTTGATTCGATTCAAGGGTGAGTCCTTCAAATAAATTCACTAATTTAAATATTTTCTAAAATATAATTTCGGTTTTACAATCATTGTTTTTCAAAATGTCATTCTCAAATTTTGACATTTTCTATTAAACAATAATTATTATTTGTAATACATGGAAAATAGTAAGCTTTGTTTATAAATTATAGTCCATATGTTATTCTGATGTATGAGCTATATTATCGTAAAGTTTCATTAAAGTTCATTCAGTGGTTTTTGCGTGAAAGAGTAACAAACATACATACATCCGTACAAACTTTCGCGTTTATAATATTAGTAAGATTAAGACCAGTATTAGAAGCGTACATATAATGTCATATTATTTCCCCATCGTGTTTCTTAAATTAAGATCTAACATACGTGCACCTTTTAAAACATTATATCATTTACAGAAGCTTGTCTAAATATTCAGACAGAATTTATTGACTTGGCTATTTGAATATCTCGTATATCTGTGGCAAATACCGCGTATTATTCAGTCACAGAATATCACTCAATTAAAACAGATCGATTAATGTTTTACGTCTCTAGAATAATCATGGACTCACATCGGGTGAACCGATCGTGTTTTCATGCATATTAATCGGAGTATTAATTACATATATCATTTGATTTTATTTGTAACATTATAACGTAATAATATATTAATATTCATGAAAATCATTCTAATTTCACATACATTATTCGACTGAAATATAACGATTTAATAAACCCTTTTACATGCCTTTTTAAAACAGTTTATAAAGCACCTTACCCCACTTTAGTTTAAAAATCCCCCTGGAAAACTGGTACACGAGTATTGTCAATTAAATTTTCTATATGATTGATCGCTTTCGCATTTTCGAAATTTCGTGAATTGTTTTAAATATAGAATCTGACTTATCTGACGAAATCGATTTCGATTAAATGTCCATATATTATCATTGTGAAGCAATACAATAAATTATTAAGATGTTTGACCACGTCTTATTTAGCATTTATAGAAACACTGTGAATTTCTTCACACCTATAGAAACAGAAAATGATGTTTTTATTTATTATTTATTTAATTTAAATCATATTTAATAATGTTTATTATTAAGTTCTGCAAATGTTTTAGTTTTTATTATTGTAACAGCTGTCTTGGCTTACAAGGCCATTTTCAAACTTGGATAAGGACAGTTTGAAAATGGCCTTGTAAGCCGAAACAGCTGTCACAATAATAAAAACTAAAACACTTGCAGTACTTAATAATAAATCAGAACTTAAATTGACTCATTGATATTCATACATCTTCTCATACATACTCTTCTATTATTCTGACTCTTGACATGGCCCGACTCAAGTATCTGATTCACTTGATCGTGCCACGTCTACTTTGGACGTCCTCAACTAATTCTACTATTCACATTCGCATCATATTGACCTTTTGGCAAAATATGTCCGAAGCCTGAGGGGTTAACGGATTGCCAAAGGATCCGAGCTGTCTGTCTGCTACATTTCATTATCTGCCAGTTGTGAAATGGAATTATCCTGCAGACATGTCCCGCCCACTCCTACTGTGTCTGCTGCGATACTGCCCGATATCCTTCATCTATCACCGCCCGAGTCCGCCGTACGACACCGACAAGCCGCTCTATACAAACTCCGGTTCTGTGGACATAAGTAATGGAAGATTCAAAGTGTGATGTCAGTTGGTGATGTTGATGGTGATGCAATATCGCACACCAAAATGGCGGCCAACGTTCTTTCTGACGTTTACGCGAATTTTTAAGCAAAGCATGCTAGACAGACACAGTTCACACGTCGCATCTTCTTACAACAATATCAAACTGCGCTATGCAAACTCGATTTCCATAGACAATGAAAGAATCAAAGTGTGGTGTCAGTTGATGATGGTAATGCAATACCGCCCACCAAGGTGGCGGCCAACGTTCTTTCTGACGTTTACGCGAATTTTTAAGCAAAGCATGCTAGACAGACACAGTTCACACGTCGTATCTTCCTGCAACAATATCAAACTGCGCTATGCAAACTCGATTTCCATAGACAATGAAAGAATCAAAGTGTGGTGTCAGTTGATGATGGTAATGCAATACCGCCCACCAAGGTGGCGGCCAATGTTCTTTCTGACGTTTACGCGAATTTTTAAGCAAAGCATGCTAGACAGACACGTCGTTATCTTCTTGCAACAATATCAAACTGCGCTATGCAAACTCGATTTCCATAGACAATGAAAGAATCAAAGTGTGGTGTCAGTTGATGATACTAATGCAATACCGCCCACCAAGGTGGCGGCCAATGTTCTTTCTGACGTTTACGCGAATTTTTAAGCAAAGCATGCTAGACAGACACAGTTCACACGTCGTATCTTCTTACAACAATATCAAACTGCGCTATGCAAACTCGATTTCCATGGACAATAGTAATGAAATAATCAAAGTGTGGTGTCAGTTGATGATGGTGATGCAATACCGCCCACCAAGATGGCGGCAATGTTCTTTCTGACGTTTACGCGAATTATTAAGCAAAGCATGCTAGACAGACACAGTTCACACGTCACATCTTTGCCATACAACACCATCAAGTTGCCCTACGCAAACTTGATTTCCATAGTTAATAAATAGTAATGGAAGAATAAAAGTGTGAGTTGGTGATGCAATTCTCGCCCACCAAGATGGTGGCCAGTATTAAGCTGCGCTAATTAAGTGTCAGATTGGCAGCCACGGTTGGCACGTCATCTCCGCCTCATAAGACACTCTGTGCAATTTCAAATACATAACGAATCAACTTGAAGAAAATGTTTTGTTTAGAATTTAGTGATCCAATTTACAATTATGTGATGGCGGCCATTGTACTTTTTGACGTTTACGCAAGGGAATCAAAATAAAATAATCTGAGACTAACATTTACATTTTTTATTCCAAATGTGCTAAGGAATCGCTGCTTACAATCCTTTGGGTACGTATACTTGTAAAGGATCCGGACGTTACAATGGATCCAATACCCGTAAATATTAAGTCGGTGAAAAAATTGGATTATAAATAAATATTTTAAAGAATTATCGAAATAAAAACAAATAATCTTGCTAAAACTGCAAAAAAACTTTTGCATATTTACTACAAAGTGTATTGTAATTCAGTCTGGCACTGTTGAGCTTTAAAAATACCTACTCTGAAAATTGAACGACTTCAATCACAATCCCGGAAAAAGTATGTCAATTGCTACTGTATCATACAAAGGCACGCAGTTTTGCTTAGTAGGACCGATGATGTCAAGTCCCAAAAGCAAAAAACCATTTTCGGGGGTAAAAAAAACATGATTTATCATGTTTTGGAGGATAAAAGAAAACATCTAAAAAATATGTTTTATCATATTTTGGAGGATAAAAAAACCATGTAAAAAATATGTTTTATCATATTTTGGAGGATAAAAAAACCATGTAAAAAATATGTTTTATCATAATTTGGAGGATAAATAAACCACGTAAAAATATGTTTTATCATATTTTGGAGGATAAGAAAACCATGTAAAAAATATGTTTTATCATATTTTGGAGGATAAAAAAACCGTGTAAAAAATATGTTTTATCATATTTTGGAGGATAAAAAAACCATGTAAAAAATATGTTTTATCATATTTTGGAGGATAAAAAAACCATGTAAAAAATATGTTTTATCATATTTTGGAGGATAAAAAAATCATGTAAAAAATATGTTTTATCATATTTTGGAGGATAAAAAAACCATGTAAAAAATATGTTTTATCATATTTTGGAGGATAAAAAAACCATGTAAAAAATATGTTTTATCATAATTTGGAGGATAAATAAACCATGTAAAAATATGTTTTATCATATTTTGGAGGATAAGAAAACCATGTAAAAAATATGTTTTATCATATTTTGGAGGATAAAAAAACCGTGTAAAAAATATGTTTTATCATATTTTGGAGGATAAAAAAACCATGTAAAAAATATGTTTTATCATATTTTGGAGGATAAAAAAACCATGTAAAAAATATGTTTTATCATATTTTGGAGGATAAAAAAATCATGTAAAAAATATGTTTTATCATATTTTGGAGGATAAAAAAACCATGTAAAAAATATGTTTTATCATATTTTGGAGGATAAAAAAACCATGTAAAAAATATGTTTTATCATAATTTGGAGGATAAATAAACCATGTAAAAATATGTTTTATCATATTTTGGAGGATAAGAAAACCATGTAAAAAATATGTTTTATCATATTTTGGAGGATAAAAAAACCGTGTAAAAAATATGTTTTATCATATTTTGGAGGATAAAAAAACCATGTAAAAAATATGTTTTATCATATTTTGGAGGATAAAAAAACCATGTAAAAAATATGTTTTATCATATTTTGGAGGATAAAAAAATCATGTAAAAAATATGTTTTATCATATTTTGGAGGATAAAAAAACCATGTAAAAAATATGTTTTATCATATTTTGGAGGATAAAAAAACCATGTAAAAAATATGTTTTATCATATTTTGGAGGATAAGAAAACCATGTAAAAAATATGTTTTATCATATTTTGGAGATAAGAAAACCATGTAAAAATATGTTTTATCATATTTTGGAGGATAAGAAAACCATGTAAAAAATATGTTTTATCATGTTTTTGAAAACTTGAATAAGAAAAAAACGGTACATTAATAAATGATCTACAATGCTTTATTAAAAACAAAAAACTTAAACAATAAATAAAACCTTTTTTAATTTAATTTAATTTGTAGAACTTCATTTAAAAAAAATTATAATATTAAAATATAAATAACTAATAAAAGTATCTCACTCAAAAGTATATTCTTTTGGAGATCGCTAAAAACCGTTTTTGATAAAACCATGGAGGTATAAATGACCCAAAAAACGATGAAAACATGGTAAAAACCATGCATCTGGCAACACTAAGGTAAGGACTTTACGGTTTTTAGAATCAGATATTCAAACATTTTATTTTAGACCTTGGCTGCACCAAATTACGGTCGTAATTAATATTTTAAAGTAGTTTATGTATAGTAGCTGTGAATAGAATAAATATTAGTATTGATTGCGGTACGTCATTCGAGTAATCAATCTTAATCCAAAATGGAAAGGTCTAGTATATGATGTGTTGTAAGGACCTGATCCTATTCCGGCATCTAATCAATATTCAAGAACACAAAAGAAAGAAATGAAAAATGAGATCGTTATGTTAAGAAAACTAAGACACAGCCTTCAAAATTGTAAGTGAACTTGTTTACATAAATTTTGTTTTTAGTAGCACAATTTATTATTTAATTGGATTTGAATGTTTCGTTTAAAAATTTGATCTTGCTTTGAAAAAATGCTGATCTTGCTTTTTTTATTTAATAATAAGAAACCCCACTTCCTTTTTTATCAATAATGGCCTTTTAATTGTTATAGTTAGTTTTAATTAACCAGTATTTTTTTTATTGTTATAGTTAGTTTTAAAAATAATTTTAAAAGTTTTTAATTTTCAAGTCTCCTGAAATTGCACTAAAATAAATCGCAGAAATATGTGTGGCGTAGAAAAAGTCTACGTTTTATTTTGTCGAAAGTCGAAGCGTTTTTATTTTTATTTTAAAGTTTAATCGCTTTTAATATTGAAGAACACTAGTTAAAATGTCAGCCTTTCATCACTACTGTTATTGGATTAAACCAAAGCGCAAAAATACATCCGTGAACGCATCTAATAAACAATTTATCGGTGTTCCAAAATGTCTACACATAAATATCCTATAAAAAAGTCGTCGTATTACGTCTAAATAATATATTGTTATATTACACTGATCATGACGACCGTAATGATATTTTTTATATTTAAATCACTTAACGCCGAAACTCATATATATTAAGCCATAATATTTTTCACTGGAGTTCCTTATTGCATGTTCTAATTATCACCTCCCTAAAAAACTAATCTTCAGACCAAATAGACTAACCGATCTTCGGGTGAAATTGATAAAAGTATTTTCAAATATCGAAATTTCTGTTTTAACAGATAAAAAATTTCATTGGCCTGCCTGGGGCCTCGTCAAAAGGACTTAAAAAAGAAGATATATATACATATTTTATTTATTGTGAACTACAGTATAATCCAATTACATTTCACAATAAACAGGTTGTTAAGGAACGTACTTGACTTACTCGAACCAGTGATTTGGAGTAAATAATGTAATTTAAATTTTGGTCTCCGGTGACTTTTTCGATGACTTTTTTATTTTATTTTTTCAAATGTTTTTTCTCAAAATTAATAAAAAAAAAAATCTTCCGCATGTTGTTGCTGGTCAGTCAGCCGAGTAACCGCCCAACCTATTACCCCGTCCCTAACTGTCCAACATCTACTATGTTTTTATGTTTTCGTAAAAAAAAAATGTCACCGGAGACCAATGTTTTACTCGAAATAATGTCAGGAATCACTGGTTAAAGTAAGTCATGTTCGCACCTCAACACCCGTGAATTAGCATAATCAGCTTTCTTTTAAATCGGTATAAATCACACTTCTATAGGTTTTTCTTTTCAGTGCTTTAGAAATATTATTTCGTTGCGATTCACGAAAATCAGAACAAAATTCTTGATGTTTAGTTAAATGATCTTAATAGTCGCATTATCTTAACCTTAGTTTATCACTTTTTCTTAGCACTCTCCTTAGCAATCCTTTTGCCACACATCATTCCTTAATATCGGGGTTGTCATAATCCGCTAGCTCCAAGCCGTAAAGATACTTATTATCACAGAAAGAAAATCAACGACAGAAAATGGCACTATATTTCTTACGTCAGCTTTATTTAAAATATACCATTTTTCCTACCGCAAAGTCTTTGGTATATTTCGCAGTCTACTACTTATCTACCGTATTTGCACGAAACGGTCTCTTATTTGACAATATTTGGTATGACGTGTCAGTTTTTCTATCAAAAGCGATACATTTCGGCTTTATCTCGCTAGCGTCCATGCCAGTCTTATGTAATCCCTGAGAAAATCACGTAGAGATGTCTTGAAGTGACTTCACTGGGGACGAGCGGCGAGTTAGCTGTTATTATTATTTTGCAAGAAACCCAAGTGGGAGCTTTAAGCTTCTTCGTGGAGACGAGTGTCCTAAGATAAGAAAAGCTTCGGCTTCTTTAATAATATTTCTATATTTTAATAATATTTCTGGACGTAGTGTAGTGACGTGAAAAAGTATCAACGGAATATTTTCGCCTCGGTCCAAAATTATTCTGGGCAATAATCTTTTTTTTATTTGAAGATCGTGCAAGACTTAAAATTGCCTGGAGCCATTGAGACCATGGTGAACTTTCAGTAAGGTTTAGTCATTGATGGCTAATCCATTATTTGAGGTGCTTGTGAGTTGTAACTCTGTAGAAGGAGAGAAATGATTTTATCATAAAGGGATAAACTTGGTACTTTTGTGTGGTTTTGATAATTCCTTTTCTGTTGTGCTAAAACGGTTCATTGTGACATGTCTCCACTAATTACACCATAATTACTATCACCATAAACGAGTTAAGAAATAATTTGATGTATTTAGATTTGCGAAAAAAATACAGACCTCTGTGAAAGGTAAAGATAATAAATACACTTGTATTACATTGTGTTGCCAATTAATTTCCCTCATTCACCAGATTAAAGAATCACGATTCCATCGTTAAGGAAAAGCGAAGTATACATCTCGCAACAGGTTGCATTATTTATGATGGATTATGACATGTTGTGATGTATGTTCTCGAAAAGATCATCCTTAGTAATTTTCCATCGGACATCGAAAATGCGCCCCCGGCAATAAAATTGACCTTTTGAAAGCCATTTCTCGTTAAATTAAAAAAAACTTTATTATCGGTATTTTTTATTATTTTTCAAACAAACTCCCTCTTTTCCTGATGCACACTGCTTCATTCGTGTAGTTTATTTTCTCATATTTTATCATTTATTTTATTGAAAGCTCTTAGAACTTTTACAAATATGATTTTTTTTTACCCTTGAGCCGGTTCCTCATTGCCAAGGATCGTGATCCCCACTTCAAATTCTACGATGGAGAAGACTCCTCCACTCCTCGCAGATCTACGTGGAGGACTGATGAACCGGACGCCAGTGATACTTGGTCACTCCAGTGCATTTGTGACATAATAATTATTACATCCTTAGACGTGTACATGCATTTTATTATTCCGACTCGTCATTCTTTCTGCGACGACCCCTACTTCTTCCATTCTGTGGTGGTTAAATTCAAATTCACTTAATGTACGAATCAAAACAATCTATTGCCTTATTCGTGCTTTGTTCATACATTATTTTAAGGCACGCAAATTACTTGCGTTATTCTTTAGGGTTTTTTTTTGTTTATTTTATCTGAATTCCTCCTTTTACTTATGCCCATGTCATTATCAACTCTCTGGTCTCTCGCAAACATGCTTCCTATTTTTTACATTTGGACAATGGAATATCTATTTCGCTGCTTAGTCGGTAACGTCCTAATAAACTTCGTACAAGCTTAAACTAGAAGTCAAAGAATGCGCTTAAAGCGTTTTTTATTGCCTTGTAGGCGTCTAACCGAAGCCATGAATTCTACAACCGTCTAAACGGCCTGAAATGAAAAGTGAAGTAGGTAATTTACAACGTAAAACAAATTAATTGGTATCTTAAGTCAACTCTAAACAAATAAAAATAGCTGAAAGTGATTAATCTTGCTTTAAATCTGATCTGACAGTCCATTTAACCGGAGGCATAAATATGTTTCACTTGTCCAACTGCAAAGAATATCGCCGGCGCAACTCGGTGGAACAAACTTCGGATATATTTTTTGTTTTATGTTACCACAGGTTGTAATGATAAATTGTTTTAGGATTCTGGGGACCGGACGTTGATTTAGTAATTTTAAAGGGGATCTTATTACAGCCTTTGGTTTGGGGCTCGCCAGTGAAGCGTGAATATAACATTGTTCGAGTTTATGATGGATAATTCTTGTGTTTTATGAAAGGGTTTCGCGCAAACAGCACTCCACTGAACGCATACATAAATCTTAATACATTACCAAGTGCTAAACTCTCTGGCTGTTCCATATTATAACGGAGTCAATTATTATATGTTGCACGACTTCAGCACTCCTTTTAAAACATTTTTTATCGAGTGACTTGTACTTAATACGAAATAGACGTACCTAAATTAGGAAATTTAATATCTACGTAAAAAGTGTCAGTCTATATTGTCGATTCTCTCTCAACTAATACTGAGATTAGATATCGGCTAATAATAATGTACCAGTATACCTGCGGAAGGTTATTTCAAGGGCGGGGTCTTCAGTAGCTTCTAGTTTGCAATGTCTTTCATATTAATTAAAACGTTTCTTTTATAATACTTATTTATTTATTTTTTGATAATATTTTGTTGTTGATTAGGTACATACATCACAATAACTTGAGAAAACAATTCAGTAAATATAGTTTTCTTCTATTTCGAGCTTTTCCACGGTTTCCAGAACGTTTTGCATCGTGAAAAAATAAATCAGCTAACAAAGGCCTACCAGGGTCGCACATGTTGGTGTGGATGGCAAGCTGGGGAAAACGTTGCTTTACAAAGCAAAGTGCCCAAAATTCTAGAATACTCCCACGGTATCCTTATTGCTGGGTCATTGCATTTGCATGCAAATTTCCAGCTCAGGGTTGACTGTTACAGGATTCCTATGTAATAAACAATAATTTCGGAAGCATAATGCTATACTGCGAGTCTGCTGGTTGTTGTTAGTAGTCGCCCCGGGCATAGGGTCATCACGGCCTCAGACCTCTCACAATCTGCACGCAGTCTAAGGGATTAATACTGCAGTTTAGTGGGCAGATGAATAGTCTCTAGCTACTGAAGCTTCTGTGTGGGCGGTCGATGTTAGGAAGGACCCAGAGGGCTTTTGGATCGTGAGCAAATAATGGATTTGCAAAAAAATTCTAAATGGTTAAAGGGTGTGATATTGGTTTTTCATAACATACTAATTTATTAACGTACCAATGTATCAATGCTTCGTGTATTAAATCACTTATTTTGTATCAATTCTCAACATCTTAAATTATTTTAATACCGTTGTATAAATAAGTAGTGCCTAACATTATTAAAACGAGAAAATTTCAATTCCTAACTTAATAAATTATTTAGTCACCAATCTGTCAATTCTCAAATGTATTAAATTATTGGGAAACGTTTTCCATATTCATGTCTTAAATTAATTAGATACCAATGTATCAATTTCTGCTAATTAATTAATTTTTGAAGCTTCAGTACATCATTTCTTAGTTTTTAAAATGGATGCGCTTTCATTATATCTTCGTTGCTTTTTTTTTAAATTATGACTAGTAGATCAAACAGTAGTTTTTCAAAAAAATATTTTAAATTATATTTGATAATGTTATTACTAGGTTCTGCAAGTATTAAATTTTTTTTGTTGTGACAGCTGTTTCGGCTTACAAGGCCACTTTCAAACTGTTGTTATACCACTTTGAGACGACTTATTTATAGGTTCTAAATTACAATTTTGAAGGTGCCTAAATTGATTTATTACCTGTTAAACCGAGTTATTTAGAAAATAATTTCGACGAGGTACTTTGAAATTTGTTTTCCCCACATTACATGATAATGTGTTATTAATTGTTTAATAATGATATGACATATATTGATTACTCATATGGTTTAGTTTTTGAAGACAAACTAAGAAGTGGGAAATAAATATTTTTCCTTACTTTATTAATTACTGTTACATTAGGATTATTCGTTCATTTCTTCAAATTATAAATCATTCAATTAGAAACTGCCCCACAAAAAAAGGTTTTGTGGATATTTCTCTCTGTGAAAACGCTCCTCAATTTATTAATTACTAATTTCTTATAATACCAAGACAAACATTGTAACTCTAAATGCATTTTTATTATCATCTGCATTCACCACATTCATAAATTAAGGTAAACATCCTTACACTTGTTTTAATTAGGTTTATGACTGTTAACGTTAATGACACGCTGTAAGGTAATTATCTGAAATATAATATGGGTTATCATCCCTTACCAAACAAATGAAAAGGGTCAAATGCATAACGCCATCTTTCTTAAGTAATCATTCTCGTTGCACACGATTATCTTCTCAGAATAAACATTGTTAAGGAGAAGGAATCGAACCAATATTGTCTCTGAATATATTGCTAAGTGGATAGTGTAATTTCCTCCAAATATTATTGTCCTTTGAGAGTTTATTCATCCGCAAGGGCAGGTAACCAAATATGTAGATAATCAATAAGCAGGTGCACCTCCACAGGAGCGTTATTCCCACTGAAGATATTTACCGATGCAAGTGTGTTGTGAACATGTAGGTATCCAAAATAAACTCAATTTTCCTTTGCTTTTTCAAATGTCTGGCATTTCTTGCTCTGATACCATTTCAATGGCCATTCGGGTCGAAAGGACTTAACGACATTCGTATTCTTTCACATCGTTATAGATCACATTTCTAGAAATTATCCTGTTCAATGTGTTCTGTGACTACACCACTAATGCGGTCAAAATCAGTTGTTAATTCCACAGGAGTTGCGTGAACGTGCTGTAGATTCATTAAGATCGGTCTGAACGCAAACTTTGGACAAGTGGTTGAACAAAATTTCATTTACACGTGGGAAAATAATATTGGAATTAATCGTTTTCCCAATGTGCTTTACATGGGAAATGAGTTTTTATTTCTTGAGAGATTTTTAATGATTTTTTGTGTTTAATTTGTTTGCATTAATTCGAACGTGTTACATAGCTACATAATGTATTTCTATTTTTGAAACTGATAATTCGTGGTGGAATTCCATTATAATATTATAATAAAACAAATTTAAAACTTTTTCCACTTTTAATTTAATGACCGTAACCGGTTTCAGCTTGTCAAAGCCATCTTCATTGTAGAGTCTCTTCAGTGTCGCTGCGTTTGCACTTTTTAATATTTCTATTTTTGAAACTGATAATTCGTGGTGGAATTCCATTATAATATTATAATAAGAAGATGGCTTTGACAAGCTGAAACCGGTTACGGTCATTAAATTAAAAGTGGAAAAAGTTTTAAATTTGTTTTATTATAATACTACATAATGTAATTATATTATTATTTTAGATCTGCTGTTTATTCGACTGAATGAGAAAAACATGGCACATTAAATCAATATCAATCACCATCTACGAAGAAACCGCGAAACTTTCCATATTTCTTTCCCAAGAACCAATTCTCTCACCTCTTCTGTGAATGTGTCAACGTGTCAACTATATAACATTTACTGTACTGGCAAGATACCGGACTAATTATTTGACGATAGCCCTCATAACTTTACAAAATTTCTCGAATCTCTTGTTTTCACTTGACTGCACTTGATCTAGACATTTTTTGTTATGGCTTTACAGACTTGTTTCATTCTTACATATTATTTTATACCGTTATTGATCAGTTGGTATTTATTCTTTGTAATTTTTTAATGGTAACCCTCATTTCATTGTGTATAAATCAAAAAACAATATGCCACATTTTGCATCATAAAGTGAATATCTTGACTTCTAATAAACTTGTCTTTCTTTCAATAAAGCGCTAGGTAAAAGAAGTCGTGATCTTAACAGTCTTAGTGCTTTGTTGCGAAACCACTTATTTTTTCTTATTCTTTTAATTAACAGTTCAAATAGAAATTTTATCTGGACCGTTAATGGATTTTTCCTCCTTTTCTATTATGAAACATAATTACACTTCTTGCTCTATCCCCGGTGTTCACATGTATGGAAAATACCGTTCCTTTACATTCACATCTCAACATCATTGTCTGAATCGTTAATTATTATCTGATGGCATATTAATCGCTCTAATGAGCTGTTTGTAGGAGAAACAATGCTTTGTGATTGGGAGTTTAAAATGTAAATTACCTTTGTTGGTTCCAATAATGACTGTTTCGGGTCAAACCATACATACTTTCGCTCCAAACAAACCACTATCCTCTTTACTTCTGACGGGGATAATACCATTAGCTACAGGGAAATAATGCAGAGTAAGTATCTACATTATCGAAGCCTCATCAAAAGTTTTCTATGATACATCAATTTTATTCATCTTCATCACAAGTCAAATTCTCTATACTATATTTTTATAAAATTTGTGTTGTGGCCCAGGCATTGTGCATTGTGCCTACCCTTGATTAACACATTTCGCAAATAACCTCACGTCACGTTAATTCAACTCATTTATGGTAAAGGAATTGTTTAAAATTTCCTCTCTGTTATGTTTTGACACCCAACCATGGATGATTTTTAAAACTCTTTCATTTGCTATAAAATTCAATCTAGATACTGAGATACTTAGTTGCGATGCTGCAGATGTAGATATTACAAAAGACAAATATTTTCATGATATCTGTATTCTGGTACAAAGTTAAACATCTTGACAACAGAGAGAAGGATGTTTTAGTTTTATTAAACTTTGCGCTCCTCTTCGTAGGATTGTCTAGATGAGCAGTATTCCTATATTGCCCTTTAAGAGAATTTAAAATGATCAGAAATTATTTCACAAGTTTTCTCGCAATTTTCATATTGAAATACCTTTTCTCTACATTAATAGAATGATGAAAATCGTGAATTAAGTTGAAGTTATGCGTTATTAAACAATTTTATTAAATTTTATATAATTTTTCATTTAGTTGCCAATATTTTAACTAAAATGGAAGAAAATACCTACTTCCAAACACGGAAAATCAGAAACTATCGATCCTAGATACTACATCTAACTTGGTGTAGCATCTAGAATGAAAGATGATATGCATAGTAAAATGAAGTCATATTTAGGGGAGAGGGTGTTACACCCCTCTATGACTCCACCGCTGGTTGAGTGGTTCTGCGCGATATCTTACCAATTAAAATTAATTAATATCCTGAAATAGGACCCAATTCTGCAGGTCTTCGATTTAAGCCTTTCTGCAACAGTGAGATATTTCTTACTTTGCACCAAAATGCTCAAAATTCATGACCATTTCCCAGTCCGCGTTATCTGTTACCAATTCAAGTGTCTTGGAGGCAATTTAAAGATATAGTCTTGTCAAATGCCATTGGGGTGATATTTCACAAAACTAGTGCTATATAAATTAGTGAAGTATTATTATATATAATCGAGTCATTCACCGTGGGCGTGCTATTATTTGACATTTAGAATGATTCACAATTAATTTTATTGGTGTAATACCTCTTTTGCATGTTCTTTCGGGATCTTGTGGGCAATAACAACAAGTTTACATAACCAACTACTATATTTTACTGTCGTACTTTACGACAATTCAACTAATTGCGCTTTATAACACTGGAGTAAATTATTAGGTACTTATTCTCGCCCACATGGAAAACGGAGACTCTACATGAGAGATTATCTTTTGATTATATTAATTATATGGGATTATTTTCTGGAATAAACATTTACTATTATTATTAATACGTCAATAAAACTCTCGAATGGTGAGCTCTAGGGTCACGAAATTTACACACCTTTTTATTTTTGATGTTTCGTTCTTAGTAAATTTCTTTTCAACGTAATTACTTCAAGAAACAGCTATTTACGTTGGGGGAGATAGAAAAACAAGCAATTAAATTCATATTTTTATTAGAAAAACTCTCTTTAACTTTTGAAGGTTATTCCCATCAATGTAATATATCATCGAAGAAGAAGATAACAATAATAATCTTTTTTTTTTTAATATGAAAATAAACAAGACACAGAATAATAATAAAAGATAACGGTCGCAACTGTCCAATCTGTATTATTTTTTTATTATTATTTTTCTGTGTCTTGTTTATTTTCATATTTAAATTTTTTTTGATTATTATTGTTATCTTCTTCTTCAATAATTAAATTCATGTTTGGTTAAAACGTTTACAAGCGGAATTTGTCGTTGTAAGTGTTTTTTATTATTATTTGCACGTTTAATATGTGGAATTAGATTTTAATTTAATTTTTTTATTTATATATTTAATAATATTTTTGTTTAATAAAAAAATATATTTCTTCAATCTTTGCAAAATTACGTTGTGGCATAATTGTAATTAAATAAAACCAATTACTTTGTGTAAACTACTAAAATTACATGTTTTAACATCTACATGTTTCAAAACCGATGGTCTCTTCGTCAGGATAATAACATGAATAAAAATAACAAAAGAAACAAACAAGTATAGACAAAAAGAACAATAGACAAAAATATTAAAGAGAGAGGTGATTAATTACCTAAAAATATCATAAAAAAAACAATTATATTTGAAATATAAAAAAATATTTTAGAATATGTTTACGTTACATTTTACATTAAAAGAATATTTAAAAATTAACAAAATATATTCAGTTTGTAACAACAAAAATAAAATATTATAAATATAGTTATATGAAAATAATTATAAGAGATGGCAATTTTTTTTTTGTTATTTATAATATTTAATTTTTAATTGACACTTTTTGTAATTTGTAATTATAATGTAGGTATTGTAACATGTGATTTTAGTGGTTTACACAAAATAATTAGTTTCATCTAAAAAAATATATATATATATATATATATATATTTATAAAAAGTTTTACCGTTTAATTATTATTACGGGTGACATAAGCTTGATCAATGTGTGCTTAGTAAATTTGTAAATTTTGCCTCTCCCCAACGTTAATAGTAGTTTCTTATTGTAATTAAGTTGAAATGAAGTTTTTTTAATAATATATAGTACTAGCTGGTACCCGGCATGCGTTGCTATGCCATTTAATAAAGAAATTGTTTCTCCCAGCGCTTCCTTTCCCATTCATCCCGTTCACCTTCCTCCTCCCGCGTCCCCTTTCCCTCTCGCGTTCCCACTTCTCCTCCTCCACCTTCCCTCTCCTCACTCTTCCCCCCCCCCCATTCCCCATCCCTCTTCCCCCGTCCCGCGAACCCCTCTCCTGAAATCCCCTCCCCCTCCCGTATTCCCCTCCCCCCTCCCGCGAATTCTCCTCTCGCGGATCCCCCTCCCGAGTTCCCCTTCTTTTTCCCAAGTTCCCCTCCGCACTCCCGGGTTCCCCTCCCCCATATGGGACGAACGTCAAATGCTTGACAGGAAAGTAGGTAATCAGTTTATATATATATATATATATATAGATTTATAATGAGGCGGAATGACAAAAAAATTACCTTATTTTCAGCTAACATGGGAATGTCCCACTGGCCAGTGTCAGTTGCGACATTTGTGATGTATTACAATTTACTGCCTCATTGCATATTGTTGATATCATGATGATCAAAACATATCACATTTACGTAATAATATTATGATTTTAAAGCAATCATAATAAAACTCTTTGTCATATTTGAATCTCGTAGGTGAGTGTTGCTAGCACGCACCGCATATTTCATTCCCCGTTGTAAACATTCCGGCGCTCTGTGCTGCGGGTTGCCGACGATAAATCTCTCGCGGTGTCTCACTGCTGGAAGCTGCACTAGACCGCTGTACCTCTTCGTATCTTCCCGGAGACTTGAAGAGGCGTTTGCCTCAACGCGCGTTTATCTTGTTAGGAACAATGCAGCTGCTGATATCGACTGTTTAAGGCTCCGTTTTAAGCGATCAAAAAGAAAAAGAAGATTATTGAAGATTGTTTAAAAGGGAGATATTATTTAAATAAGAATGATAGAGGAAACGCGTTAATATTTAAAAAAAATGTTATATATATGAATTCGCGTAAGTTACTGTTGTGAAAATTTTTAATAAAACACTACTTTTTATTTTGAAGAGTTTTATTCACAATGTTTAATAATATTATTTATTTGCTACCGGTTTCGACACATTCGTATCATTTCCCAGCGTTCTTAAAACTAACTTAAAATAAGTACAGAAATGATTTTAAAAGATAAAAAAATCAATTTTGTACTTGAATAATTTTCAAGTTTTATGTGAATATCACGAATGTGTGGAAACCAGTAACAAATAAATTATATTAAGTAACAAATGTACTTTTTGAAATACACTCTACGAAACCAAATGTCTAGAAATTATTACACAGTTAATGCCGAAGAAATACAAAAAACACGACTTATTTCAAATAGAACAAATATCTCTTGACATTTCAGTTAAGTAGCATTTAAAGAAACGCAGCCATTTTTTTTATACTTATATCAAGTAAATAACAGTATCTTGTGTTTTTTTATAACTTTAGGAGCATTGCGTTTTTTTTCTATCCAGAATGTCATTTAATTACTAGAGATTATCTTCAAAACTAACATTAAAAATTTAAATTCTCCAACATACGTATTCGTTAGATTTGGGACAGGTTTACGAATTTACAGTTTCTTTTGTTTTATTATATTTTTATTTATGTTTTTATTCCAGCAGGACTGGGAGGATGGTGCAATCCCAGTCTGCCATTTTACATAACAACACTGAGTAAAATAAAATAATAAAAGAAGAGAAGAAATAAAATCAGATAACAATTTGGTAGGTTCCTAATTAAAACACAAAATGAAAACAAATAGAAAAATAAATAAATAAGCATAAAATAATTTTTTTTTTAAATTAAACAAAATTAAAAATAAAAATATATTATAGGATCGTCCATCAGGAAGTTCACCTTATCATCTGCATCCATCACTCATTTAGTGGGGAACTGAGCCATTCGGATGCCACGACAATGATGTTGGTTGATTAATGTTGATGATATTATATTATTTGAAATTTGATACGTTGGAATAAAAATAAATATATATTTAATTACGTCTAATGTTATTTGTCCTTTATTTAATACCAAATAGTTCCGGGTGGTTAAATCTCCCGTGTGGTCTTCGCATTAAATAACAAAAAAAAACATTTCTTCAGAAATAAACTGTCTAATTAATGATTCCTAGATCGATATCTCGCTAATGTTAATTTTATTACACAATTAATTTGATCAAAACATCTCGTTTAGCGGTAAGTAACGCCGTGTTTTTCACGTTTGTAGAGAGATATCACGGCCCGTCCAATAAAGCTTTGTTTATTATTGTTTCCCAACTAACCGTCTGCTAACGAGATTCTATCAAGACTGCTAACAAGTTGACGAGATTCAGGATATGTTCATCCTGGAACTTGAGACGTTAATACACCCACAAGTATTACTTGTAAAATATTGAGAAGTTGCATCTACTTGCTGAGTGCTACTCTTAATATTATTCACATCGAATAGTTACAAAGTTTTGTCTGATATATGTTTAATGAAAAAGAAGAACTTTTTAACTTTAACGCTAGGTTCGCCATTCTACCGCCACCGTGCAGTAGCGCTGCTTTTGCCGATTTCGGTAAAACAGATTTTTCGTGTTGATATAAATTATAAAGGTACATACAGGGTACGTACGCATCGCTACGCCAAACAATATCTGAGGCCCTAGCACACTCGCTCGATAACGATCGATAGGATAACTATCGGTAACTTATTAACTTACTTACTTAACTTATCGTTCCCTAGCATGACTACAGATCGCCAACGAAGAATTGACAGTTCACAATGACTAAGTGTCCTTAACATATTCGACATCAACTGTTGTTTGTACGTTAGCGATGTGCAGTTGTTCTAGGGAACGATGAGAAGTTTCCGATAGTTATCTTTTCGATCGTTATGGAGCGAGTGTGCTAGGGCCTCTGGGCTACTTATCAATCATACATTTTTTATGAAAATATATGCTTTAGAATCACAGTGGCCACATGTTGCGGTACAAGTGGTCAGTGTGATTCTAAAACATATGTTTTCCTAGAAAATGTTTGGTTGCTAAGTAGCCCAGATATTGTTCGGCGTAGCGATGCGTTCGTACCCGGCATGTATCTACCTTTAAAGTAACGTTATTCAAATACAAATCATCCATCACCCCTAGCAAGTACGGAATACATTGGGTAGGTACCTAGTATCTATGTATTATTGATGTGTGCGGAGTCAGTAGCTTCCGCTTCACAAATCTTAAGGATTACAAAATTACAACACGTATGTTTGAGGACTAAATTAACGGAGTGGGCTAACACTTTTGTTCAATTTGAATTCCAAGTAGACAGATCTGTGCAAATTTTATTACGTCATAACTCACAGTTTAATATGTTTTACTGCTTCATTCAATATATTTTTCTGCTTCATTCGAAAAGATTTGTGCATTTTATTTAAATTTTATCGTAAACGCATTTCAGTGCATTAAAAACAAATGTGTTTTACAATATTGTTTACGTTTTCATCATTGAGTATGAGCGTAGTTTTAACTGTACCACGTATCTCTCACCGCTTCTATCTTTCTCATTGTTCCGTCATGTCATGGTCTACAGTGCGAGGATTTTGTCTCTTGTCTCCAGTTCCCTCCTTCCGCCCAACAAGTCATTAGTTGTTGTTATTTGGCGCTCCGTGGAGAGGGATTTGAGACAAGAAGACGGCAATCTCCTCCAGTATAAAGTATTCATCTGAAGTTATAACGGTTCAGCTTGTGATTTATACGTAAACTGTTTTTATCCCTGTTTCCAGGGCTGGTGCGGGAATAAACACGGTCTTCGCGACGCACTTGATCCTCAAAAGCCTTCATATCGCCGTAAATCAGCGCAATAATAAAATTGCCCCAGTGAATGCTTTTTTTCATAATTCATTCAAAACGTTTTGAATTTAAAATAAAATTATAATAAAATATCTGTTTTGATGTGAACCATTTTTAATGACGCAATTTCAAGAGTTTTCGAGGAATTTAAAAGTATTCTTAGCGATTTAAAATGACTTATTGCTATTTAACGACAAAGAAATACTGGTTGAGAGTGTTTTAAATATTTTAAAAATTAGTCCAATTATTTCAAACGTCATTTAACACACCTTCAAAAATATTTTTATTTTTTACAAACGAATTTTTATTTTTTATTATTTTTATTTTTTTTATTTTTTTACAAAAGTTCTTTGCTTTGCACAGTGTTTGCTTTCTTCGATTATTTTTTTTTGTTTTGACTGAGATTTGAATCTTCATACCCAATAAACGGAATCAACCTCACTACCAACCCGACCAAATCTTCGTAAATCTTCTGACAACTATATTTCACCTTTGGAATAGGCCTCTTACAATTATCTCCAGTTTTCCTATTCTTGGCGGCTCTTACCCACCCGGTTACCATTTCTTACTGCATTTATTCTATGTTCCCTTTCCTTCAGTAACGTCAATTAAAATGGCATTATTATCTTCTATTATCGTGATGTTCTACCCTTCTTTTGTTGACAATAGATTGTGATCGTAGACATTGCGATAAATGCCTTTTCTTATCTCTTGAGCCGATATAAATACCGTGGGATATCTCCCAGCGTTGCATTGTTTTCAATGACTATGTGTGTTCAGCCAGCTTTATTAATAGGCGGACATTTTGTCACAGTCTGAAAAATAACAATACCCTTGTTTGAAAGCTAGTCATCGTTAAGGCTTTCTTGTACAACTAGCTACTGTTTCATTATAACGTCTTAAATGAACATCCATTTGGTACGTCACTTCAACGTTATGTGTATTTTTTAATGTTCCTGCAAATGCATATCATTTACTTTGGACACAATGCTAAGCTGTTGAATATTGTTAGTTAAATGGAAGCCATATATCTTCATCGTGATATATTTTTAGGTTATTATGCATTGTTGAGCTTGCTCCTTCTTTAGCCAACGTTTAGGACAGCGTTACATTTAAATCATCAGTTTAGATTTACATGGATTTTGTTAAATATGATTGTTAAAGTTTAATCATGATAATACTCAAATAACGCCCGTATAACTATGTACAAATGGCTTATTTAAAGGCATTTAATTGAAAGGCATGGTTGCTCTACTAATTTCAAAAAAGTTACTGATTTACAAAAATCGTATATTTTTAGGATAAACTTGAAGGCGTCGTAGATTTTGAAAACAGTTTTTTTAAGGAGTTTCTACAATGTTTCATAAATGCGAGTTGTAGTTGTTCATTTATCATTGAGTTGGACTGTTTTTTCGGGGTTAGAACATTTCGAAAACCCTTACAATTTGGAAGTCATACTTGTTTAGGAAACGCACCTTTAAACCGGACCATTTACCACTTACGTGTAGTGCCCCTTCACCAGCAACTTGTTAATGAAGTAAATTGTTATAATGACCACCCCGCTGGCCATTGACCGCAAACTTTTTCCATTTTCTGCCACATTAGGGCAGATAAGGTTTCATCCCACCCCTTCCTTCTATCCCCACCCACTCCACCCCACCCTTTCACCAACTGTGAAATACAACTTTTCTTTTATCATTATTAGAGTCGGAGACGAAAAGTCCAGCCATTGTCTTCAAGCCATTTTGTGATAAAAACTTGCCTAGGAAGATAAAGAATAGTAAGTTTCGCCAATTTTCAAAGTCGGCCAAGGAAAACATTGGGAGTCGTGGATCATTATTTATTATTTTCTGTAATATGTAAAATATCAAAATATATTAAAAATATATACTGGTTAATTCAGTAAATCCGAATAGAATATATACTACCTGATTATTTTTTCTACGTTGTCACAAAAAAAATGTATGTATATATTTATATATTTCTTCATTACACAACTTAGTTTCGGAGAAAAATGAAATTTTCTGTTTTTTTTGGTTTTTTGTTTTTGTTGTGTAATTATGTACATTTCTTAAGGAATGAGATTCATCGTATAGTTTATTACAATTGAGGATTTTTTGACCACCATGCTAGGCACATGCCAGTGTTATGGTGGTCGATTTGAATTAAAACTAAAATGAACTAAACCTGTCAATTTGTCTGTCCTGGAACGGGAAACTTTCCTAGTTGGACAGGCAAAACTTTCTAATATGTAATTTGTACTTTATTTTATATCTATCTATAATAAATAAATAAATATTTAATCACTTTTTATAAGAAAAAATGTATTTTTAACTTTTGAAGGTTATTCCCATCAATGTAATAAATAAATATAATAAATCGGATGTATTTATCCGAGACACTATCTAGGTAACAAATACATTCTTTGAATACTTGTTCCCACTGAAAAAAAAGGTAACTGCCTATAATTTCGAAAAAAAACATTGGTCGAAGATAATATTGTTAATTCTGAAATTTGAAATGTGAAGTTGACTAATACGACTCTATATGGGTGCAATGACAAAATTGGTTAATGCATATGTCCCGGTTAGACGTGAGGTTTTTGGTTCGAGTCCCAGTTGCAACCATTATCTTTTATTATTTTTCTGTGTCTTGTACATTTTCATATTTTAAAAAATTTGATTATTATTGTTATCTTCTTCTTCAATGAAATATTTAACCGTTCTGAGAGTGACCCGACAGTTGACCTCCTGAAATTATAAATATTTTTTTTATTTTTTTTTTGCATTATTTACCAATTTCAAACCTATAATCGACCTCAAAAATACATTTAATAAAAA
Organism: Limnephilus auricula; assembly: GCA_951813805.1. Taxonomy (NCBI): domain Eukaryota; kingdom Metazoa; phylum Arthropoda; class Insecta; order Trichoptera; family Limnephilidae; genus Limnephilus; species Limnephilus auricula. Next base: position 30,832,417 of record OX638390.1, read on the forward strand.
GTTGACATAGATATTAAACGAATTTATTTAGTGTGGATTTTTATGTACTTACACGCTGGTAAATTCAATATATATACAAGTACTTTTTTCCTTGATGCATTTGAATGAAAATATGTTTTATATTTTTGTTATTTGGCGGTACATCTTCTCTGCACACCTCTTCGGAGACATTTAATTATATGTTGTGTAAGTAGGTATACCGTACTTTTCCTAAATCGACTGCGTATTGTATGTAAGTATGCCGGGGGGCCGTCTGTCGGGGGACCAACTGTGGTGGAACCGTTCTGAGAGTAAGTAAATCGGAAGATTACAAAAAGGTTTATTAGGTAAATTTATCAATTATATTCTTTGTGATTTTATTTAACTGGTCTTGTTTAATAATAGTCATTTATCACCTATTTTCTGCATACCGGATTACTGTTTCTATCTGTCTAATATAATATAATATTATACTTGTCACACTTAAACATAACCACGTAAACACCTCAGCACAGGTTCTCCTAGTGAGGTGTTCACTAAACATACAACATTACCCAACCACAGTTACACATTCCCAAACCTACCTTACAGACAACATAATAAAAAGTTCATAAATTATATTATTATGTATAAATATTAATAACTTTATGTGAACACTGTGATATTGTATAGAAATAAAAAAATAAATATATATATATATATATATATCATTTTAAGTATATTACGAACTAAACTCCCTCGAGAAATCATGTAAGTACATCTAATGAATATTGTTTTGTTCTTGCAATAAAGCTGATTATTTATGATTGATCGATTCATAATAGTATGGCATACATTGCTCGTACTCCGTATAATAAATGTAACTAATCCTAATGAAATCCATTGGCATAAATGCCTACCGGTCCTGGAAGAACCACGTCCGAACAACCAAATGCGAGCATATTTAAATTTCCACTAGCGATTTTGATTCTCCCTTATTATGTTACTGACCGGATGCGTTTTAGAAATTAGTCATTTACTGGTTTAAAATATTCTATCTGCACAATACAGTACACCACGAATATGTTTGCTGAATTATACTCCCACTGTATTCCGATCCCGAATTCGGGAATGTTGTGAAACTGGCCGAAGAAGGGGGGGGGGGGTGGAGAAAGGGGAGATTAGAAAGTACCTGGCATTTCAGATCTAGTTACTAAATATAGATTCCATTAAAGCAACCAACAAAACGTTTCGATTCTGATAATAACTTTACTACTCTGGAACGAAGTGCAAGTAGGTATACAATTTTTTTTGTTTACGTGTTAAGGTTTTTAACATGTAAACAAATATATATATATATATATATAGGTAATTTAACCCCCTTATAGGTAATTTAATTAAATCTTATAATCTTAAGAATGCGACCATTGAATACTATTTTTTTATTTTTAAGTTTATTATGGTAAAGCGCACTTGAAGTGAAATAACACACAACTGCGCTGTACAAATGTTATGTTTTTATTATTATTATTAATACCATCTAACTTTTTTCCTTACGCCACTGATGAAATCTTTAAGTTATTTGTTATTACATATTACATATTTACAACCACTAGACCTTTTTTCTGGAATTATTAACATTCAGAATACTATAAATACGGTCTTTATACGCGAGATTAAACTCCGACGAATGAAGCATAATTTGGTAAAGTTTAATCAAATGTAGGAGATACCCATAAAGAACTGGGTCAAATGTCACATTTATCTTTTTATTATACTTTTTGTTCTTCATCGCTTTTGTCTGCCACACACTATTAGCTTATTACTTCGTGTTATTTATGGACCTTTAAGCCATGTTCCCATTCATTTACATATAGTTCTAGTCTTGTAGTTCTTTCCTTTGTTTGTATTATTGATTGTAGCCACCTTAAATCAGGTTTTTAATCATGTTTACAAAGCGCTATAACGAAAAAAATCAATATATTCGTAAATTATCGTGAATTATTTTTGGGGAATTATGCCATGTTGCGCTACGTCCTTCTATAGGCAACGTTTCGGACAGCATTACAGGATCCGTCATCAGGGCAGATGTGTAATTAGATGTGTAAGTGTCCATCATCAGGGCAAATTATACATCTGCCATGATGATGGACACTTTAAGACACGGCATAATACCCCAAAATAAATCACAATTATACTTTTGGTCGTGAAAATCTCAAAGTATATCAATTCGTAAATTTTGCGTTTTTTTCTTTGATTTATTGATCTGAAACATCATCGATTAAAGTAAATAAACCTTTAATCACTACAGCTCGGACGTTTCCCGCAGAGTTAGACAAATTGGATGGAACACCGAACCCATCACTCCTGGTACACGCCATGATTCATTCACATTCAAACATGTCACTGAATTCAGCTCACTGTATTGTTTAATGCCCCCAGGGACGTTCTCGACTCTTTTTAACCCCAACGTAATATATTATAGTCTCCTGACACGCCGTTTTCAAATCTGTGTGTATGCCCAAGCCATGTAATTGTCCATCTCTTATTCTTATTCGATTGGCTCCTCTAATGTTATTATTATTTCTACTCAATAAACAAAGGTCAATACGAACTAATCAGTCAACAGATCCATTATATTCTATTTTAATATATAAGACATCGTTAATTCTTATCTTATTGGCAGTAGTAAGTATTCAAAAAGAAGAAGAAGTTGGTTTGAATAGGATATATGTAATTACGAATTAGAGCTCGTTAATATTTAAATATATATATATATATTTATACGAAAATTGTGAAAATATTTATTAAAACACGACTCGTATAAAATAAAACAAAAATCTCACGACAAATGTCCAAAGTAGCTTTTAGAGATAAACTGTGATTTTTTCATACCTATAACATTCTGAAAAACAGAACTAAGTGTAACAATTATTATAAGCAATAATTATTAACCTAAACACTAACCCACATTGAAAAAATCTTCCCTTTGTTCTGTGCATAAAAATCTAGTCTTAAAACATTAGTTTATCAATTAAAAAATAGTAATAAGAACAAAGTGTGTTTTAATCATTTTCGGAGCATATTTTGCGATTTGGTTTCTATCGAGGGAATTTCATATGATTACCGTTTTGATTCGGCAAATATATAGACATTATCGTAAAAAATTACTTTTTCTTTTTTTTTAATTTTAAAACTTTAAAATTTTAAGGAAAATATTTTATTATTATTCGGAATGCTGGGGCTTAAAATAATGTAGATACGAAATTAAAAAGCCATCTAGATGATAAAATTACGCAAGTAAGCAATAATTACTATTTGGTTATCAAAGATATTAGATAGGTACCTAAATATCTATTCAGAAGAAAACAAATACAAAAGTTTTATTTTAGTACTTACTTACATACTTTTTACAACAGTTAACTTTTGCTTTCTAAGTCAATATACCTATGTGGAATTCAGTAAAGATTTCACGGTAAGTATTTTTTGCTGTCGTAGATAAGTCACAGATGAAGCGTTTATTTTTGTTATGCGTGTTTTATTTTTCTTCTCAATGTGACATCTGAGATTTACGATCCATGGAAGAAGTGTCATTCTTCATTGTGACGTTTTACGAGTAGTTTACTTGAAATAGAGAATAAAACGTTAAAGGCTTTTCCGATTGTTTAATCGGAGAAAACAGGTATCGAATAAAAGAATTAAGTATTAAATTTTAATAGTAGATATTTATATACACCGACATCCATTTTCTCAACAAATAATCAGATCGGAGTTTTGTTTTTCTTCTAATATAACAATTTTTTTTATCTTTAACTTCCCAGAACTTCCTTGAAAAACCCTCCACACAACACCCCCAAAAATGACATAGGCCTCAAGGGAAAATTGTTTTTTCTCAGGGCCTCCCTATGTGGAGCTAACGTAAAAAAATAATTGTAATAGAGCTTAGATTATTTTAATTATTGAGACTTTACTAAAACACATTTTTGAAGTAAAACACCATTTTAATAAAATTTCATCATAAATATACTTAATATTTTTTAAGACTTTATTTCTATAATTTGAAATATTATAGTTTTGTTCTCTGTTTTGAATACTGAGTTAATTCTACCCTATCCCCTTTGGTTTGATATGATTTTATATTTTCCCCTATCCCCTTTGTTAAGTTTTAACAGGATATCAACATTACTTCCATTTTCGGATAATTCTTATTGCCTGCTATCTTTATTTCATGATTCAATCCGAACAAAATGCAATCTGGATATCGTGTCTTGGATAAATATATTCAACTTTATTTTATTGTTCGACATCTATTGACTTTTAGTACAAGTCCACGATGAATGTTTTTTTGAAAATAAGTTTGTGATTATAATCTCAAATTGTTAAATTTAATCATTAAAGAAAATATTAGCATTTAATCTCAATCATATTGCACACTGGCGGGGATTGAACTTAAATATCGCAACTCCTAACGCAAAGACAAATCAATATCCCATTATAATTATGTTGTGTACATGGAAATCTTTTTTCTACTAAAGCTTTTTAAAGTCCACTGCAAGCAAAAAAATATTTTCTGCTCTCTCTGAAACAGTTCATAAATTTTTTTTATTTTTGGGTACATTCTTAACATTTCCAACACGTACAAATTTGATCATCGGTAAAATTTTTCATTTATCTTTCACTAAACGGAAAAACTCCCCTTTGTGAAAAGTGTGATCATCAACTCGTTGTGGGTAGTTAGGCACATTTCATTTCACTCGTAACTCTGGGATAACGCGCCGCCCATTGTAGCGCGCTAAGAACTACGAGCTACGAGATACTGCTACGCCAGTTGTGGTAACGCGCCGAGTTTTTTGTCTGTCGCCCCAGTTTTCAATAAGGCGGCTGTCATCAATAAAACTGCGGAAAAACCATCGCTGAAAGATCTAGCAGAGGATTATATATTGGTTCATTTGATATTTTTGATTTATGAAAAAAAAATACTGAAGTATTTTGCTGAAATTCAATTGTTGGATTGTCATCAATTGGTCAATCTGCGAGATTTTAAAATTATTTTTTTGATATTTAAAAGGTCTCGCGTAATGCTAGGTCTGTTCCAGATTTTGTAATTTTTTTATCTGCGGAAAAGTACGTTTGTCAGCCGATCACAAATCGATAGAGAACTAAAACGGATCCTAGAATAGGTGTAACTGGAACTATTCAAATGTAAAATAATACAAATAAAAATAAAATGCGTTATTTGCTTCGACCGAAGTTTTTTTTAAATAATAAGTTTACAAGGTCAATGTTGATCACAATAAATTACAAAATAAGTTTTCACAGATTTTTTTTTTATTTTTGATGTTTCTCTTCTATAGAAGCGGACGCTTTTGTTTACCAAGTATATCTCTATCGATGCTGACTGACAAATTGATGACAATGTCACATTTGAATTTTTTTAAACCCTCCAATGTCAGTTACTTCGTAATAACTCTAAATAATAACCCTTAATGGAATGGCTCCTGCTTACTTATCAGAAAGTGTATTCCAGAAAATTCCAATTCCCGACAGTCAACACTTAGGTCAGCGGCGTCATCAGTTATCGGAAGGTTGAAGCAGCCAAAGCGCACACCAGATTCTAAGTTCATTGAGGGTGCTTTTGTGAGTGTCAGGACCTAAAGCCTGGAATGGACTGCCACATGATTTAAGAATGATCACAGACATAGAATTTAGAGCTAAACTTAAAACTCATCTTTTCAGACAGTCGTATCCATAAAGCTAAAAACTAAAACCTCTACTTTCACCTTCTCGGCCCGCGACTTTGTAAAAAACTAATTGTATAAAAATGTAAACAGATTCTTATTTGTGAGTTATTTGTATATACATGTAATTTCATACAAATTCTTCAGTCTTTCAAAATGACTTCAAATTATTAACTCCATTTTTGGCAGTAATCTTCTTATAAATTTAATATGAAAAGTAGCAAAATAAAGGTAGCAGTTGTAAAAATAATCCAATTTTTTTTTAATATAGTGTCATCCGCGTGCAAAGTCGTATCTTCTCCAAGCATAAACTTTCTAATTAAAGTGTGTTTATCGGAGGTGACCGGCCAATTAAGTAGGTTTTCTGTATCTATTTGTAAATAATAGATCTAGATAAAGCCTAAGAATTCATAATAAAATGTACAGCGACCAATCCAATTATTATTATTATTATTAAAGCTACTACCTGAAATAATATCAATATAATGAAAAAAGTATCTTTCATGTGTTAAGTTTTTTTTTTAATGTTTAAAATTCCTACAAGAATTGGTAAGAAAATATAATCAATTTCAGTTCTGGATACTTCATTTTACAATATTTATAATATCATCATCATCGTCATCACACTTGGCTCTACAATCTCTGGTGGGTCTTTGCCTCCTCAAGGGTCTTCCTCCACTCATCCCTCCTTTCTACCAGCTCTCTCCAGTTTAGAGACTCCAAGGTAGATAGGTATTTGAGGACGTTGTCGCTCCATCTTAATTTTGGCCTTCCCATGTTCCTTCGCCCTACAATATTTATAAAATACAGTTTTATTAAACATATTTATAAATATTTACACATACATGTGAACTTAATCGATGTTATTTCAATTTATTCGGGCTGGAAGAAAATATTAGTTTACGTTCTAATCCCAACTGGCGATTTTGTTTTTGACTGATAGTTGAAAGTCAGTGTGTGTTTCAAATTTGTCATATCTCAATTCTAAAGCAATGGATCAAAGATGATTTTAAATTATTTCGAATTCGAGTTCGAATTCGAGTTTTAGTTACATAATTTCGCTGCATCTTCACCAGTGAACAGTTTTCCAATCAAATGGCTCTGATGTCGTCAATAAGAACTAGAAAAAGGCATGGGAAAAGTTACAAAACAAACGGTGCCGAAGAGGGATGAGACTGTATGGGGTAGGGGGAGAGGGTGACTTTTATAAAACGATCAAGAAGGGGCACTTTATCAAACGGGGCTTGTTCAGTGTAGATAATTTCCCTTGCGAGGCCGCCGGGGGATCGTAAAACAGGTCCTCATATGGAGATGAGAGATTATGATTCGGAGGTAGCTCACAAAAAGGAAAAAAAAAACAACTATAATTATTATCCACTTGCAAAACTAAGAAGTCAAGTAAAATCCAATGGATTGATAAATAATACTTTACTTCAATCTTTGCAAAATTACTTTGCGGCATCTTCTGTGTAAACCACTATAATCACATGTTATTTATTTATTTATTTATTTATTGATTTATTTATTTATTTATTTATACTGGGTTTTTACAGATGTTCGCATTTACATGAGAACAATCCAGTTATAAAAACTCAGTTATTGTACAAATAGGGACATACAATTACAAAAAATCTTCAATTACATACAATTAAATACAGATACAAACAATTAGAAAAACAGAAACATCACCAATAAAAAATATACAAAATTATATACAAGCTCACTCAAGTAACAGATATTACAATGAGAGGCTAGAGACATATGAAATACGAGAGGCATGCATACAGAGACAAATGACACAATTTAATTAGTTTAGCATATTTTTTAACAGCGCCAGAACTTTTTTTCTGAATCCATACAAATTATCGACAAAAATATCTACTTCAGCACACTCTATCTTGTTATATAGTCGACACATCTGGGTCAGAGGGCTAAAGTGAGCGATATTATTTTTAAATGTATTCAGGTGAAAAATGTTATAACGTCTTAAACAATGGGAATTGGGAACATTTATTTCAATATTGCTAAGACATAGTGTAGTATCAAGATGGCCGTGTATAATATCTACATGTTTCAAAACCAATGGTTTCTTCGTCAGGATAATAACATGAATAAAAATATAAAAAGAAACAAACAAGAATAGACAAAAAGAACAATAGACAAAAATATTTAAGAGAGGGGTGATTAATTAAATATTTATAAATATTTTTGTCTATACTTGTTTGTTTGTTTTGTTATTTTAATTCGTGTTTTTATCCTGACGAAGAAACCGTTGGTTTTGAAACATGTGATTATAGTGGTTTACACAAAATAATTTGTTTCATTTGATATATATTACATTCATAAGCGCCCTTGAGGTGATTTCCTACAAATTATCCAATTATTATTATTTCTTCAAACTTCGCAAAATCACTTTGTGGCGTCATTTTTAATAAAATGAAACAAATAACTTTGTATAAACCACCATTATATAATCACAATTACCTACATGTTTCGGACCCGATGGTTTCTTAGTCAGGGTAGTAATAACATTAAAAAACAAAATAAACAAACAAGTATAGACAAAAAAGAACTATAGACAAAAATATTACAGAGAGAGGTGATTAATTAATTAAAAACAATTATTTAAAATTAAACTTAAAAATTATTTTAGAATATGAAAAAATTACATTATGTAAATAATCAAAAGATAATCAAGATGTTTAAACAACAAACAATAAATTATTTTTAATATAAGTATTAATAAGAAAATAAATTTAAGAGATGGTTATTTTAAAAAAACTATTTGGTTATTAATAATATTTAATTTACTATTAACACTTTTTCTAAATTCTAAAATTTCTAAGTTTGCTAATTGTAAATCTGTTGTGTTTGTGTGTAAAAATTTTAATTATTCATTTATATCAAAAGAATGATTTGTTTCTAAAATGTGGTTGGCAAATTCAGAATAATTATTATTATTCAAACTCCTTAGATGTTCCTTAACTCTAATTTTAAAATTTCTAGAAGTCTTTCCTATATAAAAAAAGTTACAATCGTTACAAATTAATTTAGAAACCCCAGATTTGTTAAAAAAATCACCCTTATCATTGTTATTTAATATATAATTTTTCAATTTGTTATTTGTGTAAAAATAATTTAATTTGTTATACTTCAATGGACTAGTGCTGATAGAAAAGGGGAGGGGTTCAAATAACCTCTAAAGAAATGAGCATATTTGACCCTTTGTCCTTGACGCGTTTATCAAATAATGCCGATTCGTATATTATGTCCTTTATTACTTCAATAAAATTCCATATTATACTACATGTTAACGCATCATTTTTTTTTCTCCAAGATAATATTATATTTAGCTTAGGCACGATTTTGCACATCCAATTCAGACTATTTCTCTCTTTTCCACGCAAAATAAACTAACTTATTACAACATCCCACCTAAAAAATATTTCATCTCACATTGCTCCCAGAATAGAAATACAATGTAACAAATACAAACACGGAAATATCTTTTGTGTTTCTTTTATCATATTGCTTGTATATACTTACTTTAATCTGTAAGTTTACACTATCTTACTAATATTATAAACGCGAAAGTTCGTATGGATGTATGTGTGTTTGTTACTCTTTCACGCAAAATTTACCGAATGGATTTCAATGAAACTTTACAATAATATAGCTCATACATCAAAATAACATATAAGCTAAAATTTATAAAGTAGCTATTTATTTTCAATATATTGAAAATAATTATTATTGTTTAATATAAAATGTCAAAATTTGAGAAGGACTTTTCAAAACAATGATTGTTAAATCAAAATTCTATTATAGAAAATATTTAAATTAGTGCATTTATTTGAAGTACTCGCCTAATACTTTGAATCGAATCAAGAATTATAGATATTTTAAATAAATTGGTTAAGGTATAAACGTAGATGGGTCCTAGGAAAAGAAAATAGATTACTAATCCTATGCAGACGAAGTCGCGGGCAGAAGCTAGTATACCATATAACAATGTTCTCTTGGTCACCATGAAACAGACAGCCGCCTAGAATTGTGATATAATGTATTAATACTTTGTAAATGCCTTTTAATTAAATGTGAATGTTTATAAAAATAATAATATTAAAAACGGAAGATGATTCCAGCCTCCGATACTGATCTACTTATTAGATCCAGTCTAGACGAACCAGTTGTTGAATCGTGAAAAATGTTTTGTAGAAAAATAAACAGACAGCGATGTTTTTTTTACACAAAATTTTGCATACATAAACGTAAAAGTTCCACATATTTTGTCGAGTTCTCTCTTACAGAACATTATATCGTTACTTTTAAATTTTCCGAGCCATTATTTGCAACATGTCAACATATTTTATCCATATTTTCTGATATCTCGCTGTATGATTTATTCATGTTGTGATATCAAATCGACTGTAAAATTGTTTTTATTGATTTCTATAAGTATACCAAAAGCTATCAGTTTTTTTCAACAATTTTAAAAAGATTTGTTTTTTTTTAATATAATATTTGTTAACCACACTAACCATTACAAATCTAACGCGGTTGATATGTGGTACCTATTTATATTAGGTATCACTTAATTTTACGACTACAGTGGGTAAAGACCATATTAATCGTCATCGAACCCAGATTTTTAGTATGGTATATTATACGCTCATAAAATGTCAATGTTAATTTTGAAGCTTAGATTATTTATGGAAAACACTTCTTCTTCTTCGTATGCCCTATCAGGTCCCCCCGACATTGGTGATCACTCTGGTAAATATATCTCTGTCTTGCGCTGCCCAGAATAGCTCATCCACACTTCTAATACCGGTCCACTCTCGTATATTTCGAAGCCAAATCATTTATCTTCTACCAGGCCCTCGGCGACCCTCTATCTTGCCTTTTAATATTAATTGAAGCAAGTGATATTTCTCCCCTCGAAGTATGTGACCCAGATATGAAATTTTCCCGTGATTTACTAAAGTGAGCAGTTCTCTGTCTGCTTTAGCCCGCATGAGAATTTCTGTGTTAGTGATCATGTCGGTCCATGGGACTTTGAGCATTCTCCGGTGAAGCCACATTTCAAAAGCCTCTATCCATGGTGTTTACTTTCAAAGTCCATGTCTCACATCCATTCAGCAAGACCGGCCATATTACTAGATTAATTAGTTTAAAAATCAAATAAACCAGGACGAACTGGAAACATTTGAACGAAAATGTAACGTGTAGTTACCGGTAACCCAGTTGGTAGGTACTCGCCTATTAGGCGCTCCGCCCACTGAGGCAACTGAAAACCAACTAAAACCGGCTTTTTCTCTGTCTTGATTGGTCAAAAAGCTTGTTTAACCATAGACGAACTACGAGACAGCTGACAGCTAGCAACTAGAAATGGCCGCCCAGGGCAATGAGCAGTGACAGTCGCAAGATGGTCGCAAGTCACCGCTTGCGTTACCATTGACAACGGGGTTTTGTGTGATTGTGTAGTGTGTGGGCTATCACATTGTCATACAAAGACAGTTGGCAGTTGAGAGTTTTCAGTTGCCTGAGTGGGCGGAGGCGCTTAGTCAGACGCTCGAAGTATAAAAATAATTACGTCACAGGGATCGTATTTACATTCACAAAATAAATACAAACCATTTTTTAATTAGGTAACTTATTTTAAAATACTTTTCTAAATAATAGTAGTCAGCAAGAGAAAAATCCGATCAAGGGTTGATTTATTTTTTCCCTGAAACTCTCTTTTTGTTTGGGTAATCCCCTTGAGCGTCGTATTTTGGGGTTGCCATCTCCCCAGACACTTACCCCCCCAATAATATCAAATACCTATTAAGCCAATCTATAAAGATTCGTCTGTTTTACGCTTTTGATTATTAGTCGATTAATTCCGCATTAACTGCGTTGCCTTGACGATATCAAGTAAAGTAGAAAGATCTGTGATATCCATGGGGAGACCTGTGTTCTCCGTGGGGATGTCGCGACACTGACGAACGAGGTATTCCGGCGATCCTAACGATCGTTCCGCGTTAATCAAGCCCAATTCCTACCGGCATTTATTTGGAAATCTGTCCGACCGAAAATTCTACCAGATTTATTATACTCAAATATATTTTCTTCCTCTCTTTCTCTCACTCTCTCGTTGGTTCTCTGATTTAGTTCTTTGCTCGGCAAAAATACTTTTATTTCATTATGAGAAATCCTATTAAAATTCTTTCAGAGTCAGCAAGTTATTCTGACAGATAATTCTTTTACTCGACTTTTCGCGTTATTTTGAAGATCATTCAAAGTCACATTTATCAGTTTAAAAAATAAAATCTATATCTTTATGATGTCCATTGTTGTTAATTATGATAAAATCAATAATTATCCGATGCACATAAAAATAGAGATTATTATCCACAGACCATCAGACCACAGACCATCACACCAGACCAGGGTATCTTTTGAATAGGTAGGTTGAAGGTACACGGAGAAAAATTTTATTCTAAAATACGATCATTTTATTCGTAAAAATGGTTAAAACGGGACTGAAGTTCTTACGAATAAATTAACAGTGTTTCAATGTTTATTGGCTGGAAAATGTAAGAATTATTTGTTGGTATACGTACGAAATTACTTATACCAACAAATTATTCTTACATGTTCCCGCCAATAAACATTTAAACCCTGTTAATTTGTTCGTAAGAACTTCAGTCCCGTTTTTACGAATAAAATGATCGTATTTTAGAATAAAAATTTTCTCCGTATAGTGAGAAGGGGAAGGTGATTGGGAAGAGGGTGGTGTAGAAGTACCTGACTATTCGGATCTGGTTACTAAACACGGCGAAAGCCATTTCAAGCAAAGTTTCAATTCTGAATGGTGGTATTTACACCAGGGTGACGCAAATATGCTTAACGTTATTTTCAATTAATAAATTTTAAAATAACAAAAATCAATCAATTAACATTTACTTGCGCACGCAGGGATTCGAAGCCGCGACCTTCAGTTTGGTAAACGAGAGCCTTACCCCTTTATCACGTCTACTTGACAATCCGTTGTTAACAGACCGATTGCCATATCTAATGCACATATTGCACAAACGCAATACAGGCATGCTGGGTCTGACCCACTAGTATTTTAATGGAGCCTGTTCTAAGGAGCTTGCAGCATTTTACGTACGTACGTGTACGTACTTGAAACTCGACGGACACGAGTGGGACACCCGTTCTCAGTTGATATTGGCTTCATGAGAACGGGTCGTTTCTTCGACTCGTTTTTGCGTAGGTCGGCTCGTATCTCTTTTTTACAAAAAAAAACATTTTTAAATATTGTTATTTTATCTGGCAAACACACTTTTAAAATTTTGAAAAACTAAGTTTATTTTTAATATACTAAGGTTATACCGTTGGTCGTTGGCAGATTTGTTCAATTTTCAAACGAAATATTGTATTATACAACACTTCGACCAAGTATGTCGATGATACAACATAAATTTGAAATCATATAATCATACAGCAAAATAAATCAATACATAATCTAGTAAAGACAGTTTTCTGAATTTTAATTTTAATTAAATTAAAATCATTAAAAAATAAATCCTAGAACGTGTTTTGTGACGAAAATACCTCCGTTTTTCGATTAAGGGTCTTACAAATTAAAATATTTCAGTTTTTTTTACACACTTATTTTGTTTAGACATTATTGAAAAATCATAAATACTTATGATCAAAAAATACTTACAAGAACGATATTTAATGTAAAAAATGTAAATATTTTTGAATGTAAATGTAAAAGAAGTAAATATTGTAGCGATTTAGAAAGTACACCCCTACCGCTACTGATATGCACATCACTACTATCCACCACGTGATCGCCAGAACCGGGAGAGGCGAGCGGCACAAGCAATTATGAATCAGTTTGAATTTGGCATCCTGAAAGAGACACACCTACGGGCACTGGGAATGAGAACGGAAGCCGGCGCTATGGAGACTTCAGACTTCAGACTTCAGACTTCTGACTTCTGACTTCAGACTTCGCACTTCGCACTGCGCACTTCGCAATTTCGTAACGTAGATTTAGCTTCATTTTAATTATGGTTTAATTCCTTTTAAATTAACTTAAATAATGTTTTCTTGTTCATTCAAAGACAAGATGGCGCTCAACTTATATTTCTTTAACTTAGTTTCTTAATTTTGACCTCTTAAATTCAGTAGATGTAAATTCATAATTTATGTGACATTATTCAGAATATGACCATCATTTGTCTTCTTCGAGCAAATGCCACGCCCTGTAGATTAATTAATTCCTTAATTTAACATTCCTTGATATTTATAAAATAATAAATTTATATTGATGTTAATCTTAACCTTCTTTTATTCAGTAGTTGTCTCTTTGCTCTGCCTATAATTTGGAACTCATACATAATAAATGCACACAGGCATTACCATTGACTTTATTTAAAATTGCCATTAAACTACTTACTAATCAAGTTAAAATTAATCCATTACATTGGCGCCCAACGTGGGGCCTACATTTCCTACTGGAAATGTTTTCCATGGAAAGGGGGTAATGTAGCGATTTAGAAAGTACACCCCTACCGCTACTGATATGCACATCACTACTATCCACCACGTGATCGCCAGAACCGGGAGAGGCGAGCGGCACAAGCAATTATGAATCAGTTTGAATTTGGCATCCTGAAAGAGACACACCTACGGGCACTGGGAATGAGAACGGAAGCCGGCGCTATGGAGACTTCAGACTTCAGACTTCAGACTTCTGACTTCTGACTTCAGACTTCGCACTTCGCACTGCGCACTTCGCAATTTCGTAACGTAGATTTAGCTTCATTTTAATTATGGTTTAATTCCTTTTAAATTAACTTAAATAATGTTTTCTTGTTCATTCAAAGACAAGATGGCGCTCAACTTATATTTCTTTAACTTAGTTTCTTAATTTTGACCTCTTAAATTCAGTAGATGTAAATTCATAATTTATGTGACATTATTCAGAATATGACCATCATTTGTCTTCTTCGAGCAAATGCCACGCCCTGTAGATTAATTAATTCCTTAATTTAACATTCCTTGATATTTATAAAATAATAAATTTATATTGATGTTAATCTTAACCTTCTTTTATTCAGTAGTTGTCTCTTTGCTCTGCCTATAATTTGGAACTCATACATAATAAATGCACACAGGCATTACCATTGACTTTATTTAAAATTGCCATTAAACTACTTACTAATCAAGTTAAAATTAATCCATTACAATATTAATTAATTTATCATCGTGCGTTTTGGACATTTTTATTGCTTACTTGAATGTAGGTATATATTAAAGCAAGTTTTGAATGAAATAAACCAATATTAAATCTTTAATTAAAAAAATTTGATACTGGGAATAATCGCTATTTCTTTCAGTTCCCGTGTATAAAATCATCGTGTTGTGTGTGATATATAAATATCCGAGCTAGATAATAAAATCCCATAATAAGTGACAGAGCTTCCCGGTCCTGCTGCCAGCGGAGCCAAGATCCGGGAAAGAATCACCGACGGATAGCTTTCCTATGCAACCGTTTCTTCTTTACGGGCAATAAAATCCTGTTTGCCGGATTTAATATTTTATCAGGCGGAAGGGAAGCATCGTCACAATTCTGTTTCCCGTGTTATGTTACCTTTTGGGATTAGGGACGTATTGATAAATCAGCAGATTTATCCTAAATGACTGATCGAATAATCATATATTATTCCTTAACAAAAATAAAGCAAGACCGTAAAATTCATAAGATTTTTTTATAACTCATGTACTAAATGTAGAGCAAAAGTGAAGAATAACTTCAATTTTGAAAATTTATTCCTTAACAAAAATAAAGCAAGACCGTAAAAATCATAAGATTTTTTTTATAACTCATGTACTAAATGTAGAGCAAAAGTGAAGAATACCTACACACATTCAAGGGTCACTATCCTGCAATTTTTTTTTTTTTTTAAATTACAGGAAAAAATAATTATTTAGTTTCTTCGATAGTAGTACAATTTAAAAGTACCGAATCCATTTCATTAAAGATTTTAATATTAATATATCATTAAATAATATTAAAAATAACTTAAAATTTAAATGATGTTCAAAATTTGTTTTGATAAAATTAAAAACATGTTTTTTAAATGTATTATTTTTTAAACGACCTTTCAAAGTTTTATAACGAAAAATTGTGAATTATATGAAAGTTTTCCTTTTGTTTGGTTGAAATATATTTGCTTTGTAGCTCTCAGTCATTTCTCTGTACAATTTATCATAGTTTTGTTAGAATGAAAAAAATTTCAATACATTTGAACATTTGTATAATTTTTCACATATGCTTCTTAACGCTTATTTCCGCTTAATAATGATTCTTTCATATATACATTATCAATAAGAAATAATATTCTAGTGAACTAACAAAAATGTAAAATTGAATTCTGATTTTAAAATATTTTTTAAATAAGATGGCAAAAATTGCTGGTCCGTGAGCTGATCTGCCCATGTTGTCCAAACGGTCGGTACGCCCCTTCAAGAATCCTTTCACTTACTCAGCTGGTATTGAACTCTGACTTTAACGACTGCCATTCATTTCTCACCGGTTCTCCGCCCGAACCCGAACCATGCGTCTTCCTTTCGGGAGGGTGCCCGAACCGTTACAAATAAACCCTTATTGAAAATATTACAGCCATTTTTCAGTGGGGTCAACGTCGATTTGCTGTGCCTTCTCTGGACTATGGATCAAATGGAAATTTGATTGTTTTGTCATTAAGATTATCGGTTAAGCAATTAATTTTTAAGATTGATGATGGAATTTTTTAGATTCTGTTAAGCACTATGTAATGTTACACATAATAAATAAGTACACGCACGCCATTAATGAGCGCACGCTTAAATATATTTATGCACACGAAAGTACAAAAAGTTTCGAAAAAGTCTTTAGAACAAGTTGATAGCAATTTGAAGTTTGGATACAATTATTCGAAATGTTAAATATCTTCTTTTGGAAGGCAATTATAAGAGGCAATTTTTTTTAATAAAAACCTTCATATTCACAAATTCTACAATCAGTATATTGCGTGCCGATCAAGGGAGTTATATGGTGTGGTAGCCCTCTATCCCCACCAATGGAGAAGGTTCCCGTTTTTACCTTCAGGTAAAAACGGGAACTTTTGAAGATATAGGGGCTGGAATTTTTACTTTCTAGAAATTTCTAGAACAGTCCAGAACATTCGAGAGTATTCAAAAGCATTCCACAACATTCCAGAACATCCCGTACGGGATGTTCTGGAATGTTGTGGAATGTTCGGTAATAGTCTGGAACGTTCGGGAACATCATAGATCATTGTGGAACATTCCAGAACATCCAGTAACATTCTGGAATGTTGTGGAATGTTCTGTAATAGTCTGGAACGTTCGGGATCATCATAGATCATTGTGGAACATTTCAGAACACTCATGAATGTTGTGGAATGTTCTAAAACATTGTGGACCATTCGAAGCCTTTTTTGTATGGGTGGGGGATAGAGGGCTACCACACAATCTCATATCAACTTCCTGAGCAAAGCCGGGTACCCCGGCTATTGTATTATAATATCTCGTGATTTTTCACAATTTTGCGCTAGTGCATCCGTATAATATAATATTATAACAACTATTCTAAAGAATGTTCCTGCAGTACATACGTAATTTGTTTTTACGAAAAAACATCTTTAATACATATGAAAAACAAAACTATGTTAATATTGATTTATACTTTTATTGAAAAAAATCACTTAATAGTGACACTTGATTTATAATTTTATTGAAACAAATCAATCAATGTCATTGTTATTTCTAAACTAAGAACATGACCCCTCAATCTAACGTACGCGATCCTTTTATGTGGGAATACTGCAACGAGGAAGTAATTATTTATAAGGAGGATCTTCAAAGCCTTCAGAAATTTGCACGTCAATCTTTGATAAATTATATTTAAAGTATTGTTTTTTTTTCAAATTAGCAAGAAAATAAAGTTTTTCTAATACTTTAGCATTTTAGATTCGCTGAGTAATTAATATAACAGTACACGCCTAACACATATTTTGTTAAATTCAGTCAAGAAATCAACTCTTCATATTTGTACAGGTAATTCCATAATTATATTTTGTGAACCCACATAATTTTCCTAGACCCGATAGTTGATGCCCCGCCAGCAGGCCCCCGAAATTTTAATTATTATAAAATAATAATTATTTAAAAATCACATTTTTTTTGTGCATTATTTAACTATTTCGATCCCAAAATTGCCTACAAGTACCTTTAATAATAAGTTGGTACGCATATCAAACGATTTTATTTACATATTCATATGTAAATAAATTCGTTTAAAACCAACACCTTTGCCATAGGTCACCTCAAGTGGGTCGCTGCGTTTGGTGACTTGGCACGAGTGCCCGGGTTCATGCGGTGGATTTGTCTTGGTCTTGGTGGTGAATGCGTTTGTCCTCCTACTGCGTGGCGGGCCGGATCGGTATATACTGGTTAAGGGAGACCTTTCGACTTCTCCATCCGGACTCTCTAGCACCACAGATAGAAGGAAGAGAAGGAATTCATGGAGTGTCATTTCTGTACACATTGACCCCCAGATTCCTACCCACCCCTCTTACCTTTTTCATTCTCAGAATTTCCTCTCCGTAAAAGACATAGGATCTCTAAAGATGTGTGATGATCTCCTGTGTGGAACTATTGTCAAAAAAAAAAGAGAAAACTTAGGCCAATTTAAAGTGTATCATTAAGTCTTCATAATTTCTCCGTTTGATTATCGTATCTAAATTAACGTCGATTTGACGAAGAAGTTTGAATTGACTGGTTATACACGCCACCTTGTTATTACGGACAAACCTGCCGCCCGGTGATTACTCGGGCCATCGGCTAATGTATGCGCATTTGCGAATAGCGCCTATTACGGGTGCATAACTTACCCACGCACTTGGCTGGTCAAGGCTAGTGGCTAGAGGCCTAGGACAAGTCCCCCTGTCTACTAGTCTCCTACAGTGATATAGTGGTGCCAGGAGACACCACCCTGTCAGGATCCAAGGTTGAAGTTTATTCAATTATGCAGATATTTTTAACCCATAATATTATCTTTATGAAATAATTTGTGAGTAGAGACTAACACACTAAAGCACGTTTGTAACGTGTACCCTTCGGCATCTGTACCCAATCGGGGTACACACGAAACACGTGACCAACGTTCGTGCATTGACATTTTTCGCATCGTTCCGATGCGTTTATGTCGTTTTATGGCCCATTATTGAGTTCAACAGCTCAATTAGCTGTTATATCTCCTTTCTTCTAGGACATGCGCCTCTTAGAGTTTTGGTCCATAAACCTTCCACATCCACAGTATCATCTCAATAGTTTACATAGGCCCTGAGAGAAGCACCTGAGCAATTTGTGTAGAGTTTTAAAATTACTTCTTTGTACCCCTTGAAACTGTAAAAGTAGAAAGGAAAAAGATATAAAGAAGAGGAAGATGAAAAGTGTCTAAATGGCTACTCCAATTTTTTGATAAACATATAACATGATTTATCACAAAAACAGCGCTCTACAAATTATCAAATTCTTATTATTATTATTTTTTAAGCAATCCGTCGATTCTTCATCGGTCAGAGTTAGTGAACCCTCCAAAATCTTAAGTTTTTGATGCACGAGAAATGTCATCAATAATTCGTTTTAAATTAAGTAGAGATACGGCCCTCTTTAAGGTTTACTACCACGGATGACTTCCTATTACCCAATCTGCCAAGCAATCTCTACGCCACTGTTCAAGAACGTATCTACACCGTGACAACGGCCAGTCCAAGAAGACAAGAAGAGACAGGCGGGAGAAATATTTATATTATGGTGTACGCAATTCACTCCCATCTTCCATTCTCGGTGAGACAATAACACGGCACTTAGGGATGCAGAACATGCATGTGTCCCAATGATATCTCATTTGCATGCACTCTGATAGGCTTGCGTCCATTCAAGGAAATTTAATACTGGTGGCAATGAACTGGTATGAACGCTGAAATCTGCAGTGAACTGCCAAATCTTCCTGGTTTATTTTTAAATATTTTGCTATCGTGTTTATTTTTTACACCTTGATATCCTTAGACAACGAACAATCAAGTTATTTATGTGATATTTAATATGACTTCTCGTTATTAATGCTTTGGTTTTAGCTTTTTCCTAAAATTCTTTAAGGAGATATTACGTAAGATTGGGTAAATTTTCGATCTTATTTTTCCATAATAATTACTGTATTTCCCATCTTGTGAATAGCATTCCTTGTGTACATTATTCGTTGTTTATCTGATTTATATCGTTTTATTTACTATTGCTATTAAATAATGAATATCTATCAAATAAATGATTAGCCAAGTACCTACTAGAAAATTTCATATTACACACGTAAACTTTTATTATTATTCTTTGGATTATTTACATAATATGTGGTATAGGTATTACACACGTTTAGCAATACATACATATGGCATGTTAACAACACTTTGCATGTAAAATGTTTAGTATGTTACGGCCTTATACTCGTATATAGACTACCCCTGAATTCTATCGAAATTTTGTGTGGTATTTTATTATTTATTGCCGCCCTAATGGGCTTTTACGTGCAATTTTGCATTTGGATACAATTATTTATTTATTTTATTTAACTACCTAAACACACAAAACGCCCACGGGGCTATTAAGGACATATAATGCATTACAACTTATTTAAAATGAAAATAGAGAGTTGAAATACTTACTACTTTAGTGTAGTACTCATATCAAAAATAAAATTATAAAATTTGGTGCAAATTAGCAAAATACTAATATGATGATTAATATCTAAGTAAATAAATTATATGTTGACAAAGTTTTACTTTTTTACACGTATTATGTGCATTTTTTTGAAAAATAGTCAGGTGGTACTAATAGTTTTTTTTTCTCTTCAATAAAAAGTTTATTTTAAAACTGGTTTAATTTATTGTAAAAATTCCTGTCATTCTCTTCAAGTAAAATAATGTAAGCTGTTTATTCACCGAAGTCATCGTTTTAATCAATAAATTCTTTGTCCCCTGTAAAATAATGTGCCAGGGTAACATACTAGCATAATGGTCGTACAGAGTTTGTAATAACTAATAAACCTGTATCATAATCGCTGCTGCCACCCTGGGGTGATGAAGCGTACAGCGTGTTTGAGATACTAGGCCATCTAAAGGCAGGGGTAAAGGTGTACCTAAAGGCTCTAGGTATAGGCCTGCTTTAAGTCAAATACGTCCCTGGTCAGGTGTGGCGGCAATGGAGCCCGCCGCATAATGGTGATCGTGGGACTGGCTAATTGGCGACGCGAACCTTCGCCTCTCTCGTATCTCCGCTCCGTATCGTACCCTGGCAGGCTTCTGTTACCCCAGTGATCTGAACGTGTGTTGGCCATGGATGCCCGATTAAAATTATGCACGATAAATCACATCGGGAGGAAACGATCAATTTTGATCGAGATGTATCATACTCGTATATCGAGACAGCGTACCTTCATAATGTTTACCTTGGCAAATTTATTGTTGATAAAAGGAAATTCAGGGTGAATTTGTAGAAAAATCTCTGCCGCAGCTAAATTTAACCCTTTCTAACCAATGAAATTATATTACTATCAAATTTTTTCGGAGGAAAGCTGTATGTACTTAAATGCAATTCATTTAATTGTTAAGGTTATCAAGAATTTATCGTGGTTTTAATTATATTTAAGAAATATCTGTTTATAGATATTTTTATTGAGCTGTTCAAGTTGTTTACGAGTTAGTATTTATTTTAAAATGGGTATTACATAGATCACATTTCAAATGATTTTATGTTCAATTTTTGTTACTTATACTTGGGTAATTTTATCTTTTTTGTCGTTTAAAGAAGTTGGTTTGTGCTATCAACACGAATCGCAACTCCAAAACGCGTAAAAATGTATCATTTTTAATTACGCAAGAGCTATATTTTAAAAATTAGGTCACTTAATAGACTCAGCACAACTCTGCGATGTAATCGAAAAAAGCGTTGATTTTGGGTTGTGTTCATTCGTATCAACATTTTGGGAACATGGTGCAAGAGTCACTGCCATTACCTTGTTGGTGCCTATGTTATATTAATCCAGTGCAACGTGAAGCCTGTCCAAAAGTTCACCTGCAACTGGCGCCAGAGTTTGCTAGAAGGATCGCTAATGAAATCAGATTTTTTTTAGGAAAATTCTATTTGGTGTTTTGGAGTTTTCCAAACACAGCCAGACTCGGCCCTAAAGTTTACCATCCGTGATTACGCCGGCGTTGGAGTGTTTCGAGCATGCAACTTTTATTTTTAAGCGATGACCTGTTTACTTTTGTTAGTTTTATCCAGCGATATTCAACCTTAAAGGCAATGATAAATAATACAATACTCATTTATTTCCTTGAATTCCAAACTGTTTATCCTTTCAATACTTTCAGAGTCTTTCAATTATTATTTACCAGAATATTATTACATTTAAATAACTAATTGTGAAAATATGAGCTAATGCTAATTCTTTTTTGTAAGCTTTTATAATGGTCACTTGATGAAAATTCTCCAGTCGTAAAGAATCATTAAATTCTCAAGTCTTTCAAAGTAAGTATTAACTCACCTTTGGCATTATACTTCTTATAAGTGAATACTAAAAGTGATGGGGTCAGTAAATGTAAAATCATGCAAAGTCCAGTGTTTTCAATATAATGTCCTCCGCGTGCAAATTGGTATCTTCTCCAAGCATAAACTTTCTTATTAAAGTGTGTTTATCGGAAGTGACCGACCAGGTAAGTATGTTTCTGTATACAATTGTAAATAATAAACTTAAATATAGCCTAAGAATTATATTTCAAATTGTACAGCGCCCTTGAGGTGATTTCTCACAAAAACGGCGCTATACAAATTATCCAATTATTATTATTATTATTATTTCTTCTCTGAGAAGTTATTAGTATTAGGAATGTTGTGAAATTCCTAAAATCGTTACGAAAATCTGTTGCCTTTATGCGTTAGCCTTTTGATACCTCAAACTTTTACAATAATTTCTACTTGTATATGCTTCAAAGCGAACAAAGGCTTCACCTACGCCTTTGTTTTAATAATTGACCATACACTTTATATTTAAACATATTATTTAAACTTTTACAATAATTTCTACTTATACATGCTTCAAAGCAAACAAAGGCTTTACATACGCCTATAAAATTTGACCATCCACTTTATTTTTAAACATATTATTAATTCGTCTAAGATAAATGAAATTCACCTAAAATGCTGACATCATGTATTTTCTACAATTTTCTCAATAAAATCACAATTTCGTATGCTGAACCAAGCAAATCTCTCGAATGGTAAGCTCTGGCATCATAAAATTATGCATATCTTCAAAATTTTCTTCATCTTCATACAGAATTTTCTAATTATTTATTCTATCATCCGTCATGTCACTTCCGTTTGTCATATGTTCGATTTGAAAAACAAGGGGGTAATCTCGGGTGAAGTAATAATACATTATTTTTAAATACACTTCTGTCCAAACCATTGTTTTATTAAGTTTGAATTAACCCAAAGAACCCACATTTTTATGCGTAATTTCGTCTGTCTGTCATAAGCCAAACAAATTGTGTATAATTCTTGGGAAAGGAGGCTGCTCCGTGAATAATCTCTGATAATTGAGCCGATGGGTCTCCCCTATTTAACCAACATACCTTCACACGATATGCAAATGATTGTCTCGGTTTTGCGTGTTAGCTTCGGTTGCTGGATGCTAGCATTGCCAGTGTTGCCACCGTGGTACGTGGCATGGCGTGGTAGGTACTTGCCAGTGGCATGTATAAGTGGCGTTGCAGTATTTGGTACGGTATAATGGGATGGGAGTGCTAGGCTAGAGGTGGTAGCTGGTAGCCCACATTGCGTGCGCTTTGGGGCGTTTCTCCGATATTTGAAAGCGATCTTTCATGTCAATCTAAATTATAAGTGATTTAGAACTCTTTTTTTCAAACATCCTTTTTTAGGAATTAAAATAACTCACCTAATTACAGCTCCCGAGTGTTATTTAACTGTCTGTTCGAATATTTGACCGAAAGTATTACATTTTGCCTAGGTTCAAATAAATTTGTAATGATGTAGGGTAGTGTTGTTTTTAAACTTACTACACATAATAGGGTATTTTCACAAACGAGGGATTCTTTTGAAAATATATTGATTATTTTCTGATTTTAATGTCTGTTTTTTACGTTTTCATTCTAATTTATTCAATTTAAAAACGCTTAAAAACCAACGAAACCAAAACGGCCCGTGATTGCCAACGTCGCTTCGTACGCACGTCATCAAACAAACAAAGTAGTAGTGTCGGAAATTTTGAAGAACGAGCGACCATTATGACGTCACACGTCGAAAATGCCGTTTTGGCGGAATTACAAAAATGGCCAACTTATACTCGCTGTAGAAAATTTATTCGTCAACATAAAAATAAAATAAAAATGCCATAATAATCGTAATTTTTTGCTTAATTTTTTCAAGCCATAATTTTTTTGACGAAACGTCGGCTAAAGAAGGAGGTAGCACAACACGGCATAACACCCCAAAAACAAACAACGAAAATGCTTTTGGCCGTGAAAATCTAAAAAACGTAAAACGTAGCTGTCGAGTTGACATATCCAGTACAAAGAAATGATATTCTCTTGACCGCTTCCGATTTCAACTGACCCCTTCTCCTGCCGTAGGGAGAAATATTTTATAACGTAGTGTGTCGGTAGAAAAGATACTTTATTGATGTGAAAAGTCTTTCTAAACACATCTGCCTGCTTTATTATTTATTCGTTGCCGCGATTTATCCACGATGAAAAGCTTATAATCTATCACATTTTATTTGCACACACGTTTCATCAAACCACTCAATTACGACGGCATAATTTATAATAAAAAATGAATAAAAAAAAACCCTTCCTAGAACCGGAAAAGTCTCCCCAATTACGTAATTAATTTAACCCGTTAATTAAAAAACAAAAGCCCCCCTTTTGCCCTTTGTGCCCGGTAAATGGTTCCATACAGCTGTTTAAATTAAATCATTTCGTTTTTCATTTTTACTTTCGCCACCGGGTAATTGCGGGCAACGTCCGTGCATAATTTTGTTTTGATTGAATAAATGCGTCACCCGGGGCGAAGGATACTAATTGCACCGTAGTCCGTTTTGCGCGCGTTTACCCCGACACATTAAATTTAGTCTGTGTTTTGTATTGCCCCCACGTTGAGATGCAATTTATAATTGTGTTGGCTAGGTGCAATAATATGGACTATATAATATATAGGTGTGTTTATACCTACTTTTATTCTTGATATGTTTATATCAAAGGCCAAGCCTGTGCGTCGGTATTATGATTTTTAACATATAGTCATATTTAACCTCCACCTTGAATTTCTTCTTTCTGAAAATTTGTTTCTACGTTCCGTTTTCTGCTCAAGTAACGTCAACCATAAATTTTTTTTTTTTAAATGTGGAGTCATTGTGTTTATTTGGACATTCGTATTAGTATTTTCTATATAATAGTACCTACACGGAGAAAAATGTTATTCGAAATACGATCATTTTATTCGTAAAAACGGTTACAAACTCCTGTTACAAACGGTTACAAACTGATATCTCCGCAATGACTATAGTGTTCGATTATCATTTTTTGCCTCTGAGAAACTGTGTACATAGATCAAGGTATATCATTTGAATGGTTACCACACAACTTAGCCTATCATTCAATACTTTTCAATGTACAAAAAGACCAATTACATTAATGGATGATTAATAATTCGATTCGGAAGGAGGTAAAAATCGTTTTTATTACTTATGAGATGTATTAATAAAATAAGAACTTTAGAAGGTGGGTGGATATCTTAAGTCATGATTCTACCTACACGTTTCTCGTTTTATTGGTAACATAGAGAGTTGTTTCTGTTTACGCCAAAGTCGTCGATTTGCTCCTGTGGTAAAGATGATTCACCAGGAAGGTAATAAATTGGAACTTATATAACATAAACAAAATTTTGTTTATTTCATTTCAAATGCCTGTTTAAAAAAATATATATTCAACATACCACGTATTCGGTTTTAAAACGAGAAAATGTTTATTCCTACAGGGATTTCATTTATCCAGTTCCTTCTGTCCCTACCCATCACTGGTAAAGTATTTGAAATTTGGTACAACGGCCAGAAAAAATAGTGAAAATTCGAGCGAAATTGCTTTTAAAAACAGTAGCAGATTGCAACTTCCTTGAAAGCAAGTTTAGTCTGTGTTTTGTATTGCCCCCACGTTGAGATGCAATTTATAATTGTGTTGGCTAGGTGCAATAATATGGACTATATAATATATAGGTGTGTTTATACCTACTTTTATTCTTGATATGTTTATATCAAAGGCCAAGCCTGTGCGTCGGTATTATGATTTTTAACATATAGTCATATTTAACCTCCACCTTGAATTTCTTCTTTCTGAAAATTTGTTTCTACGTTCCGTTTTCTGCTCAAGTAACGTCAACCATAAATTTTTTTTTTTTAAATGTGGAGTCATTGTGTTTATTTGGACATTCGTATTAGTATTTTCTATATAATAGTACCTACACGGAGAAAAATGTTATTCGAAATACGATCATTTTATTCGTAAAAACGGTTACAAACGGGACTGAAGTTCTTACGAACAAATTAACATTTTTTGGTATACGTACGAAATTACGTATACCAAAAAAATATTCTTACATTTTCGCGCCAATAAACATTGAAACAATGTTAATTTCTCCGTATGAACTTCAGTCCCGTTTTTACGAATAAAATGATCGTATATTAGAATAAAAATTTTCTCCGTGTACCTGCCTGAAGGAAATTAGAAACAAGAGTTGTCAATGAGATAGTGACGTTTCTTTGGACAATTCCTTATGTCATTTTTTTTTTAAATTTACACACAAAAATGGGTTCAGAACCCAAAATAATAATTAATTTTTTTTTTGCGTTTGTAATTAAGTTATTATGATTATTGTCTGAGCGCCGCGAAGTCCTGATTTAGCTCGAACGTTTTATCTGTGTCTGTAATTTTCGTGTTCTATTTCCGGCTTAAGATGGTGGCCGTGATTTTATTCTACCAGAATTTGCATGAGCATGGATTCCACGAGCTATCAAATCGGAATAATCAATACTAGCAGTTAAAAACTGGCCCGCGGTTTTTTCCTGCTAGGCCCTGCGCGCGGCGGGCGACCCGGCAGCAGCTTGGTAACAAGCTTCACGTGAGAAGGTGATTTTTTTATTAGGCGCGGCGTCAGAGATGTACTCGAAGTGGGGTTCTTAAATTTCAACTATACGGTCACTAGTCACTATAATAATATCAAATTATGGTACGGTGTAGTATGTGGTAAGAATTGTCATTCAGATTTGACGTTTCTTTGGACAAAATGTTAACCTGAATGTTTGTCTGGTTTTTTTTTTTTTTTTTTTCTTTCTTAATATATAAAACAAAGTCGGGTTAGTTACACCATTTATAACTCAAGAACGGCTGAACCGATTTTTATGATCTTTGATTTGTTAGATTTGTCTCCGTTCCGATTAACAGAATAACTATTAAAACGTCGGAATAAATCACGGGAATAATAATTATGAAGAAAATTAATTTTTTCATATATTTTGTATGGAATGGCTTTTCAAATAATGTGCGTTGGTCGACATAATTTGAATCAATTCGAACTGTCAATAGTGTAGTGTGCCGAACATTTCGTGCTTACTCAACAGCTCAATTTCATTTTTTGAACTTAGAGTAGGTACCTATTTATTTTGACTTAATAAAAACTTAATTTATTTCAGCTAATAAATTAAACACAACATTTATTGATTCTGAGGCGGTACGAAGTTTGCCGGGTCAGCTAGTTTGAAATAAAATATATTTTTTGTGGTTTATAATTAAGTAGGTAGGTATTTAAGTACATACCTACTTACAAATCTTATTATTTCAGAGGAAATTTTGATATTGATGTTTATTTGTATAAGATAAAATTAAAAAAATATATTTTTGGACGCGAGGTCTACTGCTAACGGATCTATTAGTATCTATATAATGTTTATTTTACCTTGGCGTATTGTTTTGTGTTTAATCTACTGTCCCCTTATTAATTCCTAAGCACAGAATATTAAATTATCCACGCTTCACAAATGTGCAATTTAGTTTAGTGTGTTCAATCATGTTTATGAACCGCGCAATAAACCTGCCTCCGTTCGGTAATCATTTCCACAGTATTTCAATTATACATAATTGTGGCTTAATTTATATTATTTAATGATGAATAAATAGCAATTCTGAATATAAATTCGGAATATAAAGTAAAAAAATATGTATTTAAAATAATGTTTTAAAGAACAAAATGTAGGTTAATAATTTTTTTTTAAATTGTCATGGCTGAGAATCGAGTCCTGATCACTGCTTGGAAAGCAACTATGCTGACCATCACACCACCAAGCGCGGTAAAATCAGTGGTAAAAATTCATTATTCCAAGGATTTGACTTTGACTAGTGATTCCTCATATTATTTGGAGAAAAAGTGTAAATGAAACTTTGGAAAATCAAACCAAAGAGAACATTGTTTTCATATGTCGTCATAATGTTTTTATATGAAAAAAACATTAAAAATGTCACCAAAGACCATAATTTCATTAACATTTTTACTTCAAATAATGTCAGAAAGCACTGGTTAAATTAAGTCAAATGCGTCCCTTAACACTCTGTATACGATATAATTAGTTTTTTTCAATAATCACAAATTCACTTTGTGGCATCATTTAAATTAAATAATTTGTATACATCAATAATTTAATCAAAATTATCAACATGTATACTTGTGGGTCTATTGTTATTTTTTATAATTTTCCCTTTATACTGACGAAGAAACCATGGGTTTTGAAACATGTTGATAATTTGGATTAAATAAATGATGTGGATAAAGTGATTTGTTTTCATATAATTTAGTTTTATTTTTAATTAAAAAAATGGATACATCAATTAATTATCCAAGTAACGACATGAAGTTAGATATAGATTTTATTATTGTGTTAGATATGTACTAATTTAAATCAATATTTTTGGCTTCTCAGTGGCTCAGAGAAATAATATACAACTTGTTTTTATTTATCGTAAAAAGCGTAACGCCGATTGATCCGTTGGAACATCTCACCCTGTCTCATAAATGATATGTGTACCAAAAATGAGTAAGTTGTTTCAACGGAACTCTAGAAAACTCTAGCAAACCTCAACAGAAAGCGATCGCAAACATTATCTAAAGATTAGCTGCTGACTTATCGTAGATTTAATAGAAATAATTTGTCTCAGAATCAGGGTCAGGATATTTCGTTGTGGGTATGCTAATTGCCGAGAAGTACTCGTTAATCTGCCGTCATTGTTTGTTAATGGGTATAATAAAACGTCAAAAAATCGGCATAAACCTGTCCGTTCGATCGCCTTACCAAATTCATTGGGAAGTATTTTTAAAATATGGTCCGGATTGTATTGGTGTCGGCATTTAAATTGGGAGTAGTAAGTTGTTGTCTTCCAAAAGTGGAAAGGCCGAGAAGTGGGCGATACATTGTAAGGTGGAGTAATGACTGAAGTGTTGATGGCTTGGCTAACCATTGTGAGGCAGGACACCATTAATCTCTCATAATTTCCTATTATCTTAGGAGCTTTTAACCATTAAGTCTTGGTTTGTTATCTATTGTAATGGCCGAGATGGTTAGGTGTTTCGTAAGTTCTCCGCTCTGGCAGGGAAAATAAATAATATAGCGAAGTTATGAATATGGTATATTTTATCCCACATTATTTATCTTAATGGTTGAAATATGTTTATGGCCTAGAAGCGAAATTTCGTACGCGTATATTATTCGTATATTATCTCGCTACTATACAATCAAGGCGTATCCTCGGGTAAGATAGACATTTTGTTCCAATTATTTTTCGGTTCTTCCATATTACTCGTTTATTGTTTGCTGACACGCGTTTGTCTTATTTAAAGTGCTTTTGAAGGTGACCCAACAAGCCCAATTGGTTATGTCACCTTTTGCGTGACTCCATTGAAATGTTCTACAAACCATTCGCTATTTATTTAGAAGCTCATTGGGCTTTTACATTATGTACATCGAAATACAAAAAATTATAAAGCATACCGCATATTGTCTAAATTTTTAATAAGCATATCGGTTAGATATGTATTTATGTTTACATAGAGCATTAAAAGAAGGAAGATAATATTCCAGCTGCAGGATTTGACTGTAGGTACTCTTGCTTAAAATGGCAAACATCATTATCTCCAATTAGTTTTTTACGCTTTTACATGATAAATTATTACACAATAGATCCAAGAGGCTGTTAAAATATTTATCCTAGCTATAATGTATAAAGTTTTTCAAAGAGTTGGCGTAAAATACTAACCCGAAAACAAATAAATCATTCAAACACATAAAAAGCTCATTTTTTTCTTTGCCAACTTGTTTGTCGGTGATGTCATATTTTTTCTTTCCAGTTTTATAAACCCGAGGTAAATAAATCGTATTGATGATGATGTTTTAATGTTGCCATGAACATGTGATTAAGGTTCAAGATCGGGGGCTTTTCATTACAATTGGATACATCAAGTGCGGAGTACAATTTGTTTGATGGTTCTGATTATACACTGCGACTGGGCGATCCATTGTGGTAAATTACTGACATTGTGATGTCGTCACATGAAGTGATGGGCATTGTCATACGAGTGCAAGAACTCTGTGACATGATACGATCTAATTGGGGACAATGATGGGACCGGCATTATTAACGCCAGTACTTCTCAAGTACATGTACTTGTGCATTTTATTTTTATCTTCAGCGTGTAACTTTGATTTTAGGATTAAAAACCATGTGGTTCTAGGTACTCTCCTGTCAGTTGCTTTTTATTGCGTGCAAAATAGGAGTGTACTTTACGTAAATAATGAGGTATTATGTACAAAAAAATACATTATATAAGTCCATCTTTTATAATTTAAGAGTCTGCAATGTTTGCTTGTTATTTGTCATTGGCTATAAAAAGGCTACGGGAGCGTTTGGACTTCATTGTCTTTGAACAATCCATGATATTATCAAAGTTCTTAAGTCCTTTATGTGCCTTATATTGACAATGTCTTAAGTCCACTACTTGTTAGATAAATTTAATGCAATTAATTACAATCTAATTTGTTTTTAAAAGGTTATTAATAAATTTACTTCCTCCAAATAATTAATAAATCCAAAAATTATACTTGGTTCGTATATATTTGATAACAAAAAACTATGAGAGATATGGTAAGGAAGCTTGTCGAATGTCAAAGAGGTGGAGCCAACGAAAATTATGCCTTTGGTATAAACGCGGCCGCCGCGGCACTGTACGTACGAGTAAATGCGATTCGCAGTAGTATGAGTGAACCATGTTAGCGACACTATTGTTTATGGCCCTTACGACCCGTCTCCCTTAATTTTATTTTCTATAGTCATCATAACTTTCCTTAAAACAAATTGATCCTACTTACTCTTTACTTCTATCATTGTAGGTCTGGAAGAACGGCGGGGCCCCACGTGGGCGGGCATCGGACACTCCAGCACCGGAGTCGGAGCACCTCGGGCTCTGCCGGCTCTTGGGTCCGACCCCCGCGGCACAAGCGCCCAGATTCTTTCTCACGCATTGTTACATTAGTTATTACACATCACGAAGAGATGAAGCCTCACGTGTATAATGTGTAATTAGCCGAGGGTACTAAATTACAGGTTCACGTTCGGATGCAAACAATGTTAAAGGCTACAAGGCGTCTCTGAGACAGTGTCCGTTGTCGAACCGTAGTCCATACGTAGCCCGTAAGGCTAGGTTCGGCTTACATCACGGTGGTAGAAAGCCCTAATGACTACTGGGGGTTAGATCTATCAAATGTCTCCAGAAAGAAGTAACATAATGACATCTTTTACACTAATTAGAGACTCCTTGGTATTACGATTTTATTCTTACATTTTACCATTATTACTGAAGTACGAATGAGGAGATTCGAACAGAGTGCTAGATTGATGTAAACGTATTGAACGAGATTTAGAAGAGAAAGGTTGGGAGTAAGAGTTTTGATATACTATTGGGTAAAATAAGTCGAGTACTTCCCAGGAAGACATCTCAAGAATCGAAAAAAATGGTGAAAATATTTATGAATTTGGTTAAAGCAAGGAGTGTAAACAGAGACTGTGTTATTACTTTCCAGCCTTTCTCTTCTCCATCACTTTTTTTCTATCTACTCCCTTCAGTCTCAATTGGAGATGCCATAGTCCCACAGGCTGCGAGCAGTTCGGAATGGGACTCTTGTGCGATGTTTATATATTAAAAAATCTCTTTCTGTATATTATATTAGTTTACATTTTGTATTTAATTCATTGGAATAACTTTTGACGGTTATGAAATCAATTTTATTAAATATTTAAATATAAATCGACCAGTTTCGCTTCAACCAAGCTTCATCAGGATATAATAATTATTAGTTATTATTATATCCGATGAAGCTTGGTTGAAGCGAAACTGGTCAATTTATAAAATAATAAATATTTGTGGTTAAATACAAAAAGTTTATTTATTTAAAAATATAATGCCTAACCACAAAGTTACGAAAAAGTAATAAAATATTATTATTATTATTATGTGCTTACATCATTATGAGTAAGGTTTACAAATATTTTGTCTTGTTCTGTTATTATAAATTTTATGATAACGTAAATAAAGCGACTTGTAATCTTGACGAACCTCAATCTTTATTGGAGTTTTCCCGAACATATTTCAAGTAATCTCTTTCACTGAGATTTATTAATATTACCTATCTTCTTCTTAAATCATACTTAATAAATCTATTTTTTGTTGGTTTATTTTACTTACTTGGTTTATTTTAGCTCTGCTTAATTCTTAGATCGGAATAATCAGTCTTCTTCTTTCTTCTCTAATCACAAAATTGTTGGACTCTTCTCTACTTGCTGTTCCCATTTCACACGAAAAAAGTCCTCACTAGGCATTACAACCTTTAAAGTATCTTACAAAACCAATTAGTTTTTAAATTTCTTTAAATGTTATTTTTAAAGTCATTAGTCATTCCTTCTCTCTCCCTCGTTTCGACTTTCAATTTCACCCAGACTGCCAAGTTGTAATTAAATAAATGGGTTTATGTGGCCGTTCGGAATTTTTGTATTCCGTGTCGCATGAAAATTTATTTCAAAGCCAAACTAACTTGCTAAACGGGTTCATTAAAATAGTTTTATTAATTGTGGCAATCAATGTCGCATGCTTTAAATGATCCATTAAGATGAATAGGCTTCCAACCTTTTAATCAAGGATAAGTATACTAGTGATGGACAGAACCAAGAACCATTTCGAAATGATCGATTATTTTTTTTATAAAATAATCGATCAGTTTTTTAAAGTGACGCCTAGACTGGTTTAAGATCTACTTCTTCACCGGATTCTGTATTGCTGCATTACCGTTGAAGGAAGGGATTTGTCGATGCTGTTCTTCAAAAGGCCTGGTAGAGGAAGAAGTAAAAAGACGTAGAAGGAAGCACAAATGCCGGTAGTTCTTTCTACATGTGTACCGTTTTGCAATCGAACGAGCCGCAAAAATGACTCGTTCTATGCTGCTAATAGCAAATATAAACTAGTTTATCTTAACAACTGCACGTTTCCGCAAAGTTTTTTTGGTTTACCGGTGTGCAGGTGATCAGTTTTAATAGTTATTATCCTATTCATTATTCATTGCAATACCTCCTCTCTCTTGAATCAAACAAATTAATCGAATATTTTGGCTCTATCCCAATCAATCCCAGACCAATTTCAATTTTAGTCAAAAATGTTAATTTTTAGTAGAAAAACTCTCTTTTTACCTTTTGAAGGTTATTTCCATCAATGTAATATATCATTGCAGAAGAAGATAACACTAATAATCTTAATTAAAATATGAAAATGAACAAGACACAGAAACATAAAAATAAATGATAGCGGTCGCAACCGGGGCTAGAACCGAGAACCTTTCATAAAATTTAATATTTTCTTATAAAAATTGAATAATCATTTAGACTTTTACAAAAAGTCAATAGGTGTTCCATATAAATAAAAATCGTTAATATTTATAATATTGTTAATTCTGAAAATTAAAATATTTAGTTTGACAAATATGACGGTTTTATAATAGGTGACAATGGCTGAATTGGTAAAAGCGTCCGTCCCGATAGGACGAAAGGTTCTGGGTTTGAGTCCCAGTTGCGACCGCTATCTTTTATTTTTCTGTGACTTGTTCATTTTCATATTTTAATTAAGATTATTAGTGTTATCTTCTTCAACGATTAAAGTATTTGTTAAAATATTTCGACACATATTTCTAAAATTTGGTATCTCGTATACGTAAATCTGTCATTAAAATAACTTGACTTTGTTAATCTTCTTAGTTATTACGCTAGTGCTAAAGAATAATCTTCATTATTAGAAAGTGAAAATAATTAATAAAAAATGTAAAATTGCAAACATTATGAGATGTGTCTTATACTAGTCCCAGCAAGAGCTTGTATGGACGTCATCAACATTCTTCATCTTCTTTCTCACGCGTCTCGGTAGAAAACGAAAAAGACAGAAGACAATAGAACGATGACGTCACGTGCGATCTCTCGCTGGGACTAGTATAATCGGACAGAACATTTAAACTGATTGATGTCCATAGATTTGAGCACAAATTACTACGAATTTAATTAACTGAGATTAGGTAGGTACTGCATTCACGAACCTCATAACTTCAACACATAAAACTAAATCACTTTTACTAGCGATTCAGCTATTAACTTTTAACCAAAAAGTGTCATTAAAATTTAGTTGGTTCACCATCTTCATATTGCTTTTTTTATCTTTTTATATAAAAAACTTTTAAAAGTATCATTCCTTTCTCATTCTGTTCACTTTTCAGGCTGAGATATCGCTCATAACAGTAGCATGCCAGCATCGTATTCAGTCTATCGGACTGCTAAAATTACAAAAGCGGCTCCCAAAATTCCGTTGGGAGGTTATTCCTCTTCAGCCCTTTTCTTCCGATCTTGCTTTATCAATTCTCGTATTTTATTCTCCAATACAACCCATTTAATAGTGATGTTGCTTTTCCAAATTTTCTTTACGATTTTTTCACCACACGTTTAAATAAATTGTAAACAATACTGGAGGATATAAAATCAATTACAAAAAATATATAAATTTGTTTTACACCACTTTAAATTTGAATTACACTCTACCGGTTTCGGAAGTACCCTTCACCCTTCCTTCATCAGGAGAATATTAAAACTAACCTATGATACAAAATATTGATAGATATATACCAAACATTTAGGTGCTGGAGTGGGAGGTCAAAGGGGGAGGGGGGGGTAATTTCTATATTTTATTAATAATAATAATAATTTGATAATTTGTAGAGCGCCCTTTTTGTGAGAAATCACCTCAAATTGTAAATTATGGCGAGCCACAAAGTTAATGCTTATTACGAACATGTAAAATCAATTAGTTTACATAATGTTTCGATTATTTTAAAACGCCAGAAATCTAAGCGTTGACAAAAGAAGACGCATGACTGGACTTTGGATGATGTCAGAATGGCGATAAGCCGCAAAGAACAATTATAATAACAAACTAGTGAAACCAGTCACCACCAAAAAAGAAAATCACTTAAAATAACTCAGGTACGGGGCATACGTCATTCCTATGTCTACCTACGTTAAATTGTCGTGAAAACAAGCTTATGTGCCCAAGCGGTTAGAGGACTATTACAAAAAAAACATGAAGTCGTTAAATGATGATTTTAAATCGTGTAACCATATTTTCCGCTGCCAAAATAAATTAATCTCTCAACCTCCCAATAACAAATCCAACTGACAGCTGACAACTAAGCTATGTGCAAAGACATTATATAGACTTAATAAAGAGATCTTGCTTTGTCCTTAAAGAATTACTGGAAATCTTTATTCACTAAAAGAATCCAATTAAATAGATTTTCATGAAAATAACTTGCTAGTTGATAGTTGTTATCTTATCTAATTGCCAGTTGCTAGCGCCTTGCAGACTGGTAGCAGTCCTCTGTTTGATATTCCGGAAAGGACACTTCCTGACGATGCAATGTACCTATAGAGTAAACGAGCCATGACAAATCTTCCACATCTTTCTAGACGAGTGTGTTGAACTCCCTTCATTCATAGCATAATGGCTTCTTTTAGTATATTTAATATGTAATTGCACTGAATAACTTACATAATATTATATATTATACTCATTTTAATATAAATGTAATGAGGCGATTGTCCCTACACATTCTATTACATTTTCATACATAATATGTTATTACAACTCCAAACCAGATCCAATTAAGAATATTGTTCAAATAACTCTCGTATCAAGTTACTTCTGTTCAGTTGTATTGAAAAACTAGTTTTATTGAAGAAATTAATTTCAGAATTTTAATTACATTTTATCAAAGATATAAATAAAGGTAGATAATCTACAAAAATATTAAAATGTTGGTTTTAATGGTTGTTTAAACCTAACCATTAAATATACAAAGATATTACATTACATTCGTGAGTGACATATTTAGTATGCATACAATTTAAGTAAGCAGGTCTTCTAGTGACACTGACTAATAATCATTTATAATCCAACTTGTATACCATTTAAATGAAAATTGTTATTTGTAAGCATCTTTGTATACTTTGCAAAACTTTCAAGTTGAGCTATATTTTTAACACTGTCGCGTATTACTTACCATTTTGAGAGATTCTGTGCCAACTTGGATTTAATAACTGTTTTATCTTTCTACATTTTCATCCATTTCTTCGCGTCATTAATTTTTTTAAAATTAGGATTTTTAAATATAATTCAGAATAAAAAAGTTTTAATGAGAATAAAAATAACATTTGTAGTAAATCGTTTCTTCAATAATAGCAAAATTTTGGTCAGTATCCTTTGAATCCTGATGAAGAAGCCATTGCATTTGAAACATGTTGATATATTTTTTAAATTAGTGGTGTAAAAAAGTTAATTATTTTATTAATTTAAAACACATAAGATTCTAGATCAAATTTGAAGTATAAATATAAAACTTTCGTTTTCGAGTAAATCGATTCCGAAGTTGGAATTTTCAAGTTGAAAATAGAATAATTTCAGAGACTAAAATCCAGCAGTTTCCCGAGTGTACCACTAGTTTCCGTATATGATGCAATTTGCCACGACTGACATGACATCCATACAAATATTTTTTATTTCAGTGCCTGTGATTTTGTATAAAGTTATGTTATCAAATATAAATAAATGAAGTATTATTTAGCATTAAAAGAGCCTATGATCTTCAACTCTTCCAATTCCACCCGCTTCACAACATTCCCAAATTGGCGAAGTTTTGCCAGTTGGACAGTCACATTAAAACAATAGTTTTGTCTTTTTTTAAATTTTATTTTTCTTCTCCTCAGGTATCAGGTGTTCCTCCAGGTGCGTCAAGACGTGGTCCGCGGGCGGTTGCCGGTCCCTCCTGATCTCGCCCCTCAACTAGGCGCCTACGTCTTACAATGTAAGTTTTCTTACTTAAACATAAAAAATAACAACCTTTTGATGTGATGAACTTTGAAAAAAATCAGTTCACATATCTAGTTCATTTCTTCATATGTGAACTAATTTAACTGAACCCGTTCGGACATTATTATTTCCCAACGTGCCAACCTGCGGGATACCACAGAATCGACAGTTGTGCGCCGCACTCAAGGCGCTCCTTATATAAATATTTATAAGAGCAAGAGAGATTTCCCGAATTGAGCGAGCGCCCTTAGACAGCTTTAGTGCTATCTGCCGACTGCACTGGTTGCCTGAGATATATGGACCACAATGCGGTTAATAAACAGGCAAGTGGCTATTCGGAATACACTAGTATCGTAAAATATTTACCAGTTTAAATGTTGGAGGTCGCGGAAATTGTGGTTACTTCGCCACTTTAAAAGATTTATTTTTTTTTCATAAAAACGGAGACGGTTTATATTAGTTTTCGTAAGCACCCAGGACATTGTGCTATCTCACATATTACCTAATTACTTTGAGCTTAACCCGGTCCCTTTGATAAAGTTCACCGGGGCTGGCATTGGCTATTCTGCTGTCTCCTGGTTCTACAATGACGTGTTTTCTCAAGAAGCTGAGCCTTGTTCCCATCAAAGCGGAACATTAACGCCATATGTAATTTGGAGTATCTTTATCCAATTCGTGATTCCTGTGTTTTCCACTCCCGATGTGTCTCCTGAGATGGCAATGTCCCGTTAGTAGTCCTACTAGTTCCCTCAGTGAGTTTCTGTCCATATTTTGTAGTTGTCTGGTTCGTCCAGAATCTGGTTTGTTTATTAGTACTTTGGATTGCTTCATTGCAGTTACTTCTTTTCCCTCTCCTTTTTCCAATTCCTTATTTTCCCTCTCTTTCAGTAAGATGCTTTTTTTTCATCGAAACATGATATATTTTTAACAAAATGATATTTATTGTTCTCTACGCTTGGAGTTCAGCTGTGTCGTGTAGGATAAGGTATAGGTACAATAAGTTTTAAGAGGTTAATTTATATTTTTAGTAAGTACAGTGGAAGTGATTATATTACAGATATAATTGTTTTATCTCTTTCATCGTAAAGTACTAATGTTTATTACTTAGCTTCTTACTCAGATATTTCTAAATACTATAGTTGATGACGGAAATAAAGAGGTACACTTAAATTACTTGTGATTGAATTGTATTTTATACAAAAGGCTCTGCAGATTTCATGACGCCAGATTCATTATTGCTGGTTAAAACTTACACTAACAACAAAATGTTTTAAATTGAAGGAAATGACGTTACGCCAAAAATAATACAAATTGTTTAGTCCTTTCAATTCTGAACGGGAAAATCTGTTAATATTTCGTGAAATCAGAGCTTACCTTTCGAGGGTTGTTACTAGTGCATACATTGTATTTTTCAAATCAATAATGAATCAAATGAAACAAATTACTTTGTGTAAACCACTATAATCACGTGTTATAATAGCTACATGTTTCAAAACCGATGGTTTCTTCGTCAGGATAATAAGACGAATAAAAATCACAGAAGAAACAAACAAGTATAAACAAAAAGAACAAAAGTTCAATTATTACAGAGAGAGGTGATTAATTATTTAAAAATATCATAAAAAACAATTAAGTAAAATGAAATTATTATAGATTATGTAAACATTACATTATAAATTTAAAAATTGCTAAAATATAATCAGTTTGTTTAAACAACGAAAATAAATTATTATAAATATAAGTATTAATATGAAAATATATTTAACAGATGGCTATTTTTTTTAAATATTCGGGTATTAAAAATATTTAATTTACTATTAACACTTTTTCTAATTTCTATATGTACATATATTGTGCTTTTGTCTATACTTGTTTGTTTCTTTTGTTATTTTTATTCATGTTATTATCCTCATCATGTAGATATTTTAACATGTGATTATAGTGGTTTACATAAAGTAATTTGTTTCATTTAATTAAAATGATGCCACATTGTAATTTTGCAATGATTGAAGAAACAATAATAAATCATTTAATCTACTCATTTTGACAGAGAGTAGCTTATTTTGGTGTATTTTTTTATGCTTTTATTTCGGGTAGATTCGTATCCTCTCCAATATGTAATCTAAAGCAACCCCCTTTGCAATACAGTCTGCGGAGTCATCTCCCTGATGGATGGTCACAAACACAAGGGCGTGTGCCAACAATTGATAAGACCTGGAGGCGTTCATCATTTCCATACAAGAAGCTTTCGTCAGAGCTTTTGCTTTTTGCGGGATATCCCGTCATTTATTTGCATATGATCCATTTATGGGCCAGGTTTCAGTCATATTTTGCATCGTCTAAAACGCTTAGCTTTATGACAAAGCTTTTTTGCTGACTTTTTGTATTTTGTCGGTTAAAAGTTCGTGAAAGACTCATATTGACCAGCCATTTTTCACAAGAAATGGTGAGCACGTAGTTTAATAAAAATGTTTTATGGTATAGAGAAATGCTCAGTGCTATATCGCTCACAGATATTTTAAATGCTGTAAAGGACAACATGTTAATTGTTCAAGAGAGCGAAAAGGATTTTTTTTTCAAAAAATGATAAGTAGGGATATCCTGTTTTTGTAGACCAATAGTTTGAATTTTTATTATAAAATAACTTAGAATAGATCTTTCAGAACACTTTACATTTTTTATATTCTTTTTGCTCTCCTGAATAATTAACATTTACACACATGTAGAGCCTATTTGCTTGATTCATACTTTCCGCACTAAATGAAAATTTGTAATAACTCCTCGTAATAATATAATATCAACTTATGCGAAATTTGGTTAGACAACACGGCGGAAAGTTTTAATAAAATGCAAAACACTAAACATAATCAAAAAATTATATGTTTATACATAGTTTTTCTTTTCTTTTCAATAAAGTAGAATCTTAATGAAAAACTTCTTCAGTCTACTAACTACCGTCTTTCAGAATTATTTTATCTATCTCGTTCTTTTGATAATCCTCAAGTCCTTTAAACATTATGTGGTAATCTATTCTCATCTGCCAAGCTCGTGTATTATTTTCACTATTTCCTCCAGCAATCTGGCGCATTCACAGAATTACACTTCAGTCCGTTCCTTTCTCGAGATTACCGATAGTATTTTGCTACAAATTCCATTTCTTTTATGGTTTTCAATATAAAACGCGGTTTGCTCGCATCAAGCGGTGCAGTAAATGGGAAAACCCTGCAACGGATCGAGGGAGACCGGAGATAAGTAGTTTTATGTTTTAAGTTCTGCCATCAAGTGTTTGGATTGAAAAATTAGATTGTTTTGCTGCAGGCGAATGCTCACTGGTAACTGTTTTATCGGGTCTTCGACTCTTTGTTTGTACGAGAGCAAATACAATCGAATGTTATCTTGCGATAAATAATGTATTTGTGTTTGTCATTCTATAAATAACGCGATAATCTTCCGCTTTCCAGTGAATTTTTAGCAATTTTTTAAAAAACGTTTTGTAGGTACCGATTTTTTTTTAATGAGGAGAAACGCAATTATTTCCAACGTGCTTCCTCCCAATAGAGGGTGGACTTTAAAAACGTATATAACGCGAAGTAAATATTTGTTGGGTATTTGTGGAGTTGTAACTTGTAAAAGAGGTTTTCCTTTGACTTTTCTCTCTGGAAAGGAAACCTACACTCATAAAATATCTACTCTTTTATACCGTTATACTTGTAAGCCGGTGAATAAATTTCAGTTCATTTCAATTTATTTATTGGAAACCCAAAAATCCAACACTTGAACAATTCAAACTGTTCCAATAACATTTTTCGCAGTAATTGGATGCATCCTCTGTGTGTAGTTGAAATGTATAAATAAATAAACAAATAAATTCTCACCACAATGCCAGTGGTGGTGATAGCTTGTAATAACACCAGATCCTCTAGGTCTGCTCTGTCTGCAATGTTATTGCTTCACAATAACACGTTAGCAATTTATTTACATGACTTCTGCGACAAGTCTTGTCTCGTTAGTTCTCGACGGTTTCGTTCAGCGAAGTTAAATCACGGTTGTAATACAAGCTACACTAGTGACAGATCATACATACCCAGTACCCACGTATTGTAATACTCGTAGTAAGCCGTTACGATTTGCTTTAGGATTCGCGATAAGATCTTAGGTCCAAGCTAGCTCATCTGACATTGATTTTCCTTAGGGGCGAGTAGTTGTCATCTTATTTAGAAGTAATGTTTTCGAGTGACGGTTTGCAATATTTCCGCGGAAAATATAAAAATCTCTGTAATCTCGTCAATAATTTACAGTCCGAAGAACATTTTACAGTGGTCGACATTTTCACGCCATGTTTTTATGGATTTCCATTGGCGATAAAGAAACGCCGGGTGTCTTTTTACTCTCGATTTGAATAAGGCAAAATGCAGAGCACGTCCAAATTCTGAATATTCCGTAGTATGTTCGATATTATGCAGTGTTGATTCGTATTTCATAGATACATTATTAAGGCAGGTAACTTGTGCAAACACTT
Organism: Limnephilus auricula; assembly: GCA_951813805.1. Lineage (NCBI taxonomy): Eukaryota > Metazoa > Arthropoda > Insecta > Trichoptera > Limnephilidae > Limnephilus > Limnephilus auricula. The sequence goes on from OX638390.1 coordinate 30,874,327, forward strand.
TCCCCAAGGGAAAAATTGCGGAAGAAATGGAGCTCATGATTTTATTCACCGAGATTAATATCAATTGAGAAATTAAAAAACAATTTTTTTATCTTATAACTTCCCCATCCTGTAAAGAAAACCATATTATAAATATCTATATAGATACTGACTTGTCTTTGAGAAATGCAATAAGGTTTTCGAGCGAAAACTGTTGCCAAATAGTTTCGACGAGTCGTTTGTTTGTGATTCGGATTCTGAGATTTCCTCAATTTGATAAGTATCTAATATTTACACTTAACTGAGTTCAATGAACTGTTATATGAATATGAACCCATACATAGGTACACTATTTAACAAATTAGCGATGGTTAACAATTCGTCACACAAAATTGCTAAATAAATGGGCATAGAAAAAATATCATCACACTAATGTCAGAAATTTTATTATTATAACTTTTTTCTCCTAATAATTTATTTTCATTCGCTTGTGTAGTAAAACACTTTTTTATGATTTACCTAATCATTTTTTCCCGATTCGCTTTCTTTTACACAAAAATAATCCGAGCTTACTAAATGAAATCATGGAACATTTACGTACAGTTACTATCCTATCCTCGTGATATCCTGATGTATCCTGATCTTTCCTCATGAAGGAACCTTTGGTTCTAAATAAAGTCGTAATTTTTTTTATTATTAAAATAGAGGTTAGAACAAAGTTTTTTATTTATAATAATAATAAGCCTTTTATTCTAAACTTCTGTTAGGTAAATGAACATTAGACATGTTTCGTTTGTTATAATTTATTCCGAAGCTCAGTTTGCCTCTTGGCATAGGCCTCCTCTAGTTTCGTATTTAAAGTTGCAATATTGATTATTTTGTTTCTTCTTGTTGTTAGAGGGTGGTGGTCTATAACTCCCGCGTGACCAGCCGAATTGGGAGAATTTTTGTTAATTGGTTTTGATTGTTAATTTTGGTTGGTATTTATATTGTTTATTTCACCTTAATTATGTATTAAGTATGTTACAAAGTGAAATAACGATTATTGAATATTTTAATTCATGGAATTTTAATCAAACCAAAACGACAGCAAACAATCAAATGTATTGCAGGCAGCAACCTCTTCACACGTGCGAGAAACAATTAAATAGGTGAAGATTTTTTTTATTCTGATTCGTAAAAAACATTCAGCGCGAAAAAGTCATCTCTCTTTCAGGTAAGCGAAGGAAATCAGAGAAGGGAAATATCAAATATCAGAGCATTTCCACAAATCCCTTTGTCACCCCCTCCCCTCGCTGGTAGGCTGTGCACACCGGGGGGAGGGGGATTACTCAGCTTTAAGCTTGTTAACTCGGGGGTAACAACGTGAACATCATTATTTGTGAACACTCTTCCACAGCGAGCGCCCTCGTATGGAGATAGATTGGAATGTCATTGATTGCCAAAACATTCCAAAATTGAAAACACCTGTGTTTGAGGGTGTCATTTGTGTTCGTTTTGAAACTCGGATTTAACAGTGGGTTTTTGTCACCGAAAAATAAATTCTGGAATCATGCGATTGTCTTCATTGATGGAATTTTTAAAATATCTTTTATGCATAACGTAATTTTTTGTACTTAGATTAATTTTCAGTATTTTGTTACAGTACCAAAATAATATTGTATCATTTTAAATATGCGTTTTGTGAATAGTAGATATATTCATTTTATAAGATAATACGTTATTTAGAGATAAGCTTATTCTATATAGTGAAATTATGATAATAATCAGGTTAATTACAAAGAATATTTTAAACATGAGCAGTTTTTAAACGAATTTTGAGTTTCATAAAAGTTTTTATTCATTAATCTTATCTTATTTTAATCTTCTGATTTTTTAAAATTATTTTATTGAAAAAAGTAAAACATTTTATCCATTCAGATATAGTCTACATTAGATTTTAATTTTTAAATGAGAAATCAGTAATTTTATTTATTGAACCATTAATATCTTAAATTGACGCAGCTCAATTCTAAGAAATCTACCTTACAAATTTGCTTCAATTAGTGAAAGTTCGCTCAATCATAAATTTCACCGTGAATTCTGCATAATTGCAATAACAGAGCTTTCAATGGGTAGTTTGTTTCTAGTTCCAATTCTGACAACCGATTGAACTCGCTGACCCAACAATAACATCCTTAAACGGTCCAACTATCTAAACCAGAACTTTAGCCGACAGGAGGCTGCAGTAAATTCTCGAATCTTGCTGCACGGCAAGTTAAACAATTATCTGAACTTTAACACCTTTACGTTTTCCTCCGGCAAGTTGTATTCTTTTGGTCTTGTTTAACTCCGGTGTTTCAACTTATAACTTTTCCCGTTCAGAAAGCTTGCTAAAGCCGGGTATTTTCATTAATTTTCAAAACTATTTCAGTCTCGGAGCTTATGGCTTGATACCTCAGTTTTCCGTATTAGTTAAGATATCCGAGATAAAACCGCGTGATTTCTGGAATACTTGAACAATTTAATGCTTTGTTGGGTATTAAATCTCCCAACTGTTCGATTTTCCGTTGTTCCTATATTGTTAACGTATTGCTTGCTCTATGAATCAGAATTATTATGACCAATCACATAGGTAGTATGTTTTCCTAGTTTTTAGCTATACTTTTTTATTTTTTTTATTTAACAAATTAAAATTAAAATACAATATTAAGTAAATTAAGAATACAAAGGGAAGTATTTTGTCCTTAGTCCTCCTCACTAGGTATTCCTGTTCCGAGGCGGACTGTAGGTTGTTGTATGGTGTTGATCATGATTTCCTGATCATTGTTGTTGGTTTGTTGGTTTACGATGGTTTCCACAAAATATACTTACTATACAACTTAGAATATCTTCGATCTGTAGAAAGATATATATTCGTTTTTAGTCTTACCATTAGTAAATATAATTTACTATTGTTGTGTTTTACTTTTCGAACTTAATTAAAAGATTTTATAACTAAAAAAAACACAAATCATAATTTAATTTTTTAAGTTCTGCAAGTATTTCAGTTTTTTACTAGTGTGACAGTTGTTATATATAATCAAATCTTAGCTTACGACTTTCTGTATTCTTGTTTCTGTTCACAAAACACTGCCAACATTTTAACAATTATTTGCTCAGTGAAACTATCTTCTAACTATCGGTTTTTTGGCTTTTGTTTTAAAATGACTTAATTTTAAATAAAGATGAAACCAGTTGTTTAAAGTGGCCCAGTTACTAAATCAAAATGGCAAAAAACATTTAAATTAATAATTTACGAAGCTTACCTAAAATGTATTCGTTTTTTACAACCAGCGGAAATATGACTTACCATTTAGGCAATTAAGCTGTCAATTTAATTGCAATTGGATGGTCTCAATCGAAAAGCCAATGGGAATTAATCTGTTTCGCCAACCGGCTGTTGATTGAAGCTGATTTATATGCAACCTGTGTCTGACAACTTACGAATACATGCCATATTATTATTAATCTCTTCCCGGTAGAGCTTTGACCGAAATCAGGTTTCAAAGCTAACAGATGTTAATGTACATTGTATAAAAACCCACATGAGTCCAAATAAAACACATTTAATCAGCGGCAAAAGGATTTCAATGAGCTTATTTCACGTCATTTAGTCATTCAAAAAGCGAAACCGCCTAATTTTATCACTGTTAATTAAAACTCAAACCTTTTTTTGACGATCTACTTAACTAAAATATACATACACACAAAATATCTGTGTATTATGTATAACATTTCCTCCATAATAGGCCTATCATCAAATTCTTACGGACTGTTTTTGAAAAGAGTAACTACATCTCTCATCCAAGGATTTTGCTAACACGTGTTTGACTTTTTAGGTAAGGCGTGGTACCAATACGTCTGTTAGCTAAATGTGACCCTAATTAAAAGACTATTAAAATACCGGTATCCAAACATCATACAAACACTAAATTTATAGCAAGTTATTGTAGACAGGTATTGGCTGTCAAAACTCCTGCACTTTCGATCAATTTAATTATGCAAATTAATATTGGATTAAATCTTGCTTGAAATACGATGCATAAAAAACACTACTCACTCAAGGATCGTGCTATAGTTACCTTGAGTTTTTTTAAATGATGAAAATCGTTTCAGCTACATTAACAACCGCTATAATATTACCTATGTAATTGTTTTTACAACTTTAGCGTGCGGTCTACCCCATTAGTGCATTTTGCGGAGTGGCGCGCGGTACACCTCATTTACACTGTGGCGTGCGGATTACCAGGATATTACTCAAAAGCGTACGGTCTGATATTTGCTTTGCGTCTCACTATACGACACACACGAAAGGACTATATTCTAAAAGAAAATATTGTTCTTCAAAACGTAGTGGCAGATTTCAAAAACTTACTTTCAGCTAATTTAAAGTAACTCATAATTACTTCCGGAAGCTTTATCACTTCGTCGAATATAATTAGTACAAGTTGGTGAGCCAAGACCGAATTGTATGGCGGTCCATTCATTTTGCCTATCCTATCGGGGAAACGTGTAAGTTAGTTAGCTAATCGGCACGCCTATAGGTTAGGTGTATTCTAAATAGGTCGTTCACTACACGACACTACACTACCATAGTAGCACCCTTCGACCAAGTATATCTACACAAGGTGTGTGGGTCTTTTTTAAAACACAAAAGTTAGGTTGTTAGAATTTTTTTAGGTATGCGCCATCGCAGACTTTATTATTAAAAATATCAATTTCTTGATAGCAAAACAACTACGTCACGCGAGAGATGTGACGGAGTCCGATGGGTAATTTTATGAAATTATTCACTGTTACTTTTGGAATAAAATTAGGCATGGGAGGGCCAATCTATAGTTAGTATGTCGATGGTAGCATCATTCTATTTATTTTGCTAAAACAATATTTTTTTAAACAGTGGCCAAACAAATTTGATTTGTTTTTAATTTTTTGCTGTTTACTTTTCGCAGACACTGATTTGATTATCATGTCACATTAACGTTTTGTTTTTTTTTTATTCCAGTGTAAATATTTACACACCTGCGCGTAGCTTCAAATAATTTGCATGTATGATTAGTTAAATCAAGTTGCTAGAACACGTTTCAAAATTATTACCAACACTTTCACAAAACAAAGAAATGAGGATATTTTCCCCTAGGAACTCTCTCAGATGCTGCCTGACAGTGATTTGTTTATCATAATTTCACATTCAATCTAAAATCTAATAAATTTCAGCTCAAATTACGTAAATACTCTGAAGGTAATTAAAAAGTTGCTGGAACAAGTTTAAAAATGATTGCCACCATTTTTACCGGACCGGATTTGAAGAAATTGTTTCCCCGAGAACCATCGCTGGTTCGTTCCAAATTAATTATCGTGTTATTTGTTTTTTCTTGTCAGTTTAGTGCATATATTTGACCGAGTACCTAGAAATAATTTGGCAATTGTTCTGGTGGTGATTTGTCATGTTTTTAGAACTTGTTTAATACTGATTAGATACTATCACTTTTACAGGAATAGAATTGAGGAAATTGTCTCCCCTGGGAACCATCTCAGATTCGTTCTGTCAGGTTTAACACGAGAGATGAATGTAATGGTGTCAGGATATTCTATTTCCAACGCACGTTCCTTATTGTGTTCTTCTCTCCTTACAAGACTTATTCTAACAAAAGATGGATAGTTATTTATTCTGTGTGTTCAAAGAAGTTTATGTAAAATACTTTTAAGGATCAATATATTGCTAAGGGTCTGAATAAAATGCACGATTAGTAATATGATATGTGTTGTAAAAAATGCCAACGACATGGCAACAGCTCACAGGGTTCCTGAAAGCTTGTAAGCGGGACGCCACTCTTTTGCAAAGTACGTGAATAAAAATAATAGGTTCACAAAGTTTTTATTTACAAAACGAATTTTTATTAACCCAACAAGCATCTGCCCGCGACTTCGTCTGCGTAGGATTAGTACTTCGAGTAATCTATTTTCTTTTCCTAGGTCCCATCAACGTTTATACCAAAATTCTTAACCTATTTATTTAAAATATGTATAATTCTTGATTCGATTCAAAGTATTAGGCGAGTACTTCAAATAAATTCACTAATTAAAATATTTTCCAAAATAGAATTTTGATTTAACAATCATTGTTTTGCAAAATGTCAATCTCAAGTTTTGACGTTTTCTACTAAACTATAATTATTATTTTCAATATATTGAAAATAAATAGCTAACTTTATAAATTATAGCCTATATGTTATTCTGATGTATAAGAAGTTTTATTAAAATCCATTCATTAAATTTCGATTTAAAGAGTAACAAACATACATACATCCATACAAACTTTCGCATTTATAATATTAGTAAGATTAAAAATCAGCAATGTATTCGATGGTTTGAAAATATGAAAGTTAGCGTTTGTGATAGTTTCGCTAAGCAAGCATTAGCTTTTAGCAACAATATTGCAGTTAATAATTTAGTTGGTGTAGGCATACGCTTCCAAGTGATAAATTAGCATTCAATTTCGGAAAGATTTTAAGAGTTACTAGACATAGAACATTGGTCTCTAAGGCTGTCCTCCCTCGTTCCTAATATAAGGAGTGTTAATAATAAAATAGACTAAGTACTTGATGTGTGAACCGGTGTTTTACGTGGGTATGGTCATAACAGCTTACAAAATATGTACCCTGTAGCGAATTTGCTGCTATTTTGGGCAATGTTTTGTGAAAATGCAGTTAAGTTATTATTAAGATATATTAAAAAGTATTAAAAAGATGTGCGGACCTCCCGACTGCATGAAACATGATTTGCAGAAGTTTACATCAATATACTATTCAATTTCGTAATTAAAGATAAGCATAATTCACACTTCCGATTCTTTTGTATTTCGTAAATCATTGTGTAACAATTTCAACATTGTGGTAATCAAAGAGACTTCACGCTCCCGTGGTATTCACAGGCATATTATATTATTATTTCGTAAGCAGTTAGCTTTACGAAATGTACGAATCATTGGATCAGTCACTCCGTTCAATTCCCCTCGGACATGGATATGTGAATAAGGCATAATACAATTTACCCGACTTGAATCGTTTTCTTGCTGTGATTCCTACAGATTTTTTTTTCTTGGGTACGTGGTTTTAACCCGAGTGTTAAGGAATGGGCAGGAGAAAGTACGGAAAAGGAAAAGTTTGGGAAATACGATGTACCAAACTGTTCATTTCTACTTACAGGACAATTAAAACAGCAGGTATGTGAAAAATTGAGTTTTCATAATGCATGTATGTAGCTGTTTCAGGGTGTAACAGCACATAGGTACCCGAAAGATTTTAACCAGCGATTTCTGAGCATATTTAGAGTTAAAAACGCAGATATCATTTTGCTGTCAGATGATATTTTTTTCTATTAAAACCTAAAATATATTGTTCAATCACATCTCGCAACTGATCACACTCCTACACATCTTTATTTGGATATTATGTACATTACTGATGCCCTTTAAAGCGACAATGTAGTAAAACACAAACCTTTATGTCTTTGGAAGAATTTGTCTATACAGATTTAGTCGGACAGTGAACATATATGTATCTTTACAATAAAAATATATAAATTTGTTTTAGACCACTTTAATTAAACTCTACCGGTTTCGGAAGAACCCTTCCATTGTCAGGAGAATATTTAAACTAACCAATGATACAAAATATTGACAGATATATGTGGGAGGTTAACAAAGGGGGAGGGGTAATTGCGGGAATTCCGGTAATAACAGAACGCTTTATCGGAAATATATCTAGAATGGGACTAAACTATTATTTAATTTGGTTATTTAATATACTAGCGTTATTATTTTTTTAATTTCAAGTGCTTCCAAGTTATCTAATTTTTTGCTTTTATTAATACGGTGAAGAATTTTAACCCCTGTGTCCTTATTAAGCGTATGATTGGTGGAAATAAGATAATTGACAAACTCCAAAAAATTATTGTTATTTAAACATTTTAAATGTTCCCTGATTCTAACACTTACATTTCTGGTTGTCTTACCTATATAGAACTATGGACAATCATTACAACATAGTGGGTAAGTGTATATGTAATATTTATCTTTATTTATGTTTAATTAAACTTTACGGGATAATGGTTAGTTTATCTGATCAGTGAATGAATATTCAAGCTTACCATTGGCATTTAAATACCATTATTATTCGTAGGTTCTATAAAGAGCACACAATTTATTTATTTAATCAACTCTAAATTCTATGAAACTCGTTCTCGGTAATGGGAATCTATCAATATTTTTTAATCGATTTCCCATAGATTTATCCCAACTTTAATGATTATTATCGGTAGCAAATCGATGAAATTTTATCACCAAAAAAAATAATTTGAATAGTAACGACTTCTTCATAAACCTACTACCTGTTTTTGTTGTAATAGATATTATAGAAGATTGTAACTTACCTCACAACTAATAAACTATGTTCATGATTTTTGTTAGAATATACATATGTATATACATAAGATATACCTGCGTGTAAGTTCGTTGACTTTGAGCAAAATCCTTACTTAAAAATCGTCACTGCTACATACGAAGTTAATTTTAATAAGGTAAGAATGGTAGAACTAACTAATGATTTAATATATCCATTATTCTAAGGTTCACAAACTTCTTGCAACCTCCATGCGTGAGATGAAAAAACTGCTTAAATCATAGTTTAGTTTAGTTGTGACTAAAACGCTTAACTTAAAAGAGATTTAGTAAAATGTATAAACCGCTAAGCTACAGCATTCTTCAGTTTAAGGCGATGCACCAAGTCGTGTATCAGGATCAGGATCATTAAATCTGGATCAGGCCGCTAACAAAACCCCTCTTTTTGTATATGGAGATAAGGTTTAAATTTCCGTTTAACACCAGTCGCCTGTTTGGATTTATACACGAAAAAAACATCGCCAAAATGCATGTTTTATTTTGTTTTGCTAAGCTCAGGCACAAATAATGAAATGTTTTGCCATATTATTTTCTAAATAATTTAATATTCCACTTTATACAATAAGACCATTTCCGAAAAAGGGTTAGTGAGTAGGAGATTTTGATCTTTAAAGCAGTTTTTATAGACCTGACACTTTATTTTTTCTGGGCTTACAAAAAGATTAATAAAAAAAATACTCGTTTATTTTATAGGCATGTTAGTTCTTCTTGCAGTATTTAATTAAAAATTAAAAATATTTCTGAGCGATCTAATTTTTAAAAGAAAAACACACGGTTTTGTATTACTTGATAGTGCATCGCCTTAACGGTCAACACCCAAAATGCACTACGATTTATCTGTAAATTCCAAACGAATAGTTAAGAAAACGTATTATTAGATTTCAGGTGAAAAAATATTCCTTGACTGTGAATTTAAGTTCTGTCTGAAATGCGTACTAGGTAAAACGTTCGAAATTGCCTTCACTGGTTTTCAAAGTAATTACAAACATGTTGGGTGGCAATTTGAGAATTTTTGTCGCAGGAAAGATTATACAATACCCGTGTAAAATTTACAGATAAATCAATTATAGTATTTCTTGAGTTAGCACCCTACAAAGTGATGTTTGGGGGCTTTTTTTAATTTTGGCCCGTAGTCCTAGTTCCTTTATTCGATCTTTAAATGTTAAATAAATCATAACAAGTCTGAAATATCACTCAAATAATTGTATAATACTATAATCTCGTAGTTATGTAAATTAAATTTCAATGTGGAATGTTCCACGAAACCGAATAATAGATCTTGCTTTCATTTCACATTTCGCCTCACAGAATTTTCTTGGTATTATCAATTTGATATTTACCCATTAATTCTAAAAAACTTCCCTGGAGGCAATACAATAAATTGAAATTTATCGCTATACCTCTGGCAGCCCTCAAAAATAACAAAGCAATTCGGAGAGTTAATATTAGATGTTTTAATATCGAGAGCTTTTCTCGAAAAAGGGAAATCTTCTCCCCGGTTACAATGAGAACCTTCTTTTAATGCCACTATGGGTTTAAGAATTCAGGGAAAAGTGACTTATAATATGCTTTGTACTTTGGAAGAGCTTTCAGGAAAGATGTCAGTGTTAGTTACACGATGAAGCTTTTCGGCCAGACACATTATTAATTTTCTATATTTCTGTCGTCGACTCCATAAAAAATGTAATATTGTTCAAATACATTTCACGTAATGCCAAAAAACAGATGTCCAAATTTATTCTTTACCTGGTGATACTTATAGGATACTTATGATAATTATAATGTTCGTCATGTAGGTAATAGTAATAAATAGTTAACTATTACTGTTGTTATTTTTTTTATTATTAGTTAAAATACATATGCATATGTATTTGAAAATAAATACAGTTGGTTCTTAAAAGCAATTTACAAACAGATTTTTTTTTAACAAACTACTCAACTCAACAGAGAAAAAATTTCTCGTGTTTGAGTTGGGGAGTAAAGCCTTTAAATAAAAAAAGTTAAGAAATTATAATGTTTGAAGTAGATAATAACTGTTTACAATAACTGACTTAGAATCTACAAGAATGAAAAATAAAAATTACAAATTCAATATAAATGTATTAGAAATAAACTTATATTAATAAATTAATTAATAGGTAGGTACATACAGTTGGTTCTATACATTGAAATTGGCCTCAGACGCTGATAAATATTGTATTAGAAGGTACATAATAATGAAATGCAAGTTGAAGGATCTCTCATAATATATTATTGTTTGTTTGTGAAATCGATATAGCTCATCGGTCACTGACTAATTTTCTATTAAACTGGCCGATATGAGTTTTGAAATAATATTAATATATAAAAACCTCACTGTTTTTACTTCAGATAAAGTGCCGTATTTATTTGTTTTAATTTTTCCAGGAAAGTATGTTCGTTGTAAAACAAACACATTCCACGATATAAAACACCACGTTAAACATTATATTATAATTTGAAAATGTTATCTTTACGTTGCCAAAAAAATACCACAGAATGTTCAGAAAATTCTTCGCGTGTTTTGACTTTCTTGCATTATATTTTATTCATGTGCCAAAAGATTTACTACGTGGTATAATTTTGTTTTGTTTCTCCCTTAGTCCTTACTGGCTTTAGCTCTCAGTTCAGCTCCAGACTCCTTAGCTCCTAAGATAACAATAACGTAGAGATATTATTAGGTTTTCCGATGAAAATGACATATTAAATATGTTGGTAATTATACTTGTTAATTATTATAACTTCGCGGTTTAGACTTTTATTTCATATATATCAATCGACGAGTTAATTAGCAGACATGTCCGAAAAATCTAAATTTGAGTCGAGTATGCAGTTTGAGTTGAGTATCCATCTGGAGTGCCACAAAGTCAGTCTTTTCGCGGCCAGGATTTTTTTTTGATCATCGTCATATAAATGTGTTACCTAAATATAAAGAAAATGTATTACCATAATGTTATTTCAACGAACCTAAAAAGTAATATACCTCTATTATGTAGTCTTATTTATTCTAGCAGCTGGCAGGTAGCTTGAAATTAACCAATTAAGTAAGGGACATATTGATATGTCATGGTTCATGGGGTAAGGTTTATCTAGGTCTTGGCGGCGGATGATATAGACACACTGAACCCCAGATTCCTACCCAACCCTCATACCTTTTTCCTTTCCAGAACTTCATCTCCTTCCTTTCCTTAAAAATACCCTCCACACAGCATCCCCAAAGATGACATAGGGAAATTATTTTCCTCAGGGCCTCCTGTGCGGACCTAATGTAAAAAAAAAAAATATCCTCTTTTCGATTGCTTATTTTAATATGATGTTATTTCTAGTTTAGCGTTGTTTTGCTAGATTGAGGTCTGGTTGACAATGAAATTCGGATTGTTACCATGACAATAGCGACAGTGGCTATAAATTACAAGAGTATTTTATGTAAATATAACGCAAGGGTTCCATCTGCTCCCAATTGTTCGGCATCACTGGGACTATAACATCCCCAACAAATTGGATTAAGTTGTAAATTTAAACGTAATGAGGAAAAGAAAGAGATTGAGAAGAAGATGGTTGGGGTACCTATGTATTTAGATCTCGTCACCAAACACATATAAATGCGTTTCAAGCAAGTCAGATTTTTTTTTATCTGATATTTAACCAGAGACCATCGACTAAGAGAGATAATCCCAGTTAATTTATTTAATAATTATTATACTTAGAAAATATTATTTTCCTTTATAGTGTATCTCTCATTTATTCTTGCACGGAAAAGTTTGATCGAAGAATCTCCCCTGTAGCGTTAATGAGAATAATAATTGACCAAAATGAAAACAGAGCAACGGAATTACAAGTTTTCCAGCGAACAATGAAACAAATCCCTTGTAATTCTTCCATGAATGATTGGTCCTTGCCTCATGAAGTTTGTATGAAATATCGATAAAGATACCAGTGTAGGCGGCGCCCATTACGGAAGCAATTTTCAGTCAAATTTGTCGGTTCGCAATTCGCTAGCGAACTTTTACACGCCGATTTATGACTTCGGCGGGAGAGTGCAAGGCATTGTTCAATATTTGGGAGAGATAAATCACGCATTAATCAGGTACACAGGATACATGTTTTTTCAAGACCTGACTTTCATACTGAGTTGTTGTAGTAAATATTTTCGAAACAAAATTGATATACGAAGAATTTTTTGTTTTGAGATTTGAGTGGGAACCGGAACTACCTGGCTATCTATTCTAATATGGTAACAAATATAGGTTCTTAGTTCTTCTTTCGTTTGGTGCGCAGTTAGAGGGGGACATCTAGGTCTGCGAGCCAGTCTAGGACCTCAGGCGTCGCCCTGTGGACCTCGTCAATCCCGCCGGGGAATGAATGGAGTGAGTATTTGTTGACCACATGTTCGGTGGTCTGCACCGCTCCGCAATTCACACATCGCCGACTCTTTAAGGCCCCACCTATGCATCATATGGGCACAACGGCTATGGGAGCACCTTATCCTATTGATGGCGGACCAGAGTTTGCGAGGCAATGAGAGCCCAGACTGTCTCTCAGTGGGGTCCTATACCAAATGGGCATTTTCCACATTAGCCGATTTCCACTCAAGTTTCCACCTACCTTCTGGGTTGAGAGGTGATCGAAAGAGTATTTCTCCTGTCTATACAAGTTCCTGATAGGCGTGACTTTTAAAATAGGAAAAAACAATAATATATATTATTTAATGTTGTTCGAACAAAGTTTTTTATTATCATTTATAATTTAAAGTAATTTAAAAATTATTTAAGAAAAGTTATTTAACTTTTTACCTGTACATACTTACTATAGCACAATCACCTCTCAAATCCCGAAGTTACTACACTTTACACAAGGGGTCCACAAACAAATAAGTGTCCGGGGTACAATGGAAATAAATTAGTAGGTATTCAAATAAAAATATGCTTTTATTAAATCCCTCTCCATAAAAACGCACATAAACGTTTTACAGCTTAATTGGGAAAGGTCCTCTATTATCGGCGACTCAGAGAGCAGAAAGTCATTAAAAGTTACGAAAATACGTTTCCGAAAATAATTACCAGGGCGGGATGCACTTATCAGGGGGTCGTGGTCCGAGGTCCGGGGTCTGCTTTGTATCAGGGGTGTTCCACCGCTCCGGCTGCTGATAAACCCTATTTATATAAGAGCATTTCAAATACCTGCAATACATTGGGGAGCGAAAAACAGAATACTGTTATTACTGAGCGTTGCCACCCGATTTTACCAAGTTAAACATTATTTTGTAAGAATTATTTTTTCTTACAAAAATTGAATAATATGAATCGAACAAGATTAGATTGACCTAAGATTTCAAGATTAACCCGACAAACCGATTTTTTTCATTTCCCCACATTCTAAATCGACGTTGGAAAAAAATCCCTAATATATATTATAATGTGTGCGCAGTACAACACAAAATTTCATATTGTGGACATATTTGGCAAAAATATTTAACCGATTCAACTCTTACGATCATAAATGAATGCATGAGAATGGAATGTATCGGGAGCATCTCCTATCCTTATCCTATATTTATCTTCCTCTCCATTTTTACAAACGTATTAATAGGCATGATAAAATCATCATATATCTAAGCAACTTTAGCACAAGAGACTTCTTTGGTTAACCTTTGTTCTGTGTGATGCTAATGAAAAAAAATTAAAAACTGAAGAATAAACTAATAAAGTTTTTTTGACAATTAAAAAGGAAATAATAATAAAGGGAAAAAATGGGGTACAAAAATAAATGAGAAAAATGGATATTGTCTAAACCATGTAGCAGAAAATAAATAAATCTTAACACTTGTTTTTTTTTGAAAAAACCTAAATAAAATTAATTTCGGATCCTTTCATTCGCACACAGTCGTACATACACACTTACACCTCAGGGGTTGCATTCGGTCTATTTAAATACCATTTTCTTACATCAATATTATTTTATGCAAATACGGTGCTTTAAATATATGTATGAATTCAAAGAGCATTATGCAGATGGAATCTCTTACAGAAAGGCTCGTATGTAGGTACATAACTACTGCGAGTATCAGAATGTCGTTTACCCTCCTTTAATGGATTCTCCTTCCTTCCAACTCCCCAGGTATCCATGAGAGATGAAAAGTGTGTAAATTTCATTTCATTCATACTTTATCAACTGCTTCCTATTGCAAAATCAAAGACGTTACAGTACATCAACACATTTAATAAAATGTAGCAACTATTTTTTTACAATGGCAACACCGAGTAAAAACGATGGAAAAACTAAATATTGCAGATTAGAATGTAAGGTTATGTTTGTCTTTGTATTTTAACATAATATTGACAATGGACAGGAAAAATTGCATAAATCATTATTTAACCAAAGTTTTTTTTTAATGCTAAAAGCGTGCATCGCTGAATAGATAATACTCACTAAAAATGCCTTCCATGTAGATTTGAATGGAAACCAATATCGCCCCTGATTTAATACTATTTTGCTTCTAATTGATTTAGCACGCGCTCTGTCTCGTGTACAATTGCTAGACATCATAGTGAAAATGTTATTTGTGTAAAATGTAAATGTGAATACTATTTTAACTATATAGTGAAATTTAATGCCCGATTAGCGAAACTTTTGATACACGAAACACACTCACACGGCATTTCTTGTGTTTTATTTATTCTGTGTTCCATTGTTTATATTTTGATGGCTTCTTTTATATTTACCTACTTTTAAAAATACAAAGTAAACATTTTTAAGCAATAAATTATTTCTCTATGTTTTAAGAAATATTGAACTTCCTTTTTCAGGTTAAAAAAATTACATTAGCTCCACACAGGAGGCTCTGAGGAAAACATTTCTCCTCAGTGCCTATGTCATCTTCAAGGATGTTGTATGGGGGATCTTTTTAGTAAAGGAACAAGTGGAAGTTATAGGATGGAAAAAGGTATGAGGGGTGGGTAGGAATCTGGGGGTCAATGTGTCAATGTGACGTATTAATCTATCCCTCCCACTGAGATGCAAGGCGATGTTCTGAGATACATCCAGTTTTTCACGCAGTTTGTGGGAGACGCATCAGCCGCCAAGATCCGGAAAAACCTCAACCAATAAATCCGTACACCCCTGCTAAGTCAACAAATGTAGCAAATCACTTGGAGTGACCTACGGCAGAGGTGTTGGCAATCCAGTAAATTGTTCCCGAGGCGACGGTACCCAAAACTGCCTCTTAAATTGAATGTGAAAAATATTCACTGGAACCATAGAGTTTTTTTTTAATTACATATTTTTCTTAGAAAACCTTCTATGTGTTGCCATTTAAAAATATTAAAACGATCGCAGCGCCTATTTTTGTCTACTACTTGTTGACAGCCTGTACTTCCATAAAACTCCGCCTCCTTGCAAGATTGTTTCCAAACTCGTTTTCTAATTTCAACCTTCGTTTGTTTTTGAGATCCATTAATTAAATGTCCATAATATTGTTATTATATTATGATTACGTTTGTATGTCATGAGACATGAGTCATGAGGAACCTGTTTAATTAATCTCACAGTTATTAATTAGCCATTTTATTATTTCGATAAACTTTGTTACATGTTTTATATTTATGTCGTTGTTAAAATGCTTATTTAAATATGTCGAATGTGTTAACGATAACGTTTCATTCACGTCAATAGTTTTATCGTAATATTATTAATTTATCGTTTTAGGACAATGCGTTATTGTACCATGTTATAGAAAATCTTTGTGCACAACTTTGAAATATCATTTAAGGCGAAAATTAATGAATTAATGCAAAATCACTATTTTCGATCAATCTTTACTGCGAATTTCTTTACATTATAAGCACAAATAAAAATACGTTAAATAAATTTAAGCTTTTCCTACACTTTTCATTGTGTAGAAATTAAATAAAATTGTTAATTACTACGTAAAAAATATAAGCGTAAAGTACAAAAAAATGTATGAAAGCATATACGAAATAACTTAAAAAAATAACACAATTAAATGGATAAAATTATCTGATAGTTTCCATTGATTAATTTTTTTGTTTCTTATTAAAGTATTCCCCCAAATAAATAAAACATTTGCGCTGAAAATCTCTCCAGACCCCATAGGTCAAAGGGACCTTTATGCTTATTACTTATATTCGTGGCGATATAAGGCACACTAAGATATCATGCATTTTTGTCTTGTGGCTTCCTCTTAAACTTTCATTAAATCCAGACAGGTTAGTTATTGTTCTTCCAATACTTTTAATTAGTTTTTTTTCTAAATGATGTCTTCACAAGGTGCTGCAAATCGGGCCAGGCTGGGTACTAATTACTTGAAATATGTACCTATAGCTCAGTTTTGTAAATTTGCTTTCATATTGACTTTAATATTGGGGGCAATTAAAACGTAAACTTCACAAATTTGGTTTCAACTTTCAACACCACTCTTTATTAATGGTTTTGACGCCGATTAGGTATCGCTTGCTCCGAAGCTTTAGATTAATAATTAAGGGTTGATTATGAGCGAAAGCTCATCGGCATCTAAATACGAATATTTAACAATGTTATATAAAGTTAGGTAATGATCACTACCTAACATTTCACAAAAAGGTGCCTTTCGCGATAATACAATTTTTATTTCTTAATTATTTATTTACGCCCTAGTGGGCTTCTGCATGAAATGAATGTACGACTTACAGTTGTTTTAAATATATAATGCATAGTAACAATGGTAGGACAAGTAGATGGTATTTATTAATTTACTAAATTTAATTGTGTGGCAAATTTGACCATCGAAAACACCATTGAAAAAATTTATATTAGCTCCACATAGAAGGCCCGAGGAAAAAATCCCTCAGAACCTATGTCATCTTTGGGGATGCTGTTTGGAGAATATTTTTGGGGAAAGGAAAGAGAGGAAGTTCTGGAAAAGAAAAAGATATAAGGGATTGGTTGGAATCTGGGGGTCAATGTGTCCAGGATTGACGGACGTATGAATCCATCCCTCCGCGATAGGTCGAGATAGTCCAGGTCTAGGTTAGGTCTCCCTCAACCAATCTCTCCCGATCCGGCCCGATATGCAGTAGGAGGACATTCGCCGTCAAGACTTAGACAAACCTCACCCCCATAAACCCGGACGCCCTTGCTAAATCACCAAACGTAGCGAACCACTTGGGGTATCCATGAGTGTTGCGGCGGGCGGCAGAACCGCCATAAACTACAAATAAATAGCAAATGGTAAACGGTAAGTAGACAAGGAATAAATTAAGCGATTATTAGCCTATTTGTCGCCTTTAGCTTCAGCACAAATATTTCAATTGGTTTTTGGATCTGACAAAATTTGTGTTTTATTTATAATTTCATTTCAAATCGCAGCATGGTTGCTTTCCACCATAAAAATTTCGTATTACCGACTTATAGTGGTTTAATTTTGAAGAGGTATGTACTGAACTTATGTGTTTATTTTTCTGTGCAAGTCCCGGGCAAATTTGGGAATATTTGTCGTGACTAGCGTTATTTTTAAATCTCCCCGCGTTAACGTACCGAAGAAAACCCGAAGCCGGATCATCTAGCTTAATATCCGTAGATAGACTACGGACGTCCGTGTTCCGTCGGACGTCACGTGACTAACGCAGGTGATGCGGGACATTAGGGTATATTTTCCGATGTTGCTAAGTCCTGCCTTCATTTAACTTCGTGTTCACTCGTGTGTCCAGTATTTCTCGCTTATATAATGAGTAGAAGAAAAATTTGATAAATATACGAAATACATTATTTTTATACAATTTAAACAGTGAAACTGTACGTCTATCATTTAACATTCTATTATTTAACAGCATGAATAACATAACCCGATGTCATGCCGTGCTGAGCTAACACCCCTGCTCTGTTATATGATTTGCATAGCAGATCGTCTTGCCTCTCCTGTCCGTAGTTATTTGGTTCTATGTTATAAGGTTATAATAGAGTAGGTAATAAGATATGAGTTAAAGGAAGATTGGAAAGTTGGGGAGTAAGGGATGGAAAATGGAGAGTTTTAAAGTACCTGGCTATTTACTGTTCAGGTCTCTGTATTGTCAAAAATTGCTAAAGCCATATCAGGAATTGTTTGATTTTAAATGACGGGCTCTCAACTACACTCAAAATCATTCAGGGAACGCAGTTCTAACATATATTATTTAATTAATTTGAAATCATTTATTTATGCGAAAATAGCCGACAACATTTGGTTTGCCCTCACCGCGTTTTGTTTCGAACCCGTAATCTCTTTATCCAGGGACACAGCGTTGTTAGTTATAATATTATATCAACATACAGAATTATGCGCTTTTCACCAATATAATCTGTTTCTGCGTGAATCCGCTACACCTATCCCGAGATGGAAGATTTTAAATAATGTGAAATTATTACGAGTCCCAGATGTACCTTGTAAAGGAGAATGTACGGCGAGTCAGGTATTCCGATATCACTCCCGGTCTCTCACGTCGCTTTTCTTTTTACTATCGACTCCGCCACCCTCTACCCTTATCCTCTCACTGCAAGAAGGCTCTGAAAGCTTCGTGGGGGTGTTTTAAGAAATAATACAAAAAAACATACGCCTTAATGTCAAATTCCACTCCTGCTGTAACATAAAATGCTTTTCTTGTCATATTGGGAAATTCAAAGAAAATTCTTCTATCTTTTTACGTGTGTTAATAACGTTTTATTTCAGTGTATTTACATAATATATAATAATGTATGAATGTAGATAAGATAAGATTAGGCTCGTAGGTATATGAATTGTACCTACGAGTTCTCTAAAGTCATGCATGTGGATTTAGCATTAGATATATTCCTATTTATTATATTGTGTTTATGCTTTATTTATGTATTTTGTAATCATTTTTATTTATTTTATACTGTTGTTATAAATGAAATTTGTATTCTATATGTAAAATCCCAATAGGGCGTAAATAAATAAATAAACTGGTAGCAAGCCCGCTTGAAGTGTAATAATTACGCTGTATATAATATAAATGTATCTAATATAACTGTACTATGCTGTACAAATATTATTATTATTATTAGAGTTAAAATAAAACAATAACTTAATAAATGCCTCTTTTATTTTTTATATACTTAATGCTGGCCTGGTTTCGCTACAACCGTAACTTCTTAAGGGCAGTATACTCCACTAGTAATCATTAGTAATCTCTAATAGTAGAGTATTATACTGCACCGAAGAAGCCGAAACCCGATCGGCAGTAAGTATATAAAAAAGTAAAAGTGGTCTTTACTAAGCTACTGTTTTATTTTAAATTGTAATGTCACATCACAAAGTATCTGCTTCATATGAACAAATATTATTATTAGAGGAAAAGATATTTTGAAATTAATTGTACAATCTCTAAGTGAACAATTCTACGCATTTTGCTCTACATTTAGGCATTTTTATTCAATCAAATTAAACTCCTATCGTGGATCTTCTTTGGGGACGCTGTGTTAGGGGTGTTAAGGGAAGAGTGGAAAGAAACCCATATTGTAGTAGGAAGTAGTACAAGTCCTAAAATTGGCTTGCTTTAAATGCGGCAAATGAAAACCTCGTAAAAATGTTGGATAGGTTTTTATTCTGTTTCCTGGATGTACAATGCCAAAAGGGCCAAAGGACCGTTTTTTCGGAGCAACTTCCATTGAAATGCTGGTAGAGAAAACACAGCTTTTCCATCTGACGTCCATAGTCAAAAGCTTAAAATCTTCCATCGATATAAGTACATAATGAAATAGATCAAACGCGGAATACTGTTCGTATCAACTTCCTCATACTGTTTCAGTATATTATAAAACTGTTTCATTATATTATATGTATTTTTACTAAAAAAATACATTCCTGTAGAGTTTTGCTAGGATTTAAAATCGTTCATAATTATATTCATAGAGATATGTGGGTGTAATTTTGCTCTCTTAGCAACCGTTTTACCTTCGTGAAAAGGCTTCCGCTTCTAAACGGCAAAAGGCCTTGTTAAAGCAATCTACATAAGGATAACACCTTATTTTATGACACTCCTTTATACGACGAAATTATTTAATTAATATATATCAGTTTCTGTGCGATAAAATAAATAGCTCATTAAATTTAGATTGAAATACATTAAATGGTTTATTGTTGTAGTTACCAATGTACTGCCGTCATAAACAAAAGGGCAAAGACGGGAAATTTTCAATAGTCACATTTTGATTTACGAGGCCTTTAATGTTTATCAACCTATTATAACAAAAAGTATATCAGAATGTGACCATTAAAAATTTCTAGCTGCCTTTATGCTTATGATGGCAGTATACATGTTAGACTAATAAATAATAATCGAAACATGAATGGAATGTAGTTAGTTTGATAATAATGCGCTCGGTGTAGATTTTAGAAATAACTGTGTTAAACAGACGAAACTTTGGTTTCCAACCGATCATACGAAAATTTGATCTTTTGTATGGAAATTTTTTCGTTCTAAACTTTTTGAATATTTTTTACGCAGAATCGATTACATGACTCAATATATGCCTTTGAACAAAGTTTGAGCTTAGTAGGAGTTATTTTAAAGCCAAAATTTCGCAATGATAACCAAAAAGAATTTTAACAATTTTATGATAATTTGTTAAATTTTAAAATGAACTTTTTGAATAATTTTATCCTAAAATCGATGGGGCAACTCAATGTTTGTCAGAATATCAAGTTTGTATTAATGTATTATAAACCTCCTTTCCGTGATTTTTGAAGTAAAACTTTTTTAGGCTAATTTAAATATTTTATATTTTCTGCACCGCCGTTTTTGTGAGAAAATTACCTCAAGTGATTCATTCAATTATATGTATAACAAATAGTACATATGCGTTACCGTACATTATTACCATGCTGGTTCATTTTATAGAAACAAATGATTTATCCTGTTTGGTTCAGAGCCCAAAAATCTTAAACCAAATATTAAATAATTTAATTTGTCCTTAGTCCTTATACCGTTGTAAGACATACATGTCAAGATGATAACAACCGTAGATAATTAAACATAGTACCTGAAGATGAGAGTCCGGATAGAAAGCTGTTTCCAGTAATGAGGGCCGTCGACCGGATCGTCTGCGGTTTCCTTCAACCTGCGGTAAATTGTACCTGCTTGTATTTTATGCGACAATTGCCTACTTTCATTTCATAACTTCTTTTAACATATATCGTCCTTTTACTATATATATGAACAGAAACAAAAAAAAAACACATTAGCTCCACACAGGAGGCCAACGTCATCTTTGGGGATGCTGTGTGGGGGTATTTTAGAAAAATTAATGATGAAGGGGTGGAGGAAAGGGGTATAGGGGGTAGATAGCAATCTGTGGTTTCAACGAACTTAAGAACTTTTGTTTTGACTTAACTTCTTTTTAAAAATTAAAAGTGTTTAGAGCGACAGTGTTCATACCTAAATTAAAATGCAGAAGTTCTTTCAATTGTCAGTGTTTAAAATTGGAACTGATTTTACGGGAATTCAGATTAACCCATTATATAATATCCCCATAATTGTGATGGGGAACGCAAACCAGTGATGTTCAATAAGATTTTTACAAATTTATACATCTTATATTTTTATAACATTGATTCTAATGGCAAATGAGTCACTGCTCACTGCTCACCTACACATGCAGGATTTATTATAGCATCTAATAAAATAAATACATCGTAAAACTTTTTAAAATACATTTTCTTTGTAAACGTTAATTTCGTTTCCCATTATTTAGCCTTATTAAAGAGCTTCATTTAAAAATTCTATTTTAATAGGAAACCTTGAATTTTTTTTAAATATTTGTTTTAAATCAATCTGTTTTTGATGTTAGTTGTTTTCATCGTTTTTGATGTTAGTTGTTTATTATATGAATTATTCAGATTTTTTATCTAATTATATGATATTCTTTACTTGAATGAATATAATATGCATTAACGAATATTTTTCTTTGTTTACAGGTAAGTTCCCGTTATTCTAAAACATCAAGGGTCGATGGTAACACTTGGTAAATATTGAAAAGACTTTACATCAGAACCATCGCAATTAATATGTTTCATGATCGCACCATTTGTGCCTGACTGTCAGTTTTATTGATTCTGAATCTCATTTATTGCAATGATGCTAACACGTATGCATTGCTTGAATTCAACATGTCTATATCCTGTTATGTGTCTTCAAAAAAGAAAATTCCAGTGAAATTGATGTACAGTTAACTCTTCACGACTTTTCTTTTTTTCCAATAGGCATGAAACATTCTCGCAGACAACGATCACGTGACCCACAATGTGTTATCAAAAAGACATTTTGTATTTTCTTTCATAAACCATTTCTTTGTTCGACACGTACATCTGAGAACTATGTAATTAAATGGTTATCTACTGAACAATGATTCCCAGGTGTAATTTCTGGGCAAAATTACAAGAATTCTTCTTTGTGTCAAGTAAAATAGTTGCCTACATTGTTCTTAAGAGAGTTTTAATTGCAGCCGTTAACAGTCCCTTCATTATCTGCGATGATTATGTTAATCGAATAATCATTTCACATCGATCTTTCTTCTTCATTACAGTTGTGGTGGGATAACGATGTAGTAAAATGTTCATTGTTAAATGCGTGTTAAATAAAAGCTCATTCATTATTTAATTGCTCAATTGTTTATCACAGTTTGATCTTTCCAACAAAATGGGCCAATTATCTTCATTTTCAATGATTTTTGAGTTATATATATTTTTAAATCGATTGTTCATAGGCGTAGTCTACACGTTCAATATTTATCACGATCCATATTGATGGATCGTGGTCCAACAATATGGATCGGAGTACAGGTTCAATATTTGTGATCCATCAATTTTTATCAAATATTGTGATATTTATTTATATATATACTAGCGTTTTGATGGATCACAATATGAATCACAGGATTTCTACATTCAAATATCGATTGATTTGAATTCGGGATTCCGGATTGTGATATGGAACGTGATAAATATTGAACGTGTAGCCTACGTATCATTATTTTTGGGTTTACGATACGGAATTCAGGAATCTAGACATCTACGATAAATATTGTTATCCGTCCATACGCTAGCCTACACGTTCAATAAATATCACGATATTAGGTACATATTGAACTTCTAGGGTTATCCATAAAATGACGAAGGTAAACATTTAGTCATTTCAAATTTAATACTATTTTGTTTTTTTACTGTTCGATTAACATCACGTAATATTGTAAACAAACAAATTGAATCAAATCGACAAAGTCTTTCACGATATCAAAGCAATCACCAATTTAGACCCAATGCAATAATTTGCAATGCACATAATTATTCACGACTTGATAATAAGATTAACAATGTTTCAACCCTTGCATACCCGAAGTATCTTTTATCTCATAATTTATTTCTATTTATTTGAAAGATTTCATATATTTTTATAACTAACGGTCATGCTTTTGGGTGTGAAAAAATAGGCTTTTTCCTTTTTTTTTAATTTGGAACTTATTCGCGATAGTACCAACTCGATCAAAAAGATTATATGAATGCACAACAAAATATTAGAGACTTTGCGGTACTTGCTTGGCATTTTGTAATATTCTCCATGTTTTAGTATTTCGGAACATCAATGGTAGAAGCAGAGTTTCATAAAATGAAAGTCAGTTACTATCAGGCAGCTAAGATACCATGAAAGACGCTTGTACATAATGCCATAAAGAATAGTACTTTTTCGTTGTTTGTTTTTGGGGTGTTATGCCGTGTTGCGCTACCTCCTTCTTTAGCCGACGTTTCGGATAGCGTTGCAGTGTCCATCATCAGGGCAGATCCGGCAGATCCGACTACCCCAAAAACAAACAACGAAAATGCTTTTGGCCGTGAAAATCTAAAAACGTATCTCAATAGTACTTTTGTTTTTTATTAATGACTAAGTATATAAAAATTACAAAGTAAATAGTTTATTCACAGTCCTCACTAGAGATTCCTGTTCCGAGGCGAACTGTATTTTGTTGTACGGGTAATTACATCATGATTTCCTTTTCTTCATGCCTACTTCCATAAAATAACGAATAAATAAAATAAATTTTTAAAAAATATGTATGTAAGTATCATTGGTGTTACATAATTTGAATGATATCGTCATCTAGCAAAATAATTAATTTGTTTTCAAACTTGTTTATCTTAACTTATAATTTCATTTGGAAGTGCATTATATAAATTTGTAGCATTAAAATTTTGGTTTTTCTGGCCAAAAGATGTATAATAATAATAATAATGTTCGGATAATTCATATAGTTTTCGTGTTTTCCACCGTTTTCGTGAGAAAATACCCGAGGGCGCTGTACAACTTCGTTTATACATTGAATATATACATTATAACTAAGAGTGAGAACTATGACTAAAACTAAAACTTATTAGTGACTTACTACTAAGTATACTTAGGTAGCTTTCTTTCTTACCGTGTTCTTTAAGTTAAGCGGCAGGGCGTTGCTTGAAATCGCCTTAAACAAATACGCAGCATCGAATATAACGAACAGCAAATATGGCCTCCTCACGGTGAATATGAAGAAAATTTTGTTTTTTACAGACAAATATTATTTTTTTAAATGTAGAATACCGTAATTGCTCTGAAAGCGACTATAACAGGGATTGTGAATCAGTTTATACCGAAAACGCAAGTGATATGCTCCCCCAGTAATGAATGCTTTCGTCAATATGGGAGAGAATTTGCACCATTAGCGAGTGTTTAAAATAATTTTATTATCTTCAAAAACTAGGTTTGTCTTAGGGTGTGCCGATTATTGAATTTGCTAATTACAACATAACGAAATGATATTTATAAATACTTTATTTATAACTACCATTATTATTTTAACATTCGTAGTAGACATCTCGAGGCTTCCTACGCCAATCACGACCATATTATTGCAAATGACGAATGAGGTATTTAAATTAAAGCATTTGTATTAAATGTCACTCACGTCACCCTTTTATTTATTGAAGTTTATTGATTATTTAAACAAATCAAAGCCTGGAAAATCAAATAGGGACGCAGGCTTTTACTGTAAAAACATAAAGATTATAAGCATTTCCACAATAAATTAAATCTGGAAGGAAAAACCCGACTTATTAATGTTTTTGCTTTATTTGCGCAAGAATAATTTTTTGTTGTTATTATATTTTATCGGTACCAAAACAATCTGAAAACAACAAACAAACTGTTTGCTCAGGTTGCGAATTATTTGTGTATTTTCCAATCATTTATATTCCCAACATAGTAGATTCTTCAAATGTATCCATGCAGTCGGAGGCGTCGCTACTGAAGGTTTTGTGACTACAAATATATTTCCGGATTTTTGTAGAAATTTCGTGGGTTATTCATTAGTTTATACAACATGTTCACACGAAAAATTTACTTAAATTCTAAAAGTAGCTCACGGCGAACATTTTGTCAAGAGTCCTTGAAGAGATTTACCGGATTTAGATTAAAATGGGATATTTCCATTTCCTGAGGACGTCTATCTAGTGAACCTAGTTCTATAATTTGCCTATCTCTTCAGCAAGAGTAGAAAGCTCCTACATTTCGTCGGAGTCAATATTATGTAACTAGATACCTAGTGTTATTACTACGAGTACCTACACCCGTAGGTGCCTATCTACTAGCTGTTTTATTTAACTACATAGGGCCGTACTAATAAACGTGTTAAAATCTTACACAACTGATAAATAAGCATTAATGTAGGGTGATTAGTTGTTAATCAGGTGTGTAAAACTTAAAATACGTTTATTAATAAGGGATATAATGTTTAAATTTCCCAACTTGAAAACCTACTGTCTTTCACTAAGGCAGCAAATTTGCTTTCTGTTGCTGAAAAATCTCTCGAATGGTTCGTTCTGTCGTCATGAAGTAACTTACTAACCAACACGCCGTTCCCACGTGGGTAGGCAGAGAGGACGGACCGCCAGATACTCGATATTAGCACACGCTCTTTGCCTCATTCACATTCATACAACATCTCATACACACTCTTTTATTATTTTAACTCTTGACCTGGCCCGACTTAAGTATTTGATTCACTTGATCGTGCCACGTCTTAACATATTGGACAATAAAATGACAAATTTCACCAGAATTAATAAAAGAGTTTAATTTGGTACACGGACACGCTCGCAATATTTTTTATCCATTTATGTTAATCTTTTTTATTTTCTCTCTTCTTCTTCTTTTATATCTTTTCTTTACTCAATTCTGTTTCTTGTATAATGTATGATATATAAAAAAATTAAATATTATAATTTTCATTATCCTTAATGCACATTTTAAAAATATATGTTGAATTGTTTTTCGCTGCTCTACCTTTTTTACACGAGCATTGCTCAAAAAAAAGGTGAATCACGATATTTAAAAAATGTATTAAAAATATATATATACAATGTATAACAACTGTATTTGTAAAAAAAAAAAAAATAAAATAAAATGTCTCATAATATATCAACACATTTGAAATACATATTTTTAACAGATGGTTTTTAACAAAATATTGGTTGGTTTAATATTTCAAAATTCTATGGGACGTTTCAAGCTTTTGTTGGCAAATTTTCAATTTAAGTGACCGGACCGTTGATTGAAATCCGACGCATACAAAACGCTGGCAGGATCGTATTATTATGCACAGAGTTCATGTTTTCACCAAAGCGCACTTTGATCGCTGATTTAAATTCGGACAGGTGTAGGGTGGGTCCAGCCGGAATATTTCGATATTAAATTATCGCGCGCATTTCAACGGTGTTCACACCCCCTGCACCTTGTCTACCCCGTGTCTGTGGATATTGGAAATCATCTGAACAATGTGTAATCATAGAATGTCCGCCCCTCTCCCCCACCCCTTTACCCCTACAGCCTCACTCAACCCTGTAGCACTTTACAAAGGGCCTTTTATAATGAAATTGTTTCGTCCGACCTGGACACAAGTTTGACAGCCCTGTATGAAAACTAATTATTATTTAATTGTGCTCTAATGAAGGTTTTCTAAAAAAGGGACTAGTCCTCTTCCTCTGCTCCTTTGTGAAATATTCATTATCATATCAACTGCGCCTCTCAATTATGTTATATCCGTATTCCTGGCGAGACATATTTATAGCTTTTTTCAACCGTTATTACATTTCTAATTCGTTCATGCAATGGGTAATATGTCGTAAGCTACAAATTTTACGATAGAGCGAAAAACAGCTTAACTTCACAAATAATAAACACAATTTTTTTTTTTTTTTATAAGAAAAACTCTCTTTTTAACCTTTGAAGGTTATTCCCATCAAAGTATGGCTGAATTGGTAGAGCGCACGTCCCGGTAAGACGAGAGATCTGGGTTCTAGTCCCAGTTGCTACCATTATCTTTTATTAGTTTTCTGGGTCTTGTTCATTTTCATATTTTAATTTAGATTATTATTGTTATCTTATATTGTGGCTTCCGACATATAACCTTAGAAAAAATTAAGTAAAATCTAAAGAATGCATTGATATAATATGTCGTATCGTACATAATGTCGCTCACAAATTGTATTGCAACCAAACGATTTAACACAGGTGAGATAAGACTGAATCTTAAAAACACAGATCAAACGATTTTTCTAGGTTATGAAATTCTGCCTGTACCCCCAATGCACTGGAAAAACAATAAAAAAACATTTTTGCATATGTGCATATGTTTTACAACATATTACGGTTGCACGGACAATTATTACGATTGTGCGAATTCAACCATCTATTTGTATGTTGATACTAATATCTATGTTTATAATATATATTAATGTGTATAGGAAGTCTGCTCTTCCAAAACTAAAACTTTCCACCGTCTTTAATTATTATATTTCTCATCTCTTCCCCACAGCTTGAACATGAATATATATTTTATTACATAGTTGCGTTGCCACTTTTATGATTGCCTATTTAAATTATTCTTCTTATTATTGATCTAAGCCCCTTCCGACAAGCTACTTGTCGGATGCTTATCGATTGCAAATGCTCATTGTGTAGAATAATATTATAGAAATAAAAATTCTCCTTAATAAAATCACATCAAATGCTATAAATAACTCAACATCAACTCAGCTTTCTTTGATAAATGATCCCAAGTATTGTATAAACATAATAATATCTCGAAACTTAAAGGGAAGCTTTCGCAATATTATGATTCTGCTGACTCATTGATATGAAGCTTTTCAATAAAAATAGCAATGAGTGCTTTCCATCATGACCTTTATTCAGTAAAGACTTAAGAGGAACGGTTGTGCGGCCTTTTTCATACAAAATTTAGTTTTGGATTTAAGGCAAAATACCCAAAAAATGAAATAATTATTTCTTTAATCAAAAAGCATCGCAAATATCTTGTTTCTAGGATATAGCCACTTTATTTATTTGTGTTTTTAATTATTAAAGTTAGGCCATTAAAGAAATCAATTTTTCCTGATTTAGTCAAATTTATGATACTTAATAAACCAAATTATTTTGCTGTTTTTATTGAGGCAATATGATGATATATATAGTTAAAAAAATAATTATTAGAAAAAGCATTTTGAAGAGCATAAATTTAAATTACTGACGACCGATTTACGTTGAATACAAATTTGTCTTATATAAATTTAAGTTAATACACAAGAAACTTTTTTACGATATATTTCATTATATTATCACAATAGAAAAGGCAGGTAAATTAAAATAATTATAACTAACTCACACAAAAATGGTAAAGTTCGAACTAAAATCAAGCAAAATTGAATTCTTTAATTTCCTAAGTTTTATAATTTAGAACATAAATAAAGAAAGTAGCGCATATCCGTACCGTTGCCTATATCTTTTGATTAAAAAAAATATTATTAAGTTTGGTTGCGTATTCTGGCCTCAAATTTAAACTTAAGTTTTGTATGAAAAAGGCCGCGCAGCCGTTCCTCTTAAGCAGCAAAAACTTAATAACTTGATTTTCGAACCGCTGCTAAATAATGGATGGAGTTGTTTTTCAGATGATATTGTATCAACTGGAGTGAAAAGTGATCCACTTGAGCCAATGTAATATTATCTGATTATCTCGTAACTACATAGCAGATATGTGTTCCGATGCACATCTATCAGAGAAAGAAAAATTATCTTCTTAAATAATAGATTAATGTGGTGTCTTGTTTAATTCATTCTATGTAGACATTTCAGTATTTTAAAGCTCAAAGCTATATCGTATGATATGTCGAGCTTAAATAAATTGCTTTTAATATCGATCAGACAAAAAATGCTGTCTTAATTCCATGGTGCTAGGGCTCACTATTCGAGAGTTTGTTGGTGGATTCATACCCAAAGATTTACTATATTACTGCAAGCTCTAAAAAGTTTCGTTGCCGTAAAAATTGTACTCGGAAATATGTAGCCTTACAAATTTTGTGACTACAGAGTTCACAGTTCTAGAGATTTTTCTGTTCTTATTCATAATTTGTCTATTTTATATAAAAAAAATAGTAGGTGTAGCATTCTTGGTTTTATGGTAGACTAAGGACGGGTTGTTTGAAACAATACAGAATTTGAATTACTTTCAGGGTTCAAATTTAAGTTCTGTAAAATTTCTATTAAAGTTCTGTTATAAATTCGTCGTGGTTCGGCTGCTCCAAGTACTTGGCTAGTACTAGAACTTGAATAGGACTTTCACATAATTGAATATACTGTTCAAATTCTATCAAACAACTCGTGCTAAGGATTTACGAGTATAGAAGTCAGAAAGAGCTCTTAGAAAATCGTCTGTGGCGTATTTTCAACAGAAATAGCATCAATACTTTAGCAGTCTATATTTTGAAGTCCGTAAGATATTTAAAAATGACTCTTAGTTTACATAGGACCTCCCAAAAACCGATTTTCGGCTTTATACTAAAAAAAATAGTTTTTATTCTTGGTTTTATAATACAATAAGTTGATTATATAACCATTGATACGGAAAATCTTCAATAATTTACCAAGTAACCTCATACACATCTTTGTTTCTCTCTAGATAGCAAGCTTTCTTTTCGGGAACACATAAATGTAATTGGTAATAAATATATCTAACTACTTGGTTTCATGACTAGAATTACCTCCGACTCTGAATACGTTCAACATCGGTTCTTAAAAGGGATTGCTGGGAGGCTAGGATTAGAAAGAGGCAATTACTCGTATGATAAAAATGAACTAACTCTAAACCTTTCTCCTTTGGGATACCGTAGGAAAAAATTGATCTCATTTGCATCTTCAAAATTATTAGTTGTATTATTGATTCACCTACTTTTCTACTAATTCCTTTCCCCTCCCGAAGACCCGAAGAAATAATGATCTGCTCTAAACTTTTGTCAATACTGAATCAATACTCAACTAATTATGGAAATAATTAACTATTCTCAATAACGTGTAGATTGGTCGACTCAAGTATACAAATATCATGACTTTTTGGTACACGTCTAAATGATTTTTGTCACTAAATAAAAGAAGAAATGTTATAAACTAACTGACCCGTCCACGCGTTGCTGTGGCTAACGAAACACAACGCCATCTACTGGATGGTTACCTAACCTAGATAACCAATTGTTTTGTCAATAAATTAACTCACACCGTTATCTGTCAGAAACTTAAAATAATTTCAAATAATTGTCTCATAAAAAACATTTGATTCGCAATAAAAAAATATTAAGTTCAATAATCGAGAACAAACCTATCCTATCTTTTAAGTTGGACCAAATTGCAGTAAGTAAGCTAAATTTCATAAAAATCGATTAAGTAGTTTTTGAGTTTACCTCGGACGAACATTGTGACACGAGATTTTTAAATATAAAGATATTTTGACTTCTGGCTTCTTTAGAAATTCGTGTTATTGATTTTGTAAATTGGACGTAAGTCCGTTAGTAAATAAATAATATTATTAATAAAAAAATTGTGGTAATTATTCTTGTTTTTATAAAATAATAAGTAATTTACACAAATCAGAAGCATTGAGAATAACGCCTGTGACGCGCTATAAACAGTACCTATATCTTCGATAATATTTATCAGGCCGTTATTTTAAGTCCCTTAGAAAAAGGTGAAACGGTTCTACGTTATACTAGGCGTTTGCAATGCATGTCTGTCTTTGAAGCCTGCCCATTGAAGTGCGGATAGGTCTGGTCTGAGGCTTTAATGCTGTGAGGTTGGCACTGCTGGTAGGTCGCTACATCACGTGATTTGTTACTCCTTGTTTAGTGTTGCGGTTTAAATGTAAATTTAATATCACCGTTTATCCATTATTCAACGTCAGTGGGTGTAAAAGCTCTCTAGGGATTAATTCACCATACAAATATATATCAGCAGGTATCGCGCGGTCGTTTCTACATTTGATGGATGCATTACATACGTAACAAATTCAATTAAAATAAACATGAGTGTTTCAAGCAACAAATAGAATCTACCTTGTTAAACTATTAATTATTCAGTGTTAGCATTAGATTCTACTTCATAATTTAAAACTAAAATAAATAAAGACAACAAACAACCTATATTTACATTTAAAAAAATTATAATAATATCCAGCAAACTCTTCAATAAAAATGTTTTTTAACTTACTATATTATTAGGTAATAATATAATAACTTATGATTTATGAACTATACAATTTTTTTTTAAATACATATAAATATATTTTTATGAGTTCAGTTGATTTTTTTTTATGGAGAATACCTCACAAGAATCTTAACTGCTCCCGTCTGGAGCCAGTGATACTATGGCATCCCCAATTGGGGTATGTTGTGAGGCTGGAGGTAAGTGGGGAAGGGAAGGAGATGGGAAAGAGGAAGGTGGGGACGTACCTGGCTATTCAGATCTAGTCACTAAACACGGCTAAAGCCATTATTAAGCAACGTTTCAATTCTGAATGGTGGTCTTACACCAGGGCGATACTGAGAGTATCTTCTACTCTGGAACGTGCCTCAAATATAGTATATATTATTTTTATTTATTAATTGTGAAATAACACAAATTAATCAAATAATTTTTTTTGCGCACGCCGGGTTTGAACCCGCGACCTTCCGATTGGGAGTCAAGCGTCTTACCACTCGACCACGGACAGCCGAATTGTAATATAAACAATTTTTCATTATATATAGATTATGATAAATATTATGTAGCGTTAAGTAAGAATGATTTGTGATTTATACATACTTAGGACGAGTTGTTTAACAGAATGTGAACAATTCATCAAAATTCAATGTTAATATTTAAGTTCTGTGAAGTCCCATTGAAGTTGTTATTATCTAAGTAGTAGGCCTATGATGAAATAATAACAGAACTTTAAAAGAACATTCACAAAACTTGAATTTTAACCTCGAATTTTGATGATTTGTTCAAATTTTGTTAAACCTCCCGTCCTTGGTGATTCATGAACACCTCTCTAGGAGAATCTGTGTTCTTGTAACGGTAAAAAATATCATAGAATATTGTAAGAATGAAAAAATACAGTTTAATAATTAACTACATTTAATGTAAATATTATTCTATTATGTTTGATTTGGTGTAAAGTTATGAAAAAAAATCTTTGTTTTATCCAGGCTACAACATTATTTTTGATTTTGTACGTTGGTGTAATCTGAATCTATATGGATTGTTTCAACGATGTAGGAATGTGATTGACTTTAACTGCAAAGTACTTAAAATGTCTTTGTCCGTGGGTGATATATTTTAATGGGATATTAAGTTTATTGAGATCTGGTTATAATTTATTATTGTTGGAGGGAATATGGAGAAAGACAAATATTCCCCCTACTATCTACTACCATCATCATATGTTTAGAATGTTGATTATGCAATAATAGAAGACTTAGCTGCGACTAGGTGGAAACCCGTCGATTAGATATCTCAGCCAGTAACCGATTAATTCACCTTTTTTGTTTGTTTTTTAAATTCGACCGGTCAGTGGTTGAGTGGGCATCGCGTTTGGGTCCCACCCAGGCGTTCCGTGTTCGATTCCTCAGCTGTCTAAGTCCTCCATCACAACACAAGCAATATCTTCCGCTTAGTGTGGTGGTAGTAGGAGATTTTCAAATGTTGTTGGGCTATTCGTAACCCGGGAATGTTTGTCTTTCTTTAAAAAAAAAAAAAATAGATAATTCAGCTTCAAAAGAGTGTTATATAATTCATCTCTTAAACAACGACAAATGCTTAAGCAAGACGGGAGAAAGAAATTACATTCTTTTGAAAAGTACAAACTTTTGTACACTAATGTAAAAAAAATAGGATCGGTTATAAAAACTTTTTTAATGTATAAAACTTAACATCTTTAAAATTTATCATCAAAAGTAAATTTCTAATTTTTCTTTAGACTTAGAATTTCAATATTCCGTAGTTTCAGTAGCGTTACCATAATATTTATGAGGTGGTGATCGAAGTGCCAAGAAACCGATTTTCAGGAAATGATGATCCCGACATCTAGGAGCCTTCCTGAAATTAATAATCCTGGTGAGTTGGTACTTTGTCTACCTAGCTGAAAAGGAGACAGAATAACGATGAAATATCGACAAAGTCCTATCACTAATAAATACTCAATAATATTGAAATTTATTATCATATTTTCAACCTTTCATCTTAGACTGATGGGGACTTATTGGATGCCTTAAGGCGTCCCTTTCTTGTGCTACTTCACTTTAATCTTTCACTTCGCTAACTCACTCTCTGATACTCAGAAGGGGGGGTTTGCCACCACCCACTTCTTCAGAATGCTTCGGGGTTGTTTCAAGAACTCTGTCATTTTGGAGATTCAAGTCGTCGTGTTCTTGATGACTATCGAAGACAGCGTCAGCATAGATTGCCTTATCTTCCTTCCTGGAGAGTAAACTTAAAAAACGTACGGTTTTGGGAGGAGTATTTTACTGTCGAAATAATCGTAATTGACAGATTCCAAAAGACAATCCTTTTAGTTTCTAAAAGAATCTCTCGTTGACGCATATGAATAATTTCAAAATTAGTTTTACGCACTGTTCTGTTTGCATCGCATCTTGAAACATCGAGGTAGAAGTTCCTGTTTAGTTTAATGTTTATAAACGCTTCGATACAGGGAGTTATCAATATTCCTTTAAAATAATGCTTTAAATTTAACAATTCACAATCAATCAATTAATTATACTCTCTTTGAAAGGGTTAATGAACTGGCCGTTTCTGGAAAAGTCGGAATAGGTACATTTTCAGTTTTTGTTAATGTAGGTATAAACTACATCCTTTGTTTTTTTCGTTAGAGGCTAGGGGTAGGCAACGGACGTAAGGGTAGGTATTGGAAGGAAGAGATTTATCGGCTCTGCTTAATAACACAGTCACTTCAATGACGGAATAATGAGGTAATTTAAATGTAAAATGGGCTTTGGGATAAATAGAATCACACGCGCACGGAGGAGCGCGGTGGCACCGTTATCAAATTGATTTACAAAAAGGAATTTCCTCCCATTACCACGGAATGAATTTATAAAAGTATCTGCAACAATTAGATTTAAAACGTTATTTAAATCAAGAATGCGATAGGGTTATTATTTCCGGAGTAACAACGGATCTTCTTGGGATATCTTCTCATCAATAAAGCAGAAAATTAGTTAGACAGAAGCAGCGAAACGTCTCAGAATATAAACTTGCAAATAATGAATGAGTGGAACAAACTTCCATAACAAGTTAGCGATGCTACTAATACTAACCAAGTAAAAGCTCGATTGGTTTCTTATTTGGAGAGAAGAAAGGAATAACTTATTTTTAAATTTATCACAACTAAATTTCTGTTAAACTTATTATGTAATCAGATATGAGTGCATCAGCAGAATTCTGCCTGCTAATTAAATAATAAGAATAATAAATAGTAGCTACATACAAATTTAACAAAATCACAAAATTCTAACTTTGTGAATTGAGTCGAATTTGTATTTACATTTGGATTAATTAACTATGTATCTCCAAGGGCTGGTCATTATCCAATAACGAGCTTAGTTGGCAAGGGTACATAGTTTTCCCATTTGTGCCGACCTTCTGACGACTTGTAGATTAATGAATGTCCTCCTTGGAGGGAAAAATGAAAGAAAAATTGTTGAAAATCGGATTAATTTGGTTGGTGGAAAAATAACTCGCTGTTTTTTACTCTTAAAAATCTCATTTGACGGAGCAACCAGTACATCAAAGGGCAGTTTGTTCCAGAGTCGTGATACTTAAACTCTGAAAGAATGTGTGAATAATTTAGTGTTCACAGCTGAACGCCGAGGTGCTGACGAAGAACAAGGGCAATTAAATATGAGTGTTGCATTCTTAGAAGACATAGTATTTGTAATGGCCTACTGTATGGTGGCCCGTGTATTATATGACCTATTTTAAAGTAGACATTAAAAATCATATAAGTTTTTAGATTTTCACGGCGAAAAGCATTTTCGTTGTTTTTTTTTGGGGTGTTATGCCGTGTTGCGCTACCTCCTTCTTTAGCCGACGTTTCGTCGTCGGATCTGCCGGATCTGCCCTGATGATGGACACTGCAACGCTGTCCGAAACGTCGGTTAAAGAAGGAGGTAGCGCAACACGGCATAACACCCTAAAAACAAACAACGAAAATTAAAAATCATATTTTTTATAAGAAATTAAAAATACATCATGTGAGATTTTAATAGTACTCTTCCATGGAAGCATTTGCTTGTTGTTGGAAGCGTACATTATTTTAGTAATTAATAAATGATAATGGTACAATTATAAATATTTGTAGTAAGGAAATTCAGTAGCACCTAAGTAAATAAAGAAATGTGTAGTTAAGACATTGGAGTTAGAAAGGAAAAAGTAAGAAGTATATCGTATCTAAAAAACGAATTAAGAATAATGCATACATAATATATTAATTGATATAAATGAGGTGGATATGGGATATTTGTAAGTTTAATTATAAATGGAAATATTTGTTTTCAAACATAAGAGCGTCTTTAAATATTTTTTTGATATTTTTTACTTTTTACTGTGATATTAGATGGCCTAATATTAGACAGTAATTAACACATTTTGTCTAGGAAGACATGTGATATTGAAGAGTGAGGAGGAACCATGCGTAAAAACACGCAAGCCAAAAATATATAGAAACATACCGCTTCAAAAACAGAACTGCTTTCGAAAATTTCCAAACTACTTGAGATACTAGAACCGAGGGCATAATCTCTTAGTTATTTGAACAAAACCTATGACAAGTAAAACACTGACAAGTAAATAGTTGTTAAGTGGAGAAACGATCGGAATTTTTATGTTACGCAGTGATATTAATACGTTAGTGCATTATCCCTTTCGCTAAAACTACTTTTGACCAAAGAAATTTTGATACTTTACAAACAAAGCTACACAATGCCCTTCCACACTCCATTAGACTAAACCCATCTTATTTTAAATATAAATCAGACATGAAGTCTTGGATCATCAACCAAGACAGATGTAACATCAAAGATTTTCATCAAAACCAATTTATAAGTATGCATTTTCAATGGTACGATGCTGATTGTCTTTTACTTTAAACGTAACATTGTGTAGTTATTTGTATTTTTGTTACAAACTGATTATTTTATAAACTGAGCCGGCAGAACAGGAGTTTCTAGTGACACTTTTAAGATGATAGACTTCGCTTTTCGGCCCATACAAAAAGGACGCCCGGGAAAAAACACTTTTCTACATCGAAAATTGCACAAAATGAATATATTTTTTTATACTGGCTTCTAGAGGGTAAAAACTATGTCGGTATGTTTTCGAATTTTCGATGCGTTTCGTATTAACGTAAACATTCACTGTCAAACATGTACGATTTTTCAAAAAATATTATTTAAAAAAAAAGTACTGCTAACTCAACTCTTATAAAGAATTATAAAATTATAAAAAACTACCGACGTAGCTTCTTCTTTCTAAAAAATATTATTTTTTTTAAATTTCAATTTCGTGAAAGTTTCGGTGTAGAAAAGTGTATTCTCCATAAAGCCCTTTTCGAGCGATTTCTGTAGGTAAATTTGAGCGTTGTCTCATTCGCACATTTCGCATTCGCATGTATTGTAAGTGTGCGTGAGCTTATTGTGAGCGGGACAGAATGACAATCGCGGGTGTTCCGCGGGTGGATTAAAGTCTAGCCTCTTAAATAAATTGCTTTCGTGCCGACTCTCAATACATATCGAATGCAATACATAAATCTTCCATTCATTATAGTATTTCACTGAAATAAAGAAACAAAATATATTGTTTCATAAATAAATGCTTTAAACGACGAAATCCGTTTGTTTTGTATTTATTTATCTCGCGTATTGCAAGTGACAAGAGAGGTTTTATTGTGACCATTAGTAACGGTGGCATTTGGCAAGTCCTAACAGTATAAGCAAGGCGACAGGCAGCCAGTTAAAAAGGCTTGTAAAGTTTAGGAAAGGCTGACCGGGCGTATTTTCTATTTCTGCCTTGCGCCTCAGGTGCCTTTAAGTTCCCGGTGATGAAGAAACTGTCTTGCCTTCTACCGGGATGAAGCACAACGATCAGCGCATTTTGCTAATTGACTGAGCCTGGCGAAGTCCTGCTATAAGTCGAGTATTTGGCATTTCGTCTGTAAATTTGTTCCGGTTCAAGATGGTGGCCGTTTTAATAAATCAGAAAAGATTTTCAATATTATGGTACCTGCGTACCTGTCTGAAAAAGTTGATTTATTTTTGGGGTATTATGTCGTGTTGCGGTACATAATTTTTAGCCAACATTTCAGACAGCGTTACAGTGTCCATTATCAGGGCAAATGTAATCATGTAATAGATGGATAAAATGTAATGGATTAAATACTGCTCTAATGTTGGACTTCGTGACGCTATTCAATACATTGGCAAAAGAATGAGAAACACGGCATAATAATAATACCCCACAAATAAATTACGATAAAAGTAGGAAGATATTTAAGTACCTTCTTACAAATCTTATGATTTCCAAGAAACATTTGGTTTTGGTTTATTAACTAAAAGAAAATTAGAAACATAATAATTTTAGCGCGAGGTTTACTTTCCATTGAACTACTGGTTTAGAACATGCAAATTTTGACTGACGGCAAAACTGATACGTTTTTAGATTTTCACGGCCAAAAGCATTTTCGTTGTTTGTTTTTGGGGTGTTATGCCGTGTTGTGCTACCTCCTTCTTTAGCCGACGTTTCGGACAGCGTTGCAGTGTCCATCATCAGGGCAGATCCGGCAGATCCGTCGATCTGCCGGATCTGCCGGATCTGCCC
This sequence comes from Limnephilus auricula, assembly GCA_951813805.1. Classification (NCBI taxonomy): domain Eukaryota; kingdom Metazoa; phylum Arthropoda; class Insecta; order Trichoptera; family Limnephilidae; genus Limnephilus; species Limnephilus auricula. The sequence continues at coordinate 30,913,069 of OX638390.1, forward strand.
TGATGATGGACACTGCAACGCTGTCCGAAACGTCGGCTAAAGAAGGAGGTAGCACAACACGGCATAACACCCCAAAAACAAACAACGAAGACGGCAAAACTGTTTGTTTTTTTTTCATTGTTTTTCAAAGTAAAATCCCGTTAAGCCGCAATTAAGCAGTTTGTCAACATGATGTTTATATTCAATTACAATTTAAATATTCATACATAATATTATTACTAATTATAATATAACTATACAGATTGTCACAATTAACATACATGACTCAGTATAAAGCATCTCTATTTAGTAACCATGTTTTCAGCATATATGTCAATCTATTTGGTGAGTCGTAATTTTTTTATATTACTTGGTAAAATGTTAAATATTTCAGGCACATTATATTCCAGAGTTCGCTGTACGTAGCTATTGTTATATTTTGGAACAAGCATTCCTTCATTTTTGTGAACCAGTATTACGTTCGTGTTCCACTTTCCTCTTATATATGGAGTCAGATATATTCTGAAACAATAAGGCCTGCACCGGTAACATAGTTAAATTCCGATACAACAATGATATGTTTCGTCTCTGTGAAAAAATATCTTTTTAACTAGTAATTTAACCATGGAATTTAGGTTTTCTTCTAATTGCAGGTGGTTTTCTAAATATTTACTGGTACGAAACTGTAAAATTAATTTCAAAGAATGTAGCAATTTTCAAAAAATTAAAATCGAAGGCAGTGGTGATGATTTTGTCAATGTGAAGAGACTCTTTAAAGAATCGAAAGGATTTCTCTTTTGAATTATTAATTTATTTCCATCGGGGCCTCTTGGGTTAATGTTAAAAAAAATCTGAGAGTTCATCCAAACCCAAATTCTAAGCAAGTTTGAATAATATCAACGCTTTTCATACTTGAACATTTAAATTCACATGTAAATTCGTCTACAAATAATAAATAAAATCGTGGAACGTCTTGTAAACATGTAGTCCCTTCTTAAGTTTTGACCACCTTTATATAAAAAAAAAGATTAAAAGTTTGTATGAATAAAAAATTAACAAAGGAATAACTTATCAAAGGGCATAAATTAAATAACAAAATGTATCCTGTATGTTCAATAACCTCGAGTTCATCCGCCACTGTACTTTACTTTTGGGCCCCTGTGCCTTGTGCCCGAGTGTTGGCCGGCGATGTTGGCATCTTGCCTGCCGCCAGCAGCCTACCCTCGAACCCCGGAAGCCTCATGAAGAAGCTAATTCTCCTGCAGGTTCTTCTTCTCGCAACTAACAGAATGTTTTATGTTTATGACAGTCCAATTTATTTTTATTTAATAAAATAACAAACTTTGTTTACATCGCTATTTAATAAAAATTATCAATTAACAAAGTGTACTAAAATGGGAATAGACAAATAGTAAATTTCCTTTGGATAAAAAAATATTACAATAAGCGGTGATTTTTCAAATTATATAAAATATTTTTTTGTACAATAAATAAAACAACAGAATCTAGGAGCAACAAAGATGCCCAAGTTATGAAAGTGGGTAATAACTTATTTTTTTATTTATGGTACAATTTCTTTTAAATATGCAGAAAAAAAACATTTTTACAAAAGTTTTTAAAAAGAACCATTATACAACAATGCATACATACATAGGATTAAAATTATTTATTGTTTTTAAGTTTAATTTTTTGAACTACACTTAATTAATTTTTTTTGCATATATTCAAAATTATAATTATTACTTTTATAATAATCGTTTATTTATGAACAAGTTTTGTATTATTAAGCGTGATAGCTTTTTCGACTTCTAAAGACATTATCAAACTGGCAGTTTGACATCATTCCTGATTTGTTTAAACTAGTATCCTCATCCTTGTTGTTCTTTTCATTTGTTATTATTTTAAAGAGCGGATAGAATAATATTTGGGATGCTTATAATTACTCTATTTGAATTACGATATTATTTATCGTCGTTGCATATTTAATATGAACAATGTAACGATTTTGATGAAAATGAGTTAAATATACACTTATTTTTCTTCTTTTTTTCTCCATCTTCTACAATACGAGCCATGTAAATAGATCAAATATTTAAATCGATAGAAAAGAAACCACGTTAGGACAATTAAAATAGTAAATAATAATTTACTTTAAAATCTAACTGTTGGTTAATTAATTTTTAAATTTGTTCCCTTTCTTCGTATGTAACCCCCACCCTTCCTTTACCCCGCCCCTACCCCTCTTCCTACCCCACCGCCGACCAGTCTATGATGTTCTCTCCCTCTCCCATATGATTTCTCTCTCTACTTTGTTTACCTGATATTGTTTCTCTGTATTATGATTTAGTTTATATATTATTGTCCTGATGAAGGTTGAGTTTAACCAAAACCGGTCCACCAATATAAATAAAAATAAAGTGGCTTAATACAAAGTATTTGTTTCATTCGGTATAATGTCAAGCCACAACGTGTTTGCTTTCTTAATTTTTTTTTTATATTTTCATAGCGCCAGGCAAGCATGTCGTTATTTCTATCAATTATTATTATTTTCTCTAGTTATATATATATATAATGTTTACCCATTTGAAAGGGCTTGTTTTTCACAATGCTTTTCAAATGTGTTCGTGTTATTACAATAATGTTGTGACAGTTATGTTGTCAGGCGGATAAGATACTGACTGCATTTCACGCTTCTTGACACAATGTCGTACAAACGAACTAATCTGAAAGATTTATGTTGAAAATCAGGTCAACATTAGCGCAAAACAAGAAACCGAGTAAAATGTAAGCAGTTTGGCGAGGCTTTCATTACAATTGATATACATTTGTTGATTATGATACTAAAAGCCATTTTTTTCTCTATTCAACATCCCCAATATGGCATTGGAACCTTTTTTACAAATACTACCTACATTTTATAAAACTCCTGCGTACCACCAATAGTTCGAAAAATATAACAAAACAATCTCACACACCGCATCTTAACAAAACAGCGATTAAACACTACCGCAATAACGGGAAAGACATTTTTCATTTGTAAAAAAGCAAACTGCATTGAAGTTTATTGCATGTTCGATGATCAGATAAAACAGGCAGCATTGCCAGGCTAACAGCTAGCACCTAGCAGGTACAGCCAGCAGCCAACAGCCAACGAGCGTCCCGTCCGCTCTGTGAACAGCGGCTCCCTGCTAATTTAATGGGATTGCGTAATTTACTGGCTGCGATGTACCCGAGTCCTGGCTTGTTACCGGCACACCGCTAACTCCAGTTCCTAACCCTAGACCTCCTCTTACTACTACTCTCCTGTTCGCTGCATTCCAGGCGACGCGGCCCCCTGAAACTGTAGCAAGCTGTAACAAAACCAATCCTTTAATCCTGGATAGATTTACCATCCAACATAAACACCGACGTTCTTGTGGAGGGCGGGTAACTTATTTCCTTAATTCCTTTCTTCTGCTCGCCTGCTCCATAAATAACGCCGAGCAGAGACAATAGCGATCTCGATAAATATTACTGTAACCAAACAAAACACAGTTATATCTCAATTTATGAGACTGAAGCGCAGACACTTCCAGTTTGTTTTGAATAACTCGTTCATTATACTCTTTCTCGTAAATATCTCACAGTATCCCATAATTCACTGAAGCTACTTTTTCATTTCGATGGATTATTTTCAGAAATGCACTCGTCTGGAATGATAAAGGAATGAAACAGTTAGAATTCTTAACATTTTCTGCTTGATGAAATAAAATTATTCATTTATCAGCCTGCTTTCCGGAGATACAATCTCCATCCAGTGGCATTCATTGTGTCAAACTTCTTCATGTAGTCTGAAATTTTGCTAAACCGCGCCGTAATAAACTGCCCACGAACTATTCGGTTCAAAAACCTTTACGGGCATAGTTCCCGAAGTAGTTACAGAATACAGAGCACAGAACCCAGAACCCAGAACAGAGAACTCTTGGTGGGCTGGAAATGCGAGTTCAGGCGGGTGACTAGATTTATAGTTCCAGAAGCGGTCCCAACAATGCACCGGTTGGATTGATGTCCTGTAAAGACCATTCAGAAGCGTTTTTACCGGAGTCACAACCGATACATAAATTTCATGAACCCATTCAGAATGAATAACAACTTTTTTCGGATTGCAAATGCTTTCATTTCACCTTTTCTAGTCAAAGGTTAACGATTACCCCGAGATGAAATAATCTAAACCTTTCTACATACGTGTGTTATGTACTTTTTATGTAAAAGCGTTTATTTGCGATTGCTTTTTCACTTTTACAAAGTACTTTACCGAGTTCAAATGTTTTAAATCTGAAATCTCATTCTAATAATGTTCTATGTATGTAGCTTTGAAATCCAAATTTACTGCAAAAAATACTGATGTCACATGTTCAATCGTTCAATACCAAACTTAATTTTGTGGTAAAATTTTGGAGACCAACTGGAGATGCCTTTAACTCTTTTTCCTGCAAATTTGCTTCAATTATTTCAGCGATTTTCAGGACTATGTGGTAGTATCAAATAAATAAATAAATATTTAATGTAAAAGGCTTATTTGGCTAATACAACTATTTATCGGATAAAAAATTATGTTTTATCGTAGTAGTTTTATTGAGAATTCCTGAAATGACTCTGTGTACTTTCTTAAAATAATTATGCAAAGACGATGCATTATTACCAATTCAACGGCGTGTTCACATTAAGATCCTAACTTTCATTTTATCAGCCATTAAGTTATCCCCTTTGAGATAGTTGTTCACTTGTGACAAAATTAAAACATTCTGTTCAACTCTAACGACTTTCCCAAGTTTTTAAAGTTCCATTAGCTAATTTCCCGACTCCTTTTGTTTCCACCGAGTCGGGTTCTCACGGTCTGCGCGAGGTGCTCTTCTGAACTCGGAATAAACAATCCACTTGTTAAGTTCCCGTTTACGTTTAATTTACACGGCAAAGTGACACAGAAACTAGTGCCTACGACTTGAAAATACTTTATGCTCGTTGTGTTTCTTTTAACCTCCGTAGGCATCGTACCCGAACTCTGAACTATTCGCCAGATGTAAGGATCTCAGGGTGTGAGTTTTGTGTTAGTATTTCTTTTGTATTTTTTGTTTCTCAAGCGTAAAAGTTGAAAGTTTTTAGAAAAAGGTTAACATTTTTGAAATAGTATTATAAGGGTCTATTTCAGTGATATCCAAAGCTCGACATAGTAGGCTATATCGCCCCTTGGGTGGCTTTCGAAAGATTCGGGTGGGTTGTAATAGCCTCAGGGGGCACTGAACGACAGTTAGGGTTTGTCATAAAAGTCTGTCGTCTATAATTCATTTTATCATTTTTTAAATACTTGTACAATATATACAGTCATTGCAAGAATCTTTATTCGCGATGTACCGTTCATATCCGTGAAATCATGTATATTTCAACTTTTATTTTGAAAGAAAATGTTCAAAATGTGTCGATTGACTTTCAACAAGATTGGACTAACGAATACACTTTCGACCTTTGTAATATCACACACTAGTTGTGGTGTTTATATAATCTGCGAACATTTTAACCTAGAGAAAAAATAATAACCACACAAAACGACGAAAAAGGAGGCCCCAGTACGGGTGGTGAACCCAGTGTAGTTCATTATTAATAAATACGAGGGTCAGTCAAAAAGTAATGCCTCTTATTTTTTTCTACTTAAATAAAGTTAATTAAGTGAAAAATATGAATTTCGGCTATTCCTCCAACCTTCTTCTACAATCTACTTCAGTAGTAACTTTCTGCGTCAACAGGCGGCAGCACTGCAGTCGTTTGCAAAATGGCCGACATCGAGGTTCGTATCAGACAGCGTTCTGTGCTTGAATTCTTGAATTCAGAAACTGAAACGCTTATTCGCAATCATGAAAGACTGAAAAATGTAAATGGTGATGCAACGTCAGCGTGTCAACGTGTGGATGTCAGCACTGTTAGGCGATGGATTTGTCGCCGTAACGAAGCTGAAGGAAAAACGCCGTTGGCTGACGGAAAGCGTAGCGGTAGGGCAGTTCACTGCAGTTACTCCATGCAATATTCAGCGAGTTGATGACATCATTCGTGGTGACCGCCGGATAACTACAGATGAATTGTGATGCATTCTCTCCTTCAGTAATGACAGTGTGATGTGAAGTTCGTCGTGAGTTTCACTTTGAAAATGCGGAGGCCGTGAAAACGTCCGTGCGTCAATGGCTTATATAGGAAGCAGGACTGTGCTTTTTACCGCACTGTAAAACATGCCCTGGTTAAAAGGTGGATCAAAAATGTAAAAATGGACGGAGATTATTTTGAAAAGTGACAAATTAATCGTCAGTACTGTGGTTTTAACCTGCGCTACTGCATTTTAATTTCTTGATAATTAAAATGAGAGAAAAAAAGGAGGCATTTCTTTTTGACTGACCCTATTACTATTGTAACAAAAAATGATAGTATGAATTTTTCAAATGTTGTCAGGTTAATTTGTAACCCGGAATGTTTATTTAATTTTTTTTTTAATCCAATGTTATACTTAAGTTATAATAGCCGTCTAGTTAAGGGGGAGGGGGTTGAAGAAAATTTTATTTCGCAAAGGGGGTTGTAGGTCAAATTAGTTTTGGAAACTCTGATCTAAATATAAGTATATCTAAGCTGTGTTGGCTAAGAGGAGTTATATTTCTTCTGGGTGTGTGGCTGAGTGGTCGTTATGCACGGCTGGCAGGCCCGGGGGAGGCGGGAGAAGGAAGGGGCTGGGGTTTGCGGTACCCCAGGCGCACATTGTCGGGACAATGGACTTAAAATACCAACTGTTTTCCTTCAAGTTATCTAGATACAGTATTGTTTATTGTACGCACCCACGGGAACCTTTGAGAAAAATTGTTTATTATTTATGGGATGCTCGTAAATAATTTTACTAATAAGGTGGATGAAGTTACAGCCGATAATTTTATGCGAAACGCCGGCAAATGTTATTTACGTGCGTAATATTTGTTGTTATTTATGCATTACCGGAATTCTAAACCCGTCTGTTGCTTTTAGTTAACATTAAGTTAAAAACAAGCTACGTTGGGTCACAACATGAATGTAAATACGTTAAGTGTTGAGAATAATCTTAACTATTTATATACAGTGTCTTAAGGGACGTACTTGTCTCACTTTAATCAGTGATTCCTGACATTATTTGGAGTAAAAGTTTAAGTTAAATTTTGATCTGTAGTGACTTTTTTGATGTATTTAAAAAAAAAAAATCTTCAAATCAAAACTTGTTTTTTCCACATTCGTTACTGGTCACTCAGTCGCGTGACCACTAACGAGTGACCGAGCACTCACCGACCAACCTATTGATTTTTTTAATGTTTTAGTAGGAAAAAAATAAATATATCAAAAATGTCACCGGAGACCAAAATTTGATTTACATTTTTTTTCTAAATTATGCCAAGAATCACTGATTAAAGTAAGTCAAATACGTTCCTTAACGCCCTGTATATCACAAATCTGTTTCCTAAAGCAGAAAAAACTCTGGCCTTGTTAAATTTAAATAGCTTATTCTCTCTGGAATTTCTGGATCAACGGAACTGTATTCAACTCACAAAGTTGTTTCCATATTGAGCTATGGAGCTTTGTAATATATATTCATCTTTAACATCTCGTGCGGGGCCCGCAAATACTTTAATAGTACACAACTGCTGTCCTTTTACAAATCACAAGCACGTCCCACAGTTGAACTTGGCAGGAAAATCTGGTCTAGAGCCCTTTATTATTAAAAAAAAACCTGTGCAGAACAGACGATTCGTTTGATAGTATCTTCAAGACCCAAGTTCACTCCTTCCTTAACTCTGAAAAATCCTCCACACAACATCTCCAAAGATCACCGAGGGAAATTATTTTGCTCAGACCTTGTGGAGTTGTTGCAAAAAAAATTAAAAGCTTGTAAGGAAATAATTATTCTGTGCTATACTTTATGTATAGATTAATTATTTTAATTGAAATAATTCAAAGTTTCACTATCAGATTTTACCTCTTTCAGTCTCTCACGGCCATCTTTAGACTGATACATAGTTTTATTATAACCTTTATGTAAGTTATCTGTGATTCAAATCTCTCTAACAATCTGCCGCCACTCTCGGTAGGTTTTAGGGGTAGTTAACTCCTAGGGGAGGAGGCTCGTGTATGGGGGATGAAAAGCTCCCTCTAAATGACTTAGGAAGGTATTGTCCACCGCACGCGGCCTCCTTCATTACACCCTTGCTGCCCACAAAGAAATGGACGCAAAAAGCAGTTGGACCACGCATTAATTCGAGCAAATACCACGGGTGCTCTTTTGTACTCGACGTTACTTACATATAACATGTGACTTCTTCATTTATTATTTATTACTTAACTAGCACAGACCCGTGAAAACCACGGGATATCATAATTACAGGATTTGTAAAGCTGAAAGTATTTATTAAATATTTGCCTCGGGATCCATTGCCTTAAAAATAATCTGAAATTTAGCATTCAAATGAACACAGTTGGTAAATTTGAAAAATCACAAAAAAATACACATTTCAAATATAGACAGATTTTTAAAAATAATTTAATTTTCTGATTACAGATACACAGAAAATTTTAAAGCAAATTCGAATTCATTGAACGTGAATCCATGTAGGAATATTTTACATCACCCACCGACAATCAAAGTTGGAATTTTTAATTTAAAAAAAAAAAACCTTTTTTATAATATGATTGATTTTGTATAAAATATGTCATTTGAGAAGCATATTAATTTTGATAATCATCCTGTATTATCAACAATTTATGAAATGCTTAAGTTAGTCCATGTCAGGAGTCAGTCAGAATAACAAAGAGTATGTATGAGATGATGTATGAAAGTGAATGTAGCAAGGAGTGTGTGACAAGATAGAGTTGTATGTTGGTCCATTATCTCTGCGTACTCCTTCGGAGAAACCACAATTAAGAATCACAGAAGAACCTTAACTGCCCCAACTCTCTGGATTCATTGGGACTATAGTAGGTACCCCCCAACTAGTCATTGATAATATCTGTCCACAATGTTGATCCAACAATGTTGAACCTCAAAAAATTGGTCTTCTTCATTTCGAAAATAAAATCATATATCTGCGTTCGTCGTCGCAATGATTACTGATCTGCAACGGGTATGTACGTCTTATTATTTATTCCTTTGAGTTCCTGTTATTCCGGGATACGCTCCCGGCAAAGCCAAAGTCCACCGTGTTTACCCAGTGGGCGGAATCGAACCAGGATTCGAAGTAATTGCTTGCAAATTGACTGTGCCAGCTACTTAACGATGGGCTCAATTAGCGCAGCTAAGTCACAAGCAGTCACGAGGCACCTTGCCAAACTGTAATTTCCACACCTAACTATTTCAAGCTCACACCAATGTAATGGTATTATACTTTCTGCAAATGCGTCTTAATTACTTTTCACATTGGTTGTGTGTCGGATCTCTAGTCCTTTGAGAGCTTTCGTGTGTTTTTATTTATTTTATATTTACATATCTCTTATCTTTCATAAAATCCTTGTTGATGAAGTGTGTATTTAAAATTCTGATTTATGCGTTGTTCTTGATTAATCTATCACATTTAATGAACGATATCACGTTGCTAAACTTGTATGAATTATTATTTTACGATGGCTATAACATAAATAAAACCTATCACTTTCATCGGTTCCTACAATCTCTGTAGTTCATTTTGTATGGACATTTATTATTTAGAAGCACTCAATTTACTACTTTACAAGAAAGCATAAAACTTTAGCGGAACAAAATCTGTACACCATTAATTTCCGGTCATACTATTTTATATCTGCTTATTTGAATAGAAGCATCATTGTATACGGGCCAGTTATTTTGGTTGCCAAAGCACTCCACGTATTAAACATTCTATTCAAAGTACGCATTCCCAATGGAACCTCAAATAGGCAATAATGCTCACATAGACTATCCATTCGCTTCAAATAAAGGCAACGTTTAGACTTATTTATCGAATCCACCGGCGGCGAGCGAATTCTTCGCTGAAATGTTGAAATATCGAATAATTGTTCGTTCGGGGATGAAACTCGCAATATCAACAAAAGCAGTTTATAATTAATTTTATTTATGAAAAAACATTTGATTTACAAAGAAATCATTTTTTTTTAATGAAAAAATATCAAGGAGATTTTTCTCGATTCCCCTCGAGACTTCTGACTTTCTTTGATATTGCTATGAACTGAATCCAAGCGTTTGCTTTTAGCGATTTCAATGTAATTACCTAGACTTAGGACAAAGAAAATTATTGTTCATGAAAATTAAAACAAAAAAAAAATAAACATTCTTTTTAATACAAGTAAAAAATATATTAATAAAATTAAAAACTTTACGTCGGGAGGCGGGTATGGGTACCGCCGCCACGGGAACCAACACCTCTGCCACAGGTCACCCAAAGTGGTTCGCTACGTTTGGTGACTTAGCAGGGGTGCCCGGGTTCATGTTTTGTCCGGGATGCGTCTGCTCACCAACCGCGGGACAGGCCGGATCGGGAGAGACTGGTTGAGGCAGACCTTTTGATCTCTCCAGCCGGACCCTCTCAACCCATCGCCTTAAACCGCAGTGGGAGGGATGGCTTTACGCGTCCATCACTCCTGGACATATTGATCCCCAGATTCCTACCCACCCCTCAAACCTTTTTCCTTCCCAAGACTTCTACTCCTTCCTTTACCTTAAAATACCCTCCACACAGCATCTTCAAAGACGACACATGCAGAGCCTCCTGTTTGGAGCTAATGTAAAAAAAAAAACACCACCAGCGATTTTGATAACGGCAGCATAAATTTTTATTGACACGAGGCTATCGGCTATAAATTTTAAAAATTTAAGATACTTTCAGTATCGCCCTGGTGTAAGACCACCATTCAGAATCGAAACTTTGTTTAAAATGGCTTTAGCCGGGTTTGGTGAACAGATCCGAATAGCCAGGTACTTCCCCACCTTCCTCTTACCCAAATCCTTCCACTCCCTACTATCTTCAGCCTCACAACATACTCCAATTGGGGATGCCATAGTCTCACTGGCTCCAAACGGGAGCAGTTGGGACTCTTGTGCGGTATTAATTATTTCAAAATGAAACATAAATTCAAAACAAATTTTAATTCTTTGAACCAGATATATTCGCGCAGTAGTGATACTTAATAAATTATCCGTCCTCATGACAATATGCTTACACGGTTTATTATCAAGTTTCTAAAAATTCTATAAATTATAATTAGGAAGTGTTCTTTTACATTTTTTCTCTATCGGATAAAATCTTGTCGCCAGAATCATCATCTTATTATGCTCTTATTAAGCCTTGATAAATCAGAACCAGTTTGTGAAAGAGTTTAAACGAAGTACTGGTTTGTAATAATCGATAATCTTAATAACAAGCTTATAATAGCGCAGTGATGGCTATCCGGTGGGACTTTAATCGACGTGATCGTCGGAAGTCTGGTGCCGGCTGGAATAACTAATACTAAAGCTTACCGGGCCACTTGCTCGAGATGATGTCATCAAAATTTACATTCTCGATTTTTTTTCTGTAAATCTGTGCAAATTTTCGAAAATTATCAATGTACTCGTGAGGACGGGAATTCTTCTGCAAAGCATTTGTATAAGAGTTTTAAACACAATTTCGTGCAGTGAAGTTTTGAATTTAATATAGTGGGTATATAGCACTTTTTTTGTAATTACCGTACAAGATTCCCATCTGTACGAAAGCAGTGGGACTATGGTATCCCAAATTAGGTATGTTGTACGGCTGGGTGGGTAGAAGAAGGAAATGATGAAGGGTGAGGTGGGGAAGTGCCTGGCTATTCGGATGTGGTCACCAAAGACGAAAGCCGTTCAAACAATTAATATTTGTAAAACGTAGGTACATGTTATTCATGTTGCATCAGTCTTGCGTGTAGTTAGTATTTTGGTATTTTTAAAGTGTGAACCGTACATTCACATAAAAAAATAATTATAATAACAATTAGAAGATTTATCTATCTATGTAGTAATAAGTAAATTTTAATGTTAATTTGTATTGCACAATACAAGAAATGCGTCAAAATTGATATCGAGCAAAAGCTAGTTGAAATATCTCTTGATGGTTGTCTTCTGAATATATCACCAATCGGGTAAATGTATTACCTAGTTTATGGATTTTTATGTATGTATTAAATATTACATTTGGTACTTGGAAGAAGCTTTCTTAGAATTTTTAATACAGGCATTAAATACTGGTTATCGTGCAATCTATTCAAAAATTTATGGACAGTCTAGCGATGAGCGTAAATTTTTGAAAGTTGGATGTTAATGTATATATTACAATATATAAATAAATACACACATTATTTTATTTCTTCATTTTCATTGCGCATTTTAAATCGACCGAGCTCAAGCAAGACCCCTCATTTGTGGGTTAGATTTTAATTTTGGTTTGGGAACACTCAATTTGAATATTATGTGCTCATTAAATGCACTATTAGGTAGGCGAATTGATTATAGGGCAAGACGTACCTACACAGTCGAAGTAGCCAATCTACTTTAATTTAAATCGATTTCTTATTTAAATTAATTTATTCCGACTAAGTCATGTCTCAGAATAGAAACTAATATTGGTAGGATTTTCCTTATGAAATATCTTGTATTAACATTTTTGATTTGCTTTTATTATCTTCCTAAATTTCGATTTCCATATCTAATGTACTTATTTCTACGTAAAAACTTGTGTATCAGATTTTTCCAAGTGTTCTTTTATTCCGCAAATACAATATTAATTCATGTGTAAGCTTTTATGCCTCTTAGGGATTTAAATAATTACTATGAAAATGAGTAAACGTAGGCAGAAACCAGAGAGCTCATGTACTTCTAAAACCAAAGCTCTATTGATTTGATGACAAGAAGGTTACGTCTCTGCGGGTGTTATATTCACCAGAAATGTGGCTGGCGGTATTGGAAGGTTCTAGAAATAATGTTATATGACCAAGTTGGATGGTTTTAGTGGTAAGATTCCAAAATTATCGCCTTATTAGTGGTTCATTTTCAAATCAATGCCCCAGGCGTAAAAATACCTCGCAAGCTTCTTGCAAAACTATCAAGTATTTGTGTATTTTACGTACGGCTTTACATGATCTTTAGTATTATTGATTAATTAATATTCGAATATCCCGCGCTATTTCATCAACATAGGATTTTTTGAGCTAGATGTCTCATTCACATAATGTTAAGCAAATACGAGGGAGATTGAAATTCAAACGCACACAATTACATCGAATTTAACTCTCCCTTCAAAATATTACGCTTATGTGTTTGCAGAGTTCAAACATTTATTAGTTCATCCTCACTGGGTGGTATTAAAGCTTTCATTGTAAATATGCTTGAATATCTAAATTGCGTATAAAATATCATTTTATCTTTTTAACTTTCTTCGCGGTTTGGTTAATCAGTAAGTCGTCTCAATCCTAGACTTTACTTTTCACGCCGTCAATTTGTCAGCTTTTTGATATAACACATTTGTTATTGATTCAATTAAGAATTAGTTTTCATAATAATTTCATTTTTTTATATATTTATATTCAGTAGGTGTTAGCACAGTCATATTTTTGTCATCAATGGGTTTTTTTTACAATGTCTTTCAGTGGGTCCTAAATAGGAGATGGCCCTAATAGGCTGAAAACGGTAACGGTCAAAAGTAAAATAAGTTGAGAAAACGTTTGAAATGATTATTTTAGGATAATATTATAATGGTTTTCCACCATGAATTGTCTGAATAAAAATATTAAAAAAGGATAACCTTATGAGCATTAATATTTAAAAAAAGGATAACCATATGAATTTTTCAATCAGTCGGAGATATTTATATATTGGCATTGATAGATGTTAAATTGTAAAATTAATTTAATTTAATTGCAGCTAACACAACCCGACTAAATCACCTGCACGATTAACATTAACATTTCACGAAAATCACCTCGATTCCGAGAAATCTCACCGAGCTGCTGGGGTCAGCATCCAGTCTTCCCCTCTCTCCCCTGGAGCTAATCATAACGTCTAATTACCGTACGTCACGGGGAGCTTCGGCGCGGGACAATAGGGCACGCGGGGCACAATGTGGAACCACAATCTATGTACACATTGTCACACCACCTCCCTGAGCCCGTTACCCGGTACCTTTAGTCTGGTGATGCCCCTGTGTCCGCTTTACCCTGTCCCTGGTATTGCAATACCCCTTTGTCCCGCTTACCCCGTCCCCCTGGTCTAGTGTTGCCTCCACCGCTGCGGCTCGGACAGCTGCCGGTACTTCTCGAAGGATCGGGCTCGGGGAGCGCGGGGCAATGGATTCGCTGGATTGGAAGAGACAGTTTTGTTAGAGCGGGATGCGTCTGTCAATTAGCTCTAATTAAATTGCATTGCATCGATTCAATTATATCTACTGAAAGAGTCCTAACATAGTATGCTAGCTTTCTTTCCGAGTTTGTCCGTGATTGTGATGATAGGTGGTATTTATAAAATAATTTCACATTTTCTTGCATTTCATTGTGAAAACGCACAAAAGAAAAGATTAAAGAAAAGGATAGAAAAAAGTCCAAACAAATAAAGTTTTCTTGATTTAATTTCTTATTTCATTGGTCTAGAATTTCCAAGATAGCCTGTGCAATCTCATCACGCCAGAGCTCACCTTTCAAGAGTTTTTGCGGATTCAGAAATAAAACAAAAACAAAAAATACTAATATCTTCCCATGTGTTTTTAAAAAGTTTTACATGTGTTGTCAGGACAAAAAGTTTACATATTATCATTAATATTTCAAGGTAAGAAAATTCATTCTCATATTTCATGTTTGTCTAGTGTGTAGTTAGAAGTAAGATTGTAGAAATGTATTGAAATTTGTACAGCGCCCTTGAGGTGATTTTTCACAAAACCGGCGCTATACAAGTCATCCAAATATTATTATTATTATTCAGCTTACAGTTTCCCAATCTTCAATCAAGTCAATAAAATGAAAATGTTTTCGATGCTTGATTTCGTTTGAGTTTTCAATACGCATGAACATTACGAACCAGGGCTTAAGAGCAGATGAGCCAGCAGTATTATGGTCTAAATATTTTTTTAAGACTTCACATTTAAAAAAAAAAATTCAATCTCTTACAGTTCTTTAGTGCTGCTGTCTCCCTACAGATATAACCCTAACTCCATAGAGTATAACGGTTACACAACCTCTGACCACTCTGGGAGGTTTCTTTTGAACCCCGGCTATTCAGTTCTAAATCTCCCACCGAAAGCTCCAAAGTGCTCGTAAAGTTAGCCACTCCTTGTGGAGCGATCGTCTTAGTGTAAGGATTTGGGCCTCCCAGCTCTTAGCCAAGTTTAAGATGCTCCTTGAGGATGCTGTGCCTCTTAAGAATTCCTTGTTAAGCTTTCAATTACCTTAGTAATTCGATATTTTGTTGACTCTGAGATTTAACCCTCGAAATAATCGGAATAAGTGGTTCTACGGTTTCAATTAAAACTGATTGCTTGTTTTTGAATTGGCGATGGGCACAATCGAGACACTTTAGTAATTGATTTAATTTCGTATTATTCACTCAATACCTCTTCGAGAGGTAATGCCACTCTAAGATTTGTGAAACATTGTCTTTTCTGCTAAAATTGTGCCTTCGAACTAAATTTTACAAGGTACGAAAAGTTTTAAGTGCTTATTCTTTGAGCGAAATTATGTTATGTTCGTTGCATCCAGCTTAAGGACAGATCCTTAACTGACATGATGTTGAAAAGAGGCTAGAATGTTCTTAAAATTGGCCAGAAAGCCAAAAGAGAAGGAAAACTTCAACTTAGTAGGCCATTATATTGTGTGGTTTGGGAGTTAAAGACGAAGGTTAATATTTTTTTACAAGGATGCCATGTGAAATTAAAAAAGCATATACATATCTCAAAACTACATATACATATCTCGAAACTGACCAGAAAGATGACTTCTGCTTATGTTAATCGATTGAAATTTTAACTGAAAAAAATAATATAGCTTTAAAATAGATTATATCGGCAAATACTTACGTACGGGTTTTACGTTTCGTTAAAGAAACCAACTTTTTCATATGAACTACCACCGTTTTATTTACTTTCAGAGATAATCTTATATATAAGTGTATTTTTTGTGCCAAGTAACAAATTGGAGGATAAATCGTTCCGGTCATTCTCATTGGTCGCGGACCCCTGTCCGAGAAAGGAAGCTTCCTTTGGTGAGCTCTGGCGTCACAAAATTACAATAAAATGTTTCAAAAATTTCTGGAAATTAATTTTTCGTTCATTGTGGCGGCATCACCCCTTGACGCCACCTGCCTGGCGACAATTGGAAGTAAATGTAATAAAAACTTTTTTAATTGATTATTTTAGTGAATAATTTTATCAGCTTGAATTACCAGGTGTGCTAGCATGGTCGATCGATATGAAGTTACCGACCGATAGTCGGTAACTTCTCATCGTTCCCTAGGACAACTGCAGATCGCTAACGTACAAACGACAGTTGATATCGAATATATTAAAACACTAAGTCATTGTGAACTGTCACCTATTTGTTTGCGATCTGCAGTTGTCCTAGGGAACGATGAGAAGTTACCGACCGATTGTCGGTAACTTCTCATCATTCCCTAGGACAACTGCAGATCGCTAACGTACAAACGACAGTTGATATCGAATATATTAAAACACTTAGTCATTGCTAACTGTCACCTATTTGTTTGCGATCTGCAGTTGTCCTAGGGAACGATGAGAAGTTACCGACAATTATCCTACTGATCCTTATCGATCGACCATGCTAGCACCCCAGGTCCAGAATTTCATAGGTAATGTATGAAAAAATGTTATTTTAAAAATTATTGGTAATATATTATTTAGATAATTTATGAGTTTAAAATGGCAACTTACCTGAGCCGATTAAAAGAAAATATGTTTTGAAAAATAGAAATGGAAAGAAATTATTTATTTTTCGAGGTGTGCCAGTTAATTTAATGTTATTAGTTCCTGTAAAAAAAAAATAAAGCTGTTTTTTTTTATATTAATATACATGCCTACACTACGTCTTCCTTAATTCAGTCAAAGCCAGGGATTATTTGACTGTGAGCCCAGGTAATTCCTTATTATTTAATTGTCTCTCCCGGTATTCCCCAAACGAAAGTTATTTTAAAGCCGAATGTAAACACCGAGCCAAACATACGCCTCGCGTGTGGTAACATCAAACAGTATTACACGCCGCTCTAGCATGTGATGTTTTGATTTAATTGCCGTATCAGATATGAAATTTAAATAAACTGCGGAAACCCCTATGTGAAGCCACGAAAGTTTCCCTGTTTACACGTAGACTGTTTAGTGTTTAGTGAAGATCCTGGGGGATGAAGGGATGCTGTGCCGGTGTGTGGAGGGCGGGGGTTGGAGGAGGAAGGTTCCTCTCGAGGGTTGAAGGGTGCTCAGGAACTCGATGTTATTTTAGGGGTGGGATCGTCTCTTTGTGCGCCCTTCTCTCTCAACCGCTATTTTCTGTTTAATTATCCCTTTGTACGGCGACGTTACCACTGCCGGCAGTGCTCAAATGAAAAAAATACCAGGACGGTGGAATGCAGCTTAACATGTTTAACCTGACGCGGGGGCTTGGAACGTCCACGTGAAAATGCCACGTGATAATTTGAACTAAACTTTACATGTAATAATGGTATTCAATACTGTCAGACTTAAATCTTTCACTTTAAAGTTTCCCCTGTAATATTGTAATTATTCTGTTCATGTATGTAGGCTAATATCAATACTTCAATGTTCAGAGTAAACGTTACTCTTGCAGTGGTTATGCCAAACTTCAGTGGTTTAGATTTCTTTAAAATGTGAACTTATATATTAACGGTCTTACTAATAAACATGGTGTAAATTTTATACAACTGGTAAACAAATGTGTATTCTAAAACCTTACTAAAATAATCTTAACTGATATATAACAGCCATTAAAACGTATTCGCATTGTTTACACATCGTAAAGGGGTAGTTTATTTGTTGTATAAACTTGAAATTTCTCATTGAATTTTGGAATATTTCCAAAGTATTTTAATTAAGCTATTTATTCTTTCCTTTTTGAAAATGTCGTACAAAATACAATTTTAGAGATTAGATATACCTGCGTTTTAGATTTTTGTATGTAAAATATAAATTGATATTTATGAAATGGAATGAAAACAAAAAGAACTTGAAAAAACCAAGAAATTGTAGAGATTACGAAATTTAGAAAACGCTTTTTTTATTTACTAAATCTGCACAAAAAATTGTCACTTAATTTTTTTTATCTCGTTTATACAATAAAAAAATATCATAATAATTCCAAGAGAACAACCAAATAATTGACCTTTTGGATTCATGGTAAACGTCGATTTCTAGGATTTATTTTCAGCTACACATGCATAAGACATGTATGTTATTAAAAATCATCACTCTCATATAATTCTTGCTAAATTCACGCTATAACAGTCAATTAAAAAAATATGTCAATAATAACCTTACTTTTTAAGTCAGGAGTTTCAGGTGTCAGTCCGTTGAAATGCAACGTTGCCATCTCATTCGCATCACAGTTAGGCAACTGAAAAAAAACCTCGCTACCCCGTGTATGTCAATGTGATGGTCCGCACACTATACAACTTCTCAAAAACCCGTTGTCACTGGCAACGCAAATAGTGACTCGAAACTTGCCCGCGCTATTTGCTACGATGACAGCTGATTGTTCTTCGTATATGGTTAAACAAGCTGAGATAATAACTGAAATCGTAAAATTGAGTTGCGCCGTCATAGAAGTTTGGTTGGAAATCATAGCAACCAGCCAGTTTTAATTTGGTTTCAGTTTCTCCGGTAAGCCTTAAAGATATTTTTTTATTAGTACCAAATTGAATCTGAGCTGTGTAACTAAAACACCGTTTAACTGTTAGGAAGTGTTTTTTTTTTGTTAGTAGCTGTTGAATAATGTGAAAATATTTTGGAATAAATCCAGAGAAATGTATGTAATCAATATTTTATTTAATAATTTGTAAACATCACACTGGTAAATACTACCACAAATCTGTAAACTTCAATAATTATATTTGCAAATTGTGTAAACACTATTCTTACAATATTAAGGATTTTTATAGTGCAAACATTGCGTTTGCAATAATTTCACATACATGCAAACTTTTACAATTAGTTTACACAATTCGGTAGAAATATAGATACTATTTATTTAGAATTGTTCATTAAACCCAAACACACCGTTTGTACAGTTTTAATTAAATAATACTCAAAGTTAATTATTATTTCAGGTTATTATTTCAACATTATTTGAATTTAAAAGTACTTTGTGGATTTATTAATTTCGGAATAAATCATCCATTCCCGCGGATCTTGCTGAATAAAAATATGTGTTTCGTTAAACATTTAAGGCTCGCTCAGTACACATTTTATATTTCAAAATTTTTAGGGTTTCGCTTTATCACTTCAAAGAGCTAACATGCAAGGGTGTTTAACTTTTTCCATGTATTTCACCTATTTACATTTTAATGTGGCAATTCAAAATTTCAGACAACGTCTTTTTCCTGGTCTAAAATTCTTTTTCGTCGAATTTAATTTACCCGATAAAAATTATATTACGAATAACAAAAAGTAATACGAGAGACCTCCAACGGTGACTTTCTTTAAGGAACGTGGAAGATATGTAAGTTTTTTTTAAAGTTTGTTCAAATAAATTTTGGTGAGCCAGAAACTTCTTATTTTGTGATTTTTTCAATAAGATAGCTGCTACTGATAGTACTGATTACGTTTACACCAAACATTACTTATATTTTAACACTAACTAGTTCTTAAAAGATGGTATTTCGACCTTATATATCGGGAATCTACTATTGACATCAATTTATTTTTGGATAATGTTGTAAGAGTGGTGAAATTAAGAGAAGAGGATGGGGAAGACCAGGTTTTGTACCAAAAACCGATGAATTAATCGCTTTTCCACGAAGTCAACAAATATCTGGTCATTATCAATTTTTACAACTAATATTAATTAGGTATTACGATCTGTGTTGTTTTGTGACATAATTTTGCAGCCTAATGTCTAGGTTTACATATTTACTGACAGAAGCGATAATTTCTTAAATCCATAAAACATGTTTAGAGACATTTTGAAATTTCTGGGAATGTTGTACCATCGAACATAAAATTGTATAAAGTGGGTGTTATATTATTTTCCTTCAATTTCCAGACCATTGACCACAAGGTAGAAAATGTCTCGTCGACTGAAATACTAAATATATCGCTGTGAAATCCGCGATCACAGACAGTAACCACAATCCATTCATGGGTGTTCCTGCTACAAGCTTTCCAGTAAGCCTATCTGGATTGCGTTTACTATGTATAGTATTATATCATGTGGTGATATAAAATAGTCTTTTTTTTACGATTTTAGAAAATTACTTCATAACTCTCTTAATGTTAATTTATGGCATTGAAGTGAGATTAAACAGCAAGAACGCATATTTTTGATGATATTGAGGAAATATTTCCCCGCCTCTCAGTAAACTGTTAAGTAGCTACTCGTCAATTAACTGTAAGCATTGGTTAAGATGGCTCTTTAACAAACATTTACTTGACAGGTAACTTTACGGTGGTGAAACAGATAAATTACACTACTCGACAGTTTACTCAGAGGTAGTGAAATACTTCCGAAATGTGTAACTGTGAACCGGTTTCAAACAAACCCATCTTGAAATATTTTTCCGGCATTCCTTTGTATTATCTTTATATGTAAAAAGTATGAAATTCGTTAAATATACAATAATAAACTTAATATAATTTATGCTTGTATTATTTTAAGATTTATTAGAATTTACGCTTAAGTTAGTCCCAGAATCTATGTACTCAAAAAAATCCCGACTTGTACTAATTTGGTTTTGGTGAAAACTTAAAAATAAAACGTTTAATATTAAGTACAAACTTTGGCAAAAATACACTAACACCGGCTTTGTTTATTCTTTATTTTATGTGACTTATGTATTAGGAAACACTGATAACTGTTATAATTTCAGACTTTGACGTTAGACAAGTTTTCGAGATAGATCACATATATTAATATAACCATCGCTACTGATGTAACCCACATATCGATAGTGATGTGACAATACCAAACAAAGAACTGAATTAACATTTTTTTTACTTAACAGAGACCATGTTAGTATAGATATCATTTTTTTCACATAATTTTATTTTATTCGGGTCGTTGTAATCATAAATATATTATAAATAATTAATTACTGCGAACGGTGAACTGTACTTGTGTTCAGTGATTGAACCATAATATTTTACCCGTTTCCTGGCCAAGGAACTTGGAATAATTTGCTCCGGTTCCTTGCCCCGCGGGGCATACATTTCCCTGAAAGTTATCCCCAAAACAGGAGGATTGTGTGATGGTTGAGTTATAAGTTATAACAGTCGTAAGAAATTATTTTCAACCTCAGAGAGGGGAATCATTGTCCTTCTGTTCTGTTTATTTTAAGGTACCGAATGATGTTTATTTTTCTCACCTACGTAGGTAGCTATCACATATTATAAAGGATTTTCTAAATAACTATTTTATACCAATTGAAATTGCTCGGTAGTATCTTGCAAATTGTGCATTAGAAAAAAATCTGATTCGATGTACGAACGTTTTAAAAAACTCGATATTATTTTTCTTATTTTATAGCTCTTTTTTAACTATCCTTCGAAAAATGCAAAATGTGTAAAAATGCAATAATAGTCTCCTTTTTACATGCGTGGTGATAAAAATCATTCCCGAAATTTGATTAAAATTGATATTTTAATCAATCTGTGTACGTTTCCCTTTTGTCTTAATATACAAGGTGTCCAAAAGGGGTATCTGGTGTTTGATGGTTGAATTAAATAAAAAATATAAATAATCGAATGGGTTTTTTAAATGTTTTATTTACAGACACTGAACTGGATACTTTTTTAGAAAAAAATAATGGTATGACGACACCGCACCACTCATTTATGACGTCACAAAATAACAATACCCCGCTACCCTTTTTGGAGTAATGTGTCAAAAATTACAAAATCTTCGTTTGAGGTTAGAGGGGTGCCAACAGCGTGAGGGTACAGCGGTATCTAGACACCATTATTTTTTCTAAGTAAATTTCCAGCTAAGTGTCTGTAAATAAAATATAAACATATTCGTAATAAGCGTTAACTTTGTGGCTCACCATAATTTAAAATAAAAATATATAAATTTGTTTTAGACCAGAAATATATAAATTTGTTTTAGTTTTAATATTCTTCTGACAAAGGAAGGGTTCTTCCGAAACCGGTACAGTATAAATAAAATTTAAAGTGGTCTAAAACAAATTTATATATTTTTTTTTATTATTCAAACATCAAAAACTCGATACCCTTTTTGGACATAATGTATAATGTTTAAAATCCATATATTTAAATTAATAATAATTGATGGTACGTATTTGAAACATTTATCGATTTGACATGTTTTGAATGTACCCACGGAAGTAATTTAATAGTAAATACCTTGATCGTCGGTACTCGTAACGTAACTACCTTTTAATTTTGAAGTGCAGGTGTAATATTGCACAATGCTCTCCGCTCCTTGTTTAAAATGTGAAACATGTTAATGTAAGGACACTTTAAGTACCCAACCCCATCTAAATTTGTGCTTCATTTCACTAGCCGGACTTCTCAGCATAAATCTGCAACTTTATTGAAGTGAATCCTGAAACGTCTTAATATCCACGGTACAAAGTGTCATTATGTATTTTAATTTGACTTCTCCCCGTTATGCCGCGGATTTTCGCTTTCGACATATTTTCGAATACGTTAAAATGTCTTAAGTTATATAACGCGATTAAGTTGGTAGTCATGCAAAAATTCAATGGCGCGGCGATTAAAGATTGCTCTGGGGTCGAAATTGACAGATTTGTATGTAGGTAGATAACCATACGTCATTTCTCCACAAGGGTTGGCGGAGAGGACAGAATGCAACACTACCCTGCCCTGTCACACGTTTTTTGCTTTAACCACATTCACGCATCTTCAAAGGTGACAAAAAATGTAAAACCCCATCAAGGCATTGATAATTAATAAAGTAATAAATCAGAAAAAAATGTCACTCGATCGTGTCATGACTTTATGTGAAACCTGACTTCTTTTCCATCCATTCGTATGTTAACTTAAATTTAAAGTAGCTATCCTTTCTGCGTACATCAAATGTATATATTTAATTTTTTTCACATAAACTCCGCACGGGAGGCCCTGAGGAAAATAATTTCCTTATGTCATCTTTGGGGATGTTGTGTGGAGGGTATTTTTGTGGAAAAGCGGAATGAAAGGTATACTCAGTGCGTATATGTATCATGTACTCAGTGCGCAGTGTCACCAGCTAAGAAAACCACTGTAACAATAAGAATGCATTCCAGTGTCCAGTGTAATTCGCCGGAATTGAAAAATGAATCCTTTTCGGAAATGAAAAATTAAACATTTATTTGAACAAAAATTGATGTAAAATAAGGTACCTAGCACCTACCTGTAATAATCCTTTCTTATTTGCTTGTACTACTTACTTTGGTTTTATATATTTTATAATTACATACTTTTATGTTCTATACTTTATATTCTTATATATTCTTCCATACTCTTTTTTATTACTCTATAGTGGTTTAAATTCTTTTGTATTGTTTTGTTTTCTTTAATATTCCTAAAATTTCTTTAATATTATACTATTTTATATATTTTTTATTTTATTTTTTTATATTCTCACTTTCTTTATATTGCATATGTTAATGTACTGTATAAAAATCGACCACCATAACACGGCCATGTGCCTAGCATGGGGGTCGAAAAATCCTCAATTAATGTAACAAACAATTCAATTAATCAAAAAAAAATTAAAAAACCTTGGTTTCGAAGTTTCCTACCTCCATGTTATACGAGGTAGGAAACACGGAGGCCGGCAAATCTCCTAATCATATCTTACTCACATTCATATGCTTTGATCATAAGTACTATTTATTACCTTTGAACATCCTGATCATTTCACGTGGGATGCTAATTTTTCTAATATGTACTGAAGCCAGTGTTCTTCAAAAAAACCAAAGAAATTAAGTCGTAAAAGACATTTCAAAATATATGTATTAAAGCTTTGTTTTTAATTATCATTGGTAGTTTACTTGTTTAATGTTTTGAGCACAATATATATATACATATACATATATATATATATATATAGTTTAAGATTATTTCACTTAGCTTGCTTAATTATTTAACTTCACATAATTTGACCCTTTTGTTTAGTTAAAATGTAACGAACGAACAATCCTTTCTTTCTTGGCAAATTCTTCCGGTTAATATTAATTTATTTATAATACTTTGACACTTTTTACATTAGTAGTGCTGGTAAAAAATGAACTTATATAATAGATACTGTTTACATTAGTGCTTCTAAAAAAATAAACTTTTGATTAAAATCAAATGGAAATTCAAAGTCTAGCCATTTTAAGACTCCTTCCAAATATTCGTTGCGCCACTGAAACCCCGGCTAACGCAACGCTTTTGCTGAAATGCAAAAAAAAAGTTAATCGCCTCCCGGAAATAAAGAGATCATCAAGAGATAAAATGGCGGCCAAGCGATCTCTGGGCGGACTTGAGTTCCCACGGTTAAGTACATAATGTACACATATGTCAGACTTTTTATCTCTTGCTCGTTGCGCTTCCTTGAAGCTGAACAAACCGCGAAATCAGTTAAGAAAATAAATTATTATTTGATTATAATAATAAATAAGAGGGAAATATATTTCTTAAGAGGATATTACCAGAGAATACCGGAAAATATTCATTTTTAAATCAAATTCTAGACGTATTGAGTCTTTTTTACAAAAAAACATAAATTGATTTTGAAAGATTTTTATTTTATCTGGTACACGTAATTTTAAAATTTTGAAAAGCTAAGTGTATTTTTAATATACTAAGGGTATATATACCGTTGGTCGTTGGCAGATTTGTTCAATTTTCAAACGATAGATTCTATTAAAAACACAAATTTCAAATCATATAATCATACAACAAAATAATTTAATACATAATTTAGTTAAAATAGTTTTAAGAATTTTAATTTTTGTTCAATTAAAATCACTAAAAATTAATCCGAGAACGTGTTTTGTGATATATATATATACATACATATCAATGGTTTTGTGACAAAAATACCTCAGTTTTTCTATTTATTTAAGGTCTTACAAACTAAATTTCAATTTTTTTACAAACTTATTTTGTTTAGACATTATTGAAAAATATAAATACTCATGATCAAAAAATTCTTACAAAAAGTACACGATATTTAATAATTTATCATCGTGCGTTTTGAGCATTTTTATTGCTTACTTGAATGAAGGTATGTATTAAAGCAAAATTTGAATGAAATAAATCGATATTAAATTTTTATATAAAAAAAATTGATACGGGGAATAATCGATCTTTCTCATTGGAACCGCTCTGTACAGTTGCAAGCATTTTTAAACTTTTATTCTCAGCTGCTGGTCAATCGCTCTTAATGCTATAACAAAAATTCTTCCAGTAGGAATTCTGTACAATCTGTACACACCGACAGAACTAATTATTGGAAAGGGGTGATTTTTGTTTTTGTGCAGTGACTACGAAACTCATATGATTCATTGTAATGAAATTTTGTAAAGTTATGCTTAAAATAATTTAAAATTTACTATTTCATAGTTGTAGCTAGTTTAACTATTTAAAAAAATGCTTTTTGCAAATTAAGCTTTTAAATATTAAGATGAATAATTAGTTGTTTGCGCCTGTACATCATATGAATGTGTGCCCGTACGCAATATAAATGTGAATAAATAGTTTTTTCATAAACCAACTCAATTCTTTCAAGAAAGGCATACAAATGATGATTCAATCCAATTTTATATTTTCATGCCTTTCTTGAAATAATTAAGCTTGTTTATGGACAAAAGTATTCATTCATATTGCATTAATTCGTCTTAATGATTTACATGTAAACGGTTAATTCGTCCTTATATTTTAAATCACAACTTACAAAAAATGTTTTCACTAAATAATTTAACTAGCGTCATCTATGAAAGAGCAGATTATAAATTCTTTTAAGCTTCAATGTTTTTAATTTCAAATTGCTTTTTATATTATTATAATGTCCTCCACTATAAATACTGAATCAATTTACACCTGATAAATATTTAAATTTTATGCGTGTCGAAATTGCTTTTATATTTTTAATTTTAAATTATTGTTATATTTTGCTTTAAATTTTTCCACAAAAAGCATATTTCCCTTTTTAAAAAGTCGATATTTTATTGTATTGAAATTGTTTAAATCGTTTATATATTTTCAAATTATTGTTTTTAAGACTTTTACTGAATTAGCTGACCCGATTCATTTAAATACCGAAAAAAATATATTGAGATTGCTGATAATTCTTAAAATTTATATTGTAGTTATTTTTTATTTTAATTCGTTTTATCTTAAATTTTCTGTAAATAAACAATGTTTTATAATTAATAAATAATTATAGTAATTATATTTAATACATAATTAGCATAAAGTGCAATATAGGAAATAAAATTATTTTATTGCTAAACCTACAAAATGTATAGACATAAATTCCTGTAAAAACATTTTTTTACATTTAAAAGGATTATAGAAAAAAATTGAGTCATTGTCAGACACAACTTTTTTTGCTGGACATGTGATGATTAGACAATGAAAAATAATGAAATAATCTAAAGTAAAAAGGCAAGGCAGTCAATCAACTCGAAAAATACCTACCTTTCTATCAAGAAATAAATGCTTTCTTGTGGCTAATTCGTTTGAAAATCCTAAACACCTATATGTTCCGGCGTGTTAAAATATATCAACGAAAACATTATCTATGATATTATTAAAATTATTAAAACGTTAAATTATATCAACTGAAATGCCAATCGTGGATACATTTATATCAGAAGAAAGCCCAAGCAACGCCGGGTACATATTTAAATATTAAATAAACATTCGTTTCAAAAACATAAGAAATCTGCCCGTTTCCTTTCCAGTGAATTTTGAATTTCGAATTTTGGCTCAATATTATGACGTACGAGTATATTGTAAAATATAACATACTTATTATAAATTCCCATTATACAAACAGAAATGTTTGCATAATGATTCTAGAACTCTCTTTTCGTCCGGAAATTTGCTGTTACCAGATGGATAACTTTTTCGCTGCCGGAGAATAAACATATTATATAATCCCAAGGAATGCTCGCATTCCCGAAGTTGATGAATATTAATTACCAAGTCAGACTCCGTACAATGTACACTTGTACAGTTTCTCAACCAATAGCAGATAAAATTGGAGGGCGCTGTGATAATTTAAGAATTTTAAATGGCAACACGATAAAAGGAAAAATAATGTAGCTTTCATAAAGCACTCTGATCTAAGTGCATATTTTTCACATCAATATCAAATATTCCCTGGAACCAATGATAGGAGTGTATATTTTTTCACATCAATATCAAATATTCCCTGGAACCAATGATAGTGGTGTATATTTTTTACATCAATATCAAATATTTCCTGGTTGTCAATGATAGGAGTGTATATTATTTAGCATCAATATCAAATATTCCCCTGGAGTATATGATAGAAGTGTTTATTTTTTAACATCAATATCAAATATTCCCTGGAGTCAGTGATCGGAGTGTATATTTTTCACATCAATATCAAATATTCCCTTGAGTCAAGGATAGGAGTGTATATTTTTCACATCAATATCAAATATTCCCTGGAGTCAATGGTAGGAGTGTATATTTTTCACATCAACATCAAATATTCCCTGGGGTCAATGATAGGACTGCGTATTTTTCATTTCAATATCAAACATCAAACGGTTTTCGGAAATTAGTCGTACTTCTTGAAAATTTCATATTCTACGGATTTTTTATGTTAGAACTTCTTAATGTGTTTTAATTTATAGTATTTTTTTTATATATAATATCTTTAGTTAATTCATTAAAAAATATTTATAAAAAAAAAATATTTTGTAATATTGTTATCATACGTGACAGCTGTTTCACCTTCGGATGGCTTTATCAAACTGTGGTGAAACCACCTACGGACGATCCATTTATATGATTTCCACATTGGTATGCACTTACGATGAAAATCAAAATGCTTTTATTGTTATTACTTATTACCAAAACCCTTATTGATTTATGATTATTCCGTTTATTTTTTTAACACCGATCACGAGATAATTTGCACATACATTAAGTATTTTTGAACCGAACATATCAAAGAAGCCATTTATTAGACGTTAAATCAAAATACAAATTAAAACTATGTGGAAAAATCACACACTTTTCTGTCCATTGTAAATGTGTCAGATTTATTAAGCTTCTTGAATTTGTTGGCAGACTGTACGCTGTACACAAACAGTACCAATATCTTACTTCGTGTAAGGAGATTGGTATCTTAAACGTCTCGGTTTATGACAAGGATATCCCAAGGTATTTACTTTGACATCTCTGAATAATTAATAAGTTCCAGATTGGATTAATGAGAAGAAAACAAACATTTCCCGCAGATATTAGATTATGCCAAAAGCAGCACGTAAAGTAATAAATTAAAAACTAGTTGGTTTAATATGAACAAAAATTTTGTTATCATTGAAGAAGAAGATAATAGTAATAAATCTACATGAAACCTGAAATACAACAAGACACAGAATAATAAATAAAATTTAGATATTATAATGTTTTATCTTTGTCTTATTGATGATTGGAAAATATGAAATAAATAATATCTCGTGTTATTTGTCTTTTAATAATAAAGTGACAACTCATGGTTACTTAGTTCAAAGTGGAAATGACATTGGAATTATTATTATGTAGGTATTATTATGTAGTTAAGCTGATAACAAAAATAACGTTGCATGAGGAAAATATTTCTAGGATCTTGGGACTACAAACAAGCTTTGCGAACTTCAAGACGCCAAAGACCACATTTCGTGAGTTTTTGAGCAAATAAAGAGGCACATACCTACGCTTTGTCTTTATGATTTCTAATTAATCTGATACAAATAATACTGAAATGGTTTGATGAGTTTATTACGCCGGATAAACCATGAATGAAAATGGAAAAAAAGTGTATGCTAAGACCGAGTTGTTTGACGGTTCTGCTTACCCCTGCGGTATTATACAATTGGAAGAACTTTTTCCTTTTATTTCCTTTCAGGTGGAATAGCTACTTATTTATATTTTATAGACATTTCACTCGGAGCCGGTCTATGAAAATGTCCACTTGGATTCAATATTTCATCTTGTCTTTACCCTTCTCAGTGAGGCTTTCCTTAAAAGTGCCCCCTGACCTACCGTAGGGACCAGGGGACCTTCCTGAAAGGCTAAGGGGATGCTACGGCCCAGGGATCCCTAGCCCTAGACCGAGGGTCCCCGGCACTAGACGAAGGTAGAGAAGTCCACTTCTACTAATTCAACATTTTAAACAGGCAAAGCATTTATTCGGTAATCGGCTGAGCGTCTCACTTCTGATCAAAACTTTTCATTTTATGTGCAGGTACATTTGTCAACATCAGAAAATTGTTTGAAAAACTCTTTTTTTAATAATTATTATTTTTAAATGATTAAATTATGAAATAACACAAATACATTAAATAAAATTTACTTGGGCACGCCCGAATTTTAACCCGCGACCTCCGGATAGCTAGTCGAGAGCCTTACCTCTCGACCACAGAGGCCGTCATTTTATAACATTACAAATATTATCACGTAATCACAAATCGAGTCTTTTATTTAAATTTGCCAACTCCTCTGCTTTTTACGGAAAAGAGATAAATAAACTGATTAATTTTGGCACTAACCACTTTCTTGAATAATCGCAGACATAATAGTGAATAAAATAACGGGGTTTAATAAATGAATATTGCCCTATTATAAAAAGTTGGGTTTCTAAAATGTATTCAGATTATCTGTAGTGGGTGATGATGCAAAAATACATAATTGTGTTTATTTATTATACAAATTAAAAACGTCTTATAATGATAATCCGGCAAAATTCCAGTCGTCTTTGCTTAATTCATCATCGTAATTCATCATCGTTATTCATCATTATAATGTTTACCCTAATTGGGTTTACCGTTTTGTTATCTTACGTTATCTTTTGCGTTACCTCCCCCTACCTCCTTCTCTCAATGCCGCTAAACTACATGAAATGTACACATTTTTTCAAACAACTCGCCCGCCACCTTTTGTAATTTTTTTATACAAATTCCATAACGCTGGAACTCTCCTCCCCATTACATTCAAAAACCTTTGCGGTCATTCGCATATCACCAAAGCTTCATCGCAAATCATCAAAGCTTCATCGCAAATCACCAAAGCTTCATTCCAAATCACCAAAGCTTCATCGCAAATCACCAAAGCTTCATCGCAAACGGATGAATGGTATAGGAATGCAAACGGGACAAACAAAGAAACATAATTTTTTTATGAATAAAGATTTTAATTAGATTAGGTGATTTTTTTAACCTTTTTCGCTTCGCATTACAAATAAACCTTCGCCAAATCTCACACTTTTAAAATGTAAAAAGATTTTCGTTTTAATTCGGAAATACACAATTCAACTCCTACGACAAAACGCATCCTGGTGCCTTTTTCTTGCACTTCTTCATTCCTTCCTGTTATTTTATCATTATTTTCAGCTAATTAATTATTTGCCGTCTACCAATACCGTTTACTGAGCCGTAAACGAGAGTAAATAAACCCCCTCAAAGTGTACCGATGGACTTTAATTACATCCTCTACATCCCAATGTAATGTTACGTTGGGTTAGGGGTAGACAGTTTTTTTTAATAGTTCTGTCAGTTACAATGTGTCCCTCAAACGAATCAAATGCGATGTAAACCCTCGCGGAACCACACACCCCTCTGACGTCTCTGCGGGAGTTAAAAGGTTGGCCGCGCTGGTGGTCGTGTCGTATAGGGGTAGTGGTCAGGAGGCTTAGTGCGCCACTAACTACCCCACAATCCCGTTACTCAAATGCAGGGGTGTATCTTTACTTGCTTCCTGTTTTGAAGGTTCTAAAATTTCAAGTTGTGGTAATAAATATTCAGTATCTTCTTAAGTCAGTTCCTCATTGCTGAGGAACATAGCCCCTACTCCAATTTCCATGGTGGAGAAGGCTCCTCAACTCCTCGCGGCTCTGCGCTGCGTTTAGAGCTGTGGACACTGATATACCGTACGCCAGTGATTTTTGGTCACTCCAACACATTGCTGACCTTTCTCTGCTTCTTCTGACTACCAATTTGGCAGTGACTATAAGTTTTTCCAAGTTGGAGTCCTCAGTTTGGCAAGCAAAGTGTCAACAGAATCTTAAAATACGTTGTAGGCACACGGAGAAAATGTTATTCTTAAATACGATAATTTTATTAGTAAAAACGGTTAAAAACGGGACTGAAGTTCTTACGAACAAATTAACAGGCTTTCAATGTTTATTGGCGGTAAAATGTAAGAATAATTTGTTGGTATAAAATGACCGTATTTTAGAATAACATTTTTCTCCGTGCACGTAATTGAGAGCCTATTGTGGATGCTTAGCTCTTCCAGAAGGTTTTTATTTATTATTTAACATTTCTGTTATATTGTTTTTTAAATAGAATAATCTTATATCTCAACTAACACGCATGTATTGAAATGCACTAAGTTATAATAATTCTACTTTCAACTTATAGGTGTTATTTCGTGAATTTTTTGTGGAAAAATGATTTTAGTGAAAAATATTATTTTTAGTGGAAAAATTAAGACTTTCAAAAGTAAAATTTCGGTACGCCCTTACTAGCTACCCGCTTGCCAAGGCGGGCAGGGAGAGGGGTATGGGTGGTGGGTGTTGAGTGTAGGGCGGGGGGTGGTGCAGCACCCCCGCCCAGACCTGTTGTTCTCCGCCCAAACTAATTACCCAATGTATCTGTTGCACTCGTGTCTGCTCGGCACGATAGAGCACCTATCGTACTCGGACAATATTTATGTAGGAGATTTGTTTATCCATCGTCTTTGTCTTGTTTATTAGCAATTGCTAGGAATCTGTTTAATATTGTGTAAGGTAATGTTGTGTTAAGTACCCTTAGTTGGGTTTTAGTCATAAAATTTTACAACGTTTCAAGAAAGGAAACTGCATATTGAATTTATTTCATTTTTTATTATTACTAGAACGTGCCTCGGAACTCTTTTGTCAAAAGTAAAAAGTAGTTGAGTAATGTATTTTTTAATGTTTTTTCACACTTAGTCAAAAAAGTGCCAAATAGTTGTTTTTTTTCATTTTTACTTAAAAAAATCAATAAAAAATGACTAGCTAGATTGATTATAATGCAGCACAGCGGCTTAAACATTTTTCCTCTTATGACAACCGGGGGACCAATTTATTATTCAGTTATTCAATTTAAGAATATTTAAATAAATTGATAAATCACAATATGTTTTGAAGATTTAATAAAGTTTAATGTTAAATAAATAAATAAAAATATTAGTACCCTTGAGGTGATTTCTCACAAAAACGGCGCTCTATAAATTATGCAATTATTATTATTATTAGTAACTTTTAGCCGACCAAGGTAATCGACAAACGTATTTAATAAAAATATCATCAAAGAGAACTGTTTTATTTATATATTTCTGCTATATTTAATTGGTCTGAAAATATGTGTTAAAATGTCTGAAAGTGTGAAAATGTAAAAAATTGTAAAATTTGATTTACGTTTTTCAAACGGAGTTCTACGAATTAAATAAAATAACCATAATTAGGTACTCAATTATTCGATCATTAATTTATTTATTTATTAATTTCAATTATTAGATTATTAAAAATGGATATCGTTAAAATTAATTGAAACACAGATAAGCAAAGGCAATATTTCCGATATTTGGAAATTATTCCATTTTGTATTTATGGCGACGAATTTAGGCGGTACGCGTTGTTAGGAGATGTTTAATCCACGCTTAAATTATTCCAGTACACATTAAATCTGAACGGATTACCTTGAATAATAGTCTGAAGAATATAGTCAATGTAGAGACTTAATTAATTATCCCTTTGAGTATATAAATATGGTATTCGGAGCAAGACGTGCGCCGCATTGCATAGATTACCTGTGGGGGCTGTCTCGGGATCTCAGTGTGACCCTAAAATGAGGTTAATCTCCCCGATTACCACCTCCCACCTCCCACTTCCCAATCCCCACCAGCACCCTCAGCTAGTTTTACGCTCATTAAATACCCCCATTGCCATTCTATTAAAGTTGTCGAGAGTAGAGGATAGAATGTACAGTCACGTTTTACTACGACACGCGGGCGCTTGTTGCGCAGAAGCGGGCGTGAATAAACAAGAAGCTTTTTTTTCTGCTGCGCGACCCTAACGGTGGAAAGCCGAAACAGTTTTTTTCTGCAAAATTGGAGACCTTTTTACCATAGTAATTACACTAATCATTTACTAAGGTTTGTTTGCTATTTCTTTTACTCCAATAAACTAGATTATTCTTTTACGAATTTCATACTACTTTCGTAATCCAGTTTCGCTTGAACAAAATATATTTTTCTCTTTGAAAAATGAATGTAACAAATTTGAAATTTATATCTATTTGTAAGTTTAATTGATATTTCATAAATTAATTAAGCTATTAATTAATCAATTGTACATCATTATCTATAATTAATATTTGAATGGGGATAGAAATTAATTTAATTAGTTTTATCCCATTAATAATTAATAAAAATAATAACTTAAATATTTAATAAATATTTCTTTCCCACGAGGTCAATTCCAGCACTGGGAAGCAATGAATATCTATATATCTATAAAACAAGCATAATTACCGCATAAAACAAGACAAAATGACATGTTGTTTGTTACAATTTTTTTTATCTTAAATCTTGGACGAAGCCTGGTTATAATTGAAGGATGTCACCGTATTCCCATCTCTATTGTCACCGTATTCCCATATTCAATTCAGCATAAAACAAGACAAAGTGACATGTTGTTTGTTACGTTTTTTTTATCTTAAATCTTGGACGAAGCCTGGTTATAATTGAAGGATGTCACCGTATTCCCATCTCTATTGTCACCGTATTCCCATATTCAATTCAGCATAAAACAAGACAAAGTGACATGTTGTTTGTTACGTTTTTTTTATCTTAAATCTTGGACGAAGCCTGGTTATAATTGAAGGATGTCACCGTATTCCCATCTCTATTGTCACCGTATTCCCATATTCAATTCAGCATAAAACAAGACAAAGTGACATGTTGTTTGTTACGTTTTTTTTATCTTAAATCTTGGACGAAGCCTGGTTATAATTGAAGGATGTCACCGTATTCCCATCTCTATTGTCACCGTATTCCCATATTCAATTCAGCATAAAACAAGACAAAGTGACATGTTGTTTGTTACGTTTTTTTTATCTTAAATCTTGGACGAAGCCTGGTTATAATTGAAGGATGTCACCGTATTCCCATCTCTATTGTCACCGTATTCCCATATTCAATTCAGCATAAAACAAGACAAAGTGACATGTTGTTTGTTACGTTTTTTTTATCTTAAATCTTGGACGAAGCCTGGTTATAATTGAAGGATGTCACCGTATTTCCATCTCAATTTTCACCGTATTCCCATTTTCAATTCAGCACTAGTTACGAAACAAGATTTAGCCAATTAAAATTATATAGCATCAAACAAAAGTAATACTAGAATGTTCACACACATTTAGGTGAAGTTTGATGTTATTCGACGCCAAACTGCTCTTTAATTAACATATCCAGACGCAAGTTCGCCTAATTCCTACCTCAATTAAATTATCTTATTATTTGAACCTAAATCGCTCTCTTGGATTGAGATGATAGTATATAATTATCGTAATTAGGCAAAATAGGCTACGGAGTTGTATGCAAAAAATGGAAGATTCTCTATTCTTCTGTAATAATACTTGTTGAGAAATTCGCATGAGACTCACAGGAAATACCTAAGAATAAGGTAACTGACCGATTAATTTATACCTTTAAATCTGATTTAGAAATCATAGGAATTTCCTGTCGCAACAAATGATATAATTTATATTTATTTTTTTTAAATTTAACGGGTAAAATTTAAAATACATTTTTATTATAATTAAACACTTTTTTTATATAATAGCCCACTAATTTCGTCGACAGCGTCATATCTAAAGAGGAAACCGGGCGACGTTTTGTCCATACAAATGTATTCCTTGATTTAACTGTGAATGTTGAGTGCAAATATTTTTATTATAATATAGATATCGACCTTTTGCTTTTTTGATAAGTTACTTCTTATATGGGTTCGCATGAGGAAAAAAGAGACAGGAGACAACCTCCAACCTTCGATTTTTAGCCAGCTGCTAACAGCTGCTGTTCGCAGCATGGTGTGTAGACCGCTTAACTCCAAAAATAGTAAATATAAGATTTTCCGCATTTGATTCCGATTTTCCTATCAGCGAGTAATTTTTCATCCATAAAACTTTTAATCTAATTTTACAACTTCATATGCCAGCAAATGGATTTTTGCAACTAAAGTTTCTGTATACGGTAAGTTTTGAATTTGTTTATTTGTTTAAAACCCTCGGTTGTGCTGGAAAATGTCCCATTTGCAAAGGGTTTAACATTATTATTTGAGCATCCTAATCAGAAGCTTATTTGCAAAATATGGAAAATTCATAGATTACCTACCTGAATCGGGTGATCTCCGATCAGTTGGCTCCAGACTGAAGAACGTTAATTATATCACTCTCGTTTATTTGTTTACGTGTGGTTAAATAAACGGGATCTCTCCGTTAATTTCTTCGCCTCTTATTTAGATCGATTAGGTGCAGATTAGGGTAGGAAGCCGCAATAATCTCTGCTAATATTCCTCTTTGTTCAGCCCGTCTGGAGGGCATAATACCAAGAGTCTAGGGCGTGCATTCTGTGCATAGCCCTACAGTTTATCTTAGTGAAATCCTCGATTCAGCAACCGGAGTCTGTAATTAGAGATGTTTATGAGAGATTTTCGGTTAATTTTGTTAGGGCCGAATCGGTCGTATATTATAAGCCTAAAATATAAGACAGAACAGGTAAATACTTTTGAAGAGACTCTTGCTTGTGTAGTGGTAGATATAGTATGGATCAACAAATAATTTAATTTCTTAATACTTTTGTTTTTGTTTGAAATGCGAAGAGTGAAACCAAAAATATAGAATGTATAGGTACATTGTCGAATTGAATCGCGTGGGCAATATTTTTTTAGGAATTGCATGGTAAAATAGGGGGGGAGGTTTGCGACCGTTTGTTCCAAACTAAGGAAGGAGAGGAAAAGGTATGAGAGGTGGGTAGGAATCTGTGGGTCAGTTTAGCCAGGATTGACGGACGTATGAATCTATCCCTCGCACTGCGGTGCAAAGTGATGTTCCGAGAGAGTCCTGCTGGAGAGGTCAAAAGGTCTCCCTTAACCAGTCTCTCCCGAACCGGCCCGCCATGCAGTAGGTGGACAAAAGCACCAAACGTAGCGAACCACTTGGAGTGGCCTATGGCAAGGGTGTTGTTTAACCTATAAATGGTTTCCTGGCGACGGTACCCATTCCCGCCTCTGAAATTGAGGACAATGTTATCACACGTTATTTTTTTTATTTTCGACAAGAAACACCGTATTGGCTTGAAAGGAAAGACTTTTCTGATGCAAAAGTTCCGTAGCTTTCCATCTTCTAGTTTATAAAGATAAATGACTAGAAATGACGAGGTTTGAAAGAAAACCAACATTTTGTTTGTTAATACCGTAGAATCACAAACATGCGGAACTAATGGGACTATAACATCCTGAATTGAGGTATACTGTGGTCTTTCACCAGGCGATGCAGAGATCATACATGTACCACTAATACTGTTACGAAAATTTTTAATATTGTTCTGTTTTCATGAGAATAAGTATAAGAAAACCAACCCTGCATTTAATGTGTGTGATAGTGATACAGATATTATGACAAGCGTTTATTTCTACGTTACATAATAAACTTAACATAATATAAGGCGTGGTATAATATTAGATATACATAAGTATTATGTGTGTGTAATGTTTTTTCAACACCAGCTTTATAAGGTACACCAAGTTGTGCAAGAAATGCCATTTTGTTCTGCCTACGATGTTTGCATGTCGTTTTAATTGTAATCATTTTTTTCCACTATAATTATTCATACGAAAGTCAGTTACTTGTCTTGTAATATCAAAAATAGCAACATAAATATGTAAGACACGTCATAAAAATGATTGATTATTTCAAACGGTGGTTACATTAACATGTATAATGTGTACACGGCACAGACTGAGATCAAAAGAATAATAATGATTTAAGTAGTTTAATTTATACATGTGGCTTACAGCTTTATTCGACTGACATTATTTCAAACCTGATGACATAACTTGCATATCACAGACAAATGAGACAAAAATTGATTTTCCGCGTTTCAAAGCATTTAAGTATGCATGCATTAAATTTTATTTTTAATGAGGGAAATTACAATATATAATACAATTTTTCTGGGTGACTCATTTAAAATAAATTGTACAACATATTATATTTATTTATTAAATGAATTTTGTACATTGTATAGATATTGTGTTATTTCATCCGCCATGCTAGGGATGTCCCTGTGTTATGGCGGGTGAAGTTTACAGATAATATAATTTATGGTGAGGAAGTATACTGATAATATAATAATTGATGATATTGAAGTTTACAGCTAACGCAGCAATGAATTTATGATAATTAAGTTAACATATAATATGATATAATATAATTATTTTCCCGAGGAAGACATGGCACGACCAAGTGAATCAGATACTTGAGTCGGGCCATGTCAAGAGTCAGAATAATAGAAGAGCATGTATGATAAGATGTATGAATGTGAATGAGGCGAGGAGTGTATGCCAAGACCGAGTTGTTTGGCGATCCGTCCTCTCTGCCTACCCCTGCGGGGAAACGGCGTGATGGTTAGTTAGTTAGTTAGTTAGTTATAATATGATAATTATACATTATATATTACTGTAGGACATTCATTTTAATGCTTACCGTTTTAACCCAACCTAACCTATTTAATATATAATTAATACAAATCGAAAAATAGAGTGCCCTCTGTCACTATCGTTATTGATCATTTTACTTAACCTAGAAACTGTTGCATTCCTGATATTATTTGTGTTAATAATCGTTAAGAGTATTTCTGTAGGTACTTCTTACGTATGAAAATATTATAGTAGAATTGGACTTATATTATAATACTGCAAAATTTAATTCAATGACTTTACTATTCTAGACCAAAAAAAACCATTCAAGACTGTCTCAAAAAATTTAGATAAAATATGGCAAGGAAGAAACACTCGTTTCCAGTAAATTCTTAATTTAAACATCATTCATACACATTTATTTTTCAAAAGAAAGACTTTCAAATTCAAAGAAATACAACGGTTGCATCGAATACTATCCTCGAGACCGACATCGTACAGGCCTGAGCGCCCGACGGATTTTGAGGTGTCAAGTGATCAAGTCAGTGCCGTGCCATAATAGAGCTACAGTTTGCAAATGGCGGCGATTATTGTTGATACTCGTTGTTACTGCTGATTGTTTTACCGCAAACATATAAACAGACTGATTTGACTATTTTAAACAGTGAAGTTTATTTAGCGACAACAGTGACTTCGTAATTTGACAGTTGCGCGCCCATACCTGTGCTCAAGTCGGCCTTTTAGGCATATTCTCTAACGACGCATAAAATCTTCTGGCCGTAAGCAATTTTATCATTTATAATAACCGAAAATAATAAGTAATTCTCGTATATTTACAAATGAAATGTTATTTCTTGGCTGTTGCCGAATAATTAAAATACTTCTTATCACACACAAAGGCATTTTGGCCCTTTTTAAGGCAATTTACTTAGAGGTAGAATACGACCTTACATGACATTACAGTTTAGTTCTAAAACTACGAACTACACTTTGAGATTTCTACAGCGTGACTGTATACAGGGTGTTAAGGGACGTACTTGAATTACCAGTGATTCCTGACATTATTTGGAGTAAAAAAATGTAAATGAAATTTTGGTCTTCGGTGACATTTTTGATGTTTTTTTTCTACAAAAATGTAAAAAATAGTATTTGTTTGGCAATTTGGGGCAGGGTAAGAGATTGGACGGTTACTTGGCTAAGTGACCAGTGATAAAATGCGAAAGATTTTTTTTTAGTTTGATTGTGAAGAAAAAAAAAATTCAAAAAAAGTCATCGGATTTTATTGACATTTTTTATTCCAAATAATGTCAGAAATCACTAGTTAATGTAAAGTACGCCCATTAACACCCTGTATATTGTCCTTGAGGTGATTTCTCGCCCTTGTTGAGGTGAAGTCTCACAAAAACGGCGCTCTACAAATTATCCAATTATTACTATATTTTAACGTCGTTGTTTATACAATTTGGGAGGCGGTAATGGGTACCGCCGCCCCGGGAACCATTTATTGGATAACCATCACCCCTGCCATAGGTCACCCCAAGTGGTTCGCTATATAGGTGACTTAGCAGGGGTGCCCGGGTTCATGGGGTGAGATTTGTCTAGGTTTGGGGGCGGATGATCTGGACTCACTGAACCCCAGATTCCTATCCAACCCTCATACCTATTTTCTTCCCAGAACTTCCTCTCCTTCCTTTCCTCAAAAATACTCTCCACACAGCATCCCCAAAGATGACATAGGCCCTGAGGGAAATTATTTTCCTCAGGGTATCCTGTGTTGAGCTAATGTAAAAAAAATAAAAAAATCGTAGATCATTTTTCGGATTACTTTTTTAGAGGAAGTATATCGGGAAGGTGTTGCAGTGTTGTAACGTCATTTGGTGCATCTGATTGCAATATCGTAAACAAACAAACGACCCTTGTCATATTTTTTTTTCGTTTCCATGCAAATAATATTCAATCAAAATAATATCAATTATTCATATATTTTCTTGAACTTCGTGGGCGCCCTAAATGAACCACAAAATTAATAATGTCTTCCTCACTCAATGAATTTAATAATGATGAGTGCAGCAGTCCATGTCGAAAGTCAAATATTGAACATTTTCCAAACATCTGCCATGGTGTGATGAGTGGCGCCGTACGGCGTCAATCCGGTGAACTGGTTTGTTCCTGGATTAAGCGGTAGTGATGGAGTGTTGGCGGCCTATGTTTTTGTGTTAAATTCTCGTTAAACATGAAAGTCGTAAAAAGCTGTCAGTGACTACTAGTACGAAAATAGGATTAAGTTCGCGGTGAAAAACCGTCCATTAGTTACCAATTTACTGAGAATATATTTTATAACCATTGAAAACCTCGAGCAAACTCATTTAGTAACATATCATTTATCACGCAATGCCGGTTGACTAATAATTAAACTATAAAAAGAAATTTCGACGTGCTACATTTCCTAAAATCAACCGGTTTGGTTTTGGTTATGATTTCCGCTTTTTAAAATCTCGTTTGATCTCCCGTTGACGTCTGCATTTTGTTGTTTTTGAAAATCTACTAACAGATATGATTGCTTGGGCCAAATTGGGCCTATAATTGGATCACGAAACATACCACAGGGCACTTCTAGCGTTATTCTTTATTCTATGGTGTGTGGTAACTATAATTTATTTAAACATTAATCACACTTAGTTTAAACCATTTATATTGTTTAAAAAACCAACATGTTTCGTCAACAATAACTTATTCAGTGTTTACTTAAAACTAAACTTAAACTAAGTAAACCTTTATGAAGTTAAGCTTTGCTTACGAAAAATGTTTTTTTTCTTTAACAATAAATACGGTCAAAACTAAGTGTTGATTAATTTTTAATTAAATAGTGCTACAAAATAAGTTTGCTGCGTTTGAAGTAGAATTTAATAATCCAGCATCTTTTTTTCCCTTGCCTTTTGTCTTCCAGGCCTTTTTCTCACTGGAACTCTCTTGACTGATATTCACGTGTTTATATTACCATCACAAGACAGCGTACAGCGATTGCTATGATTGCAATAAATTTCGCCAGATAAATAAACTATTAAATTGTGTTACATGTTGCTACATCGCAACTCAAAGACAAAACGCCCAACCTGATACACACAAATATAGAACTACCTCCAATATTAATATTTAATCAACAAATAAAACATCCCATTCATTTAATCATAAGACTGTAAAAACATTTTAGTTTCTAGAAACAGATAAAATTTATTTGTGTCAACGCTGTAAACAGAGCGCCAATTAAACACTTCCGTAAATCTTCTCATGGCTTTGAAACCGAAAACGTGACTTAGCGGATAAGGCGCCCTCTCGAAAATTGTGGGTTTATTAAAATTTAAATCTATGTTGAAATTTGTGTATCGTGAACATCCTTTTCTAACGAGCTTGGTTCCTGTTATTTGTGTGATTCCTTTTACTATTTAATTCGTGGCAATTCCTTTCCTTTAATTCCTTGTCCTGGCGGTGCTCATTCATCTGAATATTTGTCTTTTATACGTTGTCAGAGAAAGGTTAATAAATCAACCCTTATCTCCACCAATTTCCATTTAATTTTCTTCCAGTCCACGCTACCCCAGGAAGGGTTAATTTGTTTTTGTTATTCCACTGATAATAAGGCACCGCTTTCAATTTATACCCATTAAAAAGCTAATTAACTTTTAATTGAAAAAACTGAGCTTTGGCAAATCATTATTTTGTTTAAACGCGTCTATTATTAATACTTTTGCATTCAGTTTAGACCGAACTAAAACTTTGAGTTCAGACTTCAATGTTTTATTAAAATGGCATATTACAATTTTACAATGGTATCAAATATGTTTATTAACGGGTAGTATAAATCGATATTTCAAATGCTTCACTTTATTGGCAATAACTCTTTCATTCAATTCTTTTGGGTTTAAGGTTAAATAAACTAACTTCATTGAATGATTTTTTTGATCAACTTATTTTATCTAATACGGTAGGAAGAGTTTTTCAAACTTAATTTTTTAATAATAAAAAAACACCAACCACAATAGTTTTCGATACAACTTAACTATTATTATTATTAACTTGTGAATATATGTACTCAAGTTACGTATTTTTTTAAAGCCTCGCTTTGGCTTTATTGGAAATGTGATTACATGCGATTTTTTCAGGATTAAAAGCTTTTTATTGGCAATAACACAAAGAACACATTCTTCTTTTTTTCACTAAAATATTTGTAAAGATTTATTTAGCTTCAGCTACTTTGTTTGGACAATATACATTTTTTCTCAATTTTTTTCATTATTAAAATTTTTCTGGAAAAAGTGTCCAGGAGTGACAAACGTATGAATCCATATCGATAAAGTCCGGTTGGAAAGGTTAAAGGGAATCCACAAACCACTATCTTTCGATCAGGCCCGCAACGCAGTGAGTGGGCAAACACATCACCCGCCAAGACCTAAACACCAAAGTTAAGTCACCAAACGTAGCGAAGCACTTGGGTAACCTATGACAGGGGTGTTGGTTATCCAATAAATGGCTCCCGGGGCGAACGAACCCATACCCGGCTCCCAATCTGCTGGTAATATAAATCTGTGAGAAGGATACAGGCATTATTAGGTAATGACTGTCCGTATTTGTTTTTTTCCTTTAAAAAAGAAACAAAAAACACCAAAGCTTGTTTATTATTCAATGCTTCCTTTTAAAATCCGAAATTATAAAACATTAATCTCTCGCTTAATTCGTGATGCAGTCAAGTCCCGACATAACTTGGACCCGGAGTGGTCCTCAGCCCCAGATATTAATATCGTGATATTTCTTTGAAGAATAAGTAGATTGATACACGCTCAAGCCGGTGAGGGCTACTCAAAAGGTCCCACCTTCTTCCCCTCCCCCTTTCCGCACCCCCTTTCCGACCCTCGTTTGACGTCTTTGAGAAACTGCGGGGGTAGTTTCACTGGGAAGAGAAATATTTGCACTGCAAGAGTTGATTTTATATGAACATTCCAGGCGCATCTCAAGGCATGATGGATATTGTCAATTTAATTTAAATCCAGGATAGTAAATGGTTGCTTTGTAGTACGTTCAATAGCATACA
This sequence comes from Limnephilus auricula, assembly GCA_951813805.1. NCBI lineage: Eukaryota > Metazoa > Arthropoda > Insecta > Trichoptera > Limnephilidae > Limnephilus > Limnephilus auricula. The sequence continues at coordinate 30,956,285 of OX638390.1, forward strand.
TTCATTATTTATACATGTTATTTATTCAAATACTTTTTTGTTGTTGAGTAAAATGCACAATAAATGATGTCGAAAGAAGTTTTGACACAAAACCAGATACAGAACTATAATCTTAATCTAACACTTTAAGAATATTTCACTATTTTTTATAACATTCATTGCAATCAGTTTTAAAAAAAATCGTATCTGTTGGCATCAGTGCATTGGCTCTTTCTAGCGTCACGCCGGAGTCTTCGCGGGTATTGTATGAAAAATTTTATGTTTTCTTATCAGAAATGAATCCAATAGATTCGCTGTGTTTTAATGTATACCAAAACGAATTGCTGGTTTTGAAGGCAGGTGAAAGATTATTTCAATTGTTAACATTGCCAACGGACATTTGCTACTAAAAATACAAAATATTTGATTATTTCAAATATGCAGGAATTTATTTAAATTCGTTACGAAAATGTCAGAACAATTTTATTTTTATTTTATAAGAAAACAACGACGACAAATTTTGTCTTAAAATAAATTTAAACGATCTTACATTGCTACGTCTTTATTTTGTTTTTCCAGAGTTTCTATTATAAATCTAATAATATATTTGAATCGATCATTTCACACTGGATCGTTTTTCTTGTTCTTTCATATTGGAAATATTCTAATCTGAATCTGTCAAATTAAGCCCTGAAAAAAAAATTTACCCATTCGCAATAAATTGCAAGTCCAATTGATGCCATTTCTCGTTGAATTAAATTAATGTTTTTGCTGCAATAGTTAAAATATGCAGAGCGGGAAGAATGCAGTTGTCTTTTTAATTTGTTTGCGACGGGCGTTTTCAATTTGCGCTAAGAATGAATCGCAAAAGGACAAAGGGGCTCCCGGCGCGTCCTGTGCATTCCCTCTGCTGATCAGAAAATATATTAGAAATCTTACTACGGATAATGGGAAAGGAACGAGATTAAATGGGTTAACATTTGAGAAATTTCCTATTCTTCAGGAGCTTAGCTTAAATTATCTACCGAAATAATTAATATATTCTGTCAGAACTGCGTTCGGTTGATGGCTTTTTCCCTGCTTGAAGGAGGTGCGTTGATTGGTGGGCGAAATATTATGACATTTTACCATTCTGCTTTTTTTTAATGAATAACATTTTAGGGATTGGTAGTCGAGTTTATATTATGGCGTCTGAGGAATGTGTAAGGAATTATTATAAGACTTACCCTAATTTAGAGGTATTGGTGCGTTTAACCAACCGATTGCGACATTTATAAGAGCATTTCGGGAATTTAATAGCTTGATCGGGAGTTAGCCGCTTTAGGCATCATAAAAGCATATAAACAATTTATTCTACCTGATATTTCGCTGGTCCTGCAAGACCTCAGTAACCGAAACAATTGTCTATAAGCGTTGTTAAATTTTTTCCTATGCCCTATTATAAGACACACCCCTTATCAAAACAGCTTTTATATTATTTTATAAGTTATGTTAATATAGTCTTTGGTGTTACTAGATAATCTTATTTATGAGTTTTTTCTTCCTCCCCATACCTGAATCGCTTTGAATTAAATTGCTGAAAACAATCTTATCCCAGATTTTATTTGTGCCTTAACATAATCTACAAAAAAAGTCTCCATTCGCTTTTGAGCGAGTTTTCAAATTGTTGAAATATTTTGGCAGGCTAATATTTTTAAAGCCCGAGCTTTTCGTTCTAAAAAGCTGTAAGCGAGCAAAGTGCCGGTCACAATGAAAAACCATCCTAATAATATTCAGGGAGTTTAGGGACTTTGGAGCATCTACCAGTTTGTAAATATCCTTAGTCATATTATGCAAATACTTTCATTTAGTTCCGCGTTCTTGCTGTTAGTGAAAGCTCTAGTTATGTAGTTCATCTAAATTTGAAGTCTACCCTTGGCTGGTGCCTACGGAGCCTCGCCGGGGAGGAAATCCAATTTTCTCAGTTTATTCGGAATATAAGAAGCGGTAAGATGTGTGCACTTACACGTGAACCGTGTTCCCATGGCGACAGAAGCTCACTGATAAGCTGGAAGTAGGTACATATTCTCGGCGTGTGTCCAAGAGATTATAAAAATACTTTTATTTGGTGTATTTTTAAATCTTATTAAAAACCTTTTGAACAACTGTAGTGGCGAGTCAACGTGGCTTTCATACGAATATACACAATAAAACTTTTACATTAGTGTATAATGGTAGAAGAATAATAATGTAGTAAGGTAACATACTAATAACATGGGTTTATATTAATTTATGAGGGTTACAAAACAAATTTAATTTCGACAAAGTTCGTTTATTGAAACGTATAATAACACAAATCCGAAATTGGGACCTGAAGATTAATAGATACTAATAAATGGATTATTTCTGTAGAATCGTTTTCGTAAAAATTACCCCAAAGACGCTTGGCGCTATTCATAGGTAAGGTACATTTTACATTTTAAATCTTTCGTAAACGTGACTCGTGATGTTGACATTCTCCGTGGTCGAGGGGTAAGGCTCTGATCCAGGCTATGTTCTAATCCCGGCAGACGTAAATTAATTTTATTTGATTAATTTCACAAGTAATTCATTAAAATAATATATAGTATATTTTTGACACGCTCGCTGTGGAATATACTCTCAGCATCGCTTCGATGTAAAACCATCATTCAGAATTGAAACGTTGATTGTAATGGCTTTAGCCGTGTTTAGTGACCATATCTGAATAGCCAAGTACTTTCCCACCTTTCTCTTCCATATCTCCTTCCCCTCCCCACTACCTTAAACCTCACAATATATCCCAATTGGGGATGCCATAGTCTTACTGGCTCCAGACGGGAACACCAGACTCTTGTGTGGTATTCACCTAAAAAGAAAAAACATTAGACAATTATTTTATTTAAAATTCTTTCTCCAAAATTGAGTGGGTCATTGTTTGCTTTTCTTCCGGTCTATTATTTAAAATAACATGCCGCTTTTGTTTCTCATAACCCAGAATCATAATTTTCTTAGAATATTTTTTAATCAGTCCAAACACTTCAGTCATCACGAGGCAATCTCCTTCTCCAAAGAACTGCGAATTACCATTATTTCTCCTATTTCAAAGCGGCCGCCTCGCTTCCTGACGTACCCATCTCAATGTAATAATATTTATTAAAAATACACCCAGACGTGATGGGTGTTTAAAAAATAATAATAAAACCTACTTCTCAGACGTAGGGGATGGGGGAGAGGGTGTTCTGCGTCGTGTCTGTTTCTCCTTTGCAGAAACATCAAAGACAATCAACCCTCGACTCTGATCCCGTGTCTCAAATTACATGCAAATGCCGGAGGAATGCGGTGTCAGGTGGGGTAGGAAAGAACACCGATTGGTGTTTTAATTTTCCCCTCTAAGCCTCCCACCTCCCAGGGGGTGTCCTCACACAGGTTGTACTGAACACCTCGTCGTTTGAAACAATCTGAGCATGAGGTTCAAGTTCCCACCCTGCTGGGCGCTGGGCATATCGGGTACACAAAACCCTTCGTAACGTAATGAACCTTTGTTTTTTTGTAAATATTTAGGTAATAGCCAATACAATCATATTATTTGTTATTTTTGTTGACTGGCCTAACTATTTAATTAAATTCGTACGATTTAAAAAAGGTGTATTCGAAAAAATAGATAACAAATATTGATTTATGTAGGTAATTGCTGGTAATTTTTTTATATGGATTGAGAATGTGCTCGTATCTTTGGAAGAAGTCATTATTATTTTTCGCTTCTAACCACAAATAACCTAGTAGACGTCTATAATATTATGAAGTATACATTCCAAAATTAATAGTCTCTTTGATGTATACTTGTACTTAGTATATAAAATCTCTAATAACCTATATGTTCTAACACTAACATAGAGGATTTGCGTAGTTGGAATGTTTTATCGCAGGATAATGAAAATATATTCCTACGGAATTTCAGAATTTATAATCAGGCTGCTGAAATGTATAAAGCTAAACAGATGCTTTTCATTTATCACCTGAAAATTTTAAGAATAAAAGTAGTAGTTTATGTTTTGGTGATAACTTTAAAAAGAGTATAAAATTACTGGAAGATGAAGAACTTACCAGAAAAAATCTTCTTTTAATGTTTTTTTTTAAATATAGATACGTATAATATGTTATGAATTGCATATTATACGTTACGAACTGTCTAATAAATTATTGTCTTCTGGTTTAATTATGCCTACAGTAGGTTAACACACATTTGTATTAGTTTCAAGCAAACGGAACGTTGTTCCGTTTCATGACATCCTTCATCTTTATGGTTCATCCATCCTTCGAAACATCGAATGTTATCGAATAAACTACCTCACAGTTTGAAAATGCTTCGATTTTTTTATTGAAGTCAGCCTACGTGATTTTATTAATAACATTGAGAAATAATATGTTTTTTTATTTGATTTGTATTCCGTTTGATAAAATTGTAGAATAGTACGTTACTGTTTTTGGTAGGTATGCAAGTTTTTTTAAACTCAACCGTTATTTTTTCGATTTTTAATTGATGACAAATGTGTAATTAGGCGTAGAATTTAATGCGTTCACCAGTGATTGCCTTTAATTAACCTTTCTTTTTCCTTTTGCCTCCGAATGGCCATCGCACAGATTAGGGGAAGAAATTCGACCCGAACCCAAAGGTAAATCTTCATCTGGCCCTCCCAGGGTCCCAGGAAGGTAGAGAGGTAGAAGGTAGAGGTAACGCGGCCTGTAATTTCCGTTGGGAGGGTATCTCGTCTTTAACTACTGTAAATCAGTTCCGGACCCTGAGTTCCTGGCGGCCCCGTGCTAAAGGAAGCATCTACCAAACAACCTTCTAGCAAACATATTACCTTCTGCGCATCAGTTCATTTTTAGTGAGGCAGTATCTTTCAACTGTGGTACAAACGGCCCCACGTTTCCTGAATATCCTGAAAGAATGTTTATACTTTAAAGATACGCAATTTTATCCCTCCATATTGAATCGCTTGAAAAGAAGAAAGTCATCTATTTATTTGGATTTTTGATTTTCATATTTTTTTATGGGTAATGTGGGTCTCATGGTTGGTATTTTATGGTATATTTAATAAAAGATGAGTAATGGTTTACAAATACTTACATAATATGATTAGATGTAGGTACACAACATTTTCTAGTACCTACACAGAGAATTTTTTTATTCTAAAATACGATCATTTTATTCGTAAAAACGGTTTAAAGCGGGATTGAAGTTCTTACGATTAAATTAACAGGTTTCAGTGTTTATTGTCGGGAAAATGTAAGAATAAATTATTATTATTAATTATTAGAACAAATTTCGTACGTATACATTGTTGTATCGTCATTTTGTATTACCAGGGCAACTAGATAAAACATTTCTAAACGAATGTTTTATAAATACGGCCTGACAAATTATCGTGAGGGTCAAAATCGATTTTTCTCCGTGTACATAGTATGTGTAACCTTTTTTGTCCTACATTATCTGCATTATTTTTTTTTAGTTTTTTTTATCGCTTTTGGAATTTATTTGTTTTTGTACTGTGTTTGCAAAATAAATAAATGCTTATCAGTCTTCTTATTTCGCCAAGTTTTCAAAAGTGATGTTACGGAGGTGATGGAACGTATAAATAGCCCCAACAAAGGCGGGCTTTATGCCCTAAGAAATATTACCTCAAAAATTATGGTCAAGAAATTGCCTAAACGTAAAATGAAACGTGCACTCACCTGAAGGAAATGCCTTGCTGCAATATAATAGGCAATATACCCTCGTCTATCCATATAATATGGGCAGACCAAATCATATCCATTGCGCAATTTATCAATTTATTATGTTGTATCTTGATTGGTTCTTGAAATCCAAAACTCACAGAAAAACCCTAATTTTCAATAACAAGAAAAATAATAATTGCACACCGATAAACAAGCAAAGAAGATTCTTATTTTAAATAATTTTACATCCAAAATAGACAAACTGCCATTTGCCATCCATTCGGGTAAGTACCTACCCGATTATTGTAAGTACCTTCCTTAGAAGTACTTATTTAATACTAATATGTAATTATAAACATAATATAAATTATTTAACATTATTAAACAAAAAATTTATTATATTTTATGGTACTTAACCAGGAGGTAAAATGAGAAAAAAAATTCTGATTATAGTACGCCCGGTGTTACCTTCAAGAGCATGGAAATAGGATTGACAGGGGGGATTCAAGGGGGAAAAAGGGGGGGGGGACATTTAATAAAAAGGTTTTTTTTTATCTCTACTTGCCATAACTTATTATTAACATCACATTGATAATAGAGATGATGCAAATAATTTTCTTTTCGAGGAATGTAATTTACGAGTATTATTCTCTTTTTTTCCTATCCTATCAAGATGACACTAATCATAACCAATCTCTCATCCAATCTTCTCATAATTCCGACGAGATATTTCCTATGGAACGTCGGTGTTTACGAACGAATGCAACGTCGGAGTAGATAAACACGTCCGCCGTTGACAGTGCAGACAGCTTTAGATGCGTTCAAACACAAGATCCGTCGGACTTTCTTAGTGCCGGGTAACTGTGCTTAATTGAATGTACGCAGAGTCTAACGAGCTGACGTTTAAATGCCTTTGAAATAGGTGTGAAATGAAGCTGTACCATTCCACTTAGGTGAATGGTCACCAACAAAACTGTTCTCACTAGTTTAGTACAAAATATTGTCGGTAGGGGTGTAGGTACACGTTGATTTTTGTGATTAAAATATGATGCATAGATTTCAAAGACTAAGTACGGATGAATCACAAAGTGATTAAATTCAGTTTATTGAAGAAGCAAGATAGTTCCTACATGTTATAAGAACATGTGGGAGGTCATAACGGAGCTCTCAGCAGTAGAATAATGTTTAGACTCTACTAATGCGCATTAATTAAAAAAATGCGTTCATGATAATTAAATATTTAATATCTAATGAAGAAATAAAACAAAATTAATTTATGATTCAAGCGAGTGAATCGAATGAATTAATCCGATTTAATGAGTAAATCCAACCAAATGAATAAATTGATCAAATTAATCAAATCGATGAATAATAAACGAATCACTTAATTGAATCAAATGATCGAATCAAGTGAATTCATTAACTTGATACGGTAACTCAAACAGAAAACTATATCAGTACATATTATGTGGTTTTGAAGTCAAATCAAGTCTCTCCGGACATTTTCCTTCGAAGTCTTGACACAACATGAGTTTAAAGTTGTAATATTTCGCTGGCATATTACAACACTATCTAGACTTAAATTTAAGTTAGCCGACCAATTTAACAATGGTCAAATCGTCATCTTCTGCACCTCCATAATCACCAACAATTTTCAGTTCAATTTCAAAAATCGACCCTTTGGAATAACAAGGTTCCATCTGTTACGGAAACGTCACGCAGTTATGGGATCTATGGTGAGCTACCTTAGATTTCATTACCGCATGACGTCAAAGCAACAGATGGAACCTTGTTATTCCAAAGGGTCGAAATTGCAAAGTGCCTTTAAGTTATTTTGCGACCCGAATGTAATTATTGGATATGCCCTTTCTGACCTGACTGCGTGGGAGTGCTAAGCCCTGGAAATGTATCTAGAAGTTACATACATATAAATTGTACATTATTCGCGTACGTGTTCGTGTACAGTGTACATTGATTGACTCTTTCTCGCTAGACTGTATAAGAGGGAATCACAATTCACTGTTTTACAGAATTTGGTAATATATAAACGCTCTTGCACTGTAGAATTGGAATAAATTGATTTAAGTTGAAGTGCAGATAGATTGAACAGTGCCTGTAGCTAAATATTTGGAATTCATTCGTCTTTAGAAATGTTATGTTTTCTTTATCTGATAAACAAACTTAATGATCACAAAACTTTGTTTAACTCATTTATTTCAGAACGGAACAGTTTTACGCTGTTACGGGCAAGTGAATGAAATTTTTTAGCCTTAAGACAGGATTTATATATTTTTTACATCTGAAATCTTAATTCTTTTTTTTCAACAATATTTTTCTTATTGATAAATTGAAGAGTGGAAGATACCCTCAGTATCGCCCTGGTGTACGACCACCATTTGGAATTGAAACGTTGCTTGAAATGGCCGTGTGTGAGCCAACCAGATCTGAATGGCCAGATACTCCCCCACCTTCCTCTTCCCTATTTCCTTCCCCTCCCCATTACCTTCAGCCTCATAATATACCCAAAGGCTCCAGAGGGAAGCAGTTGGGACTCTTGAGAAGGTATTCATATTATAGTATTTTGTAATTCCCTTATTTTTTCCAATAATTATAAAAATCTCGTATCCATCATTTTTTTTATTTTTACATACATTTATGATAGTTTTAATAATATTTTTTGAACAATTAATTGGTGTTATTTCAAGTCACCTCTCTCAGACTGGCTATCCCTGATATACCTGACGTAATATATACGACCTGAGGCCCTAGCACGCTTGCTTTATAACGATCGGTAGGATAACTATCGGTAACTTCTCATCGTTTCCTAGGACAACTGCACATCGCTAAAATACAATCAACAGTTGATGTCGAATATGTTAAGGACACTTAGTCATTGTGAACTGTCACTTATTCGTTGGCGATCTGTAGTCATGCTAGGGAACGATGAGAAGTTACCGATAGTTATCCTATCGATCGTTATAAAGCAAGCGTGCTAGGGCCTCTGGACTATAATGTGCGCTATTTGTTAACGTTTTATTTTGAAACCAGATTTAACAAATAAACAAAAATATTAAAATTCGCTACATATCGTGACGGTAGGTAAAAATTGGTAAAAAAAAATATAAATAGAAAGATTTTTTTGCAATAAAAAGCATTACAGTACCACCATAGACAATAGAGATTACCACACTCTTCGGGATCTGCCCCCTTATTATGGCCAATAAAATTAGGTAGGTTCGGATAAGTGGCTTCTATTAGCATTGCTGTTTGCCGTAGCGTCATATTATTATCACCACAGACCATAGACATTCAGGACACAACCATAGAGCAGGGAGTATACTAGCGTACCCTTAGAGCGTAATTACCCCTAGAGCTAGCGTATCCGTTTCCGTTTCACGCCGACTGAGCCTTCGCCAAGTGATAACTTGATTGAAATATTCCCAGGATGTTTTCTATCCTTCCATCTTCCGATTAATTATGCACTTAATCGTAAAGTGAAGACCGTGTGAAAGATTTAATACATCGCATCGGGATATGTACATTTATTCTTTTTATTTCAATAGGGTAATATTACATCCTTCGAGTAATAAAATTAATTAAAATACATTCTTAGTAAACCTTTTAGAATCTTTATTAAAATACTGTTGAAGTTTGAAATACAAACAGTGGGTAGTCACTTATTTTCTTTCTAAGTAAATGAAAAGTATTTGTTGACATGAAAAAAGTACGTAATGTAATTTTATACTTTCCTTTGTCGACATTTAAATAATATGATTGTTTGCGCAGTTCTTTTAAGTTCTATTTTATTAATTTTTCGAAGAAAACTTCTTCGGAAAGGTTTTCACTTTGTGATGTCATTATTTATTTTAATTAAAAAAAAAAAAAATATATATATATATATATATACATATATTTTATTCTCTTGAATTGTATGTAATGTATTGTAATGGTAAATACAGAATGCATAGGTTGGATATTACTGTAAATTTGTGTTATATACAATGGCGTAGCTATAGCATTCACATGGCGGGGGGGTGTTTGATCCTGGAGGGGGCAAGACAGAATGGGAGGGGGGGGATTGGAAAAACTCTTAATACTTTTGATAAAAGGGATGGAAAAATATATTTATATGTGTATTTTGTTATTGTATTATAAAGTATATGGATTACATTTAAACACATATATTTAAACAAATATTATATTTAAGGTCATGGTCATCAATGGTCGTCAATCATCTTATCAGAAAATAGGAGCTCTTGTTCCTTATAAGGGAGTCACGATTCTTACTTAGGTTGCATGTTATAATTTTTTTTTAATAAAATATCTATTTTTTTAATGCAAGTTTTTTTGAAAAAATTGTTTAATTTGTAGATATACCTGGTAGAATAGAATTTTCAATTACGGAAAAAAAAATATTTTCGAAATTTTTCAGGTTGTTGAATTATTGTAAATTGTCCTGGTTGTAAGACCACCATTCAGAACTGAAACGTTGCTTGAAATTGCTTTAGCCATGTTTGGTGACAGATCTGAATAGCCAGGTACTTCCCCATCCTCATCCCTCCCATCTCCTTCCCCTCCCCATTAACTTCAGCCTCACAACATACCCCAATTGGTGGCTTCAGTTGGGAGCCGTTGGGACTCTTGTGCGGTATATTCATTTTTGCTATTATCTACGGATATTACTAATATTTGGAACGGACATACGTACCTAGGTGCTGAAATGAGGCGCGCTCACGTCAACGACTGTCGTAAAAGCAGTGCTATCCTGCTCAGGTAGTGCGCTTATGTCATATTTAATATGTCAGCTTTTCATCCGATAGTCACGTACCTACGGCAAAAGCACGTTTCACATAATATGTTCTATCTTGCCAGCTGGTTATCATAACTCCTGAATAAAAATTGTCGTCTTTATTACGATTCTAGTAGAAACTACCCTGCCTTGGCCAAGTTTTATCTGTCTTTTTAAACAGTGGAATAGTAACAATATAATGCAATACAATATGCCATATTTTTTTATGTATTACTAGCTGACCCTCCGACGAGTTGCTGTGGCTAATAAAACACAACGTCATCTACTGGATGGTTACCTAACCTAAGATAACCAAGTGTTGTGTAAATAAATTAACTTATACCGCCATCTATCAGAAACTTATGGAACTTAGAAATAATTTCAAATCATCGTCCCATAACAAACATTTCATTCGCAATAATAAATATGTAGGTCAATAATCGAGATAAAAACTATCGTATATTTTAAGTTGGACCAGTTTACAGACAGTAAGCCAAATTTCTAGTTTCGGATTTTATTATGGACGAACATCGTGACGCGAAATTTTTGTATATAAAGATTTAAGAAAATTTGATGGCGAAGATGTTTTCCGAAATTTTTTTTAGGAATGATATTGTCAGTTGGAAATAGTTGCGTTGATTTGTAAATTTCACAAAAAAAAAATCAAACACTGAAAAATAAAAATAATAATTAGCCAGAGCTCACCGCACACATGTTTTAAGTGAGAAATAGGATATAATATCTGATTTATACGATTAAATCATCTTTATCATTTTCATCTTAAAAAAACAGTAGGTATTGGATGATAAGGGTCGAGGTGAGGGGTTGGGTGGTTAATCGGCTGAGTGAACAGTGATGACACGTGGAAGAATTTTTTTTTGCTAGTATTTGAAGAAAAAATAAAGTTTAAAAAAGTCAAGCAAGTCACCGGACACCAAAATTTCATTAACATTTTTTTCTCCAAATAATGTCAGGAATCGCTGTTTAAAAAAGTCAAGTACATCCCTTTACAACTTGTATATGTAAGATAACATTAAAAATCCTAGAAACTACCTTATTAACTCGAGTCAAAATTCAAAAGACACGCGCCATTTTTAGATCATACAGAAAAAGTTCCGTTATGTGTTTTTTGTAACGCTTTTGAGTTTCGTAGAAAACGGAGCTATGCAAATAAATGACTCATTGTAATAATTTTTTTCTTTTCCAATTTTTCGAACTTTGCAGAAGTTTACAATAATTTTATTTGTATATTATCTAATGAAAATATTGTTTTAAATCCGCCCATCCTCGCTTATTTTTTTCTGCTGCCCTCCGCCCCTCTCCCAGCCCCACCCACATTCCTCTCGCCCTACAAAGGTCACCTAGGCGGATCACAGCTACTAATATAAACATCACATCCTACCCTTCTGGGACAAGGAAGAACGACATAGACAGTTAAATTCGACCTGGTTTAAAGGAGGCTACTCGTCAGTCAGGCCTGAAGCACAGAATAACCCTCGGCAAAACATTATGAAATAAGTTGAAAAGCTGTTATTCTAATTGTTGGGGCATAATGTTCAAGGGATTTTGTCCTGTAATTCTGGCTTTGTCTTAATTTCTGAAGTCACCTTAATGGATGCTTAGGACGTAAATTCCTTACTTTGACAACATTCCGAATCTCGTGACTGAGAGTGTAAAGGTACATGGATAGCATCTATATACGTGTACGTACAATGTGCTTTTTGCATGTGATTAATAGAGCCCATTGACTAATATAGTAAAATATGTACAAGATCATAGACTATTATGATACATTACAATAATCAAATCGGATGGTTGTTATTTCATGGCATAACAGGCCTACATTAAAATTAAAAAGTGTGCTTGAAATTCAGTAATACTGTAAGCTTGTATGAAATCGGTGTGACGTGAAAATAAACATTTCCTGTATTTAAATACAATAGAGATTGCACGTTAGCTTATCATAATGCCCTTTGAATTAACAAATTCTTTTCCTTTGTCCGGAGTTCCCTTCCGACTGAGAACACGAATATTGGGCAGGTAGCTTCTAAACTACCCTTTCCCTTCCCAGGATACTCTGAATGGAGAATTTATTTAAACAGGACAAACGGAAAATGCAGAAACCAATTAAATACATTTTATTAAACCCTCTTTGAATCTTAAATAAATTGGGTTTTTTAGAAACATGGTGTTCTCAGCTTTTCTCGCATGCTTTGGAAAAGCTATGTGGAATAGTTTATAGTGCTTTTTCGGTACAAAAAGTAAGAAAACTATAATTAATCTAACGTTAATCTAACAAAATTGGAACGGGTGCTGATGATAACCAACACCCCTGCAATAGGTCACCTCAAGTGGTTCGTGACTTAGCAGGAGTGCCCGGGTTCATGGGCTGAGGTTTGCCCATTTACTGCTTGACAGGGCGAATCGGGAGAGACTGGTTGAGGGAGACCTAACCCAGACCTCTCCAGCCGGTCTATCTTGACCCTTCGCGTTGCACCGCAGTGGGAGGGATGAAATTTCCGCATTCACAAAGATGACATAAGCCTGGAGGATTTTTTTTTACTGAGTGCCTTCTGTGTGGAACGGAACTAATGTAAAAAAAAAACTATTAAAATATTTTTATGCAAATTAGAAAAAGAAAAAAAAAATTGTAGTGGCATTTTATTCCAAAGTTTTGATAGTGAATAACTGAAGCTACCCTCAAATACAGCAATTTTATTTCTGGGGAGAATGAGTAAATTGTCTCTTTAGCGTGTACTGTATGCATGAGAGTCACGAGACCAAATGTGTCTAATTTTACCTTTTGCAATCTTCTCTGCGGGTAATTTATCCATGTGTCATTTAATTATTTAACCAAAACAAATACTAAGATATTTCAATTGAAATTACCTTGTTTGCTCATTTTTACAAAAACGTGAGCCTAAACAAAGACGTCCACTCGCCTCGGCGACCGTTTTAATTTATATAGATACCTCTAAGTATTTAAATTTTAAAATTTAATTAGATATTTACATTAAAAAAATTGAGATACCTGCTTAATTAAAAAACATACATCTCATTTTATTCCGCATGTATACGTATATATTTTTTTACAAATAACATGCTTGAATACTTCGCCAAGAAAATTAAAGCAAATCCCCCTGCTCCTTATTCAATATTAAATCCTGCGTCGCTTTACTAATACTATTTCCTTCAAATGCAATTTTACGAAATGTTTTTAAATCTGGATGAAGTCTGGTCATAATATATTTATCATAAATTAAACGTCGGTCTCAATCCAGCGCATCAATGTCCTCGGAACGGTCGGTGCACAGTGCGATACAAATTTAATTCATTACAAAACCGTGATACAGTTTCAAAGGGATTCAAGCCACCCCCTCCTCCCGGGTAGAACAGATATGCCCTTTGTATTGGCTGTAGTATGTAGGTACCCGCGTACTTTTGACGCGAAAATAAATGTCATAAATGAGAAAAATTGCTCTCTAAAAATCCATGTTGGCAATATTTTAAATTATACATTATGTTCAGCCAAAAGCCATTTTTGTTAGGTCCATTAATTTCCCTTCACTATTCCGATTTAACGGCAAAAAGTAGAGGTAAACCATAACGTTTTTTAGTCAAATATAAATATTGTATTCTACAAAAAAAAATAATCTACAATAATTTTTTGCTACAATTGCCCTTAGTATCGCCCTGTTTAGAATCGAAACGATTCTTAAAATGGCTTTAGCCGTGTTTTGTAATCAGATCTGAATAGCCACACAGACCTTCCTCTACCTCATCAATTTGGGAGGCGGGAATGAGTACCGCCGCCCCGGGAACCATTTATTGGATAACCAACACCTCTGCTATAGGTCACTCCAAGTTGTTCGCTACGTTTGGTGACTTAGCAGGGGTGCCCGGGTTCATGGGGTAAGGTTTATCTAGGTCTTGGCGGCGGATGATCTATACACACTGAACCCCAGATTCCTACCCAAACCTCATACCTTTTTCCTTCCCAAAACGTCCTCTCCTTCCTTTCCTTAAAAATACCCTCCACACAGCATCCCCAAAGATGACATAGGCCTTGAGGGGAAATTATTTTCCTCAGGGCTTCCTGTGTGGACCTAATGTAAAAAAAAAATCACATTTCATTCCCAGCCCCTTCAACAGCTGGCTCCGAGAGTTACAATACTTAGGCCATGTTCACATTTAAAAAAAAACCTCTGTAAGAAAAAAAATTTAACACACATTTAAATACCCGGACCAACGTATTTTAATGATACCGTTTTTAATACATTTCTTCTATAAATAGAAAAAAAAACTAAATTCTGAACGTGTTTTAACTTTTACTAATAATAATATTTTTTTTATTAAAACCATACTTTTAGCATTAATATATTATAAACCATTCGATAGTTATTCCGTGTCAACAGAATTAATTGAAATATCGTGTTGAATTAATTTTATTAATCCTAGTAAATTTAAGTAATGGATGCAAGTTTATGTCATGTTTTTAAATGACAAGCATTGTATTTTTTGCACCACATTCGTTAATTTGGCGTGTTTTCCACAATAGAACATTTCCACGGCGGGCGTATGTCCGATACAAAAAACTGTTGGTTTTAATTAAATGCATTATTATTTTTATATGTGGGGTGGATCACTCCCCTTTTCAGTATGCAATTATGTTTTTAATCCTATGTTAATTTATTTAACATACTGAAAAGCACTCTTCTGTTAGTACATTACTTTGAATTAATTATTATTATTGACTAGCTGATACCCGGCATGCGTAGTAATGCTAATTAAATAAATAAATTGTTTCTCCCTTCGTGTCATTTCCCATTCGTCCCCGTTCCCCTTCCGACTCCTCTTCCCCTCCCGCATTCCCTTTTACTCTTCCCGCGTTTTTCCTCCTCTCTCCCGCTCTCCCCACCTTCTTCGACTCCCCCCCCCCCACTCTTGCGAAACCCCCCTTCTTAATTTACCAACCTTGATTTGTAACTTTTTTTAAATTTTTCTTTTTAACCAACGTTTTTTTTTTTAATTTTTCGCAAAAAAAAATTTTCAAATTTAGATATAAATTTCCTCGGAATATGCGACATTCAGAATCGGGCGAAACAGATCAAATCGCGAGCAGCTTGGCCGCTGGTTTTGATTTATTAAAAAAAAACATCCCCAAAATGCATGTAATTGCATGCATATTTTGTAAAGTTCGGGAACATATATTAAAATGTTTTCTAATCATAATTTAAATAACTTAAATTGCCACATTAAACAATAAAACTATACCCGATAAGGGATTTACAATCAGGAGATTTAGCACTTTAAATCATATTTTATACGCCTGATACTTTATTTTTTTCTGACCTTATAAAACGAACTATCAGAACTCGATTATAGCAAAGGTCAGAATGTATTCTACTCGTAGTATTTAATTAGAATCTACAATATTTCTAAACGATTAAATTTTCAAATCGATCAAACCAAAAACACATGATTTTGCATTACTCCGCATTGTATCACCTTAAGTTCTGTAACTGTGATTTTATATAACGAAAGGAATTTAAAAGTCCATGTAGATTAATCATATATATGAAATGGCGTCTAAAGTACTCGTAGGTACATAATAAATTCTAAATTCACATTGAAAGATTATTTCAGTCATTTTTCGCCCTTAAAATGAATTTACGTTACAACAAAATCAAGCACCTCTTCCTACATTGCTTTCTTTGACGTGTTGCGCGTAGGCCAACTAAATAACATCAAACTTTCAGATGTGGGCCAATCTTGAACATCTACTTAGCTTTGGGCCGCGAAAGTTTTAAGGGAAAATTTTGCAATGTGTCTGTAACATAGCCACGCGCTCGTGCGCTCATTCCTCAAGTTGTATGATACCATCCGTTTTCTTGAAAGCACGCAAGTTTTTGGTTTAAACACTTTTTTTCGCACAAGGTATTTCGCAGGGCATGGAAGGGAAGTTCTTATTTACATTTAGTTATATTATTTACTTTAATTCTGGTGAAAAAGTGTTTTCTTTAGATAGGTGTGGAGTTCTGAGACGAATAAAATGTATGAATAAGGAAGGAAAATAAAAAGTGAATTTGAGTCTAGTAGACTAGAATCCGTATTGTGGATGAGCGGAAATACAAAAGCGGACACGAAAGCCTAGATGCAGATGGTTACCTTATCAAAAAGTGATAAATATTTAAATATATCACTATTTGATAATAATCAACAATGCTACATTTTTGTTTATTATCTTCTCGCTTCGTTGTCTTTCTACAATTACTGAAATGTATTCAAAAAGAGCAACAGGTATATTTTTAATTTCTCCTTTATAAATAAATAAAAAGTGTGTTGCTTGCTTCCTAATAAGACTTAATCTAAGATTGAATGTGAGATTTTAATTTAAAATTTCGTTTTGAATATCCTAAAACGGGGCTGTCAAAATAAATCTCCCCGCAGTCCCCCGCCGGCTTATTCTTATTTTGTAAATTCTAATTTCCCGGGAAGTTTTCATTTTCCGTGTTTGAATGAAAGCAATAATTACCTTATTTTTAATTGAATTTCAATCTTGCCAGAAACGATTCAAATCTATTAAAATGTTCAAGTGAATTTGACAGATTAACCCATTTGAATGACAGCTTACAAATTGGCCAATAATGTACCAAGATGGGCAAGAAAATATTCCTTTCGCAAAATCAATTTTAGGAATTCTTGACACATTTTGATGTTTACAATTAATTTACCACAACTTAATATCACTGCAGGAGATGGCAGGTAAGTTGGAATGCTTCACATCTTTACCTGGCACCCAATTGTTGGTCTATGCACAACCTCCATCATCTATTTAGTGCCATGACTTCTTTGGAAGTCCTCAAATGCATTTAGCCTACTTTCGTTCTTTCTCTGCCTATAACACATAACTCTGCCATATTCAAAAAATCACGGTAGAAAAGAGGTCGATGACTGCCCTAAATCACTTAGCTATCTCAGCAACCATCGGAACAGCCTTGATCTTTCAATTCTTATGGTTATTTTCATTTTATTTACGGACAAGGTTCGCTTTTTGATTCACTCGACTCATTGTCGTTGTCGATTGGAGTTTCCTCCAAATCCTAAAAACATGTATCCTTGCACAGGCACATGTTGTATCCTGAATCAACTGAACATTTACATGACATAGCACCGTCTTCCTTAGATCTATTCACGAACATAATACGGAGTGAAGTGGCTTATCCTATCTCACAACAAACTTTTGGTGTTCTGGTACGTGAGGTCGGGAATTTCTGTCTGATGTAGCATATTCCCTCCCAAAACTTTTGAATGAGAATCTCTACCCGAAGAAAATATAAAAAAGCAGAAGAAGCATTCCCTTCTCGGAGTACTTTGTATAACAAAGGTTTATTTACGACAGTGTTTTGTACAACAAGCAGGATAAACAACGTAATTTCCGTTCTTCCAAACTAGTAAACTTCTTTGAAAACTTTCTTGAAAAGGTTCTCACTTTTACTCGCTTGAGCTCTTCTGTGTAAAACCTACAGCAGAGTATTCATTATCCCTACGCTTCAAACTTACATGTTTAGTATTTTATTATAAGCAGGTAGAAAGATTAAATGCAATACCTACATATGTAATTAAAGTCGCACAAGATGTTTAATGCTTCATACGGGGCCCATAAATACATTATATTATTTGTATTTGAATATTTTTACGTGTAGCTTAGTTTAGCTCAGCCCACCTTATTTATCATGACATATCTAACGTATTTCTTTTATCTATGGGTGAACGAAAAGAGTCTTCCAAAGATTTTTTATTATCTATGGTGTAACATTTTCTGACGGGGGTGTAACTTTGTTTCAGCTGAACTCGGGGACTATGACCCGCGGAGACACCCTGCCGGTTACGTGTCGGAGTTTAGGCTGCAGCCCGGGCAGACTACAGCCCTGGAGGCGAGAGCTGCGGAACTTCACAGGACCTTGGCGTGAGTTTGACCTTTTACTTTTAACTGTTATTTTGTCTTCTTAACCCCTTGGGTCTTTTTGTGCCCTTTAGTACAAAGTACGTAAATATAGTATTTTTGTGTACTTTATGGTACAAACTGACACAGAGCCATAAGTCACAAAAAATCTTATATTGTATTACTTTGAGAGATATTAAACTGTGTTGGAAAGTGACAACACCATTTGTTTTTTTATTTTTTTTTATTTAGTAAAAGATTATACATATTACATTATACATTTTTTAAGTGTTTTGACTGCCCAACTAGGAGGAATCCCGTTTTAGGGCGGTCAATTTACGATGATATATTAAATATACAGAACATGTTTAGTACAAAATAAAAAGAAATGAAGGAAATAATAATAATGGAAAGAATAAAAAAAAATAAGAAAGATAAAAATAAAAATATAAGTTTAAAACATAATGACTTTTGTTTGTTTGGCGCAATTATTAAAATAATATTTAAAAATATATATATAATAGGTATATAATATACTTGATAACAGGGGATTAAAACAAAACAAACATTAAAATCCATCTGGTGTATGCATTGCATATTATAGTTCGGTTAGTCCGATAGGAAATCATATAAAAATAACCAATTAAAACAATAAATTTTAAGGAATAATTTTTATAAGGACCGTTGTTTGTTTAGATTAGTTAATTAAAAAATAATAATAAAATAATAGGTTTATGTACTTAAATACAAAGTATTAAAACAAAAAAGCTAATTTCAACTTTTAAATGCATTTGCATTTAAAAGTTTACCACAGATACTTCCAAATAATTATATTATGTATATTCCAAAAATTCACCGACCGCCATTACTTTCAGATTGCGAATGATTTGTCAAAGTAATTTTTATATTAATTATTTTTATAATAAAAATTAAAAAAAGTGAAGTGATTAAAAATATTTTTTTGCGTTGTATAAAGTGGTATTCTCACAGTTTACAAAAAAAAACTATCGGCAAGCAACAATACAATCATAAAAAAATTCTTCTGCGATGTGAAAAATCTTTTTTTTTAAATTACATAATAGTTTTTTTTTTTTTTAATTACTTAATAGTTTGTAATATTATAATCTGAAAAAGTCTTTCATCTGCTTTCAAGAGCAGCTTTTCATTTTGAGATACATTCAACTACAGCAAATCTATTTGAATATTAATTATAACAACTAGGAATTTTTCAAGAATTTTTCTAGAATTTTTCTAAAATTTTTCTAAAATTACAAAAGACCCCAGGGATTAAACAGTTAAAGGTGAGTTATTATTTTTAGCATTTTTTTTGTACATTGTGTAATGTAATATTAACATGTTTTTTACCAAAAATTATAATTAACTTTCAAGTGGGAATATGTTTATCGTTTTTTTATCTGAATACTGTAGAAATGTCATAACTGCTCCCAACTGTTAAGAGCCAGTGAGACTATAGGATCCCCAGGTGAGATATGTTGTAAGCCTGATTTTAAGTGGGGAGGGGAAGGAGGTGGGGAAGTGCCTGGCTACCTAGTTAGTCTGTCTGAGCAGCAAAACTGTGGACGGTGAGTTCTGAAGTTGTATGTTTTAAAATTACAAATCACTTGCCAAAAATTGCCATCATCTGTCGCCGCAACTGAAGTGACTCTTGTGCGCATGAGTCCTAAAGATCCAATAAACTATGAAACAATGAGACATTTTAAGGTATTTTATTTGTTCCTTTTTTTAAACTAAAATCTAGTAAAGCTATTTCACATACCTATTTATGTATTCTGAACCCTTTACTGCTTTTAATTTGGTAGGCGGGTAAGGGTACCGCCGCACCGGGAACCATTTATTGGATAACCAACACCTCTGCCATAGGTCACCCCAAGTGGTTCTCTACGTTTCGTGACTTAGCAGGGGTGCCCTGGTTTACGGGGTGTGGTTTGTCCGGGTCTTGGTGGCGGACGCGTCTGCCCACCAATTGCATGGTAGGCCAGATCGGGAGAGATTGGTTGAGGGAGGACTTTTGACTTCTCCAGCAGGGCTCTCTCGGAACAACACTCGCACCGCGGTGGAAGGAATGGAATCATTTGTCCGTCACTCCTGGACACACTGACTCTTAAATTCCTACCCGCCCCTCTTACCTTTTTCCTTCCCAGAACAGCCTCTCCTTCATTTCCGAAAAAGAACCCTCCACAAAGCATCCCCAAAGAAGACATAGGGCCTGAGGGGAATTATTTTCTTCAGGACCTCCTGTATGGAGTCTTTGTAAATATAAAAAAAACTGTTACTTGACTTCCGATTTTTGAACTCACTAGCTCCGGGCAGTTGGAACTCTTCCCTCTTGGTAAAATCAGTATAAAATCTAGATAACTCTTATGTAGATTTTATACTGATTTTACCAAGCTCCTGCCAAGAAGCTACTAATTTCTGAGATAATTAAAGATAATGAGGTTATGTACCTACCTACTTATTAAAAAAACTATTTTACTGAAAAACGGTTCTAAAAATCAATCTACTGTTGATTGACGCTATCTTTTAACATTAATTTCGAAATTAGAATCAAAATCTTCTCACGTTCGCTTTCGTGCTGGATACATTTAAACTCGAATTCAGTAGCCGAAAATAAATTGTTGAAGCGTGTCGAAATACAGAGGGCAACATCAAACGGAAATCGCTTTCTGGCCAATGGTGCTTTTATTCGAGGGGCAATACCGAAAACTGTTGCGGCCATCACAAACGAAGCCACTCCATCATCGAGGTTAATCACGAAAAAAATTGCGAGAGTTTTGAAACGTTTCCCGCGCGTTTGAATTTTCAGAGAAGGGGAGACATCTATCGACGGGTTTTCAATTTATTTTGAAATTTCGAACGCTTTCAAATAAAAGACAAGCAAGTAGTAAATAGACGCACCGGTAAACGGTAACCTTTTGAAAACCAGTGGATCGGATTTTTTTTAATATTTAATTAATTTGACCGATGTTTTTGTTACTTTTATGGCGAAATGAATATTTAAAAACATTAAGATATTGTGATAAAGTCGTCCAATTGAATTTGATTCATTTACTTTCCCTGAATAGATTACACTGGGATTGCAAGATGTGAAGCTAGCAGTCCACAATGGAGTGCTTGTACCTACCCTGATGTATGGCAGTGAGGCATGGAACTGGCAGAGGAAGGATGAAAGTAGACCAAATGCTGTTGAAATGAGATCCCTGAGGCATATGTGTGGTAAAACCATGTATGATCGTGTAAGAAATGTGGAGATACGAAAAGAATGCAAGGCTGATGTAAGCGTAATGAGTAAAATTAAGAAAGGAACCCTCAGATGGTTTGGGCATGTAGAGCGAATGAACGATGAAAGGAGATTAAGGAGAATATATGATGCAAGTGTGCATGGTATAAGAAGTAGGGGACGTCCGAGGAAGACATGGTACGATCAAGTGAATCAGATTTATAATGCATTCTATAAGACTACAGAAATCAAATGTGAAAATATATCATCCTTCAGCAAACATAAAAATGTAATAAAGTCTTGGATAAATAGTGTTGATATTAATATTTACCTGCTGTAACACCTGATCTTAATCTCTATTAACTTTTAACAAATTTGTAATCTTTTATTCTCGTATTTTAATTTTTAATTCCGTAAATACTGATTTTACTATATTATTATTTATTTTTTGCAATTTCTACAAAGATAATATACATATATAGAGTAAATTTAACTAAACTGCTTTAAAAAAACACAAGTATACCCACGAACTGGCGATGCCTATGTGGGATTTTTTTGGTATCGTACATTTATGCATACTATTATAAATTATGTTTATATTAAATATAAGTATGTGTGTTTGTGTGTGTATGTTGGTATATAGCGTCTAATGCCCCATGTATAGATATTTATATATATAAATACATATATATACATATACATGCATACATATGTACATATATTTTTCTGTTTTTTAAGTCTATTTAGTTTATTTTATTTTTTTAAATCTTTTGTCTACACAACTACATTGCTCTCGCTTTTTACTGTTTATAAAAATAAAATAAAACTTTTATTGTAACATGTATGTGACAAAAAAATTATTAATAAAAAAAATAAAAAAAAAAAGATACTTGAGTCGGGCCATGTCAAGAGTCAGAAAAATAGAAGAGTATGTATGAGACGATGTATGAATGTGAATGAGGCAAAGAGTGTGTGCCAAGACCGAGGTGTTTGGCGGTCCGTCCTCTCTGCTTACCCCTGTGGGGAAATGGCGTGATGGTTAGTTAGTTGCAAGACTCCATGATTATACTTATACGGGTTCGACAACATTTTTTAATTTTGTTGAATAAACTTCCCTTCATACTCAGTTATTCAACGGAGTGTAGAGGGGAAAGGATAGGGAACAGGAAGGTTATGGAGTACCTGGCTATTCAGATCTGATCACCAAGCACGGCTAAAGCCATTTCAAGCAACACTTCAATTCTAATTAGTGGACTTTCACCAGGGCGATACAGATAATCTTCCGTCAATCAGTACGGTCTTGCTGTTCAGATTATCACAGTTTGATGTAACTCTGAAAAGGGGCGGCATCAGCGATTACGGGGACTGTTTAAATGTGAAAATTATATAATTTGAAATTCTTTGTTCGATTCGCACCAACCTAAATAAATTGTGCTATGCAAATGCTTTCTCCGTTTTTTCGTTTTATCTCTAATTTACAGAATAAATTACCTACTTTGTCTATGAGTTTGCGGTCCTGACTACGTTATTAGGCTGTGTCTATGATTTTTTTCTTTGTTATATAAATGATGTTGTCTATGCCCCTTGTTTGGCGCGCTATTGACATTACCACCGTCCGGCTGTAGAGTAAAGAGAATGTGCGAGCTTTTATAAAACGAATAGACGGAATAAAAGCGCGGGCAATAAAAAAGATACATCGGCGCCCAACCGGAAATTAATTTGCCTTCGCCTGTGAAGCCCCTCTAATTAAATTGATTTTTTATTCGGACATTAGAGAAACAATCAGCGGCCATCGAGGACGTTTGCCCGGATTAATTGAATAATGTCTGCTTTTCCTCTCGATTTAATTAATTGCACATCCTATACGTAGATAGGGAAAGAGTGTCTGAGACGGCATACTTTCCTAAAAATATTTATTTTAAAAAAAGTACAGTGAATGTGAGGTTATTGGTAATAGAACACTTTTCTATGACCAATTAGCTAACATAAATTGTAATAAAAATAAAATAAAAAGTTTGGTTTTCATTAAAAAATATATCAAAATATAACACCCCTCAAATATACCATCTCACCCATACTCATCGATGAAATTGCATACACTAAACCTAAATTACAACATTTTCAAAAATACTAACAAAATTTTAGAAGAGTTGGAACATACGTCACAAATAACAGGTTTTGCTGTACTGGGAAGGCCAATGCATTCAAACCATCTTCTTGGATTCAATAGCATCGAGAGCTTCTTTCATTTGGTATTCATTCCAAGACTGCCTCGTAGTTTTTCGAACACAAGGAGCCATATCTGAAAAAATTTCTTAAATTAATTTATGTTCGGCTAATATCTTTTTATTCGTTATAATTAATTCACAAAAACCAAAAAGGTGACGTTTCCACATTCAACAAAAAACTCTCAAAATATTTCTCATGAAAGATGAGATGGCTTACCACCACCTCAAGACGTATGCCGTCTTAGCAACATATGCCATAATTAACATGTATGATTTTTTTTTAAATTTACTGCGGAAAAACGCAAACCACTTACTAATATAATCACAAACTATTTATAAGTATTTGATACATTACGACTAACCTTATTCCATGCAGGGCCTCGGCACCAGGTGGATTCAAAACTTCACACAATATGATTTCAAAACACCGATTTTACAACAATGATGCATGACGTTCGGAAAAACGTAGCAGAGTGACTAGCTTGCATCTAACCTAATATCCAAACTCAGGCCAATCTGATAACAGTATTGGTGGAGCCATATTGTGGCTAGTTTTGGAAAAATGACCACTATGCCATATTTTTATCCAAACAAACAATTGTTATAGTAAATATAATTAAATACATAAAATAATTAAGTATTTGCTTTGTTTTAATCATTTTTTAATTAATGCCAAAACAAAATAGTTTGAATATAATTAGGTGTTTTGATGTATAAATTGTAATTATTTTTTTACTTTTCTGACGTCAAATGACGTATTTGAAACGTGCTTTATGCAATTAATGCAACTGTGGATCTGTGTAAGTACCTACTGTGTTCCACTGTGGTTTAGATACCTTTAAGGCGGTTGAAGACGAGGGATATAATATGAAAATACTAGAAGAACCGGCCACGCGTTGCTGTTGCTGTCCCCGTTCCCCTTTCGCTTTCCCCCTCCCTCATCTACCCTCCAGCGAACCCTCCCTCTTTAATTCCTCTCCGCCCCTCCCGGATTCCCCTCCCCCTCCCGCCTTTTTCTCTGCCGCTAGACTCGATAAAACACACCCATATTTCAACTAACTTGCGTTTAAACTATTTAAAATTTCTACGCAGATTTCATAACGCCAGAGCTAGCTTTATAAATTATAGCCTATATATTATTCTGGTGTATGAGCTATATTATTGTAAAGTTTCATTTAAATCCATTTAGTAGTTTTGGCGTGAAAGTGTAACAAATACACATACATCCATACAAAATTTCGCATTTGTGATATTAGTAAGATATGTGAGTGTTGCCTATTTACAATATCGCTCGCCATAAAATCCCATGCAGTTATCGTAGACGAGGAATTTTTATTTATTTATGTGATGCCCAGAGGGCTTTTACATGTACGTGGTGCAATTTTACCATGACAGATATCTACTTTTGAATCAAAAGAAAGAAATAATAAAAATAAAATTATATTATAAAAAAATAAGCTTTTTTTAAAATACAGCGATAAGATGGATTTACAAAAATACAATATCTCTTTAGGTTAGTGTTGGAATAAATGTTTTACAGGATCCAAAAAATTCTTTCCCATAGTGTGAAACCGTTGTACCGGGAAGTGAACAGTGTAGTTGCACTTATGTATGCTTCAGTAAAATAGTGTATTTTTTCGTGTTATTATGGATGTGCGTAGATTTGTGAGTTGCAGGAGTGCAACTAACAAATTATTTAGTGTTAAGTGTTTTTTAATTTTTAAACAATGACTTCTTCAAACACAGAAAACTTATTTTGAGGCACCATTTTAATAAAAAAATTAATAGAATTCTTGGTTTTAACCACGTTTACTTATAATCGTAGTATAACTAATACGCGTCGTATTACGTCGTAACATTGAAAAACTTGACTTATTATCATTGCGTGAGTATAGTTAAAACGGGTTTAAACCAGGTTTAAGGCCAACTTTACGAACCAAGGATGAGTCGGCGGATACCGCAATTATAAGTAAGGGGTTATTTTTATAGTTTAAACAACCAGCATGTTACGTAAGCTTACTTCATCAGGGAAAAGTTTTCGTTTATTTTATTATTTAGTCTTTTATTACATCAGTTCTTTTGTATATCTTGATGACATCAGCAAAGAGCAAATACCTCGTTTTGAAAATGAGGAAGAAAATTGTCCAGGGAGATTAGTCGCACAGAAAGCTTTCGATAACAAAGATTTTATTTATTTTACGGTGAGATAAATAGCTAATAGACCATTTTAATAGGTTATTATTAATCTCTTATTCCTGGAGAAAATAGTTTTTGGATTAGTAGTTGGTGGGATACTTTGTCGTTGTTTATTTTTGCAAAAGATTATATGAAGTTTTGAAATATTGTTAAGTTAGTTGAGGTTGATTTCCCTCTGATAAAACCGTGTTGTTTTTGGTCTATTAATTTAATATAATACAATAAGTTAAGTTAAATAATATCTATATTACTATCGTACAATAGATTTATGTATGACTAAAGTTTTCAATGTTATTTTTGTGCGCAAATGTGTTTACAATATGTTGCTTTTTTAAATCCAATGTTGGACTACATTAATCTATTCGAAACTTTTGCAAGAAGTTTTCTGCGCTTTCCTACTATTTGTGCGTCCGATGTCTCTTGTATTTTGGCTACACGGTCATTAAAAAGCAATATATCTTCGGCAATCTTCAGCGGGTTCTTTGTCTAGCCGTTGTCAGTACATTTCCCACCAACCTGCCTACTAAGTACTGGCAAATCAAGTATTTAAAGATTATCTAGCTGTGGTTTACCAGAACCATCAAGATTTGTAACCAAATCATTGATCGAAGATTTCATTAATTTAAATAATATCATGATTCTTCATTTTTTTTCTTGCGAATATTGTGAAAATTGACAAAAAATCTTAAATTATGCATACGTACAACAATAAAGCGGTTAATTATGCAACTTATGCACTTTCAACTTGTCTTTGGGGTATGTTGTGAGGCTGGAGGCACTGGGAAGGGGAGGAGTCGCGGAACGGTAGAATTACCTGGCTTTTCAGATCTGGTCACTTAACATGGCTTTTTCCATTTCGAGCAATATTTCGAATGGTGGTTTTTCACCAGAACGATACCCCGGGCCAGTTGTTTCACAGAACTCGAACAATACATCAAATTACAAAGATAATTTTCAAGTTCTGTGAAATTTCTATTAAATATGTTATTATTTCATTACAGACCAGTTGTTTTAGAGTACCTTATTTTCATCAACGAAGGACATAAATTTATTGTTAACAAGTTTAATTTTTAAGTTTTTTTCTTTGTATGTTCGGTAATACTATTATTCAATTTATGAAGAACAGTTTATTTATGAAAAAGTTCTGCTGTGTAATTATTATTACACGAGATAGCCTTTTCGCCTTCTAAATGCGATTTCTTGGCTTCGAAAGACTTTTTTTTTTTTTTTAAAGAAAGACAAACATTCCCGGGTTACGAATAACTCAACAACATTTGAAAATCTCCTACTACCACCACACTAAGCGGAAGGTGTTGCTTGTGCTGTGATGGAGGACTTAGCCAGCCAAGGAATCGAACATGGAACGCCTGGGTGGGACCCAAACGCGATGCCCACTCAACAGCTGCCACGCGTAATAATAATTATACAGCAGAGGCCCTAGCACGCTTGCTCTATAACGATCGATAGGATAACTATCGGTAACTTCTCATCGTTCCCTACGACAACTGCAGATCGCAAACGAATAGTTCACAATGACTAAGTGTCCTTAATATATTCGATATCAACTGTCGTTTGTACGTTTGAGATCTGCAGTTGTCCTAGGGAACGATGAGAAGTTACCGACAATCGGTCGGTAACTTCATATCGAGCGACCGTG
Source organism: Limnephilus auricula (assembly GCA_951813805.1). Taxonomy (NCBI): domain Eukaryota; kingdom Metazoa; phylum Arthropoda; class Insecta; order Trichoptera; family Limnephilidae; genus Limnephilus; species Limnephilus auricula. The sequence continues at coordinate 30,984,038 of OX638390.1, forward strand.
CTAGCACACCAGAACTTGTTTATAAATAACCTTTTTTAAAAATTGAATAATAATATTGTTGAACATACAGCAGGACATTAACACCAAATACGACTCGATTTATCTCCATCCTCTTCACATATCCAACATCCATCGGTGATTTCCTCTACCAACAGCTGACTATGTCCCATGAGGGGGCAGCCTTCAATCAACCGCCAAATAATAGACTTCAAGAATGGCATTATTTGGCTTGAAAATATCCTGAAGCCTAACGCCCATCGTTCACAAGCGACGCTACCGCTACCTGTCATACTAGTTTGCTAGTGCAGCGCCTAGCGGCGTTTTCAAACACTAATAATAGTATGGAAAATACAGACGAGCGGCGATCGCGTCGCTTGAAAGAAGCTCCATGGAAGAACGGCGTTACAGTTTCATTGTTACCTTTACACATCTCATGTGATTATCTTTTCATCACTACGAAGTTCAGACAATTCTAGCACACACTATGTTTGTTTCCAAATAGTTCACACACTGGGTGCAAAAAATGCAGTTGGACACATTGATTTATTACAACCTTTACCCCGCGCTGAACTTCAGCATTGCCCCGCATCACCCACCACCGCCACCCACCTCACCCACCTGGGTGTTCAGATCTATCTGAATTTATCTTCCCTGTGTCTCGAAAAGGCTTCGACGCAAACGGAGATAAATCAGCCAGGATAATTTCTCTCATAAATCAGCATCATTCATTAAACGATTTTATTAGTTAGTAAAATAATAATGCAATTATTGTCGTTTTCGGATTGAACTTGATTTTTATTATGCTTTTTCATTATGAAGTTTTACTCGTACTTGGTTATGCTGTCGATTCGTATCAATTAATTTTACGACAGTGTGAAACATAATTAATAACCAACAATGAAAAATTTCGCTCAGATGGAAGATCTTATACATTTCGTATGGACACCCAAAAATTAAACCATTTTTTTATAAATACTTCACAGAAAGTTAGAAAATTTGTCCCAATTATTATAAAGGTTCCCATTAATAAATCAATATGCATGCGCAATTCAATTTTTAATTTATTTATAATTATTTTGTGTTTTAGGTTTTGCTCAGTGTTTTATCTTTTTCCTTTTCTTTTTTTCAGAGGGCAATCGCCTGCAGCAGCTGAGCTGGGCTACCTGGATCGCTCCAAGTGGCTGGAATTGTATGGAGCAGATCTGCATCCCGTCTTGGTAAGAAATACAAATGAAAACATGTTGCCATTTATCAAAACATATGCCCCGTTACATTTACTTAAAGCTGAAAGCATTTTTTATCGGAAGTTTTCATAGTACCTGTGTTTATTCGTCACAATTTCATAGCAACGTAAATTAAAAATACACATTGAACTGGGAAATGCACATTGAACGCTGGTTCTAGTACAACATTGAATAACAGATAAAAGCTATTGAAAAAAATTGTATTTTTTAACAATTTCGATTCATTCTTGCTTTGCTTGCTTTCAGGCCCATTGTTCTTTTTACATCAAATCGAGCGTTTTAGTCAAAATAGTGAAGGGATTCAATGTGCTTTTTCAACCTGAATGGCAAAACCAATTTAATATGTTAAACTTAAACAACGCTCCTTTTTCAATATCGCGCAGAGGTTTTGTTTACTTTGCCCAACCTTTCAGGACTTTCAGCAGAGTAAACTAACAAAATAACAAATCGATGTGCCCGAGAAAACAGATTCAGCTCAGAGTAAACCAAACTTACCATCTGACTGGAAGTTTCCTGCACCCCACAAGTACACAATGCGTACATACTGCAGTCTGTTTGTATTCAAAGTCATTTAAATCATTCTTTTCAGCGGAAATGGAACTTCTCCTTTCTACGGGAAAACTTTCTCTCGGTCTTACGAATACTTTTCAGTGATGGTCCATTTCAGTTAAGAATATTATTCCTTTCAATGGGCATTGTTCGGAGGTGGAATTACATACTACATGAAGCACACTATTATCTATTTTAATATCTTCTTTCCGCCATGTTTATGTGTTTTGTTTTTCAACTTCTATAATGATGATGTTTCACAAAATGGATCTAATGACTAATGGGATAATAATTAAACATTTTTTTCTATACCTATAACAAAGTAATTGAGTCCTGCCACCCATCTTTCTGTTAAAATTCCACCCATCACGAGTCTGAAATAAATTATTCATAATTAGGTTTTCTTCAAAGGTAGTTTTATTAAAAATATTCTTAGAATTATCTAAACTTTTCAAATGGTGTAGATATTTAGGTACTTCTTTTCGCAAATTTACTTTGTGGAGTCATTTTTAATTAAATGAAAACTTTACTTTGTATACACCACCTAAAACGAATTTGAACAATTGTTTCCTGCGATTGGGAAAACAAACAAACTAAATAAGTATTTTTGTGGTATTCTGAATTGAATGCAGCTGGAATATGTTTCTGACGTAAGAGGATCACAGAATTTTGGATAGGTGTAATGTATCGTACGAGAATCTAGACTAGAGGCTAATTTTATTTGCATGAATACATTCCGTATCATTGAAGGGCTGGGTATATCTGAGCGTGAGCACATGGTAACCCAATCATGATATTACGCAAGACTTGTTAAATCCTCGCATAATCCATACGTCCAGGAACCTACATTGCATTGCAATTAGCATTCTCTTCGCCTGGCAATCCTGACCACCTGTAATGAAAGTTTTGATGACCAGACCAACGCCAGAAAGGAGCCGATGATATTCGTAATGAATTTTAATTCTGCTTTCTTCGTGTTCTACAAAGAAGTGATCAAATGAGCTTTCAATGTTAATGCTGAAAGGGAAAATCTTTGGAAGAAAAACACCACTATGACATAATAATATTGTTTTATTGTGTGGATGATATCATTCAGTGATGACCATGACCATGACTACGACTGTGACCATGGTCATGACTATGACTATATGGTGACCGGATAACTCGAAATGAATTCAAATCAACACCTCCTTGAAAAGTCATTAAAAGTGATGAAATTTTTTTTTTTTAAATTGACTAATTAGATTACGACTGTGACCACGACTATGACCATGATTACTATTATGATCATGACCATGACTATGACCACGACTGGGGCTACGACTGTGACCACGACAATAACCATGCCTGCGACTACGACTATGACAAATACTACGACACTGACTACGACTGTGGCCATGACTATGATCATGACTATGACTACGACTGTAGATATAAATGTGACCACGACAGTGACCATGCCTGCGATTACGACTATGACAAAGACTACGACAGTGACTACGACTGTGACCATGACTATGACTATGACTACGGCTGTGACCACGACAATGAACATGCCTGCGACTACGACTATGACAAAGGCTACGATAGTGACTACGATTGTTACCAGTGACAATGACAATGATCATGCCTGCGACTTCGACTATGACAAAGACCATGACAGTGACTACAATTGTGACCATGACTAAGACTAGACTACGACCACGACGATGACGATGACGATGACGATGATTATGATGACGATTTCAGATGTACATACGTGGTGTCAATATCTTGGTCGCTATTGTTCCAGGGCGAGGACAGCGTGGAGTACTTCCTGGGACTGGCGCCCAGCGGAGTGCTGGTGCTGCGCAACAAGCGCGCAGTGGCAAGCTACTACTGGCCGCGCATCACCAAACTCTACTCCAAGGGGAAATATTTCATGCTGAGAGTCACGGATAAAAACGTAAGTTATTGTTTTATTTTACCTACTTACCTTTAAACCAACACTCAAGTTATTATATGCACTTCGATATCTTTAAATCAAATCCATATTCAATCATTAAATTCATTTTTTTTTTGGGGAAAGAGGTTCTTTTTAGGGAAAGGAAGGAGAGAAAGTTCTGGGAAGGAAAAATGTATGAGGGGTGGGTAAGAATCTGGCGCAATGTATTCAGGAGTGAGGAACGTATGACTCCATTCCTCCCACAGCGATGCAAGGAAATGGTTTGAGAGAGCCCGGCTGAAATGGTCAAAAGGATTCCCTCAACCAGTCTCTCCCGATCAGGCCCGCCACGCACTAGTTGAACAAAAGCATCCGCCTCCAAGACCTAGACAAACCTCAACCCATGAACCCGGGAAATCCTTCTAAGTCACCATATGTAACGAACCACTTGGGGTGACCTATGGCAGGGGTGTTGGTTAACTAATACATATAAATTTAAAATAACATATTTTAAGATAAACTTGGTAGATACTTGCCATAGTGCCCGTTAAAATCTTTGCCAGCGATTTAAATATAGATATCAGAGGCCCTAGCACACTCGCTCGATAACGATCGATAGGATAATAATCGGTAACTTCTCATCGTTCCCTAGTACAACTGCACATCACTAACGTACAAACAACAGTTGATATCGAATATGTTAAGGACACTTAGTCATTGTGAACTGTAACTTATTCGTTGGCGATCTGTAGTCATGCTAGGGAACGATGAGAGTTACCGATAGTTATCCTATCGATCGTTATTGAGCGAGTGTGCTAGGGCCTCAGACTGATTTTAAGATTACAGTAATGGTTAGGGAGAAAGCTCGATACAATACCCCATCCAGATTCTGAAAACACCCATTATTGAAATCTTTTCCCTTTACAGGACCTCTCGATGGTAGAGTTTATTCGAGTGGTCGTTATTTCGGCACAACTTTGAGTCTTCCATTGCGAGGGTATATTGTACAAGTATAATCTCAACAAACAAGTCTTATTGCATTTGGAACAGATTGAAATCGATAGGTTTCCTACAGTGTTCAGTTAACCGTGTAACCAGCGTCGTTTGTGATCTCTTTCTTTGACAAGAGAAATCTCTGGTGATATCGTTATTTTGACTACTGTGTAATGTGGTTCTCGCTCATACCGCGAAATATTCATATTATGAAACTTTAGAGGTGAATGAAATCGTAAAAAGAACCTTAATCTAAGACTCGAATTAAAAAAAACCCTAACACCCTAAAAAGACCCCTAATCTACGATTTGAATGAAAATGTTTCCTTATTGTGTGAAAAATTTAATGGGGGCTTAGTTTTTTTTATTTTTTATAGTGAATAAATACCTCACAAGAGTCAAAACTGCTCCCGTCTGGAGCCAGTGAGACTATGGCATCCCCAATTGGGGTATGTTGTGAGGCTGAAGGTAAGTGGGGAAGGGAAGGAGACGAGGAATAGGAAGGTGGGGAAGTACCTGGCTATTCAGATCTAGTCACTAAACACGGCTAAAGCCATTTCAATTCTGAATGGTAGTCTTACACCAGGGCGATACTAAGAGTATCTTCCACTCTTGTGTTTCGTTAGCCACAGCAACGCGTGGTCAGCTAGTTTCATTATGTAAATCAGCTCTATTGTTTGTCAAAAAACGTATTAAAGCAAGCTTACTTTTCAATATTGTTGAACTAAATATATCTACAACAACGGAGTATTATGTTTCCCAAATTGGTTTTATAGGCGTAATATTGCGACGTTGATGAAGAATTATTACAAACGATTACCACCGTATTATCACATATATTAGAGATGCTATAGTTCCACTTGTTTCGGACAGTTTACAAATCTTGTACGTTATTACATAAAAAAAATCCTAACATTATAATTTTATCTAATAGAACAAACTATAATTTTAAGTGTGTTGTAATTTATAATAATATTATGTAAATTGAAACGTGCATAATATACAGATAAAGACTGGACTAAATCTCCTTTATCTAACTCCTTGTATAGTCAGATAAAAGGAAACAGCATTTTTGCGATTTTTTTCACATTGTAGTGAACTATTTTTGTAAATAAAATGGAAAGAACGCGTAATAATACCGACTGCCGCTTTTTAAAATTACTATACTTATTCGTTGTGTACTTGTTTGGAAAATTGTAGGCGAGTTGTTGGAAAGAATAATAAAAGAGGAATAAATTTAATAGTAGGGTATAATATATTCATGAAGTACAATAAGTGCTGTGTTTTTTCTGCAGAGGGGGCGTTATCACCCTCTATTAGCTTCCCAGTGGACCTACCCTATAAAATTACCATTTTGCAAAATTAATATGCTTCCGATCCCATCTCGTTGGACGTGCAATGTGTAACTTACTATTTATTAGCTCAAATTAATTGAAAAACTCCACTTTTGTTCCTCGCTTATTGTTTGTCGTCGTGTATTATTATTTTCATTTTAATTAAACGCAAACATGTTAACAATTAATTAGTCCTGTAGTTAATTTATTGCCTCGCTTTGCACATAAACCATTCAGCATCAAACGCCTAATAGTTTTGTGTATTACGCACATTAATAATAAAATATCTTGATGCTAAATTATTATCTTAAATAAAATTGTTTTAAATGGCTAGGTTTTAAAACGCACAGCGATCGATGGTGTTAAATATGAAACAGCCTAAAAACATTATTTACAACGTTAGACTTTAGTGATTTAAAACTTCCTAAGAACTGTCCGTTGTCGATTGAGGATCTTTTTGAAGGAGTCCGTTTGATAGGATTGCAATCTTGAGAGCCCACGCGTCAGTTGAAATGGCAATCCTTGTTCTACAGGTTTTTCAATGGAAGAGGCTTCGAAGAACTAAACACAAGCCCATTGATCCCCTCAGCCCTGGTGCAGAGTCGGGAAACACGACAAATGGGCGCCCAACATTTTTACATGGTTGACATTTATCATACGAGAACGGGTCGTTTCTACCAATTGGTCATTGAGTTCAAAAGCTTGTAAAAAAATTGATTACTGTGCAAGAGTCCCAACTGCTCCAATGGGATTATGGCAGCCCCAATTTGGGGATGTTATGACGCTGAAAGATATAGGAGATGGGGATACCTAGCTATTCAGATCTGGTCACCAAACACGGCGATAACCATTTCAGGTGGTTTTCTCGATTTTTAATGGTCTTTCTAAAAATGCTCCCTTGCATCACATGCGGCTAAGTAGATGCCTCTAGCTCAAGCAGACACTTTGCAATATTGTTAATAATTTCTAAAACACTGTAAAAAGAATTGGAGAAAAAGGGTCACAGAAGCTCAGTGAGTTGAGCGGTCGCACGGATAACCCGTGTGCAATTCCATGTTTCGGAAATAAGCTTTTTCTCGTGTTTTATATGCACATAATTTGATGGTTGTTAATTTTCCACGCATTCTTTCTTTCACACTTTCGTTGCCAAGTGAAAAAATTACTTCGAAGGTCGAGTGTTGCCAGATTCAATTTATTTTATTCCCGCTGCTTAATCCTCGGAAAGGGAGGAAAGCTGGGGAACGGAGTTCGAGTGGGAAAATTTGCATCCTCCATCGTTTTGTTTGGGCCATTAACGTTGACACTCTCAAATGGAATAATAATGTAATTTTTTCTGTCGCCTCGCGGAAGAGGCAGTGGGAAGTCAGCCATTATAGTACTGCTAAAAAGAGCTGTGATATGATAAATATAAATCAAAGCGATTCTTAAATGAAAGAAGTTGATGTACAAAGTTTTTGAAAAAAAATGCAGTGTACCCAGTGTCAGTGTACATCGGGAGTCAGAAAGCTATCTGCGCCGTTTTCTTGCAATGAAAGCCTCAAAAAGTACGTTATCGCCTATCGCCAAGGAATTCAAAGATTTTTTTGAATACCCTACAAATACAAAGGTAGACAAAAATACATCATTTTGTTTTTTTCATTAGCTCCACGGGAGGCCCGGAGGAAAATAATTTTTCTCTGGACTTAGGTCATCTTTGGGGATGCCGTGTCCTTTTAATGAATGCAAAAAGAAAAGAGAGGAAGTTCTGAGAAGGAAAAAGTACGAGAAGTACTTCCAGAGTGGAAGATACTCTAAGTATCACCCGGAGCAGTTGGGACTCTTATGAGGTATTCACTATAACAAAATAAAATTAAAATTAAAAAAAAATAATTTAAATTTAAAAAAAAATGAGGGGTGGGCAGGAATTCACCGACTATCAAAGCGGCGGAGCCAATGAAAGTTTCGCGGGTGATGTGTAGGTAGAAACAAAGACATGGAGACGCTATGCGTACATGTGATTTGTAGTAATATAGGTGAACGATGTTTGCAACAATTACGACGCGCGGGATTTCATGCTAATAATGGTTAGCCATAAAACTATATTTTTTTGTTGTTTCTTATATGCTTTTTTACATTTCTAATTTTTTAAGTAGTTTACGCTTATATATTTTTTTAAAGTAATTAACAATTTTATTTTAATTATACTCAATGGAAACGGTAGGAAGGGCTTCAACTTATCCAATTCATATTTTGTATTTACAATGTAAACCAATTCGTAGTAAAGATTAATCTAAAATAGTGATTTAACATTGCTTCACCTTAATTATTGAGTCATTCTACAGTTGTTGTTGGTAGTACTATGAAAACAGTATCGTCTGTGCCCAACAACCAAGGTTTGTGCCCCCTATGTATTCCAAGGGTAAGCTTAGACACCAGCGAGATAAATAAAGATTTATATCTCGTTGTTAGACATTGTTTGGCTTTATCGTGGATTTCATTGTAACGTCATGAAGTTTGTTTAGATTTTCTCATTGTCCCGACATAATTAAGTAGGCTTGTTTAACAAATCTAAACTTCAAAAGCTGTTATTTTGAGATTTGATTTTAGATGGTGTGTTTTATGGTGATTTAATATTCTGACCCTGACCGCCAAAAATTTTATTTTTGCGTTTCGGGTATTGAACCTTGTTGCAATTGTTCCTTCTTCTTGAACAAACGCAACTATTTACACATCCCTCCTAATGAGTGGGCGCAATGGAAACCGATGTATCATATTAAATCGAGATATCCAATCAAAGATAACTAATAGGTCCCATGTGAAGTAGGGATAGCCAATTACTAAACTCGCAGTAAGACCAACTTGTATGAATCGTTTATCTTGTATTGTTTGCAGAACGAGGTGAGCACGTATGGGTTCGAGACTCCGAGCAGGGGCGCGTGCCGCCATCTCTGGCATTGCTGCAGCGAGCAGCATGCCTTCTTCCGACTGCAGCCGGCTCCGCAGCAAAACAGGAGGTGAGCCAACACAGATCCTCCTCTAAGTTTTTTCTTGTTTTCTTTTCGTTGTGCTTTTGTTTTGATTATATATATATATTTTTTTTTTCGTCAGTTGTCAGGTTAGATAGATAGCAATATTTTGCCTTCGCATGAAGCACCAGACACACATTCTTTTAAAATTTCATTGAATACCATTATTATTTTATACATTTTTCGCTCTTATTTCTTTATTTCTATGTACATCTACACTTTACGGGGTAGGTGGAATTACACTACTAATCTCATCACATACTGGAATAAATAATTTATATCTTCATTAATCTCAAATTCACTTTGTGGCGTCATTTAAATTAAATGAACACAAATCACTTTCCACCTATCCACCACTTAATAACACCATTAATAGAATGAAAGGTGTATACAAAGTTATATGTTTTCATTTAATTTAAATAATTTATTATTATTTAACTATCATCATTATCATCTGATTTTAGTGTTCGCCAGAGTGGGCGATCTCCCCCGGCCTTCACCCGCGTCCCCTCCAGGCGGCTGATGCGGCGCAACCTAGACTCTAACCAAAGTAAGTTTTCCTGAAAAACATTGTTTCCGCCGTCAATTTCTTCACTTTTAGTTCGAATACACCTAAATCTGTTTTAACACGGGAGATACATTCCACAGAGAACGGTGTAAATAATACAGTATCTACATAATAAAATGGATGATTCTATTGTATGAAAATCACTCCAGGATGTTAAAAACAAAATTATTATTTATTCTGGTCAGAGCCATAGCTATAGCATTCACGTAGGGGGATTCGACCCTGTGTTCTTGACTAAATCATTCCCTTTTTTCGAACCAGAGTTACCTAAAACCTAACCTAAATTCATATGTTTTGTTGTTGTTGTTGTTTTTCAAAGTACAATCCCGTTAAGCAGTTTGTCAATATCATGTTTATATTCAATTACAATTTAAATATTCATACAGAATATTATTATTAATTATATTATTACTATATAGATTGTCACATTAGGGAAAGTTGAGTGAAAAATATTATGACTTATAAAAAATATGTTCGTGTAGATGACATGCAAACTTAAATACCAGTATTTTTTTAAGTACGTTTTAATAATTAAATTAATTCTACAAATATGAATTTTTTTCGAGCCCTCGAAAACGGCCGGTAAGAAACGGGATAGTGTGTGACGTCGTCTCACGTTATCTAATCCCTTTTTGTGTGAAAAATAAGGGAAAATATTTACAAAACCGGGACACGCTTAATATAGACGAAAAAAATAAATTTAAAAAGTTGTAGTATTTATTTAAATTTAAAAAATAACCATTAAAATGCACTTTTTTCGAAATTCCGGTAGCTGACTTGATTAGTACTAGTTAATATCTAACAACTACAACTTTTTAAATTCATTTTTTTCTTCCATATTAAATGTGACCCGGTTTTGTAAATATTTTATCTTATATTTCACACAATCAAGGGACCAGATGACGTCACGAACTCTCTCGCACGGTATTATACTCTTAGCCGGCGTTTTTGCGGGCTTAATAAAATTCAAACTTGTATAATTAATTTAATTATGAAAACGAACTTCAAAAAAAAATATATTAGTATTTAACATTAGCATGTGAACATTGATAAGAAAAGAATTAAAAAGAGGAATGAACTTCCTTATTAATACATGACAAAGCATCCTATTTAGTAACCATGTTTTCAGCATAAGATCTCAATTTATTGGTGAGCTGCAATTTTTTATATTACTTGGTGACATGTTAAATATTTTGGGCACATTATATTCCAGAGTTCGCTGCCTTTGATTGATTTTATTATTTTTTAAGCACATTTGTACACTTTTTTTCAGTTTCAACCATAGAGGTAAGAGACTCACAAGATCTGAAGCCCATCTCAATACCGCAGCCTGCTTTATCGTAAGTTATTAATTTTTTATCATTTTGCTATTTCTTTTTTTCTGTAAATTTTTTACCATGTCAATATCCTATCAGTAATATCTCATTGTATGTTATTTTCCTTTAAAAACTCTGACAAAATAAATTCTTCTGTTTTAAGATCAATAATTAAAACCTCTGACTCAACATATATTACTGTAATGTACCTGTTTGTAATATCCCTTGCCTTACAACTTTTATTTTATTTTCAGGTTAGAATCCCCGTACCGATCAACCTGCAGCATTCCTGCCGCCCTGGGCTCCATGAGGCGCTCCGACTCGCCCCGCTCCACGCGCTCAGCCCCCTTCCCACGCCCTCCTCCCCGCCAGGGCCTCTATTCGGGGCCGCCTTCGCCCCGCGCCGCAGGGGCCCCCTCTCAGACCTCCAACAGGCTCCGATCTAGCTCCATAGACAGTCACAGCTCTAATGATTCTCGCTCTTGCAGAAGGTAACAAACCCAATTTATGCTGCTCAAGATTCCATGAAATAGTCAAGTTTCACACTACCTTTATTCCAAATGTCTAGTTTCCCATCTCATTTACAGATGTCGTCTATTATCTTAAACAACCCGCCGTAATCAAGTTTCACACCATCTTTACTCATATTTAACTTTTTATACAAGGTGTTAAGGGACGTAATTTAATCATTGACTTCTGACATTATTTGAAGTAAGACATGTAAATTAAATTTTGACTTGTGTGACATTTTTTTTTTTTTTTACTAAAAACGTAAAAAGCCAGTAGGCATTGGACAATTTGGTCATGTTCAGTGGTTGGGCGGTTACTTAGCTGAGTAAATAGTGAGGATATTAAAAAACATATCTTTTTGTTTTTTTAGTTGTTTCAAAGTCACCGGCGACCGAAATTTCATTTATATTTTTTTATTAGTCCATCCCACACCCTGTATATGTCAGATTTCTAGTTTCCTATTGTAATAACAAATGTAATCTTAAACAAAACTCATATAGTACTACAGTAAAGATTTCTCATCTTTCGACATATTTATAACTCTTTCGATAAATGAATCAGCTGCCTTCAGTGGGTAGTTGCCATGCCCGCCTAAACATGAGTCTAATTTTACTTATATAATTATTATCATGATTTTCAGACACCGACAGCGTAGTCGACGAACATCAGATGCTGAAAGTGAGGTGTCTCGAGGATCGGGCCGTTCCCGGCGAAGAAGGAGGCATCGTTCCCGTCACAAGGGAAAGGACTCCGCAGATGAAACTGACTCCAAGCACAGATCCTCCAGTAGAAGAAAGTATGATTCTATTCAATATTACACCAACTCTTTTATAATCTACTTGCCTACTAAAACTTTGTTTTCTATTCATCATTTTCATGTTTTTTGTTTGTTAAGGTGATGGTCAAAAGAATTCATTACTCTTTCGCAGATTGCGCGTGTGTATTTTTTAAACTTATAAACGCCTTTTACAAGTAATGCTTTGAAATATTAAGAAAAAATTATTGTTCGCGCAAGTACACAAGCAATATGAATATAAATATAAAATACTGTATAATATTAAAATACCTACGATTTCACCTTCACTTATTCTTTCACAAAAGTTACAGTTTAAGACAATAATTTGTAAAAAATAAAAATTATTACATAACCCCTTGAGATATTTCCGGGTGTTCTGTTTTGATTAGGCGGCGCACATTACAAAATCATACCTCCACAAATTAATACGGAAACATATGAACTGCATACTGCGTTTAAAAGCTAATGAAAGGATTTAAATTTCACCATTTATCCCATACTTTTCAAGGGTGTAAAAAAAAATTTTAAAATCGTTATTCAATATAAAATTTATTATTCGTCAAAATCACCTACCCAAATTTGGATAGCTATCGCTCGAGTGGCAAACTATTGGCGATGCTATAAATGACGAAATGTACTATAAAGAAATGATAAATCACGGGATGCAATGTTGATCCACTTTAAAATATGGCCTGCAACAGTGTCATATAAAATATATATTGTAAGAAGGTACCTACTTGATTGCTTGTTTGGATTTGAAAAGATTCTTTTTTTAATTTGACGATTTCCTCAAATACGTTAATCAATTTCAATTTAGAAAAGCTTACGCTTGGATGGACGTACTCACAAAGGGAATTATATTGTAACTAGCCACAGACCCATGAAAAATCACGAGGTAGTCTGAATTCTTGACAAATCAGTTCCAATTTCGAAAATAACAAATAAATAAATTTTCTGTTAAAATAGCATACTATAGGTAGGAACATACTTTATCACTTGTCTGAATTCTTCACACAATCACAAAATTTTACGAAAACGACAGTTAAATTCAAAGCAAATTTAAGTTCATTGAACCAGATTTCACGCAGGACTAACACACACCGTAACAGACACCGAAACGAGTATGTTAGATAGATATAATAATAATCATTTTTAGATAGTGCAGGATAGTAATTTGGTATACTTATTTAACTTTCCAGAGAATACGAGTTGGTGGAGTCAGGTGGGCAGTGGAAGGAAGCCCAGCGGAAGCAGGCTGCTGCAGCAGGGGCAGGGGCGGTGCAGCAGGCCAGTGTCAGGCGAGCGGCCACTTCCACGGAGCCCGCGGATCCCTCGCAGGCCCAGCACCGCTCCTCGCACAGACATCGCAGGCACAGGAAACATAGGTAAAATTCGTCAAATATGTCGATTCCCAAAAGTAATTTTCTTTCTTCATGCTGTTAAATAGTTTTTAATTACTTTTTAAACTGATCTGCGCTATGTAATCCATCGGCGTCTATCCGCGCACTCGGATGTCGCATTATCTGATTCATAAAGTTTTCTAAAACACATATAAAATGTATTGCATGAGGGGATAGATTGCTTGCTTTGTAAAAGCTCAAGTACTTTTAAGGAATCCGACAGCAGTTTGGTCACAGTACATATTGTGTAACTTATAATTTCATATTTCTCTTTCTGTGAATGCTGTCCACATTATCATCTGAAAATTCCTACTGTTTTTTTTTAAGTATTACCTTTTCATTACGTAACCATAAAATTATAGGTCAAGATCTCGTTCCCCATCCGAGAGCAAATCCTGGCTGCCAACGGAGCTAAAGCAGCACCTGGAGTGGGAGCTGGTGGACACAGAGGGAATGAGTGCAGACCAGCTGAGAGAGATCCCCTACACCGTGGTGCAAACCAGCCGGGCCAGGCAGCTGCGACTCAAGTCCGGGAAACACAGGTGGGTTGGTCATTCAAACAGTCAATCGGATTTAGTTGAGAAGCTAACTGGTATCAATTAGAGGTGGGATTTTGTTGTACATTACGGCCCAGTTGTTTCTATTATTTTGTGATTTTTTTTTGTTACATTGACCCCACACAGGAGACTCTGAGGAAAAGGATCTATGGTACAACCAAAAAAGAAAAAAAATCAAATATGCATAGAATATTACCTATGAGAGACAAGATTTAAAAAAAGCAGAAAATATGCAATATAGCTATTTATTAGAATATATTATGATTGAAATTAAAAGCCAGTTGTTTCACAAAATTTGAACATATCATTAATTTTCAAAGATAATTTTTAAGTTCTGCGAAAGTTCTATTCAAGTTCTGTGTTTATATCATTATGGGCCAGTTGCTTCACAGAACTAAAATGATAATGACTTTAAAAATTAATGAATTTTTCAAATTCTGTGAAACAACCGCCTTTAATTTCAACTGATGAATTGTTAAAATTCTGTGAAACAACCCGACCTAAGTGTTTTCGTATCTGCTTAACCCCTCAAGCCTCGACCATATTCTGTCAATAGGTCAGAATATTTCCGCTTTGCATAAAAAACCAAATAAATGGAATATTTTTTAATGTATCCTAAAACTAAAAACTGTTTTTGAGAAGTGATAAAATACGTTTTCAAATGTTATTATTCTAAATAAACATATAAATTTTGAAATACTAAAATTTAAAATGCAAACATAAAAAAGTTTTTAAAAATTGCTTGTAAAAAAAAATATTTGAAATAAAATTACTGAAAACTGTTATTGGGGAGTTCGGGGGAATTTCATTCCGACTAGTCGTGTTTTTGTTGCTCTTCTGAATTAATTTTATATCAGTGGCCCCTATGGCCCAATCTCATTGAAAATGTGTCAAAATTCGTGTTTTAGTTATAGCTTCATAATTTCATTACGAAAATTGATTTTGCATTGTTGCAACAGTGGTAAAAATGACAAAGTTTGCAAGTGAATTCAAAGTTAGCACAAAGGATTTGACGAAGGCGTCATCACATCGATGAGAGAAACTCACAAGCAAGATAAGAACCACTTCACTTTTATTTATATTTTTGTTGATGGGGAAGAGGTTTATGTTTTCATAATATTTTAAAGCACTGAACTCGGATAGCCATCTCACAACATGAATAATGCGTATTCCACTTGTCAACTTAATAAATGTTTATTTCTTTCAGCATTTTGTTTAAAAAACCAACACATCATAATAATATAGTAAACGGTGTTCGACAACCATCGTCGATGGTAGAAATATAATTGCATTTACGGAGGCGGGCTCTGGTTGATTGATTTCTACCTTTTCAGGAAAGGTTGTGGATCACTGAGGTCTGTTAAACTTTAGGAATTCGTAAGAGACATAGCTTAGTCTACTTGGTCGAGTACCCAACAATCTCACTATTACATTTTACGTTTCAACTTCACTCTAGGATAGTTTTTTTTTTTATTTATTTTTTTAATATATTCAGTTAGGTAATTCACGAAAGCGCTATGGTGGTTGACTGGACACTGGAAGAAGAAGCCTTGGAATCTGGGACAGAAATCACTTTCCAGCAATAGAAAATGGTTACACATAAAACCGCCTCAACAAATAAAATTAATGAATAATAAAAAAACCCATATGAACAAATAAGAAGATCGAATGCTGTTGACCGATAGTGCAGCAGGAAGTAGTCGAAGTAGACTGAAACTTTTTTCGCGGTGATAAGGCGGGATACGAATACCGAAAAGCAGCGGGAGCGGAAAACAAGAAGCATCGAGAAACGTGAAGTCAATAATGGTAGCGGGTAACGCTAAAAGGGAACCAGGGTGCAATAAGCAAGAAGTAAGAAACAGCGTGAAGCAAAAAAGAAACTAAGAAGCAGGAAATCGTAAGCAAGAGGCAGAAAGCAAGAATCGAAAGCACGAAGCAACGGAAAACGGGAAGGAAGAAGCAGAGGGAAGCTGGCAGCGGAAAGCATAAAATAAATAAATGAGCAGCAAGAAGCATCGGGAGGCAACAACAAAAAAATCGGGAAGATGGAAGGATGAAGCGAGAAGAAATGAGAAGTGAAAATAAGCAAACTTGAGAAACGAAAACAAAAGCTCAACCACTTCCTTTATTCCTGCCCATCCTACATTCCAATATTGGCTTATTAGGTTGCCATGTATACCGGTCGATTAAACTCCAACCTCCTTCCCATCCTTAGAGCACGTGTTCCAGTCCCAACAAATCAGTGCCCCCTGGTGTACCGGTCTCACCGGGACAGGATTGCTCCTGGCTGGGGTGGTACAATCGTATCGTATCGTATCGTATCGTTGTATTATTAATGTTATTGTCACCTCACTTTTTTGCCGTTCCATGTAAAAATAATTCATGAAAAATTCCCAAAGTTTTAATATTTTTTTTTAAACTGCGTTCTCAAATTCTGGTTTTATAAAGGTGTACATTTTACTTTTTTTGTGGTTAATTTTTAGATTTCAATATAAAGTTTGGTGTTTTTTTCTTTCTGACACCATTTAGATCATATTTCTCACTATGATAGTAAGGGAGACATAACGATTTCTATAAGACCTTTACGGGTTATTCCGAAAGGCGAACACATTATCCTGACGGGTTTTAAGTAAAACTATTACGGACAAGTAAAAATACCGTTCTATCGTATATTTTGACATTTCTTTTATAAGTCTAATTGAAACTGATGTTGGAATCAAGTAAAAAAAAGGTCTCATTTAAAGTATGTGACAGTTTTTTTTAAACTTTCATGTTGAAGTTGAGTGACATAAACTTTTTGTTATGTTATAATAAAAAATAATAATATGTACTAGTAGTTTATTTTTAAATAATTATCTTACATTAAACAGAAAATGTGAAGATTTATTTAAAGTGTTGTTACTTTTCTGTACTTTTGTTAATTTACCTCGCATTAATATCTGAGAAATGTTATGATTACAAAATAATTATTTTCTTTCAGCATGTTATTTTTTGTTTTATACAATTCGTGCCTTTGTTCTAGAAGTGGAGAGAATCCAAACGATAATGAAGACCCTACCAAAAATTATTCCAAAAATTCCAACATGGCGGATATCATGAACTGCAATGGAGGATCCATCCGCTCCGTGTCCAGCACCATCAGCTCTGGCAGAAACAGCAACAGCAAGACCAGTGAAAGGTTTGTGTAAGCTCTCAACGGCCGACCATAATCCTACATTACATTATGTTACACTTGGCGATGCACCACGTCATGTAACATTCGGAATCAGGCCACTAACAATAACACTCCTTATGAAGATGGCGATAAGATTTAAAATCCCACGTAACACCAGCCGCCTGTTTTGATTTATGCAAGATAAAAAATATCCAAAAATAATATTTTATTTTATTTTGCAAAGTTGCTGCACAATCATTTAAAGTTTTACAGTAATTTTCTAAAGAACTTAATTTTCCACAATAAAACCATAATAGAACATTTTTTGAACTTTAACGCGGTTTTCATAGGCTTGATACTTTATTTTTTCTTGGCTTATAAAAAGACGTATATAAAAAAACGATTATTTCTAAGGCCAAGATGTGTTCTACTCGCAGTATTTAAAAAAAACATCTAAAATATTTCTAAGCGATCTAATTTTCAAACAAAAAACACGTGATTTTGCAATATTTCTTAGTGCATTGACATAATTAATAAATCAATCGTGTGACAAATTCCAGGCGACTCAAAGACCTCACATGTAAGGACATGTCCCCCTCAGTCGGAGGAGGCCTGACTAGCAGGGGGAGTCGAGCGGCGGCAGGTCCTGAGACAGCCGGAGGCACTCGCCCCGTGGCCTCGGCCAGCAACAGCTCCAGTGGTGAACTTATCGCCAGTGCCAGAGTCTCCCATGAGCACACCGACTCGGGGCTTGGAGCTGATCAGGACTACGCTTACTCATCTGAAAGGTAATTCAATAGATAAATCTGGTTTAACTCTTTTTAGGGCTGGATAGCTAAACTTCATTAAAATGAAGAATATCAAATGCAAATCTACCTCTCTCAAATGTTTCTACCGAGAGTATAGCCGTCACTTGTCAACTTAGTGTGCCGCTAGACATGTGCGCATGGCAGTTGTGTTTAGTCAATAAGTTCTACTGACCACTCGTCATTTTGTCGAATGGTTAGTTCCAATGACTAAATAAATAAGAGAGGACTTGGCATACCGACAAAACATTCCGTCCAAATGTGGGGGAAAAATAGCAGCCAAGATGGCGGCTGACGCACGTCGTTTCCATGGTCACCAATGACATTGAATGACATTGAATGGGCATGGGCAAAGATTTTTTTTGTTAAAACCATCACGTAGATAATACCATACTTGATAAAGAGACAAAATTATTTTTATCTTCAACTAATTCAGTACAAGTAATATCCGAAGACAAAATGAATTTATAATTATTAGCCTGAAACACTCATCCACATTGAAAAAATCTCCCGAGAAAATATACATGCCGCCGACGGGACTCGAACCCCTGATTTCCGGTCAACTGCTCTATCCGCTCAGCTACGTCGGCTTATCTCTTACCCACCAAATAATTCAATATATACTAGTGTTTACTGCTTATTACATTTATAATAATTGTTACATGCATAAAAATCTTGTCTTAAACATTAGTTTATCAATTAAAAAATAATAATGAATTTATAAGGTCGACCCTGCTATTGCAGTGCTTCGCACCATGCGAGACATAATTCTTTAACACTACTTCGGCTCCTGGGGGTTAAAATGAATCAACCCTATTCTTTCAAGAAATGAAATACATTTTATTTTTTTGTCTTAAGATTGTTTTTCTGAAAAGTCTAGTAAATTGTATTTTTTTAAGTAATTTATGTAAACATAAAACACAACATGTGTTGGCCATAAGTCATATTTTTATTTACTACTTTACTATATGAAGCAACCATAAGCAAGGAACAAAGTACAGGTAGCGATTCCACTTGTTCAGAGTGTATCAAAAATTCAATGCACACCACAATACAAATCGTACTACATAATGATTACGTTTTTAATTACCTATGTGTTGCAAATCGAGTGACATTACAACAAAAATTCATGAATACGCATGTTTACCTCACCATTAATTATGTATAATATAAAACGATCAAGTTGGTGGGTTACCAATATGTTGCAGATTGTATAGAATTCGTAATTCATTCACATGCTTCCTTTAAAACTCTAAAACCATGTACTTACATCATTTATTGTGGTATAAAATGATCAAGTTTGCCTGTTTGTTGACAATGTGTTGCAGATCGAGTGACAGCGCCAAATGCCCCATGACGGGCGGTCCGAGGCAACAGCCGGCGCTGACCCCATCCGTGAGTAGCCATCACCTGAGGCCGGGAGCGCCCTACTCCCACCCCCCTCCTCCCACCCCCCACTCCCTGTCGGCGGACCTGGCCGCTCTAAGCCTCACGCGGCGCAAGCCCCCCATTAACCCCGCTGTAAATAAGCACTCGGTGCAGCCGTCTAACATACCCGGGATGTCGGGGAGCGCCTGGGGCGCCGGGGGGCGCGGGCGCAGCGGGGGCAGCCTGCGCTCCCTTGCCAGTGTGGCCAGTGTACAGTCCGAGGGCCGGGCCACCCTCAACAAGCACAGGGGGCCACTCTACTTTGTGCGCGGCGACGCGTCCTATGCTTATAATGTGAGTGGGCTACTTACTTGCCTGTTTCTATTCTACTCCTTCATCCGAGACAAAAATACTTTCACGCGTTTCTTTCGAGCCAATCACAACACAGTCTTTGACCCAAATAATGTTTATTATAATCTTACTTGAGCTAAAAAAGATAGTACTTCCTATTCAAATATCAAAATACTTTCTTGAACAAAAATCAATTGCATTAGCTTGTCTCTGACCTAGGAATCAAAAGGTCTAATATAAATTGACAACATCAGTTTTCTTTAAAATCGGTATACATATATCCACAACAAGGATTTTGAAAGACTAAAAATCTTTTGGAAAAAAGAAAACACCTCTGCAACAACATTGTTTGTCAGTTTTGGACAAATCGCAGAAATGAATACTACAATGTTTTGTCTCCTTAAACATTGAATAAACCAATTTTTTTAAATTATCCTAAAAGGTTCTCTTAATAAATTTTATAACTTTATTTCTTCAGCAGTATTTTTGTCCCGCATGAATGAAAAAACAAACACTGAATTTTCATATTATTACTGAAAACACTTTTACCCTGAACAAAGTAGTGTTAAATAATTAAATAGTTGCCAGCTTACTGCAAAATTTAAGCTTATTTAAGTAGATAGACATGGTTCTGGTTTAGATACAACATTACTTATAAAAAAACATTAACACTAATCACAAAATATACCATAGTACGAGGTATACCAAATAGAAAAGCATCGTAAATTTTAAATTATTTTTGGTAATGGGTTACTATTGGTAATGGCGTTGAAACATTGTAGATTATTAAATTGTTACAGAAACAAATGTATTCTACCAATCAAATTACATATAATTTATCACAACTACTCACATAACACTGCCCATATTCTCATTATAGCTAATAAGTTCTCTAATCCTTTTCTATAATCTGAACAGAGACATGCATCCAACAACAATTTTGTTGATTCCGGAATATTCTTGACAAGCCATAGACAAAATGGTGGCAGTTTACGCAGCAGTACCAGCTACCACGCAGACTTCTATAACATGAACAATAGAAGCAATAACCCAGGCCACTCCACCCTCAATAGATACATGGATGCAAATGCAAATGTAAAAAGGCACGGAGGCCATGCCACAGATAACAGCCTTCAAATTATTTTGAAGCCATTAATTGAGAGTACTCAGTAAGTTTAATGACTGCAATATTAATGTGTGTATCTTAAAAAAAAAAGAATTATTTACATTAATTTATGTACCTGTTTCCACAATAGTTTTTCAGAAAAGTCCTTAGTGTTGTGGCAGTTCCTTCTTTCAAGATAAATTTAATTGTTTCTGAGCGCTGACAACAGGAATCTAGGAACTCCCACCAAATACTGAAGACTAGTAATACATACGTTTAGCTTCTGATATTTTCCATACAGTAAAACAAATTAATGCCGCCTGGTGGCGTGAGTTTTACGAGTTGGTATTTGTTTATACATTTTTATGGGTATTATAATTTAATTTATTATATTTAGATTTCACTTTTTTGCTTATCATATCACAATTCTTTTAACCACTGGAGAGATTTTTGCTTATATATGCGCCATTTTAAATGTCTACAATGGGTTTTCCGATAAAAAAGCCAATTATTTCTTAATTCGGCAAAAATTTAAAAAAATATATATTTGTAGCTCCCACGTTTGATATTTTGGTCTTAAAACGAATCTATTGAAATGCTTTATCTAATTTTTTTATTTTTTTTTTATTATTAATTAACCAAAAAATACATTTTATGTACATTCTTTTAGGTATATGAAACCTCACTAGGCTGAGCCTATATGACCATAGATGTCGCAAATCCGAACTTCGTAGACTATTTTAGAACAATGTTAAAAATATATTTATTTAAATATTTTTTTAAATCAATTTCTAAAATTAATAAAGTTAAAATTAAGTCCTTTTTCCATAGATAATGTACCTTTCATTATCAAGTAAACCACATACAACATACAGAAATCGAAAATATTCTATGTTGACTCTAATAAAAATCTCTGACGGTAGTTTCAAAGTATCAAACACGCAGGATCCGCGCTGTTATAAACTTTACGATTTTTTTATATTTTTTTTATAAATTCACAAATATGATATAAACGGTAAAATACAGGTTAATTCATTGGCTATATAGTACTTCAATAAGTTTTTATGTCTCCATGTTAAAATTCGAAAGGTATGATTTTTTTTAATGTTGGTGAAAAATTTTAATCACGAGCAATCGAGGCAAATTTATTTATTTCGCGCAGTCTCTCCAGTGGTTATACAAAAAAAAATGTATGTAAAATAAATAAATATATAAACAATATTGTATTACTAAGTTGTAAAATCCTTGAAGTTGCTTACGTATTCTCTGTTCAAAGAGGTGAACGATGATAGTTTCTTTTAAACGACCGGGTTGCCGGCAATGAAATTGAACTTTTTTTTGTATTCTTTCCGTATTTCTGTATTATATTAGGTTGAATTTTAAATAATACAAATTAATATATAAGTATGTGATTTAATGGTACTTCAACTCATGTATTTTGTAATGTGGTCAAGTGTACATAAATAAACAATGCCAGACCCCTTAAAAATACATAATTGATGTACCAAATAATGTTCAATAGTAAATCTGGTGTAAAAGAAAGTACATAGGTATTTAAGGCTTATTCATTTAAATTTTTCACGCACTTAGTCATGGTGACTGGTCAAACTTACTAGATGAGCACTTTCCTATAACATGTTAAGATAAGGTTAATTATTCATACTCTTCTAACTACATAAACCCATGTAGTCTTCGCTATTGGTAGAGAAAAATTGCTTCAATTAACTCATTTTCCCAGCGCTCCAAATCATTCCCTTCATCCACCATCTTTATTCAATTGTTTATAGTTGAATATCATCTACAAAATGTCCGCAAGGGATATTATTCAAAGTTGATACGTTGAATAAAATCAAATTTTTAATCTTTTTTAATGACAAAATTGTAATGTTTTTGTCCCTCCCTTTTGACAAATGGTTCTGCCTCGGAATTGAACTTACACTGTCGATTTATAATACAGATATATATTTATTTTACTGACAATAATAATGAAAAATATATTGAGTTTCAATGTTTTCAAAATGAATTGCATAAGTACAGTAGATCCCCGATCTCACAATTACGGGGATTCCTTTATAAGACATTGACCAAGCTGTCCCACCCATGTTTTAACTAGATGCAATCATTATCTTTCGCAAAACGAAATTCATAAATAATGTTACCAGGCTCCCTAGCACATAAATATGCATATAAATATTTGAGATTTTTGTGATTCATATCAAATGTGATCGGGTTTGGGGATCTGTTGTATTTGTATTGTATTTAAGAACCTCAAAATACATGAAATTTTCTTAGTAAATACTATCTACAACAAAATGCTAAATCCAAGGATTTATATTTTAAAACTATGTCGAATTGTTGTACTGCTCACATTCTATGAACATGAATTAAACTAATGAAATTGTTTTATACAGACTCCAGGGCAATTGAACGATTTGAGAAAAATCAGTGAGTCTCAATACAGCGTTATGAATCGACACAATGGAAAAATTCCCGGGAAAGGACGGACTGCAGAACACGGAGAAATGAGCACAGAACTCTAGAGATGTCCAGTCCTGCAGATTTACTGAAAATATTCTCGCACTTTTTTATAATGATTTATTTTTTGAATAATGTAAATATGGTATTAATATTGCAAAAGAATACTCTGTATTAATTTTTTATGTAACATTTGTAAGTTGTAAATATTTGATTGATGAGTGTACCAACAAAGATAATATGTTATTTTAATTATTCTTCATAGCTTATTATGACACTTTAATGGCATCTCTGAAAATGCTCTGATGAATTCATTTTAAGATTAATTTTTATTATCAAAAAACTAAACCAAAAACAACACTGCTAAAATGTATACATAGTACCATCATAGTTCTTTAGTAATATAATATTCAGTTTTAAATCATTTTATGACCTTCACAAGAAAAGATCATTCTTTTGAAGATTTTAAAATTGTTTATTTATTTTAAATAATATTTTATCGCTTTTGTGGCTTATATATTATATAAGTGTTTTGAAAATATCTTTTTAATTACTTATTTCTAGAGACCTGAAAGTTTCGCATTTGCGATAATGTACATTTTCTAAATTTTCACCAGAATGAGACGAAATTCGCACTTCAGGCATATAACCCGAAATTTCGTCTTTCTAAGGCGTTTTTCTGGTATCAAATTAAGAAAGTAATATTTTGCTTTCTAAATATTTTGGTTTCAACAAACTTGATTAGTGGGTACTATATGTACACTTCGGGACGACAGTACAGCGCGCCGGTGGACTGTGCTGCAATCCGTTATCTTACTTTAAGATATAATAAGATTTCTGCGCGGCGGCCTGGAGAGGCATGTGTACCTTCGTTCCAAAGCAATGTGTAATAACCGCTAATTAGAGATGGTTGAGACCTGAAATGGGTCATCACTATGTTTCCAGTTACCGGACACCGATGTGGAATCAGTTCTGTAACCGGTTCCTCAAATAGAAAAAACCATGGGAGGGTCAGTAGAGAATTCCCGGGAAAACATTTTTCATCATAGGGGAGAAAGTGCGGCTAGGAGAAATACGTAGAAAAGGAAATTGGTTCCTTAAAATTGAAAATATTGTGTTGCTTTTCACATTTTTTCTGATATTTTTTAATTTTTTACAAATTTTCCAAAAATAATTGGTTCCCAAGAGAAAATATTTCTACCGTTCTAGTGACCGCGTAACCACTACATAAATATCGACCCTCTCTACCGCTAATAACCATAAGATAGAATTCAGGGGTACTCACGTCGAAAGCGTCGCATACATGTGATAACTACTCTG
The DNA here is from genome assembly GCA_951813805.1 of Limnephilus auricula. Classification (NCBI taxonomy): domain Eukaryota; kingdom Metazoa; phylum Arthropoda; class Insecta; order Trichoptera; family Limnephilidae; genus Limnephilus; species Limnephilus auricula. The sequence continues at coordinate 31,008,812 of OX638390.1, forward strand.
TTACTGAGTAGGTACCTAGTACCTACCTATGTACTGTCCATAGAATAAAGATTGTTCTTCTTTATTCTTTGGTGCGCTCAGCCACTTTTTTGCTGTAAAATATCAAAAAGTAAAGAAATAATGAAAATTCTGTGAATTTTTCACATCCCAACAATACATAAGACTTATGCATAATACATGAAATATTAATATTTTTTGTAGTTGCTCTTGGGTTGATGAAAAGTTTTCTGGCATTATGACATAGATGTGGATGAGACCAGGTGCGCATCAATGTGCCTTGTAATGCCAAGATTATGAATACAACAATAAATATTTTTACTTACTTGAAAACCGTTTTTGCAGATATTAATTGCATGTTTGCAATAATCAAAATATTTGTAATAATATCTATACCTATTATAAATGTTTGTAATTTTTAAAATTATATTAGCACTTTTTATATGATATTTATAATCCACAAAATAATGATTATGCATTATAACAATGTGAACATGTTGTATTTTCTTCTTTTGATATGTTGGTGTAATCAATAAAAAATTACTACTATCCAAATATTTCATGGTGTTTACTTTCTCGTAAACCAAGAAAGTATTACAAACCCTTGTAAACTTCAGTGGATACCATTATTTATATAAATACATATTTAACTTATAAATTAATGTGTAAAAATGAAATACTTTCATACAATAAACATTCTGTCAATTTTTTATGAAGGTAAAATGGATTAGGTAAAATTTTCTACTTGTCGGGATCCTTTATAATCAGCTGTCCAAAATAAATAATTCAAATAAATCGAATTTAATATTGATTTTCTGTTTATTTCATAACCTTCCATAAATACAATAAAGTTGGGAAGACTTTAATTGGTCGCTTCAGACAAGCTGGGAAAGGCAACTACAAACTACAACTGTGTGGGAGGGTGACCCGACACTTCATCCGGCGACACCTCGTCCCTCGACAGTTCATCCGCCAAAGTTCATCCCCCGGACAGTTTATCTAGCGGACAATTCATCCGTCAGACAGTTGATACCTCGGACAATTCATCTCCTCAAATATTATTTTAGGGGATTATTTATTCAAATAAGTATGCAAAGAGGATAGCATGTCGAAATACTTATATCTTTAGGCGCCTTGAGTGGATATCGGCTATATATTCCGCGTTCCGAAGGAGCATGCGATGACACTATATGGTTGAGTAATAAAATACGACATATCCACTCTCCACTAGGTGGACAAAAGCATCCCCCGCCAAGACCTAGACAAACCTTACCCCATAAACCCAGGCACCAATCGCAGGGTACCACTTATTTACCCTGCGTTTGGCAATGTATGGCAGGGGTGTTGGTTATCCAATAAATGGTTACCAGGGTGGCGGTAAACAAACCCGCCTATTAAATTGTAAGTAAATATAGCTTTATTCTCTCAACAGACTGCTCATATAAGTATGTCGTATTTTATTACTCAACCGTATAGTGTCACTGCATGCTCCTTCGGGACGCGGAATTTATAGTCGATATCCACTCAAGACGCCTAAGGATATAAATATTTCGACATACTATCCTCATCACACTATTCAAATTAATTATGTTGTATTATAAAAAAATGTATTATTCCATATGAAGAGGGGAGGAAATGGGGTAATTATTGGCTATAGATGGAAACGGTTAATACGCACTTTTAAAAAAAAAACTCTTTTGATTCACCTTAATTACATTAAAAGACAACTATTTGCATTGGGGGCAGTGGAAAATATTTCATTTTAAATTTCAATTACGTAAAATTAAAATTAGCTTCGTCGTGTGAAAAAAAAAAAAAAATTTTAATCACTGTCACTTTGGTATGTTGGTATTCCTGATTCATTTTTATATATAACGAGCGGCTAGAAGATTTTTAAGATATGACGAAATCTGGGCGTATTAGGTAAACACTAATTTAGGTACCGGAGTTATGAAAATAAAATAATGTAAAAAAACATGTTTTTTTTCTAGTAATTATTTTTTTTTAAATAATACATTCACTTTTGTATCACAAACCATGTTACACAAACTTAGCGTAGCCGCTAAACTACTTGAAAACTGGGATGTTTTTCTTGCCTTGGCGTGAGCAGGCGCTATAATGGGGCCAACAGACCTATCTATAAAAGCTCAAGCGTTATTTGGCTTGGCTTACTTCAGCATATCGTTCGTCATACATTCCCGTTGGAAATGTACGGCAACCGATATGCCGAAATACGCCAAACCAAATAACGCTTGAGCTTTTATAGCTAGGTCTGTTGGCCCCAATAAGAGGCAACTTTCTTTTGTATCACAAACCATGTTACACAAACCTAGCGTAGCCGCTAAACTATTTGAAAACTGGGATGTTTTTCTTGCCTTGACGTGAGCAGGCCCTAGGCACTTTCTTTTGCATCACAAACCATGTTACACAAACCTAGTGTAGCGGCTAAACTACTTGAAAACTGGGATGTTTTTCTTGCCTTGATGCGAGCAGGTAAAAAAAAAATTCAAACTAATAAATTTTAATCACAACGCACGCAATGCGTGCGTATGGTAAGTACTTATTAGGCGGTTCTAGCCGCTCGTTGTTTTTCGTATAGTATCAATAATACCAACACAACAAAATGACATTTGACAAAAAAAATTAAAATGTCGGTCACTTTTCATAGAACGAAAGCTAATTTTAATTTTACGTAATTGAAATTTAAAATGAAATATTTTCCACTGCCCCCAATGCAAATAGTTGTCTTTTAATGTAATTAAGGTGAATGAAAAGATTTTTTCAAAAAAAAGTGTGTATTAACCGTTTCCATCTATATCCAATATTTACCGGAAATGGGGAAGAGAGACGTGGTGTAGTACTTGGCTATTCACTCATGGTCACCAAATATGGCTAAAGCTGTTTCAAGCAACATTTCGATTCCGAATGGTGGCCTTTCACGACTTTCGCCAAGGCGATACTGAAAGTATCTACCACGCAGTGCGATTTTTTGTAAATATTTATGTTCTAAATTGTAGATTTTTCGACAACAAAATAAATTAGCACAATTTGCAAGCGTTGTTCTGATCAGTCTATTCGACTCCAGATACTAATATCTACAGCCTGTATGTTGGACGAATATCTACAGCTCATATGTTGGACAAATATCTATGACCTTCAGAGTGAAGACTAATATCTACAGAGCTAAGGTCGGATTAATATCTATGAGGATCCCAGCGGTGACGAATATCTATGGAGCGTAGGTGGGACTAATATCTACAGAGGGCAGCTGAGCAAGAGGTTGTATGGAAAAACATAAATTACTTCAATTACGTAAAGGCTTAACGTTTAAAGTACGTACATGAAGTTTTTGCATAATATTACATATTTTGCTGTAATGTTGAAATTGGCATAGCGCCTGCTTGCGTCAAGGCAAGAAAAACATCCCGGTATTCAAGTAGTTTAGCGACGCTAGGATTGTGTAACATGGTTTGTGATACAAAAGAAAGTGCCCCCTTCGTAGCGCCTGCTCGCGTCAAGGCAAGAAAAACATCCCAGTTTTCAAGTAGTTTAGCGGCTACGCTAGGTTTGTGTAACATGGTTTGTGATACAAAAAAAAGAAATTGCCCCCTTCGTAGCGCCTGCTTGCGTCAAGGCAAGAAAAACATCCCAGTTTTCGAGTAGTTTAGCGGCTACGCTAGGTTAGTGTAACATGGTTTGTGATACAAAAGAAAGTTCTTTAAACTGCAAACGCAATATTACGTTATGCCAATATGCTATACATAATTGCAAATCCAACCTCTGCCAGTACTGTAGATATTCGTCTACTGTAGATATTCGCCTACATGTTCCGTAGATATTAGTCAGCAGTTTGAGCTGTAGGTATTCGTCCTCACTTTGGTTCCCATAGATATTGTTCCAACATACCTCGTATAGATATTAGTCAACACATGATATTAGGTATTAGTCCGCTTTGTTCAGTTTTTGAAATTCCTGTAGATATTAGTAGACGCCTCCGTCTATTCATGGTACAAATTAACTGTCAACTGTCAACTGTCAAATTGACAGTCTGTAGAAACAATATTGCCAGTTTAAAAACCAAACCTTTAAAAAATACAGCCTATGCCTTTAATCCTCAACACTTTCCTTGTCAAGAGAGTCTACAAAGGCAATACGATTCTACATCATCAAACAAATCAAGACTTTCTAACCAATCAACGCTATACCTTCTCGAGAGCGAACCTTGGGATATATTTTCTGGTTTCACGACAAATCAACAAAGTGGCCTTTGTACACCCTTCGAAAAGTAAGTGATGAAAAATTATATCCTATAACCTAACATAACCTATTTAACCAAGTTTTTTTTCATCACTTTTCAAAGGAGTGTTGAAGTTGCATGTTTCCGAGTGTCTCATATTTTCTATATACGAACCTTTATGGTGCATTCCCATACTCCACGTACGAATGATAAAATTTAGGGTCTAAAATCTAGGGAGTTTTTCGCAATTTTTACCTGGCAACACCGGGCGAAAAACGATATTTCATTATTTCCTTTCCTTCCAGATTTTATTTTTATTATTATCATTTATCCAATTTATCATAAAAATGGCAGACGAAGTGGCGAAGGCGAAGGCCGCCTCCCCTACAGGAGATACTATATTTGGGAAGATTTTAAGGAAAGAAATACCATGCGATTTCATTTACGAAGATGATAAGGTAGTACACCATTCATGACGTAGCAAGTTTGATTAATGCAGCTGTCTTTATTTTGAGGTTATGCCGGTTAATTACCAAAATTTTTGTGTAGTATCAAATAAAATGAAAATATATGATTAGTAATAAGCCTTAATTTTGTGATAATTTATGTAACAGTTGCGTTCGAAGAATCAACAGATTGTACAAAAAAATTAATCTGTTTTACTGAAATCTTACTATAGTAAAAATTTTAAAGTCGTCGAAATTCATGTTTCTAGTGTGTGGCGTTTCACGATATCAACGCTCAAGCCCCTATACACTTCCTGGTGATTCCACGAAAAGCCATTGTGAAGCTTTCCGATGCTTCCGATGACGACGAGCAACTCTTAGGTAATAATCAATATTACTTATTCTGCATTTAATGGTTGTGAAAGAAAGTTTTCATGGTTGTGAGAATTCTCTCGGTTAAATACAAAGTTTTTTAACGGTGACAACTCGGGAGTTGGCGCTGGGCTCAGTTAGATGATTAATTTTATATAGTTGAATTCTGAGATTATCAAATTATATTGTTATTTTTTCAACCTTAAATCAATGATGTTATATATATAATATTTATGTAATGTTCATATTTTAAGTTGATCCTTTTTTTATCCAAACATTGTGTCTCTGTATATACCATATCATACGTATATACCACTCTGTATATACCATATCATACGTATATACCACTCTGTATATACCATATATGTAAAAGTTTGCACTTACTATACTATGTAAAACTATATGTAAAATACTATACTATACTATGTAAAACTATATGTAAAAGTTAGCACTTACTATGTAAAAGCCCGTAAGGGCGTTGAAAATGAATAAATAAATAAATATACAGGCGCGTGGTAAAAATCTCAAAGTGGTAAGCCAAAGACAGGGTTATTGTACTATCTTTGATTTCTTAGTTTTGGTACTCGACTGCCACCCATCGCGTAAGGTTGTGTCCTATCAGTAAGTAAATTGCGTTAAAAAAAATGCCAAAATAAATTATTCCATTACATGGCAAACACTAGAAAAGCCAAGGAATAACATTTCATTCGTAAATACAGCAAATTATTTATTATTATAAAAAATACAATTATTTCGATTGTTTCCTGAAGATTTTTAGCGCCATTAGAGAAAGTGAGATAGCAAACGTAGCAACAATTAAATATAAGGACAACCTATGACAGTAGGTCGTTTCATACAGCATTCCGTAAGCGAGTAAGCGTATCTTGGCATCTCAGTCACATCCGTGATGTAAAATGTAGTATTCAGCGCAAGTAAGAAAACACCGCCCGGTCCCATATCTATATCTTTCGTACACACATTCTTTGCATACATACATGAATAACTTTTGAATTAAGAATTTACTGAAAACATAAGTGTTTCTTACTTGCCACATTCTATCTTGAGTTTGTGAGACAATAGCGAGTCTAGGTGTAATTTATAACGTTATTTCCTTAACTTGTTGAAAGCCAGCATACAAAAAATATATTTTTTCAATACGATGTAAAATATTTGACAGTTCCTCACCTCTCTTACGAATTCAATTTTTATAACATTTCTTTTGTGATATAATACAAAAATTACATCAAAATAATGTAGATAAAACCAACTTCCTAATAATCACTCAAATCTATGCTTTCCACAATGGATTTATATCAAAAACAATGAATAAATATAGACTTCGAATATGACAGCATTCATATTATCAAGCGGTAGCCATTTTGTCCGCCATCTTTGGTGCCCGGCGCGTCATTAGCAATTAATATGAATTATTCGGAGTGGCTAAATTCTATCCAGTAATTCGTAATGTCAAGAACGAGAATGGCCCAAGCGATTCTGACCTTGTTCTTCATACAATTTCTTTATACATAAGCGGCAAAATCGCTTCAAACATCCGGACCCGCCGGGGGGACTGCGGCCTCCAAGAGGTTAAATAGTATTATGTCAGAAGTCACACCATTAATCTAAGATGAAATATAAATAACAAGTTTTTCATTGTCTACTGCTCTTAGCCAATTAGTTGTGTGGGGGGTCTTTTTGTGGTAGGGAGGATGCCAACAAACCATTCCACACCTGAGCTGCTGAACATGAGATTGAGTCTTAAAAATGACCCAATCTCGTGCATCAAATGGCAATCGTATTCAGATCTTGGGCACAATATCGAGCTATGATCGTCAAAAGATTATGACTGACAAAAACAAAATTTTACAGGAAACGTATTTTTCTTCTAATTTTTTAAGCAATGTACTTATAATACCCAACTTTATAGATAATGTTTATTTTATTGATGCCGTCCGTCTTACATTATGGAAACAGTTAAATTGGCGCTGCTTTGGGAATAAATGGCGGTTACGATGTTTTTCCCGGCTATTGCGCAATATATTTGTCGCTTACGATGTTTTGCATATCATACAAAACGGCCTACTTTTAAAAAATAATTTAAAGTTTTTTTTAATAACAATTGGTAGATTCATGTTTTGGTTACAGAAAAATGCTGGAAAGTATTACAGCTACGTACATTCGTTGGTTCTGTGACAACTCAAAATCATGCAACTTCACCAACCCTTTGAAAAGTGATGAAAACAGAATTAAAAGTGATGAAAAAAATAAAAATAATATTTAATAAAAAAAAAATCATCACTTTTAATAACATTTTAAAGAATATGTTGAAGTTGCATGATTTTGAGTTGTCCGGTCACTACATTCTTTATTATTATTCAATCTGCAACACAAAAATAAAAACAGTCGGTAGCTATAAAAAAATACTACACTTTGATCTTAGCCAACACCTATGGTGCCAATGTCCTGCCCTGGTGGTAACTAGGCTCAGATACCTGGGGAGACATACAGTAGAACCAGAAGACATAGCCACATATCCAATGACAACCCTGGTGAACTTCATTAAAGGGACTGGTTTGTTGTTAAAGGATTGAGGTAAAATGGGAGATTTCACAATGGGCCTATGGCCTAAGTGCTCACGGGAACTGCTTGTAAACCGTCTCCGCCTTAAAAAAAAAAATATATACAGGGTGTTAAGGTACGTACTTGAGTTACTTTAACCAGTGATTCCTGACATTATTTGAAGTAAAAAATGTAAATGAAATTTTGGTCTCCGGTGACATTTTTGAGGTTTTTTTTTTTTTTTTTTTCTACAAAAACATAAATAATAGTAGGTGTTGGGTAGTTGGAGGTGGGGTAAGTGGTGGGGAGGTAACTCGGCTGAGTGACCAATAAGGTCATGTGAAAGAAAAAAAAATTTGTTTGAATTTAAAGAAAAAATATTTTGAAAAAAAAAAAATTGACATAAAAAAAGTCACCGGAGACTAAAATTTCATTTACATTTTTTACTCCAAATAATGTCAGGAATCACTGGTTAAAGTAACTCAAGTACGTACCTTAACACCCTGTATATAAAAAAATAAATCCATTTTTTTAGAACACAAACTTTGTATTTTAATTATTATAAAAGATAATTTTAGTAATGATAATCGAAGAGAGTTTATATTTCAAAGCCTCGTTGATAAGGTAAAGTATAACAAATGAATATTGTTATATAAAACGACATAAAAGTTTACAGTATAATTAAAAATCCTTAAAATATGAAGTGGAATCAAGCTGCGCAATGTTAGACTTTTGTCGTTCCGTGTACAGTTTTACTGGCACAGAACCGATAACTGAACAACTTTGGCGAGATCTAATAATACTGTCCATATCGATAACATCTACCTTGCTATCATCAAAAATCTGTATTTGAGATCGATATTAGGGCAGCCCTGTTTAAAGGGAGCTTTTTTAATTTTTTTAAATTTAATTTTATATTTTACTGGCAAATAAGACACTGAGAATGATTTTGAATCACGAAACTCGTCATGTGTCATCAGTGATAATTTTGATTCTCGCGTTTCATTGTGAGCCATTCTAAAGGTGCCCAAATCTTTCAATTGACGGCTCCGTGGTCGAAGGGTAAGGCTCTCGACTCCCAATCCGAAGGTCGCGGGTTCAAACCTGACATGCGCAAATAAATTTTATGTGACTAATTTGTGTTATTTCACAGTCAATTAAATAAAAATAATATATAGTATATTTGCGGCATGTTCCAGAGTGGAAGATACTCTCAGAATCGCTCTGGTGTAAGACCACCATTCAGAATTAAAACATTTGAAATGTTGCTTGAAATGGCTTTAGCCGTGTTTGGTGACCAGATCTGAATAGCCAGGTACTTCCCAACATTCCTCTCACCCATCTCATTTTCCTCCCCACTACCTTCAGCTTCACAACATCCCCCAATGGGGGATGCCATAGTCTCATTGGCTCCAGAAGGGAGCAGTCGGGATTCGTGCAGTATTCATTAAAAAAAAAGGACAGAATCAACGGATACTATTGTATGGCCAGGTAGTAAAAACGATATCTTTACAGCTTGAAAAATGTGACAGCTTTCATAAAATATGGTATCGTGGGGAACACAGGTGTTTTTCGGTTTTGACCAGCACAACTATTGCTATACAGCAAAATATTGTTAAAATTATTTTATTTTCTGTTGCTTGTGCAAGTAATTAAAAAGTATGCTTGTGTGGAGTGGTTTTTGGTGGAGTTCTGCTGATCGAAGCTCACACAAATGGAAAGCGGTTCGGTTTTACTTGGTCAGCCAAAAAGTTTTTTTAATGACAAATTAAAACACTTTGTTTTTACCACGATAATATTTATTTTAACAAATCGACATGTTTCGAGAACGATGTTCTCTTCCTCAGGACATAAAATGTACTAAAACTAAATAATCAGTGGGGGGAGAGTGGTGGTGAGGGGAGGTGTTAAAGATCAACAGGGAAGAGTGGGGAGGGGGAAAGGCGGAAAGGGGAGGTGCTTAGAACATCAAAGACAAAAAATTACAATGGAAAAATGTTTTTGAAAAAAGTTTTTGATTTGTTTTTTCTTAACGAGCTATGTAGACACCTGAAAGTAATTTATTTTCGACACAAACAACCTCTGTTGTTGATTTCCAAAACAATTTTTTTTCTAACTAGATTCTATTTTAGATAGCTTTGACTGAAAACTGCAAAAGTGCGCTATTGTCAATAAAATTTTCCAAATAAAACCATTGTTATAAAAGTTAAGGTATTCATTTTTTTTTAATTTGAAATACATATATTTTTATTTTTAACTTTTTAACTTAAAGAGTTAAACCTCAAATTATAATATTTTAATTAATGAAGATAATATTAGTGAAAGTCAATCGAAAATCCGAAACAGAAAAATCAGAAAAAGATACGGATACATCTGGGACTCGAACCCAGGTCCTCCGGCAATCCGGGCCGACGCGCTATTCACTGCGCCAACGTATCCCTATCCGATTCGGTAGATGTATCCGTATCTTTTTCTGATTTTTCTGTTTCGGATTTTCGATTGACTTTCACTAATATTATCTTCATTAATTAAAATGAAATACATATGTTTATAAAAGAAAATCATAAGTCTTAAAAGCTAATTACAATAAAAATAGTTTGTTAACAACTCTACCCAATTAAATAAAGAAAACATTTCTCGTGTTTGAATTGGGGAGTAGTGCCATTATTTATTATTTATTGAATTAGTTTATACTACGTTAGAATATAAATGAATATTTACAAGGTAACATTTCATTTTATGTATTTAAATATTTTTTAAGTAATCCCGACATTTATTTTTATATAAATTCATCATTCAGACTTCAGTCATTTTATCATACATTAGGCAGTTGACGGCCGGCATAGTCCAGCGGCAGGGCGTTGGACTCCCATTCCGAAGGCCGCGGGTTCGAATCCGACATGCGCAAATAAATTTTATTTAATTGATTTGCGTTATTTCACAATTAATTATTTAAAATAATATATAGTATATTTGCGGCACGTTCCAGAGTGGAAGATACCCTTAGTATCGCCCTGGTGTAAGACCACCATTCAGAATTGAAACGTGCTTGAAATAGCTTTAGCCGTGTTTAGTGACTAGATCTGAATGACGGGAGCAGTTGGGACTCTTGAGGTATTCACTATAAAAAATATAAAAAAAAGTTCTGTGATTTAGATTTTTTTATTTGATGTGGCAATCTGTCAATCGTCTTTACTGTATATCTCTATTAAAACATTTTGGCATTTGATTTTTCATATTATAACTTTATGCACAAAACTTAACACATTAAATTCAATAAATAACAATGAATTAAATTAAATTAAATAAATATTTACCTTAAATTTAAAGTAAATAATTTTCACAAATGTTAATGGTAAAAGAAGTCGACATGGCACGATCAAGTGAATCAGATACTTGAGTCGGACCATGCCAAGAGTTGGAATAATTTTGACATTTGTAAACAGTGAAAAAAAATAAACGTTTTTGAATTCACATCCACAAATCCAATCGCAAAATGTATCTTTTAAAATTAAAATACCGTTTTATATCCTTATTTTTATGTTTTGTAATAGAAACTAATTTTAATTCGGATTGAAATCGTCCGAGACACTTTATTTGCAATATTTGCATACGTTTTTCATGGTTTAATGAATTGTTTGTGATCTCTAAGTATGGCATTTACAGAATTCGACATTTTAATTTATTCAATCAACACGTCAACAATGGAGAACTTTTGGTGACTAATATTAATCCAAGATGGCCTTGTCCTTGTAAACCAATGCGATAAATCACTCAAAAAACTTTCGTTTGATTTTGTTGATATCTCTTTCTAACATCTTAATAAATTTAGATTGTAAATATTTCTGTCTCACCGCGGTCAACACCTAAACTGGCTTGAAAAAATAGTTTGTATGATTCTAAGCAAGCGTCAAGACACGATTGTGTTTACCTCCTTTGTCTGCATAGCAAAGAATGAGACGGAAGATCGATCTTGGACAAAATTTGGAATGACCGCACGGTAGGTACATGCAAGTGATTTCGATTTGGATACAAGATGGCACTAGTAGCGTTATTAATGTTATTATGGTTCACGAATCTGCAAAAAAACATTGCTTCAAATTTGGACGCTAGATGGCATTGGAATTCGCAATTACGACACGAATATTAAAATTAATTGATAATATTGTTGCGTAGCTTTTAAAATCCAAATTGTTACTTAATTACTTAATTTTTAGGAGGTCATTGACCAATTGACTATCAACGAAGAGCCGCCACTGCTAAAAACTATAATAATCACATAACTTATAAATATAAAATATAAAACTTCACAGAATGTGAAAATTAACTTCAAATAATTAGTAAAATGTGAAAAAAATTTAAACAACCCGTCCTAAGTTATTACTAAATGTCTCATTATAGATCTGATGGCATCCATGGCCTAGGGGCAAGGCTCTCGCCAAGCGATCCGCAGGTCACGGGTTCAAATCCCGGCGTGCGCAAATAAATTTTATTTGATTGATTTGTGTTTTTACAATTTAATAATTTAAAATTATATAAGGTAGCTATATATCAGACCACCATTCAGAATTGAAACGTTGCTTGAAATGGCTTTAGCCGTGTTTGTTGACCAGATCTGAATAGCCAGGTACATCCCCACCTTCCTCTTCCCCATGTCCTTCCACTGTCTACTTAACGCCAAGCTCAGACCAAACCCCGATTTGGGATGCGATAGTCCCACTTGCTCCGAACGAAGTAGTTGGGATTCTTGTGAGGTATTCACATAAAAAAATTACTGTACATTATTTGACCGTTTTTTTTACCGGCTGCCGACTGAAGACTGCCTTCTATCCCAGCAGGTATAAATTACCAAAAAATGACAAAGTGTACATTTGAAAAAACCACACATGTGGCACACCCTTACCTACTCTAAGGACAAAACCCATTGTTTTATTGTATGGGGCCAACACAACGGTTCGCCTGCTAGATATCTCTTGACATTCCCTCGTTCGAAAGATAAACATAATTCCCAAAAGTTTGTCTCTGTAATTACTGCCATCTGTAGGAATATTTAAAAATAAGCTTTTAGTTCGATATCGCGCCGTATACTGTAAATTATTAGGCAGCACCTCTGAGAACAAAAAAATTATATTTTTAAAAATTCTGAATTTCTTTCTTAGACTGTACTTTAAAATTATGAAATTAATTTTTAAAAATGCAGAAAAATCATAAAAATACTTCCAAATTTCATTTTTTTAAATTAAGGCAACCAAAGATTTTTTAATCAGCATTTAAAAAAACATGAAAGTTGGTGTTAATGAAAATTTTTTACTATGACCACATATTATTAAATTTTTTAAATTTCTTTTCGTGGTCTTACAGAAAAACCCTAGAGGTATTTTTTGAGAATATTCCACATTTAAACATATTTTGTAAAACATACAAGGGCAGTTAGAAAAAGGTCCCATTTCCAATTTAATTTTGATAAATGCTAAGCCTATGTTAATTTTAAAAATGTATAATAAATATTTTTCATGTTAAAAACATTATGTTTATCAGTTTGCATAATAATATTATCATTATTTCAAATTAATAAATAGTTACACTTGGCCTTAATCTGCTGTGATTTTTGTAATTGACAGATTCCTTTGCTCCTCTACAGTAATTTTTTTTTTTTGCGTAAAGTACACTTAACTTACTTAGGAAGATGGAATCGCCCCAGGCTCCACCATTGCTACCTAATGCTACTGTGTATCGCAAGTGACACTATATGCATTTACTATAATTTGAGACATCCTTACGATGTTTTGCCTGAACTAAAATTTGAGAACGGTAATATACGATAAAATGTATAGGGCCACAAAATCCATTTGAGGCGTAATTTTTGGTATTCTCAAATATTGAGGCAGTGCGTCTGGGGATTTAGGGCGCATTCGGTAAAAAAACGCTATTTAAGAAAAACTTTCGCTTACGGTCTTTTGGCGATCATGGCTCAATATGTTTGGCATTTCTTCAAGTTCTTCAGAGCACCTGTCATTAAAATATTGGTTGAACAAGGACAGCATTCCCATTTAACTTATATATTCTTAAGACTGCTTGATATCTGTTCGTTTTATTATTTTTAATGTGAACATTGGAAAAGAATCACAAATGTCCGTAGCTAGTGTGACTATGACATCCCCAATTGGGGTATCTTGTGAGGTTGTAGGGAGTGGTGAAAGGATGGAGAGGGGAAAGAGGAAGGTGGGGAAGTACCTGACTATTTTTCAGATCTGGTGACTAAACATGGTTAAAGCCAATTTAAGCAACATTAATGGTCATCTTTCATATATAATGATGATACTGATAGTGTATATAAATTATTATATTATATGTGTTATGTAAATTATTGCTTCCGTTCATATTATGAGTTGTAAATGAGTGCAGTCTCTATGCAAAAAAAATAACAATGAAAATAACTTGATATGTTTTTCAGGTCACCTGATGCTGGTTGCCCGCAAGGTAGCGAAGAAAGTGGGCCTCAGCAAAGGTTTCCGACTTGTGGTCAATGATGGTCGTGACGGAGCCCAAAGTGTCTTCCACCTGCACCTTCACGTCCTCGGAGGGAGGCAGATGGAATGGCCTCCCGGATAGATTATTTAATAAAAATTGTTTGATGAATAAAAATTTGTAACTACATTGAATTCTATTTATTGAACTATCACTCCATTACGTTTGACGACCGCTAGATCAACAATCAGCACCATTTTTATTTTTTTTATATTTCTACAGGTCCTGTTAAACGCCGATTCTGTGACTCGGTTGAGCTAGTGGTTGTGTTTTTATAATTGTCGCCAGATTGCAATTCGACCAAAGGTTAAAATGGGCCGAGAAGCCAAGTTTAACAGGCCGTCCCAATATCAAAATTTCTATTGCGTCAATCGTCTATTTGATTTTCATCAAATTTAATGGAGAACATCCCAAGCTATACCAGAATTAGAATATACCTACAACTTATTTATTTGTGTAGTTTATTTTCCTCAAATAAATAACCTGTCAGCCCTTTGGCCTCTACAATTTTCCAGTAAAAAGTCAAATTGTTACACCGTCCTTGTTTCACAATTTTTCCTGTTTTTATCTTTTGTAATATAACTAGCTGAAGTCCCTAGCATTGTCCGGGCTTTACATAGAGTTTTTCGAAATCAGATACAGACAGAAATTATTCTCTTGTATTGAATTTCAAGTATGCAAAAAATCAAATTAATGGGTGGGAAACGGGAATGGGGTTGGGTTTTCGAAATCTCGTGCAGACAGTCAACTTCTTGTTCTGGAGGTCAAGTGTGTGAAATTTCACCAATCTTAGACTGCCACAAACGTGTTTCTTTACATAATATAATACATATCGTGCCATGATTGCCAAAAGATCGTAACTGACAAAAACAAAAATTTATGGGAGACGAAGTTTTTCTCGTAACGGAGGTACGAAACTTAACGAATGTTTATTTTATTTTACCATCCAACTTATATAACAAACAAGTCTTTGTTTACACTACTTTTGGGATAAATGGCGGATACATTGTTTTTCCTGGCTATTTAGTGATATATTTGTTAGTATCATCCATCACTTATGAATATTTCATTGTAATACTATTCTTATAATAAGAATTATGGCTGGACACCCAGGTGGAAAGAGAAGAGTGGGGAGACGAAGTAAGGGGGGATGCAGCACAGTTTCTCCAGGTAACAAACTGGAAGTCAGCCGCTGAGGACAGGAGGAGTTGGAGGCGAATGTTGCGGGAGACCAAAGCTTGATATGGGCTATAGTGCCATCGAAGAAGAATACTATTCTTATATGCTATTAGTTACATTTCGTAGGACACCCATATAATGTAAATTAGATTAAAAAAAAAAATTGTATAAAACTTCGTAAGTGACAATGATCTTTCATGATCATTGTCACTCACATTTCATTTCAGTGATCAATTGTTTCACGACAACTCAGAATCATGCGACTTCAACATCTTTTTGAAAAGTTGTGTAAAAAAAAATTTTAATAGCACATAACCTTTTTAATTCATCACTTTTAATGCCTTTTCAAAGGAGGTGTTGAAGTTCCATGATTCTGAGTTGTCCAGTCACCAGATCAAACGTATCGCTAAATAGCGATAGCCGGGCAAAATAACATTTATAATCGCCATTTATCCCCAAGCACGATAAATTTAATGATTTTCGTATTGTACCACCATGAATGGTATCGATAAAATAAAGTTTAGGTTATCCATAGGATAACCTATATTTTCGATTTAGGGGGTATTTCACCATCCTCTTGACAGCTTATGAATAGTCTAATGTCGTTGGTATATTATAATAATACCTAGGTAAGCGCCCTTGAGGTGATTTTTCACAAAAACAACGCTATACAAATCACCCAGATTACACGATTTATTTATTTATAAAGTTCGAGGTAACTATTCGGAACTCGAACCTATTAATACTGGCTGTTTATCGGATTAGTTAGCCGAGTTTTTTTACCTAACACCATTGAGTTAAGTATGTATCAATGCCTAACACGAGTATTTTTTTTAAATATACAGAAAAGCTATCATGGGGGGGGGGTGAAACGCCAGGCCCTGTGAGGGCGCAATTGGAGCACTCCACTGCTCCGCTCCGGGCGCCGACTTGCCGAGGCGCGAATACCTGATACAGCGCCAGCCGCCGTTTGGCCAGGGCCGGCCCTGCTTACTATGGTGATGGGTCCGAGTTTACTATTCAATAATCCTATGAATAGTGGCTATATTTATATCGGATAACTTAGCCTAGTTTTCTACGTATTGGGAGGATTTATTTATTATAATGGATAAGTAGTTAATAGTTATAGAGAGAATGAAGTACTACGCCCCCCACGCAACGCCATCTGCACAGTCCAGATAGTGTTGGTTCATTTATTGGTCCAGATTCTAGATCTGTGTGGGACCGTGGGGCGTGTGAAAGAAAGATGGCGGTGGTGAAAGACCATCCAACTTCCGACGTGTTTATCGGACGTACTCGAGTTTCTTTTGACGTTTGGTATTTATTGATATTTATTGCTAGTTTTATTGGGGAAATCAACAACTAACAGATTTAACGAGACCATAAATAAACCAAATGAGACGTTACCAAGTGCGTAATATCCGAACTTTGGACATTTTTTGATAAAAATTCTAATATCCGTAACCGAAATTATCCCAAACTAGCGGATCATAAATGAAATAGCGGATAATCCGAAATAATTTCATATCCGTATCCGAAACCGATATAATATTACTCCTATATCCGTATCCGTGTCTAGATCCGAAATTTCATATCCATAACATCCCTAATCCGAAGTATACAGGCAAAAAAATAGTATTGTCACATTGTTTTTCATCAACTTTTTGTTTTTTAGTTTTAGTTTTTTAATTGACAAAACCATTTGTTAATATTCATATTGCTTGTGTGCTTCCGCGAACGATAAAATTTTCTTAATATTTCAAAGCATAATTTGTAAAAAGCATTTATAAGTAAAAAACAAAAAAATACTATGCGCGCCGCGCCATCTACGAAAGGGTTATGAATTCTTTTGACATTCACCTTTTTTAATTTCGTTCCCTTTTGACGTAAATTCTTCATTTTTTCAAATTTTGTTTTGGTTTTTAATGCACAGTCAATGAATAAACGTAATTTTTATTCGAAAATTCAATATTATTTTGATTCTATTTTCAAAGCGATTTCTACATTGTCGTTGTTCGATAAAACCATAGACATTCACAAAATAGAGGAACACGAAGAAGACGAATATCACGAACAATCACGAATATGAACGTGACGAAAAGCGAAGATTAGTCAAAAATTGCGTTTCTGTATAATATTGATAATTATTATTGAAGGGCATAAAAATAGATTCAGTTTAAATTTTAACTTATTCTCCTGTTTGTAATTTAAAAGTTTTTTTATTCTTTCGAAAAATGAAATCGAATGAAGCCATACAATGGTCACTAGGGATTGGTTTATTTATGGTGAGAGTGGTGAGTGACACTTGATTATAATAATATTATGCACATGGAATAAATATAAACATTGTGTCAATAATTGTGTGTTATTTCAATGATAGTACACGTACACTGTACACAACTGTACATAACTTAGCTAATTTATTTTTAATTCTGATTACAGCAGGATCTGACACCTTCCTTTGATTAACCAAACCTACCATTGGCAGAAACTGTTCAAACAAAACTGATAAAATGATAATAAAAATGACTGACTTTAAAAGTCAGCCAACAAAACAGGTCAACACGCCTTCTGGACCTAAATTTAATTTGGTAAGATCTGAGGTATCATTATCATAAATATTAAAATTTAATGGTTAATTTCCATCTGCTAAAGAAATAATATTACCACTGTATATCTGACAACCAATATACCATCTATTGGTGCCACCTTACTAGGCGTTGCATATTTGTGATTGTGCATTTGTTCTATTTCGCATAATAGTTGACGTATAGACAAACATCCAAATGAAAGCATGTTCGACCGTCCATGCATGGAGCCAAATAGTAAACTCAAATAGGTTTGCTATTCAGAGAGCAATTTGATTGCGCAGTATGAATTAACGTTTCTGCACTCGCTGAGGGATTTTATTATTTAAATGCATGTTACTATTACTTGCTACTTGTGAAAAAATACTACAGTAGTTAAAAGAGCATGGCTCTGGTGGATGCTGATAAATATATAGATGGTTTATTTGCCTATTTGACTCCTTTGATGTGCGTCAGAAAACCAACTAGTGTGCAGTAATGCACGTTTGGTATTTGCCGATTTGCCCATGCATGGATAGTATATTTGACAGTATATATGTCCATGCATGGGCGTATGTTTTCCAAATACGCAAATACGAATATCCAAGTGAAGTGTAACATTACAGTTAAACATCTCAACCATACATAACCTCTGGGTAAAAAGTTACAAGCCCGCCTCACGAATAATACGGAATATTTCTTGTCGAAGTTCTATGCACGGATAATACGGAGCGTTCCTTTTTTAATGAATAGACTATCAAACACAATCAAATATGACATTTGCCGAAAGTACCAAACTTATAAAATAAATTCTTGTCAACGGGTGTAGGTACAGTTCCTACCTACTTTGGTTGAGCTAATTAATACAATAAAATCTTAAAATTAAACACTTATAATCTAATCTAGATTTTGAGTTTTAAAGTAGTTTAGCGGCTACGCTTGGTTTGTGTAACACGGTTTGTGATACAAAAGGAAGTGGCCCCTTTATAGGGCCTGCTCACGTCAAGGCAAGAAAAACATCCCAGTTTTCAAGTAGTTTAACAGCTACGCTAGGTTTGTCCGCCCACATCATTAAATATGTCAGCCCACGTCCGTATTGTCCCTTAGAGCATTATCGTTCTTTCCTTGCGTTTTTTTAGGAATCGGAGACTCGCGCATGCACACTAGTGTGTGAATTTCAAATACCGTGGGGACAGTCCGATAAATCCCCATGTAGGTAACAAAAGTTGCATAGTTTCGGGCGGGAATTGCTCGCGTTCAAATTAACTTCGATGATAATCTAACAAAAAAAGTATTATTTTTATTATTCTGTATTATAAATTGTATATCTATAGACATTTTAATTTATTTTGTGTTTAGACATCTGATGACCATAAAAATTTTTGTGCGAAAAATTTTATATTATATTCTCCGATTAGTGAGATTACAATACAGTAGGTATATGTAAAAAATGTCGGTCCCTACCATCAAATAAGTGCTCGAGCCGCCACTGCTCTGTTGTATAATGTAAGATGTTATACATCAGTAAAATTTTGTAAGATTATTATCGATAGTCTTGTTCTCTAATTATTAGACTGTGGAGACAAATAAAAGTGCAACGTTTCCAAAATGCATGTGTGCAATATTGCTATAATGTCCCGAGAACCGATCAAATCTCGCCTAACCTCTAGGATACTAAATATGTTGAACAGAAGGAAGTTACATCAAACAAAAAAGTATATTTGCGGCACGTTCCAGAGTGGAAGATACTCTTAGTATCGCCCTGGTGTAAGATCACCATTCAGAATTGAAACGTTGCTTGAAATGGCTTTAGCCGTGTTTAGTGACTAGATCTGAATAGCCAGGTATTTCCCCACCTTCCTCATCTTCTTCCCTTTCCCACTTACCTTCAGCCTCATAACATATCCCAATTGGGGATGCCATAGTCTCACTGGCTCCAGATGGGAGCAGTTGGGATTCTTGTGAGGTAAAAGTTTAAAAAAAAAACGTTTCAAATGTACAGTTTGATGAATTCAAAGGTTCCTACCTATCTGTTTGATTTGAATCTATTGTCAGATTTAACCCTTGGAATGCCAGGGGTAAAATTACAATCTCCTGCCGTACGCCAGCTGACACTATTTTCATAATAACTTAATTATTGTTTTGTTTGCAAAATGCAATTTTTTTTTGTCAATTTTCCCATCTGACCAAATAATGTGTTTGAACCGCTTGGACACATAAGCTTGTTTTCTCGATAATTTAACGTAGGTAGACATAGGAATGACGTATGGCCCGTACCTGAGTTATTAAAAATTATGTGTGGTCTATTTTATGAAGTTTCCCCAGGATAGCTACTTATATTCAGTAAAATGTTTTTTTTTCTCTCTAATGTCATAAAAAAATATTATATAATGAAAACATTCGAAAATATTCTTGAGTTTTATTATATTTTAAAGTTAAATAAGCTTTCTTCACAATAAAAATAAGTCATGTGAGGATTTCCTGTAAATAAATACAGTATTACGACTTTTAAAAATCAGAATATTTTGACATTTTATACGGAATTTTACGACATATTAACATATTTACAAGTGACAAGTTATAACAATATGTTTTAAGTTGATATGATTTAAGATTTTCACGGCCAAAAGTTTTTTGTTTTTGGGGTGTTATTTGTGTTGCGCTACCTCCTTCTTTAGCCAACGTTTCGGACAACATTACAGCCATCAGCCACATCTGCCCTGATCATGGACACTGTAATGTTGTCCGAAACGTTGGCTAAATAAGGAGGTAGCACAACACGGCATAACACCCCAAAAACAAATAACAAAAAATATTAAGATATATTATTTTCTTGCAAAGCGAATAAAGTTTGCTCGGAGCAGTTTTTTAAGGTTCAAAATACCATAAAATCGAGGCAAGTGCAGTGAGTTCCTAGCAGTTCCACTATGAATTCGCTGGCAATCCAAGGGTTAAAAGATTAAAACCTGACTGGAATCAAAAGTGCTGATTAATGGATTATGTTATTGTGTTGTTTGTTTGTGATGCAGGAAATCATGAGGAAACCTTCAGTGCACATGCAGAACTTGGTGAGGGAGCAGGTATTCACCAAGCTTACGGAGAATTACATTCACCCCGCTGGACTCGGGATAAAGCATTTCTGGTGCATGGACTGTGGAGATAAGTAAGAATATTTCTCTATTTTACTGACCTAAAAAACTTGTCTGCACGATTTTGGTCATATAGATTTCATTTAACATTTTTTTAAAGTTGTTAAATAATATTGCCTTTATTTGATTACTTGGTAAAAATTATTCATTGTGAAATAAAAAATATGTAAATGATTAATGATGTCGCTTGTTTGTTTGCAGGTTTATTTTTAAATCGAGTATTGATTTCCATATCAATCGCTGCAGTCTGAAGATAAACTTCTACTGCAGAGTTTGCAAAGTCAATTTACTCTTCAATAACAGATGCAAGACCCTGTCTCACATTCGGTCACATGTTCACCAAATGACCACATTAAACCTTTCCGACATTCAAGTCAACCCTCTGGACCCTGAAGAGTGTCTAAATGCACTGAATGACTTTGATACTACCCTCGACAAGGATATACCTTTTATTAATGTTAAAAGATATTTAGATATATTACAGAAGAATAAACAGAAAGAATGTCCTGCAGTAGTTACACCCAAAGTAGATCCAATAGATTCAATAGTTGAAGTAATCACAAAATCTTTCCAAGATGCTTCAACTTTTATAGAAAAAACATTTAGCGATGCTTCTGAAACACAAAACAAATTGAATTCCAATCATGCTGATCAAAACAACGTGAACATGCCAGTACTTTGCATTAGTGGCGACCAAACACCTGAAGCTTACCAAACTATTGAGACAAATGGCAACTCTTCCATTGCCATCATGGAGCCACACGATATTAGCGACTTAGCCAAACAACAAGAATCACCTGATCATGGCCTGACGACCAATTCATTTGAATGTAGGCTTTGTAAAATAATAGTGGTATCTAAGTTTGCGTCTTGCTATTTAGCGAGGTGTAATCACTTTCAAATGAGATCTCCGGATTCCCAAACCAAATTTATTTGCAATATTTGTTTCTTGATTTTACCGAATTACTGTTCGTTTGTGGCTCACCGGATGATTCATTTACAGAAATCACCACGTATCTGCCCCGAATGTGGCTTCGAGGCAAATACCTTAACACAATTTCAAAAGCATTTGTCGTATAGTTGCTTCCATTTTGCAAGATGTATGGTCAGTGAGTGCTTTGTTACTGCCTGCAAATCTGTAATACGTCATGATGTCCTCTATGTGCATTATATGCAAACCCACACGAAGCAGATGTTCAAGTGCACGCAGTGTCCCATTGCCTGCTTCACAGCCGCTGCTCTACAGTTGCATATCAGTCAGTCTCATAATGGCGCATCGCCTACTATTGGCGACACCTTTTATCAATGTCTGCCATGCTCCCATAAACTTGTATCTAAAAGCAACATACTGAAGCATTTTAAAGGTCACGCTGTGGATTCGAAGGCTCGGTTATTGTTTAGCTGTCCAGGCTGTAATGTGACATTTCAAGTTCTCGACTATTTAAAAAAACATATTGAAAAGTGCAATCTATATTCTCTTACCAAATATAGTAAAGTGTGTTCGCAGGATTTCTATTTCACGAATAATCCAAATGTAAATGCTGGAAAGATGATATTTGACTATGTTCAAAAAACATGTAAATCGTGTAATAAATCATTTATGTATGCAATTAATAAGGAAGATGACCACACCTTGCCAAGAGAATGTCCTTTATGCAAGAGCCAGGAAAGCTTTGAATTGTACAAGAGGCCTCCTAATGTAAAATCAGACTACCCAATGAAACTGAGTATCAACAAAAATATAATAGGCAATGATAGTAATGGTATATCTTCTAACGAAACATGCGAAGTACTACCCGATGGTGCCAAAAACGGGTCAACGTGGGACAGCACCATCAGGACCGTGCAATATACTAAAATAGGCACTAACCGAAAGAGGCAATTTAAAGCCATTGAGGAAGCAACAAACAATATTTGGCTGCCCATGAATGGTGAAAGTTCATTTGGCAGTCCTCCAAAATCAAAGAAAAGGCGCAGAATCGGCAAACGTAAAAACAGTGAAGAAACTTCTGCATTTGGTGCGGGTGTTTTGATATCAGAACCTTCCAAAGGTGACAGCTTCAGCTGCACCAAGTGTCCCTTTGATTCTCTGGACAGAGAAGCTTTTCGTGAGCACATTGTTTCTCATAGAGACAACTCCGGCTCGTATCAATGTATGGAATGCGGTTCGACCTTTGTTGTTAGGAATGCCTTCTGCAGTCACTTATTGATTATTCACGGCGTGGACAATGCCGATGCATATATCGAGGAAAATGATTGCTTTGATAAAGAAGTCCCTCAAGAATTAGACGATAAAAATTCTGGCAGACCTGTATTGGAAAATCAATGTTGCATCTGCTATGAACAGTTTGACAATACCATTGACCATGAAAAGCATTTTAGAGTTCACGGAATGGCATTTATTTTGAGAAAACAAAGAGCCAAACCAAATGATACTGTTTGATATCTTTTTAATTTCATTTAACTTTGACCATTGAAATTCAGCTGTCGGTCGGTTAAAATTTGGCAAAGTCGCCAATGCAGAGTGTAATTTTCACTACATTCAATGTTAAGCAATTCAGTTGCATGTATTTACCTCGAAAATAGAGTAATCCTTAGTCTTTCGTGAGCCCTTCAGTGTTTAAAATATTTTTACCCAAAAGTCCCAACACAGTGAAATTTCATGGAATTTCAGAATGCTTCCGAGGTATTTTAAATGTGCCATATACGAGGTGTGACTATTAAATAACGAGACAGATCATGTAAAACATTTTATTTTAATTTCATACATATTTACTCATTGCCATCTTCAATATACACCCCCTCCTCTACCCTTACAACGTTCCATGCGAATCTTCCATTGCTCAAAACAGTACTGGAAATCTTTTTCAGGACATGTGCCGCTCTCTCTTTCACAGCTTGTTCCTTATAATCCAGATTTCACCTTGGGGAACAGATAGAAGTCGCACGGCACAAAATCCGTATAAAGTGCCAGAACAAACATTTTTGCGAGCTCTTGAGGTTGAAATGTGAGAATTTTAGGCACTATTTTGGCACACACTTTTTATGGGATAAAATTTGTTATGTAAAATTTGCCAAATGCATTCTTTGTAAATTTCTACAGTTTCAGAAATCGCACGAATATTTACCCAACAATCAGATTGAACCAGGTTACCGATTTTTTCAAATTGTCATCTGTTTTTGGCATGGCGGGGCGACCCGGACATGAATCTTCAACATATTCTCGGCCATCTTTAAAATCACTCAAACCATTCAAAAACACGTGCACACGATAAACATCAATTGTCATACACTTCTTTCAATAAATTGTAAATAGCAGTTTTTCCAAGTTTCATGTGAAATTTCAGAAAAAATCGTTAATCCAATATTTAAACTTATCATTTTTCCCGCAAAACAAAAAACGACTCATATGCGAATGAAGGCTTCGGCTATACGAATTTATTTACAGAAGCGAGAGGTACAGCATTCGAAAGAAACGAGTTTACACTAAACAGCTGTCAGTCACTGGCATTTGGCGCATGTGTACTTCTTCTGCAGCAGCATCAATCTCATTATTTAATAGTTACACCTCGTATTCCTTATTTTTAAAGATAAGAAAAGTACTATTTTAGAAATTAAATCTTGAGAAGTTTATATTTTAAATTCACGTTGACAACTCTAAATAATATAACCTACATAAATACGTATTATAAAAAGTATAAATATTTGATACAAACTGAAAAGGTTGATTATTTCTCTTTCCGATGGTAAACAAATCACAAATCTCCACATTATAGAAAAAAAGATAAAAATACTTGTAAAATGTATGAATGCCCCGGTCAGATCTGTCCTTCAAAGGCTCTGATGGAATATGATGTTTGTGGCTGGTAATATCCTTCCAAGGCTTGTGGGGTTAAGGATAATATTTTTTACTTAGTGTTTGCTCAGTTTTTACATCGGTGAGAGTGGCCATTGAAATATTTCTTATTTTTATTTTCTCAATCCTAGAGGTTTCTAGCGAAAGTAAGAGTGTATGAGATTTTGTTGTATGTAGCGTTCCTTAATTTTACATAATCATTATTTATACATAGCGTTCATTAATTTTACATGTCATTAATACATAATTCCAATTTTGTTGGCATGTAAACTTTAAGTTATTTAAAGATTTCGTTTGTTTTAGTTTTCTTGCATAACACAAAATCAAGTTGTTTTACATACATCTATTTTTATTGTATATTAAAACAGTTTGGACTTTCTTCCACGGTCCTATGCATCGAACGGCACAACCAAGTTGCGCCATCATTTCTTTCAATTTTAAAGAAATGCGTAGGTTGGCGTGGGTGCCACCAAAAGTCGATAAAACGCATTGTCATCGACATCCAGTCTATCTGCCGAGTTTCAGCTCGATCGAATGTCGGGAAGTGGGTTAATTTCACTTCCTAGATTCCACTTCATTCATTTATTCAATCAATAAAACGAGTGAAATTCAAATAGATGTATTTTAAAATATTGTGATGTGATCATATAGTTTTCATGTGATGAAAACTATTTCATAAATAATGTAACTATGTATATACTTGTTTAAAAACTAATCCGATGAATTTATTATCATGAAATGTAAATACGTATTATCCTAGAATTTTACGTTTGCGTTGCTTTATTTGCACAGTTTTGTTGTATCTCGTAATGCAACAATATTAATTTAAATCATTCAAAATTCAGGCTATTTTTCAATAATCAACATAAATACAAAGATGCATTATGTTCATACTAATTGAACAAAAAATATAGCACATTCCTGTTTCTAGATACCGTTAGGGTGAAAGCCAGGAACATTTGAAAAAAAAAAGTTTTTCGTTGCTAGGCTCTGTAGGTGGCTTTTTGATTATAGACTTCACATAATGTCAAAAAGATAATATCTTTAAAAAATAAAATCCCGATACCGACTTTCCAGTACGAAATATTTACAAACTTCAAATAACAAAATCAAATACATAGAATTAAAAAAAAAAAAATTGTCCAAACATTTCTTCTAGGGTGAGAAAATTTTTACAAAAAACATTTATTTTGTTATGTGAAGTTTGGAAATTTTTCATGTTGAATAATTTTTGATTCTTTGGGATGTTTTGATTTTTTGGGAAAAATGGGAAGAAACATGGGTCGGGAAGTTGTATAAAAGATTTTGAAACTCGGAAATTCTTTTGTTTAGTTTTGCAAATTATCTTTTTGACCATTTTTTCATCGGAGATGCTGTTTGCAAACTTCAACGCTTCTTTTAGAAAATAACAGAGGGTGCCACCACTTCCGTTTACAATAATCCAAACTGTAGTCATTAATATAATAATACTATTCATTGATATTTACATATTCTATGTGGCTGTGCATATGTAATCCATTGGCGGCTATCCCAACACGCATATGTAATCCATGAAGTTTCACTAAAATGTATACATTTTGAGAAAAAAGTGTCGCATGATAGAATAAATAGGCTGTATTGGAAAGGCCAACTTTGTAAAGATCAATTGGTTTCCTCTGAGATGATTGAATTCGATGTTTGTGTTGTTTAGGCATTAATTTGAAAAAACTTTTTGATACAATTTTGCATATTTTTCTTGTTCTGTGTGTGGAAAACATAAATAAATTGAAATATTAACCAACTTACTGTATTATTTTTCCATTTGAGTTTCCATACTTTTGGCCTCCAGATTTATGAGCCACTGTTTTATAATGCTTCTGGATTTAGTTTGATATCCGATGTCTTGCTTCCACCAGGGTAACTGCTCTGAGTGCCCGTGCCAAGAATGACTAATGCCAATCTTTCTCGAAAAGGTGAGTATGCAATAAAATATGTTTTTGTCACTGTTACAAAATCCATAATAATCACCCTTTTGTCACCACATGCAAGATATTACAATGGATTTTGAAACAGAGCCTGAACTATTGCCGTGACACAGTGACTCTAGAATTTTGAAGGCGCCTAGTAAAACTTTGTTAGTTACCCTTTTTGCCGATAAGGTCGTAGATCTGTAAGCTTAGCGCTGAAGGGTGGTAAACTAATTATTTGTAGCTATCATAATCATGTCCAAAGTTTATTTTTGTTTTAAGATTACTTTGTACTAGGGGTATATATTAATATTTAAAAAACAGTGTCTGTGGTGGGCAAGCAGCCACACGGCAGACAATGGGTGGGCGATGTAGATTTATATTTTGATACGAGTCTACAGTTTTATTCAGAGATTAATGAAATTTTGCACAGTTGATCTTCAAAACAAGAGAACGGTTACTGTCTCACAGATTATTGAAAACTTTGCATAGAGAACAATAAAAGACTTATTATTAGTAAAATTTTGTTTATTCACTATAATTATTGCTGTAAAAAATATTGTACACCTATTAAATATAATTTATGGCACTTTGTATCACTAAGAAAAATATATCATAAGAAACAGGAACACTTTTAAAGAAAATTTAGATACTGTAGATAACATTATTTTTGGTTTTCATTTGAGGCTTTTAGTAATTTTACATTCAATAAAGTAAATTATTGATTGTTTATTTTTTATTGATTAAAAATGGCCCCAATCCAATTTCAAATCGACCTAAAATTTAAAAGTTAAATAATTAATTCATTTAATTTTTGTCAGAAGACTAACGTCTCTGATCCATGGCTTACAAATTGTTATATATAACAAATATTATTGTTATAATATTCTGAAATGTTTTACATTTTGAAAAATTGTTAAGTAGGTACATAAAACTTTTTGTAAAAATTTGTACATTATTTTTAAATATACAAAGTGTCCGGGGGTAAAGTGCATTAACTTCGGGAGGTGATTCTACATGATGGTAGGAGTAAAAAAGATCAATAACTTTTTCCGAAATTTCAACTTTTTTTTCCCATACAAAAAGACGTGCCTATTAAAAATCCTTAGCGTAAGGTACAAACTTGCCCAATAAATTTGCTGTGAGTCATCCGGGCCCGACTGTGGCGGTTGTGATTGTTATGTATCGTAACAGCGGAAAATAATAGCGTTGGCTGTACTCACCAGAGTAATTTTATCTTTTTACCAAAAAAGTACCTTTAGAAGTTGGAATTTCGAAAAAAGTTATTTATCTTTTTTACTTATACTATCATGTAGAATCACCTCCCGAAGTTAATGCACTTTACCCCCGTACACCCTGCATAACTATATAACGGTGGGACCAACGGACTGTGCTTTTAGCACAACAAAAAAATATTGTTATTACTATTTCAACCTTGTTGGTGTTCAAATATTAAAGTTAACATATTAAAATTCTATTCTATGTATTAAAATTAAGGCACAGATTTGTATAAAATGAAAAGTAGAGATTCATTAGATTTTGAGTTAGCGTTGAATCTTTTCATACCCTACATGAAGTCATAAATCATTCGATATTTCATTAGCGCTCTCATCCTCTTCTTCTATTGGGGTCTTTTCTGATTCACTTTTCTCCATTTGAAATTCTGCAACGAATGCCTGATTGATGAACTGCAGCAATTTGGCTTCATACTGCTCCCTCAATAAATAATGCACTACTTCAGGGCGTGGAGTAAAAGCTGTAGGGTCAGCAATATCGCTGTACAGCTGTTTGTTGTGCATCATTGTTTCATCTGATGGGAATATAAGCAGATAACTGGCCACACATCTGCATGCATCATTCAGGCGTCCCAACTTGTGGTAGGCTATTTGCAGGTAGTTGTATTGATCAGCCATTATTTCTTTACCTTTCAAGTCGTTTAACATTTGAAGTTTCTGGACACATCGTTGTTTGCATTTGAGGCAGAAGGTGAAATGATTTGAAACTGAGGAGGTAAAGTCTGGCAGCCAGCCCTGGTCGAAGGAGCCCTCGCACAGAACTCTGCATCTCTGTTCGGAGGCAAAGTAGGCTTGCAGGGATTCTTCCATATAAGCCACCACGCTTTCCCAGTCCTCGTTGTTGTAGGCGTTCATTCCGTGCAAGTAAAGTGGCACAAATTCTTCAGATTCAAAGTTGGTTATTTCTCGAGATTCTACTTCCGGCAGAGTCAGATAGTATTCTAAGTTTGCTCGCATAGTCTTGTCCTCCGGGTTACGCACTAAATAGGTGAATGCGGCGGAAGCGGCTTTCTGTAACAGGTTCTTGTGAAAATAACAAATGTGGAGGTACGAATACGGAGTTAAGTCTTCCATTGTTTTCAAGGACGACGCGTCTAACGGAAAATCAAACACAACATTAGGATAACGTTGCCTTTTGCATTTGAGGAAGCAAAGAGTTTTTTTCAGCATTTTTTCGTAATAATGCAAATCATCAATATCTTTTTTCACCAAAGGTTCGAAAGGATGATTCTGACAACTTATTCTACAATCCGCTATTGCAGTGAGAGCCAATTTGTAAATGTGAATGGATGTTTCCATGTCTGTAATGCAATCCTGCCATCTCTCATCCAAGTATGCGGTGACCCCTTCCTTGTAATACTTTTCGTAACTTGATTCAGAACTATTACTTAATGTTGAGCAGTGGATTGTTTGCAAAAATAAGCTCAATGAAAACAAAACACACCAAATTGAAAACATTGTACTGATTTCATACAAACAAAACTATCAGATACGAACTGGGCCAACTGGAATAACACGTTCAATAAAATGTGATAAAATGTCAACTGAAACCACATAAAAAGGTCAAGGGGTCAGGTCAGCCGTCAGCATAAATAAACCAATCCCGCCTTCAGCCTCATGTCACCCGTCAGCTGATTGGCTGATCGCAGTGATGTCATGTCCCAAAAATCCAAATGAATAAATAAATTATCCATGTTACTTTAAAATATTATTTGATTATATTATTAAAAAAAAAAAAACTTTTTAAAATTTATTATTAAATATATAAATTTAACATTACTATTTATTTGCATTATATGGACCACCATACTAAGCTCATGCCCGTATCGTTGCTCATATATACATATACATAGGCTATATTAAATGTAATAATAAGAATAGTAAATGTAGAAACAAAATTTAAAAAACTTGCATATACTGTAACTAAAATCAAACTGAATGATAAAAATAGACATTTCAAAGAAAATATAAATAAAAATGCGAATTAAAGCAAAATTAAAATACACAAAAGTGTATTATTATAAGACCCGCTTTTGAAAGAGATGAATAGCTATAGCTCCCATGAAATACAGACCAATACAAAAGAAGAGTCAGATGTATTAAAAATATAAAAGAAGTAATAAAATATGTGATTTTTGAAAAAGCTCGCTCCCTTTCAAATATCCAATGTTGTACAGGGGTAGTAAAAAGGGATATAGAATTATTTGTTTTTATACAGGTACTTATAGTTTTAGGGACCACCCATGTTTTGGGAAAAATGTGGGGATTCTAATAATGCCGGGACGAAAATAATACCGATCAAAAGAGCCAAAAATTTATGATTATTGGTTATTATTTATTATTACTTTTCGAAATGGTTGGATAATCAACCATTTTGAAAAGTAATAATTACAAGTAGTGAGAATTTAAAATTTTTAATTGTAATTTTTTGTTTTCTTTTGAACAATTTTTTAAACGAATTTCTTTTTAGCCTGAATGGAAGACAAAATCCCAAAAATACCCAAGTAAAAAAAAAATTTTATAGAATTTTGGAGGTGGTAGAACTAAAGAGACTTGTCATTTTATCACCCTGATTTGGGAATTTTGAACATCTATTGTGTGTATTTTAGAACGTATGCATTGGCAACCCTAGTCAGCAGGGATTGGTTTATTTATGGTCAGAAGTCAGAAGCGAGTATTATATCTATGGTCAGAAGTGTCAGATCAGATAGATGACAGATATATTATAAATGACAAGAAACAAAATTGAAAGTTAGTTCTTGTGATCATATTTATGCTTGTGATCATCGAATGTAGAAAAGACTAGTAAAGTATATGTACATCTTAATAAAAAAAAAACATTCCAATTAATATTTTTCAAATTATCCTTGCCATATGAACTTTGTCAGTACGCTGCTTCAACTATTTTTTTCTTATTAAACCGTATATTTTTTACCTAGGACCAAAGGGATTTTAAAATAAGTTCTAAATGTCTCAAAAAAACGTCTCTTTGGAAAACTCTTGTCGTCTGTGTGCTGATTTATGCAATGGTGACATAGATCATATATTCTCCGATGATAACATGTATTTGGTGGATTTAATAGAAAAATATTTGTCAATAATTGTGAGTATCCATGATTGTATACTTCTGTAAGACATATTACCTATGTCACTGTCTAAATAATATTAACCATTATTTCCCCCATCTATTAAATTTTAGGTTGTAATGGATGACACCCTGCCGGTTCAAGTTTGTGAATCATGTAGACTTAAAGTGTCATCCTTTAATGAATACGCCCTCAAATGCTCCACTACGCAGATTGCTTTAACTTCCATATCCCAAGAAGCGGAAGTAAATATGGTGGATATGTTATTGGAATCAGTAAAGGCAGAGTGCAACATAGATATTAAACATGAAATTGTAGAAGATTATTCTATCAAATCTGAAAATGAAGTTGATAATTACAGCGATGAACCTTATACTACTCCCAAAAGTAAGTCCTTAAATGCGTATTTTTCATACTGTTGTTAAAGAGAGGGAGACACCTAAAAGCATTTTTTGTTAATACATTAAAATATGTAAATATCTTTTGAGTGTTTTGATTTAGAGATATCATATTTTAACACATATAAACCTGAGTTATTAATACATTAAAATATGTAAATATCTTTTGAGTGTTTTGATTTAGAGATATCATATTTTAACACATATAATTTTGAGTTTTCCTTAGTAGAATTTAGTAAATAACTCATTTTTTGTCAAAAAGTATAGATGCAAGATATTGGCTTTAACCTCTAGAATGTCGGATGACATTTGCCCACATGATGGCCGTGGGCCAGCGACAGATGAGAGGTTAAGCCAATATATGGGTGTTAAGGATCGTACTTGACATACTTAATAACCAGGAATTCTGACATTATTTGGAGTAAAAAATGTAATAGAAAATTTTGGTCTCTGATGACTTTTTGGATGTCTTTTCTTTAAAATAAAAAATAAAAATTCTTCTGCACGTTGTCATTGGTCACATAGCCGAGTAACCAACCAACGCCTCACCCCGTCCCCAAATATTTAATACCTACTGTTTTTTTATGTTTTTGTAGAAAAAAAAAAAAAAACTTCAAAAATGTCATCGGAGACCAAAATTTAATTTACATATTTTACTCCAAATAATTTCAGGAATCACTGGTTAAAGTATGTCAAGTACGATCCTTAATACCATGTATTGTATCTATACTTTTATATTATATAGTGTATGTGTAGGTACACGCAGTTCACCAATTTGGTTTGTCAATAATAAGGAAAATAATTTCCCTCAGGGCCTATGTCATCTTTGAGGATGCTGTGTGGAGGGTATTTTTAAGGAAATGAAGTTCTGGGAAGGAAAAAGGTTTGAGGGTTGGGTAGGAATCTGGGGTTCAGTGTCTAGATCATCCGCCGCCAAGACCTAGACAAACCTTACCCCATGAACCTGGGCACCCCTGCTAAGTCACCAAACGTAGCGAATCACTTGGGGTGACCTATGGCAGAGGTGTTGGTTATCCAATAAATGGTTCCCGGGGCGGCGGTACCTGTTCCCGCCTCCCAAATTGACTTATTCGTGCGGAAAGAGATATCCTCTACACTTTACTAGAGATATCCTCAACACAAAATGTCAATAATACTTCCTGATATTTAGAGAAGGTGTTACAGCAGAGCTTTAACTAAAAACATAAATTGTAAAAAGAATTGACCAACCTAAGGCGACCTTTATTTGATTATAAGAAAATAGTCATAATATCGTCGCTGGGCGCTTAATACCTTCAATGTGAATAAGTTTTACATGAGAGTGAAAATAGCCATTTTTCAGCAGGAAAATGAAGGCAGACTTTCATTTCTTTTTTATTTATTGTGTACATTAATATAAAAAAAAAATATTATTTGAATTTCCACTGTTCACTCAAGAATGTGATTTTGCCGATCAAATTATTTAATCATAAGAATTTCTAGTTTTAAATATAAACAAATTATCCCACATTTGCACATCAGTTCGGAACCTTTAGCTCTGGCAAAGTAGTACTTAGTATTTTATAATGGCCCTAGTATCGTAGAGAGACATTTCCTTGAAATTGAAAAATAATGTTGTAACAAAATTTTTATTTTTATTAGTTTTTAAAGTGTTTTGCCCTTACTAATTGTACATATTTTATTATAGTTGCATGGAAGGGCAGTGTCGGCATTATGAACCTTCCTAACAATAAATTTGTCAAGGGTGCTTTAGAACACTGATCATAAAACAGTTTTGTAAATACTTTGGGTTATTAGTAAGATGCAATTTTAAAAGTCATTTAAATTTAAGATTTATATTCTGCTGATGTATAATGGTTTTATTTTGTAATTTAGGATAGCATTGCGAGCGGGGGTCATTTTCGGTTTTTAGGACATAACGGGCATTTTAAGAATTCGTGAAATCAGTGTTAAAAGCCAACAAGATAGTTTATTGTTTTATTTTTTATTCTTAGGGGACTGCCTACAGCTTTCCAAATGTAACTAGGTTTTATTTATATTTTGGCTATAAAAATAGATACTTGTAATTTGTAGGGTTAGTGTTAAAATAAGACTCGGACTGATAGGTAGGTACATGTGTACCTATCGCAGTTGGGGGTTAGTTGAAAAATTAAATGAAACTAGACCTTTCTTCTTTTAACTGTTTGGTGATCGTGTAGATCAAAAGCAAAAGGAAATTGGACCTTTTGCTAGTTATGTATTAAAGTGCAAAGATTAAAGGAAATTAGACCTTTTTTCTCGTATTATTTAGTGTTTAAAATAAAATGTTTGAGAAGAAAGAGAAGTGTTTGTCATCCATCTGCTGCCTTGTGTTCTCGTACCAAGATAATCAAAACATCCACCTTCATTTTCCTGTTTCAAAACAGTTTTTTTTTTAACTCTGCTATAAAATATTATTTATTTCACATTGGAGGTATTACATGCCCGGTGTTGATGTTCATCTTTTATTTAGGGTAATATTTAAAATTAGTAAGGGAATAAAAATTACGTCTGTATATTTTCATCAAATTGCTCATCGCAATCAATTTTTGTTATTGTAAGAATAAGTTACCTTCACTGACTGCACTTTCAGGTCATAATAAATTAATTAACAGATATAATTTATTTTTAGGTTTCAAAAGAAGATCTAAAAGAAAAACTCTTAAAACGAAGGACAAAAAGATAAAATCAAAGAAATATTCTCTGAGGAGGGAAAATAAAACAGTAAAACCATTGTCTCCTGACATTGGTTTGAGTGAAATAAAAGTTGAACCTGATGAGATTATTGATGTACCGATAAAAGGCAAAAGAATATCAGCTATTAATCGTTCTTTCATCAAGTAAGTTGAGTTTTATAAAGTTGACAATAACTATTAAACACAATAAGGAAGTTGAGTGAAAAATATTTTGACTTATAAAAAATATGTTCATGTAGATGAAATGCAAACTTAAATACAAGTATTTTTTTTTTAAAGTTCGTTTTCATAATTAAATTAATTCTACAAGTTTGAATTTTATTAAAGCCCGCCATAACAGCCGGTAAGACGCGAGAGACCGTGTAACGTTGTCTCACGTCATCTGGTCCCCGTTTGTGTGAAATATAAAGGTAAATATTTACAAAACGGGACAGACTTAATACAGACTAAAAAAATAAATTAAAAAAGTTGTAGTAGTTAGATATTAACTAATACTAATCAATTCAGTAGAATTAGAAATGTAATTTTTCACCGAACTTTGCAATAGTTCCTACATAGCGGTCAGTGAAAAATGACATTTCGTGTTTTTAAATTTAAAAAATAACCATTAAAATGCACTTTTTTCGAAACTCCGGTAACTGAATTGATTAGTACTAGTTAATAT
The DNA here is from genome assembly GCA_951813805.1 of Limnephilus auricula. Classification (NCBI taxonomy): domain Eukaryota; kingdom Metazoa; phylum Arthropoda; class Insecta; order Trichoptera; family Limnephilidae; genus Limnephilus; species Limnephilus auricula. Next base: position 31,043,805 of record OX638390.1, read on the forward strand.
CTAACTACTAGTTAATATCTAACTACTAGTTAATATCTTTTTAATTTTATTTTTTTTAGTCCGTATTAAGCATGTTCGGTTTTGTAAATATTTACCCTTATATTTCACACAAACGAAGCCCAGATGACGTCACACACTCTCTCGTCTCTTATCAGGCGTTTTCGCGGGCTTAATAAAATTCAAACTTGTAGTATTAATTTAATTATGAAAACGAACTTTCAATAAAAAAAATCTAGTATTTAAGTTTGCATGTGAACATTGATACAAACAAATTTAAAAAAAGGACTCAACCTCCCTATTCTCAAAACTTCAAGATGATTTTTTTACATTCCAGTTTCGTTTGCCATATGTGCAATGAAGAGTTTTTGCAATGGTTCGCTTTAGAAAAACATACAAAACAAATTCATAAAGTTAAACCAAAGATTTTGTGTTTGTGTGATAAATACCTCACATGTAAACAAACTGTTTACAAACACATAAAGAAACATGATACTAACATCATCCACAGGTATATTTTTCTTCTCATTATTATTTATTATTATTGCAAATTATATAAATATTTATTATTAATAATGTAATAATATAATTTATATTTTAATATAAACACAAATTGCTGCTTATTTTCAGTTGCACAATTTGCGATAAATCTTTTTTCGAAGAGAAAAATTTGAAAAAGCACCACCTGGCAACACATTCCAACAATACTGTTATGGAACATAAATGCCAACAGTGTGACCAGGTTTTTGAAAAGAAGTTTCTATTGAACATCCATGAAAAAAAACACATCCCTAAAGAAGTGAGGTACATAAATTCCTGTGAAATTTGTGGAGCAATGTAAGTATAACAGCTTTTCAGTTTCATTATTCATTTGCCATCATGGCTTATTAAAGATCAATAGATATTAAACTTCAGGCAAAATGTATTGTTTTCAAAATTGTTTTTTGAATTTTTGTTTTTATAGGTTTGCATCAAAGCATGCCGTGCAAGTTCATATCAAAGCCGTCCACTATAAAGAAAAACCTCATATCTGTGATATATGTGGAAGAGCATTCACATCGAAAGGAACTTTAAAAGCCCATAGATTCTTCCACAGCGGAGAGAGGCCATTTACTTGCCCCCATTGCCCCTTAACGTGAGTGTTAAATAAGCTTGAATCCATTATTACAAACCAGCATAAACAACCTTTTGGTGCTTCTAAAACTACTTATTTTTTAGAATATATTGCGAGAACTACATAGCGTCGTTGGTACTGCATTACTTCGTATGTCAAAAAAAGTATTTTGTTTTTTGATGGACAAGAATCCAAATTTCTGATCTTTTACATCATATCAAAATGTTGTAATCTAAGAACAGTATTAATATGCCTACATTTTTTTATTTCTCAAGATGGTCTCACCATGGATAATCCAAATTATCACTTGTCAGGTGACGTACAACAATATTGCAGTATCAACAACGATTTACGAGGTCTGTTAAAAAACGTGACTTTTCAAATTTCTCGGGCTACGTACATTCGATTTTTGAAAAAAAAAAAATTATATTTATTTATTTATTGTTTAGGGGCTTTTACATATTGGTACACACGTCCTCAACATATGTTGACATTATCAGCCATTTTGCATTTGTAGTTTGTTTTTGACAGATATAAAGTTTAGATGTGTTTTGATGTGCTTGGCTATTTTTTGCTATCAAAAAAAAGGATCAAAGAATCTCTATTAAATTTTGTGTGAAAAATAAAATAAAGTCCTCTAACGCCTTTAAAATGTTGACTGTGGCATTTAGGGAGTCCACTTTGAGCATAAAATAAAATTTTTATGTGGAACAAGCTCTTCACAGAAGGCCGAGAAGATGTTAGTGACGATGCCCGCCCTGGACACCCTAGCGCGTCAACAGCCGATGAAAACGTTGAAGCAATGAAGAAAAATGTTATAGACAAATTACTTTTAGATGAGTTGCTAAGGATGTGGGCTAAGGTGGTCCAAAAATTTTTTTTTGTATTTTTCATTTGGCCACCCCGTGAATTTGTTACATGTATTCATAGTAATAACGTAGTGAAATTTCAGCGAGATAGCTCAAGTAGAAAGGGGTGCTCAATCGAGTGTTGTTTTTGAATTTTTTTTGTAAAATGCTTCATTTTTACTTTTTGTTAGAGGACAGTTTCGTGTGTTAAACTATTAAATAAATATTAAAATAAATTGCTGATGAGTTTTATAGACAAATTTAAACAGTTTTGATACTTACTTAGTAGACTGAGAAGTGAATCAGTGTAATAAAATATGTTCATTTACTTGAAAAAAAGGCGAAATTTTTCTACTTGGAGTTCGAGATATTGAGCCATTGATGAGGCTTTACCAACTTCATACTCTTCGGCATGTTTTACTCCGTTATCACCACAAATTAAATGAATCCAAAAAAGGGAACGATTCCGCATATGTACTTATTCAAGAACTTATAGAATATGGAGTAAATCTAGTATTCCGACCGGACAACAAAATCACTCCATTGAAAAACTGATTAAGTTTCATAGGAACTGGCTGCTATTGAAGAAAAATAGAGGAAGAAATTCTGAAGCACAAAAAAAAAGATAGTATTTGTTTACAAAAGAACTAGAAAAACTTTTTGGTATTTGCTCATGCAAGCGCTTTGAATTTGATAACTGCAGGAACGGGGAAACAAATATCTGATGTTGCTTTTGACACAATGCAACAGTGGATAGTCACAAATGCAGTCCGGGCTATGAGTTTTGACACTACTGCTTTTAACACCGGTGCCAAAAAGGGAGCTTGCACTCTTTTAGAAGAAAATACAGGACGTGATCTTTTGTGGCTTGCTTGTCGTCATCACGTATTTGAAATAATGCTTTCAAAAATATTTACTCTGTGTTTTGGGTCATCAAGCTCTCCTCAAATCCCACATTTCAAAAGATTCAGCGATATTTGGAAAACATTACCGAAGGAGCATTACGATTATCTTGACCTCGATAAGAACGAAAATACTGAAAATACTGTTCGCTGAAAATACTCTTGAGAGTCTTACAACCGCTCTATCTGGAGAGAATCAAGTTCGTGATGATTACGAAGAGCTAATAGAGCTCACCATGATTGTTTTGAACAAACCACCTACGATGATACATTGGCATGCTCCAGGTCCGATTCATCATGCTCGTTGGATGGCAAAATTGCTGTATGCTTTGAAGATTTTTCTCTTTCGAAATAATTGACCGGTCAGTGGTTGAGTGGGTATAGCGTTTGGGTTCCACCCAGGCGTTCCGTGTTCGATTCCTCGGCTGGCTAAGTCCTCCATCACAACACAAGCAACATCTTCCGCTTAGTGTGGTGGTAGTAGGAGATTTTCAAATGTTGTTGGGTTATTCGTAACCCGGGAATGTTTGTCTTTCTTTTTTAAAAAAAAGAAAGACAAGTGAATGAGGGGAATTAAAAAAAAAAAAAAATTAAACTAATCAGAGAAAAGAAAAACAAATTGTTCGATTTGTTAGTTTTGGTGCTCACCTACACCAAAGTTTGGATCAAAGCGCCTCTGGCAGCATATGCACTAGTAAATGACTTACTACTTTGGAAGAGCTTAAAATTGTACGAAGCCATTGATTCCGAAATCATTATAGCAGCTAGGGGTGTTTTAGAGCGTCACTTAAGGTATTTGTCAGATGAACTAGTTGCATTTGCCTTGTTTTCTAACAAGCTGTCTGATGCTGAGAAACAGGCCGTTGTTCAAAAAATAAATATGGATGGCGGTAATCGTTCAGTGTGAGGTGATTCTGCTAAGCTTTCCTTGGAGGTTACATTAGAAGCTTTTGCAACATAAATAACGTTGAAAACGCTCTTAGTTCCAGATATCAAGGACTCTTTCTTGCAATTACCCCCTGAGACTTGGAATGACAATGTTGATTATCTTCAAGGCAAAAGCTGCGTAAAAAAATTGCGTGTTGTTAATGATACAACGAAGAGAGGTGTTAAACTATTTGAAGATTACAACACGATACTCACTAAGAATGAGGAAGAAGAGCAATTTTTACTTCACATCGTTCAACAAAACAGAAAAATTGTTTCTATTGAAACATCCAAAAAGGAGTTAACAACACAGTTTTGAAATACTGCGACTAATATTATGTTAATTATTGCTTTATTACCAAATTTTGTTCACATTTAAATGCTTTGTATACTTATTTGATTAAAATACTAGTAATATTAGTGAACCTTAAATTACGTGATTTATTTAAAATCCTGAACTTTTTTCATAAACTTCTAATTCGATGAGCACCCCTTTGTATATAAGATAGGGGGCTGAATTTTTTTACACATAATAGGAATTGTAGGTGTAACAAATCGTGGGGGTGGCTACACCTATATTTGAATAATTTTTTTTTACTATGTGGGCCTGGACCACCCTAATGTGGGCATATCGATTGGCTCATGCCATCAAATTTTTTGAAGCAATTCGAAGAAAACGACTGGATTTGTGGCAAAACAATTCATGGCTTTTGTATCGTCAAATTACTTTTAGATGAGTTGCTAAGGATGTGGGCATATCGATTGGCTCATGCCATCAAATTTTTTGAAGCAATTCGAAGAAAACGCCTGGATTTGTGGCAAAACAATTCATGACTTTTGTATCACGATAATGCACCTGCTCACACATCTTTGCTTGTTTGTGATTTTTTGGCCAAAAACAACACCGTAATCACGCCTCAGCCACCAAACTTAAGAATTACTTTTAGAATATTACCAATTTTCAAAACTCCCAAAAATATTTGACTTCTTTCTTCTGACTTCTCCGGAAAACTTTCCAGGTAAAACTACCAAATGACTGGGCTAATATATAAAAAATAAATTTATGGATTTATGCATACACACCTGGGTATCTAGTATATAGCATGATCGATCTATAATGTCGGTAACTTGCTATTTTTTCCAAGCACAACTGCAGATCACTAACATAAAAACATTAGCTCATATCGAATAAATTAAGAATACTTCGTCATTGCGAACTGTTATTTGTTCGGTGGCGATCTGCAGTCATGTTCGGGAATGATGACAAGTTACCGATATTATCGATCGACCGTGCTAGATAACCTAATAATGAAATTGAAGTTGACGAGTTCGTCGCTATGAAGATTTTTTTTGCTCTTTTAGCATGTACTTATATATCCTTTATCTATGGCAGACAGGGTTATCACCCAGTACTGCTGATCATTTTTTTTTTTCTTCAACTATGGGAGTGATGACATATTTCATCACTGCAATGACTATGGGTATGACTATTTGTATGATTACTCGCTTTATTATATACGCACAAACAAAGCTAAATTTCTCGGTTAACAGGCTAAGCAGGAAAATCTTATATATGGAATAAACTGGGCCAATTTATAAATTCAGTTTCTTCAAACTTCCTAAGCATGAAAACTATTTCTTAAGATGAAGTTATATGCCAAATCACTATTTAGATTTATCTTTACTACGAATCGGTTTACATTATGAGTATGAAAAAATATGCGATGGATACATTAAAGCTTTTCCTACCTTTTCCATTTATTTTAATTAAGACAGAATTATTAATTACGTTACAAAAAAATATAAGCGTAAAGAACTAAATAATTTGTTTTTTCATTAGATGAATATGAAGTTATGTAAGAAACAACTTTTAAAAAATACCCCTTTATGTCTAAGATTATTTTCGACTCGATCCATTGACTAACTTTTTTTCGTTCTTGTAAAATTATTCATTAAAAAAAAATACAAAAAAAACTTTGGCGCTACTTTCCTCGTGCAGATAAAACCAAAAATACGCAGAGTTTTAAAGGGGTAAGAAGTCAAATATTCTTGGCGTTTATATTCCTCTTAAGTGAGTTTCACTGTGTGTATGTGCAAAAGATCTATTGTAAATATTTTTCTTTAGCAATAAAATTGCCCATGAAGTGCTCATTGCCCGATGTATATTTTACAGCATTCTACATAAGTGTATATTTTGTTGCAGCTACAAGACAAGCAAAGCTCTGAAGCGACATACGGATGTCCACGACGGTGTAATCTATAAATGTACCAAATGTCCATCTCAATTTTCTTATGAAAAAACCCTACGTGAGCACATGCATCTTCATATAGATACTTGCAGATTTGTTTGTGGTTTCTGCAACAAAGGGTTTAAATGGAGGAGGTCATTTGAGGTAAGGTTTATTGACAAATGAAAATGTCTTTTTAAAAGTGTGGAAGGGTTGGGAGATATAATATATGTATGTAGTATTTGCTATGCAAATTTCAAGTCTAGTAGTTACATTCTAGTAGTTATCTATGGACATTGGACATACATATTTCACCAAGTTATGGACGAAACTCTATTAACATCAACCCCAGAGAAATACCGTTGAACCTTTCTCAACACACCTACCCAACACACTGTTAAAATTAGATCATGAATAATCATCCCCTCGCAGTATGAGCCGAATTACGGTGTATAATATAATATTTTCTAATTGTTAAATAAATTTTATTTCAGTCCCATTTAAATAATCACACGGGCAAAACGCCTTTTGCTTGTCCGTGGTGTCCCAAAACTTTTGCTGACGGATCAAATTGCCGAATTCACAAAAGGAGAAAGCATCCTGTAGAACTGGCGGAACATGAAGCCAAACATGGAATAAATAACATTCGTAAGTTTGCTATTTTCTTTTAAGATACATTGCACTTGTATTCTATGTCATCTTATCTGGATAGTCTGGTGCTTTCTTACAAAGGTTGTCTTAAGTCAGGTCTCCAGCGACCAAATGTTTTCAAAACATTGATCAAAAATAAAAATATTGTGGCCCCGATACAATTTTTTTTTTGTTTGTTTTTAATCGGCCACAGAAAACAAAAACATTATGTCCCTGCCCCAATATTTCATGTTTAAATGTAAAACAGAAAAATCTGACTTATGACCCTTTTCTATAGGATGTGCGACATAGACACAGTAGAGTCATTTCATTGAAGCAATTATTTTCCCATAAACACTCATACTTCAAAATTTGGGAAAATTTGATTTGATGGGGAAAGTTGTACTTAATAAATAAAAAACTTTATGTAAATCATATTTTGTTTATTTTTTAGGAAAAATAAAACGAATTGGTAATAATGAAGAAATCACCCCTCGAAGTATTCGGTTCGATGATGTCATTCAACCTCAGGTGTTTCCAAAAATTGACAATTTAAATCCTGTTAAATCGGGCACCGATTCGGAGTGAATTACTTCACATAAAAGATACAAAAAAGGAAATGATAATAATGAATTCATGTTTTTTTTTTCAAATACCAACAAATAAATAAATACAATTATTTCTTCAATATTTTTAAAATTACTTTGTGGCATCATTTTAATTAAATAAAACAAATTATTTTGTGTAAACCGCTAATCACATGTTATATAATATCTACATGTTTCAAAACCAATGGTTTCTTCGTCGGGATAATAACATGAATAAAAATAACAAGTATAGACAAAAAGAACAATAGACAAAATATTATTAAAGAGGGAGGTGATTAATTACCTAAAAATTTCGTACAAAATTATTTTAGAATAAGTTTACATTACATTATAAATTAAAAAGATATTTTAAAAATAAACAAAATATTATCAGTTTGTTTAAAAACAAAAATAATTTATTATAAATATAATTATTAATATGAAAATAAATTTAACAGATGGCTATTTTAAATAAATATTTGTTTATTTATAATATTTAATTTACTATTGACACTTTTTCTAATTTCTAAAATTTCTAAGTTTGCTAATTGTAAATCTGTTGTGTTAGTGTGTAAAATTTTTAACCCTTTATTTATATTTTATCGGTTTTGAAACATGTAGATATTATAACATGTGATTAGTGGTTTGCACAAAGTAATTTGTTTTATTTAAATAAATACAAATTTAAATCTAATATTATATGCATTTGTTCATAAAATATACATTTGATTATTCTTTAGCTGGGACAGACTATTTTCATCCTTGTTTAGGTTCGTTAAGTCTCCTACAAAAACACTGTTTTGAGATATTCATTATGAAATTTTTATGACAAAGAAATATGTTTTTGGGTTTGTAATGTTTATTTTAAGATTATACACACCTATTTTGTGTAAATACAAAAACATTAAATATTCAACTCAAACGGTTCGTTTATCTCCATAATTTCAGATTGTCTAATCTCAAAACTGTGTTTAAATCTTGGCGACTTACCAGAATTGCATGATTGTATAAGTACATAATGTATCTGAAACTCTGCTTATAGACATAATATAACTTGATAATAAACCATAAATCCTTTTTTTCCTTTACACAAAATGATAAATAGAACTCTTAACAACTTAATATTATTTGCTAAACGTGGTAAAATAATTCTTGAAAAATAGTACAAAAGTAGATATTATTATTATACATGTTAACAAAATATAACAATCTAATAAAACCTATAAAAGTTTAATTGAACAATGTAAATAAATATTATGATAAATTAATTCATTTTCTTAAATATAAAATATAGACTGTAAATAAACTAAATCTCGAAATGAGTTTTATTAAACTCATTGGGAATAATGTATTATAAATATGTATTATGTTATGATTTGTAATACATATATTATCACATACATACTACACAAGCGACGTTCTCTTTAAATGATTTACCTGTACTTCTCTTATATTATTGTTTAACGTTTGGGAGGCCGAGCTCGCCCAAACTAATACCTCTGTCGTGTGCTGACGGTAAATTTTCATGTGACTTGCCATGCACCAGCTGATTCTATTTTCAATAACATTCTTGTTTTTTTGGCAAAACTATGTTTTTGTAAATTGTACCATCTTACCAGATAATGTGTTTATAATCTGTATTTAAAAACATAAATTATCCCTATCATAAGTAGTTTCCCTCTAGCTACTTATATTCAGAGAATTGCTACTTATATTCACAGAAATGATTTTTTCTTCGTAATTTTATGCACAAAAGTTAAATAAAGAAATCTAACTATATTTTTATGGTTTTATTATATTTTCATAGAGCTAAATAATTTTTTCACAAAATAAATAAATATGAATGATGTGATGTAAAGAAACACAAGAAGGCCGTTGCAAGTTCGACAATGCTTCCACAATGACGGCTACACAATTGGGAAATAATAGAATAATATTAGGATATATTATTTCCTTACCAAGCGAATAATATATTCTTTTTTTTCATATGAAGCAGATACTTAGTAATGTGATATTATAATTTAAAATAAAACAATAACTTTATAAACACCACTTTTAATTTTTATATACTTAATGGCGACCGGGTTTAGCTGCTAAGTAATATAATTTAGTACACCAGGAGCTTTTTTAAGGTAAGTCCCACAAAAAAAAGGCTGGCGTTCAACGAATAAAAATTTTACATTGTCAAAAGGCATTGTCGGTGCACAAGCGGTTAAGAAAGTTTCACATCATGATAGTGTTAGGAATGGACGAATCTTCGGCAGGAACAATAATCTTAATGTTTTCTGAAATAATAAAAACAGACTTACAATAATTAAATATTCAACAGTGTTTTGATCAACTTTCATACTTTTTTGGCAAACAAAAATGTTTGAACTTCCATGAAATTAACAGCATGACCATTATTCTACTAAGGCTATATTACTTTCCAAAGAGTGTGGAATAAAACCGCTGACCAAAATCCTGGATTATGTTTGGACCAAAACACAGACCACAGAACATACTACAAACCGCGGGCCGCGAGCGGTTCGTTGGCTTCTTTTAGTGTACATAAAACCACCAAAAGAACATTCCAACGTGCGTAGTTCATATCATATCTCATATATGGAAGTATCTCAGTACATTGATTAAACTATCGTGACAATTTCTTCTATGGCCTATGATATCAAATAAACACAACGTTAAGCTGATTTGATATGCGGGACGCGTCGTGCGACCGCCAGTCTGTGGAAAGTCACAACGCCGTCGGACGTGTGGTCGCTTCCATAGTGTGCGTTATCGCCAAGTGTGTCGTGAGATTTTGCGATCGACTTTTAAATTCACATTGATAAGAATACAATATAACCGAGTAACGTATCTAATATAATACTGAGTCCTGTCTACATTTTTAAGTGCAGCGAAGGTAAACTAATCCAAATTTTATTTTTTTAATTAATCTATGATGTTTGGCTTTAATTTTGTAGATTTCTATTTGTTTTGTGTTTAATTTGTTATGTATCTTAATTGTTGTCGTGAGATTTTGCGATCGACTTTTAAATTCACATTGATAAGAATACAATATAACCGAGTAACGTATCTAATATAATACCGAGTCCTGTCTACTTTTTTAAGTGCAGCGAAGGTAAGCTAATCCAAATTTTATTTTTTTAATTAATCTATGATGTTTGGCTTTAATTTTGTAGATTTCTATTTGTTTTGTGTTTAATTTGTTATGTATCTAACCAACCGTGCTGACCACTGGCTTTTGTCTGAGTACCTACTTTTAAATTTATTAGTACAAAAAAATAAAAGGGCTTTCTTTAGTAGGTAATTTGGTAATCTAATATAATATATATATGCATCTGTGATTATCAGAGAGGCCATAGAGAACATAAAAACGTAGAACAATATTCAATATATATATATTAAAAATATCCACTGGCAGCAATTTCAATCAAATCACTAAAGCATAAATTTCGCGCATTTATAAAGTTACATATTTTTTAATACTTTTTCTATCAATTTAAAAAATACAGGATAGTTAGTAAATTCATTGGCTACATAGCACCATACTTGTTTATATGTTTACATACACAAATGTGGAGTAATGATTTTTTTAATGAGGGCGGGAAGCTTTCAAAATTAATTTTCAAAAGTTGTGAGCTTTCAAGGCGATTTTTTATAATTTTCTGTGTCGCCCCAGTGGTTATAGTACAATAATAAGATAAAACATACTTCTGGTTCTTTTTCCTGTGGTAGCTTCAATTTCAGCAACCTCAGCAGGATGCATTCTTCTTTTATGAATCCTGCAATTTGACCTGTCTGCAAAGGTTTTGGGGCACCAAGGACAAGAAAATGGCGTCTTTCCAGTGTGAAGATTTAAGTGAGACTGTAAAATAGTAAATTATTTACTTGAAGGACCTCACCAACATTTCACCTATACTTCGATACACTTTTCACCAAACGGCGATAGTTTATAGTGAGCTTAATTTTAATTCTTAGCTTTTTTTAATAACTCATTCCTAAGTCTGCCTACGTTAAATTGTCAACGAAAACAAGCTTATGTGCCCAAGCGGTTAAAATCAATTAATGATATAAAAACGATTGTTTATAGCGAGTTTAATGATCACTTGTAATTCAGTCTCCTATGGGAACTGCATAGCGCCCATCATATGAATGCAAACTGCATTTAGCAATCTTACATAGGAACCAATTAAAGTTTTGAAAATAAATGTTTACTTTGGGATAATTATATATTTTTAACTAAAACAATACAAGGGTATCAATCAAGACTACCACTAAAATTAAAATGATGCAGAAACTTTCAAACTGTAGCCTTGTTAGTAATTCTTGAAAATATAAATAAGCAACATTAAATAAGAAACATGAGTACCTCAATTGACCGTCTCCATTTAAATCCTTTATTGCAGAAGCCACAAGTAAACCTGCAAACATCTGTATGGACATTCATGTGTTCACGTAGAGTTTTGGCTGATGAGAATGATGAAGGACACTTTAAACACTGATAAGTTACTCCATTATGGACGTCAACGTGTAACTTCAATTGCTTATTTTGTTTAAACCTAAAAACATATATCTCACTTTAACAATGCTGAAAAAGATATGGAATAGCTATCCCTGATTTTTTTACAAAATTATACATCAAAGTCCCCGCATGTGCAGAACGTTCTTAAGGTAAAGCATTACTAAGTAATGTGATTAATCATGTGATTTTGGTTTAAAAATTAGATCGCTTAGAAATATTTTAGATGCTTGAATTAAATACTGCGAGTAGAACATTTATTTGCCTTTGAAATAATCGAGCATTTTTTTTATTAGTCTTTTTACAAGCCTATAAAAACTGTTTTAAAGTTTAAAATCTCCTACTTACGAAACCAATTTCGGTTATGGTTTTATTGTATAATGTAAAAAAAAAAATTCTTTAGATAATGATCGTAAAACATTTAAATGTTTATGCCTGAGCTTAACATAATAAAATAAAACACGCTTTTTGGCGATGTTTTTTTCATAAATAAATCAAAGCAGGCGGCTGGTGTTGAATTGGAATTTAAATCTTATCGCCATCTGCATAAGAAGTGTTCTCAGCGGCCTGATCCCGAACACACATTTCACACGACGTGGTGCACAACCTTATAAGATTTATTATTGATTTTTGACCTTTTTTGTGATTATAAACAAAGGAATGGAGATGGCGAGTTAAAATCCTATCAAGGTACAACTTGACTTGTACCACTTAAATAATTTATTTTTGAATGAGAATATTTTCGTCTAATTACGTTTTGGGACAATATGGACAATGATGTGGTCTTTCACTGCCGTGGAGAAATCTGTGAGTTTTCATATTTCCTTTTGTGGCTGATGTATGACCGCAAATATCACAAACAAAGGGTCTTTCTTTATTGTGGATAGTTGAGATATGAATTCGCACAGCATATTTGGATCCAAACCTACGAACAAATGGTTTATTATTACATACACAGTATAATCATTAAATTAGGAATAATGGTTTGCTACCAAATAAATACAGATAAAAAATATTATTATTTTACGTACTTTGCTCCACAGATGTCGCACATTAATTTATACCTCATTTCTTTAGGCACGTGAGTCTTAATATGTTTTCTCAATATAAAAGCTTTAGAAAAAATCTTTTGACACTGGTTGCATTTATATTCAATTATGTTTGCATGTGTTGACAAGATATGTTTCTCTAAATTTTCTTCCGTTAAGAAAGAATTTTTGCACTGGGCACATCTAAAAAAAAAGAAGAGATAATTGAGCCACTTAACCCAACCCATTCAAAATTATTTTGACAGAAATTTACCACATCAACTGAATTAATTTTAGTGTTAACTTGTCCTCAATTTATTGATGTAGTAAAAATAAGTTTTTTGTTTTTGCATTTATTTATAAATTTTTTATATTATGTTGACATTGAATCACTCTAGGTCACTAATGATCTTTTTAGCCGGAAGGCCAATTCATACTTTTCAATTTGGTCATGCGACGCAGTGTGTGAGGTTCCTATAGCTTAGCTTAACATTGTTATATTTGTAGTCATTCACAAATCTATTTGTTTTTCAAAAACGGTAATTTTTCAATAAACAATCATAAAACGCAAAAACAAAGAGCCGCAGGTAAAAAATTTATATCTCCAAGGCCAAACCATTAAAAACAGTTGATTTTTATCATTCTGAAATGTTAAAGAACATATATAAGAAAATACCTACTTGCAATTTTGGGCAACTGTTGATTTTTGTTATTCGGGAAATTAACGGGAACGAAATTTAGTCAAGAAAACTTTTGGTATTTTATGAAATGGAAACCTTTAAAATGCATCTGGATGGATCTCAACAAGAAAGGTGCTGCTCTGCGAATGTGAATTTCTTTCTACACTAAGGTCAAACCACAAAATTTTGTCTTTATAAGAATATGTAAGATAAATCTCATTATATAATATTCTTTATGGGAAATTTTTTAATATTTTATATAGCCAAGTAGAAGAAGACATAGCCACGTATCCAATGACAACCCTGGTGAACTTTATTAAAGGGACTAGGTTGTTATTACCGCCCTAGGCCTATGAACATACGTGATACGTTCATGTTGATTGTACCATTCTGCGCTATCCCGTATCACGTACGCGCTAAATCCATATATTTTGACAAAATCTTGTCAGGTATCGGTTAAAGGACTGAGGTAAAATTGGAGATAGCACGGGCCTATGGCCTGTGCTCACGGGAACTACTTGTAAGCAAAAATCTCCCTTCTAATATTAAAGCAGCTTTTTATACAAGAAATAATATCGGTAATTTTTAAAGGAACGCTAAAGATAAAGACCATAAATTAACTAATTCCGGAATATATAAACTCAAATGTAATGACAGTTTTACTCATTTTATATCGGGAAAACAACCCGTAATTTCGAAATTAGAATCAAATTTTTTTATTTTTTTTTTACATTAGGTCCACCCAGGAGGCCTTGAGGAAAATAATTTCCCTCAGGGCCTATGTCATCTTTGGGGATGCTGTGTGGAGGGTATTTTTAAGGAAAGGAAGGAGAGGAAGTTCTGGGAAGGAAAAAGGTATGAGGGTTGGGTAGGAATCTGGGGTTCAGTGTGTCTAGATCATCCGCCGCCAAGACCTAGACAATGAACCCCATTATCCCGGGCACCCCTGCTAAGTCACCAAACGTAGCGAACCACTTAAGGTGACCTATGGCAGAGGTGTTGGTTATCCAATAAATGGTTCCCGGGGCAGCGGTACCTATTCCCGCCTCCCAAATTAATAATAATAATTTTTCCGATTTCGCTAACCATATCATTGAATAACATAACATAATAAAATAAAATAACCATAGTTTTTTAAAAATACAGGGATAAATATTGTTCATATTAATAATAAAGGATAACTTAGAAGCCTTAGAAATAAAAAAATTCCTTAAAAATAATGTGTCGATTATCACTGATTATCAGCAAACAAAAAATATTATTTTTTTTATTTTTATTATTTATTAACCAAAAAATACATGTTATGTACATTCTTTTAGGTATATGCCACCTCACTAGGCTGAGCCTGTTCCGAGGTGGCAGTAATTTAATATTTTTTATATCATTTTCAAAAGAAAGAATAAAATAAATTATTAATTAATAAATAGAATTTTGAAAAATAAACATAAAATGAAAATTAATAAGAGAAATAGAAAAGAAAAGAAAAAATGGAGAAGAGATGATATAAAGAACTTAAATTATTTGAAAAAAAAGAGAGATAAAATTTAATACAGGTAGCTATTATATTGAAGAAGTTATCATATGTCCGCAGTATATAATGCCCTTGTTTACAATCCATGTATGTATTTTGTGTTTTAGATTTACGCTTTTTATCAGGTGAATGTCTTTAATGTCTTTTTCAATTAAATTTGAAATTTTTGGAGCCAGATTACGGTAATGTCTTTGTCCATAGGTGGTATTTATCTTCGGAGTCATGTGTTGATGTCTATGTCTTGTACAGTAGTTGTGTTGTACAGTATGTTGGTTTAGCTTGTCTTTTTGGTAATGTATAGATATAATTTTGATGTACAGTTGCTGTATGTTCAGTACTGCGAAGTCCTTAAATAACTGTATTGTAGAGAATCTATAAGGTTTTTTTGTGATAACTTTAATTAAAGCTTTTTGCGCTTTGACGAGAGGGTCCATGATAGTCTTAGCAGCACCACCCCAACCAATCATACCGTGGGTGATAACCGATTGGCCTAACGCGTAGTATATAGTTTTTAAAGTCTTCATTGGCATTATGTTTCAAATGTTTTTAAAAAGATATATAAGTTTTCTGACTTTACCCGCTGTTTTATTTATTTGTTCTGTCCACCTGAAATAGTTGTCAATGTAAATGCCTAAGTATTTGATTGTCTGAGTCCGCGCTAGTGGGTTGCATTGGCAGTTTTTTTTAGATGTGCAGTCGTGTATGGTTAAGTTTTCATCGAGTCTTGGTTGTCGTCTGGGATCTATACTAAATGTCATGTACTTTGTTTTGTCTATATTTAGTGTTAGCAGGTTATTGTCTAGCCAATTTTTAATCCGGTTGATTCCTTCAGCAGCTTTTTTATATACATTTGTCCAGGAGTCAGAAGTGAAAACAAGAACAGTATCATCCGCAAAGCAAATAACTTCACCGCTAATGTCTAACTGACACAGGCAATTTATATAAAGTAAAAACAGGATGGGTCCTAATGTACTTCCTTGGGGAACTCCGTAGGTTATGTATCTGTTTTGGCTTGTTACGTTGCCTAATTTTAGTGCATGACTGCGTTCAGTTATATATGATTTGAACCAGTTATATGCAGAATTTTTAATACCAATTTATAGCCCAATCTTAAATCTGTTCCCTTTATATATCCGCTCGGTCCCTTCCCACAACTTTCCATTAATTCCTAGGCACGCCCCCATTCCTACGACAGCACTTAATAATAAATTGAACTCTCCCACTCTTTTCTGATTGTCAAATCATTATATGTTTGTCCTGAGGAAGGAACGGTTGTTACGAAACCGGTCGGCAATAATTAGATATGTCAGTGGTTTTAACAAAGTAAGGTATATTGTTTCATTTTATTATAATGCAAAATCACAAAGTAATAGCTATTTTCAAAAAATAAGTTTTTAATTATTTTATTAATTTATTTAGCATTAATTTATTTATTTTCAACGCCCTGATGGGCTTTTATATAATAAGTATATAATACAGTGATATATATGTATTACAATGTTTAAATAAGAAATATAAACTTATAGCAATTAACATTATAAAAATGGTAGGTATAAAAGTAATTTATTAATTCTACGATCCGAGATGATCTAAGCATTGAACCACTGCTACTCTTCATAGAGAAATCGCAACTGAGGTGGCTTGGGCATGTACTAAGAATGTCTGATGACTAAATTCCGAGGAAAATACTGAGTGCCATTCCAGGTAGACGTCCAGTGGGCGGCCCCAGACACAGTTGGGCGAGGCAACTCCAAAAACTGTGCGAGGAGAGGACGGGTCTGCCATGGACGGAGGCCGAACAATCGGCGCAAGACAGGGACGCATGGAGGAGCCTTATCGATGCAGTGGGTCCCCGACCCGAATAGGATAAGGGGAAGAAGAAGAATTTATTTAGCAGTATAAAATTATAGCCACTCAGAAGGAATGCCTTGACAGGAGGGAATGGATAATAATTATTATGCCTACGAGAATGTGACCTTTTACCGACTCCGGACTAAATGAAGTTTAAATTGTTTATTTATTCAGAAATTTACTTACTTGTGGAAGGAACTACTGCTGTGTACTTTGATGTGGTTGTATAATGTCTTATTACAACTAAGATATTTACCACACAAACACAAAACCTTGGGTTTAACTTTATGTTTCAGTTTTGCATGCTTCTCTAGAGTGTTCCATTGTAAAAATTCTTCACTGCACAAGTGACAGTCAAAACTGTAAAAAAAAATGTATAGAATTATTTTTAACAAGTATTCTTCACGGCAGAGAATGTGTCATCTTCTCCACTTTTAAGACCAATTTACTTTTTGATTATTAGTACATATGTGATTAGTGTTAACTTTACTGTACATATAGTAAGATAACTACTTTTTAAATAATAATATTTTTTTATTTTAATAACTCAGGTCCGGGGCATACGTCATTCCTATGTCTACCTACGTTAAATTGTCGTGAAAACAAGCTTATGTGCCCAAGCGGTTAAATTCCTTATACATTACAAACAAATAAGTTTAATTCGAAAAAGAAATATTATGTAAGATGCAAAGATACAAGATTACAAAAAATTATCAAGATTTAAGGTAGCGACAGACTCACAGCTCACATCAAAAAGATACTTCTAACACAATAGCGCTCGCCATACAATCACATGAGACCCGTCAGACGTAAAAAGATCATGTGTTATAAGCGTGGTTTGAATCTTCGCTAATCGGCGTTATTTTTCGTGACCGCTACGATCGCGATATCAGAAAAGTTATGCGACCCCCCCTTCGCTGTAAACAGGAGAGGGGGTCATTTTGAAAACACGGAGCCGTCAAGTTGACATATCCAGCACAAAGAAATGATATTCTCTCGGCCGCTTCCGATTTCAACTGACCCCTTCTGCCGTAGGAAGAAATATTTTATAACGTAGTGTGTCAGTAGAAAAGATACTTTATAACACAGTATCTTTGTATATGAGCTTCTAGTCAGTACCGTGCTTTATGGTTTATCAGGAAAAAATTGAAGACAGTGATGAAAATCGGGTCAATGAGGCAAAATATAATAATATTTTAATCCAAAGAAACTTTGTTCAGGAGCAATATACTCCTCCCCATCGGGAAAACCATTGCCAGGTTGGTCCTACAGGCAGGAAGATAGAATAATATATGACGATGCTGAGTTAGACAATCATCAGGAACATAAAGACCTAAGCATTCCTAATAGCTGAATTCTCTAAGCAGTCACGCAAACAATCTTAAAATGTTGGTAGCGGCGTACACCTTTCTTCTGAGGTGCTGAGGGTGGAATCCGAGCTTGGCAAGAAGAAAGTTTAACGCTGTGCACTTGGGTCGTCTGTTTATACTTTGTGCACTATGCACTCGCACTTGCTACTCAAAGAGTAAATTGGCCCTGGGTCAGGACTAATGTGACCAGACGTCCCGTTCTCACCGGGACAGTCCCGTTTTTAGGCAGCATGTCCCGGTGTCCCCGAACATAGCTTTGGGACGCCAAAATCTCCCATTTTCGAAACTATTGATCGAAAAATACTGATAAGAAAGCTTAAAGAAATTGGTTTCTCAGCTGTTGCTATTAAATTAATAGAGGAGTATCTGAAAGACAGACAACAAGTAACAAAAATAAATAATCAATTTTCAAAACCAATGGAAAATAAATTAGGAGTACGGTCCTTGGACCTCTATTGTCCATACTCTATATTAATGACATGGTGAAAATATTTACAAAATGCAAAGTACGACTATTTGCCGATGATACACTAATATACATAATAGGAGATAACTATGAAGAACTAATGAATATTTTGAATAATGTATCAAGATGGCTAAAAATAAACAAGCTTAATTTAAATACAAAAAAAAAAAAAAAAATGTATGGTGATTGGATATAAGAAGACATCCAGTGAAAGCAAAATTAAAATTGATGGTGATTATTGAAAATGTTACTGAAATGAAACACTTAGGAGTTATATTAGAATCCACACTAACCTTTAACTAACATGCTGAATACACCCAAAAGAAAATTGGGAAAAAGATATCTTTTTTGGGAAGAATTCGACAAAAACTTTCCAGAAAAGCTGCAATCACTATCTACAACTCAATAAGGAAGTTGAGTCCTTTTTTTATCAATGTTCACGGGCAAACTTAAATACCAGTATTTTTTTTTTTTAAAGTTCGTTTTCATAATTAAATTAATTCTACAAGTTTGAATTTTATTAAGCCCGCGAAAACGGCGGCAAGAGCATAATACCGTGTGGCAGAGTTCGTGACGTAACCCGACCCTTGCTTGTGTGAAATATAAGGGAAAATATTTACAAAACTGGGTTGTAGTAGTTAGATATTTACTAGTACTAATCAATTCAGTTATTGGAATTTCGAAAAATGTGCATTTTAATGGTTATGTTTAAATTTAAAAACACGAAATGTCATTTTTCAATGAAACTTGCAACAGTTCCTAACACAATAGTCCTAATTTTAGTCAAAAACATTTTTAGCGTAACATATTGCTTTATTTTGTTTATTAGTAAAAAAAATCTAGTTTATTTGAATAAGGGTTTAGAATTTCAATCGTCCATGCGATTGGTAGCTGCAAGATGAATTGTAATCTAGCCTCTTTTGTACCTCGCTCTTGAGGCAAATTTTCGCAAAAACAGCGCTATATAAGTTGTCCAAATTACCCACTTCATTTTTAAAGAATGGATGTATGTAACTTACTTTACAAAAGATTTATTTATAACAGAACAACGTTTCTGCTTTGTTGGGGTATTAATGTTTTCATCCGATTCATTTTTAACTTCTTTTTTGAGAAATATTGATTTGCTGTGTTTTTTTTTCACTCTCAAAGTGTACTTCGTTTCGTAGTTCTCAGTGGGGTCATTATCAGATTCCAAAGAAGATTCATGTTTAATTTCATCTTTGATATCCGGAAAACATTCTATTTTCACATTGTCCAATAATGCATTGACAATATCGGCATTTTCTTGAGACGTTAATATTGTCTGTGTGGTGGGACACTTGAGTGCATTTTCTTGAGATGTTAATATTATCTGTGTGGTGTTACACTTGAGTGCATATTCATCAAAAGAAATAACTTTCACTCTGCATGGCTCACAAACTTGAATAGGCAAGGCATCGTCCATAGCAATCTAAAATATAGGTACATATATTATTAATAATCATTTTTCGCAGTATACAGCAGTAAGGATTTGTTGGGTTAATCACTCGCCTTTATTGACAAATATTTCTCGATTAAATCCACCAAACATTTGTTGTCATTAGAGAATATTTGATCCATATCTCGATTGCATAAATCAGCACACAGCCGGCACGGGCTTTCCAAACATCGCCTATCTTTTGAAGGCATATTCTGCATTGCCATCATAGACATATTATTAAAATGTTCGTAATACAAGTTTGTGACATTTGACGTGACACTATTATTTTATTATTATTGAAGATTGTTTTTATCCGGCTTTCGGGAATATTCCATAGATTTATCGAATGGCAATATTATCAGTCTAGTGATGGGCTGAGACCTCAATCGATTCATTTTAGTAATCGAAATTTCGAATCACGACATAAGTACTTTAATACGAATTAACCTTTTTTTTTAAGGAATGAACGTCGCCATTTTAATTTGATTCCCATGATTTTATGATGTTTAATTAACATTTTAAAATTAATGCCAATTTTTTTGAAAAAAAAAGAGAAAAAAAAAGAAAAGAGAGCGAAATTAAAAAAAAAATAACACACCTTGCTCTCATCGGCTATCTAAGCATCAGCTGCCATGCATCATGCATTTTTAATGTATAATACCATGCTGCTATTTACTTGAAGCCGGTAGTCTATACAAAACGAAATATCATGCAGCACAAACTCACCTTTCCCCCCACATTTCACAATTTTTTTTAAAAAGTGAGTGAAACACTTTTAGATTATATAACTTCAACAAAATCATGTGTTCAAAAACACTCAAGCCATCTACCTACCTTAGGTAAATATTTACCTAACCGCCGCAATTATAAATTTTCCTATATAAAACAATTCCTTTGTTGTGATTCTGAATGTTTTTATTATGGATTGGATTTTTGTGAAACTTTTATTTCAATCTAATTAAGCATAAATTACTTAATTAACCTAAACTAAGAACCTAATTTGTGCATGTAGATAGTGGTTTTGTAGTAATTGTTGAGACGCAGTGTACTTTCCATAATTTATGCCTAAAAGCGCAGCAGTTTGGCAAATAATTATCCTCGTATTTGACTACATTTCTAAAAAGAATTAATGGAATCCTGATCTCCACTTCGACTGTTGCCTTCTTCCTTCTTCTGACGGAACACCTGGTCTCCGCCCTCTCCATATTATGCTGGTTTCAGGGACAAGTCTGCAGACTGAAAATGTGCCCCTCTCCACAATAACATATTACAGCGAGGCCTGCCAATCTTTTTATCATAATTTTCATTACGATCAACTTCAAATACGAATCTAATTATTTTCATGAATATAAAGGTATACATGACATTATCTTGCCAATCATAAATTTAATCAGGGGATAGAAGAGGAAAAAGGAGTAAATACCTACATTAATATATTAATTTATTAAAAATAATAAAAAATCTAAACAGATAAAAAGAGATAACAAGTAGAGCTTATTGGGTAAGCAGTGCAATGGCTGTATTTGTTAACTGTGATATTTTGATCACTTTCACATTATTTGTTTCCAGATGCTCTCCACTCTCCCTCTTGGGCTCTGGCATATTGATGATTTCAATACCTTCTGCAAATAATAGAATTAAGCTTTATAAATTAACCATTGATACAAATAAATGTCAGATCTAGGATTAAAGATGTACATACTAATGGAGGTAAGTACAGGGTATTTTTTATTTCAGTTTTACAGCTTTCATTAAATGTCACAATCAGAACTATAAATGTGTTTACTTCTACTTGTGATCCCATGTTGAGCTTCATATTCTGCCAGTTCCATGGGGTGATTTCTTTTTTTATGGATTCTGCAGTTTGGACCATCGGCAAATTTTTTTGGACACCAAGGACACGAAAACGGTTTGTCACCAGTATGGGTATTCATGTGAGTCTGAAAAAGAAACAAGATTACTTTCATAACTTTTTGTTTTTGTATTTATTTAAGAGTAACAAAACTTAAATTCGGATTTGAAGCCCAAATACCCAACCAAACTGAATAAATCTTTTTTTAATCAAAAGGTGTAGCAAATATCTAGTACAGTTAAGTGCTACTTTATTTATTTGTGTTTCCAAATATAAAATATAGACCATGATGGGGAAGACTTGTATTGCGTATATATGTATATTATTTATATGTTTTATACATATAGTTCTTTTACATATAGTTATAGGACCTTTACCAATATTCATATAAAAATATTTGACAGCGATGCCTTTCCAGGCATTTAAGTAGGACTGGTGAAAAAGGTAGAAATAAGCTAAGCTAGTAGTGTTAAGATGGCAATGCATTGTGCAACTTCATCACTCCTTTGAAAAGTCATTAAAAGGATGAAAAAAACTTGGTTAAATAGATTAACTTAGGTTAGGTTATGGGTTATTTAAAAAAAAAAAAAATTAGGCTTTCAAAACCCCTTTTCAAAGGGGTGTTCCCCGATATTTAGTAATTCCCAATAGAGAATATTACTATATTTTTGAAAAATAATAATGAAACCTACTTTAAAAGATCTTCGCCATTTAAAACCTTTATCGCATACACTGCAAACAAATCGGCACACATCGTCGTGAACGTACTTGTGCTGGCGGAGGGTGCTCCGTAGGTTAAACTCAGCGGGGCACTTGTCACATTTGTGCTTAATACCATTGTGGCTATCAAAATGCTTCTTGTATGATGATCTAGTTTTATAACTGAAAAAAAAAAACAATCATTACCGTATCAAGTATTTTATTACTATCCATTTCAGCTTGTTAATGAAAAAAAATGTTACTTTTTTGGACAGTGAGGACACTGGAAAGCCCTAATGTTGGTGTGTTTGGTCAAGTGGTCAACTAGATCTCCCTTGTCATGGTAAGATTTTCCACAAACGTGGCATATTTGATTCTTTTCTTTTTCGTGGACTATTTTGATGTGTCTTTGAACCGAACCCTTTGCAGAGAACCTGAAATTTATATAATTTAAAATATTTGTAGATACAATCGAATTTAATAATCAGTTAAGTGCACTAACTTCGGGAGATGATTTTTTTTATTTATTTAAATGTAACAATTTTTCTTTATAAGATAATGTGACCTTATTGGGGTACCCCGTTCAAAGGTCACATTGTACATGGTTGTGTTTGAAATAAGGTAAGTACATATTATGTTAAAATACTACAAAGAAAATTAAAAAATAATATCTAAAATAAAAAACAATACAAGCTTTAGTCTTTGTTGGGTTGCAAAATTATATCTATATTCTTCCTTCCCTTGTCCATAATCATTCTAGATGATACATAGTACAAGTAAAGTGCACTAACTTCGGGAGGTGATTCTACATGATACTTAGTATAAGTTAAGTGCACTCATATGAAATAAATGTTGGTACTCTGAAATTGGGATTTGGCTTAGGGGTTAGCATTATTGACTCCAGTCTCTGGGGAGAAAGGTTCAACCCTCAGTCAAAGCATTAAAAAAAGTTTTAAAAGTGAAATTAGATGTATTATAGGAAAAAAAAAAGTTATTTTTTACGGGTTGATTTTTTACTTGTACTATAATGCAAAATCACCTCCCGAAGTTACTGCTCTTAGCCTCAGACACCTGTATATTATATAATATTATTTCTTACTTGTCACCGCAGATGTCGCAGGAAAATATCGTCTTCTCCTCTTGTGAATGATGTCGCTTTGAATGTAACTTTAATAAATATAAATTTTCAAAGCTCATATCACATTTATCGCACAGACTCGGATTATTCTTATCTGATGTATGAAAGGATAGTATATGTTGCTTATAATTTTTTTCGCTTACAAATTTTGTTTTGCAAAACTCACATTTACTAAAAATAAAATGATTATATTATTATATATTAGATTACTTAAAGAATATAATATAATATTATTTAAAATACCGGCTAATAAAAATGGCTGTAATATGTACTTACTGCCGCACAATAGTTTTATCGTGTTTAAGGATGTGGGAATAGACCGTTTTCTTTGATCTTAAGAACTTATCGCATAAGCAAGATATCTTGGGTTTAGTTGAGTGAATCTCCTGGGTGTGTCTCTCTAAAGTTTCCCAAATATTGAATTCTTCAGGACACAGATGGCAATTAAACCTTTAAGAAAAATACCATTAGCATATTATATCACATATTTTATTATCAAGATATTTGACTAAAGCGATAACATATGCAAGTACATTGTTAAGAATTTTATAAAAACAATTTTTTTTATTATTTTATTTCTTGCTGGCTACTTAGCAATCCCATGAATCCATGAGACATAAAACTTGTTTAACTGTAATGGGGAGAAATTATTAATATACTTACTCAATAAATGAATTATTAATTTTCAAACTACGGTCATATTTCTTTTTGGAAGAAATGCATTTTACTTTCAACTTTGGTATTTTTTTTCTATTTTCGTCTTTTGTTTTAGAATGAATCCTCCCTTTTATCTTCTTTTTCTTCTTGGGTAAAATTTTGAATAACCTTTGAAGCTTGATTGTATCCCCTGGTAGTGTTGTCCGGTTAGAAGAATCTAAAGACAAAGTCAAATATTCCCTTTAGCGAATAATCAGTGGTAGTTTTCTCTATGGAGTGTATGTCCAGTAAACTCCCAAACATTAGCAAAGACAATCATGATTTATAATATTACTACATTTGGAACAGCAACTTTAAACTCTTTATTCATAAATCTGACCTCCCGTCTAGGGTTACCAGATCCGAAAATGAGTTTTCCTGACTTAGCAAATTCCTGACATTTCAGGAAAATTCCTGTCATCTGGTAACCCTACTCCCATCCCATGTGAAAATCTGTTCATAAAAGCAGAATCCAGAACGCACCTATGGACAGATAATTCCTATGGAATATTTCATATAATATTCTGTCCCACAGAGTGAGAGGTACAAAATAGGGCCAAAATCTTCATATTTTGTCGCAGTGCACCTAACACTAACATCTACCGTACATTGTGCAAGAGGTATCTGAGATTTTATAAAATTTGCCAGAGGCCACTTTTGAAAAACATCAAATTTGTGTGCTCCTCGGATGAAAACGAAACCCTACGAATAAGAAATTATTATTGGATGCAAAAACATTTTTGCTTTTTTGTTTGTGTTTAATAAAAAAAATTATGCCGGGGTTTTTATCAATTTAAAAAAAAAATTGATGCGTTTGCTAGTTCAATAATTTTTTTTTTACTTTTTTATATTTTGTATATTTTTGTGTTAGCGAAGATTTGAATTAATGTAATTCGCCTATGTAAACTTTGATTGAATCCCCTTAGAGAATGACCAAAAACCGCCACTGACCATATCAATCTACACGCATACTAATAATCTTCGGGGGAAACCTTTGATTTGTCAAAATATCTTAATTTTGTATGTTATCTTTGCCCTTTGTTAAAAAAAATATACCTTACCTTCAGATAAATAAAAATCATCATCATCATCGCAGAAATACTTATCATCTGTTGATTTATTAGATGAAGCATCGCAGTTTTCAGACTTGATATCGTCCTCTAAAATATTTACTTTATAATCAAATACCTCGGGCTTTGAAACATTTTCCAATTCTATGCCGGCATATTTCTTACCTAAAATATAAATGAATATAGTGAGTTGTCTACAATTTCACTGTCAACCAAATGCACGCTATAAAATTTTATTACAAGTCAACTTAAAAAAAAATCATTCAAATACAAATAGCATACCATCTCTTAAATATATGATGGCAGGGATTCCGGCCTTTGGGACATATTCTTTAATTTTGAATATCATTTGAAATTGCGCAATGAACTCTTTCGGCATCCGGTATTCAGCTAAAAACTCGTTATCACTGAGATTCTCACTTTTGATACTATCCACATCGAGCTTTACTATTCCCGGTGTCAAATCTTCAGTTCCTAGCGACAGGTCGAAGTGATCACTACATTCATCTGCCGCAGAATCAGTAAAAGTTGATTTTTCATCTTTTATAGGCATCTGATCGATGCCATGGCGGTGTTTGAATCTCCTCAACCAACCTGAGGATGCATTAAAGTCACCCTTTAACTTCAAAGTATCGAAGAAATACCTGGCCTTCGCCACACTCACTGCGTCTGATACTGCGCTCCCTCGGGCCTTCTGTTGGCTAAACCACGTAAGCATTGCCTTATCTAAATCATCGTATGTGGATGTTTTCATTGTTTTTCGTCCTGACATATAACTTTTCCCACCTTCGCTAACGTCCGAAAATTCGATAAATTTGGGACCGTTCTTTATTATGTCTCGAACAGTTGAATCACCAACATTGTACTCTTTCACTAACGTTTTAACGTTAGTGCCGTTTTCAGATTTTTGTACAATTTCAAGTTTTTGTTCAATAGAAAGAACTACCCTTTTTCTTTTCATCATATTAAACTATTTAACAGGTTTGTAACACTATTATAACAAACGTAAACTATAACAACAAAATAGTGCTGGAAAATAATATATCCCATCAAACATGTTCAAAATCGTCATCACACATGTAAAATAATATTTATTGATGATAAAGTTGCATCCCAACGCATTAATTTAATGTAAAATATCAATAGTAAAATCGATAAATAAATCACAATGTGATAACTGGTGATAACTATCTCTTAACTTTCTGTTCGATGACAGCTGACAGCGGTTGATAATGTTGGTAATATAAGCTTTTGTTTTCAGTAAAGTTGTCATGTTGTCAGTCGTTTCCATAGATATTTTTGTAAAATTAGGCCCTTCGCTCGTGGAGAAAATGAAACCAAACGAAGGCCCGTCGCTCATGGAGAAACTGAAACCAAACTAAAACGGTTGGTAAGTGCCTCCGCTGACGAAGCAACTGAAAAAAAAAAATTGCAACTAAACTCGCTATCCTGTGTATGTCAATGTGATGGCCCGCACACTACACAATTTCTCAAAAACCCGTTGTCATGGCTACGCAAAGCAGTGACTCTCGACTCGCCCTGCTAGTTGCGGAGGCCGAACGTTGCCAGTTGCCAGATTCCAGCTGATTGTTCTTAGTATGTGGTTAAACAAGCAGGCCGTCATAGAAGTTTGATGGAAATTTGGTTGGAAGCCAACAAACCAGCCGGTTTTAGTTTGGTTTCAGTTGCCTCGTCAGCGAAGGCCCTAACTGCAACTAAACTTCTCTCGCAGCGCAACTCAATTTTACGATTTTAGTAAGTGCCTCCGCTGACGAGGCAACTGAAACCAAACTTAAACCGGCTGGTTGCTTGGCTTCCAACCAAATTTCCACCAAACTTCCGTGATGGCGTACTCAATTTTACGATGTCTGTAATTATCTCAGCTTGTTTAACCATAGACGAAGAACAATCAACTGTCATCGTAGTCATCTGTCGCTGTCAAAATTGAAAAAACAAAAAACTAGAAAACCGACAACAAAACTGTCGCAACCATGACAACCGAGTAAACTGGCAACGGCCGGCCACGGCAACTAGCAGGGCGTTGCCATTGACAACGGGCTTTTGAGAAATTGTGTAGTGTGCGGGCTATCAGATTGACATACACCGGATAGCGAGTTTAGTTGCAAACTGGCTTTTTTCAGTTGCCTCGTCAGCGGAGGCACTAATTATCTCAGCTTGTTTAACCATAGACGTCATTAATTTATTTCTGTAAACTAGTTACGTTAAGCAGTGTTTCTATTAGGCAAGCAACCTGCATGCAAGCATGTGTCACACCTGAACAGGTTACCTGCACGCAAGTACCTCCATGGACATTGGTAACCGAAAATCGATTTGCTCGCAGGTTGGCAATCACTGTCATTGCGCCAAATAGACTTGTTGCGGCAGCCTTCTATGTTGCGATCGATATGAAACTGTATTATTACAGTAATCGTATAAACGTCGTCGTCCGCTAGTGCAAAGGACGAAGAGTGGATTAAAAGAAGAAATCAATAGGTGCACCAACCACTCTCCTTAATGAACTGGCAATCAAAATGCAGGTTCAAACCTAATAGAGCAACGAGCTATTCCTGTGCAAGTCAAAAGTCACTTGCTACCTGAACGTGCAAAGCAGGTTGAAGATTGCACTGTGCAGAGTTGTATAAGGCAATCCGCTCACTGAGGCAACTGAAAACTGTCAACTGGCAACTGTCTTTGTATGACAATGTGATGGCCCGCACACTACACAATCACTCACAAATCCGTTGTCAATGGTAACGCAAGCGAAGACTCGCGACTCGCACTGCTAATTGGCCGGTCGTTGCTAGTTGCCAGCTGTCAGCTGATTGTTCTTCGGCTATGGTTAAACAAGCTTTTTGACCCATCAAGACACAGAAAACAGCCGGTTTTAGTTTGGTTTCAGTTGCCTCGTCAGCGGAGCGCCTAATATTTTAATTATTGTGGTGTGTGTTGTCTCTGACTTTCTGCATGCGTCTGAATGCGAATTGTCTATGGTGAAAAAATAACCAGTTCCTTTTTCATTTGTTATCTATGGTTAGTTCGTTTCGTTTGGCACATTTTTTGGCATGTCGTTTTAAACAGAAAGTGCGAAAATACTGATATACGTTTTCACTTTTTTCAGTACAACTAATAATTTTGTTTAAATATGTCGGAACCTGGCGGTAAAGAGCCGGTAGCAATGAAGACGCCAATGGTATACGTGTGTGGAGGTAAAAATATGCAATATTTCATTGTAAACAACAGTAGTAGTTGGTAACTTACTTTTCTACAACTTGATTTTAATTTATTTGAGTGATGATAAATTAGTTCAACGCTAGACCTATTCTAAACTGCAAGTCGATGGAATTAATAAATGGTTTGAAGTTGATCCGAAGTTCTGCCCACCGATATTCTTTGTTTATGACATTTTCCAATTCAAACACTAGTATACTTTTATAAGAAGTAGGGGACGTCCGAGAAAGACATGGCACGATCAAGTGAATCAGATACTTGAGTCGGGCCATGTCAAGAGTCAGAAAAATAGAAGAGAATGTATGAGACGATGTATGAACGTGAATGAGGCAAAGAGTGTGTGCCAAGACCGAGGTGTTTGGCGGTCCGTCCTCTCTGCCTACCCCTGCGGGGAAACGGCGTGATGGTTAGTTAGTTAGTATACTTTTAGATATCTTTATCCTCAATAATTATTTAACAAATTGAAAACCCGAAATACACGGACAAATACATCAAAGCAATTCTTAGTTGAGATTTGTACTATTGAACTATTTTTGCTTGTTTCAGAGTGTCACAGAGAAAATGAAATAAAACCCAGAGACCCAATCCGTTGCAGAGAATGTGGCTACAGAATCATGTACAAGAAGAGAACAAAGCGACGTATCCTTTACAATATTTATTTTAAATTATGGTTCTTATGGGGCTCCATTGAAACCAAAGTCAAGATAGCCTCTCAGAAGCTGGGTGTACTGTGCAGGGCCCGCAGATACTTGAATTGTACTCAACCGCCGACCCTGTGCACATCGCAAGTGCGATCCACTGTTGAAATTGGCAGCCATTTCTGGTCTGGAGCCCCAATATACTTGAAAAAAAACCCTTGTGCAGAAACGGGCAGTAGTGATAAGGGTTTTCCATCAGAAGTCCCTCTTTATTTGGGTTTCCAAGGGAAATGTCTCGTGAGGGAAGATTCCACCAAGATGGCTCATCTCTCCTCTCTGTTCCCCAGGTTGTTCAGCCCCGTTCTGACTGGGCAAGTAAATTAGTCGAGTAGCGAGTAACTCGCCACTTAATTACTAAAATACCAGCCTAGTCTGTATTTCATCAGCAACCTTAAGCCGCTTCAGCACACTTTTGAATTGCCCACCGTTTTTAAGAAACATGTGGGAAGGGATTGAACAATTTTTTGAAAAGATAGTCAGAAGAGCCTGTTTACATAGTGGCTTCACTTAGTACTGGGCAAACCAGTCAATTGGAGGCATTATTGGTCCTAATTCTATCAAAGCTCTTTCTTTAAATATTTTAGCAATCAAAACAGCAAGTGTTTATTTGCTTCAGTTGTGTCTGAATTTCAGCAAACCTTTGCTATGCATTAACTTAGCCTCCACAAAGTTTCGATAGGTGGTAGTGGTTGAGCACTCAAGCATAAAGTAAAAGTTTGAATCATTCTACATTTTTGTCTACCGTTGATAGAACAGCATGTGCTGTGATAAGTTAACCTCACTTAATTTAATTCTGTACTTACAAAGCAAAATTATTGTAAGAGTGCCAGAAAGCCATTAATTCATAATACTCTTATGTGGTAGATACTCTCAATGTCGTCCTGGTGAAAGACCACTACTATATAGAGCGGAAACATTGCTTGCAACAATTGGCCATAGACTTGTTTGGTGACCAGCTCTGAATAGCCAGGTACTTCTCAATCTTACTTATCTCCTTGCCTTCAACCCTCACAGCTTAACCCGATTGGAGATGCCATAGTTCCTCTGACTCCGGCAGTTGGTAAAACTAAATATTTTGCAAACATAGAGGTAATATTTCAAAATTTATGTTGAGCTAATATTGTCTTCTTCTAGTTCTATATTATTTGTATATTATAGTAATTGTTTCCTTAACACAGATTTACAGTGGTTGTGTTTGACGCCAGATAATCGGGACGTTCCGGAGAGAAGAAACAAAAATCATTTTATCAAATTAGTCTTTTATTTTGTAATCTTATAAAATATGAATACATTTAACCAATAAATAAGTATAAGTAAAACCTGTGACTTTTCATGTCTTATAAAACAAAACATTTATTATTTCAAGTTATCTACGTGATATGGAAGACTCGCACACTTTAAGGTTGTAAATGTCACCGTTCAAACCGATCATTGGAAAACTGATATGCCAATATTCACTGCATCAGCATTACTTGTCAAAGAATATGCTTATAAAAAATACAATTTCAATGGTATCATTCAAATAAGAAGAACATCATATAACAACTATGCTATTCTGAATATGTTAGCGTGATATTTCATTGGTGCGATATACCAGTGACCGTAAACACTTACCCCGCGGTAGCCTGGAAGCATTATGGAAGCATCGCTCACACATTACCGCTTTTGGCAACAGACACCTTAGCCTTACAACAAACATTATAATCTTTATTATACAAATAATATAACTTACAATTTATAGATATCAACAAAAGTATGGTTTGTACACATTTAAACATAAATATTATGTCCACCTCGAGAAGAGAAAAGACCAAAATGAATATGGTAGCCCACCAGGCTACTTAGTCATTAGGTACAATTTGGTATCTTTTGTTCAGTGACATGATTGCACATTCTATAAGACTACTTAACTTAATTTTGGCACTAAGTATCTGTGGCACTATATTTAACATTTGTTTCATCAGTACTATCACTATCATTAACAGTTTTACTTTCACAGTCCATGGAGACGTGCACGGATTGCGGACTAGACGGTTCATCTTCATCTGAGGAGTCGGCGCCGGGAGGGAGCAGCGGAGGGGCCATGGTTACCGGGTCCCACTTCTCCAGCTTAGTGGGGTCTTTCTCGTGAAGTTTCTGAGCCAGAATTTGCAAACTCGCTAAAGAATTGTCACAATCTGTCGTATCGATATCCGTTAGGCTGACCCCAGCCCTCTCGATCTCCGCAAACGTGCCAAAAGGCAGCTTTCCCAAACACTCCAATCTCATTACATGCATCTTACTCCTAAGGTGTTTAGCTAAATGGCCATGGATTCTAAATGCTATTTTACAATCGGAACACTTAAAGGGCCTGGGGTTGGTAGTCGTGGCTGCCCCAAATGTAGAAGTCATGGATACTTTATTGTGATGTGAACCGGATCGTTCATGCTTTTGTAAATGTCCACGAGTCCGAAAACTAACTGCACACGCACTACAGCGGAAAGGCCGTTCCATATAATGAATGTTGATATGCAGACGTAGTTGTGATGGTTTGGAGAATGTTTTGTTGCAAACAACACAAACTGATCTTCCATCTTCTGTCAGGTGACCTTTAGCGAAGGCCGCCACTGATGAACACTCTGTTGGATTGGTCAATTTGAATCCTACACCTCCTGCTTCCACCACAACTTTTCTAGCAACACCAATATGGTCTGAAGAAATCTTTGCCACTTCGGAATCCTTTTCGTTTGCATTGACTTCATCTGTGCTCACAATCACTGAACCCATTTCCCCATTAGTCTTTTCTGGTCTGATTTCAGAAATAGCTTTATTCAATTGAATTTCCGGAATGTCATTCGTTTTACCACTCACTACTTTTAAATATTCGGAAGCTACAAATTTAGCATTCTCTGTACTAGTGGAAATCTCAGAAACTGGATTTGAAGGACTTGCAGGTCTTGGGGCTGTCGCAACTTGAACTAGAGTTTGTACACTCGAATTGTTATTTGGTGAAACTTGAGAAGGTGTATTGATTACCATTGGGCTATTTTCTTTGACAAGATTCGTTTTCGAGATCAGGCCCTGGCTAGAATTATCTTTCGGCATTATAGTTTTAACATCACTTTTAACACTATTGACTTCAACCTGTCGCGTCTGTGCTATTGTATATTGGCTTTGTTTCATTTTCGAGTCCTGTAAAGCCTTTTCCGTTAGGTAAGCCTGCAGCATGGGTTCATCATCATCTCTCCATTCATTGCGCTGCGGAGTTTTGGCTGAGCTTTGAACCAGCGATGCTAACAAGTCTCGTTCTCCTACAGGAGTGAGGATATCAGCTGCAGGATACCGGGGACTCCAATCTATTCTCTCCGACTCCTTGGTATCGTTTTTACTGAGATCCATGGGTTCACTCAAATCTATGGGGTGCCACAGTTGGTTAGTTTGTCTGCCATTTCTGGGGGGCTTTTCCACTTTGAAAGGCGTTGCTTGAATAGAAGTCTGCCTTCGGATGACTGATAGATTGGATGGAAGAGGAGATTCTGCCGTTGTAGTGTACTCCGACACCATGCCTTCAGGTGGAGATGAAGGTGTCTGGCTGTGGTTGGGGGTGTATGGGTAGGTAGTGGGGCGGGCGGTGGACAGGAGCCCGGGAGCCGGCTGCCCTCCCCACAGGGACAGCAGGCAGTGGGCGGCCTCGTGCTCCAGGCGAGACTTCCACGAATCAGTATCTGTAAAAAAAAGAAGAAGATGATATATAAAATAAGCATACAATCAATTACTAAAACGTGTTACATACAGGGTGTCCGGGGGTAAAGTGCAGTAACTTCGGGAGGTGATTCTACATGATAATATAAGTAAAAAAAATAATTGACTTTTTTCGAAATTCCAGCTAAGGGGTACTTTTTAGGTAAAACGATAAAATCAGTCCGTCGTATGCAGCCAGCACTAGGTACTATTTTACGCTGTTACGATACGGGTGACTCACAACAATCCAACGTAGCGGGCGGGCGCACAGCAAATTTATCGGTAATTTTGTACCTTACACTAAGGGTTTTTAACAGGTACGTCTTTTTGTTTGGAAAAAAAAAGTTGGAATTTCGAAAAAAGTCATTTACCTTTTTTACTTATATTATCATGTAGAATCACCTCCCGAAGTTACTGCACTTTACCCCAATAATAATATTACGTGATTAAACTCACCACTGGATTCAGTTTCACCTTCGTTTCCATCATCCTCAGAATCAGAATCCTCGTCTGTTTCTCCCATTCCCTGAGAACCATCTCCACCGTCTCCCATCTCACTTCCCTCTGCATCCTCCAAAGGACTGATGCCCAGTTCCACACATTTCTTGTAATGGGCCTTACTCTTCATGTGTTTGGTTAGATTCCCTTTTGTCTTGAAACTATAAGAAGAAAAGAATTATTAAATTTACAGCAATCAAAAGGCGTAGCAAAAGCTGATCTTTTGAATAACAGAAAATAAATTACATTAAATTCACCTACTTGATAATAATTAATCATAATATTATGTAATAGTTCACTTTGTTTTTCTTGCATAAATGGAATTTTAAAGATGGTTTGAATCTGAAACTCCTGCTAAATATAGCATTGACCTTCCGTGATTATGTCATTAACGGATTCATTACAATATTGATTTTATAACTGTATGCAATCCCATTAGTGATGTTTTGTTATTCAGCAAATAAACAAACATTACAGTATACTGCATTCTACACAATTCATGCAACATTCTATGGAATCTAAAAATGTTTTCTAAAGCGTACCTGAAAGCACAATGTTTGCATGTGAACGGTCTCACATCGGTGTGAGTCCTGATGTGTTTTTTGAGCATGGAAGGTTTCTTGCAGCGAATTCCACACTCAGAGCAAACGTAGCGCCCCCGTCCTCGTCCCCGTACATAAGTATACTCCTCGTTGCTTTCAAAGCCCCCTTTAAGACTTTTGACAGTCTTGTTGCTAATTACAGTCATGTCGCCATTTATTGTCTTTGCTTCGTCAGTGCCATCTGTTTCAGAGTTAGTGGGTTCCTGAAAAATTATTTATAACAACATTGAATATAGCAATGATAATGCTAAGTTATTATGGTAGAAGATATTATTTCTATAATTTATTAAATAACCTTGGAGCCATAAAATACTCATTTGATAAAAATGTTTATTTTCATCTTATCTTTCCAAAAATGTACTAAACTAAGCTCTGTGATTAAAAGTCAGAATCTGACCATTTTAAATCTTGAAGAACAATGTATTTTTAGCCTGTTAAAACTGCATACTGATACATAATGTGTCAAATAATCTGAAGTGGTTTATTTGTGAACAGCGAGGTGTATTCATACCTGTTGTTTGGCTACTGTGACACTCCATTGGGAAGAATGAGTCATCAAATGATCTTGTTTAATGTTGGCGACAGTGGTAGTCTGCGGGCGGTGGCGAGAGTCGTAGAAAGACATGGCCTTCCCAGGTGCAAGGCCCAAAGGATTCGGCGTTGATTCTGAACAAACCTAAAAATAAATTGTTATTAGTTGTACCTAATTAGCCAATTTTGTAAAGTGCCATTTATGTGAAGTATCACCTCAAATAATATTTTTGGTATGGCTAAACTGAGTTCTGAAACCCACAGATTGAACTTGAATTGTATTAAGTAATAAGACAGGTGTTTTATGAATATCTCACCTGCCAATTGCTGTACATTGAGAGAGAATGTTGATTTGGGACATAGGTGGGTTGAGGCCTGTTCAGCGTGCAGTAATATACTTTAGTGGAGCACTTCAGTCCTAGATATGTGTAGGCATGTCCATTCAAGTACAGCTGCCCGTAGGCTTTGGCAGGACGAGGAGTTTCTGGTGATATCAGAGGCAAAGTGTTGGCATTTGGAGTAATACCGTGGTGCCTTTTAGGAGTGAATGTTCCAGGTTTCAATGGTAAAGAAGAAGGTCTCAAGAATTTGGGTCTCTCACTTGGTATTTTTGAACCACCCACAGCAGCGGTTTCACTTTTCTTAAAATAAGACGTTTCAGATCTCTCTGATGTCTTTGTGCACGTAGACGTGTCCTCCGTCTTCAATGATCTCGCACTACCACCGACCTTGATTCCATCCGAAACACAGACATCCATAGACTTGTTTAATATTTCACATTTGGAAATTAAATTTTCAAAATTAAACTGTTTACTTGTTTCTGCTTTGACGGGAGTTTTCTTATCTTTCTCAATCAATTTTACAAAGTTTTCTTTTTGATTCAGTTCTAAAT
Source organism: Limnephilus auricula (assembly GCA_951813805.1). NCBI lineage: Eukaryota > Metazoa > Arthropoda > Insecta > Trichoptera > Limnephilidae > Limnephilus > Limnephilus auricula. The sequence goes on from OX638390.1 coordinate 31,079,569, forward strand.
TGTATTCATCCTTCTGTTTATTTTTACCAATTATTTTACTGAATGCAACAGGCTTAGAACTGTTGTTTACTAATAAATCCTTATTGTCTCTCGGTGATTCACAAAAACCTGGTGAACTTTTCTGCAAAATTTCTGTATTTCTTCTTAGAAGTTCATCAATTTTATTTTGTGTAGAATTTAGTTTTGGAAAGCCAGGTTCTTCAGTCTTGGTGTATTTTATATTTGTGGGGGAAGAGGCTTCACAAATAATTTTAATTGTCGGTATGGACAATTTAGAGATAGCACTAGTTAGTCCCGTTGAACTAATTGGTTTCCACGGTAAATCTCTAACTTCAGTACTGGGACTATGCAGTAAATTATTATTAGCGGTTTTATATTTTGGTGATGGCATAAATTTTAAATTGAATTCTGATTCCGAGCTCGAATATTTACTCACTTTCGATTTTTCATTAAAACTATTTTCGCTTCTGGGAGAAAGTTCTTGGCCACTATTTAGAGCTTGGATGGACTTGGCCATGCTGAAGGACATCTTCTGAGAAGAAGGTACATAGAGAGAATTGGGGCCCGGCATGCCCGGAACATATGGAATAAGCTTTCCACCGTGGAGTATGGTGGAGGCTCCACTGGGAGAGGCAGCAGGACTGAGGGGGGGTAATGTTAGAGGATTGTATCCCGAGATGGGACCAATGGGAGGAAATTGGAATTTAGACATATTAGGAGCTGGAATACCGGCTACACTCAAGTTAGGAGTAGAAATATTTGGAGCAATGGATACCAGCATTCTAGGTGTTTGAGGATGTGGTGAAGGGAGAGGTTCTTTAGGGGTGGGAGGATTGTGGACAATAGTTCCACCAGAGTGCAAGCCGGATCTCACAACGATGCTGCTGGTTTCTGGTCCTTGTGGTTTTGGAGAGGCTTTACTTTGTGATATCATGGTTGGAGACTGTTGGGATGTTGATGGCTCTATTCTCATGGTAGTTGACCCTCCGGTGTTATCCACTATTTTCACCTCTCCTCCAAACATCTGCAAAGATGTCGAGTTTTGGCGCATCGGTGACAAGGATAATTCTTCGAGAGACCTCAATGTTGTTGGAGTTTCTGTACAACGAATTTTAGCTGGTGGACTATATAAATCTGACCTTTCTAAGCTTTCATCACTCTTCGATACCGAGCATAAGCTTTCAGCAGAGCTGGATTCTTCTCTCCTTCTGAAAGTGTTGGATTTAATATTATCTGTTAAAAAGAAGGAGGACGATCTAGGAATATCAGAGTTTCTGTGAGTATCAATGAGGCGAGTATTTCCGAGCAGTGGGCCCGGTGAAGGTAGGGGTGCAGAAATCTCGTTGCTATCTGTTTTGAATATAACAAGGTTTTCTGGTTTATGTAGGCTTCTTGTGGGAGTCTTCAGTGTGGAACTGGCGAGCTTGGCTAATGTATTAGGGTTGTAGGTTTCTGGTAGAGTCACATGAATGGAATTGCTTCTCATATAACTATGCTCAGGTTTCAGCTTGAATGATTGACCTTTACAATAATATAGCCTATGGATTTCCAAATTATCAGCACTCCTATATGGAATCTGGCACAATGGACATATATACAAGGTTTCTGAAGCGTCATATGTTTCACTGGTCACAGGCATCAATCCCGTTGCTTGAGCCCGAGCTTTCAGCAAGAGATCCTTAATGATGGAGCCCTCTGGATTTAAGGGATGTTGGTTTGCCTTAGAAGATAATGCATCCGGCTGAGCAAAACTTTCTGAGTAACATCTTTTCCTATGAGCGGCCTCCACACTTTCAGAGTTCTTTGTAAGATTAAGCGGCTGATTATCACTTTTCAAAGAGTCTATAGAATTTGCGGCAACTTCATTAGAAGACGTTTTTTGACTAATACTGTTAATATACTTTCTATGTAAAGGAGAATCTAAGGTATCAACTATGGCTTCATTATCTGATATAATTTTTGAGATATGTCTGTTTAATAATTCTGCGCTTGCTGCCAAAGCACTCCTAGGCGTTTCTTCGTCTTCTTGATAAAAAGTAGCTTTATGAAATTTTGGCTTGTATATTGTTTTTGGTCTTGAATCAGTCTGCGATCCGGTGTGGCTCGGGGGGGACACGCATTCAGGAGCCGATGTTTCAGAAAAACAGTTGTCATTTAATCCTGAAGCATCTCCAACAGCGGGTTTATCCGAAGTCCAGGAGACGGAATCCAATCTGGGTGTATGGTTTCCATTGGCTATATCAGTTTCCGAGCCCAGAGACCAGTCCTCTTCTATGCTGGGCGTATCTTCAGACCCTTGGAGTCGTAATGCGTGAGATCTTGATCGATGATGTTTGTAGAGGTTGGATTTAGTCTTAAAAGCAAAGCCGCAAGGAACACAAGGATAAGGACGCTCATTGGTATGGGCGCGGATATGTTTCTGTAGAACTGATGGTTTGGCACAACTCAATTTGCAGTAGGGACACACGTGGCGGCCGTTTCCAGTCCCGCTCGATGTGTCCTTCATGCTGATGTCGCACGACTCCTGGAACTCTCCCGTTCCCAGCATTTTGCTCTCCATCGAGTTGGAGTTGCTAACCGCCACCTCGTGATTGAAGCAGTCAGCTTTTCCATCTCTCGCTGCACTTTGTTTATCACTAAAGTCCCTAATATTAATTTGTACATTATTTTCTGACTCATTCCGCGAGATACTTAATTTAGTAGTATTTGCCACAAACACAGTTGGAGGGTATTGGTAGAGGCTGTCTACCTCCGCGGGCCTCCTGCCCGAAGGAGCTTCTTGCAAGGAAGATAGATGAGATGTACTTTGGTGGTTGGAAGCATTCTGGATGAATGTCCTACCGAGATCGGCATCCACTTGGAGGATGACTGGCTGCACCACAGTGGCCATCTTCTTGAACTTCTTGTGTAAATATCTGCTGTCATTGTTGTTCAAACTGTGGAATTCTTCCCTCGGATTTTCCAGGAGCACGGAACTCGGATTGGGCTTCATGTTTTCTGAAAAAAAAAAAAAATTATGAATTTTTACAGAAAAAACATATTATTTTGATATCCAGATGCTGAAAATGTAATTATTTACAAAAGTTCAAAGAGCAAAAAAAATTATCAGATAAAGAAATAAAAATTTGATAAAAAATTAAAAACAAACGTTTTAAAGGAAACGGCGCGCGACGCGACTACGTCTGACGAGCACCGATTTGTAACTCTGACTCTGAAGTAGGTACCTAGTCTAGTGACTAGTGAAGCTGGTAAAGAAAACACTGGCAGAAGGCACCACACATACATACACACACACACACTGCACAGACATTAGATGGAGGCGACAGCGGCGGGCAGCGGGAGACCCGACTGACTCTGTATTTTGTATAGTACCTATAATAGGTATATATTGATATTGTGTGTTATATATTACGATCGTACAATAATAGTGGTGACGTGGGCGCGAGCGGCGCGCACTAACTTATCAATTCAGGGAATATCGCGCCGTTTTCCCGAACATCGCCAACAGACTGTTGCTTTGCTCGCTTCTTCTTCTTGTGTCATCGCCGCTGCCGATTTGCTATATTTGTACGTATATCTATCTATCTGCTCGTTCTGTTTCTTATCTGATGGCCTGATAGGAAGCCACTACTTTATCATAACAACATACAGAGGGTGAAAGAAGATGAATGGAGATAAAAGGACGGCAAAAATTAAAGCAATACACTATTTTATCAAATTGCAAAATGTGTCGGCTTACATTTAATAGAATGTAGGTAGGTACTTAGATATCTGTTCAATTCTAGTCCGACCGAAATATGAAATATCAGTTTTTCACGTAGTGTCGGATTCATAATGCTGATAAGCGAATTTCATGTTTGGATACCTACAGATCTTTGGGTACAGACGACAGACATATGGCCAGTTTCTGATAGATTCTATAATAATTATCATCATCGACGACAATCTTAAAAATGCGAAACTAATTGCAAGATTGCCAAAATCTCTCAATCTCAACTTAATATCAAATCGGAAAACAAACACATACGAGTGAGTAGGAATAATTCACGTGATTCAAATAATATCTTTACAAACATGGGGTAATGGTGTACAGAAGGTCTAACGTCATACGGTACCTATCCACTATCTAACACGATTAGATGGCAAATACAGAATAACAATACAGTTTGTAATTAATAGAAACAACACCATGGAACAGAGGTCGACAACATAATATATCAGCGAGCGCCAACCGCCAACGCACATGTAATGTAAAAACAATAATATTGCTCGCCAACCGACAGCGAAGAAAAATAAATATTAATGTCGTTAAGTCCTTCACGGAGTCAGCTGAGCGGATAAAAAAGCAAACAGGTGAACATTGCAGTGAACATTCGTAAATAAGAACGGATACACTTAATTAGTATACCCGTTGGAGCTTTTTTTACAAGAAAAATATATTTTTTTGTTGGCAAGTGCCTTTCTGAGCAAATCCTTCACTGTCTAGTGTCTAATGTTACGATGCAATAAGAACAAGTTAATCAATTATTGGAGTGTGTGTTTCACTGTTCATAATATACCAATTTAGCTGGAGGGTAAACAAGTAGAAATTAAAATAAATAATGTAGGTATATTTAATTCATGGCTTTTAACAATCTTATAGCTTCGAACTTATAGCCTTTATGAGCAAATTCTGATGCTCCGAATGTTACGATGCAATAAGAACCAGTCGAATGATTTAAATATCCGTATAAGGTAAGCGTATACAATGTACATGCATGCATGCATGGGTAGGTACCCATTAGACTGAATTCCTGATGAAAGTAGACGAAATAGCATAATATAGTTAATGCATTGACACCGCTGCTAAAGTCAATACAAAAAAGTACACGGTACATCCTTTGTGAGCAAACTCCTCACTCGCCTCACTGCCCAATGTTACGATGCAATAAGAACAAGTCAATATAATTATAAATTATTATATTTGTCTAAATGTGTGTGTGTTTTTTGTGTCACACATTGGACTAGGGACGCAATGCAAGTTGACAAAAAAGTATTAAGTGAATAATTAATTTATGTCCTTTCTGAGCAAACCCCTCGTTGTCCAATGTTACGATGCAATAAGAATAAGTCAACCAATTTATAACTGCTTACGTGTGTGCGTCTAGCCATTGGACTGGGGACGTAATAGAAGTAGACGAAGAAGTATTACGTGAATTAATTTAGGTAAGTTTGAATTCGCGCACCGCTGGTCGGGACGCGCGGAGATGGGCGAGGCGAGGGGGGAGCGCAGCGGGGCTTTCATTTCCTAGAACGAGTCATGTTTTCCGAGAAGTGCCCCTGCCCCGCCACCCGCCACCCGCCACCCGCCACCATACGATCACAATACTCGCCGACCCAACGGGCGCCAATACATAATACATACAGTAGAGTAGGTACTAGGTAGTAGGTTAGGTAGGTATGGGGAGTGCCGCGATTTGAGGTGATAATGCACTTAGCGAAGAAACGTCAGCAGCGATGATTATTAAACGTGTTTTAGGTATTGTGGTTTTACCTACACAGCTTGCTGCTTACCTACTAACTTATAATTGCTGGTATGCGGAATGCCTGTCATGAAACGTTGTAACCGTTACTATAATCCACCATACATTGTAAGTAATTGTAATACATAAACAATAATAGAGGAACATAATCTATTTTACGATTTAACGGATTCAATTGATATAATTTAATATGCCGCAGGTATGAATCACAGAAAAAATTAAGTGATTAAAAATGAGAACCATTTCATAGAGGGTACCTACTTATTTGTCAATTATTATATTCAAGTAGGTACCTAGTACCTACCTACGTTCCCTATTCAAACATCATTTAAAATATAATAAAAACATCGTTCGAAATATGAATATAGTACCTAAGTAGCGTACACGGCAAAATTCTAATATGATACACTAGTTTACCTGCCTAGGAACTGAAAATTATAATATTCAATTTTCATGTTGCAATGGCCGTACAAGATCTATAGATATACATATATTCTTCTATTTTTCAATTTCGCTACGTCTTTTGACTTAGCAGGGGTGACCCGGCTCATGGGGTAAGGTTTGTTTAGGTCTTGGCGGCGAATGCGTTTTCCCCTTTCACCTACTACGTGGAGGGCCGGATTGGGTGAGACTGGTTGAGGGAGACCGAATCTAGACCTCTCCAGTCGGACTATCTAGATCCATCGCCTTGCGCCGCATTGGGAGGGATGAATTCAAACATCCGTCATTCCTGGCGGACACATTCACTATCTCATATATTTTTCCTTCCCAGAACTTTCTCTCCCTAAAAAGACACCCCACGCAGCATCCCCAAATATGCTATAGGCCCTGAGGGATTTTTTTCCTTAGAGCCTCCTGTGAGGAGGTAGTGTCAAAAATATTATATGTATATATTGTAAACATTTTTGCAGGCTCTTGGCATCAAATATACATATTATAATATTATTAACCTCGGATCAATAAAAAAATTAGGATCGTTTTTTTTTTTTTCAGATTGATACTACTATTCCCTTTGTTGGCCATAGGTCCTAGAAATATACCAGTACCAGAGGCCCTAGCACGCTTGCTCTATAACGATCGATAGGATAACTATCGGTAACTTCTCATCGTTCCCTACGACAACTGCAGATCGCAAACGAATAGGTGACAGTTCACAATGACTAAGTGTCCTTAATATATTCGATATCAACTGTCATTTGTACGTTTGAGATCTGCAGTTGTCCTAGGGGACGATGAGAAGTTACCGACAATTGGTCGGTAACTTCATATCGAGCGACCGTGCTAGCACACCTGAGGCCCTAGCACGCTTGCTCTATATCGATCGGTAGGATAACTATCGGTAACTTCTCATCGTTCCCTAGCATGACTACAGATCGCCAATGAATAAGTGACAGTTCACAATGACTAAGTGTCCTTAACATATTCGACATCAACTGTTGTTTGTACGTTAGCGATGTGCAGTTGTCCTAGGGAACGATGAGAAGTTACCGATAGTTATCCTACCGATCGATATAGAGCAAGCGTGCTTAGGGCCTCTGATGTTCGTTCCAAATATTGAAATATTACAGAAATCAAGGTTCCAATTTGACGTATCTTCCAAAGATGCAAATCGCAATTAAGTTTTCTTTTGAAAACATTCCTGAGTGAACTGTTTAAATAAATTTAATATTGTTTCAGTGATTCAGCTGCCTAAGTGTCCAATGTGCGCTATGCATGGAGTGTATGGAGTGTGAAACGCAATTATTGGCATGCTTTTATACTAAAACAAATAATAAATAAATTAACGCAAACACGGCCATACAATAAATACCACCTGTCCAATACATTCCTTCACCACTTCAACTTTTCAAGGACACGCCGTACGTATTATTTCAATTAATTATATATATCATCAAAACATAATATTTTTTAACCACGTATACTATATACCTACGTATATTTGAATTCCGATTTTTTTTCGTGGATTAATGAATGCAAATCTTGGAAGAGGAAGTTAACCCATCTCCCGACATCCGATCGAGCTGAAACTCGGCAGATAGAATCGTTGTCGATGACAATGCATTAACTCTTTTTTGGTACTCACACACACACACACATTTATCTGAAATTGGCTACTGGTCCAAGAGATGGCGCAACTAGGTCGAAAATTGAAAATACATAAATATTAAAAATATTTAAAAAAACATTGTTACCTTTTGATCTTTTATTTAATTTGCAGAGATAAATGACAAAAGCACACTTCGGAATTAGCATTAGTCTACGTATTATTATTTGGCGTGGGTTGATAGAATCAATTACTAATTTGCAAACCTTCACTGTTTGCCGTAGGTGGTGCTACCTAAATACTAGGTAGGTACCTAAAAAATGTAACCAAATACCAAAGTGAATGTAATCACAATCAATTAATAACATCATGCCTGATTTGCCGTTTTTAAAATTCGAACAGGGTTTATCATAAGATAAAAGAAATGCAATCACAGAGCAAAGTCCTTCATTTGGTCTGCGGCCTGCGCTGGTATGCTGGTGCTCGCAATTTAACAGTTGGGAAGGTATTTGTGATTGGCTCCAGTAGTACGACAATGATACAGCATTAAATTAATGTTGTACCGAGAAAAAGGCGGCAACGCTCTACAACAACTTTTTATTAACATTCACGGCGTACGAGTTCTTAGCCATTCCGAGAATCGATCCGGGACCATCATTATCAGCCATTCAGTGGACGCGACAAGTAACGAAGCAGAAAATAAAAGAGAGGATTGACGGGAAAGAAGAGTTGAAAGGTACCTAGTACCTACCTACTTCTCCGCGGGAGAAAAAACAGTCCAAGAACGAATACATTGATAACATGCCAGTCGTAAGTCGTTACTGCTTCCTCTGCGAGCTAAGGTTATATTATACTGGATACCCGTTGTAGTGGTAGGTGGTGGTATTAATACAATACGAACCGTGGAACCAGTTACACAGTTTGCCGGTGGTAGATGGAGTGGCTATGGCTGCCTTTACCTGCTTACTGCTTCAACGCTACCTTCCATGCACCTTCAATACCGCGGATGTTACGTGAGTACCTACTTCAGCCAGCATTCTGCAATCTGCGATCTCGATAGTTTATTTATGGTACATATCGATGACATGAATTTTGAAAATCTCATTTCAAGGATGAATGAAGAACTCCGAGAATGAACGCAACGTCCATTTTATTAAATTTACTACCCTTTTATTTTAATATCACCAGGACACTCTCTTATCAAAATTCCCCGATACCGAGACTTCACAGTCTCGGAAATAAATATTCTGATCTGGGAGATATATTTCACATTAAAAACAATCAGTATAAACATTTTTTATTTCAATTCTTTCTTATATTTAGACATAAATAGTCTATAATCTCTACGATTTTTGTCTATATTGAATATCTTTTTTTTGTGAAACTTCTTATATTTTTTACCTATGTACAGTGGTGCCTCACACAACGAACTTAATTCGTTCCAGGAGCAAGTTCGTTATGCGAAAAGTTCGTTATGTGAAACGCGTTTTCCCATAACAATACATGTTAAAAAAAATAATTCGTTCTGTAGCATAAAATATGGTAAGATGACATAAAAAAAAGATTAATTTTTTGTTATTATTTTTATTTAGATACATCTAAAAACATAATGAAAAAAACACACATTTTTTAATTTTAAGAAATAATCGAATCTTGCACATCTTCATCCATTTTCCGCTTTTTGGCCGATGGTGCAGTGAAAAACCTGTCCAAAGTCCATCCTTGTTTGTCAAAATGGTGAAAATGGTGGTCTTGTTGAGGCCAAACTCTTTGACGAGGTCACACTGTTTTACCCCACATTCACTCCTTCTAATTATTTCCTGTTTCATTTCAAGAGAAATCACCTTCCTGCTTTTTTTAGAACCCATCATATAAAAAAAATTTTGAGTTTATCTTAAAAGGACGACTGCCGTGATACGTGTGCGATTTAATTCGTAATGAAGAACGATTGCTGCGATACGTGCGTAAGTTAAGCGTACTACGCAGTGACTAACGAGTCTAACGACTGCCTGCGCGGGAGGATGCAATTAATCGGCAGTGATCGTAGAAGATCGGGCGACTTCGTTGTAATGATGAACGATTGCTGCGACACGTGCGTAAGTTAAGCGTACTGCTCAGTGACTAACGACTGCCTGCGCGGAAGGATGCAATAAATCGGCAGTGATCGTGTGAAGTGGGCGACTTCGTTGTGTGAAGCGAAGTTCGTTGTGTGAAGCGAAGTTCGTTGTATGAATCGTGAAATGAACGAAAAGGAAGTTCGTTGTGTGCAGCGTTCGCTGTGCGAGGCGTTCGTTATGCGAGGCACCACTGTATCTAATTTTATTATATGCGTTTATTGTTATATTTTGTTGTAGATATATGCTTTTGTTTTACTTTTATTTTCACTGTATTATGCTTTCTTTATTGTTTTAATTTAGAATTTTTATAAATAACTGTTATACTCATTTATTTAACTGAAATGTAAAAGCCCATAAGGGCGTTTAATAAATAAATAAATAAATATACAATGACGTATCGGTCAGACATCGAAGACAGCGAGCTTTCAAATATCAGGAATACCATGACATTATTTACAATAAATAATTGTGAAATGAGTACAATGATGTCCACTGAAATTGACGTAAAACAGAGATCGAGGTGAATGCAACGTTCGTAGTTCGTACCCGGCCCATTTGCGCATTGCAAGTAAGGTTACATCAGTGACAAAACTAGTAGTTACTTACGATGACTTGCAAGATGCGGATTGCAGGGAGTAGATATTTAGTGATGTCAGTAGTCACGCTAGGTTACCTACCACGTAAGCATCATTAATCATCAATCATCACAAGTCTAGAGATTCCCTCGCGGCCTAGGCATTACAAGTCAAAGCTGATACCGCTAGTACATTTTACACCTACTTACCTTAGCAACACAAAAATTAGCTGTAAGGAAATATGCTTGAAAATGTACCTAGGGCACCGACGAAGGTGCTCGTATCGGCCCTAACACAACTGATTCTTCACGTGCAGACTGCAGAAGAAAAGTGAACGGAAAGAAAATTCGCAGAACAATAATTTATAATTTTTTATCCAAGTGACCCGCGTCCGCTAGGCCTTGTGGACAGGAGACAGAGAGAAGATCGTTAGCAATTTCAGAGCAGCTGCAAAATAAGTTGCGTGGCGCGCAAAACCCCTCAAAGAGGATGAAGAAATGTCTGGTGCCAGAGTGGCGAGCAATGTCGGGCTGGGGGCCGTGGGGTGCGGGCAGGGGCGAGGGGGGCACTTGTTGCGCGCTAGTGTACTCAATGGAAGACCTAGCTATGGCGGCGCCAACTGGTTCTCCCCCCCCCCCCCCCTCCGCCCCACGCCCGGGACTCCTGCCTCTGCCTCCAGTTCCGGCCTCCACCCTAACCCACCTAACAAAACCCCCTATTCCTATGGAAGAGCAAGAAGGGGACGACGCCACGCACCGCCGTATTTTGGTCGCACGTCACATTCATGGTCTGAAGCCTTTTATTATGTTTATCGGATTTATAAACAGAATTTGATAAAATCCACATGGTTTTAGGCACGGAACCTTTATTACGCGCTTTTTGAGAGTTATGCGTAGAAATTGACATAGAACCCTATATATGTATAGGCAACACCACGAGACGATTGGGAATTCTTCTATGGATATGAGAAATAGGTACAAAGCTAGCCGGAATTGATTGTAAAAAAAACTTTATAACACCTATCTACCTACAAATGGAAAAACCACGGAGCAAGGTGCATGGATTACATTACAAAATATTATTTAGTAAAAAATTTAAAATTACTCATTCACACAAGCATTCAAAAGGAACTTACCATTATTGTGTTGGTATCGATAATAAATCATCTTTTCTGTCATAGAATTTCAAATCCACAAAAACAGAAGACAAAATCGGTGTCATATTTCAAACAAACAAGCCTGTCAAAGAACACAACACTCTCAGACATGCAGATGCAGCCAGAGTCGGATGAAGGATTTCCTGACGGAATTGTAAAAAAGATACAAAGTAGATCATTTTATCAGCGAAAATAGCCAATAATGTTCAATAATTTGGTCAACGCGGGGTGTTTGGCGGATTTTCCTGTAGGTTCTAGAGGAAATGTAAATTCCAAAGTGGCAATCCTGGATGCAGCCCGTATTATGACAAAACAATAGGCTGTGGAAATGAACCCGTATCATTCCAATGTACAATGCGAGACCATTAGGCTACGGAGGCTGCCAAAATGACAATAATAATATACATAATACAAACAGTAGCCTTAGAAATTCAAGACTGTAAGCGTAAGAATAATTAAACCAAGCAATTTAATTAATACAGGAAATAAACAAATGAGTTACTTCATGTTGTATAATACGTTATACGTATAATACGGTTACTACGGCATCTTCTTAGTACGTGTAGACATAGAGATACAAAATAATAATATATCAATGAGTGTAAATATAAATACTCCCACATTTGATTGAATATTTGTTATAATTTATAATAATTTCGACATTCCTTATACAGGTTGTTAAGATACGTACTTGACTTACTTTAACCCGTGATTTCTGACATTATTTTGTCTCCGATGACTTTTTCAGTGACTTTTTTTTTCAATTTTTTTTCTTAAAAAAAAAACAAAAAAAATCTTCCGCATGTCATCACTAGTCACTTAGCCGAGTAACCAACCAACCTCTTACTCCGCCCCCAACTGTCCAACGCCTACTATTTTTATGTTTTGAGACCAACATTTTATTTACATTTTTTACCCCAAATAATGTCAGGAATCACTGGTTAAAATAAGTCAAGTACGTACCTTAACACCCTGTATACAGAGTTTTATAATTCTGAACCAAAATCACATATATATATATATATAATCATCAAAAATAAAACATACTAAATTCGGTTGTCTGCGTAATGTGCGTTAGTTATTCCAGGGTAAAATTATTATTCCTGAGTGAAATCTGGTTTAATGAACTCAAATGCTTTGAATTAAAGAGTCATTATACTCATTATCAAAAATTCTAACCGATTGTTTTTAGAATTCAGATAAGCAGTAAACTACTTACCTAGAGCTAGAGTAGGTATAATATTTTTAACATCCCGTGATTTTCACGGGCCTGCGCCATTCCATAAATAAAAATTATGGATTTAACTTTTGTATTATTTATACGAGTATCTTGGTAGAGTACACGCTTTACGAACTTTAAGACAGGCCAGTAACTGCCTTTACAATGAACGTAAGCGAAAGAGTAAAATGCGTAAAAATATACGTACGACAGAGAAAGAGTTTAGAGAAACACAGTCCTGAAACTCGCCAAGTTTGACGTGTACTATAACATCTGTGATTTCTTAAATCTTAAATATTTACAAAACAGAAAGCAGTCATTACCGACAAGCCTGATCAGTGCGGTGATGAAGTTCCATATTATAGATACTATACAATACAGAATAATTCTGTATTGTATAGTATCAATAATATGGGAATTAACAGAATGTATAGGTGTTCAACATTTTACGAATAATCGCTTAAAAACGATAACAATATTAACTTTCTTAAATTGTGTAAGTAAATTATTCATATCGCCATGGATACTACAAAAAGGCAATTTTGCATAACATTATTCCCATCGGACCACGCGGGTCACTAAAAATGTAACCTTTACCTTTATTCAAATTGTTAAACGGCAGATATTATTGTTGGAATCACCAACTCACGTCCACGTGGGATACACGTTATAAACAATAAACATGTGATAAGCTTTATAAACCATGCATTATTAATAACATTGTAAATAAGTGATACTTCAAATCAGTAATTTTAACAAATGAATGCTTAAATCACTATTTTCGATAAATCTTTACTACGGATCGGTTTACATAATAAAAACAAAAAAATATGCAATGGGATAAATTGAAGCTTTTCTACTATTTTCATTGAGTAGAAATGAAATAAAGACGTTAATTACATTGTAAAAAATATGTTTTTTCTTTAGAAATGTATATGAACACATAAAATAAACGACATTTTAACATTGTAATTTCATGGTTAAAAATATCTGTGAGATCTTACATAATTTTTTTTTCTTTCTTATAAAATTATACACAAATTTTTTTTTTTTAAATCGCTTGTGCTTGAAATCTTCACTTCTAGACTTCGTTCGCCAAGCGATTTTTGTGACTGTATTCGTGGCGATATTATGAGGCACTCTAAGAATACAAACATTTTTGGCTTGTGACTTCCTCTTAAAAGTGAAGGTGCCGCAAGTCGGGTTGATTTGTGACAACTCTGCAGATGACAAAGAACATTGATAAAATAAATAATATAAGAATTTACATGTAGATACATATTGAAATCTTGACCTGTAGACTCCTTTTGCCAAGCGATTTTTATGCCTATTACCTGTATTCGTGGCGATATAAGGTGCAATAAGAAAATATATTTGGCTTGTGGCTTCCTCTGCCGCAAATCGGGTTGATTTTAAGTAGGTACTTTATGACAACTCTGCAGATGACAAAGAACATTGAGAAAATAAATAGAAGAATGTACATGTACATATTGAAATCTTGACCTGTAGACTCCTTTTGCCAAGCGATTTTTATGCCTATTACCTGTATTCGTGGCGATATAAGGCGCACTAAGAAAATATATTTGGCTTGTGGCTTCCTCTGCCGCAAATCGGGTTGATTTTAAGTAGGTACTTTATGACAACTCTGCAGATGACAAATAACATTGATAAAATAAATACTTATAAGAATATACTTATAAGACTCCTTTTGCCAAGCGATTTTTATGCCTATTGCCCGTATTCGTGGCGATATAAGGCGCAATAAGAAAATATATTTGGCTTGTGGCTTCCTCTGCCGCAAATCGGATTGATTTTAAGTAGGTACTTTATGACAACTCTGCAGATGACAAAGAACATTGATAAAATAAATATAAGAATGTACATGTACATATTGAAATCTTGACCTGAAGACTCCTTTTGCCAAGCGATTTTAATGCCTATTACCTATATTCGTGGTGATATAAGGCGCACTAAGAAAATATATTTGGCTTGTGGCTTCCTCTGCCGCAAATCCGGTTGATTTTAAGTAGGTACTTTATGACAACTCTGCAGATGACAAAGAACATTGATAAAATAAATACTTATAAGAATTTACATGTACATATTGAAATCTTGACCTGTAAGACTCCTTTTGCCAAGCGATTTTTATGCCTATTACCTGTATTCGTGACGATATAAGGCGCACTAAGAAAATATATTTGGCTTGTGGCTTCATCTGCCGCAAATCGGATTGATTTTAAGTAGGTGCTTTATGACAACTCTGCAAATGACAAAGAACATTGATAAAATAAATATAATAATTTACATGTACATATTTCTAGGTACACTGTTGCATTAGCTATGCACCTGTACGATGGACTGAGTATGTGTTCATAACATAAGTAAACACCGTCGCGTTGCTAGCTTAGTCAGTTTTGTTTAGCGGTGGACTTGTGTACCTACATAATATTATAATGTGTATAACAATAAACATCGTGACGTAAATAAATCAGGCGACTGCAAGATAACGTATCAGCGCGATACTTTATCGCAGGGCACCGAGTATAACCCACATAACTAGCTACAATCAATATTATCGTATTTATATCGAAGGAAAAAAGGCGCCAATAAAACAAGCAAAGAGAAGCTGGCAGTCCACAATAATAATAATAATTATTAAATGTTTTATTATCATCCCTTTTTGTAATAAATAGATATAATAATATCCTCACTGGGATCTCCCGTGCTGAGGATTTTGACGGCCGGCTTAAGGCTCTCGACTTTCAATCCGAAGGCCGCGGGTTCGAACCCGGGGTTCGCAAATAAATTTTATTTGATTGCTTTGTGTGTTCAATTAATTAATTAGAAATAAGTTCCCGAGTGGAAGATACTCTCAGTATTGCCCTGGTGTAAGACCACAGTTCAGAATTTAAACGTTGCTTGAAATGGCTTTAGCCGTATTTGGTGGCCAGATCTCACCTTCCTCTACCACATCTCCTTCGCCTCCCCACTACCTTCAGCCCCACAACATACCTAGTCTCACTGGGTCCAGTTGGGACTCTTGTGCGGTATTCATATTTAAAAAAAAATCATTTACATATTAATAGTATGAGAAAAAAAGTAATTATAAAATATAAATAATAGGTATTATAAATATTACGTTTCTTAGTGCGATTAGTGGTTTCGGTTTCAGTTTGTATTTGGTGTCAGTATATTTTAGATTTCTGATCTACCTATGTTATGTTTTGTATCCAGCTTCTTATTTGAGACGTTATAATGTTATTGCATTCAATAAAAGGTCGAAAATAATAGAATCGAATAATATAGACCTAAAACTGAGAATACTCCTCATCAAGACCTATGTATGGAGTATCTTGACGTACGGCTGCGAAACATGGTGCCTATCCGAAAGAGATAAACGGAGACTAGAGGCTTTTGAGATGTGGTCCTATAGAAGACTATTAGGAATTTCCTGGAGAGACCACATTACAAATGAGGAGGTTCTCCAAAGAATCGAAGGAGGAAGGCACCTGCTCAAGACCTTGTCCGAAAGGCGTGCAAGATGGATCGGCCATATAATACGACAAGAAGGCCTCTTGCATGCCATAATGGAGGGTATGACCGAGGGGACAAACTCCAGGGGACGCCCACGCCGAGAGTACCTGGAGGACCTGCTGGTGGACATGCGCTGCTCTTCATATGCAGAATTCAAAAGAGCCGCACAAGATAGGGAAGAATGGAAGAAGAAACTAAAGGAAATTGCTGCAAACCAATCCCAGGATTGAAACCAGAGAGAGAGAATGTTATTGCAATTTTTGCGTTTACTACCATAGTAAGAAGCCTATTTGCCCAAATACGGTGATAAATTTTGTCCAAATATACACGGAGAAAAATGTTATTAGAAAAAACGATAATTTTAATAGTAAAAACGGGACTGAAGTTCTTACGAACAAATTAACAGGGTTTCAATGTTTATTCTTACATTTTCCCGCCAATAAACATTGAAACACTGTTAATTTGTTCGTAAGAATTTAACTTTTTAACCCTTTTTATCATTAAAATGATCGTTTTTTCGAATAACATTTTTCTCCGTGTAGTGTGTCCATTACGGAAAACTAGGTATTAAAATTAGGCTTTCAACTATCTGCCTTCAACCTATTTTAAGAAATTTTGGACACGCTGCACATCAAACTGAGGACTCCAACTTGGAGAAACTCATGGTCACTGGTAAATTGGAAGGCAGAAGAAGGTCACCAATGCGCTGAAGGGTCCAAGTATCAACTGGCGTCCGATACATAGGTCCCCGCACCTTTCCATGCAGCGCAGGACCGCGAGGAGTCGAGGAGCCTTATCCACCATGGAATAGAGTAAGGGTCACGATCCTCAGCAATGGGCTTGACCGGTCGAACGGCCAAGCCTTTCGACGCGGTGGCTTCAGTTAGTACGGGTGAAAACGGTAGGCTTATAGACAATATTATTAATTATTATTAGATTAGCGCTGAAAACTCATGTGAAATCGCCTAAATAAACAGTAGTTAATGTGTTGATAAAAGGAATGTTTAAATATGAGTGTTTAACGGCTGCGCTTGGCTTTTTAATTAATAGTTGGCTAATGAGGAGAATATCTTGTGAAAGATAATATTTTATCGAATCCCGTAATGGCGTATTATAGCCGCTGCAAGGACATTCGCAGCGTAGATCTAGTTACACTAATTAATGTGGAAGATTACGCGGCATTTAATATTATAATATTCATTAGAAATTGAAAGAACGGACGCCATTCCGCCAACGTAATCTGATAGTATTATTCTTCTAATGCCCGTAGGCAAAATTTGAGAATCCCACTTCGATGACATCTCTGACGTCGCGGGTTACCAAAACCCTCTATTCCATCTCTGTACGTAAAAGTTTGGGACAAAACTACTCATGTGATGCCTATTCGGTTGAATTTAAGAACCCCACTCTACTTACATTTCTGACGCCGCGGCATATCTAAACCCTCTTTTCCATCGCTGTGCGTGAACGTTTGGGACTAAGCTGCTTTTGTGATTTGTGAGATGTCAGATTGGTTTTTTAGCGCGAACTGTATTTTCGCAATTCGATTTGAGATAATTTAATTGTTTATTAACGTATTTTAAAATGAAATACCGTATTTGAAAGCAGATGAAAGACTCTTTCAGATTTGTGCACTACAATTTGACAAATGCAATTGATTTTATATGCAAAAATCCATAAAGTGCTTACCAACGGTTTTTATCGTGTAAACTGTAATTACCACTTTACAAGAAACAATAAAACATATTTAATTATACAAAGGTATTCTAAAAGTTATTGTCACTTCACTTTTTTTTGTTTTATACAAAAATATTTAAAAAAACAATAACAAACCTTAAATAATATTTTTCAATTGCTAAATGTTATTTATAAGTGTTTGTGTTCGGTTGGGATATGTAAAGACTCTGCGACTGTTTAGAGTCTGTTAAGGTCTATTTTATTATTATTTTTAAATTGTTCTGCAGTCAAATTATTCCTGTTTTGTTATAAATTTTATTGTTTCGCCAAATATTCCTGTCGCGGTTTATTGTCTCGGTGACTAGCTGTCACTGGATCACCTGAAATGATTATTGTTGGAACCAGTTCCTATCGGATTTATATATAAATAGCCGGGAAAGTTTATGAAAGTTAATATTAGTTAAAAAAACATACCCTTTCACTATCACAAAGTCGGTTGCGAAAATAACTGGATATAATATATCCATAACATATTTATAACATAACAACATATTATCATGTTATATTATAACCAGTTCCACACGGTACTTAAATACGCAATTGATGATTTTTGGATATCACAACACCGAGTATTTTTTTATATTAAAACACCGAATAAATTACTAACACATGTCAATTTTTTGGTAATTATAAGACTAGATTGACGTTTTAATTAACCTAAAAATTTTTTGAATCGATTTGAAAGAAATATTTTGTTTTCAGAGAATTATTAACAACATGGCTAAAAGGAATGTGGAAAATATTTTATCCGAATCGCCGGAAGTTCGGAATGTTCGGAGAGGTGAAGATTTATCAACCGAACGAATTAATGCGAGAAGACGTGTGGAACATATGACTGTGAGCCAAATTGAAAACATTAATTCCGTACGGCGGATTTCCAGAGCAAATAGATGGAATGCATTCTTAAAGTGTGCTCTTATCAATAATCCCAATTATGTGCTTCCAGAACAGAATTATTTAGGCGTCATGTCGAAAGAGTGTTCTATCGACCATTGCAAAGCTGTTCATTTTGCTGTTGAAAAAGGTAAAATTTTACATTCTTGCTGTCACGGTGGAAAAATAATGCCGCAAGTTTCAGTGTACCCTCCAGCATTACATGCACTATTGACGGGAGATTGTAATCAATCTAAGAACTTTAGGAATTTTATCCGTCAATATAATAGTGCGAATGCATTTGCATCATTTGGGGCGCAAATAGCTAATATCCCAGGTAATGGTCCATATTGTTTAAAAATTTCGGGTGAGGTTTATCATCTGACCTCCAGAAGTATGCAAGTTGAAGGAGAAATACCTTCCTACGCGCAGCTTTATGTTTACGATTCTGATGAGGCTGTAAGACTGCGTATGAGTCATCCGTCTAATGCTGATTGCTATCAAAATATAATGCAAACAATTGATAGTGAAATACGCCAAATAAGTCCTTACGCCCATCAATATAAGAAACTAAAAGAAGCAGTTGAAGATGAAGAATTACGCATTGCCGCCGACGGTGGACAGGTGAGAGATATTCGTTTATTATTTACACGTTCATTGGCTGATGATCAACGGAGGTACAATGCTCCAACCAGTTCCAACGATATAGCTATGGTGTATGTAGCAGACAGAGATGGGAACTTACCAATGGGTGTAGACATCGCTGTTTATCCTAAAAATGTTCAAGGGCTTCAAAGGGTGGCAACTTTATCAAAGCATTTAGATCCTATGGTTTTCCCATTATTATTTCCATCAGGTGAATGTGGTTGGACCCCAGGCTTTCAACATCATGCTGATTTCAGTACTGCTCAACGT
The DNA here is from genome assembly GCA_951813805.1 of Limnephilus auricula. NCBI lineage: Eukaryota > Metazoa > Arthropoda > Insecta > Trichoptera > Limnephilidae > Limnephilus > Limnephilus auricula. The sequence continues at coordinate 31,099,261 of OX638390.1, forward strand.
CATACTGTAACCGCTATGCAGTTTTATGCAAGTAAATTAGCAGTGCGAAGAAACATATTTAATCCAGTCCATTATGCAGGTAAACTTTTTCAACAATATTTAATTCATGCTTACATTATTTATGAGTCTGGTCGTCTAGATTACATTAGGAAAAACCAACGACACCTCAGAGTGGAATGCTACCAAGGTTTGCAAGACCATGTTAGAAATTTAGCCACTGAAAACGGAGCACGTGCAGGTAATATAGTCATTCTACCATCTTCGTTTACCGGGGGGCCACGCCATATGAATAAACTTTATCAGGATTCAATGGCAATGGTACGTAAGTTTGGTCGTCCCGATCTATTCATCACTTTTACATGCAATCCCAAATGGCCGGAAATACAAAATGAATTGGAAAATTATCAATCGGCCACGGACAGGCCTGATATAGTGGCAAAGGTTTTCCAATTAAAAGTCAAGGAATTTATTCATGATATGACTGAGAAACATGTTTTTGGAAAGGTAATTTGTTGGGTGTATACAATTGAACAGCAAAAACGAGGACTCCCTCATTTACACGGTGTGTTTACACTTTGCAGCCAGGATAAGCTACATACGACTTCTGATATTGATAATGCCGTATCTGCAGAACTACCCCATCCAAAGAATTCGGTTTTGTATCGTATTATTTTAAAAAATAACATTCATGGACCATGTGGCGTACTTAATCCAAGGTCAGTCTGCATGGTAGACGGTAAGTGCTCCAAAAAATTCCCTAAATCCTTTAAAGATGCTACTGACAATAATTCCGCAGGCTACCCGGAGTACAGGAGACGTGATAATTTTTCTGAAAATCACGTTGTTCGGGATATACGTATCGACAATCGATTTGTTGTTCCATACAATGCATTCCTTAGTAAAAAATATGATGCTCATATTAATGTTGAAATTTGTTCTTCTGTGGCCAGTATTAAATATATTCATAAATATATATCTAAAGGTTTTGATTGTGCTAGGATTGAAATAAGACAAGAAGCTGGTAACTTGGAAGAGAATGCGGTTATTAAATATGATGAAATTAAGCAATATATCAATTGTCGATATGTAAGTGCCCCAGAAGCCGTCTGGAAAATTATGGAAAATCCTATACATGATCAATCTCATTCAATTTTACTTCTGGCTTTACATTTACCCGATAGCCAATCTGTTTTTTTTTGTAGAGGGGCGAGAGGAAGAAGCTCTCAGGGAAGCATCTACAAGGAACACCTCTTTAACAGCGTGGTTCCAATTGAATCGTCATGATATTGAGGCACGCTCTGTTCTATATCATGATCTACCAAATAATTATGTCTTTTCAGCTGATAAAAAGTGGACTAGCCGACAGCGGGGAGGCAGCAAGATTATTGGACGAATACCTTCAATTTCTCCTAGAAATATAGAACTATATCATTTACGACTAATCCTTATTAAAGTAGCGGGAGCTACCTCCTTCGAATCTTTGCGAACTGTTGATGGCAATTTACTAGCTACTTTTCGTGATGCGGCGCGTGAACTGAAGCTCACTGATGACATAGGAGAATGGAAGCAGTGCATGACAGAGGCTTCATCATATTTGATGCCCAAAACTCTTCGCCATCTATTTGTTTTAATTTTAATACAATGCATCCCTTCAGATCCGTTGCAACTGTGGAACGATTTCAACAAATGCATGTCTGAAGATTTTTTCCATCATGGTGTTGCTGAAGAAACAGCTATTAATCTTTGTCTTTTAAACATACAGGATATGCTTATGAAGGAGAATTCATCTTGCAGAATGCAGGGCTTACCTGAACCCGATGAAAGTTGCAGTTTCGGACAAGTTACTGATTTTAATGTAATGTCTGAAAACACTTTAGGTGAATTGATGGCCGCAAAACTCAACGATGAACAACTTCAAGCTTATAATTCTATTATGAATAAGTTTTTTTCAGATGAAAATAATAACAATAAGTGTTTCTTTATTGATGGTCCTGGTGGAACTGGTAAAACCTTCCTTTACGAAACTTTAATTCATACCCTAAGAGGAAAAGGCAAAAAAGTTTTATCAGTTGCTTGGACAGGTATTGCTGCTCTTTTGCTTCCAGGAGGGGTAACGTGTCATACAGCTTTTAATTTGCCCCTCAATTTACAGGACAATACAACATGTAAGGTGACGTCAAAGAAACGGAAAATTATAATGGAAGCAGATATTATAATATGGGATGAAGCACCGATGGCTCCAGGTGTAGCTTTAGAGGTAATTGAACGTACTATACGTGATATCATGGGAAATAATTCTGTCTTTGGTAACAAAGTTATCGTGTTGGGCGGAGACTTTCGTCAAATCCTTCCGGTGTGTCGACGTGCTTCACGAGGACAATTAATTGCCACTTGCATAAAAAGCAGCACACTTTGGTACCATTTCAAAACATTTCAATTAAAAACAAATGTTAGAGCTTTAGAAAGTGAAAAAATATTTTCTAAATGGCTTTTGGACTTGGGAGATGGAAAGCTTCCTCCTTTAGAAGGAACATCAGAATCATCCGTGCTTATTCCCAATGTAAATATTTGCCAAAATATTATTCAATGTATTTACGGTGAGAGACTTACAAATGCTGATGCTTTACTAATGAGTCAGCGAACCATATTGTGCCCCAAAAATAGTGATGTTTGTGCAATCAATGAGGATGTACTGCAACGATTAGAAGGAGAACTGAAGACTTTTCATTCTGTTGATACCATCATTAATGAAGAAGGAGATTTAGATTATAATGAGCAGCCTAATTTTCCTGTTGAATTTTTAAATTCTATAAACCCTAATGGCTTACCACCCCACATTTTAAATCTTAAAATTGGTGCTATCATTATGTTACTTAGAAATTTATCTGTTGGTGATGGCCTCTGTAATGGAACAAGGATGGTTGTTAAAAATTTCAGCTGTAACTTAATTCAGGCCGAAATCATTACCGGGAACAGAAAAGGTACCGTACATTTCATTCCTAGAATTTGTTTAAACACTTTGTCAGATGTTTCAATACCATTCAATATGTGCAGGAAACAGTTTCCAGTCAAATTAGCTTATGCCATGACCATCAATAAATCTCAAGGACAAACTTTTGAACGGGTTGGACTGTTTCTTCCTGAACCAGTATTCTCTCATGGACAGTTGTACGTTGCATGTTCCAGAGTACGGGCGCAGTCATCGTTATTTATACAGATTGCTGACGGTTCCAGACAAGGACAAATTCGGACCGATTGGTATACGGATAATATTGTTTATAAAGAGATTTTTTTCTAATAAAAGTATATATTATGTAGTAAATTGTAAAAAATAAAAGTTCAATAAATTGCAAGTTAAATAGCATAATATTATTTTAACCAAATAATGCACAATTTTTCCCAATAAAATAGTACTTTATATATATATTTTTATATGTTTTTACTTGGACAACATTTTGATCACAGTATATAATATTTTTTCAGCTAGGTTACATGTAATATTATGTTAATATGTAACTCATTCATATTTTCTATTTTATATAAATTTTGCAATTTAATTTCGTTTTAAAAAGGTCTCAGTATACAGAATGTCCACTATCATCATGTAATATTATGTTAATTTATATAAATTTTGCAATTTAATTTCGTTAAAAGATATCATTTTGGTGGTATGGGAGAGGAAACATGTTTCTCTTTCATTCATTATTGAGAATTCATATTACTATTAACATGGATGAAAGAGATTTATGTTGGGGTGAAGGGTGTTCCTCTCATTGTCCGCGGTCTCAGTATACAGAATATGTCTACTATTATGTATCTACCTATTAAATGTAAGCGTTCTGTAGTTTTATGTTCACAGTTGTTAGTTTTGCAAAAGGGCAAAGCCTTATGAACGGTCACCAACACTTAAACTGGGCGAAGCTTCTGAACCAGTATTCTCTCATGGAGAGTTGTACGTTGCATGTTCCAAGAGTACGGGCGCAGTCTTAGTATATGGTCTACAGAATGTCTACTATTATATATCTACCTGTTAAATGTAAGCGTTCTGTAGTTTTATGTTTACAGTTGATAGTTTTGCAAAAGGGCCAAGCCTTATAAATGGTGACTAACACTCAAACTAGGCGAAACCGAACAAAAGCCGCCCGCAGGGCCTAGCAGCAAAAACCCGCGGAGCGGGTTTTTAACTGCTAGTTTAGAATTATTATTCATCCATAATGAAACACACGCATAAAAATATTATTATTCAACATAATTGAATAAATCATTCACGATAAACACGGGGATGGAAATAAACGACAAATTTTGATGATGCATAGTTGAAATATATATTATGTATATATAATAAATTTAATTACTTTACGATTTATTTCGGTAAAAAGCCACAATAAAAAGCGCGTAGGATATCGTAATACTTTTTATTATACAGCAGTGTCCATTTAATTCGTAGTCAAAACACTATTATACAGCAGTGTTTTGACTACGAATTATTGTGTAGTCAACGACATAATATGAATCCTGATCTATGTCTATGTATGTGTGCATTATGTTCATAGCTATGTAGATTATAATACATAGGTACCTACCTACTCCAAACTTTATCAATATGAGCTTTGTCCCAATACAGGTGTTTCAGAAAACTCATTGTTATTTGTGTAAACAATTTAGCCTTTGTTGCATTCATAAATTTGAATTCAATAGGAAATTTATAATTTTTCATATTTTGCTTGACTTCCAATTTTGACAAGTCCAGAAAAAAATTTAATTATAACAAGTTCATTCCGCTTTTTATTTTACGTGTGAATAAATTAAAATATTAATGTCTTGAATAACAATTAAAGGGAGACGAGACGCCATCAGTGAAAACTTAACTCAAGAATTTACCTGTTTGTATTTATAGCACTTAAACTTATGCAATACTTAACCGCAGGTACACATTTCTAATTAGTCATTACCCTATTTGCCTCGTCATTTTTAATTATTTGTTTATTAAACCTTGTACCCACGTGTTGTGAAAATGTAATTCTTCAGAATATTATGCTGCGTATACATGTGCGAACCGAGTGGCGAGCCAAACCACGAATTATGGGAAAGGAATGAAGTAACCGATAATAAAAAAAGATAATAAATCGGTACCACGATGGAAGTTAATAAAAATCTAATAAAACGCTGGTTTATTTCACAAAACTAATGTAACCGGTTGAATAACATCGGCTGGGTAATGTCGACTTCGATGCACGGCGCATTAAAAATATAGGTTATCTGCAGCAAATGATTATTTTCAGCAGTATCTCACTGCATGGCTTCACACGAGCAAATGGTAGGTACCTATACCAAACCATGTGCTACAGAGCTAGAGCTAGATCTATCAAAAATACTAATTTCGGATGTGTCTGTCTGTACCTGTGGTTTGAACGTTTGAACTCCAGAACTCGGATTTGTTTTGAATATGAGTGTCATTTTCTAAATTGGTACGGATTATAATGGGGCGATAAATTGATAAATTACATACTTAGGTACCCATAATATAATATTTGCAACAGAAAATCATTCTAATTGCCATTATTAAAACTGGAACTGATTTTTCGAGAATTCAGACTATACCGTGATGTTCACTATACTGCGCTAGTGTGGGTATTATAATTATTTAATGAACATGATAACATCACGTAAATAACACATCTTGCATTTATGGCACAAACAAGCGAATCAGATACTTGAGTCGGGCCATGTCAAGAATCAGAATAATAGAAGAATGTGTATGATATTATGTGTATGAGACGATATATTAATGGGAATTAAGCAAAGAGTGTGTGCCAAGACCGAGTTGTTTGGCGGTCCGTCTTCTCTGTCCACCCCTGCGGAGACTAACATTTTCGATGTTAAAACAGAAGAAAGTCACCGAGAATCAAAATTTCACTCAATTTTTTTTACTAAAAATAACGTCAGAAATCACTGTTTAAAGTAAGTTAAGTGCGTCCCTTAACACACTGTATGTAGTCCTTATCAAAGGGCAAAGTACAAACTTAAAAAAAAACTAATTTAATTCATTCCATAAAATTTCGTGGCCATCATGAATTATTTATTTGGGTAGGTTCTTCATTCAATGTTAAAATCAAATTTTCAAACTTATAATGTTAAATAGGACAAAATCGGTATTCCTCTATTTGCATAAACCTTGACTATTATTAACTAGTGTACGGAAGTAGGAAATTAATATGGTTTCGTCTGACAACCATCCGCCCCTTTAGGGAAGAAAAACTCAACTTCATAATAATATTGTCTTAGATGTCTTTGTATTATGAAGAAATTTAATAGTTTTATTATACATAATTATGTTGGTGTAATCCAATAATAATCGGTATTAAATTAATGTATTCCATTTTTAACTGTAAAGCAGAAAATATTTAGTTATGTGTGCTGGAGAAGAATAGATTCCAACTGTGAGCTCTGGCATCACGAAATTTGTAAAGCTTTATCTGTCTGAAATTGGTAGACCAGCGTAACTATGGTCAGTTCGGGATGTTGTTTGGTTATTTCAAGATTATTTCCATCTCGAACAGACGTCATTTTGTTTGTGTTAAAATTATCAACTACTATTATAGTTTCCCGCTTGCACTACTAGTTTCCAGACACCATGTACATTATGAAAATAATAGTTTGTATGTATATTATTACGATGAGTGTATTGTGAATGGATACGTTTATTTGTTACCATTGGGAACAAGAAGTTTTTTAAAAAAAATTTTAATCGTAGGAACAAGGAAGTGGTGAGAGATCTTGGAAAAAAAAAGATAATAAATCAAATATCCCGCGTATCATTATTTACACCGCAGAGGAACATTATTTACATCCATTCAATGTCTGCTAAGTCAACGGTTATTCATAAATAAATATGATAATATGATATTATTCTATTCCTTTTACGAGGGCTGTGGCCTGTAATACCGTTGCAATAATTTCATAATTATGGAATGTCCATTCATTTCATCAGATGTATGAAAACCACATTGAAAATAAGGAAACAACAGGAAGTGGGATATAGTTATATGTAATTGAGTGACAAGGATTTATAAAGGATGGAATAATAATTATTTATCTATCGATCTCTATATACTCTCACTAATCAGAAAATTTCGTATTATATGTCATTATATCTACTTTTGTTCAAACAAATAAGTTTTACTATTCGCATGAAAATTGGGTTTAAAATATTATTATTACTAACAATCTAGCAAAGTAGGAGTAATTTATGTGGCCTAAATTTAAAGTTCATTTTAATATCGACATTTGAAAGCTTTATAATTAATTCATGTTGGAAATAACGATAAGAGCTGAAAATATTTGACCCGAAAACAAACTAAAAAATGTGCGATTTTTACAATGCCAGAGATCAAAGAGTTTCGAGACTTTTTTTCTGCGTCTGTTAAGTGTGAGGAAACTAGTTTTCTTCTCAAAATATTTAGGAAAATAATTAATAAGGAACTCTAGTTGAAAAAATTGTGACTTCAAAAATAAATACTTTCTCTCGTCTCGTCGTCTTACTTAGTCTCGATGGCATATAAAATTCAGTAGTGAGTATCTACCAAAAGGTAACCGGATAACTGAACAATGTGCACTAACGAACTAACCATCACGCCGTTTCTCCACAGGGGCAGGCAGAGAGGACGGACCGCCAAACAACTCGGTCTTGGCACACACTCCTTGCCTCATTCACATTCATACATCTTCTCATACGTACTCTTTTATTATTCTGACTCTTGACATGGCCCGACTCAAGTATCTGATTCACTTGATCTGCCACGTCTTCCTTGGGCGTCCTCGGCTTCTTCTACCATTCACATTCGCGTCATAAATTCTCTTTACACTCCTTTTTTCATTCATTCGCTCAACATGCCCAAACCATCTAAACGTCCCTTCCTTAATCTTACTTATTACGCTCACATCAGCTTTGATTTCTTTTCGGATCTCCACATTCCTCCCACAATCATACATGGTTTTGCCACACATACGTCTCAGGGATCTCATTTCTACAGCATTCAGTCTACTTTCATCCTTTCTCTGCCAGTTCCATGCTTCACTACCATACACCAGGGTAGGTACCAGTACTCCATTGTGGACTGCTAGCTTCGCTTCTGTGGACAACTTTTTGTTGGCTCCAACGGCGTTCAATCCTCCAATAATGGAGTTACCTGCATTCACCCTTCTTTCAATTGCATTTCATCACTCCTTAATTTGATTTTGTCGTTTGATAGGGTTCCATGACAACACAAAAAAGTGGCATTTCAACACCCATTTGAAAAGTCGTTAAAGGTGATGAAAAAAAATTGGTGAAATAGGTTACGTTAGGTTAAGGGTTATGGGCAATTTTTTTTCGTTACTTTTAATGAATTTTCAAAGGGGTGATGAAATGACACTTTGTGGAGTTGTCATGGAACCCTATCAAGCGATCAAATCATTCGCCATGATGTCACACTCGACACGATTTAATGCGGTTTGGTGGGCTATGAAAATTATTTTAACTAAGAAAACTAACATTTAAAAAATAAATTTGTTTATTTTTTTTTAATTGACTGGACTGAACTCATTTGACATAAATACTAATAAATTATGTAAATAATAAAAAAATCCAATTATCATTATTATATATCAAAAACTGTCTGAAATCCAAATCAATTTTCCAACATTTTTTATTTTGCTGAGGAACGTTGTATTGTTATTATTATACTAATCCCAGCGAGATATCGTAAGTGACGTCATCTTTCTAGTATCTTTGGTATTTTTCGTTTTCAAACAAGACGCGTGAGAAGGGAAAGAATGAACCTCGACGACGTCCGTACAAACTCTCGCTGGGACTAGTATATCTGGGCATCTATCACCAACGTCAATACGCGATAAATTAATTACAGATTATGGAGTCACTAGTCACTAGTCACTTATGCGTATAATTTGTGTAAATAAGGAAAATTATAGTACCTAATAACACAACATTTGAATTCAATGGAATTTCATTATTGTGTTGATTATATGGTGGCTTTCTCATAGTTGTGTGCCAAATCGAAATAAGTTCCAACGAACTAAGTAGGTAGGTACACACAAAATTTTGTCCTTATCACGTACAACTTTGATTGAATCGTAGCTTCAATGGAAATCCATATAATTTAAGATTTTTACTCATATAACTTCAGGTAACAAAATTAGTTAAACATACAGATACATGGGACACCAAATATAGGCACATTTTATATTAAACACTTTATATCAGTTAGATATCGATTAGAGACAACTATTTAAGTAAACGGAAAATAATGCAGTTTAATAGTAATTTCCTTAAAAATAAAATTGCTCAATTCGCGGCCATTGTTAGTGAAGTGAAAGTTTTAAGATTAGTTTGTTTTTTTCTCTTATTTAACCTAAACTATGAACCTAGGAACCTAAAATAGATTCTAACTGCCGTTGTTCCCAATCACACTGATTAACTGCTCAAATGCACAAATAAGCTCTTCCCAACGCAACTTTCCGACCAACAGGCGAATCGAGCGTTACTGAACAAATCCCTTATCTGATCGGAGACTCAGGTTGATCGATCGAAAAGTTGGGAACAACGGCTGTTAGTTTGGGTTCAAATTAAAAAAATATTCTAAAAAACCTATTTTAATATAATGTCACAACAAGAAATAGCCATTATAATTTGTTATTTTATATTTCAGGTTACTGAAATGGTTGTTTCTCATTGTTATCTAACTGATACAAAGTATTTTAAAAATAAAATGTCCCTAATAAATGTGGCCCGTATATGTATAATTACCCAAAATTATTATAAAACAATATCGGTAAGTATCTATTGTAGTAATCTATGAATGGTACCAGTAGCACATAATATGTAAGAGATAAATAATTACAATGTTTGATAAACTTACCGTTGGATGCGGGCAGCGTCCCGACGTCCCTCACCGGCGTCTGCTGCGCCCCTAGTGCCAACGCCAGTCCGCCCCCTGAAACAAGCAAGGAAACTTCCGTCAGACAACCTTCTGCGACGCTCCTGACTCCACTCTCCCTCTGTTTACATTTCGTCACATCACACGTCGGTGTCGTGTCGCCTCATCCGCAAGGGGTGAACACAGAATGCTCAACATCTCGTAATTAAGTTGTTGTATTGTGTATACCAAATTAACCCAAACGGGAAAAGGCTTCGGGCATTTTTTTAAGCGTTTGGATGATTGGTATCCCCAATGGTTTCGGATATTATTGGATACTAGCGCAGACCCGAGAAATATTAGGTCCTTAAATATGAAATTGGCGTTTTGTATGGGAGGAACATAAAGCCGATTTTTTCAAATAAAATATATTTATTTAATCAAAGTATGTACCATTGCTATCTATGCACCGATCCCTTTACTAAGAAAACCATTCGGACGGGAATCAATAAAATCTTTTAAGGCGGTTTGGACTGCCCCATCGGAGTTGAATTTTTTCCCTTGCAAGAAGTTAACCAAATTTCAAAGCCTTCAATTCTTCATTATCAACTTTGGTCTCCGGCCGTCCGAAGACGCGAAATATAAATGTATTTTGTTTGCATTAATAAATTAACTATTATTCAGTAATTGTAAAGGAAATGTTTGCATTTAAATGCAGTAATAATACAGTTCATATTATACCAGTATTTACACTATCTCTGAAGGACATAGAAACAAAACAACACTGACATCAGTAGTAGTAAAACTGCATAATACATCGCTGAAATACCTGCTCGAACTGCGGTTTATTATTCGCCCATGACGTAACCCATTGCAGCCGTACTTGGATGCAAACGTAAAAGAGTAAAGGTGAATTAATGAAAATAAAACAGTGAATTCGAGTCTCCGCGGCAAGTCCGGGTCCACGGGCGCGCGGTGAGAGGATCCGTGACTCAGATATCCTCAGACCTCAGACCGTCACCGGTAACGAATGGCAACCACCTCATCTCGCATTGCGCACTGCTGATGATGGTGACCTCACCCAGCACCACTTACCCACTTGCGATCTCGCTGATTCTCGATCAAGCGAGATCTTGCTCGGTGTTCTCCACTATCGAACTCAAATTTGCATAGTGATGTTATGACAAGAACATACGAGATGAGAAGGCTGTGTTTCTAAATGCTGTAAAAGTTAAATGCTACACTAGCTTTAAAGTACAGCTTTGCCCGAGTTTCTTCAATACCCCACTTTTGGTTATATTTTCTTTTCAATTTTATTGATAAAGTCGTTAAAATTTCAAAGCTAGTGATTTAAATGAAATTGTAACCAAAAAATAGTTGCGTTGATTCCAATTCTTAAGATGAAAATAGATTTTACTAAATTGTTGCTGTCACTGTTGCTCTTACTCCACCGGATATTGAACGAAAGGGACAATGCACCTCGGGCTACTGATACCTAACTAAAATCGAGGTTTTGTATTCCCCACTTTTCTCCTCCAAAAGTGGACGGATTTTCAATTTTTTTTACCAACTACATAAGAAAAAACTATTCTATGTCTGTACGTTTTGCTATTTTTTAAAAAACATTGTCTAGTTTGTATACTGAACGTCTTTTGACGGCATTTAAACCAATCAATTTTATTGATTTTTGGAAATCATAACTTCTATAAAAAGTAACTTATCAAAAAAAAAAAAAAAAAAAGTACCGACACGCTAGTAGTTGATATCTATTTTATGTAAAAAGAATATTTTCTCTAGGGTTAAAATCCAGAGAGATAAGTAGGGAATACGTTTGTATGGAAAAATCACCGCCGGGTATCCCCTTAAAAATGCTCATTCCATTCCTAGTGGGATAATCACAAAGATTATCTGTTATTATAAGATTCTAGCTGAAGTTCCCGGCGTTGTTCCTACTTTTCCCTTAAAGACCATCCACAAAGAGCTAAATTGTAAAGTAAAACAAACAAAATAAATGTTTTTAAAATTTTATCATACTTATGGCGCTCCCAGAATACGCTAACGTTATTCACTGCATTCCTGGCTAAATCATAATGTATTTTGCGGTTTTGGCATTATGAACGTATAATATTATAGTTATTTACATAATACGTTAGAATATTGCTTAAGGAGCAATTCGCGTGCCTGTCACACTAGCTTTCTAAAGAAACAGTGATAATTTCGATGCCTTATTATTTCGTTTTATGTATTCAGCTTTTCGTGCAAGAGATGCTAATGTGTACTGTAACCATTACGCAGTAACTAGAGTAAATACAATAAATCATAGCAATAAATTTCGCGTCTTATTTATTAGTACGAAGCGAGAAATAAGAAATTAAATACAGTCTTGCCGAGAAGAGTGAGAAGTAACCGGGAGTTGCGACTTATTACGATGGCGAAATGAGATTGGCTTGGAACAAAGTGGGCAGACGTTTGCTGGGTGTCCCCTACGGAATATGCAAAACTGAAGCTTATGGTATGAAATTATTTCAGGAATCAAATGAATTCTTGAAATTGGCAGAAGTCCACGACAAGTTGGTAGAAATTACGGCGTTATCATCAAATCAAATCATAATATGACCCTAAATAATTTTAGTAATTTTTTATCCCGCACGGGAATGTTATCTTTAGATCCTGCGAGAGGGTCTTTTTTAGCGAAAAGAAGGCGTACGTGGCTCGAAGAAACCCGTGTAATAAGAGGGATGAAATATGAAATATAGAAGTGGAAAATAATCTAACAGCCGAACTCTTGACAACAAGAAATCGTAAAAGCTACACGTTCTCAAGAGAGTGTGAACAATATACAAATATTGGACACGAGTTTAGAGTGCTTCCCGGCTACCGATGGGATCAATAATTTAACCTAGTTTTTCCGAGTATCTTCCCTTGAAATGCCGGTATAATAAGCACAGCATTTCCCATCTGACGTATAAATTAAGCCGGAAATTCATTAGTTTTGATAGTGGTATCTATCAAAAGGATTGCCCAGTTCTGAACAGAGTCAAGAAGTGTTTTATATTTATTATAGGTATTCTCTAAGTGTATTTAAATGCTGCCATTGTAAACAACGCTCTTAAATATACTAGATAAGAATTACATATTATTACAACGGATGATTCAGTCCACTTCATATTATGTATATGTACGTGTTAATCTATAATATATGTAGATAGTATGTATTAGATATTAGTATTTTCTAATCAATCAAGTAAATATTACCAATAAATTATCATTAAAATACAAAAAAAGAAGTTCATACTGCCTGCCTATTATTAAAATTTGCAAATTATGAGATAAGTCTGTTGAATGAATTCACTGAATTATGTGAATAGATAATAATTTCAGGGGTGATTTAGTTTGTCGATTGGAAGTTGGGAAATCCGCGAATCCGTTGGCAATTTAGCAATAGAGATATAAATATAAATACATTATGTAATAAATAAATTGAAGGTCACCATGGGAGAGACCATTCAGGACGTTCATATATATAAGATGCCTAGAGGGTATTTACACTAATAATAATAATATTATTTCACAAAGAAAAAATAATGATAAAATAAGATCATTTTTATACTTAATTAAATTTGAAAGATTTTTAACTAAACAATCCATTTGCAGGGACAGCAAAAACTGTCGAATGGTGACCTACGGCGTAAGCTGCTCTATATGGAATTGCCAGGTGAACGCAACTATTTTCAGCTCGCAAGGATATTTTAATCACGATCCATGAAGCGTTTAGAAATCAATCCAACTGTCAAATAAGACAAGACGCCATGTTATTTTATATACCTACACGGAGAAAAATGTTATTAGAAAAACGATCATTTTAATAGTAAAAAAGGGGACCGAAGTTCTTACGAACAAATTAACAGGGTTTCAATGTTTATTCTTACATTTTTCCGCCAATAAACATTGAAACACTGTTAATTTGTTCGTAAGAACTTCAGTCCCGTTTTTAAGCGTTTTTAGGAATAAAATGATCGTATTTTAGAATAACATTTTTCTCCGTGAAGTATTTTTATTTAATATAATAATAAAAGTACATACGCAACTGAAAAAAAAACAGTTTGCAACTAAACTCGCTATCCTGTGTATGTCAATGTGATGGTCCGCACACTGCACAACTTCTCAAAAACCCGTTGTCAATAGCAACTCAAGCAGTGACTCGAAACTCGCTATGCCAGTTGCTACGATGACAGCTGATTGTACTTCGTCTATGGTTAAACAAGTTGAGATAATAAACTAAAATCGTAAAATTGAATAGCGCCGTCATAGAAGTTTGGTTGGAAACCATAGCAACCAGCCAGTTTTAGTTTGGTTTCAGTTGCCTCGTCTGCGGAGGCACTAACAATTTGAACCATTAGAGATGTGCGAGCATTTCCCGAAATAGAATTCGGAGGGGATACCGATGAAATGTCAAACAGTTATCCTGGACAGACGCAACAAGCATGCACAAGTGACAAACAGACTCAGGGTACGACAATATAATCTTCATTAGCCAACTCATTAAGGAACAGCAATGAATTGAGTAATACATTCAGATGTAACAAGCTTGCTATGGAATTATAATCCGAAACAATAAATAACTAATAATCGGCGGTTGGGTAAACATTATTTGTACACTGTACACAACGCCGTGGAAGGTGGAAGTGATGTAAATTACATCTCAAACGAGTGATGATAAGAGACAACCGAGCGAAGGCCGCGCAGATCCGGAGAATAGTTAGTAATCGAAGAATGCTTTACTAAGACTTCTAGGAAAATTGTTCACCGCACGCTGGGATTTATGCCACAACGCGAAAAATGTTATTCGAAAAAACCATCATTTTAATAGTAAAAACGGTTAAAAATGGGACTGAAGTTCTTACGACAAATTAACAGTGTTTTAATGTTTATTGGCGGGAAAATGTAAGAATAATTTGTTTGTATACGTAATTTCGTACGCATACCAACAAATTATTATTTTATTCAAACTTTTATTCTCACCCGCTGATCAATCGCTCTTAAAATATCTTATTACGTATCTTAAAAAAGGTTATTGAAAATGTAATTTATAAACTTGCAATTTTATATGGATAAGACAGATAGGGTATAGGAATCCACATTTTATTTTTGAGATCAAAGAATATTTTATTGAATGACAAACAAAAGTTCAATTGATATAAATGTCCAATTAGACGAAATGAATGTCCAATTGGTCAAAAAATTGTCCAAATAGACAAAATGTATGTCAAATGGGACAAAAAAAAATGTCCAAATGGACTCAATGAACATTTAATTGGATGAGAAGTTGTCAAAATGGACTCAATGAATATCCAATTGGACAAAAAGTTGTCTTAATGGACAAAATAAATATCTGATTAACTAACTAACTAACTAACTAACCATCACGCCGTTTCCCCGCAGGGGTATGCAGAGAGGATGGACCGCCAAACAACTCGGTCTTGGCATACACTCCTCGCCTCATTCACATTCATACATCTTATCATACATGCTCTTCTATTATTCTGACTCTTGACATGGCCCGACTCAAGTATCTGATTCACTTGATCGTGCCATGTCTTCCTCGGGCGTCCTCGACTTCTTCTACCATTCACATTAGTATCATATATTCTCTTGACACTCCTTTCTTCGTTCATTCGCTCTATATGTCCAAACCATCTAAGCGTCCCTTTTTTAATCTTACTTATGACGCTCACATCGGCCTTGCATTCTTTTCGGATCTCAACATTCCTCACACGATCATACATGGTTTTACCACACATACGCCTCAGAGATCTCATTTCTACAGCATTCAGTCTACTTTCATCCTTTTTCTGCCAGTTCCATGCTTCACTGCCATACATCAGGGTAGGTACCAGCACTCCATTGTGAACTGCTAGCTTCGCTTCTTTGGACAGCTTTTTGTTGGCGCCAACAGCATTCAGTCCACCATTAATAGAGTTACCTGCATTTACCCTTCTTTCAATATCCCTATCAGCCTTCCCATCTCTCGTAAACATACTTCCCAAATACACAAACTCATCAACTTGCTCTAAGTACTCATCATTCACAACTATGTTGCACACTGTTTTCGTACTCTCTCTTTCAAAAACCATTACTTTTGACTTACTTACATTCATCATCAACTCATTCTTCATACATACTTCGTTCATCCTAGATACGAGTGACTGCAGATCTTCTATGCTGTTAGAAATCAGCACCGCATCATCAGCATACAACAGACAACATACTTTCAGACCATTCAATTTTGCGCCCAATCCCGCCTCTTTCAATTCTTGCATACAATTGTCCATGTATAGATTGAATAACCACGGTGACATTACGCAGCCTTGTTTAACACCTTTTATGATGTCAAACCACCCCGTAAAACTACCGTTTACCCTAATGCATGCAACGCTTCCCTCATACAGAGACGCGATTGCCTGTATGAGATTTGTATTCACTCCATACTTGGACAACACCTTCCATAGCTTTTTCCTGTCGACGCGGTCGTATGCTTTTTGTAGATCTACAAAAGCACAGAAAAGTTTCTGGTTTTTTGCCAGAAACTTCTCAGTGAGCATCCGCAATGAGAAAATCTGGTCCATGCACCCCCGTCCACTCATAAAAGCACCTTGCACATCCCATATTTTATCTTTGGTTTCCATTCTTACCCTTTCAATCAATATTCTACCATACAGCTTGCCGACTGAACTGAGCAGGCTAATAGCCCTATGATTCCCACATTCCATGCGCGACCCTTTACCTTTGTATAACGGCATGATTACAGCTCTTCTCCAATCTAATGGTGTGTAACCCTCCTCTAAACACTGGTTAAAAAGTTTGCACAACCATGTGAGAATTATACGGCTATCTCCTTTAAAGTATTCGGCAGTAAAGTAAATATCTGATTGGATAAATAATTGTCCAAATCGATAAAATGAATGTCCAATTGGATAAAAATAATTGTCCAAATAGACAAAATGAATGTCAAATTGGACAAAAACATTTCATTTCTCCGTGCAATAATACTACTTATATTCATAAAAAATGAGTAATACCAGTCTCTATTTTTAATCAAAATTCACATTCTTATTTACATGTTATTTTAATAAAAATATTTTTTAACCCTCAACCACTCATCTATCGCTCGAACACCGGTGTACCGGTGACAGATGAGAGGTTAAAAAATAAAATGCGATTTTAACCCTTATGTATAAAGAAACTGTACAAGGAGAAGGTCAGAATCACCTACGCCAATACCATTCCAGACGTTGCTTATAATTTTAGAATTGTAGCCTGGAAATTATTTGTAATTAATTTTCTATGGTGTGCACCCAGGGTTGTTGCGGATGCAAAAATTTTTACATCCGCGGATGCGGATGAATTTTTTAAAGATATTTCAATTTTAAGTAGGTACATAAATAAATGAAAATTGATTTAATTATGTTTTATTTAATCATATTTTGAGAACAATACTAAAACAGTTTTTGATTCATAATTTAAAAAAATATTTAATATTTAAATTTAAAAAAATGTTAATTATATTTATAGTAACACAAAATAAGTCTAGATACCTACTGCTTTTTATTATCATCGGTATTTTTATTTACTTTTTCACCTAATATTTACATCGAAATATTCATCAACCACGCAAAAATAAAATGGATAAATACAGTTAACAAACACTGTTATTGATTCACAGTGGGAATCACATCGATAACTAAAACCAAACAAACAAAACCTGTAGGATCTTTTAACCAATGTACATCGATAACTAAAACCAAACAAACAAAACCTGTAGGATCTTTTAACCAATGTACATCGATAACTAAAACCAAACAAACAAAACCTGTAGGATCTTTTAACCAATGTACATCGATAACTAAAACCAAACAAACAAAACCTGTAGGATCTTTTCACCAATGTACATCGATAACTAAAACCAAACAAACAAAACCTGCAGGATCTTGTCACCAATGTGTGCCTTCCTATTGGTCAGTTAACGAACGAACTTCGTGCTAGTTGCTATCTTTGTTCAACGTAGATAGCAACTAGCAAACACGCACGGGGCACACGCCACTCTGGCCCCGCCCACTTTCTTTACATGTCGTTACTTGTTGCAGATATGAATCCGCATCCGTAAAAGCTCCGCATCAATTGATGCGGATGTCTGAATTTGCAGATTTGCGTTTGTCTTCCTCGGGCGTCCCCTACTTCTTATACCATTCACACTTGCGTCGTATATTCTCCTTACACCCCTTTCTCCTTAAAAATAAATTTAATTATGAAAATATCCTATCTATTAGTAGATTAGGTCGATTCTCCGCTGTCTCTGAGTCGCAAATACATCGGTGACCCTGGAGTTGTCGGTATAGATTGAATTAGGCGTTTTTCAATGATTAGTCGCTCGGGCGATCATCTTAATAATTTTTTATTATTGTATCTACTAATAACCACACACACACACAAACACACAGATACACACACACAAAGAAACTTATTCATATTCAGAAACGACGTTTGTTGTTCTAATTTTTAAAACTATACTTTTAGCTGGAATTTATCAATGAATGTAATTTATCGAACCACATATTAGACATTTATTATTAGATGTCGGGCCTGCCATATCTATTGTATATAGTTCAGTCAACAAAAGATCACCAGATTGGTGTACAATGTACATAGGTACTTAATAAGCAATAAGCAGTAGAGGAGACCCGGACTAGTGTTGGCCAGTAGAGTGTCTGTGGGCAGAGTGTTTGCCCGGGGGCTAACGGTGTCAGACGATGAACAAGTTATTACGACGTGCCTACGCGTTTATTCCACAGTAGATCTAATACTGGACGATCTCCTAATAAAACCAAGAGACCATTTATAATATTACTATTATACATTTTGTCCAGTCGCCAGCGATGCGCACACCGAATGCCAGATTCAAAACAGACAAAATTGGATATATTATCTATTATAAGAATAAGGAAATCATTTTCCCAAATTAATATTCTGGTAAACTAGTCTTTATGTCACCAGCAGAAATGTTTGCAAAGCGAAATATTGATGACAAAATCAGATTTACAATTTGGTTATCATCCCAAATGCAGTATTTTTTTCAGGAATCAATAGGCTAACTAACTACATATTACACATGGTCACAGAATAATGCAGAAAGGAGAGAACGCCACATAACTCTTGGCACACAGTCTTAGTTAGATAAACAATTTGTCGCATACCTACCTACTCATCTTTGACATGACCCGGTTCAAGTATTTTATTCCCTTTACCGTGCCATGTATTGGGCATCCCCGACTAATTACTAGATGCAATTGTCATATAATATATTACATAATCAATGTATAACATAACCAATCGAAGAAACTTAGAAAATCTAAATAGTGAAACGAAAATTAAATCAACAATCTTCGGTGCACGCGTACCCGCGGAATTCCTGCGCCCATACAAAGAGCGAGTTTTGCCTACCTGGTAAATGATGTCATACAATATTTTATTTGGTCAAATAAAAAACACCAAAGATGTACACACGAGCATCCCACGCAACTGTATGGGTGTGGATTCTCAGTTAATTTATTCTCAAATTATGACGATCGCCCGATGTTAATAACATAATATATTTTAATACATGGTTCGTGATTGTTGTTGATCTAAATTTAAAACACGTCATAAGCGTGCATTTCGATTGTTACGAAAGAAAAGCTTAATTTATTTCCACGTTTCATTTAGGTACGTAGGTCCCGGCATACGTCATTTGGGCCCAGGAAAAACACCGAGAAATTCAATACAATACATGGAATAAGCGTGATTAATTCGATGTCATGCAAATTATTATTAGTAGACATTAGGTAAAGGTCTACCGTTGATACCTCCGTTATAACCTCTCCCTCTTGTTCATAAACATCACGTATAACAGAAAGGGAGGTAAGAACAGAGATCTCAGCAGCAATACCATAAAATAATAATAATAAATTCTCTAATGTCTAATGCAATTCTCTTTAGCGCTGGCTTTATCAATGATTCGTCCAACAAACATTATTTTTAATAGCCCCGATGACGTTATTCACATGACGCAAATCGTCTTCTCATTTGTGATTCAGTTTTATTATTATTTCATTGATTGAACTCGCTGATCCTCGACAGCAACATCGACTCAATTAATGCAAATGGTCAGCTAATAGCCAACACAACGCGTTGATTTAAATGGGCGAGAATTCGATATTTGAATGAAAGTATTTCGAAATTTCGCTTCCAACTTCCCTTGTACAAACTAGTTATTGACACACTACTCGTAAGCAAGAAGTCCTGTCATAATACCATTACTGCGAATCCACCAATTAATAAGTCATCTTGAAATACCATTTGAAGGTTTTAAAAATCCAAGAGGCGTGAAATTGAAGCCACTATTCTATCCAATGACAGTCATTAAAAAGGTCACAATTTTTGTCATTGCGTCAATTTTCCGAATCTGTCTTGGGCTACAAAAAGATTCCCGGTGCTTTTTTACTCCTTTCTGGTGTGCTAGCATGGTCGATCGATATGAAGTTACCGACCGATTGTCGGTAACGTCTCATAGTTCCCTAGGACAACTGCAGATTGCTAACGTACAAACCACAGTTGATATCGAATATATTAAGGACACTTAGTCATTGTGAACTGTCACCTATTCGTTTGCGATCTGCAGTTGTCCTAGGGAACGATGAGAAGTTACCGACAATCGATCGGTAACTTCATATGGATCGATCTAAGCACACCTGAATTGGACTTCTTTAATATAAGTGGCAGGTCATTTTTTCTAGTGAAATTGCATCAAACCATAGAGAGATATCGCGGCATTTTCGTGAAATATCACCGCAAGAACAATAAAAAAATAATGTCTTAAACACTACATGACAATTTGTAGTGTTACATGAAACTTTTATATAGTTTTTTTCCATACATTTTTCATAAATTAGGTTTAAAATTTCTATTTAAAAAGAGTTTACCTAATTTATGAAATAACCACGAATTTTTTTTTTTTGATAAAATGTGAGCTGCTTTTTTATATTATCTACACACAGGAGGCCTTGAGAAAAATAATTTCCCCCAGGGCCCACGTGATCTTTGGGGTGCTGTGTGGAGGGTATTTTTGAGGAGAGGAAGGAGTGAATACGGGTCTTTAAGAGACTCATGTTGTAAGAGGGAGGAAACACAGAGGCCGGCAAATCTTTTCCAGGTTTTTCGTTTACAGACGTGCAGATATACATCATGATTCTTTAAATGGGCGG
Organism: Limnephilus auricula; assembly: GCA_951813805.1. Taxonomy (NCBI): domain Eukaryota; kingdom Metazoa; phylum Arthropoda; class Insecta; order Trichoptera; family Limnephilidae; genus Limnephilus; species Limnephilus auricula. The sequence continues at coordinate 31,120,472 of OX638390.1, forward strand.
AACATCGAATAGGTAGGCTATAATATATAATAAGTTCACAATATCATTAAGTAAATGTTTTTTCAAGGTGAGAAGTAATAAAGCGGAATAGACGCAGAGATTGTGTAAATATCGAGGTGTTGCCACATAGTTAATTAGTTTGACCGCGTGACGTCATTTGACTAGTCGGTGGGTGGATTCCGTGGCCGTTGGATCTCGGATCTTCTGTATCTGTGTTCGGGAATCTCCGGAAACCAACGTAGCCGGATGAAAATAAGCTTTTTAAAAGTACCTATTCGATTCTGCATCCGGATTAAGAATTAGTATTCTATTAATAATGCCGTCAGTGGAAAGGTTCGTTTTTTGATGACTTCACAGTTCTATGATCGATTGGCGTGCGCCATCCGGTGAACCCAGTGGCGATTATTTGCGTTCATCATTCGATTATTAATGTTCTTTATCATGGGTCTACCGGGAAGACTAATATGGTCTTGCCGCCGAGAGGTCCGTTGTAACCAATCTTGCTGTTATATTGGTTGTTTATAAGAATATGATGTTACGATAATGAGTGACACAGGTAATGCAGAAATAATGTAATATTCAAAGTATTAACTTAGATGTATGTTGTTATGTAGCCTGTGAAAAACACCCCAAGAGCTTTATATAGAGGTTGGGCAAAGGATAACTCAACTACCCTTCATTTCATAGAGTTTTGAAGTAACCTACCTATTGGGTCAAAACCTTTCCTCCATGGACCTAACTCCCCGAAGCCAGAGGAAGTATCTAGTATCTAGGTAAGAAATTGTGCAATAAGCAGCTTGAACTACCGTGGATTCACCTAATTAGGGAATGTTGTGGGGATGGAGGGAAGAGAACGAGGAAGGTGAGGAATTACCTGGTCACAAATAAAGCCAAATAAATTAGTAAAAAAGACGGATACATTATTTTTATTTCCTTTGGCCTGGGTTTGAACCTATGACCTGCGCCTTGAACCAAGAAGTTTCTCCCTCAGCCACGGAGATGTGGGAATAACTTCATGTCCACAAAATTTAAATTTTCTGTTTTTGTATTTGATGCATACCAAACCACAACACAATAATAATTGAGCATCGCCAAAAATAGCATTATTATTATTAGTGGCCGCGTGGTCACCATCCGCGTCCATCGCGCCGTCTCGGGCGTCAGGCGTCAGGCGTCAGGCGTCACCTGCGATCCGCGGCTCCGTCGGGGAACCCGTCCCCTCTAACCCCCTCACACACTCCGCACGCCTCGCAGCTCACAGCGGTCAAACGAGCCAACACAACACACAACCACACACATACAGACATCTCCCGCGCAAAACACCGACAACACGTCACCGTACCGCACCGCACTAGCAAGCTTTCCCCAAGGCCCGGGCGCCAACATTACACTAACCTAACAATGCGACAAGCAAAACATTGCCTACACTCAAAAAGTATCACACTTTATATACTCTCTGTTTTGTTGCGTGCTGGTGTGGAGAAGATTTTTTTATTCGAGTGTCGGGGTGCAAATTCCGGAACTGCCGCGAATCGCATTATTTTGAGGCTTCACCTCTCGAAATACACCTTGCCGCGGTAAATAGGAGTCTTCCGGCCAAAATTATATTGGTTCGAAGGCAACGTATTAAAATAAACGAGACACTCGAGCGAGGCGAAAAGGTCAACTCTCGGCAGACAACCGACCAAAAGACAAGAGAGACAAAATAATGTGCGGCCAATTTGCTGTTCACGCAGGCCCGATTAGGCAGGTACCTACTATTACTGGAGCGGATTGGTTTAAATGCTCGGTCATTGCCCTGGTTAATAATTCCCACCCGAGAGTATCGATATTATTGAGTGCTGAAGAATTTGCTAGAGTAAAAGTAAGGCGCGGCGAGCAGGCAGCAGATAAGTCGGTTGTTGGGACACCATCACACCGCACAGGTAAGCAAGTTCAGGCAGTGGGAGGTTACGTCACATTCTACAGCCCGTTCGTGGAAACGGAGCAAAACATACTGTGACTGACTTCTGCACGATTCTCATAAGGCCTGTTGCTTATACCTACGTCACTACCGCTCTACCTATACTATACAGGTAGGTGATACTGGGTACTCAGTACTCGCCAGACGTAGAAACCAGTATGGATATGGATGTTTTCAACACTATCATTATAATACTCTCGAGTTCGAGTGTGCTGCGAGCTTCAATAATAATGACGCTATCGATTCTTAGAAATCCGCTCAAATTGTTGGGAAAAATAATTATCACCGATTGTGATGACAAAAAATGTAAGTAATAGCAACTACTGGTTGAGTGGAGAAACATGCTGAAGTGGACGTCATCATTTGGTAAAGAAATTTATATGCTCGTAAAGGAATCGGGGAGCCCCAAGCCCTACTTAGTTAATTAATAACTTTTTTGTTTGTTCATATGAAGCTGTTACTTTGTGATGTGACATTATAATTTAAGACGATCCACTAGTCCTTGACTCATTCGGAATTGGGCGGAGCGAACGATTTTTGGGCGTTTACCAATAAAAACCCTAATCTCTAGCAAACAGCAGTGTTTTGTTATTCCGCAAGTATATTTTTAAAGATCGAAGCGCCGCGTAGACTAAGGCATGTCCGTTGGCCCCGGGCTCTGGGCGTAGAATGAGCGACGGGCTAAAATCCTTCTGTACATGGCATAAGGATGAAATTCGCACTTACAAATTCGTTGAGTACCGCCTATTTTTATTCACTGAAAAGAAACGTCGCCAAAATGCACGTTTTATTTTGTTTTGTGAAGTTCAGATACAAATATTAAAATGTTTTCCGATCACTCTATAAGAAACTTAATTAGCTACATTATTCAATAAAACAACACCAGAAAAAGGATTTGTAAGTAAGAGATTTTTCACTTTTAACCATTTTTTATAGGTCGGACGCATAATTGTTTTCTAAGCTTATTAAAAAGCTTATAAAAAAAATACTCGATCACTTCAAAGGCCAAGATGTGTTCTACTCACAGTATTTAATTAAAGCATCTATATTATTTCTAAGCGATCAAATTTTCAAAACTAATACACAAGATTTTATACGATTTTGCATTTTTCCGTATGTCTTCACCTTAAAATAAAACAATAACTTTGTAAACACCAGTTTTATTTTTTATACTTTATGCCGACCGGGTTTCGCTACCACCGTAGCTTCTTCAGGGCAGCATAATCTCTACGGTAGAGAAGAAGAAGCCCCAAAGAAGCTACGGTGGTAGCGAAACCCGGTTGTCATAAAGTATAAAAAATAAAAGTAGTGTTTACAAAGTTATCGTTTTATTTTAAATGAATTTAATAACTGCCAGGTCAGGTTGATGCTATCCAATAAGAGTGGAAAAGAAAGAAGCTCAATAAGTATTACTGTGTTTCTTCGTAAGCAGATTTAAAACAAAACTGGAGTGAAATCTCAATCTCCTTCGAAATATGAATACAATACGAGGAGAATATAGTTACAAGAATATGCTATTATTGAGAGCTGTTGCGATTAAAATTCTTTTCTCTCGGGGCCTGTGTCGTCTTTGAGGATGCTGTCTGAAGGATCTTTTACATCAGGAAAGAAAATAGAGAACTTAGTGAACGATCTAAAAAGACCCACAATATGCAGAAGGGAGGAAACTTAGAAGCCGGAAATTCATCCACAGCTAAGCTGTATTAGTAAATGGTGTTAAACGAAATGTCAAGATTATCATAGATTATTTATTAGTTATTTTAATTTATAAGCTAATGAATAACCATGTATTATTATAATCTCCTTAGCTATTCATTAGTTGGAGTTGCAAAATAAAAAATGATCTCACGTGATGCGATAATAGATTCGAGAGTTTAATTTGTAGAATTCAGATAAACATAACGTAGTTTGAAGTTGAACATTCGGACTCATTACATGGCCTAGTATTTCAACATTCATGCATCTTCTTACGCAAAGTAAGCCAAATTGTGTCAAGTCATTGCTATACTTGGTGTGTACAGTACAATTCACACATAGTTATAGTTATAAGTCACTCACAGTAGCAAACGTCACAGATTTTAGTTTCTAAAGTGTGATTTTAGTAGACGCAGTAGACAATGGTAGATAGAAGATAGTAACAACGGTTTGTCTATGATAAGACAAAACAAACGATGAATGTGCAACAAGAGAACGTGAGCAATTATTATTGTCTCATTGTCTCCGTCATCGGAATACTAACTAATACAAAAGTCAACATGTTTATGAATCATATTATTCCGTTCAAAATTATTGATGAGACATGTAAGTTAGGTTGGGTATACATAAGTTGTATTTCAAAACTCGTGTGCGACAAATAATAGATTTTCCGGATATTTTCCACGGTTCTGCTCAAAATCTCCAATCGCCAGCTATTACCAAAGGGCACAAAAATACACTCTATTGTAGATACTAAAGAAGTATCAATACATATTAGGCGTGTGTACTGTGTACTAGTTGCAGAGGATGCTATAATATTCAATTTCAGTGCTGGGAAACCGGGCGTTTATTTTTATTTTTTTATTTATATACTATATTAAGGTAATATAGTATTTTATAAACAAGTAAGTTACCCGCCTCACTAGACGTTCTCTGTTCTGAGACGGGTAATAATTAGAATATTAAAAAAGATAAAATGTTATAAATATAATAATGTAGTAGTTACTAAGCAAAACATATTGTCATTTTCTAGTTGTTTTGTTTTGACACATGTCATATACAACCAACAGAGATGAACAGGGGAGTATTATGTCATCTATACAGATGAACAATGATAATCTTAGACCCCAAAAAACAAAAGCAGGTATTCCTAGGCAGCGTATGAAATGGACGAACGATGTCAATATGTTCATCGTCCGTTCATATTTTTATGTAACCAAGGTAGAAACAGATAAGCTGTTGTATAGAAAAAAATTACATTTACTTTTCTCAGAAAAATATCCGTTAGCCATAGTAAATGAACAAAGATTAGCAGATCAAAAACGGGCAATATTCAAAAATAATTTAATTCCTGTAGTTACATTAGATCAGATAAAAAATGAAGTAACAGATAGATTGCAACAGGGGAATAATTTAGAACAAATTAATACAAGTAATAATGTTATATTAGATGAATTGTTTGTAGATAGTTTAGATAATAATCTAGTAGACATGACCAATGATATTACAGTAGATTCAAATAACGAAGATGTTATTTATAATCTTAGGGAAATCAATATTGCAAATTTAAACTTAGTAGATGATAATGTAGTAGAATTAGCTAACTTACTTCATAATAATATAATTAGATTTATAGATGTAGAGCCCACACATAGACCAAAATTACCAAAATTACATACGTCAAAAAAATTATCTAAATTAATTTTTGATTTAAATAATATAATTTTACCAAAAATTATATTTGAGGACATTAGTTTTTTAGATCTTCATACAATAGTATATGCCAGCGCTATCACTATATGTAATAAGTTAGGAATTGAATTAAAGTCCTCTGATGATAGATCATATAGTTATAGTAAACCAGAATGGCAGATTAGATTAGAAAATGATGTAGTATTTTTAAGAAGTAGCATAGCTAGAATAATAGAATATAAAAATGGAAATAGAAGTAGGAATATTTTGAGACATGTAGACGAAATTGGGAGAAAATTTGGTTATAGCATTGATAGTAATAATAATGAAAATATAATCAATGATTTATTGGATTTATTAAAACAAAAATTAGGTGTAAAAGCTAGTAGATTAAAAAGATATAATTATACGTATAATAAAAAAAAATAATAACAGATTATTCCAGAAAAATGAGAAAATATTTTATTCCAAACTTGACGATAAAAAAAATATTATTTCTAATAATAATATTCCGTTGCCATCTAAAACAGATATGCACGATTTTTGGACTAAAATTTGGAGTAAAGATATAAAACACAATGAGTCAGGTCCCTGGATAGAAAATGAAGAACTCAATTGTTCAGACATTGAACAAATGAGTTTTTCTGATATATCGGTTGAATTGTTAGCCAAAATTATTAAAAATACTCATAATTGGAAAGCCACGGGTTGCGATTGGATACATAATTTTTGGTACAAACGTCTGACTGCGTTACATCCTCTTTTGGCAAAACATCTTTCAAAATTTGTTAGACAAACTCAAAATTTTCCAAATTTTCTAACTAAGGGCATTACTTATATGTTGCCTAAAAGCGAAAATATTAATAATCCCTCTCAGTATAGACCCATTACATGTTTACCGACAATATATAAAATTTTAACCTCTTGCTTGACAGATTTAATATATAATCATTTAGATGAAAAAAATATTTTATCTGAACAACAAAAAGGTTGTCGCAAAAAACATATGGGATGTAAAGAACAATTAGTTATTGATTCTGTAATTCTAAAACAGATTCAAAATAAAAAACGTAATTTACATACTTGCTATATAGATTACCAAAAGGCTTTTGATAGTGTCCCGCACTCGTGGCTTATCAAAATACTAAATATATATAAAATTAATCCAATGATTATTAGCTTTTTAGAAAATATTATGCCATTTTGGAATACAGATTTATTTATCAATTTAAAGGGTAAGAAAATAGTAGTACCGGGCATTTCAATAAAAAGAGGAATTTTTCAAGGAGACTCGTTGAGTCCTCTTTGGTTTTGCTTAGCATTAAATCCTCTATCCAAAATGTTAATAAAAAGCAAGTTTGGAATAAAAATTAAGGGAAATACAGGAGAGAGTAGTACAATTTCGCATCTATTATATATGGATGATTTAAAATTATTTTCAAATTCTGAATCAAATTTAGAGAAAATGATTAAGGTAGTTAAAATTTTTTCAGATGATATTAAAATGACTTTTGGTCTAGATAAATGTAGAACGATCCATATAGAGAAAGGCAAAATTATAGATGGAGATGAGGGTATATTTAGAAATTTCAAAATTAAAAGTATGAAAGGGGATGAGGTTTATAAATACTTAGGATACCCGCAATCGAATAGATTAGATCATACTAGTATTAAAAATGATATTAGGATTAAATTTCAAACTAGGATAAGAAAAATTTTAAAATGCAATCTATCTGCTAAAAATTTTGTAAAGGCAATAAATAGTTGGGCAATACCTCTATTAACGTACTCATTTGGTATAATTAAATGGTCTAATACAGATTTAGATAGCTTAGAACGATTAATTAGAACTACGTTAACAAAGTTTAATTGTCATCATCCAAATTCAGCTATAGAACGAATTAATTTACCTAGAAATTTAGGAGGTAGAGGTATAGTCAAAATAACTTCTTTAAAACAAAATCAGGTAGAAATGTTAAGAAATTTTTTTCATAGAAAAGCTAATAGCTCAGAGCTGCATAAAATAATTTGCAAGGCAGACAGAAATATTTCACCTTTAAATTTATACGACGAGAATACCAACATTTTTATAAATACCAACCAGGAATTATTAGATTCCTGGTCAAATAAAATTATTCACGCAAAACACTTCAATTATCTCAACCAAACGTATGTTGACAAACTTTCGTCAAAAAAATGGTTGAATATTGGAGAATTGAGCGCAGAAATAGAAGGTTTTATGCTTGCTATTCAAGATAGAGTAATTAATACCAAAAATTATAGGAAGCATATAATCAAAGATCCAAATCAAATAGATGATTTATGTAGAAAATGTATGGCTTTTCCGGAAACTATAGAACACATTATATCAGGATGTTCTATATTAGCGCCGTCTGAGTATACATTTAGGCACAATCAGGTTTTAAAAATAATTCACCAAAGTTTGGTAATTAAACATAACTTGATTGACTGTCATAATATAGTACCATATTATGAATACGAACCAAATTCATTTTTAGAAAATAATTTCTTTAAAATTTACTATGATAAAACTATACTTACAGACAGACCAATTGGTCATAATAGACCTGATATAGTTTTACATGACAAAATTAAAAAAATAACTTATATTATTGATGTAGCTATTCCAAATTCCTGTAATATTCAAAAATCTGTTTCTGAAAAAATAAGAAAGTATACAGATTTAGGAAATGAAATTAAAAGAATTTGGCATTCTCAGACTATAAAAATATTACCTTTTGTTATTTCGGCTACTGGCATTATACCTAGCTCTCTTATTAAAAATTTAAGCATATTAGATTTGTCAAAGAATTTGTATATAAAAATGCAAAAATCAGTCATTTTAAATACATGTAGAATTACGAAAGATTTTTTTAAATATTTATATTGAGGGATCAGTAGGATTTATCGGTCAAATTAGGAATTCCACAAAGCCGAACCCTCTGATATGAAAATATCTGGAGACGGTGAATTATATTCCCATTTAATAGTTTGGTAGATTAACGTGTTGTTCTTGTATTGTTTTGTATTAATTATACTTATATAATACACTTGCATAACGTGGATTTACTAGATGATCATTTATATGGAAAAGTGTATGAAAGGGTTTAGTTTTTCCTATGGGAAAAACTAAACCCGTTCCTGTAAATCTGGTGAATAAAAAAAAAATAATATTATTACAATATCCTAATTTTATTTCGGCTACTGGCGTTATACCTAGCTCTCTCATTAAAAATTTAGGCGTATTAGATTTGTCAAAGAATTTGTATATAAAAATGCAAAGTCAGTCATTTTAAATATATGTAGGATTACGAAAGATTTTTAAAATATTCATATTGAGGGATCAGTAGGATTTATCAGTCAAATTAGGAATTCCACCGAGCCGAACCCTCTGATATGAAAATATCTGGAGTCGGTGAATTATTTTCCAATTTAATAGTCTGGAAGGTTAACATGTTGTTCTTGTATTGTTTTGTATTAATTATACTTATATAATACACTTGCATAGCGTGGATTTACTAGATGATCATTTTTATGAAAAAGTGTGTGAAAGGGTATAGTTTTTCATATGGGGAAAACTAAACCCGAACCTAAAAGTCTGGTGCGTTTAAAAAAAATCAATAAGAAGAAAGAATAAATCTCTATAATTGGAAATAAAACATGTGTAAATAAAGGATGAGAAATTATCGATTAGGAAGAGATTAGCATTGACTTGGTGATGCATTCTCTGTTTTATATGTATAATGTATATTATTATACTATGTATTACATAAATGAATCTAGTCTGTGTTAGTGAATAATTATTATTGAACTTGGGGTAGAGTAGAGAACGCCCAAATTTTAAGACTCCTGATGTATTCAAATTCGAAAAAGCTTTGACAGCCCACCCTAACGTTCAATATTTAATTAATAATTATCATCATTCTTACTCAACGTTGGAATTCAATCCCCGTCCTTGGTGCAAAACATAAATTAAATAGTAAAACTAGTATTTATTTTAGATCTGTCTGACCCAAGCAACAATGCAGCCTACATAAAAATTTACCGCAACTTATTTGATATAAAATATTATGACATGACATGTCATCAAATATTTTGATCACGCACCTGGTTATGCTTTTTGATAGACGTCTGCTTGGAATACTTCAGTTACAAAGCCTCGTGTTTATTTATAAAGATTACACGATAAACAATATTGAATCCTTGGCATTGGTCATGAGAAACTTGCAAGGGAAATGTTTTTATTGTTATGAACACCGTACACCGATTAACTCGGATAACTGTTGAAAGCTTAAATAATAAATTCAAAAATAAGACAATCAGTCAACATTGATGAATTAGATCTGTTGTTATCTAAATGATATGAGTCATTAGAAGTCAACAACCTTTCGATATCATCAAACAATTAATAGTACCTAGCCGAATCAAATATTATGAAACAAATTAAGTTATGTTGAGAATTTTATCTCAACATTTTCAACAACGTTTAACGTGGGCATATGCTGGAGTCAGCATGTGTCGCGCGTGCAGATTTTGCAGGAAATGTATGGACCTATGCGAAGCATAGGCTGCTCTCGGCATACGCTGTTTCATATAAGTCCATACATTACAAAACAAATTCTGCACGTGCGACAAATGCTGACTCCCAGCTTACGCCGACCCTTATAGTTTGCGATGAAAGCGATTGGATATCTAAATTTGAAAATATCGTCTTTGCCTATAGAATATTAACCATTTTCTGAGAGTATGAATGAGACTGAATACATTCCGAGAAAATCGATAAAAACTGTTTTAAAAAATAACGAAACGTAAAATAACAGTTCTGTTAATGGACAAAGTAGGAAAAATATATTTCGTTCATTATAAGAATATATTTATGGCAAACATTAATTATTTTATGCCAGAAAATTGAATTTTAACGCGTTTTTCTCACATGCTTCATATTCTATGCACAGTTTTTCTCACATGCTTCATATTCTGCACACAGTTGTCGTCGTAATTTTAATATCATAATAATGTCAAAATATATTCAAATTTGACAGCTAGGCATCAAAAAATAATGTTAATATTACGTACATACCAAGGCAATTGAATTGTGCACAGGATATGACTTTTTTTTTGTATTATGTACTTTTTTATTGTCCTCACATAGTTTATTTTCTATCGCCTTAAATATTTAATATTTTTACATGGCTCATATTGTAGAAGATTGAGAAAAAAAAAGAAAAATAACTGTATATCTAACTCATTGTCGTCTAAATCGTCACATTTTACATATTAAATATGCAATGACGATATAATAAACACAAAAGTAGGGTGGGCGTTTCAATTGTCAGGATCCAAAAATTGGATTTTCGTTTGGGAGATAAGTCCAGAAGTCAGAGGGGGATAATTGGTGGATTGCGCAGAATGATAAAAGCTTTCGAGTTAATTTGGTTTAGGGAATTCGGTACATTTGGAAGTATGAAGGAGCTTGAAGTGTTGTGTTAGGTAGATAGGTCGGTATCTACATACATACAACAATGTTCTCGGACGTCACGAGATACTGGCAGAGCATGTCTTCTCCCCCACGCATCGGGAGCTATTTTAGCACAGTTGGCGTTCTGGAAAAGTTATTTACTCACGTAAGCTGTATTTAGATACAATAAATGCAAGCTTTTATAAACGGGATTTTCCCAACACTTGGTATGCATCCAAAAAGCGAGCATCGGGGATAACGCTGAAAAAAATGAAAATATTTAAATTAAAAAGTAAACGGATCGATTACCAGCTCAAGAAAAAATACGTTGAAAGGAAACCTGTGTCCTGTATTGGCGAGTGCAAACTTGGGGAATTCGTGGGCCTATTGCCTAAAGGCAAGTCTCCCCCGTCAAAAACACGTATACATTTTGTGGATGGTAAGTCGGGGCCACAATGTTTTGGCTTTCCACGGCCGAAAAAATACGTTGAAAGGAAACCTGTGTCCTGTATTGGCGAGTGCAAACTTGGGGAATTTGTGGGCCTATTGCCTAAAGGCAAGTCTCCCCCGTCAAAAACACGTACACATTTTGTGGATGGTAAGTCGGGGCCACAATGTTTTGGCTTTCCACGGCCGAAAGAAAACAAAAAAAAACTTTGTGGTCATGCCCTATGTTTGTGGTAATGTTTGTGCAATTGTTTGTGGAAACGGTCGCAGGAGACCGATCTTAATAGGAACACGTATTATTGATTACATATCAATTTCGTGGAAAATGATAACTAAAGATAACTCCATCATATCTTATCAATCACAATTTTTATTACAAAACTTCGTATACTTCTACTCATAAAGTAAAAAACGAGATGTTATCAACGTTGTGGTTTAATTCTGAATGTATCAAAACCACGCGATGGTTTAATCAGAATTACCATGGGACCAATACGAGGATAATTCTTTTTTATTGTGACTGGTGCACGATTATAACATGAACTAATAACGTGGCAAGCACTTGTGTTAATAATAGAACAGCCCACACGCATCAATATTGTTGAACAAATCCGAGGGATCGAAGTCATCCGCAGCGAGAGCTGGTCCGTGGGAGCACCTGTAAAAAGTGGTGTCGCAGAAACGGTTTCTTCCTTTGTTCGCCCACCTGTTACCGCGGCCAGGTGAATTCGGCCGCTCGGCAGACTGTTGTTATTGTGGCAGACAATGCAGTCTCGGCACTGGGACTGGAGGGATACCTGTGCCTTGTGCTTTAAACTATGGACACCTTTAGCATGATACTCCAGCCTAAGGGAGAAGCATTCTTATACACGGTGCAAGGTGAAAGAAAACATGAAACTTGCATTGTTAATTGTTTCCGTCATACGTCTGCTGTTTGGCCCTACTCCAAGCCCTGGGGCATCCCTCCTTGTCAACCGGATAGATTGGAAAATGCGATACGTCATACAATTTTAAACACAAGTTACATAAGTCATCTATTCTTGCAATAATCATAGGTAGGTACACTAGTCTGTTTTCACTAAATCGTGGAAACTGTATTGAGGTACGAAAGCATGCACAATGCGTAGATAGTTTGTTAAAACAATGAAAGTATTATTGGAGGGAAACTATTCTTCAAAACACAATACGAAATATCTGCCTATACCATTATTGGTCAACGTCAAATACTTGTGATAATACATTATAAGTTCACTTCGCGTAGGTGAGCACTGGGCAGTGGGCAATGGTAGGCGCCTACTTTACGGGACGAGGGTTTGAACTTTTAACTAACCGCCAACCTTTTTGAATAATAATGAATAAAATGTACAACCTTTAAGGTGTTAGAGAGCTCTTTAAACACTTGTTACTGTTTATTGTTGAAACAAAGAAAAGCCTTGGCTGAAATTGAGACGTGGGTGGCTAAGCAAAATGTTCGCATTTATTTATATTCGCCCTTATTTTATTCATGGGCATAAAACATAACGTAAACCGATCCTAGAAAGGTGCTGCGCGAATTTAATATTCAAAGGTACCTCTATTTGTATTTGTTTTGAAGTTTAGATCGACCAGTAGAACCTAGAACCCAGGGAAGACTCTACAATAGTCCCTTTTCCGGGAAAGGCGAAATGAAGGCACGCGCGTCGGGACTAACAATAGCCTAGGGATTATTCCCGGAAGGTTGCCATACTACGGCCTTGTTATCACTAAATGTATCTGTGTTTCAAAGTCGTCCATTCCTGGAAAGTGGAATTAATTTACCGGGACCGGGAGCCTGATCGATACCGGGAATTTGACGGTTTCAAATAATAATGTTATAAGTTATAATCTATTACAGGACTGTTGTTGCTTTAGGGATATTATTGCTATGTGTACATAATAATATAATGTAGGTAAAGCAGTTTCCGCAATGCAGGACCAACTACAAACCTTTTACGTTAAATATTAATCAAGGTAAAAGGTAAGGTTGCTCGGAGGTAGGTATATCTACTCGATTCAATAACTTTCAACTCTTTGATCTGTGATTCATTACTAAGTGTGCTGAGAAGTCGCAGAAGAGACAAATCTATGTAAGCATTTCAGAAATACCGATCCATTATTTTATATGTACTTTAATAGTTAATTAAAAAACGAATTAATGAAGGAATCCAAAAAACCCAAAATTGTTCTTATCGGATTGTCTATTAAAATATATCGCGTTTACAATTTATATCGCATGTATCATTCGCTATCTATGTAATAACGAGATAAAACTTACCGAGATAGTGTTGGTAATTTTTAGCTACCTACTGGTTTTTAATTATTTACGAAATTTGCTGAGATTATTTTAATTGTGGAACTCCCTACAGATCGGTACCCATATCGGGAATATACATTTAATTCATCGTCTAGAATTCAGAGGCTATCGTATTATTTTAATCAGTATGTACTTACATATTTTTAGGAGAGGGAGATAACAAAAAAGATTTGGCGAAATATTAAAGGTGCTCAGATAGTATGAATCATGGCGACACATTTGGATCTTGGATCAGTGCGCATTGGCTGAATATCGGCACATTCCTAGCCGATGCGTAATAACAAGATAATTGATTGCATTATAATTGAGTGTCTATAAATTATTGTCTCATGACAAGTTCGCGCAAATCGACGGAAAAAATTGGGAATTTTAAAGGCGGAAGTATCACCACTGTCGTCGTCGCTATTCTATGCTGTGTTATAAATTTAATATTGAGCCATTATTAGTTACTATGGACATGGCTCGTGGCAATCGTGAGATGCTTGTCGCAAGTAACAAAAGCATAACGATGAGTAGCTTAGCTAGGTACCTACGTATGCTAAATGGTTGTGGCGAATAGTAAAGCAAGGCAAATACTCGTTACCTACTACAAGTATAATTATAGTTATTGCTACGTAAATAGATAGACAACATAAGCTATAGCTAACGAAACAAACAACACTGAATATTCACGTAGTTGTATAACAATTCACAACTAGGTACCTACCTACGTAGGTAACTCCTTAGATTTATTTCATGCAATATATAGTATGGAGAACTTATTATAACAGCCATCCTATGTTTCATAATGTGTGTTCTATACTCTATACCAGAGGTGTTACGGATATTCGCATCCGCAAATGTGGATTATTCGCATTAATTCAGATATCTCAATCCGCATCCGCATCAATTAATGCGGAGCTTTCACGGATGCGGATTCATATCTGCAACAAGTAACGACATGTAAAGAAAGTGGGCGCGGGCAGAGTGGCGGGGGCAGAGTGGCGCGTGCCTCGCGCGTGTTTGCTAGTTGCTATCTACGTTGAAAAAAGATAGCAACTAGCAATAGTTCGTTCGTTAACTGACCAATAGGAAGGCACACATTGGTGACAAGATCCTACAGGTTTTGTTTGTTTTGTTTTAGTTATCGATGTGATTCCCATCGTGAATCAATTTACAGTGATTGTTTTACTGTGTTTATCCAAGTTTCTTGCGTGGTTGATGAATATTTCGATTTCAATATGTGAAAAAGTAAATAAAAACGCCGTCAGTAATAAAAAGCAGTATCTGGACTTATTTTGTATTGCTATTTATTAAATATAATTCACCAATTTTTTAAATTAATAATTTAAAAAAATTTCATTATAAAGCTTAAGACTTAAAATGTTAGTAAGTAAGGCTAAAAACTATTTTAGTTTTGTTCTTAAAATATGATTAAAATTAATTCGATTTTTATTTATTTATGTACTAAATTTTTTTTTTAAAGTATTGACTATTTTTTACAAAATTTAGAAAAAAATTTACAAAAACAAAGATTGTTATTTTATCTGGTACACGCAGTTTTAAATTTTTTTTAAACTAAGTGTATTTTTAATATACTAAGGTTATACCGTTGGTCGTTGGCAGATTTGTTCAGTTTTTAAACGATAGTTTCTATTAAACAACAACCAAATAAATCAATACATAATCTAGTAAACACAGTTTTAAGAATTTAAATTTTAGTTAAATTAAAATCATTAAAAAATAAATCCGAGAACGTTTCTATTTATAACACCTTCTCACACGTATTTATAACACCTTCTCACACGTGTTTTAGTTTTTCTATTTATTTAAGGTCTTACAAACTAAAATATTTCAAATTTTTTTTACACACTTATTTTGTTTAGACATTATTGAAAAATAATAAATACTTATGATCAAAAAAACTTACAAGAAGTACATGATATTTAATAATTTATCAACGTGCGTTTTGAGCATTCTTATTGCTTAATAATAAATTTATTTCACATAAGATATAACATATGCGGAAATTTTGACTAGCCAACTAGGAATGGATCCTGTTTTAGGCCAGTTAAATGACATATTTAGATCATAATAATTTCATATTACAATGTTTAGTTCATAACATAATTTCATATTACAATGTTTAATTATATAACAAATTATTTATAGAAGGAAAAAAGTATTAAGATTGAATTCCTCATAGAAGCTTTAGTTAAATATACAATTTTGTACTTATAAGAAACAGGATAAGCAATTGAATGTAGGTATATATTAAAGCAAGTTTTTAATGAAATAAATGGATATTAAATTTTTGTGAACTTCTAATAATCCGCATCCGCTTCCGCGGATGTCAATTTTTTTGCATCCGTAACAACCCTGCTCTATACAGTGGAAATGCAAACTATGCTCGTGGTATTATTATTATTATTACAAATCCACTACAAACGGTGCGAGAGTCGCCAATATACAATATTATAATAATGAATCAGGGGATTGTGATGAGAATAAGTGCTAGGTAATATTCCTCCACAAGATTCAAAGGTTTATTGCTGAAATTACGTACTACTGCGTATAGATACCTACCTACCTAGGAGGCCTGAATTCACGGAGCCAGCGAATTTATGACATCCTAGTAATAATGAAATGCGCAATTGAGTGATATTTTACCAAGTTTTAGTCAAACATTTACTTTGATAATCTGTTCAGGGTGCTCCGTTGGCGAAAAAACTCCGCATCTTCTCCACACTTATTAATTAAATTATTATTAAGTTCATTCATATATTAGCTTGATTTAAATAGGTAGGTGGGTAGCAATCGTAATGTAAAACGGCAGTTTGTTTGACCCAATTTAATAAAATTACGCAAGGGGCATTATTTCCTGTGCAGTTCAATTTATTCGGGCTTAGAAATTGTTTACAAAGATTAGATATTATTATTGTATGCGCAGGGTTTTATGATGTTGACCCCTACTCAATTATAATGATTTCATTAACTTCGCATTATCAAGACGGAATCGATAAACAAATAATATCCTTCGCTCATTCATTCCGCTCTCGGAATACGACCCGGAATATTGCGCTCCGATATGGCAATAAGGCCAATTCTCGCCGCGCTAATCATATTTGCAGCTCCGCGCATACTCAATATGAACACTTCAAAATCATCGAATATAAAACTCGAATGTGATAATGATCTGTTCTTTGTTACTCGTTGGTATTATTTTACCAACCGCATACCCCCGTGCTTTGTCAACTCGATTCTGATCTCGTAGCCCCGTCCAGGCGTGACAGACTTATTACAGTGTCGAAAGTATTTAGCAAAAAGGTTATTTCCAGCCTTGGCAAGCGGTGCGCACGGAGACAAGCCGCTCGGCGCTCGCTATTAATGGGTCGGTCTCGCCAGCCGGTTCGTCTAGCATTTGGCCGCGCGAATCCGTAGGCCGGTGCGACCGGGACAGAGCGAGGTGGAGTCGGTCGCGGGCGGGAGGGAGACGGAGCGCTCAGACACCGGGCGGCGGTCTGGCGCCAGGAGGATTCCCCAGCTCGCCCCCCTTCCCCGTCCCGCACCGCGAGCAGCCTTGTAACGTGTCGCAGGCCGCAGCATCAGCCGAAATAACTCCGCCCGGTGTGGCCTGTCGCCTGGCCGGCCTAGCCCGAGAGCTCGAGCGCCCAACGGTCGCGGATGGTGCAGTCGACTCGGCTGGGCGGGAGCCGAGAGCCGAGCAGCCGAGAGGACGGCGCGACACTGTGTCGCCAGGAGGAATTACATATTCGAAAAGAGAACGTTTTCAAGTTTGACGAGGTATCCCAGAGACAAACAAAATCTGTAAACATAATCAGATTCGGAGAATACGGGCGTAGGTTGCTTGTTTTCTCTGTCAGCGGGCAGGCAGTTCATTTTTATGTTTTGAAAAATTTGTGTTTACAAAAAACTAGTAGGTAGTAGGTACCAGGGTACCTACCTTCCCAATCTAAATGCTACATTGTTATCACGTAAGTGATTTTATTGGCAATATTATGTATTGCAGAATGTGTTTTATAAATAAATAAAAATATATGTTATAAAGTAGGTAGGCACCTTATTATATTTCACAGCGAGCTACAAAATACATAATAAGTTTATGATTTATTTGCAACTTCTGATAAGAAATAATGACACATAATAATATAATTGTGAGAAGACATAATATTATTAATATTATTATGTAAAACGGCTAATGACAATGACGTAAGTAGGTTTCTCATATCAGCAATGAATGACTCATCAATTAATTAAGTTAAATATTGGCAAAATAAAATAAAAAGAAAATGGAATCACAAGATAAAAAAAAATAAAAGTAAAAACTTCTCGGAGAAATGTTTTGTCTGTATTCAGAACCTCAGAAGACATGTTAAAAATGTCGAAGTAAAAGTATTATTATTGGAAACTGAGAATAGAATGACCCCTCCACAACATTGCAGTCGTAACGACACGTAAGAGTTTGGCAATTATGCAATCAATAGATAAATAGTACGAATATATTTCACCTATTCATCTTCAAGTTTCGTGAAAGTTGGCGGACGAGGTTTTAGTCCGAGCAAATTATTATTTTTTAATTGAATAAGAAGATAAGATTAACAATCTAAAAGAAAATATGAAAAAGAATAAGGACACAGGAAAATAAAAGATAACGGCCGCAACTGGGACACGAACCCAGAACCTCTTGTCTTACCGTCTTATTAGTGTGATCTTCTTAAAATCGTAATATCTTAAAGTGTGATCGTTATAAAAAGAGAGTTGTTTTAATAAAAATTTAATATTCTTTTTTTCTTTATTCATAATATATTTATATTGTAGACAAAGTTTTAAATAATGACGTTAGGTACCTACTCGGCTATGGCTCGTATGATTAGATAATAATATCATGCACTATGTTATCATTGAATTTCGCAAATTAAAACAATCTTACACAACATATATGTAAAACGGCGCCGCGGCAAACATAATTAATTTATCGCCGACAGGGTCGAAAGAATAAAAAATATAATATGTATACATTTTCTCCACAGTCAAATCATGTTCCAGTTTTTAAAGCGAAACGTTGAAAAATACGCAGAGGCGATAACATCGAGAACCAAAAAGAAAACATGTTTAGAATTTTTGTATAAATATTATTATCTAAATAAAGACTAAAAATAATAATATGATTTGAGAGTTTCACGGCCAAAAGTGTAATTGTTATTTTATTTTTGGGTTATAATGTCGTGTTGCGCTACCTCCTTATTTAGCCAATGATTCCGAAAGCTTTATAGTGTCCACCATCAGGGCAGATGTGTAATTCAAAAATCTATACGCGTATGGAATATGAATCTTAACTTTCCGTTACAGGAAATGCCGATCTGGGCTGTCCAGATCCGAAGACGTGAAATTTTGCACACTCGACCTTCAAACCATTATACGTCTGCCCTAGTGATGGACACTGTAATGCTGTCAGAAACGCTGGATAAAGAAAGAGATATAAAGTAAGAATTTTTTTTTTTTTTTTTCGAAGAAAACTTCTTCGGAAAGGTTTTCACTTTGTGATGTCATTATTTATTTTGTCTTTTAATTAAAATAAAGTAAGAGGTAGGTGTGCATCACGGCATAAAAACCCAAAAATAAATAACGATAATTAAAAATAATCTTCTTTCATTACTTCTACAGCAAGGTGTTGCATCAAGTATTGAGGTATTGGGTGGACACTCGCAGAGGTTTTTTTTTACCTAACCGATAACCGTTTTTCGTAGGTAATAAATAACACCTACACACTTTTTAAAGTACATTTGAAACCGCAATAAAACTTATGCAAATATTATGTACGTAGCCGAAAATATATACCGGTGATAAATACACAATGGTGTAATTTTGAAACTTCTTGAGCCCAATGTGTAAAACAATAATGTCTACCAAAATCTGCACGAGATCACCATTACCTTTTTTTTGTTCTACAAACACTGTAACACCACCTTTCTTTTCGAGTTTCACCAGTTCCCTTAGACCCCTGTGATCACATGTTTTGAAAGTACATTCAAGTGCATAATGTAGCCCAGTTTTTTAGAAAATCGTGATTATTTATGTGTGTAGATGCTTCATGCACCCGTGGTTTGATTCCCAATCAATTAGGATCAAGTTGACAGTGCCAAATATACTAAGTATATCAATTTTGTTGCTACAGAGTCCCAACTGCTCCATGCTAACCGTAGCCAGTGAGACTGGCATCACAATAAAGAAGTTGAGTGAAAAATATTTTTACTTATAAAAAATATGTTCATGTAGACGACATGCAAACTTAAATTGTACTAGTATTTTTTTTAAGTACGTTTTCATGATTAAATTAATTCTACAAGTTTGAATTTTATTAAACCCTCCAAATAAGAGAGGAGTGTGTCACATCATCTGTATGCTTGTTTGTATAAAAATAAGGGTAAGTAAATATTTACAATACGAAATGTAATTTTTCACCGACCGCTTAAAATTTAAAAAATAAATATTAAAATGCACCTTTTTCGAAATTCCCGTAATTGAATTACTAGTAATTACTCTAACTACCAACTACAATTTTTTAAATTTATTTTTTTAGTCCATAAAGCGTGTCACGGTTTTGTAAATATTTACCCTTACTCAACTTCCTTATTAAGGTATGTTATGAGGCTGAGGGTCATGGGATAGGAAGAGGAAGGTGGGGAAGTACCTGGTTATTCAAATCTGGTCACCAAACACCGTTAAAATGATTTTAAGCAACATTTAGATTTTTAATAGTGGTCTTTCACCAGGGAAATACTGAAAGAAATTACCGGTCAGGAACGTGCCGCAGGCATAGGCACTTTATGTAATTTTATATGATTAAATGTGAAATAACACAATTTAATTAAATGTATGTAACTTGCGACCGGATTCGACCAGGTGACCTTCGGATTCGTAGTCGAGGACTCTTCTTACCCCTCGAATGCTCGAAGGCATGTAATGGCCATCGGAAAATGTAATAGGCATGTTCCAGAAACGGTTTATATCTTGCACAATGATTGATCGTGACCGGGTTTATCTGGCCCATCAGGTTTTGGCAAGCTTTTACTATTTACCAGGTGGAAAAATTTTAGTAGGTCGGCAAAACAAATAAATTCCCGAAAGCGTTTGTCCAAAACAGGGCATTTATTGGCACAACGTTTATCGCACCAATTAGGTTTATAATCAATCTTCTTTATAAATAGGCCAAAAATCCTCTATATATAATTCTTATATGTATCTACAGGCGTGCAATGTTATTGGCTTTTCAATTATTTAGAACAAGAATTAGGGTCCGTGAGTTTTCAGTGAGCTAGAGTGCCAAGATTGAAAAAAACGACATTACTGATGTTATTGTAGCTGAAAATGAATTTTATTTTTTTTTCAAAATTTCAACTTTTTGTATGAAGATCATTCAGTTTATGGATGCGGCGCATCCCCAAACTGAAAGAATCCTGAAGATGCTTCATACAAAAGTTGAAATATTGAAAAAAAAAATCAATTTCAGCTACAACAACATTAGAAATGTCGTTTTTTTCAATCTTAGCACTCTAGCTCACTGAAAACTCACTTACCGCCACTGATAGATACATATATATCGTAAAGGAATCTATTCCGATGGTTGTAAGCATTAATATAGGTATACCAAACTTAGTGGTTGTATGGCTGTCATAACCAAAGAGAAAGAGCATGGGTCAACGGTTCGATCAATTACCCTTTGAACACCACAAAGTCGAGCCGGAGATTGTTACGTTCGTCTTGTACGGGTTAAATTACGGGGATTGCAATGACACTTCGAGGAAGGCCCTGTCATTATGTGATTCTCTGTATCAACAGCTAACGAACCATTTCCATTACAGAAAAGCAAACACATTATTGGGAATAATCTCAAACGAAAAGGCAGTCGCTAAAATTGATGTTTTGACGCTGACGGAGTGCAAAATAACATGAAATGAAATAATCTAAAACATAATAATCCGAAGTTCTCTTTTTAAAATGTAAACAGCAAAAAAGGCAAGGACGAGAGGGACGGACTAAACTCGCTAAACACTTTTGGTGACGTAATTCGCGCGGCAGCGAACAGCGGGTTAACTTTCTTGAATCGGGATGACGCACGAGGTATGTTGGGCAAAGTTTACTGATACCCCCTCCCCGGCTATCTTCTCTGCCCCCCCCCCCCCCCGGCCCACCTCGCGGTGTCAATCTGACCCCCCCACCCACCCAACACCCCCTTGCCAGGGTAATCATTATTTTTTTTTCTATCTGATATAAAGTTACATAGTACAGACTCTACAGACGCTGTTGATCAATTTAACATTCGGTACATAAGTGATTTGATTTTACATGTTGCCGTTGTGATAAAGGGATTGGTCTGCGCTTTGTTGAGTGCATTTGCATTATTTTGTGTTACGACTTCGCTACTTTCATAATCAGCTAATAGGGATTATACTTTATTTTATCTTTTTCGATTAGTAACTGGAAGTACGCATAAAATCCAATGATATGTTAATACGATTTAAATCTATTTTACATTCAATTATTTTTAATGTTTAACAATTTATCATCAAGTGGTTACAATGTTTTTACCGCAATTAATTACAAATTACATACCTAACTTGAAATAATTTGAATTTGAGCAGGAATATTGAAAAATTTCCGCATTGTAAAACCGAAATTAAGCGTACAAGATTAATTTGATAATATTATTTTATAAATTATGTATAGGTAACCCATCGCTGCCCTGTGAATGGGTGTTATTATGACCAAACAAGATACCTACCTACCTGAAAGCAAGAGGTCCCTTCCCTAAAAACACCTGCTGTAAGGTACGAGAACAGGTCTACGGCTAGCCAGTCAATATTATTACAATACGGAAACAAAATAAGTCATAATATTAGTCAACACAGTAACATATTTTTACATATTGCAGGTAAAACACTTACTGGATTTATTTGTATTAGAAGAAATTCCTTTTCTGCGAGCCATGTCCAGCTATCTCTCCCTTTCCCGCACAGTGCACTTGTTACCGTACCTCTCTCTGTCGCCAAGAGGGATACCCTCAATCCGTTATTCATACATCTTGCGAAATAGTGATAAGTACGTACACACAACTACTCCATTCTCCTCACTACACGGTGACATTGTTATATTATTATGTCAACAGATTTGATAAATCTACATGTTAAGATACTCATCACGAAAGCACTGTTGCCTAAAAATTTGTGTGATAAACAAAAAATACACTTATAAACGCGCGTGCGGGTTACATTTGATACGATGTGAAATGATATTAACGCACGGACACAACAATCACACAAAGGTCCTCGCTCCCCACCTCATTCCCCTCCGTTCCGTACTCCGTAGTAAAACGATCGTGATCGTGCATCTTCGTTTTCCTTCGGAACTCAGTGATTTGGTGCTGCCAGTAACTAAAAGAGCCTTGCAAAAGGTAAAGTAGGCACCTTTTTGAAATGGTAATGGCGCGATATTTGAATATTATAAATTTATTTGAAGAAAATTAAAAAGATGAAGATTGAGGGACGTAACAATTGGCATAAAATTATCAAAACTCTTCTTCAACTGCTGGTGCCATCTCCTATTGGAGGTTGGCTATTATTCTGTAATTGATTCTTTATTAATTTTTTTTAAAACATTTCTGATCTAATAATATAAAAATGCCATTGAACTTTTAGAATTTGAAAAATAACAGATTTAACTTAATCAAACTCAAAAACCCTTTTTGTTCATTTTGAACAATTTATATAAAAAATAATGGGGGCATACACTAATTACGTGAGCAAAAAATGGGGGGGGGGGGGTCCAGTAAAATCTCATTATACCGAGGAGGGTCAACTTTAAAAGAGTATTTATTATTATAAAGATGATAATTTTTTTTTTAAGGGTCCCATTTTGCCCACTGAAAAAATGGCTATTATGTGAAATAATAAAAATAAATCCGAGAACGTGTTTTGTGACAAAAATACCTCAGTTTTTCTATTTAGTTAAGGTCTTACAAACTAAAATATATCAGATTTTTTTTACACACTTATTTTGTTTAGACATTATTGAAAAATTACAAATTAATTAAGTATATAATTTTCATTTATTTACCATCTCCCGTTTGATCATTTTTATGGCAGTTCGAGACATAAATTCTCCCGATTCATTAGCTGCCGAGACGCGGCTGTGTGAGGTTGTCATTTTTACAACATTTCGCAATAAATTTAAAACTAATAACCTTTAGCTTCATGCTTGTAAAAACATCCGCGCCCAGCGCTGTTAACAAAAACGGAATAATGGATTGCTGGATATCACCTATTAACGCCCGGGTCGCAAAGCCAGGGTCTTCAGTTAGTTCTTAGATAAAGTTTGGTTTGTTTAATGATAAATAACTCAGGTCTGGGGCATACGTCATTCCTATGTCTACCTACGTTAAATTGTCACGAAAACAAGCTTATGTGCCCAATGGTTAAACATCTGCATTAATTTACAGTTTAATACACAAATATAAAAAAAATTATCAGTTCTCATGTAAGGTTTGGCTTACTATCAATAACCTTAAATCAAATAGTTAAAATAAATTTTAATATTTTTCTTCTGTTTTCTAAGGAATGCATTTTAAGCATATTAAGAAGCATAGTAAGAATGTATTGCTTATGTGTAGAATAGGTATGTATAGCTTGAAGTTAATATATTGTTAATTAATAACACCTAAGAATTGGTTTCTCGTAGTTTAATAAATTTGCCTAAGAACTTTGTAAGTGAGTACTTGTATCATGGATAAAAGATTTCATATTATGGAAAATGGATAAAAGATTTCATATTAAGAAAAGACAAATAACTTTGTTTACAGTTTACATCACTTTTATTTATACAAAATCAACATGTTTCATGACAGTATACATTTGACAGTATACATTTGATAGTATACATTTGATCCTGATGATGTGAACATCGTTCATGAAACATTTTTTTATTTAAGTCTATTACGGAAACATACAGTTGTTGTGTAAAAGATCATTTATAGTGAACATAATATCAACCAATCAAGTTCTATTAATACATGAAACATGTTGATTGTGTATTAATAAAAGTGATGTAAACCAAGTTATTTGTTTTTTCCTTAAAATTAAATAATGCCATCACAAAGTGAAAACCTCTCCGAAGAAGTTTTCTTAGAAAAATTAAAGATTGCATAATTTCATGTTTATATTGTATCAGCGACATTATATTCCACATGAAATGTATGAAAATGAATACTGTAATATGAATGTCGTACAAACGTTATCCTATTAACCTCAGGAACGCTATGGAAATGTTTGAAAACCTCTTGTAGCCATCCAAACTAACATCCAAACCTAACATAAACATACAATCATCTAACATAACATCCAAAATACAATCATGATAAAATAAGAAATGTCAGGAATACGTATACAATTTATTTTCAGAAAACTCAAAAAAACTCAAAAAAACAACAACAAAAGGTAGGCAGAGCGTTTCGGACTTTATTGGGCGCACACCAATAGGATTGTCTCATGAAAGAGGTTTGAAATTATCATTGCATAGTCACTGGGACGTTGAGGCTCCTTCCTCTTGTGAAGCACCTTGCAGGTCTGAGAACTGGTGAACATCGCCAAGGTGACCTTCCTCTACGTTCTTCCACTCTTCAACCACAAGTTTCCCAATTCTTAGGCAATAATCTCGACTCGAAGCACTTCTTGCTTTTTTTTTTCCATGTCTCAGGTTTACCATTGATATCCAGTCTTTACATTATACATGCTGGAAAAATCGGAATCTTCAAATCTTTGAACAGTGAAACCTCTGTCTGTCGTTTTTTAAGGGTCCTATTGAAATCAACTACGTGGGAAAACAATCGATGCAGAAATATAGAAAAAAGCTATATTCATACTTAAATTAAATTAACATTCCCAAAAAAATACAGTTTTCACGCATAGATGAAATGTGTTTACATAAAAATGTTGCAGTTCCTGAATGCTTGGGTAAATCAATGTATTTTTCAAAAGTTTTTTTTCAACTTCTTTGACAATTTTTAATCTTTCCTGAAGGGTATGCATTTTTTCTAAAGAATATGCATCGTTACAAAATGTCTGAGACAATTAACGACACTGGTGACGATGACCTCGCCCGGCTGGTCGCTTGAGACAGGCGTCACCGACAAGTCGGCAATGTATGCCTGTATGAACCCTTGCGCAGCTGTCTGTCGAGGTAGTCGCCAAGATACTTTAATCATTGAGAATCGTTTCCTGTGAACAAAGGTTCTCACACAAAACCAATATCTTACCTGGGTAAGGATATTTAATTTAAATAAAATGAAAGTGAAATTTTTTTTTTTAAATAATCGCAACATAGTGTATTTAGTGAAAAGATTTATTTGAATAACATTTCTTTACTAAACATTTTATCATAACACAAAATTAAAAATAAAAAGCATATAAGGTGGTACATATCAATATCTATTGGCAAAAACATGCGAATAAATATATGTTGTATTTATTATGTGATGTACATTATCAATAGAGACACCTCTAATCCAAAGCCATACTATCTTCATCATCATCTCTTTCTTTTGGTTTTGACTTGTCTTGCGTTTGAGTTTTCTTCTCTTCGTTTTCTAACGCCTTGATGAAGGCCTTCATGTCCCCCTTCTGGGCGGCCGCCACGGCTTCACTCCCCAAACCAAACTGGGAGATGATCGGACCCAGCTGGCCAGAAGAAATGGCATTGGAGAATAATGACATCGCCTGGAAGACAAAACAAATGTATTAGCAAACGGATGATACAAGTTCTTTTGCAGGGTTATATCTCACGGTAATTACTACAACCAGATAACTCCGAAATCAGCGTTTTTGAGTTACACACAAAACCATATTTTTATTTCCTCGCCCATGTATGAACATATTATGTGTTTGTGGCATACATGAACGAGAAAATATGTCGACACATATCAAACTCGCCTAAGTCCCGTTAAGTGATTGAAGTCCCGTTCAAACATTTTTCAGGTAATGACGATTTTTTCTAGTTTCAACTTTTGGCTAGTAAAAACCTGTAAATATTACTTTATTTATTTATTTATTTATTAAAGAATTTTATACATAGTGTACATATTGTGTTATTTCGCCCGCCATGCTAGGGATGTCCCTGTGTTATGGCGGGTGAAGTATGCAGATTATATGGGTAATGAAGTACATTTATGTTATAAATATTTACCTGGGAACCCAGAAAAATAATAATCAATATGAATTTCTTATTGATTATTATTACTTTACATGTAATAAAAAACAAGCCATCAACTAATAGTTGGAATAAAAAAAAATCCAGACAAGTAACTCTCACTTCCCGAAATCCAAAACAAATGTTCTTTGTCAATCGCTTGTCAGTGTTCAAGTCAACTTATTATTGCATGCATCGTCTTCGCAGTTCATTTAAAATATTTATCTTTAATTAATTCCACATTATTACTCACCTGAGAGAACTGTGGTGACAGCAGGGTAGTCTCAATATCATCTTGTTGCTGATCCGGCGCAGGCTGGGGCAAGTGCTCCTTGAGGTCCGCCGCGTGGGGCTTCGCAGTGGCAATCACATCCACGCCAGAGATCACGGAGGCGAGATCCACATTCTCAGGACCCCCAGCAGAACCGGCTGATGGGCCCCCTTCTTCTGGGGGTGCCGTTAAGGTGGACAAGTACTTCTGAAGGTCGGAAAGGTGGATTGCTTGGCCAGCTGAAAGGAAATAATAACGGTTATTTAAGTTTGTAAATGGGAAGTTAGAAAGATGTTTTCAGTGGTTGAGTTTATTACACTTTCTAAGAATAATAATTAACATAGTTATAATTACATGGATTGATAATGAACATAATTAATTAATTCTAGTGTGATTGAAAATCATGATGATGTTGTGCTAGATATGTATTTAAATAAGTTATAATCACTAGAAAAATTCAAACAAAATCGAACATATTAGCATTTGCAAACTATTTTACCCTCTCGGCGAGTATTGCTGTACAAGTACGGCCACTCAGTATGAAAAAATCTCCAAGGAGTATTTTTTTATTTTTTTTTTATAGGGATTACCTCACAAGAGTCCCAACTGCTCCCGTCTGGAGCCAGTGAGACTATGGCATCCCCAATTGGGGTATGTTGTGAGGCTGAAGGAAAGTGGGGAAGGGAAGGAGATGGGGAAGAGGAAGGTAGGAAAGTACCTGGCTATTTAGATCTAGTCACTAAACACGGCTAAAGCCATTATTAAGCAACGTTTCAATTCTGAATGGTGGTCTTACACCAGGGCGATACTGACAGCATCTTCCACTCTGGAACGTGCCGCGAATGTAGTATATATTATTTTTATTAATTAATTGTGAAATAACACAAATTAATCAAATAAAATTTAAATAAACGCAACCTTCCGATTGGGAGTCAAGTGTTGTTACCACTCGACCACGAACGGTAATATTACAGCCGTGTGCCTAACATTTGCATAACCCGATTTATTCATGAAATGTGAAGTGTACTGCCATCAGTTTCCAAGGATGTTTCAAACATTTGGAGCAGTTGACTCATTTACACACGTTGTTCACTCACGGGACACAGTTTTGTTCGAAAAGCTAACTCTCCAAGAGATTTATATGTATCTATAAAGAAAAAACATAGCAAAGTAACACTTTTTTTTTTTACATTAGAATATGTGCATGACAGAGTTAAAGATGCTTTAAATAACGACCTAGAAAGACCACCAGTCAGAAAAAAAAGGCTTTATCTATGTTTAGCAACCATCGTCAGGTTCTCCTAACCTTTTTATTACTTTTATTTCCCACCAATCCCTATCATTCCATACTATTGGGGATGAAATAGTCTCGTATGTATGGAAGCAAACAACAATAAAACTATCTGACATTCAACAATTTTTCACAAACTGACCAGTTTCAAAAAATTCTTTGTAAAATGAAAAAAAAAATTAAACAAACTTTACTATGGAAACCTGTACAAATTATTAGCAAACATACCATAAATTAATATATTTAATTTACCATGGGAAATCTGATACAGTACAATCTCACTAATCCGGCACTTCATTAGACCGATACGTCCAATAATCCGGCACCCTCCGCCCGCGCCTCCCTCGCCCCTCTACGCCTATTTTTTATTAGTTTCAATAGCAAAGTTTGTACATTATGTAGTATAAAGTATAATATAAGTATAATTTTTTTTGTCTTTTTTCAGTCCTCCTCACTAGCGTTTCCTGTTCTGAGGCGGCCTGTAGTTTTTTCAAAACTTTTGTATTTAGTAATAATGATATGCGCTCCATCGCCGTCTAGCACTCTAACCTCAACACTTATCTTGTGTGCACGTGCGTACGTATTTGCCTGTTGTTTTGAAGTGAGAACAGTGTGTAATTAAAAAATGTCAAGTAAACGGAAACACAAGACACTAGATTTGAAAGATAAAATGAACATTTTAAAGAAGTCAAAAGCAGACCTCAATTAAGGAGTATTTTAAAACTAAATAATTTTGAGATATGTTACAGTTACAATAAAACCTGTCAAACAAGAACACAAATATGTACATACATTATATTCTCTTGAAATGCTTTGTTTTATTTATTATGATTTTTTCTCTATATAATCCAGTAATCCGAACATTCCAATAATCTGGCACCCTCTGGTTTTTAATAGTGCCGGATTGTACTGTATTTTGATAAATGCCTCATAGGACTACATAATAGCTCATACAGTGTAAAAAAGATCAAAATATTTGACAATTATTTAGAACCAGTCGTTAACCATTGGGGCTGGGTAATACATTACCTCTGGTGGTAGGAGGCTGGCTGGAAGCGGAGGATGCCTGTGTGGTGCTGGGGGTGGTGGGAGTGAGGGGGGCAAGAGGCTCCTGGGGCGCCTGGCGGGGGGGCCGGGCGGGGGCGCGCGGGGCTTCCGACGGGGGACGGCTGGCCGTGGGGGTGGAGCTGCTGGAACGGGAGCTCTGGCCGGTGGAGGACCTGCTACAAGTTTTGTATGCTTACTAATCAATCATAATTCAAAACCAGGGGCGGTTCTAGACATTTTGTGAGCTGGAGTGTTAAGATTGAAAAATAGGAAATTTTTGATGCTTTAGCTAAAACTATATTTTTTTCAAAATTTGAAAAAAAAAACAGTTACAACATCAATAATGTGGTATATTAGCTCTAACTCACTGAAAACTAACGAACCGCCACTGCAGAACACATAGTCAACGAATGCATGCTTCACACATTCCGGGGCAGAATTGATGAGGTCCACAGGGCGATGCCTGTGGTCAAGAATTGCTTGAGGGATCTTGTTGTCCATCTTTGATACTCCACCACACAATAGAAAAAGTGAGAAATTCTGAACTCCTCTGCACCTTTACATATTTTTAAAATAATAATAATAATTGGATAATTTGTAGAGCGCCGTTTTTGTGAGAAATCACCTCAAGGGCGCTGTTACCACCCAGATACACCCAGAAAATACACCCAGAGATAGTTTACAATGAGATCAGGAATGCAGTAAATATTACTATTGCGGCCGACGAGAGCACCTACTGAATTTAATTTTATAAATATTTTTTTTCAATGGCAATACTTTGTATATGGCCACACTATTATCAGATAGTGACGATGCAGTATTTTTTGTTGAAAATATTTTCAACAAGTTTCTGCTCATTGCATCCACGACAAAATTGAAAGAAAATAATTTAATTACAGAATATTGTTTTTGTTCATATGAAGCAGAGACTTTGTGATGTAACATTATAATTTAAAATAAAACAATAACTTATTAAACACCACTTTACTAAGTTATTGTTTTATTTTAAAAAACAAAATATTGTCTTTCTTCTGCCATCATTGGTACCCCTCTCAATGATTCCTTTTCGATAACGGACGATTGGAAATAGGAAAGGAAATCTGGAAAGCTGTTATTACAAATTGCTTATAATAATAAATAGCGCCACAGGGAGGAATTACTACCGTAACCGCCACTACCTTTGATCACCGCTTGTATATTTTTTTTCACAGAATTCTTTTCTGCATCAATCTAACTGGGTCCCACGGCCCTTCTGAGCTTATTTTAATACTTTTTTTTTTAATTCTTAAAGTATTTTGCCTGCTTTCAAATATTATTCATGACTGTTCCAAAACAATGGTTTTATTGACGAAATATAAAAGTTAACTATAGGGAAATAAAGTATACCTCATGGTTCCTAATAAGGATGAAAGTCCTCCAATTTGGCCTACTCCTCCGAAAAGTTGCATCAATTGTTGTTGGGACATATTATTAAGTATATTCTGTAGTTCTCCATCCGGGGCACCTCCACTCCCTCCTCGGCCACTTCCCACAGCAGGGGGATTGTTGAGGACTTCATTGATGCGGCGACACCATTCATCGTCCTTATCAGTTTTGGGTTCCTAAAACATCCCGAATAAGAAATTAATTTGTTTCAAATGGACGTATTGCGCAAATTGTTACAAAACTATTAATACGGAAGTGCACGAAGGAAGGGGGAAAAAAGCAGTCCCAATACTGGGGAACGTTGTGGGGCAAAAGAAAATGGGGAAAGTTGAGAAGAATTTTATAATTCAGATATGGTTACTAAACAAAGATAAAAGATTATACTTATTAAGTATTTGATAATCACCTGCATCCAGAAGAACAGTTTTCTTGAAGAAGATTTGAATTTAAGTACAAATACTCGACCTGTTGTGCACTGAGACACCTTCATGAATTCACAATCATCGGGGAATATTATAAGGTCATCTTCGATAGCCCCAGAAGTACGATCTTTCCAGCAAAAATGCATTAATGAGTCGTCACTTTGATAAACGTAGAGGAAACCTTTGCGATTATCAGGGTGCATCATACGATCTTTCAGGTTCATTCTACCCGCTCTGAATTCAACCAGATGTTTGGAACCCCCGGATCCACCACCGAGGGCACTACTGCTTCCAAATAAGGCTCCAGAAGGCATGATTTCTGGAAATATGTCAAAAACACTACTTGTCAGTTGCTTTCGGCGAATGGGTCAAAAATGATGACATGAGTTTTTGACGGAGTTTTTTTGTATGTCACATGCGATATTTAACCATGTTTTCAAAATACAATATCCTTACCTGAGTTTACTAAGCTTACTTAAAAGTTTTAAAAAAATCTCAAGATATAGCTTAACCACAAACAATGATAATAGTAAAGTGAAAACTACAAGTTCATGGCGGACTGATGCACTGTCAAAAAAAAATATTCCTTACTTTATAAGTACCTACCTACAAGGAAAAATGAACAAGTACCTACCTAAGTAGTTTATTTTAAATGGTTACGAATTATGTCAGATATAAAATAAATAAACAATGTTTTTCTATTTTTCATTATTATTATGTTTAATGAACACCTTATAATTTGAATATATTTATTTTAGCTTTGTTGATTTTATCAGTCAAGCCAGAAACTATCTCAAACCGGTGGCCATATCCTTTTTTGTCCAAACAATCATGATCCAGCATATATCTTTAAACAAAAACATGACATTGACCAATGTATGTAATGTAGTTCTATGTCCTCTCCAAGAAATATGGTTGCATGTCGTGTGAAAACTAAACATAAAAGTATTTTCGATTCGATCATAAACTCTATCAAATTAAGACAAAAGATGATTCCAGAAGTTTTGGTTCTCACAAAAACAACGTAGTTGGATTTTTAAAGTAATGATATGTTTCAAAAGATTTTTTTTCACAAACGATTTTTAAAAATTTGACTCGAACTTTTCGAAATAAAAGTCTCGATTATGATTATTATTCTCAACCCTAATGTGAGTCACCTTCCCACCCGCCGTATTCAGTAATTCAGTGTATTCCCAATTTTGTCTATGCTTCTACACGTCACATTTGTGTATTTTTGCAATTTTGTTCAGAGTTGAAATCCATTTTGTAATTTGCTGTAATTGGCAATCGCTCTACATTTTGCACAATTATTGCAA
The DNA here is from genome assembly GCA_951813805.1 of Limnephilus auricula. Lineage (NCBI taxonomy): Eukaryota > Metazoa > Arthropoda > Insecta > Trichoptera > Limnephilidae > Limnephilus > Limnephilus auricula. The sequence goes on from OX638390.1 coordinate 31,153,088, forward strand.
AGTGGTTGTGGACTATATATCACTCTCTCCCCAAATAATCTGACGACATGAGTTCCCCAACGTGGCCTGCTGGTGACGGTAAGTCAAATTTTAAACCCTTTGAAATAATGCGATTACTACACTGTGCATCGATTTCGAGCCGGTTCGACGTAATAATATTGATTGTTGCTGACATTATACAATTAAAAATTATGATTATTATATTACAGTAACTATTCTAACTGGAATGATAAATTTGAAGTGACATTTACCTGTTGTTATCTGATATGAATTTTTTTTTTTCCTTTCCTCTGTAAGATGTCCTCTAATTTATCTGACTTTGATCGTGCAATGCTAAGGGCGATCATTATACGTTATAAGTACCTCTTCAAGCTTGACGACTTTAAATATTGCTAGTATACTTATTTATAATAAGACATTCTCACGTCGCACACACTGGCAGTAATATATATGATAAAAAAAATTGCTTTCCTAATTCTAACATAATCAATTTATATAAAATATACACTAATTGATTTTTTAAACATAATAAAAACAGTATCAAAAAGCACTATTTAGATAAAAAAAACAGTACTGCTTATTGTAAATTATTTAGTAAAGAGGATAACCTTGGCTTGCCTGGACTGCTTATGGCTGAAAAAAGATTGTTTTTGTTTTCCAATAATTTCACATTTGTCCTCTATTCGCTAGATACTGTCTTTTCATAAAAAAATGTAAATTACTGTTTTGCGTTAGAATAATATTGTGTTGAGCACGAGGCAGGAAATTTTCTGCTAGGAGTGCAATTTTTACATTATGGAATTTATAAACTAATGATTCGCTGTGGATTTTTAATATATAAATAAATAGGTCACTTGTAAATCGATCACATTGCATTATGAAGACTAGGAGAAAATAGTAAGTATTTCAAGGTTTTCAATTATTAATTGTTTGAAATGTTTAATTGCATACAACTAAAAATTAAAATTAATATCATTTATAAACAGCGCAGCATTATATTTCTTTGATAAGGGAGAATGGAAAAACTGGTTATCACCAGGGATTTACAGCTATTAGATTTTTGGTTTAGATGTTAGGGATTTATTTTAAATATGAATCACCAAATAGCAGAATGAAGTAATCGAGACGCTTGGTATCTTATCTTATTAATTGAAGTCTATCTATTAAAATGTGCATTTGATTCGAGTTTGGACCGAATTGTTTATTTTTTTTTATTAATAGTGTCGTACTCCGCCTACTGGTTAATACGGAATATTTTTTATTCAAACAGTTAGATTTAGCTTTATTATTACGAAAAGTGAGTTTTTACGTCGAGATGGGGGAGATGAAAAAACATGCAAAAATATGCATTGAACATTTTAATTTTGTTTAAATTCATTCACTTACGCGCGGTGTATGCATAAATAAACAAATGAGTACGAATTCTTCGCCATATTCTATTTACATTTTCATAGATAGCAATTCTTTGCATTTTCCACGGTACCAAACTCTAGAATATTAAAAAAGATTGCCATACCGCAAAAATTAATTCTTATAAATTATATATATTCTAATGACGGCTATAAAATTTTGAAGATACATCGAAATGTGGGCGTATTAGGTAATATATAACACTAAATTACCGGAGTTTCGGGAATAAAATGATGTAAAAACATGTTTTTAATTTCAGTAATTATTTTTTATAAATAATATAATCACATGTTACACAAACCTAGCGTAGCCGCTAAACTACTTGAAAACTGGAATGCTTTTCTTGCCTTGACGCGAGCAGGCGCTATAAAGGGGACATTTTCTTTTGTATCACAAATCATGGTAAACCTAGCGTAGCCGCTAAACTACTTGAAAAATCAGATTTTTTTTCTTGCCTTGACACAAGCAGGCGCTATGAAGGGGGCATTTTCTTTTGTATCACAAACCATGTTATACAAACTTAGCGTAGCCGCTAAACTACTTGAAAACACAAAATCTAGGTTAGGTTATAAGTCTTTAAGTTTATGATTATATTGTATTAATTAGCTTAACCAGAAAGTAGATAGGTACTGTACCTACACTTGTTGACAAGAATTTATTTTATAAGGTTGGTACTTTTAGCATATGTCATATTTGATTGTGTTTGATAGTGGCGCTCTACAAATTATCCAATTATTATTATTATTATTATTATTCATTAAAAGGAACGCTCCGTATTATCCGTGTATCGAACTTCGACAAGAAATATTCCGTATTATCCGGTAACCGGAGTAATGCATATTTACCATTTTTTTTAATTGTTTAAAAATTCTGAAAACACTTTAGTTTAGTAAAAAAAAAAACAACTTGGTGTTAGGTTAGGTTATAAGCTATTAAAAAAAATCAATTTAATGACTTTTCAATGGGGTGTTGAAATGCCACTTTGTTGAGTTGTCATGGAACCAAAATAAACACTTGACACATTTATATAAGGTACCTACCCACTTAAAAAATAAATAAATTTTATTTGAGTACCGCAAAAGAGTCGCAACTGCTCTCAATCGTCTAGAGCTGGGGTGGCCAAACTTTTGACCTGTTCGGTCTACTTGCGTTACAAAATATTTCTTGCGGTCGACTGCAAGGTAGAGTTTAAAAGAGAGAAAATAAAATTATTTTGTGATAAATTTGTAAGAATTTATTAATGCAATGTAACATATAAATTTTTTTCATTAAGCCTTACGCTTTAGGGTGGATGTTTGACACTGCATATTCTCCACAAGCTTATCATATTGGGGAGTGTACAAAGTAACTGCGATTCGCAAACACGAAGTGGGCATCTGTTATGCGGGAACGATGTTTGATTTTTATGAAAATGTTGATTCGCAAAGATAGGTAGAACAGAAAAACGATGTCAAATATAAAGCTACCTTTCTTAGGCATGGAAACTTTTCTTTCCAAATCAGTTTCCAAAAATCTGTACTTCTTATTTTAATTATTTCTTCTTCAACCACAATAGATTCAGTGTCGGTTAAGTTACCGATTTTAACGGTTAAGCTGTCAAATTCAATATTTTCATTAAATTGGAATACCATGAAACTTAGTACTTCTTCGAGAGCGGCCAAATCCATAAAACCTTCTTTCAAACTCCAGGCGCAAATTTTCCAACATTATTTTACTCTCGCGGGCTACCTAAATGAGCTTCGCGGTCGACCGGTAGACCGCGGCCTACCTGTTGGCCATCCCTGGTCTAGAGTCTGTGAAACTATGGGCCGGTATATTAGTTACTTTTTTATGCTCGCTATGGGCTGTATCACTATTTTTTGGTAATGGTATTGCTAGGTTTATTTTGCCAGGGTTCCTACGAAATTTGCAACAGTTCCTAACATAGAGGTCGGTGAAAAATGACATTTCGTGTTTTTAAATTTAAAAAATAACCATTTAAATGCACTTTTTTCGAAATTCCAGTAACTGAATTAATTAGTACTAGTTAATATCTAACTACTACAACTTTTAAAAATTATTTTTTTCTCCATATTAAGCGTGTCCCGGTTTTGTAAATATTTTCACTTATATTTCACACAATCAAGGACCGCGTGACATCACGAACTCTCCCGTACGGTATTATACTCTTGCCGGCGTTTTCGCGGGCTTTAATAAAATTCAAACTTGTAGAATTAATTTAATTATGAAAACGAACTTTAAGAAAAAAAAACTGGTATTTAAGTTTGCATGTCATCTACATGAACATATATTTTATAAGTCAAAATATTTTTCACTCAACATTCCTATTGGGAAAAAAAATGTTCGGAAAATGGGTCAGGAAATTGTATTATAGTTTTTGAAACTGAGAAATTCCAAATTTGATAATTTTCTTTTCGACATTCACTCATCGGGGAAACTGTTTGAAACATCAACGATTTTTTTTAATAACAAAAGTCGCGACTTACAACAATCCAAAATTGCAGAACAGTTAGATTAAATTAGATAGATTAGAAGATAACATCGTTAGCTATACTAACATCGATATACTAGCAGATATCCAATTAGATTTTTTGGTTATTGTTTAAAAAAAAACACGCTGTCATCTTCCTCATAATAAGTTCTTGTACCTAGTAATAACTCATCTGGATTGTTCGATTGCTTTTTAAGGGTAATCTTAAAACCATTCATATTCTGCTTGTTCATCGATGGCGGTAATTTAAGTATTTTGCGAAAAAACCTTTTTGCAAGTTACCTATGTTCAGGGTTGATAAATATCATGATTTAAGAAAATAATAATAAAAATCAGATTTATTTAAATATTTCGTCTATTTTAACTCGGAAGTCGGCCTATGTAAAAAGAAAACCAATTTGTTGTTGTTCATTTTAATTATCTCTACATATTATAAATTAAAGTCCTCCGCCGCGTCTGTCTGTCTGTTCGCGATAAACTCAACAGTAAAAAAAGTATTGATTTAAATCATGATTTTGTCTTAAAAATATCACTTGTTTTTAATCGCGATTTAAATCATCTCGACCCTGCCAATGCTGTTAAATATTAAGATGAATTTTTATGTTTGTTTGCGCCCTTAAATACACAATATGAATAAATAGTTAATTAATAAATAAACCGATACAGTATTAAATTTTTACCTGTGCCTTTCCGGAAATAAAAAAAAAAAAATCCGGAAATACAAAACTATTTATTCCTATTCATATTGCGTATTTACGCGCGGAAACCAATGACTAAATAAAATACCTTGAGAGAGGAACAATAAAACATTCTGTCCAAACTATAGGTACAAAAAAGGCAGCCAAGATGGGACCAGTATTTATTTAAACTGAATAATAAACATGAAAACCGCCGCCATTTTTGTATAACCGTTTGAACAGAATATGTTCGGTAAGTATTTGGATTGGTATGCCAAATCCTTCTCTTAGGTATTTTTTTTAGTCGTTGGCGCAAACAAACAATATTCATCTTAAATCTTAATATTCATCTAGCATAACTTGCATATTATGAATTATTTTATGTTTACCCTTAAGGGGGAACCCGGTCGCCGAGAAATTTGAACAATAGGTATTTTACCAAACTGTTGCTGTCACTGTCGCTCATACTCCCCCGAATACTGAGCGAAAGAGACAACTGCACCTCAGGCTAATAATATCTAAATATAATCATCAAAATCTAGGTTTGGTATTCCCCAATCTTCTCCTCCAAAACTGGACCGATTTCAAAGATTTTTTTTAATAACTTTATTATAAGACAAAATTTTATTTCTGAACGTTTTGCTTTCTTAAAAAATACATTGACTAGTTTGTATGATGAACGTTTGTTGATGGCGTTCTAACTAGACAATTTTAACGATTTTTGAGGGTCCTAACACCTAACTCCTATACGAAGTAACTTATTAAAATAAATTTGAAAGTACTGACACACTAGTGGTCGTGGTCGATATTCATATTATATTAAATAAAAATATATATGCAGTAGTGTCAATATCCACATGGGAAATTGGGGAACACGTTTGTATAGATAAAACGCCGATTTCCTCCTGATAGCAATTTTTAAATTAAATAAAAATGGTTTTTGGTTATGTGCATTGAGTGTTATGTGTATCAATTTAATAGTTACAGGCCCTATTCAAAAATGGAACTGTGCGTTTTTTTCTACTCAATGACAGCCACAAAAACGTCGTCCATCGTCCATGGTCACCACCCGCCACTGTTGCCAGTTGCCACGTCATGGCGGGGGCCGGGCGCTATTATTTAATCCCGTCTAAATGCGGCTACTTAATAAATTATTTATGTTGAAAATTCCACTCAAAGAGAGTCTAGCATTTTATTCGTCGGCGGGGTTTGTCTCAATTCTAATTTACGAATAAAACATTTCAGTCCCCGCAATTTTAGAATGCCTTTCGCAGCTCGTGGAGAAACCGAAACTAAACTAAAACTGTTGGCAACTGCCATAGGACATATTGCAAATTACCCGACAACTAACAGCTCTTGAGGCGCAACCTGGCAACCTAGAGCTAGCACGGCGAGTTGCGAGCGACCGGTTGCGTCACCGTTGACAACTAGTCTTGCGCGTTTTGACTGACATTGAAATACACAGGATAGCGTCTTAGTTGCAACTGTTTTTTTTCAGTTGTCCCTTGAGCGGATGGACTAACTAATTTTGTTTCTGTTGCTCTACGCACCATACGACACAAAACAATGCATGGTAAAATTCGACCAACAATGGCAAATAATTATGTGAATTTTCTCACCAAATCCAGGATGGGAATTCTTTTTTATGGAAAATAATTTCCATTTCTTATGTGAATCACAAAGTAATATAAAAATATTAAAAAATATATTCATTTGATATTGTGGGATGGGGGAGGGGTTACAATTTTGGTACGGTAGGGTTATAGGGTTATAGGCGTCTAACAAGTTTCTGTAAATTCTTTTTTAATTGCTTGTCAGTGCTCCAAAAATTGACCTTTCTGGAAGAAAGTGATGACAATTGCGACCAATAAGCAAAATTTGGATAAAACCACCAGCAGGGGCGTGCACGGAATTTTTAGTGAGCTAGAGTGCTAATTCGACGTAAATGATGTTGTAGCTGAAAATGATTATTTTTTCGAAATTTCAATATTTTGTATGGATAGGGCTAGATAAAAATCTTCATACAAAAAATTGAAATTTCGAAAAAAAAATCATTTTCAGCTACAACAACATCAATAATGTTGTATTTTCCAGCCTTAGCCTTCTAGCTCCCTAAAATTTCTGTGCACGCCCCTGACCACCAGTAAAGGCCAATTCTGACCTCACTTATCTAAATTCTGGTGATGAAAACGTCGTCCAAATTGAAAATTTTCCGGAATTTTGAGAATTAATAAATTCTCATTATTTTCATTTCTTCTAATGCCTTTCTCCACGTTCGTGGTTTAGCTCGGTTCTGTTGTCAATTTTCGGAAAACCTCAAAATAAATAAAGAGAAAGCAGAACTGATTGTCATTGCAATAGGAGAGACGAAAGAATTGTTTTTTTTTCTTTCCGCGCGTTTTTGCTTTATAAATTGAGTCAGCGGAAATCTATAGAGGTGACTAGGTATTATATTCTAGCGCATTTTCTGTAAAGTTATATTACATTTTATGTTCAAATATAATTACTTTGCAACACAAAGCACGTTTTTAATGAAAATAGCGCACTACTCTCAACGGAAACAATAATAGTGGAACGTAATATGTAATTATTGCGGTTTCTATTTTATTATTTTCTCTTCTCTGTTGTTCTGATGATACCGAGTGCAATATTTATCTAAAAATCACTTCATGTAATAAATAGCAATTCTAGACCCACATTCATTCCTTCCCTCAAAAAGACCCTCCACATAGCATCTTCAAAGATGAAATTATTTTCCTCAGGGCCTCCTGTGTGGAGTTAATATAAAAAAGCATGATTCTAAGCAAATGTGGTTCAAAATGGTATTTTAATACAGACGTAAATTTGAATTCCTTTCTACAGCAGATAGACAGACCTAACAACTAACATCCCAACACTCTGAAAGGTGAGACATAGAGGCGCCTCCATATCTTATTTGGTAAAAGGGCGCTTCAAATGTAAATGACACCAAAACATTATACATATTTAATTCTAGTCACAAGCAGTCACAGAATCGTGCACACAGAATTATTATTTATCGTTTATTATTATTAATGTGAACCGTGCTAACATTTCCGCAATAGACAGATAGCATCACCACGCTACAAGGGATTGTTTATCATTTTACCGAGAAATTATATCGACTTCTCAGAACGCAGCCCTATTTTTCACGAGGATTTGAAGTGGGTACCTACTCATGAATATCAGAGATGTGCAAAATACGTAACAAAAACCATTTGAAATGCAAAATGGAAATGGATCAAAAAATTTTCATTTGAAATTGCAAAATGGTTTTTAGAAAAGTATTTCAAATGCAAAATACCTATTTTCAAAATGCTTTTTCCAAATGCAAAATGGTTTTTCAGATCAAACAATAAAAGAGTAAATGCTGGATAAACTCACGTATTCTATTCTAGCATTACATATGTATATTATTATCAGTTTTGGTAAATATTCCACTAGTGCCGCACTTTAATAGACTTTGAAACCGATTTTGAAAATTACACTACTTTTCAATTTAATTACTTCAAGAAACAACTATGTTATTGTTTTTGGATAGATAGTAAAAATTGTAATAAAATTCCATTTTTATTCAAAGTTCAAAATTTCCCATATAAAACCAAGGACGTTGGTATAAAACGATCCCTTTGCCGATATTTTTTTTGTTTGGATTCGACATTTGTGAAGTTTTGTTCCGATCTAAATACGCATCAATTACTATTATTAAGAGCAGAGGTAAGACAAACAGATTGAAAAAAAAAACGCCAATTTTTACGCGGAACTAATTTTGCCAGCTTAAAGAACCCCTTTTTTGTAATGGTATTACTTATTTTGCCGGGGATATCCGTGGTGTGTGATTTGAACAGGATGTGTGTACATTGCTCCTGGCTTGTTTTTCAAATAACTATTCTATTTTTCAACCTACCTTTTTGAATTTTGTCACACACACGCGGAACAATCAGTTATATCTATTAAACTTCGCGAAATAATTTTATCTCTCTCGGAAAAGAAGTTATGCTAGATTTAAATTATATGTTTTAAAACTTAATCGATGTTCATTTTGTAAATTCATAAGCAGAGAGTCTGTGTCAATCTCAAGTGGTGTACCAAAGTGTTGGACGCGGGAAGACAAAGAATTTCTTCAGATCAATAAGATAAGTCATATTCACTTTTGTTTATGTTAATAGGCCCCACTTGATATGTCTAGGTTTGAGACAGTCACATTAGTAGAATTACTAGCCCGATTTGGGGTCCATAAAAATCTCACATTTGGGTACATTTTTGTCATTTGTTGGTAAACTTAATGACAGCTATATCATAGATAATTGAGTTCATTGAGATGACGACTGTACTTGAGTATTTATTTACTATTAAATTGACGGGAGAGATATTGCGCGAACGCAGCGAGAGTTTGGCGTCGGCCATTAAGATGTTTATTATTTATTTTTATTTCAGTCGTTTTTATCCATTGTACTTTCGAGAGGTGTCACTTTACATTTATTTGATTATTAGGTTTGAATATTCAAGAAGAACGGTCGGTAAGCAGTTAGAAAATACAAGAAGATCCAAAAGGAGACAAATAGGGGCGAGAAGATAAAAGGAAAGCCAAGAAGATCAATAAAGAAGCAAGAAGAGCCAAGAAGAGATGATAGATCCCAGAAGAAACAAGAAGAAGCAAAAAGAGACAAGAAAAGTCATGAAGAGGCAAGAAGAGCCGAGAAGAGACGAGAAGATCCAAGAAGAGACATTAAGATCCAAGAAGAGCCGAGAAGAGGCAAGAAAAAGGAAGGCATAAAGAAGGAAAAAATAAATTATAACGCTCAATCCATTCCTTTATTCCTGCCCATCCTAAATTCCAATATTGGCTTATTAGGTTGCCATGTATACCGGTCGATTAAACTCCAACCTCCTTCCCATCCTTAGAGCACGTATTCCAGTCCTAACAAATCAGTGCCCCCTGGTGTACCGGTCTTACCGGGACAGGAGTACTCCTGGCTGGGGTGGTACAATCGTATCGTATCGTATCGGTATTACTTATTTTGCCGGGGCTTCTACCAAAGAGCAACTTGACAGGTGTAAATATAGAATAAGATGTGTTGAGATAATAGGAAGAATGTTGCAAAAATGCATTTAAAATGCAAAATGCATTGTATTAAACTGTTTTAAAACAAACATTATTTGTTTTCAACAATATACTACGTCATACTAAAGGCCGGTCTCTTGCGACCAATTTCACAAACAATACCTCAAACATTACCATAAACATGGGGCAGGGCCACAAACGCTATTTCCTATAAATATATTGATTAGAATTTATATAACCTTATAATAATAATACGTCTGATTATAAACTACATCGGATACAAGATACAATTATTGTATTTTTTTAAAATGGATGTGTATTACGAACGTTACGGTAACTGTTCATCACTATATTACTACTATGTGATTTGTTCACAACACGCAAACCATAATGGGTTCCCCCCTTCATCTCTTCTGGTGAAATCAAAATCATGACCCGTGACCGTGGGATTTATTAATTACGTATTTAAGTTTCCTATTATCAGGTACACACCACGTAATATGGTAGTGGTTTAGTTTGGAATGTAAACACAATTGGTAGCGTTTTATGACAAATGTTTTGAAATGCCAGATAATACAAACAAGTTCATACATTAATATCAAAGTTAGTGTTGAATTAATCAAATGGGAGTTTTTATTTTTATATTCTAATCATCATAATAGCTGGTGATAATTACAATAACATCTCTTTACACTTTTACGTATGTACCTACAGGGGAATCTCTGTAATAGGTATTTAATTGCTATAATATTCACAGAATTTAAACAATCAGATTTCAAATTTGGTTTTCAAATTCTGTTATTTTATTATTATGGGTCATTTGCTTCACATAACTGACATAATAACAGAACTTGAATAGAACTTTCACAGAACTTACGTAGTACGAATGTAGAGTTACCGATATTACGAATAGTATCGCGTGAAGATAATTTATCAAGTCATCACTATTTTATTGGCGTCCATTGATATTAAACGATCTATTTGACTTTATTATGATTGATATTGTTGACAAGATTCAATCATTCGTGATAATATTGTATGTAAATATTATTTAAAGTTTTATAGCGTACAACCTACGCTGTCGGCAATCGGTTCAAACAAGATAGTTATTCGACATTTCGGATGAGGGTCCATATTCCATATACCGGGAGTAGAGGAGTGTCCTCCCTCTCTATCTGCCTAGATGTAACGTATATCTATTGTATTTATTCATCAGGAAAGTTGCATTGTTTGTAACATTTTTGCGTGTTAGTGACCGGTGTGCTGAACCGGACCTCGGGGGCTCATCCATCACGGCGAGCTAAATTATGTAGCCCGATGTCGAGTAGGTACAGCCGGTACATATCCCAGCGATGACTAACGATATACTTTCCGAAAATGAAGAACAGCGTGATACAAGCCCCGTTACACCGTGAAGAGAAAGAGCGACGGCGGCGGCTGCAGTCATCGGCAGCCAGCGGCAGTGGTAGCTGTTAGCCTATCGCCTAGCTTTGTGCCTCGTGGACGTGGCACTTCCTCCAGATCTCCGTACATGTCGTACCTGCTCTAGCGTACAGTGCATCAACAGTGTACCGGGAAGTTAATCTGCCGTGTGTTCCGCGTACTGTGTCAGCTGTGGCCTGTGGCGACACTGACCCGTCCAATACGCGCTGGCAGCTGGTGGACCGAGACGACACATTGCCACCGCGAGATGACGGCCGCCGCTCGCGGTAAAATCGCCGATGTTCTAGTACGAAAATTATAGCGAAATGCCAGACGAAACCAACTCGAAAATGGAACCCGAATCAGAAACTTTTGGCGAGGAAAAATACCCCTTCAGAATGGCGGCACCGGACGAAGATGACAACACTATGTATTCGCTGACGGAAAACGAGGAACCTCAGAGTTTGGAGTACATGGAAGATCCTTACTTCATCCAACTCGAATCTGGCGCTACTCCCAGCTTGGACCCTCCCGAGGAGGAGGACGGGGGAGGGGAAGAAGAGTGTTGGGCGGCACTCAACTCTCTGGACATGGAGAGGGATCTCCCCCTGGACATAGATACCAACGAGGACTCCATGTTGTGCATTGAGACCGAATTCATCATGGACAACCGGAAGAGACGACTTCGCATTTTCAAAAAGAAAATGCGGGATGTCAGAGTTCATTTCCAGGACCTGTCCAAGCCGTACCTCGTCAAGATTTCCAGCCAAAACAATTACAAAAAGTTTCTTGGCCTCGGGAACGGAGGTGTTAATATTGTTTTTATTTATTAATATATTTTAGACCCTCAGTAATACTGTTAGTTTCCCCTCTGCACACTACATGTTGAAAACAAAAATAACCCTTTACTTACTTACTCCACAATTAATAAAAAGTGGATATTAGAATAAGAAGAATTGTACAAAATTATATATAAAAAAAGTAGAATCATTAAAACATCTTTTATTTCGTATGGTGGGTGAAAAAGAGTTGGTGGAGGTCAGTTGGGATGCTGAGGTTTTTCTTTCAGTCAGTTGACAGCATCGGGAGTTAGTTGGCTCGACACACTTTAATTAGGTAATCCAGAATTATTAGGCCCTACTTGAACATCATCAGCAACTGTGACTGCACCGGATACGGTTTAGTGAAGCTCACATCTTCCCAGATAGAATCCTGAGAGTTTGAAATATGAACATAATGGGAGATTGTGCTAACGAGTAATATTTCCTTCCAGCCGACGATGGCTCCCACGTGTCCCCTAGCACGGAGGCAGTGCCCGAGCTAGCGGGCCTGACGCCCGAGGAGGTGGAGACGCAGAAGGCGGAATGGAGCCAGGAGTTGGCACGCGTGGAGGATGAGATTGCCACGCTGCGGGTGGTGCTGGCGAGCAAGGTGCGCCTCAGCTCGGAGCTCAAGAGGAAGTTGGGTATCTCCGTGTGGAAGGAGATCACCGACGATGTCAACCAGGGCATCAAGAATGTCAAGGAAAGTCAAGTGTATGTATCCCTTATTATACCTACTTTTACTTTTATTAATTTATATTGCAGTTTGTCTTTAAATACACATACGTGCATGCAGTTAAATCTGTTTTTACACGGGGGCTACATTCCACAGGACTGTATTAAAATTCAGTACAATGTGTATTGGAAAATTCTGATAAGAACGATAATTTTCATTATGTTTTGTTATTTTCAAATTGGATAAAAATAGAATTCGTTTATTGGAAAATTCTAATGAGAACGGATATTTCCATTACGTTTTGTGGATTTTGTTATTCAAAATCGGGTAAAAACATAATTGACTGTGTATGTATATCTAGTCTTAAAACTAAAGTCTTGTAGTAATATTTTTAAAATATTAAGAGTGTAATTGTGTATGTCGGTAAGAGGAGGTCTATAAAATTGAGTAGATTATTTTATTCTGTATTGAAATTATACTAAGCTCTGGAATATAAGGTTCTGCCCTCAACGGACCCGTTGTAACCTCTCTATTAGATGTTTTATCTTCATCAGAAAGAAGTTACAGCGGAGCTGTATTATTAGTCTTTAAACCTTTTATGTTCAGTATTTTTAGGGAATATTCGGATTCTTTCTTCGAGGCACAATAACACCAAATATTAACATACTCACTTATTACTTCTCAAATAAAATTAAAAACCAAATAACGTATCACTTGAAATAACTGTTATTAATAAATTTACTTGCACTACTCAAAGGAATATTTGCTTAATATTAATTAAATCCAACATGCCTTTCACTCCTAGCAAATACATTTTAACCTCGAGCATCCTTGGAAATAATTAACCTATTTACCAGCTCAGTCAGCAAAGTTATGAAGTATGGGTGCCTCTGCAGTGCACAACAAATCTATACTGCCCATTGAAACCAAAGTGTATAAAATCTATTCCAGACATTTTTATCACTCGGTCCAATGTATAATAAATAAATTAATAGCTGTCAGAGGAAGTTTATCAATCTAAATTTGACATCAGTTGTTATGCGATCAGTCAAAAGTAAAGCTGAAGCCTTTTGATCTATAATTTTTGTACACAGCTTTCACACAAACTGATATTATTTTTAAAAATTTGAGGCCAGATGAAGCACATTATCTAAGTACCCAAATTTTGAAAATAAAGTATAATAATTTTTTGAAAAGGATATAGAAGGTCAGAGTTAGTTCGAGAAGCAGAATTTATTATGATTATGTCTGGAGTGGGCGAATATCTGAAAGCCCCGTGTTTCTTTGTTGCTCAAAGTCATAATGTAAACATTATTGTTTCAAAGAGTTTTGCTGTAATTATTATGGTTTCTTTCAACAATTGACATTCCCTTTGAATTGTATGATGACATGTTCTTTTGACGTCATTCCATTCCTTGACAGAGATTCCTGAAAATTCCTTGAATATTGTTGTCTTTATGAAACAAGTGAATGTATAATAAATTTGTTTCATGGCTTGTTTTATTTTATCTTGTGGCTTTATATTATTGTTTTATTATTATTTTGGGGCGATGGATTACTTTGCTGACTACAGTTATCATAATGTGGAAAATTGTGTTGGACAAATTCATAAGGCCGTGACCGATGCACCGGTGTAAGTAATATGCCATTTAGAGAATGTTCTTTCATTTCATTCGACCATTTAATGACAACAAATTAAAGATCACCAGATAGCGCATATAATCCATACACATTTTGAATAAATTCACACCCCTAATAACCTCTGTTAAAGTTGATATTATTTATCACACAGCAAATCACCGAGAATACAAAATACGCTAAAATATGGCATATTCATTGATTTTATTCACAATTTAATATGTAATTTTAATGAACGTATGTGAAACAAATGCTTGCCAGATAGCCAGCCCTGTCAAAATCAAGTACAGTAGTTTAATGAAGCAAACTGTTTTCGAAATAATTCATCAATATTTTCATAATACGTTCACACACTCCTCTTCCATATTTTTTGTTATTGTTTTCACAGTGCCCACTTTTTTATAATTTTCCTTATATTCTGCCTTTTTTGTGATGTTTGTTTTGTGTATTATTTATAATTCATTATTAACAATTTTATTTATTTATTTTATGAATGTTTGTACTGTGTGTGTAATAGCTTTTGATTGTACCTATTTTTTCAAAGAACGCTTTAATTGCTATTGTGTTATTTTATCCAAAAATAATTATCTAGAATGGTAAAATGCTACAGGTAGCTGGTAAGAGTTTAGGTAACTTATAAAAAAAAAAATTGGTTGTTTTCGATTTTATTTCATATGAAATTTTCTTTTTTTGCCTAAGAAACTTATTATCTTCTGATTGAAACATTTTTATATCATTGAACGTGTAGTTGAGAGTGTGTTGTGAAATAGTAAATAGGACATAATGAATTACTATAAAAAATACTAAGGACCAGTTGTTTCGGAAAATTTCACGTTTGAATTTCCTTCAAATCGACATTCACCGAAAAATTGGGTTGTTTCAACCTCCGTCAGAAGAAATTCCATCGAAAATTCCATAGGACCAGTTGTTTCGGAATTCCCTTCAAATTTGAATTTCCTTCAAATTTGAATTTCCTTCAAATCGTCATTCACCGAAAAATTGGGTTGTTTCAACTTCCGTCAGCAGTAAATAGCAACAAATAACGTTCGATAAATTTGAAAATTTTATTCAAGTGTTCCCCGCAGAATCACAATTTTGACGTCTGCGCATGCGCCTCCCATTATTTAGCTAACCGTCCGGACTCGGCTGATCACATTCACATCACATTTCTATAGTATTTTCACCGCTGACGGAAGTTGAAACAACCCAATTTTTCTGGAATTTTTTTTGGAATTTTCGATGAAATTTCTTCTGATGGAGGTTGAAACAACCCAATTTTTTGGTGAATGTCGATTTGAGGGAAATTTAAACGTGAAATTTTCCGAAACAACTGGTCCTAAATGCTGCAAAATTTTACCAGAGAAATGAAGATTTGATAAAGCAATATAACCACTCGAGGAATAGCTACCCAAATTTGGGTAGGTATAATAGTTGATTTTTGTGTATTAAAATAAATTTATTATTTTTCTGTAAAACCTAAAAATATGTGGTAAACTGTAGAACGTTGGATTTAAACCACAACAGTAAGCAGCTTATATATTACGTTCCGTGTTAATTTTCGGAGGATGATTTTTGGAATAAGTGTGGCCAAATCTAAAGCCAGAAATCTCTATTGCTCGGGGTGCTTTTTATTTAAATACGCTATCGCTCAAGTTATAGAAACTGGTACATACTATTCAATGCATGACGATTGTTCTTGACTATACAATTATGCCACATTATTTATTTATTCAACACCCAGAGGGCTTTTACATGTTAGTACGGTAAACTTGTTACATTTTCTTGGAAGTAAAAAAAAAAAAATTTATACATTTTATTGCTACTAAAAATTTGATACAAGTCATAAAAATACAAGAAAAAAAATTGAAAAATACAGTGATTAGATAGATTAACGACAATACAGTAATAATGTTTAGGAGTGTGAATACAGTTTATTGTATTGATTCAATTGAGTCATACAGGTGGTGGATATTAAGTATCATTTTCTAATTTCATTTGCCATAACATACTAACAAATCTGTTCTCTTTTTCAACTTGTTTTTATTACTTTTTGGTAAATCAAAAACATTTCTTTGTGTTTTAGGTACCAAAAGACCGAATCGGTTATTAAATCCACAGCTGAAAAAACTACCTCAATCTTAGGAGGATTAACCGGAGGAATCTCCTCAAAACTAGGACAAATGAGAAATTCTGAATCTTTCCGTTCCATTGAAGAGAGAATGGGCAGTGCCTACGAAAATGTCAAGGTAAGAACGGCTACATTATAAACTATTCGTAATACAATACAGTTAAACTTTAGTTAAAAGTACAGTACTTTAATGGCCTTAAACTAATAAACTTTGGCCATATTTTATACAATTGATACAACGTTGTATGTGAAAACCTTACTGACATTTAACAGCCATAAAATAGTTTCTGGAAATATCACTCATCCAGTTGATTAGTCAGACATCTCCAAATACTAAGTTGTGAGATAATGGGGAAAGCAATATTCTAATGCTCCCCATAAATCAAATATTATTTACATGTATGTGTGTTCGCAACGGAGTTTCCACTTGTGCATTAAGCGCCTTACCAATAATTTTTTTGCCGTTTTGTTTCTTTTACGTGTCAGAAGTTTAGGTAATATTTTACTGATGAATCTCACCATAAATTAACACCTAAAGAAAGGTTTCCTAACCTTTTAAAGGTTTTTCATGGGGATCGTCTTTTAACCTCTCGTAGGCCGCAGTCCCCCCGACGGGTCCGGATGTTTGAATCGATTTTGCCCCTTATGTATAAAGAAATTGTATGAAGAACAAGCTCAGAATCGCTTGGGCCATTCTCGTTCTTGACATTATGAATTACTAGATAGCAGTTAGCCACCCTGAATAATTCATATTAATTGCTAATGACGCGCCGGACACCAAAGATGGCGGACAAAATGGCTGCCGCTTGATTATATGAACGCTGTCATATTCGAAGTCTATATTTATTAATTGTTTTTTTATACAAATCCTGAAAAATTACATCCTTTATATAAAGGATGTAATTTTTTTCTTCCATGGTTGTAAATTTAAAATAAGTCGAAGTTTTGAGAAAACACAATTAAGCGGGCGACAAACGCGAAGTTCACATCAAAAAGATACTTATAACACAATAGCGCTCGCCATACAATCCCATAAAGACCTGCCAGACGTAAAAAGATCACGTGTTATAAGCGCAGTTTGAATCTTCGCTAATCGGCGTTATTTTTCGTAACCGCTACCGTCGCTATATCAGAAAAGTTATGCGACCCCCCCTTCACCGTAAACAGGAGGGGGGGTCATTTTGAATACACGGAGCATGCACGGAGCCGTCAAGTTGAAATATCCAGTACAAAGAAATGATATTCCCTCGACCGCTTCCGAATTCAATTGACCCCCTTTCCTGACGTAGGAAGAAATCTTTTATACTGTAGTGTGTCAGTAGAAAAGATACTTAATACAGTATCTTTTTATGTGAGCTTGGAGTCTGTACCGTGCTTTAAAGTCTTAAATTAAGTAAATAAACCAGGATATAATCAATAAAATACTTGGTAATTTAAAATTGTGACCTTTATTTGTATGAAAAATAAAAACAAAAATGCTTTCAACATAAAAAATAACCAAAATAAACACTTTGGAAAAAATGGACTTAAACTGTTAGGAACCCTTGTTCTAAAGAAATGTTTTGTTCCGCCTCTTGAAAAACCTTATAAGAGAGTTCCGCTGTTCCACAGAGTGCGATCGGTTCCTTGATAAAATGAATATAGAAATCTTACGAGGTCCTTTTTACTTCCAGGGAAAAGTAGCGTCTCGATCCAATTCTATGCACAGCTTTGACGAGGGAGGCTTGAGGGAATCCAACCGTCCCACGCCGGCCCAGTCGCCCATCATTCCTGAAGAGAAACTGCTACAATAAAACTATTACTAACGAGACTTACACATACGAGCTTCAGAGATTTTCACTTTTAAGCTGTTAAGAATATGTATTTTTACGAGAAATTATCAATATAAAAAGTAACATATTTTTGCTTGAATTATTAATATTGTAAAATGTTAATTAACGTAAGCCAGTGTTTACACCAACTATTTTAGCCCATGTACATAAATGTAAGAATGTTTTATTTAAATTTTTCGTCCTTATTGGACTGGGCTTGATTTGGGAAACAATAATTAGCTACAGGCAAATCATTTTAAAGAGCGCACATTTGAATGTGTTTGTGCACACCGATAGTGGTTCAAATTGGTTCCAAATAGTTTTGAACTGCCCATTGTCCCCTCTTACCACCACACAAGCAAGATTCTCTTTAAAATGATTTTCTTGATACGATTCTGCCTCTTTTGACTCTGCTGTCCACTAAATATATATTAATAAATAATATTAAACTTGAAATAAAAACAAAAAATATATATTGTAAATGTATGGGAAAGGTTTTACATAAGTTACTTTTGAGACATCTCATAAGTTTGTATTAGTTTTGAGCACTTTATTTATAAAACGGCTCATTCTTTACAGTACTCTCTCGGTAATCTGCCATCCAAAAAACAGGACAAGTGTCCAATTAGTGACAGTTGTTGCTAGAATATATAGGACTAATGGAAACGTCCCAAAATAGCAATAATGAACACCACTCTAGCAAGCTATACCTATAGTAACTGAGTATGTAAGATTAAGATAACCCAACCCGTCGGTGTACAAAGCTTGGGCCTAAGTCTAAGGCGCTAAGTCTAACTCGCACGGCAGACAACTGATTTTGACATATATAGCTTGATTTTGTGCTTTCAACCAGTAAAAATAACGGCAGATTATAGAGTTGCCGGATAATCGAGCTGCAGATTGCTGAAAGAGTACTGTATACAAAAAGGCAAAAAGAATCAGCTGAATTATTTAAAGTTTTTAATGAATTAACATTTTACTTTATTTTCTAATGTGAAATTTTCTTGGGCACACTCTAGTGGTCTCTGTAGGACTGAATATTCAGGAAAACCCCCTAAAACTGGCTGAAACACATTCTGCATTATTACAGAAAGGAAGCCTTCATTTGCCATTCTTCTCATGGAATCTGGACTGGGAGGTGCTGAAGAGCTTGTATACTTTTATGTGATTGTTCTTTGTGAATTGTATGAAGTTTAACACTGCATGAAGATTCTCGAATGTACAAGTTTGTTTCCTTATCAGACCTATCTACTTGTCAATTTCGACTGTTCTTTCTTTTATTTATTACGCTAACCAGATTAGCCGGGTTGCAAAATTTAAAACTTGTTAAAATTTTAGCACCACACCAGTAGTTTTGATATTAATATCTCAAACACATTTGCTGCTGGCACAAAATGTATACATGCGATGAATGCTGGTAGGTGATATTGTTGAAATTTATCCATTATGGCATCGGGTGGTGCAGCAATTAATAATTATGTTCTGTTATTTATTTTACAGACCAGAAAATTAGATGTTTAATGTACTGTTTCAAAACGTTCTTGTTTTTTATTTCCTAATCTCTAAGATAAATCACAGTAGTCCTCCAATTTGCGAACATGCTACATTCCTGAAAGGTGTGTTGTTTTTGCTTAACTTAACCTTGCTTTTTTATATCCATGTGCTATCACCTCACTTATTTGCAATGGGGTTATAATATATATGTAATATTTTAGCGATAATCTTGTTAATAAATCGAATTTTGGGGATTACTGTGCTATATAGTTTGCAACTTAAATATATAAACTCGACACAAAGGAAGTTAAACATAATTTCACATGGTTCTTATTGGTTCAATTTTAGGAACCACCTTGCCCAATATTTTTATACTTGACAAAATTTAATTTCTAATGATTGTAATTTATATTCAAACTATATTACATTAGCAAATTAGACCAGCTTTCTGTTTATTGTTTTACCATGTTTGTACATAACATATAAATCAGCATCATAAAGACACTGACCTGAAAAACTTGGAGAACTTGTAACAACTTAAATTTGAAATAATCCTAGGTGTACTCTCTTATAATAAATAATAGAGTCAGACACAGATGATTTTCAAAAGACAATAATAAACATTCGTTACATATTGGGCCTTTCATTATTAAAAAGAAATTACATTGTAATAATGCCTGTACTGTTTGTCCCATAATTTACAAGATTAAAGGTATAGGAAACTGTATTAATAACTCAGGTACGCGGCATACGTCATTCCTATGTCTACCTACGTTAAATTATCGTGAAAACAAGCTTATGTGTCCAAGCGGTTAACCTGCAAATAAAATTGCAAGTTTATAATTAAATGGTTGTTGAAATTTTATAATTAATGTGCAAAAAAAGCCTTGCAGAGGTCTCAAACCATCTGCTAATAAATCATTATCACCTTCTAACATTGTTTTTATTTCTATGTGATGTGGCTGTGAAGATGATTATGTCCAGAAAATTTCAGCTGAAGCAGGAAAATCACAAGCTTAGTTTTTGGGGTAAGTTCAGGGCAGAGATTTCTCTCAAATAAAATAAGTAAAATCAGGTTCGATAATTAAATTTATTACACCTTCAGAGTGCTTAGAAAACACAAGTGAATTTACTAAGCATTATAAATTATACAATCAGAACAAAATCACACAGATATTATCTATCAATCAATTTTTTTCTTCATATTTTCCTACCAATAAAGGAAAACAAGTTGCATAATAATATTTAATATTATCAATACATAAAAAGAATTTCACACATATTCAACTTTTAATATTGCGATTAATGAGAGCTTTCTGTCAACACAAGTATGTATGTACTAAGAGGCACAATGCTGACTGCATACCAACCAATGTGTGTTACTTCTTACCCTGCACGAAGACTTCATACTTAATATTTTAGGATTATATAAATAAATCTGGGTCCGATTCAATCAAATCTTTAATTCATCATTGTTGCAAAGGAGTATTAACAAATACTAAACATAAAATTTCCCGAATAACAATGGAAATTGACATCATACTGAACCAAATGGTTAAATTACACGACTTGCCTGTGGAAGAAAAGTCGTACATTGTTAAATCTTATATTATGTACAAAAGAGAATGAACTTCCAGATACTAAAATATTGAAATCACACTAATTAGTTAACGAAAAGCTAAACTATTTTAAGCTACACGTATCCCATAAACATTTGCAGGTTAAGGTAAGCGTACATAAGTCGACATCAGACCGATCGTATCAAACAGATTTTAGAATTTTTGTATACATAGTTAGTCGAACAATTTGTCCACTGATCTGCACTGGATGGACCGCTATGCCTAATAGATCTGTAATGCGGACCTGTGGACGTGCTTACCTTTGAAAAGATTTACAAATTTGTTACATACATTTCCAAAATATATAACAATAGAAATATAATATTGAAGCAGCAATAGTATATACTACAGAAATAATGGAGATAAAAAGTTACGGAAAAAAACTAACTTTTAACAGTAAAGATGGTTTACTATGTAAGAGGAATCTTTTATAAAAAGTGTGTTATGGATTCAGAGCTATTTATTTTTAGATGCCATAAACACTGTTAGATGGATAGATTATTTTTTGGATTGATTCAATTTCTCCAGAAGAACAAGATTGAAAATACTAATTTCACTTTTTGGCCGTATCAAATCACATCAATGCTGTACAGAACCCATTTGAGTCATACGCAATTTTCAAACTAATATTGTGTTAAAACACACAACATAACAGTTAGATGACGAAGGTTCAATACAGTAAAATGCCGATTATTCCAACTGAACCAGACTAGTCCCTTTTTTGTAAAATGTGGATATGTATATCAAAAAGGAATCCTATATTCATATTTTTTGTGCAATATTATTCAAGTCAGCAAACCTTCAAATTCTGGCCCAGTCTTTTCCTGTCGGTTATTCTATTTCTGCTATTCACAGAATTCCAGGCATTCGCTAATGGTGATTAAAGTCATTATCAATGTATAAATTTAACACCAGGCACATTGGGAATTCGGGACTTCCATCAGGATAATCAGCATCTTACTGTATGAATAATCGATATAAAATATCATAGTTCATTCATATTTTTTCGATAGCTTGAGTATAACATGAATACAATCCAAAACAGTGGGTTTCGATGCAATCGAAATATTACATTTCCCAAACTTTTCCAAAATGAATTCAACTAAAATTTAAATGACCGCCGAAATTATTAGTTGATACATAATAATGATGTATCAAATTATTGAAGCACAAATTTTAAAAAAAAATGTAGGTATGTAATTTTTTTTATTTTAAATTCACATAGTTTATTTTATTGCGTGCTCATGTTGTTTTTGAACATAATACGATGCCTACTAAATATTCTCATCTAAATTATTATTTTTGAAATTCAATTTAGTATTTTCACAAATGGTTTTCTTTATGATATGGATATCATTGTACTTTTTCAGCTAAAGGGCACATAAATATTGTATGCTTTGTAATGCTGCGTATACACATAGATATTTCCACTAACCGAACACCGAATTACAAAAAGGAATGAAGCAATTGCAAGCGGCGTTTCTAGATGTTTCCCGTTGCTTCGTTTCTTTCGCATAATTCGTGGCTCGGCGCGCATACATGTATATGCAACATTAGGGATAATAAACACGTTCCCGTCACATCAAAAGATGACACTGGTCTGACCGTAACAAATTATCGATAGCTTAAATTATTTTGCCTATTTTAATACACAGTTTCTTTAAGAACCAAAGGTAAATCAGTAATGTAATCAAAATGATTTTGCCAAAAGTAGAAAAACTTAGGTTAAAGCTGCAAATTACAGATTAAATAAAAATAAATAGTGATCAATATTGAAAATAAAATATACATAAAAAATATATAATTTACGTAAAATTCCACGGTGTTTTCTGCCATGGTAAGTAAAAACACTGTATCTTCCTTGAGTTACTTACCACGCCAGTATTGTACATTTTCAGAATTTTTGTATTTGTATATAATGAACGCATCCAGATTTATTTTTCCTTCACATGATAATAACATCAACGAAAAAAGAATTGACCAGACAAAAACCTATCAAATAAAATACTTGTGAAAATGCTTTGGAAATGAGCTATGGCAAATTACTTTTTGTGAAAAATATAAAAATTAATTAAAAAAAAACTTTTCCTAACTTATTCTAATTAAAATGCTTAAGAGCATAATTATTTTCCCTTGTATAATTGTTCATTAATAATATTTTGAAATTTTCAACTTACAACTAATTCCCATACATTTAGATCTTTGTGGCAATGAGAAATATACAAACGTATTTATAATTGGCATCTTCCTAACTTCTTTCTTATACTTAATTCCCGGCACACCTTTTGCTCTTGGTCAATTATTCATAAACTAGACATTATATAATTTAAAAGAGACTTGTGCTCTACACATAGGATTACTTCACACAACTCTCGTCTCAGAATGCTTGCCAAATATCCTATCACCATGTATTCACAACAGAGGGATTGGTCAAGTTAAATATGTCAAGTGCCGATTGATTGAATTTAATGCAGGCCACCAACTACTCTTCCCTTCCAATTGTTGATAGTTGAACACAGCAGGCTCGGTTCGGCTCCAATCCATAATACATATTACACACCACCCCGTTTGCTGTTTGCTAATCTAACTACATGTTGCACTCTGTATGTTTATGTCATCAAACTATTCAAATACATTTAACTGGGGAGCACTTTAAAAATGATTAAAAAAACCTATGCAATAATAATATTGCCTATGATATAAAGGAAGATTAAAAAATTCAACAAGCTTCACGTCTTTACGATTTCACAGTTATCAAACACATTATGTATATAGTAAAGCCCAAAATACTCGCGTACAACAGATTAAAATATATGAACAAAATCTGTACACAAGTATTTTTGTTATGGTAGCTACATAGATTATTACCTATTGTATGGATTAACTCATATTTCGCCGCTACCAGTTCCCATGGTCAGATTTTTATGAAATTTTTGACATGTGATACAAAAATACACCATTAACATCTTGAATGTCGAATCAAGATAAGGGGTTAAGGCCGTATTATATAGAAAATTAATATCAGAGCATTCCGAGGAGCTAGAGTGTTCTAATAAAAAGCAAAGTCTGGAATGATATTGGCGCAAGCGATTCTGACCTTGTCCTTGTAGTTTCTGTATCGGTTAAAATCGCATTTTATTTTTGCCCCGCTCGCCGGCGGGCTTACGACAGATGACTCGTTAAGGGAAAAAAAATTGGAAAAACTAACACTTTCGGTGTTGCATTTACTTAAAGAAATAATATAAAATGAGTAATTTTTTTTTTTAAGATTAAGGTATTTAATACCAAGTCAAACAAATGACAAAGTTATTAAAATATTTTGCCATAATACGTTGAGACTAATAATCATTCAAAAATCTGAGTGTCGTAATTTGTCTAACTTTGGAGGAGTCTTAGAACTAAACAAATATCAAATTCTCAAAATATGACCTGGCAAGCTGACCGTTGCATTTTCGCAACATCAGCGTAATATGGGTTAACACCAAAATTGTTATTTCAGATATAATCATTTGAGCTTGCGTATATATATTATAAAGGACAAGTTACCATTAAGTGTTGACTGAAGTATCGGTTGCACTAAGATCTATTCATTCTATCAACTAATAATTAATTAAAAGGCAGTCCCGCATAGCACTGGTTCCTATTACTGTCTCTTTTCTTCGAGGTTTGGCAGTCCATAGCTGCTAAATTATGTTTGGCCTTTTGAAGTTAACAAAACATAAAATTAACAAAACAATCACATTTCCTAAACAACAAATTTCAGTGAACAAATAAATAGACAAACGAGAAATGCTGATTGACCAAACAGATTTTCATTCCAAAACTGGTTTCTTGTTTTGTGATTCAAAACGTACATTACTATTATTATTAAGATAAATGTTTTCCTATAGACATTAGAATAAAAACACTTCACAATATTATAAATCCATCAAATTATCTATAAATACTTCAATCAAACGTTGAGTTGTGGGCTTTTTTTTTAAACTTCGTACCTATTACAGTAGAAAATAATTTATGTATATTTATTGATGATCTTATTTAGGATGTTCTGATAATGTCTAATTAGTGATATTATTTACACTATAAATGTTGTGTAACTGCATGAGTTCGACGCCCACAATGTTTATAAAAATAGAAACAAAAAACTAAAATTATTCAATAAGTCTCACTATGGTGTTAAAAGATTTTCCGCACAGTAAGTATAATAATACAATGTATTTATCCGACGGAAACATTTAACAAGAGGGAATATTGGGGAGGAGTATCGCAACCTATGGATGAAGAGATCAGATTCACACAAAGTGAGGTGATGAGTCATTTTGGCTATGAGATCTGAATTATAAAATTATGAAAAGCTTCTTGAATTTCATTTCATTGTACAGATAAAATACCTGGCGGAAATGCCAGGACAGATGGACCACAGATTTCATAATGCATCAAAAGTAATAATGTGTATTATTATATTACTCGTATATATGAACATTTTACCCTGGAAGAAATTATGTCGGTATGGAATATATTTCAGAAATATACTTCTTCGGTTGATCCAAAATTGTGTACAGGTTTAAAATTAAAAACGTGCAAAACAAGCCAGTCCGCAAGGCTGAGTTACTAAAGTATTATGAAAAGAGATATTTGAGATAATGTCACACGACACTGTTGAAAATAAGCTTAAACTATCTTATACACTATTCTATACAAGTTTAGGGTCAGGAGTCCTTAGCTGTGAATATCCCCTTGTAGCAGATTTGGTAGTTGCCTGGCGTTTTGGCAGGTTAAGCGAAGTACATAACCTTCTTGGTCTCATTGTGCACCGTGATGGCGCGCGCCATGGCACCGGGCGTACGGTCCTCGGAGCAGCCCGACTGGTGACTGCCCTCTCCCGAGTCGTGCTCCTTCTCCACAAGGTGATAGCGCGCCCGGAAGGCCACCAGGTGGGCGTAGTAGGCGGGGGCGGGGATGCTGACGGAGCGAGTGCAGCGCACGTACGTGTGGCACAGCTGGTACGTGAGGCACTGCAGCTCGTCCGAGTCAAAGTGGTTGTCATCCCAGAGCACGTGGTAGTGGGAAGGACGACTTGTTCCCTGTCATATTTAATTAATTTATTAATTTCAATATGGATGTTTTAAAATGTAAACAAAACTAGTCACTTAACAAAGAGGGTGTATTTGAAAGCATCTGTTGAATGTGTCAAATAAGAGTATGGAATATAAAAACCGGAACTAAAAAATTTGTAGGCTGGCAACACCAATTTTACTGTCAACATGACAGTAAATTGAAAATGACACTGTCTATGTAGAATACCGTAAGTAACATTTTTTTAAATATAAATATTTTCAGTTTTATTTAAATAATAACAATAATAACAATGGATACAAGCTTTAAGTATGATTTTTATTTTATTTATGTAGATATACAATATTGTTAGCTATCATAGTTGTTTTTTTTTTCGCAGTTAATTTAGAAAGCACTATCAGGTGAATGTGTGTGAGAGCGAAACAAATGGGGGCAAATTCGAAACTCCAGGCAAAATAAAAAAGGGTCGCACTCCGAAAGCTATAGATAGTGCTATTCAGTGCTATTCGTCATAAGGTAAATTTTTTTAGGGGGATGATCTAAAGCCCAGGCAACGCTGGGTACTTCGGCTAGTATTAAATAAATGTGAGCAAATTCTAAACTGCTTTTATTTTACTAAAATATTGTTATTCTTCCTTGTGTTAACAAAAAATTGCAAAGGGATAATATACATACATGCAAATTTAATTTGGAGATCAGTGATTATCTACATGGCAATGAAAAAATATTTTTCCCACTTTTATGTGTTTTTAATTTTTTACAAAATTGTAGGTTACACTGCTTTACATTTCCACCGTGTATTATAATTTTAGTATTGCCATTTGAAGAACAAGGGCGCCCTCCTATGTTTTCTACTCTTATTTGACAGAAAATATACATTTAAGTTTAATTTGTAAAGTATGGTTTTGTAGTAAGGAAGATTGATAAATAAACAAACCTGAATACCCTGATGACTGCATAGGTAGAAATCGAATTCAGTGGGATGGGTGATGCCAACATCTACAGTGGTTCCGGCGGGGATGTTACCCGACTTTCCGGATTGTTCCTTCTTGTCGGCACAGAAGAGTCGCGTGTGATGGCGCTTCTGTACCACAATGAAGGTGATACCAGGCTTGTAATCCGCCTCCAGCTTGATGCAAGCCTCCCTCACGGCCGTCAGCTCGTGCTGCAGGACATGGATAAACTGTCCCTCTGAAACACCGTCTCTGTACATGATGATCCTGTGGGGCTTGTAGCCACCCGTGCTCTTATAGAACATGATCAGGAGCTCACGGACCATACTACTCATTTCCTGGATTATTTCTTGTCTGAAAACAAACAATGTGATAGTCAAATTAGTGTTTGAACACATAAAAATGTGCAACTAACTATCAACTACTTAGAATTATTCAAAGAATTGAAATGATAACCATTTCTTAAGCAAAATAAAGGTTTGAAAATGAAAAGTGACAAAAACATTTCTGGTATGAAGGAAGTTATTATTTTCTTGTTTGAGGGTAGATATGGAAGAAATGTAAGAATATCTCTTCCGTCTTTTGACTTTGTAATTATAATTATTATTAAATAGCCCACTGAGTGTCTTGAGTATAAAATGTGAGAGGGACGAAATGGACAAACCAAAATAAAATAAAACAAAACAGGAGAATTGATTGCAGGAGTGAGGATTGTGCGGAGGGGACTGGTGGGAGGGGGGGGGAGAGAGCACCCTGAAGGAATAAGAGTAGAAGGAATGCACACGTGCCTGTGCCAGAAGAGTGAAGTCTCGCGGGGAGGCGAGGGTGGTGTGTCAGGATCGGAAAGTGTGGCGTTCCGCAGGAACTGCTGGCCCCTGAATACCAACACATTGTTTCTATCAATTTATCCTTTACACAGTACATTTCATTACATCAGTCGATTTACCACCCACTTCACTTCAACAGACAGACAAACAAACAACCGACCCCGGAGGATCGCTTATTTCTAAAATATTTGAATGGGCAACAAACATAATAATTACATTTTAAGATTAGAAATGATACAAAGTTTTAACTTCACAATAACACTCATAAATGATTAAGGACACTTTTGTAATGTAAAATAGGCACACGGGTCAAAATTGGTTTATTCGTTCGGTCCAGAGTATTTCTCCCAAAGTGCCTTGATGTGATGAAACAAACATAAAAGAACACAAATAATAGTGGCAATGCACTCTGTCTGGTCTGTTGCGATAAAGTTAAAGAAAACATTAGAATGGGAAGGGTGCCTGAAGATGGCAGATGGCTGTTACCTGTGTTGCTGAACTCTCACTGTGGCGGCGTATCGGGAGGGATGGGCGTCCATGGAGCCCACCACCGCCGCGATGGACGGCTTCTTGTTATCTCCCGCAGGAGGATGGGTCACATCAGCTCCCAGGAATATAACGGGCTCGTTGAACACTTTGGGTCGCAACGATGGAACTAAAATAGAGTTGATTCCTCCCAACTTAACATTAATCTTCAAGCAGAGGTTGCTTAGTGTCTGTGGTGATGTCTTGTTGACGTTCTTTGCTTGAACACACTGGGTTGCCATTCCCAATACGGTGTCGCCCACCCGTTTAACTTCGGCTGCAAAACAGAAAGTATTTAAATTAGCATTAATTCAATTAAATTCACTTAATATTTACAAGTATCATGTCATTTTATCAAGACTTACCATAGACTGGGGTTTTGCCCGGCAGCACAACCACTACCAGCTGCAGGGCTACAAAAGTGGATTTAAGATATTTAAACATAGGCTCCACCTGATCAGGGCCGGTGGCATATTTACAGAAGCATGGCTGTCCGATTATTGGCATGCCAGCATCGTTGGAAATCTTTTGTAACTGTTGCGTGAAATTCCTGTGGAACAAAAGATAAAAACCAATGAAATTATTCATAAACTTAAAAATAATTTCATTACCTAAATATTTATCATTTAAATATTTAGTATAAAAATATAAAAGAATTACGTGAAGTGACTAACACTGCAAACATTCCTATTGTAAGAGTGCAATAAAATGATAATAGATATTACCAAGAATTATAAAATCTTTATGACAATTGAATTGAATATAAGTTGGCATCTCATTGGTGTTGACATAATAAATAGTGTGAGTGGGTGTACTGTACTGACTTGAGTGCGTCCTCCCTGACGGTGCGCTGCGGGGCGAAACAGGCGATGGCCCACACGCGTATCTCCACACCCATAAAAAACTGCTTGCCACGCATGTCCCAGACACCCTGGTTGGGCATGGCCTGCTGCTTGCTCTGTGAACACGCCACCATCTACACAACAAGGGGAAGGTTAACATAGCAAAGGCAAAGTGAAAGGTCGAGTGAAACTGGCTGATAAAGACTTACTTGTCCTCCAAGTGATGATGAAATCCGACCTCCGTACTGCAGTTTTGGTGGAGGCAGAACTCTGCCACGCACTTCCATCATACTGTTACTGATGGTGAGCCCGAACTCTTGTACGTAAGAATCGTTGTTGAAGTCGGCCCTTCTCACGAGATTGTTGATTTCACGCTCTCTGTAATGAAACAATAGCCAATTTGTCTTAGTATAAGGTTGTGTTGCAAAGTGTTAGTGTGCGAGGATGGTCCCAGAACTACCCGACCTGACATAGATGGCGGTTGTTGCTTGAAAA
Organism: Limnephilus auricula; assembly: GCA_951813805.1. Classification (NCBI taxonomy): domain Eukaryota; kingdom Metazoa; phylum Arthropoda; class Insecta; order Trichoptera; family Limnephilidae; genus Limnephilus; species Limnephilus auricula. The sequence goes on from OX638390.1 coordinate 31,183,076, forward strand.
AATTACTATGGTAGAAAGTACCAATCTTATATAGCTTAAGTTATAAGTTTTAAGATGCTACATTGTTTAGTATTTATTTGGCAGCCATCAGTAGTGATCGCTCTCGGTGAATTTGTAAACATGGAAAAAAATTGGTCATTGTTATGTGATACAATACTTTCATTTGAAAGGTCTAAGTCCAACCAATACCAAAGCCAAGCTAGATTCTACTCTGGGGGAGTCTGCTCTTTCGTTTACAACAGTAAAATATTGGGTAGCAGAGTTTAAACGAGACTGTACTTGGTGCCAAGACGAACATCGCAGTGATTGACCAAATGAGGTGACCACACCAGAATTGGTAAAGAAAACCCACAAAATGGATGACCGTCGATTGAAAGTGCGCGAGCTAGCAGACATGGTAGGAATTTCAAAAAGTGCTGTATATCGCATATTGACTTGAAATTTGGACATGAGAAAGCTGTGCGCAAGATGGGTGCCGCGTTTGCTCACAATGGAACAAAACACAGTAGTGAGGATGTTTCAATCGAGTGTTTGGCAATATTTCACAGCAATAAAGCCGAGTTTTTGCATCAATTCATACCACGGATGACACATGGGTCCATGTTTCATCCATGGTATTTCGTCTGCTTCTTCGTTTACAATAGTAAAATATTGGGTGGCAGAGTTTAAACGAGGCCATACGAGCTGCCAAGACTTACATCGTAGTGGTCGACCAAATGAGGTGACCACATCAGAAGTGGTAAAGAAAATTTACAAAATGGTATTGATGACCGTCGATTGAAAGTGTGCGAGCTAGCAGACATGGTAGGCATTTCAAAAAGTGCTGTACTACGCATATTGACTGAAAATTTGGACATGAGAAAGCTGTGCGCAAGAAAACAGAGTTGTGAGGATGTTTCAATCGAGTGTTTGGCAATGTTTCACAGCAATAAAGCTGAGTTTTCGCATCGATTCAAACCATGAATGAAACATGAGTCCATCACTTCACATCTGAGACGAAGAAACAGTCAAAACAATGGACTGAAAAGGGAGAATCGGCTCCAAAAAAGCGAAGACAGTTCCATCTGCAGGCAAGGTCATGGCGTCAGTTTTATGAGTTACGCGTAGGATAATTTTCATTGATTATCGTCAAAATGGAAAAACAATCATTTTATGCAAACTTATTGCAGCGTTTGAGTGATGAAATCAAGAAAAAACGGGTGCATTTAACGAAAAAGATAGTGTTTTTCCATCAAGACAATTAACCAGATCACACATCCATTATCGCAATGGCCAAAATCAATGAATTAAACTACGAATTGCTTCCTCACGCACCCTATTCACCATGTTTAGCCCCCTCGGATTATTTTATTTTTCCAAACTTGAAAAAATGGCACAGTGGTAAAAGATTTGTCAACAATGAAGAGATGGAATCTGCGATTGGTGGCTATTTTGAGGCACTCGACGGTTCTCACTATAAACAGGGTATCGAGTTAACGTCGCTGGAAAACGTGTGTTGAGCTGAAAGGAGACCAAGTTGAGAAATAAAAATAATTTTTCCCAAATTTTTGGTGTTTCCTTTGTTAGATCGGGTACTTTTGGGACTACCCTCGTAGATAGGTTGGTTGGTTACCTGTCGGGAGCGCTGCGAGCTGTGGCTTTGATCATGGTGGAGGTCTGCATGTCCGTGAGCTTCTTGATGCAGCGCTGGCCGGGCACAATGTTGCACACCTCCAGGGGCAGGTAGGTGTGCTTGTGTTCCTGGCCCACCTGGAGGCAGGGCAGGTGCGGGTAGCGCAGCTTCATCTTGTACTTGTCCAGGAAGTATTTAGCCACGGTGCACTCCACTGTCTGCCCGTTCTCCAGTTGCAGGGGGAAACTGCACACATAAATAATGCCATTAATTAAAGTGGTCTTTCACCAGAGCACTCTGCAACTTGGTTGAACTGATGATTTTATTTTTTTACTATATTTTTAACAAGTTAAGTGTCTATGGAATACTTACGATTGCATTTGCGCTGGTCTTCTTGTAACATTACACACTCTGTATTTTCTTTTCATTGTGCCGCAATGTGTAATTTCTATTTTTAGTCCTTTGATTTCTTTGGTAAATTTGACTCTTTGAGAATCCGTGAGTGGCTTTCTCTGCTCGTTGATATCTCGTATATCCAGAACTTCACACATAAAATCAATCACAGGTTGAGCTTTGTAAAATGCGGTGGCGGAAACTGAAATAAGAAAATACAGCAAGTAAGAGCATGAATAAAAAAAAAGAAGATAAAGGAGAAGTCCAATCAAACATAGAAAAACAAACAGTTCGACGGCACCTTCTCGGTTGTGTACAGTAGAACCCCGTTAATTCAACGCCCGATAATTCGAAAAAATGGGTAATTTGAAATTTTTGCCAAAAAAAAAAAATCTCTCGGATTCCACTGGAATGTCGTATATTTATTAATTTACATCGAATATATAAATTTATGGGGCCGGCCGCGGCGGTAATCGGCAGCAAAAATTTGATTTAAACAGAAATATATCTATTTTCGTTGTTTGTTTTTGGGGTGTTATGCCGTGTTGTGCTACCTCCTTCTTTAGCCGACGTTTCGGACAGCGTTGCAGTGTCCATCATCAGGGCAGATCCGGCAGATCCGTCGATGTGAATTTGTAGTGTTAAGTGTGTGCTTATTTAGTTGGAAGCGATACCGTGCCGTTAGCTTTATTTCAGAAGAAAGTGAACTACTTTGAAAGGGAAATTTGGTGAAAGCGCAGTATTTACGTTAGCCTGGGGCCCGTCCACGGAGAAATGTAACGAAATTTCCAAACGAAAGTAGTGTCATCTTGTGGCGAATTCTAGAAATAGAAACCAATCTGAAGCGAATGTAGCCAATATCAAGGTATAAACAAATGGTTTTATACTTTTGTATTGAATTATTATATGTTATTAAAGTATACTTAGACATGGTTTTTTGCGATTAGCTTTGGTGTAGCCGTCAATTACCGGATACCAAGAGCTGTTGAGCTTAGCTCCGTCGTCTCTATTAATATTAATTGGATTTTTGTAGATTTCAATTGCCTCCGTAATCAGGCGTGATCTATAAGTTTTAGGTCTTCCCAGGACCTCAGGAACAAATCCAAAATAATGGCCGGTTTCAATTAAGTGCTCGGCGATTGCCGATTTATCAGGATGGCCAAGTTTACAAGCACGAAAGTGTTCTGCTATCCTCTTGGAAATCGTCCGCTCTGTTTGGCCTACATAAACCTTGTCACATCCGGAACAGCTGAGTTTATACACTCCGTCTGCTTCCAGAGGAAACTTAGTTTTTGCAGACCTCAGTAGGTCTTGGATTTTGGTTGTGGTTCCGAAGACAGTCTTGATGCTTTCTTTTCTCAACATCCTGGCAATTCTGTCTGTCACATTGTGAACGAAAGGAAGGAAAGCACAGCCTTTTGACTCTTGTTCAACTCTGACTTCCTTCGGTGTAGATTTGGCTCTTATAATTTGCCTTGTCTGCCTTGTCGGGTAACCGTTGCGTTCCAGTGCATTGGTCAGCTTTATAAGTTCTGTTCCGAGTTTTGTTTCTTCGCATATTCTGGTCGCTCGGGTCACCAAGGTATGGATAAGACCTCTCTTCTGCGCTGGGTGGTGATGCGAATCGGCATGTAGATACCGATTTGTGTGCGTAGGTTTTCTATATACTGTGTGTCCTAGATTACCATCTTCTTTTCGCGTCACCTCCACATCTAGAAAAGGCAGGATTTTATCGTCGTTTTCCAGCTCCATTGTGAACTTAATTTTACTATGGAGTGAATTTAGATGATCCAGAAATTCGTTCAATTTCTCTGTTCCATGAGGCCAAATGGCGAAGACATCATCGACATAACGCCACCATACCTTGGGAACAGCCGAAGCTGTGTCTAGTGCCACTTCTTCAAACTTCTCCATAAAAAAATTGGCTAGTACTGGCGACAATGGACTGCCCATCGCAACTCCTTCCACTTGCTCAAAAAGTTCATCCTGGGATGCAAAATAACCCGTTTTGAGGCAGTGTTCAAAAAGTTTGCAAATGTCTTCCTCATAGATCTCCCTGAGCATTGTCATGGAATCTTCTAGTGGCACATTTGTGAAAAGGGACAATACGTCAAAACTGACTAGGATATCTCCTTCCTCAGTCTTAACCTTTTTGAGCTTGCTGATCAGATCTGCGGAATCCTTAATCCAGGATTCAGTTTTTCCAGTTTGCATCTGCAACAATCTCGAAAGATGTTGGGAAAGTTTGTACGTCGGTGCACCTATAGCACTGACAATTGGTCTCATTGGGATATCCTTTTTATGTATTTTCGGAAGACCGTACAGGGCAGGAGTTCTGGAGGCTTTTACGAACAGCTTAGATCGATCCTCTTTCCTAATGCTGGAAGCTTTTATTAACTCCCTAGTCTTCAGGTCAATTTTGTTGGTGGGATTGTTTTTAATTTTCTTATAATTGCCGGCATCGCACAATGCCGGCACTTATTATCTGCCTTTATTTTGTTCCGCGCTATAGGATCTGACAGCTTTGTTCCGATAAAAACATTTGTATGAGTATTTACAAAGAAATGACGCTCAATTATAATATATATCATATGATACGAAAAAATGTAATTTAATTTCCAGCTATTGTAATATCTCCTGGTATTTGATGTTACAAATTTCACAAGGTTTTTCGACACCCGATGCCGAACCTTCGCGGGTCTCGAGGCACGGGGTCGAAATGTTTTTGGTTTTCACTGCAAGACATATTGGATGAGGAATTCATCATCACCATCATCATCTTCTACAATATTTATGAGTAATCGATTTTAAAGCGCGAAATTTCGTAGTTGGCGTTGAAACAGACGGCCCCTAGCGATTCACATGTAGGTGGTATACCTACATAAAAATATAAATGCAGGAATTACCATGTTTACCTATATTCTGAAAGATTGTCTATCACAAGGGTGTAATGATCCATTGAACGTATACATCTTCTATAATATTTATCATGATTAGTAATCGATTTTGAAGCGCAAAATTTCGAAAAGAGCCGAACAGAACTGTCAAATTTTCTAATATGGCCGAGTAACTATATGATAACTGTCTGTTTTCGGAAAGTAAAAACATAAGTTAAAAATGACATAAAACAAGCAGTCAAATTGATTGAAAAACGCATTTTGGTGAAATTTAACTTCGGTAGCTAAATTTGAAACAGACGGCCCTAGAATACTAAAATGTAAATGGGCAAGCCGCGGCGGTAAACGGCTGCGAAAATTCGATTTACAAGGGAATAAGTCATATTATTACAAATTTACTCCAAAGAAACTACCCGAATTTGAATTTTCGGGCGAAGAACTTGATTTTCGGTGAATTTTTTTTTCCATAAAATTTTGAATTACGTGGGAATTTGTTGATTCGAAATTTGATTTTTGATGTCCCATGGATTTCGAATAAACGGGGATCTACTGTATATGGAATTTGTAAATGATTTAGAACAACAAAAGACAAAACCTTTGCTTGGCAGCCAAAAGTTTAATAAAGTCACAGTTTATATCTATATTAGTCGATACTACAACGATCGATAACAGTATAGTATGCCTGATGTAAATAGGGTGGAAATTTGTTAAGGCTTTTTGAGGAGATGTCCAAAGAATAACCTCTAGAAGACATTATCTTACCGTCAATGTTCAGCATCATCTTCCATTGGCTGGGTCTGACAGACTGGTGGAAACCAAACCAGACTTCACGGCCGCCCCCCAGGGGGTGGTAGTAGCCATCTGGGGAAGAGAAGAAACTGCGGCCCACGGGCGTGTAGGTCATGGAGGGCAGGTGGCGCATCACCACATCCAGGGCCAGGATGGCGTCGTAGGGGATCTGGCGTGTGCGCCCTTCGAGGGCCTCTTCCAGGGCAAATAAAGACACCTGCAATAACAACAGCAGTTCAATACATATACTACGGAGCAGAGTTGTTCAACTAAATTTGTTCAACTAAACTTATTCCACTTATACTAAAAAACAATGCTACGGACCATTAACATACCTTTTTTGCTCCATATTATTTATTTATTTATTGGTTGTTGTTCTTTGCTTATTTTTATCACCTGTATTTTGTTCCATATTATTTTATTTTTTTTCACCTAGCTTCACCACCTTTGCTTATACATACTTATGGGTTGTGTGGCATCGCACTAAACTCCCCACATTGTGTAATTAAATAAATTTTTATGATACATTGTCTAACCCCTGTTCTCTCATAACCTGCATCCCTGCCGCCACCAAAATTGGTGGTTTGCAACATGCATTTCTTTATTTGAAAATAAAGCGTGTTGAATCATATATGCACGATTCATTCAAAAGATTCTTGCAACTGTTGTGTTGCCTTTGATGTGGGCATTAGTGACTCGTAATATGATTCCCACCTTCCTTGTATACAAGTTTGATATAGTTGAGGGTCACACATCTTCACAATCGATCACACACACAACTTCATCAAATAACGATGATCATAGATACTATAGAGTATCAAAACATCACTTGATTAAATTGAAGTGTGTATTGGGTAACCTCTTGTGCGCCAGCTTTGGCTATCAGCAAGGTAAAAACATAATTTCTTTGGTGGGATTTTGTACCTTAAAAAATGCTGCTAGCATACCAAAAAAATCGTATTCGATTGGCAACAAAATAATATGCCATGTCCACTTGCATTCCAAAGGTTAAGCAACATGCAGGAATCAATTTTCATGCAATCAGCATGTAGCAAGAGGGTTCTTGCCAGCTTTACACCAGTCACTGACTGTAGTCAGCCTTCCCCAGTTTTAATGTTATGATCGTGGATAATACAAGGTATGCCATTTTTACACAGGTTTTACTTAAAGTACGGTTGTAGCACGAGAATCGCACTATATAAATTAAGGTTATTAACTCATTTGTTAGCTGCTTAATTATTGACATGAAAACTCTAGTTAGCTGTAGAACAGTGTTCCAGGTACAGTAACTCAAGATAAACTGTGATTTGAATGTTCCTACCTGTGCAACCCACTTGATGGTGACCCTGAAGACTCGGTCTTTGCCCTCTCCGGGCAGTGTGACCTCTAGTTCTACTCGGTCATTGCCAATGGGCAGCGGGTCACGTGTGTATAAATTGTTTCTCCCATCAAACACAGGCTTCAGGGCTCCAAATATTTTGCTGTATGCGTGCACCATAGTCTCGATAATTTCTCTGTTAACCTTAAAAGAAAAATGGCATTTTTAATTTTTAAGCAAATATTTTCAGTGAGACAGAAGTTGACATATCCGGATGAAATTTTGGTTCAGCTTATTTACCAAGAACTAAATAAAGTAAGAATTGGGATTATTCTTGGTGATAATTATAGACAGAGGATATATCTTTCTAATGTAATAGCAGTTTTTGTGGTAAATGTATTAAATATCCTAATTTATTGCATTCAATTTTGACAGGTCGCGAACCACATTCTATAAAACATTTTTTCATACAAAATTTTTGCACAGCTGTTTACAATTGAAAATTAGGTCTTCTAAAATATATTTGTATGTGTGATTAGCAAGTAGGCCATAAATAACATACAGAAACATTCAGATTCTATGTCAATTTAGAGTCTGTGGTAAATTTTTGTAAGCAAACTGAAAGTAGAGTATTTTCTCTTTTTTTATTTATTTTATATTACAGAAACAAACAGTACATTGGTTAAAGTGATGAGACAGTTTACAGATATTAAATGATATTTCATGGTGGGTACCTATGATATGTTTCTTTGATTGTCTTATTTGTAATTACCGGGTGATGTGCGTAGTGTATATGTGCGTGAGTGTATGTGTGAGTATGTTGGTAGGTGTGAGAAGTATATGCGCATTGAATAGTTTATATCATTGACATGATGCTCTTTTTAAATTTGGGCAGTGAATCGGAGAAAATGTCAATGTTAGAATTTAGGCAAATATTATTGAATGTATGAAGAGCACGGTTAATTGTCGAATTAGTTGCTGCATTTGTTTTGCAATTAAGCATGTGAAACAGTGCAGTATGTCATGTACGTCTTAAAGGTATATTGAAATTAATTAAGGATAGTAGTTCTTTCTAACATTGTAACCTCTTGCAGGCCGCAGTCCCCCCGGCGGGTCCGGATTTTTGAAGCGATTTCGCCCCTTATGTATAAAGAAATTGTATGAAGAACAAGGTCAGAATCGCTTGGGCCATTCTTGTTCTTGACAAAACGAAATACTGGATAGCATTTAGCCAATCCGAAAAATTCAAATTAATTGCCAATGCACCGCCGGGCACCAAAGATGGCGGACAAAATGGCTGCCGCTTGATTATATGAACGCTGTCATATTCGAAGTCTATATTTATTCATTGTTTTTGATATAAATCTATTGTGGAAAGTATAGATTTGAGTGATTATTAGGAAGTTCGTTTTATCTACATTATTTTGATGTAATTTTTGTAATATATCACAAAAGAAATGTTATAAAAATTGAATTCGTAAGAAAGGTGAGAACTGTCAAATATTTTACGTCGTATTGAAAAAATATATTTTTTGTATGCTGGCTTTCAACAAGTTAAATGATATATCTCACCACAATACGAAATAAGATAGCATAACTTTTATGAGACCGTGTCAGGCCGAGAGATACATCTTCCCGAAAGAATCTACGAGTGGTAGTTGTTTGTGAAGAACGTCTCCCAAAATTATCCAAGGGGATAGTAATAAAAGCCCTAAGGCGTTTATAAATAACTATACTTGACATGTTTTTTGATGTGTGTACGCAATGACATTCGCAAATTTGTCCGCAACTAACGGCAAAAGCGCTGTCATCTCTGGCATTGGCGTCACTATTTTTATGAGTTGATGATCTTAATGCAAATGCAGTATTTAGCTCGCAAGTGGCATATGGGATACCGCATTTAATAAACCTATAAAAATGTGTTGTTTACAGTCAATTTAACATGTGTCAGGCTGGGTTCACGGCGAGTTCATCGAAAACGAGTTCAACCTAACTTAATCTAATCTCTCGTTGTCGATAAATTTGCTTTCGATGAATTGATTTCCGATAAACTCGTCGGTTACCGTCAGGCTGAAGCAAAAGATACGGAATCACCCATCTGGTGTGCTAGCATGGTCGATCGATATGAAGTTACCAATCGATTGTCGGTAATTTCTCATCGCTCCCTAGGACAACTGCAGATCGCAAACGAATAGGTGACAGTTCACAATGACTAAGTGTCCTTAATATATTCGATATCAACTGTCGTTTGTACGTTAGCGATCTGCAGTTGTCCTAGGGAACGATGAGAAGTTACCGACAATCGGTCGGTAACTTCATATCGACTGACCATGTTAGCACACCTGATGGGCTTTTGCACAATTTTATATTTTAGATGATTTACTGCGTGATACAGAGCCAAAAACATTTTAAATGTTTTAACAACAGCGGTAATGAAAATAGCAAACCTATTTATTACAGCACCATTAAATTACATCATGGAGTTAAAATAATTGAATTAAAGTGCTAACCTTTCTCGGACACTTGTCTGGTTGAATATTAATATCATAGTGGTGAACAAAGCCCCTTGGCATGGAGATCTGGAAGTGATTGGCGCGCAGGCCAATAGGGCGGCCCTCCCTTCCCAGGTTGGGGCGGCGGGGGCACGAGAACACGGGCAGGTCCGGGGGCGCTGCGGGGGTGACCAGCCCCAGGGAGCCCCCGCCCCCTCCTCCGCCACCTCCGGCGCTCCCGCTGCCGCCCGACACGCCCGTCACGCCGCTGGCATTGGATCCGACGCTGCCGCTCGCCGGTGGGGCTACACATTAAAACAATTATTCAATTTTGGTGCTCATATCAAACATGGACATTGTCAGGATAAAACGAAATTGATTATAATATTGGTTTCATCACATCACAGTTAAATTTGATTATACTTCAGTAACTGCTGTAGAGGCATACGCCAAGAGGCACAAGTCTAATAAGAAATTTAGCAGGGACTGAAAGAATTGTCAATATAACCTGATAAAATTAAATCTTATCAACCCATTGTTAGACGGCTCGTTAACAATGCTGTTTTAGATTATTTACGCTTGCAGTATGAGAAAAAACTGAATACGTACGCAGGTGTCGAATATAACGGCCCATGAAGAAGACAGATACTAGATCTATTTTCCACATCTTGTCACGATCGATTTGTGAAGAAATATGATTTGGATTAAGCAAGTAGTGCTCGCAACGTGGTGAAATACAGAACAGTCATCTATGGATTTGTTAAAAGTTGCATAGATGCACATTCGTATTTGGTTGTTCTGAGAAATGACATCATCAGCATTCCAATCAATAATATTCTTTTGTTAACATTAAAATAAATGCTTACGTGAGAGTAAATTGGTTTATTATGAGAGTTGCATTTACAGTTGCCATTTACATACATATTGTCAAGTTGATGAAAATAAATCCGAGTAGAGCACTCCCTCATTAATCCGCCACTCGATTATCTGGCAACGGTATAATCTGCCATTATTTTTATTTGAAAGCACAAAATCAAACTGCAAAGCTTGTTATTGTGTGCTTTACGAATACCGGTGAATTCTATAATTCACCCGTATTCGTATGATGAATTCAGTAGACCGCCGCGTGTGTTTCTTGGTAGAATAAGTTTACAAAATGGAGTCTTCTAGCAAACGTAAACACCCCAACTTTAAACAAAAAAACGGTGTTTGTTTGCTTTTACGGAACATCTGTTTTAATATATAGCATTTTTTAATGTATGAATTGTGATTGGATACTTGCCGGTTTTTGGGTGGCGGATTAGTGAGAGATCACTGAATTAGTTTATGTAAAAAAAACATTACTAACAGAATAAAAAAAAAACATGGCATGTAGGTAAAATAAAAATAATAAACTTATTACTAGATGCATATTATTCAATAATATTATAATCTTTGATCTATGCATCGGAAGCTTTATTTCTGTGATGCGAAAAAGCGCAATCAAAGACATATCAAGAAAGCAATTAGCTGGATTATATTGTATTTCGTGCAACAGGACACCATGAATTAAGGGCATAAAACCTATCCAGTTTGAGAACCTGGCAACACACAAAAACATGGATTAAAACGTAAAACAATTTCCACTTTTACCTTTATCCAAGCTCTTCTATTTAAAATGGAAGTTCATTATCAACACAAAACTATGCTGATATTTAAATATTGTGAATCACAGATTAAATAAATAGGTAATAATAATATGTACATAAAAATATACATATGAAAATAATAATTAATATTATGAGTTATAAAACCACACTTTATTTAATTTATATGTAAGTATACTGTAAATAATGTAGTACATATAATTAACTTAAGGGGGGGGTAAAATTTTAAAACTTTTTTTTCTGAATGTACAACATGTCAGTATTGTGTCAAAATTTCAAGAAAACCGGAGCAAAATTAACGAAGATACAGAGTTTTAAGCGACCGGCCCTTTTCGATTTTTGACCGGATTTTTGAGTATAAAAAACTTTAATTTGATTTTCTTGCAAAAAAACATTTTTAAGTTTGTGAACATCATAACTCAAAATCTTCTTGACCGATCCGTCTGAAATTTTGTACACATAAATCAACAGAGTAGAGTTTTTTTTTTACACTTTTTTTAATTTTATAATAACAAAAGGGAATTTAATAATAAAGGGAAATTACTCAGCACGCCCGCTGGAAGGTTAAAACCTTACCCCCCCCTTAATTTTTAGTTAGATGTCAATGTTTATATCACATACAAATATCTCAAAGAAAATTTTATCTAATTTCGAAAATGGTATTTATTTTTACGTCAACTTCAAAAATAAGATATATATAGCACATTTAAAATACCTCGCAGGCATTAACAAATTCCATGACATTTCACCGTGTCGTTGGGACTTGCGGGTAAATATATTTTAAAGATGATCATACAAGGGTTAAGGCGATCCATCTCGACATGTAACATTCGGATTGGGCAAAACCACGCACTCTTATGCAGATGGCAATAAGGTTGAAATTGCCGTTTAACACCAGCCGCTTATGTTGATTTATGCATAAATAAAACATCTCCAAAATGCTTTATTTAGAGGGTTTGTAAGTAGGAGATTGCACTTCAAAGCATTTTTTAGAGGCCTTTCTTTATTTTCTTGTAGTATTTAATTAACCACTCGGGTCTATCGCCTTTGTGTAGGTTTTTGGTCTTAAATGAACCTGTCAGAGAGATAAAAAATTTGTGTTATTTCCACTTTGCAATTAAAGCTCAATAAACGAAATATTTCTAAACGTAGCCGAATACTAACGACTGTTTTTGAAAGGTAATGAAACGCTTTAAAATTATATTATAAAAAATAAATATTAAAATTTGTTAATATATATAAATATAGATTTCAAACATCAAAAATTGTAAAAATGACACACCAATGTTTTTATGTGAAAACGGTACTAAAATCACAGATAACGTAAAAAACCACCTTTTTTTTTCATATGAAGAAGTTACTTTGTGATGTGACATTATAATTTAAAATAAAACAATATGGTATTTGATAAAGGGAGAAATACACAGTACCGGATTCTCAGAATTTGCAAACCATCTTATAGAAACAGACCATAAATTTAATAAAAATACAGGCGTAACGTTATTGCACAAAAACGAAATAGGTATCAGATTGGATAATTTAGAAGCCCTAGAGCTAAGGAAAGCCATAAACACTAATAGAAAAGTAATTAACAATCAAATAAATTTAAATAAAAGTCTGATACTTAGGTTGTTCCCCATTGACAAAGAACATTCACTTTCCAACCCCCAGTCCCTTACTCCAATTACGTCCTGCACCGGCGGAACCCAGCCCATTTCTTCAATCCCCTGAATATATTATAACACATGTTAGATATTAGTAGAGATTATACTGCCCTGAAGAAGCTACGGTTGTAGCGAAACCCGCTCGGCATTAAGTATAAAAAATAAAAAAAAGTGGTGTATACAAAGTTATTGTTTTATTTTAACTTATTTTTTTCATACAAATGAATAATAAACAATTCTATAACCTCGCTTTTTTACCATTTCATACAAAAATATTTAATAAAGTACTAACTAAATTTAACAAGTCATGTGATTTGGCGGGTGAAACTGTACCTACAAAATAAGTATTTTTTTATCTATTTCTATGGACAATTTTGAACAGAGATGTGAAGCATGGTTTATTTAAGATATTCTTCTTTTTGTTTTAGGGTTGTAACAACAACGGAGTTACAATGATTTCTGTGGGAACACACGTGTTAGCTTGAAAACAAGCTTATTGTACTTGACTGCTATCGTTATATTGTCGTAAAAACAAGCTTAGGGTCTATAGCAGCCATATTTCTAGGTGATCAAACTCAACATGTTTTTGTATGATTTTGCATTACTTCGCATTGCATCTCCTTAAGCCCGAAATAACCTGATTAAAGCCCTCAAAAAATCCCACTGTGAAAACCACTTTTGAAAAAAATTACAGTTTTTTTCCAACCCTGCATTTATTATTATTAACGCTTTAACCGTTCTCCAGTGTAAGATAAAGATAGAGAAGTGTGCGGCACCCCTTTTGACCCTCGACTAATAGGTTTAACAATTTTAAGGGTATCAATAATCATAACAGATTACTTTAAAATATACAAAACTGAATCATGTTTTCAGTATGCGGATTTATAATTTTAATGCCATTAGCGACGTTAGTCAAAAAGTGGTTTCTGTGCCGATAATAATTTTATTGAGAAATTGATTATTGACAGTTCAATTTTGATGTTACTGGCCAGGGGATAATAATAAATATTCAACCGGTTGTTGTTATTGCAGAATTAACAAAGAAAAATTTATTAGTTTAGGAAAACACAGTCCATAATTATTAATTTGTAAATTACATCTCCATCTTGCATTTGCAAATAACACAGCCTCGTGTCTTATTTTCAAGTTCAAGATAATATACAGAAATTTAAATATGGCATTTATTCAAAGAATAATTTATTTGTCTCGTGTCCTACGTCTTTACATCACTGAATATTTTCGAGCAATTGATTGAATTCTTAATGAATCGCTTGCGCCAGTATTATTCCAGACATTGCTTTTAATTTCAGAACTGTAGCTTCTCGGAATGCTTTGATATTCATTTTCTATGGTACACGGTCATCATGTGACCAAATGTCATTCGACATTCAAGAGGTTAAATGGTAATAAAGTCTTTAGTCGTTCATTGTTAAAGTGTCAATACCAACATACCAAAACGAATAGGGACAGAAATGATTGTAAATAGCTGTTATCGTAGACGACGAAAGCAAATTTTCAATTTACATATTTGTAATTTTGAATGCAGTATTTTTCCTAGCACCGAATGCAAATACATGTCTTTTATAGTAATTAAGGTGAATCAAAAGGTTTTTCAATAATTTTTTTTTATCAAACGTTGCCTGCGTTCTGGAAAGATTCAAGCCTTGGACACACGCAGTGTTAAAAGTATTGAGCTTGACCTACGACTTTTATATTTTCTACTGACACACTACGTTATATATAATAAATATATATAAAAGATTTCTTCCTATGGCAGGAGGGGGGGGTTAGTTTCTTTGTATCTGTCAACTTGACGGCTGACAACGGCTTGAGCACGGCAGCTCCATACTTAAAATGACCACCTCTCCTGTTTACGGCGGAGAGGGTGTCGCAAAACTTTTCAAATAAGATAAGCAGCAGCGATTTTGAAGAATAACGGCGAATAGCGAAGACCTAAATCGCGCTTATAAACCATCATCTTTTTACGTGCGGCGGGTCTGTAAGGGATTGTATGGCGAGCGCTATTAATGTCCAAATTTTTATGAAATATAAAAGAATGATTATAATATATGATGAATATTATGTACATAATTTTTTTTAAACGTAAATGGAGGACTTAGCTTACATTTCATAAACATACACATTCACAATAATACATAAAAGATATTGAAAAACACTCTCACAAAATAACACAACCGGACTGGACATCACACAATTTACCTTAAGATGGTGAATGATTGTCACCTTACCATGTGAACCACGCACTGGACAATAGTATCGGAGCCACAATGAATTAAATAATAGTGTTTATTACGTGAGAGTTGTTCGAAGCTCGTCTGAGGCTGAGAGGGGCTCGGGGGGCGCGGCGGTGACGAGGTCCAGGAAGACTCTATAACAACACACAAGGTGAGAGGGCAACACTCACAGGTCACCACCACCGCTTATAGTTGCACCCACACACATACAATACGCTGAAGCATGCTACTGGCTGTACACTGCACATGGCCACTAAACACACTCACTAATTGCACACATTGTTCTAAAACTAAATGTTTTCTAGTGACAACACCTTCAATGTGATTTTACTTGAGCTATTCTGTATTGATGATCTTAGATACACTAAGCTTCACTGTCATTTTGTATTAATTGTGGCTATATTCTTAATATTTGTGTGTTAAAATATTTTTAAAAAATGTCATTGATTAACTAAACAAGAACTGCTAACATGTTCCATTTAAACCGTTAAATTTAAGACCATTGTCACTATTCAACATCAACCAATAAGATAAAGTAAAAATAATATGAATTCCATTAACTTCTTGATCGCCGACGCTAAATTTTCACAGTGCGCCAGATAATTCTATTTTCGTAATAAATAACTTGTTATTTTGCAAAATTATGTTTATGTAAATTGTATTGTCCTACCAGATAATGTCGTCATAAATTTATAAAAATATATTATAATCTGCCGTAAGTAGTTTCCCCAGAATAGCTACTTATATTTAAAGGATAGGCTGGCGAACAAGAGGTTAACGATAAATATAATATATTAAAAGTTACTCTACACTGTATTGGGGAACCATTTCGTTCCTTCATTCAACATTAAAATGAAAAAAAAAAACAAAAATTATAAGATCTTTAAATCTAGGGTGACTCCCTCATGGGCCAGTAAGGAATAAGTACAAGCCGAGTGCTGTATATGTGTGTTTCCATTTATGCCAGTTTATGGCGTGGGAGCGGTGTTGCGTACTTTCAGATAAAAGGCAATAGCTTCACGATATTATAGCATCACCGCCGAGATAATGTGGAATTTTTTATTATATTCGGTAATCAAACTGTTGTGAGTTGATGTAGCGAGACATTGCACAACATTCCACAAAATTTTGCTGCGCCCGGTCTATGTGAATTCCTTACCGGCCCGCGAGGGGGCCGCCTATTATTGGTAATCAATGGTTTCCTACATGTTGCAAAAATTGAATGCTCTACAAGGACAAAAGAATTTTTAGATTTGTCATACTAAATCTTACCATGTAAAAACAAACAATGATATTATAATATTTTATTACAAAAAAATACAAAATGGTTAAAATACTGGGTAAAACTGAGGTTATAAATCATGCACACTATAAATCAACTTTCAATCCAGGTTATGTATACAAATGCAAAACGAAAACTTTGTGAACATGCGGGCTGTCTGAATAATATTTTTTTAATAATATGTGGGGCAGAATAAAATTTACAAACAGATTATTTTCCCAAAATAACTAAATATAATTATTATTTTGGAGAAAAAAAATCGCAAGATTGCCATTTTGTAAACATTACAATAAGCTTTGGATGAAAACAAAAATGTTTTATTTATCGATATAAACATACACTGGATAATTAGGTATATCAAAAGGCTGGTTTTAACTAATAGATTTTAGTGAAAAACACTGAACACAAAAAAATTGGGAACGGTTGTACATGTTCACGCGATAAATATGAAATTTTGGTGAAGATCAAAAGGAAAAATGTTAATGAAAAAATTTAAATATAGTATAATCACCATTTAACATATTCGGAGGTAGTTTTTGAGTTGATAGTATTACCAAATACAATATCTAAATAATGTAGGTTACTGACTTCTACTGCCTACTGATAACCTTAAAAATAATAATAGCATTAATTTGGATGCTAATTTTCGCGGATTAAGTTCATGTTTTACACCCCCTAAGGAGCTCACAACCCAATCCACATAACTAAAAACAGATCGATGTGATAATAATAACTGCTAAACTTATTTAAATCCAAGAAAAGCCTATGATTGCCTAATAATATCGCTAGTGTTTCAAACAAAGGGCGTTGCAAGCATGTACTACCTATTTTTTCGTATATATTGCCAAACATATTATTGAAAATTATAACACATTAAAGTACATTAATAAGTATAATATACTTACGTTGCCCTACAGGATACATTTTATGTGTAAAATTGAACAATTAAATAAAGAGGCACTTTTGAAAATCAACTTTAAACATAAACGTCGGAAAACAGACAAGAAAACACACACGCCATTTCTCGGACGCCATATGCAACGTCATCACGATGTTGCCAGACGGCGAAAATAAAAGTACTTGATCCCAGTCGAAAAGGAGAAACAAAAAGGCTCGTCTCACTTTTGAACTCCGAAGTCCGAAAAATTATTTATAATACATATTGCGAACAGCATACCAACTACCAACCGCGAGAAATGTCGTAATTTTATTGGTATATTTTTTTGCAGAAGTAAGGCCAGGCGCACATGAGAAACTTTAGATGCGGGCAATAGTTAAGTCGCTCAGGTCGCTGCATCAAAATAAAACTGTATAATTTATAAACGAAAGTTCGCACAACAGCAAAATCGGACTTTCTAATCTAGGTTTTTTCCTAGGTCACAAGGATGTTTTGACACCAGGCGACGTGACTCTTAAGAAACTTTTTTGAACATGATGAATATTGAAATATTCACCAACTATCGCCGCAACTAAAGTTGCTTTTGTGTACCGGGCTAGTAGCATAAACTTATATGATGGAAAAAATATTTTGTGCAACATATTTAGAACCATTCAATTTTATTAGGGTTAGGGTCGGGAGTCGGTCAAATCCTCTATTTTGATTCAATGCTACATAAATAATATAGGTTCTAATATCTGAAATCACTACGACGACGGAATAGCTATTTCGTGACAAAAAACAGTTGGTTTCGTAAGACTATTTTAATGAACCGTTACGATATTGAAATATATAAAACCATTGAAAGATGATACAAATAATGAGTGCAATAAAAATGTAGGTTACATGACAAACCAATCTAGATATTTAGAAAAATTACGCAACGAAACGTTTTTTTAACCCATTTTTTTTCAACCCCATTTAAAAAAAAAATTCAACCTGCTCTGCCAATTTAAAAAAAAAAATTATTGTTCTCATGTTTAATTTGTAGAACTCAATTTTGATTTATTTATAAAAAAATATATTTAATAATATTATTATTTAATTTTAAAAAAAAAGGTTTATTTATTAACAAGTTTTGCAATATAATTATTATTACGCGTGTTTTGCTGTTTCGCCTTCTGAAGGCATAATCAAATTGTAAATAATACTTCTGCCAATGAAAATATTTTCTTTCATGCGAAAATACACTAAACCGAAATAATGAATTCTTATTTTAAATCAATATCTCTTTTTATCAATAATAATTTTAACAACGTATTAAAGGGAACAAATGTTTTCGTGAATGGGAACATTTACAGATACATATGTAATCAAGTACACCAACTGGCAACACTAGAAACTAATTCTGAAATTCACTGTACATGCGCGAAAATATCTGACAATGTCTATACCTTTTAGCGGCTCGAAAAATCTAGGAATCGGAGTAGTTTCTGCAATTTCAAAACATTTGAAATCCGTTAATCTCCGAGGTGTCCAGAGAATAACGGTGAAATTCGATCCATTCCACGAACAGGTCACATCTACGAGGTAGGTAACGATGACAGCGCTGAAGTACCTAATTTCGGCCGAAAAAATTTGTGATTGATTTACTTACCGTTGCTGCATTGTCCACAGCCATACGCTTTTCCCAAGATGCTGACTGCAGCATTCAACCCCAACGAAGCGATACTCGGCAGTGATAATTGTATCAGGGGTCCCGGACCCGCAGGAGGTAGTTCTATTTCAGTGGACATCTTCCTGTCAATAAATTTTTTCAACATATAAAAATAAACGTCTAATTTCGTTTGAGGCGAGGACGTTTTAGGAACAAATAACACTACTACTATCGGCACGTCAATTATTATCGTAAAAATGATTTATTCAAAAGCCTTTCAGATTATTTTCATTACCTTATTATCTTCCAATTTACCCAATTATTGGGAAACCCATTAGAATCATGGTGTGGCCTGCCCCATTTGCAAATAATGTACAATGTGTTGTCGGGTATTCAATGGCTCTAACTTGCTGTAGTAATAAAACAGGATGAAGAGTGCACAGTCAATATAAAATCAAGGTCATTACATTGCAAAATGCAATAGGCTTGAGATGGGCTGAAGTACACCACACAATATTAGAATGGATTTCTCTAATGTGTAAAATAAAATCAATATTAAGTTTTTGAGCAACTTTGTTTTGTTTCAGAAACTTCCTCTACTACATTTCTTCACCTAAAATAGCTCTGCGATCACCGAATTGCTCCATAAGGACTGATATTGTTTGTGACCGACAGGAGCCATCGGTTACTTTCAAACTATTGCCTGACATAGCAGGTATGGTTTTTTTAATTTTTTTTTTGTTAGGTACTTGCAGTTTTAATCAAATTTTTTTGCATTAAAATTACAAAACTGATTGCTCCTAATTATAATAATGATGCTCTATTAATAGTAATTTTATTTTTCAGAACTAGCGGGTACAAACAAAGTTACTGTGAAGAGTTCCAATTTAACAGTCCTGGAAATACTTCAAGTAGTCAACAAGCACATAACCCCGCTGGCACCGAAAGAACAAAAAGTATCCGTGTTGGCCACAAAATCAGAAAAGAAGAAAGCCGGCGGAAAACGTTAACGTAACGACCGCCAGTATGACTCGGAACAAGAAAGGTAATTTGCAGGTGATTGACTCACTCTACGACCAGATCCCGGCCTTCACCGATGTCTTCACAGAAGATACCTTCTACGTGTTTGTGGGATGCTTCGTTGTGACCACCATCATCGTTGTGGTAGTTTTATCAAGATTCGTCAAAATAAAACCAGTGGAGTAGAGTTACGGGCTTTTACTTGATTGTACAAGTGTCCCTAGATATGAGATGGAAGGATCTTTTGTTTGTTCCTAGTCCCTTCGGTTTATATGATGAATTGTGTTCCTTTCGTTACATTATATTTTGACCGTGTATAGATGTTGTGTATATAGATTAACAGCCCTCGCTGTAGTACTTATGATTTAAAAAAATATATATATTTATGTCAAAAATAAAATATCTTTTATGTTTATTAGAAAATCGAGTTAATTCTTTTATTGCCATTATAAATATGAGTTTTGAAAATAACATTTTGATAAAAAATATGAAGTAACCTAACATTTTTGTGTCTATATTATGGATGTTATATAGAATCATAGATAGCTACGTTTATATAAAGCCATATTCATAATAAATTCTAATATACATATATATATATATATATTGTTTTTATAATATATACCATACTAATGTTGTTTATTTGGCAAATATATTTTTAAATCTTTACTTTCCCTGTTTTATTCTGAGATAATATTATATGTACCTATAAATAATTGAATTTTGTGGGTTACCTAAGCTACAACTTACGTAAAGGAATGTGCAGGATAAAGAATGTGAGTTAACACATTCACTCCGGTGGTGGGTCAAGAATACAGTTTTTGTAAAAATAACTAGTGGTCCAAAAAGTATGTTTCTAATTTTATCTTATTTCATAAATCAAAACCGAAATTTCCTATAAAATCGTAAGATTTGTATGTAAGCACTAAGCAGGTTTATTTGTACCTACTTAAAAACCATATATTTTATGATTTTTTTTTTAAATAAGGAATTTTATAATTTGTCCAAAGAAACATCATTGAAAATTCTTTTTTCAAACTTTCTTCAGGTAGGCACTGTAATATTGAAAAAAAAATGCGAATAAGAAAGTATTTAATTACCTACCAACTCAATTAATAATCATTTCACATTATTGAAAAAAAAAATCAGAACCATTAAAACGGCAACCATTTTGTAACGGAAAGTAGAAATAAATTTACAGAGAGACGAAATCAAAACGCTTGAGTTGAAACAGGACTTTGCTACGCTCGGCCAATTATTACGCCATAGATATTTCGCTGAAGCTAATTTCCTGTAGTCTCAAATATTTACCCACAATTTGAAGTAAGAATGAATATAATCATAATATGAAAAAATATTATGTTAATTGATATTCTTACACATTCTTTTATAGTTCATATGTTAATGCACTCTATAGATAACTGACCACCACAACACGGGCATGTGCCTAGCGTGGTGGTCGTAAAATTCTCAAAACATGTAACTAGCAGTTTAATGAATAAACAAAAATTTAAAAAAATAAATAAAAAATTAGGCAAGGTTCAAGTGAGTTATTAGTATAATAGTATGTAAAAATGCACACCATTGCCAGTTAAATCTGTCGAAACAGGGTCTCACTCGCTGTAATTCAATCGGAATATTTCTTTTTAAAACTTAACAATTCCTTAGAGCAAACATACGGGATATAAGTACGAGGAATTGCATAAGATCGTATTTAAAATTAAAGTTATGGATAAAATTGCATGAAAACCACTTAAATTCGGTTTTTTAGATGGGTCTACTGCACTCATCACCACTGCTTGTGTTTTGTTTTTTAATAACTCAGGTACGGGGCGTACGTCATTCCTATGTCTACCTACGTTAAATTATCGTGAAAACAAGCTTATGTGTCCAAGCGGTTAAGGTTGAGATTTTAACCCCTTGAATGCCAAGTATAAAGTATACTCGTACTTGGTACTTTTAGTAGGGTTATAGCTACGAGTGTGGTCATAGTATTTGTATTAAGTATAAGCAATATAATTTAAAGGTTGGCAACTTGTAATATATACGAAAATAATTACTTTATTTAAAAACCCTCCAGAAATATTTAAACCTCGACAAATTTCTTATAATTTTCAATTCGAAACTTTTATAACATGTACAAATATTTAGTTAATTTCAATAGTTTTTGACCAAGCCATCTCTTGGGCTGACTAAATTTTCGATATCAGAAAGATGCGAATGTGTGTGCGTGATTGCCATCTAAAGTTGTTAGAATGCATTGTCATCGACGAGTCTATCTGCTGAGTTTAAGCTCGATCGGATGTCGGAAAGTTGGTTATTTGTACTTCCAAGAATTGCATTCATTCAAGAAAACATAATTGAAATTCAAATATGTATTTAAAAATTAACAAAAAATTTATGTTATTCAAAAATTTTATAAATTATGTGATAATTCTAATCAATGCAAATATCTTATAAAAGTTTAAAACATCCCAAACTTTTTCTTCCTCACAAATCTATCATACAAATCTAAAATATCTCACAAAATGTATTTTATGTGTTTATATTTAGCTTCTTTATCAATAAATTTTGGGTCTGCATGATACATTTTCGGACAGGACTTTTCTTCTATCTAGGTTGAAATTTTGTAGTAAACACGTACTATGGCATCCAGAATAGATTTTTAGCGCAGATTGCCAATACAAATTATTTACTCCTATGCAAATATACATATTACCTACTGTATGGTGGCACCCGACTTTTGGCGCCCATGAATTCTTGGCATTGAATGGGTTAATGTAAAGAAAATGTGGGTGTACTATATTAACCCCTTAGGAAATTTTTGAAGATTTTCTTAATAGAAACAAATAACCGTATAGTCTTTTTGGGAGATATATGTATGTACCCCCCAGCCTGACACGCAGTGGCATGCATAGAGTTTTTAATCAGGGTAGGTAGTAGGTACCATAGATGTGGTAAGTTTTTGCTAAGAATGACAGAGCTGCATTAGCCAAAGTTAGTTGCGATTACCCATCAAATATCCACAAACCCCCTTCGTTTATGCATAACAATGCAAGCCAATTACTGAATATACATACATACATATAAAAATTCCACACTTTTTCGACTGCACAATTGCATGAAAGAAAGCCAATAAACCATGATTATTTCGTTAGTAAAGTTATAAATACTTAACATTACTTGCCTCATTCGCATTCATACATATTCTTCTATTATTCTGACTCTTGACATGGCCCGATTCAACTTGGTTCACTTGATAGTGCCATGTCTTCCTCGGGCATTGTCGACTTCTTCTACCATTCACATTTACGTCATATATTCTCTTTACACTCCTTTCTTCATTCATTCGCTTTACATGTCTAAACCATCTAAGCGTCCCTTTCTTAATCTACTTATTACGCTTACATCAGCCTTGCATTCTTTTGGATATCCACATTCTTCACACGATCGTACATAAAAAACAGATAGCACCAAGGGTGGTTTTTCCATTAGGTAAATTAGTCAATGACCTCCCAAAATTATAAGATGACAATAAAACGTAATATTATACAAATCAAAACAACTGATATTATTCTAATTTATTTGAAAATGCACCGCGAGATAGCAGGCAGCGGAGAGTAGTGACATCTAATGTCGCTAATGGAAGCTTCCTTTCCCACGCTCCTATGATCGGCTGGATCAATTTATCAAACATCCCAATATCTTTGTCTCTTTACGCACGATACAATAAACGAGATGGCACTATGTCGCCTGGTAGAAATGCTTTTGCATTCTGAAGACAGCTTGGGTCATTGCCCGAAGGACACAGGATGATGAATATTATGCGTTTGAAACAGTTGGTTTGATAAACGTTGGTTGGTTTTGAATATTGCAGACTTGTCGCATGAAATAATTTACTATATTAAATGTAATTTAATTCTCAAATACGGGAGGTACCTGCAAATGAATATTTATAATCACAATATCAATTAAAAATATGAGTGGCACAATTTTTTTTTAAATAGCCTTCCACTTCTGGACCCAGAGAGCCGCCTCTGGATGGCACTGATTGCTATGTTTGTGATTTGTACCGAAAGGAACAGCTTTTTTCGATACTAACGCAAACGAGTCTTCCCTTTGCGCATTGCGCACATGTAACATTTTTTGTGTAGAATACAGTCAACATTTTAACACAACCATGTATGTCACTTTGCGTCTTTAGTTCCTGCTTAAGACACTTTATAATAGGGCGGTTGGTGGACTGCTGCTCTCTGATTCGTAATAATAATAATTGGATGACTTGTATAGCGCCGTTTTTGTGAAAAATCTCCTCAAGGGCGCTGTACAAATTTCAATAATTTCTACAATCTTCTAACTACACACTAGACAAATATAAAAAACCTATGGCGCTGAAACTTTGCACATATTTTTGAAAGTGAAGATTGAAATCTTCAATTTTATAAATTTTGATATTATTTCGATGGGTTAGAAACACAAAAACGTATCAACAAAAAGGCAAATGTTCAGGATAGCCAAAAATAAATATTTTTGGAGTTAGATTTAACTAACCTCTTCGTAAAAATAGATAAATTAATAGTGAATTCAAAATTCCTTATAAATTGCGTACGTCGATTCGTAATAACAAAATCCTAGAAAAAAACTGAGTCTTTCATTGTTTTCAAGAAGATTATTTTTAATTTTAAATGTTTGAAAATAGCGAATTTATCTCAAATCAAATGTAATGCGAAAATATTTTCCGCGGATATCTAAGAGAATTATATATATTACAAAATGCCGGAGGCTTAAGGGGTTAATCTAATCTAATTTTATTGAGGAGTCAGGATGGAATATTTTGTTACCTAACTTTGTCAAGACCATCTCCATAACAGTTAAGAATTAATGTTACTTAATGGGAAAAGTTTAGTAGGGGAAAGTTTGTCAGTAACTGCCACGGTTGAATTTGGCAGCCACCTCTGGTCAAGAGCCACAAAGTACGTGAAAAAACCCCTGACTCTGTGCAGAAACGGGCTGTTCTTTTGATAGATTCTCCGGTCTTAACAAATGGATTGCAATCTTTAGAGCACAGGTGTCGGGTAGGAATTCTATCCTTGTTCTACCGGTATTTCAATGGAAGATGCTCCTAGGAACTAGCGTCATTGATCCCCTCAGCACCGGTGCATAGTCGGGAAACACGCCAAACGCGCGCCTAAATATGTATACGAATGACATTTGTCGCATGAGAACGGTCGCTTCTATGACTCAAGTCAGTTCAACAGCTCGGCTGTGGAACGATTTGCCGGCCTCTGTGTTTCCTCCTTCCTACAATATGGGCTTCTTCAAGATCCATGTTCCTTTCTCTACTAAAAAAGACCCTCCACACAGCATCTTCAAAGATGACATAGGCCCTGAGGGAAATTGTTTTCCTCAAGGCCTCCTGTATGGAATTAATGTAAAAAAAATCTGGTTAGTAAGATCTGGTGACTAAACATAGCTATTTCAAACAATGTTTCAATTCTGAATGGTGGTCTCTCATCAGGACATACTGAGAGTACCTTCCACTCTGGAATTAGGCTATAGAATTATTTAATGCAAAATAATCTAAAATATTACTGTATATAAAATTGGAAAAAAATAAATTGCCACCGTTTTTTTATTTTTTACATTAGCTCCACACAGGAGGCCCTGAGAAAAACTATTTTTCTTAAGACCTGTGTCATCTTTGGGGATGCTGTTTGGAGGATATTTTTAGAAAAGGAAGGAGAGAAAGTTCTGAGAAGGAAAAGGTATGAGGGGTGAGTAGCAATCTGGGTGTCAGTGTGTCCAGGAGTGACAAACCTATGAATCCATCCCTCGCACTGCGGTTGCAAGAGTCCTGCTGGAGGAGGACAAAAGGTCTCCCTCAACCTATCTCTCCCGTTCCGGCCTGCCACACATTTGGTGGGCAGACACTTCCGCTGCCTAGATCCGGACAAACCTCACCCCATGAACCCGTAAAATAGGTTGCCTTCGTAAAAATATATCTAGTAATTTTTCTTCTATAAAGGTCATTAACGTTCATCTATAATCTAAATAAATGTAGGTACATATTTATGACTTTATCAGATATATCTTTTAATTTATTGTTTTGTTACACAATTCTCCTTCCTCAATGGTTAAAAAGTCTAACTAACTAACTAACCATCATGCCGTTTCCGCAGGGGTAGGCAGAGAGGGTAGAACGCCAAACAACTCGGTCTTGGCATACACTCCTCGCCTCATTCACATTCATACATCGTATCATACTCTTGCTCTTCTATTATTCTAACTCTTGACATGGCCCGACTCAAGTATTTGAAAAAAGTCTACCCATAAAAAAATTAGGTTTTTTGCCACAATACCTCTATTTTCAATTTTCGACCTCACAAAGCACTCTTTTTAGGGTAAGTTGCTAATTGAAAAAAAAAAAAAAATCGAACTAGTTGTGCAATTTCTTGGGCCGGCCTTGTAGCTTGTAGCTCTTGTAGCTAATTTCAAAGATTTTTTTTATGACTGAGGATTGAACCTTCCTCCTCGGGGACTGGAGTTAACACTGCTAACATCTAAGCCAAATCCCATTTGGATAGTACCGACATTTATTTTGTATATTAACTGCTGTAAATTTTAAAATATTATAATGTCATCCAATTTCAGAAAAATGCGTGTGCGCCACCAAAGATAATGCATTGTCATCGGCAACTAGTCTATCTACCGAGTTCCAGCTCGATTGGATGTCGGGAAGTGGATTAACTTTCACTTCCAACATTCCATATCATTAATTCATTCAAGAAAACAAAATTTAAGTAGATGTATGTAATTAAAAAGCAGTAAGTGCAAAGGTTTTTGGTTTGTAATTTTGTAAGAAATAGAAGGATCACATCGGTCGCTAGGTTCGAAAACTTCTCCAGATTCTACACGAAATCAGGATGAAAATATTACAATCATGTGCTAACAAAAACTGGTGAATGGGATTCATAGTTTTACGTTTCATGGCTTCGACGTGCCTACGTGTCGGAAATCGCGTGCATCTTATTTGCATTTTTCATTATAATTATATGAATCATGTGTACATTAGCAGGCAGGTACCATTTCGCTTTTATTGGCTAATAATCGATAGCCACACCGATGTAGTGTTTTTAATAATAAACGAGAGTGTAGGATAGGATAGGTATATTATTGTGACGCAGATGGTACCTACGCCTAAAGTACCTACTCGGCGATCTGCGCATGGCGCGCCGCGCCGGTTGCGGGAGGAAGGTGCACTTATTATTGTTCTATCTCTTTCCAGCTTAACATTCGCTGCGGATGTCTCGCTCCAGCCCTGAATCGGTATGAATGCATTCGCAATATCCTATTATCACTGCGAAAATAAAGTAAAATAGGTCAGGAATGCTTCCATGTTTACGTTATAGTCACGCGAAGATTAGGTAATCAACATACCACTTAAAAACTATCCACGTTTGTTGTAAAAATGGAAATAATGTAATAATATTATCCAAAAGAACAAGATTATTTTCCTTTGTGCGAAGATAAAGTTAAGAAACTAGAAACGCAATACCGGCAAACTATGCACAATGATTTGTCAATACATGATTACAATAGTATCATGTTGAATGGGCGTTTTATAAAGAAACTATTATAACGACAAGTTTTATTAATAATATACGGACTAGTCGTATCCATCTCGACTCGATTTTTTAGGCGACCATACTTTCCGGCAAATAAAGGTCGAAAGTTGTCAATCGTGAATTATTAGTGAAATCTATCAAGCATTATTGTTGGTTATCTTACCATTAGTTGTACAAATCCGTGAGAAAACTGATGGCGTCCTTTTGTTGATATATAATTCCAAGATGACACAGAAAGCGACTCCCGTGTATTCATAAACATGACCTTGTAAACACTAACTGCGCACAGATATCCTTTATCCGGCACCTATTCGATGCAGTTGCGCCGTCGCGTCGGGATACACTATAAATCACGATATTTCTTATAGCACGAAATATTATCATTGAGCTGCTAAACCACAATGATTTCCTGCATTCATAATAAAACATAACTGACTAATGTTAAATTATTATTTATTATGTTTTAATAATCTTTCTAATACTAGAAACTGGATTCCGTCTAGTGGGATTTTTCGGGCGGCGTAGATTACAAATAATATTATCAAGAGAAACGATAAAATTCTAATAACATAATTATTGCAATTACCACTTTCATAATACTTTTTATAGTTACAAGTTTTGTGCATAATATGGCTAAGACTGGTGGGAATTTTTATATAAAAATAAATACAATTTGAATTTCGCGCCTGTAATTTTACTACGATTATTGGAGGTACTTTGCTTGGCACCCTGACATGCGCAAAAGTAGGGTAAAATCGCCGGTTTTCACGGCCATGTTTGTTTATTTACTTCTCTACCGACATCAATGTCTGTGACAGGGTTGCCAATTCGTGGAGAACTCTCAAAATTACGGGGAGACGGGGTAATTTGTGAGGAATTGCGGGGATTCTGGATTATTGAACCATAAAAAAAATATTTACAATAATTGTAAAAATAAACTATAATATAGTTTTTCATTTTTTAAACAACTTTTTATTTATATCTCGAGGGGTAATTACTAATCATCAAAATCATGAATATCAGTGTAAATTAGCTTTATTTTCTCACTCATCATGAGTGCCACAACACACATATTATTGTTTGTGGCAAATGGGCGAGAAAATAAAGGTATGATTTTTCATGTAACCCGAAAATGCCGATTCGGAGTTGGCTAGTCGAAGTAATTACTCAGCGAAATAATAACATTGATTTTACAACCAACTACGTGCTTTTTGGTGTTTCTCTGTTCCCGTATAATGTTAGTTTTTCCAAATTTACATAAAAGGTAATGACAATCAGCATCTTCTGTAGGGCCAAATAGTTAGTGTTTAGTAAGAAATAATAAATAAATAACAATACAATGATTAATGGTCCAGGGGAAGATTGATGGAAGACGTCACATCTCAGGGCCTATGAATCTTACATGACCGTTATAAGTGCTGTTCCGCTCAGATCCGGACCGCAGCTAGAAGGGAGATGATAACCAACCTCTGATAGGAGAAGACATCAGAAGTCAAAAAAGAAAACACTGTGTTTAAATCAATAATTTTATTACACGATAATTTTTTTTACCTATGTATGTGACACTTAAATTTATTTTTAATCACATTAAGCCTAATCATTCATAATATATTTTGCAAAAATCTTAACATAAAGGATCACTAACTTACTTCCTATTATACAAGCTATTTACAATGCAAATATTAATAAATGTTTTATGAAAACAATTACATATACATCTCTTATAATGTATATAACTTACAATCTTGTTATATACTTACAAATATGCGTGACATGAATTTTACAGGGCCTATTCTTAGTTTACAGCGAGTTTGGCTGTTTGTTCCTGTTATAATGTAAATTAGGATAAACTGCCATCTGTACAGAGTTTTGATTGATTCAAAATTACTAAATTATTATCTTTTTAATTCTACAATTCCCTGCTACAGGGTCAAACGTATAGTCCTTATTTAATATTATGTACAAATTTCCAACATTTACAGATAAAGAAGAGCATGCACGTAATATAGTGGGGACTAAAAATTACGTGATATAAATGCATTGAATAAGAACCATACCTAACTTAACATCAAAGTAATTTTTTGAATGCAGTATAAATTATCACTGGCCAAATAAATATTGATACATAAGTACCAAAAAAGTTTGACCTATTCCTGTTGCCAATTGCTGATTTAAAAAATTACATCAGTATGCGATACTTATTTTATAGATATTTCACAAAAATAAGCCAAGTATTTGTATGAAATTACCAACAACCGTACCGCAGGTTGCTGGAGACTGGCGTCGCCGATGAGTTGTGCCTGTGTACTAACCACCACAAAAATTATGTCAGTAGCCGCCCAGATACTTGAATCGTCGAGAATCAGATACTTGAATATACCAGTGGAAGGACTTAGATAAAAAGAAATATTGTAATGATGCATTAGAAATTCATATTGTAACTTTTTCTAGAGATGTAACATCCCGGCAAATTTTAGGTCGAGATGTAACGCTCTTGACTCCCAATCCGAAGGTCGTGGGTTCGAACCCAGCGTGCGCAAATTAATTTTAATTGATTAATTTGTGTTATTTCACAATTAATTAATTAAAAATAATATATAGTATATTTGCGGCACGTTCCAGAGTGGAAGATACTGTCAGTATCGCCCTGGTGTAAGAACAAAATGTTCAGAATTAAAATGTTGCTTGAAATGGCTTTAGCCGTGTTTGTTGAATATATCTGAATTGCTAGTTACTTCCCCACCTTCTTCTTCCCCTCCCCACTACCTTCAGCCTCACAACACGGCCCGTATGGGGATGCCATAGTCTCGCTGGCTCCAGACGGGAGCATCGAGACTCTTGTGCGGTGTTCATATAAAAAAATAAAAAAACTTATTCCCTCTATCTCAGGAACACAAAATTCTGTGTTTTAATATTACATTATTCAATATGTAGGGGAAATTTTGTCAGCAAATATTCAAAGCATGAAACACCTTTACGCAGAATGATTTTTCCTCTCTCTGCCACTTAGGAGAGGGGAAGTTAAGTCATTATCTCACTCACATAATGCAGCAGCTGATGAATGTGGAGGGGCAGGTGATAATGATAAAGAAGTCATTCGGTAAAAATAAATTAAATTCTTTTCAGCAGTAGCACGGTAATTATTTTATACATATCGCCAAAACTATAGCAGAAATGGAAAATCTCATCATTTTTGTGATTCAATGTTCCAAACATACACAAGAACAATCTTATTTCCACAGCGACAAAACTAAAGCCTTTTCATTGGCCAGTGTTATTATACACTGGGTATAAGAAGATTCACACGGGAATGTTATTATATAAATGAAAATAAACAAACAAAAAATTTTTAAAAAAGTCTCACCCCTGTAAATAATAAAAAAAAGTTTTATGTATATATTGCAGTTCAACATTTCAAAATAAAGGAAACATGTCGATAAATAAAAAATTTATACATTAGTAATTTTGATTACGAAGACATTACTTTATTAGTTTTCATCACCTTCAAGTCCAGGTGGGGGGGGCTGGTCCATATCTATGGAAGGATGCTTCATGTAGGGAGGTGGGGGGACTGACATGTCCGTCCCGGGCAAGGGCGGGGGCACAACAGGAAGGGAGGGAAGCGGGGGAAACACCTCGTTATCAGGCACCATACTGAGAAGTTCCGCTTCACTGAGGGAGGCCAGTTTACTAGGGCTCTTGGGTTTGGAGTCGGGAACATAAGCTGTTGTTCCCGGTGGAGGCAGAGTAAAGGACACAGAACCAGGCACTCTCATGTCCACATCGCTGGAGGGTCTGGCTTGGTAGTATGTGCTGGAAGTAGAACTCATGTTGATGCTGATGGCCGTCGGGACGTAGGATTCCTGCAAGGTGTCCTCTGTGCCGGGTGCTTTGGTTATCTTGTTGATGCTGGCCAGGATTTCTTGAAGATTGGACGGCAGGGATATATCGTTTATAGAGGTTAGAGGCGCCTCTGGGGACATGGGTCTGGATGGGGAATAAGGTTCATCCTGGAAATTAAACAATTCAATTAATATAATGTTGGTGAAATTGGCCTGTATATTGACAAGTCTTAAAAACAAAATAAATTATGCGAATATCTATGCATGTAATTACATACATATTTAACAGAATCTTTAGGTTGAAACTGTGTAGGAAAAGATAAGCAGAAATTCTTTCATAGATAATATCATGCAACAACAGCAAAATTAGAGTTAACTTATCACAAAATAAAAACTTTTGAAGAGAATCTTAAAAACAGATAAAACTTTTATTTGTGGGTAAGTCAAGAGTAGTAGACGCACTTATAACAAACACCTCAGATTTTGATTGGAATGTTTAAAAACCTAATTATGTCCGTATAATGAAAGTACACAACTCTGATGGGAGATTGTATGAAAATTAAATTATTATAAAGATAATAAAAAATGGGATTATTTTACAGAAATTGTAATAATTTGTGAACAAGTAAGTTTTAACCTCTAATTGGCCGCAGTCCCCCCGGCGGGTCTGGATTTTTGAAGGGATTTTGCCCCTTATGTATAAAGAAATGGTATGAAGAACAAGGTCAGAATCGCTTGGGCCATTCTCGTTCTTCACATTACGAATTACTGGATAGCATTTAGCCACCCCGAATAATTCATATTAATTGGTAATGACACGCCGGGCACCAAAGATGGCGGACAAAATGGCTGGCGTTTGATAATATGAACGATGTCATATTCGAAGTATATATATTTATTCATTGTTTTTGATATAAATCCATTATGAAAAGCATAAATTTGAGTTATTATTAGGAAGTTTGTTTTATTTACATTATTTTGATGTAATTTTTGTAATATATTACAAAAGAAATGTTATAAAAATTGAATTCGTAAGAAAGGTGAGAACTGTCAAATATTTACGTCGAATTGAATTTTTTTTTTTCTATGCTGGCTTTCAAAAGGTTAAAGAATTGTCAGTGGTCGTGGAATACAGCAAAGTTGAAATTCTTACCAAAGACTCGTTGGAATTAGCCGTCATATTTTCAATCTGTTTCTTCTGTTCTTCGATCTTCCTGTTTAGTTCCTCCATCTTCCTCTGCAAGTCGGTGGAGCCGGTGGCCGGGGGTGGGGGAGACCGCGACACGCTGTCACTGCCGCCTGGGCTGTATGGCTCGTCATCCGCGCTCGCTGGAAATAAAAACTTAGGTTATATAACGTATTTCAACATTTGTAAACAGTGTCAGGGAACATATCTACCTCTTTCTGTGACAACTATGGGTAGAGGTAATCTTGTGAGTGGGCTGCCTATTGCTGCTGTAGGGCTTTAAGAGTAAGGTACTGCTGACACAAAAATCTCGTCGCTAAACTGGCGGTTCTCGTACAGTAAACAACAACATGTATTAACAGTATTATCCAGCCATCAAGTAAATTTAATACCATTGTGTTTTGTTACAATCTAAAGATTAATTCTCCAATATTAGGCGTACATGTGCACAGTTATAATCCGTTAATACACTATCGCTGCTAAGAAGAATACAAGTGTTTTCGTGCTGCGCTGAGAAAATTTAAGTGAATGAGTATGAGTGAAATTTTATGTACACCAAGAATGCGGTGAAAAGGTTAAAGCGAATATATCTTTGAAAAGGGGGTGAGTGGCCAAATATATGGAAAAAAATGTCTGTATCACTCAAATGACTTACCTAAGGAGGCAGCAATCTTGCTCTTAACGGTGGAGGAGAGAGTGGGATGGAAGGCGGGCAGCGGCATGGAGGATAATGCCGAGGTGGAGGTGCGCCGGGGGCTGCTGGGAGGGGTATACGAGGAGGTGGGGGGAGGGGTGTAAGAACGCTCAGCCGCTTCTTTCAGCTTGGCAATCTGGAAAATAAACAAAAATTATTTTTCCAAACGCAGCAAATTTATTTTGTGACAAAATTTTAATTACAAATAATAATCACTTATGGCCTTACTAATAAACAGTACACATTTAAATATTACACAAGTGATAAACAACCATTAACCATACATTTAACCACTTATTGTTTAGATACAACCAACATGTTTCATGAGCAATGCTCACCTCATGGGGGTTTACAGTTTTAAGTAAACCCTGATGCCCAAATTACTAATGTAGGGACCAAGTCAGTTGACATCTTTAATTTATCACTAAACAAGTACAAAATGCTATTAATGAGGAAGTTCAGTTAGGTAAAATGAATACTGTACATTTTTTACTATTCATATGTAAAATAAGAGTAATTAACCTCTCGACTGCCGTTCGCCCACCGGTGGCCGCGGGTCGAAATTTAAAAAAAAAAAATTTTTGAAGCGATTTTGTTCCTTATGAAAAAAGAAGTTGTATGAAGAACAAGGTCAGAATCGCTTGCGCCGTTCTCGGTCTTGACATAGCAAAAATCCGCATAGTGCCAACCCATCTGAATAATTTATAATAAATATCTATGGTCAACTTGGCGTCACTTTTACAAACGGTTTTCAACTGTCATTTCATTTTCAAACAAGTATTTATGTCATTACTTCTTCGAAAACACCTTTGAATTGGTTTTTTTCATGTAGGGTGTCTATTCAGGTTTGTAGAGATATAAAAAAAAATTATCATTTTCGTATGAATATATTTTATTTACATTTTTTTGTCGAATGGGAAATATTTTCACATTTTTTTGTTAAAAATAGCTATTCTGGGAAAACTTGTAACGATATTATCATGAAATATATATGAATAATAAGGTACATTATCTGGCAAACAGAAAACAATCACAAAAAAAACAATTCCTTTGTTTTTATACGATATTTGAGCAAAAGCCGTGAAGATAATTTCGCGCGATTTTTTCCAAAAACACCTGGCATTCAAGAGGTTAATAAATAAATAAATAAGACGTGCATTGCTCACCAAACATGTGGGTTGTAACTATACAATAAAAGTGGTTATTATTTTCAATTCAAAATATTAATTAACTTTAACGTGTGTACATATAAATATATAAATAAATGTGATCTTAACCTCTGGTTGGCCGTATGATCACCAGTTTTTGGAAGCGATTTTGTCCCTTATGTATAAAGAAATTGTATCAAAAACAAGGTCAGAATCGCTTGGGCCATTCTCGTTCTCAAGTCTAGCCTCTCAGAATAATTTTAATAAATTGTCGATGACACGACGGGCAAGAAAGATGGCTGACAAAATGGCCGCCGCAAGTTGGTATAGAAACTCTATATTCTTTCATCGTTTTTGATATAACTTCATTGTGGAAAGAATAGATTTCAGGTATTATCAGAAAGTAATTTTGTGTAATATATCACAAAAGAAATGTTATAAATATTATATTCCTATGAAATGTCAAATTTCTTACGTCGTAATGATAAAATATATTTTTCCTATGCTGGCTTTCAAAAGGTAAATCTAGGACAAATAAGGCCAATTAAAAAAAATATATTTTTCAAGGAAACGAAAACAAAAGTTTTGTGGAAATTGAATGACTGGGTTTCGCAGTACCTTTGTCGGAATTGAAGAAGGATGGTTGGCAGAGCGTTTCTTCTTCTGTCCCACGATGATACCAAGCAACAACTGAGGCCTGTTGTCCTCAAAGCCAGGCCCGTTGAGGGGCAGGAGTACTGAGGGCAGGGGGGCGTGCGAGGTCAGGGGCAGAATGTAGAAGTCCTTGATGCCCCCGTGGGCGCGAACCACTCCCAATCTGATACAAAAATAAAAATACATAATCAAATTTGGCATAAAGTATCTTTTAAATCATATTATATAACCATCAAAGACCCCCAAATGGTTTAGTAATGACTTATCACCTAATTAAAAAAAATAATAATCTGGTACTAAAATTTCAAGAATACAAAATATTATACAAATATGGAACTGACTAAGTACTCGCCATTATATCAAATATACCAAACCTAGATAAATCTATTCTTTCAGATATCAAAGACTTAAATACAACCTTCCTGGTGTGCTAGTACGGTCATCGTTTCCTAGGACAACTGCAGATCTCAAACGTACAAACGACAGTTGATATCGAATATATTAAGGACACTTAGTCATTGTGAACTGTCACCTATTCGTTTGCGATCTGCAGTTGTCGTAGGGAACAACGAGAAGTTACCGATAGTTATCCTATCGATCGTTATAGAGCAAGCGTGCTAGGGCCTCTGATGTTATATGCAAAATAAAATCATTCGATATAAAGAAAACAGCGGGCCATGACAATCATTAATCCTGGGCTTTATGGTTAATAAAATAAATTAACTTAAGCTTGCTTCAAGATGGTGGCCGCATTATCTGCACCCATCGCTCATTGAGATGAGATCTATGTCACTCAGATGCAGCCATGACATTACATATAACATTAGCAGATTTCACAGTATACTCTCAGTATCGCCCTGGTGAAAAACAGATCTGAATAGCCAGGTGCTTCCCAACTTTCCTCATCTCCTTTCCCTCCCTCTCCCTTCAGCGTACACCGCACCCCAATGGAGTATTTTCATAAACTATGAATACTGTTAAAAATATGTGGAAGATTTAAAGTTTATTTTTCTAATTCTGATCATTGTACTAAAAATAAATATTTTCATTCATAATTATTGATTTGTAATACTGCATATTTTGAAATGGTTCCAACTGCTATGACGTCATTATGACATAAAAACTCCACTGGCTGGTTAGACGGCTGTCATCGACGTTGCCATGTGCGAAATCAACGCCGTCAAATTCACGAATAAAAATACTTCCATTATTGAATTTTTTTTCTAGAAAAAAAAAAGACAACACTGAAAATACCCTATTGGGAATGCTTTATGCCCACTGGCTCTGGGAAGTCTGTACTCTTGTGCGATATTCAAATAGGCCAAAGACCGAATTGTAGAGATTTATCCAAATTATCGATATTGTGCAATTTTCAACTGATGGCATAATTATTATTTGATTATACATAAAATAGAGCAGTGTCAAGTTACCTGTTTCTAGAATTCAAATAGCTAAAGAAAACATTGTATTGAATTTTCTCTTCCTCATTAGATGGCATTAGTTTGATGACCATGATGTCCTTATTTCCTTGCTTCTTCATTTTGTTGATGTAATCCCAGACTATCTCAGGAGAGATCCGTCCCACGATCTCCAGCTCAGACTCCAGATCCTTGGTGATATAATCACAATGGCCTGAAACCTGAATTACAAAAACACTATTATATATTTAATTTCACTGTCATGTCACATCACTACAGTGCTGCCACTAGAGACAGAAAGTGTGGTAAGCTGAAAAAAAAGAGCAACTCCCATAATGGATTCCAGGCATCGACGGAAACCTGGGCATTTATCACCTTACATTTTCTACGTATGTATTTTAAGATATTATTCCTACATGTATGTTACACGGCTTACCAGACAGTGACTGTTCTGACTAGTAAAATGGAATAAGTGATAACAAAATGGTATAAGAAAATACACATCAATAAGGAAAGTAAATAAATTACTCTTTGCCTTTAACCTCTTGAAAGTCGGATGACATTTGGCCACATGATGGCCGTATACCATAGATATCATTACTGAAATTAAAAGCAACATCTGGAATGATAATGGTGCAAGCGATTCTGACCTTGTCCTTGTACAGTTTCTTTAAACATAAGGGTTAAAATCAAATTTGAAAGACAAAAGTGCTGTATCCTATTTTCTTAGAGGTTAGTGCTTGATTTACTTTTATTTTTGATGGTAATTCCTGGGAGGAAATAATATGAAAAAATTCGGCTTCTAGCAATGTTTTATTTAACAGAAAACTTTTTTAGAAACATTCCTAGGATTGAACAAGCGATTACTAACCGGTCGAACGGAAAACTAATTAATTTAATGGAAAATTCTATAATATGTGATGTATATTAACTACTGGAGTGTTTACTTTGTTGTGCTCCCTCCTGTTTGAGCCGGGTTTTGGATAGCCGCACAGTGTTCATCATCAGGCAGATGTGCAGAGTGTAGAAAACACAGGTTTTGAGAAGAAGTGGGAGAATTTGTACCACAAAATAAAATGTACCCAGGAAGGAACAATAACATGTAGTCATTTTTCAAACATGATAATAAAAAAAAAATGCTTTAAGTGAAATGTACCTCAAACGCAGTAACATTGAATTTAGCCACATCTATCATGCTAACGGAGCCGGACCACAAGGAGGAGAGGGTCGAGTCCACAGTACTGCTGGGTTCCTGGTCCTGGTCACTGTCCGCGCCTAAAATACAGAATAACCATTATAAAAAAATAATAACCTAAAATACATAATAACCATTCCTGGATTACAATTTTGAGCCCAAATGCGGAAAACAGTGTTATAAAGTGTCTTACGAGATATTGGCTCTTAAACATTTCATTTGACTGTAAATACACAATGAAAGTCTAACTAACTAACTAACCATCTCGCCGT
The DNA here is from genome assembly GCA_951813805.1 of Limnephilus auricula. NCBI lineage: Eukaryota > Metazoa > Arthropoda > Insecta > Trichoptera > Limnephilidae > Limnephilus > Limnephilus auricula. Next base: position 31,221,012 of record OX638390.1, read on the forward strand.
TTCTCCGCAGGGGTAGGCAGAGAGGATGGACCGCCAAACACCTCGGTCTTGGCACACACTCTTTGCCTCATTCGCATTCATACATCGTCTCATACATACTCTTCTATTTTTCTGACTCTTGACATGGCCCGACTCAAGTATCTGATTCACTTGATCGTGCCATGTCTTCCTCGGACGTCCCCTACTTCTTATACCATTCACACTTGCATCATATATTCTCATTACGCTCCTTTCTTGTTCATTCGCTCTACATGCCCAAACCATCTGAGGGTTCCTTTCTTAATTTTACTCATTACGCTTACATCAGCCTTGCATTCTTTTCGAATCTCCACATTTCTCACACGATCATACATAGTTTTACCACACATACGCCTCAGGGATCTCATTTCAACAGCATTCAGTCTACTTTCATCCTTCCTCTGCCAGTTTAATGCCTCACTGCCATACATCAGGGTAGGTACAAGCACTCCATTGGGGACTGCTAACTTCGCTTCTTTGGACAGCTTTTTGTTAGCGCCAACGGCATTAAGTCGTCCATTAATGGAGTTACCTGCATTTACCCTTCTTTCAATGTCTCTATTAGCCTTTCCATCTCTCGTAAACATACTACCCAAATACACAAACTCATCCACCTGTTCCAAGTATTCATCGTTCACAATTATATTGCACACTGTTTTCGTACTCTCTCTTTCAAATACCATGACTTTAGACTTACTTACACATTCATAATTAACTCATTCTTCATACATTCTTCGTTCATTCTAGACATGAGCAACTGTAGATCTTCCATACTGTTAGAAATCAGCACCGCATCATCAGCATACAACAGGCAACATATAATATATAATAAGGTATTTAAATTAATTAGTTTTTTTTTTTAAACTTCATATTTGTGGAGATCAGTGTGCTTCTTTTACAAGTATGTGTGAGAATTCATTGTCTTTACGCGCTCTGACTTTGCGTGAGTGAAGGTTTTTTCAGTGTACGCCTGTAAGCAGTGTTTGGTAATAAATACTTACTTATTTTTTATCTTTAAAATTTCTAATGAAGTCAATAAAGTTGAATGTACATGGTGTTTGAGAAACAAACAAAAAAATTAACTTTTTAAGGAAATTAACAATTATCTATACAGTAGAACCCCGTTTATTCGAACCCCGATAACTCGAAAAAATGGGTAGGTAATTCGACATTTTTGGCAAAAAAAACTTTTGCTGAAATTTTTTTTCATACAAAATGATTTTATAATTTGAAATTCTTAAATTCGTAATTCGAAATTTTTTTTTGTCCACACACGAAAATACACCAAATTTATATATCGTCTCTTACATTATAACAACGCTTACCTCATTTTGTACAGGATTTCACGAGGAACAAAAAAACCGTTTAGTTTATTAAATGAAAAAAGCACATCTTTAAAAAAAAAGGGTCAGCTAATATTTTGGGATCAGTTAATTGGAGAAGTAATTTTTTTCATAAAAGGCATATTGTTAGGTATTTCAAATGACATTCGCGGTGTAAAACACAAAAAAGGCTGAGAAATAATGAGATACGCCTGGTTCGTATGCGAGAAATATATAATATTCTATTGAACTTTCTTCAAATAATAAAACAAAAATAATTGTAAGAGCATCAAAAAAATTATAATAAATTTATTCTTATTACTAAATAAAACTTTTGTATAAACAATTGCTTCTAACCACAGATAAGTACCAATAATTTTGTTACTAATCTTTGTATAAAAGGAGCGGTGATTGGTCAAAACATTTGTTTGTCGAATCAAACCATGGCACATGCGTAATAAAAATAAAAAAAACTATTTTTGAGATATGCGGTGTTTTATTTTGAGCGACGATATACCACATGACGGTAAGATCCTGATGCCTTGGACCAAGTGGTTACTAATGAGCAAAGTTTAGAAAGCTTACCTAGTTGATTATCAAGTATATCTGGAGTGCCGGGTGTTGGAGGGCTGTCGATATTGGCGGTATCTTGAGGCATTAAAATATCGCTATCATTCAAAAGTTCCTTGGATATTGCATCGGGTTCCACAGGCTTTGATTTGTCATCCATTGGAGTGATTGAAGTGATTGGGTCAATTATATTCAGTGAAAGATCATCTTTGGTTTCATCTATCTTACTTTTTTTTGTACTGTGTTTGTTATCACTTTCTTTAGATAATGACCTGAAAAAAGAAAGATATTTTTTCATTGATTCAAAACATCACATATTTTAATATGTACACTATGTACTTAATAATGTAGGCCCCACATTCATATAAGCACCGTTGAGGTGATTTTCCCGCAGGAAAACAGTGTTGTAGAAATGATCCAATAATGAATGCTGTAGAAACTCTGACAGCAGTAAACTTGAAAATAAATTAAGGGTATCTTACCGCAAGCGCAGCATAATTTGCGGTTTTTGATGCAGTTTTTAGAATATTTCTATATTGTTTATCAGAAAACAATATTATGTTTTGAACCAATAAATTATTCTTCTAAAAGATGAAATAACAAAACGTGTTAAAATGTTTAAAACTATTGTATAAAAAAATATTTACAGAACCTCTAAAAATAGCTTAAAGTTCGATTATATCATTTAATTCTAAATACAAAAGAATTATTAAAATATACTTTATCACCACAACAATGTTGTCTAAACGGCTGGACAATAACATTATTTTAAAAATCTTATACACATTGCTTAAATAAATAAAATACAGTTTTTCAATGTGATTACTTCACGCCATAATATAAACCAAGGCGCAAGCTGTTTTCCGTCAGTATGCGAGATGATTTCGAAGTGAGAGGTTGTCAAATTTTATAAACAAATGTGTTGGCGTAAAACGTAAATGTGTTGGCACATTAGAAAAGAGGTCATACTAAACGTTAGTTGTTATGTTATCATGTATTATTTCACAACGAAGATGACTTTTCTACTCGCATTCACAGTACTATTGCCGGCCGGTTTTACCAGCGGCATATAATATTCTAGGTGGTTCCTTCTAGGCCAGTGCAATTAGCGATCCGCGATCGGAATTACTCCGGTAGTCCCATTTTTTTAATATGTTTTATATAGTCATCTCTTGATGTAAAATCTGAGTTTTCGACCTTGGGGCACTTGAGCTTTCGCCGCCATTTTGAAAAAACAACCGGTTTCGCCCCAAAATCTAGTTTTTCGCAAATATCTCATTTCCAATACAAATATCGGCTAAAGTAGCTTAGTATGTTTAGTAGACCATAAAATTTTCTACAACTTTTATTTAAAAAAAAAAAATCTATCTCTAATACATATCGAGATATGCAGTTGTAAAAATGTGTAAAAGTTTATAAAAACAGGTAAATTGCACGACTTGGTTTGGTTGTTTGTACATATCTTTTTTCCAGTACAATTTTGTGAAAAAATTACTGATATCAATTTTGTAGAGAATAAAATTTCATAATAGATGCATAATAGGTACACGTTAAACGTTTTTATCTCAATTAGGTATCCAGTTTCTAATACAAAAATTAACCAAAAATTAGGTCAAAAACACCACTACTGCGTTGGATCCATAATGATTCTTTACATAACTGACATATTGCTGAAAAATTATTGAAAAAAATTAAGCACGACCCCATAAAACTTTGTGTAGTAAATATCCTCCATCAACTACGAGTATTTTACTGCTTCCCAGTTCTGTGTTATTTAGTAGAGGGTTGAACGATGTGTAAAATGTGGACTATGTTCCTTTGCGCGTGCCTTCCTCTGAGAAAAGAGACAGTGGGGCAGGAGATAATTCATATTGGAAATATTCTTTAAGATCAATTTCAGACTTTTTGGCAATCCACATACGTTAATGGATGTATTGTCACAGTCACCCCCTTATTTTTAATGCTGCTGGTCACCGCCGCAAGGCTAATGGTGACAACTGCAGGGAACCAATTAGGGAGGGGGGGAAGAGTGGGTTAGAGGGAGGGAGGGAGCCAGTGAGACTATGGCATCCCCTATTGGGGTATGTTGTGAGGCTGAAGGTAAGTAGGGAAGTGAAGGAGATGGGGAAGAGGAAGGTGAGGAAGTACCTGACTATTCAGATCTAGTCACTTAACACGGCTAAAACCATTATTAAGCAATGTTTCAATTCTGAATGGTGGTCTTACGCCGGGGCGATACTGAGAGTATCTTCCACTCTGAAACGTGCCGCAAATATAGTATATATATTTTTTTATTAATTAATTGTGAAATAACAGAAATTAATCAAATAAAATTTATTTGTGCACGCCGGGTTCGAACCCGTGACTTTCCGATTGGGAGTCAAGAGTCTTACCATTCGACCACGGACGGCCGCCTTGCTTCTAGATTTAGCGATACTTTACCACCTCTACAATTATTACAGCAGGTAATTTATACACCGGTATATACCCGTCTATCAGTGGCGGTCCGTGAGGTTTCAGTGAGCTAGAGTGCTAGGTTTGAAAAAAAACGACGTTATTGATGTTGTTGTAGCTGAAAACGATTTTTTTTGTCAAAATTTCAACTTTTTGTATGAAGATCTTCAGTTGATAAAAAGTTGCATTTTATGCTTTTTACATTATACATAATTATTGTTTTATGTAACTTTTTGTCAACAATGGTAATAAATATTCAAAATAACCGATATTTATATATTCAGATATAATTATGATCACGTATTATGAAAACGCGTAATTGAATACCGTATTGTTTTGACATCTTCTCTCAATGAAGAACTTGTTGATTATGAGTCATGTTTCGAGCCTACCGTCTAGCAGTGTAGTTGATTGTATAGAATAATTTTTCAAACAAGTTTGATCGAAATCTGATAAGAACCATAAAATCATGAGGTCCTTTTGCAACAAATAATGTTGCTATCGAAATTTACCAAAAACATGCACATTCAACTTAACAAACATAATAAGGAAGTTGAGTCCTTTTTTTAATTTTTTTTTATCAACGTTCACAGGCAAACTTAAATACCACTTTTTTTTTTTAACTTCGTTTTCATAATTAAATTAATTCTAACAATTTGAATTTTATTAAGCCCGCGAAAACGGCGGCAAGGCCATAATACCGTGCGCGCAGACTTCGTGACGTAATCCGGCCCTTGCGTGTGTGAAATATAAGGGAAAATCTTTACAAAACCGGGACACGCTTAATATGGACGAAAAAATAAATTAAAAAGTTGTAGTGGTTAGAAATTTACTAGTACTAATCAATTCAGTTATTGGAATTTCGAAAAAAGTGCATTTTAATGGTTATTTTTTAAATTTAAAAACACAAAATGTCATTTTTCAACGAAACTTGCAACAGTTCCTAACATAGCGGTCGGTGAAAAATAACATTTCGTGTTTTTATATTTAAAAAATAACCATTAAAATGCATTGAAAATCCGGTAACTGAATTGATTAGTACTAGTAAATATCTAACTACTACAACTTTTTAAATTTATTGGTTTCGTCCGTATTAAGCGTGTCCCGGTTTTGTAAATATTTCCCTTATATTTCACACAAGCAAGGACCGGGTTACGTCACGGACTCTGCTGTGCTCTTGCCGCCGTTTTGGCGGGCTTTAATAAAATTCAAACTTGTAGAATTAATTTAATTATGAAAACGAACTTTAAAAAAAAATTAAAAAATACTGGTATTGAAGTTTGAATGTCATCTACATGAACATATTTTTTATAAGTCAAAATATTTTTCACTCAACTTCCCTATTTTAAATATGCCCATTATTAAGCGTTTCATGTTCAACCCATACTCAAGGGTACCATCTAGTGCTCTGCTGCCGCTGCTCTCGAGTCGCCGCGTAGCAGTTTACTTCATACCTCTCCGCCCCGAAATATGATTTCGGTCATCGCAAATTCCCCCTTAATGAAAAAACTTTATATCATAACATAAGTTATCTGATTATTTGCATCACTTTAATGATGACAGTAACAGATAGTCATCAAGAGCCAGAATAACAGAAGAGTACTTAGTCTTGTGCATAAGAGTACATATGAATGTCAATGAAACAAGGAGTGTGTGCCGAGACAGAGTGTGTAACAGTCTATCCTCTCTGCAGGGAAATGGCGTGACGGTTAGTTAGTTAGTTAGTTTAGTAACAGAATGTCTTACCTTTTATTTGCATCTTTGGAGGAGGAAGATGAGCGCCGTTTCTCGGGTTCTTTTGAAGCATCTCTCGAGTGAGATCGTTTCCGCTGCTTTCTATCGGGACTAGTTTTGTGGTCTCCCTTGGACTTGGAAGAGTGGGATGACTTCCGCGAGCGCTCCCGGTGCTTGCTGCCTCCACGACTCTTGGCCGCGTCCCTCGAGCTCTTGTGGCGGCTGCGGTTGCTGCTGGACTTGCTGTCCCTCGATGATTCGTGCTTGTCGGAAGATACCTTGCTACTTTCGGAGGAATGATCCTTTTTACTTGAACTTTTTGAGGATTTACTATGAGATCTGCTCTTGTGCCTGGAAAAAAAATGTGTATCAGTGGTGTGAATTACAGAGAAATCAGCATTGCCATATTCAAGCCAACCTCGTCCGCTGTGTTGGATACTAGTTTTAGTTTGCGGAATAATCTGTTTCCAGGGAAGATCATCAAAATTTTGGATGCAACAAATTCACTGACAAAATATGTTTCTACAAGTACTTGATGAAATGTGATAAATTAACAGCCACAGAGAATGATGTATTGTCTGTCAAATAAGAGTGGAAAACATAGGAGGGCGCCACTGTTCTTCAAATGGCAATACTAAAATTGTAACACATGGTGGAAATATAAAGCTGTGTAACCTACAATTTTGTAAAAAAAAAATAAAACACATAAAAGTGGGAAAAATATTTTTTCATTGAAATATAGATACCCACTGATCTCAAAATTAGAATTGCATATATGTATGTATATTTTCCCTTTGCAATTTTGTGTTGACACAATAGGGCTGTAGATAATACTTTTTGTACACTAATTCTGTTTTTAGGTGGTGGATGTGTTTCACAGAAAAATACTGCAGAGTTATTCAGTAGCTTATGGGTTAATTGCAGTGCTAATCGAAACCAATAATTTAGCCACGAAATATCATTTTCTACGTATGTATTATGAAAAAAAAACAATCAATGGAGTAAATAATATGTGTAGCATAAATTTATGTGCAGTTTTGTGCCATTTCACTTCAGGTGTGCTAAAATATGTAGTACAAAAACTGCATGCTTTAAACAATGCATAGACAAACGATCGATGTGATCTATTTTTGCTAGTTTTGCATAAAATTAATTCTGGACTGGAAGAAATAAATGACAGATGCGGGAAAACAATCATCGAGGAATGATAGATTGAGATTTCACTGTATTTGGTATAAACCCACTTTTATCACTCGAAATTCTGTTTTCGATTCTATTCTAACAAAATTCTAAGAACGGATCACCCTTTTTTGACCGTGCAAAAACAGAATTGACTGTGTATAGAATAGAGATAGTTAATGCGTACTTGGAATGTTTGTGGTGCGAGAGGTGTGAGGGGTGCGAGGGGTGAGTGTGGTGGCGGTGGTGGAGAGGCGAGGGGGAGCGGCTGTCCTTGTCCTTCTCGTCCGAGTTGTCATCCTCCCCGGGCACGTGGTTCAGGGCCGTCACTATATCTTCCAGAGCCACGTTCGGGTCCAACTCCGTTGTGTCGGTGGTTCTGCTCTCCATTACCTAAATAACAGACATATTTGTACAGGTACTGCAGCACAAAAACAATTTGTTTATAAATGTTTCCAATTCTTATTGATTAAGATGCCATTGCATGTTTCACTTGATTACATTTAAAAATAATATTGCCTATTTTAGCCCTCTGACCCAAATGTGTCAACTATACAATAAGATGCAGTGTGCTGAAGTAAACATTTTTGTCCGTAATTTATACAGATTCATAAAAATGTTGTAAAATTAAAATTCCATTGTAAAAAAAATGTTGTACCGATTATTCTTGAGCTAATTATAATATAATGTCTTGTTTCTCTTGCCTCTTTTTGTATTATTTGTTATTTGAGTGAGTTTTTATGAAATTTTATGCAGATAATATGCCTTTAACTGAGAAGATTTTTGTAATATTATGTACCTATTTGTATATTAACTGAGTTTTTATAACTGGATTGTTTTCCATAAGGGATATAATGAGTACAAATAAATAAATTCATTTAATGTAAACCGCATGAGTCCCAACTGCTCCCTACTAACCGGAGCCAGTGGGACTATAGCTTCCCTAATAAAGGTGGTAAGGTTGAAGGGATTGGAGAAGGAAGGAGATGGGAATGAGGAATGTTGGGAAGTACTTGGCTATTCAGATCTAGTCATCAAATTAGCTACTGTTAAAGAAAAGTTACCTCTTCTCCCTTGTGTGTCTTGAGAACATAAGTTTTACTGCAAGAGAGAAGATCCAGTTCTGATTTCTTGATGAGTTCGAGCTGGTGCTTCACTTCCTGGTCTCTCCACTGAGCCAGCTCTTGGCTGGCTAACTCCTCGGCTGATAAGCGAACCTGAAAACAAGCAAACAAAAAATCAATAACTTTCTATTTTCATATAGGACATTTATATATCTATAATTTTAAACTTCTATCTTGACAATTTTAAAAAAATGGCAGTCCATGAACCCAAATTCTATAAAATATTTTTTCATACAAAACTTTTGAACAGCTGTATACGATAAAAAATTGAATCTTCTAATATATATTTGTATCTGTGATTATCAAGTAGGTCATAGACAACAAATAGAAACTTTTTAATGTTGACCCGAATAAGTACCACACCCTGCAATTTCAAAGGAATGAACATGCTGAGAATTCGCGCATTTATTAATTTTTTTATAAATTAAAAAAATATGGGATAAGCGGTAAAATATAGTTGGATTCATTGGCTGTAAAGCACTGTAATCAGTTTATATATCTCCGTATTAAAATTCGGAAGTGTTTTTTAATAAACTTCTAAACTAAACACTCAGAAATTACGCTTGCTCGACTCGTATCTCAATTATTAACTAAATAATGGTTTTTGAAAGGTTATGAATGACATGTGATTGTGAGGCAGATATTTTATAAATACATACTTAGCTTCACAAATCTTAGAATAAATTATAATAACCTGTGATTTTTCACAGGTCTGCGCTAGTAAAGTAAATAAATTAGAATGATAACTTACCAATTGTTTGGGTGTAATAGAATGGTTACAGATCTTCTCCCACAGGGAAAGGTTTTTCCTGTCTTTCAGATTAAACATCAGTGAACGGTATTTAGCCTTGTATTTGATGCCAACATCCCTGAAGAGATCATGCAACTCAAGTTCAGTGTCCACGGCAAACTTATGTATCTCACTCGAAGTGAATTTCACGTCCTTAGTTTCAGACATTCTAAGGCTGAGTTGTTCTTGGAGAGTTTTTCTCACGTTTTCTCGTATAGGTTCTATGCTGTTCATTCTTGGTCTACCTTCCTCTCGCTTATGATAAGTCGGGGTGGTGGGAGATTTCAGCGAAGGTTGCTGCGGAAGATAATTCATCATAACTAATCATTCATTCAAATGTTACATCAAACTTAAGGTAAGGATTAATTTGAAAGAATTATTAAATGGCTGCTCCACTCGTAAGTTTCAGTGCAACAGAATTTTGTAAAATAGAAAATTAGTTAAGTTCCTATATTAAATGGAGGTTGGAAGCAAACTTGAAACAAATAATGAAAAAATGATTACCTTTTGCGATGTTGGAGTTTTGGGTGTCGGGGGTGATTTAAGTCCAGGTTTTACAGTCAGCTGCTTTGGAATCTGGAGTTTGGGGGTAGACGGTTTGGGGGTAGTTGGTTTGGGGGTGGTTGGTTTGGCCGTAGTTGGTTTGGATGTGACCTGCTCCTTAGGGGAAGTGATCTTCAGTGTAAGAGTTTTAGGGGTAATGGGCTTTGCAGGGACCACTTTGAGCGCAGGTGTCTTAGGGGTCAAAGGTTTATTGGGCTGAGCTTGATTCCTATTGGCCGGGTTCCCTTTGGGCGGTTGCATCAATATGATCTGCTTGTCTTGATTGACCTTTAAAACTGACTGCACCTTTTGAGTGTTTATTTTAGTGCGTTCTTTATTTATGTTTATAGAGGGTCTGTTCATGGTGCCGGGTTGAACAACTTCAAAAGTGGGATTATCCTGGAGCCACACTTTTAGATTGGCAGCGGTGGGGGCGCTCGGGCCTGCAAGGCATCTCCCAGTTTCTCTTTCATACACAATTACCTGCAACATGACAAAATAATCATTATAAGCAGATGCCGTAAAAAAGATTCGAGGTATAAATAAAAATAAAATGTTGAAAGTAAAATAACGAGTATAACTAACCCTTGTTGTATCGGGATTGTTTTTTAAAGGCATATTTTTAATAGGGTGGACTTTAGGTGCAGGGGGCTGGTTGGTAACATTGAATGATTCCTGCGCGTGCTTTAGGATGCAGGCGTCGCTGCAGTAGATACTGCTTGCCCTGGCAGCCTTCTTACACACTATGCAGTTGTTGCCTGCCTGCTTATTAGCCATGCTCGGTAAATGTAAATATGTTTCATTGTCCGTAGCTTCAAATTTATTGTCTGTTGATATACGTGGTGAATTCGGCTGGAGTGGAAAGAAAAACAAACCTTAGTATAATGTTATCTATTGTCATTTTTATTTTAGTATATTTTCTGTGCGTCGTACAGGACAGTAGCCTTAATGCAATTGCTATTCTATTAATCGCCTGAATTTAATAAAAATATAGGAAAAATAATGAACACAGGATCTTGTTATCATCAGGCTTTATTATTGTATGCTTACTCAAATGTGGATATCAACCAATAAAGAAGTGAGTTTCTTGCGCCCTATTTTGATTAAATGCCTTTGATATCAGTTCCAAGTGAAATCCTCGACACAGGAGATCCCAGAGAGGATATCATTATCTCAAGTTGTTATAACAATAAAGATAAAAAACATTTATTATATTTTAGGCAAGGAAAAGTGTACTTTCGAGAGCCAAAAAATAAATAAAACATTCAGAGAATAAATAAGCATTCATGAAACCATATTCAAATATTTGTATTTTTTAAAGAGAGGTATCGGTGGACAATAAAAAAACGAATTAGTTTCAAAAACAATTTTATTAAAACACAAATATAAATCATAACGGTAAAAAGGATTGTATCGGTTTTGTATACAATACACACCTTCATAGATTTCTTTTTTAAACAGTTGGGGCAGCGCCATTCCACCCCCTTTTCTTCCATCTCCTGTCCCATGACCTTGGTGATGTTGACACACTTGCCGTGGAACCAGTCCTCGCACAGGTCACAGCAGATCATGAAGCGGTTGTTGTGAGGCTGCTTGCAAATGCACCATAGCCTGGCAGGGAGTAACCAACATACTTCAGTCAAATCATTTACAGGCGCATTGCCCTCATCAATTAAATAATAAAAAAACATTACAAAATACTTTAATCTCTGAAAATGAGTTGATGTTGAGGAAATATTAGGAAAAATCTGTAAGGAATATGCTAGTTTCTAGTGTGATTCTAAAACCAATTATTAATTTTACAAGCATTTAGAATTTAGATTATTTTATTACATCGATAACAATTTTAGTTAATTTGTAAATAAATGACAATAATAAAGTTTACGTGAAATAATTAAATCCATTTATTTGAAATTTTCATTAAAGTAAATAAAAATAAGTATTTTTAACTGAATCAAACAACAGAGTATAAGGCATCTAAGCTAAATTTAATTCAACAGTTAGATGCAGTCTGATAAATCTTAAAGAACAGTATTATTGATTATTAAAATTAATTTCAATTTCGGACCAAAATGGTGAAGTAACTGCTATTAGAATACACACCTGTCTGGATCATCCTCTGAATTCCAGCTTTCGTCAGATTCAGCATTTTCATCATCATCACCATCAGGTTTCTTGGGGGGGATAGCGGGCTGCTCCGGGGCCTTGTGGATAACCTTCTTGTTGCTGGGAGTCAGTGCCTTGGGCACGGGTGACTGCACTGCGGGGGTGGGGACTTTGACAACCGGGGAAGGAACGGCTACAGGAATGGAATCCACAACTGCATTGAGTAAGCTTTTCCTTTTGGAGGAGCGTGTGGCAGGCGCCTCGATGGGAGGCAACGTGATAACCCGCCCGTTACTTCTTACTATTTGAATTGGCTTGGGTGGAGGGGTAGAAACAGTTTGCTTTTCTGCAAGATGCATCATGCTGTGATTTAGGTTCTCCACTTTGGGAAGGTTTTGGCTTAATAAGTTGACCAATTGCATTTCTTTGGGAGATACTTCGTTGACTTTTCCCAAGACTTGTTTATCAATCACCTCTTGCAAGTTTTCAGAGCTCTCCACCAGCTGAGCCACATGCATCAAGAGATCTTCCGTGAGCCCCTCTTCTTCTGGGTGAATACCCCCGAGGAGATCCAGGCTCGGAGACAGGGGGGCACCGAGGTGGGAACTACTGAGGGACGTGGGACTCATCAGTATGTTGTTGGTGCCGAGAGGTTCGTGTTTTCCCGTCATAGAGCCTAGGTCGCTCATGTTAGAGGGTAATATCCCTAAATGTTGCTCTTGATAGATATGTTCCAAGTTGGCATCCCCCAGTGGACCCATGTCACTAGAATCTACGCTAGATTTGTTGGCTAGATGTTGATTAATGTCCCTTAAGTTTTTATTAATTGTCTTATTTGAGTAAGTTTTGGTTTCAGACTTCATTATTTTATTTTTGGAGAAATCACTAATTTTGTCAGGAGTGGCGGAAATAGCTGGAGAACCAGCGAAGAACTCTTTGTTTGACTTTTTAATGACAATATTGGTGGGGGTGTCGGGAGCTTTGGGAGACTGTTTGGCATCTGTAGAAATTCTACGGATAATATCAGGGGTGGAGAACAGAGAGGTCATGTCATTTAACAAAGCGGTCATGTGCGCCGGTGGTTTCTTTTCTTTTTTAGGAACAATCTTGACGAGTTTTGGTGGTTCAGATTTTTGCGGTTCTTTCACTTCCCCTTCAGCCAGAACTTTTCCATCGCTATACGGGTTAGTGTGTACGAGAGAGACATCATTCTTAGGGGAAATAGTTTTCTTTAACTTCTTGGTCACAATATGGCGGACATTGTTTGTTTTAGAGAAACTTTTAACTTTGTAGGTTTTAGCGTGCTTATACTGCGGAGGGACTTCATTATGATGAATTTGAGGAATATTTCTTTTCGTTTCAATTTTTTTAGTTAACAGGTTTTTGACAGTTTTATTAATTGTTTTTGGTTTATTGGGTTTTAGCGGTGTTTTCCGTGATCGACTGTGATAGTCAGAATCAGAGTCCCGGTCATCGTGCAAACTTTCACTGGAGCTTTCCGATGTCTTTTCAACGACGTTATTTATTTTAACTTCCTGCTTGAGCTTATCAGCATGCTCGGGCCCCACAACGCTGAGGACTGTTTTGTTATTTAAATTGAGCAGATTATGGTTGCCCTTTTGGGACTCCACTATCTTCTTCAGGATATCAGTCCTTCTTAGTATTATTTGGGCATCGGCAGTGTTGAGATTGATGAATTTCTTATCCTTGGGTATGATTTTATTTTCTATGATAGTAATCTTCTTAGAGGAAGGTATTTCTGCTTTGTGTTCCTTGATGGGTTCCTGAGAGTGGTCCGGGGAGGTGTGCGGAGTGTAGCAGTGATCATTTTGGAATCCAATCATGAAATACTCCCTCGAGTCCAAAATATATGATTCATCTAGGGCACCTGGAAATTGGAACATTATGTAAAAATTTCATGATCAAAATGCATATGAAATAAGTAGTAAGCGGCTAGGCGGTTGCAAAATGAAGAATTCCAAATGCGAATCCGCAAAAACACCATTCGGAGATATTGAGGTTCGAAGTTTAGAATTGATATAAAGAATTATATATCAATTCTAAACTTCAAACCTCAATACTTTCGAATGATGTTTTTGCAGATTCGCGACTTGGAATTCTTCGTTTTGCCACCACCTAGCCGCTTACTAGTAATAAGTTAACAAAAAAAAGTATAAAACCAGACGAGCATCATACATTTTTAAATGGATATATTTTTGCGATGATCGTCAGATAATGTGAACATTCAATTAGATAACAAGTTAAAGAAAGTTTGCCAAATGTTTTAACAATTACAAATAAAATATATAAAATATCATTGGTTTAGTGATAAGATCCCAGCCCCGTGGGCAAGCCAAAGCAGGAACCACACCTTTACAAATATTACACACATAACTGTTGACCCAGGATAATTTTAAATTGTCATTTAAAAAAAAAAAGGGTTAATTGCTAGAACGTTTTTACTAAGGCCTACTGTCTGTCCACTGAAGCGCCGCTGAATAGATGCTGCATAAGCTAACGGAATTCTGTCAACAGTGGCAATGCCGCGCCCATATAACTGCATGCAAGCTTCGTGGCATCTGTCATCCTGCATGTCATATACTTGAACATATCACTGCATATAAAATTATGGCAATCATTGGGCGACATTATCACAAATGAGACAAAATGTACACTTCTAATACGGTTGGCTGCACAAGCAGCACAATACATTTTAAAGCGTTCATAAAGCTACGCCTCGTGGACAGTGGGCCTAACTGGACAGCAAATTACTAAATAAATAATACAAAAATAATAAAACTGTATAAATGAGAAATTTTCAAAACTAGAATAAAGATATTTTTGTTTTTTGTTAAACCTTGTTCAATTCTGCAATAAATGACTTGAAAAAAATTAAATACTTCTATTTAAACAATTTAGACTAAAACTGCCCTGAAAGTCAAGCTGTCCATTTGCCAGTTTTTGATGCAATGGGTTAATTCACAACAAACTAAGAATAGAGCCTACTAAAGAATGCAGTACTGATTTTCATGATCAAACTTTATACATATAAAGATAAAAGAGCAAATCATTCCACATTAATCATTCAGTGGTTATGGCGTCAAAGCTTACCTTTATGGAATGCATCGCATGTTTCAGGATCGTAGAAAGCGTTGACCGTCAAGTTCACGTGGGGAACATTCTCATCATCTGAGCTGTCGTCACTGGCGTCGGCCGGTTTGCCATCTTCATTGATATGCACCAAACTGACCGATGTGTTCTCCCCGCCTTTTTCATCTGAAACACGTCAAATAATAATTTCACATACGACTTTCCCAATTACGCAAAGTTGGGGCAGATGGAAATTGGGAGGGGAAGGAAATGGGGAAAAGCGAGGTTTAGGACTCCCTGTCTATTTAAATTACATTATCATGGACCATGCCAGAGAAAAGGCGTCCATTGGGTACATTTATTTTCTTTATTGTTTATTATATGAACCCAAATCATATTAATACCCATAATTTTTTTTTTGGTTTTTTTAGTGCTGTTTGAAGAATTGACACTTCAAAGGCATTAATAAAATTCTATTTTAACCCCTCAGGCTAATTTGTCCGCTTTTGGGAACAACTCGTATAGGCCTCATAGAAATCATTGTATCTCCCTTGCTATCATGGTGATAAATATGATCTAAACGGCGTTAGAAAGAAAAAAACATGCTTTATATTCAAATCAAAAGATAACCACAAAATAATTAAAATGTACAACTTCATGAAACCAAAGTTTACAACCGCCATTTGAAAAAAAATTATAAAACTGTTAAAATTTTTAATTAATTACTTTTACATGAAATGACAAAAAGTGGGGTGCCGACAAATGTTTTTAATTTTGTCTAATAATGTGTTTTTTTTATTATCAGTAATTTTAGTTAGAAAAAACGTAAAGTGAGCCATTTAAAAAAATATATAAATTTGCATGGAAAACTTTTATGTTTATTTGTAGTTAGAAGTAAAATCGTAGAAATGCATTGAAATTTGTACAGCGCCCTTGAGGTGATTTTTCAAAAAACGGTGCTGTACAAGTCATCCAATTATTATTATTATTTATTTCAAATCAAAAAATTTTATAGCATATTTGATCACCTTTCGAGAAAAGTTTTTAGTATTCAGATATGTTTAGCAATTTACTAGAATTTTATTGCAAAGCGGAAATATTTTGACTTTCCGACAAAATATGCTTAGGGCCTGAGGGTTAAATATTAAAACATACCAAAATAATGACATTACACAATTTAAACAAGAAACCACATAGAAAATCTTTTCATTGCATAATAGAAAATTAATGTTTTTTAAATCAAAGATAATTTAGGTTTAAACGAAAAACGAAATGTTATAAAAGAAACAAATTGATAAAGACAGTGAAAAACAAAACTATCAAGGACAATATTTAATGTGACCATGAAAGAGATGTTTAATTGGTCATTATCATTAGTAATCAGCCATTCGTGTTTGAATTGTTATGGTAAAATACAATATACTCCTTTTAATGGGTTTCAAACCAAATGACCTTGGCTTGAGAAATCATTCTTTTGTATAGCACCGTTTTTCTAAAAAATCACTTCAAGCGCGCTGTACAAATGTGAATTCTTAGGCTCTATCTAATTATTATCAGAAAGACAAGAAATTAAAGATTAGTCCATCATCAATCTGTCCCACACCATTTTACATACATATCACAGCAAATATCCAGAATCACTGGACACAGTTAATGTGCACAAATTATTTTAAAAACCATTTGTATCAATTTAATAGCAATGACAAACAACTA
This sequence comes from Limnephilus auricula, assembly GCA_951813805.1. Taxonomy (NCBI): domain Eukaryota; kingdom Metazoa; phylum Arthropoda; class Insecta; order Trichoptera; family Limnephilidae; genus Limnephilus; species Limnephilus auricula. The sequence continues at coordinate 31,237,655 of OX638390.1, forward strand.
TTTCAGTCACCAAAAATGTAAAATAATGCATTTTAAAAGCTATTTTGTCAAAATTGGATTAAAATGGATTGTTCACTTGGCGGAGATTAAATTTGAAGTGACCTTTTTAAGAATATTTTATTTAACACTACGAACATTAAATATGTTCTTTGTTTGGGATTAATTCAACAAAAATTAAAAAAAGAAATTTAGCCTAAAAAATAAAAAAAAATCATACTATTCTGTCAAAATATAGGGAGGTCAAAATACAAAACAAATTATTAGTATATTGAACAAACTTTAACCTCTTATTTGTCGTAAGCCCGCCGGTAGGCGCGACAAGGGAACGCAGTAGGGGAAGAGGAGTCGGAGGGGAAACGGGGAAGAATGGGAAATGACACGAAGGGAGAAACAATTTATTTATATAATTTATCTGGTAAACAGAAAACAATCAGAAAAAAAAAACAATTCCTCTGTTTTTATATGGATATTTGACAGAAGTCATCAAGGTAATTTCCGCGCGGTTTTTCAAAAAATCATCTGACATTCAATAGGTTGAAAATGCATTATTTTCCATTTCCGGTGACTGAAATAGTTGTTTCTCATTGTTATTACCGATTCAGTGTTTTTAAAATAATTTGGGTAAATATTTATCTTACCAGTTCTGTCTTTACCCCAAGGGCATATGGGGCTTTGAAACTCATAGCACAGAAACATTATTTTTGTATATTTATTTATTGTTTTTGTGTTAAATTCGTAGAACTCCATTTAATTTTTTTGAAATTAAATTTCAAAAAAATTATTTTTGTGTTTTTCTGTATGTTTTTGGCTTTAAAAAAGAACGCCCAAACTTAGTGCAAGGCCTCTAAACTCAGTGCAGGGCTGGTTCGAAGTGCGCCACCCTGCCAAGGAGAAATTCTATAGATTTGTAAAATGAAGGGGGCCCCCAAACTCAGTTTGCCCAAGAGCCCCCTCACGGCTTAAGACCACCCCACTTTTGATAGGCACATATTATGGAAATTATGCTTCGTTTCAACTTAATTAGCAAAAGAAACTATTTACACTCTGAGATGGTAAATTATGTATTGAAATTCCGTTTTTATTCAATTTAAGTTCATAATTTCCCTTACAAAATGCCTTTGCTGTTATTTTGGATTTTTTTTAGTATAGATTGATGTTTGCGGAAGTTTTTTTCAATCTAAATACGCATAAATTACTTAATTAACCCAAACTAAGAGCATAATAACCTATTTTGTGCTTGTAATCAGTTGTTTCTTGTAGTAATCGTTGAAACGAGGTGTAATTTAGGTAATCTGTGCATAAAAAGTCAGCGGTTAGGTAAATAATTTGTGTGAGTAACCTGTAAAGTAATTCTGGACACTTACCGATATCACCACTAAATTGTTAAATAATTAATAGATATTTTTTACTTACCAAGCAATGATTGAAATACACTTTTTTCAAATGAGACTGTACCATCCTTATTCACAAGAACTACCAATTGTTTACCAGGTTTGGAAATATTCCCACTTATGTCAGAATAATTAGTGATTACTGTGTTAGACATTGTTATATCCAGTGGAGAGCAAGACCTGAAAATAAAACAGATTTTTCTAGTATTATTTTTCAGTTAGAAGCTCGTTTCCCATAACTGTCAAAACTGTTTTGGAAACATTTATTTACAGCCTACAAGTAATACAATTTCATCATCAAGAAGTATATCGGACATTACGGGGCAAAGCGAGCTTTTACTTTGTATTTAAAATTAGGTTTAACAAGAAGCTGTATTTTTTCTATCGGTGCATAAGATTATGGAGCATTTAAAAAAAAGCGCGGAAATAACGTATAATGTTATGTCAAATTTAACGGTAACAATATAATGCTGATATTAAAATCACTACAAGGTTAAGCAAATAATACATTTCAACGAAGTTATACTTTAATAATGATTAAATGACTTATTTCAGGGCGAAAGCTTATTTCCTCAGTAATTCTTATGATGTGCCGCCATTTTGAAATGCACGCAGTAGTAAAACGAGAATAAAAACGCCATTTTACGGCCGACTTACCTGCGTTTGCTGGGTGAAAATGATTCAATTTATTGCGTTCATGCATTTGCGTAAAAGTGTGTAATTCTGTCTCAAATGCGGTTTTATTTCGGGTATTTAAATGGATTTATCCGCCTGAAAAAAACACGCTAACGCAAGATCATAGATTACGCAAACAATAATAGAGTAAAATAGAAAATGGCGGATCAGCATGACCAACGTGAAGGAATTAATGTATTATGGTTCATCCACATTTTGAAAAGCTTTATCTATCCCAATATTTAAATGAAGAAATATACCGATTGTATGCACATCCTTATTTATCTATTCTGACAACTATGACATTTTCGTCATGTTCTATGGATATTTTGATGGCTGTCATTTGCGGCTGTTGGCAAATTAGTCAATTGATTTAGTAATAAATTAATATTTATGTAGATTTCAGAATCGCAATCTTCTCGATAATATTATGGAAATTAATCACTCAGCTTTGTGTGATAATTTGGTAGAATGGCTCAGGACCCTGAATCTTGGGACTGCGTACAACACTACAAATGGTATAAAAGTGATAGTGAATGTTGTCAATCGGAATGTTATCTTTTGTGTCGTTTATAATTACTTATGTATCTCAACTCTTCTTTTGTAGAAATATTCGATGGAGTGTTGATGGCAGAAGCGCTGACGCAGATTGCGCCAGATTTTTTTACCACCAATTGGAATTCTAAAATCAAGACAGATGTTGGGAGTAACTGGCGACTCAAAGTCAGCAACCTTAAGAAAATAGTAGAACGCATCATAGGTAATTCAACTTTCATTCATGCTTGAGCAGTGCTCCTCATTGCACATTTAGATAACCCTCTTACCGCCGTATTACACATTCCGATACTGTTTTTATTTAGTGAATGCAAATCTAAACTAGTAGGTACATTCCTTTTTTGGCAAATGCAATTTATTTAATAAATTAATTTATTTGTAGTTGTTATGTTATTTCAACAGACAATGTTTATGAGATAGAAACTGATATTTTTATGTTAATTTGTTGTGTTTTGTCTACATATTCTTTGGCCTTGATTATTACCAAGATTTTATATCATTGAAAGTTAGAATTGATAACCCGTCTTCCAAAATACAATCTTTGCTATTATTTCATTTTCAGATTACTATCAGGATGTATTAAACGTAAGTTTAATAGAATTTCCCAAACCAGATGTCGTCAGGATTGCGGAAAAAGGTGATCTCAATGAGTTGGGACGTTTATTGCAGCTGATCCTAGGTAAACAAATATTTATTATATATATTTATTTATTATTATTATTTATCACGTCCTAATGGGCTTTTACATGAAAATTTTACACATAGATTACAGTAATTAAGTATAACAAGATAAATACAGTTGTAGTAATTGTAAGAAACAACACATACATACAATAATATTTAGTGTAAATTAGCTAAATACTAAAACGTTGATTTAATATAAAATAACCATCAAAGAATATACAAGGTGTCTGGGGGTAAAGTGCATTAACTTTAGCAGGTGATTCTACAAGATAGTATATGTAAAAAAAAATAAATTATAAATTCCAACTTTGGTTATTTTCTGGTAAAAATCGTCATTTTTTTGTTTGTTTGAAAAAAAAAAAATTTGAAAATTTTTATTTTAATTTTAGTTAATATCTTTCTTTTACAAGGAGAATAACAATCAAAAAAATATTATATATTTATTATTCTAAATTCATCTCTTGCATCCTGAAAACTCACTACTGAATGCTTTTAACCCACCCCTTGTCGTGCTAAAAATACCCCTGACCAGCTACGCCGCCACCAGCGCCGGTTCTACGAAATCTGGCGCCCTGTGCAGGAAGTACCGATGGCGCCCCCCCCCCCAACAATTTTTTTAAATTCAGATAAAAAATTTATATACATTTAAATTTTTTTTTTTAAATTTTATGCAATACGTTTAAAATAAATTAATATCCCGCCAACAAGAATCAAGAGTAACTTTTTCAAGTGACCTGGTGGTAGCTATGACACTGGACAAAATAAGAACATCATAACAAAATATAATATAAAACAGAAGGCAGTTTAAGTTCAGAAATAATAATATTCTGATCAGTTTGTTTAATTGGATTCCTTTTTATCTTTAAATGCATGAATATAAATCGAATTATAACCTAAAATTCTTACCTTGACTTGACAGAGCTGTATGGTGTCAAATCGCGCGCGAATTGCGGCGAACATAAATAAACCAATAACGCGGCGAAAGCGACGAACTATCATCAAAGAGCAACTTGTAATCAACGAAGGGAGATCCGTACAAGCAGCGATCAATGAACCAATCACAATGTTTGTTGAATTTCGAACGATACAATGGTCGTAAGAGACAATAAGGAAAAATAGGTCTTACGTTCGTATGCAATGTATTGTATTTGGAAAAAAATTCCTTGACGTAACGTAAATTCGGATTCCGTTATTTTTGAACCATCGGTGCGCGCAATTTTTAAACGATTCGGGGAATATTTTAATTAAATTTTAAAACAATATTTTATCACGGCGCCCCTTCGGAGTTGGCGCCAGATCCGGCGCTGGCCGCCACACAGCGTTACAGTATGAGATTTGGATCTTACTATGCAATTTTTGTAAAAATGTTATTATGAATAAGTTTTCATTAACTGCTTGCGCACATAAGCTTGTTTTCACGACAATTTATCGTTAGATATAGGAATGACGTATGTCCCGTACCTGAAGTATTAACTTATATTTAGTAAATATAATAACCAAAATATTGATTTTGTGCATATAACCTGAACAATTTCTAAGGTAATCATACTTCGAATAATAAAATATTATTTGCTAAGGCCCAATTCGGCAATCATCTTGCGACTTGCGACCGGCGCCATCGCTTTGCGGACAGCATGTGTTTTTGTCATGCTAGTGCGTGAGTATATTTATGTACAGCTGGTCAAAAGTATATTCTCGTTTTAAAAATAATATAAACTTTTTCGAGTCAAAACCTTTTTATAACTAATGCACTAATGCGAGTTGCAAAGAAATTTATGGAAAAAAAAACGAAAATATTAATAATATAACGATATTTGAATACAATACTTACTCAAATTAAAAACAACGAAAAAAAGTACACAGAAATAATATATTATTTTTATTAAAACTGTTATTATCTAATTAATTTATAAAGTAATCAATTATTTTGAGGGATGGTTTACAAATCAAAAACTCTAACGTAGCTTACTATAGATCCCTTTATCGCATGACGTTAACTCAACAGATGGAACCTTGTTATTCCATAGGGTCGATATGTCAAATAAAGTAGACTGCAAGCATAATAAATAAATATTAACGTATTATGTTACATCTCTCTCTAACTAATGACTAAAAAGAGATGTCACGTTGAATGTAGGTTTACGAATTTGGAATGACATAATATATTGTTTTCTCTGTCTATCTCAAAGAAAGTCGAAATTTGCCGTTGCATCTGACACTAAAATGTGTTTATGTTTATTAAAATATATATTTTTTTAATTTATACAGAATACCTAGTTGCAATTTTTTAAAAATATTTTTAATGGTTGCAAAAATATTTGTTTTAGGAATACCGTAAATACATTTAATATTGAAACCATATTTTAGGTATTCCTAAAACCAATATTTTTGCAACCATTAAAAATATTTTAAAAAATTGCAATGTAGACTGTCATTACTCCGCGGATACGGCCGGGCTAATGGAGGTCGGGAGAAGTAAAAATAAAGAGTGCAGTAGTTAATATCACCATTCTGTATTTGTCTGCCTTCGGGGAACTTGGACAGAATATCAAAAGAAAGTTATTGCACATTACTTTTCTCGTTTCCGCATAATATCAACATTGTAATAAAGCATAACAAATCAACACTTGCATTCTCTTCATGCATTTGTTTTAATATCATGTGTCATGAAAGAGATGAATTATTTATGTATCTTATTTAATTACTCTTTCCCAAGTCTCCAGCCATGTGGTCTGGTGGATAATATTTAAAATAACTTAATATGTATATGTAAGGAAATTATTTTTATTATGTAATGATTTTCAAAAGTAATGTTATGTGTATTGTAAATATCTGCAAAACTATCTCGAAGAGAATAATTTAAGTATAATAAAATGTTTATTTTTTTTTATCAATTAAAAATATTAAAAAGTTGTTCAATAAACGAAATTTATTGAAGTATTATTCCATAATATTACAAAATTTGTACTGAGGTGAAATCAACAGCAATTTGCAAGATTAATTTTTTATGAGTATTGACATCATCTACAAAGTAATACAAGTACTCTCTCAGTAACCCCCGTCTTTCGATTATCCATCAACTAATAAAATCTGCAGTTATTTTTACTATTTGAAAGCACAAAATCAAATTCAGTAGTCCGCTACGTGCCTAGACTGGAGCTCCAAGCTTTGTACACCGACTGGTTGGGTTGTATTACTCTTTCTTACACACTCAGTTACTATAACACCATCTAGTTTGCTCTAGCTGACCATTTAAACACCAGGATTAATTATTGTTATTTTAGGATGTTTCAGGTTAGTCCTCTTTGAATGTGATTGTCGCTTTCGTTTCTATTCATTTCGTTTTGCTTTTTCGTTTTTTTGTTGTTGTTTTTTGTTTACATTAAAAAATTTTAGAAGGCCGGAGGAAAAGAATTTCCCTCAAGGCCTAATTTGTAAATATTAAATAAGTTTACAAAATGGAGTCTTGCAATAATTTTCACAATTAATTTTATTTAATTATTTTGTGTTGTTTCTCAATTAGTTCATTAAAAATAATATATAGTATATTTTTATATGGCGCGTTCCATTGTGAAAGATACTCTCAGTATCACCCTCGTGAAAGATCACCATTCAGAAATGAAACGCTGCTTGAAATGGTCTTAGCCGTGTTTGGTGACAAGATCTGAATAGCCAGATATTTCCCCACCCACCTCTTTTTCTCCCCGCTATCTTCAGCTTCACAACATAAACAAATTGAGGATGCCATAGTTTCACTGGCTCCAGACGGTTAGTAGCTGTTAGAACTTTAAAAAAACAAGAAATATCAATTTTACGGAAGTATAACATAGCGGCGTTAGTTTGTTTTTATGAATTACCAGTTTTAATTTTTAGCACATTTTGTATGTACGCACTTTTTGTATCTGCCGCTTTCATTAATTATATTATTGGACACTTGCCCTGTTATTTGGGTGACGGGTTAGTGAAAGAGTACTGTATTTTTAAGATTTATAGCTTATTTATAATATCCACATGTTTTTTTGTGTATCCAGGTTGTGCGGTGAACTGCGAACAAAAGCAGGAATATATCACAAGAATCATGGAGATGGAAGTTTCTTGTCAGAGATCCATCATGCAGGCCATCCAGGTAAGGAATAGAAAACACTTTAAGTTATGTACATACATATTATCTTGAAACTAAGAGACAATACAGTAATAATTTGCATTGTAGGAATTAGAGAGCTGCATCCACAACCGCAACAGGTCGAGCCTGAGTTTCGAAATGGGAGGAAACGTGGCTCGTTTTCAATCTGATCTGGAAGCTAGAGATGCCCTCGCCCAGCGATGCCACGAACTGGATATTCAGGTTATAAACTTTATATGCTCGGCTTCACAAGTTACTAATTTGCCAGATTTTTTTTTGGTTACTCTACTTTTCTTGTATGGTGTGAAAAGAGACACAGAGGGCGGCACAAACAGGAAATAAAGTTCAGACCAGGGGTGCTCGCATGGTCGGTCGATAAGAAGTTACCTACCGATTGTCGGTAACTTCTCATCGTTCCCTAGGACAACTGCAGATCGCAAACGAATAGGTGACAGTTCACAATGACTAAGTGTCCTTAATATATTCGATATCAACTGTCGTTTGTACGTTAGCGATCTGCGGATGTCCAAGGGAACGATGAGAAGTTACCGACAATCGGTCGGTAACTTCATACCGACCGACCATGCTAGCACCCCAGGAGTCCTTTGTACGATGGGAAGACCTTTCCATCTTCTACCTCTTTATGTGATGGCTTTTAAAATGTATATGTGGTAATTTTTATATTTTATATAACTTATTATTCATTAGTTACATGTAAAATGTAGGTGAAAGTCTTGACAGAGGAAAAGATGACACTGTTGGGTGAAAACCAAAAGTTGCAAAGCAAGTTGCAAGAGGGCACGGGCAACATCTCGGAGCTGGTCGATGACTGCGGAGAATCCATCGGGCCCGCTCTCTCTGGCACCGTGCGCTACAACGACATGAGGAGGCAAGTGGACCTTCTGAAGGACGAACTGTTCAAGGCCGAAACAACCAGAGATGACTACAAGGCTAAAACCAACATTCAAGAAAAGGAACTGGTCATGTTACACGCTCGCTTGGAAGATCTTCAAGTAAGTTGAAGTTTTGTTGGCAATCTAATGTAACCTAATTAGTCTAATCTTAATGTAACCTTACCCAATCACTACTACCGGTTTTATCTTGTATGATGTAGGTCACAGCTTCGGAGGCGGCTCAGCTAAAGGACGAGGTCGATGCCCTCCGGGAATCCGCCGATCGAGTGTCCAACTACGAAGCCACCATTGAATCTTACAAGAAAAGAATGGAAGAATTTGTGGACCTTAAACGCCAAGTTAAGTTACTCGAAGAAAAGAATGTCGAGTACGTTCAGAGAAGTATCGAACACGAAGAGGATTCTAAAAAACTTACTGTGCTTAAAAGTCAATTGGAAATATACAAAAAACAGGTTACATTTAATTTTTTTTTAATTCTATTGAAACAAACAGTATTACATCTTTTATTTTATCTATGTAAATTTGTAAATAATGCTTTATAGGTGACAGATTTACATGAAAAATGGGACTCAGAAATAGCTAAAGCTGATAAGTTGGAGATTGAAAATAAAAAAATCAGTACCAAGTTACTCTCGCTGCAAAGAGAGAAAGACAATTTACTTCAGGAGAGAGACACACTGAAAGAGGCTTGTGAAGAACTAAGGTGTTCAAATCTTCAAAGCAGTGGTAATTATCACTTTTAGCTACATATTTACTATTACATTTTCCTAACTATAATTCTTGCAAACAGGATAAACATTATTGTTAGATTTAAACTACAATATTATAAATGTTAAAAATCATTTGCAGGAAACCATGATGACAGTGTTTCCCGAGAGATGATGCCAACAGATGTTAAGGAGCGTCTTATAAGATTAGAGCATGAAAATAAGTTGCTAAGACAAAATCAAGGGTCTCAGGGAGATCAGGCTTCAGTTCAGGTAATTATTACTTAACCTATACACAGTTGTGCGCCCACTATCATAAAGAAAAGATTCATACCCCCAGTACTAAGCTCGTATTATTATATACGTATTATGACTGTCCAAAAGAGCATTACGCATTATCCCATAACATAAGATATATGTACCATAGGAAATGCAGTGAAAAAGATTATACATTTCCTACTTTTCTGATTGGGTTACATCATGCAGCATTTACCGTGCCAAAGATAGATTGTAAATAAGCATGTTTTATTGTAGGCTCTTTTAGAAGACTATGCCCAAAGATTGGAAAAGCAAAGGACCATCAACAGAGAAGCTAATCAGAAGATAATGCAGATGGAAGCTTCCCTGGAGGAAGTCAAGAGTGCGGCGGCAGCAGGAGATGGAAACCAGAAGGGACAACAGGTTCAGATGGAAATGAAAATTCTGCAGACTGTGGAGGAAAACCAAAGAAAAAGTGGGTTTAAGTTCACTGTAAATTCAAGGAATATTTACTGATTGTATGTTTGATAACCAGTGCTATCATTGTGAACAAGATATGTAATTTGATGATCATTTATCATTATTTATCTAAATAGAACTAAGTGTTGTATGGCATATCTAATTGCGAAGTGAAATCAGTTACGGTATTCTGGCCAAAATTAAGGCTAGGCAATGACTAATAATTGATTTCCTATTCCAGATTTGCAAATTGAAGAACTATCTGCAGCCCTGCAATTAGAGAAACAAAAATCTAAAGTTCTGCAAGAAAATGTAAATCAAAAAGATACAGAGTTGTTGGCAACTGAAGAAAGATATAGAAAATGTATAGACAAAGCTAAAGAAGTCATTAAAACACTGGATCCCAGGACTACAGGTTTGTAATTAACCAGAAGTTATCTACTTTTAAACCAAGTATATGTGTAATTATAATTGTTCCAAATTCCAAGTTCCAAATTGAAATAAAATAATTATTATTATTATTCCTCGCTCTCATATTTTGAAATTTCCTATTCCTCTGTAAACTTGCAACTTTCTAGAATCAAATATGGAATTTTTTATTTACATTTTCGTAAATTTAAAGTTGGTTCCCGTAATTTTGCAGATATGCCGTTTCATTTTAGTGATAGGAACATTCGAAATATTCACACCTAATTAAATTTTGTTTCAAATTAATTACCAACATGGAAAACAACGATTTGATGTCTTCATATGGGCTTATAGTTAGATATAACATTTAACTTGGAAGTTTATACTGCAATAGAATGACATTTATTTCCATGACATATGATTCCAGGGCAGCAGTCTCTCACCGACATGACCCTGCTAAACAGTCGGCTGAGCGAGAAGGCGGGCGGCGGTATGAATGCAGGTGCAGCGCGCCCCCTCCAGCCCTCCCAGGACACCATGAAGGAGGGGGAGGAGAAGCTCATCACGTCGGCCTTCTTTAAGCTGGGGGTGGCATGCCACCGGGACGCCGTGGACCAGCGCTTCGCCCTCCTCAGCGCCGGGCAGAGCTTCCTCGCCAGGCAGCGCCAGGCCGCCCCCCGCAAGCCCCTACACTCCTTCAGAACCAAGTAATCTGAGATGATCTTGGCTTTCTGATCCAACCAACACATGATTTATTTTCCATCTTAGAATATCGTTTCATTTTTTTTACCAGGTACCGTAATATGGATATGAAAAGCAACAAGAAAAAACTTTTTAATGACATGTAGCGTTGATCGTGTTGCATCCTCAGTTTTTATTTACTCGTCATTCAGCTGATTCGTATTTTTATGAATGTACTTGGGTAATTATTCGCATTGTTATGAATGTACTTGGGTAATTATTCCCCTAACCGCTGTAAAATTATTTACCTAACTGCTGCATTTTTACACACGGATTATGGAAATTACAATTGGTTTCAACAATTACTACAAAAAACAACTACATATTTACATGCACAAAATACATTATATAACAAACTAAGTAATTCATGCATATTTAGATTGAAACAAAATTTACCCAAATATCAATCCATAACAAAAAAAAAAAATGGCGGCAAAGGAATAGTTTTATACAGGAAATTTTGGTTTGGAAAAAAGTTGTAAAGTAATGTAATTTCCAAAATCAGTGCATAATAAAAGTGCGGCGGTTAGTGGAATATTTACCAGTATACAGTGAAACCCTGTTTAATTCCTGTTTAAGAAGTTTGGTTTTTTCAGTCCCTTGAAGAACAAATTATAAGGTTTTCCTGCCTAAGAAGTTTTTTTTCCAGTCCCTTGTAAAACTTCTTAAGAGGGTTTCACGTAATTGTAAGGCCATGATAAATAAAAAAGTATTTATTCCTCTGTCAAAACACCATTATTGGCGATCTGGGGCTCTTTAAAAAGTTTGGTTTATTGCAATTTATTAATACAAATAGTTATTACCTCAGTATATCAATTCAGCTTTCCAAAGTGAATGATTTCTTTACCATCTGAGGAAAGGCAATGAAAACAGAATGAATTATCACCCTTACATCATTCAACATCAATTCAGCTTCCCAAACAAATTGTGTAATAGTTATTTTATTAAGTTTATATAATATCATAAATAATAATTGAGAAGGCTGCCTTTACACACATAAGTTTTTTCCCTTAATAACTCAGGTCCGGGGCATACGTCATTCCTATGTCTACCTACGTTAAATTGTCGTGAAAACAAGCTTATGTGCCCAAGCGGTTAAGTCACTCACTTAAGTAAAAACCAATGTGCCCGTTGGCCAGAAGTCGCTCACGTGGGTGACTTACGGGAAAAAAACTTACGTGTGTAAAGGCAGCCTAACACATTTTTTGAGTGTTATTATGAAAGTAATCTCTGTCATTTTTTTGGGCCTTTTCGAACATTATGATAAAATGATTTCCCTATCCTATATCCAAATACTTACAAACATTCATATTCATGGTTTAAAATAATGCTTTCTATCTTTTGTACAACTGTTAAATTTATGTAAGCAAATACATATTAGGAGATTAAGCTTATAAATTTAAATTTATAATAATGATTTTTCCTGTTGAAGGTTTGCCCTTGTAAATGTTGATATTTTAAAATGATGGACGGTATCAACATTTCTTGTATTAAAAAAAAACTCTTCCAGTCTTCTGAGCTCAATAATTGATTATGTAATCTAAATTAAGTTTAGGAACAGAATGGTGATTAGATAAATTAAATTGTAAAAATAACACATTCCATAATGTGATTCAGAAACTTTTTCAAAACTCATTACTTACCTGTGTAGTTTATTTAGTTTAACATACAAATGGTTATCATCAGCTTTCCCTACGAACTAGTGATTTACGCGAGTAGCCGTCCGATAAATGCCCGTTGTTTGTGCAAGCTATGCCTATTGCTATGGAGTTGCACCGGGAGCCGATGATTGCATCTTATTTTTTAAAATAATCCAATCGCTCATTAGTGGTTTGTGATCGGGTTACAATAGCTACCAAATAATGTTTTTTTTTTATTATTGATTTTGGCAATTCCGAAACACTTTCATAAACAAAGGAACTATAATGAATAAATACAGAATGAATATGTTTTTTTTTTAAATCCTGGTTGCAAGAATTTGAGCCCCATTGGCTAAAAGAATGCTCCATTTAATTGGTCATATCTCTGAACCAATGATAAATTTAGAACTTAAGGCATGTTCTAAATTTATCAGTATGTCTTACATAATAATATATACTATGTAACTCAAATTCGAGTGGCGCTCACACAACAGAGAATTTTTTTACAAATTGGATATATATATATAAACTATTTTGAAACAATGGAGTTACGTGTGAACCATGCATTAATAATTTAATATATCATTGAAGAAGAAGATAACAATAATAATCTAATTTTTTAAAATATGAAAATAAACAAGACACAGAAAAATAATAAAAGATAACGGTCGCAACTGGGACAAGAATGTATATGTATATTTGTATATGTCATGTATATGTATATAATGTATATGTCTATATAATATATATATAATGTATATGTCTATATAATATATATATATATATATATATAATGTATATGTCCCGGTAAGACGTAAGGTTCTGGGTTCGTGTCCCAGTTGCGACTGTTATCTTTTATTATTTTTCTGTGTCTTGTTTATTTTCATATTTAAAAAAATTAGATTATTATTATTATCTTCTTCTTCAATGATATATTACATTGATAGGAATAACCTTCAAAAGTTAAAAAGAGAGTTTTTCTAATAAAAATATGAATAATTTAATCTTCATTCTATCATCTAAAATATTATTGTACCGAAAAAATTACAATTTTTGCTAAAAATGCCCTCACTTCATATTTTAGTATTTCTCAAGTTTGAAAAATATCATTGCGGCGTTTGGAGTATGGTCAACCTTTCAGTTCCGAAGTTATATGGGCTGGATGTTGGTAGACAGGAGGGCGACCAATAATCTTTAAGAAATATCATAAGATAAAAAGCACTTTCATAAAACTTGCGTCTACAAACTCCATCATTTTGGTCATTATTTCATAGGGAATATTGGTTATTATATCATACTTTAAAGTTATTGAGAATTTGCAATCGTTCTTTTACAAAATCCGTTTATAACGTCTTTGCATAATATGAACAGTTTGTCTATTGGGACTTGTAAAGAATTCATCTCCAGTTAAATATATGTATACATAAATGTATTAAGTTGAACGGAAGAATGAAAATGGTATTTCTTAAGGGGGGGATATCAAAACTCGGCTTCACTGCAGTTAGGTATTTTTGGTACTTGTACAGCCCGCTAGCGAACCACAATTTTTGCCGTATATGGGGCAGACTCGGGTAAGATTGACACCAAATTGGTAAACCATTTAGCATTTTGATAAAGTACGAAATAAAAAATACACTTGCTCTATAAAATTTAAATTTGTTTACTAGATAATGGATACAGCTAGACAGACAAAAAATCATATTAGCAATGGAATGGATAGATAGAAACATCTTTTACGCCCTGAACCTTTTTTGACGTCTCCGTTTTTTACTCAATGAGACTTTGAATCTAATGGTGTTTTGACGTAGATTGTATGGTTTATAAAATGGTAGTAACTGTATTTATAATATTACCGGAAAATAATGGGTGTGAATAAAGGGAGATCATAAAATAAAGTTGGGACAAATATTTTTAAGTATGTGCAATAGAAATGACAAAAGGTGGTTTTGTTTTTGAAAGTTTATTTCGACAATTTTTTTCGTACTCAAGAAAGAATATATTTCAAAATATTAGCTCAGATAAGCAAAAAGTAGAATGACGCACATAAACGAAAAATCACAAAATTTAATACAAATTGATATAAAATCAACTAAATGTAAACTTGGTATGCAAATATTCAGCATAATATCCTACAAAAATTGCCAAGACTTGTGGATTTTAGAATGATATTAATTTTATCTTTAGTACTTGTGTTAAACAGTGTCAGTCGTACGGAATTTTTAAACCTCTCAACAATAATAGTAGAATCTTTTTTTTATTTTTATATATAACTTCGCACAGGAGGCCCGGAGAAAAATTGTCTTTAAGAGCCCCATATTGTATGAAGGAGGAAACACAGAGGCCGGCAAATCGTTTCACAGCTGAGCTGTTGAACTCAAGAATGAGTGGTAGAAGCGACCCGTTCTCATGTGAGAAATTTCGACCGTGTATATATGTTGGGCGCGCGTTTGGCGTGTTTCCCGGCTTTGCACCGGTGCTGAAGGGATCAATGACGCTAGTTCCTCTCTGAAGCATCTTGCATGTATGAAATAACGGTAGAACAAGGATTCCATCGCGGTAGACGGCCCTGAATAATTCTTGAAGCACGTGTGCTCCTGAGGCTGTTCCTTCTTATTGGCAGCTCGTGTACAAATTACCCAAAATTTATTTGACTCTCTCGACTCATCGCCTTGCCCCGCTGTGGGAGAGATGGATTCATACGTCCGCCACTCTTTTTTTTATATGAATACCTTACAAAAGTCCCATACAAAAAGGAATGCTCCCGTCTGGAGTCAGTGAGACTATGGCATCCCCAATTGGGGTATGTTGTGTGGCTGAAGGTGAATGGGGATGAGAAGGAAATATTGTAATTATTTCTACAAATCTCATGACGTCAGAGCTCACCACTATATGTATATAGAATCCTTCGCGGGCGTGTGCACACCAAAACACCTATTTTTTCAGCGCAATCGAATGAATGGTATAGGAAATTTTTTATAACGCCAGAGCTCAGCACTACATATAGAAACCATTACAGGTATGTGCACAACAAATCACCAAAGTTTCTTTGCAATCGGAGTAATGCTTTAGGTACCGTATAAGGAATTACGAAGGTGTGCATTTAACAACTTACAAAAGTTTCATCACAATCGGATAAACAGTACAGGAAATAAATTCATAACGCTAGAGCTCACTTGCACTATAATATATATAGAAACCTTCAAGGACATGTACACGTACACGAAAAATCCGCCAAAGTTTCATGGCACTCCGATGAATGCTTTAGGTACCGAATAAGGGACAAACAAAGAAACATTAATTTTTTATGTATTTTTTTTACAAATTTCATGACGCCAGAGCTCACTATTATTTATAGAAACATTGGCGGGTGTGCACATAACAACTCACCAGAGTTTCATCACAATCGGATAAATGGTATAGGAAATAATTTCATAACGCTAGATAGGAAATAATTTCATACACGACAAATCGCTATCGGATAAATGCTTTAGGTTCCGCACGAGGAACAAACAAAGAAACATTCATTTTTATACGATAAAATAATTAATTATTTAATTTCTACTTTGCTTGTATAACACCCATTTCCTCATTCATTGCTTGACGGAACTGCAATGCGAGCGCGCGACCTCTCCCCTCAAATGTCCACTCATTACTGAATAAATTTCCAAAATGTTACCGTAAAACCTGCGCCTTAAGGAGGGCCTCCTGCGACAAAATGTTTTCCAAACATTTACACAAAACAGATGTTTTCCATCGGCCACAAAAAGTAAGAAATTGTGTATGCACACACAAATGTGTATGGCCACTCCCCAATATTTTGAAAACTTTTTGTACGCAGGAGACCCGGCTTTATACCAACCTAAAATTTTTTTGATTTCATCGTAATATTGGAAGTATTTTTATATTATCCAGATTGAGAATAAAATTAGTATAATTCTGTGTTTTGTTTCTGGCTTGATTTGTTAATGTGATTATTTTGTAAACTTTTAATTTATACATAGGATAAAACCACCAATTTTTGTTTAGGTATTTATTGGATTCGTAAATATAAAATATATTCGAAAAATGCAAAGTTATCTATGAACCATTGATTTAGACATTGTTGAAAATTTATAATTTTATAAATGTTCCCTTTATTTGATATAATATTATGTATTTTTAAAAACAATATTAGGTATGTATAAAGTACTGAAACCTGTCGTATATTTGAAAAGTAAGTTTTCTGACTGTCACATCCTATGTATAGTAAAAATAATTTTGGTAATATCTTTTTAAAGTTAATTGTGTACATAATATTATTTTCTTTATTTTGTGTTGTTTGGCACATAATATAAAAAAGAAGGATCGTGATACCAAAAATGTGTCTTTTTTTGACAATAGTCTTCTACAATGTGAACTAAATATAATAAGCAAATGAAGAAGACATGTATTTTATTAATCACTAAAATAAACATATTGTTTTGTCTATTTCATAATGTGCATTTTACAGACCCATTGTAAAATTGGCATGAAGTTTTATTTAATTTTATCATAAATATCCTCCGATTATAAATTATTGTAATAATGTGATTTATTTTTTGAGTTTGATATGATTTAAGTTGACTAATATATTGAAATAAGCAGATATTATGATATATTTATGTTATATGTGTGTGGAGTGCTTTTATTGTAAGAGTGATGTTTTATTAAGAATAACAGAGCACAGGTGAGTAACGTTCGTCGGAACCGAGCAAAGTGTCTCTTTCTATTATTAAGAATTGAAAAAAATATATTTTAAACTTCTCGCTGCACTCCTGATGTAAGTACATAGAAAAACAGGAAGTGCGGCAATTCATTTGAAATAATTTTTTTTTAGAAAAACAAAAACGCACCTCTACAGCGCTGTAGACGCGGATTATTTGTCTATCATATTAAGATACGGTCAGTGGCAGATAGGTTTAAATGTCTCATCAATACCCTCGAACATCCTTATCCTAACACTTTTCATCCTTTTGGTCCTGGCATTGTATACTTATAAGAGTGAGGCAGCTGTCGAGACCTGGCAGCAATGCAAGTAAACACATTGCAGACCATGTCTTCACATGAAAGGAGTACTAGTGAAACACACCAACATTAGTATAATATCGACCCTTTGGAATAACAAGGTTCCATCTGTGGCGACAGCGTCATGCGATACTGAGATCTATAGTTAGCTACTTTAGGGTTCATTATCGCCCGACGTTACGGCAACAGATGAAACCTTGTTATTCCAAAGGGTCGATATGTAGATCTTGTTTAAATTGCTTAGCTCAACGCCGCTCCTTTTTTTTAATCTTATTTCCAGTGGCGGTCTGTGACTTTTCGGTGAGATACAGTGGTAACATTGAAGAATAGAACATTATTGATGTATCTGAAAACAAATTTTTTGTATGAAAATTTTTAGGATTCTTTCAGACTGAAAAAACCTTCACCCAAAAAAAGGAAATTGAAAAAAAAAACATTTTTTCAGCTATAACATCAATAAAGTCATATTTTAAAATCTTTCTGCTCACTGAAAAGTCACGGACCTCCACTCCTTATTTCGCAACAATCAAAAAGATTTGCAAAAAACTGAATCATGCGATGCTAATGGCGAACGTTCGCTCGCTGTACTAACTTGTAATGTTTGATTTTTAACATGTTACTTTCAGGCCAATGTTATGTCAGTTGATGTTTAAAGATTTCTCACCATATCTCAGCACCCTTGAGGTTATTTAAAAAAAAACGGTGCTCTAGCAATTATCCAATTATTATTTGTTTGAATGTATGTATTACAATGTCGCCAGATTTTGAAACCATGCGACAGCTTTATCTCAAGTTTTGTATACAATACCTTCACTGTTCTACTTCGTTAGGTAATAATTACAAAATAAAACATATTTTATTTCCACCATAAGTTTTTGTAAGAATAATGACAAAAAAAAAGGAATCTTTGATACACCAGCCGCTAAAATGTTATAAAATAATACTACTACATTACATCTATTTGTTATAAAATAATAGTACTACATTACATCTATTTGTTATAAAATAAAAGTACTACATTACATCTATTTGTTATAAAATAATAGTACTACATTACATCTATTTGTTATAAAATAAAAGTACTACATTACATCTATTTGTTATAAAATAATAGTACTACAATACATCTATTTGAGTTTTCATAAAATAATACATAGTTCCTAATCGATGTCCTTGAGTTGGGTTAATGTATTATTTAGTCCTTAACATACATAGGTTCAACTTACATTATTTAAAAAGCTAAAATCTGTGAATTTTAATAATGCCTTAATTACATATATAAATTTAGCTAACACCTGGTTATAATTTTGAGAAATAAACCAACTATCAAATTACATGCAGACTAATATTTTGCAATCTATATTAAATTTAATCAATTTGTATTTATGTTTGTAATAAAAAATGCAAAAAACAAATATACTTAAATAATATTTTTTTTAATCACGGAAAAAAGGTAGCACTTGCTTGGTTCATTAAAATGTGCAATATTTAGTTTGATGTCACTTTTAAATAATCAACTATGTAAAAAATATTGTAATTTGAATTTAATATGAATAAAGAACTTTATATTTTAGCATTACCGTCTTGTCATTACTGGTTGCCGCCATAGAATAAAGAAGAACACAGGAAAAGTGGTGTGGGTGTGTTTCATAAACCAAAAGTCTGCTCAATTGGACCTTAAATTTCAAATACAGAACTGTGTTTCATCATCGTTATTAAATTCAAATGGGATGGCGATATACAGGGTAAGGCAAGTGTAAGAGAGACAGAACGCATACTAAATGGGCTAGAACCAAAAGGTATTAAGTAAGTTTATTTGTTTATTGTTTCTTCTTCACATTTTAGGTATAACAGTTTACAATACAATTTTTAACCTCACTAGGACAAGCCTGTGTTGAGGTTAACAATTATTTACTTAAAGTAACAAAATAACACAAAAGGAAAAACAAAAATAATACTTCAAAAAACACAAAATAATCCTTAAGTCCTATCCTTTTTTAAGTCCTTATCCTTTAATAAGGATCCTTCAATAAGTCCTTATCCTTTTCTAAAATTTACATTTTCCAAAATCAAATCAATTTTCCCATATAAGTGGAAGGCAGTAGTCAGTATTTAAATTATTTTTAATTAAATTGCGGCGAGAGATTGCCATTCAGAATCGAAAAGATGATGGAAATGTGTTGATGCAACTACCTTCCTCCATACCTATCCTATCTGACAATATTACCTACATATGACATATTGAAACAATGACTCCAAAGAGCAGTCAGTTTATTTAAGTAATTCGTGCAGTTATCACCTCCTATGATATCTCTGTCACTTTAATATCGATTTGTGCGGAGACTTGTGCATTGATTCATTGGTGCCATAATATCACAACGTGCTGTGGGAAATAAGTTGTGTCCTTTTTTTAATTTTTTTTTTATCAATGTTCACATGCAAACTTAAATACTTGTATATATTTTTTTTTTAAAGTTCGTTTTCATAATTAAATTAATTCTACAAGTTTGAATTTTATTAAGCCCGCGAAAACGCCAGCTAATAGCATAATACCGAGCGGGAGAGTTCGTGACGTCATCTGGTCTCGGTTTGTGTGAAATATAAGGTAAAATATTTACAAAACCGGGTCACGCTTAATATGGACGAAAAAAATTAATTTAAAAAGTTGTAGTAGTAAGATATTAACTAGTACTAATCAATTCAGTTACAGGAATTTCGAAAAAAGTGCATTTTAATGGTTATTTTTTGGATTTAAAAACACGAAATGTCATTTTTCATTGAAACTTGCAACAGTTCCTAACGTAGCGGTCAGTGAAAAATAACATTCCGTGTTTTTAAATTTAAAAAATAACCTATATGTGTTTGCCCCAAAATATGTAATAACTCTTTTGAACTGATTGATTCCTTGAAAAATGTTGTACTTCCCAGTAATGCTAAACTTGTGTCCTTTGATGTTGTTAATTTGTTCCCTAATGTGCCTATTACTGAAAGTAAAGTAATTGTTTCCAAATTATTGAAGGATTCCAAATTACCCACGGATCTTGCTAGTGATCTCACACGTTTATTTAACTTAGTTTTAAATCAAAATTATTTTCAGTACAATAATGTTATATACCAACAAAGAGAAGGACTTCCGATGGGGGCCCCGACCAGTCCTCTAATTGCTGATATATTTATGAATGATAACAACTCTCTTTAATTCAAAATCCCCCCTTTTAAGCAATGTTTTACTATGGAGACGGTATGTGGATGACGTCTGCTGCATTTGGGCAGGATCGGAACGTCAACTCAATAACTTTCTTAACCTTTTAAATTCCTTTCATAATAAAATAAAATTTACGATAGAAATAGGAAATAATACTTTAAACTTTTTGGATTTAACTTTATCTATTGTAAATAATAAAATCGATTTTAGTATATATCGCAAGCCCACATACACCGACATAGTAATTCATAAGACCTCCAACCACCCTGTCTCACAAAAACACTCCGCCTTCCACTCCATGATCCACCGCCTAGTAAATGTCCCATTATCTAATATTAATTTCCTAAATGAACTTTCTATAATAAAACAAATTGCTGTAAATAACGGATACGAACCAAATTTAATTGATAACATCTTAAATAAAAAACTTAACAAAATTTCAAGAAATAAATATCTATACAATTCTAATAATAATAACGATAAAGAATGGCGAAAAGTTTTATATATCAATAATTTTTCAGTTCAATGTTGCAAAAATCTCCCTTCTAATATTAAACCAGCTTTTTATACAAGAAATAATATCGGTAACTTTTTGAGGAACGCTAAAGATAAAGACCATAAATTAACTAATTCCGGAATATATAAACTCAAATGTAATGACTGTTCCTCATTTTATATCGGGAAAACAACGCGTAATTTCGAAATTAGAATCAAAGAACACTTAAGGTGCCTTAATAATAATAATTTCTCCGATTTCGCTAACCATATAATTGAAAATAACCATAGTTTTGAAAAAAATACAGGGATAAATATTCTTCACATTAATAATAAAGGAAAACGCTTAGATAACTTAGAAGCTCTAGAAATAAAAAAATCCCTTAAATAATGAGTCGATTATCAATAAACAAAAAATATTAACCTATAGCCCAATATTAAATCTCTTCCCATTCGGTGTCCATTCTGTCCATTACTCTTCATCAATTCCTAGCCACGCCCCCACCCCTACCACAACACCTACTGATAAATTGTACCCATCCACTATTTTGTAATTGTCATCATTGTATGTTTGCCCTGAAGAAGGAACGGTTGTTCCGAAACCGGTCGGCGTGTAACTAAATAAATCAGTGGTTGTAACTAAGATATATTGTTTCATTTAATTAAAAAATAACCATTTAAATGCACTTTTTTCGAAATTCCGGTAACTGAATTGGTTAGTACTACCTAGTTAACCGCTTGGACACATAAGCTTGTTTTCACGATAATTTAACGTAGGTAGACGTAGGAATGACGTATGGCCCGTACCTGAGTTATTTTAATATCTAACTACTACAATTTTTTTAGTCCATATTAAGCATGTCCCGGTTTTTAAATATTTTCTCTTATTTTTCACACAAACAAGGGGCCAGATGACGTCACACACTCTCCTGTTTCTTACCGGCCGTTTACGCGGGCTTTGATAAAATTCAAACTTCTACTGGTATTTAAATTTGCATGTCATCTACATGAACATATTTTTTATATTTTAGTTGTTTGTTTTTGGGGTGTTATGCCGTGTTGCGCTACCTCCTTCTTTGGCCGACGTTTCGGACAGTGTTGCAGAGTCCATCATCAGGGCAGATCCGAAGATGTGGATCGTCATCACATCTTCGGATCTGCCCTGATGATGGACTTTGCAACACTGTCCGAAACGTCGGCTAAAGAAGGAGGTAGCGCAACACGGCATAACACCCCAAAAACAAACAACGAAAATGCTTTTGGCCGTGAAAATCTAAAAACGTATCATATTTTTTATAAGTCAAAATATTTTTCACTCAACTTTCCTATTAAGGTGAGTCAGATTCCCTTCCAGTGTCCATTGTTCATATATTCTTATAGTTGTGTCATTTTGAAAACTCATCATTTTATGATCAGTCCATTGATTTTCGCAGTCAATGAATCTGCGGCTACAAAATGACTTATGTCACGTTTGGTGAGCAGATCTTCGACTCCCCTTCCGAAGGCCGCGGGTTCGAACCCGCCATGCGCAAATAAATTTTCTTTAATTAATTTGCATTATTTCACAATTAATTATTTAAAATAATATATAGTATATTTGTGGCACTTTCCAGAGTGGAAGATACTATCAGTATCGTCCTGGTGTAAGACCACCACTCAGAATTGAAACATTGCTTGAAATGGTGTTTATGACTAGATCTGAATAGCAAGGTAATTCCCCACCTTCCTCTTCCTCGTCTCCTTCCCTTCCCCACTTACCTTCAGCCTCATAACATACCCCAATTGGAGATGCCATAGTCTCACTGGCTCCAGAAAGGAGCAGTTGAGGCTCTTGTGAGGAATTCACTATAAAAAATAAAAAAAAGATCTGAATAGCCAAATACTTCCCCATCTTTTTCCCCTCCACACTCTTTTCAAAACATACCATGTTCTATGTATGGGTGGATTCCATGATTCCACTGACTCCGAGCAGTTGGGGCTTGTGCGGTATTCACATAAAAAACAACTGATAATTATGTATATCTGCTGAAAATGTATTTATTTATATTTTATATTTGACGCTTATAGGACTTTTACATACATAAAGCAATACATGTTTTGATTAATTACAGTGAAGAGTTAGAAGTGAATAAAATAAGGTAAGTAACAGAAAATGTAAAGACACATAGGTTAGATAAAATATGAGTTGACAAAATGTAGGTAATACAGAATATAAATAAAGTAAAAATAGATAGCCTGCCAATATCCTCCAAATCAATAATAATAGGTATTAATAAAAAAGTATAAAATTGGTATTTACAATAGTTTATGAATTAAGTAGAAATAGTTCGCACATATGGCGTTTAAATTAATAACTCAGGTACGGGACATACGTCATTCCTATGTCTACCTACGTTAAATTGTCGTGAAAACAAGCTTAT
The DNA here is from genome assembly GCA_951813805.1 of Limnephilus auricula. Lineage (NCBI taxonomy): Eukaryota > Metazoa > Arthropoda > Insecta > Trichoptera > Limnephilidae > Limnephilus > Limnephilus auricula. Next base: position 31,261,373 of record OX638390.1, read on the forward strand.
GTGTCCAAGCGGTTAAATATTGGTTACCAAGACTATGTAATCGTTGTATTGGGGAATGCAATTTATAGTTAGAATGAGATGTGTGTATATAAAATGTTAATGTTTGTCTAGTAGTTCGTGTAGGTAAATGTAGATTTATTAAATGCAAGAGTTCACAGTAATCAAATTTAGAGTTTAATAATTTTAATAAAAAGGTTAGGTCAATTATTTTTCGTCTGTTTTCTAAAGTTGGATTATTTAAAATATTCATTAATGATAGGTAATTTATGTGCTCTAAAGGGATGTTAAGTTTAAAATTTACAAATCTTAGAAATTTTCTTTGAATTCTTTCAATATTATGGATATGAATTTTGTAGAAGGGCGACCAGACTATTGAGTTAAGTTCGATTAGGCTTCTTACTAGGGATATGTACAACAATTTTATGATTCGTAAAGATTCAAAGTTTTTAATTGTTCTTAAAATAAATCCTAATATTTTCATACCCTTATTTACAGATTGTTGAACGTGGACTGTGAAATCTAGTTTCACATCCATTATTACGCCAAGATCTCGCATTTCCGTTACTCGTTCTAAATTTATTTCATTTATAGAATAGGTAGTCGAACAATAGTGATGATTTTTTTCTGGAGGTCAAATTTGCATTTATCTACATTTAAATATAAATTATTTTGTGAACACCAGTTATTTAGCATGTCTATATTATATTGAAGAACTTGAAAGTGATTGAAGAGAGTTATTTCTTTATATAATTTAATGTCATCGGCGAATAACAATACATTGACATCTTTAACCGCTTGGACACATAAGCTTGTTCGTAATAAGCATTAACTTTGTGGCTCGCCATAATTTACAATAAAATATATAAATTTGTTTTAGACCACTTTAATTTTAATTACACTCTACCGGTTTCGGAAGAACCCTTCCTTCGTCAGGAGAATATTAAAGTTTTAATATTCTCCTGACGAAGGAAGGGTTCTTCCGAAACCGGTAGAGTGTAATTAAAATTAAAGTGGTCTAAAACAAATTTATATATTTTATTGTACATAAGCTTGTCTTCACGATAATTTAACGTAGGTAGACATAGGAATGACGCATGCACCGTACCTGAGTTATTAAAGCAGTTGACTATGTCGTTTATAAAAATGTAAATTACCTTGCAGTGACTGATGCATTGACATGATGATTAAAGTTTTAATATTCTCCTGACGAAGGAAGGGTTCTTCCGAAACCGGTAGAGTGTAATTAAAATTAAAGTGGTCTAAAACTAATTTTATATATTTTATTGTACATAAGCTTGTCTTCACGATAATTTAACGTAGGTAGACATAGGAATGACGTATGCACCGTACCTGAGTTATTAACCTCTTGAATGCCAGGTGTTTTTGGAAAAAATCGCGCGAAATTATCTTCCCGGCTTTTGCTCAAATATCATATAAAAACAAAGGAATTGTTTTTTTTGTGATTGTTTTCTGTTTGCCAGATAATGTACCTTATTATTCATATATATTTCATGATAATATCGTTACAAGTTTTCCCAGAATAGCTATTTTTAACAAAAAAATGTGAAAATATTTCCCATTCGACAAAAAAATGTAAATAAAATATATTCATATGAAAATGATATTTTTTTTTATTTCTCTACAAACCTGAATAGACACCCTACATGAAAAAAACCAATTCAAAGGTGTTTTCGAAGAAGTAATGACATAAATACTTGTTTGAAAATGAAATGACAGTTGAAAACCGTTTGTAAAAGTGACGCCAAGTTGACCATAGATATTTATTATAAATTATTCAGATGGGTTGGCGCTATGCGGATTTTTGCTATGTCAAGACCGAGAACGGCGCAAGCGATTCTGACCTTGTTCTTCATACAACTTCTTTATACATAAGGAACAAAATCGCTTCAAAAAATTTTTTTTTTTAAATTTCGACCCGCGGCAACCGGTGGGCGAACGGCAGTCGAGAGGTTAAAGCAGTTGACTATGTCGTTTATAAAAATGTAAATTACCTTGCAGTGACTGATGCACTTACTTCTTTTCAGCAGTACCTAAAATATGATTTTTTTAATTTGATAAAAACCAAAGTAAAAATACAAACTTATTTATTTTGTTACAAAAAAAAACACAATTACATAATATTCATAATACTAAAAGTTAGATCTCTAATCCCTTAGAACACATGTGATCATTCTTCTATGGCTTATTCTTATTTTTGACGTGGAAATCGTTTCCTTCAATTTCTATTTTATCATACATCCATTTACGGTTGATTCTGAAAAACAAAAGAAATTAATTTTATTGAAAAACAAAACAAACTTGAAAATGGATTAAAGTATATACAGTACAATCTCACTAATCCGGCACTTCACTAGACCGATACGTCCAATAATCCGGCACCCTCCGCCCGCGCCCCTCTTTTCGCCTTTTTTTAATTTTTTAAAAATAGTTTTAATAGCAAAGTTTGTACATTATGTAGGTATAAATTAGTAATAATGATATGCGCTCCATCGCCGCGTCGCCGTCTAGCAGTCTAACCTCAACACTTATCTCGTGTGCATGTGCGTACGTATTTTCCTGTTGTTTTGAAGTGAGAATAGTGTGTAATTAAAAATGTCAAGTAAACGGAAACAGGAGACACTAGATTTGAAAGATAAAATGGACATTTTAAAGAAGTCAAAAGCAGACCTCAATTAAGGAGTATTTTAAAACTGTAATTTTGAGATATGTTACAGTTACAATAAAACCTGTCAAACAAGAACACAAATATGTACATGTTAATTATTTATGTTAATTTATTATGATTTTTTCTTTATATAATCCAGTAATCCGAACATTCCAATAATCCGACACCCTCTGGTTTTTAATAGTGCCGTATTAGTGAGATTGTACTGTACCAATGAATTGTTAGATGAAATCTGTTTCTCGATTATTTAATTTCTTTCATCGAAAACATTTAAAGTGCTAACTAATATTGTAACGAGGAACAAGGTCAATGAGAATATATCTCACATCTAGTAAAACTTTCCCCTCTATCAAAGCAATTAAACAAATAAAACCTTTTTAAAATTGTATAATAAATACTTTATATTACAACTCAATAGCCTTATCCACACGCGCTCTTGGCGTTCGCCATCTTCGCATTTTTTGCAAGACAAAAGTGTATGAAATCAATAATTGTGACTTTAAAAACATTACAGTCAGGCGGTTCCATCAATGTTCAACTATTGCATGACACTTGTTCACACTTGTCTAGCTCTTTCGTCGCATGCCTCTCAGAGTTCGGACTAAGTTCGTCTGTTAAATTGTGAGGCTGCATTCGGTAAATATACAGCAAAGTGGGTCACGGTTAATAAAAGGCATATTTTATTTTAAAAACACTTTGTATCAGTTAGGCAGTAATAAGAAGTATTTAAGTTTCCGAAAATGGAAAATAATTCATTTTAATAGCTATTTTATTAAAAGAACACATAATTATATGCCTTTTTTCATTTTTTACATTAACTCCACACACAGGAGGCCCTGAGGAAAATAATTTCCCTCAGGGCTTATGTCAACTATGTAATCTGTGTGGAGGGTCTATTTGAGGAGAGGAAGGAGTGAATATGGGTCTTGAAGAGACACATGTTGTAGAAGGGAGCTGAGCCGAGCTGTTGAACTCAAGAACGAGTCGTTAAAACGACCCGTTCTCATGTGACAAATGTCAACCGTGTACATATGTTAAGCGCGCGATTGGCGTGTTTCCCGATTATGCACCGGTGCCGAGGGGAACAATGGTGCTAGATCCTCAGAGCATCTTCCATTGAAATACCGGTAGAACAAGGACAGCATTCCCACCCGACGCCTGTGCTTTAAAGATTACAATCTGTTAAGTTGAGGTTTTTTTTTTTAAGTATTGTGGGGCTCCAGACCAGAGGTGGCTGCCAAATTCAACCGTGGGGCGCACTTGCGATTTGTACAGGGTTAGCAGTTGTATACTACATATTAAAGTATCTGCGGGTCCTATACAGTAAGTCCAGTTTTTGAGAGGCTAGCTTAACTCTGGCTTCGATGGAGCCCCTGTACCTGAGCTGGTCACTTAGAGTTACACCAAGCATATCAATGGGGGGCCTGTTCGGAAGATTGCTTCCGTTGAAGGAGACTAGATTTTTCATTTCGATCCCTTTTAGTCATAATCAGACATGATTAGGTCTTTGAAACATTGAATTCGACGAGGTTATTCTTAACCCAAGAGAAAACACTCGAGGTAACCGTCCAGTCTTTGCTTCAAAGCCCTCCGAGTCGTTTTGTGCACCCTTTGGGGGCTTGTCAAACAAAAAGCTATCATGGACTGTACTGTCATCCGTGTAACAATGAATGTCTACATATTGTCTTTTTTACACGCCATGTTATGACATAATACAGGGTCCAACCATAACGCACAATGTTAATTGTGAGTCACACCTTAATGTCAAGTTTTTTATCCAACTTTATTTGGCATTTCTTTGTTTCAACCATGGAGAAGTACACAATTGAGTAGCGCGTTAAGATTGTTGGAGCTTTTTATGAAAATTTTTGCATTTAAATCAAAATGGATTTCGTGTCTGTGATTTTCTTGGTCAACATAATCGACCAAATGTGTCCACATTTGCCGCATTTGGGCAAATGAGAATCCAAAAGTGAGTGAAAAGCCAATGCATCCACAATTTACTATTTGGTGCGGTTTATGGGCTGGCGGCGTCATCGGGCCGTACTTCTTGATAACAGATTACTTGTGGCCAGAAATTGAGGATATGGAGCTGGACGATGTGTGGTGGTGACGATGGTTCCAACAGGACGGTGTCACTTGCCACACAGCCAATGAAACAATGGCTCTTTTGCGCATGTTAATTCAATGGCCGTGTTATCTCAGTCGTGGCGATGTCAATGGGCCACCACGATCATGTGATTTGACACTGTTGGACTTCTTTCTTTGGGGATATTTAAAAGAAAAAGTGTTTGTCAATAAGCCAAGAACAATTCAAGAGCTAAAGAATGAGATAATTCGGAACATTAACGACATTGAACCTCAATCATGCCTCAGCGTCATTGAAAATATGGACCATCAGATAGAGGTATGCCACCAAAGTCGTGGCGAGCGTTTGGCCAATATTTTGTTTCACACATAATTGTCATAGATCTTTCTATCGTAATAAAAAAATTTGGATAATTCTCCGAAAACTTTTTATTTTATTTAAAATTAACATTGTGCGTTATGGTTGGACCACCCTTTATTAAAATAATGTTTTTAATTTTATTTAACTAAGAACCAATTTTAGGATCATAGGTTCCTTTTTTTAACATTAAATAAGAGAAGAAAAAAAACTAACCTTAAAACTTTCACATCGATAACAATGTACGCCAAGTGGACAATCAATTTTAATTTTAATGAAATAACTATTAAAATGCATTATTTCCCATTTCAAAAACTGAAATACTTAATTCTCATTTTTATCTAACTGAAATAAAATGTTATTCTTACTAACCCATAGGGGACGGTAAGAAATTTCAACAAATAAAAAGATTTTTTGTTAAATCCAACACGTAGACAGTACCATACTTGATAAAGTGACATTTTTATCTTTAACTAACCCAGTAGATGTAATATCCAAAGACAAAATTAATATATAAGGTCGACACTGCAATTGCAGGGTTCCGGCTCCCAGGGTTTAAAAGTGCATATCAACCAAGTTCTACTTTAAAAAAAAAAAAAAAAAGAAAGACAAACATTCCCGGGTTACGAATAACCCAACAACATTTGAAAATCTCCTACCATCACCACACTAGGCGGAAGATGTTGCTTGTGTTGTGATGGAGGACTTAGCCAGCCGAGGAATCGAACACGGAACGCCTGGGTGGGACCCAAGCACGATGACCACTCAACCACTGACCTATGGTAAATATACTTTTTTGTATATTTACCCTGCAGTATTACATATCTATGAAATCAGTAATTTTCACTCAATACCTTTGATTTTCGCATATATTTAAGTGTGCAACATAATAGAAACAGATTTCACACCTATTACATTGACATATTAATTTCACTGTTGAAAAAAATAGTAAGGAAACTCACCGGCACTCGTGTCCACACTTGTTGGAGCGGCACTTGGGACACGGGAAGTGGCATCCCGGACATGTATTATCCAGGCAGTCGCACACATCCTCACCCGTTGCAGAAAGACGCCCGCGATCGTCATACAGATTCTGTGACTTGCCACTGGAATTCAAAGAGTAATGTGTTACAGAAGATAATATTCTGGAACGTCGGCTAAAGAAGGAGGTAGCACAACACGGCATAACACCCCAAAAACAAACAACGAAAATGCTTTTGGCCGTGAAAATCTAAAAACGTATCAAATTGATTAATGATTCATGGGGATTCATCATTTTGCCACCGCCAGCCGCCTACTAATAAAAATGCATAATGGAATAAAATTAAAATGGAATACTATGGAGTACTGCTAAGAATATTAAGGCCGTGGGAAGATAGCATTTCAAGGGTTAAAAATGAAATACACAAAAAACAACCTAAAAATATATATTTTTATATTATTTTGTCAAAAATGGTGTGAAATGTAATGCGTGATGTAAAATTATCCATTTTGATAAACTTGTGGTACTCTGCCTCACGGTTAATACGGAATATTTCTTGTTTAAATAGTTAAGATTTAGCTTTATTATTGTGAAAAGTGAATATTTATGAAGATGAAAAAAATAAGCATTTTATATGTGGGCTCTCTGCTGGTAGGTACTCAGCCCTATCTACTGGTCGGCAGCTGCTCCCGGTAATTCAAATATTGGAATATTTTACAGGTTCTTTTGTTTTTAGAATAATCATTTTTGACTAGCTAAAAAAATCGTAAAATTATAAAGACTGTAGAATAAATAGTGTTATTTTTATTATATTTACAAACTTCTACATTGGTGACCACCGACGTGATCTGAAGGACTTTAAAAGCTAAAGAGTGATCTGACGAGAAGATAGATAGATATAAGCCGAGTGAATCACCACAAGGGGAACAGCGGGAGATCAACCATGTAGCTGTCCGAATTCAAAGTACTCAGCCCCTACCAGTAGGTAGGGGGCTGGGTACCTACCAGCATAGAGCGTACATATATTTGAATTTTGTTGAAATTAATTCACTTTCGCGAAGTGTTGACGCCACGATTGGCCAAGTGAAGCGGAGTACTACAACTTAAACTCTCTTTTCCCTTTTCCCGGGTTACGAATAACCCAACAACATATGAAAATCTCCTACTACCACCACACTAAGCGGAAGATGTTGCTTGTGTTGTGATTGAGGACTTAGCCAGCCGAGGAATCGATTATGGAACGCCTGGATGGGACCCAAACGCGATGCCCACTCAACCACTGACCGGTCAAAACTGGCTCTGTTTTTTTTAATGCATTATTTTCTATTTTCTAAGATGGGTAATGTCGAGAGTCAGAATAACAGAAAGGGTATGTATGAATGTGAGTGAAGCAAAGAGTGTGCGCCAAGACCGAGTTGTTTAGTAATTCATACTCTCTGCCTACCCCTGCGTGGAAACGGCTTGATGGTTAGTATAATAGGTTATGAACGGTATACGGTATTCCAAAAAGAGGGATTATTTTTTAGATTTTTCAATTCGAGAAAGACATGCACACGAACAAAAGCGCTTTTCAAGTTATTTGTCGATTGTAGAGTAAAGCATCAAAGCATGTATGGCAAAATCGCTGAGGATGTTCCTGACAAAAAACAACAATATCAAACCTGTAAAACTTTCGAGAAGTCTTGCGTTTTTCTCTGGCCGAAGTTTCTGGGTCGAAGTCGTCCAAAAATTTATTATTTAGCGATTTAAGGTTTGGCATTATAATATTTGAGGATATAAATTATTCGTAAGCAAGTGTCGTTATTACTTTGACTTGTTTATCTTAAACTGCAAACCGCTGCAAACAAAGACTAACATAATCCGGAATGGGCAGAATTTGGAATGACAACAATACAATGACAAAAATGACATCGATATCGAGTGTTGCTAGGGTTCATTTATGGTTGCTAGTTACTAGCGTGTTGCTAGTATTAAAAAATCATTTCCCCCGCGATTGTCGTTTTTCTTTACTAATATTTTTGAAGTAAGTAGGTACCTACTTCCCTCGATTATTTTCAATCAATGTACTAAATTTGGATATATTTCCCATGGTTTCATGTCTGGTCGTAATATAGGATCTCACCATCTGAGTTCTCATAATAAATTGACTCGTAAACGATACTTTCTCACATGATAATTGATCAGCATCTCAGGAACGATTCAGGACAAACTACCTCAGAATATACTTTTCATTATGTAATTTCATATTATAAATGTTGGGAAGAATGCTTCAGTTGAAGAAGACTAGATTCCTGATTTATTCATTCCGATCCATTTTAGACGTAATCAAACATGATTGGAGTATTTTTTAAAGAATCTTACCTCATTGGCCCATTGGCCGTGATCTCCGCCGTTGCCTGCAATTTTTGTTAAATTAAATTTATTAAATCTTTTTAACCTTTGTTATATCGTGCAATAAATATGCATGTATTATGTATATTATATAATGAGATAAACTTTTATTTGTCGGTGATTTACAAGAAATTTAGAAAAAAAAAAAATTCAAATGAAACGCATTAATTTGGCGGACATGTAGCCGCCCCTACACAGCGTTACCCGCTATTTTTGCCTCGTCAGACATCTCAAATCGCTGGTCGCTCTCTCAAGTTGTTGTTTTTCTTGTAGTAGTTGGACGTTTCAGATTTTTTGTATTTTATACGTATTTATAAAAGTATTTTTCGTCATTTTTGAAATTTCACTCGCAAGTATCTACTCATAGTTCCAGTAATTCTGTGAGACGCGGTTACAGCCTCTACAAGAAGTAGCGATCGTATTATTTAAAATATATTTCATGAAACCATTTATCTTTTTTTAAATCATGAGGAGATATGTAATTTTTTCGACGTTAGAAAGAGAAACAAAAAGTTTTCTCAGCGTGGGTCAAATATATTTATTGGATACCATGAATAAAATTATAAAAATAGTTAATAATAAATACTCCACGCCGCTGACATAACAATCGGTTAAAATTTAAAAATTATTCTCGTATTTTTTATTGTATGAACCAGATAAAAAGTTAGGTGATTTACTTACAAATTCCCAGAACAAATATAATGTGTTTTCGAAATATCGATTTCTGTCTATTTTTCCCACGTTTGGAGCAGTGGCGGTTCGTGCTACGAGCAGTGGATGCTGTCCCTCTATTTTGATTAATTTATTATTTGAATTTGGCGAATTTTGCAGTTGACGGTGGTCTATCTTGTATTTGCCCATTATAATTATAGTTTGACGTAGGTAATATTATGTCCATTGTTTTTTCCAGGTAGATATATATAGGTAGGTGGTGTAGGTATGCATAATGCTTGCTTTAAGAAATGTTTGTGTCTCCCCACTTTTCTCTCCCTGCATTCCGCCACTGGTTTGGAGTAAAAAGTGAATTTAAAATGGGATTGAAATGTGATGACAACAATTTTCATGTTTAATATTAAAATTTTATTATTGAGAATTAGTAATGTTTATTTTAAATACATAGACCGCAAAAATAATTCTATCTAGTTTCTAAAATAGTAATTGCTTTTATGGAAAATTAAAAAAATAATATGTATTTAAAGCACATTTGAAATACATCGGAAACATTGCAAACCAGGCAACATTTTTGAAAAGCCTGAAGTGTTAAGTAGGTACTGCTGAAGCAGTGATCGTAAGCCGGTACCTATGTTTACATAAAAATAAAATGTTTTCTAAAGATTGTATTTGCACATTATCTTCAGTACGATAATATACCTACTGCGAAGTACCTACGTAACGGAAAAGATGATCCCGCCACCTATAGGTGAAACGAGTAACTGGAATGATATTTTACAACGAAGAGAAGAAAGGAATAATTTTACGTCACCTAGATGTCCGGGGATGAGAAAAGTTCATGAAAATTATTACGTAGGTTAATATTGTAGGTTAGGCAAAATACACGCTTTGCCGTAATTAAAATACAAATTACAAAATGCTTTCAAGTCCTGTATTTAAAATACGAAATACAAAATACACTCAAGTCTTGTTTTTGAAATACAAAATACAGCATTTGAACCATTTTTATTTAAACTACAAATTACAAAATATTTTCAGAAACATTGATTGCTATAAATTGTCGCAAGTACCCTTATCTAAGAGTGCGTTTCCATAAAAGCAAAGCTGAGCAGAGCGAAGCAGGGACGTGCAAAAATTGACTAATCACATTGCTCAAAAGGTTTCACTGCGAGTTCATCGAAAACGAGTTCAACTAACTAAAATGCAACCTAACCTAAGCTAAGCTAACTTTTTTTTAGTGTATTTTGTAAATTTGATTTTGATGAATTGATTTTCGATGAACTCGTCTGTTACCGCACAAAGACACATCTCATCTCCGCTCCACTTCATATACTTGTAAATTTTTGTGGTATAGGACCCAAAATTTAGGTATCTAATGTAAATAGAAACTAATCCAGCCCAGCCTATTTGTCAGTAAAATAAGAATTTCCTTTTATGAACACTAGATTTTTAAATGCATCATCAGACAAACGGGTTCTTGTGGAGGAATGAATAAAACCTGCTAAAGAAAATATTTTTTCTACAGGTCCTGTCCTGATGAGCACAAACTTTTGTTAAATAGTATGAACACTTTTTTTTATATATTTGGATAGCTTTCAAGAATGGTAAGCTCCTTACTTTTATTGTTAGAAAGCTGACTAACTCTAACTCCATGGTCTTATTATCAAAGATCGCTAAATGTTTGTGTGAAAATATATTTTGAAGCCATAAGTATTTGAAATACCTACTATTTCTTTAATTTTTGCAAAATTAGTAAGTTAGTAATTAAAATACTATTTCTTCAATTGAAATACTAATTACAAAATACCTCAGCATCAGGTATTTGAAATACCAAATATACAAATTACATTTTTAGGAAGTAATTAAAATACAAATACCAAATACGTACCAAATACGTATTTGTATTTCAAATATGCATTTCAATTGCAAGTAATTCAAATACTGCCCAACGCTGTAGGTAGGTAACTGAAACTAAAATTAATTCAGTGATAATAATAGCATTTAATTAAAGTTCTACATAGATACTGCGCTGAATTCCAAAGAAAGTGAACATTTCACCAATACATAAAGTGACTCCACTCACAACTTACACACTCTTGTTAATACATATTATTATATTAGGTAGGTACGGTTTAAAATAAAACATTGCGTAAAGTGAACACATCTTTATTGAAAAAAGTCAATTTCATCATAATAAAATACTCTAAAATAAATATTGATTTAACACAATAAATTATAAAATACACAATTACATTCATTCACAACACATAATATAACATAATATGGAATTCATCAATTTCACAATGGAAGGACAGGGATCACGGAGCATCAACATTGAAGGGCAATCAATATTAAATGATTTTTTTATATTTTACATACTTTTAAAAATTGGCTGAAAACACAGACCTTTTATGTTTTAGAAATTCATTTTCTATTTAATTAAGCAATTTATGACAATTAAAAATTAGAAACAGGTTTTTACAAGCATAGATTTTGATTTTTAATATTCTTTCCAAAACGTATAATTTCCCTAGGGGCGTTAGCAATATTTATGATAAATTCCTAAATTATTATGTGTTTAAATATTAGTTCATTACGAATGTCTAATTGACATAATTTTCTATATACAATATTAATACTGTTTTAATCGATGCCTTAGAAGGACAGGTTTAGTATTGAAGGATCAGCCCTGACAGGTTTGTTTGAAGGACCTGTTTAAACAAAGTCCTCGTCTGAATCCGACAGGGGGCTCTCTCCACTCGACCCCTCGCTGGACTCGTATTTGCCCCTAAACGACAAGCAGGTTTATTAAAACATTGAAACAATAAAGTTATACACACGGTTTAGTCACAGCTTCAAATACACAACAATATACATCGAAATTAAACAGTGACTTTCACATATTATAATACATATATACCTACAACATTTTATTATATTATATATACAGCACTCATATATTACAAGTATTGTGTTTCCCGAAGGAAGATAGATATGAATGCTGAAAACCCATTTACTTTCCTTTTTTCTGCAGGTAAAACATTTAAACAACAACCTTTATAATTTATAATATTGAAAAGGGTATTTCTGATGTTTTGATAACAATATGTTTGCACTTAAACTTTGCAATATGGTGCCGTGGAATTTTATTGCGGATGGCCATGTTTAACTCCCTTACTTACAAACACAATATGAATATTGTGTTTGTAAGGGATTATGGCGCGTAATGTCGGAATCGTGAAAAACTTGACTTGTTACCTCGGCTTAGGTATGGTTTAAATCCCTTAACTATTCCAACGGTGAACCGACGCGTAAGAATCTAATAAGACGGTAAATGTATATATTCCATTATGCTTATCACAAATATTCGCTTTGCATTAAAATGTAATCCCCAGTTCTTTATAGAAACATAAATATTTCATAAAAATAAATTGATTTAGTAAAAACTTATATAGGTACTTTATTCCGAAATGAAAATGTGGAAACAGTTAATCTATACGAGAACCGTGTAACATTGTTGCAATCTCTAGCTGAATCTTTATGAATTTTTTTATGAAAACATTTCGTTTAGGTTGCAGTGTCAGATGATTAGTCATTACTCATTAGGTATGTGCACTGTATGCCACACATGAATTATTGAAAAACTGTGCATCCATGTGTCTGTTGTTTGTGTGTAGATAGTATTTACATAATTATTTCGTGACTTAGGTGGAATCTAAGTGCTTTCTAGTAAGAGTCTATCACTCGCTGAGATAACTCAACATGGCCCGAGTTTTGAATCCAATAATTTTCTTAAGAAAACAACAAGATTTCACTACCATTCTATTGGCGTGTACATGTAATTTAGTTCTTTAGTCGAACTAGAGTAGTTTAGTAGAACAGTAGTCATTTTTCGTAAGAGTTTCCTTCAGAAAAACAGTCTTCTGACTAGCGCCATGATTAGTTCTTATCAGAAAATCGGGTTTCTTGTTAGACTCGAGAGGTTACAATGGTTCTGTCAGTCAAGGAAGAGAATTAACCCATGTGTATTATAAACTTTCTTGTTGCGTTTTTTTTAATCTTCGGGGTTATTATTTTTAAACGACATTTACTCATATTCCAAACAAATTTAAAAAATGGACATAGCGTCGCCATACAACCAAAATTGGATAACTGAAATAATGCTGTTTCGTTAATAATTTAATTATTCCAATAGGAGATATTTTTAAAATAACAAAAGCTTCAAATTGGTAATCTGCATAATTTATTCGCTAAGAAGATTTTCAATATTGGCTGCATGGTGACGATATTGTAAGAAATTGCACTGGGTCAAACTTTTATCCAAATAAGGATCAGCAAGGTTTCATGATAAAATAATATGGGTCTCTCTGAAATAAAGTAGAATTTTAATACAAAAATAAACAATGCTAATAAAGCGCTGTTGAGACCGGAGACCTAGGGATACAGCTGCGATGTGTTTGATAGAGGTGTTGGGTGTTGGCGGGGGTTTCTGGGAAGAATCGGTTGATTGACAAACCCCGCCGGAAGCCAGACTCTCCGCGGAATATTAATGGGAGACTGAAACACCTACAACCCACAATGGAATATAAATCTAGAAAAAATGCCTATTCGTATGTACTACGTACGCCAGACAGCCGCTGGCCGAGTATCCGACGGGTGAATCTCTAACTCTTATTTTTAGAAGTGATGAAATACACTATCATCCAGTTAACAAAGCATCTCATAAAGTTTGTTTTGATATTATATTATGGCGTAGGTGTGTTGCTTAGTTATCACGACCGCAGATAAAATCAACGATCATTCACAATATAACACGACGACGAGTCTGCCTTTTTAAAACTGTTAATTCGTGGTGGGAATTCATTGGCTATATTATTACAATTAAAAACGTTGTTACATTTTTTACTATTATTTTAGACTGATCCAGTTTCACCCATAACCAGGCTGAAAACATTAAGAACTTAGGATTGGGCACCTGTTAATAATTATATATATATTTTTTCTAAATATTAATGACGAGTGTTTTAAGGATCAGCGTTTGGAAGTGTGATGTAGATACCTACTTTGTTGAGTGTGTTGTGTTCTGAAAAGTTTAGAATTAAAACAAAAAATCCCAAAAAGCAGCACCAAAACACAATTGTTTTTTTAATGTGTTTCCATTTTTAAGGTGTGTTAGAAAGCAAACTCACACTAAAAATCCTAAAATGTTCACTCTCTGTACATAATTAATGTCTTGCCTTGGATTACGTTAGTTTGAATCTGCAGTAGTAATAGTTAATATTAATAATATTATCGCAATACCTCTTATAATAGAACAGAGAATAAAAATTCTCTATTCTATGTTAGGCAATAGAAATATACATACAAAGTAAAAGTCGTTGAAAGTAAAGCGGGAACATTTGCCTTTGCGATTATTAAATTTTGTACTGAACAGAAGGATGAAAATACAAAGGCACGGATTATTCGATTCAACGAACAGTCCACTGTAATACAGTGCTAAATGTTCTCTTTTGCAGCAGGATGGCCTATCATGCGTTCTTAACGAAGTAAAGCACCGGAGGTTGGAATCTAACCCTTGTTAGCGTCATCAAAGAGGTCCTATAATTAAAGCATAACCTACTTAGGAAAACGTCTAAAAATGGAAAAAAAACAGACAATAAAAACACATTAGACACGGTATAGATATTATAAAAAAACTACCTATATTATAGGGACTAGACACAGATAAAATAAAGCACAGGAGATTTCAATCTAACACTAAAATTGTTAACATCATCAATGAATTCCTATAATAACACACCAACTAAAATTGGAGAATACAGACAAAAAAATAAAATGCACAAAAAGGAAGGTTTAGGTAAGGTAAGGACTAGAAATTTTAGCGCCATCAAATAAGTTCTATAGGTAATTAAAGCACAATTCGCTTACGAAAATTTAATAACAGGGAATACAGACAAATAGAAAACACTTATGTAAGGTCTTGACAAGATACTAGAGATGAGAGACTAGACACTAAACTAGAGACTGGTATGTTTAGATAGGTAAGATAATATGTAAGGGTACTAACCCGGCCTGTTCGACGAGGAGTCGAAGGTCTGCCGGAATGTCTTCGGTGAGAGCGTCTAGAGAGGCGCACAAGTCATGTCCCACCTTCTGCAAGTGCTGTGTGTTCACTTGCAAGCCCTGCCAATTATTGTTTCACAAGCAAATGGAAAATGTTAATAAAATTAAAAACACCCAATTAAATAAGTTTATTTGCGGGACTGATAGGCAAAACACGTTTTGTACACGAAACTCTCGTGAAATTAAGAGCTCGTTTATTTTTGGTCATTTTGAGCGAGTGTTAATGAAACATCATGGCATTTGCATTTGATCTCGTTCATGTGCTGAACCTAACACATATTATTTTGTCGTTCACGACGTACATTATAAAGATGGAATTTTTTACTGCTTCTTTCACGATTAGAAAATAATATGATTCTGATTAACAACATTTTAGCCACGTAGTTAATCAAAAGTTACTGTAGGGCGAAGGAGCCTGGGAAGGCCAAAATTAAGATGGACCGACAACGTCCTCAAAGACCTATGTACCTTGGAGCTGCCAAACTGGAGAGAGCTGGTACAAAACAGAGATGAGTGGAGGAAAATTATTGAGGTGGCCAAGACCCACCACGGGTTGTAGAGCCGATTGTGATGATGAGTTAATTAAAATCAACATAATTGAGCGATAGTTTCAGTTCGAACCAACAAAACTGGTCAAGGGGTTTTATAAAAAAAACCCAATTATTAACAAATACTTTTTAGCCCTATCAATAAACAGAGGAATTGTCAAAACGGGTTATATAAAAAGTAAAAAAAAAACCGAAAGATTTCAAGAGCTGTGAGGAAAACTATCATATTTGACAAATTTTATAAGAGAGCAGAAACAATGAAACCCCAGACCGAAAGTGAACATGCGATAGTATACAAACGATTAAATCTTTTTTCCATTGATAATAGGCTTACCATAGTATATTTGCCGCTATGTAGAATTGAACCTTCTGATTCGGTATATACCAAAAAGTACAAAAAACCTAAAATGTGGACATGCGGTAATTTACCGCAGAGACACAGATGGTTTTCTATAAAAACCAATATATTATGTGAAATTCTTTTGTCAATTTTGACCAATGCGCGAGATGCTGCGTTATAACACTTGATCGTGCTTTTGTTTTCTCGGGCGTCCCCGACTTCTTCTAGCATACATTCCCGTCACATATTCTTCTTGCACTCCTTTCTTCGTTCACCGGCTCTTTACGCCCAAATAATCTAAGCATCCCTTCCATAATCTTACCCAGAAGCTTAAAACAGCCTAGTAGGTATTCTTTTCGAATCATTACATTTTTAACACGGTCATATATGGTTTTATCATACGTACTTCTCGAAATCTTATTACCACAGCATTCAGTCTACTTTCATTCTTCCTCTGGCAGTACCATGCCTCGCTGCCGTACATCAGGTTTGGTTGGTAACAGCACTTCACTGTGGACCTGATGGAATACAAGATTGCGCTCCAAAACAGCGCAATACCTTTACACGATGATGTTGTCTCTCACCCGGCATGCCGCTTAAAGCCCCGAAAACTCTTCTGGAGGCTCCTCCAGATAGCTCTCACTCCAGAGGAATGGTGAAAACTTGAGTGGAATTCGGCTTACTTGAGAAATGCCCTGGGTTCTCATGGCCTCGCAAACTCTGGTCTTCCGTCATTGGGATAAAGAGCTCCCACACACGTTGTGCCCTGAAAGAGTCGGCGATGTGTGAAACGTCGCTGTGCAGACCACCGAACTTGTGGTCAACGAATGCCCGCTCCATTGGCTCCTCGGCGGGGTTGATAAGATCCACAGAACGACGCCATAGACATGTAGGAGACCTAGATAATGATTATGTAATTAAAGTATTATACAAGTTTAGTAATAAAGCAAGTAGGTGGACCTTGAAGGGTCCCTGGTCGAAGCCGCAGAAGGTGGCCTCCAGGGTGTAGGACCGGGGGATGCGCAGCTGCCTCCAGACGGTGACGCGCGCGGTGGCCTCTCTCTCGCGCTCCACCCGGAAACTGCAGCTGGCCAGCGAGAAGCTGCTGCAGAACCTGTGCATCAGCACCGGCAGGTCCTACCAGACACAATAAAAAACAATATACTATTAAATACACTCTGTCTATGGTGTCAGAAAGAAATTAAACCGGAATTTCACGTACCTACTTATGTTACACTGCCAGAGTTGAAACGGGCGAAATTACACACGGGTAGTATAAAGTACACCCAATAGAAATTCCTAACTTACACAACTTATTTATTTTAAGCATGAAATTATTTAGTATGCACTTAAACACTCTAAACGTTAAATCTATATATTATTTAAAAAAAGAAAGATTAAAAGTTGCCAAATAAATTTCATTTAAAAAAAAGGTTAGGTAAGGTATTTTAAACGTGTGTAAATACATGTGTGTGGGTGACTTGACAGTTGATCTCCGACAGTTAGAAAATAAATTTTTAGTGCTTAACAACAAACCTAAAATCAACTTCTAAAATACCTTTAATAATAAGTGCATTTGCTCACGCGTCAACTGAAAAAATAAATCAGTTTGCAACTCAACTCGCTATCCCGTGTATTTTAATGTGATGGCCCGCACACTACACAACTTCTCAAAAACCTGTTGTCAACGGGAACGTAACCAGTCACCCACAACTCGCCGTGCTAGTTGCCGCGGCCGGCCGTTGACAGGCTGCCTGGTTGCCATGGTCGGGCCAGTTTTATTGTTAGTTTTCAATTTTTTTTAATCGCAATGCCAATAATAATAATAATTGGAAAAAATAATTCAATTAAAAATAATTCCTACGGGAAAAACTAAACCCGTTCCTGTAAATCTGGTGAATAAAAAATAATAATAATATTCCTATGGGAAAAACTAAACCCGTTCCTGTAAATCTGGTGAATAAAAAAAAAAAAAATTTGTATAGCGCCGTTTTTGTGAGAAATCACCTCAAGGGCGCTGTATGTAATATGACGGCGACAGAAGATTGAGACGACAACTGAAGTATTCTTCGTCTATGTTTAAGCAAGCTGAGATAATTACTGAAATCGTAGAGTTGAGTGCGAGGTTTTGGTTTGGCAAACATAGCAACCCGCAGTTGCCAACCAATTTAATTTGGTTTCAGTTTCTCCATGAGCGAAGGGCCTATGTTGGTATCAAACGAATTAATTTTTTATAGTGTCAATTTTTGTACATAATGTAGATAACGTGATCCAGTCGTGGAATGTAGGAGTGCGATCAGTGGCGACATGTGATTGAAAAATGTATTTTTTCTTTTTACTAGAACAAAAGATATCATCGAATAGCAAAATGACATCAACTTTTTTACAAAGCTCAGGAATCGTTGGTTAAAATCCTTCGGGAACATACATATTACACCCTGTTTAATGACCACACAAAACAATAATCATAGAAGTTTTTTTCCACCTTGGATGTGCGAGCTGTGTGTACACGTACACTGTGCAATATACAAACCATCACTGAAAGAAATATAAAACGCAAAACACGAATCGTACAACTTATTTTGTACAACATTCAAAATTGCATTAAAAAAAAAATTATGAAATATACAAACTCTGTTAGAAAAGCAATAATTGTAAGAATTAATAGTATCTATTATTTTCAAGAACAATAATGTGCAATAGGTTGTAGTAACCATGATAAGTAGTAGGTACATACATAAAACTAGGTATCGTGTAATCGCAGACACTCATGCTAAAAGATACTTAAGTGATTGTATGATGATTAGTACGCGGTCTTTCGAAAGCGGAAAGTAATATCGAAAAGGACAGAGGAAGGTTAGGTTAAATTTTCATGTCTGGTCACTAAACATAGCTAAAGCCATTGAAAGGAACATTAAATTCTGACGGTCTTTCCTCAGGTTGATAATAAGTAACTACCGATAATTACAATGAGGTAGGTACCTTATTTTTATATTAAAAGTATTGTTCATGTCAGGCTAGGTTTTTAAATAACTGCTTAATCCAGAAAATAAATTCTTTGGAAACCCAATATGGAAATTATTTCTCGTAAAAACTTCACACACCACTTATTAAAACCGAAGAGAAATAATGGCCTTAGATAATTATTAAAGTCTCTAATGTAGTCGGAACATGCCATTGATATCACGACACTATGAACACGCAATAACGACAAAGGCGCGCTGGCACTAAAAATAGAAGTAGACCAGCCGTCCGTCCCGGGACTTCTTGACCCCAGCCCTTTCCTATTTGCGAGTCCCTTTTAATATAAATAAAGGAACACCATTTTACGAGCCTCCCATTAAAAGCCGCGGCCAACAGACACGGCGCGAGCAAAAATAAACCAAAAAAGCACAAAGAAATGCGCGGGTGAGAGAACCGCGCGATGGCGGCCGCCCGATAGCGCATTAGCATCTTGCGTAGCGGAGACTGCATGCACACTACATGGCTTCTAATGGAACGCACGAACCCTTAACAAAAGCGACATTTCATGCGTTCCAACCATTAAACATTCTTGTAGAATTCTGCACACACCGTTGAAAAATATTATTTTTATTTGAAGGTAGCGCATTTATAGACGCGGTAGGGATATTGTTTAGGCAGGACTCGTTCGAAGAACACGCGCCCGGAACACGGGGCTATCTGCGAGTATCTTGCCGATCGAGCAAGGAAAGACAGCAATAAAATGAGAGACTTGAGTGGAACCGACTAAATGCGACAAGCCAGCGTAATTGGATTCCTCAAGCGGAATATGAGCGCTTTACCACGTGTAGGACACTAGTATCAAGTCGATGCTACTGAAGACGAGATATAAATCATTTATGACGCATGAAGATTGGTAGGAGCTTTTCATATTATGTTACGCATATTACAACCATTATTTGATAGTTACAATAAAATACATGCCACATTCCACCGGTCTTTTAAGGAGTAATTATTTCACCGAGGTAGATACTTCTGCAGGCAATGATCTCGAGTAAATTTAGCACCCCGTTTTAGTTGCCGTACAAAGTTTGCAGTTTAGTTTGTGGCCACATTATACAATCTACAAGAGTACCTGAGCATGAAAGGATTAATAAAGGTATGTTTTAAACATTACACAACAAAACAGGGGCGAATTGTACGCAATACTTCATTTTCCGAAGGGCTAATAATGAGCGAGGATAAACATCTTTTGGTCCGCCTGTGGGGGGGTAAAACCGACTCTAGTGTGGAAAGACGGACGCATCCTTCGGCTCGGCCGCCAAAATCCTGTGTGCTATATTTACTTCTATTTTCACTAAAATTGGCAATGGATCTATTCTAAATGATGATGAATTTTTAAATTATAATATATTTCTGTGTGTATATTTTAATAATAATTTTATTATCAAAACTATAAATATAAAGCCTTGTTTACTTTCATTTTCACTTCCCCCAATAAAAAATTATTTCGATTTTTCACGTCAGGCGTCCCATGACAGGTATTAATTTTTCTTTATTGAACTTCTGTCGTTTAATTTATGTTTGTGTTGTAGCCTATAGCTAATAGCATTACTAATAAAAAAACACTTCCCAACCCAAAAACACAAGATGAAGACTTGATAAAGACTTTACAAGCTTTGTTTGGAATTCTTACCAATAAAAAAATTGACCATGCTGAGAATGAACTGGCAACTTTACTTTTGGCGGACCGACAGATGTGCGTGCGGTATCTACTTCGGTCAGAATTCACAACGACAGCTTTGTAATCTCTTCAAAAACTGTTTTTTTTTTACAATAAAATATATAAATTTGTTTTAGACGACTTTAATTTTAATTACACTCTACCGGTTTCGGAAGAACCCTTCCTTCGTCAGGAGAATATTAAAACTAACCTATGATACAAAATATTGATAGATATATACCAAACCTTTAGGTGCTGGAGTGGGAGGTCAGAGGGGGAGGGGGGTAGTTGCGGGAAATCCAGCAATAACAGAGCGGTTTATTGGAAAAATATCTAGAATGGGACTAAACGATAAATTAATTTGGTTATTCAATATATTAGCGTTATTATTTAGGGATTTTTTAATTTCAAGTGCTTCCAGGTTATCTAATTTTTTGCTTTTATTATTACGGTGAAGAATTTTAACCCCTGTGTCCTTATTAAAAGTATGATTGGTGGAAATAAGATGATTGGCAAACTCCGAAAAATTATTATTATATTGTTTTATTTTTATATTGTTTTTATTTTTATTTAAAAAATGGCCAATTAATTATTAAGTTGGTATAATTTCATTAGTTTGTATTATTTTTCATCAGTTTCAGTCAAATAATAAACTCAAATAAAAAAAGTGAGGTTAGTAATTTTTTTTAATTGTTCATCATTCATTGAATTGTTAATTGAATGAGAATTCAATGAAATTGATGCTTTTTATAACCCACATGTGCATAAGGCATTTTATTGGCTTCATTCTTCGTAATTCCAGAGGTTTTAGGAATATTTCAACATCAAAACTTTTGTATACATCCCTAGTTCGTAGTCAAGTCGAATATAACTCCTCGATCTGGTCCCCCTATTATAAATTACATTCAGACTCAATAAAAAAAAATCAACATAAATTCCTAAGACACATTAATTTCAAACTTTGTTTTCAATGGGAATACCGTCCCATTGAAAACATAAACTACAATTACTTGATGAAAGAATTAAATTTATTAAAAATCTCAGACCGAAGAATTATATTCGACTTAATATTTATGTTCAAAATTGTAAATGGTAGTATAGACAGTCCCGATTTAACTAACCTCATTGAATTTCAATTTGGTAGGCGGGTATGGGTACCGCCGCCCTGGGAACCATTTATTGGATAACCAACACCTCTGCCATAGGTCACCCCAAGTGGTTCGCTACGTTTGGTGACTTAGCAGGGGTGCCCGGGTTCATGGGGTAAGGTTTATCCGGGTCTTGGTGGCGGATGCGTCGACCCATCTTCTGCGTGGCGGGCCGGATCGGGAGATGCCGGTTGAGGGAGACCCTTTACAACTGGTTAACGCTGTCCGGGCCGCTCGGTAGTACAGGGGCCCGACCCTCAGGCTCACGACTGAGGGTGGGCTGCCCCATCAACGAGTGAAAAAACCCCGCCGCTGCTGTTGTGCCGGTTCGTGACCGGAGGGGACCCAGCAGCAGCGTTTGGGGCGCATTGGGCGACCTCTCCAGCCGGACTCTCCCGGCCCATCGCCTTGCACCGCAGTGGGTGGGATGGATTCATACGCCTATCACTCCTGGACACTCTGGTCCCCAGCTTCCTACCCATCCCTCATACCTTTTCCTTTCCCAGACCTCCCTCTCCCATCATAACCTTTACATAAAAATACTTAAAATCATGAATATTACAACCACAACTACTAACATCCTTACAGCGGGGGTAGCAGGCGTCCCCGGTGCAGGCCAAGACTGTTGGTGAATTTTGCCAACATTCGCGGCCTGCACACAAATATAAACTCCGTCCATCACCACCTCCATTCTCAACGTCCCAACCTTCTTTTCCTCTCTGAAACACAGATAGCTCAGCCTCTAGATGCCTCCTATCTGGACTGCCCGGGCTACGCCCTCGTCGGCAAGTTCAGACCCAAAGGAGGTATCTGTCTCTATAGCCGATCTGACGTCAACTGTGTGCGACTGTTGAATCTGGAAAACTCCAGATTTGACGTAATGTGGGTGCGCGTCAATCTTGCCAGTACGGTAAGGTTCTATGCGTGTCTATACCGCTCACCGAACCTTAGCGAATCAGACACGTCCGAGCTCTTCAAACATTTAAGCGAAACTATTGATGATCTCTTGCCCCGCTACCCCTCGGCCGAGTTTGTGGTTCTGGGGGACTTCAATGTTCATAACGAACCATGGTTGAAGTTCTCGGGATCAACAGACTCGGCTGGCCGACAGGCGGAATCCTTTGCCCTTTGCCACGGATTGGAGCAAATGGTTCAGGAGCCTACAAGGGTTCCTGATGTCCAGACTCACCGCTCCAATCTGTTAGACCTATTTCTAACCACTGTGCCACACGGTTACAAGATTGAGGTCACAGCGCCTTTAGGATCGTCCGACCACTGCCTGGTGACGACCTCAATCCCCGTCAACTTCAGACCACCAAACGAGAGGCTGAAGAGAAAAGTATGGCACTATAGGTCAGCAGATTGGTTCGGTCTGCGGGCACATTTCAATGCTTTCCCGTGGTCAGCTGTCTGTTTTCGGACTTCGGATCCCTCAAGATGTGCCCAGGAAATTGGTGAAGTCATCACATCCGCAATGGATGGCTTCATTCAATCCACTGTCAAGGAAACTGGTGTGGGCTCAAAGCCGTGGTTCAGTCGACAATGCTCCGAAGCAGTTCGGCGAAAAAACGCGGCTTACCGAGCCTACAACACATCTAGAACATCCGAAAACAGAGCAGCATATAACAAATTGGCAAAGGAATGCAAGAGGATCATAAATAGGTCAAAGTTCGAGCACGACCTGCAGATCAGCAAAAAGCTGGCTGCATGCCCGCATGGCAGCAGAGCCTTCTGGTCGCTTGCGGGCTCAATAGGTCGCAATTTCTGCAAATCCAGTCTGCCACCTCTTACCAGACCTGACGGCTCACTAGCAAACACCGCCACCGAAAAGGCAAACCTATTAGGTAAAATGTTTGCGGATAACTCAACCCTCGATGATCAAGGTGCAGTCCCGACGTCGGTTCCTCACTGCGGTTTCTATATGAAAAAGCTGAGGATCCGGCATCGGGATGTGCTCCAGGTTTTACGAGGGCTTGATGTTAATAAAGCTAGTGGGCCTGACGGAATCCCCGCCCTGGTATTGCGGAGGTGCGCTGCAGAAATAGCTCCGATTTTGACGAAGCTTTTCAAAATGTCCCTGAATTCTGGCTCTGTACCCTCTGGTTGGAAAAAAGCGGTTATCCATCCTATCCCAAAGAAGGGTGACCGCTCCAACCCGGCCAACTACCGCCCCATAGCGATCACATCAGTTCTATCCAAGGTGATGGAACGGGTGATCAACGACAAACTGCTCACATACCTCGAGAAGAACAAAATTATTAACGACCGTCAATACGGATTCCGGCGGAACCGCTCGTGCGGTGATCTTCTCGCGTATGTGACGCATGTTTGGGGGCGGTGCCTGGAACGTTTCGGTGAGACCCAAACGGTCGCACTGGATATTTCCAAGGCTTTTGACCGGGTCTGGCACCGAGGACTTGTCAACAAACTGCCTTCTTACGGACTTCCCGCATCCTTGTGTACGTGGATTGCCGACTTTTTGAGGGAGAGGTCGATTCAGACGGTTGCTGATGGCTTCACCTCTTCCTCGCACTCGATAAATGCTGGCGTCCCACAGGGATCGGTTCTGTCTCCGACTTTGTTTTTGTTGCACATCAATGACCTTTTGACATGTGCACCAATTCATTGCTACGCGGATGACAGTACAGTCCATGATAGCTTTTTGTTTGACAAGCCCCCAAAGGGTGCACAAATTCCAACGGCTCGGAGGGCTTTGAAGCAAAGAATGGACGGTTACCTCGAGAGTGTTTTCTCTTGGGGTAAGAATAATCTCGTCGAATTCAATGTTTCAAAGACCCAATCATGTCTGATTACGTCTAAAAGGGATCAAAATGACAATCTAGTCTCCTTCAACGGTAGCATTCTTCCAAACAGGTCCTCCATTGATATGCTCGGTGTAACTCTAAGTGACCAGCTCAGGTACGGGGGCTCCATCGAGGCCAGAGTTAAGTTGGCCTCTCAGAAACTGGGCGTACTGTACAGGGCCCGCAGATACTTTAATTGTACACAACTGCTAACCCTGTACAAATCGCAAGTGCGCCCCACTGTTGAATTTGGCAGCCATCTCTGGTCTGGAGCCCCGATGTACCTGAAAAACGCCCTCGACTCTGTGCAGAAACGGGCGGTCCGCTTGATAGATTCTCCTGTCTTAACAAACGGATTGCAATCTTTAGAGCACAGGCGTCGGGTGGGAATGCTATCCTTGTTCTACCGGTATTTCAATGGAAGATGCTCCGAGGAGCTAGCGTCATTGATCCCCTCGGCACCGGTGCATAGTCGGGAAACACGCCAAACGCGCGCCCAACATATGTACACAGTTGACATTTGTCACATGAGAACGGGACGCTTCTACGACTCGTTTTTGTGTTCAACAGCTCGGCTGTGGAACGATTTGCCGGCCTCTGTGTTTCCTCCTTCCTATAACATGGGTCTCTTCAAGACCCACGTTCACTCCTTCCTCTCCTCAAAAAGACCCTCCTCACAGCATCTTCAAAGATGACATAGGCCCTGAGGGAAATTATTTTCCTCAGGGCCTCCTGTGTGGAGTTAATATAAAAAAAAAAAAAAAAAAAAAATATACCTACGAGAGCTACTCGTTCTAAAGTCCTGTTTAAATGCAACAACACCAGGACTGCTTATTCCAAAAACTCACTTGTACCTAGGTTGCATGCAGTTAGTAATAGATACGCAGATGTAGCGGATATATTTAACTGCACGGAAAGTAGATACAAGAGGGCTATGCTATCTTATATTTTCGATCAATATTAATTCAATCTAAGTTTACCTTATTTATACTATAGAATATGGATATATTTGTTATAATTTGATATATTCTCTTGCTCATATCTCTGATGTCACTTCACAATCAAATGCCACAGTTAATTTGTTATTCTTTAGTTAAAATGATTGCTAATATTTTCTTATGGTTCTAATTGTGTCATGTAACTACTGTTTATGGTATATTCTACCGTAGAAATTAAATAAATAAATATAAAATTATATTTTACAATATGCAAAAATTAGTTCAAAATGACAGATTCTTTTAATTATTTCTTCAGGAATTTTTGGGAACTTAAATGGTATAAACGAAATAAAAAGAGAAGTGACAGTTTTCTTGCAGATTCCATAAATAAAAAGAATTAGTTTTCTAAATTTAAAAATTTTCGCCAGCGGTGCACATAAAATTCCGTGAACACAGAAACATGACCGGGGCCTAATTTTAACCACAATCCGCCCCCACAGCATCAGCAGGGCCGGCGAATTCCGAATAGACATAAATATAAAGATCCCTGGCAGGACATTGTATGGACATCTTACATAATACAGAGGCGTATCGTGCTCGGGATCGGAAATGTTGAGGAGTGAGCCATAAACTCGGCCCGGCCTGGCCCTACGGCTGGCCCCATGGCTGGCCCTATGGTTGGCCCTATGGCTGCCCTATGGCTGGCCCCATGACTGGCCTATCCCTACAGCACTATCAGCGGCTGATGAGATAGGCGGCCGGGTAATGAGGCATTACCATTTTAAGCGTGCACTTTAAGAGGGCACTCTTCGCATAAACAGCCCCTTTTTAGGTTATGTTATAATCTGTGTATCTAAGTGTTGAGTTAATGTAAATAAAGCTGAATAATGAAATATTGCAAAGGAGTAACCTTGATAGTAAAATATACACTTATACGGATAAAAGTTATGCTGAGAGAACTTAATAACATGAAAGTTAGGCAAATCATTAAAAATTACAATTCGCTTGATGCCAAAGGAATTTAAACGAAAACCGACCGATCTATTTTGAAACTATTTATATTATTATAAAAATATAGTCTCGGATTAGGTTGTGTTTTGAACAAATATACATTTCTTTTAGAAATTGACCAAATTTTGACCACACACTTGACCTCCAAAATAAGAGGAAGGTCACTAATTATGTGATATTTTGAAAAACCACCCCACAGAATTTTGATGCTTCTTGATGAAATTTTTTGTCTTTGACGTTCAAAACAACAGGAAAATTACCGTCCACATCTGATTTCGAAAAACTCTGCGTAAAGCCCGGACAACGGGACTTCAGCTAGTTTAGTATAAATGAATAACATGTTTTTTCTAAAAGACAAAAAAATAACCATTCAGGTAAAATGGTAAAATGATTGCAAATTAACTTGAAATTACTGAAACAGAATCTTTGTCGAAAAGGATACAAGTTTAGGTAGATTGAAAGATTTAGTAGCCGTAGTCCCACTGGTTTCAGGCAGTTGGAACTCTTGTGCGGTAAACATATTAAAAATGGAAAAAAAGTGTGAAAGGCTTCTGTAAGAAGACTCTCCCCTTAAGGCATTCTGAGATTATTCTGTGTTACCATGAAAATATTGTTGGCGTGCGGGTAAACAGTAAACATGCTTTTGCCGAGACGGTTTTTTGCAATATTTAGTACAGCGCGTTGTGCCGAGAACCGATAACCAATGAAGACAAAGGCAAAGACGAAAGAAAATAATACTGCCCTGCACGTATGTATGCAATATGCAAGCAAACACTAAAACATTACTCATTAACTTAAGTAAATAAAGCTATCCGATTCCATCCCTTTTGCAAATAATTCACGAAACAACAAATAAAAAACAATATACACAAGTAATTATATTACACCGTTTCCCCGCAGGGTTTACAGTGAGGATGTACTGCCAGACAACTCTTATATATGCATGCAAACACCAAAACATTACCTATTAACCCAAGAAAATAAAGCTATTCAATATCATCCCTTTCAAAAATAATTTACGAAAACAACAAATAAATATCATTATGGGGCATACATTAATAGCGTGAGCTTAAAATAGGCCGGATTCCAGTAAAACCTCTTCAAATCTCATTTAAAATGAGGAATCAATAAGATCTCACGTCAACTTTAAAAGAATATATATTATTAAAAATAGTTTCGCTTCTTCTGAAGTGTCCCATTTTGCCCGCTGAAAGAATGTTTTTTTTTATTTCCAAGGTTTTTTTAAATATGCCATATATTTCAAAAATTTTAAAATTTTATTATATTTGAAATATATTTTAATGTTTTTATATACCTATGAATATTTAAATTTCAAACATGAAAAAAATTTAAAAAAAAAACATATAATACATATTTTTACTTGAAACGTCCCAAAGCTGTAGATAATTCTAAATTTAGAAAATATATTCCTTTTTTAGGAAATCCACAATAAACTGTCACTTCCCATTTTTATCTCGTTTATACAATAAACAAATAAAATAATAATTCCCAGAGAATAAAAAAAAGACATTATAATTGCAGTCACTTATCTGTAAATTTGTTTCAATGAACTCTCTAGAACTCGGATTTGCTTTGAATTGAAGTGTCAAAATTTAAACTGTTGGTTTGAAAAAATTCACACAAGTGATCAAATACCTACCTAAAAAATAAAATTATTTTAATAAATTATCTTTTTAAAAATTAGAATTATAATATACCGTGATTTTAAACGTGTCTGCGTTAGTGAGTAATATTTTATAACTATTGAAACCGAGAAAAATGAATACGTTTTGCAATCCCAAGAAAACCCGGGTTTCAGTAATGCTCGTGCGTTGATATATTCTTCATGGTGTAAATACGTGCGAAGGCTATCTCCTCGAAAGTTCGAAGGCTCTATCTATGCTAAGTTTCTCCGCGCAGGAAACACAAAGGTGAATGTTACACCAATCAGATGGCAACGCTGAATACGTGAATAGACGAATGCGAAATGTGGAAGCTGGAAGCATTATTGCCTAAGTGCATCATTAGAAACATTTGTCACCTGAGAAGCGCCGGCTGTCTCCGTCCGCGATATCTGTTTCAATTATATGGCTGCTAAATGCAGGAAATACCAAACACTATATATTTTTTAATTTAAATATTTTATTTTAGCAATATAGTTATGTTTACTAATTTAAAACTTGCATAGTATTTATTGTATTATTATAATAAGCCAGCGCAGACCGGTGACAAATCACGAGATATTTTATATTTGTAGGATTTGGTTTATAAAATATTTCCATCAGGAATATGATCCTTTCAAAAATGAGTATGTATTGCCAATTTTCTTTATAATATATATAATATAATTAATTAATTAATTATAATATAACCCACGGGTTGCTGTGGCTAACGAAACACAACGCCATCTACTGGATAGTTACCTAACCTAGATAACCAAGTGTCGTGTCAATAAATTAACTCACACCGCCATCTGTCAGATACTTATGGAGCTTACAAATAATTTCAAATAATTTTCCCATAAAAAACATTTGGTTCGCAATAAATATTGATGTCAATAATCGAGATAAAAACCATCACATCTTTTAAGTTGGACCAAATTACACACAGTAAACAAAATTTCATCAAAATCGGTTAATTATTTTCGGAGTTTACCTCAGACGAACATTGTGACACGAGATTTTTATATATAAAGATTATATGTTGACAAATTTAGAGAGAGAGTTGGAAATTAATATTTTGAATGAACACCGTAAGCAAACCTGAAAAATCACGAAATCTATCAAATATTTCAAATGCATATATATTAAGGAAATTGAGTCCTTTATTTATTTTTTTTATCGATGTTCACGTACAAACTTAAATACTAGTATTATTTTTTTTTTTAAATTCGTTTTCATAATTAAATTAATTCTACAAGTTTGAATTTTATTAAGCGCGCCAAAACGCCCGGCACGGTACAGGAGAGTGTGTGACGTTATCTGGTCCCTTTTTTTGTGAAATATAAGGGAAAATATTTACAAAACTGGGACACGCTTAACATGGACGAAAAAATTTAATTTAAAAACTTGTAGTAGTTAGATATTAACTAGTACTAGTCAATTCAGTTGCCGGAATTTCGAAAAAAAGTGCATTTTCATAGTTATTTTTTAAATTTAAAAACTGTTGCAATTTCAATTTGCAACAGTTTCTAACATAGCGGTCGGTACAAAATGACATTTCGTCTTTTTAAATTGAAAAACCCCATTAAAATACCCTTTTTACTTAAAAAAATTACATTTAAATTTAAAACATAATTTCAGAAAACCGAAATTATTATTTTTGATTTTTCATTAACAATCAAAGTCAAAAACGTTCCTTAAAATTGTTTAAACTGAGTTTAGTGACCAAAATCGATAAATAAATATAAATAAAAATAGCGAAAATAAATATAAAAACTCCATTAAAAATGTATTAGATGTGTACCAAACTGCTTAAAATGTAATGATATAATATGTAATGACATATATTATGGAGTATATCCTGTAATAATTACATATGTGTATGATTTCCCTAAAATAAAATAAATTAAAATGATTGGCAAATAACTTCCCAACTTGACCCTATTTTATACCATTTAGCCTCTTAATAGGGAATGATATAGTTTCAATGAGTCTGGCAGTTAGATCTTTTGGGGTTGGGGCAAAAAAAAACCACTCACAAATGGTACAGAAAATGGTAACCGAATAAAACAGAACACGCCAAAAAATAGGTTAGGTTAAGATAGACTTTTTTCTTCATGGAACCAAAGGAAATATGGTATGGTACTGCCACTAAGAGCTCCGTTGTAAGCTCTCCCTCTTTCTCACAAAACGACGCATGAAGATATCTGTAAGGAAGTATATAACCACAATGATGACTCACCATGAACTTGTACTTTTCGTCTTCAGAAGCCTTGTCCCTGTCGGTCTTGCACCAACTCTCCCTGTTGGAGCAGCCGTAGAAGAACACGTTCTTCTTGCGAGAGTGACCGTGGAAGTCACAGTACACACTGGCGGGCTTCCGCAGACAGTGGCTCATGTACTCCAGCAGACCCTGAGAATATGTACAACATATACATTATTAAAAATACTATTTTCGGATATGACTCTGTCTATCTGTTTGTAACTCCGGTTCTATGAACTCTATAACTTGAATTTTATTTTTTGATTTTCAAAATTGAAAGTGTTAGTTTCATAAATTCAGACAAGCGATAAAGTACTCATTATCCATAATATGAAATTTTTAACAAAAAAATATTTTAACTGATTTGTTGATAATTCCGATGATCCGTGATTTTTCACGAGCTTACGTTAGGTATAAATAATTAATAAATGTCAAAACAAGATTTTTTTTTTACATTAGCTCCACACGAGTAAAATAATTTCCCTCAGGGCCTATTTCATCTTTGGGGATGCTGTGTGTTTTTAAGGAAAGGAAGTTCTGGGAAGGAGAATTGTATAAGGGTTGGGTAGGAATCTGGGGTTCAGTGTGTCCAGATCATCCGCCACCAAGACCTGGACAAACCCCATAAACCCGGGCACCCCTGCTAAGTCACCAAACGTAGCGAACCACTTGGAGTAACCTATGGCAGAGGTGTTGGTTATCCAATAAATGGTTCCCGGGGCGGCGGTACCCATTCCCGCCTCCCAAATGAAATTACCGGACAAGAACAAAATCCATTTTTCATAAACATTTACAGCTCATTGACTCATTGCTTAAAACCATACAACAATGAATTAATTTATATTTGAAATTATCATTTTTTAAATTTTGTTGTAATTTTTCACGGGTCTGTGCTAGTTAATTATAGTTTCTTATCAAAATGAAGAAATTCACTACATCCATACAATCTAATTTAAATGTTTAATTTTTAATAAATAAAAAAAACGAACATTCCTAAATAACCTGAAAATATTTGAAAATCTCCTACTACCACCACAGTGGGCGGAAAATGTTGCTGTCAGTGATGATAGATGACTTAGCCATTGAATTAGCCTAGGAATTGATTAGACGACGCTTGAGTGGGACCCAAACGCGACGCAAACTGAGCTAGAAAATTTAGAGATATGTAGTTAAAGATCTATCTACTTACCAAAATTCAGAGCTAAATGTAATGTTGTAGACTTCACTGAGTAATTCACCCGTAATGACGGCATCATTTTACAAAAACTTTAATCTAATTTTAGATGGTAATTTAATAGTTTCGCCATAAAAATAACTATATTATTTTATAAGATGTGTTCGGTGAGATTTCGAGATGTCTCGTGGCTCTTTATATTACATAGTCCAGGTGCAAAGATAGAGATATGAAATGAAACGTCTTCAAGAAACCGAAGAAAATATATTCAAGTTATGATCAGATACGTTTAGCTTCTACCAAGTGAGACTCTGTAGGGATAGCAATCCAAGTGCTGGCGAGCAGCGCTTGGCAAAGAAAATAAACTCACTAAAATAGGCCTAAGAAATGGCCTGCGTGGAGCCGCTAGCTAAATGATAATAATCCTGCAGTATAGAAAGTTAGCATGAAAAAATAAATAAAAAAACATCGACGTTTTTATTAGCTCTGAGCAACGAACGCGCTGTTCTTGGTAATAAATGGTAATAAATAATTCCTCCTTAGGAGGAATTTGCTCAAGGTTATTTTCTTGTACGGATGATTTGAAACGGAAATTAATTTTTCAGAAATTTCTAGCATAACGATTACTGGCTCTGTATAGAATTACGTCTAGACGGGAAATGAAGCAAAATGAGATTTTTTTATTTTATTTCCCAGAGCAGATCTAAAATGGCACTTAAAATTATTACGACGTGGATATTAAATAATTATTATATAATACTCATTATTATCAACTTTATATATGTTATATTTGCGGCACGTTCCAGAGTGGAAGATACTCTCAGTGTCGCCCTGGTGTAAGACTACCATTCAGAATTGAAACGTTGCTTAATAATGGCTTTAGCCGTGTTTAGTGACTAGATCTGAATAGCCAGGTACTTTCCTACCTTCCTCTTCCACATCTCCTTCCCTTCCCCACTTACCTTCAGCCTCACTACATACTCCAATTGGGGATGCCATAGTCTCACTGGCTCCAGAAGGGAGCAGTTGGGACTCTTGTGAGGTTTCTCTATAAAAAAAAACTTTAACTGGCTTTGGCCGAATATCCACGTCTATTGTTCTTTTTGAAAGAATTTAACAATAATAATGTTGCGCCTAGATTTATTTTTTGGAAGTTAAATAGATATTTCAAAGCTCCATTAGCGAAAATCGTACTTTCAATTGTATCTATTTTCAATTTGGGAGGCGGGTATGGGTACTGCCACCCGGTAACCATTTATTGGATAACAAACACCTTTGCAACAAGTCACCTCAAGTGGTTCGCTACGTTGGGTCCTGGCAGCGGACGCGTCTGCCCACCAACTGCATGGCCGGCCAGATCGGGAGAGACTGGTTGAGGGTACCTTTTGATCTCTCCAGTAGGGCTCTATCAGAACATCGCCATGCACCGCAGTGGGAGGGTTGGATCATACATCCGTTACTTCTGGATACACAGATTGCCAGATTCCCTCCCACTCTTTATACCCTTTCCTTTCCAGGATTTCATTTCCCTCCTTTTATAAAAATACCCTCCACACATCATCTCCAAAGGTGACAGAGGCCCTGATGGGAAATATTTTACTCAGAGCCTCCTGTGTAAAGCACGTGTTAAAAAAAATGCGCAAATTTCGAAAATAAGAAAAAAAATACGAAACTTATCACCGGTTGAAGGTTTTTAGTGAGACAATCGCACGGTCTTCTGCTTCAAAGTGAATATATTCAATAAAAATACCGATGCAATGTTAAAAATTGGTCTTCATGTGTTTATGTTATGTTATGTTCACTTGGTTTATGTAATAACAGCCATTACGTGCGTTGTTGTGCAACACGAACAAGAACAGAACAATAACAATAAAGTCCACAGTCATTTCCAAGCAGAGTTGATTCATCGCAATCCAGACCAATGGTGTATGTACTTACATCCGCGAGTTCACGTTCATTAGGTGAGTGTCAGGCCAAGACGGCTACGTTATGTTCTGTTAATAACATCGCCCGTAAATAAACCCTGGCCACGTAATTCTAGCAAGGTTACATTGTAAAACAAAGCCATTTAGTTGCGGGATGGTTGAACCTTGATTCAGCCTAGGCCTGGAACGCAGGCAAGGATGACCCGTTGCTGTCAGGTGCCTGGATCCTTGATCTAGTTACTACAATGTTGAGAGCTGTAGTTAGTTGTCGCTCGATGGCGCCGGTGGACAACGCACCAGGAAGAAGGAGTGTCTCCGGCATTTCCTGCTTATTTCCATCAATGTGCGTGGCTATTACCGCTGTAATATGCGCACAACTATTTTTTCCCGTTGCCTATTTTTATTTCCGCATCTCAACGCCTACAGTTATTCAGCGATGAGTTAAGTGAGTATATTTTTGTACCTTTCATGGGAAACTCTCATGGGTCCAAATAAGAAGCAATTATCTCACGATCACAACATTTCGGTTTGAATTATTTCGACAATGAACACAATTTATCTGTGCGTATAGTACAACCAAAAGCAAGAACAAGACTTAACATATTTTTAAGATAACGGATTCAGGTTATAATAAAAACTTATAAGATCATGTAAGGTAATAATAATGTTCTTTTGTAGGTAGAAATACCTACACTACCATTTCATTAATAATTATTTCGTACAAACTTTGTCCCCAATACGTTCATACAGAAACTTCATAACCTTGGTAATAAATATTTATCTGTGGATATTTTTAATCAAGATAACGGAAATACAAAGATAAAATTAATGAACTCATAGTGATCTAGTCTCTATTACACTGTGTCTTCTACTTCTCAATTCTGTACCTCCCTGTGATGTTATTCATGCTAGGCGTCTATTAGCATCGGGTTTATTTTCTCATGCAAGAAATATCATATTATGAAAGTAACGTTTCCAGGCAGTGAACATTTTATGTCTTTGGAGATATTACATAATATAATGGAAGCAGAAATTTTACGACCGATAAGTCACAGCGACAAAGAAATTGTATAAAGCCCCTGCTGAACTTACAGATATACGCCAAGCACCATATAAACGCAATGACCGAATGCATCATGGATGAAAATGTACCTTTTCTCTTGCTGCATTTATTGGAGATTACTCGCGATGGTGATGCTGCTGGCTGCTGGGCAAGACGCGAGACGCGAAACGCAAGGCCAACAGACTATCTGCTCTGGCAGATGCGAATGGCAGTCAATCAGTGGGCAGGATAGTCCGGCCAGCAATTCCTGCTCGGGCTTGCGGCGATACGAATGACGAGATATTATTACGCGTTCCGATTAGATGCTGGATGCAGCGAAAATTCGAAATTATATAAGCTTATCTTAGAGAATTTTAATACGCACTAGTATGTAAATGACGATTGAAATAGCTACCGTAGCTGAATTATATCAGTAGCGGTATTTCATTTGCCGTTTAAGCTCGGTTTGAGAAGGTTTCCTGACAAAATAACGCTAGTTCTCGTGAAAAAAGATTAGAGAGCAACTGAAACACCGACCGTAAATGGCTACGTCCAGGCTTGAACACATAGCTGAATGGCTGCCCATATATTATATTATTATTATTATTTTTTTTTTTTATAGAGAATACCTCACAAGAGTCCCAACTGCTCCCGTCTGGAGCCAGTGAGACTATGGCATCCCCAATTGGGGTATGTTGTGAGGCTGAAGGAAAGTGGGGAAGGGAAGGAGATGGGGAAGAGGAAGGTAGGAAAGTACCTGGCTATTCAGATCTAGTCACTAAACACGGCTAAAGCCATTATTAAGCAACGTCTCAATTCTGAATGGTGGTCTTACACCAGGGCGATACTGACAGTATCTTCCACTCTGGAACGTGCCGCAAATGTAGTATATATTATTTTTATTAATTAATTGTGAAATAACACAAATCAATCAAATAAAATTTATTTGCGCACGCCGGGTTCGAACCCGCAACCTTCCGATTGGGAGTCAAGTGTTGTTACCACTCGACCACATTAAATATATTTGAAATTATATAACCTTAACTATAACTCAAGATACGTCTCTATTTTGGATAATTTAGCTGAAATGCTGAGATACTCGTAACTTATATAGCAATTATCTAAGAAAAAA
Organism: Limnephilus auricula; assembly: GCA_951813805.1. Lineage (NCBI taxonomy): Eukaryota > Metazoa > Arthropoda > Insecta > Trichoptera > Limnephilidae > Limnephilus > Limnephilus auricula. The sequence goes on from OX638390.1 coordinate 31,297,343, forward strand.
TTAACACGTAACTTTGATGATGGCTAAAATGATAAGTGACTACAGTAATATCCAAGTGATGGAACTTCATAACCTAAACAAATATATATTTTGAAATATGACCATATTGCTTTGGAAGTCGTACTTCGGGCAATCGGAACCATTACACGTACGGAGTATCACTTATCACATCACTAACTTATAAAGACATATATACCTATGGAAGAAGACTGGCAGACATATTGAAGTAAAAAGATGGCGGTTGTCCCGGAACCGAGAAATATGGAAAGTTCAGTCCACCTGGGCTGTGCATGTGCCTAGCGTGGTGGTCGTAAAATTCTCAAAACATGTAACTAGCAGTTTAATGAATAAAGAAAAATTAAAAAAAAAAAAAAACACGGTTTAAATGTTATTGTGAAAACCATGATTTATATTCACGGGTTTGATTTTCACGTTACCGTTTTTTAAAGTGAGTACCTCCCTCCTCCCCCCTCCCGAGAACCCCTTCCTCCCCTTCGTTCCCCGGCCCACTCCCTGATTTCGGTCCCCCTCCCACCTTCCCTCCTTGCCGCTAAACTATATGAAATACACGCATTTTTCAAAAAACTCGCACGTCATCTAATGCAATTTTTTTATACAAATTTCATAATGCTAGAGCTTACCATTATATGCAGGCACACAACAAATCACAAAAGTTTCATCGCAATCGAAAAAATGATTTTGGAAATAATTTCATAACGCTAGAGCTCAGCATTTATATATAGAAACCTTCGCGGGCGTGCGCACAACAAATCACGAAAATTTCATCGCAAACGGAAGAATGGTATAGTAACGCATAAGGGAGAAACAAAGAAAGATTCATTTTCAAACAACATTTAGGTATATAAATAATCTCACGAGGAGAACTTGTGCTGAGGTGCTGACTTATTTTAAGTCCCTGGAAAACATCACCACATATCCTTTATCCTTTGTAATATACGTGGAATGCCAATAGTGCGATGGTTGTGTCCGCAAGGAACTAAGACGCATTGATGTATAAATTGAATGGCTAATAGATAAATACACGGAGCCAGTGCGAATTGATAAAACTCGTCGGATAAATCATACACACGAGTGATTAACTAACGCGTTACAACGAATTAAACTAATGAACCCAGAATTTCTTATTCCGAACAGCGTGATAAGAAGATAGCGCGGTGGTGTTGGAATTTCGCGAGTTGCACTGTAATTTAGAATTAATTTACGCATGTGCGAGCGAGTCATGATAAATATTATCCTGATTACACGTTATTATATCACGTTGGTTCGAATAACACCGCTCTTAGACGTTCGATTTATTAACGCTTTTATTAAATTTGTATTACAATATTTTGCATGCACGAGAAAGATTTTTCGAAATTTAATTACGAGAGCTTTGAGCTAGCGCAGAACCGTGAAAAATCAGGGGATAATTTGAATACTTTACAAAACCAATTTGGGAGGCGAATATGTACCGCTGCCCCGGATACCATTATTGGATAACCAACACTTCTGCCATAGATCACCCCAAGTGTATCGCTACTAAGCTGGGGTGCTCGGGTAAATAAGGGTTACCTTACCTACTACGTAGTGGGCCAGATCTAGAGAAACTGGTTGAGGTAGACTTTTTGACCTCTCCAGCAGGACAATCTCGACCCATCGCCTTGCATCACGGTTGGAGAGATGGCCCGTCACCCAAAGACACATTGAATTCCAGATTCCTACCCACCCCTCATACTTTTTACCTTCCCAGAACTTCTTGTCCTTTCTATAATTAAAAAACCCCACACAGCATCCTTAAGATGACATAGGCCCTAGTGGAACTTATTTTCCTCCTCCGAAAAAAAATCAGTTCCAATTTTGAAAATTGCACAATTAACACAATAATCTGTTAAAATATTATATTATAGGTAAGAAATTCATCGCTTGTCTGAATTCTTTATAAAATCATTTTCAATTTATTTTGAAAATGACACTTAAATTCAAAGCAAATTTTAATTTTTAATTTGATATTTTAATTTGAGTTATATATATATATATATATATATATATCTAGTTATTTAACCAGAATTAAGCAGGACGCAGAGACAATCAAGTATTTGTGTATGAATGAATGAAAATCAAATTTGAAGGGTTTAAGGCTCAGGTTTTACGCTAACATTTTGGAAATTTATTCAGTAATGAGTGGACATTTGAGGGGAGAGGTCGCGCGCTCGCATTGCAGTTCCGTCAAGCAATTAATGGGGAAATGGGTGTTATACAAGCAAAGTAGAAATTAAATAATTAATTATTTTATCGTATAAAAATGAATGTTTCTTTGTTTGTTCCTCGTGCGGAACCTAAAGCATTTATCCGATAGCGATTTGTCGTGTATGAAATTATTTCCTATCTAGCGTTATGAAATTATTTCCTATACCATTTATCCGATTGTGATGAAACTCTGGTGAGTTGTTATGTGCACACCCGCCAATGTTTCTATAAATAAAAGTGAGCTCTGGCGTCATGAATTTTGTTAAAAAATACATAAAAAATTAATGTTTCTTTGTTTGTCCCTTATTCGGTACCTAAAGCATTCATCTGAGTGCGATGAAACTTTGGCGGATTTTTCGTGTACGTGTACATGCCCTTGAAGGTTTCTATATATATTATAGTGCAAGTCTTCTTCTTCTTTCGTATGGTGGGGGGGTCAGAGGGGGACATCTAGGTCTGCGAGCCAGTCCAGGGCCTCAGGCGTCGCCCTATGGACCTCATCAATCCCGCCGGGGAATTAATGGAGCGGGCATTCGTTGACCACATAGTGCAAGTGAGCTCTAGCGTTATGAATTTATTTCCTGTACTATTTATCCGATTGTGATGAAACTTTTGTAAGTTGTTAAATGCACACCTTCGTAATTCCTTATACGGTACCTAAAGCATTACTCCGATTGCAAAGAAACTTTAATGATTTGTTGTGCACATACCTTTAATGGTTTCTATATGTAGTGCTGAGCTCTGGCGTTATAAAAAATTTCCTATACCATTCATTGGATTGCGCTGAAACAATAGGTGATTTGTTGTGCACACGCCCGCGAAGGATTCTATATACATATAGTGGTGAGCTCTGACGTCATGAGATTTGTAGAAATAATTACAATATTTCCTTCTCATCCCCATACACCTTCAGCCACACAACATACCCCAATTGGGGATGCCATAGTCTCACTGACTCCAGACGGGAGCAGGTGGGACGTTTGTAAGGTATTCATATAAAAAAGGAGTGGCGGACGTATGAATCCATCTCTCCCACAGCGGGGCAAGGCGATGAGTCGAGAGAGTCAAATAAATTTTGGGTAATTTGTACACGAGCTGCCAATAAGAAGGAACAGCCTCAGGAGCACACGTGCTTCAAGAATTATTCAGGGACGTCTACCGCGATGGAATCCTTGTTCTACCGTTATTTCAGACATGGAAGATGCTTCAGAGAGGAACTAGCGTCATTGATCCCTTCAGCACCGGTGCAAAGACGGGAAACACGCCAAACGCGCGCCCAACATATATACACGGTCGAAATTTCTTACATGAGAACGGGTCGCTTCTACCATTCGTTCTTGAGTTCAACAGCTCAGCTGTGAAACGATTTGCCGGCCTCTGTGTTTCTTCCTTCATACAATATGGGTCTCTTAAAGACAATTTTTCTCCGGGCCTCCTGTGCGAAGTTATATATAAAAATAAATAAAATATTCTACTATTATTGTTGAGAGGTTTAAAAATTCCGTACGACTAACACTGTTTAACACAAGTACTAAAGATAAAATTAATATCATTCTAAAATCCACAAGTCTTGGCAATTTTTGTAGGATATTATGCTGAATATTTGCATACCAAGTTTACATTTAGTTGATTTTATATCAATTTGTATTAAATTTTGTGATTTTTCGTTTATGTGCGTCATTCTACTTTTTGTTTATCTGATCTAATATTTTGAAATATATTCTTTCTTGAGTACGAAAAAATTTGTCGAAATAAACTTTCAAAAAAAAACCACCTTTTGTCATTTCTATTGCACGTACTTAAAAATATTTGTCCCAACTTTATTTTATGATCTCCCTTTATTCACACCCATTATTTTTTGGTAATATTATAAATACAGTTATTACCATTTTATAAACCATACAATCTACGTCAAAACACCATTAGATTCAAAGTCTCATTGAGTAAAAAACGGAGACGTCAAAAAAGGTTCAGGGCGTAAAAGATGTTTCTATCTATCCATTCCATTGCTAATATGATTTTTTGTCTGTCTAGCTGTATCCATTATCTAGTAAACAAATTTAAATTTTATAGAGCAAGTGTATTTTTTATTTCGTACTTTATCAAAATGCTAAATGGTTTACCAATTTGGTGTCAATCTTACCCGAGTCTGCCCCATAGACGGCTAAAATTGTAGTTCGCTAGCGGGCCGTACAAGTACCAAAAATACCTAACTGCAGTCAAGCCGAGTTTTGATACCCCCCCCTTAATTGAACAGTTTCTACGTTTCAACAAGACAGATTCTACGGCTATTTTGTGAGACGGTCGAGTAGCGGTTAATAGGGAAGTTGTGTGAAAAATATTTTGACTTATAAAAAATGTGTTCATGTATATGACATGCAAACTTAAATAACAGTATTTTTTTTTAAGTTCGTTTTCATAATTAAATTAATACTACAAGTTTGAATTTTATTAAAGCCCGCGAAAACGCCGGCAAGAGTACAATAACGTGCGGGAGAGTTCGTGACGTAACCCGGTCCTTGATTGTGTGAAATATAAGGGAAAATATTTACAAAAGCGGACACGCTTAATATGGAAACAAATAAATTAAAAAAGTTGTAGTAGTTATTAACTAGTACTAATCAATTCAGTTACCGGAATTTCGAAAAATGTGCATTTTAATGGTTATTTTTTAAATTTAAAAATACGAAATGTCATTTTTCACCGACCGCTATGTTAGAAACTAATGCAAGGACCGGGTGACGTCACGAACTCTCCCGCACTGTATTATAGTATTGCCGGCGTTTTCTCGGGCTTAATAAAATTCAAGCTTGTAGAATTAATTTAATTACGAAAACGATCTTTAAAAAAAAAAAACTGGTATTTAAATTTGCATCTGAACATTGATAAAAAAATAAAAAAAGGACTCAACTTCCTTATTATGTCACGTGATTAATAACTTGCAATTAATGCATTATTTTATTAAAAGCTATAAAATGCTAGACTGTCTTTAAACTACGCGAGTGTAATGTAATAGACAAATACGACCTACGTGGTAGAGCGGTACCCTCCTCAACTGCGGATCAAGAATTCACAGAATCGAAACCGAGTGTCGCCCAATTAATTATTCTTTGGGGTTCGTCATTATTCATTATTCGTTGGAAAATTTGAAGTTAAATTTCGAGTATTCGAATTCTGATGTACCTGAAAGCTGATTGTGGTTTTAAGGTGGGAATGGTATTATTGTTTTTTTTTTGCAATTGGCAATTCCCCCTAAAAAGAGTGGTTTGTGTATATTAGGAAATGATTTAAAAAAATATATTTAAAATTTGTTTGACTTTATCCAATCATGTTTTCCTCGGGCGTCCCCATCTTTTACCACTCATTTCCACGTCATAATATGTTCTCCTTACACCCATTTCTTCAATCATCATATACGCCTCATTTTACCACACATGAATTCACTTGATTGTGCTGTGTTTTCCTCTGGCGTCCCCTGCTTTTTCTCCCATTCACTTCCAAGTCATATTTAAATGAAATATAATTTTTTTGCAGACAAGCTACTTGCAGTGGCTTTGCAGGTATAATGTTAACATGAAAAAAAAATACAGTGGCGGTTCTTCACAGGGGGACAGTGGGGAGTGTCCACACCAGGGTTCAAGTCGAGTTCAACGAAAACGAGTTAATCGAAAACGATTTCAACCTAACCTAATCTCTCATTGTCGATGAATTTGCTTTCGATGAATTGATTTTCGATGAACTCGTCGGTTACCCCCCACCAGTTATAATAATAATAAAAATAATAATATTTGGATAATTTATATAGCGCCTTTTTCGTGAAAAATCACCTCAAGGGCGCTGTAAAAATATACTCGAAACCTACTAAAAGAAATAACAGTCTTCACCAAAATTAATGAATTCTTTAAACATAACAAATATTTTATCAATTTTCGCTCGAATTTTTACGTTTTTAATATTAGCGCGCTCGCTTCAACATTCTTATTGTCGTATCTCTCATTCTTTTTTTTTCGGGCGGGTCGATACTATCGGCCCTTGAATAAGGTGTCTTGATGCATATCAAATCACAATCAATTTTCTTTTCAGAGATAAAACGTAACATAGAAAATTTTGACTTACGACACTTTTCCATGGGATGTGCGATATATACATATATATATATTTATTTTTTTTAAATTGCCTTCACGTAGGAGGCCCCGAGGAAAATAATTTCCCTTAGGGCCTATGTCATCTTTGGGGATGCTGTGTGAAGGGTGTTTCTAAGGAAAGGAAGAAGAGAAGGAGAGAAAGTTCTGGGAAGGAAAAAGGTATGAGGATTGGGTCAGTGTGTCCAGATCAGACAATCCTCACCCCATGAACCCGGGCACCCCTGATAAGTCACCAAACGTAGCGAACCATTTGGGGTGACCTATGGCAGAGGTGTTGGTTATCCAATAAATGGTTCCCGGGGCGGCGGCACCCATTCCCTCCTCCCAAATTAATAATCATTATATTATTAAATTGTCAATTGGAAAGGTCAAGTAAAAATTAAATGTATATAATACGGGTATAAAATAATAATAATAAAAAATATATATGTGTAGGTACAGGTAAAAAAATACTTTAAAAAGAATTGCGAATACCGTACATTATTCCCAATTCCTCAATAATCTCGGTATCTGTGGAACTATGGTACTATGGCATCTTCATTAGTAGTTTTGTCGCCAGTTATTAGTCTTTTACCACAATAATTTTTTACAGTTCACCAACTGTCTGCCGACGCCCGTTGGTAGCAAGTGTACCTAAATAATATCAGTTTCTGAGAAGAACATTTTTTATTATCAGATAAATAAAAATTTACCACGCCTGTCTAAAGGTAATGAATGATCCTACAACAATAATAATGTTTTACACACACCATAAAAAGCACAATAAAATGGCAGTTACCGCCTCAATCATCGTCATTATTTGGTATCTGAACTATAAAGAGTTCAATCAAAATTATCTATTCTAATCCCCCATCGCGCATCTTTCGGTATGGAAGAACATCCGCGTCGAAAAATGACATCATTATCAAATAGTTTTTAGTTCTTACGCCTCGCAAGGCAAGTTAAGGTAATCACTTGTTAGTACCGGTAACTTGTGGTAGGTACGACAAATTGCTTACAAAGGTTAAAGCTCCCCACTTAGTTATTTCGTACTTGAACTTTAGATCAGCCTTATTAATAGTAAAAATAATAAAAACATTTCTTAATCGGTGTTTTATTAGTTACAAATTGAATAAATACTGTACAAGCTCTGTTTTTAATTCTTACTAGTAAAATAATTTCTTCAACTGAGTTCCGCGTAACGTCGCATTTTTGCAGATTGACGCGTGAAGTTCCCGACTTTTAAAAGTGAGGTTATTTCGGACGCATAATTTTTTAATTGACTGGTACTACCTGAATTTAATAAGAATTCCACTGAAGTGAATGTTAAAACAAAGTTTATCAATCTTCAGTTAAACAATCATCTTTGGCTGGATATAGAATGTATACATCTTTCCATGAACTATTTTATGCCAGTTTCTCTTTTACGTTGCTATCAGTAAGGTTTTCACAAATATTTTTTTAATTTTATTTTTATTTTTTTTGTTGTACAGCAGAATTTTTTTTCTCATTATAGTAAAATTTAAAGTTAAATATAAATATGTAGTTTAATTTTTAGATTTACTTTGTTAATAAAAAAAAATAACATGTAAAAGCCCAGCAGGGCGTGAAATACAAATAAATAAATAAAATTTCACCAAATCGTCATATCAACATTCAGGTAGGTGACTCTTCAATAATTGGTTTTTAATCAACTTCTTGGTTGTTAATCAACTATATAAAATTTTCACCTCGTGCAAGGATGTTAAGACGATAGACTTCGCTTTTCGGCCCATACAAAAAGGACGCCCGGGAAAAAACACTTTTCTACATCGAAAATTGCACAAAATGAATATATTTTTTTATACTGCCTTCTAGAGGGTGAAAACTATGTCGGTATGTTTTCGAATTTTTGATGCGTTTCGTATTAACGTAAACATTCACTGTTAAACATTTACGATTTATCAAAAAATATTATTTAAGGAAAAAGTGCTGCTTACTCAACTCTCATAAAGAATTATAAAATTATAAAAAGCTACCGACGTAGGTTCTTCTTTCTAAATAATATATATTTTTTTAAATTTCAATTTCGTGATATTTTCGGTGTAGAAAAGTGTATTCTCCATAAACCCCTGTTCGAGCGATTTCTATAGGTAAATTTGAGCGTTGTCTCATTCGTACGTGAGCTTATTGTGAGCAGGACAGAATGACAGACGCGGGTGTTCCGCGTGTCGTTTAAAGTCTAGCCTCTTAATGATTTAAATAAAACAAATTAATTTTGTGTAAACCACTATAATCAATCTTATAATATTTACTTGTTTCAAAATCGATGGTTTCTTCGTCAGGATAATAACATGAATTATACAAAACAATACAATAACAACATGTTAACCTACCAGACTATTAAATGGGAAAATAATTCACCGACTCCAGATAGTTTCATATCAGAGGGTTTGGCTCGATGGAATTCCTAATTTGACAGATAAATCCTACTGATCCCTCAATATAAATATTTAAAAAAATATATGATAATAATTCATGTTGTTATCCTGACGTATAAACCATCGGTTTTGAAACTTGTAGATATCATAACATTGATTATAGTGGTTTACACAAAAATTATAGGAATTAGCAAAGATTGAAGAAAGATTGTCAATGATTACCTATATTTTTATATCTATCTGATAGTTTAATACTAATAGCGGTAATAAATAAAACACGTATTCGAATGGATAACCCTCGTTACCAACAATAAATAGGATTTTATGGTGATAAGGGAGGCCTTTGATGGCAGGAAGCAATAAACATTAAAATTATTATCAGGGAAGACTGCTATAAATATAAAATAAATTATACTGTGAAGAAAGTGAAATGAGAGAAGGTGAAAATCTGAAAATAATGTGCGCTGAAGGTTAGAAACGTTCTACGAAATTATTGGCACCTCCAGATCAATTTGGAAACAAAAACATATGTACATATCGGTTTCGTTCAAAAGCCCAGAATAAGGAAGATCAAAAGTGTTAATAAATCGGAAAATCGACGTTTGACTTTCAAGTATTATAAGCTGAGACATGGCGCATAGAATAAATAATACGTTTTTAATTTATGGGAACCATTTTTACGACTTGCCACGTTTTTACGAATCTACTTTGTTCAGCTTGGCCTTACAAGTTGGGTATTTTGAAGAATGGAGGGTAACTGAGAGTAATCTGATGGTAAGCTGAAAGTAACTTGAGGGTAAACTAAGGGCAGTGGCGGTGCAGTCCATCTGAAGGTAACCTCAGGGTAACCCCATGGGTAACTTGAGGGTAACCTAAGGGCAGTGGCGGTGCAGTCCATCTGATGGTAACCTCAGGGTAACCCTATGGGTAACTTGAGGGTAACCTAAGGGCAGTGGCGGTGCAGTCCATCTGAAGGTAACCTCAGGGTAACCCCATGGGTAACTTGAGGGTAACCTAAGGGCAGTGGCGGTGCAGTCCATCTGATGGTAACCTCAGGGTAACCCTATGGGTAACTTGAGGGTAACCTAAGGGCAGTGGCGGTGCAGTCCATCTGAAGGTAACCTCAGGGTAACCCCATGGGTAACTTGAGGGTAACCTAAGGGCAGTGGCGGTGCAGTCCATCTGAGGGTAACCTCAGGGTAACCCCATGGGTAACTTGAGGGTAACCTAAGGGCAGTGGCAGTGCAGTCCATCTGAAGGTAACCTCAGGGTAACCCCATGGGTAACTTGAGGGTAACCTAAGGGCAGTGGCGGTGCAGTCCATCTGAAGGTAACCTCAGGGTAACCCCATGGGTAACTTGAGGGTAACCTAAGGGCAGTGGCGGTGCAGTCCATCTGAAGGTAACCTCAGGGTAACCCCATGGGTAACTTGAGGATAGCCTGAAGGTAATCTGAGGGTAACTCGATTTGGGAGGCGGGAATGGTTACCGCCGCCCCGGGGACCATTTATTTGAAAACCAACACCTTTGCCATGGTTCACCCCAAGTAACATTCTACGGTTGGTGACTTAGCAGGGGTGCCAGGATCATGGGGTGAGGTTTGTGTAGGTCTTGTTGGCGGATGATCACACTGAATCCTAGGTTCCTACCCATCTCTCATACTTTTTGAAGTAAATACTTCTTTACGCGCGCTTGACTTTAGGGGTAAACTGGCGAATGTTTAACGAAAAGTGAAATGCGTTGCGAGGCGAACGGGCTCACTACAGAAGCAAGAGAGAGCAGTGCGCGCGCACATTTTGTTTTTCTCTTCCTCCCATAGCCTGTGCATGAAATATTTCAGTCAGTATTTTGAAATACCAGTGCCGCGCAAACGCGAAGGGGAGCGGAGGTCGATGCGCACGGCTTGATCGGGCGAGGCGAATGATAACAAATTTAAATAAATATTTTGTAGAAAATTAATATATGTATATATTTTATACATATAAACATATATATGGACTTACAGATAGATGGAACTAAGGTAGTATTTACTTCAGTAAAAAAAGTACACTCCTTTTTTTCTTTCTTAGAAATTTATCAGCTTCATTTCATTAAAAATACCCTCTGCACAGCACCCCCAAAGATGAGGGCAATCTGAGTGTAACCTGAGGGTAACCCGAGGGTAATTTGAGGAATTTGAAAATACAGTGCAATTAGTATGAGAAAAAAACAAAAGTTTGTTAACATAATGTGGCACCTGAAAAACTGTGCCCGGCGATTATTACCCAATCAATCTGAACAAGATGAATCTATCTATATCACGGTCTCATACCTTTGTGTGGAAGATGCCAGGGTGGAGAACAGGACTCGGCTTGCTCCAGCGCCTGTTCAGGTCCTCATTAGTCAGGCCGCAGCGGTAACTGTAAACAAGCAAGCCATTAAACACCGCCCCATACCTCATGCGCCCCGGATATTTCTATCCGCCGATTTCTATGGTAAATCATATTTCATATTAGAATTTGCCACGGCCTCTCAGAATACCGGCTGCTTTTTAAAGCTCCGTGGCCGGCTATTGCCCCAAGAATAAAACACGATTTTTACGGTGCAACCATTAATCCGGATAGACAAAATGACGGTGGATGAATATCATTCAGACGTTTTTTTTTGTTTTTTTGTTTTATTCTTCATTTGAACACCCGCTAAACTGCCAAAGCAGTTTGTAAGCAGGTCAATTTAACAATAATTATAATATAATGATTAAGTACACATATTACAAGAAACCATAATTTGCAAAATAAGTACAGAAGAATAACTTATGATATAATAACAATACAAAGGTACATGGAAAAACATACAGAGGAATAACTTTTAAGTAACTACAAAATAACGGCATAAAATATTCAGAGAGACAGTTTTAACACAGGCAGATTACTCATATTTATATTTATACATAAGATAAGATTACAAAAAACTATCAATATAAAAAATCTTGATCTATTAACCATTTTTTAATTTTTGTTTTTAGTTTGGTGGTGCAATTTGATTGATCTTTTATGTGCATTGGAATCTTATTAAATATGGTAGGCACAAGATAAGAAAAAGTCCGTTGTCCGTATTTATTTGTAATTTTCGGAATGGACATACCTTCATTTTTACTAAATATTTATATTTCAATGACATGGGAGCAACAAAATCAAACCGTAAAAACAAAGTTTATTTTAATATTTTATATTATGTAGAGAAACAGTTTCGAGTTTCCGCCACAGTCCCACGCATCAAACGGAATGACCTAATAGCGCCATATGTTGGACCGACTAGTAGTCAATGATTTTTCAATCAAAATCATGCATTTTAAACTCATCGACGAAGCCTGCAATTTAAGCAATAATTACGCAATAATCAGAAATTACGCAATAATAAATAAAAATTGCAGTAAACAAACCCTCGATTCTGTGCAGAAACGGGCGGTCCGTTTGATAGATTCTCCGATCTTAACAATTGAAATCTTTAGAGCATAGGCGTCGGGTAGGAATGCTATCCTTGTTTTACCGGTATTTCAGTGAAAGATGCTCCGAGGAACTAGCGTCGTTGATCCCCCCTGCACCGGTGCATAGTCGGGAAACACGCCAAACGGGCGCCCAACATATGTACAAGGTTGACATTTGTCACATGAGAACAGGTCGCTTCTACGATTCGTTCTTGAGTTCAACAGCTCGGCCTCTGTGTTTCCTCCTTCTTACAACATGGGTCTTGAAGAGACTTCTTCACTCCTTCCTATCCTCAAAAAGAGCCTCCACACAGCATCTTCAAAGATGACATAGGCCAGAAGGGAAATTATTTTCCTCAAGGCCTCTGTGCGGACTTAATGTAAAAAAAATAAATTATTCCATATTTTACTATGGCTTGACAAATTGCAAAATATATTACATTCATTTGTTTTATTTTATGTATATTTCTTATGTTTAGGAAAATGTGTATTGTTTTTTTTCTTTATTCATTGCATTGTTAATGACATGATTGGAGGCTTTTTCGACAACCATGCTAGGCACATGCCGGTGTTGTGATTGATAGTTTATTTGTAATTTGTTTGATATGATTTGTTCTTCTGAGCTTATGGTTTATTATGCAATATATAATAATTATCAATATATTTTATAAAGAAAGTCCCAAAACGTGCGGACCGCAAAAACTCGGAAACGAGTCGCACGATGGGAGTTATATGGTTTGGTTGATCTCTATCCCCCTTTCAGGATGAGAGGTCGCGTTTTTTCCTCAAGTTGAGTTGTTCCATGCTTTTGAAGATATGAGGGTTGGGAGTTTTGCCTTCTAAAATTTAAAGAACAGTCTTCCGGAAAGTTCTGGAAGGTTTGATAAAACTCTCTAAAGTTCTGGAAGTAGTGGCAGATGTATGTCGGCGAGTCTAAAAGTTACGAGAACGTTCTGGATGGCTTCGGATTCTGGATTCGCTTACGATCTAGAAAGTTATGGAAGGAGAAAGTTCTAGAAGTTTTCAGAAATAAGTGGCAGTGTATCTCGGTAAATCTTCCGGAAAGTGCTAGAAGATTCGATAAAGCTGTAGAAAGTTATGGAAGGAGTGGCGGAGTATGTCTATGAGTCTAGAAGGTTCCGGAAAGTTCTAGGTTCGATAAAGCTGTAGAAAATTTTGGAAGGAGCGGCGGAGCATGTCAATTTGTATGTACTTTTCTTAGCGGTGAGTCTAGAAGGTTCCGGATGGTTCGCAAATGCTTTACAAAATTGTGAAAGGAGAAAGTTCCAGAAGTTTTCATAAATAAGAGGTGGTGTGTGTCGGTGAGTCTAGAAGGTTTCGGAAGGTTCTAGAAGGTTGGATAAAGCTGTAGAAAGTAAAAGGAGTGGCGGAGTGTGTCTATTTCTATGTACTTTTCTTGGTGGTGAATCGAGAAGGCTCTGGATGGTCCGCCAATGCTTTAGAAAATTGTGGAAGGATAACGTTCTAGAATCTTTCAGAAATAAGTGGCGGTGTGGTCGGTGAGTCTAGAAGGTTTCAAAAAGTTCTACAAGGATCGATTAAGCTGTACAAAGTTCTGGAAGGAGTAGAGTAGTATGTCGGTGAGCCAAGAAGATTCCAGAATGTTCTGGATGGTTCGCTAATGCTCTAGGAATTTATGGAAGGAGAAAGTTCTAGAGGCTTTCAAAAATGAGTGGCAGAGCGTGGCGGTGAGTCTAGAATGTTCTGGAATGTTCTTAATGGTTTGATAATCTTCATTTTAATTAATATATATTAATAAAAAAAGTATTCGAGAGCATTCCACAACATTCCAGGACATCCCGGAAAATTCCGGAATGTTGTGAAATGTCCGGGAATAGGGAATCAGGAACATCATCGAGGAACATTCCAGAACACTCTCGAATTTTGTGCTGAGCGAAGCCGGGTACCCTAGCTAGTATATTAATAAAATTGCACAATTATGTACGTCATAGGCCTGCAGGCACTATAGGCTATAAAAAAAAGTGACCGGATAACTCAATAAATAAATATTAACTCAACACCTCCTTTGAAAAGTCGTTAAAAATTATTAAAAAAAAAAATAAAAAAAGATTATGTAGGTTAAGTTGGGTTAGGGTAAGGGCTATTTAAAAAAAAAACAATTCATAGCTTTTAACTACTTTTTAAGAGTTGTTGAGTTGAGTTTATTCTGAGTTGACATGGAACCAAAAAATGGCAGATACATTATAATAGCCATAGTATATATATATATATATATATATATATATATATATATATATATATATATATATATATATATATCTATAAAGCATAAGTGAAATAAATGCATCATTAGTCATTAGTATTATTTTACTACTCAGCCTCTGTGAACTGCACATTGATGTTATATAGGAACAGACACTGTACAATAACCCCATTGGTAATAAACGTGTTTTACATTTTACACAACTGATAACCAACCATTTACTATACATTAATTAGTAAGGCCCTGTATAAAAGCCATTTGTAAGGCTACACAATCTTACTAAAGTATCATAATCTTGAAATTTCTGAAAAAATAGACGTATAATCTTCAAATTTCTGAAACACACATAATTGTATAAACTTGAAATTTCTCATCGAATTTCGGAATATTTCCATGGTATTTTAAATGTACTAGGTATATGTTTCTTCTTTTTGAAAATGTCGAAAAACAATATTTTAAAAACTAGATAAAATTATCTTTTATACAGGGTGTCCGGGGGTAAAGTGCATTAACTTAGGGTGGTGATTCTACATGATGGTAGGAGTAAAAAAGATTAAAAACTTTTTTTGAAATTCCAACTTTTTTCCCCATACAAAAAGACGTAGGTACCTATTAAAAATCCTTAGTAAGTACAAACTTGCCCGATAAATTAAGTATAAATTAAGCATAAGTCAGCCGAGCGCATTGTGGCGACGTTGTTTGACGGACTAATTTTATCTTTTTACCAAAAAAGTACCCTAAATGTTAGAATTTCGAAAAATTTATTTATATTTTTTACTTACACTATTATATAGAATCACCTCCCGAAGTTAATACACTTTATCCCCGGACACCCTGTATATTTGCATTTGAAATATACATAGTATTTATTAATTTTATTGAAATAATTTAACTTCAAACATTTAATAGTTATATTATATATTATGCATACATGTACAAGACCATAACATAAAATAAATATTATATCAAATTGGCAAGACAACTTAAACATACTGGAAGAGACGAAGCATTTCATTTTAAATAGAGATGAGAGAGTTTACGAGGAAAAAAAATAGGATGTCTTTAAAAAATTACGTAATTAGTTATTACAAAATCGTCAACCTCTTCGAGGCGGTGCAGCATCCTTTCCCATGATCAGACTCATTTATATCTACAATATCGGGATACTAATGGGCTTGTTCGGTTTCTCGGCAGGTAGATATTATTACTATATTGCAGGAAGCCTTCGTCCGGTTCGAATCCCCGTGCATTATCTCTTCACTGGAGGCAAGGCATACCAATACCTACATTTAGAATTGAGAAAATGCTTGGTTCCTACCGTCACGGTACCATTCCTAACAATCCTAACCATCACTACTTAGTTTGAAACTATTCGAAAAATGGAATAGAAGAAAGTTAAAAACGTTATTTGTTGTGAAGAAATTTCATATCGCCTTTTTTTCATTGTTGTGGTAATTAACATTAAACCCGTCCCCGAGAAATTTGAACAATAGATATTCCTTTCTTCAATACAAGCTTCTGCCCGCGACTTCGTCTGCGCAGTATCTATGTTTATACCAAAATTCTTAACCTATTTATTTAAAATATCTATAATTCTTGATTCGATTCAAAGTATTAGGCGAGTACTTCAAGTAAATTCACTAATTTAAATATTTTCTAAAATAGAATTTTGATTTAACAATCATTGTTTTGCAAAATGTCATTCTCTAATTTTGACATTTTCTATTAAACAATAATTATTATTTTCAATACATTGAAAATAAATAGCTAGCTTTATAAATTATAGCCTATATGTTCTTCTGATGTATGAGCTATATTGTTGTAAAGTTTCATTAACGTCCATTCAGTAAATTTTGCGTGAAAGAGTAACAAACATACATACATCCATACAAACTTTCGCGTTTATAATATTAGTAAGATTTGCAAAATCACTTCGTGGCATCATTTTATAAACATTTTAGAAACAAATCATTCTTTTGATAGAAATAAAGGGTTAAAAATTTTACATACAAACACAACAGGTTTACAATTAGCAAACTTAGATAAATATTTTGGAAATTAGAAAAAGTGTTAATAGTAAATAAAATATTAATAATAATCTTTTAAATAATTTTTTAAAAATAGCCATCTCTTAAATTTGTTTTCATATCAATAGTTATATTTATAATAATTTATTTTTGTTTAAACAACCTGATTATCTTTTGTTAATTTTTTAAAATTCTTTTAATACCTAGAAAATGAAACGTTAACATATTCTGAAATATTTTTTATTTATTTCTTTTTATATAATTGTTTTTATAATATTTTTAAGTAATTAATCACCTCTCTCTGTAATATTTTTGTCTATTGTTCTTTTTGTCTATACTTGTTTATTTATTTTGTTATTTTTATTCATGTTATTTTCCTGACGAAGAAACCATCGGTTTTTAAACATGTAGATATTATAACATTGAATACAGTGGTTTACACAAAAGTAACTTGTTTCATTTAAATAGATATTTCACCAAACTGTTGCTGTCACTGTCGCTCAAACTCCCCCGAATACTGAGCGAAAGGGACAACCGCCTTAGGCTGATAATACCTAAATAAATTCATCAAAATTCGAGTTTTTGTATTACCCACTTTTCTCCACCAAAGGTGGTTCGATTTTCACGATTTTATTAATTATGTCTTACTCCGCTTGTTCAAAAAGTTAGATTTAGCTTTATTATTACGAAAAGTGAGTTTTTATGTCGGGGGAGACGAAAAATATGCATTTAACATTTTAATTTGTTTATTAAATGTTCCATGCGCCGCCTCACTTTTAGGCACGAATTATGGAAATTACACTTTATTTCAACAATTACTATAAGAAACAACTATTTACGTGCACAAAATAGGTTATTAGGTTCTTAGTTTGGGTAAACTAAGCAATTCATGAGCATTTAGATTGAAACGAAACTTTGCAAATGTCTAGTTTTTTTTATTTTTTATTGAGAAACCTCACAAAAATCCCAACTGCTCTCTTCTGGAGCCAGTGAGACTATGGCATCCCCAATTGGAGTATGTTGTGAGGCTGAAGGTAAGTGGGGAAGGGAAGGAGATGGGGAAGAGGAAGGTGGGAAAGTACCTGGCTATTCAGATCTAGTCACTAAACACGGCTAGAGCCATTATTAAGCAACGTTTCAATTCTGAATGGTGGTCTTACACCAGGGCGATACTGAGAGTATCTTCCACTCTGGAACGTGCCGCAAATATAATAAATATTATTTTTTATTAATTAATTGTGAAATAACACAAATTAATCAAATAAAATTTATTTGCGCACGCCGGGTTCGAACCCGCAACCTTCCGATTGGGAGTCAAGTGTCTTACCACTCGACCACGGACGGTCGTCAAATTTGATTGTGTTTGATTGTCTATTCTAGGGACGCTCCGTATTACCCGTGCATATCCGTGTATCCAACTTCGACAAGAAATATTCCGTGTTATCCGATAAGCGGAGTAAAGCATCTTTACCAAGATTTTTTTACCAACTGTATTATAAGAAATAATGTCTCTACGCTTTGCCCTTTTTAAAAATATTTAATGTAGTTTGTATATTGATAGTCTGTTGATGGCATTCAAACCAGTCAATTTTAACGAATTTTGGAGGGTCCTAACACCCATAAGAAGTAACTTATCAAAAAATCAAAACATACGGACACAAAATATTGGCAGTGGTGTCAAAATCCAGAGAGGAAATTGTGGAATACGTTTGTGTGGTCAAAATGCGCCGCCCGGTTTCCAGCGGTAACCGCGCTCTGGATTATTGTCGATAACTGAGCTCTTGCCCGGAATAATGTTGTATCCAAAAAAACTATCATTGTTGAGTTAATGATGAAATAATGTTAGGCATATTTTAAGATAGGGATTATGGTAGTGAAATTTTTTTTAGGCCTGTGGCAGCATTTTACAGATTGGTTTGTGGAAGAATGTTGTATTAGGCGGTTTATGAAAATCACGTAGCGTGGTTTAATTCATGATAATAAATGGAGAAAACGAATGTTTTATAGCTTCATCTAGAAATACTTTAAAGCCAAGAAGCGGAAGAATGCAGGAAAGTAGAACTTTTCCAGAAAAAATATTGTTAAGGCTGCTTTTTAGCCGTTGAAACAGTTTTGTCAAATAGTGTTGTATGTTGATCTGAAGACAATATCTCGAATGTAATAGGTTTTATTTATTCATATATTTTTTTTGCGTTTTAAGCTCGCATGCATCAATGACATATATAAATTGATGTTAGAAGAGCATGGTACTTTCTTGAAGGTACGAAAAGTAAAAAAAATCCATTTTGTGGAATAATGCTGCCTGTGAAATTTTTATATACAACATTTTTCCACAAAATCAGCACAAATGCTTGTAATAAATTCTAATTTAATAGCATTTTTCCACGACTTTTCCTTTAAAAGTCTTAAGAATTGTATGTTTATTGTATTTTAAATATAAAATGTTATAAAACATAACCGGTTTCGTTTTTTCCATTTTTCTTGGAACAAGAATATTGTTGGATACAACATTATTCCGGGCAAGGGCTCAACTGATAAAAGTGTATTGTGATTGTTTTGATAACTCCCACAGCAGATGATCTATTTTCCTTACGTTCCTTGTTTGTATCCTACATTCACTTTCACCCAATTCAACCAACATCATTGTCATTAAATTAGTGTTTACAGTAAGTTCATAAGCTGTAAAATTCGTACGCAGTTTCGGAAGTAACATGTCATGCTAATGAGTTAATTCGGTTACTCGGCAGGTAGAAATTACTATATTGCAGGAAGCTTTCGTCCGGTCCGAGTTTCCTCGGAGGCAAGGCATATCTACACATAGGTACCTAGTATTAAGCTACAATATTCCGCAGCCACCGCTTCGGAGTAATAACCATATACACAACTTCCGAAGATCTCCTGGCGTGATTATTTTTATCAATGAAATACTGCACACGCGTTAAAGTGCATCTTGGTTATACGGCGAAGGCAGGGCCGGACTTCCGCCGGAGGCCCGAGAGACCCGGGCCTGGAGCCCCAACGTCGGAGGGGTCCTTTTTTACAAATATTTCGATTCATTTCCTAGGGTCCCCAATTTTGAGGGAGTTCCGGCTAGGTGCCAAAATTGTACACATTGAATACACAGAACTCTGAAAAAAATATTTGAACAGATTTCCTAGGGCCTCGGCTTCGTGCCAAAATGGGTCACATTGAGGACTAAACACTCGCAAAAAAATATGTTAGTTTTTTGAGGGCCTCATTTTTATTTAAGCGGAAAATGTTGCTTGTGCAATGATGGAGGGCTTAGTTAGAAGAAGATTGAACTTGCGACGCTTGAGTGGGGATCCAATGCTTTTGTGCACTCGGCTACTAGCCGGTTAAGCTGAAATGTTTTAAAAGCTTCCGTTTAAACAATTCAAAGGATTTTCGTCCTTATATTGTCGGGATACTGGCTTTCTGGAAAATAAAAATCGAAAGTTTATATTTGTTTGCTCTCCGATAACGAAATTAATTTATCTTTTAGTCCTATTCTAGATGTATTTCCAGTAAACCGCTCTGTTCATGTCGGAAATCCCGTAATTACCGCTTTCCCTTTGTTCACCTCCCCCTGAAACACATAATTTTGTAAAAATATATAGTATTTTGTATCGTATATTAGTTTTAATATTCCACCCATGAAGGAAGGGTTCTTCCGAAACCAGTAGGGTGTGAATAAAATTTAAGTGGACTTTAACAAATTTATGTGTTTTTTATTTTTTAAATATATTTCAATAATATCATTCCGCGAAATGTCAATAACAAATAATTCAGAAGAAAAGCGAGATATCTCTTCTTGTTAAAAAGTTTTAATACTAAGGACCAGTTGTTTCGGAAAATTTCACGTTTGAATTTCCCTCAAATCGACATTCACCGAAAAATTGGGTTGTTTCAACCTCCGTCAGAAGAAATTTCATCGAAAATTCCATAGGACCAGTTGTTTCGGAATTCCCTTAAAATTTGAATTTCCTTCAAATTTGAATTTCCTTCAAATCGTCATTCACCGAAAAATTGGGTTGTTTCAACTTCCGTCAGCAGTGAAAATACTATGGAAATGTGATGTAAATGTGATCAGCCGAGTCCGGACGGTTAGCGAAATAATGGGAGGCGCATGCGCAGACGTCACAATTGTGATTCGGCGGGGAACACTTGAATAAAATTTTCAAATTTATCGAACGTTATTTGTTACTATTTACTGCTAACGGAAGTTGAAACAACCCAATTTTTCGGTGAATGACGATTTGAAGGAAATTCAAATATGAAGGAACTTCAAATTTGAAGGGAATTCCGAAACAACTGGTCCTATGGAATTTTCGATGAAATTTCTTATGACGGAGGTTGAAACAATCCAATTTTTCGGTGAATGTCGATTTGAAGGAAATTTAAACGTGAAATTTTCCGAAACAAATGGTCCTAAGTTATCTTTTTGATTAATCGAAGTATAAAACTCGCTGGAACTTTTGAATTAATTCCAATAAATGTTTTAAAATATCTCTTCAAATTGGCCACATTTTGACCAGCAATTTTTTGTTTGCAAATTGGTCAAAAACGCTTCAGTGGATAAATATGAAACATATTATCGTAATTTGAACAAAATTATGAAAAGTTTAACCAGAACATGTGATTCGATTTACATATTCTAAATTATTACGTAATAAACTGACAATGAAGTCCTTGAAGTCAATAATGAAGATAAACGCACAGGTTTTTAGTGCATGAATAAACATTTTGATCGGTTTCCAATCGAAGAAAAAATATTCTTCAAGTTTACGTAGGCTTTGTTCAGTGCTGTGAAATGATGCGTGTATGAATCACTGGCAAGTATTTAATGATCGTGGACGTGAAGTAGGTAGCCAAACATCCGATCGGCGACAGTGTCAGGGGATGTACGTACATTAAAAGATGGGTCGTGAATGGTTTCACAATCGACACTGACCTTGAGGCACACTTCATCGGTAAAAAAACCAACTGACTCAGCCAACTCAAGTCGTAAAGTATTCTTTATGAGAATACACAATTGAGACAATACCTCATTAAATACATTTTTTAACATTATCTCCACACAGGAGTCAAAAAGGATAACAATTTCCCTCAGGGTCTATGTCATCTTTGGGCATGCTGTCCCGAGGGTCTTTTTAAGGAAAGGGAGGAGAGGAAGTTCCTGGAAAAGAAAAATGTATGATGGGTGTCGGATTTGGGGGTCAGTATGTCCAGGAGGGAGTGAGTCCAGCTGGATAGGTCAAAATGTATCCCTCACACCGTCTATCCCGATTCGGCCTGCCTCACAGTTGATGGGTAGACGCATCAGCCGTAAAAACTTACCCCAGGAACCCGAGCACCTCCGCTAAGTCATCAAACGTAGCGAACAACTTGGGGTGACATATTATGGAAAAGGTGTTGATTATCCAGTAAATGGTTCCCGGGGCAGCGCCTCCCAAATTTATTAATTTCGGTTGTCGGTGAATAAGTGATGTGAAATATGTCTACATAATTCGTAAAATTATTAAAATTCGGTGAACTATTGATATAAAGAATTCGAACTGATAGCATTAAATCATATCAGACAAGCAATAAAGTAGGTGCACCAAAATAATAATTTTATTTATTAATAAAAAATTCTTTATTTTAAATGTGTATTTGTTTTATTTATTTTTATCAAGTTTAATTTTTATGGAACTCAATTTTTTAATATATAAAAGAAAAAAAAAATAATTGTTTAACCAAATTAATTAATTTAATTTAGTGTTTTGTTAAATGTTTGACAGGTGTGGAGGATGTCGTAATTTTTCAAATTTACTAATATTCGAAAGGTAAATTTCTTCTTTCGAAAGGCAATAATGATCACGAGGAAATATTTTATTACAAATATATTTTCAGCTTCACAATCCTACAATTATAATCCCGTGAATTTTCGCAAAAAACACAGATATAAAAATGTTAAGTATTTCTGGAAAAGAATCAAGGGATACCTGAAAACCATTTGAATCGAATAATGTAGCCAGATAAATATAATGCAAGACCGGTGGAAAAGCGAGAGATCCTAATCGCTCTAATAAGTTATTTTGAGGTTGAATTTTTGATGGTTTAATCAAAGTCGGTGGGGGTCCGTAGAACCCATGTCAACTAAATTTAGTGTATTTTGAGAGAATAAAGCTTTTGGCGTGCTATGTCCAAGCAAATCAATGCATGAAACTGCTTTGGCTAAGAGTCTTAGGAGCCCCGAGCGGAGCGCGATCGGTGCTAAACAATTTTACAGCCTTATAAATCTGTTTAGGCTTCTTCTGAGAAATGTTTGATGGCAAGAGAAAAAAAAGCACAACAAAAGGCGCTTATTATTTCAAGGTCAATACATCCTCGCTAAAATACAATCAGCAGAAGGGACCGACGGTTTTTTGTGGCGAACTTTTTGCAGAGTTTTACAAATGCGAAAATAATACTATTATCGAGACGCCATTCCTTCCTCGTCCATCACAAATTAATAACTATTCATTATTTTGGCACCTCTTAATTGACATGTTTGTAGGTTGCCTAACACAAAGTTAACATTTAAAAGATTAGTAAAAAGAAAGCTTAGTAAATAATATGTAAAATCCTGTGTTTCATTTCAGTTCCTTCCTTTTTTGGCTATTGGGAATAAGAGTTACCCAACACGATGAGATAGATTTTGTAATAAAAACCTACGTTCCAAAGAGACAAGTTTGTTGTTTGTTTTTTAAGTATAGGTAAGAGGTGTACCAAAATGATTAACAATCACGTAAAAGTTTTTTTTTTAACGACGATGCAACTCACCAAGTTTTCTTTGTTATGAAAGCAGTGATAATTAATCGGTCAGAGCCGCGTTGGGCGAAAAGGAAGTAGACTACAGGCAGCAGATAGATTGGTTAGTGATTAAGAGAGAGAGAGTAGTTGAAGACAATGACGAGTCAAGAGGCAAGGGTAAGTATATCAAGTTCATCGTAACGGTTCAGGGAAGACTGGAACATTCGGAAAATGTAGTCAAAGTGCCAAATAGTCCCGCTCATCTCGCCAGAATCTCACGATATTCAGATAAGTCGCCATCTCTGTTCGTTCCTCAGTTTTACAGTTAAAATGGTTCATTGACACGCTGGAGTATCACGAGCCCCGGCGCCGGCTGCTCAGAGTGCTCAGGAGAGCACTGAGCTCGGATCTACTCATTCCGCTCGGCAGTGCTCAGTACTCTGTGCTATACGGTCTCTTACTATACACTCTACAAGGTGCCAGTACTACAGCCAGGCCGCGATGCGATCAAATCCCCCGCCATGAGAGAGGAATTAAACAGCCAACATACCGGCAGTATTGTCTATTATTACATTTTTATATCGGTGGGATAATTGCGGGGCCCGGCTCATCACGCCGCTAAAAAGATAAATTGCCAAATTAAAAAACAAAGGACCATAATGCGAGTAACGAAGCAATTATCGTGTTAAATCCGTTGAAGGCAATCAATTGTTGGTATCTAATTTTGGGAGCATTATACTGATTTTATTGAGTTCGCTGGAATCTTTCTAATTTCTTATCACTAGGATGATTCTGTGAAAAGAGCAGCGCTATGCAGGTTTATATTTCATAAAACCGAGATCATCTCAGGTAATAAAAAACATATAATATTTTAGCGTCAATATCCGTCTAAAGTGCACACATGTGTTAATTTTTGGAAATAGTAAATATACGAGATAAAAATCCAAGTTTATTCTATGGAATCCTTGGTAACGTTCCAATAAGCTAAGTTAACGCAAGAGGGCAAGATCAATGTCAGCTCAGATAAATGGCAATGACCGGGACAGCCAGCATTATTACATCGATTCGCTGCATCACGTTATGGCGTAATAAGACTTTACATTCTCAAGTTAATCGTGATACTTCGGATGACATGATTTCCTTTGGTGAATAACCCAGTAGGCCTCCCGGTGTCCCTTTGTTGCGAGCTGCTTCCAATTTGTAACAGATGATACAATCCGCCAGCAAGTACGTACAGTAGAAATACGTCTTCAATATAATATCGCAGGCGCCGAGTCAACTGTGCGTGAGAACCTCTAATATCCTGTAACGTCTAAATATTATAATCCTCACTCTAAGAACTCCCTTCGCTTACCTGTCAAGCATCATAATACGATAATGAGGCGTTCAAAAATCCATATTATGACAGCCAACCTTCACAGGGTACATCAGAACAGGCCCAAAAGGATGCCTCAAAGATATGGCATAAATCACGAGACCTGTTATTATCTACTCCATAACATGAGCGAGCTTTTAAGATCGACGGAATACGTGGAACCATCTCAAACCCTTTTGTATTTTTAAAAGGAATATTAATGCGAATATTAATTATTGTAGTAGGCCACCAAGACGTTAGCGCGAGTCCTGGCCACTGGCATTGGCACTACGGCCAGCCCGGGGCAGGGGTTACGTAAGACCTAAATGGATTCCCGGAGCGCTATCCTTCGAAGGAAATTGAATGCATAATGATGAACACTGAACAGGCCTTATGATTATGATTCAGACATCGAAGCATTCCGTGCTCGGAGCTTCTACGATTTATTTATCTCCCAGCTGCCGCTGCGGCGCGTGAACAAAATGCTATATTATTTTATGGCAATAAACAATGACGATATGGATGTAGGCACATTATCCCTTCAAGGTCTAAAAGGGTGTATACAATGTAATGTTTTCGATGGTAATAGAGTACACGAACAGAGATTGTATAATACGCTTCCATGGAAAATTCGCTTGGGCTTCTGAGAGCTTGTGGATATTACACGCCTGCAAATGCCAGCAATTTGTTTGTTTCGATCTTTTGTACAGGATGATTAATCAGTCTGCTTTTAATATGCTATAAATGATTTAAAGATTATTAATAACAATATTTTTATAGCTTCATTACATATTTAATATATTTGCAAATTTTGGATTTATAGCGTACAAAATGTTAGACTACTTGCTAGTTTTGAAACAAATAAAGAAGTAAAAAATTACAATATTTTCGCACAGTCCTAAAGCGTGGAGAAATTCGAAGATCAGATGACAGGGTGTGAATGCTGTGAGTGGCTAAAAATGCTAGGATACTAGATTAGAAGCCAACAGTCAAAGGTAAGGGCAAGGACATGCAAGGAGTACCTAGGGAGGACTGCACGAAGGCAGAAGTATCCTACACGACTTTTACCCACTAGCCTCTTATGTAATATGTTGCGGAGAACTTAGACGTTCCGAGGGTTGATTTACCTTCGGCACAGGACCGCTGGCGCTTCGTGAGCACACACACATACACACACCCACACATTACCATAATTTCAACCTCACGTGAACATAAACACATATGCAGCTATTCCGCTCTAACCTTCCCATTACTAAGCTCAAAAACTTCCCAACGATCCTAAAATGACACGTCTGGATTACCTAAATAATTGAAGATTGATAAAACGATTTACTTATATTAATTAATAGTGTGTATTTGACAGTACACAGAACAATGACGCCGTACTACTGCAAATTGCGTCTAAGCCCAACGGCCCCGAATTTGTTTCAACCTACACACGAAACGCATAATTTTCATGGACTCTGCCACTTTGATAGTTCGTGCAGTATGGTCGTGCCTCGTCGTCAGTCCACACGTTTCCATTGCATTTCATCAATTTATTATCTATTGTTCAGTGGTTCAGAAGCTAGTTAACGTAGGTTGGTTGCCATCTTGGGCATGACAAGGTTAAGAGCAAAACAATACCGATCTCGAGAGAGCTGGAAGATAATATTTTGTCCATTTTGTTTCGGTATTAGCACAGAGGACCTCGACTCCTGGCTCCTTATTCCTGCTACCTGCAGCTGAGTTGATTGGACTGCAGATGAGTGGCCTTGAGGGTGTGACGACCTCCATAAACGCGATTACATACATAACTCCTCATTCCTCGAGACACTGAGAATAACAAAATTTATAGGAATCTTTATAGGGATCGCGACTCCAATCTCCAATGTTGCAAAGCGTTACCCTAAAATCGTTTGCCGAAGGCACTTCTTACATCGTAAATAATGTTGTATAATAATGACAGCGCTGTTTCTTCGACTAAGGAATGATTTGTACGACTAATGGATAGTTAAATGCAGTCTTATTAAAAAAACGGTGAAAACGTAAAAAAAATCAATGTATTTTTACTACGCGAAACAAACACGACATACAAGATTCGAAAGAAATTGAATATTAAAGGATTGCGAGGCGAGATCGAGTTCGAATTCCACAGCAGTTAAAGATTACAGATATTCTTCACTTTCAACATTAAGTTCAGTGAAAATGTCTGCACAACAAAGCTTTATATTTTTACAAATAACATTAAAAGCATAATAATATAACATCTGACATGTAAAATAATAATACTTGACTTATTATTTTACATGACTTACAAATTACCTCGGGCAGAAATTGCAGAGAATAAAATTAAATAATAACAAGATAGGTAAGGCAGTTAATGCAAATACTCAAACGGAATTTTCAGATTCCAGAGAAGTGCGAGGTAATATTAAGAGCGATTGACCAGCGGCTGAGAATAAAAGTTTAAAAATGCTTGCTACTATACAGGGAGGTTCCGATGAGAAAGATCGATTATTTCCGGTATCAATTTTTTTTAATAAAAAATTTAATATCGATTAATTTCATTCAAAACTTGCTTTAATATATACCTACATTCAAGCAAGCAATAAAAATGCTCAAAACGCACGATGCTAAATTATTAAATTAGTGTACTTCTTGTAAGTATTTTTTGATCAAAAGTATTTATGATTTTTTAATAATGTCTAAACAAAATAAGTGTATAAAAAAATTTGAAATATTTTAGTTTGTAAGACCTTAAACAAATAGAAAAACTGATGTATTTTTGTCACAAAACACGTTCTTGGATATATTTTTTAATGATTTTAATTTAACTAAAATTAAAATTATGAAAACTGTGTTGACTATATTATGTATTGATTTATTTTGTTGTATGATTATATGATTTGAAATTTGTGTTGTTTAATGGAATCTATCGTTTGAAAATTGAACAAATCGGTTAACGACCAACGGTATAACCTTAGTATATTATAAATACACTTAGTTTTTCGAAATTTTAAAACTGCGTGTACCAGATAAAATAATTATCTTTCAAAATCAATTTATGTTTTTTTTGTAAAAAAGAGTCAACACGTCTAGAATTTGATTTAAAAAGGACTGTATTCTCTTGGAATACCCTCTTAAACTGGATCTATTGTCGGGCAAAAAATGAATAGTCCAGTCATTTGGTAGTTTTACCTGGAAAGTTTTCCGGGAGTTTTGAAAATTGATAATATTATAGATTTCGATGTGTTCTTTCCGAATTTCAACTTTGCCACGTCGTATCTTTGCCGCTTGCGCCACCATTTTTGAAAAATGGCGCCTAACAGCAGTTTTTTGACAATATCTCCTTTCCGACTCATTTTACGATTAAAACATGTATGAAGAAAATAAACTATTAAAAAAACGCGTAGCTTACCCTACCTCAAGGTGGTGTGGAAATGAGTTTTTTTCGGCCAAATCGCATATTGATGTATAATATGCGGCGCTCGTACGCCAAAACAATTGATTTTAGAAAAAAACTGTTAATGAGTAAATTGTAGGATTTTTTTTAGTTAATTTTGTTCACATTTGTTTTTATCCTAAGATAAGTCCGAAAGGAGATATTGTCAAAAAACTTCTATTAGGCGCCATTTTTCCAAAATGGCGGCGCGAGCAGCAAAGATACGAGGTGGCAAAGTTAAAATTCGGAAATAACACATCGAAATCTATAATATTACCAATTTTAGAAAATCCCGGATAACTTTCCAGGTAACCCATTTTTTTCGTCCCAAATGACTGGACTAGAAAGCGAAGTGCAATAATAGTTCCGGAGCGCGAAAACATCAAGTAGATACGCCGCGCGTAATACACACAGTATTTATAAAATGCCATTGAAGGCATTGTACTGTACAGATGAATTATTTCACAGAGATCTGCTATCTGCGGAGAAGAGACTGATTCCCTGTAGGCTGTAGACCTGTGGTGTAGCCGGTTGACTGCAGTCTCTAGTCCCCAGTTTTTACACTCTTAAAATGTCACCGCAAAAGGCGGGACCAGCGGACCTCGGACGCGGACGATAGACCGACCTACAGCACAGTCTGGAACAATGGACGTGACCGTCGAGGGAAAGTGTTATCCGAGTGTGTAATTTATATGTGTACACATTGCATAAGCGGAGGCCAAACAGAATTGATTGTGCGTCTGGAAGATGCTACCTTCACGGTCAATGTTAACAGACAAAGAAACTCGTACCACTCGAACAAAAGGTCTACACAGTTTACTTAAAACTACTTAAACTTCATATCTTTGTCTCACTTTTTTACTTACAGCATTGATATTACTCTACATATATTGCACACTAAGGTTTCTCTAGGCCTTCAACGAGAAAACGTCACATTTCAGGTTTTGGGCACTACGTAGCATCTCCCAGTTTTCATGCATTATTTCCATGAACTTAAAACGCCATTGACAGAGCTATTGGAGAACAATTTTAAGCCGCGGGATGAGGGGGAAGTTGTACGAAAAATACATTCACCTACTTAATTTTATCACCACAAGTCCCATTCTCTGTATCAGCAAATACCCCAAAAACAACCATAAGTCAATTCATGCATTAATAATATAAAAAATATAAAATTAAAGTAGTTAATTTTGTGCAAATTTGCATGCAAATACTTTCAAAGTTTGTCATACAAGATGGCTGTTAGGTAATTTCCCACCACCCTAGAGCCCTAGATATGACTTCAACGTCATTCACACATAATCGCACTAATGC
Organism: Limnephilus auricula; assembly: GCA_951813805.1. Taxonomy (NCBI): domain Eukaryota; kingdom Metazoa; phylum Arthropoda; class Insecta; order Trichoptera; family Limnephilidae; genus Limnephilus; species Limnephilus auricula. Next base: position 31,326,737 of record OX638390.1, read on the forward strand.
TAATTTGTCTGGGCTTTTTTTAGGTTCACGATTATTTCAGTATGGTTAATGAGGCTGGGTTTCATTTTCATTCCCCTTTTCTTATGTCTAAGATAAAACACTAAATTAACACGATTTGAAGGGGATTTTTTTGGCGATTAAGCACCCTTTTGATTAGTGATTTAGGATTGATTTCCGATGGTCTAGCGTCTCACCGACTGCGGATTAGCCGTGACACGGAGTCGGGCGAGGGCGGGAGGTCGTGGGACCGAGAGCTTTCGACATTCCTCCTCCGAGAGGAGACCGATTGCCGAGTGCGAACAATGAGTTATGGCCAGTCTCATTGTAGGTAAGGTAAGAGCAGTCATTAGCCGTGTAGGGGCCGCGGCCGGCAGGACATAAGGAATTGCAGGATCAAGGGATTGCACGTCCCTTACGCGTACGACCGTCGCGCCGCGCGCCGGTCCACAGAGGAAAGACCAAAACCTCCATATAAAATATACATAATGAGAGAAAAAGGGTGACGCATAGCATTCAAATAGATTTGGAAAAAATAATGTGAATTTTCCCAAGCAAGGATATTTTGTTATTGTCTCAACTGGTAATTTAAGTTAATTAAAAAATAAATTAATTACACTCCTTAAGTTTTATTTTTGTACCAGCTGAAGTCTGAAACGCAGAGTTTTTCGAAAGCAGATGGAGACTTAATTTGCCTTTTATTTTGAACGTCAAGTGTACAAAATTTTATTATGTAGTTTCGATATTCTACTTTAAAGAGTGGGAGAGGAGATGGTGATGTTTTTTCCTTTTTTTCCCTCTTGTTTTGAAGATCAGGTGTGCAAAATTTCATCAAACTCAGAATAAAGCCAAAGATTTGTTTAAAAAACAAACCAACAGACACTCTTCTTGACATAAATTTATTATATTATAATATGTAGATAGTTAGACAGAAGTTTTGGCTGCCATGTTATTAGGGATAAGAACTTGAGTAATAAAGATACACGCGGAGAAAAATGTTATTCTATTATACGATCATTATATTCGTAAAAACGGGACTGAAGTTCTTACGAACAAATTACAGTGTTTCAATGTTTATTGGCGGGAAAATGTAAGAATAATTTGTTGGTTTACGTACGAAATTACGTAAACCAACAAATTATTCTTACATATTCCCGCCAATAAATATTGAAACCCTGTTAATTTGTTCGTAAGAACTTCAGTCCCGTTTTTAACCGTTTTTACGAAAAAAATTACCGTATTTCAGAATAAAAAATTTCTCCGTGTATATACAGCTCCCTCGAATGACATATGAGTCATCAAATGCTCAACGAGAAGCAAAGTTGTCAAATCGTCAATACCTAATCTCTTTTTTGTTTTACGCGACCTTTCTTCGTGAATTTCACAAATTAAAAAAACCCGCAACAAGAGGAAAAAAACAGACATATTAAGTACAGCTGAATCCGAAGGGTGTCCAAAATTAGACAAGTGATGACAGACGTAAACCGCAGTGCTGACATCTGATTTATGTTATTATGAAATGTATATTTTTGGTACACTATACCTAGCTCTACATAAGGTATCTAACACATATTATAGCTGTAAGACTATAAATCATGGTCTGCTTCACTGTTAGGTACCTACCTATCAGGCGACTGGTAAATCGCCACAAAGTACCAATAAATCTTCCGCAAATTTGCAGCATGGTAACATTGAAATTACAATACATAGCTTTTTGTTCCTTCAGCAGGTTAACTGGCATCGCATTATAAAGTATTTTAAAAGACGGTAGGATATTTAATTATAATAAAAATCACTGGTAAATAGTCCCGTTCAACAAGTTAACGGATTGATCATCCATCTAATGAAAAATATATTTTTTATTTATTTATTTATTTATTCACGCCCTTAGGGCTTTTACAATAATCATAATACAAAAATAATAGTTTAGTAAACGGGAAACAGAAATTTTGAAATTTCAGAAATAAGTTTAGGTAATGAATAAACGAAAATATCAACTGAACTAAATTTATTTCCAAGCCTATGTAGTCTTTGGATTGGGGATTTAATAAAATAGTTAGTTTTCGAAGGATAAACAAAGAACAGCTCTGAAAGCCTCGTGTTACGATTTGGTACTCGGAATGTTATTAGTTTTGTTAAGTCAGGTGCGTCAATTGTGCTATTAACTAATTTGAATAAAAGTACCATATCGCTCTTTGTTCTTCTACGCGATAAGTTAGTAAAATTAAGTCCTTTCATTAATTTATCATAATTGATTTGTTCAATGGGTATGGAGAGTTTGAAATTAATGAACCTTAAAAATTTATGTTGAACTCTCTCAATTTGTATCTGATGTGTTTTATAGTATGGTGACCAAATAGTGGAATTGTATTCTAAATTACTTCTAACTAAGATATTATTATATATATATATATTTTATTTCTTCTCAGATTTTTTAACTTTAATTACAGTCGTGGTTCATTTTGAAGGGTTAAAAAACTTTAATTAATATTAAATTGTCCCAATTAGCGTTGCAGATTTCTTAATCCGTCAAACGATTTTTTTATGATTCTTATTCTGATATTGTTCCCTGGTTAGTTCCCTGGTATATTCAGAGTGGCGATTACGGTTCTACTGAAGGATATGGAATTGTCCTTAACCTTAAAATGAACAACTTTTTCATTAACTAGAGGCGATTCCAGTTCTACTTCTTTATAAGTAATTTTTCTTAATAAATAAAAGCGATTCCAATTTTCCATTGTTCTTAACTTAAAAATGGACGATGTTTTCATCAATTTCGATTCCAATTCTCTCGGATGACACCAAAAAAGCCTTAAGTAGAATCGGAAACGGCGTATCTCAGGATACTTACACATGTACATCCAATATATTAATCCTTAGCATTATTGTATATTATAACACGGGCAGGTGACTAGTCCACAAATCCCTAAATCCACAAATTTTATTATGAGATACTAAGCAAAGAATAAAGAAAAAAAGGAGATTTGTCTATGCGACTATACCACTTAAGAGCGATTGACCAGCGGCTGAGAATAATAAAAATGCTTGCAACTCTTCAGGGAGGTTCCAATGAGAAAGATCGATTATTCCCCGTATCAAATTTTTTAAATTAAAAATTTAATATCGATTTATTTCACTCAAAACTTGCTTTAGTGTATACCTACATTCAAGTAAGCAATTAAAATGCTCAAAACGCACGACGATAAATTATAAAATATTCTTTAGTTCGTGTAAATATTTTTTGATCAAAGTATTTATAATTTTTCAATAATGTCTAAACAAAATAAGTATGTAAAAAAAAAGAAATATTTTAGTTTTTAAGACCTTAAATAATAGAAAAACTGAGGTATTTTTGTCACAAAACACGTTCTCGGATTTATTTTTTAATGATTTTAATTAAACTAAAATTCTGAAAACTGCGTTTACTAGATTATGTATGATTTATTTTGTGGTATGATTATATGATTTGAAATTTGTGTTGTTTAATAGAATATATTGTTTGTAAATTGAACAAATCTGCCAACGACCACCGGTATAATAAATAGTATATTAAAAATTAACTTAGTTTTTCAAAATTTTAAAACTGCGTGTACCAGATAAAATAACAATCTTTCAAAATCAATTTACGTTTTTTTGTAAAAAAAGAGTCAATACGTCTGAAATTTGATTTAAAAAGGACTAATTTCCGGTATTCTCTGGTGATACCCTCTCAACAAAGAAGTAAAATGGTAAATGTTGTACTTATAAATAAATAAACGGGAGAAAAACTAAATCGTCGAGCGTTTTTGGCCAAACTTTTGACCTGCTTAAGATTTTTAAAGACAAGCAGGATATTATTAATTACCTCGTTATTAAAATTTCGTGAGATTCAACGGAATTCTACCGCGGATTGAATAAATTAGATCCGATTTAATGAATGCGGTTGTAAATTAAATAACTTCCAATTAGCAGAGTTAGTGCTGTAATAATCACACGCGGAAACTCACCATTTACCTAACCGTAAAGAAGTGCGAAATGTTTTGAATACAATGGGAATAACCACAAACGTATAAAACCGTCAAAATTTAATTACATACTGTACGCGTTAATTTTAGCTAGGTTCAACACGTGAATAATATAACACTAATATACGTACATCTGTTGTGAATCTTATGAGAGGTATATTATTAATTTTTAATTAAAAATTTCAACACATACAACATAAAAAACTATCTAAGTACCTAAACAGCACCAATATCTATGCATCATAGACATTTTCTTATTGTTTGATATTATGTTTTGCTTGTTATTTCCTTGTATCATTTATAACTTACCTTTTTATTACTTTTATTTTATTTTCTTGTTTTTGTATCATTTTATAACTTACCTATGTTTTTATTATTTTCGATGAATTTTCTTATAAAATTACTAATAGTTCTTTTTTTATAATAATTTTGTAATTTAAATAGATGTAAAAATATATACCTAGTTGTCCTCTCCTAAACACAAGCAACTGCTTTATTAGGAGAGTGATTTCAAATGTTTTATCTATATTATGTTGTAAATATTGAAACTCTAAATATGTTTAAATGTTTAAATAAAATAAAATATATATATTATTTCATATGTCTAAGATGCTCACAGTGTCGTGCCGTGAGATGTTTACCTATTTTTCATTAGATGTTTATTCTGTAAATAAAAAATTAAAAAAATATTCTACAAAATTTACAAGATATAAACAACAACAACATCTATATAGATACAACAACATATATCTATATAGATGTTGTTGTTGTTTATATCTTGTAAATATGTAGATGTCATTTTTCTGTTACGGAGACATGAATTTTGATATCTGGATCACGTGATAAGCGCTCCGTCTCGTCTTTACGGCGCTATTGCAACGAGGCGGCATGCGTACCAGGTGATTCGTTAGGTTGTGGTAAAAAAGATTTATTTGGTTTTATATTGTTAGTCTACGTCAAGGGTCACCAATTACTTTCATTAGGGGTCCTTTTTTTAAAATAACATGACCGTCGTGGTCCGGAAGGGAAAAAGCCTACCCCCCCCCCTTTACCGGCTTAACAATGGAAATAATAAACTGTACTATTTAAATATGTGTAGATACAATATCATTGAACAAATAAAACGAATGGGTTTCGGAACATTATTTTATTAAATAATAAACTAATATTATGAATAAAAATAAGTACCAAGGGTTCTTTACAATATTAATGAGAAAAATGACATTTTTTGCCTTGGACTATCCGTCCGAAGTTTGGACTTAAGTTGGTGCAGATGTCATTAAATTTTAGAGATGTTCATCGGTAAGTCTGCTCCGGAATTATTATTTTTTTTTTTTTAATGAAGTCCATCTTGGAAAATGCTGCTTCACAAACATATGTTGACCCAAACAAAGTGAGAAGTTTCTAGGCTAATTTTTAATAACCTAGGTACGGGACATACCTATGTCTACCTACGTTAAATTATCGTGAAAACAAGCTTATGTGTCCAAGCGGTTAATTCTGGGTATTTATTAGCACAAACAAATTTTATCCAAAACTCTTGACAAGAAACTTCGGTTCTCAATAGGTGAACTAGTCCTTTTTTTGGCCCCAACCAACGCTGGTGCACCGTCGGTGGTTACTGATAAAAGATTTTTTAAGTCTAACTCATTTTTAATTAATTAATCCATCACTACGTCGATCACACCTTACCCACCACGACGACTTGGGCTTGGGCTCATCTTGGGCTCCGAGCACGCCCATCCGTTGGCGAATAGACAAACAAAACAATAGAATAAGTATATATATAAATTAATTTTGATCTAAAAATTCACGAACCGCTATTTTATTACACCCACTATATTTTCCTCCCACTTTCCTTCCGGTACAAAATACTACACATACTCGTACATTCCAAAATATTCAGAGCGTCAAAAACAAGTAATTTTTTTTTTTTAATTTTTTATTAGTTTCAATAGCAAAGTTTGTACATCATATAGGTTTTTTAATTTAATTTTTAATTTATTTTTTATTTTTTTAATTTTTAAATATTAACCCCATTCAGGAGGCCCTGAGGAAAATAATTTCCCTCGGGGCCTATGTCATCTTTGAAGATGCTGCGTGGAGGATCTTTTTGAGGAGAGGAAGGAGTGAACATGGGTCTTGAAGAGACCCATGTTGTAGGAAGGAGGAAACACAGAGTCCGGAAAATCGTTCCACATACCCGCCTACCAAAGTGATATAAAGTGGTATAAAGTATAATATACGTATATTTTTTTGTCTTTTTTCACAGTCCTCCTCACTAGGGTTTCCTGTTCTGAGGCGGCTTGTAGTTTTTTTAAACTTTTGTATTTAGTTTTGAATTGCCTTTACATCGTCTTCATAATGTTTGTAAGTTGATTATTACCTTGATCCCTCAGTCATGTTTTGACTTTTGTTTTAAATATACTCATTTCCTTTATTTTTTGGTTTGATTTGGTAGAGCATTGAACAATTTCATAGCATGGAATTTATTATTTCTCTTTCCAAAAGATGTGTTCAAACTGGGAGTAACCAGGATATTTTCACTTTTTGCCCTGGTTGAGTATTTATGTTGGGCAGTTGAGTATTCAGATATGTTTTTGTAGACAATAAAATCCTACAAATATGTTTTATTACACATACATTCATATATTATATTACGTATAACACCATAATAATGAATAATAATATTCTTAACTGGTTTGTAAACAATTACATAAAAAATGATACTGTGCAAACAGTTCCATTTTGGCCAAACCCGGTCAATAGTTAAGTATCATAATACTACACGAGTTTTATTTATAAAAAAAAATACTGCTTTCTATGCATAAAAAATGGTTGATTTATTGTATAATGGTTTCAAGTGGTAGTGATGGAAATATGCAAACTTGATAGCCAAAGGACCGTTATAACCGGACTGGCCGGACGCTTTATGCAAACATTTAATTTATGTTAAAAGCTCTATTAATGTTTACAAATAGGAAATCGTAAACGAAAAAATACCAAGATTATGTCATCCGATAACAATAATCAAATTCTCTAGCAGAGGTAACTACTGGTTATTTAATAAAAGACTATTTAATATTATAATTTACGTAAATAAATAAACTTGTTATCAATAGCTAGCATAATAATTAATACCACTTTATTTGAGTTAGATTAAAGCCTAGTTTCTAGTTCTGCTGAAATCAAATTAAATATTCATATTTTTATTAGAAAAACTCTCTTTAACTTTTGAAGGTTATTCCCATCAATGTAATATATCATTGAAGAAGAAGATAACAATAATAATCTATTTTTTTAAAATATGAAAATAAACAAGACACAGAAAAATAATAAAAGATAACGGTCGGAACTGGGACTCGAACCCAGAACCTTACGTCTTAAAATATGAATATTCATTTAGACTTTTATAAAAAGTCAACACGACCGTCCGTGGTCGAGTGGTAACAACACTTGACTCCCAATCGGAAGGTTGCGGGTTCGAACCCGGCGTGCGCAAATAAATTTTATTTGATTAATTTGTGTTATTTCACAATTAATTAATAAAAATAATACATACTACATTTGCGGCACGTTCCAGAGTGGAAGATACTGCCAGTATCGCCCTGGTGTAAGACCATCATTCAGAATTGAGACGTTGCTTAATAATGGCTTTAGCCGTGTTTAGTGACTAGATCTGAATAGCCAGGTACTTTCCTACCCTCCTCTTCCCCATCTCCTTCCCTTCCCCACTTTCCTTCAGCCTCACAACATACCCCAATTGGGGATGCCATAGTCTCACTGGCTCCAGACGGGAGCAGTTGGGACTCTTGTGAGGTATTCTCTATTAAAAAAAAAAAAAATAAAAAAATAAAAAAAATCGGATATATTTATCCGAGACACTATCTAGGTAAAAATACATTCTTTGAATACTTGTTTCCAATAATAATGGTAGCTGCCAATAATATGGAGAAAAAAAAACGTTACGAAGATAATATTGTTAATTCTGAAATTTGAAATATGAAGTTGACAATTACGACAGTCTCACACAGATCACAAATGATCATCATACTATTTCTCCGCACGAGTAGACATAGATGATAAAATCCCTTACTATTAGGCGGTTCCATGACATTCTTATATAGGTACAATATGCAGTCGGTTTAGGGAAAATACGGTCCCAACTGCTCCCGTCTGGAGCCAGTGAGACTATGGCATCCCCAATTGGGGTATGTTGTGAGGCTGAAGGTAAGCGGTGAAGGGAAGGAGATGGGAAAGATGAAGGTGGGGAAGTACCTGACTATTCAGATCTAGTCACTAAACACGGATAAAGCCATTTCAAGCAACGTTTCAATTCTGAATGGTGGTCTTACACCAGGGCGATACTGAGAGTATCTTCCACTCTGGAACGTGCCGCAAATATAGTATATATTATTTTTAATTAATTAATTGTGAAGTAACACAAATTAATTAAATAATATTTTTAGCGACATAAGGAATGGGAGTCCAAAGCCTTGTCGCTGGATTACGCCGGCCGTCAATATTTTAATGATTTGACTGATTAAATACTTTTAGTTTAATGATTTTACTGGATCGTTTCACCACGATTTCTTTCTTCCACGAGGGGACTGCGAACGGCTGTTCCAAACTAGATCGATTCTTTTTTGAAAATTATACAAGATACGTTAAGAAAATGTTAAGAAAATTTCGTCACTGTCGGTACAAACCAACACATTCAATCGTGTCCTATTTAAAATATATCAATCTAGAAATGTGGGTAAATATTGGATATAGATGGAAACGGCTAATACGCACTTTTTTTTTGAAAAAATCTTTCGATTCACCTTAATTACATTAAAAGACAACTATTTGCATTGGGGGCAGTGGAAAATATTTCATTTTAAATTTCAATTACGTAAAATCAAAATTAGCTTTCGTTCTGTGTCTGTGTCACTAGTTAAACTAGTAAAAACCCTTAATTACAATATCCCTTAATCACATGTTCAAGTGACGTTTTGTCCCTGTAGACATAATATGATAACTCATTAGATATCACCTTTCTCTTTCTCTCTATCACTATGTAAGATATTAATCTCACTTTCTCACTGTTCCTTTATATTATGTTTTGTCTCTTTCTGTATGTATGTAAGCTCACACAATGTTAATTTTTTATCAGTTTAATTTTTATACCCTGATGATGCTTATGTTAAGCGAAACCGGTCGGTGTTAGAACAATTAAAATAAATAATTCGTGGTTTCAAACAAAGTGATTGTATTATTTCAATTAATATGTCAAACCACAAAGTGACTGCTTTCTACCAAAATATAAAATATTTGTATTTATCTGTCAATATTTTGTATCATAGGTCATAGGTTAATTTTAATATTCTCCTGACGAAGGAAGGGCTCTTCCGAAACCGGTAGAGTTTAATTAAAATTTAAAGTGGTCTAAAACAAATGTATATATTTTTATTGGAAATTATGGCGAGCCACAAAGTTAATTCTTATTACGAATATATATATATAGTTATAAATTGTAAATTACTGCTATCATTTAAACTTTAAACAGAAGTTAAAATAATTTAAAAAAAACAATATCATCTTTACAGGAGTGATTCGTAAATTATCATTATGCAATGAAACGAAAGAAATGTTTTGAAGTAACGGCTGTCAGATGAAGAAGTTATAAGTGATTACAGTAATATGGATCCAAGTTCATAACCCGCCATCTCATTACCAACTCAAAGTTAAATCGTAATTACAATTGAATTACTTACAATACATTGTTAACAACCGTTAGACTTCAGCAAAGCAATGGAGGTACAGATCTTCTTTCATTGATAGCATTGTGGACTTATCTATTTACAGATTGGAATAATTGAAACAGCGTGTTATAATGCAATTTGGACGTAAATTCTGCCTATTTTTCTCTGCAGTAGTGATGTAATTTTCAGAGAATTAGAAGTTAAGTGCATATAAATCAATCATACAGTAGTGACGGAACAGTAAATAATAGTAACGGTTTTTAAGACGGCTTTGATGGGTGGTAAATTTGAAAACCTTCAATAACGACGTGACGGTTGAAAAATGGGATATTAAAAGTTTCCGTCTGAAAGACGTTAAATAAATTATTTTGTTTGTTTTTGTCCTAAAATCTAGGTTCATTTTAATTTCAGAGTGTTAGATACTTTCAGTTTCGCCTTGGCGAAAGACAACTATTCAGGATCGAAATGTTGCATGAAATGGCTTAAGCCGTGTTTGGTGACGAATAGTCATGAACTTCCCAACCTTCCTCTTTCTCATCGAATTTCCCTCTCCAATACATTTAGCCTCACAGCATATCCCACTTATTTCCAGTTTTTTTTTGTTGCTTAAAAAATGACGATTATTATGGCATTTTTATTTTATTTTTATGTTGAAGAATAAATTTTCTACAGCGAGTCTAAGTTTCCCATTTTTGTAATACCGCCAAAACGATATTTTTATCGTGTGACGTCATAAGCGTTGGCCGGCTTTGAAAAATTTCTGACAGTAGTACTTTGTTGTTTGTTTAGGTGCGTATTTGGCGCCGTTGCCAACCACGGGCCATTTTTTGGTTTTGTTGGTTGTTGATCGTTTTTAAAATGAATAAATTTGAATGAAAACATAAAAAACAAATATTTTTAGTAGGATGATTAAAATCAGAAAAATGATTTTTAAATATTCCAAACAGAATCCCTCGTTTGTGAAAATACCCTATTTGGGGGAATTTGTAACTCTTGTAAGGTATTCACATAAAAAATATTTGTAGGTATTTTTCAACATAAAATAAAAAAATATTGATTAAGATATTCTTCAATTTAAAAAAAAATCACGTTATGTAAAATAAGGAATAAATTTATCTTTAAAAATAGGTCATAAAAAAGCCACTTTTGAGAATCGAGCCCGATCATTACCTACTTGTGAGGCAATTCTACTGACTATTATACCACCACAATACTCTAAGAACGGTAGCTTACATAAATCAAAATATGAAATCAAACGCTGAAAACATAAGATTTAGGTATTTTTTATTTTTACTAATAATTTGTTTAGAATGCCTTATAACATATTTATTTAATTATATAGGAGAATATATTTTTAATAGGAGGCCGAATGGATTCAGTTTCCTGGCCTGGCTTGAGGTGTAAGTAAAACAGGCATTATATTTGGGTTAATAATTCGGATTAAACAATTAATAACGTAGCTGAAATAAACAACACGAGTGGTCAGGTAACTGTGGATTATGTTACCACTATGATGACGTCACGGAATAATGACTGGACCAGTTACTATTAGTAAAATATATGCAACATCTTGTTTATTTGTGCTTCAAAGACATTGTATTTTTGCAAACACATTAAATAATTAATGGTTGCTGCAAAATAAAACTATAAATTTACGACGGTTACACTTCTGGTTCAATTGACAAGAATTGTTCCCAGGGTCTATACAAGTGTCATATACAACCTATATAACTATGGTCTATACAACCACCTGGAGCCAGTGAGACTATGGCATCCCCAATTGGGGTATGTTGTGAAGCTGTGGTAGAGGGGTGAGGAAGGAGATTGGGAAGAGGAAGGTGGGGTGTATCTGGTTATTCAGATCTGGTCACCATACGCAGCTAAAAGCCATTTCAAGCAACGTTTCAATTCTGAATGGTGGTCTTACACCAGAGCGATACTGAGATATATATACTGAGAGTACCTTTCATGCTGGAACGTGCCCAAATATACAATACATTATTTGTAAATGATTAAATTGTGAAATAACACAAATCAATTAAATAAAAATTACTTGCGCACGCTGGGATTTGAACCCGCGACCTCCGGATCACTAGACAAGAGCCGTAACCCTCGAACATGGAGACCACCAAAGTCACATGTAAGCTTATAAATGGATTAAAGTGACAATAATAATTTTTGTAAATTCTAATTATTAAGTCGATTTGTAATAATGATTCGTACATTAAGTTCAGATGCAGAAATAAATTTATTTCAAACATCTTACTATCTTATCTTATCTTATTAATACGAGTATTATAAACGCGAAAGCTTGTATGGATGTATGTGTGTTTGTTACTCTTTCACGCAAAAACGACTGAATGGATTTTAATCAAACTTCGCAATAATATTTCTCATACATCAGAATAAAATATGGGCTATGATTTATAAATCTAGCTATTTTCCATATATTACAAATAATAATTATTGCTTATTAGAAAATTTTGAGAATAACATTTTGCAAAATAATGATTATTAAATTAAATTGTATTTTAGAAAATATTTAAATTAGTGAATTTATTTAAAGTACCTACTCGCCTAATACTTTGAATCGAATCAAGAATTATAGATATTTTAAATAAATAGGTTAAGAATTTTGGTATAAACATAGAAAGGACCTAGTGAAAGAAAATAGGCTACTAGAAAGTCTGATCCTGCGCGGACGAAGTCGCGGGCATACGCTAGTAATAAATATTCTTTGGAAGGAAACACTTAGATTTTGAATGTTTTAAGGAATGGTGCATAGCGTTGTTATTATCACGTTTATCGCTAGAGGCCTTCTATTAGTCACTAAAAGAAGTACAGATAATATACAATACAATTATATCACCACACTTTAATTACAGTTCAAGTATTCTTTTTCTCTGCAACGAAGAGAAAATGAAAAATATGCAAATACTGCAAAATAAAGCAATGCGTATAAAATACTTAAGGGGATACCCGGCAGTGATTTTTCCATACAAACGTACTTCCTATTTATCTCTCTGGATTTCAACCCTAGAGAAAATATTGTTTTTACATAAATATGCCACCTCGGAACAGGCTCAGCCTAGTGAGGTGGCATATACCTAAAAGAATGTACATAACATGTATTTTTTGGTTAATTAATAATAAAAAAATAAAAAAACTACTAGCGTGTCGGTATGTTTTTTTTTTGATAAGTTACTTTTTATAGAAGTTGTGACCTTCCAAAAATCAATAAAATTGACTGGTTTAAACGCCGTCAAAAGACGTTCAGTATACAAACAAGACAATGTTTTTTTTAAAAAAGCAAAACATACAGACATATAATAGTTTTTTCTTATGTAGTTGGTAAAAAAAATTGAAAATCAGTCCACTTTTGGAGGAGAAAAGTGAGGAATACGAAACCTCTATTTTAGTTAGGTATTAGTAGCCCGAGGTGCATTGTCCCTTTCGTTCAATATACGGTGGAGTAAGAACAATAGTGACAGCAACAATTTAGTAAAATCTATTTTTAAAATTTCTCCACCACCGGGTTTTATCTTAAGCGCAACATATATGCACGGATAAGAGACATGCTAAAGGAGCTGTATATTTTGACGGTGAAGCAAACTGTGTATTTGAATGTACTTATTTTTATACATAAAATTAACATAGGGATGATATCTAAGGAATTGAAAAGATAATAAGTTTAAAAATAAATTAAGAAAGTATGTCTACATCAAATATTAATGTTTTTATTTATTTGTGACTGTATGTGCTAATATTTAAAGAAATATTATGTTTGCCAAACAATGTAAATGTTTATATGTTTATAAAACTATGAGCACACACGAAGATGTGAGCTAACTTAAGATGAATAAATAAATAAATATTACCAACTTAATTTCTTCAAAAGGTGTAAAAAGAGTGCAGGTAAAAAACAAACAAATAGAGTGGCTTAATAAATTAATAGTGCACTCTGTTTCGATTACAGGTAAAGTGTACGCACTATTACATAACCGGCAGAGTAGCGGCAAACATCGGAAATTCATTACACTTCTTTATGAACAATATGAAAAGAATCTTCGATGAAGCACGAACAGTTGACACAATGAACTTGCAGTGGGTGTCGTCGCAAGTGTAGATTTTGGGAACTCAAAAGATCTACGGATTTAAAAACTTGGGTATAGAAAAAAACTAACGGTTTATCGTTGGTTCTCCCTTTGGCCACCTGCAAAGTTAAGGTTGACAAGCTATACTAGTCGATTAATAAACGTGCTATTAATGCCCGACCTGAATTTCATTTTTTTCTAATTTCTTAATTATTTCAAATTTCAAACAATTTTTTTTGAAATATTTTTGATAGAAAACGGCAATTTAAAAGCTCCACAGCTCATGATGGAAATGAAGTTCTGAGATAGTTTTGTTGTCCTAAAAATTCCAGATGGCAAAAAATTGAGACATTTCGTCGCCTGCGTGCTTAATCATCAAAAACGACCATTCGCAAGTTTTACAGGAGGAGGAGGTTTTCTTTCATTATTTCAATGAAACATTATGATAGGTGTTTAAGATGAAACTATTCCCGTAAAGGTAAAGGTCTGATTAGTTTAAATAACTATCGTTTTTGATACTTTATTTTTAACAAGCTCTTCGTCTGCGTAGGATTAGTAGTTCCAGTAATCTATCTTCTTTTCCTAGGTCCCGTCTACGTTTATACCAAAATTCTTAACCTATTTATTTAAAATATGTATAATTCTTGATTGGATTCAAAGTATTAGGCGAGTACTTCAAATATAATCACTAATTTAAATATTTTCAAAAATAGAATTTTGATTTAACAATCATTGTTTTGCAAAATGTCATTCTCAAATTTTGATGTTTTTTATTAAACAATTATTATTATTATCAATATATTGAAAATAAATAGCCAGCTTTATAAATTATAGCCTATATGTTATTCTGAGCTATATGTAACGTTTCATTAAATCCATTCACTAAATTTCGATTTAAAGAGTAACAAACATACATACATCCATACAAACTTTCGCGTTTATAATATTAGTAAGATTTTAAAATGAAGATTGAACAAAAACTAAAATGGAGATTGGACAATTAAGCATTCAGGCGATGATTTCACGACGTCAGAGTTCATAGTTTGCGAGTTTTAGTTAGAATAAACAAGATTTATAATAATGTAAGATGTACAAAACAGATTTTCTCCTTTAGTTATTTTTTATAAGGTGTGAATGAAGGTGGTGACATTTTTCCGCAGTTGAATAATAAATAAATTGTAATTAAGCTGACCCAAAAATAAAATAAAATCTATTTTTACAGATACCAACAGCAGAGAACAACCATATAAGAATTTCTGTTAAATTTATTAGTAAAAAAGAAAAAATAATATGCCGACCGTATAATAATACATATACATTATTATAGTATGTGGATTATTATAACGAACGACCGCCCGAGCCTCAAATTTATGAACCTATTTTTCGCACTAATTTATTATTTATTGTAATATCTTTCTGAACGGTAAACATATTTATAATACGCGCGTTGTTTTTAAAACAGAGGTTCCGAACCTTTGTGGGCCCATTACACACTTTTCAAGTAGGTATATTTTGTCCAAGGAAAAACCAATAAATGATTTTGATTGATTTTTGATTTTGCCATTCGAAAAGTCACGTTTCTAAGAAAATTTTGTTACACTTTTTTTTGGAATTTTACGACAGGGAAATCTTTAAGTTGCATCAAAGGTAGATCTCGACAAAAGTGCTTTGATTTAATTATTTATTTTTAAAATTTATTTATCTATAAAGAGTATGATTATAAATCAATTTTCGATGCATGTCTCACTAGGAAATATCTGTGGGTGTGTAAATACACAAATCTTAATATATAAAACAAAGTCGGGTTAGTTACACCATTTATAACTCAAGAACGGCTGAACCGATTTTTATGATCTTTGATTTGTTGAATTTGACTCCGTCCCGATTAACAGAATAACTATTAAAATATCGGAAAAAATCACGGGAACAATAATTATGATGAAAATTAATTTTTTCATATATTTTGTATGGAACGGCTTTTCAAATAATGTGCGTTGGTCGACATAATTTGAATCAATTCGATCTGTCAATGGTGTAGTGTGCCGAACATTTCGTGCTTAGTCAACAGCTCAATTTCATTTTTTGAACTTTATTTTATTTTAATTTTTTTTATTTATTTTAACTTAATTTATTTCAGCTAATAAATTAAACACAACATTTATTGATTCTGAGGCGGTACGAAGTTTGCCGGGTCAGCTAGTAATATATAAATATCAAAGTTAAATACATTTTCACATCATTTCTTAAAGATTAATTAATAATTTCGGTAGTGATCGCTAACGTCGGGGGGACCTGATAGGGCACACGAAGAAGAAGAAGAATAATATTTCAAAGAAATAAAAATAGTAGGTTAATCCTATAAATGAAAATAAAATTACAAATTACCTGTAGTGTTTATAAAAAAGAACGTGCACAAAGCATTCCCATTGCTCAATCACAATCGTCCAAAATTATATTAAAATTACCCCCCAAGCAGTTTTAATTCATTATCGCCGCGGAACTCCGAATTTCTGCCGTTTTATAACATATTTCTTTAGGAAATTTTAAGTTTCTAAAAAAATATCTGTTATTTTTAAAGATAGTATCTATACATTTGCTACGCCAAAACGGTTATTATATGAAATTCCCTCGATAGAAAAAAATCGTCAAGCATACTCCGAAAATTAAAAAAACACGTTTTTTTCTGTCATTTTACAAGTTGAAAAAATTCACAGTGTATCTTTAAATAATATTTAAAACATTTCCCTCAAGATTTTTGCCCTATTTTTAACATTTTCACAATTTTCGCTTGAATATTATCTTTTTTAATATTAGCGCGCTCCCTCTAACATTCTTATTTACGTATCTCCCATTCTTCTTTTTTGAGCGCCTACTACCGGGCCTTAAATCGTCCACGTTTGGGCGATATTGCCCATTGCAGGTTGGGAATCACTGATTTAAAAGATGCGGTTGATGACCCACGAAGTGATTTAATCAACCGGATAAAGATGGGAGAATAAAACGTGAAATTAATTGGACCGTATTGTACTTTTCTTTTGATACCTGCTATAAATAATACTACGAGTACATCTACTATTGATCCACAGGTTTCTTGTAAACTCATTTCTATTGAGGATCAGGGTGGGACGCTGCTCAAATCTTAATCTCAAATCTAATTTTAATTTAATTTTTTAATAATCTCCGTCAATACGTCTGTTTGGAGATACTGTTCAAAGATTCCGACTCTTAAAGAGACTAGAGTTGTGTGAGGGAGGAAATACAAAAGCTGGAAAATCAATCTACAACGTGCTGTTGTGCATGTGATTGAATCGTAAACGACCCATTCTTATTCGGGAAATACTAACGTGTACATGTAGAAAAATGTTATTCTAAAATACGATAACTTCATTCGAAATAAACGGTTAAAAACGGGACTGAAGTTCTTACGAACAAATTAACAGTATTTCAATGTTTATTGGCGGGAAAATGTAAGAATATTTGTTGGTATACGTATGAAATTACGTATACCAGCAAATTATTTTTACATATTCCCGCCAATAAACATTAAAACCCTGTTAATTTAATGTTAAATAAAGTTAACAAATTAACAGTATTTCAATGTTTATTGGCGGGAAAATGTAAGAATAGTTTGTTGGTATACGTACGAAATTACGTATACCAGCAAATTATTCTTACATATTCCCGTCAATAAACATTGAAACCCTGTTAATTTTTTCGTAAGAACTTCAGTCCTGTTTTTAACCGTTTTTACGAATAAAATGATCGTATTTTAGTATAACATTTTTATCCGTGTATATGTATAGACAATGATTATATGCTTACACCTTTTATCTTATTATCGATGTCGAAGGGATTGATTGTAATTGTTTTTTGGAGCACCTTTCATTGATCTATGTTCATAATCTCCGTTCCAAAAGACTGCAAACAATTTGTTCAAGGGAATCCGTCAAATGGATTGCCCGTTCTTGCATTTATCTTATAGGTTGTCCAAATCAACAGCAGGGCGTATTTCGAATTTATGAGAAAAGCAATGAAAATAATACTCAAGAGACTTGTCAAAGGAGCAAAATTTTATGACGTGTTTATTTTTATGTAAACAATTAATATAGTGATGTTGTCTAAGAAACCGAAAAAATAATTACAATCAAGAGATACACGCACCCGGGTCGAAAAATCCAAAGCAATTTAGTTAGCCAACAAGAAAGAAATCAAGCACCCAGAAATTACTTATGTACCAGGCTCTCCAGCTTTACATAAGTACGCTGTACTTGTTGTTACAACCTGTATATATACGAGTTTGTATATGTTTTTGAAATTATTAGCACACATGCTGTGGCTACCATAAGATTAATAAATAAATTAATTAAGATATTTTTTCGTAAACTTTAAGCTCCTAAATATAGCAGATTTGAACCTACTTACATTATCAGTGAGGACGACTCAGCCGAAAATGATCAATCTATATTAAACAAAAATTATAAGATTAATTAAATGCAAGCCTTTGTTCACATTGATACCCCACTGCAAAGGTAACCATTGCGGAGATGGCTTTTCATTACAGAATGACGTTGCATTACACGAGCTTTTTAAAAGACGTACATTTTTTAAATGTTCATTTTATATAATTAGCATTATCAAAGGTTTTAACTGTATTTTAGCCTACGCAATGATCAAATTTCATACAAATGATCAAACCTTTTAATACTATGCGCATTTACGCATTATTATATTAGAGAGGTGGTAATTTCGTTGATAACGGAATGCTTTACGTCCACGTTTGTATAGATGTATGATTATAATGCGTTTAAGAGCGCAAGTTCTCGTGGAAGTTGAGTAATAAAATATTTTTTAAAGGTACCTACCACAATCAATAATCAATTCAAGAGTTCCAAATACCGTGGTGGATGCAAATTATGACCATAATAATTGTGTCTTCTTCTTCATCAAAATAGTTGGCAGTTGAGCTTCTTCAACACATATTTCCTCGCAGTCCATTCAAGTTTGCACTCCTTTCTAGTTCATTCTAAACCTTTCAAAAGGTTATTCTATTTTTGGTTTACATTTTACTCTTCTTCGTATTCTTAAATCATTTTCTTTGAATAGAAGCTTGGACAGTTGGACAGTTCTCTCGTGGGTTTTGAATTATGTGACCAAAAACAGTTTTCTTGTAAGATTTCTTTGTAACCTGTTTTGCTCTTGTCTCGTTTAACCACTACAGTGTTCGAAACGTTTCCATTTGTTTTTTAGCAAGCAGCAAAAAGTTTTTAATTATTCTTTAAAAAAATATTTTTTATTATTATATAATTATGTGCTTAGATAATCCAGGAGTGTTTTATTTAATTTCGTGAAGCTCAGGCACAAATATTTAAATGTTTTACAATCATTTTGTAATAAATTCAAATTCCCACAAAATCTTAACCGAAAAGGGGTTCGAAAAGACTAATTAAAAATACTCGATTATTTCATAGGCAAATAATCGAGTAATATGTTCTACTCGCAGTATTTAATAAAACCGCGTTACTTAGTAAACCATCACCTTAGTAATATTATTTGGTTTGGTTTACTTACTTTTAAAATTTTGTAATAAAAAAAAATACTTTGGCGGGCCGGATTAGTGGTGCTCGAGTGCCGGTGTTGGCCCGCTGCCCGTAGTTTTTAGACCCCTGTGCTAATAGATCAACAAATCCATATTTGAAAAAGTAATTTCACACATCCCGAAGAAAAGTGTCGTAAGTCAAAATTTTCAATTTTACGGTTTTGTGAAAAGTAAAGTGATTGTGATTGTCCATCACAAAAACTGTATTTAAGTTAGATAACCCCATCTCCGCAAGGTGTCGCTAGATTCTCCTTCCGACGACGGGATCGCTTTTTCATTATTCATTCATTTGTTTAGTTTTCCTGTAAAAATAACTTTTTGACTTACGACACTTTTTTACGGGATGTGCGATATATCCGTTGATGTCGTTAAATTATGTCCTACAAGTGAATTATACAAGAACTCAATTAATACAAATACCATACGACTGAACAGATATTCTGGCACAACATAGCATGACAAGAGGAATGGTGCTATTGAATGAAATCTCAGAAACACTAGATATGTATAATTCTTCTTTAAATAGCCTTATGTTTTTTTTTGGATAATTATTATCTACCTAGGTGTTAAGATTGTCAAAATGAGAATAAGGAAGTTGAGTGAAAAATATTTTGACTTATTAAAAATATGTTCATGTAGATGATATGCAAACATAAATACAATTTTTTTTAAAGTTCGTTTTCACAATTAAAATAATTCTACAAGTTTGAATTTTATTAAAGCCCGCCATAACGCCCGATAAGAGGTGGGAGAGCGAGTGACGTGCGTCGTCTCACGCCATCTGCTCCCTTGTTTGTGTGAAAAATAAGGGCAAATATATTTTACAAAACCGGGACACGCTTACTATGGACAAATAAAAAAAACAATAAAGTTGTGTTTTCTTTTAAATTAGTATAATAAAACAAAACTTTATCTCCGTCAGTACAATATTTATATACATAATCAATAATGTATTTGAATTATAAACGCCATCGCCGTAAAAGACAAAGCGGCGTCCATTGTCCGAACGTCCGCATCTACTTGGTTTGAGGTCTGAGGCCGCATTTTCTAAAGGCCGATGCTTCAGTCATTGCATTCCCAGTGTTTGAATGGAGTTACCCCCATGCAAATCTGCAACTTGGCAACAAATGACAGTCGATAAATAATAGGCAATTCCTATGATACACCCACGGCTTCCCGGGATAGAGGGGTTGAGGCAATTGTAAGGAACGTTCAATTATTTTTACGTCAGCCGTGTCACGTATGGTTGCCGCCAGTCCTCCCGAGCCCAAGTAGCGAGTAGGGAGTAGCGAGTAGCGAGTTCCCGAGGGGCAGCGGGCAGCCGGCAGTGGTTAAGCGCCAGGGAGGTGATTCATGGAGGAATAAAGGGAATGCTATTAATTCTATTTCTAATAATGTTTTGCATACCTTCTTACTAGATAGATGGTTCTTTTGTTCGCGATATAGGGCCTATAAAAAATAATATGAATATTTCCATATATACAGGAGGTTAAGGTACGCATTTGATTTACTTTAACCAGTGATTCCTGACATTATTTGGAGTAAAAAGTGTAAATAAAATTTTGGTCTCCGGTGACATTTTTGAATTTTTTTTTTCTACAAAAAATAAATAAAATATTATCTAGGTGTTTGACAGTTGGGGGTGGGGAAAGTGGTGGGGTGGTTTCTCGGCTGAGTGACCAGTGACGTCATGTAGAAAAAATATTTTTTTTTAATTTGAAGAAGAAAAATTGAAAAAAATTATGTTGTCAAAAAAGTCACCGGAGACCAAAATTTCTGCACTTTTTACTCCAAATAATGTCAGGAATCACTAGTTACAGTAAGTCAAGTACGTACTTTAACACCCCGTATATACAATTTTTTTGGCGAAGGGTTTAGTGCAGAACAAGGACTTTAAAAAATCGCAAAATTATTATTGCCAATGTTTCGTTCTAAAACAACAATCATTATAATATGTTACAGTAATTAAAAAAAATCTAGATGCTAATAAAATTCTCATAAAAGTTTAAATCTAACTTGATAGCTGTCAAAAGCACTAGAATAAAGTATATTTTCGGTCGATATCGACGGTCCTGAAGAAAAATGTCGTATCTGCTAATAAAAATTGAAAATCGTTTGTTGTCTTAATTTAATTTCCTTTGATGATTTAAAAGTCTGTAATTTCGAAATTTTGAATTAAATGCAAAATATCAAAACAACACTATATTTCTTAATCTCAAAAACAGAAATAAAGGCAGAACGAAGCTTTCGACAGCTCTACAGCAAAACTACAAAATTGGACATCCGACTTGTTGTTCGGGACTGTCGATATATCGACTGTCGGTATCAATATTTATGTATAAATTCCGAGTTTACAATTCGACGCTCGAACCCACGATTAGTGTCAATATTATATCGAATAAGTTAGAAGAGTTTTCTACTATATTTATCTATTTAGGGTGTATTTTACCGACCTCGTGATAGCTGTCAAAAGTACCATTTATACCAAAATTACCAAAAAGATAACGTACGTTTTTGATTGCCGTTTTTCTTTTGGTTTCTCTACGAGATGTGATATGTTTCCCGCTTGTGCTAAGAGTTTCCGCCATGGTATATAACGAGGAGTTTCAGGTACTTCTGTTTGAATATACCCACATAAACAAATTTGCTCGCCAAATTTTTATTTTATTTTATATTCTTAATAAACATTAACTTTGTGATGTAAGAACCAGTGACATATTAAGCAATTTTTATTTAACTCTTGTATATCTTTCTAAATGTATTTATGAAATATTCAACTAACTGTATCAAGTGTGCCTAGTCTGTTTTAATATCTATGTACTTTCATCGAACTGCCTTTTAAATTCGTGTTCTTGTGTAAACATAATTTTCATAATTGTATAATGTGGTCCTTCCCGAAATGAGTTTTATTAAACTCAATGGGAATAATGTATTACAAATATTATGTATAATTTTGTAATACATTATCACAAAAAAAAAAGATTTTCACGGTTAAAAGTATTTTTGTTGTGTATTTTTGGGATGTTATACCGTGCTACGCTTGTTTATTTTTGGGATGTTATGCCGTATTACGCTAACTCCTTCTTTAGCCGATGTTTCGGACAACGTTACAGTGTCCATCATCAGGGCAGATGTGATGATGGACTCTGTAAAGTTGTCCGAAACGTCGGCTAAAGAAGTTAGCGTAACACGGCATAACATTCCAAAAATAAACACCAAAAATTAACTTTGCGGCTCGCCATAATTTACAATAAAAATAAAATTTAAAGTGGTCTAAAACAAATTTACATATATTTTTTTATTTACTTTTTTATATGCCCATGGGGCATTTACTCTGGGTGCATAATGTTTACATTTTTTACACAGTTAATTACTTAACTTCCAGAGAGGTCGCCTGTGCCACTTCTTAACTATCTATGCCTATTATAGATGTGAACCTATCGAAGTGAGATTAGTTTCGGAATCGCCTCCCTAACGCCGGGAGAGGTTGGCTGGCTGGTTGGTACTCTTGGCAGGCTAACTTGGGCACAATGCAGAATGTTTTGCATACATTCCTCTTTCCCCTTCCCCCTCCCGTTTTTCATCTGGCGCGGTGGTATCGGCGCTCCCCGCCACAACGACTGCCGATGATTAATCTCAGGATCCTCTCATTGTATCCGACGTCCTTCCAGGAATAGGCAATAAGACAGGAACAACAGGATGGAAAAAAGACTTTTTTTTCTCGCAAGGAGTAAGCATTTTCTGATACTGAGATAATAGATAATGACATGCAGAAATTAACGTCGGCAGAATTTATGCTTCGTGAAAATATTTATTTTACAGCCAAATATGAAGAGAGTTAATTTATTATACCTATGGGCGTTAGGAGAAATGTGTTTTAGATCATTTTAGTTTGTATACATGGTGTTCGGAAATTAGTTGTACAAGCAGGAAACTGGTCACATTTGGAGACGATTTCGTGGTATATATATATATTTTTTTTTTCATAATTTTTTTTAAGTTATAGTGTTTTACATTTTTTAACTATCATACTAATGCTAATGCCATGCTAATGCTCGTGTTTGATTTGCGATTTCGTTTTCAAGTAAATCACATCCGAACATGGAATTTTTTAAGCCAACTTTGATATTAACTGTATATCTGTTCTCCAAAAGTTTTTTTTTAACCCTTTAGTTGTCGAAAAAAAATGGTAAAAAAAAGCTCTAAAAGTTTTTGATGACAAAAGTTCCCGAACACTTACATTTTTCATTTAACATAATATTATTATTGGTCCTGTCAGGTCTTGGTGTTGTGATGTTGATGGTTATACCGCTTTTTATACAAATAGTATTTTTTTTATTATATAAAAATGGAAATTATGTAAATAAAATTATAATAATTAGCAAAGGAAGGTGGAAATATGAAAATAAACTGAATGATGTAGAAATGAGAATTTTATTTAATTATGTATTTATATATATATTACGAACAATTCAGTACAAAATGATCCTTTGTCTGTCCAACAGGGAAGGATTCCCGTTTCAGGACAGCCAAATTGTGTATTTAGTACCTACATAATATTCTTACAATGGAATGGCGATTCTGTCAAGACAACTTTTGAGAACATTAGTGATTGCATTCGTAGTGACGGGATGGTTTCTTTATCCTTGAAAGAATCCAAAGATCTAATTTTTTACCAGGGTCATTTTGGATAACATTAGTAATTTCATACAGAACAGATGAATGGTTTCTTTCTAAGGGGTTTTGTGTTAAAAATGTGATTATTCGGAAAAATTAAAGAATGATTGAAGTAAGTGTACCAGTTAAGACAAAGAAAGGGACTCTTAGATGATTTTGGCATGTAGAGCGGGTGAACGAGGAAGTGAATATTTGCGCGCAAGATAAAGGTAGAAGAAGTTGGAGTCGCCCGAGGAAGAATAACATAAAGAATAACATAAATATCTATGAGACGATATGATGATATGGTATGAATGGAATGAAACAAGAAATGTGTGCCGGACAAAGTTGTGTGGCGGTCTATCCTCTCTGCCTACCCCTGTGGGGAAAGCCATAATGGTGGTTAGTTAGTTTTTTTTTATAAATAAAGTAATTGAAATGTAATAAGTTATTTTTAACCTTAAAGAATGAGTTAGATGGATTTTCAGTTTTATTAATAACTAGCTTATACCCAGCATGCGTTGCAATGCTAATTAAAGAAATAATTTGTTTCTCTCTTCGTGTCATTTCCCATTCCTCCCCGTTCCCCTTCCGACTCCTCTAGCTCTTCCCCTCCCACGTCCCCTTCCTCTCCCGCTTTCCTTTTTCACCTTCCCCCTCCACTCTCCCGCTCTCCATTTCTCGCGAACATGCCCCTCCTTAATTCCCCAACCGATACTTCCACATACCCCTCCACCCCGCCGTTTTTCTCTGCCGGCTACCTCTATAATTCCAACAAAACGAGTGACCTATTTAATTTTTCATGCAAATTTCATAATGCCTGATCTCACCAGTATATACAGGGTGTCCGTAGGTAAAGTGCAGTAACTTCGGGAGGTGATTCTACATGATAATATAAGTAAAAAATACTTTTTTCGAAATTCCAACTTTTTTTACCCATACAAAAAGACGTACCTACCTGTTAAAAATCCTTAGTGCAAGGTACAAACTTACCGATAAATTTGCTGTCCCCCTGCCCGTGACGTTGGAGTGTTGTGAGTCACCCGTTTCGTAACAGTGTAAAATAGTACCTAGTGCTGGCCGCATACGACGGACTGATTTTATCGTTTTTTTTTTTTTTTTTTTTTCTTTATTAATAATTTTTTTGTTACATACACAATAAGTATAATTAAACTAAAAATATAATATATTGTGTATAAAGTATAATGCATAAAAACAAAAAAATCCCACATAGGCAAAAGCCAGTTCGTGGGTATACTATTTTTTTTTTAAGCAGTTACATTTATTTATTATGATGTACATTTTATATGTGTGTTTATATAAATATATATATATATTTTTTTTTACAAATTAGTGATTTACTTTATTAGGTTTTTTACTGTAGCAACAGTGTGTATAATACAATTTAGGTATTCACACAGAACCTTCGGTGGGAAAGTTTGTTTGATTTTTGTAAAAAAAAAGACAAATACGGAAAAATTATAATGAATTGAAAAATAGTTTTTTTTTTTTAAATAAATAAAAATTTGGCAGCTTCAAGACTAAGAAAGAGTCATTAAGATTAAGGGTAAAGGGTAAAGCAGAAACCAAAATATAATCTTCAAAAAACAAAATTCCTATTACTCCAAAAAAAAAAAAAAATTGAAACGGGAAAAACTAAAAGCCTGCGTAGTAAATTATATTATTTCAAATAATATATCTTGTACATAGAAACTTGCATGTTTTTGAGTAGTAGTTCAACGTTGATTAAAAATTAAATATTATATATTCTTGAGTATCCTTGTCCTGTTGTGTATAGATAAATGTTCACTTCAGAGGTATATCGTATATATATTTTACCTAAAAAGTACCCCATAAAGTTGGAATTTCGAAAAAGTCATTTATCTTTTTTACTTATATTATCATGTAGAATCACATCCCGATAC
This sequence comes from Limnephilus auricula, assembly GCA_951813805.1. Classification (NCBI taxonomy): domain Eukaryota; kingdom Metazoa; phylum Arthropoda; class Insecta; order Trichoptera; family Limnephilidae; genus Limnephilus; species Limnephilus auricula. The sequence goes on from OX638390.1 coordinate 31,352,756, forward strand.
TGCACTTTACCCCCGGACACCCTGTATATAGAAGTATTAACGGGCATGTTCACAACAATTCAAAAAAATTAAATTAATCATGTGAATAGTATAGGAAATAATTTCATAACGCTAGAGCTCACTATGCTATAACCATCCCGGGAATGCGCACATCATATTCCAAAAGTTTCATCGCAATCGGATGAACGTTATAGCCGCGCATAAGGTACGAACACACAAACAAACTTTTTTATATTATAGACTAGCTGAAGTACCCGGTGTTGCCCGGGCTTTACGTGGAGATTTTTAGATGTAGACCATAATTTTCAAAATTTCATTAAGTTTCAAAATTCTGCTTTAAGGGATGGGAAAACGGGTGATTTATCGAAATCTCATGCAAAAAGTCACCTTCCTCTTGTTTTTAAATGTGCAAAACTTCATCAATCTCTGAATAAAACTGAAGATTTGTATAAAAAATAAAGACAAGCCGCCGGCCAGACACTATTCTTTATTATTATTGATTTATTAGAAAATCATGTATCTTTTCACAAAGGGTGAATCCTAAATTAAGCACTAAAATCTGAAGATTTGTAATCATTTAGAATGGTATAAACTAATTTAAAAGGAAAGTTCTATTCAGGTAAGATTGTTAGCAGATTCTACTTTCCTCTCTTCTCTTCTTATTCCAGATCATAGCCATTTCACATATGTTTTTCCTCAAATTCCCATAACTTCTCCCTGCCTAACAAATAAATTCTTTCCCAGACAACTCAAAGTGTACATTCAGGCACTTGAATCAATTACAATCAGTATTTACTTCAATGGCCAGTTAGTTTCATATGTTTTTTGCAATTATATTTCTTACAACGAAATTGCTTCCCAGCACAATAAAATGCTAGTTTGGCTCGCAGTGTGTTTACTTATTATCAGAGAATTGCAAAAAACTTCAAAACGATGCTTACAAACAGCATTGTTAATATTCCGAAGAAAATTGGTAATAGCTTAAATAAACAACGAGCACAGGTTTCTTATAATGTTACTTCAGTGCTAATGAAGATTTGGCATGTAAGATTCTATGATAGATTGAGCTATGAGCTATGAAATGGTACATATTCCAATCGAGGTGCATTTTGAGATATCTGCTTAGTTCTGGAGGGCGCCACGTGAGGCGGGAAGTGGGAGGTGGGGGAGGTGGGAGGCGGTGCCCGCGGGAGGTTCGGGAGAGGGTATAAAAGGGACAGCGAATGTGCCAGGCCGTGTGTATTCTGACAAACGCCGCGCGCGCTGCACGAACAAACCGTCGCCGGTACATTTGAATCAATCTCAATCTCTTCAAAGAGTTGATCTTCGCTGTTAACTCCTCGCAAGTTCGGAAGCCGATACAAGATGAGAACCGCCCTGCTGTCGTGTGTGGTGCTCGCCCTGGCCGCCGCTGTCGCAGGTTAGTCCACCGTCCTGTCCTATACTAGTTCACATACACCGTATCCTGTACCCTGTACCATCCACCTGCTTTCCCGTCATTATAGACACTATTACCTCACGGAGCGATAACCTCAACTAGGGCTAATTGCGCCGGCTCGACGGTTTGCGCTCAACATACACACATACCTAGATTACATAATGTATCTTCTTTATCCCGACCCGGTATTTAATTGTTCAAGATCCAGATCTCGCTCATAGGACATACCTGTGCAATGCGATGCAATCCAATGCAATGCAAAATGCAGCTAAACACTTGTACATTCCTACAAGTGCGCTGTCATAAAACCTAATTTATTCAGCTGCCGAAATAATTGTTTACAAATGTTACGAAATTGACACCAAACTTTTGAATGTCAATAAGCACAAAATGCAATGGGCGACTTATTTGAAATTTCTTTTCAAACAATGCCTAACGGTTGTAATTTTTAAAAAGTGTTTATTCAAGTGACTGGCTAGAGCTAGATGAATACCCGCTGCATACCTTCCCTCATTGTGCACGAGCGTGTACAAGTGGTATATGTGATTGCCTAAAATGTAACGAGGTGAATGGCACTTGAAAAGATTCCTCGGTAATATCTTCTCCAAATAACTTTGTGTGATTTTCGTTCTACTCGCACGGAGCACGAGTACGTAGTACGTCACAATACTTGCACTTTGTAAATGGGTTATATTTAGATTCGTCCTCCTCACAAATTCAAATATTATTTTTCGTTATAAATTTAATGTTTATGACGACGCTCGTAAGGTGGTAAAAATTATTTTGAGAATTAAGTACACACTTGTTGGAAAATCGTTAGTTTCTTATTAGATTCCGGTTGGTTGTAAAATAAACTAAGATGTGCAATTTTTTAATGTGACATAATTAAATGATTAACGTAACATCTTTGTGTATCCTATAGTTGATAAATTTTGCATATCTAAAAATGTGCGAAATTGCTTTTGTTGCATCTAAAAACGTGATATAGGTGTACGTTCCAAGATTGAAGAAATAAAATATTTTCCAAGAATTGTACTTAAAGAAATGTGTTAATTGATTGAAAATCTATTGCGTTTCCACTATTTATTGAAATTCAGTTTTTTTTACGTTTCATGGACCGCACGCCCCTGGGTAGTGTAAACTACGTTCTTCTTAGGTACTATGATCCAACATTAATCCTTTATTGATTATGGACAAAATATCGTTCTGCATTGCAGGACAAAAATATTTGATATAATATGTATACTGCGTACATATTTATAAAATGTGTCGGCTGTATTAATTTTTGTAATTATAGAGAATTCGCAGTTTCAAGTTATCTGTGGATTGCAAGCCCCTCTGGGAAAAGGCAGCATCCAAAGTTAAATAAATAAATAACTTGCATCGTTGCTGGTTATGAATAATTTCATCCAAGACATATTTGACTGGGTATAGCGCATTCATGTTTAAACTCCACCATTTGGCATTTCGTCTGTCCGTAAATGTGTTTGTTTCGGTTCCGGTTTCAATATGGTGGCCATTTTAACCTTTCGTGCGCCGCAGTAGCCAATAGCAGCAATTAATAAAATCATTTCTCTTAATATAAGTAGTACCTAAATATCTATTCTGGGAAATAATTGTGATAGATTATATAATTTAAAAAAAATACTAGTGTGCTTTAGACCACACGACTGAAGTAAAACTTCTTTAGCTCCATCTATATGTATGTATATATATATATGTTTACATGAATAAAATATATACATGTATATACATATATATATTACTTTTCTACAAATAATTATTTAAATTTATTACCATTCGCCTCGCCCGATCAAGCCGTGGGCATTGACGTCAGCTCTCCCCCGCGTTTGGCGCGTCACTGGCATTTAAAAATACTGACTGAAATATTTCATGCACTTTCTATGAGAGGAAGAGAGAAAGAAAATATGCGCGCGCACTGCTCTCTCTTGCTCCCACAGTGTGATACAGCCCGCACTTCGTAACGTTCGACTACACTTTTCGTAACGCATTAGCCAGCTTACCCCCTAAGTCAAGCGTGCGTAAAGAAGTTTAACTTAAAAAATAGACACATTTTCTAAGGTAAGTGGGAACAATTTACAAAAAAAAAATTGTAATAAACAAGTAAGTTATTACGAAAAATAGAGTCAGCTTGCCCACGGCGAAAATTTTGCGTCGGCATTCGACGGATTTCACATTCGTCGTTTTTATAAATTAAGCAGAACGTATTTAAGTACCATTATGATTTCAGAGAAAATTTCGGTTTTGATTTATGATAAGAGAATATCAGAAAAATACTTTTTAGATCGCGAGGTCTTCTTTTAACAGAACTATTAGTTTAATTTGCTATATGCAAAATTAAAATGCACCGCAACCGCCGCCGATAGGTACGGTGTCCAAGTAGTGTCACCAGGAGCAGGGTTGCAGAGGTAGCGAGGAGGTGTTGCTCACAGTCATCCGGCGTGAGAAGCGATGTCCCCTGCATCACTAATGGCGCTACAACATCTTCCTTCCGCGCCCGGATGGGGCACCCACGCAACAGTCGCGCGCCGAATACAAATCACTGCCCGTTTATTATTATAATCAGACATCCTTAGATTGGAGATATTTTTAAATGCATGCTGCCAAAATTTGAATGATTCTACCTCCTACCCACTCGTCAAACTTTTGTTCGCGTTATAAGATGCACGTAAAGATGGTGGAATTCCTTCATTTCAACCTAATTTTGGTATGTCTTTTCTTTGTTGGCTTTTTCTGTCAGATAGCTTTACAATGAGATTTATAAAGACATGATTGGAATTGCTTTAATTCGTTGAAATACATAAAACACGGGACGAGTAACGCAAAATAAACAAGTTGAATACAAAAAGGCACGCATATCATCATTAGCCATTCAATCTCAGAATTAAATTAGCGCAGACCCTTGAAAAAACAATCGATATTATAATTCCTACTTTGAAAAGACATATATTATATAGATAGGTAGGTTTTAGGTACCTACCTAATTCATCGCTCGACTGAATTATTATTCAAACAATCAGTTCAGATTTTTAAAATTACACCGATCATTGAATTTATTGAAAGTGGTTAATTTCACGCACACCTCGAAAATCGAAATTAGTACATTTGATTCCAGAAGAAATAGGAAAAATAAATATAACTTTTACATTTGAAAATAACATTCATAAGCAATTTACCTATATTACATGTTTATGTGAGATTTGTACAGTTTCCTAAATTAATTTTCTCATATAGGTTTACAGCATTGAAATAACCTAATAACTATTATATTATATCACTATTAGCAGTTAAAAACCCCCTCCGCGGGTTTTTGACGCTAGCCCCTGCAGTCGGCGGGCGACACCGCAGTAGCTTGGTAACAAACTTCACTTACGAAGATGTTTTTTTAAATTTAATATTTAATTATTTCTATACATACATTAAACATTATTTATAAAATGTTTTGGCTGCCCAACTAGGAAGAATCCCATTTTAGGGCAGTCAAATTAGGATGATGGAATATATGAAACTAGTCTTCTACAAACAAAAATAAATGGAAGAAATGAAGAGAAGAGAAAGAATAAAAATAAAAAAGATAAAAAATAAGAATTAAAAAAAAATAGTAATAAAAGTTTTAAATACAATTTGCGGCGTGTAATAAGGCGCGGCGTCAGAGATGTACTCGAAGTGGGGTTCTTAAATTTCAACCGTACCGTCGCTAGCATAATAATAATATCAGATTGTGTCATCATAAATTACGTAAAAGCCCTTATGGGAGAATATAAAAATAAATAACGAACATCTTTTCGACAATATGTTTTTTAACTGGAATTCGCAAGATAAAGGAGTGTGTCATTGGGAGATTTTCAAAATTTAACCGGTGTGTTTACTAGTGGAAAGATCGTCACAGGGAAAAGTAATAAACACGTCATGCTTAGAGAGTTACTTACTTTAAGATAAAGTAATAGTTTTGCTTTCATTTGTAACACGAAGTGAGAAGAAAGTAATTGAACTTACAATATGTATAATTAAATTATCGTGCATGCATTTAGTCATGGTCATGGTAGGAATCATTTAGAAAGGAGATTCCATAAAAAGACGAGCTAATTGCATGATAACAAAAAATCAAATGATACCAACACGAAAGACTTTGTTATCATCGTTGAGCATCAAACTTGGTGTCTATATTTATTGTTTTAATAATGGACATGCACTTGCTATGATTTTTTTCTAGGCAACGCAACGTATGCAAAATAGATTCACGCACACCGAGTTATGAACCAAAACATTTTTTTTTCAATGTGGCGTGTCACGGAACATCTCCACCAACAAATTATATTCAATAATTGTAATTCATAATTGCCATATAAAAATAAACAACACCATTACAGTCCGACATCACTCGATGACGTGATTCAATTTAAAAGTGTTCAAAACAGATTCAAATATCTACATACGATAGTATTATAGATCAGTCAAGTGCCGGAACACAGCAGGGAAGCATTTGATGGGGTGATTGATACACACGTTTTGCGTAACTACGCTGTAGTGAAGATGTTATTTATTTCCTCAAGAAGATGAGCAGCAAATTATCTACAGATTTTGGCACAATGCAGTAAAACACGAGGCCGATCTGGGATTCGTCTGATAAAAAAATCTTTTCTTACTTTAGACCTAAATTTCTTATTCTTTGAGTATAGGAGCGATGATCGCCCCAGGGGCCACGTCCGAATATGTCCGAATCCTTTATTCTTTATGAGAACATTAATAACGCAATACTTTCATTTCTATAGGCAGACAATCCGACTGACAGGTGCCTTGGACTATCGTGAACCTAAAATTATTAGATTAGAAAAACACGACGCGGGATCTGTTACTGTGGGGGGCATTATTGGCCCGTATGATTGATCGTTATTCGATAATTGTGTTAAAATACAAGCTGTATGGAAAACAGGGAATATAGACAGTTACAACTTATACAAAAACGAATTGATTAAACCTTAATTTAATTGACACGCATGCGTTGCTTAATTCAATTAATTTCTTTGTCTCACAATAGTAAATACATAATATCAATACTTAAAACAGGTTTGTAGTGCGCTTTGCGGATATTAATCTAACAAAGCTCTAAAGTATGCACAGTTCCACGTAGGTCTAGTCAAATCCACCTCACGTTTCACGCACGTCATCCATTTGATTCAGACGGGCAAAAGCTACAAGCGAGCAACATAATACTGACAGCAGACCACCATATAAAATCGGCGAATCTTTAATCGCAGTCACGTTCGATTATGTCCCTTCCATTAAACCTACGACTTAGAATGGCGCTCACATGGAACGTCCTTATCGCACCATGCCGCGTCAGTTTCTTCATTGCCACAACGTCAACAATGGATGAAGAGGCTGTCTATTAATCTGTCCGGGCACAAGGAGGGAATGTTAATTCCAACCGTGGGCAGGGTGGTCTGTATTCTCGACAAAAGCTTGTTCTTTGAACAAGATGCAAATACCGGAGTCCTTTCAGTTATGCATAACTGTTTTATATTTCACCTTTATTCTTTACATTAGCTTTACTTCACAGCTAAGATCGAATCTTTTACAAAATCATTTTCCTTATTGGACAATTATTGATAAAAACATGACGTCTGGTTTTATTTATTAAAGATTAATGGATGCATCTAAGTTCTATGGTATCACGATGGAAATGACGTTCCGAGCTTAGTAGTTACAGCAGAAATTTAAAACAGAAAAGGCTATGCACATTTCATGACACCAAAGTTCAGCGTTCTAAAGTAAGTTGTAAGTGGCATCCGTTAATAGGGTATTACCAGAGAATACCGGAAAATAGTCCCTTTTAAATCAAATTCTAGACGTATTGACTCTTTTTTACAAAAAATATAAATTGATTTTGAAAGATTGTTATTTTATCTTTTACAAGTAATTTTAATTTTTTTTTTTAACTAAGTGTGTTTTTAATATACTAAGGTTATACTGTTGGTCGTTGGCAGATTTGTTCAATTTTTAAACGATAGATTCTATTAAACAACACAAATTTCAAATCACATAATCATACAACAAAATAAATCAATACATAATCTAGTCAACACAGTTTTCAGAATTTTAGTTTTAGTTAAATTAAAATCATAAAAAAATAAATCCGAGAACGTGTTTTGTGACAAAAATACCTCAGTTTTTCTATTTATTTAAGGTCTTACAAACTAAAATAGTTCAAAATATTTTTTACACACGTATTTTGTTTAGAAATTATTGAAAAATCATAAATACCTACTTATGATCAAAAATTACTCACAAGAAGTACACGATATTTAATAATTTATCATCGTGCGTTTTGAGCATTTTTATGGCTTACTTGAATTCAAGCAAGTTTTTAATGAAATAAATCGATATTAAATTTTTAATATGAAAAAATTGATACGGGGAATAATCGATCTTTCTTATTGGAAGCATTACAGTTGCTAGCATTTTTAAACTTTTATTCTCAGCCGCTGGTCAATCGCTCTTAAGATGACATACTTTTTAATTTAGCATTTCAAATTCTATCGGCAGTCTTTTACCATATTATACGAGTATATTATATTTATTTTCAATAATATAAACAACACCGCGTTATTACCCGCATAACACAAAGTTCGTTGAACAATTTTGAGCGATAAAGCAGTAAAAAATAATAAACGTTTAGTTAAATACAATTGGGAAAAATTTCGCAGAGTGATGAATAAATTTTGGCAGTAGGTACCTACCCACATCATCCCATTGTTTAAGCACACTTTAAAGACAATTACATAAATTTGCAATTTGCAATCATTACAATTTTTCACGCGAGACAGAACTACAGACGACTTTTTCGTGATTCACTTCAATTTACCAGTTTGCGTTTCATGGGTTGCTTCAAATATAAACAATTGCATGCGCATGACAAATCTAATATTAAAACCAACACAAAATGTATTTATTGAATACCCTTTGGAATTACAAAAATGAAAGATGCATTTAATTTCTGCAACCTGGAATTAAATCCTTGATATAAGAGTTCGAACAATAAAATCAAGTTTATTCAGAACAGTTAAATGACACAACACCTAAGGATTCAAAGCCCTTTGCGTACAGCACCTACTAATAACTAGTTATTGCATAAAGGCTGCATCAGAGTAAGGCTAGCTTTATGCACCTAGGGGCATATGTACGCTAAGTTATGAGCCGAAGAATGCTCTCTCTATGTGTGATGTATAAATGAAGCTAAAGGTTTCTTCTGCATTCCCTTAGGGCCTTAGGAGGCTGTGTCCGCTAGTAGCTGATCCCGAAGGCTATTTTTAGCCTCCGCATTAACCGACTCCGGCGGAATGACCTAACTACACATACAATCCCGAGTGAAATACCATGGGAATACTGGTTTCCAACCGCTGAGTAATGTGCTTTGTTATTTCCTACCGATGTTTTCCCAGGTGATATAATGTAAGAGAAAATGTTATTTAACACAAATAATGTGACAGATATACCACAGGTATAGTTTATTATCAAATGTTAGTTCCAAAATGCCACAATTTAAAAATAATATTAATATAAGAATCGTAATCACACATCATCACAATCATCAACACAAGAAAAAAATCGGTTACCACAAGGACGTGAAAGTGGACCTCTAGCAATTGCAATCCGGACGAATGCTGGAAGAAACATTTGCTTCCAAACTGAAATTACCCCATATTAGTGGAATCGAGGGCTCTACACACATAACAAAGGTCTTAAAGAAAAAATAATTAAATAAACTTAAAATTATGACGGACTTAACGTTGAAATTTTCATAACTAAAGACACGCGTAGAAATGTTATTTAATTTTTTTAAACTCTTGTTTTTGGGTAGGTAGAGGATTTACGTGCTATTTTATGCAACGTATACAATCGTATACATATGTCAATATCATAATTTTATACTCTATCTATGATATAGACAATTATTGTTAACTTCATTCTAATTTTTTATCATTGAAGAAGATAATATCAACAACTCTCAAATGAAATATGAAACAGATAAAGACATAGAAAATTAACAGACACACTGAATTAATTGAGGATAATGTTAGTAATTCTTAAATTTTAAATTGAAGCATGATATTGATAAAAAATTATCGAATGTAATAAGGTATCAATAGCTCAATTGGTAGAGACACCAGTTCCCGTAAGATTAGAGATATCTTTTTATTTTCCGTGTCTTTATCGGTGTCATATTTTCATTAATAGGTGCTGATGTTATATTTTTCAATGGTTAAATTATCTAAGTCTATTAAAAATTTAAATGTAGCTGCTCTGAAAGGTAAACTCTTGTCCTCCTCTGTGTTATGAAGGGACGCCCGGGTTAACTACGGTCGAATAAGAATAATCGGGCTAATATATCTTTCCCAGCTATTCAGGCGATCCTTATAGGGATCCTGGCAGGCATTTGAGCCTCGTTTGTGTACTTAGGATAGGCATTGAAAATCAGCGATAGATTATATAAACAATCGATTTTATCTTTTCAGCGGCATCAAAAGCCATAAGATCAGATGGCATTGTGCATATATAAGGACTTGTACCTGCAAGTACAAAAGTCAGAGAGCAATGAAATAACAAAGAGTGTAGCAAGATTCTCATCTGATTCTAAATTTATTGGTACGAGTGAATCTAAGATAGATCTAACAACGGACTAAAATGATTATAGGTTTGAGATGATGGTTTTAGGACGGCCGATGAGATCCAGTATCAGAAGGATTCGTAGGGACATTTATACTGATGTGTCTACCTCGCAATGTGCAAACAAAGTAAAGGTCTCGTGCAAATATGCGAGACAAAATAAACAACTGAAAAAAGTGACTGAATCATTTTGATCCCAACCTTCCGAATGGCGGTAGGGAACAAACGCTATAGCAAACTTAACTAACTTAGTTTGCTGTTTTTTTGCTTTGTTTGGGATCCTGCGACGTCCGAGTGTTTTAGAGTTTAGACGTTTAGAGGATGCTCTCCTGATAAAAAGCCTGCATATTTCACCTCGTTCTTTATTGTTTGTGTCAAAACGCCCTACGCGAGTGACTTCTTTGACATTGGGAAACAAACGGGAGATATGCAATTAAGCTGCGGTCGGTCTGTTGCGGGCCATTAATTCAAGGGAATTGTTAACGGTGAAGAAAAGATGCTTTGTTGAGACAACGTAAAAAAGGCTTCACGGGATAATTGGTATTTTTGCCTAATATTTTTTTAAGTTTTCGTTAATGCAGGCAAATACTGTCTTCCCTTCCTCAAACACCACGAGACGCAAACATCTTTCTTGGTCAAATGCATATAATCCGGTGCAAACACAAATATTTATAAAACCACTTAGCGAGTTTATGCCTTCTTCGATATGTTTACGTCTGGGTTTATATTTGAACGCTCAGATTTTTCTTAATTTTTTAGTCAATATCGAGTTCCGTTTTTTTTTACATAGTAATGTTTACCGTCTGCTGTCTACCGTCCTTTGGATGGTTGAAGAAGTTAAACGATTTATTATTTGGTGGGTTGTGGATAAATAGAGACATACTACAAACTAGACAAGGACATATCACTAGAGATAGAAGCGACATCAATTGCCTGACATATTTCATTGTTAAGTACGAGTAGGTAGGTAACTACGTTACTCCGTAGTATCTACCTAAAGCTATTGTGTTGAATATTTACTGTCAATTAGACCGGGCGTGAAGAGGATTCTATTTTCTGTCCGGTGAATATATTCCCCTCCGTGTGATGAACGAATAATTTTCATAAGATTTTTTAAAACTAAAAAATTAACTTTTAGTTAGGTAGAATATTAAGTTCTCTTCAAATGTGTGAATTGTAATTATGTCTTTTACCTGCACCTTGTACTGTACTGTAAATATGTAGGTATTCTGTGCACCGAAACAAGATCATTGATAGGTGAGTCATAAATCATTCAAATAATGGTGTACTCGGTTCAAACAATAAATTGTACATCGATGTGAATCGAGGTGTTCGTGCATTCCATGCACGCCCGAAGGAAAGCCGAAAGGGTAAACAAACACCACTGTCGTGGAATACTAAGCTGGAATAGGTAGGTAAGTACCGGCATGAGTCATGCCGTCAATAATTGAATCCAAATAACTCCAAGCGAATCTGGTGGAAACGAGGAGTCATGCGAGGTGCAGGAGACTCCAGCAGGCTTGTGGTCGATCAAGAATCAACTGACGCAACCAGCGATTGAGGATCTACTTCAATCGCATTACTTTATACGTGCACAACGACAATATACACTTTTCCAGCTTCTCTACAGATCGAATCGATTATTCGTAAAGTCCACGAGGAAACTTCGTGAATTCTCTGTTGAATTAATGGATAGGCGCCAGGCATTACTTTGTAATATGTTTTTATGTATGCACGATCAAGTGCAAGAAGGTGTTTAGTATTTAATTTGAATTAGAGCTGCGCACGTGCCCATAGTGGCCATGCATCGGGCAGAAGCTCGGAGCTCGGCTACGGTCGTGATTGAATATCGTGTCACGTATCTCCGCTACTGAAATGGCCATCGGAAGGGGAAGTGACGGGCACAGGACGTCATGACACATCAGGGGCTATATATTACCAGAACTAAAACTGTTGGGAAATGGTATGAGCTTTTTTATTTTCTGTTGTGATGACATGTCTACATATTTAGATTAGGAACCATCCGATAATGCTAATCTTCAAAATTCACTCTTCCAATGATACAGACATCAAACATTTCTATTCGGAATTTTTAACTCTGGATCTTCCGCTATCTGGGCATTTGTTACAACCAATGAACTATATAAAAAATATTGTTTTTGAAATTTTAAACAATGTTTCAAGTTTTATTTTTGCAGACTAATAATCGACTTGCCACAGATATTAATTAAAAAAAATGTTTTTCATATAAAGCATATACTTTCTGATGCGATATTATAATTTAAAATAAAACAATAACTTAGTAAACACCACTTTTATTTTTTATATACTTTATGCCGACCGGGTTTGGCTACAATCCTAAGCTCCTTCAGGGCAGTATAATAATCACTGGGATTAAGGAACATTACAATTATAATTTATTTATAACTTTATTTGAAACGCTTTAAAAAAAACTAACATTCATATCATTTTGTTCGAAAAATAAGGTCTCCAAAGTGCTGTGGTCGAGGAATGATTTTACGCGAACGACGAGGATAGAAGAGCACTAAATCCTGATATAGTCATGTCTGTAACTCTTGGACCCCCAGATTTCTATCAACTCCATGATTTTATTTGACCTTTTGTTCGTGTCGTCAAATTTCATGTTAGAAATAAATTATTTTAAAATAAAATACAATCGTAAATAGAGAAAAAATAAAATCATCCAATTTACAATGTGAGCTAAATTTAGAATATACAGAGAAAAGTCGTAAAACTGCCGTGAAGAAGCTATATTACGGTTGTAGCGAAACCCGGTCAGCATAAAGTATCTATCTATAAAAATAATAAAGGTGGTGTTTACTAAGTTATCGTTATATTTAAAAAATATATTTTTGTTAAAATTTTATTAAAAGGAATAAAATTTAAAAACGCATAGAACGCCACCACGATTTTAAATATAGAGACAATTAATTAATAAATGATCACACTGACATATTATTATGTATTTAAAAAACGCACAAGATATACGTGACTTTAGGAAGGATTATGAGATTTCAGAATTGCTCTATGTGACAAAAAATATTTTTTTTTTACACAGGAATGAATTCACATTTATAAAAGTATGCAAGTATTAAATTACTTAGCACCGAAACTGCCGTTAATCGCCCAACCAAAAAAGCATTCAATTCCTAATTGGGAAAATAAATTCCGGAGTTCAATGAATCGATAAATCACGACCACGAGACGATATCTGATTCTATCTAGACAAAAGTAAATTTGTAATGAAAGAAGAAACACGTTTTTCAACGGAAACATGATAAATCAAGAACTGGTGTTGATTTCAATGAAGCAAAATAGCGCAAGGGGTCCACAGATAAGACGATTTTAAACATTGCTTCAATATTTTTGTCTTATTGTGTATTCGTATTTTTGGCAGTTAATTGTATATATCTCACAGCTTGTTACGTTTAAAAGATGTGCTCTTTTCACTATGCCAGAGAACACTATTCGAGAACTTTGCATTTTTATTTAATAGATTTCTGTTTGAAAAGAATTGAATACAAACGAGTTAGGTTCCCATTGGTTTGATAGTTTCTGAATTATTTATCTTTGTAAAATATTATAAATAAGAGTGTCGATGTGTTTGATTTTTATACAAACCTACAATTATATTCCGAGACTAATGAACTTAAGTACACTTAACCTTCAAAATAATAGGAAGGTTACTGTTTACGTGCAATTTCAATAAACCACCCCATCGCCTTTTCCCACCCATTCAAGCAGAAAAAAAGCCTCGGCAACGCTGGGGTCTTCAGCTAGCATAATATAAATATGTAATTCCACGCTTTTTAAGATGGAACTATGGGCAGCAATCCTAAAGAGGAAAATCTCAGCATTACTACTTGCCGTTTATTCAATTCACCAAGACGAATAATTTTAAATTTTTCACTTGAATTGCTAAATTACTGCAATGATTCGCATTCCACTTTTTTTACCGCAAGACCGAGGCGAGGGCAGCGGGAGGAAAATACGGAGAATACAATAATCATTATTATAGAACCATCGTGGCCATATATTATTATTTACTGAACGTTCTGCAAAGCATAACGAATAAAATTTTAAAACTTTGTATAAAGGAGACGTTCAATAAATCTTAAAGTCAATAAACTTTGGTGTGACCGATACCCATTAATCCAATCAACCGTTTTTAATTTGGCCTAAAACAGTTCTAATTACTTACAAGCACCAGGAGTGAATGAATTGTAACGGACAATGTTATAAAACTAGTTTCAGTGCAAATGATTATATTTATAATACCGGTTAAACGGCTGAAAGTTCAAGTTCGAGGCTTTTTTACCGAGTAGATATTGAAATTCTCTGGTTTATTGCGAGATAAAAGGCCGCCCTCTTTTCGCAGATCGGATACAAATTATTTTTATTTTAGTAGCTCTGAAGTATTAAATTACGTAACGGTGATTAATATTTATACCGGTAGAAAGATATTTTTGGCCAAACATAAAATGTTTGGTTACATACTATAGTTATTCTTATCTATTGTTTAAACGCATGCTGGTAGTTACCGGTAGAATTGTCTTTATTTTATATACGTATTTTAGAACACAATATAATATGCTAATGACTGGATAATACGGTTAGTAAAACGGTACGGTTGGTGTAAAAAATCAACAACATTATTTAGAGCTGTCATGATTCTACCCTCTTCGATTTACTTTATATCGCAGTCATATTATACGCAACTTAGGTTTCAATTTTCGAGCATTACCAAAGCTTAGAATATAACAAGACCTATTTTTTTTATAGTAATGCCTTGATTTTTCCCATAATAAGTGATTTTAATATAAATTTAAACAAGTTAGTACCTATATACTTAATATCAGCAGCAACAACATGAAATCAATTGGAAATATGTCGTGGAAAAAATATCGTCAGTGGTGGTAAGGAATAAAGACTAATGTACAAGCACTTGATCATTGAAGAGTTTTCAAAGCACAAATACGAAAAAGAAACTGGCTTCTTTAGTGATACCAACAAGCCTATAAGAACTGGTAATGTAATAGCTACTGGCCGTACTTGAGTACCTTCTGGAAGACGATTTATTCCAATCGTGTGCTTCGTTCTAATCGCTTTCTATATTAAACCCGAGGCCTTAACAAAACCTAATACTGATATATCGGCATAAGAAACGTGTTTAACTCAGCGTTCCAGCCAGATTCGTACCAGATCGGCACAGAAATGGTATAAACACATTTGTTCCCCGGCCGGGTTGACCCCGGGCGACCTCACGCTCGCCTCGCCGGGGTCAGATTGCCCCGGGTTCACATTTGCCCCGCGGTGCACTATTCCCACATTAAAATTGATATCAATCTGACAAGAGCATCATCTAAACACGTCGTGTGGCGAATTATGGCGCTCTTGAACCACGCTATATATAGCTTCATCGCATAACAAGGGACTCGTAAAGAAACACATTACTAATGTGATTAACAAATACCTGCAGAATACCATTTGTGCACGAAGGCTTTTAAAATCAATAGTACAGCAGATCCGTGAGAACTGAAAACGCTTCTCTTGCTATTCATTGAGATTTAATAGTTCGCTTTGTAGACGTAGATGGCAAATCCATAACTGATTGCGGCAGGGTTCTCGGTTGTCTTCGAACAACGACCTCTGGGCACTGGGCACTGGGCAGAGCATATTATTCTGTAGTCACAATCAGAGGCGAGCTACCGATGTAGCCATCAATTATTTATGTCATGATTACCTTATTATATTCGACAGAAATTGTGTTACCTCACGTTCGCATTCGTATCTTAAATTTGTGAACGCATTTAAAATAATAAAACATTTGATCAGTATGTAATCATCGTCGTTTTTAATGGCGATGGCACGGTAGTGAAAATGGAATAAAATCATTATTCTGCAGAACAAAGCATACGAAATTTAAAATTCAAAATAAGAGATGGAGAAAAACAAGATTCTATCTAGATAATCCCAACCGAGGCTCGCGGACAGGATGCTACATCTGCAATCTCGGGAGATCATTGCTTGCCATCAATTCTATTGCCAATTGGCTACTTTTAATTCATGAGGTTATTTAAAAACCAACCTTCAGAGCTCATCCGGCACATTTAATAAATTCTACTGATAATTACATTTAATTCATGTGTATAGAAAAATATTACATCTGTAATTTCTATTAATCATATTGTGGGTCACGGTAACGATGACATGAAAATTACATGCATTTATGCAAATGGAGAAAACCAAGGACACATTAAGTTAACGATAATAATTTTTCTGTCATCAGTGAAAATTGCAGTACGTTAGGAACTGAAAAATTATCAAGAAACGTGTTTGTGCCGTAAATGATGTATTTTGCAATTATATGTCTTTTTATTTAAGCATAATTTCGACGTAACGCTTTGACCTCAAAAAATTGCGACAGCAATAAAATGAGGAAAAATGTAGCCTTTTTATGCTCTAGAGAGCTTAGTCATTCGAACCCCACAGTAGGTAGGTACCTGCGTTAATTTTGAAATGCAATTATTAATAAATTCTTTCGAAGGGACCATTGATTCCTAACCTGGATGATTTGATTGAAGTCGCTTGTGGGGTTCATGAATTAAAAGTGCTTTTTGGGTCGATTTAATATGATTTTGGTCGATAGTTTGTGCACTTACTTTATTACAAGCACTGTAGACAATTCGACGCTTTTTTAATTCTGTTTAAAGGTTTTCATTTCATAAGGGGAAAATTTAAAAGATTTCACAGAACGATAATAATCAACACATTGTGTTTTCTGCACTTCTATGTGCGCCCTTCATTATTCATTTTTTTATTCTTTATTAAAAGCTTCTGGTAAAATGCCGAAGCAGTTTATCAGTAGCTTCAACAGATTTGGTGCTGATTCATCGTTAAAAAACCTACACCACATATCAATTGATGTTCCTTCAAATGAAAGAAAAATACTTTGAAGTGCTCAATTTCACAATATTTTTTATAACAAATAACAATAAAGCACACATAGTATATCGAAAAATCACCATATAGAAAATAGGAATAGAAGAGTAACATTTTTTTTAAAAGAAAGACAAATATTCCCTGGTTACAAATAACCTAACAATATTTGAAAATCTTGTACAACCCCCACAGTATGCGGAAGATGTTGCTTGTGTCGTGATGGAGGACTTAGCCAGCCGATGAATCGAATACCCAAACGCGATGCCCACTCAGCCACTGACCGGTCAAGTGAATATTATATAACACAGGCAACATACACATAGGCTTACACACACTCAAAGGCACACAACATACTTAAACACACTCATAGGCATATTTTATGCATTTTATGATTGATATTTAGAAGGAGTTCCATTTTACAGAGGTACGCGAAGAAATTTTGATTACATGTACTAACAACAGTAAAATTTACAAAATATTTAAACAGTAAAATTGATTTATAATTTATTACTACAGGAAGGCGCAAAAGTCATCACCCTATCGGAAAATGCCATAATTTTTGCAAATGGCGGCAAATGTCAATTCTACTTTGACATTTGTAAAGAAAATAAATACAAAATACACGTCAATAAGACATGAATCGCTATACCCCTCAAGAACGCGGAAAATAGTGTTTTTGATTGACACCGGCCGGTGCAAATCACCAAATCTCTCGTTTGGTGAGTTGCACTAGCCGGCAAGATCACCCGATTTAACCGTTCCAGACTTCTTTTTGTAGGGTTTCTTGAAGTCACGAGTCAACAAGCTTCAGATTCTTGATGCCCTTAAGATGATAAACTTCGCTTTTCGGCCCATACAAAAAGGACGCCCGGGAAAAAACACTTTTCTACATCGAAAATTGCACAAAATGAATACATTTTTTTTATACTGCCTTCTAGAGGGTGAAAACTATGTGGGTATGTTTTCGAATTTTCGATGTGTTTCGTATTAACGTAAACATTCACTGTCAAACATGTACGATTTATCAAAAAATATTATTTAAGGAAAAAGTGCTGCTAACTCAACTCTCATAAAGAATTATAAAATTATAAAAAGCTACCGACGTAGCTTCTTCTTTCTAAAAATATATATATTTTTTTTAATTTCTATTTCGTGAAAGTTTCGGTGTAGAAAAGTGTATTCTCCATAAACCCCTTTTCGAGCGATTTCTGTAGGTAAATTTGAGCGTTGATTCATTCGCACATTTCGCATTCGCATGTATTGTAAGTGTGCGTCAGCTTATTGTGAGCGGGACAGAATGACAGACGCGGGTGTTCCGCGTGTGGTTCAAAGTCTAGCCTCTTAAAGAGAATATCCGTCAAGAATGCGAGAACCTATCGCCGGAAGAGTGATGAAAAATGCCATTGGCCCGTATCGTCACAAAAAGGGCCCGTATGGTCACAATTTTTCAAATTAATAGAAAAACAATTAAGACATCAAATAAACACAATCCAAAAGCAGAATCAGAATTTTTTATTCATCGAAGAACATCGTGTGACAACTTTTGCGCCACCTTGTATAAGGAGGCATTGAATAAAAAAATTCTTAAAGATTGGGCAATGGGCTCTAAAAGATTGGGAAAATCTGGAATAGAACAATAAAGACAGATTGGATGTTTACATTTCAACAAAATTGAGATCAACTATGACGTGATAACTTTAATTCGCCCGGGGAAAAATACGATTATTATGAAGATATTTTAAAAGTTATATTCTTCATTCTATGTTATAATTTATAATATAATGATCTTGAATTTTGAAGTGTGAGAAATTCGCGCGCCCGACGAGATTACGATTTCGCCTAAAGCTCTGAGCGGACATTAAATATTTTTTCATTCAATCCCGAATTCACATCTTGAGATTTAATACATTCGATTAAAGTACGTAAACGGGAATCGTTGAAAACAATAAGCGTGTGAATTAAATGATTACAAAACGGCAAAGAAAAAGGTACACCGCATATGAAAATATATGCTGGAATCCATCTATCAACCTATATATTATTTATCTATATTGTTTCCTTTGGTCACGCCATATCTTCAGAACGACTTTACCCATTTCATTCATCTTTTTTAAAAATTTTTATATTAATTTGTAGAAGGTTATTACGGAAAGAAAAATTAAGAAAATTGCGCAGAAAATTGGAAAATTTCAGAAAACTTAACGACTATTTTATCGTCTTACGTTTGATAGTTGTTAGCGCGTTTAATATATTTAGAGATATTTCCTATACTATTTATCCGATTGCGATAAAATTTTGGTGAGTTGTTGTGGACATGCCCGTGTTGGTTTCTATATAGCAATATTTCAATATTGGTAAGTTCTGGAGTTGTGAAATTTAAAAAAAAAAATTGCAATTGCAAAATTTACACACGCGAGTTGTTTGAAAAATTATTGAGTTTAGCGACAGGGAAAAAAGCAGGAGGAGGAGGGAATCCGGGAGGGGCGGAGGGGCGTGAAGGAGGGATGGTTCGCGGGAGGGAGAACGAGGGAGGGGGAAGGCGGAGAAGGTGGAAGGGGAATGCGTGAGGGGAGGTTCGCGAGAAGGGTTACAGCGGGAGAGGGGGTGGGGAAGAGGTGGCGGAAGGGGAACGGGTACGAAGGGGAAAGGACACGCAGGGAGAAACAATTTCTTTATTTAAGTGGCATTACAACGCAAGCCGGGTATCAGCTAGTATATTATAGAATACAAAGATAAATAATAATTTAAGATAACTAAAGTAAAGCCAAAAAAGTCTCTTATGCTAATGTTACTTAAAGATGGCGTCTTATTGTGTCTTAAAATTAATTTTAGGTACGAAAGAGAGGAAGAGGAATATAGGATAAGAATAGGAGATGCTTCCGATACATTCCATACTGTCGTTTTAATTTACGATCGTACATGTTACTTGTATTCCATACTTCTTAAGGTTATTGCTATAGTATGTAGGTACATGCCTACTTATAATAAATATATATATAACAAAGTCGGGTTAGTTACACCAATTCAAGAACGGCTGAACCGATTTTCATGATCTTTGATTTGTTGGATTTGTCTCCGTCCCGATTAACAGAATAACTATTAAAACATCGGAAAAAATCACGGGAAAAATAATTATGAAGAAAATTATTTTTTTCATATATTTTGTATGGAACGGCTTTTCAAATAATGTGCGTTAGTCGACATAATTTGAATCAATTCGAAATGTCAATGGTGTAGTTTGCCGAACATTTCGTGCTTAGTCAACAGCTCAATTTCATTTTTTGAACTGAGAGTATTTATTTTAACTTAATTTATTTCAGCTAATAAATTACACAGTAATTATTGATTCTGAGGCGGTACGAAGTTTGCCGAGTCAGCTAGTAATATATTTTTTTTGGTGCTTTCATTGATATTTATTTTTTCTAGTAAACGGTTAGGTTTATATATAGCTAGTTATTTTTTCTCCAAACAACTTTCTTACTAAATTACCTTTCCGGTAAATTTAATAAATTTAAAATATTAATGTAATTTTTAACTTTACTAAAAGAAATATTTCTATTTTTACAGGACAAAGGATAACAACAATTCAGCTTGATGGAGTGCAATACTTCGTATCCCGAATGAACCCGTACAGTCCTGAACTCAACTACTTCCTGGCCTACCAATACTGCAGGTAATATTTTATAAACAACCTGTTCATTGATTTTCTTTCATCTGTGATGTTTAATGAATATCAAGCATTTTGCTAAACTTTCTATTTTATGGCAACATTTTTTAATCTACATCGCATTAAAATATGTTTTTTTAAATTTTTTATTTTCATCGCGAGTTGTCGATAATATACTATACAAGCTTCTGCCCGCGACTTCGTCTGCGTAGGATTAGTACTTCGAGTAATCTATTTTCTTTTCCTAGGTCCCATCTACGTTTATACCAAAATTATTAACCTATTTATTTAAAATATCTACAATTCTTGATTCGGTTCACAGTATTAGGCGAGTACTTCAAATAAATTCACAAATTTAAATATTTTCCAAAATAGAATTTTGATTTAACGATCATTGTTTTGCAAAATGTCATTCTGAAATTTTGACGTTTTCTATTAAACTATAATTATTATTTTCAATATATTTAAAATAAATAGGTAGCTTTATAAATTATAGCCTTTATGTTATTCTGATGTATGAGCTATATTATTGTAAAGTTTCATTAAAATCCATTCATTAAATTTCGATTTAAAGAGTAACAAACATACATACATCCATACAAACTTCCGCGTTTATAATATTAGTAAGATCTATACTATATAACCAAGCCATGTAGAAATTTGGGAGGCGTGAATGGGTTCCGCCGGCTGCCACAGGAATCATTTATTGGATAGCCATGCAACACTTCTGACATATATAGATCACCCCAAGTGGTTCGCTATGTTTAGCGAATCAAAAGCAGGGGTGTGTTCAGGTCTTGGCGGTGGTTCACCAGCTGTGTGGCGGATCGCGAGAGTCTGGTGTGGGGAGACCCTTTGACCTCTCAGCTGGTAACGCGGCGCGGGGAGGGATGGATTCACATGTCCGTCACTCCTGGATACACTGACCCCTAGATTCCTACCAACCCCTCATACATTTTATTTCCTATAACTTCCTATCCTTCATTTTCTTAAAAAGAACCCTCCACACAGCATCCCATCCAGGAAAATTATTTTCCTTAGGGCCTCCAAAGTAAAAAAAAACGAATATAGATTACATTGCACTAAGGTATTTTTATTTTTATTTTCATCACAAGCTGTCGATAATTTAAAAAATCGTTTAATCGCCGCACAGTGGGCTGAAAATCGCCTTTCATAGACATAGAGACTTGAATTTTCAAGGCTCTTTTTTTGGCTAGAAATGGATTCTGCTAATCATAACATAACATAAAAAAAGAATTTTTTTCAACATTGAGGATTTAAAAAAAAAGCGCAAGTTGCGTCACAATACGAAGTATGTCAAAAAAATACCAATAAATAGTAGTATATCTGTGTGTAAGGATGTAATGGCCAACCTTATGATTCCAGAGATAGCCTCATTTTTAATGTCAGTGCCATACAAATTTTTCTTTAAAAAATGATAACTCCTTCATTTATACACGCAATTGCTTCATACGAAATTTTATAGCATAGTAATGATCAGCAGAATCTATTTCTAGCCAAAAAAAGACCCATGAAAATTCAAGTCTCTATGTCTATGAAAGGCGATTTTCAGCCCACTGTGCGCCGTAGAGATTTGGAGAACCAATCTGAAAAAAAATAGTTCAATCTCGATCGAAGTCGGACGATAAAAACGAACTCTTACACATAAACAAGTAAAAAAAATATTGTTAAAATTATAGGAGAGCGAGTTCCAATTACAGATGACTACAAGCGATCACAAAAAAGTTCTGGACGATATTGAAATTCTGTAAAGGCCTATCATCAGCCTTCCGTTAACGGTAGATAATCATAATAAATAATTATCTTGCTTCATTCGCTGCATTTAGCTTCAGTCGTGGTCATGAAAAAAGACACTGAGTTATATAAAATAAATTTAAAAGAAAACAAACCGTATGCTTTACTGTTAGACCGTTAGTTTGCACTCTTAGTTCATAGCCAATTGCTTTGTAGCGGGAATTAATTAATATTTCCATCAGCCATCAATAGATATTCAATTGGCAGTGTCAACCGTCCGACTTTTAACAAATTTAGCAGCAGATTACTAATGAGCAAGTACTAAGTGCGGTGAAAATTCTTAATTCATAACTGTTGATTCATGGTTTTTGGCGTAAGAACCAGCAGCGAATTTTCAGTTTGGCGTCAAAACCGAACGCCAAACAAACGAATAATTAATGATGTATTAAATTAAACAAATAACTTTGTATCAACCACTATTATAAAATCACAATTACCTACATGTTTCAAAACCGATTGTTTCTTCGTCAGGGTAGTAATGACGGTAATGCCATTAAATAACAAAAGAAACAAACAAGTATAGACTAAAAAGAACAGACTAAAAAGAACTATGGACAAAAATATTATAGAGAGAGGTAATTAAATATTTAAAAAATATATATATGGATATATATATCGTAAATTTAAAAAAAAAATTAAATATAAAAATTATTTTAGAATATGAAAAATTACATTATAATTAATTATCAAAACATAATAAATATTAATAATTATCACCTCTCTCTGTAATATTTTTGTCCATATTTCTTTTTAGTCTGTTCTTTTTAGTCTATACTAGTTTGTTTCTTTTGTTGTTTAATGTCATTACTACCCCGACGAAGAAACCATCGGTTTTGAAACATGAAGGTAATAGTGGTTGATACAAAGTTATTTGTTTAATTTAATTCAAAATGACGCCACAAAGTGATTTTGCGAAGTTTGAATAAATTAATGATGTATTAAACATTTTATAACACAGTTTCATTCTGCTTATTTGAATAACTATTAAAAAAAGCATAAACAATCATTAATATATTTCTTTCATTCTTGAAATATCTTATCTATATACGTGTTTGCGAAAATTGTTTACGAATATATTGTATAAGTTTATATACCCGATTACGAAAGTTTATACAAACTTACAAATTTGGTAATAAATCACCAAAGCTTGACTTATTGCGTTTGGATAAAAGAAACATTTATATTGTTATTACTGACGTGGTTGCAAGGGCGATACCTAAGTGAAATTTATATCGCAACATGTTTTGTTACATTTTCCTTATTTACGTGTTATATTCTCGCTCTTCGCAAGCAAATATTGATTTATACATTATATCTGTTTAGAAATGTACACAAAAAACTGGCTTTCAGATTACTTTCAGCTTACACAAAATAAAGATATCGAAAATTGCATCGTGCTAAAAGCGAAAAGACTCCTTTTGTAACTAAGGCTTTCTATACATAAATAACCCGCTTAATTATTACAATTTAATTGAACGTGAAATGTATTTTCCAGATCGTTGGGACTCCAGTTGGCGTCATTTGAGACCAAAGAGAAGGCTGATTCCATCACAACGTATCTCACCAATGCTGGTAAGTTTAAATGCAAATAATTCTTATTAAAATGTACAAATAGTGTAAATTAACGGAGCCGGAATAGGCGCTCGATAATTGACAAATGCGGATATACCTAAATTAAATTTGGGGTACAAAATAATTAGCAAAAAATAAACATAAGAGATGAGTCAATTTAGATTTTTTTTTATGATCCCCGGCCATCTTTCAAAAATAATTCTCATCTTTACGATTAGATATCCTCTTATGTTATACTATCTCTATTATGTTGGACTCTTTTTTCATAGTAAAATATAACGGAATTTAAGTATTCAAAATCGAGTCTTTTCAAAATCTCTCTTACTTTTACTTCAATTTTTTAAACTCTCCCCTTGACTTTTCCAAACATGATACTATTAGTATTGTCAAGACTCAACATTCTACCTTTATGTTTGAGGACTCAATTTTTGTAATCATCACGCATTTTGCACCTAAAAAACAAATGTTTCCATAGAAATTCATTGGGCTGGAAATCTTAATATATAAAAATGAATGTTTCTTTGTTTGCCTCTTATGCGCAACTTGTACCATTCTTCCGATTGCAATGAAATTTTGGTGATTTGTCTTGCACATGCCCGTGAAGGTTTCGGTATATAGTGCTGAGCTCTAGCGTTATGAAATTATTTCCAATACCTTTCATCCGGTTGCCATGAAACTTTGGTGAGTTCTGTGTGCACGCCCGCAAATGTTTCTATATACACTGAAGAGCTCTAGTGTTTTGAAATTTTTATAAAAAAATTGCAATAGGTGGTGAATCGTGAATTGTTTGAAAATTTTGTTTATTTCGTGTATTTTAACGGCAGGGAGGGAAGTCGGGAGGAGAAGGGGGATCCAGGAACGGGGACGAATAGGAAAGGAACTGAGAGAAACAATATCTTTATTTAAGTGACATTGCAACGCATGCTGGGAGCTCGCTAGTATTATATATATATATTATAGAACATAGATGAATTTATTGGTAAGGCTTAACCTCTGCACACGCGGTCATCGGACATCGGACGTTCACCGCGAAATATAATTATTTCATTATAAATTATAACATCTCCCGGCGCAACGAGAGAGTAGGTACCCACCAACTGACTGCGACTACTTGTACAACAAGCCTTTCATGTTATAAGATAGGTACTATCGGTACTATTATTACACGCTTTGTATGTACACGGAGCATCCACGCTGCATGCATGTTGTTAGCGATAATACGCGAGGAAGAGCGTTATTATTTGCAAATCATTATTACGGTACGGCAATTCCGCTAAGATTAGACGCGGTGTCAGGACGGGTTTCTTCTATTCTACTCTGAGTGAAATGTGGTGACATCCTAGACCTAGACGAATTTCTAACGTAATTAAATTTTCACATATAGCAATCACTTTGTGGGACATAATTGTAATTAGAACTAAACAAATTAGTTTGAATACCACTTTATTGAGAATATAATATTTGTAACATATATAAACCTTTCGGTTTCGATTAGTCTGTATGTTTTTATGAAATATTGGAACTGCATGTTTTTATGAAACAATGATGAAGGTTCAGGTCGAATCGAAACTGGTTTTTTTTATATTAAATATGAGGTGTGTGTTAATTTCTTGTGAAAACATTTACAAGTTGTAAGAACTTTACTTTACCAAAAAGGAGACCTTTTCCAAAACGATGTAATCGTGGGAATTTCAGACTTTTTATGTCTGGAATTTTTGGAAGCAATTTTTCAGCTATAAAATACACACTCATCTAAATACTAGACAATCCACACAAAAGTAATTCATTTCAATTGCTAATCAATTCCAATGATTTGCCAACATTCAGATTGTAAGTTCATTAGAAAGAAATATTAATAGTTCATCTAAAAATTCATTCGAATAAACTTTGAACATGTCGATTACTAAGGTAATAATTTAATCGAACGATTTAGTACCGAAGGTAGTCCGCCGACATGACATAGGTGACTCTAGATTAATGATCCCATGTTGTGAGCGGGGAGATAGGTCAATATGGCCCATGCATTTACGTGCATATCCCGTAATACCATAAGTGATTCCACTCCCACTAATAAGCCCCATCTCTAAACGGTCGGGCATATTGCCCCAGCATACTAACGACCGGCGCAGACACAACACAAAACAGGTCCCAGAGCCGCTGCTGTATAAAAACGTGCAGTCTTGAGCAGTGGCGGCTGGTGCTCACAAAAATCGGTGGTGCGCTAAAAATCTTGTACATACACCTACTCTAATTAAAATAAATTTAAACCAACTAACCATGGGCAGAGAGAACGGACCTCTAAACAACTCGGTCTTGGCACACACTCTTTGCCTCATTCACATTCATACATCGTCTCATACATACTCTTCTATTTTTCTGACTCTTGACATGGCCCGACTCAAGTGTCTGATGTCTGCCTCGGGTGTTCTCTACTATGTTCTTATATCATTCAACCTTGCGTCATATATTCTCCTTACACTCCTTTCTCCTTTGAAATAAATTTAATTATGAAAATATCCCACCTATAGTATATTAGGTCCCTTCTCCGTTGTCTCTGAGTAGCAAAGACATCAATGAGCCTGGAGTTAAAATCCGGTATAGATTTAGGCATTATTTAATGCTTAGCACTGACAATGCATTGAGTCTATCTTGGCTAATTGTGTTTCTCAAGAATAATTAAATTCTTTTTAAAGTTGAAAATCACCGAAACAACTTTCCTCGGCGTCATAGGGATGATACCCACGATTTTTAACAATTTAACACACGAAAAAGCATCCGATAATTTATTACTTACTATAAAAGAGTTGTAAAATAGATATTGATCACAATGTTTAATTTCTAACCGTTTTTCAAAGTTCAGCGCATTTTTAAATCTTCCTTACTCATCCAAGAAACGGATCACAATAGCGTATTGGACCTGTGACCAGTCACAACATGTCTACATTGTTTTTGTTAATTATGCTAAGCGGAACATTAAATGAAATAGTAGATGTTAAATTAAATACACAATATCGAAAATAATATTACACAAACGCGTCTCATTTTAATCTGCTGGTGAACAAACCGTTCCTTTTGATGTGGTGGAAATTTTCAGATCGCCGATCTCGTACACGTAAGATTTGTTAAGGATATTACCCATATTATACCTACCCACGGTTTGAACTTATTAGATAATTATGAAGGGACTCTTTGGATCGATTTTAAAAACGATCCAGCGCTCGGAATATAGGCACACAACGATCTGCTTCGATACGCACACAGTTATATGGACATATTATGTATGCAATGTATGCATTAGCGAAGTGTGTATTGTGATTTGTGACGAGGCGTGTCGGAAATATATTATTCGGCGCTAGGGAATTTTTGGATTGGCAGAAATTCTGGGAGTGCGTCGCACTAGCGCTCTTTAGAGCTGGCCGCCACTGGTCTTGAGTAAGAAATATAATTCATAGAGATATGGCGTGAAATCATACATATTCATAACTTATGCTGCTATAGCTAGATGAGACTTGAAGATCGATATCTTAAAGTATCACCTAATCATAAAACCAGAGCAAAGCAAATAGACAAGTTAAATATACCTCACTGAAATCCCGCCTTTGGTCAAAGAAACTGACTATTAACCTATAAAGTTATATAAAGAACTCCCACACAGTATCAAATAAATAAAACCTTAAATAATTATATACAGGGTGTAACAGGACGTATCCGAGAGATCTTAACCAGCGATTCCTGAGGTTATTTGGTGTAAACATGTTTTGCTCTCCAATGATATTTTTTTCTATTAAAAACATTTTTTTTTCATTCACACGTCGCCACTGGCAATTAAAATTGGCGAAGTCCACACAAACACTTTTGTGTTGCCCTACTGGCTTTGGACAGTTAGGACTTTTGTGTGGTTTTCAAAGACAACAAACACAAAATAAGACTTGGCTATCATTTTTATACGCGTACCCACTTGTAATACTTAGAAAATGATGAAGAATTAAGAATCACGAATCATGACAGGTGTGCTGAGGTAAATTCAAGAAGCCGCTTCTTGATTCGGCCGCCTGTGTGCGCATCACACATCGCACATGGCTTCGTTCCACCTAGGTCCGTGCACGTGCAATCATAGGCCATATTACATTATTATTACGATGGGAGATTTATTGGTGAGATTTCCCGTTTGGTACCGTGGGCAAAAGGGGAATGCATGCGTGTTCGCGAGGAACGCATTAACAGAGTCATGTTCTCACGACATTGTTATGCAATACACGAGATCGCTATAACAATACCCCTTGATTCGCTAAAGATAATATGACAGCGAAACTATGTTGGTCGGGCAGGCGTTTTCAAGTATTATTAATTTCCATTTGGAAGGCTGGTATGGGTACATGGGGTGAGGGTCCATGGGGTGAGGTTTATTCTGATCTTGGCAGGGGATGCGTCTGTCCACCAATTGCGTGGCAGACCGGATCGGGAGAGAATGGTAGAGAGAGACTTTTGACCTCTCCAGCAGGACTCTCGGAACTTCGCCTTACAACGCAGTGGGAGAGATGGATTCATACGTTCGTTACTTTCCTACCTAGCCCTCATATCTTTTTCCTTCGCAGAATTTCCTCTCCTTCCTTTCTTAAAAGGGAATTCGCAACATCGCAAATCCTAGAAAACGTAATTATAATAGTGATTTTATTGTGTTTGCGATAGTTATTGATTAAAATTGTTCATTAAAAAAACCATCGAAATCAGGTAAGTAGTAGTATCCTACCTACCTAACATTACGTCGTTTAATAAAAAAATAATTAAAACATTGTAAAAGATGCAATTTTATGGTTAATTTGTGGTTACTATTCGATTAGCAACTATTCTTGCAATTTATAAATATATGGGTTGAAACTCGATTATCTGTAGTACTAAGAGCGAATTGACCAGCAGCTGAGAATAAAAATTTAAACATGCTTGCAACTGTATAGGAAGGTTCCAATGAGAAAGATCGATTATTCCCCGTATCAAGTTTTTTAAATAAAAAATTTAATATCGATTCATTTCATTCAAAACTTGCTTTAATATAAACCTACATTCAAGAAAGCAATAAAAATGCTCAAAACGCACGATGATAAATGATTAAATATCGTGTAAATCGCGTATTTTTTGATAATAGGTATTTATGATTTTTCAATAATGTCTAAACAAAATAAATGTGTAAAAAAAATTTGAAATCTTTTAGTCTGTAAGGCCTTAAATAAATAGAAAAACTGAGGTATTTTTGTCACAAAACACGTTCTCGGATTTATTTTTGGCAACTAAAATTTAAATTTGGAAACTGTGTTGACTAGATTATGTATTGATTTATTTTGTTGTATGATTATATGATTTGAAATTTTTGTTGTTTAATAGAATCTATCGTTTGAAAATTGAACAAATCTGCCAACGACCAACGGTATAGCCTTACGGCCT
The DNA here is from genome assembly GCA_951813805.1 of Limnephilus auricula. NCBI lineage: Eukaryota > Metazoa > Arthropoda > Insecta > Trichoptera > Limnephilidae > Limnephilus > Limnephilus auricula. Next base: position 31,382,338 of record OX638390.1, read on the forward strand.
TACTAAAAAAAAAACACTCCGCGGCCGTTAAACGGTGTTTTACATGTGGCAACGCTGGAAATTTAACTTGTAAATTGGAGTTTTCATAATAATCCGCTAGGTGGTGTGATTGATGCGCCTGCGCATTGCCGAAAATATAACCGCGTACGCTAACACTACGGAAAAAAGTCGGTCGCGGATTTTTGTCTGATTAATATGATCTTTTAGTTAATTATTTCAATCTTTATGACTAATTCGCACGTATATTCATGTATTCAATATATTTGCTATTAATTTGTGTTGTTTTTTGTTAGTTTAAGTCAAATTGTGGCACTAAAATCATGTGTTCTAAATTAAGCTGTCAGAAAATGGTTCATAGGTTATGTTCAGAAATAATTTGCATTTTAAGATCTTTATTTTATTATAAATTCTTGAAAGTGATGTTTTTTAGTGACTAAAATGTCTAATACATATTTTAGTAAACGTATCAAAGAAATTAATGCCTTAAGATGTGCAAGCAACGTATTCAAACGTGAGTTTTTTTATTGTAAATTTTTGGATATGAAAAGCGAATTTCAAGATTTTTTAATATTTTTTTATTGTTTGAAGGAGTAAAAAGTGAGGTGACAGATTTGTTTTAAAATCATTAAATAAAAGGACTGTGTTTTTTGAATTTTGAATTTTTCCAAATATTTCAATGTTTTAATAGAAAGTGTTTGGGGTAAGTGAGTTTTTTTTTTCCAACTTGATGTTTGAATCTTAAAATACTACAGTTTTTAAACATTTAAGTATATTTTAGATATGAAAATCTTAAAGGTAATTAAATTTTGGTTCTAAAATGGTATTTGTTTTTACGACATCTCAAAAAATAATAAATATATAGGACATTAAAAAAAAAATTCGAAATTCGTTGAAAATTACAAATGGAACAAATATATACAACAGATAAACTACCCTCCTTGGCCGTGTAAGCAATGTACATATCTTTCCATGAACAATTTTTTGTCAGTTCTTAATTAGTAAGGATTCTTCATACATGGTTGTTTGACCATTGTACAAATTTTTCAGAAAGTTTATTAGTAAGGCTGGTAAAATGGCGACGTTGTCAGATCAAAACCATATATTTTGTTTAGTAAGAATTTGAAAAACGAAATGTACAGACTTTACACAACGTGCTACAGAAACACCGTTTAACGGCCGCGGAGTGTTTTTTTTTAGTAAGGCCGTTAGTATGTTAGTTTTTAAAACTGCGTGTATTAGATAAAATAACAATCTTTCAAAATCAATTCTCACGTTTTTTTGTGAAAAAGAGTCAATACGTCTAGAATTTGATTTAAAAGGACTAATTTTCGGTATTCTCTTGTAATACCCTCTTAAGACCATGAAATATTAAAAGTTGTACCATACCTACAGATTGATTTTTTACATTTTATTCCAATGTTGTGCAGTGCTGTAACGGTTTTGCAATTGCGATTTGACAGGTAAGTACTGAGAATTACAGTCCTTCCAAAAAAGGGAAAAAGCTCTGCAAAAAGCACGGTATTCGAAAACAATTAAATTGATGCAACGACCTCTGTTTACGGTTTATCCGTAGCGTGATTTAGATTTTACTGGGAATGAACTTGACCGCCGTGGATTCCTAATTCCTACCCAAGCCATGATAGATGACTAGATGATAAGATAGTCGCCGTTGTCTGAAATGTCTTCGCAGTAATGTCTTCACCGTTCACCGTTCACCGTAACCCTTTGTTTTGCTTTCCCACGTTACAATACAAATCGTTATGGTAATAACCGTGAATAAATTTCAAGTGTCGTTCTCTCACGAATGCCGGCAATTAAGTATTTTCCGATCATTTCTCGTTTCCTTTGTGCATATTTAACGACGTGTATGGCCGGACGCGAAGTATGGTGATGCTAATAATAATTGGTTTTCTTTATTAAAAGTGAACGATTTTTTTAATTGCAATTAATATTCTGAAAGAAATATGATATAAGAAACATTGAACTTTTCACGTAACAATCATGAATCACAACGCAGATAATTACAGCAGTTACCTGCAGTATAAATTCATCTTCGTGTAAAATATTATTTAACGAGTAAGTACATATCTATGAGCGTATGCCTACGCGTTAAGAGGAACGGCTGCGCGGCCTTTTTCAAACAAATTTCAAACAAATCTTAAATTTGGATTATAGGTCAAAATACTTAACCAAGCTGAAAAATTATATAAAGGTATTCAGTACGGATATGTGCTCCTTTATTTATTTGTATTTTGAATTATAAATATAGACCAAAATGATAAAATTTTAAATGATTTTGTTATAAGCATTTTTTGTGAATTAATGGTAATTATTAAAAAAAACTAATCTTACCCTATTTACTATATAAATAAATTGAAGAATTAAAATATTGTAAACAAATCATTTTTGGGCCGAAATTAAAAATTTATATGAGATAAATTTGTGTTCCAACGTAAATCGGTCATTTTAAATTAAAATTTAAGCCCACCAAATCTTAAAAAGTATTTTTTATTTTATATGTATTATACATAGTAGGTAGGGCAAAATGATTTTTTTAAAATAATCATCACTAACTCACAAATATTTGCAAAACTTGCCTCTAAAATCCTGAATATTAGAATGCTTTATTCAACCCATTGGCCACAGAATTAATGAGCCAAGAAATTGGACCTCAACACCGAATTACTTTTTGAACCAAAATTGAAAATCTGCATTGTTGTATTAAATCTTATGTAACTTTTAAACCATAAATTCAAATGAATTAATTTATTCAAGTTTGCTTACGCATCGAATCAAGATAAATATGAAAAAAAAGGATAAAACATGTGTAAATATGGATACAAATATTACTTTCTCTTTTTTGTAAGTTTTTTCACATATACAGAATGATACATCTTAATTATTTCATAGAAATATGGGGAAACACAAATATCACATACTTAAACGAAATTCAAATAATACAGAATAAAGTTATAAAAAAACTTTTTAACTATAGACCAGATACCCCCACCAAAAGAGTATACCAAGAAACTAACTTAATGAAAATCAGAAAACTGTACGAATAAAACATATGCTTATTAATCTACAAAATTCAAAATGGCTTTATACACACAAATACTACATTTATGAAAACATCACAAGTACATGAACACCACACAAGACAACGTAATAAATTATACACAAATTCAACAAAGACAGAGTGTGGCAAACGAAACATAGGCTATGAGGGTATAAACATATATAATCTCCTTCCTGATAGCCTGACAACCGAAAATACAATGAATATATTTAAAAAAAAACTGTTTGCTCTCAAGATTAATGAGCAAAACCAAAATGTTCGTACTTAAAAAAATATGTTACTTGGGGTTAGATAGTAAACCATCATTTTTAATATTATTTGTATCAATGTATACGTTAACAAAGCGAAATATGTATATTTCTTTTAACTTAATAAATAAATAAAATAATACAAAAAAACATAATATTTTTTAACATAAATATATACTTATAATTACAAATTTAATTTGGTATGATAGTCCGAAAAGCAATCAGGGACGTGAAGGTCCACTTTGCATTTTTTGTATTCATTTGCGCGTTTCGGAAGTTTTGTTCCTGGCCCGGCATACTGAAAAAAACATATTGCCAATTCTACGAAAAACTGTAAAAACATATTATTGTCAATACCACCTAACGAATGCTTTATTACCTAATAAGAGCGTTTGGCTTTTAAATTTTTTTCTAGGATGTCCTGGTTGGGCTCGTATATTGTTTTATTGGCCGACCTACTCTAGCCCGAGACAACGTCGGGGTTTGTGTTTTGGTACCTGAGTCGCACACCCGTGGGCTTGTCGGGGTTTGTGGCCAATGGGTTAATGGCTTATACATTAAAAATCATAAATAGATAAAATAGCACTTATATGTACTACATATTTGCTATACTCTTTGATTAAAAAAAAATATTAAGTTTGGTGAAGTATTTCGGCCTCAAATCCAAATTTAAGTTTAGTATGAAAAAGGCCACACAGCTGTTCCTCCCGATTTTAAGTTGGGTTGTTTAATCATCTATGACATAAATATATACAAATTTGATCAAATGCTGACGGGACGAGAGTCGGGTTTAACAGGAACCGTTATTTGCACATAAAACTGATAGCTAATTTGATGACAAAGACAATGTGACAACTAGGCTTTTATGAGTAGTGTTTTTCCTTTTTATTTAAATTAAGTGTATAATAATTAATTCCAGGCTACAACAAGTACGACTTCTGGACGTCGGGCAACAATCTGGGCACGGACATGTTCCTGTGGATGAGCACGGGGCTGCCCTTCAACGCCACCTTCAACTACATGAAGCGGGCCGGCGAGCTCAACATCCCCGGAGCGGAGGCCGCGCCCCCCGTGGCCCCCTCCTCGCACAGCATGGACCCGCTGGACGTGCCTCAAGGCAGCACGGCGCCCCAGCGCACCGCTAGGCACGGGTAAGATACAACATCCGAATAATTACTTTACTTGTCTACTCCTAACAATATTTTCTTTTTGCACTTATAGCAATTTGATTTAAGTCCGTAGCATTTATGTCTAAGAACACAGAAATGAACTCATGTCAACAGCAATTATTATAGCTGTATATATTCTGACTAACTGACTTCACACATCGCGTGCCAACATCATAGGCCAAAGTGCTATATACCATATTTACTGAAACAGCTGACGGTAATTGTAGCCCAGTTCCTTTAGTAAAGTTCACTGGTAATAAAATATGTAGGAATATGTAGTGTATGTGAATTTGTAGGTAGTTTCAATATTTCTTAAAGGAGGTCAATAGTGGGTAGTTATGTGTCTCAACGGAGGACAGTGGTTATACTATATGAGAGAAACAGCTGTCTTTACGAAGATATGATCCGATCATAACTGATTAACATCCTTTAGAGCGGACGTTAAGTCCAGTTAGATATTCATTGTAAACATGACGATGATAAACAAGACTCGTAATTTGGACGAACCGAAGTATCATTGAAAACTCCTGATCTTCAGATTTGTTCTGTTTTGTAAAGTAGTCAAAGAAAAAGTCTTTAGATTATGTACTAAACTTAGTAGATGAAGACAGAATTACTGAAAATAATATTTTCTCAACGTCAAATAAAGTAAGACGTAGACAATAATTGTGTTTATGATCTTACAAATAAAATAAATAAATAATAATATTCGTAACATCGTCCCCTACATCATGCAAATTCTAATAAAGTAATATTATCTGTCTTACATATTTAAATATAGTTAAACATTTGATTAACTTAACGAATTTAAAACGATCTCTTTGGCGTCACTAATATAAGTCTTGCTGGTAAGAAACATAAAGGAGATATTTATTATATTGGTACAAATCATGATATAGAAAGATGAAATTGATTTAGATATTTTAATATGACAAACATTCACACATCCTAAAATATATTAATGTTTTGTTGCAACATGAAGAAGTACGGAGCATGTGCTGAGCGACGGCTGTGTGGCCCTCAAGGCCCCCACCTTCCACTGGGAGCCCCAGCACTGCGGGGACATCAAGGACTTTATCTGCGAGCAGACCCGCTGCTATTACTACAACTACGGATCCATTCCCGTTTCTTCAGCCCAGGGGTAAAGCCAGCTCCAGGTGAGATCCCAGCCAAAGCAACTTGACTACCAGTGGCCAGATTCTCTAGAGTGATTCAATTGATTGCTCCAATTCAAATGTACACCGATACAGTTGTGCAAATAAACCTTTCTCATTCAATGTGGCTTCGTGATATGCTCGATATCAAGCAGGTTGAATCAATACTGAAGTCATGAATTCCGTAAAATCTCTGGCAAAGAATCTAGCCCTGATGACAGTGAAACCACCCACCCACCAGACTGCTATTATGAACAGTACAGTTACAACGTGTCACACTTAATAACTGATCAAAACTTTGCGTTGAAATCATTTTGAAACGTACATCTTACCAGCAGATTCACTTGGTGGGTGGGAGGAAAAAGCTTTGCTTGGTATCTCATCATGAATTTGCCACGTGACACGTTAACTGCATGAAACCAGATTCTCAGCCATATATTTTTATAAAGCTTTCCAATCTCAAGTTCTTCTAAAATTTTCTATTTTATGAATTCGGATTTAATACATTTTTCTGATACTAGATTTTCATAAAAGCTCTCTAGAAACACCGAGTTCCATAAATGATTTAATTTCCAAGTCCCTATAGGCTGAGAATCTTACTAGTCTTGTTACAAGCAATATAACATTAATTTGTTTATTCAAACAGGAAGCCACTTTCTTTGACGACTACAACGACTGCACCACCTCTGACCAGCTCGTCCCCCGCCCCTATCCGCTCGGAGCACCTGCCCACCCACTTCACCCTAAACGACTTACTCGGCAAGCTTCGCCCCAGCTCTCTTGATGGACTTCAGTCTCCCCACTTGAAGGCAGCTTCGGCCCTAGCCCATAAGAACCCCCAGATCGACGGACACTACTCCGGCATCAACCATCACGAACGTCAAGAGAACCAGGGACAGGGTGAAAAGGGGGCAACTGCGGCACCCAGTACTTATGATGGGGACACGGATGTCAATGATACCCCGACCCAACTTCCTAACGAACCAGACAATTCAGTAGATGAGGAAGGAATCGCCACTCTTGGACCATACAACCATAGCTCAGACCTGCAAATGGGAGATGACCCTAACGCATACGCTGCAGCGGCCTCTAACAATAATGGAGATGACTATGTTTCCACAATTGAGCCCGATGTAATCACAACCTACCGATCAGAAACCATGCAAAAGATCGCTGGCAAGGTTCTAGCTGCTCCATCCTACTAAAGTGAGATTTCGCTTCATCTGTGAACAATGTCTTTAATGTTCCACATTGAGACTGTGTTTTTACGTCATTCGTGGCGTAAACAATTCTTCCAATAGTATTAAATTATACAAATAAGTGTAATTTGTTCAATTTAACTGATATAAAATGAGTTGTCCTAGAAATTACAGAATAAGGTTTGTGTAAGTTGGCATTTTTGATGGTAGGTGAACCTCAATGATCGATAATTACGATAATTGTTGGTATGCCTATCATTTGAAAAAGAAATGATTTTTGATCTTGCGAGATAAAGCCAGCTTTGATAAGTTACAGAATGATCATTCCAGAGGTTGAAAGCAAAGTGCACAAGGTTTTGGCAATTTCGGTCATTGAATAATTAAGACTTAGATATTAATGATTACTTGCCAAGATCTTAACATATTTGGTGTCAGAGGGGATACATAGCTTTGTTTTCAATCTCCAAGTATTTGTAGCCTCGTAGGAGGTTGATATTTTTAAACATGTGCAAGACAACCTGTGCCTAGGTTTACTTTTTACACCAGAAGAAGTATGATATTTAGAGATAATACCACGTTCATTGTAAAGTTTATACAAGTAAGCTTTGATGAGCTAATAATTCCAAAATTATTAAATGCATATTTTTTAAAAGCTGTATTTATTTCCATTTGTTATCTTAAGAACTTAGAAATGGTTGGAGAGAATATGAGAAGAAACTGTCTTATAACTTACCAGCCATTGATGACCCCCTCTACATTCAGCATTGGGATGATTTTGAAGACGTAATATGAGCGCAGTTTCTTGGACAGAGTGGATTCGTTCAGCAAACTACCGAGGGCTCCGTCCATCACCCACGAAGCATTACTCTCTCCCGGGTGGACTCTAGCTGTCAGGAAGATTATCTCTCTATTCTGAAACAACAAAATGATAGAGTTTTCTGACATACATAATGTAATGAGATAGGTAAGTACATACCTGAAAATTGGTACGAATCATGACTTCATATGAATATACTAATCATACTTCATGTATGCATTTCTTACATGTCATAAAGTAACAATTTTAAGAAAGAAATCATGAAAGTAAAAAGACAAGCCAACACAGCTGACCTGATCTGAAACCGTCTGATGATGAACCAGCCTCTAGTTTTCTTTGAAAGGTGTAGTATTATGTATGTATTAGGATTTTTATAAATTAACAAAAATGGTCATACATGAATAGGGTTTGAAGAGGTATTCTCAGATGTAATTGTCACCAGAGGTATTTCATTATTATTAAGGGTACTGCACAGAGTGTCAAGTCTGAAGTAAATTCCACGAGGAAGGTTTTGGGACCATATCCATATTTTAGTCTGAAAATAAAAATGTTTGTATGAGACAGTGTTACAAAAAAACAACACCATAAAATTTTATATTAGGAAACATTTTCAGTCATCTAAGATGTAAAACATTGATTATAATATTACATACACGTATGTATAAAAACATTTAAGCTTTTTGAAATAGATTTCCATCAATAATTATTAGAAATATAATTATATAAAGCACAACCACTAACCATCATCTGTGTATAGGTGTAAGGATAATGGTAGGCAATGTAACACACATCGTTGGAATGCGGAAAGTCAATAGTAAATGTCACGGTGTGGAAACAATTTAGTAGGATTTTGCTTTTGTGGCAGGGGTAACTGTTTCTGTAGTAACATATGTCAGAGCCAACTCTTAACCACCCTAAAAGATTGGACAAAAAGATTAAATGCAATCCATATCAAGCACATACAATGAAACTATCTTAAGAAGTTTTCCACAGGACCGGAAAAAAACTTCTTTAACCAGAAAACCTTGTATGTGGGATAAATTAGGCCATTTTTTAAAAAATTCAGTCTCCGAGGGACCGAAAAACCAATCTTCTGAAGCTTCATTTTAAGTGGGAACTTCTTGCGAGTTTCACTGTACATATAATGAAATGATGGTAAAATAAGAAAAGATTACTTTATATACCACAAATGAATCGTTTATGCTTTTAATAAAATATTATTCTAGACTGATATTTTAATAAGTGAGTGCTGCGCCACTGTACATTGTGCTCGGTTTAATAAAATCCAAGTTTTGGAATAACTTATAGAAGTTAAAATCAAAAAAAGACAGATCGCAACTGGAACTCGAACTCAGATCCTTTATCTTACCGGGACCAAAACTGTACCAATTGAGCTACTGACAGCTGACTGATCTAGACCGATCTAGGCCTGAGACCTAGTCCGATCTAGTTTGATTTAGACTGAGATATAGACTTGACCTGATTGATCTAGACCGGTACCTGAGACCTAGTCTGATCTAGACCTGTGACCTAGACCTGATCTGACTGATCTAGAATTAGACTGGTACCTGAGACCTAGTATGATCTAGTCCAATCTCGTCTGACCTAGACTTGAGACAGAGTAGCTCAATTGGCAGAATGTTGGTACCGGAAAGATTAGAGGATCTGGGTTAGAGTCCAATTGAGAGCGATATCCTTTTATTTTCACCGGCAACTTTATATTTTGTATTGTCATAAATAATAATATGTGTGTGGAAGTAAAATTGAAATATGTGCATAGTTTTCAGATGAATTTTAAGTCAGTTTGTAAAAGTTACCTGGTCTACCCATCATCGATTCTTTTACTGAATACATAACGGGTTTCATCCCAAAGTTAAACTGACTGTCAGGTTTCTCACAGTTCACCACATTGAATGTGTAGGCGCCCCCGCTGTTGGCCATATTGCTAACTTCGAAGTAAAACCAGAGATGGCGCTTCTTTGAATTCACGTCCGGCATCAGAATGAGATCGTATTCACGAGCACCTATCTGGAAAATAATTGAACTCTTTTATCGCTCTGTTAAGTGTATGAATCTAGATAATAGAACATATCAATGTGTTTATAAGAGCATATTGTGAGCATTCAACGAAAAGTGGCCAAGTCAAATTCTTCGTTAACAGATTGAGATTTGGGTTTTTGTATGGCATGGATACTCAAGTTTGAAGTTTCGTTGGTAGGATATATATCTCTTGACTTGCGAAGCTGTGAGTTTGTGTCAATGCTAGGGGCTTTAGTATGACTCTGCCAAATGACGGGGATTTTGACTTGGCCGCTTTTCGATGTACGCTCAAGATATATTTATGACAATACATGCATAGCTATATCGACAAGCACTGTTTAGAGTAATTTTTTCATCATGAACATGCACAATGGAAAAATATATTTTTTTAAATGATTTACAATACATATCCTCGTAATATTTCTTATAGAACACGTGGCGTGGCGACGGGATCATATTATGTGCGCTCTCTCTCTTCTGTTACCGTGCTGCTAGAACGAGACTGAGTGCTTAACACATTACCCATGCTGGCTGCGTGCAACTACTCAGTTGAGACGTGTGAGAGAATTTTTTATTTTTATAAATTGATAAAAAATATCGTCGGACAGTAAAATGACATCTAAATTATTTACTCCAAATACGCTCAGGAATCGTGATTAAATCCTTCGGGTACGTACTGTTATACCTTGTATATATATTATGAATTTACGCATTACGGTAAAAGTTTATTATATTTGTATAACTTATTATAAACTTTCACCTATCATGCTTTACACTGAACTTTTTTTTTTTTTTCATACGTACGCAATACATAAACCTAATATTTAAATGTAATACATTGTTGGCAGCACATAAGTTCAAGACCATGGAGGAATCATAGTTTTCCTCCACGTTCAAAACAATATAGGATTCCAGGAGAAAATACAAACAATATCCACATACCTGCACGGCCTTCCGTAAGTTTCCCGATTCAAAGCGGGATTCAAACTCTAGTCTTTTTGATGGGAATGGTTTAAAAGACACCCGTTGACTGTCCGTATTCGACAACAACCTGTAGAAAAATATAGAAAGATTAATCTTCCATCATAATCCCCCATAAACCAACATAGGCAAAGTTCTATCTACATATGCAAATCTGAAATTATTAAAATTTTATAAGTTTATTGCAAAATAAAAATATCCTATGTCACTTCCCAGTTCTTCAACTATCCCTAAGCAAAGAAATCACGTTGCTCGATAGCTCAACTGCGATGAGAAAGAAGGACAAGCAAACAAATGCATTTATTCACATTTATAATATTAAATAGAATTATCGTGATTCATTTTTGGGTTATCATGCCATGTTGCGCTTCCTTCTTCTTTAGCCAATGTTTCGGACAGCGTTACGGAATCCATCATCAGGGGAGATATACATATTAATATTTGCTAGTTTTATTTATTTCATGCGCTGACAACGTTATGTGGTCTGGAAAACTGAATGAATGCATCAATATGATTATATATAATTACCTATCTGTGAGCACCGGGACTTCCTGCGCCCTCAGACTATCTATACTGTACACAACTTCATTAATAAGGGTCTCCGGATTAATGGCACGCTCTATCGTGCCGAGTACTTTCTTTCTGAAAAAGGGAATGAAAATGGTCAGGTTCTCATGATTATTCTTGTCATCACGCTGACTAAGTTTTCCACAAGTTAAGATGGGTGCTAAGTATTCTAATGTGTAATGATGTAAATCATTTGTACATATTCATATATGTACAATGCGTAAAATTATTCAACTTCAATGAACTTTTAATTTTTATTATTGGTACTGTTAAGTAATACAATATCATATCCAAAATTATTTTATTTTAATAATATTTTTTTTTCTTTTTAATTAAAATATATTCTTTATATTATATTTATATTATATTATAATTTTTAAAGTTTACTAATGGTTGATTCGAGTGGTAAGTTTATGATGACCTGTAACTGGTTTATGGAGAGGCATTATCCTGAGTCAAATATTTTATAAATTCTTTCAGCCTCATATTTCCTACAAATATAATAATATCCCGTGATTTTTCACAGATGTGCTCTAGTATGTAGTATAATATTATTTAGGCTTATTTCAGTTTGACAAGCCTTTTAAGTGTTGTAAGCACTTTGGTTTTCTTTGTTTCCTGAGAAATCATCTTCCACACTCGGGGCCGGCCCCGAGCGAAAAGGCGCCTGGCGTTAATGAAAACCCCAAGGGAGCTGTTAAGTGTTAGGTATTATCTGCGCCTTGGTTCCTTGTCGCCTTGGTAAAGGCTTGGTAAGTCGTACTAACCGGACGACGCATAAAACGACCGAACAATTAGTTAATTTTTTAATTTTATTTATTTACTAGCTTCTGTAAGCTATTTTCTTTTCCTAGGTCCCATCTACGTTTATACCAAAACTCTTAACCTATTTATTTAAAATATCTAAAATTCTTAATTCGATTCAAAATAATAGGCGCGTACATCAAATAAATTAACTAATTTAAATATTTTCTAAAATAGAATTTTGATATAACAATCATTGTTTTGCAAAATGTCATTCTCTTTTTGGACATTTTCTATTAAACAATAATTATTATTTTCAATATATTTAAAATTAATAGGTAGCTTTATGAATTATAGCCTATATGTTATTATAATGTCTATTTTATTGTAAAGTTTCATTAAAATCCATATAGTAAATTTTGTGTGAAAGAGTGACAAACACACATACATCCATACAAACCTTCGCGTTTATAATATTAGTAAGAAGTAAGATTTCTATGCTCCTACGTACAGTTTATAAATATAACGACATTACGTGCAAGTAAAATCAAAAGTGTTAAAAATAAAACATAGTAGGTAAACATAGTAGTTTAAGCTTGATTTTATTATGATACTTATTAATGTTATTGTAATTATTGTTATAAAATATGTAATAGAATAGATAGCAAATTTTTTTTTTAGGTAAATAAAAGATTTAACACAAATTACGCTGAACTCCTTGGCGAGGGTTACATTTGATTCACCGGCTTCTAAACGGTGTAATAAAGCACTTTTTTCTTCAATTGAAAAACACTTTTGCTTCACGGAACTCATTGTGTCAAGCAACAGGTTGTCACAACAGATGATAAACACTGACTGTGATTTACGCATGCTAATAAGTATAGGTGCTGATAGGTTGTATAGGCCTATAGGCTGCCTTTACACATGTAAGATTTTTTTCCGTAAATCACTCACTTAAGCAAAAATCAATGTGCCCATTGGCCAGAAGTCGCTTACGTGAGCGACTTACGGGAAAAAACTTACATGTGTAAAAGCAGCCTTAGCATGCGGGGAGTAGCCGGGCGCGAGGAGTAGGCGTGGCGCAGAGCGACGAGGTAATGGTGCATAGGTTTTGTAAACAAAACATTGCGTGTCGTTCTAACCGGACGAATTATCATAAAAATAGGTCGCTGTAAGCAGTTGGTCGCTTAAAACGGAGTCGTACTAAACGGATATGTTTTACTAGTACCTAACTATGAAACCTAACTTCATTTACATTGTTGTCGCTAAAAGCGAATATATTATAAGAGAAGTCGTTATATCCGAATTCTAATATATCCTTAATTTTATGAAGGATACCTTACTGGCTTACAGGTATTTTTAGTGCGATGTAACATTAAAAAAAAAAAAAAAATAGATAAATAAGACTACCTGTAGGTAAATCTATCCACATCATGTTGAAATTCAGGAATTCCCAAAGAATCTCCTCCCTGCAGATCAGGATAGGCCACTTTCACAAAAGGTATAACACTACGCACTCGTGATGCTATATTCAGGTAGACCTCTTCCACAGAAACAAAAGAATCCAGATCTTCGAGAATTTTCACATTACACTGTAAATTACCTGTAACAACAAAATAATATGTTAATAAAATAACATTGGTGGTTTTCTACAAGATCAAATCATATATGTAAAATATTAGAGGTTGTCAACAAGATCAAACCATTTTATAACATTGGTGGTTTTGAACAAGATCAAATCATTTATAACATTGGTGGTTTTGAAAAAGTCAAACCATCTATAACACTGGTGGTTTTTAACAAGATCAAACAATCAATAACGTTGGTGGTTTTTAACAAGATCAAATCATCTATAACATTGGTCAAGATCAAATTTAAACAAGATCAAATCATCTATAACATTGGTCAAGATCAAATTTGAACAAGATCAAATCATCTATAACATTGGTGGTTTTCAACAAGATCAAACCATCTATAACAAGGCTGCCCAACCTTTTTAACAGTCGGGCCAAATTGACGTGGCATAATCACAAGCGGGCCACTGATATGGTTACCAGATTAACGGATCATCAGTAGGAATTCCCACCATCCAGGGGAGGGGGTTGGAGGGGGGGGGGGTAATTATATCCATCCTGGGGGAGGGGCTGGAGACTTTCAGGAATTGTTAATTAGTTTTTGTCATTTTATTGGATTCAAAAATTACAAAATTGTATGTTAAAGTTGTAATTGATTATTTACAGACTGATTCCAATTATTTCAGTCAAACTGTTTTTTTTTTAATGTTAACTCCTCACAGGAGGCCCTGAGGAAAATAATTTCCCTCAGGGCCTATGTCATCTTTGAAGATGCTGCGTGGAGGATCTTTTTGAGGAGAGGAAGGAGTGAACATGGGTTTTGAAGAGACCAATATTGTAGGAAGGAGGAGACATGGAGGCCTTCAATTCGTTCCACAGCCAAGCTGTTGAACTCAAGAACTGAACAAAAAAATCAGTCGTAAAAACGACCCGTTCTCATGTGACAAATGTCAACCGTGTAAGCGCATTTGGCGTGTTTCCCGACTATGCACTGGTGCCTAGGTAATCAATGACGCTAGTTCCTCGGAGCATCTTCCATTGAAATACCGGTAGAATAAGGATAGCATTCCAACCCAACGCCTAAAGATTGCAATCCGTTTGTTAAGACGGGAGAATCTATCAAACGGACCGCCCGTTTCTGCAGAGAGTCTAGGGTGTTTTTGAGGTACTTTGGGGCTCCAGACCAGAGGTCTGATTATAAAAGGATTTACAAAAATTTGCAAGTTAATGGGAATTTTTAAACTTGCTCACGCGGGCCATTTCTGATTTGTTACAATGTGGCCGCGGGCCTCGGTTTGGGCAGCTTTGATGTATAACGGTGGTGGTTTTCAACAAGAACAAATCATATAAAATATTAGAAGTTTTCAACAAGATCAAACATAACATTGGTGGTTTTCAACAAGATCAAACCATATCAAATATTAGAGGTTTTCAATAAGATTAAAACCATTTATATATCATTGGTGGTTTCACAACAAGATCAAATCAATTACAATCATATCTAATATTGATGGTTTTTTTTACCAAGAAGAAAGCACATAATGACATTTTTAATTAAATAATTACCTATGGAATCAGTCTTTTTCAATTTCAAATCCGGGTTTATCTGGTGGATTTGAGTCTTCACATCAAATATTGGGCCCTTTGTAGAACTTCCCATGGCATTCTTCATAGAAAATGAGTACTTTGTCTGATTGATGGAGAAATCTGACAAAGTTCGAGGGTTTGATGGAGAATCCAGAAGATTTTCTTTTGAGCCACCCTTGGTAAGCCTTAGTTGCATTTGCAAAGTCAAAAACTCTTTAAAAAATTGGTTATATCTGAAAGATTATGAAATTATTTAAAGTTTTTGAAAAAATGACTGACTGGTATGCAAGAGTTAATAAGTCTATATCTGCTTGGGATTTAATTTAGAAAGGAAACGAATAATGCAATATACTCGTAGAAGTATTATCTCAAAGTTTAGCAACTGTTTTTTTAGCAATCATGTCACTGTTAGTGAAAATGATCAGCAAGTAAAAAAAAAAATTAAGTACCTAATTACTTATTTATTAGTTTCAATCATACAATAAAGAATAACACAAGAAGTACCTTGTGGAATGTTTCGTGATCCAAATATAGGCCCAATTTAGGCCCAATTTAGGCCCATACTTTCATACAAAACTGTTTAATCATGAATATGAAACTTAAATGGGATGGTGAAATACAATATCAGGCAAGCATAAGAGAGACAGACCGCATGTTAAATGGTCTAGACCCAAAAGGTACAAAGTCAGTTGCACATTTGTTTCCATTCAAATTTGTACAGAAGGCACTGTTGTATTCTTTATTCTATGTTCCAGTTTAAAACATAAAAAAAAAATTAATTAAAAAATTCGGTACCTACATCATTTTGAAAAATAATTATTTTCTTTCAATGAAAGAGTTTTGAACTATCCACAGTAGGAACCTAGCCATTCCACTTTTTATTTTATATTGATAGTTATGCTAGTCAGGCATACATAGGGGTGAGATATGATTTTAGATTTTCACGGCCAAAAGTATTTTTGTTATTTATTTTTGGGGTTTTATGCCATGTTACGGCTATCTCCTTCTTTAGCCAAAGTTTCGGACACTGTAACGTTGTCCGAAACGTTGGCTAAAGAAGGAGATAGCGAAACCCTGCATAACACCCCAAAAATAAATAACAAAAATACATAGGGGTATTTCACCATCCTCTTGATAGCTTATTCATAGGAAACATGTACATTCAATTTACGAATAATGGATTATTTATTTATAAAGTCTGAGTATACTATTCAGTACTCGAATGTACCGATGAGTAGTGACTGTAGATCAGATAAGTTGGCCGAATTTTCTACCTATTGCGAGTATTTTTTTTATTTTTTATAAACTTACATCCTAAGGATAAGCTATCAAGAGGATGATAAAATACCACCATTATTTAATCAAAAGTTTCTATATATTATCTAGATAGATTTTATTGTCATTATGTTGTGCAAAATAACAATAATATTCTAAAGTAGGTAAAACATATTATATGACATATGAAACCTTTTAAGATCTTCTATATCTCTCTCGGAAGATTGGAATAGAAAGCTGGTATTGAGACTGGACAAAGTATCGTCCGATATCTTCAAAGGGTTTTCCGTACTCTCCACCTCCGAGTCACTTTTCTGCAGCAGTATTTCATCTTCCTCCTGAGCATCGTCATCAGAGCTACTTCCCAAGAAATCCAAGTCATCATCTGGCTCTATGAGAGGCCATTCTATTTGCAACAAAAAATAATATAAACACAGAGACGTTGAATATTGTTCAACAAGTGGTTGCATGTCTACCGGCAATAAACACACTTGGCAGCTCAGTTGTTCACATAAATGTCACATATAAGCATACAATCTACAATATACAATAATAATAATTTTCTGGAGTAATGAGGTTTTAAATAATGCTATGTTTATTCTTACCACTTATAATGTTGGATAAGTCAAATGTTGCCGGGTTCTTACTGGGAACTGGCACGGACCGATTGTTCAAACTGTGACATATTACTGAGCTGACTTTTGTAACCAGACGATCATATATATCTTCATCGGGACAGTTCATACAGAATCTCTGAAGGATTTGAATATGCTTCTTAGTTGCCACGACTCGCCGTCCTGCTTCTAAAATACAAAACCATTTATAAATCAAACATAATACGTGTGGCTAATGCTATTTAAGCATATTAGAATATACATATTGTGATGAGATGAGAAAGAAATAGAAATCAAATCATACTTATGGTGCAGACATGTTTCAATGTTTGTAGAATGCGAGTGCATATTTTGATTCTTATCTTCGGCTCGTATTTTTCCCATCTATCAAATACACGCAGCAATAATATGATAATACCAGCTTTCACTATTAGTGCACAGCAAGATTCTATAAACAAAACATTTAAAAATTTTAGGAAATGATGCACAAAAGTAAAAATCTGAAAAAACAAAACTATATGAATAGATTTGAACACTAGTGCCATCTATCAAATAAATATGAAGCTATTTTACTACACAAGAAGATATTTTTGCAGCAATACTTAGGGCTAAAAAAGTTATAATATTATGTCATATAATTATGATTTGAATCAGTAATAAACATTGCAGTTAGCATGTGGTCCCACTTCCCACTGGCTCGGAAAGGGTAAGGGATCGACAAAAACCAAAGACTCTGCACGGAAAAGTAAAGTTCATTATAATTTGTAGCGCAGATAGTGTGGGACTTTTCTGCAGGTCTTAGATTTTTTCGATTCCTTACCCTTATCAATTCAGTGGGAGACAGGTTTACTTACACCAATTCACAACAGATTTAGTTCAAATTAAAGGCAATTATCCAAACAAATAAATTATTTTACTTTTGCATACATATTAGAAGCAATAAAATATTATGAAATTTAATTAAAAGATTTTTATTGGTGCTGCAGAAAGATATAGGTTATTATATTATGGGATCTTACTATTTCTGCTGAGGTAGTCGAGAGCATCTAGACATAGCCTCAAGCGAATGTTTGGTGCATGCCCCAGGGACATTAAAACTTTTTCATAAGTTGTCACAACATCATCCCGTATGAGAATTGCGACAGTGCATGCTGGAATTAAAATTTGACACTTTAAATACATTTTAAATTAACTTAAATAACATTTACCTCGCCGGAATTTTTAGTACAGAGGCATTCATTCGAAGTAAGAATTTTGAACTTTTCTATTATTAGACATTGAATTATGTACAATTAGACATTGAATTATGTACAATTAAACATTGAATGGCATGCAAGAGGCCTTCTTGTCGTATTATATGACCGATCCATTTTGCACGCCTTTCGGACAAGGTTCTGAGCAGGTGCCTTCCTCCTTCGATTCTTTGGAGAACCTCCTCATTTGTAATGTGGTCTCTCCAGGAAATTCCTAATATTCTTCTATAGGACCACATCTCAAAAGCCTCTAGTCTCCGTTTATCTCTTTCGGACAGGCACCATGTTTCGCAGCCGTACATCAAGATACTCCATACATAGGTCTTGATGAGGAGTATTCTCAGTTTTAGGTCTATATTATTTGATTCTATTATTTTCGACCTTTTATTGAATGCAAGCCTAGCCTGGTGTATACGGCTGTCGACCTCGCTCTTAGACCGACCGTCACATGTTATTTTGCTCCCGAGGTAGACAAACTCCTTGGTGTTCTTTAGTGGAACTTCTGACATCTCTACTCTCATCTGATGTTGCGTTCGGCCTACAGTCAGCAGCTTTGTTTTGTATTTATTTATCTTCATATTGTAGTTGTTTTGAAGAATGCTTTGCATGATTGTTAAGGCCTCTTGCAGTTCTTCTTCGCTTTCAGCAACCATAGCAATATCGTCAGCAAACCTTATCATATCCACCTTTTGTCCGTGTATCTTTACACCTTCTCTGTGACACATTCTCTCTCTCAAGTCATCAATCGCACTCTGTATATAGGCATTAAAAAGAACAGGTGACAAAGAGCATCCCTGTCTCACCCCTTGTCTTATACTGGCTTCCTTTGTACCATAATGGAGGGTATGACCGAGGGGACTAACCCTAGGGGACGCCCACGCCGAGAGTACCTGGAGGACCTGCTGGTGGACATGCCCTGCTCATCATATGCAAACCTCAAAAGAGCCGCACAAGACAGGGAAGAATGGAAGAAAAAAAATAAAGGAAATTGCTGCAAACCAATCCCAGGATTGAAACCAGAGAGAGAGAAACATTGAATTATGTACTTCTTCAAAAATATGCGCTGTTCAAATTATAAATTTTTTATCAAAAAGGAGAAGAACGATAATATTTATGTCCTTTTCATAAAATTCATAAAATAAAAAAAAGAAACGATTCCAAAAGACATTTACCACTTTTTTTGTATGCTTTGGGCATATATTTTGGCATTGAAAATGCATATTTGGGGATTGTTAGTGCATATTTTGGCATTGATAGTTCATATTTTCCAGGCATATTTCACCATTTTGATAGTACATGGATTATAATCCAAAGTCTAATTATTACTTATTACTTACTGCTTTTTGTCAGTTGTTTCATCACACTCAATAGAGGAAACACAACTTTGTTGTTGGTGTAATGGATACGGAGAAGATTGTGAACTACCTTAACACCACCGAATGTTCGAAGCTTGAGCGCAAATTTTGAATCTGTAAACAAACATATTAAATATATTAATGCTTCAATGTAAGCAGATGGCTAAATTGCTAGTTAGGGTGTTTGAATAGAAATCATGGATTTCACCTTTTATTCATTCTACTTACCTTTTAAGGCTAGCTGACTTAAAATCCACAACGTGTCATACAGCAATGCTTCAACGTGGGCGTTATTTGGCTCTCTTCGAGAATGTATTTGGAGGAGGGATCGAATCACTACAGACGTTGAGTTCTGCTTCACCATGTTGGATACTGCCTGCATACGGGGTGTATTGTTGCCTGGATTATGTATGTTCATATTAGTAAAAATATGAGATTTTCATGAATAATATACCTACGGAGATTATGAACAAAGTATCTCTCTAGAAGAACTGGCTAACATCAACAGGATAATCCTGATCTGGCTGCTAGGACATAAAGGCAATGACGGTCATGCCAGAAAGGAAAGTAAGAGAGCCAGCAAGTTGGCTTGCTACACTAAACTCCAAATTGAAAAGTGAGTGGTATAAATACGTAGGTATTATTAATTCAAGCACTGCACAATGGAAGGAATGGGAGAAAGCATCCAAAGTTAGACAGTTGAAGTGCTCATAGATGGTCTAAACCTCAAGGGAGTCAGGAAACTAACTCAATGTGTATAGAAACTCACCGAGGGACTTGAAGGATTATTGCAGGCTACTGCCACCTCAGCAGACGAATGCAACTGATGGAAGTGTAAAGTGTAAAGAGGATGAAGAAACTAATAATTATTAATTTATAGTGCTGTTGTCGCACTTTGATCGAAAGAGTGTTGGGATATATCTTAGAAGCCATGTCATAGAATTAGGAAACATCCCTACTAAAGAGACTGTGATACTGCCAAAGAAACTCCTCATGGATACTACATATATAGAAAGTCTCCGAAGTAAAAAAATTGTTAAACGAAGGAAGAAAATTTGTAGAATTTTAGTTTAGATTGAGAAATTTAGAGTAAGTGTACTACCAAATCAAACAAATACTAGTCTATAAGACTGGGTTATTTAGTATTTTAGTGTTCACACTTCAAACCACTAATTACTGTAAAATATAATACATATTGTCAATTGTCAGATTGAAGCAAGAAGCTATAGCCTAAAATGAGTTTTGTAACTCATCGGGATTGCTCTAGCAAGAAATAAAAACAATGAAAAAAAAAATTTTGTTGAATTGGTTAAACAGCACTTACCCGAAGGATTTTAAGCAGCGATTCCTGGGCACACATTGAGTTAATTTTGTAAATGTCATTTTGCTGTCTGAGGTTATATTTTTTAAAAACAAAAAATACAAAATTCTTCTTGTACTTCTAATACGCTCAGGAATTGCTGGTTAAAATCCTTCGGGTTTGTGCTGTCGCACCTGTATAGAAATATCATTCATTTTTGTTAAATGACTCTACGATACCATTAACCAGAATAATGAACTATGCAGGTTTAATACTTTTAATAGAATCAAGAGCATACTTCTTCCTAATGAATTATTCCATAAGTACACATGTTTAATTCAGGTGGGAATACATACTTATTTTCATTGGCAGCACAGGTAATTTATTAATATTCATAATTATTTCATAATCTCGACCCCCTTGGAATAACAAGGTTCCATCTGCCTTGACAATGTCGTGCGATAATGGGATCTATAGTAAGCTACTTTAGAGTTCATTATCGCACTATGCTACCGCAACAGATGGAACCGTATTATTCCATAGGGTTGATCTCCTAACGTTAGTACTTTCATGTTTCTTGTTTCTACAAAAAAATGGTTTTGGTTTCCAATAAAACACAATCATTCATATTATTTACAATATGTAGAATTAAGTTGTTAAACAAAAATATATACGAGTAACTAATTAAAGTAAACCGAGATGAGTTCTCAGTACATTTCATATATGTAAGTACCTACATATTTAATTTCTTGTATAGTGAAAATGTATTAATAATCGTTATTTGTTGCTGATATGATATCCAACAGAACTTACAAAATCTTTATTAGTATCCGTTTGCAATTTAGTTTACTTGCTAAAAATAATCTTTGTCTATTTGTAATTACATACCCTTTTTAGTGGCACTATCTTTAGATGTAAGATCTATGGAAGAGTGTGATTGCTTGGTAGCATTTATGGCAACGTTGCGCAGGCTATCTTCACTGTTTCCAATGTTGATGTCGGTGAGGCTCGCTTTCTTCTGAGTCTTGCGGACTACGGCAGATTTGTGAAAAGGATGAAGGGATATGGTTTGATTAAAAGATAACTGGAAATGTAACACATAATAAACTGAAAATAAAAGATTGTGGAACGGAAATTGGGAACAAACTGCAAACAATAAATTATGATGCAGGGTGGGCCAAAAGTTAATTTTCCTTTTAGAAGAAAGCAATCAAGAAAAATATTTGTACGAGGGAAAAATTGATGTTTTTATTATTGTTTTATTATACAGTTGATCTCACAGGTCCAGATATTTTTTTAGGGATGTTTAAAAGAGCGATTGCTTTTTAAATGTCAAACTAAGAATTATTGCTTTTCCAAATAAGCCTTGGACTAAAGAAAATATTTGTGAAGATATCCATGTAGTACAATCCTTATGGGATATTTTTTAGGCAGTTAGGAGAGCATCATTGTAGAAAAGCCCAAAATTTGTTAACTTGAAATAATGAAGATCACTATACTTTCAAGATATGATTTGAGATTTTCACGACCAAACGTATTATTGTGATCAATTAACGGGGTTATTATGCCATTTTGCTGGAGCAACACAGCCTAATGACTAAAAACCCAAAAAATAATCACGATACCTCTTACAATAAGGGTATCTGGGGGTAAAGTGCATTAAATTCGGGAGGTGATTCTATATGATAGTATATGTATATATATATATATATATATATATTTTTATAGTGAATACCTCACAAGAGTCCCAACTGCTCCCGTCTGGAGCCAGTGAGACTATGGCATCCCCAATTGGGGTATGTTATGAGGCTGAAGGTAAGTGGGGAAGGGAAGGAGACGAGGAAGAGGAAGGTGGGAAGTATCTGGCTATTCAGATCTAGTCACTAAATACGGCTAAAGCCATTTCGAGCAACGTTTCAATTCTGAATGGTGGTCTTACACCAGGACGATACTAAGAGTATCTTCCACTCTGGAACGTGCCGCATATATACTATATATTATTTTAAATAATTAATTGTGAAATAACACAAATCAATTAAATAAAATTTATTTGCGCACGCCGGGTTCGAACCCGCGGCGTTCGGAATGGGAGTCTAACACCCTACCGCTGGACTACGCCGGCCGTCATATAAGTAAAAAAGATTAATAACTTTTTTCGAATTTCCAACTTTTAAGGGTACTTATTTGGTAAAAAGATAAAATTAGTACGGCGTGTGAGGCCAGCACTATTCTTTTCCGCTGTTACGATGCGGACCAATCACAACCATCCAACGTTGCCACTATCGCGCCCGGCTGAGTCACAGCAAATTGATCGAGTAAGCTTGTACCCAAGGATTTTAAACCGCTTGGACACATAAGCTTGTTTTCACGATAATTTAACGTAGGTAGACATAGGAATGACGTATGTCCCGTACCTGAGTTATTAATAGGTACGTTTTTTTGTAAGGGAAAAAAGTTGGAATTTCGAAAAAAAATATTATTAATCTTTTTTACTCCTACCATCATGTAAAATAACCTCCCGAAGTTAATGCACTTTACCCTCGGACATCTTGTATATGCAGACATATATGAAAGCTATTAAATACAGAATATCAAAAAAATCATTAAAAAATTGCTCAAAAAAAGGTACTGTGACTTTTGACCCACTCCGTACAAACATGATATCTACAACTAAGATAGGAGAACTGTGCAGTATTACAATACAGGAATGAAAAGTGACTACTGTGGGTTTGACGTATTGGGGTCTAGAAAGTACATCATGACATGCAATCAATAAATGGACCTTACTAAAAAATGTGTTTTATTTTTCACAACTGAAAAACAACATGTATGGTTGTTTATCAGTTGTGTAAAATTTAAAACACGTTTATTGGTAAGGGAGTATAACTACAGTGTTGGCTTACCTTTGACTGGCTTGAGGCAAATCGCTTCCCTGATAAGCGCTGCCAAGTTGATGCAGGTCGTTAATTCTCGCGTTGTCTAAAAGTCAAATGAAAAACTTTGAAATTAGTTCATGAAATGTTGAATAAATTATTTTTTGTGGAGATTGAATTTTTATGTGAATACTGCAAAATAGTCCCAACTACTATTACCCCACCTCTTAGAGCAGAATTTAAAATCTTCTTGGCGAAATTTTGCATACTTGACACACAAAATAAGAGGCAAATTTAGGAGCGTTTTTACAAAAAAAATATCTACAAAAGCTTTTTTTTTCATGGGACGTTTTAAGTGGAACATCACTTTGGGGTTAATATTTTACGATAATCTTTAAATGCACATTTAATTAACTGTTAGGGCCAGTTCTTTCACAGAATATGAAAAATTCATAAAAATTTGCTGTCAATTTTCATGTTCTGTGAAAGTTCTATTAAAGCTCTGTTTTCATTTCAGTTTTGAGAAACAACTGGCCCAAAATGCAATAATAATAGAACTTGATAACAGGATTTATAAAAATACTTACTTCCAAAAGTGAAGCCATAGTGACAAGGTTTGCCGAATTCTTGCTCCATAGTTTTTCCAGGGTGGATTGCCTTATGCAGCCATCTAGAAAAAAAAAAACAACACAACTAATTTAAGTTCAATAAAAAATCGACATTGTTTATGGTGACCCGGTAGGTGGCCTCCCTTAATTAATTATTATAAAATCATATTTTTTTATGTACTTTTACTAATTTCAAACCTAGAATCGACTTAAAAAAACCTCTCAATCAATGAAGCTTGTTTTCAGTAACGTAATTTCCTGAAATTTGTCCACTGAATTTCCTGTAAGGTATCGAAACGATAAATCACATCCAAAGCGCACGTGTTTATTCCGATCACCGCTGAAGTGAAAGACAGTTTTTTTACATCAATTTGCGAACTACCGCAACATTGCGTAATATTGTAATAAGTGGAAAAACATCTATTAAAAAATACATGTTTTTTTAAACGCCGGGACTAGGCGGACGTGGTGTCAATCACCAGAGTTTTAATAAGTCATTTGGAGGGTAACTCCTGGTAACTCCCCTGCAGCCCGAGATGCGAGTACAGACTGTCAACAAATAGTAGACAAAACGGAAAGACTCTGCGATCGTTTAAATGGTTTTAAATGGCAACACAAGGATGATTGAAAGTAAAAATAATGTAACTTTATTTATTATTTATTTAAGTGTTTATTCCAGCAGGACTGGGAGGATAGTGCAATCCCAGTCTGCCAGATTACATAACTATAACACAGAGTAAAATAAAACTCTAAAAGAAAAGAAGAAATAAAATTAATTAACATATTAGGTAGGTACATACAGAAATTGGCCATACTTTCTGCAAGTCGATGTTTCTGCATCATATACTAAGAAAATTTGTATATTCGAACTTGTTTGTTATTTTTTAAAGAATAAGTGAGATTGTTTTTATTATATGTAGTTACTAAGACAGACGTGTGAAAAATGACGGGATACCATGTTCGGATTTGTGATGCTGGAAAGCATTAAAAAAATATTTGCCCCAGGATCATATTGCCTTTCAAAAATGTATTACACCAATTTTCTTTATAACAGAATTAAATGTTTTGTTGATATTTATTTTTATTTTAACTCTATTTTTTGTTGACAAATAATAAATAAAAATAGAGAGACGTCTGAATTTTACCTTTCGAATGACCCCCGTTAGTATACTTTAAAAACCATGGTTTAAAATATTTTATAAAAAAAATACACATTTTAAGTTTAAAATAATTAAATAAAAATAAAATAATTTTCATATAATACGGAGGTTTATACTTCGCTTATCTCACACAATCATCAATCCAATTTACGCTTCCAGTGCGCGGAAATATTCACATCACTGACAAACGAAATTATTATATTTAATTTTTGAAATGTACATAATAAACAATGTATTAAATAAGCGGTTTAAAAAAAACCTTTTGGAATGTGGGAAAGGTTAGTACTTTTAGCATTAAATTTAAAAATAGAGACGTTAAATGCAATGGTGGATCAGGTGTACAATGCTAGACTTACATAAAATGAAGGGATGATAGGTTTTCTAATAAACATGGCCAGCGAACTTTTAAACAAATTGTACCACTTATATTTAATATGCTGCCATATGATTTGAAAAAATGTTGCTCGACATCTAAATTTGCGCTATTGTTAAAACATGGCTGTTGGAATTAGATTTTCTGTATTGACTGACTCCTAGTGCACCTTCAAATAAATATTTTTGACGTATTCATATTATTTTTTATACTTATTTATGTTTTTATTATATTGCATTTTTTCTTCTATTTGAACACCCAAGAAAAAAATACTTTGTCAACTCATTCATTTCTTTTGTTTTATTGTTTAAAGAATCATTAAAAATTGTGCATTTTAGTGCGATTTTAAAATAATTGTCATTTTTAAAAATTTCTTTTTTTTTATTTACAATTAAACCCGCTAACTATTTATGTAGTTTGTCAGCAGGGACATAGAGACGACATTTTATGATTTCATACAAAGAGTATTATATAAAACATAAGCAGTACACATATCAACTATACTAGCATTAATGATAAATATGTCGTTATCCGAATTAATTCTGTCATATAGGCAATTTGGAAGATAGACCACTGGGAGATAGATATGCTGTCGGTGGTGGAGATAACCGTCGGGAACATCGAAATAAATGTTCTCCATGATAGCCCACTTTTCAAACCATCCGTGATCAGTCTGAAGAAAAATGTACATCCCCTCTGGCCCGTAGATGGTTCATTCCAAGCATTCCCAAAATAAAGTCGGTAAGTTAGAGCTACGGGTAGTAGCCATGTAGAGAAATCTTAGAAATTCATTATGCTCAAAATGTAATTTTTTCTGTCTTTGTCAGATTCGGAAACAAAACGCAAACCCACTTTAATTTGATCTGATGATATCGGTGTTACTCGGTGTTGGTAAAAGAAATTATTTTTTTGTTCCGTTTTATTAAATTTATAAAATTTGTTGACAGACTATAAGTATTATTAGTTAGAGAGTATTAGGGAGATTTAGAGTTGTGTCGGAAGTAAAAAATGTCAACATTTTGTGGAAAATACGGGAACCTGGCAGGCACCCAACAGTCTCGGCCGGAGGATTGCCCACAATATTTGAATCAACGGGCATCTTGCAGCATTTCTTGTTTATTTGTTTAACGACATTTTAAAGATTCCCAGAAAAAATCTTCTTCTCGTTTCATATTATGATGGGGGGTCGGAATTGCCATGTGTCCTCATCAATTCTGCCATGGAATGAATTGAGCGGACATTCGTTGACCAAAAGTTCGGTGGTCTGTACCGCACCGCATTCACACATCGTGCACCTTGAGAATATAACGGCCGTGGAAGTAGGTACCTTATTTTATAGTTTACGAGACAGTGAGAACCCAGACTGTATCTACAGAATACATCAAATCCAAAAGGTAAGAATTATATGTTCGACCAGGTCATCCAAAAAGAAGATTTTTTATTTTTTTTTTATTTATATATATATGTATATATATATTTTTTTTACATTAGATCTACACAGGAGGCCCTGAGGAAAATAATTTCCCCCAGGGCCTATGTCATCTTTAAGGATGCTGTGTGGAGGGTATTTTTAAGGAAAGGAAGGAGTGGAAGTTCTGGGAAGGAAGAAGGTAAGAGGGTCGGGTAGGAATCTGGGGTTCAGTGTATCTAGATCATCCGCCGCCAAGACCTAGACAAATCTTACCCTATGAACCCGGGCACCCCTGCTAAGTCACCAAACGAAATAGTGAACCACTTGGGGTGACCTACGGCAGAGGTGTTGGTTATCCAAAAAACGGTTCCCGTGGTGGCGGTACCCATTCCCGCCTCCCAAATTAAAATAAAGAATAACAAACATTTGAAACTATCGTGATTTATTTTTGGGATATTATACCGTGTTGCGCTATTTCCTTCTTTAGCCAACGTTTCAGACAGCATTGCAGTGTCTAAACACAGGCTAAAGTAGGAGGTAGCGCAAGAGGCAATACCCCAAATATATAACGATAATACTTTTGGCCGTGAAAATAAAAAAGAAATCATTCATAAACGGAGAAAAATGTACACTTTAGAATTTATGTATTATCTATATAAGAAACAGATGTCAAAAATATGTATTTTTAATTCATCATCGACCAGCGCAGGTCAAATGATCACTTTTCCATTTTTTTTTATAGAGAAACTTCACAAGAGTCCCAACTGCTCCCTTCTGGAGCCAGTGAGACTATGGTATCCCCAATTGAAGTATGTTATGAGGCTGAAGGTAAGTGGGGAAGGGAAGGAGATGGGGAAGAGGAAGGTGGGAAAGTACCTGGCTATTCAGATCTAGTCACTAAACACGGCTATAGCCATTATTAAGCAACGTTTCAATTCTGAATGGTGGTCTCACACCAGGGCGATACTGAGAGTATCTTCCACTCTGGAACGTGCCGCAAATATAGTATCTATATATTATTTTTATTAATTAATTGTGAAATAACACAAATTAATCAAATAAAATTTATTTGCGCACGCCGGGTTCGAACCCGCAACCTTCCGATTGGGAGTCAAGTGTCTTACCACTCGACCACGGACGGTCGTCTATCAAATCTATAATCTATAATCTATCAATCCTATCAAATCAAATCCCAATAAAAAAATAACAATAAAAATCAATGTCATTACTACCCTGACGAAGAAACCATCGGTTTCGAAACATGTAGGTAATTGTGATTATATAACAGTGGTTTAATACAAAGTTATTTGTTTAATTTAATTCAAAATGATGCCGCAAAGTGATTTTGCGAAGTTTGAAGAAAATAAATAAATTAAGGCATTTAAAAAAATTAACACTTGTTTCACTTTCGTCGACAGGATATCCATTGAATAACACGAACGTCAAAAATAAGAATGGGGATATTAAAAATAACATTTATTAGGACTTTTACGATCGAAATCAAGCACCATTGAAACGTTGAGGTCGTCCGTGAGATCATTTGGAAATATTTTACGCTAATTTGTCGCTGGGTAACGATTCTTGTTTATTTTGGCAAACAATAACATTTTTGCTGTGATCCCGAGAAGAAAACGCACGTAAACAAAACTTTCGTCAGAACACACTTTTAACCCGTTTACAACCAGAATTATTCTAGCAGAATAATATAAGTAGGTGAACTAGTTTTATAGATATTAACTCGACCGTGGTTTCAGTTGGTAGCCGTGTTGGATAGTACCATTTTATCCCGCCTTCGTTCGCATAAGCGTTACGACCTGTCAAATCAGAATAATCAATATTAAGCGACGTCTACATTTCACCGAACTACTAATTGTAAGTACTTTATTAACATGTTTTGTCATAATCTGATAGTATTATTATCTCAGCGTCATTTTTCCCGAGGTCTTTCCAATAAAATATTACTTCATGTATTTAAAAGAAGCGCATTTTCTTTGACAATATTTTGGTACGAGTATAATGTTATTCCAGCTGGGTTACAATGACATGTAATATTATGTTAATATTGTAACACGTAAATTTAGTTGTACCTACCTATATAAATTGGTCAATTTAATTTGGGTTTAAAAAAAAATCATTTCATCTTTGGGGATTCTGTGTAGTGGGTATTTTTAGAGAAAGGAAGGATAGAAAGTTCTGGGAAGGAAATAGGTATGAAGCGTGGGTAGGAATCTGGGGGTCAATGTATCCAGGAGAGACGGACGTATGAATCCATCCCTCCCACTGCATTACAAGGTCATGGGTAGAGAGAGTCCGGTTGACGAGGTAAAATGTGTCTTCAACCAGTCTCTCCCAATCCGGCCCGCCACCGGGTAGGTGAGTAAACGCATGTGCCGCCAAGTCCTAGACAAAACGCACCCCTGCTAAGTCACCAAACGTAGCGAATCACTTGGGGTAACCCATGGCAGGGGTTTTGGTTATCTAATAAATGATATCGGAGAGGAAACACTTTTCTCTCTCATTCATTACTAAGAAGATATAATTTATTCATCACGATAAACGACATTTATGTTGATTCGTATATGATTTATATATTTACCTATTAAATGTAAGTGTTTAGTAGTTTTACGTTCACAGTTGTTAGTTTTGCAAAAGGGCGAAGCCTTGTAAATGGTCACCAACATGTAAATCGGGCGAAGCCGAACCAAAAGCCGCCCGCAGGAGCGGGTTCTTAACTGCTAGTAAATATACAATTGCTTAAAAATACTCACAAAAAAAGACACCTAGATGTGTTTTGAAAGAAAATTTCAGTTTTATTAAGTTTCAAGCACAATAATTATGCAATCTTAATATTTTTAAGGTTTTAAGTAACGTTATGTTTATTAAATGATTAAGCCTTCAAATATACAAAATAAGTTGTTATTATATTAGGGCGCCCGCTGACGAGAAACTGCAGTTTTTTTAAATTAATTTTTATTTAAATTTTTTAACATTTTTTTATATAAAATAAACTGTTAAATATAAGATACGTTTTTAGATTTTCACGGCCAAAAGCATTTTCGTTGTTTGTTTTTGGGGTGTTATGCCGTGTTGACGGATCTGCCGGATCTGCCCTGATGATGGACACTGCAACGCTGTCCGAAACGTCGGCTAAAGAAGGAGGTAGCACAACACGGCATAACACCCCAAAAACAAACAACGAAAATGTTAAATATAAGTTTGTCAACAGGTCGCGGCAACAGTTGAAAATTTATTCCAAAATTCGTACAAATTAAAAAAAAGTCTCCAAATACCGTAATGAATTTATATACACTTTATACACGTATTTCTTTGTCCCTCGTTTGCCGGCGCCTTTTTACAAAATTAGATGTTGACTTTTTAAAACAAAATTATCGGGATTCGATATTTTTTCTTTCTGAGAGGAATGACACCGGCAGCGAAAGGCCTAATTGTGTTTCTATTAATACTTACTTAACAACCGCTGCGCTATTTTTGGGTTGACAGCAAAATGAGTTTATTGGCTTTTAGAGGAAAATAAATGATGACCCGTTGTTTTAAAGTAAAAATACATTAGGTACCTGTAAGAATTTGATAATGAGGCATACACGTATACAGGGTGTTAAGGGACGTACTTGACTTACTGTACTTTAAGCAGTGACTCCTAACATTATTTGGAGTAAAAAATGTAAATTAAATTTTGGTCGTCAGTGAACTTTTAAAGTTTAAAATAAAAAATTTCAATAATTTTTTTTTCATATACTTTTCATCACTGTTCACTCATCCGAGTAACCGCCCAATCCCTTACCTCGACCCTAACTATCCAATACCTACTCATTTTTACACTTTTAAAGTTCTAAGTTGAAAAAAATAAAACATCGAAAATGTCACCAAAATTTCATTTACATGTTATACTCCAAATAATTTCAGGAATCACTGGTTAAAGTAAGTCAAATACGCCCCTCAATAACTTGTGTATTGCTAGTTCTGACGCGTGATATTAAAATAAAATTGTAGTACTATATTCACAAAAATGACTCTTCACATTCACTTCCAAAGGTTGATAGGTGCAGAAATGTAACAATCTTCAACCAACATTAACAATTATTACTGAATTGAGCTATGATCCCCATTATACCTAAATAAGTAGCACACTTAAATTTCCATTAAAATTAGCAATCTTTGAAGCAATAGAGTTGAGCATTATACATAAAAAGAGTTTCGTAATGCGCTAGAAATTTGACTGCATTCAAATAAATTAAACGAATCACGAACCATAGTAAGATTCTGTATGCCGTATGCCCCAAAGTAAGATTCTGTTTGCCGTATGCCCCAAAGACCGTGAAAGCCTGGTCACATTGTGGAAATAATGCCAGAAGACGGGACACCAAAAATCATGACCAAGCGAGAGCCCAGGCGATCTGGGGTCCTAGCACGGTCGATCGATAAAACGCCATATCAATACGATATTAATAGTATGAAAAGCGGTGTTTCGGAAAAGAGCGTAAAACGAGCGAACAGAGATTCTCGGCAGTCGTTTTCAGAACAGTAAGGAGCTCCAACACTAACGCCCTATCTGAAACAGATCAATCCCTCTTCTATGATTATTAGGTGGCGAGCGGCGTTAGGCTATATGTGGAGCACGGTCAGCAATTGATATAAAATATATATGGTAGATAAAATCCAACTAATTAAGAGTGGAGTTTTGGCCGTCACTGAGCTTCGGTTGATTGTCAAATATTCTGTATGCCCCGAAGATAGAAAACCTGACCATATTGTCGAAAGAATGCGCTAGGGGCGCTCGTAGAATTGAAAGACGTCGTATACGTGATCAAGCATAGAGAAACGGAATTCAGAAAATTGTTCAGAATATCACGAGTTATGACAAAAAACCTCATTGACTATTTAACTCCCTTCATTGTCAAAAGTACGGTTACCGGACAATTCAACAAAGTGGCACTTCATCACTCCTTCGAAAAGACATTAAAAAGTGATGAAAAATAATATGGGTTAAATAGGTAAGTGGTTGGGTGATGAGCAATTTTTTCATCACTTTTAATGACTTTTCAAAAGGGTGTTGAAATGCCACTTTGTTGAATTGTCATGGAACCCAAGAGCCCACGCGGACTGCCAGTGTATAAAAAGAGTGTATTTCAATTCGAAATTGTCTATTTATTCCTACATGTACATATCCATTTGACGATTTGACCATCATTTCACGTTTAGGAATAAGGAACGTTGATCCATATACAATACCCAACATTTTGACCATTGTAGGGCTATATCTTATTTATGTCTTTGTCAATAACGGTTTGGCTATCGACGGGCGAGCTGGCTAACGGGCGCAACTGTGCTCGGGAAATAGATGTCAATAAAATCGTCGTCAGTTAAGCCAATCGATCCCTTATTGTGTTATCGATTTGACCACGGCGTATTGCCAGGAAGCAGACTGAAGAAAAGTGACCTAACTAACCCTAAAACTGGAATTGCAGAAGGGTGAGAATGTCTGAGGATTGGAAGAAAATGGACAAATGTTTTCACGTGTTTTCCACGGAAACAATCGAAAACATTAGTGGGGGTGGTCAAATAAAATTTTAGGATGTGGCGACGTTGGTGATGACCTATAATGTCCATTTAATTTCTTAATAAGAGTGTTCAAAATATTAAAAAAATGAATCATGCCAAAAGTTGTCAGGTAAGTACTAACATATAATAATATCCATATCATATTTTCCCAGAAAGAATTACGACGGCAATCAAAACTGTTTGATATCGAGCACTGCCAAAACAGTTTTTATTGTACCCCACGATAGCTTCGTCCGAACAATGGAGTCACTATTCTACCGGCCTGGGGGTGGCGAACTTATGACACCCGTGCCCCAATTCGTTGCCAGTTTTGGTGACACGCAGTGACACAAAGCAAAATCACTTTAATTCGGGTAATTTTAAAACGTTATATATGTACAAAAATATTTACAGGGTGTTAAGGGACGTCCGTGATATTAAGCTCTGTTATTTTTTGTAGATATTCTTTGCAGTAATAATTTTTGATTTTTGAGTGAGTGACCATATGGGTATTTGCATAGGCGCGTAGGATCTATCTAGCCAACATTCTGTTAGGATTACCACGTCAAATTCTGTTTTTAATTGTTGACCAGTGAAATTTTTTTTAAAGATGTTGCGTATATTTTGTTGAATTATATTTAGTTAGGGGCCAAGATATTTATTTTATATGAAGAATCTTTTCCTTATCAGCTTTCCGCGTCGTCATATTTTTATTATTTTTCCAGTCAAATGCGTATCCCTTTGTCATGGTTTGTTTTTAGATTTTCTATAATAATTCATTCAGGTAAGGTGGGGAGATTTCACGCATGGTTATTTATTTATTTGATACACAAACAGGATATTTATAGAACATTCTTGTTGGTAATATAAAATAAAATTAAATACAAATATAAATATCCCTAGACTAATGTGTCTGCAGTAATCATATTTGCATGTACACAGAAACAAACACATAAAAAAACTCAAATGTCAGTATTTTTATACTTAACTAAAAAACATAATTATAATAATAAAAAAGAAAGAAGAAAAAATCTAATAAATAGAAAATGTTTATGAAAAAAAAATAAAACAACAATCAATCTTTTATTTTTACTTTTTAGGTGCACAAATTGGGTTAAGTCATTTGGGATGCTTCGTATTTGACATCCCTTTTCTTTGAGAGCTAAAGCTGACTTCAATAAAAAAAATAAAACAGTTTCAAAAAAGGGCATTAATTTGCATTTGTCGCACTCGCAGAAAAAAGGTTTGCAATCACCGCAGCAGTTTAAGCTTTAGCGAGGGAGTATACAATCTACTATCGAATGGGCTTTTTGCCATCATTCCGTAAAGTTACAAGAAAACTTAGAATGTAAATTAGTGTTTCCATCCCACTTCTGTTGGCTCGAAGGAAAGCGAAATTGGGAGAACGTAAGCTTTGTTCATTTAAATCCGGGCCGCGATAAACATCTTGTTTATTCGGCTCTATAAACTACTCTATCTCCGACTTTCTCTGTTGTGTCGTTCACTTAATATCGTGCACTAATGTCAATGTTTTTACTAATGACTTATCGCTGTAAGTCACGAAAATTTGGTAGTAGATGTTAAAAGCCGGCATAATATAAAATGCACCGAATTCCAAATGGAGGCAATTCATCAGAGCGAAGTAATAGCAAAGGCGGGTAATGGAACCGTCTTCCAAAAAGACAATTTAATAAACTTGTATTTTTATTTGTCAATTAAATGATGAATTATTTATTAATTTACAATTTTATGTAGTCGAAGAATTACACGACGTCTTCCGAATAAATTGCAAGTTTTTAAACTGCGTTGAAAGCTTGCCAAGCTTCGTTTTAAATTAAAAGTAATCAGTAAATTTCTGAGACACAGCACATATTATCCTAAAGCTTGCAATTTTTTTTTTCAAAGTTGTTGTGACGGTAGAGATATTTTATATGCTATTAAATAGTGTTACTTAATGCCCTACCCAAAACATCATTATTTAAAAAATACCCCATTACATGGCTAAATAATACACAACAGCCTACCAAAACAAGAAAAACGTAAATTAAAGTTATTTATTTATTTATTGATGCCGTATTGGGCTTTTACATATCGTTACATTTTACATATTTTACAAATTTCATTTAAAACAACTGCATAACATAAATAAAAACGATTACAAATTACATAAATAAAGCATAAACACAATATAATACATTTATTTTTATTTATTTATTTATTTCAATTTATTTCACCTCTTACACACAACAATTTTACATTTTAATCATTGTTTAACAATAGAATAACTAAATAAAAACAAAAATATAATAAAAAGGTATAACAAAAAGGTGAAAACATCATTTTTTT
Source organism: Limnephilus auricula (assembly GCA_951813805.1). NCBI lineage: Eukaryota > Metazoa > Arthropoda > Insecta > Trichoptera > Limnephilidae > Limnephilus > Limnephilus auricula. Next base: position 31,417,624 of record OX638390.1, read on the forward strand.
GGTTTCTACACCAATTAAGAGAACTGGCTCTTGAGCTTGGTGTAGGTGTTATGTAAGAATATACAATTTTTAGTCCATAATTAATATAATATCTTAAGGACTAGATTAAGGAAGACATTATACAATATTTGATGGTTTGATTTACAGGGTTAAGGTTACATGGTTTTATTGCATACAGTTTTTTAAGAATAGTTTGATCTTTTTCTGGAATAATGCAAAATCTCTTATTTTTTTTACTTCTTCGGGAAGGCTATTGAAGTAAGTTTTCCCTTTGTATACATAATTATTTTGCATTTGTTGAGTAGAAAATAATGGAATTTGGATATTATATTTACGTCTTAACGATGAGTTAACTTTATTATTACATAAGAATATATGTAATGCTAAATATAATTGGATGACTTTAGAAAACTTGTAGGTACACTTCGTGTACCTTCGGGCAAAAAAAAAATCAAAACACATACATTTTTCATGTTCGTAATAAGCATTAACTTTGTGGCTCGCCATAATTTACAATACAATATATAAATTTGTTTTAGACCACTTTAATTTTAATTACAGTTGTCAGGAGAATATTAAAACTAACCTATGATACAAAATATATTCTCCTGACGAAGGAAGGGTTCTTCCGAAACCGGTGGAGTGTAATTAAAATTGTCTAAAACAAATTTATATATTTTATTGTACATAAATTTTTACTTAATTACTCGTTGTTTACATCTAGATTTTGAACATTAAAAAAAAAAAAACAAAACAAAATTGAAATTAAAAAAAAAAGATTTCTCATTCATTATTTACATTTAGCAAGTGGTGGACTAATTTGAATTATTACCTGCTAAAGTTATAATAGGTTTTATTTGGCTTTAAGGTACAGAATTAGAAATTAATATTTGTCTAAAGTTGCCAAGAAATGCGGAAATATTCTCGCTTAACAGCCGAGGATGAAAGTGTTTCTAAAATAAGGAAGTTTCCAGTTTAGCGTCGGTTATGTCTTACCCGACAAACTGTTAGAAGTTCCAGCATAACGTGTAGACAGGTAACTCAACTATTAATTTAACGTACCTATAAACAAAATCATTAGAGTCATTTATACAAAACTTCCTTGTATGCACAAAACCACGTGTCATGCTTTCTATTTATCGTGAAATATCAAATTAAACGCGATGAAATTAATTTTCTTGACTTTTCATTGAAAAAGTTTTAAATAAACTTCCACACTTTCAAGCGAAATAGCGCCTTGTCATGAGGTTGTCTTTGAGATAAGGATCCCACGGTATCCATTTAAACAGCATTTTTCTGCAACCTTTAGGAACTTAATAAAGTTCGTCAAAGGAACTCATTATAGAAATGTTAGGTAGAATGGTTTACATTGAATTTATTTTAATGAGTTTTTCCACTTTGTAGGTTCAATGAATAATTATAAAACTATGTTATAAAAGTAATTTGTAAAGTTTTAATACAATATCTCCGGAGAGCATGAAAGTTGAATCATATCAAAAAGGGCAATTCGGAAAACCGAAGAAGAACAACAAATCGACGTTGCATATTATAATATGAACAATGTGACGATTTTGACGAAAATGAGTTAAATATACAGTGATGTTTCTTTTTTTTCTCAATCTTCTACAATACAATAGGCTATAGAAAATAAACAATGCGAGGACAATCAAAATTGTATATAATCTACAATATAAAAATTAATGTTTGTTTGTTTGTTCGTACCTTATGCGCGGCCGTACCGTCATCCGATTGCGATGAAAGTTTGGGAATATGATGTACGTATACCCGGGATGGTTATAGAATAGTGAGCTCTGGCGTTATGAAATTATTTCCTTCAACTATTCATAGGATTGCAAATAAAATTTCATCCGATTGCTATTAAATTTTTTTGAATTGTTGTGAACATGCCCGTAAATACATAAAAATGGGTGTATTTTATGGAATTAGGCGGCAGCGAAAAAAGGGTGGGGGTAGGGGTATGCGAGAGGGTCGGTTGGGGAATTTAGGAGGGGGCTTCGCGGGAGGGGGACGAGGTAGAGGGGAAAGCAAAGAAGGTGGAAACGGAATGCGTGAGGGGAAGGGGACGCGGGAGGGGAAGTGGAGGCGGAAGGGGAACGGGGACGAATGGGAAATGACACGAAGGGAGAAACAATTTATTTATTTAATTAGCATTTCAATGCATGCCGGGTATCAGCGAGTAAAAAATATAATTAAAAGTCATAGCCTCTGCATTCTACTACACATTTCAATTGCCTTGGTATGTACTTAATATTAACATCATTTTGTGATGCCTTGCTGTCAAATTTGAATAAATTTAAATCAAATATTTAGACATAATATTGCATTTAAAATTAAGATGAAAACTCTGTATATAATATGAACCATGTGAGAAAAACTGTACATAGAATATGAATGTGAGGAAAACGTGTTAAAATTAAATTTTCTGGCATAAATTAATTAATGTTTGCCATAAATATATTCTTAAAATGAACGAAATATATTTTTCCTACTTTGTTCATAAATATAATCGTTATTTTCCGTTTCGTTATTTTTTTAAAATAGTTTTTATCGATTTTCTCAGAATGTTCTCAATTTCACATGGTTCATATTCTATATGCAATGAAGAAATAACAAATAAGAACATAAAATCTAAATTGATACACAACTGTCAAAACACAATAAACAGAGCATATCTGATTTTGGCACATGTTCCAAAAAAGAAAATATTAATTAATTATTGCGAAATCTGCCTACCACCAAAAATGATTAATTTTGGATTCGAGGGACGGAAAATAAAAATAACGAAAGGCTCCCACGTTGTACGTAAATAATTATTATGTAAAATTTAATGAAAATATCAAGATGAGGTTTCTGATTGCCATAATTAATCATGTTTCTCATTAGTAGTAGTTTTTTTGATTTCTCACGAAAGCTATTATGAATTTGCAATTAGCGGGTTAAATTTATATTTAGCAGTGTCTTCAAATACACGATATATAAAATCGGATCATTCTAGAAAATAAATCCGTCGGTTCCATAAGACTTTTCCATAAGAGTTCCATAAGATAAGATTTTTAATGTGTCTAATTGATTGAAAAATAAAATTTAAACTATATTTTATTATTTAATCCCCGTACGTTTCTCGATATATTTTTATTACTGATGTTCATATGTTTAAACAAGTTGAAAAAGCGAAATTCTGATAAAATTATGATAACTTATAATAATTAATGGCAATCTTAAGAAAAAACGACTGCCACCTAAATTAATTCTTACAAGTATATCTTTTATTCTCCATAATATTCTTTATTTTTTTCAAAATACATACAATACATATTATATTTCTTATTAATATTTTCTTAGTATAACACACTAAATAAAAATTATTGTATATCTTTATTATTTTGCATCAAAACAACATGTACTTACTATAGCACACATATACATATATACGTAAAATTAAATATCTAAGTACTGACTGTATGTAAACTCCTATTCCATACACAAGCAAATGCTTCAAAAGGAATAAAAGTAAATAATAAAAGATGTAAAATAAAATATATAATGTTGTAATTACTAATTACAACATTATAGATATGTTCACAAAAATAAAAATAAAGTTTTTGCTGTAAAATAATGCATTCATACATTCGGAATCTAGCTTTCCTGACAAATTTTGTACCATATCTGTTGAAGATTCAAATCGTTATTATAAATCCATGTTTAATGAGTGTTTTACCTGAGAATGCCGGAAATTAGTCATTTTAAAATTAAATGACTTTGAAAGATTGTTATTTTATCTGGTACACGCAGTTTTAAAATTTTGAAAAACTAAGTGCATTTATAATATACTAAGGTTATACCGTTGGTAGTTGGCAGATTTGTTCAATTTTCAAGCGATAGATTCTATTAAACAACACAAATTTAAAATCATATAATCGTACAACAAAATAAATCAATTTGTAACATGGTCAACACGGTTTTCAAAATTAAAATTTTAGACAAATTAAAATCATTAAAAAATAAATCCGAGAACGTGTTTTGTGACAAAAATACATCAGTTTTTCTATTTATTTAAGGTCTTACAAACTAAAATATATCAGATTTTTTTACACACTTATTTTGTTCAGACATTATTGAAAAATTATAAATTATTATGATCAAAAATTAATTTTAAGAAGTATATAATTTTCATTCATTTACCATCTCCCATTTGATCATTATTATTGTAGCTCGAGACATAAAATCTCGCGATTTAAATTAAATAATTTTAATAAATAAATAATAAATAATAATTTATTAAAGCCGCTGAGGCGCGGCCGTGTGAGGTTGTCTGTTCGCGCTGCTAATTTTGACGACATTTTGCAATAAATTTAAAACTATTACCGTTTAGCTTCATGGTTGTAAAAACATCAGCGTGCATCGCTGTTAACAAAAACGGAATAATGGATTGCTGGAATAATATTTTCACAACTGTCTTTAATAACAATCTTTACACAACATTTATGAAGCCTTGCAATTTGCTGCAGGATTCATAAATATTATATGAATATCATAATATCGGATATATACTGATACATTAATATGCATTAAACTGTTTATCAAAAAGTGATATTTATTTTCTAAATAAATTGTAAAAATACAATTTCAATATGCATGAAAAGTAATTTTCTCTCTAGAGTATATATTGCTGCATGAACAGTTAATAATTCTTTCTCACAACCTATAACAGTTATCATCAATGGTCAGAGATTTCCACCATACCGAGGGCAATGTATTTAGAAAATTTGTTTCAAACATACAACAATGAGACTTGACGGTGCACGGGAAATTCCAGTAAAGTTAAACATGGATAAATATATACGACAAACAAAGATACCTAAGTAATTATTAAAAAAAAAAATTGTATACAGCCTCAATGAGTTCGTGATATTTTTTTATTATTTTTTTATAGAGAAACCTCACAAGAGTCCCAACTGCTCCCTTCTGGAGCCAGTGAGACTATGGCATCCCCAATTGGAGTATGTTGTGAGGCTGAAGGTAAGTGGGGAAGGGAAGAAGATCGGGAAGAGGAAGGTAGGAAAGTACCTGGCTATTCAGATCTAGTCACTTAACAAAGCCATTATTAAGCAACGTTTCAATTCTGAATGGTGGTCTTACACCAGGGCGATACTGAGAGTATCTTCCACTCTGGAACGTGCCGCAAATATAACATATATTATTTTTATTAATTAATTGTGAAATAACACAAATTAATCAAATAAAATTTATTTGCGCACGCCGGGTTCGAACCCGCGACCTTCCGAATGGGAGTCAAGTGTCTTACCACTCGACCACGGACGGTCGTATTTTATTTAATACTCGTATTTTCTGACGGACCATGTGTTGCTATGATTTACTTAACATAGAATCCTTCAGTTCCCTTTTGATGCTCTGGTAACAATATTTTCTGACGGACCATGTGTTGCTATGATTTACTTAACATAGAATCCTTCAGTTCCCTTTTGATGCTCTGGTAACAATATTTTCTGACGGACCATGTGTTGCTATGATTTACTTAACATAGAATCCTTCAGTTCCCTTTTGATGCTCTGGTAACAATATTTTCTGACGGACCATGTGTTGCTATGATTTACTTAACATAGAATCCTTCAGTTCCCTTTTGATGCTCTGGTAACAATATTTTCTGACGGACCATGTGTTGCTATGATTTACTTAACATAGAATCCTTCAGTTCCCTTTTGATGCTCTGGTAACAATATTTTATGAACGTTAAAAATTGTCGCAATTCACCTCAACGAAGTGAAACATAAATTGGGAACAAAATACGCTTTTCCCATAATATTATCTATTGTTATTCAGGTGGATAACACTTTAAAAAGCCTACAAATCTGATTTTACCTTCATATCCTAACTTTCAAACATCATTATCTCAAAACTTGTCTCAATTGTTCAAGAGGACTTAAGACGATAGACTTCGCTTTTCGGCTCATACAAAAAGGACGCCCGGGAAAAAACACTTTTCTACATCCAAAATTGCACAAAATGAATATATTTTTTTATACTGCCTTCTAGAGGGTAAAAACTATGTCGGTATGTTTTCGAATTTTCGATGCGTTTCGTATTAACGTAAAAATTCACTGTCAAACATGTACGATTTATCAAAAAATATTATTTAAGGAAAAAGTGCTGCTAAATCAACTCTCATAAAGAATTATAAAATTATAAAAAGCTACCGACGTAGCTTCTTCTTTCTAAAAAATATATATTTTTTAAATTTCAATTTTGTGAAAGTTTCGGTGTAGAAAAGTGTATTCTCCATAAACCCCTTTTCGAGCGATTTCTGTAGGTAAATTTGAGCGTTGTCTCATTCGCACATTTCGCATTCGCGTGTATTGTAAGTGTGCGTGAGCTTATTGTGAGCGGGACAGAATGACAGACGCGGGTGTTCCGCGTGTCGTTCAAAGTCTAGCCTCTTAAGGGCAATTTAATTGTTGGAACCGTTTTGCAATATTTAGCATAATGAAACGATGTTATTGAATCTGACAGCCAAGAAAAACAGCTGAATAAAAGATGAATTAGTAAATCTGCAAATATCAGCTTGACATTGTGATTTGGCCAAGATAAAAGGCATATACACACTCGCAGATCGCAATAAAACAAGTGTAAATATGAAATCAGTAAGAAGCAATTTTTCTAAAATTGTTGACCTATTTAATCTTTCAAACTTGAATAAAGTAATCAGTGAACACTAAAAAGATAGAAAGCACAGAAGAACCTATCTGATATCTACTGGCTAAAAGATATAACCTAAATGACCTTGGTAGGAAGGTGAAACAATGTTAAATAGTTTCTTTCATAAACAAATTCTCTTTGCCAAATAAAAGTTATTTGATCAACACCCTAATGCAGAAGAGTACCACATTGATTTAGTGCAAATATCTGATGGCTGTCAACAATCAAAAAACACACATCGCGATTAACAAAGTAGTAATTACCAATACGTAAATCATTAGATAAAACAGTTTTAATCCGATGACAATCAGTTTTAAATATAGTCCATATTGTCCATGTAAATTATTACTATCGGCAAGTATATTTTTACAAAGGTCAACCCTTTCAGAAGATTTCTGCGGGTTTATTTTGTGCAAACCATTTCTTAAAAAAAACGTGAACTCTTGAATGTATTCATTCTTAACTTACCAGTAAAATGCACATGTTTACATGTACTCGTACATTGGTACCTGGTTAATTAGCAGATAATAAAATTGATATTTTTTAAGAAAAAACAAAAAGTATGCAAGTTAGGAAGGCGCTCTTGGGTTATATCGGGGGATGTTTATTATCCATGAAACAAATTTTACTACAGTTTTTTACAGATATAACATCATATGGATACGTTTAGGATAATTAGACATCAATGGAAAGGATAAATAAAAAAAACCCAACGATATTGCAAAATTCTAATGTTAATAAAATATCTATTTAAATTTTCTAAATAGATTAATGTACCGGTCTTTAAATGCCCACAAAAAGCTTTTTGTACCTACAGTAGGAATTGGATTTTTTTGACAGTGGAAAGTATTTATTACGAATGTTTGAAGACATAATTTTGTGAAACAAAATAGAGTATGCAATTTACTTACATGAACGAGTTGTACTCTCGCAATTAGACCACCACTAGATTAATACAATAAATAAAACCTTTATACATTAGATATTGTGTAGTGATAATACAATATACTCCATAAAGTTCATCTTTATGTGGCAACTTGGAAACTTTATTTAAAAAGCAGTAAAAGTTTAGCAGGAAAAAATTTTAAAAAGTATTTTTACCAATTTTAAAGGAAGGCAACTTTTTAGATATTTTGACCTTTTGTATCCACGAAATTAAAATTTTTATATCGATTTATTTCATTCAAAACAAATAAAAAAACTTTAATATATACCTACATTCAAGTAAACAATAAAAATGCTCAAAACGCACGATGATAAAATGATTAAATATCGTGTACTTCTTGTAAGTATTTTTTGATCGTAAGTATTTATGATTTTTCGATAATGTCTAAACAAAATAAGTGTGTAAAAAAAATCTGAAATAATTTAGTTTGTAAGAGACCTTAAATAAATAGGAAACTGAAGTATTTTCGTCACAAAACACGTTCTCGGGTTTATTTTTAATGATTTTAATTTAACTAAAGTTAAAATTCTGAAAAATGTGTTTACTAGATTATGTATTGATTTATTTTGTTATATGATTATACGATTTGAAATTTGTGTTTTATAATACAATCTGTCGTTCGAAAATTGAACAAGTCTGCCAATGACCAACAGTATAACCTTAGTAAATTAAAAATAAACTTAGTTTTTCAAAATTTAAAAAATGCTCACAGATAAAATAACAATCTTTCAAAATCAATTTATATTTTTTTGTAAAAAAGAGTCAATACGTCTAGAATTCAATTTACTTCCCACTTTTTAAATACTACGATTTATAAAGGTTTCATGAGATATTCGATAAATAGCGTGTTTACAGATGTCGCGGACTGTGAACATGTTTGAAAAACTGTCAAAATAAACAGAAATTGATATAAATGAAGTAGAATTTGAAGTCTGCAGAATAGAGGAAAAGGAAAAACATAATAATTTACTCTAGGCAAGAAAATAGGCTTAAATCAATTTTTTTATCTATTTAAAATTGTGACTTTCGGAAGGTTTACTTTGGAAACTATATTTTCCCTAACCATGTTTTAAAATAATGACCCGCGTGCGAAATTCGACAGTCAGCCGGAAGCAAGGTGGATAATGATTAAAGTTTTAGAGATAGACGTAAACATCGCAAAGACGACCGATTCCAATTCGGGAGATCAATGACACGGCCGCACAGTGGTCCCAAATCCCAATCTAGCTAGACAAAAATATTTTTCCATAGTATATGATGCAAAAGGGTCACAATATAATTAAAAAAATACTTTAAAAAATTTACATTTATTTTAACCGTTGTTACATAATTTTCAAATAAAATAAAATATTAATAAAAAGTTTATGGTACAATGGTTCAAAAAAGTTACGACAATGTGCTTATTTTAAGCAATAACTTAAAAAAACATTTTATAACCTGCATAAGACTACTTTTTTATGAACTACTCGAGTCACTATCATCAGTATCGTCACTATCGTCACTATCGTCATTACTATTAAATGATAATTCACCTATAGTGGCACTGTTGACACACGTCTGAAGTTCCTTCGCTGGCACTGTATATATATAGATATCGATAATAATTTTAATACATCACTCGGTAAGACATCGGGATGTTTCTTTGGTATTGTAATTATTCTAGATATTATAGGATCTTAACTTATAATTAGCGTATGAAACAAATATTCATTCGTGTGAACTTGCGATGATTTTCGAGTATGAAACTCACTGATTTTTTAAGTCTTTTCGTCATTCTTGAGCTTCTTCTGACATTTGTCCAATCGGAAGAATACAGGAACTAATATGGTCTCCCCCGTGAACCAAAATTTTATGGACCCTTGCTGACACTACTTAAAATATTGCTGCTTGGTGAATTTATTGTTAATTATGAAAGCTAAATCTTCCTGGGGTGAATACGGGATTGGTTTTAAATTGTTATTCTTCATAATGTGTTTAATCTTTGTAGCTCATTTGGGTGAAAAGTTTGTTGCCTGATGAATAATTTTGGCAGCATCCCGCTTTCCATGTAACCTCAAGCTGATTTGAGCAGCATGAGAGAGCTCTTGTGGACTTCGAGAATTCGGAAGACATTTAATTTTTCTGGTTTTACTTTTCGAAGAACATAAATTAAATTATTTTTCTGGTCTACCGCGTGGCCCCTCGTCACACATCAACACAGGAAGAACAAAAGCTGCCTTAAGCCATTTTGCGTTTTTTGAATTGAATTTTAGCGTACTTCTTCCGACATCAATCCATTTTTTGCGAAATATTAACGGAAATGAAGCGATTTTTTTCTTTAATATTTTATCTTCAAAACGAGTGAAAATTTTTTTCTTTAGTAAAATTTTTATATCTTCATAAATACACTCCCTTGTTGCAACACAATTCATCTTTGAAGTGCTTCGCTCTTCTAACAGGTCCAAAATATCTAAACGATAGATCGTTGGAACAGGCTCTGTAAAAGACAAAAGTGCAAGTATGTGCAAACAAATTATATAAGAAAATATAGATAAAGAATGGTTTTATATGAAAATAATTTCGTTCGGAGGCACAATTTGGTACAATTAATTGAAAGTTTAATCAAAGTTAGGCAAATAATTGTAAATATTATCACTAGTTTCATCATTTTTCAATTAATAATAAAAGTAATGTTTAATAAGCCAATTATTAAATGCTTAAATACATTTGAAAGAACATACTATGTACTTCAATTTTTACCTGTAGATAATTTCTCTCCGATTTCAAATAACACCACTAGGGACCGAGCAACGTGAGCACCCGAAAGAGACTGGCCGCTGGGCGGCCGACTGGCACAGCCAAAGTGTCGTGTTGAGGACGTTGCCACGTATAGTGGGTATTGTTTTAATTTTTTTTATCAATGAGAACATAATACTATGGACTGTTTTCAATGCTGTGAGTATAAATTTGAACCTAAATAAAAACATCGTTAAAATCTTTTTGTCTAGCTAGTTTCCTTTAAGGGAACTACCGTGGGCCGGCCGCTGCATTTCGGGTCCACGGCCCGTGTGCAATCCAATGTGAGAAATGACCCTTAAACTGGCATATTTACAGCAAACGTATTTCGCTATTTCTTAACCAAATAATACAGGATGTTAAGGGACGTATTTGACCTTCTTTAACCAGTGATCCCTGACATTATTTGGAGTAAAAAAGTTTAATTAAATAATGGTCTCCAATTTTGGTAATTTTTTTTTCTTCAAAATCGATAACAACAAAAAAAGCTTTGCTTTTGATGTTGACACTGGTCTTTTAGACGAGTAACCGCCAAACCCCTCACCCCGCTTATAACTCTCCAATACCTACTGTTTTTTGTTGAAAAAAAAATCAAAAATTTCGCCGGAGACCAAAATTTTCTTTACTCCAAATAATGCCAATAATCACTGGTTGTAAGTCAAGTATGTCCCTTATCACATTGAATGAGTAAACTTGCATTCTGCATTGCTAGACAGTAGAGTGAACTGCAACTAAAAGAAGGTGTGTGGAGTACACATACACATCCTCCATCGTATCGACGATTAAAAGTCTTTAATATTTTGAATGCCAGCCTTGTCGGTTATCATCGGTCGATGAGAGATAAGTAATCGATAACAGGTATATTACGTAATGATCTCCTAAAATCTGAACGTATGGCACGGTGCCAGCAAAACGACGAGTTTCACGTCATCTCGGAGAAAACACACGACACGCCAGTGAAAAGATTTACGGGCATAACCGAAAGGAAGCTGCGGACGACGAGACACGCGGAGTAGGAAGCAGGCGATATTTCTAGAACATTTTGTTTAGTTCACTGGCTTCGATTTCATCTAAAGTGAATGATCAAAGGATCCCTCAGTGGGAAGCGCTATATAAAACACTCTTGTTTTTAATAAATACACTTATTTTACGATCTTAGCGGCTTTCAGTGTGTAAGTAAGCACTTTAATTGAGGGAATAAAAATTAAACAAAGCTGACGTTTATTGCAAACCTTGGTCGATCAGCTGAAAATCATATAAAATCTCACTTGTTAAGATAATTGCATAAAGAGATTTGTCAATATTTACCAAATGATTTATTGGCAATACAGTTGAGTTGATTACTCGCCGAGTTTTTCGAGTTCTCTGTGCGGTTTCCGCCAGCACATTAAAGACCAGGCACGATTGGAACGCGAAGTCATTTGGCAGAAATTTAGCAGCTCGTAAATCAGGGCTCGATGACCAAAACCATTAATGTTATCTGCAATTACCATCCCTTACGAGTATGATCAATGTCAGCACTATTTTTCTGACACTGTTTTAAATTGAATAAACTTGGGATAAGAACAAACGACAAATCCTATCTAATGAGATTAGTTTCTGCCAACTGGGAGCGTAGCCTAGATTTCCTTTTAATAAAAATAGATGATGGATCTGGTCGGCGAAAACAAATAATTAATATTTTTCAACAGCTGTTCCCCGTATTCTAATCTCGGTGGGTGGAATGAATAGCAAATTAGCAAATTTGATCGGCCGTGCAATGTTTGGACTCGAGCCGTATGCTATCATATCGCAAAAGCTAATAGGTGCTTTATTGCCACGGTATTTTACCGCTACTCGATAAATTAACAAAAACATGTTATTGTACGCAGTTGCAAAATTACATTGCTTTATTTATGGCAGGTGCACAATGTGACGGTCGAAATATAACAATGAACAGTGCAACATAAAAAAATAACAAATGGTACGCCAAAAATGTTGTATGTTTTTGAAGAAATTCTGTTAAGGCTTATACTATGGCACAAAATAATAATTCAGCATATATTTACCCCGCAGCATAAAGAGAAATTAGAACATAAATACAGCACTAGATTCACGCGCAAAGGCGGGTTAATAGTTCCGAAATTTAATAATAAGTACGGACATAGAACGTTTGAATACAACATACCGAAGATATTTAATTTATTACCTGACACTATAAAACAATGTAATTCTATGAATAAGGTTAAATACATAGTGAAAAAATGGCTATCGGAAAAAAATATTTATATTGTGTATGAAAATTTTTTATCTGTAGATATAAGATGTAAATTATGTATATGTTACTGAATTATAAGCACCTGCTGACAAGCCAATTAAATTGGCTTAGCGGGACTTGTTTGTTGATTTATTGATGATTTCAATAAAAAATGTTATTTTATAATAGGACTTAGATGGTTCTAAATGTTTGTCAGTACCGATGGAATTAAACATTAAAGATAATTGGTACTTCACTGTAAAGTAACAAAGCAATTCTTTTTTTTTATTTCGCTACATAAAAAAAAAACTTTAGATTAAAAGCTCTGTTTTGCTCAAAAACGAAATAATTTAAATGCCTTTAATTTAAAAGAAAGTTCGGCAGAAAAGTTAAACAAGAAATAGAGATTTCCTATCTCTATTTCTTGGTAATCAAATAAATGCATATATTTGTGTTAAGGGAAATAACTACAATAAAGAAAGGGAGGATGAGAGGTATCAGGGAAACAGCAGATCACCGGGAACAAAAGTATAGAAATTAAGTACATAGATGTGCGTTCAATTGACCAAATTTTTGTTTAAGGGATTTTCTTGTGGGGCCTTTTCACCGGGACGATGCCGACGCGCGCAATAAATCCCTATACATTTTACTAGAGCAGACGATATACCCTCAAAATAGGGAGATAATTCAAATTGCTTTCCGGTTATTTTTAAACTTCTTCCTTCCCAAGTCTGTTTAAATAAGTTTTGTGGGAAAATTACAAATTATTTGTTACATTTAACAAAAAAGCGTGAAATGTAGCAAAACCATTTTTTGAAATATAACAAAGAACATATTTGTGAAGGATGACAATATTTTAGTGAAATGTAACAAATTGTTGGGAAAAAATTTAAAAAAATATTTGTGAAATATAACATAATATTAATGAAATATAACATAACATAATGTGAAATATGACAAATATGAAATTTTAACAAATTATTTGTGAAATGTTATCTATGATTGGTAACCTACAATCTGACTGCTCTATGAGCCCTATAATATGCATTTCATTATTATAAAACAGATGTTGCATTTTATTCCGGGATAGAACCTCCAGAAAAAGAGAGTCACGTTATACACGTGCAACGAAAGGCAATTCATCATCACTCATCACGCAAAGATCCCGCCCTTGATCTGATCGGATGCTGGCCGTGACTCGGCGGAATCCCAAACAGGCGCCCGCAGACTTCAGTTCCCAGCGTCTCAGTCGATCACCGCGACCGGCTTCAGCAGCGGCCATAGCAATGACCCATATTATGTCTCCCAGTCTGCTGCCAACATATCTTGGCAGAATCGAGTGCAGTAAGGAGTTTAGAGTTTAATATGAAGAGGACTCCAATTAAAATCTCCGCGAGGACTATTCATCGAACAAAGAAATCTATTTAAATGTCAAATTTATATTAAAACGAAGAAACGTAATGAAGATATTAAAAATAACCTAAATTTTTTTTTAACTAACATTTTTTTCGGTTTTTAATATCTCTTTGGTTATATACTCAACGTTGAAAAGATAACCACAGTTTTAGTAACAGAATATCTAACTACCGTAGGGTTACAATGCAGGGAGGGGTAAGGCAGAGGGAAATTAACGCCTACCGACCAGTGGCGGCTCGTGACTTTTGTTGAGCTAGAGTGCTAATATTAACAAAAATGGCATTGTCGTTGTAGCCGAAATATATATATATACATTTTCCGATTTTTTTTTTGTATGAAGATTTTAAGGAAATTCGCGTGGCGCACGGCAAAACTGAAATTTGCTAAAAATCTTCATACAAAAAAAAATTTCGAAAATTTTTTTTTTTTGTTACAACGACATCAATAATGCGATTTTTGTTAATATTAGCACTCTAGATCACCAAAAGTCACGAGCCGCCACTGCTACCGACCCTGCTTTGCCAAAAAAAAATTATAGGAATTGGTTTGTTTACTTTTTGGCGAAAATAGGTTAGGAACTAGTAGACTCCACCAAGAAGCCATTTTTTGTGTTAAAATGGCTTCTCTGAATCAGACTATTGCAAAGATACGTTCTACATATACCTAAATCAATAACTCAAAATTAAATTTAAAATTCGGTTATCTTTAAATAGTTGTTTATGGGATTACAATATCTATGCTACAAGCCATCGAAATACCTACTCTATGTTTTTAAACTTTTAATGTGTCCCGACTTAAGTAATTGATTAAATTAATCGAGACGTATCTTCCTGGGACGTGCCCGACATTTTTATCCACTTACTATCGCGTCATATGACAAAAGTTCTACATACAAGTCATGTAGAATACAATTCCACGGTTTGGTCATTTTAAAATGGGCGTTCCTAGAGAATGCCTAAATTACGATAAAATACTTTGTTCATTAAATTTAATAAAATTATCTGATCGTAGAATCATTTCCGATTTAACCTGTTTGTATAAAATCATTAATTCAATGTTTGATACCCCTGATTTATTATATGTAATCTCTTTTCATACCCCCGGGTCAGTTACAAGAAAGTACCAACCATATTATTATTGTAGCTGTAGCAATTCAACATCAACGTCCCAATATTACACTCCTATGCTACGGATCCAACAGCTAGGAAACAAATACTCCGATTTGTTCATATACTTAGTACATCAATTTTAATATATAAGCATACCTTATTGAAGTTTTTTTCATCAAGTAGTGGAATATTTTGATAAAGCTATTTAATTTGATTTAATTTGAACACATTAAAGTATTTTGTCGACTGAAAGAATTTTTTTTTTTGTGGATTTTTTATATTTTTATATATTTTGTACCTACATACTACTGTGTGGATCAAATTCAATATATTTTTTCTTCAAACTTCGCAAAATCACATTGTGGCGTCATTTTGAATCAAATTAAACAAATAACTTTGTAAAAAAATTTTTTTTTTTTTTTACAAAGTTATTTGTTAAATTTAATTCAATTTATTCTTACTTTATATTTATTTTTGTGCAAGTGTTAGTATATATATGTAACAGCCTTACTAGGCTTAAATAAATAAATAAATAAATATATTGTCCTCCTCCGTCATCATTCCTTTCTCCATTCATTTACCCCCTATTTATGTTCACTATACTTATTTACCTATTTACGCACGGCGGTATTTTATATAAAAATGATTTTTTTATACATTTCTTTACGCCGTGAAAGTTTTTACGTGTAGAATGTAGATTTATTTCATTTTATTTATTTAAATACATGATTTATCGAAAGTACATATAGTTTATTGTGATATTTCACCCTCCATGCTAGGCATGACCCTGTTATAATTATGGCGGGTGAATTTTACAGTTTGGGGATATACATTTATTAGTATTGGTTGATAATTTTCATTAATTAATACTATGCACACAATTCTTCTACAATAAAAAAGTTATATGTAGTTAGATAGGATTACAAGAATAAGATGAAGAAGTTAAATAAGCTAATAGGATACATTATTAAATGCACAATGTTTTGTTCACACTGTTTTCCTGCAGACAAGCTACTTGCAGTAGCTTTGCAGGTATAATGTACACATGAAAAAAATCTGTTTTTCTGTAATAAAAAAAATCTGAATCATTGAAAATCCACAGCAATGCAGAAGGTGATAAGCTTCCAGAATTCATTTTCAAAGCGAATTTTAAGGCGAAGAAAAAGGAGCTAAGCTAAAAACACGCGAAAGATATATTTGATTTATGGCCGTTGAATAAGTGTTTATTCTGTCAAGGCGGGAGGGAACAAGTCGAATTTCTCAAGTAGCTGTCAAATACTTTTTACTTATTACTACTCGGCACGGATCATGATCTACTGAGGTAGACATTTTATATTTAAGTTTTTATTAATTCAATAATATTATTCAAAATTAATAAAATACTTATTTTATTGTTTCAAAAACCAACTTATTTCGTAAGCAAAGCTTAGTTCATCAGGGTTTACTTAAAACTAACTATTTATTTAATTTTGAATTAAAACGGTGCCACAAAAAAAGTTTGGTGTGTTTGAAGAAATAATATTGTTATTTGATTTATATAAAAAAAAACTGTTTATTTATAAACATCCGCTATTTGATAATAATAATATTATTGAACACATAAATTAAAAGCTTTAGAACGAAATGGAGTTCTATAAATTAAATTTTATAATAGGCTTATCAACAAAGGCTTATCCTAGTGAGGTTAAAAATTGTATTATTAACTGTAATACCTAACATGTGAAGAAACAATAAAAAATAAAAGAAATAATAACATAAAAAAGGAAAGACATTTATATTAATATTACCAGATAAATAAACAAGATAAATAAATATGAAATAATAAAAGATCGAAGTTTTCCACAACTAAAAACATTTTCAATCGTATGTAGGGTTGCAAAACCACGTTGAAAAAATCACTCATAAATTTCTTTTGTAACAAACCACGACTTATGTGAAAGAGCGGTAAGTCGTTTTGCACTGGAATATAGTTTGAAGAATGCTATAATAGCATACCTCAATAATAATAATCAATATTAGCATAATACCTTTCTTCTGCGTGACTTCTATATAATTTTAACAGCATATTTCATGATTACGTTTCTCTAAAATAATTAGTATAATAATATAAGTAAATAAGTATTTTATAGTAATGTAAACTCTACTACATTGCACCTCATGTAAAAATGGAAGATTACGAATATTGTATAATACTTACTATCGTGTTTAGTGACCAGCTTTGAAAATCAAGACTCAAATCTTTCTAAAAGAAATGCCTAAAAAAAACTTCTGCCGAGAAATCAAACATAAAGAGTGTATTCACCTCATTTGAAACCTTGTAAAGTGTTCGTATTTCATTTTTGCTTTTCACAGCCTTTTTTATCCAAAAAACTATTGTATAACTGAAATTTTTGTGATTATCATCACAAAGTTTTGTCATTAAAACAACCAACAGAATGTCACCGATGTAAGTTTTTACGATTATTGTTAAAACTTATAGCATAAAACAGAAACAATTAAAAACTAAAACAAAATTTCATGCAGGATTCACAAACTAGACTAATGTATCTACTATTTGGAAAAAACTATGAAGATATTCATTTGCATATTTTTATTTAAGTGTAAACCCGTGGTTGAAAGCATCACGCGATGGATTTTTTGTAAATCAGTGAAGTTGTCTTTCAACACGAAGTTTTGTTTAATGTAGCCGAAGAAAGTAATGAACATGAATAATACGCCCCGCTGAGTTTTGAATTTTGGGGGAATTGGCCATTTGAGTCAAGGACTATTAGGGAACGTTCGTGAGCAATAACATAAACGCTCAAATGGCCGAAAATCGCAGTTTGGCTGATATATCTCCATTCAACATATTATATTGTACCGGCGAAACTTTATCATTTCACTTAATATGCACACGACCGCGGCCTGAATTGCGGATATTTGGATACAGGTGGCCGATATGAACACAAAGTGAAATAAGTTTTTAAAAATTCTCTCATTTTTGAAAGTATTATCATAAGATAGCATACGATTTTTTTATTTGAGTTCAATAAAGGTGTTGAAAAACCGTTTAGCATATTATGATAAGTAAAATAGAGCAAAGCTAGAAGTTCTGAAAGTAAACAAGTAACAAGGAAGAAAATTAAGAATTTGTTTGAACAAAACAGTTAGTAACAATTATTATAAGCAATAAATATTAGCCTGAAACACTCATCCACATTGAAAAAAATCTCCCCAGAATGTATCATGTATCTTTTATCGGGAAAATTTTTCAATGTAGATGAGTGTTTCAGGCTAATAATTATTGCTTATAATAATTGTTAAAACCTTTGTGCTATGCATAAAAATCATGTCTTAAACATTAGTTTATCAATAAAATTCAAAAAAAAAAAACAGTCGCCTAATTAACATGAGCCACAAACTCCTTGCTTCATCTGCATTTATACAACTCCTCGTATACACTCTCAACTGATGACATAATACAATACGTAAAGTACTTAACTTGATATAATACAATACGTAAAGTACTTAACTTGATATTGTACTTTATATTCGTGGGACCATTGCAACTTTGTCTGTTTCTCGGCTTCTTCACTTGCTCGTCATACTATATTCCATTGGCATCCTTTCTCTGTTCATACCAGAACGAATAAATTTATAGTGTTTTTCAATAAAACCTTTCAGATGATATTTGCCTGACAGTAGAATAATCATTACATCTTCCGACAAAATTTATTTATTTATTTATTTATTTATTAAAGAATTTTATACATAGTGTACATATTGTGTTATTTCGCCCGCCATGCTAGGGATGTCCCTGTGTTATGGCGGTAATATAATATATAAATGGGTTTTAATTCATTTCGTTCTAAAATTGCAAAAATAGACATACCTAATATTATTCTACAGTAGCAAAAAAGACATCATTGTACATCAATCATAAGTTTGGAAAATTTCTATAAAATTAAAAGGTCAGCTTATTTTAAACGTGACAGACACAATAAATGAAGGTTAATTGAAAGCCCGTCAATTTTTTAAAAATTTGACGTAGATATATATGTACAACAAACTGGGTCAGCTCAAAAATCCAGTGCTAGTATTCTAATAAAAGATTATCCTATCGATTTAAAATTATTTGTTAATCATTTTCATATCACCTTCCAATAATTTTTTATTGTAATTGTAAATGTAAATTGTAAATTTTTTATTGTAAATTTTAAATGAGTTTGATGATAGTTTACTATCTTAGAACCCATTCTCAGAACAGGTTGTTTAAAAAAAATTGAACAATTCATTGAATCAAATTAAATTAATTTAATTTCTTTTAATTCATTAAATATTTGAAGTTAATTTTCACGTTCTGTTATTATATCATTATAGGTCAGTTGCTTCATAAAACTGAAATATTTACAGAACTTGAACAGAACATTCAGAAAACTTCAAAATGAACTTAAAGTATTTGATGAATTGTTCACATTTTTTTAAACAACACTTCCTAATTAATATTCGTTCAACACTTAAGGGCGCGCTACCCCGGTCAAAAAGAAGAAGATGGAGAGATACGACAATACGAACGAATGAGCGAGCGCGCTAACATTAAAAACCATAAAATTCATGCGAAAATTGTGAAAATATTTAATAAAAGACGACACGTTTGAAAAAGAGCAAAAATCTCGCGGGGGGTGTGTCATGTAGCATTTAAAGAAACACTGTGAATTTTTTCATACATATAACTTGTAAAATAACAGATAAAAACGTGTAAATAATAATTTTCGGAGCATACTTGGCGATTTATTTCTATCGAGGGAATTTCAAATAATTACCGTTCCGGCGTGGGGAATGTGTAGAGACTATCTTAAAGAATAACATATATTTTTTTAAGAACTTAAAAACTTCAAACGTTTATGGAAAACATGTAAGAAATCGGTAGAAATTGGCAGAGCGGTCCGTTAAACGATTATTACATTTTTGAAGAATTTCACTTTTGACAGAATAACCCGTCAAATACAGCCTAACACGACGTAACGAGAGTTAAATAAAAAGTAGAATCTTTGCTTTGTGAGATTACAACTCTGTTTTATACATTACTTCGTATTTTATTATTTGAGACAAACCATCTAAAAGCTCAATTCGACAGCAGTCACATAAATCGTGAGTCTGTTTTTAGATTTCAATAAAAACCAGGATATTAATATATATTGATTGATGGAAATATAAAAAAATGGGCACAAAATAGTGAAAGTATATGATATATCTATCAAAGCAGGCAAATACTTTAGCCGGAAATGAGATTGGTTGTAAAAGTTTTAAGGTAGGTTTGTGGATTAGGACAGGGCATAGGAGCGAGCACGCAATATTACTTTTGTCAAGCAATATGACACATCGCGACACGCTAACATTGCGAGGTGTATTTTCAAATGACGACAGAACCCTCTTTCAGACTTCGAAAAGATTAATATTTTTACAAGGCGATAGATTTGACAGGAAACTTCAAATCGCGATTTTTTAATACAACTAAAAAATATCTTAAATAGTATTTTTTATATAACTTAAAAATCACAAAATGTAGTTATAATAAGACTTTAAATGGAACTCCAAAATCATAAATTTAGAGTTTTTTTGCCTTTTTTAACACTTCTAATTTCTAGACTTGGGGTAAAAACAAATATCATTTTAGAAAACATAAAATACAGTCAAAATGTTAATACAATGTAAATGTATTTTTGTTATAACAAGTAAATAAATAAATAAAAAAATTATAATTATCAGTTTTTGATAAGTGGAATCAAGTATAAATATTTGAGACAAACTGAGTACCTATAAATTTTTTTTTTTCCAACGCCGAATAAATCACATAACTCGGTGTTATACAAAAAGATGTCAAAATAAAAATAAAACAGGATATCAAAATACTTTTATAATGTATGGATGCCGGTCAGATCTATCCTTCAGAGGCTCTAATGGAATATGTTTTTTATAGAGAATGGCTCCCAAGAGTCCCAACTGCTCCCGTCTGGAGCCAGTGAGACTATGGCATCCCCAATTGGGGTATGTTGTGAGGCTGAAGGTAAGTGGGGAAGAGGAAGGTGGGAAAGTACCTGGCTATTCAGATCTAGTCACTAAACACGGCCAAAGCCATTATTAAGCAACGTTTCAATTCTAAATGGTGGTCTTACACCAGGGCGATTCTGAGAGTATCTTCCACTCTCATATGATGTTTGTGTGTAAGTAATAGTATCCTTTTGAGATTTGAAGGGTTCATCCAAATCACGAACATCATGAAATTCATGATTTTTGAATAATTCGAAATAATAATTAACTAGGTACAAAAATTATTTTTAATCATTAAAAAAAAAAACTGCGGATAAAAAACAAATCTTCTAAAGCCTGATATTTGATAGAGGAAATCTAATCAATTTTTTCTAAATTCTGATAAGAAAACAAATTAAAAGTTGGAAGTGAGATTCCCGATATACTTAAAGGGTGGTAAGTTGCACACTTAACTTACTTTAGCCGGTGATTCCTGACATTATTTGAGGCCAAAGTTTAATTTATTTTTTATAAAAATAATGCCTGGAACACTGTAGTACTTACTTCCCTTAACACTTGTGTTTTAAAATACCAGTTAAATTATTTCTCTAAATTATTCTTGAAGGCGGTCGACTTGACGAGTAAAATTCAACCTTATCGCCATCTGCGCAAGGAGTACTCGGCCGCTCATGACTTGAATATATATCTCGTTAATAGTTTCAATTAAGATTAAGCAATTCATTAAAGTGTGCATCACAAGTGTCGCAATTTATAAGCAATGCACATTCTCAAGTATGCACAACATTATGAACATTCTTAACATTATTGTCGGATGCCAAATAAACTTAAAATAGTTTTAATAAGAGAGTGTTTCACTAAGTTCAGCTAACATGTAACACGCGACTACTCCGCGGATCACATGCGAGCCTGTCGATAACTTATGTTTTATTTCCATGGTAGGAAATCATTTTATTCCACAAGAAACTTCACATGTGGAAAACTGAAAATATCAGCAGTATAAAAGTTTTCGAAGGCTTTTGTAATAAGTTTTCAATTTGCCTCGTGTTCAATAATAGTGTAGGTACCTATTTATTTAAAAACCTATCTGGGAAGGTTGTTTAGAAAATAATTGCAGCTTTGAAATTTAAAAATAAACCGCTAAGAATTCTATTACTTTGTAAACAATTTTATGATAGACTAGCTTTTGCCCGCGACTTCGTCTGCGTAGGATTAGTACTTCGAGTAATCTATTTTCTTTTCGTGGGTCCCATGTACGTTTATACCAAAATTCTTAATCTATTTATTTAAAATATGTATAATTCTTGATTCGATTCAAAGAATTAGGCGAGTACTTCAAATAAATTCACTAATTTAAATATTAAACCAAAATTTTTACATTTTCTATTAATCAATAATTATTATTTTCAATATATTGAAAATAAATAGCTAGCTTTATTAATTATAGCCTATATGGTATTCTGATGTATGGGCAATATTATTGTAAAGTTTCATTAAAATCTATTCAGTAAATTTTGCTTGAAAGAGTAACAAACATACATACATCCATACAAACTTTCGCGTTTATAATATTAGTAAGATTTTGGCTTTATTTGATAGCATCCAATTTGTTATCAATTTTGCATCTATTGCCGATGTTCGCATTCTCACAAAAACTTTGGGATTGATGAGTCTGGCGTTGTAGAATTTGCACAGTTTAATGTTACTAAAATTTCTACAACGATGCATAATTTTTTTTATTTTAGAAATCCGCATAAGATTCCCAATTGTTCCCAAACACTCGGACCCAGTGAGACGATGGCTTCCCCAATCGGGGTATGTTGTGAGGCTGAAGGTAAGTGGGAAGGGGAAAGAGATGGAACAGAGGAAGATGGAAAAGTACCTGGCTGTTCAGATCTAGTCACCAAACATGGCTAAATCATTTCAAGCAACGATTCAATTCGAATCTTGGTCTTACATGAATGAATTTTGGTATTACACCAGGGCAATACTGAATGTATCTTTCGCTCTGGATCGTGTCAAAATTTTACCTTATAATTGTTTAAATGATTAAATTGTGAAATAACCTTTCTTGCGCACGCAGAAATTTTAAATTGCAAGTTAAAGCCTTACCTCTCAACCATGGAAAATATATGGAAATACATGGAAAAATAAGAAAATAAACTGTCGAATCCCAGGCAAAGCCGGGTAGTAAGCAATATCTTCTAGTACCTAATTAATTACCTCATTTAAAGTGCTGAAATGAATACGGCAGATAGATTTCTAATTATGGGTCTTGTCGACTAATGAATAGCAGTTAAGTCACGGAAGGCCTCCTTTATTATTAGCCTCGGATAATACTTAAAATTTAATTATATCTACCCTGCAGAAAATGTGCAGCAAGTTTATAAAATTGTTTTAAAATAGTTACGTTGGAAAGTTGTATGCAAGCATTTTCGCTAAAGAAAGCTTTTAGTTCTTACTATATTTATAGCCTGCTGCAATCACCTCCACAATATCGAGAACTTTAATCACAAAGGGCCTTAGTAAGAAACGTGTTTTAAATTTTAAACACAACTGATAAAACGATAAATTTTACACCACTGATAAACTACCGTTAACCACACATTCCCCTTTAGCCTACACATAGTATCCCCAAAGATGATATATATAGACCCTGAGAGAGTTTTTTTTTCATGTATGGTCATTTATTAGTTATGTAAAATTTAAAACACGTCTATATATCGTAAATGGTTGTTTATCAGTTATTTAAAATTTAAAACTAAAATTTTTAAGGGGAAATATCAGTGTAATGATTTAATTTAATGATTAATTTAATGCATTTATAACATATTTTTATTTTACTAAAAAAGATAAATAACTTAATTTACATCACTTTATTTTTACATATATACATAATCTAAATGTTTCGTGAAAATGTTCACATCATCAGGAGTAAATTTATACATTACGTGAACTTGTTCATGAAACATGTCGATTATATATGAAGGTTGTTAAGGGACATTTTTGTCTTTCTTTAACCAGAGTCAAATTCGTAAACAAAATGTTGTTCTCTGGTAAGTTTAAATAAAAACCAGAAATGTCACCGTAGACAAAATGTTCATATATACTTTTTACTCCAAATAATGTCAGGAATCACTGGTTAAAGTTCTAAAATTTTGCGTGCAAAATTTAAAATATGGCTTACCTTATCTTTTTTTACATAACTAAAATTAGTAATAACGAAAAAACTAAAACCGCTCACATTTTTTATTATACAAATGTATTATAAACCTTATTTATTTATCGGTAAGAGACAAACAGCTTATACATAAAATATAAAGATAAATTAATATACATTGTTAAATGAAGTTAAGCCAAAAAAGTCCCATATGTTAAAGTTGATTGGAGATGTAGTTTTATTACATATTAAAATTAATTTTAGGTGAAGAGGAGAGGAAGAGAGGAATATAGGATGAGGATAGGAGATGCTCCGGATACATTCCATACTATTGTATTAATTTTCGATTGTACGTGTTACTTCTAATCGATATTTGTGAGGTGGATTGCTAAAAATATCTATATTTTGAAATTTTGTGTTATATTGTGCACATATACGGGGATTGGTGATTTTTTTCTAAAGTTAGTTGTATGGTAAGCAAATGAAACAAATGGGATTGCCGTGTTGATCTTATCGGAATATGAATAATTATTGTTGGTTAGCTCTGGCGAGTCCAGGCCATTATTAAGAATTTTAAATAATAAGATTTGGTCAAAAATTAAACGTCGTGTATGGAAGGAGTTGAAATTGTGGTAATGAATAGATTCGGTGTGATTTGAGTTATTGTCAATTCACTTTTTTGTCGTTTCATGTTAAAATAATTATTAAAAGTTTCATAAATTTTTCTCGTATTGCATTCGGTTTTATATATGTGAACATTTTAATTTTTCTGTGATTGTGCTTATTTATTTTATTTATTTATTTACGCCTTTAGGGCTTTTACAAATAATAATAGTTTAACTTTTAGATTGCGTTTTTATCTTTTTAACACTGTTTTTGTAGTTTTGTAGATCATCCTTCTCAGCATGACAGAAAGGGAGACACGACGATTTTTTGAAACTACATATATGAGCTGGTTTCAAAAGCGAACCAATTAGCCCGGAAGGATAAGGTTGTTTTATGAACAGAAAATAACTAAGTTAATTAACTAAATTACTAAGGAACTCAAAAAAATACGTTAGATTTTTAGCTAAGTACAAATCAATCTAGAGAAACTTTAATATCTAGTGGAAAGAAAATGATTGATCACGAGGATGAGTTGATAGAAAGTGTCGTTACCTTGACTGGTCGCTTTCAGCAGCAGTTTAGCGCAGATGGCTCGGATGAGTTCCGAATTCTCTCCAGGTTTTCCAGAAAGAAGCTGGATCCTCTCCAGCTGACCATCCGTTATTGTGTCCTCTGCCATTACTGAAAGAGAAACAGTTTGTTAAGCCATCGAATTAGGAAAAGATTTTAAGGTTTTAACCTTTATGGAAATGGGGTTAAAACATTTTGACATTTTTTAACATTTTACGACTTTGTATTTAACATAATTTTCATGGATCTAATTATTCAGAACAGATTGTTTGAAAGTAGCCGTTCTGCAATTTCATAACACTATCAAACAAAAAGCTTTTATAAAAACTATTATTGTATTTTCGTTGTTTGTTTTTGGGGTGTTATGCCGTGTTGCGCTATCTCCTTCTTTAGTCGACGTTTCGGACAGAGTTGCAGTGTCCGGCATCAGGGCAGATCCAGCAGATCTGACGATGTGTGTCACATCCGACACATCGTCGGATCTGCCGGATCTGCCCTGATGAACACTGTAACGCTGTCCGAAACGTCGGCTAAACACGACATAACACCCCAAAAACAAACAACTAAAATGCTTTTGGCTGTGAAAATCTAAAAAAAATTATTGTATTACATAAATTACACCAGACAAAGCCAGTTTAGTCGATGTCCTGAAAAGTTTTGTACAGGTATGATGCGCCAAGCCAGATTTTAATAATTATATCTCTTCTCCGAGAGGTTTATTATAAGAATTGAAAATATGTTTCATACAATTTTTTGAAATCTAATAATTTTTTTGATAATTTAACTTTTATGTGTATACCAAATTTTTTATACAAAAATACTCCAAATAATTAAAAAATCAGTAAATTAAAATTATTTCCAACAACTTTTTGGTCGCAATGTTAGTGGAATAACAGGAAAATGATTGAACATATGAACAGGTGTACCAAAGTGAATGAACCATAACATTGGTATGCGAGGATATAGGACTGTGGTGCTCCTTTATCTCTGACTACTCGAGCGGAAAATAGGGCGATTGTGAGTTATTATAGATACATACAAATTAACTTTCCATTATAAACAATGACAACGGCTAAACTAATTTGTAAATAGTGTTCTTTTCCGGAAAGAGATGCTAATAAAACACGATAAATTTAACTAACTAAACATCATGCCGTCACTCGCAAGGGTCGGCAGAGAGTATGTCCCGTCAAATAACTTAGTTTTGGCATACACTTCTTGCCTCATTCACATTCATACATCGTCTCACGCACATCAAACTTCTGGTACTCTGACACATCAAATTTTATTAAATACCAATATTCAAATTTTATTAAATACAAAAATTGTGGGCACCAAATTTCAACGGCTTGCATGATTTTACAGAATTTAAGAGGCGACGATTTTATGATTGGATTCGAACATTCAAAATGCTATTTTTAGAAAAATGTCCATATGTTTAATATCTGCCTTGCTCCAAATGCGAATTTACAGTGTAGTATATTATCTGGAATGAAAATATTGTATTATTTGCCTAATCTTATGTAACTTGAAAGCAAATGACGCTGTAGAACAGAAATATGTCTCCGTTCAATAAATAAATTCCGAACAAAATAATATTGCATCTAAAGCACAAGTCAAGTGCATCTGGTGCATCATTCAATACCGACTGAAAATAATCTCTAAATCTACCCTATAAACTAATGACCCACCCTTTTACAGAAACACTTTCATATAAGAAAAATCAATACAGAAAATTTTACAGCACTATCAGAAAATCGTAATTTTTTTAATTATTTTTTTTTAGAGAGAATACCTCACAAGAGTCCCAACTGCTCCCGTCTGGAGCCAGTGAGACTATGGCACCTCCAATTGGGGTATGTTGTGAGGCCGAAGGAAAGTGGGAAAGGGAAGGAGATGTGGAAGAGGAAGGTAGGAAAGTACCTGGCTATTCAGATCTAGTCACTAAACACGGCTAAAGCCATTATTAAGCAACGTTTCAATTCTGAATGGTGGTCTTACACCAGGGCGATACTGACAGTATCTTACACTCTGGAACGTGCCGCAAATATAGTATATATTATTTTTATTCATTAATTGTGAAATAACACAAATTAATCAAATAAAATTTATTTGCGCCCGCCGGGTTCGAACCCGCGACCCAAGTAAGTAATATCTTGTAATCGTAAAAACATGCAAGCTCTCAAAATTTATCGGCCATAATATTTACTAAACAAAATCATACACGATGTTAAAACGAGTTTTACTCTGATTCCTGACATGTAGGCTTATATTATGTTTTAATCTCCTGACACTTAAGATTATGCGTAAATAATAATGACGAAAAAATATAAATTTATTAGTCTTACATACTTCTTGGAAGATTGTTTTTGCTTTGGTTTTAGTTGCTTATGGGGTAAGCATTACAGGGGAGGGTGTAGTTATGTACATTAATGGTTCATATCGAATATAGAAGAAGAAATATTGAATATAGAAAGAGCATTTGTTAATTTTACGAAATGAAAGAAATGCTTTGTTAATCTTAGACAAAACGTGACATACGACATTGTATTTATCTATGTTTACAGCATCACATGCTGTCAAATGAAAATAGACTATACAAATACTCTAAATATAACCTAAGGCGAATTAAAAAGTGATTGTAATTCAGAAAAGGACAGTAAATAATAACAAATCATATTTTCGTTTAGAACTTAAAAGAAATTATATTCATATCTAAAAGAAATTGATTTACAAAAATAAGATCCGATATCGTTATGCTACACGTTAACTGACCGATAAATTCTCTGTTTTATACAAAATATAATAACAAAAACAATAAAAAGTATTTGACATCATCCACAAACCTTAACACAGTGTAACAATACAGCTGTTCTGTCACAAACGTCAAACTATCCAATACGTGAATAAATTGACAGAACTCAGATGTTATTTTAACCGGTAACGATTTTGTAAACAAAACTACGATGACAGAATTTCTACTTATTCCAACCAAAATGCTCAGATCAAACTGACACCGGGATATGTAATGTCTCTGGCGTTGACTAAACGATGTAACGTGTGGAAATGCATTGTAAAGTATAAGAACAGCGGAGGAGTAGAGTTAGAAAATGAAATTGTTTCGGTGATGAAATTGAATGATGACAATGTTCACTGAATGTTGTCTAGCGGGCGGTGTGTTGTTTACTAAGAAACGTCAAATGATTCGGCGTTTTGGGGAGAGGCGACGCGACGCCTGTGTTACCTAGCGCCGACGGACGCTTACTGCGGCGGCGCCGTGCGGCTCCCGGTGTATAGGAGACTTGAGTTGTCGAGGGGCGTCGAACGACGCGTGCGATAGATTATGCACTATGCAACACTATGCGAGTAGAATGTAGAGCGGACGACACTTGTCGATAATACTGTTTTGATTTGGTGCACGATGCACGTGCGTCGTTTTATGACATGCAGATATGTCAAACATTGATTCAACTCACCTGAAGTTAAGTACATACTAACTGAATGTGTTCCAGTTTTAGTAGGTAATCGAAGATTTCGATATATTGAAAATTTATTATTGTTGTTATACAGGGTGTCCGGGGGTAAAGTGAATTAACTTCGAGAAGTGAATCTATATGACAGTGTAAGTAAAAAAGATAAATAACTTTTTACGAAATTCCGACTTTTAGGGGTACTTTTTGGGGTTCTACGACACTTCATCCCTTAACAGTTCATCCGGCGATGTCTCATCCCCCGGACACTTCATTCGGTGACAACTTCTCCCCTGGACACTTCATCCGGCGGACACTTCATCCGGCGGACACTTCTTCTGTCGGACACTTGACACCTCGGACATTTCATCCCCTCAAGTATTATTTTAGGGGATTATTTATGCAAATGGGTATGCAAAGAGGATAGTATGTCGAAATACTTATATTTTTAGGTCCCTTGAGGGATATCGGCCATACATTTTTTTTACTAACGATAATTCCGCATTCCGAAGGAGCATGCGGTAGAGTAAGGCTACGTACGCACAGGCAGGCGGCTTGCTTAGCGCCTAGTGCCTAGCGAGTCACCTAGCGAGTAGCTTAGTAAAACAAACGTTCTAGGATGTTCGCGACCGGCCGCATTGCACGCTTGGCGCCTAGCTTGTCGCTTAGCGTGTATCGAAGTAAACAAACGTGTTGGTTTTTTTTCGTTGTTTGTTTTTGGGGTGTTATGCCGTGTTGTGCTACCTCCTTCTTTAGCTGAAAATTACTATATAATAGTTCTTTTTTTATAATAATTTTGTAATTTAAATAGATGTAAAAATATATAGTTGTCCTCTCCTAAACACAAGCAACTGCTTTATTAGGAGAGTGATTTCAAATTAAATTATGTTTATGTTGTAAATATTGTAAATCTAAAAATGTTTAAATGATTAAATAAATAAAAAAATAAAAAATAAAAACTCTAAAATAAATAAGTGGATGGCTAATTTGTCGTACAATAATTGAAATAAAAACAAACCCGCTAATTTAACGATATTCAGTTGGAATTTTAGTAATTATTATAAAACGCAAAGCTATGCTCTCCTATCTGTCTGTATACATATGAAAAGTTATCCCTATTATA
This sequence comes from Limnephilus auricula, assembly GCA_951813805.1. Lineage (NCBI taxonomy): Eukaryota > Metazoa > Arthropoda > Insecta > Trichoptera > Limnephilidae > Limnephilus > Limnephilus auricula. The sequence continues at coordinate 31,447,797 of OX638390.1, forward strand.
AATTTTATTCTAATAAACATTTTTGGTAATTATTGGATATAGATGGAAACGGTTAATACTCACTTTTTCTTTAAAAACCCTTTTGTTTCACCCTTATTACATTAAAAGACAACTATTTGCCTTGGGGGCAGTGGAAAATATTTATTATTAAATTTCAATTACGTAAAATTAAAATAAGCTTTCGTTCTGTAAAACGTGACAGACATTTTCAAATTTTTTTGTCAAATGTCATTTTGTTATGTTGGTATTCTTGATACTCTACGAAAAACAACTAGCGGCTAGTACTTACCTAATACGCATGCATTGCGTGCGTTGTGATTAAACTTTATTGGCTTGAAATTTTTTTACCAAAATTAAATTTTTTTAAGACTATTTCTGTGATTATATAGTGCCTGCTCGTGTCAAGGCAAGAAAAACATCCCAGTTTTCAAGTAGTTTAGCGGCTACGCTAGGTTTGTGTATTATTGTTTGTGATACAAAAGAGAGTTCCCCCTTTATAGCGCCTGCTCACATCAAGGCAAGAAAAACATCCTAGTTTCCAAGTAGTTTAGCGGCTACGCTAGGTTTGTACAACGTAGTTTGTGATACAAAAGAGAGTTCCCCCTTTATAGCACCTGCTCACGTCAAGGCAAGAAAAATATCCCAATTTTTAAGTAGTTTAGCGGCTAAGCTAGGTTTGTGTAACATGGTTTGTGAAACAAAAGTGAATGTTTTATTTAAAAAAAAAATAATTACTAAAAAAAAGCATGTTTTTTTAGGACATTTTATTTCCAAAACTCCGGTACCTAAACTAGTGTTTACCTATTACGCAAAGATTTCGTGATATCTTCAAAATCTTCTAGCCGCTCGTTATATATAAAAATGTATCAGGAATACCAACATACCAAAGTGACAGCGATTACAAATATGGGCAAAATTTCACAAGACGAAGCTAATTTTAATTTTACGTAATTGAAATTTAAAATGAAACATTTTCCACTGCCCCTAATGCAAATAGTTGTCCTTTAATGTAATTAAGGTGAATCAAAAGAGTATATCCAATAATTACCAAATTATTGCCTTCTTCTTCAGGACACTTTACGAAATTTCGTTTTAAACACAATAATTAATTAATCTTCTTAAAAAAATACATACCAGACTGACGACAGCCGCTACATAAAATTCTCCGACATATTTTTGACCAAAAAAACTTTGGCTAAGTCAATCCAATCAGTATGCAGCGACCAAAAAGCTTTGAGCTCAAAGTTTTATACAAATTCTTCAATTCTTACGCAAATCATTCTAAATGTATGCTTTCTATTTCCTTCTTATTCGCATTACTTTACAAATGTCATTTTACGAAAATAACTTTTTTAGTAGTATTTGACTTTTGGTTTTTGTGCTTGTCAAATGGAAGAGATTTTATGTTATTGGTTGAAATTTCGAACGATATTTGCAATCGAAGTCTAAGTTATTCAGTTAATTAGCGGGTTCTTACCTAGATGAGTAGAAAATGTATTTAACATTGACGGGGTAGAGCTGTGATCGGCCAGAAAGTCGTGACGTAGTTAGAAGACCATTTTTCACTGGGAGATTTGAATTTACTTCAATACAAGTGGCGTCCAGACCATTTGCAATGAATAATTTATAAAACTTTGATAATATTATACTAATTATAATTTATTAAAACTGACGATCGTAATAAAAGGGAAAAATCTATTTATCGATATCGATATGCACCAATGATGTAAAATCAAGGTTATTAGCGCCTTGAATATTTAGTAGATATTTTTTTAAATTGCTAGTCTCATTCTGCAATTTGTTATTGTAAGGGAAAGTGTTGAGAATATTTGTATTCATACAATATTACATTAGGGTGGGTAGTTATGCTCAGTATTGCCTTGGTGAAAGACCACCATTCGAAATCGAAACGTTGCTTCAAATGGCTTTACCCGCTTTTGGTGACCATACGTGAATAGGCAGGCACTTCCTTACTATCCTCTTCCATATAGCCTTTTCCTCTCTATAACAGAATAGCCCAAACTCTTTTCATCACAATAACATTGAATAATACAATTCATTTATATACTTTTAATGCAACATAATTGCACTGAAATAAGTCAAATTAGTTTGCCGAATCTAATATATATAAATCTCGTGTCACGGTGTTTGTGGTCGCACTCCTCCGAAACGGCTGGATCGATTTTTATGATTTTATTAATATATATTTGGTAGGTATGAGAATAGGTTGTAAAGTATATTTCATACCGCGAGCTCTGGCTTTATGAAATTTGCTTAAAACATTTGAAATATGTCAGTTTCACAGAGTTTAGCGGCAGGGAAAAAAGGCGTGAGGGGGAGGGGAATCCGGGAGGGGCAGAGAGGAATTAAGAAGGGGGGGGGTCGCGTGAGGGGAAAAAAGGAAGGAAGAGGCGAAAAACATGGTAGGGGACTGCGTCAGGGGGGTCGCTGCGACAGCGGGAGAACGGAGGGGGAAGGCGAAAGTACAAGGAGGGGAAGGAGTCGCGGAAGGGGAACGGGACGAATGGGAATATTCTTTATTTAATCTTTCTTTATTTAATTTTTCCATTTCTTTATTTAAGTGGCATTGCAACGCACGCCGGGTATCGGCTAGTATAGTATAAAAAACATCTGGATGAAACGCAAAATTGGCACCATAAAGTTACATAGTTTATTGTGCTCTATCGACTACCATACTAGGCAGGCAGTAGACAACTACCCGTATCATGATAGACGTACGATATAAGTAAAATAAATAAAATATTTTGCATGATTTTCCTGGTAATATTAGCGCCTCCGCCCACTCAGGCAACTGAAAACTCTCAACTGCCAACTGTCTTTGTATGACAATGTAATGGCCCGCACAATTCACAATCACACAAAACCCCGTTGTCAATGGTAACGCAAGCGGTGACTTGCGACTTGCTCTACTGGTTGCCCTGGGCGGCCATTGATAGTTGCCAACTGTCAGCTGATTGTTCTTCTTCTATGGTTAACCAAGCTTTTTGACCAATCAAGACAGAGAAACAGCCGGTTTTAGTTGGTTTTCAGTTGCCTCAGTGGGCGGAGCGCCTTACTGAACGCATATGCGAGTCCCCACCGGAATTCCTGTCACATCACTTGCCAAAACAAGAAAATCTTATTTTCAAAACAAATGCTCATTACTCGGTATCTTTGTTTGAGTTTTCGCACAATGATTTCAATATAAGCGAGGTCATGATTGATAATAATATTGTTGCCAACAGGTGCTTACAATCTTACACATATTTAATATTTCATAGCGAGTACCAATAATATGTTTTCAACTAATTTCTTATTTGTTGTAGGTACATTGAGTAATTAATGGGTGAAATGTCAATGTAATGTTTGTGAATGTGTGAGTGTGTTTGTAGGTGTGAGAAGTGGTGTTATATATAATGAAATGATATGTAGTCACGCGCATTGACCAGTATGTTTTAGGTAGTTCGCAAATCATATTATTTAATAGGTTTTACAGAAATTTAAAATAATAATTATTCTTGCTAAAAGTCAATCCATTAAAAATACATTGAGAGAGCCAGTTAAGATCCGGCAATTACGCGGTGTCCGGAAACTAGCGTGAGATTGGTTTTTTAATAATAATTATTTTTTACTTTCTTTAATTTTACCGGAAACCGTGTTAAGAAAATATTGGATGTAGGCCTTCACACATTTTAAAAGACAATGAACAGCAGGTAGTTTATTTTTATTATTTTTAAAATTTTACCTCGAAATGAAAGCTATACCACAAAATCGACTCCAAATACGATGTAGATTTTTTAGAAGTTTCCCATTCGTACTACCACTTTTGTGACATCGTGTATTAGCACCAACATAAAGTTCAGAATATTAATAATTTATTAAAAAAAAAAACATTCTTTCAACTTCACCATTTTCATCATTTCAAATTCAGTAGAACAAAATATTAACTTAAATTTAAATTATCGAAGAAAGCAAACACTTCGCGGCTTGACATTATACCAAATGAAACAAATAACTTAGTTTTAAACCACTTTATTGCCCAGCAACATATATAGAACATGTCAGGTGTTTAACAAGCACGGGTTTTTCAGAATTTGCCGAACATTTAATTAATACTAACCACACATTTAATAAAAATACGGGAGTCCAAATAATACATAAAAATAAAATAGGAATATGCCTGAATAATTTAGAAGCTTTAGAAATTTCAAAATCAAATAAAAATAATTGCCAATTTTTAAACAAACAACTAGAATTAACCAACAGTCCAAAGTTGTTCCCTTACTCCTTATTTAACCCCCACCCTTCCTTTACCCCGCCACCTACCCCTCCACCAACCAGTCTATGATGTTCTCTCCCTCTCCCATATATTGCTTTCTTTCTCTATTTTGTTTACCTTATATTGTTTCTCTGTATTATGATTTAGTTTATTTTATTGTCCTGATGAAGATTGAGTCCAATCGAAACCGGTCGACAAATATAAAAATAAAAATAAAGTGGTTTAAAACTAAGTTATTTGTTTCATTTGGTAACTTAAATTTACTTATCACCTATACATACTTTAATTTTGATACAAAAACAAGTATTAAATAAGCAAGTATGTATTTAAATCAACGTATACAATGGATATTTCGCCACTCATTTTGTTGATAAATGTTGTATATTTATTATCGCAGAGGTCAACGATCAAACGATATGACACGAACCAAATAAAAATATTCATTCAATTTACTAATATATACACAAATTCTTATAATTTAAAAAAAATTAGATAAGTCGGTACAAATCAAAACATACCGAGCAAATGCTACCACACTCCGCGTGAAACTTAGTTACGAAAGAACTATAGAGGAGAATGTGCGTTAACAATAAGAAAAAATATTTTTTTTTACAAAATAGTACATGTAGGGTTTTAAGGGACTTACTTGATTTACTTTAATCAGAGATTCCAGATATCATGTAGTAAAATTATCCAATTAAATAAACAAAAAGTTGTCCGGTGATTTTTAGATGTTTTTTTTTTTCAAACCAAAGAATTTTTTTTCAATATTTAATAGCTTGTTCTCAGCCGCGAAACCGCCCAACCCCTCAAAACGACCCTAACTGTCCAGTACCTACTTTTTTTTTTAAGTTTTCAAGTTAATAACTCAGGTACGGGACATACGTCATTCCTATGTCTACCTACATTAAATTATCGTGAAAACACGCTTATGTGTCCAAGCGGTTTTAAAAAAAATTACATTTATTTATATAATAAAATTACATTATTACATATAACATAATTACATGATACATTCTTTGATGACATATAATCTCAGGAATCTCGTTACTATTCAGATTCAAAATGTTTCGAGTTGTTTGATAAGATTTTCGACGTAATAATAATGAACGATCTGAAAGAAAACAGACATTACCAATTGACACGTATAAGAATTTTTCACTCCTAGGTCCCAGATATATCAAATAAATAAATTACAATTCCAAGAAACAATACTTAGAGATATTTGAAAATGTTTTATAAATTTCATAAAACACCATACACCACCATATGTACACAAATACATCACAATTATTTCACGCGTTATTCACCACACTGCAAATCGGATGGTGTGTAGGCAACCCCCTAACGTCCCCCACTCGACCTCCCTACATATCAAAGTAAATGAGTATACATATCAAGTACATGAGTACAAAAATGTTGCTAACTTATTTAATACATCAATTAATAAATATAAACAAGCCATAGTAGAATGTCTATCGGAAAAAAGAACAACAATATTTAATTAAACAAACCATAAATTAAACTAGGTGTTGTACTTTTCCTTTGTATTTATCTATTTCGTTTTTTAATGTGTTTTGGATTATGTTTTTGATCTAGTTTTAGATTATGTTATTGTTTTGATTTTTGATTTTGTTATTGTTTTTGTTTATGATTTTGTTTTTGATTTTGTTTTTTGATTTTGTTTCTGATTTTGTTTGATATTGTTATGATTGATTATGATTGTCTTTGCGAAAAAAAAATTACATCTAAAAGCACAGCTGGGCGTGAAATACAAAATAAATAAATAAATATCGGGGTTCTGCAAATCGGATGATGATTAGGGATTTTCAGCGATCTCCGAACAAAACGGTGGATTTGTTTAAAAAACAAAACGAACCCACACCTTTACACTCTTCTTTATATGTTTATAGATAGATAGATAAAACACATTGATATACGGCGCCATCTTGTTTTTGCAAATATTAATAATTGTTTATAAAAGATGTTCTCTACAGATCTTTAATCTGAACAACTCGTTTTAGTATGTTGCATAAATGACAAGGACGTTCGTAATATAGAAACCGTATTCAGTTTAAGTAACCCACGACGTTATGTTGCGTTATTACGTCAGTGGAATTATAGGCAAAGAATATAATATTATTAATACTTAAGAATAACCGAAAAATTATGGCAGTGCTGAAGACATTATTTGTCTTATGTGTGATTTTAGTGTTCGCGGTTTTAGGAACACCTGTTATTGTTGAAAAACACTCTGGTTTTAAAGTTCCTAGAAATGATACATCCGAAAACACACTCGCACTGAAAGCTACGGAAATTACGGATAAAGGTATGTAGTATGAATTTGTATATACAAATCGATCCAAAATAAAAATGTTTCATTTTACACATCAATTGCATGCGATATTGGTCTCTACAGAGAGCTACTTCAGATTTGCGAGACACTATCTAGGTTACAAAATAACTCTTTAGATCTTTTAATTTTAAAAAGGTAACATAAAAGAATATGGGAAATATTGGTCGATGATAATATTGTTAAATATGTGATCGATAAAAATGACTGAAAAATAAGAGGTCGTAGAGTTTAAACTGGCGCTAATGCCTTATTCTGACCTGACAAGTAGTAAGTCTAATGGCGAGTAACTCGCTACTTGACTCACAAAAAAGTGTTCGCATAGTATTTTTATCGATCATATTTGTCAAGTAGTATGACGGGCTGCAACGCAATAAAGTAAATACGCTAATTAAGCTGATTGTAATGATTATTTTGGAAGAAGAGAAGAATACATTATTGAGATGAAAATAAATAAACCGTGGTCACAAAAATAGATTAATAGTCGCAAAAATATATTTTTTAGAGTAGAATTTTCGCGCCAACGGCACGACATATTGCGCGTGTGTACATCTACGAATGAACTGCGCATGTCAGTGCGCAAAGACGCGTGGAGATAAAAAAAAAAATAGAAAAAATAGAACCAAATGGATTTAATCTACTAAAGAGCTTACTAGCCTATTCTACTAAAAGTGTGGTGTTAGGAGTTAGGACACGTTTAATTACATATATATTAGCTACTCCACTAAAATACTATCCCAGTCAGAACAGGGCATTATCCCGGTACGACGAGAGATCCTGGGTTCGAGTACCAGTTGCAACAGTTACCTTTTTTATATTTGTGTGTCTTGTTCTTTTTCATATTTTCGTTTAGATTTATTAGTATTATCTTGTACTTTAATAACATATTATGTATTGGTTGTAACTCCGAGGTAGTATCAAACTCTTAATAAAAACTCCGGGGTTAACAAAACACCTTCGACTTTATTGCGGTAGATTCATAGGTGTCTAGCACGGTCGATCAAAAAAGGTTTTATCGATAATATCGATAACTTGTCATCGTTCCCGAGCACGATTGCAGATCGCTAATGTAAGTACAAACAACAGTGCACATTGAATAAATTAAGAACACTGTCGTTTTGAAAAGTCAGTCAAACTCTGTAACGATGATAAGTAACCGACATTATAATATCGACCGATAAAAATACTTTATTGATCGATCGAGCTGCATACCCCTATATCTTAGATAGCAGGCGGTTGGAAAAATGGGGACCTCAATCTTGAGGTTTTCACCTTATTTATTATACAAAGACAATATCGACACCTAACCTAACCGCCACTTATAAGTAACATAATAAACTACTTAGTGCCATCTATGGGTGAGCTCTTACACTAATATCTCGCATAAAACTATGACTTATGCGACATAAAATTATGACTTACGCGACTTGTAAAACTTTAATTAATTTGTTAAAGATTCTGCCTTTATCGTTTACCGTTCTCACTGCCAATAGATTTATTTTAACCTCTCCCTCTTTCTCATTAGCAAAACATGCAACAGAAAGAGAGGGTATAACTAACAAACTAAAAGAGGGTATACAAACTAACAGTTGCAGGTCTGTAATTCATTTGTGAATTTTTATATTTATCTGCATGTCGTAATTTCTTGCCATTATCGTAAACCAAGGCTACTTTGCATCTGACGGGGGTAACTTTGTATACAACATATTTTTATGGCAATACGTCATATTGAATGAAAGTACACGGAGAAAAAGTTATTCGAAAAAACGATCATTCTAATAGTAAAAACGGGACTAAAGTTCTTACAAACAAATTAACAGTGTTTCAATGTTTATTGGCGGGAAAATGTAAGAATAATTTGTTGGTATACGTACGAAATTACGTATACCAATAAATTATTCTTACATTTTCCCGCCAATAAATATTGAAACCCTGTTAATTTGTTCGTAAGAACTTCAGTCCCGTTTTTAACTTTTTTTACTATAAAAATGATCGTTTTTTCGAAAAACATTTTTCTCCGTGTAAATAGTAAGTTATGCAAAAGTTACCCCCCCTCATCGAAGTTACTTTATAAAGTGATTTTGATTTTGATGTTGCAAAAAAAAACTAGAAATAATTTATAGACCTACTAAGTACCTACACCAAAAACTGCAAGAAGATGATGTTCATATCTACCTCACATTATGTGACTATTTCAAAAATACCACTGATTCCTTTAAAAAAGTAGGTACTTTAAAGTGACGCAAAGTAACCTCGGTTTACGGGAACACTTTTTTATACGCCTTCTGGTGCTTAGCTCTGGAATAAGACCACCGTAAAAAATCCAGTTTTACCTTGATTAAAAGCTATAGTTTCTCTTGTGATTTTAGTGATCTCGAAATTAGGCACACCTGTTACCAAGAAACCCACTGGTTTTAAAGTACTTACCAATGATACTTTGGAAAATAGCACATTGAAACCAGAAGAAAATACAACTGAAGGTATGAATTTACGTACCAACTAAAGATTGTTATTATTTTTACTGTAAGTTAAAGGCATTGTACTGATGTTTGCTCCACCCCCCTCTTCCTCTGTATCATAATACAAACTTTTTATGCATCGAAGAAAGAAACTAGAATGGAGCTCTTAGTGACAGGTTTAAAACTATTTTTGAAATCGTTAATTAAATGCTTATAATAATTTTTTTTATATCAATTTTAAAAAATTATTGTTTTGGTTCCTAATAACTTGATCTCCATTGTTGTTAATTATTTTAATACTTAAATTTAAATTTACGTATCTTTTGAGCAGTTTTTTTTTCGATTACTGTAAAATAACGTCTAGCCATTTCAAAAAATAAAGTTTTGAAATCCTCTGTATTAATAAATTGGAAATTCATATGTCATACAGTATTTATTCTGGTTTAGTAATGTATAATTTCTATATCTTAAGAATTTCAAAAAAATATAGTACTTTAGGATTCATAATATTATGTTTTATACTAGCTTATAAATGTGGAAATTCTAACTATGCAATTGTAAATGTTCTCCAAAATGCCCTGGAAAGAATCTCAGACTTGTTATCTCCCGAAAGAAACCATTCATCTGTTCTGTATGAAATTACTAACGTTATCCAAAATGACCCTGGTAAAATAATTACATCTTGGCGATTCTTTCAAGGAAAAAGAAACAATCCCGTCACTACAAATGCAACTACTAATGTTCTCAAAATTTGTCTTGACAGAATCGCCATTCCTTTCCATTGTAAGAATATGTACTAAAACACAATTTGGCTGTCCTGAAACGGGAATCCTTCCCAGTTGGACAGACAAAGGATCATCTTGTATTGTATGTTTGTATTATATAAAAAAAAAAAAATTCTAAAAAAATACTGTTAACGCTATTTTTCTCAGTTAGATCTCGTTATTATTTTTTGGTTTGGAACAACAAGCCTCTTGATGTTTATAGGGCTTCTTTGATTCTTCACCTACATAGGGTGTTGAGGGAAGTACTTGATTTCGATTCGATTGTACGTGATTCCAGACATTATTTGGAGTTTTGTTTATTTGTTTTATTTATTTATTATATGTTTTTACATTTTTTTTATTTAAAGAATGTGTTCCTTATTGGGGTACCCCGTTCTAATGACACATTGTACATTGTTACGTGATTAAATAATAGTAAATACTATTGTATTTAAGGGGTCGCTCTGTCAATTTCTACCGATTTCTTACATGTTTTCCTTAAACGTTTGAAGTTTTTAAGTTGTTAAAAAAATATATGTTATTCTTTAGATAGTATCTATACATTCCTAACGCCGAAATAGTAATTATTTGAAATTCCCTCGATAGAAATAAATCGCAAAGTATGCTCCGAAAATTATTTTTTACACCTTTGTTTCTGTTATTTTACAAGTTATATGTATGAAAAAATTCACAATGTTTCATTAAATTCTACTTGACACAGCCCCCACGAGATTTTTACTCTTTTTCATACGAGTCGTCTTTTATTAAACATTTTAACAATTTTCGCATGAATTTTATGGTTTTTAATGTTAGCGCGCTCGCTCCCACGTTCGTATTGTCGTACCTCTCCATCTTCTTCTTTTTGAGCGGGGTAGCGCGGCCTTAAATAATACGAGAAAAATTATAAAACTTATTAATTAAGTATATCAATATTCTTCCTTCCCGTGTCCATAATCCATGTCTTATTGTTTCTTTTGAAGTCGGTTATGTTTTTTTTATGGATTTTATTGCAAGAGGAAGGATATTAAACATTTTTATAGAGAGATATTACATATTTCTTTGTCCAAAAGTCGTTTTAGTTGTGGGTTGGTGTAAGTTGTGTTGTAGTGTGGATCTTGGGAATCGGTCCGAGTTTTTCTGAGTAAAGTTTTCCTGGCTTTTGAATGCGTAAATTACAACATCTTTTGTATATAATTGTTTTAGTGACATTAAATTAATGGCTTTAAAAACATAATCTATAGGAGTTCTGATAGGGACTCTAGGTATAATTTTCCAAATTGCTTTTGTGCTATGACGGCTGGTTTTATAGTGGAATTGCATGAGTTTCTCCATCCGATAAGACCATATTGTATTTGAGATTGGGCTAATGCATAATAAAATTTAATTAGTTCTTCTTTATCTAATATGTTTCTTATTAGTAAAAAATGTTAATTAAATTTTTCTCTCTAGTAGCTTTTCGATGCCTTTTTTATAATTTAATAAAAGAAAAACCAGCCCCTTAACACACTGTAAAATTTGAATAGCATATTTACTTCATGACTACTGTTTCAGAAACATTATTATTTATTATTATTAAATGCATCTATATCAAAAGGTTTACATTTTTTTGGGCTTGTCTGTCTCACTAGGAAATCCTGTGTCGAGACAGACTAGTTTACAAATATTTTTTAATTATTAAATAAAGTACATTTTTCAATAAAGCAAAAATATTTGACCAAATTTTCAGGTTGGTAGGTAGTGGTAACAATAATGAGATATACGATTATATTTGGGTGAGGTGACTAATTATTGCACTATATTTTTCGATGATCCATCGTTTGATCAGGATTTTGTATTTGTTAATATTATTCGATTGTTTTTTCAAGTAGGTTATTGTATAGGTAGGTATTTTGTTTTGTCAGGTAGGTTATTGTATAGGTAGGTATTTTGTTTTGTCAGGTAGGATATTGTGTATTTTAGACGCAATGTATTCAAATTTCTTTGACCAAATGTCGTGTATGTCACATGATTGTAAATCTCCCTATAGGCGTATAATAATATAAATAAATAAAAAACTGCACGGATTATTATTATTTATTCTTAACCGCTTGGACACATAAGCTTGTTTTCAGGATAATTTAACGAAGGTAGACATAGGAATGACGTATGTCCCGTACCTGAATTATTAAAGTCATGAGTATGGTGTATGTGTTGTGCATATTGTGGCGACACCTGTGCACCCGATTTCATATGAATATTGGTTCATTATCCATTTACCTTGTTTTTATTATTCATGATGACATCCATTCGAAGCCGGCACCGCTCTTTAGAAAGTCAGGTAATATTTTTATGGGGGAGTCCAGATTCTTTTTCGCATCAGCCGAGGAAGGCATCGAATGACATTGTAATTCCAACGGTCATCTGTTAGTCATTCTATGTGTCCAGCAAAGTTCCACTGATGTTACATCAATTAGTATTTAATAATATTCCGAGATTGTTTTCACGATAAGATGTACGTACCAACGTCACAACAGTACTTTAATACATAGCTAATAATACAGACACCATAGTTATTATCACGTTGCGATATGTTTTAATTCATTCAAAAGTATGTAAATATTATTATATTTTGTTAAAAGGCAAATAGAGCCAGTGGCGCATCGTGGTAAGATCAGAAATCCCTTCCAAATTGACAAATATAATGTACAAAATAAGCCATGTATATGGACTATAAATATTTTCTATTAAAATAGTAATAATAATCGTAATAGTAAAAATTGGAAAATTAAACTAAGTAAAATTGAATTTTGAAATAAATCTAAAATTCTGAAAAGTCACATCGTGCCAAATGAATTAACTTTTATGTCGTGATATAGACTTCCTTTGTTACTGTTATTATTTGTTTAATTTGGATTTGGTACCTTGAATATCTTCTGCCTCACATAAACGTGCCTACAGGTTCGAATTTTTGGTGACTTTGCAGGGGTCATGCATCCCATGGATATATCTACCCACCAATGGTGTCATAAGCCCTGAAGGGAATTATTGTCCTCAGGGCCTCCTGTGTTGAGCTAATTTAAAAAAAGGCTCTGCCTCTAATGTGTTATTTAAAGTTGTGGTTGAGCAAATGCGTCTTTGTCTAAAAAATATTGTTTTTTAAGAATGTTGAAATTTGAAATTTAAAACAACAATATTAATATAATGAGAAGCCTAACAATTTTTATCTAGGTAAGCCGCTGAACAAAAATACATCCTTGTACATCGTGTATTGACTTATTTATATAATGTTGTAGGTTTATTAAATCGTGGCCTCTGGGAAGTACCGATTATAGTATTATTATAGTATTATAGTATTTATTGTAAGTGACAAGTTAATGGAAGATTATTCTATGGACATAATAATATTAATGGTGTTAATTGCAGGTAATATTCCGAGAAATAATCTACCACCGGTTGTTGTTTCTGAAGGAGTTTGCGGAAAAACTCGGATGCCGCTTATTTATACTGAAAACTTTATTTTGGAAAATGATAAAAAGTCACAAGTGTTGGCTACTATGACAGTAAGAATACCATTTTTTAAATAATAATATTATATAGGTGATAAATATTTAGGCATAATAATCAATCAACACATTAAATGGACCAGAAAATATTGAAAAAAAAAAACATATGCTACACGGAGAAAAATGTTATTCTAAAATACGATCATTTTAATCGTAAAAACGGTTAAAAATGGGACTGACGTTCTTGCGAACAGATTAACAGTGTTTCAATGTTTATTGGCGGGAAAATGTAAGAATAATTTGCAGGGGTACGTACGAAGTTACGTATACCAAAAAATTATTTTTACATGTTCCCGCCAATAAACATTGAAACCTTGTTAATTTGTTCGTAAGAACTTCAGTCCCGTTTTTAACCGTTTTTACGAATAAAATGATCGTATTTTAGAATAACATTTTTCTCCGTGTACAGAAGATTTACTATATGTATATTAGCCCAATTAATTTTGGGCTAATAATATGCTGGGGCGCAGCGTAAACAACCACTGGAAACAGTCCAAAGAAGACTCAATAAAATAATTTTAAAAACCATCACATAACTCAATTTGTGAATTATTCAAAGAATTTAAAGTACCAGTCGATGGCCTTAATAGGCTGGAAGCTTACGGTCACAAATAAATTTAGAGGAAAGAAATTTAAAAGTGTTTTAATATTATTATAATGGAATTCCACAACGAATTGTCAGCATCAAAAAAAGAAAAAGTAAGAAATTTGGTTCGAAAAAATCGCTGGTCGTGAGTTTTTTTGGCCTTTTTATAGACGACACTGGATAAAGGTGAACTGATATTGAAAGTAGCAACTTATTACCTATAGAAAAGAGGTTTGGTTCGGTTAAGTGTGATATTTGTGCGTTATTTTTTTTCACTGTTCTGTTTGGTTTTTTACATTTTTTCAGATCGGAATATCTGGAAGTCCAAACATCACTTGCGTCACAGTGATTAGCAGAAGCCATGATGAGGTTCGCCCGAAGATCCTGAGCGGTGGAGTAGGAAGTAACTTCGTGGAAGTCGGGGTGAAACCAGGCTATGGTAATGGCTTCGACTTCACCGTCAAGTTGTTCGGCAGCTACAATCTTCATGCAACGGATAAAATTACCAGTACGACCGACGTGTCTGAACCAGCAAGCGCAATCAGTGCATCAGATGCAAATAATACAACAATCGCATTAAAAGATGTTTGAAGAAGTGTTAAACAATTTTATTCATTTTCTGATCGAGTTCTAGTAGAAAATGAATTTTGTCCCATTTCCTGAACGGATTCAAATCATGAGTTTGTGGGAATTTCATCAATTTGACTCCCGGATTGAAATAATTCCATTAGCTGGTGTGAGCTGATAGACTAAATTGATAAGGGCTGACCTCTAAATCACGAAGTCAGTGCTGTCGCTAAGTAAACTTCAATGTTTAAAATAGTCTATTCATTCTGGCTATATAATATGCTTGTGGTAAAACAACATGCAAATCAGCAGTTTCAACGATTATCAACAATCGCCGCCATTTGCAAACTATCGTTGCTCGATGGCACTGACTTGATCACGTGACACCTTAAGATCCGTCGCGTGCAAAAGCCTGAAATTGTTCAATTTTTTAAAATTATTTTAATGCTCCAAGGAATCGACCGCAACCGCTTTTATCAATAGGGAAGCTAAGGGGTATTTCACCATCCTCCTGATATCCATACTATAACGGATATTTTTAAAAATAAAAATTAAATGCTCGCAATAGTTAGAAAACTAGGCCAACTTATCCAATATATTGTCACCATTCAAAGGTATGAGTGCCGAATCAACTTAATAAATAAATAAATAAATAAACCGTAAATCGAAAACGTACGTTATCCTATGGATAAGCAATGAAGAGGATGGTGAAAAACCCCCTAATAACTACAAAGGTAGTCAAATCTTTATAGATTGGGAGGCGGGCATGGGTACCGTCGCCCGGGAAACATTTATTGGACAACCAACACCTCTGCTTCAGGTCACCCTAAGTGTTAGTGTTTCGCTACGCTTGGTAACTTAGCAGGGGTGCCCTGGTTCATAGGGTTAGGTTTGTCCGGGACTTGATGGCGGATGCATCTGCCCACTAACTGCGTGGCAGGCTGGATCGGGAGAGACTGATTGAGGGAGACCTTTTTTATATCTCCAGCCAGACCCTCTCGCCCCAACGCCTTGCTCCGAGAGGGATGGTTTCACAGGTCCATCACTCCTAGACATATTGATCACCAGATCACTCACCCCTCAAACCTATTTCCTTCCCAGGACTTCCTCTCCTTCCAATCCCTTAAAATATCCTCCACACAGCATCTTCAAAGATGACATAGGCCCTGAGGGAATTTTTTTCCTCAGGGCCTCCTGTGTGGAGCTAATGTAAAAAAAAGGTAGAGCTACAAGAAGGTGCCACGATTTAGGCTTCCGAAAAAAAATTCAACATGAACATAAAATAATATTCATTATAAGGGTTTTAAAATGTTCAAAAAACGAACCTTAAATTTTAAAAAAGCTAATTAATGCCTTATAATTTTTTTAGGGTTTCTGAATGTTGTGAAATCTATATTTTAGTAGATAGATAATATTATAATATTGTTATAGTAGGTTTAAATAATGTTAAATTTTATAATAACACTTGTTGGTTAATCGAAGTAGTATTTTTATGTTTTTTTTGCTTGTCTGATCTATTGAACAGTTTTGACCCCAATAATTAACTTAGCGAGGAGTTGTAGAAATTATTCATATATGTGACCATATTTAACTGAATGTTCAGTCAACACCAAAGACAAACATTTTTGATAAAAACCTAAAAGTACCTAAATTTTGTTTCTTATTGTGAATTGTTAACACAATTTTTATTTTACACATACTAAAAGTGTGTTTAGGATTTTAGGGATAAATAAAAGCGTGTCATTATTTCCACAAATAATTACAATTTTCTTCGTTTACAGAAGATATAAAAATTTCCAAACTAATTTCTGGTAAAATTTCTAGCCGATAAGTTGCGAAAAGCTACTGAAATATCGCGCAATTCCTGCCATCTATCGGGAAAAGTTCTCATTCATTTCGATGCTATCCAACTATCCAACATTCAGTCTCACTCATAGCAAATCACTATACTTTATTCAAACTACGAAATATAGATGTCACTGCTTGTTTGGCATTTTCTTCTGAGAATCTTGGCTACTAACTACAACAAGATTGTTTCTTTTTTATTTCAAATAAAATCTTTATTTTTTAAAATACAGGGGGTTAAGAGACGTAAGGAAAAACTTTAACCAGTGATTCCTGATCTTTTTGGAGTAAACATGTCCATGAAATTATGTATTCCTGTGATTTTTTTTTCAATTCCTAATAAAAAATCATTTACTTGTTGTCGCTAGTCACTCAGCCTGATAACCCCAAATTACCCCGACCCTAACTGTCCAACAGGTAGGTACCTACTATTTTTGGAATGTTTTTAGGTGAAAAAAAGCCACCGGAGTTTCAAAATGCCAGCTAAAAATGTATTACTCCAAATAAAGTCGGGAATTCCAGGTTTGAATTTTTGTATCAAGTCATTTCCTCATTGCTGAGGATCGTGACCCCTATTTTAATTTCCATGGTGGATGAGGATCTTGATTCTGCATATACAGCTTATTGTGGTTGCCTATCTCTTTTAGAATGGACACACGTGTGCGTCCATTCTGCTGGCTGTCCATGGACACCTGAGCGTTTTTCTCCAACACTACATCTGTTGGAAAAAAACGCTCACGATGGTCCGATGCTCTGTAGGGAACCCGCTTGCACAGCGCGGGTATAAACTGTGCGACCTAAAGTTTAAATTTAGACTTACGGAATTCAATACTTCGTTTGTGTGAAAGCTCTATGAAACCATCTCGAGAGCGTCTATACGCTTTCTTTCGCGTGGCTCTCCCCATGTTTTCACGATCGGAAATATTATATTATGTACCTAAGTACCTACTTCTAGAAAGGTAGGTAAAATAAAGTTTTCTTTACCCATATTCACCTTTTGTATATTTTCGTTCTCACCCTGGTTTAAAAATACTATTATATATAATTAGAAAAAATTGTACAATTATAACTTCTTCATATGATAATATAATATTATTTCAATTAATGAAGACAATATTAGTAAAACTCTATCGAAAATTTGAAACAGAAAAAGATACGGATACATCTGGGACTCGAATTCAGGACCTTCGGCTTTCCAGGCCGCTGCGCGACCGCTGCGCCAACGTATTGATTCCGATTTGGTCATATTTAATTGTATAATACTCCGACTGAGAAACACCAACATCATCTTCATTTTCTTAACGCATATTTTTATTGGCTGCTATCTTTATGTGTGATTCCAAGATTCAACTCGAAGTCAATGCTATCTAGATAGTGTCAGTATCCATTTGTATTTAATATGCAACACCTATTGACTTTTCTACAAGTGTAGGATGAATATTCATTTAATTTTTAACATTAAGACTTCAATTTATAATATTAGACATCGTTCCCAAGTATGACTGCAGACAGCTAACGAACAAACAACAACGACTAAGTATTGTTTATTTTTTTGATGTGAACTCTTGTTTGTTCGTTGGAGATGTGCAGTCGTGCTCGGGAACCATGAAATTTTACCGATATTATCGATAAATCATATTATACTGATCGACCGTGTTAGGTACTTAGGAAGGTCGAAATTTCTGAAGTGAAGAACATTTGATTGTGTTGATAACATAGGAGTCTTTTTACCATTGATGTTTATTCTCTAACAGGAGCTTTCTCTAAAGGAAAATTGTGTAATGTAGAAATAATTATTGACAGAATGCTGCGTATACACAGGTAGAAATTACCGCGAACCGATCCGCGAATTATGCTAAAGGAACGAAGCAACCGTAAATGACTTCGCGCCTTTCCCAAAATTCGTGGCTCGGTTCGCGTTTCGGTTTGCAAATATATACGCAGCTTAAGAGGCTAGACTTTGAACGACACGCGGAACACCCGCGTCTGTCATTCTGTCCCGCTCACAATAAGCTCACGCACACTTCCAATACATGCGAATGCGAAATGTGCGAATGAGACAACGCTCAAATTTACCTTCAGAAATCGCTCGAAAAGGGGTTTATGGAGAATACACTTTTCTACACCAAAACTTTCACGAAATTGAAATTTTAAAAAATATATATTTTTTAGAAAGAAGAAGCTACGTCGGTAGCTTTTTATAATTTTATAATTCTTTATGAGAGTTGAGTTAGCAGCACTTTTTCCTTAAATAATATTTTTTGATAAATCGTACATGTTTGACAGTGAATGTTTACGTTAATACGAAACGTATCGAAAATTTGAAAACATACCGACACAGTTTTCACCCTCTAGAAGGCAGTATAAAAAATATATATTCATTTTGTGCAATTTTCGATGTAGAAAAGTGTTTTTTCCCGGGCGTCCTTTTTGTATGGGCCGAAAAGCGAAGTCTATCGTCTTAATATGAATGACAAGTCCATAGTGCCTAATACCCAGCCATGTACCTTAAGATGATAGCTTTCCGGCCCATACAAAAAGGACGCCCGGGAAAAAACACTTTTCTACATCGAAAATTGCACAAAATGAATATATATTTTTTTATACTGCCTTCTAGAGGGTGAAAACTATGTCGGTATGTTTTCGAATTTTCGATGCGTTTCGTATTAACGTAAACATTCGCTGTCAAACATGTACGATTTATCAAAAATTATTATTTAAGGAAAAAATGCTGCTAACTCAACTCTCTTAAAGAATTATAAAATATAAAAAGCTACCGACGTAGCTTCTTCTTTCTGAAAAATATATTTTTTTTTAAATTTCAATTTCGTGAAAGTTTCGGTGTAGAAAAGTGTATTCTCCATAAACCCCTTTTCGAGCGATTTCTGTAGGTAAATTTGAGCGTTGTCTCATTCACACATTTCGCATTCGCATGTATTGTAAGTGTGCGTGAGCTTATTGTGAGCGGGACAGAATGACAGTCGCGGGTGTTCCGCGTGTCGTTCAAAGTCTAGCCTCTTAATATGAATGACAAGTCCATAGTGCCTAATACCCAGCCATGTACCTTAATATTCAGCATAATGTTTTATTAAACATTGGAATATATTTCACCATGTCGCCATGCTCTTGGAACTAAAGTGTAATTTGAATCGTAATCTCTTTCATGCCATTGAACTTGAATGAATTTGTCAATGCCAAATGTTGTGCAATGTGCATGGTAATGTTTTATTATGTCGGGTTTTGTGAAAACAATATTGATTGTATAGCAACATGGATAACACTGTGGGTAAAAAAGATTTTTGTATTTTTTTATAAATAATTTGTACAAATATTCTTTCATCACATGCATGAAAATTTATCGAAATAATACAAATACATTGAATAATCTATCTTGAATGGACACCCTCAGATCAATTTCAAATACATAATAATATTTCATTATTAATGTCGATGTCATATTATTTACTGAATATCTTAACTAATAAATATGTAAATATGTTCAGGGTGATTTAATGGTTCATAAAGTCAATTATTCTGATTGGTAATATTAAGGAGTAGTTCTTCTCTATGAGAGAAGGGCGTAGGCAAGCGGATTAAGTACATGAAGGTATTTGACTAAATGCACTGACTTCACTTGCATTCTTAAGTCCTCGAGGCTAACAAGATATAAACTTGTGTTACTAAGCTATCAGCGATACATAATAATTGCGTAATCCAATAACTTCAGCCATATTTGATTTTATCCAACAAACAGATCACTATTTCACAATCTCAATTTAATACTCGCAGCAGTTGTAAAACCGATAATGCAAATTCAACACGTTAACTGGATTTCTTATCACTGTCGTACTTTAATCCGCCCACTGGCAGCGGGGGCGGGGGCACGTCGGGAATGGCAGAGTTCTTATTGGCGTTGTTCTTGATGTTCAGCTCCGGGGGCGGCTGTTGCTGGTCTGTCGGCCGCTGAGCCTGTTCCTGCAGAGGAGGGGGTCCCTGAGCTTGGCTCGGGGCCTGGTCTCCCGGTGCGGGTTCCGGACCTAGAGGAGGCAGCTGGGGCATGCCCTGGAGTGGCCCTCCCCAGGGCTGTTCCGGCCCGGACCACTGCGGCCCCGACTGCTCTCCGCTTGCGGGGAAGTTATTGTAGAATGGAGAGGGAAGCAGGTAAGGGTTGTACAGATTGGGGGCGAACGCTGGCTGGTAGTAAGGGCTGTACGGATTTCCATAAGGGCTGCCGTAGGGGAGAAGCACTCCACCATAAGGGTCTGAGTAGTACGGATTATAAGGGCTATAAGGATCAAACTGATATGTCACTTTAGGTGGAGTGTACTTCTGCACGGGGACCAGACTGGGGGGAAGGCCGTGTTCATTCAGTTTCAATGGATTCTCCGACGCGGGGGAGTTGGCGGGGGTGTTTTCTCCATCCTTTTCATCTTTGTTGGGGGGAGACACGTCGGCTTTAGGCGTTTCTATATTTTTCGGCGATGGTTCTTGTCTGAAGTCTTTTTCTTGGCTATTCGGTCCATATCCATCTGCTTCCAGGGTTTGTCCGATTGAAGTAGGCTGAAACAGAAAACAACAATTAGAATCACATACATTTCTATTACATTTCCGAATTACTCCACAGGTATCTTCACATTAATTTTACGAAGTTTTACAAGTTACTTTTAGTTTTAGAAGTTTTAGTTAATGGTTTTCACTTTGCAATGGCAGTATTTATTTAATTTAAAAAATATATATAAGCACTCCACACGTCTCGTGGACCATGTCCAATTCTTCAGAATTATACATAAGAATGAATGAAAACATACGTATAGAAGAATAGTACATAAGTAAATGTATACATTTATTCCTGAAGAAGTGAAAATCGTCCACGAAACATGTAGATTGCATATATAAAAGTGATGTGAGGTAAACAAAGTTCTTCGTCTTTTTTTCTTAATACATATATTCATATCTTTGCCCAAAAGCACTGGACGATTTAAACGGTTACGAGTGTATATGAGCAAGTAAACATCACGAAATAAAAATAATTATTTACGATAATGGAACCTAGTGTAACAACTTCTGTTTACTTTAAATTATTCTGCATTGAAAGTAAGCACAAGAGCCATTCATAATACAAACAACCAACTTCATTTTTATATGAGAAATGCATTGTAAGTGCTAAATTTCTCACGAGGTGGCGTCGAGACATATGTCTACATTTTTTAACGAAATACTAATACTCGTCTATTGATAAATTAATGTTTAAGTCAATTTTTTTTAGCATAGCACAAAGGGTAACAATTATTATGAGCAATAATTATTAGTCTGAAACAAGGTGAAAAAAATGTTATAAGCGGTAATTGTTGAATGAAACACTAGTATATATTGAATCATTTGGCGGGTAGGAGATAAGCCGTCGTAGCTCAGTGGATTAGAGCACCTGACCGGCAATCAGAAGGGCACGGGTTCGTGTCCCGTCGGCGGCATGTATCTGTTCTCGGGAGGTTTTTTCAATATGTATGGATGAGTGTTTCAGGCTAATAATTATTGCTTATAATAATTGTTGCATTTTATTTGATTGACATAAATGTTATTTCCCTCAAATTGTTATTTCATTAAAAATGTAAGATATATTTGCAGCACGTTTCAGAACGGGGTGTAAGACGACCATTCAATATCGCTCCGGTGTAAAACCACCATACAGAATTGAAGCGTTGTTTGAAATGACTTTAGTCATGTTTGGTGACCGGATCTGAATAGCCAAGAATTTTCTGTTACCCAGCTCCTTCCCCTCCCCACAACCTTCAGCCTCACTACATACCACAATTAAGGATGCCATAGTCTCACTATCTCCAGACGTTTGGAAGCAGTTGGGACTTATTCACATAAAAAAAGTATTTTCTTCCTCCTGTAAATTTTACAAATTTAACTTGTCTTGACTTATGGTAACGATAACCCTCATTTAGTTTAGCTTTCTGGAGAAGACGTAATAATAATTATGTTCTGTCCTTTGTGGGTCGACTGTACAAAGACGGAATTTCATGTTTCAGTCCCTTAATGAAGCCATTTCAAACAGGTTAAGACTCGTAAACTTTGTAATTAAGACGTTCTGTTGTATTTGTCTGTAAATTGGCAAATAGCAATTACTTATCCTGTCCAATTCCAAAGTGCCTACGCGAGTCGCTTGACATTGAAATCTCGTCTCGCTGAGGATTAGGACCGAGAGTGATTTGTCTCCGATACTTGACAGATATAGAGCTGCTTGGAGACACGGTCAGACATGGACAGACATGAACAGACATGGGCAGGCAGACGTGGATGGACATAGATAGACATGGACACTGCTTGTTCTACCCACTATATCCGCTGGAGTTACCTCCTACCTGCTCCACCTTGACTTATTACCAGTACCACTATCAATTATTATTGAACCTACCACGACCGGTCGATAAACATAATTTAATCAATAATAATTATTCATAATTTGTAGATACTTTGTGTATTGTAAAGGACAAAATATATTACGCGCAATATAACAAGATCTCACCTATGTAACAGTAATTAATTATCTAAATATTAAATGTCATATAAATGTACATATTTCTTAAAGTTTCACGTGTAGCTAATACGTTATGGTTATACATAGTTAAAATAATGACAATCAAATAAATTTAATTTAAATTTACTTTATCTTATGTATATCTTTAACCAACCGGTTTCGGTTCGACCCTAACTTTTATCAGGGGTGAATAAAATATATTAAACAAAATACAGAGCTACAGAGTATTTGAATGAGAAGTAGAAGAGGGAGAGATAACATCAATCTATAGGCGGGGGGAAGGGGAGGTATCTAAGTGGCAGTGGAAAAAGTATACGTGAGGAAGGGATATATGTTAAAAATGAGGCTATTTGACAAATCTAACTGTTTATTTAGTAAATTGTAAATTGGTTTTATTTATTTTTGGATAAAATAAATTAAAAAAACTAAATTAACGCAAATTTTGAGCGCTTTGAAAAACGTAAAAAAATTAAACAAGGCGCCATTTTGTTGGTTCCATATTTTTCAGTATGAAAAAAGTTCATGAAGAGGATTGTTGAAAAGTAAGCGAAACCGGGTAGATACTGGTTATACAATAAATAAACGAACTTGATCTAAAGACTGACGCCTTAGTTTTCAAAAGTCATATATAGAAACAATAACATTTTCTTTGGGTTTTCTATATTTTCCTGATCAAAAGTTTTGGTTGGTATTTAATCTAATAACACCGTAAATAAATTAATTCTTGTTATTTTTTTACTTCTATCAGTTTCAATACCACTTATACATTTGTTAGTTGTTCATAAGTACTTTAATCCGGCCTTTTGAAGTTTACAATATCTAGCGTAAAGCTTTAATTAATGTAGCAAGAATTAATTCAAATTTTAATGATAAAGCGAGAAGTGTTATTTTAATTACTACTTAAACGCGATAATTGGAGTAATTTAAGTTCATCAAAGTAAACTTTATGTTTTTTAATCTTTAAGAGATTAAATCACTGAACGGCACGGATATCCCATCTCCTTCTTTTTATTTCAATGTTTTTATTTCTTGCTAGAGCAGTCCCGATGAGTTACAAAACTCATTTTAGGACAGGAGGAACTTACAATTCATAGGTAGGAGGTAGTAGTTACAATTTTACAAAGGTATTATAATATCATAATACAAGTTTTACATTTAGTACAGCATAAAAAAAAAAAATAAAGACAGGTTAAGTAGAACAAACAACAAGAGAAAGCAAGTAAAGAGAGGGAAAAACTGATACGAGTATATAAGATAGAAGAAAAAATGACAAGACAATTACATATTTTCATTTTTAAATGTAGTTAAAAAATATTCTTTTAAAGCATTGCTTTGCAATTTTTTATTATGCTAGATGTTTTTGTACATATCTGGAACTTCCTTCCTCGCCCCACTACCTTCAGCCGTACAACATATCCCAAGATGCCATAGTCTCACAGACTCCAAACAGTTGGGAGAGGTTGGGACTCTTGTGTGGTGTTCACATAAACAAATAATAATGTTGACCTATTTTATGCTTTCTCTCAACAATTCTCGCGTTTTCTCAGTTCTATACAAGTTGGTAGACTTGAATGACTACAATATTTGAGATTTCCTATTCCCTTATATGGTTATCATTAAATTATAACCATATTCCTTAATTTTAATGGCACATAGCACTCTTCTTAGGGTGAATTGCCTTATACACAAAAAAAATATTACGAGCGCTTTGAAAAATCGTGGGATACAAAAAAAAAAAACTAAAGTGGGAATAAAATGTACGATGTAAGTATTGTAAAATGACGGCATAAATTCATTAATGTACTGAAAATGAGAATTGTATAATGTTTAATTTTTTTATGTTACGTTCTCAAATCACATAAATTTAAACTTTATTGTTTATTTAATAACTAACCCTCATACTAATCATACATCTTGTAGATTTTACACAAATAATAAACAACCAATTACCCTAAATTAATATTTGTTCATCAGTTGTGTAAAATTTAAAACTCGTTTTAGTACTTTTAAAAATCTCATCTAAACATCTTGACAGCCATTGTAAACAAATGAACAACTGAATGATTATTGTAAATAAAATACCTTGAGCGATATTTTATGCTAGGCCCTGTTCGATACTTCGTGAGACTAATTTTTCATATGTTTGAAATAATTATTAGGTAGTTCGCTGCGTGATACACGCCTACTAGTTGTGTGGTAGAGGCGTATTACTAACATTTGTTATTTTTATTACTTTATTAGCTAATAATATGGACAGGTTAACAGCCATTATAATTTTTTTATTCGTGGAGCTAATAATAATGTTGTGTTTACTATTTAGCAGTTATACGGCGTTAATTAAATAGACCCTAATAAAATAGTGTTCAAGGTGATGTTAGACACGACCAATTTGTTTAAATCTTCTGGGAAATGAGAAACAATGAAGATTGAAATGAATATAAAACCTTAATCAATTAAACTTTTTTTTTTACATTAACTCCACACAGGAGGCCCTGAGGAAAATAATTTCCCTTAGAGCCTATGTCATCTATGAAGATGCTGTGTGGAGGGTCTTTGAGGAGAGGAAGGAGTGAACATGTGGTAGGAGGGAGAAAACACAGATGCCGGCAAATCGTTTCATAGCCGAGCTGTTGAACTCAGGAACGAGTCGTAGACCCGTTCTCATGTGACAAACACCAGCCGCCGGTTTTGATTTATTCACGAAAAAATGTCTCCGAAAAGCCTGATTTATTTTATTTTGCGAAGCCCAGGCACAAATGATTAAATGTTTTACGATAATTTTCTAAAGAATTCTATTTCCTATTAATAAATTAAACAATAAAACCATATCCGTAATGGGATTCATAAGTAGGAGATTTTGAAGTTAAAGGCAATTTTATAGGCCAGATACTTTTTTTTTTCTTGGACTGTAATAAGACTAATAAAAAACCTTCGATTATTTCAAATATGTGTTCTACTTGCAAAATTTAATTGAAGCAATCTAATTTTGAAATCAAAATCACTCAATATTGCATTACTTAGTAGTACATCACCCTAAGGAGAATTGTTAATTAAAATACAATTATTATCATAAATAGGATAAATTTTAAAAACATATTCCTCGGCTTACACTCGATGTTAGTAAATAAATTGAAAATGTTGTCATTTAAGGGCATTATTCTTAAAAATAATTTATAATCTGGTCTTTCATAGATGGCTCCAATTTAATTATTTTACGAAAAGTTACCCTATGAATTAAAATATTAAGATATTATTATTTATTTTTTTGCGCCAGAAGATATGCAATATTTACAAGAATTCATAGCTTTGTTCGTATACATACACAATTCTATCAAGAAAGACGGGATGGTCCGATGCTCCGTAGGGAACCTGCACGCACAGCGCAGGTATATACTGTGCGCCCTAAAATTTAAGTTTACTCGGAGAAAAATGTTATTCTAAAAATAAAATACGATCATTTTATTCGTAAAAACGGTTGAAAACGGGATTAAAGTTCTTACGACTGAATTTCTTACGAACAAATTAACAGGGTTTCAATGTTTATTGGCGCGAATATGTAAGAATATTTTTTTGGTATACGTAATTTCGTACGTATAGCAACAAATTATTCTTACATTTTCCCGTCAATAAACATTGAACCACTGTTAATTTGTTCGTAAGAACTTTAGTCCCATTTTTAACCGTTTTTACGAATAAAATGATCTTATTTTAGAATAACATCTTTCTCCGTGTGTAACTCTACCTTTGGACAAAGAAGCTCTGAATGTTTAGCTGTAAAGATATATGAAAAAATTCCCACTTGGTATCAAATAAATTAAAACAAAAAATAAATACACAGAGGACATTAAATCTTTGCAAGGAACTATCGGAAAACAGAACTTCCTAGTATATTAAAAACATCGTCGTAGAAGTTTCAGGAAAACCTTACCTAAAGATACGAAGTTGAACCATAGAAGTCGCCCAAAACCAAGGCCAACATGGCGTTAATAAAATTAACAAATACATATTTATTATAAGCAATAATTATTAGCCTGAAACACTCATCCATATTGAAAAAACCTCCCGAGAAAAGATGCATGTCGCCGACGGTACTCGAACCCGCACCCCTTCGATTGCTGGTCGAGAGCTCTACCATTAAGCTACGGCGCTTTATCTGTTACCCGCCAAATGATTCAATATATACTAGTATTTCATTCAACAGTTACCGCTTATTACATTTTTTCACCTGCAAACAACCAACTTTATTTTTATATGAGAAAGGCATGTAAGTGCTAACTCGGGAGGTTTTTTCAATATTGATGAGTGTTTCAGGCTAATAATAATTTTTACCCTTTGTACTATGCATAAAAAATCTTGTCTTAAAAATAATAAATACATATTTATTAAAAAAATTATATGTTTAAAAAACCTTCCCAACATTGTTACATCATTAAAAAAATATTGGTAATTAATTAAATAATAAAAAAATATTAATATAATACAATATAAATTTTAAATATAATATGAATTTATCATACTTGATAGCAATATTTCCGCAAATTGATCGGTTATGAAAAACAAGTTTTTTTTCTTATTAGAAATAAAAAATGCATAATCGGTTATTCACAATATATATTATTTTATTATCTACTACTGCACACTGAATCGACCGCAACCACCACATCACGGGCATATATCTAGTCTGGTGGTTGCAAAACACCAAATGCATCTAACACTAAATAAATCAAATTTATAACATATTCAATTATGAATGTGTTTATCTTTGGATATCATAACTTGCGTGGGCCTAGACCGTCCATTACATGACATTAGCTCGTGTTTTCGTAGCAAGTGTGGCTGTCGGAAAATATCCCACAGCCAAGTAATTAATTGAAAAATATGAACCAAGTGTAATGCAATGCAATGCACGCCACGCCTAGAAACTAATGCACCGAATGATTTTGGCTCGCCGTTCACAAAAGCACGGCGGCGTGGCAGCACCGCGTGGAGCGTGGCGTACGTAATTTTGTCGCCAGGGAAAATTCCACATTTCCGTGAACCTTTTCCAGCAAACTGCACGCTAGCTCAAATGTTATTTTAGCCGTGAATTGAAAAAAATAATTCACAGCGACAAAGTTTCCTGTCGTTTTTTTGAATGTCTAAAATTTATGTTTTCTGTCTTTCATGAATGTTTTTTTGTGTGCAGCACTGTTATCCAATTTACGTAACAGTGGGTCAACAATATACATAATATATTTTTTTAGAATTGCTCCACATGAAAATATTTTCCTATGTAATCTTTGGGGATTGTGTGGAGGATCTTTTAAAGGAAAGTAAGGAGAGGAAGTTCTGGGAAGGATAAGGTATGAGAGGTGGGTACGAATCTGAGGGTTAGTTGATCCAGGATTGATGGACGTATGAATCAATCCCTCCCATTGCTGAGCAAGGCAATGGGTCGAGAGCATTGTCGCCGCCAAGACCTAGAAAAACCTCCTAAGTCACCAAACGAATCACTTATGGTGACCTATGGCAGGGGTGTTGGTTATCTAATAAATGGTTACCGGGGCGGCGGTACCCATAGCCGCCTCGCATATTGTAATCTTCCGGTATGTTTATACTCTTAATATAATTAGTGTTGTTTTGGTAGTAGAAATGTACATTAATGATCTAATTAATTTCAACTTTTTCAACTCGTCAAATAATATAAAAAAATAAACATTTAACATAAAAAATGAAATAAACAACTCCTACAATTACAAACTACATTATAATTTATGGTCATTGCGCGGCATTGTGTTTAGGGATATGGTTGAGGTGATGAAATGGCGCTATAGAAATCATCCACATTATTATTATTATTATAAAAGTAAACATTATAGATACAAATTCCAATAACACCCTATAACTTGCATCTTTTCTCAAATATACTAATAATTCCATCACTCCGTAATCAAAAAAAATATTGCCAGCAAGCAAAAGTTTAGTTTTCGAGACTTTTGTACACCAACAATTATCTGGACTAAAAAAATATATTTTTTAATTTGTTTAAACAAAATAAAAGTTTCTATATTATAATAAATTGCCACTTTGGGAGGTCTACCTGCAACCGAATTAATTACAAGATATTTCAAAATGCTATAATTAATTAAACGAAATTTTAAACCTTGTTGAATTAAATGCGGAAAACTGTGTAGGCATAAAACAGTGACCAGTATGTTCAGTGGAAACTTTTTAAGTGTTTGAATATTGAATACAAACTTTTCGTCGGATGTTAATTCCTCACATGATAATTCATCATGTCTCAAAGCGTCGAAAACTGATAATTGGGGTTTTTAACATTAGGTTAGGTTAGGTTAGGTTAGGTTAGGTTAGGTTAGGTTAGGTTAGGTTAGGTTAGGTTAGGTTAGGTTAGGTTAGGTTAGGTTAGGTTAGGTTAGGTTAGGTTAGGTTAGGTTAGGTTAGGTTAGGTTAGGTTAGGTTAGGTTAGGTTAGGTTAGGTTAGGTTAGGTAAGGTTAGGTTAGGTTAATGTGAGTTATGATGTGATGAATTATCATGTGAGGAAGTATTGTGTCTGAATAAATTTACTATGGGAATTCAGACGCTGAGATCTCATAGTCCGATAAGACATGGAACCGCATAAAACATATCGAATCGGCGAATAGGCACACGACACGATATTCGACAGTTGGTGATACGTTTTATTTATTACGTTTACTCAACCGTTTGAGGATACGAAACACACAAAGCAATGTCAATAATAAATAATTAATACGGATAAATATGAGGATATTGCCAGAGTAAATAAATTAATTGTAGGTTTATAGATAAAATATTCCCTTCTTAAGAGTGGCATGTATGTAGGTTTCTAAGCAATTCACAGATTAAGATATGCGACAAAGATAAAATAACGGTTCTGCTGTGCGGTGACAAAACGTGAGAAAGCCGGGACCTATTATAATTGTTAATCGTTGCTGGCTTTCATATGAGCACGAACTTCCGTCCTTTGAGAGGCAGCCTCCTGAGGTGATGGGGTCACGTAGGATATATTAAACGGTGAGTAATGGTTGTATAAGGTCTGTTTTCACAAAATTATGGAAATAAAAACCTTGGATTATGGGCTTACTTCTTAAGTAATCAACCATGTAGTGCTGTGTTTGTCACCAAATGATATGTCTTCGTAAAACTAGATCCTAGGAATGAGCAGGAAGTATTCTGCTAATGCGCTCATATCCAATTTCATAATAAGTTTGATATGGTCATACAGAAAATATAAGAAATTAAATTTTTATTAGAAAAACTCTCTTTTTACAAGTTTTAAAGGTTATTCCCATCAATGTAATATATCATTGAAGACGAAGAAAACACTAAAAATTTAAACAAAAATATGAAAAAGAACAAAAAGCCGTAAAATAAAATATAATGGTCTCAACTGGGACTTGAACCCAGAACCAACCTCACTTCTTATCATGACAAATGCCTTTACCAATTCGGCTACTGATTAGAGTGGACAGTTTACCGAGTTTACCGTGGACGCTCCGTATAATTACGAAAAAGATCTACATAGCAGAAAACCATCAAACAGTTCACGCCAGTAAAAGTTTTCCAGTTTTTTTAATGTAAACCGGAAAAAACGTGAGTGACAAAATCCTTTTAACACATTTGTCTAATTTAACGAGATTTTTATAAAGTTTCGTAATAAGTGGTAAGTAAAATAAACTTAATCGATTTTTAAAATTTTAGCTACGTTTGTGTTCAAACTTTTTATATTTTTTAAATGTCCGCGTGTAAAATTGAAACCTGAATTGATGTTCGCTCGTTGATGATAAGGGGTCAAAAATTATTTATTCAAGTGGCAACAGTCAGATAAAAGCAATCTACAGTAAAGGTTTGTTTACCTGATGGTAGACGATAGGTCCCAGAGGGCCGTATCCAAGGGCCGTCTCGTGGACCACGGGCTGAATGAGAGGGAAGGCTCTGCTCGGGGTGAGGTTGTCGCTCGAGCTGATGATGGCGTTATAAACCTTGGGCACTCGCAGCAGACCGGCACTGCATGCGCTGGCCAAACAGAGGATTACATACAAACCCAACAGCATCTGAAACAGACATACATTATTACAAAATTGTCACCGTAGTTTTTTGGAAAACTTGAAAAAGGTACGACAGCATGACAAAATTATTATGAACTAGCTTCTGCCCGCGATTTCGTCTGCGTAGGATTAGTACTTCGAGTAATCTATTTCTTTTCCTAGGTCATTTATACCAAAATTCTTAACCTATTTATTTAAAATATCTAATTCTTGATTCGATTCAAAATATTAGGCGAGCACTTCAAATAAATGCACTAATTTAAATATTTTCTGAAATAGAATTTTGATTTAACAATCATTGTTTTGCGAAATGTCATTCTCAAATTTTGACATTTTCTAATAAACAATAATTATTATTTCCAATATATTGAAAATAAATAGCTAGCTTTATGAATTATAGCCTATATGTTACCCTGATGTATGAGCTATATTATTGTAGAGTTTTATTAAAATCCATTCAGTAAATTTTGTGTGAAAGAGTAACAAACATACATACATCCATACAAACTTTGGCGTTTATAATATTAGTAAGATAAGATTGAAATAACGTGTTAATGTTTCTGTGGAAAACCAATCAAGCATAATCATATTCACAACACCACGAAAAGCAGCCATTGACGAAATTGGAAAAATGATTACGGGACAACTAAACAAAGTGGCATTTCAACACCCCTTTGAAAAATTGTTAAAAGTGATGATGTTTTAAATAGCCCATAATCTTTTTTTTTTACATTAGCTCCATATAGGAGGCCCCAAGGAAAATAATTTCCCTCAGGGCCTATGTCATCTTTGGGGATGCTGTGTGGAGGGTATTTTTAAGGAAAGTAAGGAGAGGAAGTTCCGGGAAGGAAAAGCGTATGAGGGGTGAGTTAGGAATCTGGGGTTCAGTGTGTCCAGATCATCCGCCTCCAATACCTAGACATAACTCACCCCATGAACCCGAGCACCCCTGCTAAGTCACCAAACGTAGCGAACCACTAGGGGTGACATATGGCAGAGGTTTTGGTTATCCAATAAATTATTCCCGGGACGGCGGTACTCATTCCCGCCTCCAAAATTGCCTAACTTAATTAAACAATTATTTTTTTTGCTTAATTTTTGATGACTTTTGAAGCAAACACTTCGTGGCTTGAGGTTATACAAATATAAAAAGTTCTTTGTTTAAGACCTCTTTATTTTATTTATATACGTCGACCGGTTTCGGTTGATCTCAACCTTCATCAGGGAAATAAACATATATAAGTTTAAGTTTATTATCCCGATGAAGGTTGAGGTCAATGGAAACCGGTCGACATATATAAATAAAATAAAGTAGTTTAAATAAAGAACTTTTTTCATTGGTTAAATTTTAAGGCATTGTTATTATGACAATTTGATAATAAAGCCTTTGCGGCACGTTCCAGAGTGTAAGACCTCCATTTAGAATTGAAAAGTTGCTCAAAAATGATTTTAGCCGCATTTTGTGACCAGATCTGCATATCCAGGTACTTCCCTACTTCCTTCTTCCCCATATCCTTCCCCTTCCCTCTAACTTCAGCATAAAAACATATCCCAATTGGGGGTGCCATAGTCTCACTGGCTCCAGACGGGAGTAGTTGGGATTCTTGTGCGGCATTCATATATAAAAAAACATAGAAGAACAATGTAAAACTATTATATTGTAATATGTAGATTTAAAGCGGATGATATAATACCTAGTGAGGTCTATATAATTAAAAAAATCTCATAATACCGAGCGGGGAAGGGGGGGGGGGGTCAATTAAAATTTCACGTCAAATTTAAAAGAGGATATATTATTATAGAGAAAAAAAAATTGTTTCACTTCTTTTGAAGTGTCCCATTTGGCCGGCTGAAAAACATTTATTTCGAGAGTAAGAAAATATCTCACATGAGGGGGGGGGGGGGGGGGGAGTCCCACCAAATCTCATTTAATCTCACCAAGAGGGGGGGGGGGGGGGGGAGGAGATATTAAGATTCAGAAATATCCTAACGTCCAAGTGTAATCGTATCAACTATCCTGTAACGTAAACTCGGCACCCATTCGCCAGTAAATAGAAAATATAATATGGCGATTGAACCTTTAAAAAAGCACACAAGTTAAAATTATTCTTGAAAGTAACCAGGTGGAGAGTTCGTGCATTTCTGCAATGTAACAAAGGTAACAAGGCGATTCATTTGATTATCCTTCAAGGTTCGTATTATTTAAACGGTCACTGCAGCTGCAATAAACACTGTCCAAGATATAATAACAGACAATTTTCCCTAATTTTCCTCGTAGGCAGATATTATAAATTATGACTGACTAGCGGGCTGGCGCCCAGCCTACCGTAGCTTTGCCCGAGATTGCCAAGCGAAAGACTAATGAAATTTTTTATTAGTTAGGCTGAAAGGAGAATTAGAAAAGTTAATATTGTTGAAATTAAAACAAATATTATAGCTGTACAATTTTTTTATTATTTGCAGATGAATGAATAAATAACCAGATAAAGGTTATTCGTTATTATTTAAGGTTTCTTTGCATTTGCAGGGTTGCCAGTGGTTTCGTGTCTGCAAAAAGGTGAATGTAGTTGTGTACTGACAGCCTGAGAACCTGTCCACTCTGTGCAGCCGCTGGGCGTATGGAATTTGAAGGGAACTTATACCAGATGTAAAATAAATAAAAATAAAATGAGAAAGGAACGCAACAATTTGGCCTGCAGTATTAATTGCTGGTTGGACGAATTTGCCATTTTTCTACGTATTCACTTTCAAAATTATTTACAGGCTGACAGATTTGGCATACAACTACGTAAGTATTAATGTTTATCGAGAAACAAGTCGGATCAAAACCATACGTTGTCCAATACAAAGTGCTACGCTGGATTAACTCTCTAGAAGATATGTGCCGCATGTATCACGTGCAGGACCGACTTGTGCATATAAGTTTGTAAATACACGCAAAGCTCCCACAAGTATACTAATGAGGATGTTATAATATTTGTAAAAACAACACGAAACGTCACAAAGGTTCCAGAATGAACAATTGAACAACTCCAGTCAAAACATACATGTTTGAAGAACGTTCGAGGAAGACATGGTACGATCATGAGAACATATTGTATTCTGTTAGTTGGCCATGTCAAGGGTTTCAACGATCAACATACGTGCAACGGAAGATATACGGATGGATGTGAGAGAAAATCAAGTGTTTGCTTTCATCGAGAGGTAACATACCTTTCTAACCAATCTTTGTTTAAGGTCAGTACGTGAGCACCTACGTTGGTTTGTGTGTTCGTTTATGATTAAAACGTGAAAAATGCGTAACAATTATTTATAATAAAAAAACTATAATTTGAAGAAATGTTACCAATAACAAACACTTCATAACTATGGGCTAACGGACTATCTATTCGGAGGCTTTATCAAAACCAAAATATTGCTTACCTTACATATTTTTTTCGGAATCAGTTAATTTTAAAAAAGGCTTAAAGAAGGTATAAAAATACAAAGCTTAATATTAAAGGAAATGATAAGATAAAAAATGAATTAAATTCATATCTGAAGGTCGGTCGGAAGCTTCGCTCAATTAATATCTATAGTTTTCGTTTTTTAATTCCAACAAAGATCGTGGTTAAGAGCATAAAAACAGTTCTTTTTCATTATCTATGAAGATAAACTAGTCACAGCGAGATATGGACGTCATCGAAGTTTGTCCTTTTTCTTATCACGCGTCTCGTTCGAAAAAGAAAATGACGTAAGATCGATGACGTCATGTATGATCTCTCGCTGGGACTAGTATATCTATTTAAAGTTTTATAAACGAACCACGGAAAACGGAAAACTTTTTGATGCCTGTTATGTTAAGCTATGCCGTTTTGATACGGTAACCA
Organism: Limnephilus auricula; assembly: GCA_951813805.1. NCBI lineage: Eukaryota > Metazoa > Arthropoda > Insecta > Trichoptera > Limnephilidae > Limnephilus > Limnephilus auricula. Next base: position 31,482,672 of record OX638390.1, read on the forward strand.
CTGCTAGGTATTTGGTGGCATTTTCTATTGATCTAGTCAGGTATACAGAATTGCACCTATCATTAATTAATTATTAATAAAATTTATATAATATTACGTAGTCGTTATACTCTAACAATGCAATATATTGCAAGTGTAAATATTTTAGTTTTTTTTATGTATGGCATTAATGTTTCTTTAGGATATATTATTAATTATTGTGAAGCAATTAAAATAAAACAGCGTTACGGCAATTGCACATTTTATAATAATCTGTCAAACATTTCGAAAGTGCACATTTTATTACGTCTGCAATGTATGTAGATATCCAACAGATACGTGTAGATAGCTGTGTATTCCGACATAATAATATGTTGTTCCAGTTCTAGGAAACAATAAGATGTTGTGTGCTTCTACACTCAATGTCTATTTCCTCATTTCCAACAAGAAAAGGTTCTTTGCACATTGCATCAACAAATTCATAAGTGAGTATAGGTAATTGCCGCAGCAATTCTCCACATAAAAATTCTTATATAATCTCCACATAAAAGTTCCAGTGAAATTGGCAAACAGCATTAACACAAATTTATTTTTTATTTTTATATTTTCTGATGTGTAGTAGGTATTTGATGAATTTGTCGGGTACATATTTATAGAAAAGAAAATTGTACGTTAGCCGTGGATTCCACACGGAGAAAAATTTTATTCGAAAAAACAATAATTTTAATAGTAAAAACGGGACTGAAGTTCTTACGAACAAATTAACGTTTCAAATTAAAATTTCGTAAATTTCAATGTTTATTGGCGGGAACATGTAAGAATAATTTGTTGGTATACGTAATTTCGTACGTATACCAACAAATTATTCTTAAATTTTCCCGCCAATAAACATTTAAACACTGTTAATTTGTTCGTAAGAACTTCAGTCCCATTTTAATCGTTTTTACGAATAAAATTATCGTTTTTTGTATAAAATTTTTCTCCGTGCAGGTTCTAATTGAAGCTATATTTTCTTCAGAAACGCTCTGTCTCCAAACTAAGAGTTATTGACAATACTGGATACCTCTGACAAAGATGTTGTGCAGCTAACTGAGGTTTTACTATTCTATATCAATTCTTTATTTCTGAACCTTGGCCATAGCAGAGAAACAACCACTGGTATCAGAGGTAGATAGACCAAGACTTATATAAGTGGGGGTTTAGGGGATTCAAAACCCTCAGTATTGCTTAGGAAAAAAAGAGAACATTATTCGTAGATTACGTTCAAGGAAAATACAGCAATATTATTTGCACCATTTTTTTAATCAATGTTATGTAAATAATAAGTTGCGGCAAGTAGATATCCCAAAAAACTTGTTAATAAATTCTCCCTTGTCTCCTTCATTAGGGTCGAACCCCTCCATGTTTAGCCTATAGCTATGCCCTTGGTAGAAGCAACGTGTCTTTATTAATGTAGAAGTATAAAGGAAAGGGCACCTGCAGAAAAACTGTTAAAAAAACGTTAGCTTGATTATTTTGCTCACACTATTTTTATAATAATTATTTTTAATTGATAAACTATTTTTATGCATAGCACAAAGGGTAACAATTATTATAAGCAATAATTATTAGCCTGAAACACTCATCCATATTGAAAAAACCTCCCGAAAAAAGATACATGTCGCCGACGGGAATCGAACCCGCACCCCTTCGATTGCCTGTCGAGAGAAACACTAGTATATATTGAATCATTTGGAGGGTAACAGATAAGGCGCCGTAGCTTAATGGTAGAGCTCTCAACCGGCAATCGAAGGGGTGCAGGTTTGAGTCCCGTCGGCGACATGCATCTTTTCTCGGGAGGTTTTTTCAATATGGATGAGTGTTTCTGGCTAATAATTATTGCTTATAATAATCATTTTATCATAATTAAACATTAACTTCGTACAGACAGTGGATATGAGAATTGACCATTTCGAGAAATTTTGTGAATCTAAAAGACGTGTAAAGGAGTCTGGGCTATTTAGTTAAAACTCTTAACAAAACTATACCCAATGCATGCGAAGTTTCTATTCTGAACATTTTTTTCTTAACATCTGCAAAGTGGTTACATTTAATCTTTGTTCAACAACCGTGCGAGAGTAGGGCAAGCGGGAAAAGTATTTTTGTAAATAATTCAGAACCTTTGTAAGACATAATATGTCATAACGTGCCAAACTCCAACAATTCGCATCGAGTCCGTACTATAACCGGTAGTGTCTAGCACTTGACAGGTATTTACGGGCGCGACGTACAGAGCAACAAAACCTCCCGTGTACGTGATTTTTGCATTAATGTGGAATATTGCCATATTTTATGCAAATTTATTTCCATATTAAGGCAGCCGCGGGACAGAAAGAGATACAATGCTTGCCCAACCGCAGGCAGACGTGCCCATACTTAATAGATATTTAGCGTAATATGAAGCTAGAAACAATGATCTTATGAGGCGAATATTAATGTCCCACGGTGTCGCTGCCAAATGCATATCCACTAGTTCTGGGCATAAGCGTTAATTAGAAAAAACTTCAACGCCGTCGACGTTGAAAATGGTCAACTATTGAATTTAACCGTTTTACATAATAACCGAGATACAACGGTGAGTTTCATCTGGACAATTTTATCAACTGCCCGATATTATTTACAGTTTTTAGAAAAAAAAAAATTATGTTTGCTAGGCGTCATTTCAAAGCGTAATAATTAGCAGTAAAAACTCAAGAACAAAAAATAACTGCAAATCACGTTCGATGTTCGACAAATTCTTTTTTAATTATAACGTAATTGAGAATGTGACAAGTATACGGGTAAACACACCGCACGATTGCTAAACAAGATTTTTAAATATTTTATTAAACTAACTCAACTTTGTAGATTATATATTTTAGGACTGGTTCCGACAATTTTGTTTAACGCTGGTAACATAATTTTTCAAGATGAAAACGGAGAAAATCGTTTTGTTAAATACTTTATTTTTATTTTTTATTTTTGTATAAAAAATGGAAATAATGGGAATTTATACACTCCAAGTATATTATATTATACGAGCATAGTATATACCTACCCTACTTATTATTTTAACGTCTATTATTTATCTCTTGTTTCGAACTACTACAATTGTTTTTATTTATTTCTTTAGTCCATATTAAGCGTATCCCTGTTTTGTAAATATTTACCGTTATTTTTTTCATATAAACCAGGATACAGATGACGTCAGAATTCTTTCGAACAATCATAAAGCGTTTTTAGTTGATCGGTTTAAAAAAATAATTTAAGTACGTTTAATTGATACTAAGTATAATAATATAGAAATATATTTATATATTTAGAATCGATATTTTTTGATGTGCATGAACATATTTTTTATAAGTCAAAATATTTATCACTCAACTTCCTTATTGTAAGCCTGGTTCAATGGTTTCCGATTTGTTTTTAATATAAGTGTCATTTGAAAATTAAATTGGACATGATTTTCTCAAGTATTTAGACAAGCGATAAAGTACCTGCCGATAATGTAATATTTTTTTACGAGAACATGTTATTCGAAAAAACGATCATTTTAATAGTAAAAACGGGACTGAAGTTCTTACGAACAAATTAACAGGGTTTCTATGTATATTGGCGGGAACATGTAAGAATAATTTGTTGGTATACGTAATTTCGTACGTATTTTTCTCCGTGTGTATTTGTTTTGTTTAAATTTATTAGAGTTAATTTTAACAAGTAAAGTAGGATGTGGTGATTTTCCATGCGTAGTCTGCGCTTTTTGGGTATCACGGAATTATCAATCCTACAATTACAATATCCCACCATTTTTCAAATTCAAGGAACATAAATTCACAGGTTCAATTATGTTTAACTGTTAATAAAAACATCCGTTAACTGCGTTGAGGATTCATTTCAAATGGCTAGTAATATTTTGACACAACTATTCACACATGAGAAATCGATTAAGTACTGTGGGAAAGCAATTTTCATTGTATCGGCAGCACGTATTGACAAATATCATGAACAATGAGAAGCAGAACACAAATAGTAGAACTGACAGTAAATGGGTAGACTACACTGACAAGTAAGAAATAGTTCCATGGTTTAAGCGGATTGGCAAACAAAAGATTATGATCTGTGTCACCGGACTTTTTGCAGAGAGAAAAAAAGAAACTCTCCAATGGAGGGCAAATTATGATAATTGCAACACTCTGCGTCAGAGAGCAATCTTTAGTTTCCCAGCATACATGCTTACTGGCTTTAGAATTAAACCAAATAGAGTATTTTAACATTAAAAAATCCTTCTTAGTTATTTGGAGTTATTTTGAAAAACTCAGAAAGGTTTTTAAAATGTTTCAAGAGGATACTCATTTAGTGTATTTATTACATAATCTTTCCTAACCTAACTTATCAAAATACCTATTTGTTTGAGCCCCCTCAACATGTGACATTGTCAAGAGATCGACCATCGACGCCATGTTGGATATTTGTTATTACACACACGGAGAAAAATATTATTCCAAAATGCGATAATTTTATTCGTAAAACGGTTAAAAACGGGAATGAAGTTCTTACGAACAAATGAACAGGACGTCAATGTTTATTGGCGGGAAAATGTAAGAATAAATTATTATTATTAATTATTAGAACAAATTTCGTACGTATACCAACAAATTATTCTTACATTTTCCCGCCCAATAAACTTTGAAACCCTGTTATTTTGTTCGTAAGACCTACAGTCCCGTTTTTAACCATTTTACGAATAAACTGATCGTATTTTAGAATAACATTTTTCTCCGTGTATACTGTAATGGACCGTTAATTGCTCTTGGCTTGTCAGCATTTGGTCTTACTTAAACATGGGTTTTGGATCCAGCCGTTTGATGGTCATAAAAAGATCAAATCCTTACGGAGCGAGAATCAAACGGTTAACGGTCCAATTTTATATTTATTATTTTATGTGAGTACCGCACAAGACTCCAAACTGCTCCCAAAAGCCTGGCGCCAGTGACACTATGGAACACCCAATTGGGGTATGTTGTGAGGCTGAAGGTAGTTAGAGGAATTCAAGCAACGTTTCAATTTTGACTGGCGGTCTTTCACCATGTTTCACCTTTCTTTTAAAATATCTTGTAACATACCGCAAATAACTTGCAAAGTATTTAAAAATAATTAATTGTGAAACACCACAAATTAAGTGCACACGCGGGTTAAAATTCTGGGATTTGAACCCGCGAGAACCTTACCCATCCACCACGGATACCTTCAACGTGTGACACGTGTTTAAATAACTAAACCTAATCTAACCACAATCTTACCTAATGTAACTTTGACAACGTTTAGACTTTCCCAAATGATTCAGGAAAATACGCTTTAGAGAGATTTCAAAAATAGGTACATACGTATGTAGCACTTACCGGGAATACGAATTTTTATGGCTTCGTGAATGCATTGATAATATTTACAAGGATGTATGTAAGTCATCGTCCGGCATTCGCCTTCACCTTCCAATAATATCCGGCGAGGACACGGACCGGGTACGGGCATTTCCCACAGCACAATGCGACATGCGACCAACAACCGACCATTCCGCAGACAAATTCGTGCACACGACTCGACACACAAATGCATTCCTCAATCCTTCTGGATCCTATGAATCTGTGCTTTCTCAAAATGTGTTACGTGAAAGTTTCGAAAGGGCAAGCGTTTGTATATTTGATTGTAAAGGCATTGCCTGTTCCACTTCGTCAATCTGTGCATATCGCTTCCACCTCTTGTCTAGTAACTCCATTATAATAACATAATAAAACAAATATGAAACGTATTTCCACTTTAATTTATTTGAAAGTTTTATATTTGTTTTATTATATTACGGTAAGAATATGCGTAAAAATTAACTAAATAATCAAACATAGCACTCTACTAGTAGTCATCAAGAATCTGGTGGCCTGATGGGTAAAGTTTTTTCACGTTCACCAATCAAACAATTCAAATTGAGAAATCTTTATGTTATCTTAAACAAGATTACAGACATCTTCTTAGCTTGAGAAAAATATTTTTTGAAACGATCCAGCTGATTGAAAACACGTAACATGTTTTAATTTCTACAAAATACAAAATGGACTTATACATACAAACACAACATTTATAAAAACGTCACAAATACACGAATATTTACTAGACAACATAATAAATTGTTCACAAATACTGTAGACTGAAAGTGGCAAGAGAAAAAACTTCGTCGAAATAGATTTTCAAAATAAAAAAAAAATGTTAAAGGAACTTGGCTAACCGTGGAACAGATGCTGACTATGAACACGATGATATTTATACATAAAATAGTAAACAACCTGTTACCAAAATACCTCTCAAATAAAATTATATACAACAAGGACATTCACAGACATAACACAAGGACGTGCAAGGAAATCAGGCTACAAAAAAATAAAAAAGCGAATTACCGTACAAAGGGATAAAGTTTTATATCATGCTACCAGAAACGTTAAGGTCTGTATTAATTGGAAGGTTCAAGATGTATTGTAGGAGCTACATCAAATTAGAAAAAAAATAGTATGCAATACTTAATGGTATATTTAATTAGCAAATTTGTAAATTTTAATGTACAAATTACTAAAATAAAATAAATAAATAAAGAAGCATTGGCCACGAGGGTGTACAAATATATAATCTCCTCCCAGACAGCCTAAAATGGAGAAGAGTATAAATATCTTTAAAAAAACTATTTAATCTTAAGTTGTTAGAGCAAAATTCAAAATCTTACTACTTTTTACTTAAGTTAAGAAAGTGAAATGTTATATTTATTTTAACTTAATAAATGAATAAAAAATAAATAAATTATTGCCTTTTCTAAACATGTTGCAAATGTTACTTCAATGGTGCCTGTGAGTTTCTGGTTGTATGGTGGGTTAAAGTTTTACAAGTACGCCCACATTGAACGACCTTTGAGTTTAAATCTCAAACCACGTTCAAACCTTCATGTTTTCAATAAGAATAATATTCTTCTAGAAGGGTATTATTCTTATTTGCGGTTCTCAGTATTGCCCTGGTGTAAGACCACCATTCAGAATTGAAACGTTGCTTAATAATGGCTTTAGCCGTGTTTAGTGACTATATCTGAATTGCCACATTGCAAATCTCCTTCTCCTCCCTAATTACCTTCAGCCTCACAACATACCTCAAGTGGGAATGCCATAGTCTCATTGTCTCGAGACGGGAGCAGTTGGAACTCTTGTGAGGTATTCGCACAAATTAAAAAAAAAAAAAACGAACCAATTGATTGTAAACATGTTGACAATGTTACTTCAATTGTGTCTGTGAGTTTCTGGTTGCCTGGTGCTTTAAGGTTCTACAAGTACGCCCACATTGTACGGCCTTTAATATTTATGTTATCAGTAAAAGAAAAACTCGTCTAGAATGAACCAGTTGATTGTAAACACGTTGAAAGCGCTACTTTAATGGTCTCTGTGAGTTTCTGGTAGTCGGTTTCCGTCGCCCTTGAGCTCTGCCCTCACGAGCGCATGAGAACTTTGCCCAGCCATTGAACGCAAGTCAAACACTACCTCCACACCCTGCAGCCTGCAGCATTGCGTAAGATAATAGCAACAATATTAATGTAGGCTTCGAAGCAGTACAAAATCTTTCGTGGGAATTTTAATAGTCTACGCCTGCAGATACAAGGCCCAGAACTAATCTCATATCGATGCTGTGAAGGTTCTAGTCTAAATGTCTAAAATGTCCTTTTCTCGCCGTAAAGATTGCAAATCTTTTTGACTGGAATTTCTTGGTCAACGATCGGTAAAGGTTTTATCGATAATGTCGGTAACTTGTCAACGTTTCTGGGCATGACCGCAGACCGCCAAGGAAAAAACAACAATTTACAACTGAAAAGTAAAAAAAAAATTTACTACTATAATTTTAACATTACAATTTAAAAAAAAAAATTATGAAACATAATAAACATACAAATTATACTTAAAACAAAAATAGTTATTTTTAAGAAAATAGAGAAAAAAAATTAATTTAATTAATTAAGAAATTTTAATTTTATTAACGAAGACAATATTAGCGAAACTTTATCGAAAATATGAAACAGAAAAATCAGAAAAAAAATGGGTTACATCTGGGACTCTTTTAACAGTCGAAGTATTTGAGTTTTAACTCATTAAGTTAAAAATAAATATTTTAATTTATTTGACGTAAACTGTTGTTTATACGTCAGCGATCTGCAGTCGTACTCAGTAACGATGGTGTTGTAAACTTTGTATTGGCATTATCGATAAATCCTTCATAGATCAACCGTTCTAGATACCCAGGGCAGATTTATTTAGTATCATTTATAGATAAAATAAAATAAAAAGTTTTTTTGTGGAAAGCAATTTTTTTAAATCGAATAAAATATTACTTAAACGAGTTTATTGCAACATTTACATCTTCCAATTTAAAAAAAATATGGTTCTAGACTTTTTTTACCTAATCCTGTAAAGAAAATGATCTTTTGTCTGAAGCAGTAATATTTGTCAAACGTCGAAAATGTCTTTTTCTCGTCGTAAAAATTGCAAATCTTTTTGACTGGAATTAATTGGTCAACGATCAATTCTTTCAGCACAGACTTTTGACTTTTGATTGAATTATTTACAGAGTTCCTAAACATGCGTTTACTGACTCTAACATATTTAAAATTGATTATCTATCGATACTTTACTTTGATTATTAATTTTTAAGTGAGGTAAATAAGAGTTAAAGCTATACTGCGTCCTTGTGCAGGTTATTTATTCCTTCCGGAGGATTGACTTTGGTTTTTTATATTTAAAATTTTCATTTTCGCTATATCTGGCGAGCGTATTTATAGTTGGATTGGTGTGGCCGGGTAGGCCGGCATAGAATTTGGTTGCTTGGGAGACAATGAAGTCCTTTATCAACGGAACGTTGGAGTCAGTATGGAGACAACTGATTCGGCTCCATTTGGGTGCATTTAAAGCAAGTCTAATGGCTTTGTTTTGAAAAACTTGAAGTTGTTTTATAAGACTGGGTGCAGCGTACCCCCAAACGGGGCAGCCGTAAGTGAATCCTGGCCTCATGGTAGTTTTGTATAAAAGTAATTTGTTGTTCGTTGATAAACGACTTTTGTTTCCCATCAACGGATAAAGTGCTGATAAAGATTTATTTGCTGCTTTTATTTTTTCGCTTATGTGTTTCTTCCAGGTGAGCTTGGAGTCTAGCGTCACACCTAGGTACTTAATTGACTTTTCACATGGAACATTTTCCCCAAACAGTCTAATGAATGGGGGCCGTTTCGGCCGTGTCTTAGAGAAAACGGTCGCGGCGCTTTTAGTTGGATTTATTGAAATTCTCCACTTTTTACACCATGCTTCGGTGAGAGTGGTTTGTTTCTGAACACGCTTTGTTGCGATGCTCTCGACATTTGAACTAGACAAGATGTTAGTGTCATCCGCAAATTGAGTGATTTTAACGTTATGATCTATGGGTTTCGGAATATCGCTAGAATAGATGTTATATAAGGATGGAGAGAGTTGACTGCCTTGAGGGACCCCAGCTGATAAGGGGCGAGTTGTGAAGAATACGTTATTTATTTTAACTTTAAAGCTTCTATCTTATTTACTTGGGCTATTTATTGGGTTTTGAAATACCGTTTCCAGTGATAAAATAATTCGATGCTACCCTCAAATATTTCTCTAGTAAAATGTAACTAACAGTAAAATGATCTGAATACAAACATCCGTGCAAGAGACTAAAACAGCAGAAATAATTAATAAAGTCAACCGTACGGTAATGTCAGGCAAGCACTAAACAATAAAGTACTTTGTAATACACACATTACAATCGAATGTTAATCTATTAAAGTCATGTACCAACAATGTATGTATCAATAAAAACGGTTTACAAAAAAAACATCCAATCATCGCCACTATTAGTCGTCATTCTGTACACCATGAATTGAATTTTCAATACAAATTTTATGAACAATTATTGTAGACAAAATGCTTACAAAATAACAATATTGAAGTTTATCGCCATCATGACTTCGGGTTGAATCTGGGAAAGGCCTAGTCTCGCTATAACATAAAGTAGTTTTTATTCTTAAAGTGTTAAAAAAAATGATGTTGCTATTCTACATAAGGACTTTCCACTCCTTGATCCCAGACAGTAAAAATAAATTAAATATTGTCCAGAAGAGAACCTTCATACTTTAAAAAATTGATCGGTTTCACCTGAAAAAAGATCAGTCGACGAAACTTCGGGCACACACACCCGCCCTATTTTAAATTTTCTAGGGGTTATTAAGTAATGTTATTCGAGTTCTAGAGATTGATTAAGTTAAAAAACTATTTTCTTAAAAAAATAAAGTATTATTTATGTTATCACCATGGATTAAGTTGAAAAACTATTTTCTAAAATAATAAAGTATCATTTATGTTACCATCATTGATTAAGTTGAAAAACTATTTTCTAAAATAATAAAGTATCATTTATGTTACCATCATTGATTAAGTTGAAAAACTATTTTCTAAAATAATAAAGTATCATTTATGTTACCATCATTGATTAAGTTGAAAAACTATTTTCTAAAATAATAAAGTATCATTTATGTTATCATCATTGATTACGTTGAAAAACTATTTTCTAACATAATAAAGTATTATCACTCTGGAAGTTAAATTCTTTGTTCGAAAACCCACGGTATTTTTGAAATTATTTATTATGGTATCTAAATAGGCATTTTGCTTTGTAACTACAAAATATTTGACATAAAACATATATAAAGGAATAAGAGTACCTACCTAGAAATGTCTAATATTTATTTACCTACCTACATAGTATTTAAATACCTACCTAGAAATGTCAAGGATTCCTTTATATTTGAATTATGAATTTTACTTTATTCAATTTTTTTTTCAAATGTCATTGCTTTGGTTACACATTATGTTATGTAATGGTTTATTTATGTATGTGCCTGACATCTAAGTGATTTAAATATTATAAAAACAAATTCATTTCTGACAAACAAACTTTAATTTGCGTTTCTTTAGATTCCAGAGAAACACATTGTTTTATTTAGTTATTGTTATTTTTATTTACTTCTAAACCCGTAACCTAAAATAACTTCATATTTTTATGCTGTAAAATTTTTATAATTCCTACATCCTGTTATCACGTACCTGGTTTATACTTTTCAATACGGAGTTTTGTATTCAGAGAAAAATAATATTTTTTTTGTTTTTTATGGTTTTCAGTTTTTTGTTATGTAATTATGTACATTTCTTAAGGACTAATAATATGAACTAAAACCTGTCAATTTGTCTGTCCTAGAACGGGAAACTTTCCTAGTTGGACAGGCAAAGCTTTCTTATATGTAAAATGTACTTTTTTTGTATCCTTCTATAATAAATAAATAAATAAAATAAATAAATAAATATTTGTCATTAAAAACCTAAAGACAACAGACAGTTTTATACATATATCTATGCCATAGTTTCAATGACTTCGATTAGTAGGGAGTAATTGAGACCCTTGTTAGGTATTCACATAAAAATAAGTATTTCCACACAAAACCACGACATTTGGGTTCAGAGCCTAGAAGCTTACCGTTTGCCGAGGAGGTCGTCTTACGAGTAGTGCAATCTTTCGAAAATGGAAATAAAAACAATTTGGAGTTATAAAACTGATTCCTTTACTGACGACCTTTAACATGTTATAAGAGGGTTCAGACAAAAAATCTTTTTAACAGAAATGAATTTAAATAGGTAAGTTGGTTGATTTCAGTCAACCTTAGTCCTGTAGGATGAAAAAGTAACCTCCCCTAACAACTACCTACCATCGTCCATCATAGATTACAAAGACCGATTTCTTTACTTTATGTTACTAGCTTAAAAAAGATAAAATGGCGTATTCATTCAAGTCGAAAAAGGGCAGACTAGGGAAAAGGGATACGCCATTTGGTATTACAATGCAAAGGTCAAGGGGGGAATCGGGGTATTATTATTGGTGGTTGTTTAGTGATACAGGAATATCGCGTGTCAAAATGTTCAGGTAGGAACATAAAATATAGAGATAGGGGAAAGGGGGATACGTGACTCACGGGGCGCAATGAACCCGTATAATTTTTAAGATGTACTTTGAATGTGGGTAGTTTTGAGATTCATGTTACATAATATATATAATCAAATGATTCTCTTATACCTTTTATCTTTTCTGTTTCGGATTAATTAAAATATTATAATTTGAGGTTTTACTCATTAAGTTAAAAATAAAAAAAATATACCTCAATTTTTACAAATTTGTAAGGCAAAAATTTAATCTATATAAAACAGTCATAATCTAAAATAATTGTAAATCTATTTGGTAATTCGCATTTTTTTAATAACATTAATTGGTAACATTTTAATAACATTAATTGGTAACACTTTGAATATTTTGGGCGCGTTTTTCTCCTGGGTTGGCTGTCCGTATTTATTATTGTATTTTGATACAAGCACAAGATATTTACAATGCCTTATTTGATAGTAAGCTAACCAAACGATTTTCTCTTCTTCTTTCTGAATACCTGAATTGTATAAATAATTAATCAAACAATAAAAGCATGTTTTAGTATTATTTATCGATAATACCAAAGCGTTTGATACAAATGATTCGAAAAAAATATTAAAAATCTTAGAAGCAATCGGAATCAGAGGAAGCTAACTTAAATTATTTATTTTATAAACTTATCTCTGTAAAATTATTTTAAAAATTAATGTGAAGAAAAATGTGTACTGACGTCCCGCAGGAATCCATTTTGGAACCCACGCTTTAGATTATATTTTTTTCAACAATGAAAAACTTTTTCACTTGTATTGTGCTGGCGATATGGCTCTTGTCATATCTGATGAATATACCGTACGATCTCCACATGATTCAGTTCTGATTACGCCTGAAATAATATCTCATAAATTTACATGTATATGTATCAAATAATTTTGCAACCCTACGTATGCGATAGTATAGAACTGCTAAATGAATACGTTTATTTGAGAATGACTGTTGATTGCAACTTTAAATGGGACATACAAATAAACAACATTTGTACAAGCCTGAGGGTGATAGTGGGTAAACTGTACAACTGCCGTACCTATACAGGTATGTTTCGTTCCTGTGAATATTAAAAAATATATTTTCATATCACTAGCAGAATAAACTTTAGATGGTATAAACAGTCTAAACACCCAGGGAAAAATCTTGTAAAACAAATTTAAATTAACTACAATCAGTACAAAACTTAGCAAAGTTCTTAAATTAAAAGTTAAAACAGATTTTTAACCCAGACAAAATATATCATTGTTGTATCGGAACTTAACTATCTTGTCAGTGCAGTCCACCTCAATATTCAGAGACAACATTTTTAATTGATTCTTCTAGGCCGGGAGATTTGTTGGTCTTCGGCCCCCAATGTAGCCAGTCAGTGCATTCAGCATATAAGAGGAAAGAGGAACATGAACACAATACTGTGCTGATTTTTTCTGTCTCTCTATTGTATAACGCTGTACTTTTTACCTACTATCTTTACTTCTATGTACCACGTGTAAAACCTATTTATGTTTTCTTTGTCATCTAAACACACCTGTATGAACTAAAACATAAAAAATGTAATGTAAAAACCCATAAGGGCGTTAATGATTAATAAAAAATACAACGTACTAGGTTCACAAAGAATGATGGTGCTTGTACCAAAACAGACAGCCAACCCGGGTGTAAAATGTGCCCAAAATATTCAACGTGTTACCAATTAATGTTTAAAAAATGCGAATTACCAAATAGATTTAGGTTGTATACTGAAAACATGGTTCCAAAGTAGAGATTTCTTTATACCGGGCGATAATATTAATCAATAGTTGTTATTCATTAACATATAGATTTAGAATTATTTTAGATTATGTCTGTCAGTAATAATAATTTGTATATAATATTATGTGTATATGTTTACATTCAAACTGATCATGAACATCCTTTTGACACACAGCTTAATTGCGGTAATGGAAAAGTACTTTGAAGAACAATAAAAATTAATTCCAAATTTGAGTTAACAACTCCATTTTCCTAAACGATCCACTAGTTAGCGCCTCCGCCCACTCAGGCAACTGAAAACTCTCAACTGCCAACTGTCTTTGTATGACAATGTGATGGCCCGCACACTTCACAATCACACAAAACCCCGTTGTCAATGGTAACGCAAGCGGTGACTTGCGACTTGCTCTACTGGTTGCCCTGGGCGGCCATTGATAGTTGCCAACTGTCAGCTGATTGTTCTTCTTCTATGGTTAACCAAGCTTTTTGACCAATCAAGACAGAGAAACAGACGGTTTTAGTTGGTTTTCAGTTGCCTCAGTGGGCGGAGCGCCTTAAATATTCCTATATTCCACTAGTTTTAATCGCAATATAAATATTTTTTACGAGTCCATTATAGCATCTAAAAAATATTTTTTACAACTGTCACACGTATCAGAAAACCTTGAATATTGTGCAATATCTTTGAATGTTCCTTCACCATTCATGCAAAAAACTGTTAACCGTGGTTGCCGTTAAATTGCGTTCACATAGAAACAACACGAATAGGTATCGGAAAAACGTAAATGGGGGTAATTTGATCTCACGCCTGTTCCCTTATCCGAGCGGATCTAATATTGGAAACAAGGCATGTCTTGTTGCGAACCATGTTTGGGAACAAACGGGAGAGATATGGATCACTGGCTTCGTGACTGAAATGTGCGTAGTTTTGGAATGCGAGGATCATGGATAGGAGTGGGTAACTATTTTATTGGGTTATTTTAGGTTCGGTGTTTACGTACATTCACATGTAACATTGTCATCAAATGGGCAATCAGCGACATTTTTATTTTTAATTCAAATGTCCATTTTATGTGCCGATTTGAGGTCCGTTTCAGCTTTCAATAAAATTGCGATTGAAAGCTAAACGGAGAGCAGAGAAGCATAAAATCATTACCGTTATTTTGTGCGGTGCTTTTTTGTTCATCACAATTTATTCAAATGCTATATGACCTACAATTTTAATTAATAATTTTAATGGGAACCTTTTTAATTAATAAAAAAATTTAAAAAAATGCGGCTGATGTTAAAAAAAGAAGTTACATTTGAATTTCTTTGGAACACCCTAAAGTTAAATGTAATATTATCGAATAATTTAAGTGTTCAACACTACTTTCAATAATTGTGGAATTACAACAAGTAGTACCTAATTATGCTAGTAGATAATATACGTTACTGTGGTTTGTTAGGTGAGTTTGTGGATGAAAAAATTATGGTTAAGGTGTTATTATATTTCGTGAACACCTCACTAGGAAAACCTATGTTTGTTTGTTTATCTTAAAATGAAGCGGCCGGTATTGAGTTTTGGAGAGGGATATAAATTAGCATCCAAGGTACCTAAAGCCCACAGAGTTTTGGCGCCTTTTGTAAAAATATATTCACACTTTTCCAACAGTTTTGCCATTTAGAAAACTGCGTATATTTTATACACCTTATTATTTAAACTGCTCACATAATTCTTACACTACATACTAGGGGCGCTAAGACGCTTTCTGTTGCCTGTTCGATTGTCTCCTTAGCCTAGTAGTATTATATGCATTTGACTATGACTCGAAATGGTACACACAAACTGTGCCACATCAGATTGGGCATGAACTCAAATACGGATGAAATAAAAACTAAAATCATATAATATATGTAAACAAAAAACATATTATGCAATAAAAAAAATTATGACTACCACGTAACTCAATCGCATGGATAAATTATCTCAACGAATGATACAGATAATTACTGACACTGAAAACATTATTGCATAATTTTCCTATTATTAGCAATTAAACAACGTTAAATAACTTCAACGTTAGCATATACAAAAACCTCTTGATTTATTTTAACCTGCTTAGTATGCAAATGAATAAACAATAAAAACTTAATGGAAACACATTATAATTTGTCTAACTCCACATTAATGATATTGACAGTGATATAGAACCCAAAAAACGAATAATAAAATAATACAAAGAATTGTAACAAAAAAATCGATTGCAAAAAATAATGTTACAGATAAATTAGTCGTCGGGGGTGACAAAAAAGAGAAGGATGCTTCGAAGGCAATATTTTTGGCCGTTGTGATTTTTTCCAGGGGGATGAGACAAAAAAATTATCATTCGAGAAATAATATTTTTTTCTGGCGTGGTCACCAAATATAATGCGGTAATAGTAGTATAGTTTCAAGCCAGTCAAAATCAATTGATTCATGTTCGAAAACATACATTTAAAACAAGATAAACGAATAAATGGACATCTTGTCTTTCTTCTAGGTATGTTTTACACGAATATAAGGAGAAAATTACGACTCGCCCCATATTGTTATCAAAGTTTATATCACAATGTTTAAACAAACTTCATATCACAACGCTTTAGTTAATTTAATTTAGTAGTTAACGCAATCATGAAACTCGACCTTAATACTAAAAACGTTTCACTGAACGTAGAGACTTATAATTTATTGTAATAAATATATAGAAGTACTAAAAATTTACTAATCCCGCTACACATTTTGGTGCCAAGATAGAGATATGTAGTGGCCCATCCTCTCTCTTACCATAGCCCTTTGGTGATGGTTAGTTTATATTTAAAAGATATTTATTTGTCAAAGGAAAATTCCAATTAATTCGATTTCAATACAAAATGAAATTCCAGTCATTGAGCGTTTTGAATCAATTAAATGGAAATCATTGCCTTAAAACCTAAAGGTGCTTAGGTACAATAGTGAGAAAAGCAGCATCTGTCATATTATTTAATACTGGCAAATGAGCGCGATTCTATGGTATAAAACATAAAAGAGAGATTGCTGGATTTGTGCGCATCTAAAAGTGGCGGTGTTTTAGAAAATAATATATGAACAAGGCTGGTGAAGGGAGTGATATCATCTTCAGCTGCCTACATGCAGTGTTTTGTGTGGAATAAGTAGGTGTTTCGGAGGAAGGAGGTTCTCACGACATCCATCGCGTACTAACGGTGAAAGATCTTAACCACTAAAGCGATAGCACTTTTTTTTTTCTCGAATTGCTCTAGATTTTTTGTTGACCATTTTGAAAATTTTCCGCGCAAATAAAAAAAATCATACCTTTTTTATCATAATCATAATTTTAATATGGAGACATATAAACCGTGGATTATAGCCAATGGATTCACCTATATTTAAATAATCACCCTATGTCTTTAGGATTTATAAATAATCACCCTATGTCTTTAGGATTTATAAATAAATTATAAAAAAAATCGTAAACATTGGAAAATGATATATTCTCTGGGTGTTCTAATTATAAACTGACGCGGGAACTTCAATTTTGCGTCCACATTAAACATTTTATATGAAATTTAATGTAAATGGTATAATTAATGAACACATATAAAAATATCTATAACAAAACTGACTTTTATAAGTTCTTAAGCGCCTCCACCCACTCAGGCAACTGAAAACTCTCAACTGCCAACTGTCTTTGTATGACAATGTGATGGCCCGCACACTACACAATCACACAAAACCCCGTTGTCAATAGTAACGCAAGCGGTGACTTGCGACCATCTTGCGACCATCTTGCGACCATCTTGCGACCATCTTGCGACTGTCACGGCTGATTACCCTGGGCGGCCGTTGCTAGGTTGCGAGCTGTCAGCTGATTGTTCTTCATCTATGGTTAAACAAGCTTTTTGACCAATCAAGACAGAGAAAACAGCCGGTTTTAGTTGGTTTTCAGTTGCCTAAGTGGGCGGAGCGCCTTAGAGTTTAAATGTGTCGTATGAAGAAAATTTCCTCAGAAATTTTTGTCGTGAAATGCACACACTTCATTGATTCAAAATGGTATTTTTAACTTACCAAGAACAACTGTATTACACCAGACAAAAACATTCATTTCTTTAATCCGCACTAAGAATTATTTCGAATAATGCATTTGCAAAGTAGTCATCTCGAACAAAGTATTACGTCGTAGAAAAGCAACAAACACTATTTTGAAAATATTCCCTTTAGTTTTAATTGTAACGACATTTCAACACTTTAAATACAATAATAATTCAATCACTGGTTTACAGATATGTTAGAAAAATCGACTAAAACACAGCAATAATGATATTTTATAGGATAAGATTTTGTCAGCCAGCCATTTGAAATATTTTCGACCATAGATGCCCAAAAACTAACGAAGAAGAGTGACATCTGTTGATCAATACTTGAAGTAAGCTTTTATCGAATAATCTCAACTGCAGGATGCGGGAACGGTTGAAAAATTTATATTTTTTTAACGAATCTGGGGAATACTTGCCACATTGTGGCAACAAAGCAATCCGAGGCTTTGGAAATAGTGCCAAAATGTGGCAAAAAGCGTTCGAGTGGTTAAGATAATTAGTTTGTTACTTTGGTCATAGAGAAACTGGTATAATGGAAGCTTATTGGTTAAGCTAAGTAGGCCATAAAGAAAATCATATATTGGACATTTTGGAAAATCTGTGACAGTAGGTAGGTACCTAAGAAACGAAGGATTACAAAGTAAATGTTAGGCTAGATATCGTTCGTCCAGTTGATTAAATTTTTTCGGACATCTCCGAAAAACGAAACTTGAGTTGAGTATGGCAGTTATTTGTAAAAGTCTACCCTCAAGTTCTTCACTTATTTGAGATTGTATTTTTAATATTATTTTTATGGAATATCGCACTAGAGTCCCAACTGCTCCCGTCTGGAGCCAGTGAGACTATGGCATCCTCGATTAGATTATGTTATGAGGCTGAAGTAGGGGAAGATTATTGGGAAAAGGGTTTAAAAATTTAAAAACTTTATTACAAAAATTATCGATTGTAAGTAATACACCGGCAGTTAGTTAAGTGCACAAATCCAGACATTAGTTTACTTTTGTATTCAGACTCTTCGGCTCCATAATCCATTATGCAAACTGTGCCCACTCGAACATTACCCGCAGGTCAAAGGTTAAATACTCTATGCAGGTACTGTCAAACCATTTCTAGTGCGCCGCAACAATGTACACGTTTGGCAGACAGAAGACTCTACAAGGCTGAGGTCGAACGAATTATGATGTTTGCTTTAATTACTTCCATGTGAACAAAAATAAAAATGAACACATTCCAAAACGATTTGTATGCCTCTTCAATTATCATAAAAAATAATCTATTAAAACAATAAAAGATTTATGTACGGTTTTTAATAAATGAATGGAGTATTATGGGACAAAGAACAGATGATGAAAAGTTTTCAAAATCATTAAAATTATTTTGTAACTCACTTTTGATTTAATTTTTAAAACTTTGTACGCTCTAGATATATCTAGTATCTACACAAAAATATTTATTGAACAAAATTTAAAAAAAATTGTAAAGTAAAATAATTATGTCCATCCATACCCCGGTTGATTAATTCAGTAATTATGCGGTAAGTATCTACTAAATAACATTATTTGAAACACCTATCTTATTACCCACTCATACAAATACAAAGCACAGAACTAAATAGGTATTTTATAACAAATTTTGAAATGTGGTAATAAAAGATAATACACCTACTTCCTTTCATTCTTCTCTCTGAAGTATGCACACATAACGCAAACAGTTACTCGTGCGATATTTTCACATATCATTGACATAAATACTAGGTATTACAGACCGATCACATGGTCCAAAGAAAACTATCCCTGGGGTGCTAGCATGGCCGATCGATAAGAAGTTACCGACCGATTGTTGGTAACTTCTCATCGTTCCCTAGAACAACTTCAGACCGCTAACGTACAAACGACAGTTGATATCGAATATATTAAGGATACTTGGTTATTGTGAACTGTCACCTATTCGTTTGCGATCTGCAGTTGTCCTAGGTAACGACGATAAGTTACCAACAATCGGTCGGTAACTTCATATCGATCGACCATGCTAGCACCCCTGTTAGGCCATCGGTTTGACCCAAGGATAGTATGTAATAGTCCTACACTATATTTTTAAAGTGAAATAACTAAGAATTATTGGTAATTTGTTGTTTTAATTAAATGGTTCAGAATATTTTCACACAGTTTGTATTATCTCTCCTGCGCACATGAATAATAACACCATATGAATATTTTAAATTAAAATTATATTGGTTAATTAATTAAATAAAGTTTTGTTGTAAAAATGTGCTATTTTTGTCACCGTAGTCATTCAGGCAAGATGAAAAAAAATTGCGAACTTTAACTTTTGAATTTTTAATTATTATTTTGTAAACAAATACGTGTAATTTTATGCATGATAAAGTTAGAACAGTTTTTAAATTAAGCACACTGTTAATAATAACACCATATGAATATTTTATATTAAAATTATATTGGTTAATTAATTAAATAAAGTTTTGTTGTAAAAATGTGCTATTTTTGTCACCGTAGTCATTCAGGCAATATGAAAAAAATTGCAAACTTTAACTTTTGAGTTTTTAATTATTATTTTGTAAACAAATACGAATAATTTTATGCACGATAAAGTTAGAACAGTTTTTAAATTAAGCACACTGTTAATAATAACACCATATGAATATTTTATATTAAAATTATATTGGTTAATTAATTAAATAAAGTTTTGTTGTAAAAATGTGCTATTTTTGTCACCGTAGTCATTCAGGCAATATGAAAAAAATTGCGAACTTTAACTTTTGAAACACATTTTTAATTATTATTTTGTAAACAAATACGTGTAATTTTATGCATGATAAAGTTAGAACAGTTTTTAAATTAAGCACACTGTTAATGGTAGTCAAATGTTTAAATGAATAAATTCTTTCCCAACTCGCGGCATACAAAACGGATAAATATTTAGTTGCATGGTTGATGGTTTTTAAAAGCCTTCGGAGTGGCATCAATTAGTTTCAAATTAATTGCCGTTTGAAAAAGGTTAATCTGCAACGCATTAAGGGGACCGTCTATTCACTCAAATTCTGTTACCGATCATTTATAATTTTTAAAATGTATCTAAATTACAAAAATGGATTTTTATTTATTATCCACATTAGTACCGTTGTTAAATTTATCTAAAAAAATTATATGATTTGGTTCTAGGTTTAAATATTTTTAAATTTTTAGTTATTTATTATTGCACAATTAAAGTTCCTTCCGAAAGAAATTATTTTTGTAGATACCGATTCCTAAAAGCATTTCCCATAGGTAGAAGTTTTTTAAAATTTATTTTTATTAATATACAAGGCTACTAAGGTAACTATCAAAGTAAGGAAAATAAATAAATAAATAAATAAAAATTTTACTACAACACATAAATACTTGTCACTCTTAAACATAACCACGTAAACACCTTAGCACAGGTTCTCCTAGTGAGGTGTTCACGAAACAAACAACATTACCCAACCACAGTTTCACATTCACTAACCTACCTTACACACAACACAACAAAAAGTTCATAAATTATGTTATTAGCTATTATGTATAAATATTAATAACTTTATGTGAACGCTGTAATATAATATAGAAATAAATAAATAAATAAGGAAAAATTATGTAAGTTTTATACTTTAAGGGCAAAATAAGTGTTTTTTTAAAGATATTAAATTAACATGGTCAACTTTGACCATTATTTTTTTTTTTAATTTTCTTTATTCATTTTCTTTGTTACAGGTTTATTTTACATGGCTTTTTGACTACCAAGCTATGCAAATGCCCGTATTATGGAAGTCGAGATTCATAAGATGTTATATTAAGTATAAAATATTAGGTATAATCATTAGGTATAATCATCCATATATGTAGATGAAAGTAAAAGCATATAGCATATATATTAGGGAAAATATTCATACTAATATTAGGTACATGATCACATACATGAAAGGAGTTTAAGTAGTTTTTTATTGTTTATTGTTTATTGTTTATTGTTTCTTCTTCACATTTTAGTTTTCAGTTTAAAATACAATTTTTAACCTCACTAGGACAAGCCTGTGTTGAGGTTAACAATTATTTACAAAGTAACAAAATAACACAAAAGGAAAAAGGAAACAAAAGTAACACTTCAAAAAACACAATAATACTTCAAAAAACACAAATAATATAGGTAAAATAAAAATGATACTTCAAAAAACAATATTGTTACACAGATAATGGACAAGCTAAAGGCCCTTGGCAGTCTTGGCACATTACAATGTAAACAAAGTAGGGTGACCATAGTTCATTTGAATTTTGAAGGACTAAGATAAATAATAAATATATGTATATAATATATTATGCTATTAATTTAGCACGACAAAGATGAAAAAATGATTTAGACAATAGAATATACTTTTAATTTATGAAGGACAAAGATGAAAAAATTAATTGGCAATCCTCGGCAAATAAAAATAATTTGAGATTCTTTTTAAAGGTATACAAGGAATTAGATGACTTGACATATTCTGGAAGGCTATTAAATAAGAGTGGAGCCTGGTAAAAATAGTTTCTTTGAGCAAAGGAAGATTTAGTTTGAATTGGCATAAAGTTCAGACCAGAGCCAATTCTCGTAGAACGAATTTGCTGCGTTCTTTCTGCAATATTAATATTTTTAAAAAATCTACAAAGTGTTTGTGTAATAAACAACTGTTTTATATTCATGACTTTACATTCCTTAAAAAGTAAATGAGTTGGATATGTAAATTTTTTGTTAAACATAACTTTAAGGATTAGTTTTTGGGCAATATTAAGTGGTTGCATATAAGTCTTTGGGCAGGATCCCCAGCACAATATATTATAAGAAAGCAGAGACTGGATTATTGCAAAATAAACTGTTTTTAGCTTTTCTTTGTCTAGTATATGTCTCAGTTCTTTAAAGATATAGGTAAGTCTCCTAGTATTATTCACTAACATATTAACATGATCGTTCCATCTCAAAAATTTATCTATTTTTACACCGAGGTACTTGATGTTGACTACATTTTCTAAAGGGCTGCAGTTACATGTTTGCAAACAATTGTGAATAATCAAGTTATGAGTGGCAGAAGGCTGACTTTTACTTGAAATACTAAAAGTGATATATTTGGTTTTTTGTGTGTTCAAAGTTAAGATATTATTATTCAACCAACTATTTACTACTCTTAAACCTGTATTACATTTGTCAAATGTTTCATCCCAAGTTTTACCATCAAATATTAAGGCCATGTTGTACCATGACAATTGATTTTTTTAAATTTGGGAGGCAGGTATGGATACCTAACCAACCAACCCCTCAGCCATAGGTCACCCCAAGTAGTTTGCGATGTTTGGTAACTTAGCAGGGGTGCCAAAAGTTCATGCGATGAGGTTCGGTTCTTGGCGGCAGTTGCATCTTTTGGCCTCTCCAGCCGGACCCTCTCGACCCATCACCCTACACGGCAGTTGGAGGGATAGATTGATACGTCCGTCACTCCTGGAAGACACTGACCTATCCATTGTACCTATTTCCATCATTCGTGGGGATTTTAATAGCCCGCAGATACAATGTTTCGTTCGTTCTACCAAGACGCAGAACTAATCTTATATCGATACTGCTAAGATTCTGGGTTCAAAAAAGGTTTTATTGGTAATGTCGGTAAATTGTCATCGTTCCGGAGCATGACAGCAGATTGCCATCGAACAGTTTTTCATCAACGGTTTTCAACCATAATGTTTTCTTTTATTTATTAGAAATTTTATATGACTTTTTTTTGTGTTTTCTCGATTACCATAACATGCTCGTGACCATATCATGGTAGACGTACATGTATATTATATAAGAAATGCAATAACAAGAATAATAATACACATAGAAGAAAAAAATATATATTAAAAAAAACATATAAACAAAAAAAAAATAAGAAATTAAACTGAATGATAAAAATATATAAATAAGTATTTTAATATAAGTGTTTTAATTTATTCAACGTGTACGTGTTTATTATCGATAACGTGTACGTCATGACATTATCGATAAATCCTTTATGGATCGACCGTGCTAGATACCCAGGGATTTTTCCTAACCAGAACTTCTTCTCCTTCCTATCCTTAGAAAGACCCTCAACATACCATTCACCAAGATGACACAGGCAGTGATTGAAATTATTTTCCTCAGAGCCTTCAGTGTAGAAATTATGTTTAAAAAAAATTGCTGTTGGATTTGAATTGGTGAGGATTTTGAAATGAGTATACAACATTTTAAAAAGAGAAACCTCATAACTGCGATGAATAATTTTTCATTATTAGCAACAAATCTTTTGCTCTAAAATAAGGTATTGAAGTAATCAATTAATGAACTCGATACTTCTAACACAATTTTTTACACTAACTAATTACCTGTGAATAAATAAAAAAAATCCGATTTTTATTTATTTCCCAAGTAAATAACTGTATTTGAAGATGGTTCTCTGAATCAGCCTTCGCTATGTTGTAAGTATGTGAAAATGACCGTCTGTCACTAATAGTCCCATCATTACAAAATTGCTATGAATAACTTGAATACATTATACATATTCATATTATTATCAAGATATTATTTCGTTGACAAGGCGACTTTTTCCGACAAAATAAATGAAAAAAAACAACGGACCGGAAAAAACGAGATCGCAGCTGACACAGTGACCGATAAGAACTACGGATGCTGTGAGTGGAATATAAACAGTGACGTAAATAACTACGGAAACCCCTGAAAATTTCATACAAATGTTTCCATGACAAAACAGAACCAAATAAGAAAAGTGAACATCACACTCATAACATTTTTAAATTTAACATTATCTACACACAGGAGGCCCTTTGGAAAATAATTTCCCTCAGGGTATACACCATCTTTGGGGATAATGTGTGGAGGATCTTTTTGTTGAAAGTAAGGTAAAGTGCATTGGAAAGACTCATGTTGTAGAAGGGAGGAAACAGATATGTGTGGAGGATCTTTTTGTTGAAAGTAAGGTAAAGTGTATTGGAAAGACCCATATTGTAGAAGGGAGGAAACAGACATGTGTGGAGGATCTTTTTGTTAAAAGTAAGGTAAGTGTATTGGAAAGACCCATGTTGTAGAAGGGAGGAAACAGACATGTGTGGAGGATCTTTTTGTTGAAAGTAAGGTAAAGTGTATTGAAAAGACCCATTTGTAGAAGGGAGGAAACAGACATGTGTGGAGGATCTTTTTTTTTGAAAGTAAGGTAAAGTGTATTGGAAAGACCCATGTTGTATAAAGGAGGAAACAGACATGTGTGGAGGATCTTTTTGTTGAAAGTAAGGTAAAGTGTATTGGAAAGACCCATGTTGTAGAAGGGAGGAAACAGACATGTGTGGAGGATCTTTTTGTTGAAAGTAAGGTAAAGTGTATTGGAAAGACCCATGTTGTAGAAGGGAGGAAACAGACATGTGTGGAGGATCTTTTTGTTGAAAGTAAGGTAAAGTGTATTGGAAAGACCCATGTTGTAGAAGGAAGGAAACAGAGACGCCGGCAAATCGTTCCACAGCCGAGCTGAGAAACAAACTGTTCTCATGTGATGAATATCAAACGGATCGCTCGTTTCTGCACAGTCGAGGTTTTTTTTAGGTATTTTTGGGCTCCACACCAGAGGTGACTGCCAAATCAAACCTAACCTAACCAAACCTATTATTTTATTGCCTTCTGTTTGTCACTGTTCTGATGTATCCGATAATATATCTAAGTAAGTGAGCTCTTGCCACGAATAATGTTGTATCCGAAAATATACATGTTTTTAAAAAGATTTAAAAAACGAAATCAGTTATGTTTTATTATATTTTATATTTAAAATACAAAAATGTACAATTCTTAAGATTTATATGAAAGTGGTATAGAAAAGCAATTAAATTAGTATTCTATGATAGTTTTTTTTAGATACAACATTATTCGGAGCATTATTGAGAAATTATTCTGTTGTCAGATAATCTGCCACTGAACATATAATCCTTAAACGTGTGAACTATATATATTTGAAAGAAAACTGATGTCGCAAATTTACAAAGACCTTTCAGTACGTAGCCCACAGAGTCCAATAAAATTAAAGAAATAATTTCGGTATTTGAAAATGCTTGGAAAAATGGAAAAAGTAGGGAACATTGAGATAACTTTGGGAACACGGACACGACCACATAACATTTCTATCGATTTATCTCTTCACTATCCAATATGATGTTGAAAGAGTTTTGTTTTAATATTAGATATGTGAAAATGTTGTGTCAATTAATTGATTTAAATACTTTATGAACATTAAATTTTTATTAGAACAACTCTCTTTTATAACTTATGAAGGTTATTCTTATCAACGTAATATATATAATTGAAGAAGAAGATAATACTGATAATCTAAAAGAAAATATGAAAAAGAACAAGACATAGAAAATAAAATATAACGGTCGCCAAAAATCGGATATATTTATCCAACTAGGTTATAAACCAGTTCATAAAACGCTTGTTTCCAATAAAAAAAGGTAGCTGCCAATAAAATGGAAATAAATTAGTCGAAGATAATATTGTTAATTCTGAAATTTGAAAAATGAGATTAACAAATATGACATTTAAATAAGTGGTGGCAGTAGCCTAATTGGTATGACGAGATGTTCTGGGTTCGAATCCCAGTTGCGACAGTTTTCTTTTATTTTTCTGTGTCTTATTCTTTTTCATATTTTCGTTTAGATTATTAGTGTTATCCTCTTCTTCAATGATACTCTATTGAACGACTTTCCACAAATCGTAACATTATATCATTACGAACGGGTAAACTTTTAGATACATATAATTAACACGTAACTCTTAAATGCGAGAATTCTCACCACAATGAAATTCTTCGAATGGTTTTTAAAATTAATGCGTGGAGTTTGGAATGCAAACAAAGTACGATATCTATAAATAATGTATAAAAATCTAGTTATTCCTGTAATTCAACATTTATTATTGTATTTATTTTGAATTTATTAATCAATATTCACCACAAACAGGTAAATAGCAATTATTATAGAAAAAATATTCATTAAACATATAAAACAAGATCACAACACCCGGACCTGGCAAGAGCTCTAAAAACGATTTCATGACAACTCATTAAAGTGGCATTTCAACACCCCTTAGAACAATCACTAAAAATTATGAAAATAAGTTTAAAAAAAGCTTATTACCTACCTGACGTAACCTATTTAAGAATTTTTTTTTTCATCACTTTAAATGAGTTTTCAAAGGAGTGATGAAGTTTCATTTTGTTGAGTTGTCTAGTCACTATAAAACTATGCCAATAAATTACATATTACAATAAATGTAGAGCGGAAAATACTCTCAGTGAAAGACCACTGCTGCTTGGCATGACTTTAGCCATATTTGGTAACCATATATGAACAGTTATAACATATAAGAACTCTAGTGCGATATTCATACAAAAGGAATACTTATTATAGAATACTTACGATAGCCTCAGTGGTCGAGGGGTAAGGCTCTCGGCTAGCAATCAGAACGTCGTGGGTCCGAATCTCAGTGACATGTAAATTTTATTTGATTCATTTGTGTTATTTCACAATTTATTCATTTAAATAATATATGGTGTGTTTGTGGGACGTTCCGGAGTTGAAAATACTCTCAGCATCGCTCTGGTGTAAGATCACCATTCAGAATTCAACCGTTCCTTGAAATGACTTTAGTAGTGTTTGGTGATAAGATCTGAATAGCCAGGTACTTCCTCACCATCCACTTTGCCTCACCACTACCTCAAGCCTCACAAAATGATGCCAAAGTCTTACTGGCTCCAGATGGGATGGGACTTTTGTGCGGTATTCACAATATATAAAAAACTTCAAAATCTTCATTCAAAGTTTCTAAATGTGAATTTATCATTGCCAGAGATGGTAGAGAGAGAAGAAAATTAATGTAGGTTAGTTTGTATAGGCATGCGTGTACATATACTGACTCACCGACATATAATATAATGAACTACATATTTAATAATATACTCTATACAAAAAAATATAATGTAGATCATCGGCGTGCTGTCGATTTTATATACATATACATTGGAAAATTATTCATCATTAACGTCAATATCTATCGACAATCGACAATCGACAATACGTTGATTGTCAGAGAGACAGGAGACAGCTGAACAGTGAACATTCACCGCGAAATAATATTCCCATTATTGATATCAATTCATTCTTATGTAGGTATCTGTGCCAGAGAAACTAGGCTATGTTTGGATTTACAATAGAGAGTAGTGGTATTACTGGAAAAGTGAACGAAAGTAAAGTAACTAGAGTAGGACTACGAGTACTTTGAAGTTGGCAAAAGGGAGGCTGATTGCGAACGTTGATGTTAGTACAATGTACTTTAATATTTGCGGATTTGAAAATTACCGTTCAATTTGAGGAAAACTTGAAAATACTGTAAATATTATATTACTAAATTGAGTTCCACCGACGTCTGTTCATATCAAAAAGATTATTTTGAAAGTAGGTACCCATTACTTTGCAGACCAATGTTATTTGATCTATCACATCGTGGAGTAATAGTTACAACCAGATAACTCCGAAATCAGCGTTTTTGGGTTACACGCTAAAAGCATAACTCTTTTCCCTCGTCTATAAATGCTACAAACAGGCAAATCGTAACGCATTAGAATCACAAAGTTATTCAGTTATGTTTTTTGGATACATCCAAAATGCTATCGTTTAATTCTATAATTACTCTGGTAACTCTAATTACCAGAGTAATTGGTAAGTGTTTTCCACGTTTCAATTAGGCAACAAGACTTAACAAGTTGCAGCTAAAATTTGTGGAATACCTCAAGTTGCTTTCGTTGCATTTTTGTATACAACAACCAGGTAAGTTATTTAATTTTGAAAATAAATATATAGATAGAAATATGATAATAGCTACTTTCTTATTTCAAAATATACTTTTTACGGTTCCCCACACATATCTACGATTTAACCATACTTATTAGTCTAAATATAAAACAACTGATTTATCGGATTGATTTTAGAGTTACCCAGTTGTAGTAACTACCCGACGATACGGAACTATGCAAGTAAAGTTACATGTATCGATTTTATATTTTAGAGATGACCGTTATTTGCGATATCGAACCCGCGCAAAGCTGTGCCACATTTTGTGTTTAGCATATGAAGTTTATCTCAGAATTGCTGTTTCGATCTATTTTGAGAAATGTCACGTAAATGATAAAACAAAAGAGCCGTTAAATTCTCGCTTACTGACACTTTTGTAAAATTAGTGCATTTAAAAAAACAGAACTTAGGCGATCCGCTCACTGAGGCAACTGAAAACTGCCAACTGGCAACTGTCTTTGTTTGAAAATGTGATGGCCCTCACACTTCACAATTACACAAAACCCCGTTGTCAATGGTAACGCAAGCGGTGACTCGTGACTTGCATTGCTGATTGCCGTGGCCGGCCGTTGCTAGTTGCCAGCTGTCAGCTGATTGTTCTTCGTCTATGGTTAAACAAGCTTTTTCACCAATCAAGACATAGAAACCAGCTGGTTTCAGTTTGTTTTCAGTTGCCTTGTCAGAGGAGCGCCTAACTGAAGAAGGCGATCCGCTCACTGAAGAGACTGAAACCAAACTAAAACTGGCTTGTTGCTATGGTTTCTAACCAAACTTTCTACTCAATTTTACGATGTCAATAATTATCTCAACTTGTTTAACCATAGACGAAGAACAATCAGCTGTCATGTCACGCAACCGGCATGTCGAGTCGCAAGTCACTGCCTGCGTTGCCATGGACAACGGGTTTTTAAGAAGTTGTATAGTGTGCGGACATCATATTTACATACAGAGGATAGCGAGTTTAGTTGTAAACTGTTTTTTTTCAGTTTTTATTCGCATTCTTACATTGTCTCATACTGTATGGAAACAGTCGTATCTCTATCTGTTCGGTATAAATAGATAAAAAATATTATTGTTTGTCGAAATGAAGTACTTGATTTGATACTCAATCTTAACAACAAAATTACAATGAAAAAAATGATTTGTTGAATACAATTCATGAAAATATTTTAAACTTAACATATTTTTTCACAATACGACATGTTTAAATCGACAAGAAAATAATTACTATTTACGTTTTGATTTATTTATCGACAGATGACATGCATACAACTCAATTAATTTCTATAACCTAAAATTCAAACACCTTATCAAGTCTATAAAAAGTAAGTTTTATCAGATCGTAAAACACCGGAAATAAAATACAATAAAAGTAAGTTAAGAAAACACTACGATCATATTTACTAGCGAAAAACGTCAGAGTTTTAAAAAAGTTAAATTTTAAGGAAGTTAAAATTTTGGGGATGTTTAAAAACACTCAAGAAACCAAATTGATATTATAATGAAATTGTTAAATTCACTCTATTTTTCTGTAATATATATCATGATCGGCGGCCTACGTGGTCGAGAGGTAATGAATCTGAAGGTCACGGGTTCAAAACCCTTCGTAAGCAAATTAGTTTTATTTGATTAATGTGTTTTTTAACAATTTATTAAAAAAATAACGTATAATATATTAGCGTCAAGTTCCAGAGTCGGAGATACTCTCAGTATTTCCCTGTCATAAGATCACCACTCAGAATTGAAACGTTGCTTAAAATGGCATTAGCCGTGTTTAGTGACCAGATCTGAATAGTCAGGAACTTTCCCAACTTACTCTTCCCCTTATCCTTACAATTGATCAGGTCCTCCCCACTACAATAGATCAGGTCCTCCCCACAACAATTGATCAGGTCCTCCCCACTACAATTGATCAGGTCCTCCCCACTACAATTGATCAGGTCCTCCCCACAACAATTGATCAGGTCCTCCCCACTACAATTGATCAGGTCCTCCCCACTACAATTGATCAGGTCCTCTCCACTACAATTGATCAGGTCCTCCCCACTACAATTGATCAGGTCCTCCCCACTACAATTGATCAGGTCCTACCCACTACAATTGATCAGGTCCTCCCCACTAGAATTGATCAGGTCCTCCCCACAACAATTGATCAGGTCCTCCCCACTCCAATTGATCAAGTCCTCCCCACTACAATTGATCTGGTCCTCCCCGCTACAATTGATCAGGTCCTCCCCACTACAATTGATCAGGTCCTCCCCACTACAATTGATCTGGTCCTCCCCGCTACAATTGATCAGGTCCTCCCCACTACAATTGATCAGGTCCTCCCCACTACAATTGATCAGGTCCTCCCCACTACAATTGATCAGGTCAAAGTCTATCACAGTGCAGTTGGGAGTCTTAAAAAATCTAGTAATTGGTTGATTAATATTTGCACCCTTTATTGAGGTTTTAAATCCTTTGATAATGTTCAATGATACCCAAGGCGATCGTTAATGGCTTTTAAATGCACACAGTAAATGCAGCATTATTCATTGCATGATAATGACTGGGGTTTAATTAACTGCAAGAATCAATTAACTGTATCAAAACCATAGTTTATATATATACAATACCAGCGTGCGTTTACTGCATAATTATCGTATTTAAACAAGACCGTAGGTTTTAATCTCGCGTAACTGCGACACATTACAATATACATTCAATAATTTAATAATAATTCAATAATACATTTACAAAACAACTGCAAATAGATAATATACTGTTAGTCATAAAATGGTTAGGTTACAAAATATTTAACCTGTCTATTAATAATACCTGCATAAGTATGGGGGTAAATCAAATACATATATTATATAATTAATCACTGTAAGAAAATATATATTTGTAATTTATGTATCCTTTTGTAACCAATAAAAAATGAAAAAAAAATGTTATCTCTTCAAAACAATTGAACGCTATGCGATGATAATGTTTTGTTTTCTGTTACTATGTGAATCAATAGGTTCCGCGGCAACCCAATTGGCATTTCTACACCCCTTTTAAAAGAAATTAAAAGTCATGAAAAAAAAATATTTCGTAACCTAA
Organism: Limnephilus auricula; assembly: GCA_951813805.1. Classification (NCBI taxonomy): domain Eukaryota; kingdom Metazoa; phylum Arthropoda; class Insecta; order Trichoptera; family Limnephilidae; genus Limnephilus; species Limnephilus auricula. The sequence goes on from OX638390.1 coordinate 31,514,642, forward strand.
CCTAACCTAACGTAACCTGACGTAACCTAACGTAACCTAACGTAACCTAACGTAACCTAACGTAACCTAACGTAACCTAACGTAACCTAACGTAACCTAACGTAACCTAACGTAACCTAACGTAACCTAACGTAACCTAACGTAACCTAACGTAACCTAACGTAACCTAACGTAACCTAACGTAACCTAACGTAACCTAACGTAACCTAACGTAACCTAACGTAACCTAACGTAACCTAACGTAACCTAACGTAACCTAACGTAACCTAACGTAACCTAACGTAACCTAACGTAACCTAACGTAACCTAACGTAACCTAACGTAACCTAACGTAACCTAACGTAACCTAACGTAACCTAACGTAACCTAACGTAACCTAACGTAACCTAACGTAACCTAACGTAACCTAACGTAACCTAACGTAACCTAACGTAACCTAACGTAACCTAACGTAACCTAACGTAACCTAACGTAACCTAACGTAACCTAACGTAACCTAACGTAACCTAACGTAACCTAACGTAACCTAACGTAACCTAACGTAACCTAACGTAACCTAACGTAACCTAACGTAACCTAACGTAACCTAACGTAACCTAACGTAACCTAACGTAACCTAACGTAACCTAACGTAACCTTACGTAACCTTACGTAACCTAACGTAACCTAAGGTAACCCAACGTAACCTAACCTAACCTAGCGGTCACCGAAATAATAATAACAATTATTGTTTATTCCACACGGTATTCAGTGGTAAAATACAATAGATTCCATAAACGAGAAATAGAATATTGCATTTTAATGCGAGAGATTGAGCTTTGACGTGCAATTTATTATTTATAAAAACGTGCTAAAAACATTACTACAAAAAATCTGGTTTATATGATAAAAGCCATATAATTTCAGAAAAAATAACAGCAAATATAATTTCATTACAAAACTATTCTGGATTAAGCCATTTAAGGTTTGCGTAAAAGCAGCATCAAAAAGACGCCATGTTGACGGAATAATTTGTAGACCGAATAACAATACCACAAATAAACAGATTCAACAGCATACGAGCTAGATATGATTTTATGTTATTAGATCACACATATGCCCTGATGATGGACACTGAAACGCAGTCGTAAATGTTAACCTAGTACGGAGTTAGCGCAGCACGGCACGATACCCAAAATAAATAAATCACGTTAAAGCATGAAAACTAGTCTAAAATCACATTTATTTCGAAAAAGTTATAGCACACCTGATGACTGCGGTACAGCGCCCTTCGTGATTTAATCACTAAATGCCACTATATAAAATATAATACCACTTTTTGTTATTATTATTGTCTGAATTGTACTTACTAAGTACTATCAAATGATACCGTTTCAAAGAGCGCCTTTTGAGTACGAACGGCTTTAAAAATAATAATATTCATAAACATTGTGACTTAAAGTGATTTGGTTGTTTACAGTCGATATGCGTGGATCAGTAAGTTAGTAAGGTGGTGATTGAATGATATAATTAAGTCCTACCTTAGTCGCCATCCTTGTTCCGCGGTATCGAGTTGAGCACTAACTGGCCTGTGCAGGTTCAACTTGGGCCAGAGGCTGAACTCTGGCTGAGAGGGGGGTGGAGTGCAGCCTGGAGGGGGCCCAAGGCTTCCGTCTCTCAGTCGATGAGAAGGCAAGGAAATACCTCCAGTCACTGACTCAAATGTCTTAAGGTACTAAAAGGAAAGCTACTCACATACACCTGATTCAATGTAGAGTGCAGGCAGTTTTATTAAAAACACTCGTACAATATATAATACCACAATATACTATATTACATTTGAAAATAGGTAATCATAAATCTTAAGTTTTAAAAATACGTTGATCGTTCTTTAGTGAATAAAATATGCCATTTTGAGGGTATTACCAGAGAATACCGGAAATTAGTCCCTTTCAATTCAATCAAATTCTAGATGTATTGACTATTTTTTACCAAAAAACATAAATTAATTTTAAAAGATTGTTATTTTATCTGGTACAAGCATTTTTAATTTTTTTAAAAACTAAGTGAATTTTTAATATACTAAGGTTATACCGTTGGTCGTTGGCAGATTTGTACAATTTTCAAACGATAGATTCTATACAACACAAATTTCAAATCATATACAACAAAATAAATCAATACATAATCTAGTCAACACAGTTTTGAAAATTTAAATTTTAGTTAAATTAAAATCATTAAAAAATAAACCCAAGAACGTGTTTTGTTACAAAAATACCTCAGTTTTTCTATTTATTTAAGGTCTCACAAACTAAAATATTAAAAAAAAATTTACATACTTTATTTGTTGAGATTATTGAGAATCATAAATACTTATGATCAAAATCTACTTACAAGAAGTACACGATATTTAATCATTTATTATCGTGCTTTTTGAGCATTTTTATTCCTTACTTGAATGTAGGTATACATTAAAGCAAGTTTTGAATGAAATAAATCGATATTAAATTTTTAATCTTTCTCATAGGAACCTCCCTGTAGAGTTGCAAGCATTTTCAATATTTTATTCTCAACCGCTGGTCAATCGCTCGTTTTTTGGTCGGTTGATGGCTGCCTGCACACGTGTGATTTGAAATTGTATCCCTTCGTAACGCGTAAGGTTAGTTTTTAAATTTAATGACTTTTTTAATTTTCAAATTTGAAACCGATAAGTAAAATTATATCAGACAAACAGTAAAAGAGGTTGAAAATTATTTTATTAATTAAGATGTGTGTTTCATTTGTGTAATGTTTGACAGATCTGAATCGCTAATGATTTATGAAGTTTACTAACGGTGTTTATTCGAATGGTAATTTTGGTCGTCTCTCTAAATTATTTGTCAACAAAAATTTATAACATTCACTAGTTTTTGACAGGCGATGAATGATCCCGAGGCAAATATTTGATGAATACTTTCAGTATATAATTGGTTTCCCATGATTTCTCACGGGTATGCGCTAGTTTAAATATAAAATTAAATATTGTTGTTTTCCACAATACCTATATATTATATTCTGTTAAAACCGTGCTACAAGGGTTATGCCGCTTTATGAGAAAAAGTTTGAAAAGTTATGCAAAACATCAACCTTCAAATTTATTAACTTATTTGGGCAGCCAGCCAAATGGGATCCTAATTACTTAACGAACTAATTTATTTTGTACAGGTAATTACAATTGTAATGATCTCGAATGCATGGATAAGTTTTTATTTGTGTAGGTCTAAAATAATTTTTTAATAAATTAGTTTATTTTAAATTTTTGCTTTAAGCTAAACTTTTCTAAAATATGTCGAGTAATTCGACTGTAAAATTAAGATTTAGATAAGGTACGTTGCTCGAATATGCCAACCATGAAACTGCTTGTTTTACGAAATTACGAGATATCAATCTTTACGTTCCTAAGAAACGACACTGATGGCGAATAGATTGTCTATTAATAATTTTAAATTGTCGCCAACGTCGCGTCCTGCATAATATATAGGTAGTAGTGAATGCCAATCAATCAAAAATCAACTTGCTGTTTGGTTTGAACTATAAATTTTCAGGCTAGAACCATCACATAATTATACTTACTATCACTCCGGTTCTACGAACTCGGTGCATCCCATGTTCAAATTCCAGGAAAATCTTATTATTGATGCTTTTGATTGATTTATTTGATTTATTCTATTAGTTTCTAGGTATCACGAAATTAGCCTAGTAAGTACCTAGCTACAAACACTTCTTTGTATTTTATTGATCAATTTAGGTATTTATAATGGACATAGATTTCATAACACAAAATAAAGAAAGGTGCTTAGGTACTGCCAATGAATTGTAATGAACTTTGCGAAATTATCAATAAGACACTATAAAACGAATAACATCCACGGTAACATAGAAAAGATGAAAAAGTTTAAAATTTACAATTAAGAAACTTCACTGTGCAATGAATGGTATAATTTAAAAAATATTTCTTAAGTGCGTGTGTCATTTAGAAATAAGATCATAAAAACATAAATGATATTTGCACCTGGTTCCAAATGGGAAGTTACAGTCTACATTCCCCTGGTGAGAGACAGCCATCCAGAAGCTGCTTGTTATTTCAATGTTTGCTCAAACTGAAATTGTGAGGTAACTATTTATTCTGATTATGACCAAAACTTTTTTTTCTTTTGCTCAACCTTCCTTAAAAAAAGGATACGATGGTTCCACTGGCTCCGGACAGGTGGAATACTTGTGCGATATTAGGTTAAACCAATATTTGTGTGTTGGAATTGAAATTCTAGACTTATATCAAATAATTGATGGGAATATTGTTAATCCTTTGTATCCATACATTTCAACGAGAACGTGGGTACAGTATGCAGAGATACTAGATACTAGCATCACGGCATCAGTAACAGTACAGTACAGGGCAAGACACTGTTAGCCCAGGTATATTACAGGTATGGCATAGGTTAGGCGCAATAAATCAAGAAAGCAGCAGTTTCTACTGCGATGTGGGACTTCGCTAATCAAAGTTTATGTTTGCTGTGGATTGACCAACGCATTTACTGTCATAGCACAATGAATACAGACTGCAAAGGTGAATTGCACCATCACCCTGCATGATAAGATACCTGATTGCAGGGCATTAATATGCGCAATTATTTGTTTGTAGCGAAGCTGTATTCACCATTCTTAGATTATTATGAACAGATTTATATCGGATGATTATAGCACGATCACCATTCAATATAATCACGGGTCGTGTCTAAAAAAGTTGGTTGTAGTATATCTTCATTCATAAATTCCGATTCAAAAGATGACTATGCGTTTGCAGATGATTGACCTATAACCAAACCTTTTCAAAAAGATATCGAGTAATTCCAAATCACCACCTAACCTGAACTAACCTAACCATTTCTCCCCCGACGGACAACGTGGGATATGTCAAGTAGTAACTTTGGTTAACTTTAACATTGGTTTAACTTTAACTTTAGTGAACAAAACTTTAACTTTAACTAACACTTTAAATTTGGTGAACAAAAAAATTGTGATGCTTTAATTTGACTTACTCTGCTCTTCAATTTACTCCCCATTTTCTCCTTCAAAACTACAAATGTATTAATAGAAAATACAAAAAATATAAAATGATAGACTGTACGTTTTAATTTAAAAAAAATACATTATCTAGTTTGTATACTAAACTATTGATGGCCTTCAAGCCAGGCAATTTTTACGTTAATGGGGGGTCCTAACTCCTATAGGACCTATACACAGTAACATATAGGTATACTTTTTAATAGTGGGGCCAACAGACCTAGCTATAAAATCTCAAGCGTTATTTGGCTTGGCCTACTTAAGCATATCGCTCGTCATACATTCCCATTGGGAATATACGGCAACCGATATGCCGAAATACGCCAAATCAAATAACGCTTGAGCTTTTATAGCTAGGTCTGTTGGCCCCATAAATCGTCCGACAAGTAAGTGGTCGATATCTACATTATATTAAAAAATATTTACACTAGTGTCAAAATCCAGAGAGGAATTTGGGGAATACGTTTGTAATAACAAAACGCCGCCCGGTTTCCTCTTAATAAATACCCTAGTGAGCTTGAGAACTCTGGGCAGGTAGTCAGGGGTTTATAATTACTTTGAACTAATATTTCCTAGTTTATAAATATTAATACTTTATTACAGTAAAAGTAGTTTCTTGCTTTATAAACTTTGAAGGCGAAACGCGAGTTTTGCTATTAGCAAAAGCAAATTGTTTAGCAGCAATTACAAACTGATATTTTTTACGGCATCGCTTATTTCAATTAAGCGAGGAACAGAACAATAAATTAGTCTAGTAAGTTATTTTAATTGAATTTACCTTCGAAATACATATTCTCTTCAGATGAAATATAAGAAAACTTTTTATGCTTTAATTGCTTTCATATTACAATCTATCAAAGCAAGCGATAAAAACAAGTAAAATCTTAACTATAAATCAAAATTTTTGTTATCAAAATCGATGGCGGCTTTGAGAACATGTATTGTACCTTTCTCCATAAACCGTCATTTTGAGAAAATCTGTTTACATCTGTTGGAAAAATATTTTTTAATATCGAGATATTTTAGCATTCTTCACATAAAAAAGTTATATAAGCAATTCTAAGCCATAAAAATTTACACAGCCTTTCTATGTGTGTTTTAAACATTCTCATAAGTATTATCGTGATTTGTTTTTTTGGGAATTTTGCTGGGTTGCGCCACTTCCTTCTTTATCCAACCTTTCGGACGGCTTACAGTGTCCATCATCTGGGCGGATGTGTACGCATTACACATCTGCCCTGATGACGGACACTGTAACGCTGTCTGTTGACTAAAGAAGAAGGCAGCTCAACACGCGCAATACCCCAAAAATTAATCACGATGATGCTTTTAGCCGTGGAAATCTCAAATAATATCATTCTCACAAGTAATTAAAAAAAATTCAAACCGAGAGTGTTAAAATTTTGAAATTCGACTGGATAGTAACTAAATGTTTATCAATAAAATGTTAATTCGTTTTTTTTAATTGTTTTTATTTTACCGACGCGAAAAACCGCGGTAGCATGAGCGAAGATTGATTTCTGCTGACAAGAGTAGCCGAGTGGATATATTTCACGAGAGCAGATATAATTTGGTCCACCGCAGCGTTACGTGTCTCTTGTAGTTTCAAGGTGAAGTAAGAAGTGATAGTGCGATAGTGGGCACAGCCTGCTGTAGTCTGTATTCTGTAGTGACAGTTGTTTACTTCCGTGTGGATCTCTGAGGCCCTGTATACTGGACACTGTAGACTCAACTAGTCCGGACGGTGAGACCATAATGGGCGGATATAATCCACTGTGCGCGAGCGGATGTTTGCCGAATCCATTTGTCATAGTTTTGATTTTACGTTCGCGAACAGAAATCAATCAATTACTTTTTACATGATGCTAACAAATGCTCGGATTATATAAAGGCGTTCATTAGCATCAGCACGATGAATATTATGCTTTTGGGGTATTGAGTCAACGTTTAGGATAAACTTAGCATTAGTAATCATTAGTTTAGGATAAACTTAGCATTAGTAATCATTACTTTAGGATAAACTTAGCATTAGTAATCATTAGTTTAGGATACACTTAGCATTAGTAATCATTAGTTTAGGATAAACTTAGCATTAGTAATCATTAGTTTAGGATAAACTCAGCATTAGTAATCATTAGTTTAGGATAAACTTAGCATTAGTAATCATTAGTAGGTAGAGTGAAGAGCAATGTTTTTCAACGATAATATTTAACGTTAACCGGTGTGTCGTATCTTACATGATTCAAATTTTAAAATACTACAAGATTTATTACGAGTATAAGAACTCTATTATTGAAAGAAAACAAACGATAATAATAAAACAGCCGAATTATGAATACATCAATACATTTAAAGTTAAACTGATCCACACTATTCAAAAACCTTCCGAAAATATTACAGAAAGAACGCAAATCCTATTTTATTTCAAGAGATAACCTAACAAGTGGTACAATTTCCTGATGGCACTATGGCAGGCCTAAAATTGGGAATTGGAAAAAAAACGGGGAACTGTAAGTACAGAGAACTATTAGATGTTGAATAACATTGATGTGGTGAGCTTCGTCCAGACACGTCACACAACGCACGTGAGCCGTTCAAAACTAGCAAATATATAATTACGAAGTCGAAAGGGCAAAATAAAGTGTATGAAATCAATTGCGATTATTATTTTATTAATTAACTTATTTGCTACAAGTGGTTCGAAATGGCCCAATTGCGTTTTGTGGAGTGTCTGAACGAAGCTATTGTCTTTCGGAGTGTTAAGTTGCTTTATTCCTCCTAAAAAATTACAGAAGAAAGACGAAGTCAAACAACAGTATATTATTGTGGGTGTAATTCTTAAATCATATCAATGTTTTTACCGAAGTTTGTCCTCTAATGAAAGCGATCATGATGTATTCAATGTTAAGGCTCCTAATAGTTAGAACATAAAAAAAATTTGTTCATTTTATTAAGCAATAATTTGTTTCCTTTTTTTCAAAGGATTTTTCCATACAAACGTATTCCCTATTTAACTCTCTGGATTTTAATCCTATAGAAAATATTGTTTTTATATAAAATAGATATTAACTACTAGCGTGTCGGTACTTTTGTTTTTTTTTGATAAGTTACTTTTTATAGAAGTTATGACCTTCCAAAAATCAATAAAAATGAGTGGTTTAAACGCCGTCAAAAGACGTTCAGTATACAAACTAGACCATGTTTTTTTAAAAAAAGCAAAACGTACAGAGATAGAATAGTTTTTTTCTTATGTAGTTGGTAAAAAAAAATTGAAAATTAGTCCACTTTTGGAAGAGAAAAGTGGAGAATACAAAACCTCGATTTTAGTTAGGTATTAGTAGCTCGAGGTGCATTGTCCCTTTCGCTCAATATCCGGTAGAGTAAGAGCAACAGTGACAGCAACAATTTAGTAAAATCTATTTTTTAAATTTCTTCACTACCGGGTTTCGTCTTAATCGAGAATAAACTATTTTATTCATGATCACATTAAGATGATAGACTTCGCTTTTCGGCCCATACAAAAAGGACGCCCGGGAAAAAACACTTTTCTACATCGAAAATTGCATAAATGAATATATATTTTTTTATGCTGCCTTCTAGAGGGTGAAAACTATGTCGATATGTTTTCGAATTTTCGATGCGTTTCGTATTAACGTAAACATTCACTATCAAACATGTACGATTTATCAAAAAATATTATTTAATGAAAAAGTGCTGCTAACTCAACTCTCATAAAGAATTATAAAAATATAAAAAGCTACCGACGTAGCATCTTCTTTCTAAAATATATATATTTTTTTAAATTTCAATTTTGTGTAAGTTTCGGTGTAGAAAAGTGTATTATCCATAAACCCCTTTTCGAGCGATTTCTGTAGGTAAATTTGGACGTCGTCTCATTCGCACATTTCGCATTCGCATGTATTGTAAGTTTGCGTGAGCTTATTGTGAGCGGGACAGAATGACAGACGCGGGTGTTCCGCGTGTGTTTCAAAGTCTAGCCTCTTAATCTATAAAAAATGGGTGTTGTGGTTTATAAAATGGTATAACGTTAGAATCTTGTGGTTTCGAACCAATCATAATAATATTATTACGCATGACTTTTACAGATTGTCGAAAATTAAACTAGTTTTTTGGCATTGATGATGTTTTCAAATACGAAGCCATGAAATTCGTTACAATGGACAAATTGAAATTTGTTGACTCGGGAAATGTAAAACGTTCAATATTTAGGCTTTTGTGAGCTTAACTCAATAGCCGTTGAAAGCGAGGGACGACTATTATTACGTTTATTGGGATTTTGGAATTTGAATATAGGTTGTATTGTGTCCCAAATACGAGTATGAACTGAAGAAACAAAACATCATAGTCGTTACTGGTTTATTGTTTTGGCTAATTTCATTACAGAAGATAAACATTTGCATAAAATATACATCGATCACCCAATTTTGGTGACAGTTTTGGGCTTAAGTAGCTTATGGCTAAAATCAACAATATTATTACAAAACTTCTGTAGAAACTTAACTACGGAGCGGCAAATCTGTTTTCTGAAACAGCAAAAACTCTCAAACAGTGATTGAAGCCTGATGTCATGAAATTGACAAAGCTTTTTCTGTTTGAAATTTACACGTCAACGTACGTATTTTCAGCTCAGAATGATATTTCCATGCTGTGAAACTTTAAGCATAATATAAATGGTCGACATTATATATGTATATAAAAAGGTTTTGCGATGAAATTACTTGACGTATTGCCGTGAATGAAAAATATAAAGTAATCATATATAAAAAAAATTTGAGGTTATTTTGTAAAGTCGGGTCTCCAGCAACCTAATGTATTCTAAACATCGACCAAAACATAAAAATATGGATCGGGAGAGACTGGTTGAGACAAACCTTTTGATCTCTCTAGTCGAACTCTATCGACCTAGTGGGAGGAATGGATCCATACGTCCGTAACTCCCGGACACATAGACCCTTACATTCCTACCCACCCTTCAAACCCAGAACTTAATTTCAGCTTCATTTCCCTAAAAAGACCCTCAACACAGCATACCCAAAGATGACATAAGCCCCGAGGAAAATTGTTTTCCTCAAGTCCTCTAGAGCTAATGTAAAAAAATAAAAATTAACATTGGGTTATTTGTTTTCTATCGGCCACGGAAAACAAAAATATTGTTGCCCTGCCCCAATGTTCCATGTTTGCACAAATATTTTATTCAATATGTATTGTAATATTGTCGCTGGAGACCCGGTTTAACAAACAAAAATCTTAATGTTCCGTAATTGAATCAAACTCCCCGTCGAAAGACTTCTGGCTGAAGATTCGATAAAATAAATCCATCTGTGAGAAAGTCACGTCTGTCTGAGCAACGTGACTTTGAAAAAAACACCTTTTCTGTAGCTGACGAGACCCGCCGAACACCGAAGTGACTCAACTTTTCAAGGAATAATTTATTGATGCCGCATAATTTATTTTGTTTCAAGTTCAATGCGTTTATCGCTTCGTTTAAAAGTTAAACATGATTTAAATCTTTAGTGTTAAATGCTCAACTCTGGTGAAAGAACACCATTCACAACTGGTCACCGAAATGGCTTTAGCCGTTAAAGTACTTAATAGCTTAAATCAATTATTTAATTTGTTTTACGCCCATTCAGTCTGGAACTAGTAAGACTGCGGCATTCCCAATTTGGTTATGTTGTGAGGCTGAAGGTTGAAGATTAAAGGCGAGGAAGTTCCTGGCTATTCAGATCTGGTCACCATACACGGCAAAAGCTATTTGATGCAACATTTTAATTCTGGAAGGTGGTCTTACACCAGGGAGATAGTGATACTGATACCTTACTAATAAAGGTGTTTTAAATTTTTACCAACTAATCTACACCCATTTATCATACATTTTATTATTCTTGTGTAAAATTTACTATTTAATAAACGAGTTTATAATTCTACTAGTACAATTAAAAATACACTATAAAACCAGTCCCCACAGCACAAAAGGCCATTTGAAAATTATACTTAGAGCCCCTCCAGAACTCCAGATTATTTATTTATTTATTTATTTATTTTATATTACAGAAACAAACAGTACATTGGTTACAGTGATGAGACAGTTTACATATATTAAATGATATTTCATGGTGGGTACCTATGATATGTTTCTTTGAATGTCTTATTTGTAATTACCGGGTGATGTGCGTAGTGTATATGTGTGTGAGTGTATGTGTGAGTATGTTGGTAGGTGTGAGAAGTGTATGCGCATTGAATAGTTTATATCATTGACATAATGCTCTTTTTAAATTTGGGCAGTGAATCGGAGAAAATGTCAATGTTAGAATTTAGGCAAATATTATTGAATGTATGAAGAGCACGGTTAATTGGCGAATTAGTTGCTGCATTTGTTTTGCAATTAAGCGTGTGAAACAGTGCAGTATGTCGTGTACGTCTTAAAGGTATATTGAAATTAATTAAGGATAGTAGTTCGGTACAGTCGATATTATTATTTAAAATTCTGTGTATAAATGTTAAATCAGCTAGTGCCCGCCTTTGTTGCAAAGTTTGAAATTTAAATTCAAAGTTATTGTTGAATTTGAAGGTAAGATATTTTATAAATCTGTTTTGAATGTGTTCGATGCTATCAATGTATACTTTATACTGCGGATTCCATATTGGCGACGCGTATTCCAGTGTACTTCTGACTAATGCAAAGTATAGCATTACTATTGTACGTGGGTTACCAAAAACTTTACTTATCCGAAGAACAAAGCCAAGCATTTTGTATGACCTATGAACGATTGAGTCGATGTGCTTATTAAATATAAGTTTGCTATCAAGGTAAACGCCAAGATCTTTACAATCCGTTTTAGAGATGACAGGTTTATTTTGGAGTGAATAAGAGTACTTAATTATATGTTTATTCCTGGTGAATGTCATAGTATGACATTTCGAAACATTTATATCTAAACAGTTAACTTTACAATACTCGCAAAGCCTATCTAAGTCACTTTGCAAGGCTTCACAGTCAGAAAGAGAATGCACAACTTTGAAAATTTTCATGTCGTCAGCGTACAGCTTATATTCGGAGTTTTGAAAGCATGATCCAATGTCGTTTATATAAATATTGAACAAGAGCGGACCTAGGTGAGAACCTTGCGGGACACCAGATAATACCTCTAAAGACTTTGAGAAGACGCCATTGATTAAGATTACCTGATTACGATTGCTAATATAGGACTTAATCCATCTAAACAGGTCACCATGTATACCAAGTTGGGTGAGTTTTTTCAAAAGAATTGAGTGAATTACGCGGTCAAAGGCCTTAGAGAAGTCTGTATACATAGTATCGACCTGCTCCTTATCATCCATCTTGCTATGCAAGAAGTTAATGAAAAGGGTGAGGTTGGATGTTGTAGACCTACCTTTCATAAATCCGTGCTGATTCGGTGTAATGATTGAGGAAATGGCCGAGTACAATTGATCAAAGACGATTTTTTCAAGAATTTTGCTTAGAATAGGAAGTTGGGAGATTGGACGGTAGTTTTTAACATCGTGTTTATCACCAGTCTTAAAGATTGGTGTAACAACAGCTGATTTCCATTTGAGAGGAAACAGTCCTTCTTTTAGTGATTTTTTATAGATGGCGCAAACTGGAAGACAGATATATTTACTGCAGTTACGTATAAAAATTCCAGGTAGCCTATCGATTCCGGGACCTTTTCTAATGTCTATGCTTGAGAGGTATTTTAAGGTGATTTCTTCGTTTATTAAGATTGAGGATATTAATGTGTTGTTAAGAGGATCCTCCTTATTATTGGCATCATGAGTTGGAATTTCATTGGTAAAAACCGATGAGAAATAATCAGCAAACAGATCTGTAACTTCTTTGCTGTCGTGTGCTGTTGTGGAATTATAGGTCATGTGTTCCGGTATAACGGGAGATTTTCTTTGCGCCTTAACATAACCCCATATTTTTTTAACATTATTTTGTATATCAGATTCCAATCGAGCAATATAGTTTTTATGAGTAAGACTAGAAATCTTCTTTTGTCTTTTACGGAGTAATGCGAAAGATTGATAATCCAATGGATTCTTGTAGCGTTTCCAGGCACGAAAAAACTTTAATTTTTCTTTCGTTATATTTATTAAAGCCGCCGAATACCATGTTGGAAATTTAGTTGGTCTGATTACTTTCGTAGGAACGAGATTATCTATTAGGTTATCAATGATTTCATAAAAATAGTGTACCGCAGTGTCAACGTCTTGTGCGTTAACGACAGAAGACCAGTCAATATTTCTGAGAGTATCATTGACAACTTCATAGTTAACTTTATTAAACGATTTGACAATCTGGGGTTTTAGGACGGCAGCAGGGGGTGGAATATTGAGTTCAACTATAATTGATTTATGATGTGCATCTTCGATTACCAGCGGAGAGTCGGCAGCGGAAACTATGACTGTAGTGTTACAAAGCACAAGATCTAGAATTCGCCCATAAGTATTAGAAATTGTATTAAACTGTTTTAAATTGGAGAACGAAAGGCAACTAAGGAGGGTAGAAGCACAGAGGTCGGTACTATGTGGCTGAAGCATAGAGTTCCAGCTCATGTTAGGCATATTGTAGTCACCTATTATTAGAAAAATGTCATTTGGAAACTCAGTAGTTAAATCGGATATGGCAGTTGTATGACTATTGATGATAGAAAAACGCTGCGCGCTCGATAATTTAGGACTAACCCCCGGTAAGTAAGAGCAACAAATATGAATATTCAAAATGTGATGTTTCGAATGTCTTAATAATAGTGAGATCCATATATCCTCGGCTTCTGAAGTCCACGATTTTCGAGATCGAACATTAAAGTCTTTTTTTATACCTATAGCAACGCCTCCCCCTTTAGTTTTACCCGTTAGAGTGGTATCTCTATCATTTCTGTATACTTTATACCGGCAATCAAACAGTTCCTCGTCGGATATGCTGTCAACTAACCACGTCTCGCTAATTAAGATTATGTCGAATTCGTTGATCAGGACATTTTCATAGAATTCTCTGGTTTTAGATCGGAGGCCTCGTGCATTTTGATAAAAAATTATGATAGTATCATGCATTGTGTAAGTGAAAAATTATTATCCAATTTTGATTTGAAATAAATAGAAAAATAATTAAAAATAAAGCTTTAGTCGAGATGAGGATATTTTGATAAATACTCAGCAGCCGAAAGTCCACTGGGGTGAGCATATTAATCAATTTGCGCATACATGAATGTTTGTGTTGTATTGGGTAAGTTAGGTGATGTGTGTGTAGAGTTGAGTAGAAAAGTGGTATAAGTTGAAAACCTAAAATATAATAAAATTTAAAATTGAAACAAATTACTATGTTAAATTGTTCAGTTGGGTTTGACCTGAGACTAGGATAGCAGGAGAGGTAACATTCTTTCTTAAATAGATTTTTGAGTTTCGCACCCATAAAAAATCGTATTTGTTTATGTTTTTAAATTCCTTAGCTGATCTCAGCAGTAATTTATTTTTTCTAGTAAGGTGATCATTAACAAAGAGTTTACCTCCTGCAACACCTAGGCTCTTACAATCGACCCCCTTCTTCTTTTTAATGGCCGCTAGCAGCTCGTCCTTCTTCCTTTTGGAGATGAATTTAGCCACCACGTTCCGAGGGCGGGCGTCACGAGGAGCTGCTGCTATTCCATCTTGAGAATGTTGCCGTGGATTAGCTCTACTAATGAATTCAATGTCCTCTTCCTTAATAATTTGTCCAACGTTTGATGCAATTTTAATTAGGCTGGTTGTTAGGTTTTCATCTTTGTTTTCGGTTAGACCGAAGATTTCAATGTTGTTGATGAGCAGCTGTTGTTCTCTTTCGTTGTTTGTTTTGTCCAAATATGTAACGAACTTTTTTAATTCCATTACTTCAGCTTCAAGCTTATCCATTTTTTTAAGTTTTTCTTCTAATACCAGAATTTTATTGGTGAAGTCTTCGATTGTACTATTATTGTGAACGATTGTCTGTTCAAAGGAAACCAGTTTTGTATTCATTGAGTTCAGTTGAGAGGAAAGTTTCTTGATTTCGCTAAGAAGAATTGACGAGTCGACAGAGTTGAGATTGCTGGAGAGCGGTGATTGACCTGTTTTACATTTTGCGCACATCCATGACTCCCTGTTCTCCTCAGACATCCTTTTAAAAACTGCAGAGGTAAGTTTGGCACAACTGAGATGAACTTGATTTTTGCAACTTATACACTTCATGCAGTCAGCCGTTTGAACTGGCTTGCTACATTGGTTGCAAGTAGAACTCATAGTGGTGACAATAAATTTAATATTATCTATGATGGTAATTATTTTCTTCAATTTGAGTTTTTACAGTGTTGTGTCACTTGTTCCACCAAATTCAATGTTTAGTGCACGGAATTACTTTTAAACTAACTGTGTAAACACAATATATACTAAAGAGTACTATTATATATTTTTAAATGGGCTAAATAACTTTGACACTTTGATATAATGTTGTCACACCGGTAGTTGTAGTGAATATATGTTTATGTTTTTAAAGACCTGAAATTAATGTCACTAAAACAATTTATATACAAAAGATGTTATAATTTACGCATTCAAAAACCAGGATAACTTTAGTCAGACAAACTCGGGCCGATTCACAAGATCCACATTACAACACACGTTACACCAACCCTCAACTAAAATGACTTTTGGGCAAAGAAAAATTCAATATCTCTATAAAATTATTTAATATCCGTCCTCTTGCAATAAAATCTATTAACCCGTTTAATCATAGGAGACCTTATTTGTCCCAGTTCACATAGGTCTCATAGAAAACGTTGTATCTCCCATACTATCATATTGCGAAGTATGATCTAAACGGTGTTGGAAAGAGAATACAACACGCTATATATTCAAATCTAAAAGTTAACCACGAAAAAATTCAAATCTACACCTTTATGTTACCAAAATTTCCGATTGCAATTTGAAAACAATTATGAAACTTTCTGAATTTTTAAAGATTTTTGTTTCATAAAACGAGAAAAAAGTGAGGTGGCAGTACTGATAATAATAATAATAATTGGATTATTTGTAGAGCACCGTTTTTGTGAGAAATCACCCCAAGGGCGCTGTATAGAAACGTTTATAATAAATTTGTATAACGAAATATGTATGTGATTTTATTTTTTTTATTTATCAGTAATTTTAGTTAGAAAAAAGGTAAAGTGAGCTATTTTTAAAACTTTTTAAAGTTTACACCCAAATTTTTTTTATTTTTTTTAAAAATTACATGCTTTTTCTATTAATAAAATTTGTAAGCCTATTTCATCACCTTTCGAAAAAAGTTTTAAGTTTTCGGATACGTTAAAAAATAGTCCATTTTAAAAATTTTTATTGCAAAGCGGGAATATTTTTGGCCTCTTGGCCTTTTGGAATTTTTGAAAGGTTAACAAAAATAACCGACTTCAGAAGAAGTATTAAGATATGGATTATGGACTCGGAAGGAAAAATAGTGATATAAGTTTACAGCCAAACAAAGATTTAAGGGTGTTATATTTTCTTCTAGATATTGTTTTATAATTTTTCTCGAATTATTTCAACATAGTTATTTACTTTAATTTTAATCACGTAACAATGTACAATGTGACCTTAGAACGGGTACCCCAGTAAGTTCAGTTACCCCAGTTCATGGCTGTGTGGTAGGCATGTGTGCAATAAATGTTTTACACCGAAATTATCTTTTACAGTTTTACAGTTACTATCCATTTCGAACACTAGAACTTGAAAGATATTAAAACCCTTTCAAACAAATCACAATTTACGTTATTCGCCCAACCAGTAATTCCAGGCCAGGACGTTATTATATCACTCTAGTTAAACCGTTATGCTGTAGAAATTAACAATGCCTCTCGCAGTAGTCGTAAAGGTTGGAATATTGCCGATAAAATCGGAACGAGTAACCCATTCTCATTTACATTCGTGTTTAATTTGACTTATGCTTCGATCAATGTCAAGATTAACATCCCAGCCTGATAAAAATTTGCTGTCGTTAAATATTATCTTAGAGAGTTGAACCTGTTCACGGTAAGTAGTACATACGTTAAACATTACATTGATAATTTTATATTGCTTTACACACCTAGCGGTTATTTTTGTCTTATTGTCCATAAAGAAAAAAAATGTTGGTGCGTTCGTCTAAGAACTAGCGGACGTTGAGTTTTGACAATTTTATAAAAGGAATTTTGTAAACATTAATTTTTCTAGAATTTCGCAATTCACATCGTGAGCTATGGATAGGAAGAAAATTAAATAATTTTAGCCTTTTGACTTAACTAGGAAGAAGGCTTGGGTTATATATGGTCCCCGGAAACAAGTGGTACAAGAGGTAAACTGGTGAATCAAGATTACATTGGGCTATAACGGATATAGGATTCGGATGTTAGTGGATTCATTATTCAAGTCTCCTAAAATTCGTCAAAGCGTAGAACCGACAAATTTTTTTTAAACCTTTAGTAGCCGAAAAAAAAAGAAACTCGTATACTTCAGACGGAAAAAATAAGGTTTTCTTAGATGATCTATATGATGTGTCTACAGGTTCACCTGTTTCCCTCTTGTAGCACTAGTTTTGGGACATCGTATGTATCATTATTCAGCAAAAAAAATCTTATACATTTTTATATATCTCACAAGAATCCCATCGTCTTGAGCCTGTGGAACCCTAGCACCTTCAACTTGGGGAATGTGGACAGGCAAAATTTGAAGAAAATGGTAAGAATATGCGTACAAAGTAAGTAAATATTAAAATATAGTCACTCTCCACTGGGGCGAAATAGCAATTTAAAACTTTTTTTCTCTAAAAGTTTTTTCTCAGGTTGCCAAAGGAAATTTTTCCGCCTACATTAAAAATATCATACCTCCGAATTTGAATATGGAGACATACAAACTGATTATAGTTCTATATAGCCAATCAATTCACCTATCTTTTGTTTATTATCACATATTCGTAGGATTTATTAAAATAAATATTATTAAATCGTTAACTTTAAAACATTTTAAAGAATCCATTTGCCATATTTTGGCAACAAAGCAATTCGTGGTTTTGAAAATGATGCCATATTGTGGCGCAAAGCGCTCGAGTGGCTATGCATGATCAACGTTTTGATGCTGAATGATATCCTCTTACCAGGACTATAACATCTTTATATTAGAATTTAAAGTGGCCAAATCCTTCCAAGAAAAAGTGTGAGGAAATCAAAGTTAAGCAAAGGTTTTATTTGGTTTTTGGAGAAAAACGAATGAATTTTACTTCTTTTTAAAGAAAAAATCATTTTTCAAAGAGATGTCTCTATAATAAAACACTTCATTTCGATTTTAAGTTACATAAATATATATTTTTATTTATTAATAATTCAAAAAAGATACATAAATTACAAATACATTTTATACACAATTAATTTTATAATATATATATTTGATGTACCCCCATAAAAAAACAGGGCTTGTGTATATGCTAAGTATTAGTAAATAAGTAAGTATGCATAAGTATGTTATTATCTTCTTCTGTTTAATAAACACTGTCGAGTTACCTTAGTAACCTCCAGTATACGTTGAATAGTAATACGTAGTATATTTATGATTTGTCGAAGACTGAAATTGAATCATATTTTCGGATGGAGAATTTCATCAAACCGGTTTTATTGTACTCAACTTCCTACTCTGTAACAGTAACAAGGAAGCGTATGACTCGTGTTCGCATGTTTTCATCAATGACCTGTCATAACTTAAGGTCACTTCCACAAATAAAAAAGAGACTGTTTTTCATTTACTTTTACTTAATGACCTAGGAACTACAACCAAATGTATTGGTATTGAACGCGTTGTACTATAGTATATCATAACCAGACGTACTATTTGATCTTGATGCTTTTGGCTTTGGTGGTGTTGAGCACTAAGTAATGATTCGAAATACAATGGATATAGTCATATTACAGCCTTCTAATATTTTTAGACAAATTTGATGGATATTTACGTAAATATAAACAAAAACCATGATGTCCTTAGATCTCTCCAATTGTAGTCAATGCCATCGCAAAGTTTTTTATTTTATTTTATTATAATTTGTGAATACCGCATTGTCAAGAACCAATGTGACTTCTTCTTAATAGCAATTGTCCAGCGGCTGATAATAAAAGTTTAAAAATGCTTGAAACTGTACAGGGAGGTTCCTATGAGAAATATCGATTATTTCTCATATCAAATTTTTTAAATTCAAATTTTTGTATCGATTTATTTCATTCAAAACTTGCTTAAGAGTGATTGACCAGCGGCTGAGAATAAAAGTTTAAAAATGCTCGCAACTGTACAGGGAGGTTTCTATGAGAAAGATCGATTATTTCCCGTATCAAAATTTTTAAATTAAAAATTTAATATCGATTTATTTCATTCAAAACATCATGCTTTAATATATACCTACATTCAAGTAAGCAATAAAAATGCTAAAAACGAACGATGATAAATTATTAAATATCGTGTACTTCTTGTATTTTTTGATCATAAGTATTTATGATTTTTCAATAATGTATAAACAAAATAAGTGAGTAAAAAAAAACTGAAATATTTTAGTTTGTATGACCTTAAATAAATAGAAAAACTGAGGTATTTTCGTCACAAAACACGTTCTCGGATTTATTTTTTAAGGATTTTAATTTAACTAAGATTAAAATTCTGAAAAATGTGTTTACTAGATTATGTATTGATTTATTTTGTTGTATGATTATATAATTTGAAATTTGTGTTGTATAATAGATATAATATGCTGTTTGAAAATTGAACAAATCTGCCAACTACCAAAGGTATATATAACCTTAGTATATTAAAAATAAACTTAGTTTTTCAATACTTAAATGCATTCACCAGATAAAATAACAATCTTTCAAAATTAATTTAGGTTTTTTTGCAAAAAAGAGTCAATGCGTCTAGAATTTGATTTAAAAAGGACTAATTTCCGGTATTCTCTGGTAATACCCTCTTAAGTCGGTTCCTGATTGCTGGGGATCATGACCACTTTTCCAATATCCATGGTGGATAATTCTCCTCCACTCCTCACCTTTCTGTGCTGCGTGAAGAGTCAAGCACTCCGATGTAGATTTGGGGATGGAAACGCCGCTTAAGGTTGCTTCATTCCTTTCCTATAATTCATGGCTCGGTTCGCGGATCGGTGCGCAAATGTGTAGGCAGCAATAGACAGCTTTCGTTCCTTGCATAGAAATGAATGACAAAGGAATTCTCCGAATTAAACAATTCCAAAGAAACAGCACGTTTTATGAATCGTAATGCAAATCAAAAGAAGTCATCAAGTAGCATGAATGTAAAATTATCTATGGACCATTCAAAGTACTTCATATTAATATCAGCATAGGTTAGGTTTTACAGAAGGGATAAAAAAATAAACTGGTTTAAATTTTTAGGAGGTTTGTGGGTTGTGCACACGACTGGGTATATAATATTAAGCTGAGAATTTGTTTTCAGAAAAACTATAAAAAAGTGTAAATTGTTAAAAAGGATGAAATTTTTATTTAAAAAGAAACAACTGAAAGAGAAGAATAAACTAACAAACAAGTACCTAGTAAATTGAGCTTGAAACTGCAGAAGAACGTATTGTATCACAGAAGATGAAGACAGGTCGATGATGAAGCTACTGTTAAAAACTGGACATGGAAGAGAAGAAAACTCTTGAATTATTTAACACTTCCACGAAGCAGTCATCTAATAGAAGACTACATTGGAAATTGGATCAAACATAAACAACAATAGAGAAATGCACAAAAAAAGCAGACGCTGAAACAATACGAACTGTTTATATACTTTTTTTCGTTGTTTGTTTTTGGGGTGTTATGCCGTGTTGCACTACCTCCTTCTTTAGCCGACGTTTCGGACAGCGTTGCAGTGTCCATCATCAGGGCAGATCTGGCAGAGACGATGTGGCATCGTCGGATCTGCCGGATCTGCCTTGATGATGGACACTGCAACCACATCGTTGGATCTGCCGGATCTGCGGGTTCGAACCCGCGACCTTTGGAATGATAATCTGGAGCGTTACCTCTGGACTACGCCGGCCGTTATTGGTAAAATTGCCTAACAAGGATCTTCCCAAAGTTTATCCACCCCAATTTCTACAATTTCCTAGCCTCACAATATTTGTGGATAGTGGCGCCGTAAGTTTTATTAGATCTGTTCAAAGCCGGTTGTACCTTTCATCTTTAACAAGGCATATTTATAAATTGTATTTAGTCATTTTATTCGCAAAAGCCCATCTTTCGTGTACTAAATCAGCACCTGGCCATAGTTCCCATGCACTAACCCGTATTCTAGCGCCTCTGGATATTTTCGAGAAGCGTTATTCGAAGCGCTGTGCAATTTTGAACGCATGATTAATAATAATTATTCACAGACTAATTGAAATTCGTGATAGTAGAATGACCATCTTTCAAAAGACATTAAAAAAGGTCAGACCGACTGGAGAAGTTAAAAGGTCATCCGCAACCAGTCTCTCTAGATCCGACCCTCCGCATAGTACCAAAGAGGGCAAACGCATTCGCCACTAAGTCCTAGACAAACCTCACCCCATGAACCCGGGAACTCCTGCTAAGTTACGAAATGTAGCGAACCACTTGGGGCATGTGCCATTAGATGGTTCACGGGGCGGCGGAACCCATACTTGCCTCCCAAGTTGATCTCAGAACGCTCGGATCTTCGATGCTCTCAAGGTCGTCAAGAGTGAATACATCAAGGAAAATTACTTTTTATTTGGGGTATGCACGAGTTTTATTTTGTTAGATAATTATTATTGGGTGCAAAAACGTAAACATAAGCAAGTTACCTAGTCATTCTAGAGGTTGTTTACTAAAAAAGAGCTTCTCAATTACTTCCCAATAAATGTCGTTTCCGTTTAATTAATAATTACGATCTTGCTTACAAAAATATTAATCGATGTTACTATTGGATTTTAAAAAACTAATAGGGTTTTAATTGTCGATGTGAATGTGGAATCGATTTTACTATTGGATTTTCAAAAAACGAATAGTATTTTGATTGTCGATATGAATGTGGAATCGATGTAAGGCGCTCCGCCCACTGAGGCAACTGAAAACCAACTAAAACCGGCCTTTTCTCTGTCTTGATTGGTCAAAAAGCTTGTTTAACCATAGACGAACTACGAGACAGCTGGCAGCTAGCAACTAGAAATGGCCGCCCACGGCAATGAGCAGTGACAGTCGCAAGATGGTCGCAAGTCACCGCTTGCGTTACCATTGACAACGGGGTTTTGTGTGATTGTGTAGTGTGCGGGCTATCACATTGTCATACAAAGACAGTTGGCAGTTGAGAGTTTTCAGTTGCCTGAGTGGGCGGAGGCGCTTACTATTAGTATTTCAAAAAACGAATGGTGTTTTGATTGTCGGTATGAATGTGGAATCGATGTTACTATTAATATTTCAAAAAACCAATGATGTTTTGATTGTCGGTATGAATGTGGAATCGATGTTACTATTGGATTAAAAAAAAAAACTAATAGTGTTTTGATCATCCCTACTCGTTGATTTTGATTGTCGATGTGAATGGCGGAATCTACGTTAAAAAACGAACATTGTTTTGATTGTCGACATGAATGGATATTGAAGAAATCCTGTACACGATTCAGATAACTTATATTTTTCTTATATCTTGTCATCTCGTATATCAATAACCGTATAGCGGTCATTTGGTGTTCATCCACGTTTATATAAAATATCAGCCCTTTTTACAAGTTTCTGCCATCCCATTTCTTTGATGTTCTCAATTCGCCAATTTGGTATCAGATGATTTCGGAATATTTTTTAATCAAAAATTTTGTTTGATCTTTTAACTCCAAAAATAATATCGTTGTTTTGATGTATGGTTGGGATGTCTTTAAATGCGCAACACTGAATAGCCCGTTTTAATAAAAAACAAATTTACATTATTGACCTTTGATTCTGCTGGTCAGAATTAAATAAATTTGTATTGGTATAAAATGTGATCTACATATGTTTTCATGTTAGAAATAATTGGCTAAAGTAAGAGTAATCTCTTTCATACATCGTCTATACAATTGTTATTAGCTGACAAGCATAAAAACATGACGTTTGAGCTTTTCTGCTTATCAAAATATATTCAAAAGCTGAAACGGAGCAAAAATCGGCGTTTAAAAGGGACAGGGATTTTCCAGTTGATGACAATGTTACATTATTTTTTTGTGAAGCACATAATATAGACTGTGCACGGTGACCGGAAACTAGTGGTACAAACGGGAAAATTGTGAATCTGCATCTACAGAGAACCCCAAAAAAATAATTTGATTTGAAGTTTTGATTTTTTTTTACTTTGTCCTTTTTTGATAACTAAAGAGATAAAAATACTTTTGGAGCCGTGTCTAAGCTGCGACGTACTTTAAAAGACAGTAAACAAACTGATTTTTTTCAATTTGACTCAAAAACTTTAAACTTTGGACTTGATTTACCGTAAAACTAAAACTAATCAAAAAAGTTATACCACAAAATCGACTCCAAACATGATATCCAGATATATATAATATATAGATATCATTTCCAGCTTCTCGCTTCAACCACCAGTTTAAACCATGTATACACATCACAAGGCTAATTATGCAATTATTCAAATACATTTTAGACGATAGGTTCACGATAAAATGTTAATGCCAGATGTTCTACTCGCCTACTACTGAGTTATATCGCTGTACCTGATGCTGCAGTTAAGGCCGGTCTCCTGCAATCGTTTCCACAAACAATGCCTCAAAGATTGCCAGAAACTTGGGGCAGAGTTACAACGTTTTTTATTTTGTATCAGCTACAGAAAACAAAACCATTGTGGCCCCGACCTAACCATTCACAAAATGTGTACGTGTTTTTGTCGGAGGAGACCGGCCTTAAGCAATAAGCAGGGCTTAACTATTAATAACAATAATAGTAGTTAATAGGTATTTTCAGTATTTTATCTTTATTAATATCAATAATTTTAATCGTATTCGAATTATTTGAGTGGTGATTATTTTAGGAACGGTGAAATTATCTATTTTGAAAGTGAGCCGAGATTAATGGTAAATAATATTATTGAGTATTTGAGTATTAAGTTTATTGACTACCAGGGCCGGCCCAGAGCTGAACCGCACTTGGCGCTAGAAAAAAACTCAAGGGCCCTGTATTAGGGATTAGGTGATCAGCGCCTTGGCTCCTTGGCAGTGCCGATACACGAAATTTGGCACGATGTGCAGTAAATACCGATGGCGCGACACCCCAAAAAACTTAATAATAATAAAAATATTAAGGTTTTAATTTAAAAAAACCTAATAAGTTTTTTAGAAACCTAGAGTTGGCGCCAGGTTTTTTGTACATTTTTGAGCGTGTGGCGGATCAGATACCCTAGCACAATCGATCGATAGGATAACTATCGGTAACTTCTTATCGTTCGTAGGACAACTGCACATCGCTAATGTACAAACAATAGTTGATGTCGATTATGTTAAGGACACTTAGTCATTGTGAACTGTCACTTATTCGTTGGCGATCTGTAGTCATGATAGGGAACGATGAGAAGTTACCGATAGTTATCCTATCGATCGTTATCGATCAAATTTGCTAGGGCCTCTGATACTGCCCTTGGCGTCTTGGCAAGTGGGCGCCCGGAGCGGATAGCTCCAATTCTGCCCTAATGTTATCATTAGGAATATAAGGCCGGGTCGTTTCGTCTCAAAGTCGTTGTTTAGCCATATCTTTATTTAGCCATATCTATATTGAGCCATATCTATATTTAGCCATATCTATATTTTGACATATTTATATTTACCTTACCTATATTTAGCCTCAATATTTCTATATTAAGCCATATCTATATTTAGCCGTATTTTGACTTATTTATATTTAGCCGTATTTATATTTTGACATATTTATATTTACCTTACCTGTATTTAGCCACACCATGTTTTACATTTCTACATTAAGCCATATCTATATTTAGCCGTATCTATATTTTGACATAGTTATATTGACCTTGCCACATTAATGTTTTACATGTCTAAATTTACCCATATCTATATCTAGCCATATCTATATTTATCCATGTTTTCCATGTCTATATTTAGCCATATCTATATTTATACATTTTTTCCATGTCTATATTTAGCCATATCTATATATATTTCTATCTTTATTTAGCCAAAACTTTTTGTATTGAACCCTCTCTATTGTTGTCGACCGTCTTGGTGAACGCTTTGACTCAGGGTCATTAGTCACATAATTTTGTTTTGTCAACAGGTTGTTGATGTGAACGAAATTTTATTTAATTTATTTGGACGATCATATAAATAGTCCCAACAAAGGCGGGCTTTAAATCCTACTAAATATAACAAATATTAATTATGTCAGCGTTCTCACATCAAAGACAATGGTCAAGAATTGTCTTAACGTGTAATGAGTAACCTGAGGGAGATGCCTTTCTGGAGTATTATAGGCCTCGAAATATGGGCAGTAAATGGGCAGTAATATAAACGTTACGTGGGCAGGATTTTCAGGAGTTTTCACCATTACCTTTCTGTATACATTAAACGGGACACATATCAACAAGTGGAATCTATCAGCGACCTCGGGGTAACACTCGATGTTAAATTAAGCTTTATCCAAAACACTAATGAAGTTATTAACAAAGCCAAAAAAAATTTGAGATATATCAAAACCTTCCGGCAATATAAACACTCTACATATCCAAACCGCATATTTCGTCCACATTTAGAACACTGCACATCGATCTGGACTCACCAAGCCCATATTGAAAGAATCGAGAGAATTTAAAAAAAATCATAATTGTTTAATTTATTTAAAATTGTTAACAACTTGTTTAACTTCCCTGAACTTCCCAAGCAGATTAGTTGGCTACAAATTACTTTATCAACGCAACAATACAGGATCAAACGCTGAATTAAATTCCACAAAGAATCGTCTTCATATTCTTGGTAACAAATATATTGTGGATGATGCTACAGATATTGAAAGAATATCAACATACAAACATTATTTAATAAAGCTATTTGTTTATCAGTGATCCTCAGTTCATTTAGTATAATCAAAAGACTTTAAATATTTGTATTCTTCAAAACATTGATTTTTATTTATTTTTTATTACGCACTTTACGAAGATATTTTTGTACTTTCAAAGTACTTCTGAAATACTTTACAAAATATCTTGTATAAATATGTACCCGTGGTGCATTTTTTCTTCATACTTGTATTCCCGTTGTGCTTGTATGTTGTTACAACAATACTTAAATTTTAATTTTTTTTTCATAGAAGTTTTCATCCTACTCTCAGGCAATTTCCCACTTGTATTTTTCGCAATAATATTTTTAATGCTTATATTTTTCTTATGTATATTCTGTATCCATATTTCAAATTATTGTAATTCCTATGTAAAAACCGTCAATCGGCGTTGAATAATAATAAATAAACGATATTCTTATAATGTACAATTTGATGAATTCGAAGGTTCGCAGCCGTTTGACAGACTGTAGTGGTTCCATGACTTTCATACACACAGTACACGCCAAAGAGACCATTTGAGGGGGTTAAAAGCAAAAATGCAACTCTCCAAAGGTACTGTTTTCGGTAAATCACAAAAAAACCGATTAAAGAATGGTTCGCATTTTTCGTGTAATTTTTTAGTAATATCTTAAAAAGTATAACCAATAGAGAAATATTATAATAAAAAAGGTTGTAATAATGTGTTCATTGGTCATATTGAATTTATTTCGAATTCAGGCTTGTGATTGGCTTTTGCGGAGAGTGGTGATTTTGCTTGTTAATCGGTGTGGAGAGTTACGATTTTCATCTAAATCCTATTTTCATTTCGATTTTTCTATGATTTGCGGTTGATTTTTCTAAGGATCTGAAAAACCATCTTGTAGCTATGGACATTGCGCGTAGATTGACATTTATAACTCAATTTCTTCATTTTTGGAGAGTGCCGTTTTTGCTTTTATTATATTATATTTATTTAATTATATATTTATTTATTTGTATTTTATATCATATTATTTATTAAAAAAGAACACCTTTACAAATGCATAAAGATTTTTTCAACAATGATAGCTTAATCCCTCTTTCGAAAAGCAATAGACCAAGTATTCTTGGCTCTATAACTATCACGCCCTGCAACACCACCACAGTTCAACAATTTTATAAATATTTTGGTGTCAAATGGTTTAACCAATTACCCCTATCTTAAAATTTTAAATAAATAAATAAAATTAAAAAGGTTCAATAAAAACACTATATCAATAGCATATTACAATCATTATACAATAATACAATATAATATCTCTCAATTATTATATTGGAAATCCTTTTTCTTTTATTTCTTTCTTATTTTCCCTCCTTTTCTTTTCTATCCTTTTTTTTCTTTCTTTTCTATTTCATGTGGGGTTGGGCGAGGCTAGTTGAACCAAGGGGCTTGTTGGACCACGGAAATGTCTTGTAAACCGAAAGATTTAAAAAGAATGCCGAACATGTTATTTTTAATTTTTATAGTGAATACCTCACAAGAGTCCCAACTGCTCCCGTCTGGATCCAGTGAGACTATGGCATCCCCAAATGGGGTATGTTATGAGGCTGAAGGTAAGTGGGAAAGGAAAGGAGACGAAGAAGAGGAAGGTGGGGAAATACCTGGCTATTCAGATCTAGTCACTAAACACGGCTTAAGACATTTCAAGCAACGTTTCAATTCTGAATGGGGGTCTTACACCAGGGCGATACTAAGAGTATCTTCCACTCTGGAACGTGCCGCAAATTTACTATATATTATTAAAAATAATTAGTTGTGAAATAACACAAATCAATTATATAAAATTTATTTGCGCACGTCGGGTTCGAACCCGCGATCTTCAGATTGGCAGTCTAATGCCCTACCGCTGGACTACGCCGGCCGTCAGAGTAAGTCTATTTAAAATTGGTGTTTGCTTAACTTTTTTTTAAATTGAAAAATTACATTAAATTTAGGGGTATATGAGTTATCCGATGAAATTTTTAATAAAACATGGATGGTGCTAATTGAACCATTTTATTCAACTTGCCCCATTCTGATTTCTTACCGTATGCGTCACGTATTTATTTCGCTCTTCAACACATTAATAATATCGTTTTTTTTTAAACTTTCTAGATGCGTACCTACAAAAAAAATTAATCCAGGGAGGCAGAATCTGGAACCGTCTTTTTTTTAATTGACGAAAGCGACAGAATCAGTTATACATCAAAAAGGGTATCCGATCTGCAGCCAAAGATAATGTAAAACGTAACATAATTTATGAAATTTAATACTAAATTTAAAAACCATGGAGAGGCCGCAAAAATGAGATATAAAACTTCGCAACAAATATTTACAGGACAAGAAAAAGAAATGAACAAATACTTGCTTCAACCATCAACAATATTTTTCGGGTTGGCACCTAGGGATGTCCATAGTCTACCATGATAACACAAATTTTAATCTATTCTTTAATTTTTCAATAAATTTAGTTTAATAACTAAATATAGGCCGGCATAGTCCAGCGGTAGGGCGTTAGTCTCCCATTCCGGAGGCCGCGGGTTCAAACCCGGCGTGCGCAAATAAATTTTGTTTAATTGATTTGTGTTATTTCACAATCAATTATTTAAAAAATAATATATAGTATATTGGCGACACGTTCCAGAGTGGAAGATACTGTTGTATCGCCCTGGTGTAAGACTACCATTCAGAATTGAAACGTTGCTTGAAATGGCTTTAGCCGTGTTTAGTGACTAGATCTGAATAGCCAGGTACTTCCCCACCTTTCTCTACCTCGTCTCCTTCCCTTCCCCACTTACCTTCAGTCTCATAACCCCAATTGGGGATGCCATGGTCTCACTGGTTCCAGACGGGATCAGTTGGGACTCTTGTGATGTATTCTATATTTGACGACCGTCCGTGGTCGAGAGGGTAAGACACTTGACTCCCATTCGGAAGGTTGCGGGTTCGAACCCGGCGTGCGGAAATAAATTTTATGTGATTAATTTTTATTATTTCACAATTAATTAATAAAAATAATATATGTTATATTTGCGGCACGTTCCAGAGTGGAAGATACTGTTGTATCGCCCTGGTGTAAGACCACCATTCAGAATTG
Organism: Limnephilus auricula; assembly: GCA_951813805.1. Taxonomy (NCBI): domain Eukaryota; kingdom Metazoa; phylum Arthropoda; class Insecta; order Trichoptera; family Limnephilidae; genus Limnephilus; species Limnephilus auricula. The sequence continues at coordinate 31,543,941 of OX638390.1, forward strand.
AAACGTTGCTTGAAATGGCTTTAGCCGTGTTTAGTGACTAGATCTGAATAGCCAGGTACTTCCCCACCTTCCTCTTCCTCGTATCGTTCCCTTCCCCACTTACCTTCAGTCTCATAACATACCCCAATTAGGGATGCCATAGTCTCACTGGCTCCAGACGGGAGCCGCTGGTACTCTTGTGAGGTATTCACTATAAAAAAAATAAGTGTGAATGATGAGGCAATTGATTATAATTATAATTAGATAATGATTATACTTAATTTAGGTAAAATGTATAATATATCACAAAAACATATATGTGTAAATAAAATGTATGTAAATGTCAACAAAACGATAAGAAATCTTCATTGCCTAGCGATTCATAAATTTGATATAGGCACTTCTAACATTAACCCCCATATATATATATATATATATATATATATATAAAGTATATGATTTAGTACGATATTAAACACTTACAAACACATATAATGTATGAATTGAAATACTTTTTTCTAAAAGAGATGCTTTTGCGGTAAGGAAATATTAAATTTTTGGCTTCAAAATATTAAACTGCCTCAATCTGCTTAAGTAGGATTTTCAGACTTGAATTCATAATTATCTTTTCATTTAAAAGCTGAATTTTCAATAGAGTTATTTAATTCTAAGATTCCAAGAAAATAGAAATCTTCGACAACGAGATATGTTAGGTAATCCGTGGTAATCCTTTTATAATTTTAATGATCTGCCTTTGAATGGTTTCCATGGGTACCAGACTAATTTAAAAGGCAGTTCGTTTTGAAATACTATTTTGGTAGTAAGTAGGTAATTGTTTGATGTTTTACAGGTTAAGTTAATTTATATTTGCCCAAATGATATTAAAATTTTCAGTTTCTGTCCTAGTTACTCCACGAAATTTAACACGCTTTATGATCTTACTAATTTTATGTATTTAATTTTATTCAATTAAAATTTTATTTTATTTCTTATGTAATTATAAATTTTAGTAATACATGTTAGAAATTACATATATGTGTGTTCAACCACTCGAACGCTTTTTGCCACATTATGGCACAATTTACAAAGCCTCGGATTGCTTTGTTGCCACAATGTGGCAATTATTCTCTAGATTTTTTCAAATGTTTTAAAGTTAACGATTTTATAATATTTTTTTACAAATCCTACGAATATGTGATAATAGACTAAAGATAGGTTAATTTGTTGGCTATTTAGAACTATAATCAGTTTGTATGTCTCCATATTTAAATTTGGAGGTATGATTTTTTTTGAATGTGGGCGGAAAAATTTCCTTTAGCCATTTGAGAAAAAAGTTTTTAATTTCTCTGTCACTCCAGTGGATAATATTTGTCAACATAGATTATTAACAAACATTAAAAATAATATACATTTTTTAAACATAACAATTTCAAGAAAAAAAATCAGGCAATGGTAAAGAAAAGGTCAATGAGATAAAATTCTTTCATGAATTAGATGAATTTCCCTTTTGAATCTTCGTTAACTTAACGAGCTTGTATAAAATTATCTGATGTATTCTGTGACAATGTAATCATGTAAGATTTAAAATTGTTCTGCTCTCAAAGTATCTTAAGAGGGTATTAGTCCCTTTTAAATCAAATTCTAGACGTATTGACTCTTTTAAAAAAAAAAAATTAATTGATTTTGAAAGATTGTTAATTTATCTGTCACACGGAGTTTTAATTTTTTTTTAAACTAAGTTTATTTTTAATATACTAAGGTTATACCGTTGGTCGTTGGCAGATTTGTTCAATTTTCAAACGATAGATTCTATTAAACAACACAAATTTCAAATCATATAATCATACAACAAAACAAATCAATACATAATCTAATCAACACAGTTTTCAGAATATTAATTTTAGTTAAATTAAAATCATTAAAAAATAAAACCGAGAACGTGTTTGGTGACAAAAATACCTCAGTTTTTCTATTTATTTAAGGTCTTAAAAATTAAAATATTTCAAATATTTTTTACACACTTATTTTAGTTAGACATTATTGAAAAATAATAAATACTTACGATAAAAAATACTTACAAGACGTACACGATATTTAGTAATTTATCATCGTGCAATTTGAGCATTTTTATTGCTTGCATGTAGGTATATATTAAAGCAAGTTTTGAAGAAATAAAACTATATTATATTTTTAATTTAAAAAAATTGATACGGGGAATAATCGATCTTTCTCATTGGAACCTCCCTGTACAGTTGCAAGCATTTTTAAACTTTTATGCTTAGCCGCTGGTCTATCGCTCTTAAGTATGTGTGTAGTTTCAGTTCATGACATTCGCCGTATTCAAAAGATAATATCGGTGACACAGTCCACCGATGCCAATCGCCGGTATCTATCGGCAATACCCACAGATTATCTTTGGCAATACCCATGAGTAGAACTAATAGGTTGATAATAACAATTGATATAATTATTACAGCCTGATTATAGAACAACAGAATGGAGAATTGTCTCTTCTATCAGTCGGTATTGATTCTCAATTTGTTTTGGAATTACTGAACGAGGTATATAATCACGTTGAAGGATGCTGAGCAGCATTATACATTATCTTTTATCAGAATCAGCATTTGCAACCGTCGAAACCACAATTAAAATATTATTTAAATTGTTCCTCGTCTAACAAGGTCGACGAGATGCATACAATTTGATAATTCCAGTAGAGAGGTACCAATAAAGCTTCAATAAACTGTCTGACTCAAAGTTATGGTTTTATTGCCTCTATTGTTAGAAGAAACAAGGATATTAAATAATCACTGGTGGTAAGTTGTAATTTAGAAACGCCTTGATAAGCAGGTCGTGCTTCACGTTTTGATTGAATTTTAAAAATTCAAAGTTTCAACGATTTATTTTCAAAGAAATAAATGCTTATAAATGTTTAAAATATTTCTTTATACCATCTTGTTAAGGATTTTCTTTATGCCCCATGAATTGGCAAAATAACATCAAAATCCAGATTCATCACCATAAAAAAAGTGGAATCACATAAAAAACTACGTTATTGGCCCACAATTTTACGACGGCCATAACATATTTGAATTTGATTCGAAACATACCGCTTGATTCTTTTATTTGTAGCTTGCAATCGTTTTAACTTTGAGACAGATATTTTGACAGCATAGTTTGCCAAGAAATTAATCGTGTAAATTAGCGATATCATGCGAGTTCCCCACGTTGTTCCTCTAGTAATTATGCAGGCTTACGAGCCGACTCCTGAAGAACTGTTAGTGATGGATGAAGGAGATATAGTGAAAAATCCCGCAGCCAACTTTGAATGGGATGCGGCGATCATACCAAAGCTCAGAGATTTGTGCCTTCAACAACTTTCGACGATGTTTGAGGTAGTGCAACCGCTGACTGGTGTTCTGCAACAAGATGTGAACACGCTGGTGGAAATTTTGCCGATCGATGTTGACTTGAAATTGACAGTTCCCTTGATTGATGTAGGTTAAATTTATTTTCAATACTTGAGTGATGTGGGAGCTGAGGGCGGTTCCACCGAATTTATTTTTTGAATGTGCCTGCCTTTTGAATTCGACGAACCTGTTAAAAAACTCTTCCCAACTTAAGCGTCTTTGAATTATGTTGAATCATTGATGCATTTTTGAAATAAGTTGACCGAAATCTAATAACCAATTTTACCATCTACTTCTACATCCAGCAAAGTGAAATATTAAGAGCGATTGACGAATAAAAGTTTTAAAATGCTCTCAACTGTACAGGGAGGTTCCAATGAGAAAGATCGATTATTCCCCGTATCAATTTTTTAAAATTAAAAGTTTAATATCGATTTATTTCATTTAAAACTTTCTTTGATATTACAACCTACTAAACCTACAACCTACCTACACTTGCTTTAATATTATAACCTACATTCAAGTAAGCAATAAAAATGCACAAACGCACGATGATAAATTAATAAATATCGTGTACTTCTTGTAAGTATTTTTTGATCATAATTATTTATGAGTTTTTAATAATGTCTAAACAAAATAAGTGTGTAAAAGAAAAATTGAAATTGTTTTAGTTTGTAAGACCTTAAATAAATTGAAAAACTGAGGTATTTTTGTAACAAAACACGTTCTCGGATTTATTTTTTAATGACTTTAATTTAACTAAAATTTAAATTTTTAAAACTGTGTTGACTAGATTATGTATTGATTTATTTTCTTGTATGATTATATGATTTGAAATTTGTTAACCCGTTTAATCACAGGAGACCATATTTGTCCCAGCTCACATAGGTCTCACAGAAATCGTTGTTTTTCCCTTACTATCATAGTCAGAAATGTGATCTAAACGGTATTGGAAAGAGAATACAACAAACTATATATTCAAATCTAAAAGAAAACCACAAAAAAATTAAAATTTACCCCTTTCTGAAACCAAAGTTTCCGATAGCAATTTGAAAAAAAATTATGGAACTTTGTGAATTTTTAAATTTTTTTTTTTACATGCAACGAAAAAAGTGAGGTGACAGTAAGGTTTATAATTCATTTATCTAATGAAATAAGTATGTGTTTTATGTTTTTTCATTATCAGTAATTTTAGTTAGAAAAAAAAGTAAAGTGAACCATTTTTAAAACTTTTTAAAGTTTTCGCAAAAAAAAATTATATTAAAAAAAATACATAGTAATTTTTAATATAGAAATTTGAAAGCCTATTTCATCATTTTTCGAAAACAGTTTTTAGTTTTCGAATACGTTAACAAATGTTCCATTTATTTGGATTTTATTGCAAAGCGGGAATATTTTTAGCCTCTGACAAAATACCCCAATTTTTTAGGGGTATTTTTTAGCCTCTGACAAAATACCCCAATTTTTTTAATTGAACAAATCTGCCAACGACCAACGTTATACCCTTAGAATATTAAATATACACTTAGTTTAAAAAAAAAAATTCACTGCGTGTACCAGATAAAATAACAATCTTTCAAAATCAATTTCTGTTTTTATTTTTTTGGAAAAAAGAATGAATACGTCTAGAATTTGATTTAAAAAAGACTAATTTCCGGTATTCTCTGGTAATGCCCAAGATTCGTATTGTTTTGCTAAACTCAATTTATTCCTCTATTTCAGTATGAAATCTACTGGGAACGGTGCTGTAGAGGACGTTGGCCAGACATGATTTTCATAAAGCGACCAAATATTGGTTTTTGGAAAAAACATTATCTGACATTATACTTGGAAGAATATTTTGAAAAATCCCTACCGGAGGAATTTGATGTCGATCATTCCGAAGAGCTTGCAAAATTAGTAAAAACCTTTTGATGTACCCAATCAAAATTCTTGTTTTTTATGTGCATTCACTGACTAATAATTACTTTTTTTACAGCTTAGCGAGTTCATCACTGTACTGAATATAAAGCAATTACAACCGACAAAATGTCCCCCAATGCCAAATTGCAAAGATGGGATAATAAGAGACGAATGCATTAGACCAGATTTAGATATCCCATTAGACCACATACCACTCAGTAGACCATTCAGCAATTTGAAAAACATGACCAAGATCCGATTGGTGTTTTGTGTCAAACCTATGAAAACAAATTTTGACTGGAGGGTATTTAAATTTTCATTAGCTGATTGCGATTTGATTTGCGAAGGACTAATGGCAGTTCCTGACTTAAAGGTTCTATGCATAAATAAATGCGAGTTGGATGACGTTCGCGCTAAGATATTCTTAAGGTTCGTTGGGGAGAAGCTGAGCATTGAAGAAATTGATTTTTCCAATTGTTATATTGGCGATGAAGGGATGATTGCTCTCGGAGGACTGCTGATGGAACATACTAACCTGAAGGTTGTTAGGATGAGGAATAATAACTTTGGAGATCTGGGAATCGCAGGATTAGGAAATGCATTGAGTAAAGGTCCGGTAGGGCCTCTTAGTACGCTTGGTAAATATAAAATATTGGATCGAAATACTTTACACAGGGATATTATGAAAATGTTGTTTTTCTACATATTTTGTTTACTTCAGATATAGGAATGAACTTTTTATCAGAAGTAGGAGCAAGTTCTTTATCGGCAGCTCTTATTCGATGCAGAACAAAACCAGCCGAACTTGTAATATCTTGCTGCGGGTTCAAGGATCATTCGGCCTCGATGGTAAAAACATACTTAAATAACATTATATTCATGAAAGACCTTTTAATATTTTTACGATTATAAAATAAAGGTCCAGCCTTGTGTCCGTAGAATAAAGAAGAACACAAGAAATGCGATGTGGGCGTGTTTAATGACCTAAAAGTCTGGCCAATAGGGCCTTAAGTTTGTAATAAAAAACTTTTCATCATCATTTTGAATTTCAAACGGCAATGTACGATGTTGAGAAAGCATAAGAGAGACAGAGCGCGTACTAAATGGTATTAAGTCAGTAGCGACATTGGTTTCTATTCTAATTTATATGAAAGGCATGTCTAGTGCGTTTTTTCTTTATGTGATTTGATTTGTCAATAATTTTCGGTACTCATCAAATGTTTCAGTAAAAATTATTTATTGATTGAAATATTTTTACTGGGTGTAACAGCATGTACCCGAAGGATTTCAATCAACGATTCCTGGGCAGATTTCTACAAAACACATCATTTTGCTGTCCGATAATATTTTTTTCTATTTAAAAAACATCAGTCACACGTCGCTATTGATCACACCACTACACGTCGCGACGGGATCGAGCGATACGCGCGCTATTTCGTGTGTTTCATTCCTGCTGGAACGAGACGGAGAGCTTATCACGTGACCAGCCCCCCTAGCACACTCGATCGATAAAGATCGATAGGATAATGGTAGATTCAGACTGTGTCGACGTACGTATGCATCGCTACGCCTAACAATATCTGGGCTACTTAGCAACCATAGATTTTCAATGAAAATTTATGTTTTAGAATCACATTGGCCACACGCATCGCGACTCATAGAAAATGTATGGGTTGCTAAGCATTGTTTGGCGTAGCGATGCGTACGTACGTCGTCCAGTCTGAATCTACCTTAATTGTCGGTAACTTCTCATCATTCCCTGGGACAACTGCAGATCGCTAACGTACAAACAACAGTTGATGTCGAATATATTAAGGATACTTAATCATTGTGAACTGTCACTTATTCGGATACGTTTTTAGATTTTCACGGCCAAAAGGCATCGACGGATCTGCCGGACCTGCCCTGATGATGGACACTGCAACGCTGTCCGAAACGTCGGCTAAAGAAGGAGGTAGCACAACACGGCATAACACCCCAAAAACAAACAACGAAAAAGTCACTTATTTGTTTGCGATCTGCAGTCATGCTAGGAACGATGAGAAGTTACCAATAGTTAGCCTATCAATCCGTATCGATCGAGTGTGCTAGGGGGCCAGTACGGCTATACTTAATTACTAAGTTGTAGAAATATTTTTATTGTTTTTAATTGAAAATAATATATTATCGCACAGCAAAATGACATCCAAATATTCTTAAGAATCGCTGGTTAAAATTGTCGGGTACGTACGTTACACCTGTAGTATACTAAAGATTTAAAACTGAAACTGTAGTAACTGACCGGTCAGTGGTTGTGTGGGCATCGCGTTTGGCTCCCACCCATGCGTTCCGTGTTCGATCCCTCGGCTGGCTAAGTCCTCCATCACAACACAAGCAATATCTTCCGCTTAGTGTGGTGGTAGTAGGAGATTTTCAAATGTTGTTGGGTTATTCGTAACCCGGGAATGTTTGTCTTTCTTTATAAAAAAAAAAAAAAAATCCTTTTTTTATCAGCAATATAAAATATTACGGGACCCAAATTTAAAATTATTATAACTTGATATAATATTGTAGCGGAATCAGAATCAATAGGTGTACTGGAACAGGTTTTATGCTCTTTCGATTATTTATAGTTTAAAAATAATACGTAAGAGCGAACCTTTAAGAGAGATGATTGGTCAGCGGGTGAGAATAAAAGTTATAAATGCTTGCAACTGTACAGGGAGATTCCAATGAGAAAGATCGATTATTCCCCGTATCAAATTTTTAAAATTAAAAATTTAATATCGATTTATTTAATTAAAAACTTGCTTTAATATATACCTACATTCAAGAAAGCATGCCGTAAGCATGCTCAAAACGCAAATTTAATTATGAAATATCGGGTATTTCTTGTAAGTATTTTTTAATCATAAGTATTTATGATTTTTCAATATTGTCTAAACAAAATAAGTGTGTAAAAAAAATTGAAATATTTTAGTTTGTACGACCTTAAATAAGTAGAAAAACTGAGGTATTTGTTGTCACAAAGCACGTCCTCGGATTTATTTTTTAATGATTTTAATTTAACCAAAATTAAAATTCTCAAAACTGTGTTTAATAGATTATGTATTGATTTATTTTATTGTATGATTATATGATTTGAAATTTGTGTTGTTTAATAGAATAAATCTTTGGAAAATTTAACAAATCTGCCAACGACCAACGGTATAACCTTTGTATATTAAAAATTAACTTAGTTTTTCAAAATTTTAAAACTGCGTGTACTATCTTTCAAAAGCAAGTTTTTTTTTTTGTAAAAAAGTGTCAATACGTCTAGAATTTGATTTAAAAAGGACTAATTTCCGGTATTCTCTGGTAATACCCTCTTAATAGATGTATATTTACTTTTATTGCCATTCATCATCATTGAGTTGACAGCAACACACTAAACTAAGTACCTAATCCAATATCATGACAGTTATATAAAATGAGTAGGTTCAGAGGATTTTGACGTCCGGTCGTTATTCTTGAGTTGGGCCATCCGCCGACATTATCCACACACACCCCTCTCTGATATAGTCTTCCCAGGTAGAGTTCGTATCTACGTCTTCGTGGAGCATTCGAAAGTAACGTACGTCCTAACTTGCTTCTTAAAGTATTAATGAATGACAGTGACCATTCTTCTAAAATTAACGAGACTTGCAATAGAGTATGTTTTTTTATATATAAAACGTAGTATTGATAAGTAAGTACGTAGGTAAATCGATGATTTATATCTATAATATAAAAACTAATGTTTGTTTGTTTGCTCGTACCTTATGCACGGCCATACCGTTCATCCGATTGCGATGAAACTTTGGGAATATGATGTGCGCATACTTGGGATGGTTATAGGAGCTCTGAGCTCTGGTGTTATGAAATTATTTCCTATACTATTCATACGATTGCGATTAAAATTTCATCCGATGGTTGTAAACATGCCCGTTGTTTAGTGTTGAAATAACTTTAGGACATTAATCCATTATACCCATGTTCCTTACCAAATATTCCTTCCTTGTGATTCCCTTCCTTTCACATCAAGGCCCTTACCCAAGAAGCAAAGAAGATGATTTAAAACACTTGAAAAAAGAACACTTTTGCACTTCCTTTTTTTGAATAAAAACATTCAGTTGTTATCTTGAAAATTCGACCAAGCTGGTACAAGCATTTCGCCAATCTCGCAAATAACAATAATATAAATATAATATAATTAAGACCATCGGGTCATCATCATTGGAAAGTGATCGTAAAGAAGAACTGGGAGCTGTCACCTCATCATCAAGGTAAGGGCCATTCCTATCGTTTCCTTTCTCCCTTGTCGATTTAAAAACACAATCTTATACACTCGTAATTTCGCCACATAATTTAGTTTTACAGTCCACACGGTGTCATCGGACACTTAACACCCGTGAATACTTCTATATATATATATATATATATATATATATACATACTTGTGAGCTCTGGCATTATGAAATTTGCATAAAAAAATTTAATAGGTCACGCGAGATGTTGGAAAAATGGGTGTATTTTATGAAGTTAAGCGGCAGGCGAAAAAAGGCTAGGGGGGAGGGGTATGCGAGTGGGTTGGTTTTCTGGAATTAAGGAGGCGAGCTTTGCTGGAGGGGGGACGAGGGAGAGGGGAAGGCGAAGAAGGTGGAAGCGGAATGCGTGAGGGGGGGGGGGGAGGGTTCGCGAGAAAGGGGAGAGCGGGAGAGAAGGAACGCGGGAAGATGAAAAGGGAACGCGGGAGGGTAAAAGGAAGGGGAACGGGGGCGAATGGGAAGTGACACGAAGGGAGAAACCATTTATTTATTTAATTGGCATCGAAACGCGTGCCGGGTATCAGCTAGTTTTTAATAATAAGTATGTGGAATCGAAATAAAAACTTGAGAAATTTATATGTCTATATTTATGTATGAATAAATAATTACAAATGTATACCTACATAAAATTGTGTCGAATTAAAATTTTATTAGTTGGCTACCTTAAATTTTACAAATAATAAACAACATTTTTTACAAAAAGAGGAAAAGATATATTTACAATTAATACACATTTTCACATTTTCAAACGTTCTATAAATTCCAATATTGAAATTGCATGGTCATCTTACCACTTTATTACGATGACACTTATTTTCGATAAGAAGGCAAATAATAATTAAGGACAAATCTAGTAATAAATCGTCCCGATAGAAACTTACATATAATGATAACATCATAATTTTTATTATTTTTACGGTAAAAAATTTAACGAGTAAGTAAATTAATGTAAAATGTCTACCTCATCCTGTAAGAATTGTATTGCCATTTTGTACGTTTTATGAAATAAGGCATTTATTATTTTTTGCTGGATTTTATAAGCTGTCAATACCGTAATCGTTAAACGATTCGAAAGAAACATATGTTCGCGAAAGGTCTATAGGAATATGATTAAAAATTCTCGTTTTCAACATTCTATCTTCTGTCTGTTTCGTTTTCATACAAGATGTGTGAGAATGAAGATTTTTATGGACGGCTCTTAGAACGTTCGCCGATCACGTAGATACGATCCCTTCCTGGGACTAGTATCGTCAGTATTTCACTCGACAATCGCAACCAACTGTGTGGTGATTTATTTAAATATCTTTGGAATCGAACCGATTCGCTATACATGTTTTAGAGAAGGGGCATTTGAAGTTAATCGAGGAATATTATTTCGCGAATATATTAACATAAAGAATATTGTCTGCGACGGGCATTCGATTCTATAGGTTAGGTCGGTACTATAATATTTTCTACGATTTACGATAGGTACTATAATTTAAAAAAAAATAAAATTCCGAGATTGATGAAAATTTGCACACTTGACCTTCAAAATTAGAGGAAGATCACTGTCCACATGGGATTTTGACAAACCTACCCACCCCCTTTGTCTACTCCTTAAAGCAGTACTTTAAATTTCTTGATGAAATTTTGCACACTTGACGTTCAAAATAGGAGAAAAATTTATGTCTAAAAATTAAAATTTGATTTCATGATACTCTGTACAAAGTCCGGACATCGCAGGGACTTCAGCTAGAGTAGGTATATGTAGAATATAATAATTAAATAAAAATCTTATTACGAGAGTAAACATTATACGGCATTTGAGTAAATGTGTGCCCACCTCCAACCCTTGAAAAAATCTTATAAATCTTATTAAAATTCCGGGGAAAATATTTTCAGTTTTCAGGAATGCTCGCTTTGAATAGAAGCATCGTAAAGTTGGATATCACGGCAAATGACTTCAGCGGGGAGGCGGAGGCCAAATTTATAGATTCTCTTATCAAAAACAGACGTTTGTTGGAAATAGATACAAGAAATAGTGGTAAATAACCTCAGAATACTTATACTTTTCAGTAACTTATATTGTATTTATGGCTACAAATTTTAAACTATTTGTAGTTACTCAACATAGTATAAACGGCATTTTTGCTGTGCAATATCTAATCTTACTCAATGTACACGTATTTCATTTTAAATGTATTTGAGCAATATGTTGCAAGGACTCGTAAGGAGCACCGCACGATTATTTTAAAGTTTATTATAGTTAAGCGCACTTGAAGTGAAATGACACAAAATTGCGCTATACAAATATTGTGTTATTATTATAAGTAGGCCCAGTAGTTCTGTGAACAGTAAACCTAACATCCTTTTATTATATTCAATAAATCAAAACCAAAAATTGCTCTCAAATCATAAAATTTTTAAGTAGGTACTTAAATAAATAAGTCAAATATCTAAGAGAATGTCTTTATGTCTGAATTTATAACTAACAAATTGTTTAATGACAATTGTCACACAATTTAAGGTAACTCGCAGTAAGGTTAAATGTGTTTTCTGTCGCAAGGGGTAGGCCAAAGTGGCCGACGGATGATTTCACCCCTAAAATTCCTTCGTCTAATTTTTCGGCCAGGCTGTCTGTTGCGCCCCAACACTAGCCATTTATTGTGACGTTATTTGTTTTTGTCGTGCTTCCAGAAATCTCCGAGGAGGGCTGTTTAGAAATCCGGCGCCTCCTTGAGCGAAACAAGCAATTCATCGGCGTCGACATCCTGCAGGAAGACGCCGTCATTCCCAAGCTCTACCTGAAGGACCCCGAGTATCTTATCTGGGAATACAGCCCCCTGAACCCGGACCACGAGCCGGGACACTACCCTCCGCGCGTAGCCGAAGATTAAAAAAATCTGGGGTGCTTTGGTTTTCTGAATCAACTGATCTGCAATTATCTGAATCCTTTGTTGTTATTATCGGGAAATTGAATTTTTGAGGGTTGTTGAAATTATATTTTTATTTGGCACGAATATCTCAGGATTTGATTTATTCTTTAATTATTTCTTTTACAAATGTATTTTAGAGGTGGTATGGACAAACGGAATGCGTTTGTCCATATAACCAAATTATAATACGCGTGTCGGTACATTAGGCTTTTCTTATTGTCTGTCAGATAAGAGAAGAAAAAATAGTTAGCCACTGTTCTTCAAATGGCAATACTAAAATTATAACACACGGTGGAAAAGTAAAGCTGCGTAAGATATACAATTTTATAAAAAAACAAAATCACATGAAGGTGGGAAAGATATTTTTTATCATTGCCATGTAGATACCCACTGATATCAAAATAAGAATTGCATGTACGTATATCACCCCTTAGCAGTTTTATCTTAACAAAATGAAGAATAAGATATTGTAGTAAAATAAAAAGCAGTTTAGAATTTTCTCTCATTTATTTAATACTAGCTGAAGTACCCAGCGCTGGCTGGGCTTTAGATCATCCCCCTAAAAAATGTACCCTATGACGAATAGCACTGATGTCAAAACTATCTATAGCTTTTGAAGTGCGACCTTTTTTTTATTTTGTTGGGAGTTTCGAATTTATTCCCATTTTTTTCGCTCTTCTTGACAATTCGCCTGATGGCACTTTCTGAATTAACTGCAAAAAAATGCAACTATGATAGCTAACAATATTGTATGTCTACATACATAAAATAAAATCATACTTAAAACACGTATCCGTGTTTGAAAATATTTATACAAAGCGCATTAAAATTGTTATTATTAAAATAAAACTGAAAATATTTATATTTAAAAAAATGTTACTTACAGTATTCTACATAAACAGTATCATTGTCATTTTACTGTCATTTCATTTTGGCAGCAAAATTGGTGTTGCCAGCCTACAAATTTTTTAGTACCTACCGGTTTTTATATTTTCTACTCTTGTTTGACAAAGTGTTCAGGAGTTACATGGTTTGTTAATTTATTATTGTATTCGAGTTATTATTTTGAAGATGCTTGTAGCAGTGTAAAACATTCCTGGCCTAAAACAAATGTCGCACATCCCGTAGAAAAAGGTCGTAAGTCAAAATTTTCTGTTTGATAAAATTTTATTTTTATCTCTGAATAGTAAAGCGATTTTGATTGTCTATGCCACGAAAGAGGGTAATTCAGATATATCACTCTATCTCCGCTAGTTGTACCTAATATCTCTTTTCGACGGGATCGCTTGTTTCATCAATATGTTTTCGCTTTCCTGTAAAATTGACATTTTTGACTCACGACCCCTTTTAACGGTATGTGCGATATCTGCCTAAAATAAATAAAGTTTGAATTATTTTACAAAATCGTTCTATTTACCCAGCACAGAACAATGTTAACAACTGGTTTAATATAGGTAGTATCTAGTCGTACCGATTTTTTAAATTATAAAACCGGAGAATAAACCTTATCGACCATTTGTGAGAAAATTCTAACACTTTTAATCTGTCAAAATGTGTTTTCCATTAAGAGGGCATTACCATAGAATACCGGAAATTAGTCCTTTTTAAATCAAATTCTAAACGTATTGATTTTTTTTTTACAAAAAAACATAAATGGATTTCAAAAGATTGTTATTTTATCTGGTACACGCTGTTTTAAAATTTTGAAAAACTAAGTTTATTTTTAATATACTAAAGTTATACCGTTGGTCGTTGGCAGATTTGTTCAATTTTCAAACGATAGATTCTATTAAACAACACAAATTTCAAATCATGTAATCATACAACAAAATAATTTAATACATAACACAGTTTTAAGAATTTAATTTTAAATAATTATTTTGTTAAGACATTATGCTCAAAAAACTTATGACCAAAAAATACTTACAAGAAGTACACTATATTTAATAATTTATCCTCGTGCGTTTTGAGCATTTTTATTTCTCTGCATTTGTATTCTCTTGTAATACCCTCTTAAAGTAAGTTTTGAATGAAATAAATCGATATTAGATTTATAATTTTAAAAAATTGATACGGGGAATAATCGATCTTTCTCATTGTAACCTCACTGTACAGTTGCAAGCATTTTTAAACTTTTATTCTCAGCCGCTAGTCAATCGCTCTTAATTAGAGATAATAATTGGGAATGAATGTATTTTTTAGTTTTTTTAAGATTTTGAAGCACACAGTTTAATGACATTGTACATCTCTGGCATTTACCTCACCGTATTACAAATACGTACATAATATAATGGTATGCGTAGTTTGCCTTATGCGCATATTTAATCACAGGGGTCTCCTGAATAACTTATTACATCGCAATTAGCAAATTATACTAATTCCAATATCCACTGGGAAACCGTAAGCCACGGAGGTAAAAGGGTGTCTGTAATTTTGGCTCAGAATAACTACGCACCTATATGGCAGTTTCTGAAAAGAATTTTTTTAATACAGAAATATATAAAAATGTGGGCAAAATATTTCTTTAATTTACTAATTTTATTAGGAATTTTAATATATATTTTTTTGTCTTACTACTTTATGTCCGGGTAAAATCTTCCCCACAGGAAAAACTAAACCCTACACCTTTACAAATCCACACACTATTGCTATGCAATTATTCAAGTATAATATATACAAAACAAGGACATCATAGACCAAATGGGAAAATAATTCACCGACTCCATTTTTCTCCTCTCACATCAGAGGGTTCGGCTCGGTAGAACTCCTAACTGGACCGATAAATCTTTCGTAATCCTACATATACTTAAAATGACTGATTTTTGCATTTTTATGCATAAATTCTTTGACAAATCTAATAAGCCTAAGCTTTGAATGAGAGGACTAGGTATGATGCCAGTAGTCGAAATAATAAATGGTAATATTTTTATAGTCAGAGAATGCTAAATTCTTTTAATCTCATTTCCTAAATCGGTATAAATATCACAGGAATTTGGAATAGCTGCATCAATGATATAAGTTTTTATTTTATTTTTAATTTTGTCATGTAAAACTATATGGGGTCTATTATGTCTCATTGTTCTGTCTGTTAGTATAGTTTTATAATATATTTTATAAAATTAATTTTCTAAAAATGAATTTGGTTCGTATTCATAATATGGTACTATATTACGGCAGTCAATCAAGTTATGTTTAATTACCAAACTTTGGTGAAAGAAAATTAAAACCTGATTATGCCTAAATGTATACTCGGGTGGCGCTAATATAGAACATCCGGATATGATATGTTCTACAGTTTCCGGAAAAGTCATACATTTTCTACATAAATCATCAATTTGATTTGTATCTTTGATTATATGTTTCCTATAATTTTTAGTATTAATAACTCTATCTTGAATGGCAAGCATAAATCCTTGTATTTCTGCGCGCAACTCTCCAATACTAAACCATTTGTTCGACGAAAGTTTGTCAACATAGGTTTGATTGAGATAATTTAAGTGTTTTGCGTAAATAACTTTATTTGACCAGGAATCTAATAATTCCTGGTTGGTATTTATAAAAATGTTTGTAAAGGTGTAATGTTTCTATCTGCCTTGCAAATTATTTTGTATATTTATGAGCTATTAGCTTTCCCATGGAAAAAATTCTTAACATTTCTACCTGATTGTGTTTCAAAAAAGTTATTTTGACTATACCGTTACCTCTTGAATTTCTAGGTAAATTACTAAATTTTTAGCAGATAGATTATATTTTAAAAATTTTCAATTCCTAGTTTGAAATGAAATCCTAAAATCATTTTTAATACTAGTATGATATTCGATTGCGAGTATCCTTAATATTTTATAAATTACCCGGCATGCGTTGAAAAAAATTCGAATGAATCAATTGTTTCTCCCTTCGTGTCATTCCCCATTCGTCCCCGTTCCCCTTCCGACTCCACTTCCTTCCCGTCCCCTTCCCCTCCCGCGTTCCCTTTTTCCTTTCTTGCGTTCCCCCCCCCCCTCTCTCCCGCTCTCCACTATCTCACGAACGCCTCCCCTCACGCATTCCGCTTCCACCTTCTTCGCCTTCCCCTCTCCCTCGTCCCCCACTCCCGCGAAGCCACCCCTCCTTAATTTCCCAACCGACCCTCCCGCATACCGCTCCCCCCAGCCTTTTTTCCCTGCCGCCGAACTCCATAAAATACACCCATTTTTTTAAACAACTCGCGTGACCTATTTAAATTTTTATGCAAATTTCATAATGCCAGAGCTCACCAGAATACATAATATGTATATTATATATTATGTATATGTATATTATATATATAGATGTATTCACGGGCATGTTCACAACAATTAAAAAAAAATTAATAGCAATCGGATGAAATTTTAATCACAATCGTATGAATAGGAGAGGAAATAATTTCATAACGCCAGAGCTCAACTTCCACAACTCCCTTGAAAATTTAACGCGGCTTAAATATAAATAGGAGTGCCAAACCAAATATATTTGTTTGTTCGTTTCTCAAACTAGTTTCGCGATTATTACAAATAATAATCTATACAGTAATTAATAAATTATTTTTTTAGGTTCCTGGTGTGCTAGCATGGTCTTTCTATATGAAGTTACCGACCGTTTGTCGGTAACTTCTCATCGTTCCATAGGACAACTGCAGATCGCAAACGTACAAACGACAGTTGATATCGAATATATTAAGGACACTTAGTCATTGTGAACTGTCACATATTCGTTTGCAATCTGCAGTTAGCCTAGGGAACTATGAAAAGTTACCGACAATCGGTCGGTAACTTTATATCGATCGACCATGCTAGCACCCCGACCTAAAAAATATACAATTTTCTGATAAAAAAGAGCATCGGCAAAACCGTTTTTGACGCTGTTGTGTAAAAAAACCGCAAACTTTTTTTAATGAACACAAACCATGCGACCAGTTGAAAGTTTACCTGAACTTTGTCAAAATCTGGTTTAGGTATCACTTATAAAGGGAACTTATAGATCACTATCATTTTTTTGTAAACTATTAAAAATAAATATTATGTAAGCTTAAAAAATAACGCAAATAACATAAAAGTTAATTGTCTTTTCATTGAAATAAATAATGCCATCACAAAGTGAAAACCTTTCCGAAGAAGTTTTCTTCGAAAAATTAAAAAAATTACCTTTGCGGTGATATATAACATTATATATATATATATATATATATATATATATATATATATATATATATATATATATGCTTTAAATTTGAACCACAAAATTCCCACAACTTGATTCAATCAAATATCTCAGTTTGAACCCGTAATTTGGCATTATTTTAAATATACAAAACAATAAATAAATAAAAAAATATATATATACAGTTTTCCGAATTATGAGACGGTCTTGTTCCGGGCGTCCTCCTATTGGATAACCAACACCCCTACCATAGGTGAACCCAATTGAGTTGCTACGTTTGTAGGCTTAGCAGGGGTTCCCGGGTTAACGTTTGTCTAGATCTTGGCCTAGGATGTGTTTTCCCAGGCGGCGGGAGGGGTGGATCATCGCACATTCGTCGCTCATGGAACCACTGAGCTCCAGATTCCTACCCGCCCCTTATATCTTATCCTTCCCAAAACCTCATCTCCTTCCTTTCCTTTAAAAGCCCCTTCACACAGCATCCCCAAAGATGTAAGAAAAAAATACACACAGCCAATACTAAACCTCTTATGATGTATTTTAATTTTCCAATTATACAATATTTTAATTAATGAAGATAATATTAACGAAACTCAATCAAAAATCTGAAAATCTTTCCGGCCCAGAAAGCCGAAGGTCCTGGGTTCGGGTACCAGATGTATCCCTATCTTTTTCTGATTTTTCTGTTTCAAATATTCGATTGACTTTCGCTAATATTATCTTCATTAATTAAAATATTATATTTTGAGGTTTAACTTATAAAGTAGATACAAGAGTAAAAAAAATAAAAAAATAAAAACAAACAAATTATAGCTTAAAAAACCAGATGTTTACAGAACTGGGACAGAAGAAAAAAAACGTCTTGAAAAATATTTAATTTTAAAAATTGTTTCACCCCTTTGAGGAAATATCCTGTATCAAAATACATATATTTTCCGAGATCACAGAAAAGGAGAAAATATAAGTTTAAAAAAATCGATGGCCTGAAATTCAGAGCTAATGGATGTAAATTAGACCACAAATAAATTAAGATAAAGGGTTATTTTTCCGGCCTTCCATCAGTTTTCGTTTTAGCCTTTTTGCTTTGTGGCTTCCTGGACTTGCAGTGTGTGAATTGAACCTGACTCGTTCCGATGAGATTAATTATTCATCGGCTTAGCCCTAAGCAGCTTTTCTCGTGTGGAGAATATGGAAGCGAGAGGTGCCTTTTCCATTTCCTGCTATCCTGGCGATAGGATTCGTGCGCTGAAGGAATTGTAGAGGTATATTTATTTATTCAGGGCAAATAAACTTTCCATTTACATAAAAGTGTTGGAAGTATATGAAAATAGAAGAAAGAAAAATAGTAATACTACGACACGTGTTTTGTGGAAATAAAGCAAGCAGAATGTAAATTATTAACTGATGGTATTATTTACTTGTCCCATGAAATTTTTGTTATAAAAACTATATTCTAATATAAAAAAAATTAAATATTCTAATTTCGAATAATTTATAAATTTTATTTTTAATTTTTTTAACTGTTTATTTAGTGGTAAAAATCTATTTTAATTAAATAATTTTTTAAAATTTTTTACACTTTTTATTAATCGAAAATAGTTTTTATATAATTTCAATTCTAGAAAATGTTAACTTTTTGTAAACATATTTTTAATTAAGAGATTAAACTACCAAGACTTCCAACAACCACAATAAAAACTCATGATGAAAGAGAAAGGGACCTTTTTGGCCCGGAGCTCTGTATGCCATTATATCAAAAGTCAAACTACCAAGACAAGATGCAAACGATATATTTTTTTATTAATGATAATAAAATTAAAATAAATTTTCATCGTAGATCTGCAACCCGTGTCGTTTCGTTATCGATAGAAAGTTCGGTCCACTTCCAATATTCAAAAAGACACAAGAATTATACATTACAGTATCCACCGACCTAACACGGTCCATTTGAGGAGTTAAAATTTACATTTTGATTGAAATTTCTTGAACCGAAATAAAACTTGATTTTTTTTACGCCGTGTAGGTGGAAATACAATGTTACAAAGGGCACACAATTATTTTATGTTAATTTGTTTCTAAACAATCTGCTTGCAAAGGTTTTGTTAGATTTCGAGAAAATTCTTAGTAGATATCTATTTAACCTTTTCAACGCGGCTTTTTAAGCCACCACCGTACCCTCTGGGAAGTTTGTCATTTGATTTCTGTAAAAGTACTGGCCTAAAAGTTTTTAAAAATAAACGGGGTTTCTTAGATTTTATGGCATATTATTTAAAAAAATGGTTGTTTCTGTATAATAAGTGTTCATGACGTACAAACTTGCATATTTTATACTGACATACTAAAATCTTCTTATATTTAATGAAAATAAGTCTATAATATATCTGTACAAAGAAGGAGTGTTTTTTTGTACAAATCTACAGGTTTTGTCCGAGGTTGACGAGATTTTGCACACTTTGAAGCAAGTGGAAGAATATTGTCTACGAAATTGTCTTTCGAAAAACCACCCCAATCATCTTTTCTCATTTTGATACTTCTTGATGAAAATTTGCACACTTGATGGAATCAGTCATTAAGTGGAAAATTACTGTGTACGCCTGATTGTAAAAAACCCAGGGTAAAACTGAGGCGCAGCCGGGGAATTCGGCTAGTATAATATAACAAAAGAAGAACAAACAGAATTGTGTTTTTTTTAATGTGAATACCACACGGGAGTCCAAAAATGTCTAAAGCTAGTGGGGCTATAGAATCCCCAATTTGTGTATGTTGTGATGTCACGACAACTCCTAGACTCATTGGAAAAGTCAATAAAAGTTACTTTTTACATTAAGTTAGTTTTTTTTAAATAGTTTAAAGAGGTGGGAACGACAGGGTTGGGAACATAAAAAACATGAATTTAATGAACTTAACATTATGTACTCTAAAAAAACAAATACCTAGAACACCAGTTACTATGTTAAAAAACTAAATAATGAAAATCAAACAAAAACTTTATTACGTTACTAACCTTTGAACACCAAACGTTAAGTATACTTTTGAAACCGTTTCGGTTGAAAAACTAAATCATGTGATTTTGATTTTCTGCACACCGCAGCAGACATCGCCACACTCTTTCGCATTCACTGCCATAATTTGAATATTACCCTCGCGAATTTCAGATTCCACCCTTTCTGCGGGAAAACTTTTCGCAAGTTAATTTAAATATCCTACTTAGGCAGGTCGGGGTTAAGTGAGTCATTCACCGGACCGAGTCTCCGGAATCCCGCAGATTGTGGAACTAATTTTCTACATCAGACGATAAACGGATCACACTTAGGGGACTGTAAATTTGATTTAAGGGTTCGTAAAAATATTTATTTTCGAAGCCTTTATATTTCGACGGATAATTTGTCTTAACAGTAACCGGCTTTACGTACCTAAATTTAATAAAAGCAATTTATTCCAGAAGGAATGAAGGAAGGAAGTGCAATGCAAAACTTTTGACGATGACAACACGGAGAAAAATGTTATTCTAAAATACGATCATTTTATTCGTAAAAACGGTTAAGAACGAGACTGAAGTTCTAACGAAAAAATTAACAGTGTTTCAATCTAAGAGTATGGATATTAGAGAGACGGCATGTGAAGTGTGCCCGCGCGCTCCAAGTGTGCCTTTTCGAGAATTTTACCCAAACGGCTTACATTGGCTGCTGGTTTTTGGACGTTTAATACGTTCCGACAGCAGCCATTTTACATGGTGACAGCCAATGTCAGCCATGTGGGTAGAATTCTCGAAAATGCACACTTGGAGCGCGCGGGCACACTTCACATGCCGTCTCTCTAATATCCATACTCTTAGGTTTCAATGTTTATTGGCGGGAAAATGTAAGAATAATTTGTTGGTATACGCACGAAATTACGTATACCAACAAATTATTCTTACACGTTCCCGCCAATAAACATTGAAACTCTGTTAATTTGTTCGTAAGAACTTCAGTCCCGTTTTTAACCGTTTTTACGAATAAAATGATCTTATTTTAGAATAACATTTTTCTCCGTGCACCTTCTAGAAAACAATAATTTCACTGTCCAGTGCGAAACACGCTCAAACCAACCATTCTGTATCCCACCATTAAAAAACAATCACAAAAAACAATAATTTCTCAAAAGAACATGCACAAAATACAATAACATCTTTTCAGACGCTGATATTTTCCATTCATCCTCAGATCTATTACTTCTACTCAGATCTATTTCGAGAAAAAATCAAATCAGAATTATTTTTCTCATTTTCGTTAGATAGTTTTTTTGTGTTTATTTTTTATCATGTTGTATTCATTGTTTTATGTTGTTCGTCTTATTTTTATATTGCTAAAATTTACCTTATTTATTTTTTTCATCTGTTTTTTTGAATGATTTTTTTCTCTCTCTCTCGATTCCTCTAATATAATATAATCAATAATTTATTATGCTATTCTTTCATAATATACATACACATTTTTTAATACACGCATTTTATGCGCCAACTTTACCGGTTACTGTAATCCAAAACATGTAGGTAATTTGACATTAAATATTTGCGCAGACCTGTTAAAAATCACGGAATATTATATTTCCAAGTTGAAAATAGCAATTAAATGATTTTCCGTTAAAATATTATACTGCCTACTTAGGTAGGGGTAGGTACCTATTTTATCGCTTGTATGAATTCTTCACACAAACAATTTCAATTTTTAAAACTACACGTAAATTGTAAGCAAACCTTTTTTTTGCTTTTTAAGTTCAAATGCATCAATGACGTATGTAAATTGATGTTAGAAGAGCATGGTGCTTTGTTGAAGGTACGAAAAGTAAAAAAAAAAGTTTTCTGTGTTGCCTGTGAAATTTTTATATACAACATTTTTCCACAAAATCAGCACAAATTCCTGTAATAAATTCTAATTTAATAGCCCTTTTCAACGACTTTTAAGTCAGAATTGTTTTTTAAATATAAAATGTTATAAAATATAACCGGTTTCGTTTTTTCCATTGTAAATTGTAAGCAAATTTAAGTTCAATAAACGAAATTTTACTAACGCACAGCACACACAACCAAAATTAGAATGTTTGATGATAATTTTAAATTGAATGTGTCCCAATTAATTAAATAAGGTTTTTTTTTTCTTTATTTAATTTTTTTTTTATTAGTGCTAACAAAACACTAAACAAAAGACATAAATTAGACAATAAATAGTTAATCTCGCGAAGCTGCCACATGGCTGCTGGTCTGCAGGTCTATCTCAATATCCATTCATTAATATTAGAAGTAATACTTATTTTGTGTGGTAAGACCATGTATGATCGTGTGAGGAATGTGGAGATCCGAAAAGAATGCAAGGCCGATGTGAGCGTCATAAGTAAGATTAAAAAAGGGACGCTTAGATGGTTTGGACATATAGAGCGAATGAACGAAGAAAGGAGTGTCAAGAGAATATATGATATATGATACTAATGTGAATGGTAGAAGAAGTCGAGGACGCCCGAGGAAGACATGGCACGATCAAGTGAATCAGATACTTGAGTCGGGCCATGTCAAGAGTCAGAATAATAGAAGAGCATGTATGATAAGATGAAATAAGGTGAATGAGGCGAGGAGTGTATGCCAAGACCGAGTTGTTTGGCGGTCCGTCCTCTCTGCCTACCCCTGCGGGGAAACGGCGTGATGGTTAGTTAGTTAGTTAGTCAGTTTAATACTTATTTATAATCTTTCTTTTTCTTCTTTGTTTAATATTTTTTTCTCTCCATTTTTTTGGTAAATAGTACATAAAAAAAACAGAAACAACAGAGAAACATTAAAAATCTAAATTTAACAAAATAGTAGAGTAATCAGAAATTGCAAAATTATAAAAAAATAAAGCTGTAGGTAGGTACCTATCCAAGCAAAAAAACGAAATACTGTTTTCGACAGCACACATACAAAATACTCCAATGTGAAAACGAATTGTACCCCCTTCCGAGAGACGGAATGCATTGATGCGTTTACATACGGGTGGCAAACTAGATACCTTTGTATTACTTACTCGTCTGCCTATAGCAAAATGTAGTCTTAAAATATCTTTTCTCAGCAAAATCCTTCTTCTTCGCCGAAAATAAAATCACTTAATTTTTATTATATAATGGATAATATGCTTCGTATTTACTTTTAGCAAACTGTATATTTTTCCGGAGACAATGTGGTAAAGTAAAAAATGGTGTTCGTAAAATGCGGGGTTTATTTATTTATTCCTCATGCCTTTTCACAGTCGATATATTATTTACTCAAGGGACATGTTCTGACTTGTGTTTGCAAACTTTGAATCGTAGAATAAAGAAATGCGATGTGGGCGCGTTTCGTGATCCAAAAGTCTGGCTTATCTCAATACAAAACTGATCCCTTGCCCGGAATAATGTTGTATCCAACAGTATTCTTGTTACGAGAAAAAATAACGAAACCGGTTATGTTTTATAACATTTTTTATTTAAAATACAATAAACATACAATTCTTACGACTTTAAAAGGAAAAGTCGTGGAAAAAGGCTATTAAATTAGAATTTATTATAGGAATTTGTGCTGATTCTGTGGAAAAATGTTGCATATAAATATTTCACAGGAAACATTATTCCACAAAACGTTTTTTTTAATACTTTTCGTACCTTCAAAAAAGCACCATGTTCTTTTAACATAAATTTACATACGTCATTGATGCATTTGAACTTAAAAAGCAAAAAAAAACGATATGAATAAATTAAACCATTTACATTCGAGATATTGTTTTCAAATCAACATACAACATTGGATACGTTTTTTAACGGCCAAAAGCATTTTTGTTGTTTGTTTTTGGGGTGATATACCGTGTTGTACTACCTCCTTCTTTAGCCGACGTTTCGGACAGCGTTATAGTGTCCATCATCAGGGCAGATCCACCAGAAAAAAAAAACATACAACATTATTCGACAAAACTGTTTCAACGGCTAAAAAGCAGCCTTAACAATATTTTTTCTCGAAAAATTCTACTTTCCTGCATTCTTCAACTCCTTGGCTTTAAAGTCTTTCTAGATGAAGCCATAAAACATTCGTTTTCTCCATTTATTCCCATGAATTAAACCACGCTCCGTGATTTTGATAAACGGCCTTATACAACATTCTTCCACAACCCAATCTTTAAAATGCTGCCACAGCCCTAAAAACATTTTCACTACTATAATCCCCATCTTAAAAGATGCGTAATAATATGCTCAACATTATTTCATCATTAACTCAACATTGATAGTTTTGTTGAATACAACATTATTCCGGGCAAGGGCTCCTGTGTTTCTCAGCATTACGAAACTTAAATTCTAGGCGGTCATCGATGTCAAATACAAATCGCGTGCTTAATGGGGTAGAACCAAAAAGGTGTTTACATGCAGTTGAGATGTAAGTTTCCATGCAAATCTAGATGGAAGTAATTTCTAGTGTGTATTATCTATTCAGTGTTTTGAATTGATAAAAAAAGTAATTTCGGCGGTTTTTTGGCGATTTCTCGGATTTTGCCTTTTATCCGGTAACGTGTTGGGGTTGTCTTGGTGTTGAAAAGTAGATTGTATTTTTTAATGGAGCCTGGAAATTGTCTTCACAACTGTGGATTATCGTATTTTACTGTATTTTACATAGTTTTCAACGAAGTATTTATTAACTTTTACGTAGCTCTAAAAATATTTATAATGACAATATTATATGTATATGATTTTTCCAGAAATACAAAGCATTATCGGATTACGAATAACCCGACAATAATTTTAAAATCTCCTACTACTACTGCAGTAAGCGGAAAATGTTGCTTGTTTATTGATAGAGGACTTAGCTAGCCGAGGAAAGGAACTTACGACAACGTCTGGGTGGGATCCAGACGCGATGCCAACTCAGTCACTGATCAATGAATAATTAGATAATTTGTATAGCACTGTACGAAATTACCTCAAGAGCGCTGAATTTGTGGCTATAGGAAGTCAGTCGGTACCTAAACAATAAATATTCAACGAATTCCACATACATTGGTACATATAAAACATTGATTTTGTTCTCAGTAGAGCAACTTTAAAAAGGAAAAATCTCGTCGTATAGGCCGTCTTGTATAGGGCCAGCAGATTCTGAAGTAGTGATTAGCTGCTAAGCATATTCAAATCTCAAGTACGCCCAACAATTGAATTTGGGAGCCATCTCTGGGATGGAGCCATTTAGGCACCGGAGAATACATTTATTTATATATTTCGTAAAGGAAATTAATTTCATCGATTTTGGCAACCCTTTAAAATTGACGTAAATTTCCTTCAAGTGCAAAAGCTTGCACATGCCACGCCCATGTCCCACCCAGTGTTACATTAAAATTATATCATTTAAACTCCTTGTAAATATTTCTTCCAAGGTCAGCTATTTATTTTCTTTTAAAATGTATCGAAGAGACCGCTGTAAAAGTTTTTTTTAACCATTTAGTGGCAGAAAAAAAGGAAAAGTTAAGGAGCAATTGAAATGCTCTGATAGAAAAAAAAAATATTTGGGTTTTCCATTTGATGTGGATTTACAACTTTTCCAGTTTGTTTCCGCAAAGCAACAATCGATTAAATTCAATATAAAAATGACTTGAAATATCTAATAAAAACTTCGTGTTGATTAATTGGTCAACTTCCAACTAACTACCAGCTATTTATTTTTCCACACGATAAAAAAAATAAGTAGATACTTAATTGCAATAAATTATTAAATGTATTGTTTTTATATGCTGCTAATTGCTTGGAGACATTTATTTTTGAAAGTGATTAATTGTGGCGAGAGCACAAATTTAAAATCAACAAGATCAATTAAGTAGATAACTACTGAATTAAAAATAACACTTGTAATTATCATAAATTTGCATTTAATTCATAATGTATTTTAGCTCTGATTTCCTAACCTTGTTCATTGTCAACAGTTTGACATTGCATGCTTCGATAATAATATTTTTCTCTTTTTGCTGATTGAACAAATTAAAAAACGTAATCTTACTTCTGAGAACATTCCATGATTTAATATTTTCAATGCCTTCCCACGCATAAATGTCACCATTCTCATACATTAGAACTACTGTTCTATTGCTTTTGATCGATGGTGAAAAAATATCGTGTGCAGGACATCAATTTAAAAGTTTCATTGGACATCGAACAAACAGACCCTTCAGCACATGGAAGGCTGGGAGTTGAGATTAATTCTGAGCGATTTGATGGATAATGTACAGAAATAATCAACGAATACATCTATCAAGTAGATAAATAATGCATAAGCTCTTTGCTTTAAGAGCCATTGACCAGCGCCTGAGAATAAATGCTTAAAACTGCAAGGAAGGTTCCAATGAGAAAGATCGATTATTCCCCGTATCAAATTTGTGTATCGATTTATTTAATTCAAAACTTGTTTTAATACATACCTACATTCAAGTAAGCAATAAAAGTGTTCAAAACGCACGGTGATAATTTATTTAATATCATGTACTTCTTGTAAGTATTTTTTGATCATAAGTATTTATGATTTTTCAATAATGTGTAAACAAAATAAGTGTGTAAAAAATATCTGAAATATATTAGTTTGTAAGACCTTAAATAAATAGAAAAACTTAGATATTTCGTCACAAAATACGATCTCGGATTTATTTTTTAATGATTTTAATTTAACTAAAATTAAAATTCTGAAAAATGTGTTTACTATATTATGATTATATGACTTGAAATTTGTGTTGTTTATTACTATACGTTGTTTAAGATTGAAGAAATCTGCCAATGACCAACGGTATAACCTTAGTATATTAAAAATAAACATAGTTTATCAAAATTTAAAAAGTGCGTTTATCAGATAAAATAAAATAACAAGCTTTCAAAATCAATTTATGTTTTTTTGTAAAAAAGAGTCAACACGTCTAGAATTTCATTCAAAAAGGACTAATTTCCGGTATTTTCTGGTAATACCCTCTTAAGCTCGTGTAGTTTATTTTTAAGCGATTGCCTACAATAATATGTAAAAAAGTAAAACATGGAAAAATAATTAGTAATATTACAAACATTCCCAGAATGGAAAGTGATAGGAAGAGAGGGGTGGGAGAGTCATTTTGGGAATGGCATAGTCTCATTGGCCCCGGTTAGTTTTTGCAGGAGACTATCGAAGAGTTTTTCGGTAACCGAATAATAAAGAATGTGTATGTATATTGTTATCGTTTATCTATTCTGTCTATCGAAAAATTTCACACGATTAATAATTTCGAAATAAATGAAAAAAGAAAGAGCAAAAGAATAAATAATATATTTTAAACCCCACAAATCAATACTAAATTAATGCAGACACATAGCAGTTTCATTGGTCCTCCTACATTTAACCTTCTACCAATACAAACTCAAATGATAAATAAAATGATAAAATATGTAAAAGCGGTAAAATTATGGCTGAATGATGCAGATATTGAAACGTTTTTTCTATAAGTTTATCTATCCTTAGTAACTGTAGTACAATATGTTTTCTCTTAATTTTTTATAATAAATAAAAACAAAAAAAAACTTTTCACTTATTCTACTTATGTAATACTAACTTTTTATTTTTTATATTTTTCATAAGTCTATTTTATACTTTAGGTACATGGAAATATAGTATTTGATTTTATATTACCCACACTCAGGCAGTGTCTTAGTGGGTTTTCATTTCTTGTTTATACCATTTGTTTATATATATTACGTTATGTGTAGAAATAAATGTAAATAAATCAATTTAAAAAAGAAAAAATTTGCTGTTTATCATTTCCAACATTTTTCTTCATCATTTTTAAAACCGCATCTCAGTTTATTTCACTGTTTAGCTCCACCGTACTTAAAGATATTTTATTTTTATTTTCACTACCAAGTAATGAAAAATTATGTGATTTTGGTTTGAAAATTATGTAGATCGCTTAGAAATGTTTTTTTTATAGTCTTATAATAAGACCAGAATAAAATAAAGTATTAGGCCCATGAAAACTGCTTTAAAATTCAAAATATCTCACGTACGAACCCCTTTTCGGATTTATTATATAATGTGGAAAATTAAATTCTTTATAAAATAATGGTAAAATTTAAATATAATTTAAATTTAAATTAATAAATCAAAACAAGACGGGAATTGAAATTGAAACCTTATCTCCATCGACATAAGGTGTGTTATTGTTAGCGGCCTGATGTTACGGTAATAATATTTTCGATAATATTTTCGTGTTTTCTTAAATTTTCGATAAAATTAGAGTTGTGGTTTTACTAAGTACAAACCCGAAAGTTGTTAAATTAAGAAAAAAAAAATTACAATGATTGATGTTAAGTTTTTATATATGTCGCGAAACATGACATGTCGTGCAAAAAATCATTATACATAATTATTTTGATCAAAAATCAATGTAAACATTTAAAAGTTATTCGTGAGTCTCCATTCAATTAAGGCATTTACATTTGGATGTCACCCTCGAAGGCAAACTTACGCCTTGAGTTTACGCTGGGGTGAGAAAGCTCACCTTACATATTGGAATCGGTTCCCACCTCACCTGGCGGATCTTCTTACTTCTTAGAATTACAGAAAACTTTCATTGAGACAAAGTTTCGATGTAATCGAATCCGAGGAAAAACATCTCATCCGCTCTCGGATTGCGGGAGAGAACTTTTGTGAATACTTTCACTGCTGTTAATGAAGAACGACGTTCGATAACATTTCAATTAAACGTTGGAATTTAGATCGAAGTGAAGCTCTTAAAATATTTGATTCAGAATGGTATCTAAAATTAGCATCTGGGATGAATTATTCAAAGACAACGTGGGGTAAAATTTCCTTGCTGCCAAAATATTAAAAAAACAATTAGTTTTAACTTATACCACAAGCAACAACTGTTTACGACGGGGGAGATGGTAAAATATGCATTAAAGGTCGACATTTTTCAATAAAAGCTAATTTTTGTATGAAAATTTTGATCGTTTTGACGCCATGGTTTTTTCTTGGAAGTATGGTGTGACGTTTCTCGAAAGGTTCTGCTTCTATCTAAATACGCATTTTTTAAATAACCGAACTAAGAACACGAAAACCCATTTTTATAGTGTTTTTCTATCTCCCCGATGTAAATATGTGTTTGTTGTACTAAATGAGTTAAAACGACGTATAATTTCAATAATATTGACGTATTTCGAAGTAAGCGGAGTACGATTTTTTTTAGCATGTAATAGTTTTGACAATGTTGTCATTTGTGAATTCCCAAGCTCTGACGTTACGGATTTAAACTTTAATTTTGGTGAAATGAACAAAACTAAAAAAAAACGAGTGTGCTTTCTGATGGAGCTAAAGGTACATGTATAATATATACACATATTGTACAAATATTAATTTTGTACAAATATTTATATAAATTTATTATCGTTCGCCTCGCCCGATCACACTTTTCGTAACGCTTTTGTCACGCATTCGCCAGCTTACTCCCCAAGTCAAGCGTGCGTAAAGAAGTTTTACTTCAAAAATTATGCGAGTTTTTTGAAAAAAACACAAATAAAATCTGATAATGAATTCAGAGAATTTCAAAGAAAACAGTTCTTTCAGTATCTTTGGGGCAAAAGATCATCAGATGGAATCGATTTGCGTTGGTTGAAATTGATTCAACTATACTTAGTAAATAGGCTTGAAGGATAAAAATACAGGAACCTTTCACTTGCCTCTTACTATTTCCTTCCGTCTAATAATATTGCTCAATTAGGGGCACTGTAATCGGTATTGTATGGTTTTTCGACAAATCTCCTTCAAAGTATGATGATAATGTTTGAGAACTTTTTTAACAAAATTTGACTTACACTCAAACTTGAAAACAATATCAGATTTACTAAAAATGTTGTTAATATTTTATTCAATGTATGTGAAAACCTTACTAGTTTAGAAAGTGACAAAAATAGTTCATGAAAAGATATATACATTGCTTATCCAGCAAAAGTGGGTTTATCTGTTGTATACACTGCTATTAATAATAATTTCTCATAGAATTTTTTAATTTTTCCAAGGTATTTTAAATGTCCTATATATTTTTTATTTTGTAGATGTCCTAAAAACAAATATCATTTTAGAAACTAGATAAGAATAAATTTTTGATTTTTGTATTTCAAATATATTTAACGTTGAAAAATGCAATATTTAAATTTTTTACAAAAAAACTCCCACCCACAGGTATATTAATTTGAAAAATTAAGTTTCTTTAAGAGTATTCCCCAGACGACCTTTTAAACAGAAAAATATCTTTCTGCGGGTATTAAAATATCAAAAATATATGTTTTAGGAAAATTCCAAAGAAAAGTCACGGACGCCATTGCGTAAAACCCATTTATATTTTATAACTCCCTGGTTCATTGTTTGCTGCAACTGCAATAATAAAACGGAAATCTGACACGTAACACGTCATCACAATTCAATAAAGCTCAATTCACGCTGGGCGTCATAAAACACGTGTTTCAAGCGCGTTATTTGAATCGTGGGCATCAGAAGTGCATAACAACATGATTGCCGACTGATCATTCTCATTGTGTGAGAAATTTGTTGTGCCGGTGCGTCTCGCAATTATCGGGATGAATGGAGGGCCGTAATTCACATTCCGCGATATTCGCGAATCTAATTTCGGAATGTCCAGCGATTGAATAACCAGAGGGAAACTGTTTCTTTACGGAAAAATCATGGCCTTTGAAATTTATTTATTTAATCTCCACGGTATAAATATACCATAAACAATGGTTACATATCACAGTTGAAATAATAAGAAAATATTAGAAATAATTTAAAAAAAAATAACAATTAATTGTGGCATTTGATTGTGAAATGACATCAGAGATATAAGCAAGAGTTACAAGTAGATACAAATTCTGTAGTACAAATAAGGTAAGCTTAGATTAAATTAATATTGATTGAAAAAGTATGATAGCATAGTCACCTTCCGTGCAGTTAAATAGCGTAACATCTGCATATCTTTTACTAACCTAGGCATAAGCGAGCTTTTGGAATACTCAGTCCTGGTGGTGGTGCGAGTTGTAGAACATGTGTTACTTGTGTGTTGTATGTTTTGCCGTATTGGCAACTTTGATCTCAAATATCTTCTCTTTGGTTAGAAATTCCAAATTCAAATTTATACAGCTATTTACTCATGTATTTGTGTTTTGAAAATTATAATTTTTTTTTCCTTAATTGTTTTTTTTCTTTGCGTGACTTAGTTTATTTTTTTTTACACTTTTCTTCAACGTTCTGTTTTGTCACTGTACTATTGTCATGGAAACGTTTGAAGGGATACCTCCGATTCCTCAAAAATGTTCTTGTTGTTAGAATTTCCACAGTTCTATGATCTAGATGAAAACTTGCAGCAGAGCCAAATAGTTTGTTCCGGATCACGTCCTTTTGTACGGGCGGGATTGAGCTCTCCCATAGCGGCAGTACAAACGCTACCACCGGCACTGGATTCGCGCTGAAATTACAGTCATAATTGAACGCGAATCGACGGCACGGGACGCGTAACTCAATATTCACATGCTGAGGTCATGAGGAAAAGCTTGAACACTAATTTTTTTTGGCAGAGTAAGGAATCAAACCACAATTCTCCAGTTTCAAATTTGAAAACCCGGACCTCTAACTGCTACACTACGGGCAGGTATATCAGTTTCTTTTTATGCTCGCTATGAGAGAAATTTACGTCCGTCAAGATGCTGTATGGTAGAAGTCCTGGCATGATAAGCTTAGTGATACCATGACTAAAAACTAGTGATATACCAGCCCTACAATATCGAGTAATGCTAACGGATAACACTCACAACAAAAAATCAAAGAAATAGTTACTTATAATTTGGACAAAGCGGTAAGGGTTGCAATTTCAAATTGCGAAGAAGTGTAAATCTTTATTTTTATTTTTATTGGCCTTTTCGTCTAGATTGTCTAGAAGTATAGCTTTCAATGTCATCTTTGAGGAAATACTAAGTACCTAGAATAAAAGTAAATATTCTATGGTTTTTACCCAAAGCAAAAAATACATGACAATCTTTACATTTTTCAGAAGTTTTACAGCAGAATGATAAAACAATTGGGGTTTGAACCACAGAATGATATCAATATTAAGTGCTTATTTTATCTATAATTCGATTGGAGATACTATAAATATGGTCCGTGGCCATTAGCACTGGTTACAGGCCTGCACACAACCATGAAAATGTTGCTTCTAACATTTTGGTAATATTTATTTATTGTTTTTTATTGTTTTTTTAAAAAGAAAGACAAACGTTCCCGGGTAACGAATAACCCAACAACATTTGAAAATCTCCTACTACCACCACACTAAGCGGAAGATGTTGCTTGTGTTGTGATGGAGGACTTAGCCAGCCGAGGAATCGAACACGGAACGCCTGGGTGGGACCCAAACGAGATGCCCACTGAACCACTGACCGGTTATACTATCCTTATTACCTTTCCCTCTCTAATGTCTTACTACTTCACATTATTCTCCGTTTAACAGTAACACTATTCCATTGGCAATGATCAGTTGGATGCATATGTAATTTCATGTCACATAAAAACATTAGACATTCTACCTTCGTGTAATTACAAAATGAAAGATATGTCTCCCGCGACAACTTGTAAGGACTCGGGAACTGCGTATGACACTCATTTAACATTTAATGCTCATGTATGGGACCACAGG
This sequence comes from Limnephilus auricula, assembly GCA_951813805.1. Lineage (NCBI taxonomy): Eukaryota > Metazoa > Arthropoda > Insecta > Trichoptera > Limnephilidae > Limnephilus > Limnephilus auricula. The sequence goes on from OX638390.1 coordinate 31,577,366, forward strand.
ATACCGTCTATGTAATGCTTGAGATTTTTTTTAGTGAAAAAACTCTTTCCAATAGCATTTATCTCGAGAATCTAGATAATCTCAATTTATCTCGAGTATCTGCGGCCTTAGTTCTAAGAGATATGTCGCATCACTGCTTATGGCTTATATGCTAAATGGTTTCTTATTATACTTACCAGATATCCTGGCCGAAATTAGATTCCATGTCCCGGATAATTGATAACCCCCAGTAAATGTGATTGACAGGAGTGAACATCTCCTCAGTCAAAACAATTTGATTATTTTTAATAATATTAAAAATACAATAATATTAAACATATTATGTTTTAAAAGAAATTGGAAAGTAGATGTTATTATAGTAAAAAAAAATTGATATTGACTTATGTTTTCTTGATTGGATGAATAAATCTAGTGCAATCTTGGAAGTGGATATTAACCCACTATCTGACTTTTGATCGAGCTAAATTTCAGCAGATGGACTCGTTGTCGATGACAATGCATTCTTTCGACTGGTGGCACCCATGCAAACACCCGCGCACATACACGCGTTTTTCTGAAATTGGATGACATTACAGCAGTCAATCCTCAATAAAACAAAAAAAAGTTTTAAAAGACATTTTCAACTTCTTTAATATTCGCAAATTTACATTTTAAAAGTTGACAGCAGTTTAAGAGCCTGTAATAATACTCAGTCAAATACAAATAATTTTTGCTTCGAAATTAGTTATTGACCTGCCCAAGAGATGGCGCAACTAATTCGAAAATTCAAAAAAGATGTTTTATATTAAAAAAGGTATTTTATATAGGAGATGAAATAGAAAAATAATTTCCCTCAGGGCCTATGTCATCTTTGGGGATGCTGTGTGTAGGTGTCATGATGATGTTTTGCAAATGATTACGTTATTTTTAGTAATGAGAAACTGGAATTTTACATTAAAAAAAATGTTATGGTGCAAGAGTTTATTATAAATGCCAAAAGAATTATTCGTTTACCTTTTTAAAGTCGCGCCCAGCCTACATATACCGGCTTCGTGAGGATTATTCATGAACGTGCGTCGTACTTCCGTTTGTTTTGTAAATATGTAACATACCTGGAAACATTTTCAAATTAGACCGGAAACCGAAAACACCCCCTGCTCTCCGAACGGATAAAACAAAAATAAACCGGATATTATATATGAAAAAGCGGGGGCTTCGTTACGAAACACCAAAACAAGGAAAATGTATCATGATCAGCCCACAAAATAATTGCCCATACATTTTAATTAGCAGATTGCCGAAAGCGTTTGCCTATAAAGCGTTTGACCAACAATGGCTATGGGCGATTATTCATTTGGTATTGTTTTTTTATTGTCTTTCGATCGGGGAATGTGATGTGAAATATGGTCAGGGGGTGGGCGGGGGTGGGGCATTGCAGGTCGTTATTTGCTCACCTGTCTGCGGTGGGAGCCGGCCCTGCTATAAAATAAGGGGCGCTCTATTACCTCACCCGGTACGCCGTCCCTGATGACTGTGATGTAAACATTTTACTACTAGGAATATTTTACTCAGTGTAATTTATTTGCATTTTATACATGAGTTGTTTAATAAACCCCATCCGATCAGAGGAAGAAAGCTCTAAGATCTTAGTAATATTGTAAGGAACAAAAAATATAAAGGGGGAAATAAAGGACGGCGAAGTGTAGAAAGAAGCCGCCCTTCCTAGCCTCGTGCCGAATAAAATTCAATGTTATTTATTTGGAATTCTGAATAATGGCCTGGACTCGCACGAGCTTACTAATTTAATAAAAAATCACAATAATCCGACACACCGATTTCTTTCATTTGCTCACATGCAGAACCAAAGTTAGAAAAAAATCTCAATTCCCCGTATAATGTGTGCGCGGCAAAACACAAAAGTTCATAATTTAAACACAAACAACCCGTACGATCATAAATTAATACATGAGTGTGGAATGTACCGTGAGCATCTCCCATCCTTATCCTATACTCCTCTTCAACTCCCTTTATTTACAATTTAGTTTAAGGCATAATATTATACTCCTATATCTAAACAATATTGGTATAAAAAACTGTTTTGCGTTAACCTTAATTAATTTAATATAATGTACAGATCTTTGTATTATATAAGATGTTTATTTCTTATATACTCGTAAAAAAATAAATAAGTAAATAAAAGGAAAAGTAAATAAGACGAGTGCGGTTCCACAGAATTGTTTCGGACTGCAATTAATTCAGTCCTTTTTACAGAACAGCATTATTGGGCGGGGGGGGGGGAGGGGGGGGGGGGCTTTAAGGCTTCCTTACAGCCCATAATTAAAATTCAAAGAATAATTATAAAAATCATCCTTCGGAAACCATTTTCACGACTTCCCTGCTTTCGAGATATTCGGGAATTTAATGTACCACATATCATATTATATAAGAGAAACGCCTTACAAAAAATTTATAAAGAATATTTTATCCAAAAAATTCACCCTTCAGATAGCATAAGCAATAGATTCAAAACTAATGGCTTAATAGCCATCTCTATGTTTAGAACGACCACGGCTCAGCACCTCTATTTGTATTTAGGTGTGAGATGGTACAATTTATTTATTTATTTCTATACTTGTCCATACATTTAACTCAAGTCCGGGGCATGCGTCATTCCTATGTCTACCTACGTTAAATTGTCGTGAAAACAAGCTTATGTGCCCAAGCGGTTAACAAATAATTACAATGGTTTATATAGTAGTACAAAAAAGTTCATATTCAGTAACAGGATGTAAAAAGGTATCTAAGAAGGTTAATAGTAGCATTTTGTGAACACCTCACTGGGAGAACCTGTGCTGAGGTGTTCGCTTATTTAGGATTACGAGATATTCTGCCGACATAAGTAAAAACACAGTATACTCCTTTATATTGTCAAGAAGGGCACCGTGGTTCGACCCGAGTCGGCAGTATCGTAGACATAAAATTGGTAGCAGTTAAAGTTATACAAATAATTTTCTTCAAAAGCGGGTTATTTTAGATTTTGTAAATAATATTAAGGTAATATTTTCTGTCTAGAAGCAAAGTTTTTATTTTTTATTTGTTTGGATAGGGTTATGTTTGATTAGTAGTTAATGTTTTGAGTGAAGTGAATGCCTTGTTTTCATTGTCCAAAAACCAAATTAGTATAACCGAAACATTGAAATATGAACAATTCAAAAAGCAAATTGAGTCCCTGAAATTGGATAATAATATATTGTACCCCTAATTAACCCTTACATAATCTGTAATATTTAATATTAAAAAAATATCATTTATTGTTTATTGTCTTTTTTTCTAAATTGTATAACTATGTAAAATATTGTATTTATTTCATAAGTCTTTGATCATTGTTTACGTATTTCTTCAGAACATATTAATTTTTGCATTTAAATACTCCTCCCATAAACAGGAGCTCCTAGAGCTCAACTTATGGAGTAGTAGAACAGTAATGAATTATTTTATAACTTTGCATACTGCAATCATTAATTTTTAATGTTAAAAAAATATTCTTGTAAATAAAATAAATATATATACCTATATATATATATATATTGCTAAACTTCGATTTGAGGGGATATCAGAAGAAGAAGAAGCTGACTCCTAGGCCCAGAGAGTTCAGTGAAATTGTTTTAGGCTTAAGATAGAATTTCAATATTAACTTCAGCAGAAGACTGTTTTACCTCCTTCCTATAATCTGGTCTTCTTAAAAACCCGCATTAATTCAGCCGTTACCTTACAATGCTGCCCGACCGTGTAGCGACATAGTTCCCTTATCTTTACAGACGCTCTCATGAGATGTCACATAAAAAAGAAAAATATTTGGACTCACAAAAAAATCGAACATAAAAATCAGTAGGTTTTGGACACTAGGGGCGGGGTGAGGAATCGGGCGGTAACTCGGTTGAGTTTTTTTGTTAGATTTTGAAGAAAAATGAAAAAGAAATGCATCAAAAGTCACCGGAGAACCAAATTTCATTTACATTTTTTACTAAAAACAATGTCAGGAATCACTGCTTAAAGTAAGTCCCTTAATACCCTGTAAACGAGTATATAATTATTTTGTTGATATCCTTTTATTAGATAATAAAAACCTGCCACCTAACAAACAACACTCTGGGATACAAATACATTGTGGGGTTATCATTTTGAAGGTGAAAAGATTTATTTACCATTGATTTAAGTACCTGCATCTAAAAGTAATATCGTATGGCAATGTGAGGCTTTGACAACGTAATAACGTAGGCTATAACGAGAGGCACGGACACGGCAATGAAGGGAATGTTAATAGGTTCTGTTTTGCGCGGACCGTGACGTTACGCCACGTGTGTGTAATGGAATCATCCCCTAATTGGGTCAATAGCCTGCGACTTCAAATTCGGACAATTTTCCCAGTTTTATATGTCCATTTCAAAGCAGTGAAATATTGAAAAATGTATGACGATTACTAAATGGACGCTAGTTGAGGTGTAAGCGTAAGAGTTTTGCCTCTAAACCGGTGGTATCTGGTTCAACTCTACTTAATTTTCTCTACAAAGTGAAAAAATGGATAATTAAAAAAAGAACAATATTGCAATAATTTTAGAACGTAAAAGTATAAAACATATTTATTATAGAAATTCATTACATGCAATCGTACTTCATAATATTTGCCTAATTTTTTCATTACAGCCGTTATTATTGTATTTCAATCATTTTATTTTATTTCAATTTATTGTTTCTTTAATTTATCTTTGATTTATGTTTCAATTACTTGTAACCAATTTTATTACGAAGAGATCACATATGCTAAAATGATAATGTTTTAAACTGGTGTTATAACAAGGAGATCACCCATAACGATGTGATGATGTTCAAAACTGATGTTATGACAAGGAGATCACCCATAACGATAAGATGATGTTTAAAACTGATGTTATGATAAGGCGATCACCCATAACGATACGATGATGTTTAAAACTGATGTTATAACAAGGAGATCACCCATAACGATGTAATCATGTTTAAAACTGATGTTATGACAAGGAGATCACCCATAACGATGTGATGATGTTTATTTATTTATTTATTCACGCCCTTAGAGCTTTTACAACAATCATAAGACAAAAATAATAGAAAAATTAACAATAATATACAAATTATGTTACATCATTGTTTAGTAAACAGGAAACAGAATTTTTAAAATTTCAGAAATATATTTTGATAAGGAATAAACGAAAATATCAACTGAATAAACTGATGTTATGATAAGGAGATCACTAATAACGAAACGATGATGTTTAAAACTGATGTTATAACAATGAGATCACCCATAACGATGTGGTGATGTTTAAAACTGATGTTATGACAAGGAACAAAAACTGATATTATGACAAGGAACGTAATTATGATGATGTTTAAAACTGATGTTATAACAAGGAGATCACACACAACGATATGATAATGTTTAAAACTGATGTTATGACAAGAAGATCACCATGGTTAGTTAGCTTCGTTCACGACCTTCGGCCGGAATAAATGTGTGTCAATAAGGTTTTTGACTGCAGCGTCCGATCACAACAATAAATCTGAAAACCGCCTACGCGGGTCGTTCGTGCTGGCTTTACTATGGGCGCCCACCGCCACCTTCCCTCCGCCGCGGGATAAATGGCTCAGGAGGGAATATGTACGGCGGGCGGGGCTGGTGGGGCTGGCAGGGCGGGGGCGGTGGACCAGGGCGGGGGCGTCTAACGACCTCCCATTAGCAGAGGATAATGGCAGCGCTTATCGGCCGCAGTTAATAAACTTAGCCGACTTGAAACCCGCCCTGCTGCACAAGTCATCACAATTGTCGAAGGTTCATCGTCAAACGTCCAAAAAGATGTTGATTTTGGTCTGGTTGACCATTACTAAAGGTTTGCTCATTATCACCTACCTTCAAAGGTCAACCAATGTCCTATTGTGTATCCTTGACCATTACATTATCTAAAAACCCTCTTTATCCTATTAAATCTGAACAACGTTATATTTAAGCACTTTTATGGAAAATGTATAATAATTTTTGAGATTCCTATATTCATTCTTTATATGAATAATAAAAGCAAGAGTTCGAAAGAGGTGACATACTCGTAGACAAAATCCTGCTACTAACTTTATGCAAAAGTCCTTTTGTTATTCAGTTTTAAATTATGGTAATAAGCACTCGGACTATTTTCATTGGATATCTGTGCCTATAGATTAAGTTTAAGCTAAATTAGGTACGATTTTCGAAACACAAAGTGTGTTTTTACTTTTTATACAAATGCATTATATTTTAAACTTTAGCCACTCGAGCGCTTTTTGCCACATAATGGCACTATTTCCAAAACCTCGGATTGCTTTGTTGCCAAATTGTGGCAACATTAAATTGAATTGTGAAAAGTTTCTTTTATATTTTAACTTGGCGCAGTATATTATCCACCTCCAGAACAAATTTAACATTGAAATTATGTTCAGACTCCACGAGTAGAGCAACTGGCACACTGTTTGTATAAATTTTTATCTTTTATAATATATTAGACAGGTTATCTAGATTGTATTTAGTAATTAAATTATTATTAAATTATATAAGTAAAAAAAGTGAATAATTATTGTGTTTTGTTGGTTTTTTAGAGTATGTAATGTTATTAACTTGTAAATGTTAAAACTCTATACCCATAACTATGCTCCGAAAATTATTATTTACACGTTTGTTTCTGTTATTTTGCAAGTTATATGTATGAAAAAATTCACAATGTTTCTTTAAATGCTATTTGACACAGCCCCCACGAGATTTTTGCACTTTTTCAAACGAGTCGTCTTTTATTAAACATTTTCACAATTTTCGCATGAATTTTGTGGTTTTTAATGTAAGTGCGCTCGCTCCCACGTTCGTAGTGTCGTATCTCTCCATCTTCTTCTTTTTGAGCGGGGTAGCGCGGCCTTAACTCATCGTACTTAAAATAGGTACTAGAATGTGGGCATTAAATAATATATTTTATGCAAGTCATATGTACATTGCATTCAATTTGACCACCACAACACGGGCATGGGCCTAGCGTGGTGGTCGTAAAATTCTCAAAACATGTAACTAGCAGTTTAATGAAAAAAGAAAAATTATAATTTTTTTTTTTAAAAAGAAAAACAAACATTTCCGGGTTACGAATAACCCAACATCATTTGAAAATCTCCTACTACCACCACACTAAGCGGAAGATATTGCTTGTATTGTGATGGAGGACTTAGCCAGCCGCGGAATCGAACACGGTACGCTTGGGTGGAACCCAAACGCGATGCCCACTCAACCACTGACCGGTCATTTTGAAACCCGCTCGTTTATTAAATGTACGTATTAATAATGTTTTTAATTTATTACCCAACCAACTATAAAAGTATGAAATTAAAGGATTCTACATTTGATGAATTTCGGTATTTTAATCGATATTTTAACTATTCTATTTTTGGGGTACAAGACCTTTCTTGATGATTGTCAAATCAAACACCTATGAAACACTAGTTCGCGAAGGTGTATGCGTACAAATCATAAAAAGACCCAAACCCCCAAAAAATCGTCGACATGTCTCAGGTATTAAATCTAAAGGCCAGTGACACATTTTAACCCTTGTAGTTGGCATATCGATGGCCGCATACGAATCGATACGTTGCGCCAGCCGACAGTCGGTCTAGGCCTAAAGTAACTACGGTCTACTGCCGATACTCGAGCTGCACGGATCGAAGCCAACTAATTATTTAGGCTGCCGACATGGACAGGGGCGATGCTGAATGCACAATGGCCTTTGCCATTAGCTCCTCTGAAAAGCGAGGGAAAAATCAGCGGACGTCTGCGTTTGCCAGATTCAATTATGCATTTGCATGATCAAATTATTGGAAAATCCTTTATAGTCAAAGGACGTGATGTTTGCGCGAGGTAAATATTAAAATTGCGAGCTATTAGACGATTTCGCCAAGAATAAAGATCAACTCTTTTTGGACGTGGTCAGCTTTCACAATTTACGTAGTGTCTTAGGATAGGTAAATTATGGTATTTAATACCTAGATACGTGTTGGACATACTATTGTATTGGACAGCAGGGTATATTGGTACACGGAGAAAAATGTTATCATTTATTCGTAAAAAACGGTTAAAAACGGGACTAAAGTTCTTACGAACAAATTAACAGCGGGAACATGTAAGAATAAGTTGTTGGTATACGTAATTTCGTATGTATACCAACACATTATTCTTACATTTTCCCGCCAATAAACATTGAAACGCGGGAACATGTAAGAATAATTTTTTGGTATACGTAATTTCGTACGTATACCAACAAATTATTCTTACATTTTCCCGCCAATAAACATTGAAACACTGTTAATTTGTGCGTAAGAACTGCAGTCCCGTTTTTAACCGTTTTTACGAATAAAATGATCGTATTTTAGAATAACATTTTTCTCCGTGTATACTATGTATTGGACAGTAGGGCCAAGGTGAGGGGTGGTTGGTTACTCAGCTGAGTGACAACGTGTGGAATTTTTTTGTTTGTTTTAGTTTGGTTTTGGCGAAAAGTTAAATCACCGGTGACCAAAACTTCTTTCACATTATTTACTCTAAATAACGTCAGGAATCACTGGTTAAAGTAAGTCAAGTACGTCCCTTCACGCCCTGGGTTTTTTTATAGTGAACACCTCACAAGAATCCCAACTGCTCCTGCCTGGAGCCAATGATACTATGACATCCCCGATTGGGGTATGTTATGAGGCTGAAAATAAGTGGGGAAGAGGAAGGTGGGGATGTACCTGGCTATTCAGACTATTCTGTCTATTCTAGTCACACCGCTATAGCCATTTCAAGCAACGTTTCAATTCTGAATAGTGGTTTTACACCAGGGCGATACTGAGAGTAGCTTCCACTCTGGAACGTGCCGCAAATATAGTGTATATTATTTTTAACGAATTATTTGTGAAATAACACAAATTACCGGACAAATTGGAGTCTTTTCTTAAGATCACTGCCTTACGGTATATATTCTAAGATTAATCAATCGAAACGTTGCACACAATGACTCTAACGCCCATCATTCACGTAGCTACTTACAAGCGACGCTACGGCTACCTTTCATACTATTTTGCTAGTGCAGCGCCTAGCGCCGATTTTTAAACACTAATAATAATATGGAAAATACAGACGAGCGGCGATCGCTTGAACGTAGCTCCATGGAAGAACGGCGTAAGGGTCCATGTTTAATAATTATAATACGTCCATAAAACGCTCATTGCTTTAAAGAAAATCGTAAAACTATTATTTAAAAAAAATCGAATCGAGTTAATCTCTCAATCCATCTTAATCACATTATTTATTTCGGGCTAGAATTTAAGATTTTGCCTATATCACTCTAACTTTGTTCTACTTGAGGGTGATGTAATTATCCCTGCCTTCCTCTGTCGGTAGGAATTGAAAATTTGAGTGGTGCTGATACGGGCCACGAGAACTGCAGTGCCACCGAGTTAGTTCACAGTTATTATCACCAAGATAAAGTGTTATTTTGGAGAGTGCCACCAAAACTTCTCACCTTTTGAACGTTCCTCGGGAGTTATTAGTTTTAAATGATTTAATGCATGATGCATTATAAAAGACGACAAAAATATGTAGTAAACAAAATATTGAAAAAATATTATTAAAGTAAACGAGAATAAAATTAATGTGTTTTCTAAATGAAGGGGAAAAACGATTTTCTGTAAATAGTGTGGACCGCACGTCCAAAAAAGTATGTTTCTAATTTTCTCTTAGGTATTTTAAAACTTCCACTGAAATTATGAGATTTGTAAGTAGGTACTTAAATATTTACCAATGTAAATGTAAACCATATTATATTTCAGGTATTTTTTTTTAAATTTCAAAATATGGATCTTACAATTACGCCATCCCCACACTGAGGCAACTGAAAACTGTCAACTGGCAACTGTATTTGTATGACTATATGATGGTCCGCACCTAAGAGTATGGATATTAGAGAGACGGCATGTGAAGTGTGCCCGCGCGCTCCAAGTGTGCCTTTTCGAGAATTCTACCCAAACGGCTGACATTGCCTGTCACCAAGTAAAATGGCTGTTGTCGGAACGTATTAAACGGCCAAAAACCAGCAGCCAATGTAAGCCGTTTGGGTAAAATTCTCGAAAAGGCACACTTGGAGCGCGCGGGCACACTTCACATGCCGTCTCTCTAATATCCATACTCTTAGGTCCGCACACTACACAATCACTCAAAAACTCGTTGTCAATGGTAACGCAAGCGGTGACTCGCGACTCGCACTGCTGATTGCCGTGGCCGGCCGTTGCTAGTTGCCAGCTGTCAGCTGATTGTTCTTCGTCTATGGTTAAACAAGCTTTTCGACCAATCAAGACATAGAAACCGGGCGGTTTTAGTTTGGTTTCAGTTTAGTTTGGCCTCGTCAGCGGAGCGCCTTAGTCCAAAGAAGCGTCACTATATCAAGGAAAATTATTTTTTTCAAACATTTATCAGGCAGGTAGGTACGGTTATATTGTAAAACTGCGATAAGAAAGTAATTTCACACGGAGAAATTTTTTTTGATTCTACTAAATATTCAAAAACTGATAACACCTTGAACGTAACCAAAGATCACGTCATGAAAGCATCTGTCATTAGCCTTAGTTCTTACGAACAAATTAACAGGGTTTCATGTTTATTGGCGGGAACATTGAAACACTGTTAATTTGTTCGTTAGATTTTCAGTCCCACTTTTACCGTTTTTACGAATAAAATGATCGTATTTTAGAATAACATTTTTCTCCGGGCACATTTGAAATATAGATTTAACTAAATCATTAAAAGGGCCACCATCTTGAAACGGGACGTATATACAAACACATACAGACGAAATGCAAAATAGAGTTTAAAAAAAGTTATATGTTAGTGGTGAGAGGCTAAGAGGTGTGATCTACGCCGATTTGAAAGAAAACGGCTCTCGGTACAACTATCGGTATGCATCGTTTTTAATAACATCGAATCATTGAACAAAAACACTTTTGATCCGATCGAATTACGCGCAAACTTGAGCTTTTATATTCGATACTATTTATGTTTAGCTAATTACAATGATCCTTACTAGTCGAGGATTATCCGTCGTAATTAAATATATTCTTTTCTGTTTCGAATAATACCCAATAGATCTCTCCGCGAGCTGATTGTTTTCTTTTGTCTAGGGATAACTTGATACCTCATTCAGCATTCAGGATAGTATCATTATTTCTCAATTTGCCCGCGCTTCCCCTTCAGAGGGCGGATAATCATCTATCCCCTCCGCCACTCTCATCCCCGTCAAGTCATTAAATTTAAAATAAACATGACGTGAAGCACGTGCCGTCACTCCCCTACGGCACTCCTTCTCATTTCACTCAAGAGATTCGCTTTAATATGTAGAGGAATCAATCAAAATGTTCGACTTTAGGGGAGATGAGGAAGATTTTCACGACGAGAAAAATTAACATTATTATGTAGAAATGAGTTTTGTCAGTAAGAGGTAGGGAAGCTATTACCTACGAAAATAATCCCATTTAAAAAAATCGCTTGATCTATTTCAGATACAAATTAATATCTAATTATTCAGTTTATTAATATCTAATCATGGGACGGGGTTACGCTTGGTAGTTCCTGGTATCCAATAATTTTTTTTTTAATAATTTTTTTTTAATTACCTCCACGCAGGAGGCCATGGAGAAAGTAATTCCCTTCAGGGCATATATCATCTTTGTGGATGCTGTGTGGAGGGTCTAGGAAAGGAAGGAGAGGAAGTTCTGGAAAGGAAAATGGTATGCCACTGCGGTGCAAGGCGATGTTCCGAGAGAGCTCTGCCGGAGAAGTCAAAAGGTCTCCCTCAACCAGCCTCTTCCGATAAGGGACCGCTCTGCCAATTTCTACCGATTTCTTACATGTTTTCCTTAAACGTTTAAAGTTTATAAGTTCTTAAGAAAATATATGTTATTCTTTCAGATAATATCCATACATTCCCCACGCCGAAACGGTAATTATTTGAAATTCCCTCGATAGAAATAAATCGCAAAGTATGCTCCGAAAATTATTATTTACACGTTTGTTTCTGTTATTTTACAAGTTATATGTTTGAAAGATTCACAATGTTTCTTTAAATGCTATTTGACACAGCCCTTACGAGATTTGTGCTCTTTTTAAACGAGCCGTCTTTTATTAAACATTTTCACAATTTTCGCATGAATTTTATGGTTTTTAATGTTAGCGCGCTCGCTCCCACGTTCGTGTTGTCTTATCTCTCCATCTTCTTCTTTTTGAGCGGGGTAGCGCGGCCAGACTGGCGTCCACAATCGGGGTATGTTGTGAGGCTGAAGGAAGTGGGGAGAGAAAGGAGACGTATAAGAGGAAGGTGGAGAAGAACCTGGCTATTCAGATCTGGTCAAGCAATGTTTCAATTCTGAATGGTTATCTTACACCACGGCGGTACTGAGAGTATCTTCGACAATGGAACGTGCCGAAAATATACCTTACATTATTTTTAATTGAAATAACACAAATCAATCAAATACAATTTACTTGCGTACGCCGGGATTTGAATCGCTAGTCTAGAGCCTTACCCCTCGACAACGGGGGCCATTTTGAAATATAAATATACTGTATCCATTTATCTGTATTTTTAGTGCACATTTTAATGTATTAAAAAAAACCTTGTTCATACGAGTAGCAAAAACTTTCTAGGCATTAATAATTTAATAATGCCTGAGAAAGGATTCTTTGTTTTTATTTTTTTTTAAAGAAAGACAAACATTCCCGGGTTACGAATAACCCAACAACACTTTAAAATCTTCTACTATCACCACACTAAGCGGAAGATGTTGCTTGTGTTGTGATGGAGGACTTAGCCAGCCGAGGAACCGAACACGGAACGTCTGGGTGGGACCCAAACGCGATGCCCACTCAACCACTGACCGGTCGTTTCGAGGCTTTGTTTGTATATTTTTTTAAGGGAGTCCTTTAAAGTATGCGGGTAATAACGATCTTACATTTGTTTTAACTTTGAATGTGATTACTTTCAAACTAAATATATTCGATTGTTTAATCTTTTATTTCTTAGAGACAGATTAGTTATAAGATAAGTGTCGTCACAATATTAAGTTAGTGTAGCTAGCAGGCGGTTAACTAAGTGTTATAAGTTTACACCCAGTTTTCAATGGTTTTCACTAAGTTTTCATTAAGTTTTCAGCAAATAACTAGTTTGTTCAAGACCTAATACCCTTCATTTACTGACTTTAACCTTGGAGCTTTTAACGATGTAATCGTCACTTTTAGAATTGATTTCCCAATAACTTAAATTAATGTAAATTGGGGTTTAACCAACTTCGTAAAATCAAGTTTCGTTATGAGATTTAGCAAGTAGCAATGCTGAATTCAGAAGTTCTAAATAATAATTGGATTATTTGTATAGTGCCGGTCTTATAAAAAACATCGCCGCATTAAAATAAGCCGTCAAATATTTACGCGCGTAGTTGCTTACGGTTATAAAAAGTTTTAAGGAGTGTTTTTCCCTTTCCTAACGATTGTTTATATTAAAAGAAGGCTAAAGTAGTAAAATTTTGCCGAATAAAAAATAAAATACGATAATCTCATTATTTTAATTCAGAGTAAACAATTGTTGTGTTAAAAAATTATTAAATTAATAATTATTATTTTTGAGGTTCGATTTTAATAGGTGGTGTCAAATCTAAGTATAGAATTAATATGTGTTATGTAATAAATACTTTCATTATAATAACGCATTATAAAGTGGGATTTCTGTGTATATACGCATTCAAACTTTCAATGGAAAATCATCTACAGAGTAGCCGTACGAAAACAAAATACAACTGGATAATTATTGTACACCTACATTATGAAAAATTATAAACGTAGCAGCAGACCTCAGCTAGCGTGCTAGCATGGTCGATCGATATGAAGTTACCGACCGATCGTCGGTAACTTCTCATCGTTCCCTAGGACAACTGCAGATCGCAAACGAATAGGTAACAGTTCACAATAACTAAGTGTTCTTAATATGTTCGATATCAACTGTGTCGTTTGTACGTTAGCGATCTGCAGTTGTCCTAGGGATCGACCATTAAAAACGTTAAATAATGGATTATCCAACAATTATGAGAAATTGTCTAACTACGTGAAATAAATAAATTTGCCTCGATTGCTCGAGATTTCCAGTCGATCATTTTTTTAATTTTTGCCAACATTTAAAAAATCATACCTTTGAATTTTAACTTGGAGACATAAAAACTTATTAAAGCGCTATGTAGCCAATGAATTATCCTGTATTTTAGCGTTAATCTCATATTTGTAGGATTTATAAAAAAATATTAAAAAATCGTAAAGTTTATAACCGCGCGGATCCTGCGTGTTTGTTACTTTGAAACTGCCGCAAGAGGTACTTATTCGAATCAACATTAAATATTTTCGATTTACTTGATAATGAAAGCTACATATCTATGGAAAAATGACTTCATTTTAACCATAAACAGCTGATCAGAAATTCTGCGCGAAAAATTTAATTGTTATTGTTAAATTGTGATCCGTCAATCCGTCAATCTTTACCAAAGAATGTGATATTTATTGAACCTGTAGGCTAGCGTATTGAATCACATGGTTTCTAGATTCAAATATCGATTGATTTGAATTAGGAATTCCGGATCGTGATAAATATTGAACGGTTAGCCTATGCGTCAGTATTTACCACGATCAATGGGTTCACGATACGGAATTCAGGAATCTAAACATCTCCGATAAATATTGTGATCCGTCAATACGTTAACCAACAGGTTCAATAAATATTACGATATTTGTTAGATATTGACGGATGACAATAAATATTGAACGTGTAAAAGAACTTACCGCAACTTGAGATTACCTCACTTACTTGAGGACGAACCCCTTCAAGAGATTAAATCGCCGCTACCCTTTACCTGTCATACTATTTTGCTAGTGCAGTGCCTAGCGGCGTCTAAAAAACACTAATTACTATGGAAGGTACAGACGAGCGGCAACCGCGTCGCTTGAAAGTAGCTCCATGGAAGAACTGCGTTACCGTCATATGGATTAAAAAAATAATTTAAATATTCTATTTTTGATCGTTATTTTTTTCCATATCGTCATTTAACAACACGTCTTTTTTATCTTACGGAGTTTAAAACATCGGTTTCCAAAAGAGATGCTGTTTGTGGCTTAACTGTTTTTCAGGGTGATTGAGGAGATAGAAAATAAAGGGTTTAAGGTATAATGTCGGGGCCTTAGGTACCAGGGTAGCATAAGAAGAACAGGCGAATCGTCCTGTAGCTGCTCCGTGTAATGCCTTCGTTTTTCAGTCGCTGATGTGTTTTCAGCTTCAAGTATAAGCTCCCCCTACTATAGCAATGCCAGGACGGCTTAAGGGCTGCCGGGAAAACTGTGTACGAGAATTTAAAATCACCATTTATTTTATTATATTATATATTCGGAATGTTACTTCCATTATAATCAAGAAACAGAAAGCACAAAATTGACTTTAATTATTCAAAACATTTTAATTCAACAATAAAGGTGATTCCTCCACCCTACAATATGTTTACTCCTTCATTTCCTCAAAAATGCCCTCCAAACAGCATCCTCAAACATGACGTAGGCTCCGAGGGAAATAATTTTTCTCACTCCTGTGTGGAGTTAATGTAAAAGAATCTCAGATTGCGAATAATTTTTTTATTTATTATAGATGGATACAAAAGAAAGTAAAATTTACAAATAAGAAAGCTTTGCCTGTCCAACTAGGAAAGTTTTCCGTTCCAGGACAGACAAATTGACAGGTTAAGTTCATATTATTACTTAAGAAATGTACATAATTACATAACAAAAAACTAAAAACCATAAAAAACAAAAAAAAAATATTTTTCTCTGAAACCAAGTTGTGTAATGAAGAAATATATACATACATTTTTTTGTGACACTGTAGAAAAAGTAATATTGTAGCATATATTCTATTCGGATTTACCGAATTAGCCAGGTAACATATACTATATTCAGATTTACAGAGTATGAGATAAGTAGGTAATTTGGTAGTATTTAAAGTGTAAAGCAGGTACCTGATAACAAGATGGAGGAATTACAATATGATTTACAACATAACGATATGAAATTATGTTGGGTTATATGTTTAGAAGTGTGAACTGATAATACCTACACGGAGAAAGAGAAACTGCATTGAAATTCACAATATTAGATATATTTTATGTATACAATAATATATATGATTTATTTATTTTTAAATGTTGTAACTACAATGTGTAATAAATTAAATTATTAAATATATTAAAATTCCTTCTACGACAATTATTAAAAGCGTTAAATGTTACCTGTACAATGATGAAGGACTTAGCCACAAAGACTGACAGGGTACCGAAACCGACGCTTTTAACCCCTCGGTAATTAACCATTAAAAGGAACTTTTAAAATACAACTTTTCTTTTCCCTGTATTTGCAATCATCCATAATATTTTTACCTAAGTGTAACCAGATTAACACCTCTCTGGAAATTCCTAACTTGGGTTTGCGCTTATATGTATATGTTCGTTTCAATTTTTGTTTTCTCTTGATGTTTGTTCTACTTAACCGCTGTTTTTTTAATTTTATTTAATTTGAAACTTATATTTCTTCAATCTTTGAAAATTCACTTTGTGGCATCATTTTATTGAAATGAATTAAATTACTTTTGTGTAAAACACTGTAGTCAATGTTATAATATCTACATGTTTGAAAACTGATGGTTTCTTCGCCAGGATATTCATGTTATTATCCTGACGAAGATACCATCGGTTTTGAAACATGTACATATTATAACATTGATTACAGCGGTTTACACAAAGTAATTTGTTTCATTTGAAACATATATTTTTGATTTTTCAAAACACCTTTGTAAAATTGTATGCTCTTCCACTAAATTAATTTATTATTTAATAACATGAGAATACTTGAATTTGTGCGTAAAACATCACCTTGTTTCTAACAGACCCCTTTCCAAGAAATATTCTAGATAAAAATATTTGTACAATGATTTATGTTTATTTTAACCTACCCAATGATTAAAGTGTATATTTGAATACATGTTTAACCACAACCCTTTCGACTTATTTATTTTAGTCAGAACCGATTTTTTTTTTAAAAAAGAAAGACAAACATTGACGGGTTACGAATAACCTGACTAACTAACTAACTAACCATCACGCCGTTTCCCCGCAGGGGTAGGCAGAGAGGACGGACCGCCAAACATCTCGGTCTTGGCACACACTCTTTGCCTCATTCACATTCATACATCGTCTCATACATACTCTTCTATTTTTCTGACTCTTGACATGGCCCGACTCAAGTATCTGATTCACTTGATCGTGCCATGTCTTTCTCGGACGTTCCCTACTTCTTATACCATTCACACTTGCATCATATATTCTCCTTACGCTCCTTTCTTTGTTCATTCGCTCTACATGCCCAAACCATCTGAGGGTTCCTTTCTTAATTTTCATTCTTCATTCATTCTTTTCGAATGATAATAACCTGACAATGTTTGAAAATCTCCTACAACCACCACAGTAAGTGGAAAATGATATTTGTGTCGTGATGACTTGGCTAACTAGGAATTGAACACGGGACGCCTAGGTGGGACCAAAACGCTATGTGGTAGATAGAGATTATAGTTACTCAGTTTTAATGAAAACCTTGTTTTCAGAAAACAAGATTATTGCCTTACGACTCTCAGTCCTTGACGTAGACACATTGTAGCAAATACTAAAGCACCCAAAGGTAGATGTAGAAGGTATAACAGTAGCATGTGGAGATGGTAGACCCGCTGCAGACAGTGTCGGCGTCTCGCTCTGTCGCGTCCGTGAAGACGAGCTTTCCGTACGACTCACCTTCCCATGAGTAATCACTGAACTTCCGCATCAATCTACTGCCTTCAAACTTTACACTTTACGCCATTATGGCGTTGTTCCTACAGCTCTGAGACATACATACTATTTAACTATCAACCATTTGCTCAGAGCGCCAAATTGAATAGTTGCAAAGTACATCGCAACTTCTTTCTTTTGTCTTATTCCGACTAGGGACCTATAACTTCAACAAGTAGCCTTAAGACAAGGTTTATGCCAACGGCCACCATTAATTGCAAACTAGCAGTAAAAAACACGCTCCGCGGGTTTTTGCTGCTAGGCCCTGCGGATGGCTTTTCGTTCTGGTTCGCCCAGTTTAAGTGTTGGTGACTATTTATAAGGCATCACCCTTTTGCAAAACTAACTACTATTAACATTAAACTACAGAATACTTATATTTAATATATAGATATATAATAGTAGACATTCTTACATTAAGACCGTGAATAATGAGAGGAACACTCTTCACCAAAACATAAATCTTCTTATTATTAAATGAAAACGAAAAATGTTTCTTCTTTTTCATACTTTTTTTCCTTAAATATAGTATTATAGATGGCGCAACTTCCGTTTGCAAATCGCATGTGAGCGAGTGATAAGTTTGCACATTACGGTAGCCGCTCCGTGGAAAAAGGCACGTTCACGGACGGGTCAGAACGGTTTCCATTCAGTGTGGAGTTGGAGTTTACTCAAAGTCGGGTTCCTTAATTTGAACCGTACTTATTATACTTCGATTATAGTGATATGAAATTATGATTACAAGTCTACCTATATTTCGGACAGCAGGAATTTGAACATAATAGGTATTAAATATTTGAAATAATTAAGGAATTGAATGATTCTGTTCTCACTCATTTCTACGATGACTTGTTTGTTCTAATTTGCTTATATGAAATCACCTTACACGTGCGGTATAGCCTTTCAATGCCGAATTATATAATTCTGCATTGATATATGCAACACCAATTCTAATCAAAAACTTGCAATTATAGACATACATGCTGACATATTCACTGCTAGTTTCTGTCGTTACAGAAGTACATTGTATCACATTATAGGTGCCAAACTCAAAATGATCACCAGTTTCTTTCCACACAAATGTTGGTCCTTTGCTTGATTTTTGTCATGCTTATTCTATTAATTTCTCAATAAAACAAAAAAAAAACTGGAATCTTGAAAACTCATCTGCCCACACGTTTTTCGTGATTTACTCAAAAGTATGAAAATCCATTAGGGCGGGTTTTGGAACTCAACGATTCGAATGTTATGACCAATGACATATCATGTAAACTGAAATAATTCAGAAGGCATTCTTTAATTGTTAAAATAAGGTTTATCGGTACCTATCAATCCCTACAGGTGGCCCGACAATCGATCCCCCCACAGTTGGAAATACAAGATTTGGATAAAGAAACTTACAATACATTTCGACTTAATTGTACAATACAAAACCTGACCTAACTTAACCGACAAGACAATAAAAAAATCTAAACAATTGTAAAACTTTTTACCTTTTTACCTAAGATTTTGATCAAACGATGGTTTGTCAACAAAGGTCGTGCAATAATAGTCAACTTACACAAATATAAAATAAAAGTTCTCTAATCCCATTGTTGTTACCAAAACCATCCTGATTTACTTATCGAAACCAGTCTGTCTCGACACGGGTGTCCCTAGTGAGACGGGGACAACAAAACAAAATATGTGTACACCTTTCTTAATTAAGTAGGTACCTGGTATGTTCTGATTATTTGTGTCGTGGCTCACTAGCCCACGATGTCTTCTTATTAATAACAACGTAAGTTCGTTTACTCGTTTATTGCGAATGATCATAAAGACAATGGTATTGTACGTAACGTCTGATCACAGGTATGCTCCATTTTTTGGTCTGGCGGCCGCGACGCGCTTCGACCGTGACTGTTTGCCAATGCATTCATTCGGGAATCTTCGGCTGTGCCGATCATCCCCGAATGAACGCGGACTATTAAATAGGTATATGCTTATAGCTATACACTACAGTACCTAATAACAAAAATGCATAATAAACATATTATAATTTTAAATAAGATTTATACTTGCAATTCTCTTTTCCAATATTCACAGACGTTAAATCCTAATTTGCATACTGAAAAGTGCAGCAGTAAAATTGCAAGTTCGTTAATCACAAAACAAAACGGACAGTCTCCCTGTCGAAGTAAGAACTGGTTACTTGCAAATATTCAGCAAAGCGCTGAAATAGTGTCAGCCAATGTTGAAATAAAAGTTTGTAAGAAGGAAGCATTTAACTAATCGTCTTAAAAAGGTAAGCTTCTCGGCTAAGGCGAACTTCGTGAACTCGGCTCAAACTTAATGGTGCTTAAAGCTCATTCTTACTAGGGAAGGTCTTCTGCAAGATAGCTAGTTTCATTTAAGCACATTTTGAAATTTTCATATTTTTGAAAATATTATTTATAAAAATAATATGTTACATAACATTTAATGACCTGGATGAAAGCGATACTCAGAACCGAAGAAGCTACAACTGAGAACGAGAAGAGCCAAAGAGTATGGATATTATAGTTCCATGAGAAGAGCCGACCCCAACAGCCTACCTAGGCAATGAGTTGGGACAGTGCGAGGAAGAAGAAGAAGAAGAGGTTCCCTTGTATAGAAATATATGGTTAAGAATTATAACCCCTGTAAGACACTGCACTCATTTAGCCCAATAGAAATCGGAGTTGTCCGATGAATTGTATTATTTATTTCACATTTAATTCAAATAAATTTACTAATACTTGCGGTAGATGCTCTCAGTATCGCCCCGGGTTATGAGAGAACATCTTCTCCCCCTTATGTAAATATGATGGTCCGCACACTACACAACTTCTTAAAAACCAGTTGTCCATGGCAACGCAGGCAGTGACTCGCGCCTCGACATGCCAGTGGCTTGACATGACAGCTGATTGTTCTCAAGGGTGGATCTAGAGGGGGGGGGGGGGGGGTCATTGGGGTTCAAGACTCGTGACCCCCCCCCTGGGCTGGGTCCAGGACCTAGGTGGATCACTAATTAAAATTGTTAAACACAATGTTTTATATATTTTTGTCTTACTTATATTTATTAATAAAATACCTACTTCTTACTTGTATCTATTATTATCAAAAATTAATTATAACTTCTTGTGACTTGACCACGACTATGTGACCCCCCTCTGGCGCCATAGATGGATCCGCCCTCGATTGTTCTTCGTCTATGGTTAAACAAGTTGAGATAATTATTGAAATCGTAAAACTGAGTAGAAAGTTTGGTTGGAAACCATAGCAACAAGCCAGTTTTAGTATGGTTTCAACCTTCCTGTGATGGTAATAGGATATTTTAAAAACATTGTCAGGTTATTCGTCACACGGGAACGATTATCTTTCTAAAACTTAAATAAGGCATTTAAGCTAATTAACTTATGTAGGTGCCATTGTTTCTCACTTAAATTGTCAATAAAAAGCTTTTGAAATAGGTACATGATTATTTATAACTCTTTTGTCACCCTGAATCATGGTTTTATTTGAAATATGGCAACTAAAACCAATAGATGGTCAATATTCTGTCTCGGTCGGTTACATTAAACGGGATCCTTTGCTGTCACAGGAACCGAAAATATTATTTCTCCAAGGAGCCGGCTATTTTTGGAACCGGTTCCTTGTGGGAGATTTATAAAAAAGTTTTTTTTTAAATTTTAATTTTGAGAATGCGGTTCAACTTTTCTCAGAACTTCTGTAACCAACATCATGTATGTTCCAAAAGTAACTTGTTCTGAAAATTGTAAAAAAGCCAAAAACATTTTTAATTTTTGAAGAATCGGTTCGACCTAGGTATAAAAGCTCAAGCGTTATTTGGTTTGGCGTATGTCGGCATATCGGTTCGTTTGTCATACATTTTTTTTTTTTTTTTTTTTTTTTTTATTAATAATTTTTTTGTCACATACATGTTACAATAAAAGTTTTATTTTATTTTTATAAACAGTAAAAAGCGAGAGCAATGTAGTTGTATAGACAAAAGATTTAAAAAAATAAAATAAACTAAATAGACTTAAAAAACAGAAAAATATAAAAAAAAAGAAAAATATATGTACATATGTATGCATGTATATGTATATATATGTATTTATATATATAAATATCTATACATGGGGCATTAGACGCTATATACCAACATACACACACAAACACACATACATATATTTAATATAAACATAATTTATAATAGTATGCATAAATGTACGATAACAAAAAAATCCCACATAGGCATCGCCAGTTCGTGGGTATACTTGTGTTTTTTTTAAAGCAGTTAAGTTAAATTTACTCTATATATGTATATTATCTTTGTAGAAATTGCAAAAAATAAACAATAATATAGTAAAATCAGTATTTACGGAATTAAAAATCAAAATACGAGAATAAAAGATTACAAATTTGTTAAAAGTTAATAGAGATTAAGATCAGGTGTCACAGCATGTAAATATTAATATCAACACTATTTATCCAAGACTTTATTACATTTTTATGTTTGCTGAAGGATGATATATTTTCACATTTGATTTCTGTAGTCTTATAGAATGCATTATAAATTTTCGGTGCAATAAAATAAGCATGTCTTTGCGCAAGCTTTGTTTTGCACAGTGGAACTTTAAAAACATGATTTGTCCTATTACTAAATCGATTTTCATTTTTTGTAAAAAGAATATTTCGGGTAAATATATATTTTAAACATTGCATATAGTAAATTTTTCTTATCTCGAACAATTTAGCTTCTTGGAATAATTGCAAGGAGGGGTAAGTCATATTTTTACGCAACATTATTTTTAGTATTAATTTTTGGGTTACTTCTAGAGGTTTAACATGAGTGTTATAAATACCCCCCCAAGCAATCATTCCATAAGATATTGATGATTGAACCAATGCATGATAGACCAAGTTCATTCTTTTGATATCAACTGTGTTATTTAAACGTTTAAAAATATAAGTTAAATACCTAAGTTTGTTTACAAGCTTTTCTACGTGATTTGTCCATTTGAGTTGGCTGTCTATTATAATTCCTAAATATTTAACTGTATTCCCCGAATTCATTTCTGTACAGTTAGAGCACGAGACAGGATTGCAAGAATTTTTGTGAAACCTTATATTTAGGTGAGTTAAGGGAGCCGCTTTTTTGGTATTATAAAAAGGAATATAAATAGTTTTATCACAGTTCAGAGTAAGAAGGTTTTGGTTGAGCCATTCTTTGACAATGGATGTGCACTTATTTGCATTTTCAGAGACTTCATCCCAAGATTTACCATGAACTGTGATTGCAGTATCATCAGCATACGAGAATAGTATTCCCGGAATACTAATGTTACATAGGTCATTTATATATATTAAAAATAATAGCGGACCTATAACTGTTCCTTGCGGAACACCATGTCTCACAGATGATGGTTTACTTATATTTACACCAATTTTTGTGGATTGTCTGCGATCAAGTAAATAATTTGTTAAAAGAGACAGACAATTATTTTTAATTCCCATATTACTAAGTTTTCTAATCAGTAATTTATGATTGACGGTATCAAAAGCCTTTTTTAGGTCTAAAAAGATGGTTAAACTTTTCATATTTGAATCTAGATTGGTGTATATATTTTTTGTTAGATTAAATAAAGCATCATCTGTACTAAAACCTGATCTAAAACCATATTGGTTTGGGGACAATAGTGCATTAGATTCTAGAAACTCTAGTACTTGTATCTTTATGATTTTTTCCAATATCTTTGCAAGTTGGGATATCAGCGATATTGGTCTATAATTGTCGAGTTTAGAGATCGATCCAGATTTATGTATCGGTACAATAATTGAGAGTTTAAATGCATTTGGGAAAGTGTTTTTTTCAAAGCAGGAATTAAAAATGTGTTGCAAGGGCATGGAAATATGTTGTTTAATAGACTTGATTGTGATACAGCTTAATTCATCAGGACCATTGGCTGTATTGGTTTACATACATTCCCGATGGGAATGTATGGGGAAGGGGGGGGAGGGGTGGATAGAGAATTTCAGGTTTTGATTTGCTCCTTTGTAACTTCACATTGACACTTCTTTAACCATTTATCCATTTTAAAAAAGACTCTCACAAAACTTACGTTATTACATATTATAAAATAAACTTTCCAACAACAAAAGATTCCTTGCATCATATAAGTCATAAATAGACCAATATATAGAAGTTCTATGACTAGCAAATTCATGTGTCTTCGAGTTTGGGTCCCGAACTTCGGGAATCCCCCCGACATTATCGTTTAGAAATAAATGCTGCAGTGCTGCCATAAAATAAACTACGAAAGCTTCCATCGAATGAGCTTATTTTTCAATATGGTTGGAAAAGCAAGAAATGCCCAGAATCCCGGAATTTTCCCCACAAAAAGTCATTCCCCGCAAAATACCCAATTCTTAAAAAATCTGAAATATTCGCCGCAGTTTGGGGAATTCCCCGCAAGGTGGGAATGATCCAAAACACAATGAAAACCGTGCCCACTTGCACACGACAACACTGTAGGCTTGTTGAAAAAGTATCGATACATCGATATATCGATATTTTTAATGAAATATATCGATATTTTTAATGAAATATATCGATATTTTTGACTGATATATTTTGAACTGATGTTTCGATATATCTATACAAAATATATATCCAATTTCAAAAATTGTATCAAAAACGATTTTTTTTAATTTCGGGGGGGGGGGGGGGGGGGGAGGCTCCTGATTAAAATAATGTACATTGTGTAAATATACACTTTTATTTTTACACATTACCACCTACCCTTATTTTTAAAACGATCTGAACATTTGACCGATATTTTTTCCTCGATATATCCAAGTCGATATTTTAATAAATATCGATACTTTTTTCCACTTTCGACATCCCTACAACACTGTCTGCTCTATTCCCATTCCCTTCGGTTCAATCCGCGTCATTTGACTTGACTTGAGTTTAAGATGGGCCGATCCCGGCGGCACTGCAATGCCGGGCCAACCCGCGACAGGAGTGGAGCAAGCCCCGAACATCCCGTCACATTCCAAAAATCAGTTTAATATACTGGTCCCGCATTGCGGTAGGCTTGTTGAAAAAGTATAGATATATCGATATATCAATATTTTTAATGAAATATATCTATATTTTTGGCCGATATATTTTAAACCGATATATCGATATAAAATATCCAATATCGAAAATTGTATCAAAAACGATATATTTTCAATTTCGGGGGGGGAGGCAACTGATAAAAATAATGTACATTGTGTAAATATACACTTTCATTTTTACACATTGTGTATATATACACTTTGATTTTAAAAACGTACAATCTAAACATTTGACCGATATATCGATATTTTTTCCTCGATATATCGACGTCGATATTGATATTTTAATAAATATCGATACATCGATATATCGATACTTTTTTCCACTTTCGACATCCCTACATTGCGGGAACTATCAGATATTAAGCTGATAAGAACAGATACTTCACTTTGATCTTAGCCAACAGGCCGAGAAGCGATACCTGCAAATCGAAAATATGCCTAAATATCGAATTGTTAGAAGCTTCCTTAAGCGAGCTGCAAGCAATAGTGGCGCCATCTCCAAATAAAATAGTGCGGCTTATTACAAAATATGTAGAAATTATTGTTTATTTATTTATTAATGTATTTATTTATTTATTTATTTATTTATTTATTTATTTATTTATTGATTTATTTATTTATTTATTTATTTATTTACTTATTTATTTATTTATTTATTCATTCATTCATTCATTCAATCATTCATTCATTCATTCATTCATTCATTCATTCATTCATTCATTCATTCATTCATTCATTCATTCATTCATTCATTCATTCATTTATTTATTTATGTATTTATTTATTTATCGATTTATTCATTCTATTATTCATTCATTCATTCATTCATTCATTCATTCATTCATTCATTTATTCATTCATTCATTCATTCATTCATTCATTAGTTCATTATTAGTCCATGGAAATATTAGTCCATTGAAAAACATGGGAAGATACAACTAATAAGGCTAACAAATGTATTGTACTATTGTCAAAGAGTGGCTAGATAGAAACCGTCTTACTTTAAATTATGAAAAAAACTCTTTGCATTCCTTTCTATAACACACTGAAATCAGCTCCCAAAACTAATCTTAATGTAAAGTTTCATAATGTAAATTGTAACCCTTCCACATGCTCAAACTGTGAAGAGATGAAATCAGGAAAAAATATAAAGTACTTAGGTGTAACTATAGATTGTCAACTTAAATGGACCAACCATATAGAAAAAAACTGTTAACAAACTGAGATACTTAACTTATATTTTTAAAAGAATGTGTAATGTAGTGAATATAAAAACCATAAAACTAGTTTATGACTCACTAGTTCATTCATCTCTTTCCTATGGAATAATTGGCTGGGGCGGAACTTACAACAATCATGTAAAACAGTTAGAAATTGCCCAAAAATCAATTATTAAAATTATGTACCAAAAAACCAAATCTTTTCCCTCCAAGCAATTATTTAAGGAAACCGATATTTTGGACCTTAGACAGACCTTTAGTTTCCAGTGTCTTAAATTTATGTACACGCATCCTAAATACTTCTTAAAAAATTCAAATCGCTCCAGTCTAAGACTTGGCTCCTGTGAGTATGCTGTACCCAAAGGCATATTAGTTTTATTGCTCCAAAAATGCATAATTCATTACGTGCAACATTTAAAGCCCCCACGTGTCAAAATCTTAAATCTTATAAAAAATATATCAAAACTTGGCTAAAAAACACTGAAACAGATATCTTTTTCTTATAAGATCTAACAAAGCCATTAATTATGTTTATCATTAGACAACTTTTAAAGTAGAAATATTATATTGCTTGCTATGTTTTTGTTTTTTTTTTTTTTAATTACGCCTTTAACATTAATTCTTTATTAAATTTTACAAATGCAATAATAACAACAAATGCTGTTTTTGCTCTATGTTTTAAGGCACTTTTACTCTTTTACTTTTACTCTTTTTATACCTAAAAATAAACTAAATTCTTAAATCTCCTATTAACCATAAAATTATAATAAATTCAATATTATACTTACGCTCAGGCATTTGCCTTTGTGGGATTTTTTTGTCCATACAATATTATATTTAAGTATGTTATATACCTTTTATTATTTTATGTACCATTGTATCAAAAAATTTTCAATAAAAAAAAAAAATTCTTTCATACATTTATTAATTAATTAATTAATTTATTTATTTATTTATTCATTTATTTATTTATTTATGTATTTATTTATTTATCAATCAATTTATTTTATTTTATTTATTTATTTACGCCCTGTAAGACTTCTACATATATATAACAATATTTACGAAATTATTCTAGGTATGTAAGCATAATATTAGATTTAACGCCTGTTTAGATAATTCTGTAAATCGTTTACATTAATATACCGTCCATTATTTTCCTACAGTAATTAGTAAGTACCTACCTATCGTTCGTGATAGGTATTAGGTATACTCAATGTGACCAGACGTCCCGTTTTCAGCGGACAGTCCCGTTTTCAGGCAGCGTGTCCCGGTGTCCCCGAACACAGCTTCGGGACGCCAAAATGTCCCATTTTCGAATAGATACAATCTCGCAGTGGAATTTGAAAAAAAATTAATTTGAATACATTTTTTTTATTTAAAAAGTGCGCAAATAAGAATACTGGCGGTAGAATCAGGACGAGTTGTGATCTAGCCTTCTACATAGTAAAGTAAATTCACTCGTAAAATCCATGTAATTTTAGTCAAAAATTTTTTTACAGTAACATGTTGCTTTATTTCGTTTATTAGTAAAAAAATCTCTTGTTTTTTGAATAAGGGTTTAGAATTTCAATCTTCTATTCTATGCGATTGGTAGCTTTAAGATGAATTTTGAAATCTAGCCTCTTTTGTTCAGCGCTCTTGAGACGAGTTTTCGCGAAATGTGAAAAAATGTAAAAAGTGTAAAAATGTAAAAAGTGCTGTATAAGTTGTCCAAATCTATTATTATTATTAAGTACCTACCTTTTTTATCAGTGTCCCGGTTTGGGGGAAAAAGTAAATAGTCACATTAGGTACCTAAAATTATTCTTATTTCCATAAGGTGAAACTGCACTGTTGTAGTCGCGTCGTGTTGTATATTATGTCAATTTATTCTATCGTATTTATTGTGTATGTAGATTGAATTTTGTTCTTTTTGCGCAGTATTTATCTACATATATATATATATATTTTTTTAAAGTGAGAATTTAAGACAATAAATATCAACATGACATAATATTTGAGCTTTAAAGGTTCGAAAAGTTATTTTGATAACGAAACCTAAGTATGGTTTCCTTAGCCTCAAAACCAGCCCTTCACACGTCACAATTATACACAAGCATAAGCAAATACTAGAAATGATATTATAAAAAATAACAATTAAGTGTGGCATTTTATCGTAAAGTAATTACCACAAAAGTGAATTTAAAAAAAATCTATTACAACTTCATGTAAACTATGTACAAGCGAATATTTGAAATGCTCAGTTTTGGTATTGTTACATTTAAATGTAATTTTGGAACGAGGAACTCTCGAATATAAATTACATTATTTAAGTCAGGGCTGTCAATACAATTGTTTTCAATTTTAAACAAAAATATTAAGTCGGATTTAATTCGTCGATCTTATAATTACTAACCCGAAATGCATTATAATTTATGCAAAACGCTAACGCGTGTCAGTTGCCCCGAATTCCACTCTCAGCCCGACCTTGCCACTAGATTGCTATTGCTAAGTAAATCACCCTAGAAAGTTCCGTTAAATTTTATTGTAATTTTGCGGAATCAGAAGCGGATGGCGGAAGTCAAAGTAAACAGAACTTCCGCGTTTCTTGAAGCGGAAGCAGAGGTTCGTTACATCACTAGTAGGCAAATATTAAAATATTACCGATAAATGGTAGTAGGTAAATATAGGTAAGCTGTGGCGCTTCTTGGTCTTTTTAACGGGGGTTCAGAAATTCAAGAGAAAGTACATCTAATCAAAATTTAATTATCACACAACATAAATAATAGTTAATAGGAGGGGTACATACACACTATTGTTTTTAAATCACTTGACACTCCTCGACACAATTATTAGATGGCGAGAAAAGTTTTAGAGGAATTAAATTGTTTAATGTTTTACAGCACTCAATGTACGTTGCTAATTATTATTGTGTTTTCAATAAGAAATATTATGTAGAATGTAGAAAATATAATTGATATTTTAAAATATAAATAAAAAACACACATAAAAAAGTGGCACAAAATAAAATTAGTTTTTCCACAATTTTTTTTCCCTTTATACACTTATACAAAAAATTATTATTTTTAATTTCCAACCCTTTTTCATAAGTATAAGCATTATTTTTTTGTATACACAACACTGTATTCCGCCATTGCATAAAAAAGTTAGGGCAGAATATTCGTGACAATCAATAAACGCAACCGCTTCCAATTTGAAAGCGAACAATACTGGAGAAAGCTCAACACAAAATTGTATAACTAGCGACGTTTGCCGAAACTTTAGTAAATATAAATAAGGAACGACTTATCTAAAAAAAATAATACGAAAACAGAACTCAAAATCGGTCTACTTCGATAATAGATTTACAAATGCTATTAGCAAACGGTAGGAGAAATGCAGAAGCAAGACAATAAAAAAGGTACAAAAATGACAACTAAGTTAAATATCATAATATACCAAAAGTATTACATTTAACTTGCATCCATATGGTGCAAAAGTCAATCGCCAGCCGGTCGTTCTGCAACAATCTCGGGCATCGGCGAGACTCGTCAATGTTCGGAAGTCACGTGACATTGTGACTCGGGATCGCCGCACCAAGTTTTGCTTAATTTTGGGTAGTTTCGTTCGCATCACTGTCACAGAGATTTGTACCGGATAGGATTTTTTTGTATGGAGCATTTTGTGCGGATTGTAACACGCACAAAATGAGAATAGGTACGGTATTTTTTGGTGGCGCGCGTTTTAAAAGCGGAATTTTAATGACGCACTATCTATAGTGTGCATATAATATGGGGGTTCGCTGCACAAACGCACTTTAGAGAAAACCGCCACTGTAAGGTAAGTAATATTATTTTTCGATTAATCGGTAAAATAATTACTCTACCGTCTTCAATGATTAATTGACAGTTGCAGTAACATTTTATTACTCTCAATTTGTCAATCGCTTTATTGCACAGAAAATAAGAACAATTTGTACGATTGGCGGATTTAGTACCTACCCGAAGGCAATTTCTTCTAATGGACCAGTTAACTGTGGTGCAGCGGATGGTGGCGCTACTTCAAGAGTAATTGTAGCCTACTTTTGTACCTACTGCTACTATTCTCGTGTTCAGTGCAATTGCCTAGATTAAATGTGGTAGTTTATTACTGAAAAACTTATTGATAGTACGAGGAGCGATGATAATAACAATGTGGTATTTTCTAAAACCAGGGAAATCGGTGGAAGATTAAATTTAACGTTTACTTAAAAAAAAATATTTTTAATATATTCATTCATGTGCTCATCCCTAAACGGTTCGAATTCGGCTACGACTCGACGCGACTTAAGCAACGCTTAAGGGCGTTACGCCCTTCGTTCACGCAGCTACTTACAAGCGACTAAAACGCCGCTACCCGCTACCTGTCATACTATTTTGCTAGTGGAGCGCCTAGCGGCGTTTACATACGTTATAATAGTAGATTTTTTATTTTTTTTTTTCTTACTGTATTTTATTTTGATTGTATGGCGAGCGCTATTGTGTTATAAAGTAGATATCTTTTGATGTGAGCTTCTCGTCTGTACCGTGCATTGGGCGACTTTTTAATTACCTGTTCACAGAAGTAAGCCAATTATTTTAATTGTATTTTCAGGTTTTTAAGATAAAATGTTATTTTCCTATTTTATTCCGGCTATTGAAGAGGTTTTAAGAGCTTTTACTGGCGAGGATTAATAACATTGCCTTTAATCACTCCTTCAGCGGCTTAGTACCTCCCATCTACCAGTTACCAGCATGTGTGGGTATATCTCACGCCGTTCCACAGACAAAACATAAATCTTTAATGGGTGTTTATTCTGACCGCTCTGAAACTGCGGCCGCTCAATTGGCTATCCTATTCTGAAAATACATTATTTACACAAGGAAGAAATAGAGAGGGACTGCGGTTTAATTCCCTAAATAATTACAAGCCTCGACAAACAAGTATAACAATCAACAGTTAAAGTTATTGTTTCTGATTCGGATCGTCGTAATAATATTGTCTAATTTTAATATTTTCATTAATTTTTGATGATTTCAAAAACGATCTAAAACGACAAATTCTAAAATGACTCCAACTGGCTGTAACGTCATTATGACATAGAAAACGCCAATATTTGATAAAACGCCAATTCAATTGACTACGTAGTGTGTCGGTAGAAAAGATACTTTATAACACGGTATCTTTTGATCTGAGCTTCGCCAATTTGTCTCCCGCTTAAGACTTAGAATTGAGCAGATTTTTGTTGGTGTATTCATAGTGCAACAGTACGTTGGCGTTGGTGTGACATTAAAGCCGCCAAATTCACGAATAAAACACTTGTCGTTTTGCACTAAATAAAAAATGCCCATTTTAGAGTGACGTAGGAAATTTACTATATAAAATTTATTTACTATATGAAATTTATTTACTATAAGAGTAGATATATTAAAAATTCAACACGTAAAGAACAATTTTTATACTATGACATATCTATTTTCAAATGGCTAAAAACAAAAACAAAAATGGTTTGACTCAGGGCTATACCTCCTACCGAGTGATCGGAATCAACCACGCTAACAACCGGCCCAAATCCCGAGACAATATGATCGACATTTATTTCGTACAAGCACTAGGTGCTGTAATGTCACCGCAGAGAAATGGGTATATGTCCGAGCGTCTGTGTTCATCGAAAACGAGTTCAACCTATCCTAACCTAACCTCTCCTTGTCGATAAATTTGCTTTAGATGAATTGATTTTCGATGAACACGTCGGTTACCCCGTGCGTGATTGCAACCAACATAATATGTTTAGTCGATAAAACTGCATTCATTAAAATGAAATCCCTCTTCTGCATTAGTAATATCAATTTAAAACTAAGGCAGATAATGTTAAAATGTTATGTGTGGTCTGTCTCGCTGTATGAATGTGAGCCATGGACGTTGAAAGTAAATACCATGAACAGGTTAGAGGCTTTTGAAATGTGGCTTCACCGAAGAATGCTCAAAGTCCCATGGACCGCCATGATCACCAACACAGAAATTCTTTGGCGGGCTTGAGTAGATATAGAACCGTTCACATTAGTAAAAGTCAGGAAAATTTCGTTTCTGGGTCACATACTTCGAGGAGAGAAATATTACTTGCTCCAATTAATATTAAAAAGGCAAGGTAGAGGGTCGACGAGGGTCTGGTAGGAGACAGATGTTTTGACTGCGAAATGTACGGGAATGGACCGGTTTTAGAAGTGTGGAGGAAATATTCCAGGCAGTGCAAGATAGAGATATATTTACCAGAGTGATCGCCAACGTGGGGGGACCTGATAGGGCACACCTAAGAGTATGGATATTAGAGAGACGGCATGTGAAGTGTGCCCGCGCGCTCCAAGTGTGCCTTTTCGAGAATTCTACCCACACGGCTGATATTGGCTGTCACCATGTAAAATGGCTGCTGTCGGAACGTATTAAACGGCCAAAAACCAGCAGCCAATGTAAGCCGTTTGGGTAAAATTCTCGCAAAGGCACACTTGGAGCGCGCGGGCACACTTCACATGCCGTCTCTCTATTATCCATACTCTTAGGGGCACACGAAGAAGAAGATATGCATTTTCATCGATAACGAGTCTCTCTGCTGATTTTCAGCTAGATTGGATGTCGGGAAGTGGGTTTATTTCCACGAAATACATACATTTATTCAATTAAGACAAGAAATCGAATCTTAAATACTAGATGTATTTAAACAAAAAAAAGAAAGCCATTATCATCGAGTTTTCGAGAATTAAATGCCATATTCAGCGTACGGAATCGATATTCTATGTTACCAAATCGATATAATAAGAAAAGTGCCCTATTTTATTACGTCTCCATACCCAGAATTAAACATTTTGAAAGAACAAAACTACGGAAATACAAAAATTATTCAAGTTGAAACAATTTATTATTATTATTATTTTTTAAACACAGAACTCGTTTCATTTTGTGTAATTTCAAGCCACAAAGTGTTTGCTTTCTTCGATAGCAAAAATTATTTATAATTTTGACACAACCGCCTGAATAAATTTTAGATAAAATATAAAGCGTCATATGTCTTAAAAATAATCTTAAAAAAACTTTAAAAGAATCGCCCGAACAGGGACTTGAACCCTGGACCCTTGGATTAAAAGTCCAATGCTCTACCGACTGAGCTATCCGGGCTAGTTATTAGATTTAATTTTTTAAAGTTGTATAACTCGTTAAGAGCGATTGACCAGCAGCTGAGAATAAAATTTTAAAAATGCTTGCAACTGTACAGGGAGGTTCCAATGAGAAAAATCGATTATTTCCCGTATCAATTTTTTTTAAATAAAAATTTAATATCGATTTACTTCATTGAAAACCTGCTTTCATAATATAATTACATTCAAGTAAGCAATAACAATGCTCAAAACGTACGATGATAAATTATTAAATATCGTACTTTTGTAAGTATTTCTTTATCATAAGTATTTATGATTTTTAAATAATGTTTAAACAAAATAGTTGTGTCAAATTTTTTTTAAATATTTTAGTTTGTAAGACTTAAATAAATAGAAAACTGAACTATTTTTGTCACAAAACACGTTTTCAGATTTATTTTTTAATGATTTTAATTTAACTAAAATTCAAATTCTTAAAACTGTGTTGACTAGATTATGTATTAAATTATTTTGTTGTATGATTTAAAATTTGTGTTGTTTAACAGAATATATCGTTTGAAAATTGAACAAATCTGCCAACGACTAACCATATAACCTTAGTATACTAAAAATTCACTTTGTTTTTCAAAACTGCGTGTACCAGATAAAATAACAATCTTTCAAAATCAATTTATGTTTTTTTGTAAAAAAGAGTCAATATGTCTAGAATTTGATTTAAAAATGACTAATCTCCGATATTCTCTGGTAATACCCTCTTGAATAAGTAATTTATCAAAAATCTTTGACATGATTTGACATGATTCAGCTTTATCAATATAATATCTCTTGCTGCATTTAAGCACCCAATCCAACATTATTGCACAGTTTTGGAAGATGAAAGGAATAAGGACTAGCTAGATAGTAAAATCTAGTTAACAAGTCTAATGCCAAATGCCATAGCTTGCAAGCAGAAACTGATTGACAGTTTTTTTTGTTATAATTCGGAGAGGTAGCGACAAAGACTTCAGGGGTCGATCGATATTACCCTATATTTACGATATTGACCAAATTCGTCATTTATGTTCAGTTATCAATATTTGCGAGCATGGTGGACGATTGTCAATACATATTTATTAACGATTGATAACTTTTGGCACGGCCTACCATCAGGTGTGCTAGCACGGTCGCTCGATATGAAGTTACCGACCGATTGTCGGTAACTTCTCATCGTTCCCTAGGACAACTGCAGATCTCAAACATACAAACGAAAATTGATATCGAATATATTAAGGACACTTAGTCATTGTGAACTGTCACCTATTCGTTTGCGATCTGCAGTTGTCCTAGGGAACGATGAGAAGTTACCGATAGTTATCCTATCGATCGTTATAGAGCAAGCGTGCTAGGGCCTCAGATATGTTTCGGTTACTTTCAATATACATATCTATATTTTTGTATTATGTCGTTAGTTATGCAAAAAATTACTGTCATATTTAATGAACGCATTAAACTAACGAATCCCTTAGAATTGAAAGTCGTATACGCGATCCATAGATTAAATAATGCATCTAAAAAGCTATCAATTTATTCCGTTCGATCAAATGTAAATAAAGAAATGCGAACTGCCAATGCATAATATGTAAGTTAGTATTTCAATTCATCAATGATAAAATTATTCATATTTTTAGGCAATTGATTGGCGTTTGACGTTTCGAAATTGTGAATTCGTGAACAGATGTGCCAGTGTTTCCAGCGTATATCGATTTCTTATTTATTCCCTGTCAATATTGGTCCGGCTATCAACAGTGAAACTGTGCTATCGAGTTATCGATATAAAATCCACGAAAGTTACGCCTATCGATCCAAATATTGTAATTTTCTCGATTTCACCTTGCTAGAGTTCCAGTTAGTGTTATTCTTCAACGGAAACGTTCTTAGCTACTTAATGCGTGCGGGTCAATCAGTTATTTCTGCTATCGCCGTGTTACGAATGAGAATCCCCTTCCTGAGACGTCTGGGTCGTGGGGAGGAGAAGGTATGGTAGCCTGGCAGATCAATGGACGCAGATGTTGCGGTCGCACTTACCCGTAAATTCCCCTTAAACCGTACTTAAAACTTTCCTAGAGAATTATCGTAGAGGCCGCAACAAGCTTGGAGGGCCCCGAACTCATCTTATGGCCTTTTTATAGCCCAATAAAGTTTAATAAGCCATAAATAATAAATACGTGGTGTCGAATTGCCCCCGTTTTAATAGGCACAGTGTAAGGGGTTTAATTCACGTGATTAATTTAGGTTCGGTTCTAACTTACCTTGTTATTGCGTTGGCATTGCTTAGTCCGCTGTCCGATGTATGGGGTATTTTTTGCCTTTTAAAAACGGTTTCTGGTGAAAATTGATCGGGATTTTTAGGCAGATGTAGGTAACGTATTTATCTCAAAGTTATGAACTTTGCTATAAATAATTTGATGCTGGTTTTGTACATTGTACCTACCTACTTTTTATACATTATATTTTTGTACTATTTTCAAAGGAAATATTATATTATTTCATTATATTTTTGTACAATTTTTTTTTCTATGGAAGGTATTGTCCAAGTATGGAGTGAACACAAATTTTGTACAGGCAATCGCGTCTCTAAACGAGGGAAGCGTTGCTTGCATAAGGGTAAACGGTGGTTTTACGGGGTGGTTTGACATCATAAAAGGTGTTAAGCAAGGTTGCGTAATGTCACCGTGGTTATTCAATCTATACATGGACAATTGTATGCAAGAATTGAAAGAGGCGGGATTGGGCGCGAAATTGAATAATCTGATAGTATGTTGCCTGTTATATGCTGATGATGCGGTGCTGATTGCTAACAGTATAGAAGATCTGCAGTCTTTCGTGTTTCGGATGAACGAAGTATGTATGAAGAATGAATTAATGATGAATGTAAGTAAGTCTAAAGTCATGGTGTTTGAAAGAAAGAGTCAGAAAACGGTGTGCAATATAGTTGTGAATGATGAATACTTGGAGCAGGTGGATGAGTTTGTATATTTGGGAAGTATGTTTACGAGAGATGGGAAGGCTGATAGGGATATCGAAAGAAGGGTGAATGCAAGTAACTCCATTAATGGAGGATTGAACGCCGTTGGAGCCAACAAAAAGTTGTCCACAGAAGCGAAGCTAGCATTCCACAATGGAGTACTGGTACCTACCCTGATGTATGGCAGTGAAGCGTGGAAATGGCAGAGAAAGGATGAAAGTAGACTGAATGCTGTAGAAATGAGATCCCTGAGGCGTATGTGTGTAAAACCATGTATGATCGTGTGAGGAATGTGGAGATCCGAAAAGAATGCAAGGCTGATGTGAGCGTAGTAAGTAAGATTAAGAAAGGGACGCTTAGATGGTTTGGGCATATTGAGCGAATGAATGAAGAAAGGAGTGTAAAGAGAATTTATGACGCGAATGTGAATGGTAGAAGAAGTCGAGGACGCCCGAGGAAGACATGGCACGATCAAGTGAGTCGGGCCATGTCAAGAGTCAGAATAATAGAAGACTTTGTATGAGAAGATGTATGAATATGAATGAGGCAAGGAGTGTGTGCCAAGACCGAGTTGTTTGGCGGTCCGTCCTCTTTGCCTACCCCTGCGGGGAAACGGCGTGATGGTTAGTTAGTTAGTTAGTTAGTTAGTTACTATTTTCAATATTCATTGTCGATGTAATATAATGATAACTTGTTTCATTGTATCGATTTAATATTATGATATTTAACTCTTTTAGCCACTAAACTAATACATGTGCAATACTAAGAAACATTGTTTCATGGACCCATTAAGGAACCGACCAGAATCAAATTAAATACAGGATGTTCGGGGGTAAAGTGCATTTACTTCGGGGGGTGATTCTGCATGATGGTAGGAGTAAGAAAGATTAATAACTTTTTCCGAAATTCCAACTTTTTTCCCATACAAAAAGACGTTACCGTATTAAAAATCCTTAGTGTAAGGTACAAACTTACCGACCAATTTGGTGTGAGTCAGCCGGCGACGGCGCGTTGGAAGGTTGTAATTGCCCGCATGGTAATAGCGGAAAATAATAGGGTGGGCGCACACGCCGTGCAAATTTTATCTTTTTACCAAGTAAGTACCCTTAAAATGTGAATTTCGAAAAAAGTTATTTATCTTTTCTACTTATACTATCTATGATGTAGAATCACCCCCGAAGTTAATGCACTTTACCTTTAAAATAAAAAAAATAACGTAAACATTTCTGGGGATACCGTATGGAGGGCTCGCTGCTATTCGGTAGTTTGCCGACAAGTTACATTCGAGTAGATGGTGCAAGTAACGCATGCCTGGTTTAAAAGCCGTCAAGATCAATGGAAAATTATCGACCCTAAAACCAATACCTACAGATATAAACATAATTCATAAGATATCTATGTATGTGTTTCAAAAGCTAATTATTTTGGCCCAGCCCGATAAATGAAAGGTCGCCTTGTTGAAATAATAAGACTTTGTTTATAAGTTTTGTATTCAGTTTATTTTATAAATTTACCCGCCAGTAACAAGAGAATATCACTTCCCCGATGCATGTTATGGTGTAGTTACTGTTTGAGTTGTGGAGAAGGTGTACCTGTTGACAGGGACGGACTTTACACACATTTTAGACGGGCTGACGTAACATATATGTTATACATATAGATATATTTTTATGTTTTCGTAGAAATTATGACTGCGTTCATATTTTTGTGTTCTCATTGGGAATGAATATTTATTCTATCGCAATGAATACCCACCCGCTCTGCCCACTTCCCCGCTACCCGATCAGTTCGCAATAATCCAGTACAGGGAGCAGTCGCTGCA
This sequence comes from Limnephilus auricula, assembly GCA_951813805.1. Classification (NCBI taxonomy): domain Eukaryota; kingdom Metazoa; phylum Arthropoda; class Insecta; order Trichoptera; family Limnephilidae; genus Limnephilus; species Limnephilus auricula. The sequence goes on from OX638390.1 coordinate 31,615,697, forward strand.
CACAAAAATAACTCGCATTTTAATTCGCACCGCGCAGTTCAACTGTAAATAATCGAATAACTATTCCGTAGTGAAAAATCAGCGAACCATACGCAGTGTATCATTCAAGAGAACCATAAAATCTCACCACTCCCTCCCGAATGTAGAGGTACCTTTAAATGCTATTTATTGCCATTGATGGAGAAAACGTAATGCAATTACAGTATATAAAAAGTTTGGCTAAAACATAAACAAACATTTTGTTTTTAACAACCAACTTATATAAATTTATTCACCAACCGGATTCGCTTCATCTGGGTAAAAATTAAAACTTTAGTTTACATTGAATTAGTTGATAATAAATTAAATATAAAACTTTAGTTTGATTAAAATTAAAATTTTGTTTTAATCAAGGATTATATTTTTAACCTGATAGTTTGAGCAAGGCGAAAATAGTTGATGAATAAAATAAAATAAAATTCGTGGTTAGATATACATAAGTGTTCGATTCATTTAATATCTATTTGAAACATTCGTTCCACAGATTCTTTTTCAAATGACTTTCTTATTTGCATTTTTCTCAAAAGCTATTACGGTACTAACATGCCTGACGAAAGTTTGAAAAAATAATAATTAATGTGTTTGAGATAGTGACGTTTCTTAAAAATTTTGCCAATTACCGTGTTTTTAAGATCATTTAAAAATAATTTTGGACCATTTATATTACCAATCCGGCCCTGTAAGAAACGAGAATCGTGGGAGATTATATTGCTGCGAAGTGAGCAGTGTACGTGCATATAGCTGAGAGCGAAGATCGGAGTCTGCAGAGTGCAAGCTGCAAGCAGCGAGACCGTGAGTACTGTACAGTGAGTGCACTGTTGATAACTCCTCCAAGTCTCGCACAGCAGATAACATTTACGTGATGAAATTCCTAACTCCTGGATTGCGCACCTCGCCATTCTCTTCTTATAAGCAAGCCACATCAGTATACCTTATACCGTGTACTTTATCACTCACCTCAAAAGGATAAAGGTTATTCTCGGTGCAAATTGTGACGCTTCGCTGGGATGTGCTTTGAAGTTTGTGATCTCAACGTAACTACTTTATATACCGACTCCTTACTGGCAGTTGACCTATTTGAGTCAATACCTTATAACATAGAATCTGTGCGGTGCACAGGAGTTTTCCTAGATTGGTAGATGCCCTCAGTATTGTGTTGCACTTTTAAAATTCTTTATTTTTCGTATTCTATATTATTATTATTTTTTCAGTTCAGACAAAAATAGGTAGTTCCGTGAAGCCGCCACGTGGTTGCTTATCTGCAGATTCTACCTCTAAATGCAATAAGAATACAATATAATATATCTCAAGTGTGATTTTGTGAAATTCTACCCAATAAAAAAATAAACTTATACATACAAACACAGAAATCATTAAAAAGTCCACAAAAGTACCAAGTACACAAATATTTTACTCAACACGATAACATACATTAAAACATCGCTTATACTCTACGGTAAGCAATCCATTTGTTACGAGGGGGGCAATTTATATAATTGCCTTCCGGATTATATTAAAACTTATAAGGTAAGAAAAAAAAAATTGTTTAAATTAGCTCCGCACACGAGTCATCTTTGTTATCTTTTGGAATGTTTTGTGGAGAGTCTTTTTAAGGAAAAGAAGAAGAGGAAGGTCGAGGAAGGAAAAAAGGTATGAGGGGTGTGTAAGAATCTGGGGGTCAGTGTGACGGACGTAAAATCGAGAGTGTCCGGCTGGAGAGGTCAAGAGGCTTCCATCAACCAGTCTCTCTCGATCCGACCCGCCACAGAGAATATGGGCAGACGCATTCGCCCCCAAGACTTAGACAAACGTTACCCCATGACGTGTCATGTATTAGCTTAGACGCCAAACGTAGCGGACCACTTGCGGTGACCTACGGCAGAGGTGTTGGCTATCCAATAAATGATACCCGGGGCGGCGGTACCCATTCCCGCCTCGCAAATTTGGATACTCTCAGTTTACAGGATTGCACTTTTAATCACACAAATTTTTTATCGTCCTATTTTTCACATTTTGTATAATTTATTGTTTACATTTGCTTCGCACAGGAGACATCTTTGTCATCTTTTTGGATACTTTGTTGGGAGTATTTTTGAGGAAAGATAGAAAATGAAGTTCTAGTAAGGAATAACGTATGAGGGGTCAGTAGGAAGCTGGGTTCATGGGTTCAGATGTGACGGACATCCCTCCCACTGCGGTGAAAGGCGATGGGTCGAGAGGTCCCGCTGGAGAAGTTGAATGATCTTCCAGAATCAGTCTCTCTCAATCCGACAGTATGTAGGCAGACATAAATACCACCACCGAGACCTTGATCAACTTCACCTTATAAACCCGGGCACCCCTGCTAAGTCACCAAAAGTAACGAACCACTAATGGTAGAATCAGACTGGGTCGACGTACGTGGGCATCGCTACGCCTAACAATATCTGGACTGCTTAGCAACCACGTCGACGTACGAACTTCGCAAACCCACGTTCCCATCGCGACGTCTGGGCCGGCCAGATCGGCGTGGGGTAGGTGGCAGGTGGATTTGACATCTGCGAGTGGTATTATCTATGCATCTAAGGTTACATTCGGTATATCTATGGTTATTTTCACATATTATTCTGACAGTGGCACCAATTACATTTACCGCTCACTTAAAAAAATGGGAGACGAAAAGCTAATTGATACCGTCCGACGGTACGAAGTAATAAACAACATTAAATCCGGCGAATACAGAAATTCCATTGCACGTAGTGTGGCTTGGGAAGAGATCGCAGTCATACTTGGCAAGACCGGTAGAACACATTTATTTTAATTGAATTATTTATTTTACACGCAACGAATGCAATCATATTTAGATCCAGGTTGGTATATCTACTTCTCTTATAGCAATAGGTACATGTAATAATAATGAAATGAACCATAACCAAACATAATCATGAACCTCGCAACTAGAGTTTATACTACAGGTTATACAACAGTTTTGACTGATTGCAGAGTTTTTAAAGTAGGTAGAGGTACTGTTCAAAGCAAAGTTGGTGTTATTTTGTAAATATTATTTATTTATTAAAGTTACTTTTACATTGCCGAATTTTCAATAATTTTTAATTTTATTTTTAAATTTTTTTGTAAGAAAACGTACCGTGAATTACTTTTAATTCAATTGTTTGGTTTAAGAGAATCATTATTTTTTTTTACTTTAGCTCCACACAGGAAGCCCTGAGGAAAAAAATTCCCTCAGGGCCTATGCCATCTTTGGAGATGCTGTGTGGATGGTCTTTTAAGGGAAAAAAAGGAGTGGAAGTTCTGGGGAATCTGGGGGTCAATGTGTCTAGGAGAGACGAATGTACGAATCCATCCCTCCCACTGCGATGCAATGTGATGGGTCAAATGAGTCCAGCTGGAGAGGTCTAAATCATGTTTCCCTCAACCAATCTCTCCTGATCCGGCTCTCAATGCAATAGGTGGGCAAACGCATTCACCGTCAAGATCCACACAAACCCGGGCACCCCTGCTAAGTCACCAAACGTAGCGAACCACTTGGAGTGACCTATGGCAGGGGTGTTGGTTATCCAATAAATGGTTCCCGGGGCGGCGGTACCCATACACACCTACCAAATTGGTTGGGAGCAGTTGGGATTCTTGTGCGGTATTCACGTAAAAAAGGGTTTCTTTTCAGGTTTGTACGCAATAATAACACAATAATAATTAATTTCATGCATAATCCAATTTTTATTGCATGTTTTGCAAAATTAAAGAAGGCACAAAATGAATTAAAAAATATTATAGAATTAGGTTAACATATAATTATTATAAAATTAGGTTAACATAAAATAATAAAGTAATAATAAGTACCTATGTTAATTTTTACTGGTCAAGCAAAAGGGATTAAATTTAAAAATTGTCAAAAATATGCGCCATAAAACATCGAAAGCCAGTAAAAGACAGGAAAAACAGGAAAGCCAGTAAAATAAATAAAATGAGATTTCTTAATAAGTAGATAAACTTAAAGAAAACATTGACAACATATTTAGATACATATCTCGGCACTAAGAATCATACAAAAGTGACATACAAAAATATCTGACTCATCATCTTCCGTAACACGAAGTCTATGAATATCAGGTATAGGTAAACATTCAATGAAATATTTTTGTGCAAACAATCAGCAATAGTGGACAAAATAGATCTTCATAACTACTCGGGCGCCATAATAATAATAATAATTAATATGGGAAATAATTTAATTTAATATAATTTAATAATAATTTAATAATTTCATAATTTCCTATGGGAAAAACTAAACCCGTTCCTGTAAATCTGGTGAAAAAAAAATTTACATTTGTATAGCGCAGTTTTGTGTGATTTCACTTCAAGGGCGCTTAACTAAAAGAAACTTAAACATAGTTCAATAGTTCTCTTTAAAAATCATTATTAATAAGAGTCCTCTACAAGACAGAAATAAATAATATACGGTATACACAAAACAATGGCAGAGAACAAAATTTAACAACGGTGATATTATAGTTAAGCATTTTTTTTACATTAGCTCCACATGATTTCTTCTCAGTCCATCCAATAAATGGAAAATTTCTGGAATTATAAAGGTCAAAATTCAACAGTATTGAGTCTTGTTTACTTCCTTACAACAATCGGCAATGGTGGACAAAATAGTACTGCACTAATTCCATTGGATGGACTGAGAACAAATCACACTCAATATGCCTACAACGTTAGGGAAAAATTCACACATAGTTTTAGAGATATTCATTTTGGGTAAGTCGTCTTCCTCTTCTCACCATATTGATTTGCCATGGTACCGACCCATCCTGAGACACAAAATGCTCTTTGAATTTTTCCCTAACATGGTGGGCATGTTGAGTGTGATTTCTTCTCAGTCCATCCAATGGAATTAGTGCACGTTGCGGTTCTGCAGGTATATTTTCATCATTGCTTAACTCTAATGCGGCGCCCAAATAGTTATGAAGGCAGCATGCTGCCAGTACTATTTTGTCCACCATTGCCGGTTGTACTTGCATTGGACCCTGAAATACCCGTCACCTTGCTCGTAATATGCCAAATGCATTTTCAACAATCCTTCTGGCTCGAGACAGTCGGTAGTTGAAAATTTTATTTGGCTCATTATTTAACAAGGCGGTTTTGTTGTAAGGTCTAAGTAAACAAGACTTCAGTGGAAATGCTTCATCACCTACTATAACATATGGTAACGGTTCCGATCCTGTTATTAGTGGTTGATCTGCTGGTATGTTTAACTTATTCTGGTCTATTAATTTTCCAAGTGAAGATTTTTCAAAAATTCCTCCATCACTATTTCTTCCATAGGAGCCAACGTCTATCGTAATAAATTTATAATGCGCATCTACCAAAGCCATCAATACTGTTGAATTTTGACCTTTATAATTCCAGAAATCTGAACCACCATTTATCGGACACTTTATATTGATGTGTTTGCCATCTAGAGCACCAATGCAATTGGGAAAATTCCATAAGTTATTAAAGTCTTTCGCTATTTTTTTCCACATTTCTGTTGTTGGCTGGGGCATTACTTTAGGTCCAAGATGTTTCCAAATAGCTTCACAAACTTCTTGGACTATATTGTGTACAGTAGAAAATCCTATGCGATAGCTGAATCCTAGAGACCGAAATGAATTTCCCGTAGTCAAAAATCTGCAAGTAATATAAAAATAATTATCATTTCAGTTGACCAGTGTAAAGACGACTGGAGCAAGTTAAGGAATTGCTATAATAATGCAATGAAAGGGCGCCTTAAGAAAAGTGGCCTAGCGGGGAAAATAATGGTGCCTTGGCGATTTGAAGAACAGATGTCATTTTTAAAGCCCTATTTTAAACCCCCTAAAAGGACGTCCTACTACAGGCAATCTTGACGCCATGTTTATCGAAGATTTATCAGACATATCTCCTGAAAGCCCCGGAAGCAACTGCACCGTTGCACCCACGTCGAGTGGGGCGAACAAAAGGAAGGCGAATACTGATACTTCTGAAAGAACTTTGACTGATATAATGGGAATTATGAGAAATTCTCAAGACTTAAGAAAAAAGAAGCAGGAACTGGATAAAACTGATTATTTTTTTATGAGCATTTGCCAATCGGTAAAAAAACTGCCCAAATTAGATCAGTTAAAATAAAATCGATGCTATTTTCGGCGGTGACCGAGGCCGAGATGAAGCAGATGGAGAAGGAGCATCAGAATGGCATTCAATATGACCACTTATAATATCGAAATAGAATAAATTTATGTGTTTTTTACTTTTAATTTTTGGATTTAGTTCAATTATTTTTTTTAATTTTATTATTTTTTTTGTGTTCATATCGATTGCCATGCTGATGCTCCTCCTCCAGCTACTTTACCTCGGCCCCGTTCACCGCCGAAAAAAGATTTGATTTTATTCTTAACTAACGTAATTGGCAGTTTTTTTACCGATTGGCAAATGCTCATAAAGAAAATTGTTTCGTCCTGTTCTTACTTCTGTTTTCAAATCTCCTGAGAATTTCTCATCATGCCCATCATATCAGCCAGAGCTCTTTCAGGAGTATCAGGATTCGAAAATACAAAGTATAACAGAAAAAAAGCCAGTTAACTAATTAAATTTGTTAAATAATTATTATTAGCAAACACTACGAGGTGCGCTAACTGAAGAATAATAAATAAAATAGACATTCCTGTTAACTTACTTTTATCTGTTATACTTTGTATTTGCTACTTCAGATCTTTTTATTTAAAATCAATACCGATCATAGATACAGGTGTATCACTACTATATGTATCTTTTCATACTTGTTGTACTGTTATTATACTTCCATGTAAATCATTATACTTAAATGTAAAATTGCATTTAAAAGTCTATTAGGGCGTTAATAAATTATTATTATTTTCAATATTATACCCATATAAAGAATGACAATAAATTGTACCTTAAACAAACTGCCAGTCTTTCTCTGGTACCGATTGATTGACGGAGACGTGTATTTTGTTTTTTTATATCACATTCGATAATTCCATGAAGTTCGTTAAATTTAATTTTAGTCATGCGGAAGTACATAAAAAATCTTCCGTCGTCAGATTCTAGAAGTTCTTTTACCAGTGTATGGAACTCTCCAACAATTTGTCTGTTTTTATTTATTTGATGGATCCAAGTTCTTCTTCTTACATTTTTATTTTTCCTTTTATGAATATACTCATTTAAAAATAATACTCCTAGCAAGTCATCCTCAAATTCACTTTCCGAATCAAAAAACATGGCAATGCAACGAATTCGTCCGTTGGGAAGTGAATCATATAAACAAAACCTAAAAAATAAATGTCAAAAGACTGACATTGGTTATCAATGCTAATATTCTAAATTTAAAATTAAGAAATTCCGTACAATTTCCCCACAAGTACCTTTATAATAAATCTTCCCCAAAAATAAAACGAAATTCTATTGAAATTATCTGCTTTGATTTATTTCAATTTTATTTTAATTGGAACATTAACAGGATTAAAACATTAATACATACATAATACATGATTAAAAAAAAGTTTAAACCCAAAAAATAAAAATAAAACAATAGCGTATGCCTGTTTTGGCGGTTTCTATTTTCGAAAATGGTAACACTACAAATAACTTCAGACCATCTGTCACCTTGACACATGGCTCGACGGAGCGTGGTATTGCGTGTATCGTGTACGTCGACCCAGTATAATTTAGAATCACACTGGCCACACGCATCGCGTCGGGTGGTAAGTGTGATTCTGCAACCATAATTTTCATAGAAAATGTATGGTTGCTAAGCAGTCCAGATATTGTTAGGCGTAGCGAATGGCACGTACGTCGACCCAGTCTGATTCTACCATTATTGTTTATTGGGTTAACTGTAAGAAATATGATGTACTTATTATTTTCATTTGGAACTTTATGTTTTATTTAAAGTTCAATAAAGATTTTTTTAATATGAATTGGATGTGACGTGCAAACTTCAAGCCTCAAAAAAATAAATGATATATTGTCATTTGTAGAACCAACTACATTACAATTAAAAAAATTTTATTTATTCAATAATATTATTGAGATTTTTAATTTACAAAAATTGTTTATTTATAATCAAATGCTGCAATGTTATTATTATTATTACGCGTAACAGCTGTTTCAACTTCTGAAAGCATTGTCAGTTGGAATGTTTTATAATGGCTACAGAAGGCGAAACAGCTGTCACGCGTAATAATAATAATTACATAGCAGAACTTCTTTATAAATAAACTGTTTTTATAAATTAAATAATAAAATTACTGTATGTATTAAAATTTTTTATTTTTTTATTTATTTATTTTTTGTTCCATCCAATACACCACTACATAATCAAAAACACCTTAAAAATGATTTACCTGTAATTGATAAAAATAATGCCGCGTGTTTCGTTGGTAAAACATTAATTCCCCTGACCGCAAAGCAAATATCACTGAATCCAGTCATCCGAAGCTTGTCGACACTTGGAGCCGAGACGATAGTTTAAAACTAATAACTGAATAACCCACGAAATGCCAGGAGATCGTTAGTTTGGTGTGGTTACTTAGGGCTTTGGGAATTGGGTGTTAACGCCACTGAGCACTGGGTCCTGGGCACTGGGCATTGGGTTTCCCTCCGCAAAGGAAGAAGTTCTGAGGAAACCTATCAAACAGGGCTGCGGACACGTGCCTCTACTTCCGTTTATCTTCCACCCTCTCCCCCCTTTCTTCATTGACCGTCCCTCAACGGGAGTCAAATACAATGGATAGAGGCTATTGATAAAGTTAAGAAGCTACTTGTGTTACAATATTACCCAAATTGTTTTAAAATTAACTTCTTTGAAACTTAATTAAAAACGAAATAGTTGTTCGAAGAGAGATGAAAAGTGTTCATTAATTTAAAATCTTCATTGTTGTGTAAATCATAAAAAAATATTCAGTTACTAAATTTTACAATTTTAACAAGTTATAACACAGGCATAATAAAGTTTAATTATATTAAATAACAATGTAGGAGGTTCATGCTCACAGTTGAATCTTTCTTGCGAAATCCTTGAAAAGGGTGAAAACTTTATACAGTTTTTTGATAAAACAAAGAACTTAGCAAAGACTGAAACACGAAAAAGATTTTAAGAACTCTGAAAAACTACCTGTTTTTATTGTTTTCTTTGAAACACTTAATAATGTTTAAAAACAAAATAATTAAAATTTAATGAAGCAATTTTTAATTGTAAAGATCTGTTATTTAAATTTCCCAAGGATATTTCGGTATTTGGCTCTGCGTTGTCCTAGCAGAGATAAATTATTTAGGGTATAGGGGAAAAACGTGCTGGGTAGTTCACTTATTTCCACCTATTGTAGGGGAAAAAAACAAACAAACTGAATATTTTTTTATGGATATACACAATGTATTAAAATTAGTTTTTACATACCCACATTGTTTTCCACTATTTACTGCCAATAGGTACGTTTGTCTTACTTGGGTAACAATAACTAGAGCATGTTAGTGGGTAGATTATAGTTAGATGTTTTATTATTGGAAGGTTCTGAACCCTTATATGCTGATGACACAGTTCTTTTCCTAAAAGCAAACATGGAAATAATTAAATAAAATGGTCAACACAATCAATTAATAGAAAAAATGTTTTGAAAATAAACTTCTAACGTTACTCTAAAAAACCACAATAAATACCTTTCTTTATAAAAAAATTAAATCCGCCGTATGATAAACACTACGATTCATTATGTATCAAACATTTAACAATACTACTTTAACTTACTTGTTGAACAAATTAAAAAAAAAACAAAACTTTAACAAATATAAAAAAAAACTTTAATTAAATATCTTGATGTCACTGTTGACAATGCTAAATAAATGACACCTACCTCTCAAGTTCACAATCTTTTTATGGGAGTATACCTTAAGATGATACCCGGTGGTGGAGACATTTGAAAAATAGATTTTACTAAATTGTTGCTGTCACTGTTGCTCTTACTCCACCGGATATTGAGCGATAGGGACAATGCACCTCGGGCTACTAATACCTGACTAAAATCGAGGTTTTGTATTCCCCACTTTTCTACTCCAAAAGTGGACTGATTTTCATTTTTTTTTACCAACTACATAAGAAATAAACTATTTTACGTCTGTACGTTTTGCTTTTAAAAAAAAAAAAACAATGTCTAGTTTGTATACTGAACGTCTTTTGACGGCGTTTAAACCAGTCAATTTTATTGATTTTTGGAAGGTCATAACTTCTATAAAAAGTAACTTATCAAAAAAAAACAAAAGTAACGACACGGTAGTAGTTGATATCTATTTTATGTAAAAACAATATTTTCTCTAGGGTTAAAACCCAGATTCGTTAAAACCACACGTTCGTATGGAAAAATCACCGCCGGGTATCCCCTTAAACCAAAAAAAAAAAATATGAATACAAAATTAGGAAGAAAAATGTTTCATATAATGCGTAATTACTACTCTGTTATCAATTTTTCTCTTTTTTTAATCAATATATTTTTGTGCATTTTTTTTGTACTTGCTTTTTAGTCGACCATGTAGCGCCAAGTCAGTCTGACAGTCTGGTCGCGTCCAGATGAGTGGAGTCGATGCTCCTGGAATCGACTTGTTATTGATGCTAAAGTATATTAAACACGTGCCGTCCAGTTCTGTCGAATTGTGGTTCAGTCCGTCAGTTCTGCTGGTCAGTCCGCGGAACTAATTTCGTGAAACTTCGACAAACGTCGTTTGGAAATAGAATAAAGTATAAAACACTAGAATGCCTTCCGTACAATTTTTTGTTTACATTAGCTCTACATGAGACTCCATTGAGGGCGAATGACATCTTTGGGAATGTTGTGTGGAAGGTCTTTTGAGGAAAGGTCGGTGAAGTAGTTATGGGAAGAAAAAAGGTATTAGAGGTAGGTAGGAATCTGGAGGTTAGTGTCTCCAGAAGTGATGGACGTATGAATCCATCCCTCCTACTACGGTGCAAGGCGATATTCCGAGAGAGTCCTGCTGGACAGGTCAAAAGGTCTCCCTCGAGCAGTCTCTCCCAATCCGGCCTGCCACATAGCCGATGGGCAGATGCATTCACCGCAAAGGCCCAGACAAACCTCACCCCATGAACCCGGGCACCCCTGTTAAGTCACCAAACGTATCGAATCACTTTGGGTAACCTATGGCAGAGGCGTTAGTTATCCAATAAATAGTTTTCGGGGTGTCGGTACCCTTGCCCGCCCCTCAAATTGTAAACAAATGTGCCATTTGGTTATAGACTATTTAGAACGCTGACTATCTCTCTTATGCCTTGTTCGCACCTGACAAGTAGTAAGTCGAGTGGCGAGTAACTCGCTTGACTTTGACTCACCAAAAACTGTTCGCACTGCTGTCAAGTATATATAGTTCATTAGTAAGCGGCGCGTCGCGACGTAATGGGCTATAACGCAATAAAGAAAATACGCTAAATAAGCTGATTGTAATGCTTATTTTATAAGAGGTAGAAGAATACATTGGTGAGATGAAAATAAATAAACTATGGACACGAAAATAGTTTTTTAGCCGCAAAATCAATGAATTTTAGAGTAGCATTTTTGCTCCAACGGTGGATGCGTGGTGGGGGACTCTATTCGCCAAAAAATAGATCAAAATGGATTCAATCTACCAAAGAGCTGACTAGCCTAATCTGCTAAAATTGTGTTATTCGGACACGTTTAGTTACTAATATTCGACTAAAATATTCGCCCAGTCAGAACGGGGCATTACACTTGCCTGAAATTGTATATCGCCATCCCATTTGAATTTCGTAATCATGGTGAAATACAGTTGTTTTGCATGGACATATGTATAGACCTAAATTAGACCTATATTTGATCAGGAAACACCTATTATGTCTTGTGTTATTCTTTGTTTTACGACTGGAAATGATTTTATTGGTCAATATCAGACAACTTGAGAAGTGTTGGGTTTTTTCATTAAGTTTTCATACGTCCTTAGTAGACTAGATTATAAATAGTTCTGAGGCTGCCGCTGACGCTGTTCGTGCCTAAGAAACGAACGGCGATTGATGGCACTCCTTCGACAATACAACTTCAGCTGTCATCTGTTGGGATGTGACAGAAGTTCTAACCTAACGACATCTATTAAAAGGAACTGAAACTATACCCAATATGTATACTACACTAAACTAACTTGGTACGAAATGAGCCTAAAGAATCCACCCAGAGTCAAATACATCCCTGAACTATTAACCCTATCCCCCATCCCACTTCGATCCATTAAAAGCGGTCCACATGCTTTCAAGATATACTGCTTGTCTATCAATACACGAGTATGTAGATGTAATAGCCAAATTAAACCTCTGTAAATCTGAACCTTCGCAGTTCCTAGCTGGAGGCTGGGGCAAGCGGTCCGCCAGTAAATAAGCCGTGTTTGAGTGGTAATTTAGATCCAGGGGTGTAATCAAACGATATGTATTCAGTAATGACACAAATAAACTGGGCTTCCGTTCACGTTCAGATAACCATTTGAAAGCATATATGTCAGGGTACTTACATCAATGAGTCAGATGCTTAATCTTTTGTGTATTTGAAGGCTACAGACAGGGACTGTCTCAAAAAATGAAAGTTTTTTGTTTGCTTTTCTTGATTTTTTACGGTCTCGATTTTTCACTTAAAAAGTCTTAATAAATTTAATTATTCTTCTTCTTCGATGGCGCTACAGCCTATATCGAGCTTTGGCCTCCCGTAACATTCGCCTCCAACTTCTCCTGTCCTCAGCAGTTGACTTCCAGTTTGTTACCTGGAGAGGCTGTGCCGCATCCTCTCTTATCTCGCATTTAAATAATGAAACAATAATAGATTTATTCCTAGCCACTAGTTTGAGAAAATAAATTGAAATTATCCATATTGGCATTACAGCAACAATAAAATATAAAAAAAGAAAGGAACAAACGAATCAACGTAATATAAGTACAGTAAATATTTTAAAAAAAGAGAAGAAAAAAAAAGTGTTGATTCGTCCCTAAATAGCAAAAATCTGCATTAAAAGTAAAATAACAGTATACAAGGTGTGGCTATTAAATAAAGCAACCGTAAAACATTTTATTTTCATTTCCTAACCTTCATACCTTCAATACATACCCCTCCTCTATCCCTACAATGCTCCATGCGGATCTTGCATTGTTTGAAACAGTGCTGGAAGTCTTTTTATGTCAGCTCCTTCATAACGCGTGTCGCTTTCTCTTTCACAGCTTCAACGGACTCAAATCTTGTTCCTTTAACCGCTTGGCATAGGAATGACGCCCCGGACCTGAGTTATTAATGCAGATTTCACCTTAGGGAACAGATATAAGTCGCACGGCAAATAGGCAATATAAAGTGTCAGCACAAATATTTTTGCAAGCTCTTATTGTTCAAAGGTGAGAATTTGAAGTACCATTTTGGCACACATTTTAAACAGGACATTCCAAAAACAATTTCTCCTTTGTAGGTAATGCGACAAGTCAATTTTTTGATAAAAAAGAGCACCGGCAAAACTGTTTTTGACGCTATTGCACAATTTTTTTTAACAACACACTCAAAAATACTTTTATTACAAAATGGTGTATTCATATCTAGAAAGGCAAACCCTGCGACCAGTTGAAAGTTTACCTTGTCAAAATCTGTTTCAGGTGTCACTTGCTTAAAGGGAGCTTACAGATCATTATTGTTTTAAAGTAATCTATTTAAAAAAATACAATAAAAACTTAATAAAAAACCTTTGCGATGATATATAACATTCTATATATATTATACCTGTGAAAATGCTTTAAATTTGAACTACAAAATTTCCACATTTTTATTCAATCACTTATCTCGATTTGAACCCGTACTTTCCTATTATTTTAAATATACAAAACAACAAACAAAAAAAAATTCAATGGATGTAAATTGGTCGATCATTTATTTTATAAAAATCGCTAAAGGTATATCTGAAAAAAAAGTACCGTTTTCCGAATTATGAGACGGTCGTGTTCCGAGCCATTCTATAGTGGAACGGTCAGATCGAACCAGATTACCGATTTTTTCGAAAACGATAAACATTAATTACTCTTCTTTCAATAAATGATATGTTTCAGTAGCGGTTTTTCCAAGTTTCATGAGAAAATTTCACAATAATTGATTACTCTATTATTAAACTTATCATTTTTTCCGGCAAAACAAAAAAACAACTCTAAAGCGAACGAAGGTTACGGCTTTTGTTTACGGAAATGAGAGCTACTGCATTCGAAAGAGAAGGCTTCACGCTAAACAGCTGTCGGTCAGTGGCTTGTAATTTAAAAGCCACACCCCGTATCTACTTAAGATAAAAATGAACAAAAGAAGTAGCCACCGATTATAAAATAAAGTTTTAGCGCCTCCGCCCACTGAGGCAACTGAAAACTCTCAACTGCCAACTGTCTTTGTATGACAATGTGATGGCCCGCACACTACACAATTACTCAAACATCCGTTGTCAATGGTAACGCAAGCGGTGACTTGCAACTTGCACTGCTGATTGCCCTCGCCGGCCGCTGCTAGTTGCCAGCTGTCAGCTGATTGTTCTTCGTCTATGGTTAAACAAGCTTTTTGACCAATCAAGACAGAGAAATCAGCCGGTTTTAGTTGGTTTTCAGTTGCCTCGTCAGCGGAGCGCCTTAAATTTAGATGATAAAACAAAGTTTCAAAGATTTGAATTTTAGACGAAACTGAATTTAATTCCAAACCTACATAAATCTTTGGACTGATACTGGGAAATGAATGCAATCGTTTACTCACGGGTCAGAAAACCACACTTTCTGATTTAGTCGTGTAAATAACAGACGGAAAAACAAAAAAAATATACTGCATCCAAAAGCATTTTAATAAACAGGATTAAAACACAAACACTTTCTTTCTTTGAGTGACATTGGAACGCATGCCGGGTACTCGCTAGTAATATATAAAAAAAATATCATATGACTAAGTCACGCGGAAATTGACTACCTACTAAGAAACAAGTAGGTATCACAAACAAATATCTTCCAAGAAATTAATAAAATCCTTTGATGTCCTATCGATAAAACAATATTCTTAGTAAGTTAGAAGCTTTATTCGACATGAAGTTCTTTTGAAAAAAAGTATTTTTTTGGCTTTCAGTTTAGCATTCTTCTCTTTGCCCTCCGTTCGTTCGAACTAACGCTAGCGGAGCGGTCATAGAAGGGAACTTCAAGAGCGGAACTTAAAACAAAGACTACAATTTCTTTGGAAACTCTTAAGATTTATGACCTTACACGTGTTACTTTTCACCGTTCAACTTTAAGTGGTTTAAAAACTGGAGTAATGGGATGTTGAAGAGAATGTTCACATACTATTGCTGTACTGTTTTAGTTTTTTCTGCTGAATCGTAGTATTCTAATTAGCAGTAAAATGTTGTTAGGCGCGATCAATTCAATGATTTAAAAAAAAGCAGTAATAATTTAAAATGTTCTTCATCAGATCATTCTTAAATTACTCTGGTATAAAAGGTTGTCTAATAATAGGTCTGTTTCTTCTTGAAGTAGCGTCACTGCTGAAGATCGTGCCTCCACTCTATTTGCCCTGATGAACCTGGTGCTGCATGGGAAGCCAAGGACACCGAACTTCCTGACGCCTGTGATGCATGATCAAAATGGTAATAATTGGGGAATAATTGATTTAGAAACTTTTAATTATTTTGTCACATCGGGACTACGATACAATATGGGACAATACTAACTATAGTTTTACTATATAAAATTTACTAAAATTGCATGAAATTATGCAGTAATGGTAAAATAATAAAAAAAGATAAAGTTTTTAAATAAACTATAAAATCAAACTATTTGAAGAGTATATTATCATTTAAAATTTTTGCATTCCTTTTCAGTTCTTTTTGGTATTTATACTATGGATTTATTTAATTATTGTACAATTGGTATATCAATTTGTAGGTTATATTATAAGACCAAATTAATAATGTATATAAATGGAAATTGACTATAATTGCACAATTATATTATTAAAAAAAATATGATAAGAAAAAAGTAAGTCTACATAGTGCGTAGTGCGATTTTGTCTAATTTCTTTTTTGTTATTTCTATATATGGAATGAATTGTTTTGCACTACCTCTGCATACTTTCTTATTATTATTTTAAAAATTGGAAATTCGTTAAACGTTTTTTATCTTTTTCCACCCCTGATGTTTGTGAACTTTACCTCTGGACTCTGGACCACCTAAATATAAATAAAAAAGTAGAAACAATGGGAGATATGGCACAGCAGACGGTTTCATACCAATAAATATTCATGGCACATTCTCCTGTTTCTTTCTCGTTGAAAATGCAACCACGCTATTAATTTATTTATTTTGTTTAACAGATTTACATTCCAATAATAAATGAACAATACATTATTAGATGACACTTAATTATTAACATTTTGAATTTAACAATATTAAATGTCGATAATAGGCGTGAGCTCATTTAAAAGCACGTTAATTTTTCTGAGGGGCATTACTAATGGTACATTAGTCCTGCATTTCGGAACTAGAAAATCTATGGCATTCGAGATGAGGAGGCTGACGGAAATGACCAGGGATAGTACCCGGAAGTCTCTTAAATATAAATACATGCCTTAGGATTGTTGAAAATTTGAACCATTGTGATTGGGAGGCTGTTGGCTTTGTGCATCTCTGGAGCTCCCAACGTCAGCTCCGTGTGAGTTGTGAAGATGAATGCCTTGCCTGACATTGCTGTTAATTCCTAGAGGATGAAGCGCAAACTCTGAATATTTCACGATGCAAATGACTTATCGAGCCAACGAACTATGGGTACTAATTTTAGGGGGTTATAATGAGGATGTTAACTGGATTATTTGGGATTTAATGGGTAGCCAAGATCCCTGCCATAAGTTACCCCAAGTGGTTCGCTACGTTTGGTGACTTAGCAGGGGTGCCTGATTTCTAGGTTTTGGCGGCGAATGCGTTTACCCGCCTACTGTGTGGCAGGCTGGGTCCGGAGAGATTGGTTAAGGGAGACCTAACCTAGAACTCTCCAGTCAGGCTCTTTCGACCCACCACCTTGCACCGCAGTGGGAGGGGTAGATTCATTCGTCCATCACTGACCTCCAGATTCCAACCCACCCATCATAACTTTTACATTCTCAGAACTTTCTCTCCTTCCTTTCCCTAAAAAAGCCCTCCACACAGTATCACCAAAATGATCCGGGAGGCCTTGAGGAAAATAATTTTCCCTGTATGGAGATCATCTAAAAAATCAATAAAAAATTATATTGCTTTAATTTGTTTGGTGGTAGACATAATGTTAAAACTTTCTCTATTTTTAGGGATGACACTTTATCGGTGTCCTGTTGATGGGGGCACATAACTCTTCACTGAATGTCCTTGACTGTCTACCCCCGGCGGTATGAAAAGCCAAAAGGTCAGCCGATGTATCACGGCCCGCTTAGCTTGCAGTTTGGTGATCGATTGGCCGCCGGGCGGGGCGTCCCGGCGCTTGCTAATGTGCCGCCGGACAGAAGGGGTGGCTGAAGTAAGGGAAGGCGAGGGAAGGAAGATTTAGGGGTGTGGGAGGGTGGGAGATGGATTGGGGGTTGATTGGGAGAGGTATAGGGGTGATTTGGGGTGGTCGGGTGCTAAATTGAAGGGGAGAGCAGGTCTGGATAGAGGGTTAAATAAATGACCTGAATATTGATAAAGTGTGTTTTTTAAAGAGGCTTGGTTGTAAAATTGATTTTTAAAACCTACCACGATGGAGTTGACTAATTGCAGTCGAATTCAGGTTCCTAAGCCTTACACGTATGAAATAATGTATACGTAACAATAAAGAGGAGTTTCGAAAATAACTCAAGGTCATTTTATCGTACTGATTAAATCCGGTCCAAGAGGGTTGTGTGCGAAGATTGGAAACTGAAGTTAACATATTTTATGAAAAAGTAGGCATGCCAAAGAGTTATTTAACAGCAAAGTAACTTTAACCAGTGTTACCTGACTTTATTTGGAGTAAACGAAATCTTGGTCTCTGGTGACTTTTTTATGTTTTTTTTCTATTGATCTTCAAAATCAAAAAATATAACTTTCTACCACATATTGGTCACTCAGTTTAGTAACTTCCCAATCCCTCATCTCGACCATAATTGTCTAAAACCTACTGGTTTTTACGTTTTAAGTTGAGGAAAAAAACATAAAAAATTTCACCGGAGACTATAATTTAATGTACCTATATTTTTTTTGTTTAAAATAATGTCAGGCATCTTGTCATGTAACACCTTGTATAAAAACATTAAAAAGAAAATAGAAAAGCAATTTTAACGTTTTATTATTTCTATCCTTAGCAGCTAATTTATCGGTAGGTAAAATGTTACCATCAAGATATATATTTTTTTTCTTCTTATTTTAATTATTTATTAATAGAATTTTATACTTAGTGTAGATATTGTGTTATTTCGTCCGCCATGTTAAGGATGTACCTGTGGTATGACGGGTGAAGTTTGCAGATTATATCATTTATATATTTTTTTTTTTCGCACATTGCCGGATCTGCGCTGATGATGGACACTGCAACGCTGTCCGAAACGTCGGCTAAAGAAGGAGGTAGCGCAACACGGCATAACACCCCAAAAACAAACAACAAAAATGCTTTTGGCAGTGAAAATCTAATTTATATTTTTTATTATATTAATCTAATTATTGTATTACTTTTTTTCTGTAAATGGTTGACGATCTATGAAGAGGCATTATAGGCCCATGACGTATGGCTACCTGACTGGGAGCAGGATTAAGGTTTTAAGCTGGCGATCGACCCCTGACTTCTGCAAAAATGAAAACTTTCAAAAATCTAACCACGAAGAAGTCCATGCTTCACCTAATTGGAAGATAAAACATCCACGATTTAGGGAGGAGTTTAAGGTTCCTGGATTCCCGTAAAATTATTGCCATACCATAAAACAGAAGTCTGTACTAAGCACAAAAACTCTTTAATAATATGACGTATAATTTGGGTGAGGGAGCTTTGATATATCCATTATTATACGAAATATTACATAAGTAAACGTAAGGTATCTATTATTTAATTTTTTTTAAGAACGAAAGTCATTTTCGGGTTACGAATAACTTGACAGTACCTCCTATTACCATCACAGTAAGTGAAAAATATTGCTTATGTCGTGATGAAGAACTTAACTAGCCGATGAATTAAACTAACAACGTCTGGGTGGGATACAAATGCGATGCCACTCAGCCACCGACCGGTCAATATGCTTCGATAAGTAAAGAATTAAAACAAAATAATGCCGAATATCAGGCAAAGTCGGCTTAGGGTTAGCACAGATAGTGTTATTATATTTTTTTTCATGGCAAAATTTGAAAAATAGAATAGAATAATTCATAAATGTATACATTTCGATTTTACGCCGATGGGTATTAATTTGGGCCTTGGTTTATATCCTCAGAAATACAGAATTGGAAAAATTGACTAAAAAGTTTTCTTGACAGTGATAAGCTTTGGAAGGATGACACCTTCCAAATTTGATTAAATGAAATATAGAATTCTTCTTAATTGAGTAAAAATAACATGTTAGTAATAATACGTAAGAATTATGTATAAGTTCGTTTTTTAAAAGTGCCTTATTAATTAAAAAAAAATCAATATTCTGGATAGTGAAAAACTGTTTTATTTTATTTTATACAATTGTACATAGTTTACAGAAACATAGGAAGATATGGCATAGAAGCTTACCAACTGTCGCCAACTACACGGACTATCAGAATGGCGAAGCCAATGAAAGTTATGCGTTTGGTGTGTAGGTAGAAATAAAGGCGGGGCGCGTAGATGCGATTTTCAATGGATGATTGACAGATGTTGGCATCACTTTTGTGCTCGCGGTTTCTTACTAATAGTGGATCATGGCCCCATGTCCTAGTTTCTATCATCTATGATTTCATGTCATGTATTTTAATGTGGCACGTTTTCTTATTTTAAATATCATTGCTGGGGACAGAAATCGGTCCCGCAAAGCGGAAGGAAATGGAAAAAAAGAGGAATTGTCGACTTACCGCTTTTCTTCCTTCGCTTTTCAATTTTCCGCTGGTTCTCACTTCAACTTTAGAGCTCACTAGCACACAATTGAACGTTCTTTCCATAAGGTTCCGACACGGTCAAATTACAGCTCCGTATTCAACACTGAGATGTTAACAGGAAGAGGTGCTCATTTGAACCAAAAATTACTGTGACAAATTTATTGCATTCAGTCGACAATAAAGGTAAGGAAATAAAAGGATTTTGTGGGTAGAATTTATTTTGGAAAAGGGTACATTAGGATAAATGCAAGGCACCAAAAATCATTGTAAAATAGATTTCATCTATAATAAATTGAAATAGGCGATTCAGACTGCAATTCATTATTTATTATGGGAGTATCGAGTAGAACGCGCACCGCAATCTTGCTGAGAGAAAAGTGGGTTAATTTACTAAGGATGGTTCTATGGCTCTATGGCTAGACGTCTCGTATAGCAAATTTATTTTCATTATTTGACCCGTATTTGAGTCGAATGGAGAGATGATCATAATTAAACCAGACTGCTGATAATAAGTTTTGAATACTTAGAAAATCTCGTCTTGAAAATTATAATTTGTTTCATCTTGTTGCATACATATATAACATGGCTATCGATTTTGTTTTCTGTATTGCGATCCTGAAGCTTCCGCCCAAAGCCGAGCGTAACTTCACATTTCAAACAAAAATTTACTTCTCTCTTTACGTGGATTTTTTGCTGATTTTGATTGTTTCGAAAATTTAAAAAATAATTCTTGAAATAAATCCAAAATTTAGGCCAATTCACTTCCTAAGCAGGACAAATCGGCTTTTAATTTCAGACCTGCATTTTGTATATAAATTTTGTGATTTTTTCACACATATAACTTTTGGATTTTATATTTAGATATTCTTCATACCATCATTCATCATCTTCATACGGTATAATATTGTTTAATCAATTTAACTAAAAAGAGCACGGTATTTAACATCAAAACTTATTTTTTTTTAAATCATAGAAGTTAATAACTACGAGAAATAACACAAAACGGTATTGTTTACAGCATAAGGTTTGTTCCAGTAAAATAACAATTCCACCGAATCTCTACTTCTCATGTTTGTTTTCTTCAAATTGTTCAGTTTTTATTACACTATTTCCAAAGCACATTTCTCTTACCTTCAAATAATCTCAAACCTTTCTCTAAATCTTCTGTTTTCATTTCCATCTATAGTCTTCCTATAACCTACAAGTAACCCGTCTGTCATAACAACTACATTGCTTTTATTTAAATTGTTTTAATCGTAATATAATGGTTGGTTTTATTTCTAACAAAGTCTTATAAACAGTAGAGAACTTTACCAAGATCTTTAAAATGATCATAAAAATACCAGATTATCAAAAAAAAACATTTTTTTCTACACATGCATGATTTTTTGTTGTTGAAAAAAATTGGCATTGTTAACAATAGATTTCAAACTTCTGCTTATATTAATCATTACCAAATTTTCCTCTAAAATCATAAGTTTTGTTTTGTTCAAATACGCCTACTTAAATATAAAGCGTAAGATTCCACGATTTTTTTTTATTATTTCGAGTAAGAAATTCGACAATTTGTCCTGAGAAACGTCTCTATCTCAACGACAATACACATGGTCTCGAAGAACAATATACTTTTTTCGAACTCTTCAGGCAGGTAAGTTTGAAAAAAAAATGCGAATAAAAATGTCCAACTAAAAACGACATTTCACATTTGAAAAAATAATCATTAAAACGGCCACCATCTTGAAACGGAAACGACACCTACATACAATGTTATAGACAGACGA
The DNA here is from genome assembly GCA_951813805.1 of Limnephilus auricula. NCBI lineage: Eukaryota > Metazoa > Arthropoda > Insecta > Trichoptera > Limnephilidae > Limnephilus > Limnephilus auricula. Next base: position 31,637,642 of record OX638390.1, read on the forward strand.
CATCCAAAAAGTTGAGTTATAAGAGAAACGTAGCAAAACGCTCAGCCAATTATAATATTATTTTCTATAATAAAAATACATCGTTTGGCAGATATATTGAAACAAAAAAACACTCGTATAATAGAACCCAGCATGCAATAAATTTTAAATTTTTATTGGAAAAGCGATTCCTGACGGGTAATGATAAATGAAAACTGCAGAGTTTTGTTTCAGTTACACTAAAAGAAATTGGAGCTTTAAACAAATAATTGCATTTCACAAGTTCTTGATGTTTTTTCGAGCTGTAAAAGTAAGACCATTTAAAAAGAACTGCATTCAATACCAGCCACTTATCCTTTTGGGAATGCCCCATTGTTCTAGGGATATATTTCTCTCGCCGTGGAGAATGGCAATTTGAGCTTTATAACGAAACTTATGGAAAGTTTTCAAGGAGCGACTAAAAGCGAATCGAAAGAAAGTAAGGAAGCAAGAGTGGCGATATTGATTTTGGTGCGGTATTCACTTTGAGAGTTCGGGGACCGCCGATACCAAAGCAAAAGATATCGGATTTAACATAACTAAAACTGATCAAAACTCGAAAGATTTAAGATTGGAATACTTTCACAATAAATTATAATTTATTCAAAAGGTTTAAAGGCAGTTTTACAACATAGTCTTGATAACCAATATTTAAACAATATTGATGTATTTGAAAATACATTTTGAATTTGGCAAACTTTAAACGCCGTAGGCACGTGCGAACTATTTCTACTTAGTTCATAAACCATTATTGTGAACAAAATTTTATACATTTTAATTAATAGTATTGTTGATTTTTAGGTAATTGGCAGACTAAAATTAATTTAATTATATTCTATATTACCTAAATTTTGTCAACTCATATATTTTATGTAACCTATAAGGCTATATTACGTTCCTTGTATTTTCTGTTACTTACCTGCATTTTATCAACTTAATTAATTAATAATGTAATTAATCAAAATATGTATTGTTTTATATATGTAAAAGCCCTATGTGCGTTTAAATAAAATAAAATATTATTTTTAATAAATAACTTGATAAATATCATAAATTACTCCTAAAAATGTATTTGCCGGAATTTGAACCCACGACATTTAGATTCGTAACCAAGGATCGTAACCACTCGACCACGGACTCCGCATAAATAACTGATTTGCATTAAAAAAGGACAACCGAAAATAAAAAATTTCGTAATCATGATATTTTGGTTCCCGCGCAAATAAGTACCTACGTATGAGCTAATAAATTGAACCAATTGTCAAGTTTTCACAATTTTCACACCTGAAAATTCAATATTCAATAATTCCATTTGGATGAATTCAAATGAAATGGAGGTAGGCAGCCAATTTCCTTTGTTCTTGGTGATTGAAAAAGCTTTCCACCAATTTTAGAGAGTAGATATATTTCTTGCATAGAAAAGTCCTCTCATATCTCTTATATTGATGGAAAACTTATATTAGACACGGTTTTTTCTGGATATTGAACAAGAATTTACACACATTAGAACACAATAAAGTCAATTTAAGAAACATAAATTATATTGGTGTGCAAAACTGCGAAAGACATATGTTCATAATTTTTAAAAATAAATAATTATAAGTGTGTAACAATTTTTTTTAACTGCTTCCGTCTGGAGCCAGTGAGACTATGGCATTCCCAATTGGGGTATGTTGTGATGCTAAAGGTAGAGGAGAGGGGAGGAAGATGGGGAAGAGGAAGGTAGTAAAGTTGGCAATTCAGATCTGGTCACCAAACTGGGATAAAGCTACTTCAAGCAACCTTTCAATTCTAAATGGGGGTCTTACACCAAGGCGATACTGAGATTTTCTTCCACTCGTACGCGTTGGTATTTAGGAATATAAAGTTGAATATAGCTGTGTTTCACCTAAATTTCGATAGAAAGAAGGACTAGAATAAAAACTGTATGCCAAGCTAAGTCTTTCATAACCCCGAGTTACACCGTTCACACGATAGCTAGTCTATATTATATTTTTAAGCTACGTTGACGGCTACTAAGTATTTTAAAATTTTATATGTATAAACAATAAATAATTATGTTCAATATTTAAATAAAAAAAAAAACATTTAAATGTTTACACCAAATAGTTTTGGCGACATGACTACAATTCCAAAACATGACAAAAATGGATCCATGATATCTCAACAAAGTGGTATTTCAACAGCCCCATGAAAAGTCATAAAAAATACCTATTTATTAAAGTTTTTTTCATCACTTTTATGGAGTCAACAGACCTAGCTATAAAAGCTGAAGCGTTATTTGGTTTGGCGTATTTCGGCATATCGGTTGCCGTACATTACCAATGGGAATTTATGACGAGCGATATGCTGAAATTGGCCAAGCCAATAACGCTCGAGCTTTTATAGCTAGGTGTGTTGGCCCTATTAATGACTTTTCAAAGGAGTGATGAAGTTGTACATTGTTGATTTGTCCGGTCACCGGTAAAAACAGACTTCAATTAAATAATTAAAAAGCCTAATAATTCGGTTCAATGACTACTCAACAAGGTGGCATTTCAACACGCCTTTGAAAAGTCATTAAAAGTGAACATACTTTTTTTTTTTAAAAGCCCATTACGTAACCTGGCATAACCTATTTAACCTCGTTTTTATTACTTTACAACTCTTTTATTTTATTACAACTCAACAATATAAGATGCATATTGTTGAGTTGTCCGGTCACCAATAATTAAAACCTTTTTTGCTCGCCCGACGAACACATTCTCAATTATTACTATTAGGTGCTCCGCTGACGAGGCAACTGAAACCAAACTAAAATTGGCTGGTTTCTATGTCTTGATTGGTCAAAAAGCTTGTTTAACCATAGATGAAGAACAATCAGCTGACAGCTGGCAACTAGCAACGGCCGGCCACGGCAATCAGCAGTGCAAGTCACTGCTTACGTTACCATTGACAACGGGTTTTTGAGTGATTGTGTAGTGTGCGGGCCATAACATTATCATACAAAGACAGTTGGCAGTTGAGAGTTTTCAGTTGCCTCAGTGGGCGGATCGCCTTATTTAATTTAAAGTTTGAGTCGAACCGCGACACGCTGTTGGAGAATTGATAATGGCTGCCCGTCGCGGCGTTACAAGTCTATTTCGTTAAAAAGTGTTTCTTTTGATTCACCCAGTGTTGGAATTCACTTGTCTAGTGGATATCATCCTAGTTTTGGAGCATGCATCTGGAATTATTCTCTTATATAGCCATTAACTTGCGTATTGGTAAAGTATTCTATGGGAGATAGAAGCGGATATTGACATAAAGTTCTCAAAATGAGGTTACCATCTAAATAAACATCAAACTATTTATGTATCGATGAATGTAGGCAAAAATGGTCTACGCTTTACCCTCTCGTTGATGCATTCACGTAGCTGAATGGATTCTCTTTTACTTATCTTCCGATATTCAGATTCTTTGTACGACTCGACTCTCGTAATTGATTTCAGATCATAGAATTAAAATGATCTAATGGCTGCTCTATCTTACTGATTAACGCCGAATCCTACTAATTAACTGTTGAGCCGAAATTATGGCTCAATACTCCTCAAATGCACACCAATACGCTCTTCCCAACGCAACTCTTCGACCTACAGGTGAACCGAGCGAGACGCCCTTCGTTCATGCAGCTACTTACAAGCGACTCAATCGCCGCTACCCGCTACCTGTCATACTATTTTGCTAGTGCAGCACGTAGCGGGGTTTATAAACACTAATAATAGTATGGAAGGTACAGACGCGCGGTGATCGCGTCGCTTGAAAGTAGCTCCATGGAAGAACGGCGTTACTAAACAAACCAATGATCGGATACTCAGATGGATTGGAAACAACGACCGAGTATTGGATACACTTGATCGTTTCATATTTTCCTGGATTTCCCCGACTTCTTCTTCAAACCTTTCCTCTTGATGCGCTCTCCACTAACGAGTGAGTTAGAAGCAAGGCGAAATACCAACATTACTGTTTGCAATATTACCACGCATATTGCGACTCTAACAGTAGCCATCGGTTCTTGGTAGGGGAAGAGAAACAGAGGTCGCTCAAAGATGAGATAAGCTAAAGACTTAAAGAGAAGGGTATTTATCAAGGGTAAGATATTAAATAACTTAACAAAGTTAAGAGGCTAGACTTTGAACGACACGCGAAACACCCGCGACTGTCATTCTGTCCCGCTCACAATAAGCTCACGCACACTTACAATACATGCGAATGCGAAATGTGCGAATGAGACAACGCTCAAATTTACCTACAGAAATCGCTCGAAAAAGGGTTTATGCAGAATACACTTTTCTACACCGAAACTTTCACGAAATTGAAATTTAAAAAAATTTATATTTTTTAGAAAGAAGAAGCTACGTCGGTAGCTTTTTATAATTTTATAATTCTTTATGAGAGTTGAGTTAGCAGCACTTTTTCCTTAAATAATATTTTTTGATAAATCGTACATGTTTGACAGTGAACTTTTACGTTAATACGAAACGCATCGAAAATTCGAAAACATACCGACATAGTTTTCACCCTCTAGAAGGCATTATAAAAAAAATATATTCATTTTGTGCAATTTTCGATGTAGAAAAGTGTTTTTTCCCTGGCGTCCTTTTTGTATGGGCCGAAAAGCGAAGTCTATCGTCTTAAGATATTTTGAATTATTTGTCAGTGCCAGGTCAATGCCGACGACACGACGCACGAAAAACAACATGATCGTCATAACTAGTTCCTTAAATAATTTGTTCTTCGTATATGTATTATATTATGTACCATTGAATAAAAATAAGGTTTTTCTACTTTTTTGATTTCCAAAATTCATTGTCCAATCTAAGGCCGTTTTCAACTTAACTACGCCATTGTGATAAGTCAAGTTTTTCATTATTCAAACGTTGCGCGCCGCCTAATACTTACACAAAGGGTTAAGTTTTTATAGTTGTCGAAATATCTCAAATAAATAATACATACGATAATAATACATAATATGTATCGCACTATTTTTTACCTGTTATATAGCGATTTAGGAATGGTAGTCTGGTTACATACAAAGCTTTAGCCATCTCAAAACTAAACTTACGTGCACACAAAACAGCGTGTTTATAAGGATAAAAACTTTACAACAACCTACCGAAAGCCGTAAAGAAAGTCAAAAGTCTTGGCACTTTTGGTAGAATACGTGCTACCAATCTAAACAAATTATGATTTGTATGCGACGATACTTAGCAACATTATTTTCGTCAGCAACTAATTTCGCTGTATGTTTTAAACCAATGTACCTTACCTGTATTTCTTAACTTGTATTTTATAAATTTTGCTACTTTAAAAATTTAAAATGCATAAAAATTTAAATATAATAAAAATACTAATATTAATAAAAAAATATTTATAAAATTTACAACTATGAAAAAAATTGTATGCATTAAAATATATATTAAAAAACAAACAAACAAAACCAGACCGAAAAAATCAGATAAGGCCAATCTGGCTTGTTTTATATGTATGGCTTCCACACATTCTGGTACTAGGGAAGGTGTGACGCTATGGCAAGGATATCTTGATTCCGCAGCGGGGCTCGCTGGAGTGGAAGAATACTAACTCTGCGGTTGCAATCAATAGCCCGCAGCTGCATTTATACCCAGCATCCAGGCTGCATCCAACGTACTACGGTATCCTACTTCCACCATAGTCGAAAATTATGCCTTTTGGAGGATGCAGATTGACGGTGAAAAATATTGAAAAAGGATGACTGATGATTTGAGAAATTCGTCTGGTTTCCACCCTAGCGTCGTGGGTTCAATTCCTCTGCCATCTATAAATAATATTTATAGATAGTATATCTGATTAAATAAAATAAAAGTTTGTTTTAATTCAACTTACACGCTTGGCAAAAAGATTTTATGGTTGATCCAAAATGCTTCAACTCCATAAAACTAAACATGGTTAACCTGTCATTGGCCGTACGTACTCCGGTGTACCATCGATTTTTGAAAGCGATTTTGTCCCTTATGTGTACAAAGAAATTGTATGAAGAACAAGGTCAGAATCGCTTATGCCGTTCTCGTTCTATTCCTCTGCCATCTATAAATAATATTTATAGATAGTATATCTGATTAAATAAAATAAAAGTTAGTTTTAATTCAACTTACACGCTTGGAAAAAGATTTTATGGTTGATCCAAAATGCTTCAACTCCATAAAACTAAACATGGTTAACCTGTCATTGGCCGTATGTACTCCGGTGTACCGTAGATTTTGGAAGCGATTTTGTCCCTTATGTATAAAGAATACAAATGAAGAACAAGACCAGAATCGCTTGGGCCGTTCTCGTTCTTGACGTAACGAAATACTGCACAGCATCTAGCCTCTCCGAATAATTCAAACCAACTTTCGATGACGCGGCAGGCATCAAAGATGGCCGACAAAATGGCCGCCGCGTGATAATATGAACGGAGTCGTAGCCGGAGTCTATATTTTTTCATTGTTTTTTTTTTTTAAATATAAATCCATTGTGGAAAGCATAGATTTGAGAGATTATTAGGAAGATCTCTTTATCTACATTATTTACATGTAATTTTTGTAATATATCACAAAAGAAATGTTATAAAAATTGAGTTCGTAAGAAAGGTGAGAAATGTCAATGTTTTACGTCGTATTGAAAAAATATATTTTTCCTATGCTGGTATTCAACACGAGGAAATACTAAACTAACTAACTAACTAACCAACTCGCCCTTTCCCTCACACAGGGGTGGGCAGCAAGGACGAACTCCGTCTTGGCACACACTTCTTTGCTTCATTAAAATTCATACATCGTCTCATACAAAAAAACTGGATGTCACAATACAATATATCACCTGAAAAAATATCGAATATGTTTTTTTTGAAAAGCTCAGACAAAATTATAAATTTTTTTATGATCATTTTCTAAACAACTTAATTTTCCATATTATACAATAAAACTGTAACCGAAAAAGGGTTCGTAAGTGAGAGATTTTGAACTTTAAAGAAGTTTTTTAGGCCTGATATTTCTGGGTATATAAAAAGACTGGTAAAAAAAATTCTCGAGTACCTACCTCAAGGGCGAATATGTGCGTTTAAAATATTTCAATTATTAATTTTCAAACCAAAATCACATGATTTTGCATTGCTTGGTAGTGCATCACGAAGTGAAGTTAGGTTAGGTGTGTGATTTATTTATTTTTTTTCCCCCACTTATCTTTAATGATCTGTTTTGTCATGGAACCATCTGGGATATGTATGTCTGAATAATCCATATCCTCTGCAAAATTTTCCATCATCATACTACATAGTACTTTTCAAGAGACGGGGAATTATTAGGAGCGCGAATACTCTGGATTGTGATGTTAACTCTGTTTACTTCTTTCATGGATTATCTGGGAAACATTGTCGGAAATATCAACTCCCTACTACTTATACTATATACGACTACATACTGCCTACGTGAGCGAGATGCACAAATCAAACCAGATGTGATTGCAACGTAGATTGCTGAGAACGAGTTACTGAGTTTTCTACTATCTGAAATAACGTCTCTAGTTTTTTTTTACGTTAGTTTCACTCGGTAGTTCGTGACTGAGCAGGGGTTTCTGATGTCATGAAGTAAGCTTTTGGCGGTGGATGCATATGCCTACCTACTGCGTAGCGGGCCGGATCGGGAAATGCTGGTCGAGGGAGACCTTTTGACTTGTCTAGCCGGACTCTCCAGACCCATCACCACACGGAGAAAAATGTTATTCGAGAAAACGATAATTTTAATAGTAAAAACGGGACTGAAGTTCTTACGAACAAATGAACAGTGTTTCAATGTTTATTGGCGGGAAAATGTAAGAATAATTTGTTGGTATACGTACGAAATTACGTATACCAACAAATTATTCTTACATGTTCCCGCCAATAAACATTGAAACCCTGTTAATTTCAGCCCCGTTTTTAACCGTTTTTACTGTTAAAATGATCGTTTTTTCGAATAACATTTTTCTCCGTGCATGCATCGTAGTGGGAGGTATGAAGTCATACGACCGTCACTCCTGGACACACTCCTCATACCTTTTCCTTTCCAAAACGTCCTCTCCTTCCTTTTTCTAAAAACACCCTCCACATAGCAAACCCAAAGATGACATGATAATCTAGGTCGCGCGATTGAAACCCTAGACACACTTTCCACCTAACCATTTTTTTTGGTTATTATTACTCATACGTAGATACATTATTAGTTGAGATTACCAACTAATCTCATTCCAGACAAAATTACTAAAACATTGCATAGATATATGTATTAGATAGATACTGTAAACATTTTTAATCACCCTTTTACCTGCAGTAAAATGTACTGCATATGTCTAAATAAATAAATAATAAAAAAAAAATACATAGCTAGATTATAAACAAAATATAACAAATGAATAAAAACCTTTTTCATATCACAATGTGATTTTTACAAAGAGAGTATTTTCATATTTTTTACCATAGCTTTTTATGTGAGAAACATATTTTAGGTATGTACAGGGTACTTCAATGTTTTTTTTCCTGCTTAAAATAATTAAGCATAAAATTATGATTATGTCAACCAGGGACTGTTTTGGTTTTGTCGGTTTTTGATCGTTTTTAAACTGAGTAAATTTTTAATGAAATAAAAAAAACAAACATTTTTAGTAGGAAAATTAAAAACAGAAAAATGATCTTTAAATATTGCATACATTTTCAACAGAATCACTCGAAAATACGATAAAAATAAAATAAAAAATGGTTTAAGGGTTCATTGAACCAGAGTTACAGACACACATGAAATCACATCAAAAATTAGTATTTTAGTAAACCATATCAGATAAAAGTTATTCATTATTATAATTCTACCTATAATAGGTACTTAAGAAATAATGTCTGACTTAAGACACGAAGGCCTTTACAATTCTTATGTCTGAAGGGGAGAAATATGTAAGTGAAGGGAGGATTAAAATTAACGCTAATTTGCTAGATCGTTAAAACGAAATTAAATTAGTTTTGATAGTCAAAGTGAGTGAAAATTCGTTTGTACATTGAAGATGGCTAATCTCTAGTCTATTAACAGCTTAGTTACGTTTAATCAGCGGAAACTTTGAGATTATGCCAAAGAGATGCATTAAATTGTTTTTTGAACAACAAACAAACATTTTGTCTCCCTCAATCAATAATTAATAAACCAAGCTCGTTTGGGTATACTCATATAACTTACTTTCATATGTTTATATTTTATCACATAAATCTCTATGTTAATACTCCCTACTATATATTTACTGAATTTTCGTCTAGATATACTCGTATAACTTACTTTCATATGTTTATATTTTTTCACGTAAATCTCTATGTAAAACACAGAATCAAGGAGTGTATGCTGTGTCTTAACATGCTCATGCTTAATGTACTTTATATGCTCATATTATATATTCGCAGCAATTATATATATACTCTGTATACTTATGATTATGTGATATTTACTTTATATGCTTATGTAAAATGTTCGCAACAACCAAATCCTTATATCTCTTGTATACTTTATATGCTTATGTTTTCATTTCATATTCTTCATATGCTTATGTTTTATAATCTTTATAAGCTCATGTTTTACTTTCTTTATATGCTTATATTTTATATTCTTTATATGCTTAGGTCTTGTATTCGTAACAACAATATGTACACTTTTTATACCTATTCTTATGCTACATATACTTTATATGCTTATGTTAAATATTCGCAGCAACTAAACCCTTATTTCACTTGTATGCTAATGCTTATGTTTTATATTCCTTATAAGCTAATGTTTTATTTTCTTTATGTGATTATGTCTTATATTATAACACCCACAAGCTGCCCTATCGAGAGATCTTGCTACAATTAACTATGGCGTCTAAATACATAGATAATGACAGTGATGTTCTATTCAACATAGATACCCTTAACATTCTCGATGCTTCAAAAGTAATCACGCATTTCGAGGGCAATTTTTGGTTGAAAATACTCAACCAAAACATCAGAAGTGTCACCAAAAACTTCGACAACTTACTAGTAGCCTTAGAACAAATTAAAATAAATTTTGATATTATCATTCTCACCGAATGCTGGATTAATGACGATTTTATTGCGCCCAGCATACAAGGTTACGATGTTTTCACATCAAAGACACATAAAAACCGTAGTGACGGAGTGATAGTATATACAAAAAATTCTATTTTTGGATCAATGATTCCCGCTGCAATACTAGATGCAAACAGTGTGACCATACAATGTCGTGATTCTGTTGTCATAATTGCCATCTATCGGTCTCCATCACATACTAACATATCATAATTCCTAAACTCATTGAACGAAAATCTTCAGAGGCATAATAAATTCACAAACTGTATCATAGCTGGAGACCTGAATATTAATATAATTGGAGATAGGCACCACCAAGCTGACGACAATGAATGTCTTCTTGTAAGTTACGGTCTCCGATCTGCTGTCAATTTACCTACAAGAGTCACGCCTACATCTCAGTCCTGTTTAGACCATATTTATGTCAGGACTAAATTAAGTATCTCTGCAGCTATAATAAATACGACAGTAACTGACCACTTCTCTACAATGATTACCCTTTCGAAGAAAAATAGTGACAAGAGAGACAATCAACAAAATACAGTGCAACTAAAATACACAGATTATGAAGCTATTAGATCTATATATGACTGGGAAAATGTTTTAAATGAAACAGATGTGAACACCGCGATGATGAATTTTACTGAAAAAATAAATATGAGTGTTATAAAATACACAACCTTTAGAAAATTGGTTCATAAAAACAAAAAAATTAAACCCTGGATCAATGAAAACTTAGTTAAATGTTTGCATAAGCGAGATAAACTGCACAAACAGTCTTCAAACTCACCGAATAATATTAAGCTCCAAAATTATTACAAAAAATATAGGAATATCTGCCGATCAATTGTGAAACAAACAAAAGAAGAATACTACAGACGAAAAATTGAAAACAACAAAGATGACCCGAAAGTATTATGGAACGCAGTAAAGGAAATTAACAATGTAAATAAGAAGCCAGCAGCCAAATTCCAACAAATAAAAGTTAAGGATACAGTAATAACTGATCAGACTGATATTGCCAACACATTAAATAATTACTTTGCAGACATTGGACAAACACTAGCCCAAACACTACTAAATAAAACGAACACTGACGAAGATACACATGCTGATAAATATACTAATAATGCACACGATAACAATACATTTAGAGTAAAAACTTTCCAAACTAAAGACATAATACATCACATAAATAAACTGAGAAATGATTGTGCGACTGGACCCGACGAACTTGACACTAAACTAATAAAAGAAATAAAACACCAAATAGCCCTTCCCTTCACCTACATCTGTAATCTGAGTACTGCTAGAGGTATATTTCCCAGCCATTTTAAAAGTGCAAACATAGTACCTATTTACAAATCCGGAGATAAAAATAATCCCTCTAACTATAGGCCTATATCACTTTTAAATGTTCTCACAAAAGTACTCGAAAATCTAATGAAAATCCAACTGGTAGACTACTTAGACAAACATAAAATTTTATCAGAAAATCAGTATGGTTTTCGAAAGAATATGGGAGTACAGGATGCAATATTAAAAGTGACCGAAACTATTATAAATAATGTTGACCAAAAAAAAAGCTGCATTGCGGTTTTCTTGATCTAAGTAAAGCTTTTGATACAGTGTCCCATAAAATCCTCCTTAAAAAATTAGATAACATAGGTATTAAAAATTCTGCATATAACTGGTTCAAATCATATATAACTGAACGCAGTCATGCACTAAAATTAGGCAACGTAACAAGCCAAAACAGATACATAACCTACGGAGTTCCCCAAGGAAATACATTAGGACCCATCCTGTTTTTACTTTATATAAATTGCCTGTGTCAGTTAGACATTAGCGGTGAAGTTATTTGCTTTGCGGATGATACTGTTCTTGTTTTCACTTCTGACTCCTGGACAAATGTATATAAAAAAGCTGCTGAAGGAATCAATCGGATTAAAAATTGGCTAGACAATAACCTGCTAACACTAAATATAGACAAAACAAAGTACATGACATTTAGTATAGATCCCAGACGACAACCAAGACTCGATGAAAACTTAACCATACACGACTGCACATCTAAAAAAAACTGCCAATGCAACCCACTAGCGCGGACTCAGACAATCAAATACTTAGGCATTTACATTGACAACTATTTCAGGTGGACAGAACAAATAAATAAAACAGCGGGTAAAGTCAGAAAACTTATATATCTTTTTAAAAACATTCGAAACATAATGCCAATGAAGACTTTAAAAACTATATACTACGCGTTAGGCCAATCGGTTATCACCCACGGTATGATTGGTTGGGGTGGTGCTGCTAAGACTATTATGGACCCTCTCGTCAAAGCGTAAAAAGCCTTAATTAAAGTTATCACAAAAAAACCTTATAGATTCTCTACAATACAGTTATTTAAGGACTTCGCAGTACTGAACATACAGCAACTGTACATCAAAATTATATCTATACATTACCAAAAAGACAAGCTAAACCAACATACTGTACAACACAACTACTGTACAAGACATAGACATCAACACATGACTCCGAAGATAAATACCACCTATGGACAAAGACATTACCGTAATCTGGCTCCAAAACTTTCAAATTTAATTGAAAAGACATTAAAGACATTCACCTGATAAAAAGCGTAAATCTAAAACACAAAATACATACATGGATTGTAAACAAGGGCATTATATACTGCGGACAAATGATAACTTCTTCAATATAATAGCTACCTGTATTAAATTTTATCTCTCTTTTTTTTTCAAATAATTTAAGTTCTTTATATCATCTCTTCTCCATTTTTTCTTTTCTTTTCTATTTCTCTTATTAATTTTCATTTTATGTTTATTTTTCAAAATTCTATTTATTAATTAATAATTTATTTTATTCTTTCTTTTGAAAATGATATAAAAAATATTAAACTACTGCCACCTCGGAACAGGCTCAGCCTAGTGAGGTGGCATATACCTAAAAGAATGTACATAACATGTATTTTTTGGTTAATAAAAAAAAAAAATATTAAATATTCAATCATCATGTCATTTTTTTATATATTTTATTTACAGTTTATGAATTTTATTCGTTCCTGTTTTTGAATCCCGTGAAAAGTGAATCAAATATTGGAGTTGAGACGTGTCAGGACTACCTTAGAGAATATCGTCTTCTGTGGAGGAAGGCAAAATAGCGAAAACAGAGGTGTGGCATTCTAGCAGCCCTATCCGAATCTACAACCCAAAACCATGGGTGGGTTTACATTCAATATCAATTATTGATATTCCGTACGTGCAGGCGCAAACAAACAATTTATTTTAATATTTTGAAGCATTAATTACAAAAAGTGTGTTTTTTTTTAAATAATTAAATAAGCGCCATCTTTAAACGTGTAGTTTAAGATTAATTTTATGTTAAGTTTTATTTAAGTCAGTTGCTGAGTTTTGGATTTGAGATTAGAGAAGCGAAGGCCATTGGGTGCGCGTCAAGTTTCATACAAAACGTAGTTTTGAATTTTAGGCCAAAATACCAAACCAAACTGAAAAATTATTTTTGTAATCAAAATGTATGTCATATGTCTATCTCACATAGGAGCTACTTTATTTATTTATGATTTAATTTTTAAAATATAGGCTATTAAATATTTTAATATTTTATATGTAACTTGGACAATTATTTGAGAACAAAAATGTAAACATTTAAAAAAATAATATTTGCTCTATTTTTAAAAAAAAATTATATAATATAAATTTAAAATTCAAAATATTTTTTGTTTTAGAAACAATTTTGATGGGTGTAAATTTAAATTACGAATTACCTATTTACATCGGAACAAAAACTTGTCGTTTATATTTTAAAATTACTACCCAAAAAACGCATTCTTAACATTTGAATTTTTTTATATTATTTTTCATTATTTTAGAACCAAGGATTAGGAAGACTTTTTTTAAATAATTATAAATAACTCACAAAAAAATTCCAAAGTTGCTTCCAAAATGAACAAAAACTGATTTCTTTAATTACCTATACGTCATCATTTAAAAGAAAAAAAAGTAGCTATTATGCGAGATCGACATTGAACCTACCTTTTTATTACAAAAATAATTTTTCGGTTTCGTTGGGTATTGTGGCCTCAAATCCAAAAATACGTTTAGTATGAACGCGGCCGCGCAACCGTTCGTCTTAGCTTTGGATTTTGAGTTCTATTTATCTCGTCGAATTTAATGTTTCAAAGAACCAATCATGTCTGATCACGTCTAAAAGGGATTGAAATGACAATCTAGTCTCCTTCAACGGTAGCAATCTACCGAAAAGGCCCTCCATTGATATGCTCGGTGTAACTCAAGTGACTAAGTAAGTAACTTAAGTGACCAGCTCAGGTACGGGGGCTCCATCGAAGCCAGAATAAAGTCAGCCTCTCAGAAACTGAGTGCACTGTACAGGACCCGCAGATACTTTAATACAGCACAACTTCCAACCCTGTACAAATCGCAATTGCGCCCCACGGTAGATTTTTTTTATTTTATTTGACTCAATATTTTTACATTTTATAATACAATCCAATAATGTTGGCCTCATTAGGCCTTCCTCTCCTCAAAAATAAATAATGCCATCACAAAGTGAAAAACCTTTCCGCAAAGGTTTAAAAAAAAAAAAAATATATATATATATATATATATATAAATATATACATATTTCAAGTTGACCATTAACCAGCCTTGTCACTTTAAGTGGATTCAAACTGTAGTTAACTTTACAAAAACGGAGCCTAAGAAACGTGCTGCCCGAAACAGTCAGCTCCAATTGCGCCTGCATTCTCCGGCACTGACTGACATAATACATGAAACTCCAAAAATATAACTTCTACGAAAGTGAAAATGCACACACATGGGTTAATGAAGTATACACACAGGTGTGAGTTAACGAAGCGCAGGAGAAATGTGAATTTAACAAATGCCTAAGAGGTTATTAAGGTTTGGCGAGACCAATGCCAGGCGAGGGGCGAGTGGTTCCTAGTTTCCAGGAGCACGCAGGGCGGGAGGGCGGCAGAGAAAAGAGGTGGAATTATGGTGTCGGGTCGAAGAAGGGACGTTATGGAGGATGCGCTACGACACACATTGGGAAATATTTTTCAAAGGTAAGCTTTAATGATTGCAAATTTTATAGATTTAACTATGTGTATTAATATGTATATGAATATATGTGTGTATGGATGTTTGTGTATGCGCGTATTTACGGGCTTATTCATGCATGTACATATGTATAACTAGAAAAAAGATTAATGTATATCTAAACCCGCCTACATGAAAAGCCTACATTAAAAACCTACACGAACAATATGTTGACAACTGTATATAGTTTAGGATTTGGTTTCCGTCATCGAAAATCTGGATTTTTTCAAAAGAAAATCGCATTTACTTTTTTCTATTTTCTATTTCAATTATAATTTTTCTATTTTCAACATGTTTATATATTTAATCCACATGTTTACATTAGACCTGGCAAAGTAACTATATTACATTGGTCACCATTAAACAGCTGCCCTAGTATGGTGATTTAATGTATCATGTATATGCAATTGTTTTAATGTATTATCACGTATTTAAAAAAAAAAAACTACATGAACAATATGTTGAAAACGTTATATAGTTTAGGATTTTGTTTCCGTCATCGAAAACTGGGATTTTTCAAAAAGAAAATCGCATTTACATAGGAAAAAATCTAGTCTTCTGATTATTAGTTGGTTTTAAATCTGGATTTTTAAAAAAGAAAGTCGTATTTACATTTGAAAAAAATTTATCATCTGGATATTGGTGAATGATATATGGGTTATAATAAAAATATTAACGCGCAGTTCAAAGGCGTTATGGCCCGGCCTCATACGTGCCACGTGCTGCTTGTCGCACGACTCGGCAAGCTATGGCACGCAAATGTTGGTCACCACACGCGTGCACAAGCTTGCGAGTTCGAAATTGTGTTCGGAGCGCCCAAGCATGGCGGACATCGAGTCAACTACAGCGGCTGTCACATTTGCCCTAACTTATTTGTACTAAATAAAAAAAAAACGAAGAGTTCGCCGAAAGAGATGGTGGATGATTCAAATTTACAGAAACCGTACCAGATAATTTATTTTAAATTCTAGTATTTTGTTCATTCGTCTGATATCTCTTCGTAGAATTTTATTTTATTTTATAATAAATCTAAACAAAAATATGAAAAAGAACAACACACAAAAAATTAAAAGGTAACGGCGCACCCTTTTTTTACATTATGTCCACACAAATAATTTCCCTATGTCATCTTTGTAAAATAATTTCCCTATGTCATCTTTGGGGATGCTATGTGGAGAATATTTTTAAGGAAAAGAAGTTCTGGGAAGGAATAAGGTATGACGGTTGGGTACGAATCTGGGGTTCAGTGTGTCTATATCATCCACCGCCAAGACCTAGACAAACCTTACCCCATGAACCCGTACACCCCTGCTAAGTCACCAAACGTAGTAAACTACTTGGGGTGACCCATGGCAGAGGTGTTTGTTATCCAATAAATGGTTCCCGGGGCTGCGGTACCCATTCCCGCCTTCCAAATTAAGACTGGGACTCGAACCCAGGATCACTCGTCTTATTAATTACTTTAAACTTACATTAATAGGGAATAACCTTAAAATAGTTATTATTTATTATAAATACGAGATATTCAATAATTAAAAAAAAAATCTTGTTATAAATAATAAATCTTAAAAAAAATAAATTATTTAGGGCCATTGTGTAAATCCAGTCGTAATAAATTTTACTAGTGCATTAAAAATCTGTAACATAAAAACAATATATTTTACATTTTATCGCAATTTACGATAAACCGCACGGAGCAAAAACGGCGACCGTACCGGGCCAGTTTATAAGTTATACTGAAGCTTTCCGAGCTTGCCGCTTGGTGGTCGAAATATCCACCAGGTCCCGGGTCGACGGCGAGCTATGGCACGCTCTCGCAGACGTACGCACGACAAGCCAAACGCACTGACCAGACACTTGGGACTTGTAAAGGCTTGCCGTGGCTCGCCACGTATCTGGTCAGGGTTTTACAATGCCGATATTATCGCTTTGATTAGGTCAAATATCGAAAATGAAACCTTAAGGCTGGGAATTCCAATTTTCTACCGATTTATATCATTCATTTATTTTTTTATTTTTATATAATACAATTACAGTGGTTATACAGTAAATATATATATTTTTAAATACATTTCCCTTGAACAAAAATTTATGTTCTTTTTGAAGATAATTTCTGAATACTGTCGAGCCAAAACGGTAATCAAATAAAATTCCCTCGATAGAAAAAAAACGCAAAGTATGCTCTGAAAATTAAAAAAAAAGACGAACGGTTCTGTTATTTAACAAAAACATTTAAATTTTGTGTTTTTTTTACATGCTGATTGGTATCGTCGAGAGATTTTTGCTATATTTTCAACGAGTCGTGTTTTATTAAACATTTTCACCATCTTCGCTTGAAAATTGTCGTTTTTAATACTAGCGCGCTCCCTCCAACGTCTGTAATGTCGTATTTCTCCTTCTTCTTCTTTTTGGACGGGTACTACCGGTCCTTGAGTTTTTAGTCGTTCTCTTACCGTTCTCAAATTGGCTTCCACGTAATGATCATTTTGATGCTGGTGTTCGCACCTTATGTCCAAAAATTTCAATTTCACAGCCTTATTGTGTTAGAAACTTGATGTTAGAACGGTTAGTCGAACATTTGTTTGATTTTAATTTGTCTTCCACTAACATAAACAATTATGTCGCGTGCTGTGTTCAAATGCAAAACAGAGAGTATACCAAGACTAATTCAATAAAATATGATCTCCCTTTCATTACTGCATCTTCTACAGTTGTATGTTTTGGGATTGGAGCCGTAATTAAAGTCAGTACACCCTTCATGTGGCTTCCAGTCGCGGGAAACTTCGCCAACCGGAGGAGGAATATATTCCATATCTGCGGAATATGAAATACGCAGAACTTGGAAAGCAGACCAAGAAAAGCATCCGTCCCTAGTGTCTCTTACTGTCTAGGTACCTTCGTAGATTACATTACGTTGGATAAGCATCTGATAAGATCTGATAATATTTTAATAATTAATATATTTTATTTTTTTACTTATTTGAAACAATATCTTTAATTTTTTTTATTTAATTATGTTGCGTTGCTGTGTGCTTCATTTGTGCTGGAGTCCTCCATTTTACGATTTTATAAAATACAATAAATTAAATAGTATAGGCAGTACGTAATGAAAATAAGGCAATATTATAAGATACGGTTTTGTATCTTGCGTATTATATTTTGTAGTATACTTTTTAAATTCAGTTTTATTTTTTAAATATTAAAAAAAAATTGTGTAATATCTCAAAATCTTAATTTTATACGTAAAATATTTTCAGTTTCTCACATTTTTTCTATCTAGTGTAAGATTGTATTTCGGTGTCTTAGTCCAAAGCGACGGAGTTTTTATGTTTTGTGCGTAGCTTGTCCAATAATTGTAATATGTGTGTTAGTTCGCGTATGTTGAAATTCGGCTTTTTGGTCTAAAAGCAACCGAAAAATAAATGAAAAGATAATTATTGAGGATTATCTTGGTTCTTATTCTTAAGTTGAAATATAAGATCCTTTTTAATAATAATAGTATCTTCTCCGTGATAAATTGATTATATCCATTTTACGGAGAATATGATTTTTTTTTTTTACCGATTTTGACTATGTTTAGTAGCTAAATAAATCATTAGATGGTTGGTAAGACCGATATCTTTTTATTTTCCGCGTCTTAACGTCGGCGTATGCTGGGAGTCAGCGTGTGTCGCGCGTGCAGATTTTGCAGGAAATGCATGGACCTGTGGGAAGCATGTCTGACTCCCAGCTTACGCCGACCCTTATTCTAGTTTAAAATTTTCATTGGGAATCGTCAACATTACTACAATGAAGTTTCTTCTTCTTCTTCTTCTTCGTGTGCCCTATCAGGCTCCCTAGCACACTCGATCAATGACGATTGATATGATAACTTTCAGTAACTTTTCATCGTTCTCTAGCATGACTGCAGACCGCCAAAGAATGAGTGACAGTTCATAATGAGTAAGTGTCCTTAATATATTTGACATCAATTGTTGTTTGTACATTAGCGATCTGCGGATGTCCTAGGGAACGATGAGAAGTTACCGAAAGTTATCGATACAATCCTTATCTATCGAGTGTACTAGAGTGGCCAGGTCCCCCCGACGACGTTGGCGATCACTCTGGTAAATATGTCGTCGCTTCAGTTCGTTTTTATCCAACAGACCAAAACGCGAATCGGGAGAAATGGCACTTTAAACTTTTTTTTACGATAAAAGCACATACATTTTGGAGGACGTAAGATAAAGTGCGGTTTGTCTTACGAGCGACGATGTCTCTATCTTGCGCTGCGCGGAATAGCTCCTCCACACTTCTAATACCAATACACACTCAAACGTACAAATTTTACTTTTATAGCTCCATCTAATTTTGTACAAGATACTGAATCTGAAATCATTATGTTTGTTTTCACATGATGCTCACTTGGCCTTACCCTAACGTGGTGTCATTTCTAAACAATTTTTTTATGAATACAAACTGTAATTTCTTGCAAAACTCATTGCCAAACTAGCTCACCCGAAACAAAGAAACGCTCGGCACAGAATGTATTGAATTCATGTTTTATATCTTGTAATAATATCGAATACCCGTGTTCCGTTCGTTTTTGCTTTCCAGAAGGAAACCGTCCGTTCTGTGGTCCCCTGTCGATATTTTGATGCCCATCGATTAATCAAATCAAACTTGAACAAAGTCGTTCCTTGGAACAGACTTCACAGTAATCAAGTTAGGAGTGCCGCACTGGGAACTTTGCGGCTTGTGACCTTTACGGAGATGTTATATATAAAATGCATTAACAATGATGGCAGTGAACAGCAGCTACTGCTTGCATTGTTTGAATCTATATATAGATATAACAAAAGCGGAACCTTACCCTTTTTATTTTTTTATTTTATTTTATTGACGGACAAATAGTCCATTTACAATATACGAAATAAACAAACAGAGATGACAGTGAAGGGAGAGCACATATAACAGAAGAGCAATGACAATATATAATATAAAAGTACAAATAGAAGACAACTACAAGTCAAAGCATGAAGAAGGATTTAATAGGTTTTTAAAATTACACATTTCGTATCGACTGCAAGTCATTTAGGCTTAGGTATACCAAAAAATTCGATGGTTTAACTTGCGTTGACGAGTCTCGATATTCTGGACAAAGGATAATGGTATGCATAATTAGTAGAATGTTGATTGAGGAACAGCAATTGATTATTTCAGGGTATACGGGAAGGGATGTTGAACTGGATGAGTTGTAACAAATCAGATATGTCAGTAATACCGTTGATAATTTTGAACATGCAAATTAGATCAAAGTCCTTTCTCAGTTATTCTAAAGAAGTTTGTTCAATATAATCATATGTGTGTTCGCCTCTTTCAATCCCTAATTTCCAAACAATTCGAAGTGTACTCTTAAACAGATTGGTTAAGTTCGACCTAATACAGTCGTTCATGTGAGAATGAAAATTTATTTATTTATTTTGTTATAACAAAAATATATTTACATTCTATTGACATTTTGACTGTCCAACTAGGTAGATCTCCCGTTCTAGGACAGTCAAATTTACAGGTATCGTATTTTTTGATACAAGAAAAACAGTATACAAGAAAAACAGATAAATGTTTCAGTTTTTTAAATATTACGCGTACGTAAAAATAAAAAAAAAATATACATTTTTTAATTGATTTTTTAATTTTTCATCGATCAATTGAAAAGTATCTAGATCCAATTTTTCTATTAATTTTCGTTTTTGAGTCTTCGGTTTTTAATACACGATTGATTATATTTTCGACATAACTTATTTATTTTTTGAAAAATAATGTTTATATATTTATAACAATAGTATGTAATATGCCATTAGTACTTTCCCCAGAATAACTAGTTACATTCTGAGAAATTAATTTTTTTACTTGTCTTAAGGATGCACTGGCGTCCAAGAAGTTCAACAGTTAGGAAACCTTTGCCGCAATTCCCATGCGTGCCTGGCTTAACTTTTTAAACGCCTTTATCTACTACGACATAAAAAATAATTAAAGTTAATTAAAAACTTCTTAATTTTTTAAAACCAGTGAGCTTTCCGTGTTCCAGTAGGTCAGAAAATGTACGAATCGGTCCACTTTTGTGTCATTTAAAAACTCGAGCACGCTTGGCTTGAAACAAAATAATGCTGTACTTTTTACACGTTACGTTTTTATACGTTTAAATTACCACATCGTGTGATTATGTACAATTAGTAATATAAAACGCTTGTATTTTTAAACACATCTATTTGAATTTCGTTTTTGTTTTCGTGAATGAACGAATACAAATCTAAGAAGAGGAATTTAGTATTTTTCTCCAGTGTGCATCAAGGCTGGAGGATGGACTGAGGCGGGCTTCCATGAGTTGCTTATCCTTTCCCTCATTCCTGCCACCCTGGATCTAATAAGTGCTGCATCGGGAACTCGCCCCTTCGTGAACATCTGGGAAGCGCTGCAGTATCTGGGGAGACCAAAAATTATGCGGAAGTCTTTCTACGGTACTCTTTTTATAGTTTGCCCAAAGTTCGCATGTATATAACGTTGCGCAGAAGGAAAGGAATAGCGCCCTTTTTACTGCGGTACTGCAGAGGCGAAATCTTCTACTGAGCATGTTTGCTTTTACGCTGAGAACTCGTCTTTGCCTATCGATTTTTTTTTTTTTTTTACATTAACTCCACACAGGAGGCCCTGAGGAAAATAATTTCCCTCAGGGCCTATGTCATCTTTGAAGATGCTGTGAGGAGGGTCTTTTTGAGGAGAGGAAGGAGTGAACGTGGGTCTTGAAGAGACCCATGTTATAGGAAGGAGGAAACACAGAGGCCGGCAAATCGTTCCACAGCCGAGCTGTTGAACACAAGAACGAGTCGTAGAAGCGTCCCGTTCTCATGTGACAAATGTCAACCGTGTACATATGTTGGGCGAGCGTTTGGCGTGTTTCCCGACTATGCACCGGTGCCGAGGGGATCAATGAGGCTAGTTCCTCGGAGCATCTTCCATTGAAATACCGGTAGAACAAGGAAAGCATTCCTACCCGACGCCTGTGCTCTAAAGATTGCAATCCGTTTGTTAAGACGGGAGAATCTATCAAACGGACCGCCCGTTTCTGCACAGAGTCGAGGGTGTTTTTCAGGTACTTTGGGGCTCCAGACCAGAGGTGGCTGCCAAATTCAACCGTGGGGCGCACTTGCGATTTGTACAGGGTTAGCAGTTGTGTACTATTAAAGTATCTGCGGGCCCTGTACAGTACGCCCAGTTTCTGAGAGGCTAACTTAACTCTGGCCTCGATGGAGCCCCCATATCTGAGCTGGTCACTTAGAGTTACACCGAGCACATCAATGGAAGACCTGTTCGGAAGAATGCTACCGTTGAAGGAGACTAGATAGTCATTTCGATCCCTTTTAGACGTAATCAGACATGATTGGGTCTTTGATACATTGAATTCGACGAGATTATTCTTACCCCAAGAGAAAACACTCTCGAGGTAAGCGTCCATTCTTTGCTTCAAAGCCCTCCGAGCCATTGGAATTTGTGCACCCTTTGGGGGCTTGTCAAACAAAAAGCTATCATGGACTGTACTGTCATCCGCGTAACAATGAATTGGTGCACATGTCAAAAGGTCATTGATGTGCAACAGAAACAAAGTCGGAGACAGAACCGATCCCTGTGGGACGCCAGCGTTTATCGAATGCGAGGAAGAGGTGAAACCGTCAGCAACCGTCTGAATCGACCTCTCCCTCAAAAAGTCGGCAATCCACCTGCACAAGGATGCGGGAAGTCCGTAAGAAGGCAGTTTGTTGACAAGTCCTCGGTGCCAAACCCGGTCAAATCGATGTCGTCATCGTCCATCAGTGTGATTAGTGTCCAAGGTATTTCGTTCTTTCTATCACCTTCAGGTTCACACCGTTCAGGGCAACTGGAGAAATTTTGTTAAATTTATAAAATTATTCTTTTTAAAACATTAGTATGTACCAATTTTTTATTGGTTTTGTTTAAGTCTTAAAATTTCAAATTCAATCATATTGTTTGTTTTTATTTAACGTTTTTCAAAATTTCATTTAATATTATTTATTATCTAAAAAGAAAAATAATACAATAATTTTACTTTAAATATTTTACCATAGAAATGCGATAGAAGTTACGATAATACGCATTGACTTTACTTTTGTAATTTTTTTTCTTGTATCTTTGTAGTTTATTTGTATTAATGATTCTTAGCAAAAATCTTAAATATTAAAAAAAATCAATTTCTTCTTTTCTAAACTATTACAGAACACCACTAAGAATGAGCTGTGAGGTTATTAATGAATATCAAACAGCGGAACCCCAGGGTTAATATTCCTAATTGAAAAATGATGTATGTTTCGCTTCAGATTACTTGTCAGGAGAAATCTGTTCGCAAATAATCATGGGAAAAATGACACCGAGCATACATGGAAGCGCGCTTGGCTCCCTAGCTACTAAGTATGGAATGTCACCGGCTTAACGGCACAAAGACATTCACATGCACATAAACATACACACACACAATTCTCGCTAATGTGGGTGAACCTTTGTAGATTTGCAACTGTGGGGATTGTATACAGGTTGTATTCAGGCAAAATATATTGTCTATGGTTTAGCTGTATATTAAAAACGAAGTTTACATAATTATAATATTGGTAGAAAATATCTACCTTATCTAATCTAACCTTTATAGATTTGGAACTGCGAGGATTGTATGCAGGTCGTCTTTTAGAATTTTCTAGTCTGGGGCGTGTAAATAGTCCCATATCTCTCTGAGCGTAATACCAAAAATATGATTATGAATTTATTTGCGCGGACAAATAAAATATTATAAATAAATGGCTGTCTGGTTCAATTTCAATGGAAAAACAGGAACACTAATCTTGTATGTCGTTCTCCGCAAATATGGGAGGCGTCCCTTTTATTCCAAATTGACGTGCAGACCACCAGCACAATTCTTGATATTATTGATAACCGCAAAGTTCCGTAGCCAACTTTTACACGACGGAAATATAATTCACAATCCAAAAAGCATGTATGCTCCAACCTACAAAAAATGGAGAGAGAGGTTTTTTCAAATAAACAGTTTCCAAGAGACAGTTTCTGTGACTACATTGTCAATATTAGGCGCTCCGCCGACGAGGCAACTGAAAACAAACTAAAACCAGCTGGTTTCTATGTCTTGATTGGTCAAAAAGCTTGTTTAACCATAGACGAAGAACAATCAGCTGACAGCTGACAACTAGCAACGGCCGGCCAGGGCAATCAGCAGTGACAGTCGCAAGTCACCGCTTGCGTTCCCATTGACAACGGGGTTTTGTGTGATTGTGAAGTGCGCGGGCCATCTCATTGTCATACAAAGACAGTTGGCAGTTGAGAGTTTTCAGTTGCCTCAGTGGGCGGAGGCGCTTACTGTGACTACATTGTCGAAATTTTTCTAACAATACATTATATTAGTGCCCCCACCATCCATAGACACTATCAAACAACAATTTTTGTAATATAAAAAATATATTAACTATATTTTCGAATAAACAAAAACGAAAACATATTATAATGCCTTATTAGGTTGTATCGATGTAAAATATATTGTCTTTTTTAAGGTTTAGCTGTATATTGTTTAAACGTATACGATTTTTTTTTGTGTTTAAGATTCCTACCGAGTTTCGCTATACCCGTGGCTTCTTCAGGGCAGTATAATACTCTACTTAACTATTTCAGTTAAATAACATGTGTTATAAATATAATATTTTGCCTTCATAGGGGTTGAAAAAAATGGATAGAGCTCCAGTGAAGGAAGTAGCAGGAGCTACGGTAGATGGGAAATTGGAAAGGGAGTGTTCTTTGTCTATGAGAAATAACCTGAGCATATTTATTTGGTTGTTAATTATTTTGCTATTAATGTTTTTGGATTTTTTTAGTTCTAATGCTTATAAGTCATCCAAACATACCTCTTCCGTTTTTATGCAATAAAGTGACACCTGTGTTTTTATAAACGACTGTTTTTTTAAAAACAAAAATACAGGAGTCACCTTGTTGCATAAAAACGGAATAGGTATCAGATTAAATAACTAATATATTATAATAAAAATAAAAGTGGTGTTTAAGTTATTATTTCGTTTTTAAATAGAAATTTAAAAAGTGATTTCTGTTGCAACATAAACTATTTTTTATAGATTTTATTATAATGTATGTGTAAGTATATGTATGTGTACATGAATGTATATGTGTGTATATTCATGTACGTAGGTGCATGTATGGGTATGTAAGTTTATGTCTGTATAGATAGATGTATGCACCTATACATGTGCATGTGTGCTTGAATGGACACATAAAAAAAGAAGAAAAAAAAACGTATCTCCATTTTTATAATCTATTGCTAATTTACTTATTTTTTCCTTTCTATTTTCTACTTTTTATTATAATTTTTCCAATTTTCAGCATCATTTATACTAACTCCATATTTACACTAGACTTCATATTTCATACAAAGTAACTATACGCCATTGGTCACCATGATACAGACAGCCGCCCAGTATGGTGATTTAATACATCCACATTATGTAAATGTCACAATTATGTAACATGCCTTGTATAAATAAATAAATATATCATATCGCTTTATTAAAAAATACTAAAATACCCTGTATCTGCTAGGTAGGTACTTTGCGACGCTTAAAATACGTTAAAACGTTCGCAGCATTGACACGTTAACGTTTTAAGGGAAAATTTCAGCGAGCAGGCGAAGTCCCGTGGCGCGAGCAGCTAACCAAGAATTTTCCATTTGCACAGACCTTGTGTGCTTAGCGCAACTGCGAGGCGCCATGCCGCCCGGAGGATTGACTTTGTTTGTTATCTAAATGGTATCTACCTACCGATCTACTATTATACGCAGATATACTTATATATCCGGCATATAACGTCTCTGTACAGCAGGCTATACCGTCTGTCAAGAAATAGTAGATAAAATGGGATCGTTTAATGCTTTTAAGATCACGCACACAAATTTTTCTACCGACGTATAACGTAAGTACTTACTTCCTCTGAATAATTTAAATTATTAAGCTCTTTTATTTTTTTAATTTTTTTATTATTTAATAAATCTTTACAAGTTACAGCTTAAAATATAAATTGATTTTGAAGAAAATCTCAAGTAAAAAAAGTAATTGGATATATAAAATTCTCACGACAGATAAAAATTACAAAGTATGCTCCAAAAATAATTAAAAAAACACATCTGGTTCTGTTGTGTAATATGTTATAGATTTGAAAAAATCACAGCATTTAAAAAATAAAAGCTATTTAAGGGGGACGGTAGCACAGTCCTTTTCATACAAAACTTTATTTTAAATTTGAGGTTAAAATACTAAATGATTTTTTTTTTATTCCCGAGGTAAAGCAAATATTTAGAGCGGAAGTGTACTAGATGTGATTTTAGATTTTCACGGCCAAAAGTATTTTTGTTATTTATTTTTGGGGTGTTATGCCGTATTACGCTATCTCCTTCTTTAGCCAACGTTTCGGACAACGTTACAGTGTCCATCATCACATCTGCCCTGATGATGGACACTGTAACGTTGTTCGAAAAGTTGGCTAAAGAAGGAGATAGCGTAACACGGCATAACACCCCAAAAATAAATAACAAAAAAGGAAGTGTACTACTTTATTTTTTGTGTTTTAAATTACAAAATGTAGGTTATCGGGAGAGACTGGTTGAAGGAGACCATTTGATTCTTTAGCAGGAATCTCTCGACCAATCGCCTTGCACCGTAGTGGAGGGATAGATTCCGTCACTCCTGGACCCACTGAACCTCAGATTCCTATCCACCTCTCAAACCTTGTTCATTCCCAGAACTTCCTCTCCTTACTTTCCTTAAAATGACCTTCCACGCAGCATACCTAAAAATGCGACAGGCCTTGAGGAATTTTTTTTCCTTAGGGTCTCCTGTATGGAATTAATATAAAAATGGGTACAATTTCAATAAGTTAATCCCAATTTTGCTACTACAATTTGTGTTTGAGTTGGTGTTGCCAGTGTTATTAACATAAAAGTAAAATTCTAGACTTTGTCGACAGAATGTACAATATACGTACTTATATGTACATTGTGATACATTACGACTACAGACTCATTCGAAATCTTCGCTGATGGCGGTGATTGGCACGGAGCGGAGGGAGAATTTCCACAATTAATTGTAGAAGTAGGTACCCATCTACAAATCTACATATTATGCGGAGTTTAGAGGTGAAACGTAAGTGTGCTTGTCTTTGATAGAACCGGAATAATTGTAATCTATAATCAAGCGGTATTCTACTAGCACTAAACTTGATTTCAATGATTTATCCAAAGTTACCAATTTTCATTAACTGCTCAATGTTCATTGGGTTTCATCTCCAGTACTGTGTAATTTACCTACTTTGTAAGCTGTTTGAGATTGGTGGAAAGTGAAGGATCTCTCGATATTTGGCCCCCCATAATTATCATTCAGTTTTTCGTACCGGACTTTTAGGTCCGGGTTTAGTTTTCCCCATCACACACTTTCCATAAAAATGATCATCTAGTAAATCCACGCTATGCAAGTGTATCATATAAGTATATTTAATACAAAACAATACAAGAACAACATATTAACCTACCAGACTATTAGATGGGAAAATAATTCACCGACTCCAGATATTTTCATATCAGAGGGTTCGGCTCAGTGGAACTCCTAATTTGACCGATAAATCCTACTGATCCCTTAATATAAATATGTAAAAATTATTATAGAATTATTAATTAAATATTCATTTATTATTGTATTAAAAGAATTTGGCATTCACAGACCATAAAAATATTACCATTTATTATTTTGGCTACTGGCATTATACCCAGCTCTCTCATTCAAAATTTAGGCTTATTAGATTTGTCAAAGAATTTATACATAAAAATGCAAAAATCAGTCATTTTAAATACATGTAGGATTACGATAGATTTAAAAAATATTTATATTGAGGGATCAGTAGGATTTATCGGTCCAGTTAGGAGTTCTACCGAGCCGAACCCTCTGATATGAAAATATCTGGAGTCGGTGAATTATTTTCCCATTTGGTCTCTGGTGGGTCGACATATTGTTCTTGTATGGTTTTGTATTTATTATACTTATATTTTACAATTGCATAGCATGGATTGACTAGATGATCATTTGTGGAAAAGTGTGTAGAAGGGTTTAGTTTTTTCCTGTGGGGAAGATTTTACCTGGACATAAAGTCGTAAGAAATAATAAATTATAATGTTTTGTGCGTTATTTACCAAATTCAAACCTAAAATTGACTCTTTTTTTATTTATTAATTGTTTTTGTGTTTAATTCGTAGAACTCCATTTAATTATTGAAATTTAATTTCAATTAAATTAAAAAAAAAAACACTAAAATTGACTTATAAAATACCTTTAATAACAAGTTGGTATGAAAGTCAAACGAATTAATTAACAATGTCGATTTTTTTTCCTTATATACTGGTATATGCAATATATTATACACAAATAGTTTTATCCGTGACGCATTTGAATGAAAATATATTTTATGCTTTTGTTATTGGGCGGTTCATACTCTTTGCAAACACCTTCGAGGACACTAAACCACTGGAGCAATTAAAATATTTTTTCACGGATTTCTAAAGGAAATTTTTCCGCCCACATAAAAAAATCATACCTCCAAATTTGAATATGGAGACATACAAAATAATTATAGTTCTGTGTAGCCAAGGAATTCCCCTATCTTTTGTCTATTATCACATATTTGTGGGATTTATAAAAAAAAATATAATTAAATCTTTAACCTTAAAACATTTAAAAGAATCAAGAGAATATTTATTTTGTTATATTTTGAATGTACAATAAAAACTAATGTAAAATAATGTACAATACAGTCGTTTTAATAAAAAAAAAATTGAAAATTTGCCACATTTTGGCAAGCCGAGGTTTTGGAAATAGTGCCTTAATGTGGCAAAAAGCGCTCAAGTGGTTAAAAGTTATATTTTTTGTAAGTATGTATACCGTATTTTCCCTAAACCGAGTGCATATTGTACATAATATATGTATGTCGCGGGGCTACTGTCATGGAATCGTAGAAAGTTCAATTGTACCTAATAACATTACTGTGTTAAAACGGTGTTACTGGGTAAAACTGTGTTATTACGGTGGTTAAAAACACAAGCTATGTTTTAGTATGTTCTTTTCGGATCACCCAGACTTCATAACCTAGGAAAGTGTGTTTAATTTTTTTAGTGAATGCGGAGTCCCAACTTCTCTCGACTATCCGGAGCCTGTGGTACCTACTTGGCATCCCCAATAACTGGGGTTTTACGTGAGGCTGAAGGTTATTGGAAATACATAGAGTTGAGGAAGTCGAAGATTGGGAAGCGATTATTGATGTGGGAATCTCTAATCTCAATATTTTTACCAACTACAGAAATTAGAGCAGACCACTCACTATTAAATATAATTTTGGAGGCGGGAAAGGGTACCGCCAACCTGGGAACCATTTATTGAATATCCAACAGTTTGGCAGGAGTGCCCGGTTCCATGGGGTGAGGATTGTCTAGGTCTTGGAGGCGGATGCGTTTGCAAACTTAGACTAGTTGAAGGAAACCGTTTGGGTTTTCCGGTTGGTCACTCCTGATCTATCGCTTTACACCTCAGAAGGAGGGATGGATAAATACGTTCGTCACTCTCTTCCCACCGACCCCTCATACATTTTTCCTTCCCAGAACTTCCTCTACTTCCTTTCCTTTCAAAGACCCTCCACACAGAATCCCCAAAGATGACATATGCCCTGAAGTTAATTATTTTCTTCATACATATTGTAAAATAAATAATCTGATTTTTCTAAGTTAATTAATTAAATTGTCCAGAAGTTGTTACATTGTTAATGTCCAAGAAATACAAAAAAATTGTCGCTGGTACAGCATACTAAGGAAAATATTCTGTCCCAACTGCTGTGGTCTGGAGCCAGTGAGACTATGGCATCCCCAATTGGGTATGTTGTGAGGTTGAAGGTAGTTGGGAGGGGAAGAAGATGGGGAGAGAAAGGTGAGAAAGTTCCTGGTTATTCAGATCTGGTCACCAAACACGGCTAAAGTCATTTCAAGCAACGTTTCAATTCTGAATGGTTTTCTTACACCAGGGCGATACTGAGAGAATCTTCCACTCTGGAACGTGCCATAAATAAACTATATTTATTTTTAATTAATTAATTGTGAAATCAAACAAATTAAACAAAAAAAAAATTTGCGCACGCCGGGTTCGAACCCGCGATCTACGGTTTGGGAGTCGAGAGCCTTACCCCTTGACCACGCCGGCCGTCAAATGTATTAAAACATTTTAAAACTTCTTTTCACTCCATCTTCAGACTAGATGGCCTTAACAGACTGAACGGTTAAGGTCACAAATATATTAAGTGGAAAATTTTTAAAATTCTTTTAATATATTATGATAATGGAATTCCACCACGAATTTTCAGTATCAAAAATTGAAATATTAAATCTCATAGTCGCTGTGCACCCGGGCAGCTAGTAAATTCCCAAGGTTTGTATGCCTTCTTGTAAACCTCCACGACTTCCCTCCCGTATAATATGAGATTGAGGGCGTTGCGGCGTATAATGTGTAAAATGAGCGCCCAACACCCGCATAGAGACCCGGAAAGGGAAGTCAAATGTACTCTTGGATCATATTACTGTGAAAGACGCTTTGGGAATATCCAGAGATTATTATATTTTACGGTGAAAATGTCTGTATTGCCTAATACAATAATTATCATAGATTTTGCCGATACAACGTCTTCTGAAAATGTGGGTAAGAAAAAAACATCAACCCGTAAAAAATAGTTTTTTTTTTACTGTTCACCTATTTTCTAATTCTGGGCCGAGTGGTAGACAATTTCAAAAAAAAATTAAATAAAGATTGAACTTTTCTCTACAGGGACTGGAGTCAATACCTCTAATAACGGAGCCAAATGTTAATTTGATAAGATCGACATTTATTTCGTATTGCTGTAATGTCATCCAATTTCAGAGAAATGCGTCCGGGTGTGTATGCGTGATTGCTGAGTTTCAGCTCGAACGGTTGTCGGAAAGTGGGTTAATTTGAACTTAATACATTACATAATAAAAACAAAAGTAAAATTAGATTTAAATTTACCTTTCATTTCTCCATAATTTTTAATGATGGCCTAAAACAGCCTTGAAGTGTGAAAGCCAGAGATAATTAAAAAAAAGAGAAATAATTGAAAGAAAGTTTTTTTTTTTACATTTATTTTTTATTTATTTATTTTTTTTTTTAAAGAAAGACAAACATTCCGGGGTTACGAATAATCCAACAATATTGAAAATCTCCTACTACCACCACACTAAGCGGAAGATGAAGCGATGCCCACTCAACCACTGACCGGTCCACATTAGGTCCGCGCAGGAGGCCCCGAGGAAAATAATTTCCCTCAGGGCCTATGTCATCTTTGGGGAAGCTGTGTGGAGGA
The DNA here is from genome assembly GCA_951813805.1 of Limnephilus auricula. Taxonomy (NCBI): domain Eukaryota; kingdom Metazoa; phylum Arthropoda; class Insecta; order Trichoptera; family Limnephilidae; genus Limnephilus; species Limnephilus auricula. The sequence goes on from OX638390.1 coordinate 31,669,481, forward strand.
TATTTTTAAGGAAATGAAGTTCTGGAAAGGAAAAAGGTATGAGGGTTTGGTAGGAATTCAGTGTGTAGATCATCATCCGCCAGGACCAAGACCAAGACAAACCTTACCCCATGAACCCGGGCACCCGTTTTAAGTCACCAAATGTAGCGAACCACTTGGGGTGATCTGTGGCAGAGGTGATGGTTATCCAATAAATGGTTCCCGGGGGGGCGGTACCCATTCCCGCCCCCCAATTTGAAAAAGTAAATGTTTTAAAAAAAAGAAAAGAAAAATAATAACCCTAAAAGCAAATAGGAATGAGCTTGATAGAAAAGCCCGTGCCGCCTATTTTAACACAAATCAAAATTTTGGATTTGAAGTTAAAATACTAAAAGCAAATTGAATATTATTGATATAATAAAAATGTATTGCAAATATCTAATGCGCGCGTAACCTTTTTTATTTAATGTATAAAATTATAAAATAATAAATTTAAAAAAAAATCATAGTGAGGCAACTTTGGAAATCATTTGTGCACGAAAAATGCCACATTAACTGTTGGCGCGTATTTATTATGATGGTAAACGTGCAAAGTTCAGTGTTCAGGGCTACCCTAAAGTTCGCTAGATAGACGAAATGATTAAAGAGTAAACACGTGGGATGAAACCATATAATATAATAGAAACATGTGAGATGGGCCATTGTTCGGCACGTTTCCATTCTGTATCTCCATTACTTTCAAGTATCGATGAATACCCCGACAAGCCTAGCACACTCGATCGATAAGGATCATATATACTTATAAGATCATTTTTCTAATTTTAATCATCGTACTAAAATGTTTGTTTTTTACGTTTTCATTCAAATTTATTCATTTTAAAAACGCTCATACTCACGTCATCAAACAAACAAATTAGAACTGTCGGAAAATTTTCAAGAACGAGCGACCCTTGTGACGTCACAGGTCGAAAATACCGTTTTGACTCGCTGTAGAAAATTTATTCGTCAACATTAAAATAAAATAAAAATGCCATAATAATCGTAATTTTTTTTAAGCAATAAAAAAAAAACGTGGAAATACGTATTATGATTGATATGGTGACCGGATAACTCATAATGAATTCAACTCAGCACCTTCTTTGAAAAGTCACTAAAAGTGAAGAAAAAAAATTAGTTATATGAATTATGTTAGGTTAGGATTTGGAATATATATTTTTTTTCATAGCCTTTAATGACTTTTCAAAGAGGTGTTGAGTTAACTTGATTATGAGTCATAATGGAACCGATTGATAGAGATAATGTAATGTGCAAGACATTCACTTCGTACAAGAGTCATCTTTGACTTACAATAAAAGTACGCTTAAATATTTTGAATATCACAACATATCCCAGATATTTCATCTTTAAAATAACGCAGACAAAGGTTCGTGTTGTGGGAGAATTCGTTATCCAATAACAACACGTCCTATTTAATTACCCCTGGAATCAGATGTCACAGCAAGCGCTTGTGAACACACGGAGCACTGCTATTTATATTAATTTGGGAGGCGTGTGTGGGTACCGCCTTCCCGGGAACCATTTATTGGATAACCAACGCCTCTGCCATAGGTAACCTTAGACGGTTCGCTACGTTTTGTGACTTAGCAGGAATACCTGGGTTCATGGGGATAGGTTAGTCCGGGTCTTGGCGGCGGATGCGTTTGCCACTAATTGCATGGCAGGCCGAATCAGGATAGACTGGTTGAGGAAGACCTTTTGACCTTTCCAGCACGACTCTCGCAGAATATCTCCTCGCACCACAGTGGGAGTGATGGATTCATACTTCCGTTGCTCCTGGATACACTAACCCGAAGATTCCTACCCACACCTAACCCACACCTTCTTCCTTTCCAGAACTTCCTCCCATTCTTTTCCTAAAAATACTTTCCTTAAAAACAGGGAATTCTTTTCCTGACGGCCTTCTGTATGAAGCTATTCCGAACAGACCCTCCATTGATATGCGTGGTGTAACTCTAAGTGACCAGCTCAGGTGCGGGGGCTCCATCGAAGCCAGTGTTAAGCCAGCCTCTCAAAAACTGGGCGTACTGTACAGAGCACGCAGATACTTTAATAGTATACAACTGCCAACCCCGTACAAATCGCTGATTTTGGCAGCCGCCTCTGGTCTGGAGCCCCACAATACTTCGACTTTGTGCAGAAACGGGCGGTCCGTTTGATAGATTCTCCCGTCTTAACAAACGGTTGCAATCTTTAGAGCACAGGCGTCGGGTGGGAGTGCTGTCCTTGTTCTACCGGTATTTAATTGGAAGATGCTCTGAGGAACTATAATCATTGATCCCCTCAGCACCGGGGCATAGTCGGGAAACACGCCAAACGCACGCTCAACATTTGTACACGGTTGAAATTTGTCACATGAGAACGGGTCGTCACTACGACTCGTTCTTGAGTTCATCAGCTCGGCTGTAGAACGATATACCGGCCTCTGTGTTTCCTTCCTCCCACAACATGGGTCTCTTCAAGACCCATGTTCACTCCTTCCTCTCCTCAAAAAGACCCCCTTACACATCATCTTAGATACACAGGCCCTGAGGGGAATTGTTTTCCACAAGGCCTCCTGTGTGGAGTTAATGTCAAAAATAACAACAACCAAAAAAGTAAAAAAAATAAAAATCTTCGGTCCTTTGTGGACCAATGCAAAACAAACTGAACAAAATTCTTGCGCCAACAGATTATGTAATTATTAGAAAAAATAATTATTACAAAAATGGATATTTTCAATTGCGAGCTGAATAAATATAAAAAGTGCATAAAATAGTGTTTTTCTGAGGTACCATGCGAAAAATTTTTCCAGCTTTTATAATTCTGTTATGAATGTAATTAATGTTAATTCACCCTGCCATGGTTACCAATAAATGACAACTGTGACCATATATATATATATGGTAAAAATAATAATTGGATAATTTGTACAGCGCCATTTTTGTGAGAAATAACCTCAAGGGCGCTGTACGTACATTTTATTATGACTTCTTAGTTTTTTTTGTTTTATGTAATTGTCATTTTTTTAATGTTGTTCATAATGATTACTTATGAATTAATTATTTTTTGTAATATACTTCACAGGTAACTACAACTGACGAATTGTCAACTGTCGATTCCCCGAAAATGAGTAAATAAATTAATAAAACAATCACGTAACATGTGCACCCAAAAAAATATAGCATAGAAAAAATTATTCAAGATATTAATTTTTTTATAAATTAAATTATATTACCTATTATTTCATTTAATAAAATAGCTGTTTGGCCTTCTGAAGGCTTTACTAAATTTCAATCATTTTTATATTGCCTTCAGAAGGCGAAATAACTGTCACGCGTAATAATAATTACATATTATTTACGAAAACAGTTCATAAATAAACTGTTTTCATAAATAAAATAATTATATTTTTGAATATAAAAAAATACTAGCTGAACCTCCCGCGCTGCTGTGGCTAACGAAACACAACGCCATCTACTGGATGGTTACCTAACCTAAATAACCAAGTGCTGTGTGTTGTGTCAATAAATTAACTCACACCGCCATCTCTCAGAAACATAAATGTATGGAACTTAATAATATTTTCAAATAACTGTCCCGTAAAAAACATTTAATTCGCAATAATAAATATTGAGTTCAATAGTCGAGATAAAAACTATCCTATCTTTTAAGTTGGACCAAATTACACACAGTAAGCCAAATTTCATCAGTTTATCTGGGAAGAACATTGTGACACGAGAAAAGAAGATTATAAATTGATATGGTGTTCTGTAAATTAAGTTTGATCATAATAAATACCACCATCAGACTTAACATGCCTTTTAATGTTTATTTTATTAGTTTGACAAATAATTTTTTTTTTAAACTTACGCTTTTAACGTCACAGCCTCGGGAGAGCCTAAAATCAAAACCCTGAGTGATTGTCTCAGAGGCATTCATGTTTGAATAAATCACACAATCAACAACAACTTTTGATTTACATCAGGATAATGAAAAAGTTTTAACAGGCCTCTCGGGATATTCTTAAATAAACTTTTATAATTGAGTTTCCATTAAGTTGTACTTCTGATTTATAAACAACGAAAGGTACAAGAGACAAAATTGTTTTTTAACTAATTTGAGGGGGCACTATGGTGGAAAGAAAGCCAAAATTCAGATAAGACTTTATAATATAATGAATCCGACAAGAAGGTAAAATGTATTTTTTACCTAATTTTTCAATGTTTTATGAAATCTTTGTGACGGTTGTTTGTATACTTTTGTGTGGTTTTTTTTAACCAATTTTATTACGTATCTATGTTTTTTTTCAGAACAATGAGGAAAATTGATGAGCAAAGTAATGTGAGTTATGGACTAGTTTTTAAAAATGTATAATCACCGCACAAGAGTTCCAACCACCCGAAGCCTCACTGACTATGGCATTCACAATTGGGGCATATTGGGAGGCTGAAGAGAATAGAAAGGAGATATATGTGTGTATGTACTTATATATGTGTGTATTAAAAATATCAGAAAAAAATATTATGTGTATTTTTCTATTATAATTCAGCATGTTTTTTTTCAATTATTTCTGCCTTTATCCTTCAAGGGTATTCTAGGCCACCATTTAAAATTATGGAGAAATGTAAGGTGAATTTGAATATTAGTTTTATTTAAACGGGCAAATTTCTAAATTATAATGAAGATTGGGTTCGATTAGACTTAGAAGAGATGAGATGTTGAATGGAGGGGAGGAAATTTTAGATAAAGCTTGATAGAAGAGAGGATATTTGTTTAGAGAGTTCCCACTTCTATACCACAGAATGTACAATCTGGGGAGTCAAGGACGTGAATTTTAAAAATATGAGAAGGAACGAACAATGTCCGAATCCCATTCGAAAAAGTGAGGAAATTTCTTTTTTGGAAAAAATGAGGGAATTGTTGAAACCACAGTTTTGTTGCGATAGTCCATTGTATTGAGGCATAGCAGGATCCCTTGGATTGACTAGCAATGTGCCAATACTCTGCCCAAACATTGCGGAAAAACATACAACGTAACTATATTCCATTGGTCACCATGAGACATGCAGCCGCATACATAGTTTGGTGATTTAATGTAGGTACTATTCTCTGTATATATTAATATGAAGGTAATTTTTTAATACTGCAAGACGAATGGAGATTTGTTTTTTAAAATAAGCGGTGCTATATAAATCATTCATTCATTGATGTCATTTTATACGTATGGACGTTAAAGCTTTCTAAAAATAATATCATATTCTTAGAAAACATATTAAATGAATAGTAATCCCATTGAATATCTTCAAAGAAATTACTTGAAGCTAGATCAATGAGATTTATTTCTGTTATAAGTGGATTCAGTCTTATCTGAAATAACATCAAATGAGATCCTACGCTTTGAGAATAATAATTATTCTTCAGCGGGAATTAAATTTAATTATGATTGCTTACCATTAAATTACTATTTTGTTTCATACTGTTTCTTGGATACAATGAAGAATATTGTGACGGTATTCGAAACTGGGCGAGCGGCAATCCCAATGCAAAACTAATAGAATTTTGAATAAATTGTCGTTCTTAGTTTCCGTTTCTTGAATAACTTGTTTAAAATTTCAAAGTGGTAATTTTATTTCGCAGGGCGCGTTTCGTAATAAATCTATTTTATTATATTGTTTGACAATATTGTGTTTCATCCGCTGATTAGTAGCTGAGTGGACAAATGCGCCGGCTACAGTGGTGAATAAGGTTTAATTCCTCTGCTTGCTAAGTCCTCTATCATTGTAGGATTTCAAAAAAATATCAGGTTATTCGTAACTTGGGAAAGTTTGTCTTTATTTAGAAATAAAAGAAATCTGAAAAGAAATTTTGTTTCAAAATAAATTTATGTCCTTACTAGGTACAAAAATACTATACTATACTAGATGCATAATTTTTTTAAGTACATAGATTATCTCAAAGTAATAAATTATAAAATTTATTGGGATATTTTCATTAAAAACATAAAATAATTTATGAATTTTTTTTTCACTCTAGTTATTGAGTAAAGTAATATTTTCACTGTCATTCTGTTAATGGGTTATCTTCTGACACCATAAAAACATGATTATTTTCGTTATGGACGTGAAACATATTAACCTTCGTTCCGCTTACATTAGTCACAATATATAATACCATATTCCAATACACTATCATACATTATTGCACGGGCACTGCATTCAAACCACATTCTTCTTCATTTTGACACTTTAAAAGGTTTTACTGGCATACAAAGTCCATCGTTCTGTGGTACGACGAACCATAAAGCTGGGCCAATTTTATTAATGGCAAACTGTCTTCTTTACGAGTGTTTTCTTGTTTATCTTTTCATAATATTGAATCAGAATAATATTCTAATTTATTTTTAGACAAACAATAAATATTATCTTTTATGATTTCAAGAATAGTCGATAAATAGATCATTATTTGATAGATTGTCCTTTTACGACAGAGGTTTTCTCGTTGCCCCCTTGAATCAGATTTCTTTACGTCATTAGATAGATAGATAGAGCATTAAATACAAATAATAATGGGAAGCATATAATCGAAGATACAAATCAAATTGATGATTTATGTAGAAAATGTATGACTTTTCCGGAAACTATAGAACATATTATATCTGGATATTCTGTATTAGCGCCGTCCGAGTATACATTTAGGCACAATCAGGCTTTAAAAATAATTTACCAATGATTGGTAAACGCGTAACTTGATAGACTGCTATAATTTAGTACCATATTATGAATACAAATTTTTAGAAAATGAATTTTATAAAATATGTTATGATAAATCTATACTAACAGACAGAACAATTAGTCAAAATAGACCCGATATATTTTTACATGACAAAATAAAAAAATAAAAAACTTATATCAGTGATGTAGCTATTCCAAATTCCTGTAATATTGAAAAATCTGTTTCTCAAAAAATAAGAAAGTATATAGATTTAGGAAATGAAATTAAAAGAATTTGGCATTCTCGGACTAAAAAAATATATCAAACCACAAAGCGACTGCTTTCTTCAATAATATAATATTATATAATAACTTACAGCTAAGATTTGTAACAATTGGCTTACAACTTGACTTAGGTATAGCTAATAACCAATAACTAACTATTGAGACTTCTGTCCAGTAATTATAAACAACGCCGTTCTTCCACGTAGCTATTCACAAGCGACGCTACCGCTACCCGTCAAACAAATTTGCTAGTGTAGCACCTAGCGGCGTTTTCAAACACTAATAATAGTATGGAAAACACAGACAGCTATTGGCATATAAACACCGTCTTGAATGTCATGTAGAGCCGTGGACAGCGACGTTCCAGACTCCAGAAATGCTTGTTCAATCCAGTTTGTAGTAGTTGTCGTATCTATGATCTACTTTTGATACATTTGCTTACACAATGCCAGTTTTATGGATTTTAGTTGGCAAACGATATGATATTTGATCTAATTTTGATCCATTTTCTTACACAATGCCAGTTTTTATGGGTTTTAGTTGGCAAACGAAGTTCCAACATAATATAAAATAAACAGCTGACCGTTTTTGTTGCGGGGCGTGTATATCCGATCTTCCTTTGCTCATCCAGCCTTCACTTTGTTATTGGACACGAGTTACTCGGGATTTGAATTTTAGCTGATCTGACCTACCTTTTCTTCTCTAACCTTCACATTGCTAGGGAACACGAGCTTCTCGAGGTTTGAGTTTTAGCCAATCCGATCATAATTTGCTCCTCTGGCCTTCCACTTTACCAGTAAAAACGAGTTTCTCAAGGTTTGAGTTTTAGCTGATCCGATTATCTTTTGCTCCTCTAACCTACACTTTGCTAGTGATCACGACTTTCTCGAGGATTGAATTTTAGCAAATTGTATGCTCCTCAACTTGGAGACTTTGGAAGTGAAACTCCATGCCTTTTGAAGAATACACATTTGTACGAGTCCCGATTGAAAGGGCTGACGGCTGACGTAGTTAAATCATCGTGAATTAAATATATATTTGTTCCAGATTTCCGCACTGCGCGATTCCTGATTCCTTAATTCTATTAGGACAAAGCTAACGCTGGAATTTCGCATAATTAAAGCTCCTTGATTAAAACGGCTCTACAATAAAAGTTCTTAATTAAATCTTACATTAATTTTGCGCGCTGTATTTGTGGAAATGTCAGCGCAGGGTTTTGATAAATAACTAACAAGGCGTTAGGGCGGCAAACACCAGTGTCGGCAGTCGGCATTCGCAGTCTCCACCTTTCTCTTTAAAGGGGAGATAAATGGTTTTTTTATTCAGTCCTTACGCAGCACTTTTGTTCGTTTCCGCTGCTGCATGCGTTCTCGCGAATGTTGAAGGAAAATCTGAATAATATGTCTCAATTGTTCCAGCACACATAACACAATATTATGTGCGATTTGTTTTATTTTTACTTATGTGGTATTTCAGTGATTTTCGTATTTCAGAATTTATTAGCTTTACTTGTGTGATGGTAAAATTGAAACATGTCATGTTCCTTATTATAAGGAAAATATTTAAATATCTAACAATATACATATGTAGCGGTAACTTTGTGTGCTGAAGCAGTAAAATAACTATCAAATGTTAAGCTCTGGCATCATGAAACTGCAAACTTTCGGTACTCAATATATTTTCAAATAACTATCATAATACAAGACAAACGTCATGTTTTAATCCATATTTTTTATTTGGTTGACAATCCGAATTAATTCCTAAAATATGTTGAAATCTCCGGCGAAGTTTGGTCGTAAAACTAGTCGAAAATAAATTGTTCAGATAAATGATATATTTTTTTCACATTAGCTTTTTCACAAGAGGCTCTGAGGAAAAAAAATTGAAATAAAATAATTTTAATAATTTATATTTAATAATGGAAATAATAGAGAAGAAGTTCTGGGAAGGAAAAAAATATTTTTCTTTAAAAGATATAGAAAAGGGGTGGGGAGGAATAGGAACTATATGATATAAAATGCATAATTATGTTTATTTATTTTCTCTCTTACGACTTTTACACAAAACAAGTTTTAATAAATTACATTATTACGTGCATTAAAATTAACGTAATAATAATGGTTTATTTCCAAGCTTCATGAATGTGATATGCAATTAAATTTAAATCTAATGGCTCTATAAAAAATAAAATAAAATAAAAAAATAAAAAACAAAGATTTGATGAATGCAATTAAATTAATCCCTAATGGAAATATAACAAATAAATAAATATTTAAAAAAAACATAAATTTTAACAGTACTATACTATATTTTGGTCGGATGTGCATTATTTCTACGTGGTTGAGTACTTACGATCCTTGACTACGAATCCATAGATCGTAGGTTCAAATCCCGGCGTTAGCAAATAAGTTATATTTAATAAAAATGTGTTATATCACAATATTATTCAATCAAAATGATAAATTGTATATTTTCCACAGGTTTCAGAGTGGCAGATATGTTCAGTATCTTTCTGGTGAAAGATAACCATTCAGAATCGAAACGTTGCTTGTAATGGCTTTAGCCGTGTTTGATGCCAGGTACTTGGCCACTTTTATCTTCCCCATCTTATCCCCCTACCTTCAATATTGTGTATGCCATGCTCACTTGGCCAGACGGTCCTTGTGCGGTATTTACAAATTTTTTTTATTGTATACGACCTCTATATTATATCGTCTGTTAGTTGATCTTTAATAAACAATACTAATATCCTCTTACAAAGAAGGCTATTTCTTGAAACCTTATTAATTTCAGCAGATTATATTTAGGAACTTATTGTTTAGTAGATTATTTTATATTTGGAGAGGCATTTAAAATTGAAACGACAGTTAAAAACCAAGTTGGAAAACATTCAGCCAACTTGGGATAAATCCACAATGAACTATTCACCGAACCCACTTATAAAACAGCTATGAAAAAAGTATAAAACACGATTTTAACATTGTGGGAATATTGTGACGGCCTCAATGATCGAGGGGTAATAATCTCTACTCTCAATCTGAAGGTCAGGGATTCAAACCCGGCTTGCGCAAATGCTGTTCGTAATAAGCATTAACTTTGTGGCTCGCCATAATTTACAATAAAATATATAAATTTGTTTTAGACCACTTAAATTTTAATTACACTCTACCGGTTTCGGAAGAACCCTTCCTTCGTCAGGAGAATATTAAAACTAACCTATGATACAAAATATTGATAGATATATATCAGTTAGTTAGTTTTAATATTCTCCTGACGAAGGAAGGGTTCTTCCGAAACAGGTAGAGTGTAATTAAAATTAAAGTGGTCTAAAACAAATTTATATATTTTAATGTGAATCTTATTTGATTGATTTGTGTTATTTCACAATTAATTAATAAAAAATAATATAAAGTGTATTTGTGCCACGTCCCAGAGTGGAATATACTCTCAGTACATCCTTGGTGTGAGATCACCATTCAGAATTAAAACGTTGGTTGAAATGGCTTAATCCGTGTTTGGTGACCAGATCTGAATATCCAGGTACTTTCCCACGTTCCTCTATCTCATCTCCTTCCTCTTTCTTCCACTACGTTCAACCTCACAAAATACTCCAATTGGGGATGTCATAGCCTCACTGACTCCAGACGGGAGCAGTTGAGACTGTAGTGCGGTATTCATGCCATAGAGAACACAAACACCAAAATACGCAACACATTAAAGTTGCCAAAACATTAAGGATTTGCAAGTGAACACAACATAAAGTGCTAAATAATTTAAAGAACTTGGTGTTTGCAGTATTCAGTTATTTAGATTTCTGAAATGTAGTATTTCCTGTGCTTTTACTGTGATTTTTTTTCCAATTAATTAAACAATATTGGGCAATATGCACCGAACACAAACATTACCTCCATCAACTTACATCAAACAACATAAATTACAATATTATTTTTGTCTAATATCCCTCTTTGCAAATGTGACTCTACTCCTAGTAATCAGTGATCTTAAGATAACGTTTAATGATTATTCTAAAATAAAATGGTTTTAAACGCTTATTGTTATAAAACCTGATTAATTACTTAGACCTCTGCAGTTGGACTATCTCAACTCAATGTCGTGCCTGACAGTGGGTCCGTAACACCTGGACACATTGACCCTTGTATTCCTATCCACCTCTCTTACCCTTTTTCTTCCCAGAACTTCCTATCATTCCTTTCCCATTTTGAGAATATAATCTGCGTATTGCCACAAAATCGATAATGGACAAAGAAATTAACACCTTATTTTTAACATAAAAAATTTTGTTTTTTATTTACAAATCTTCTGCGATTTCGAAAGATATTTTAATTTTGATTTATTAAATAAGAATAATTTAATTTAACCTAATTTTACATTGTGATAAACAAAATAAAAATCATATTTACATAGAAAACAGTTGTTTTGCGGATAGTTCGGATATTAGCTCTCATTTAAAAAATCATATCTTGAAACAAATCTTCTTATAAAATACAAATATGTAAAATATTCCATTTCTGCGAAATCTTTATTTTATTTATTTTAATTTTATTTCTATCTATCTATCTATTTTGGACGAATCATAAACCAGAAATACATATTTACGAAATCTATTTCGCATGATTAAATTATCTGCTTCGTACGATTCAAAGTATAAAACGCATATCGTTTTGCGCTTTTCTCGACATTTCTCTGGGAGCGTTAGTTGGGGCAAAGGGCCACATCAGAAGTTCCATCTGGTGGAATGTACCAGGATTTCACGTCTCATTTCACTTGTATTGGTTTTCATACTTCTCTCAACCCCTGGCCCGAAGAGGGAAACATAGATATTTGAAATGTAAAGTTTGCAGCAGTAACCACATGAAACAATGAAAAAAAGAGTCACTTCAAGGTTCCGTTAAAAGCGTTCAAAAGGAAGAAGAAGAATACTGAACCTGGTTTTAAAGGAAGATATGCAAATACTAATGATACCAGAGAGCGGTAATATTAAGAAATGATTATAATTAATAGGCGCAAGCGACTATCTTGTAAAAATATTTAATAAAACACGACTTACTTAAAATAGAGCAAAAAACTGTCCACATCTGATTTAAGTCATTGATTCCCTCGGCACCGGTGCATAATCGGGAAATGCGCGCCCAACATATATTACATAGTTGAAATTTGACGTATGAGAATGGGTCGCTTCTACGAATCGATCTATAGCTCGTCTGTAGAACAATTTGCCGGCCTCTGTGTTTCCTCCTTCCTACAACTTGGGGTTCTTCAAGACCCACACGGAGAAAAATGTTATTCTAAAATACGATCATTTTATTCGTAAAAACCGTTAAAAATGAGACTGAAGTTCTTACGAACAAATTAATAGTGTTTCAATGTTTTCAATGTTAGGTACGAAATTACGTGTACCAACAAATTATTCTTACACGTTCCCGCCAATAACCATTGAAACACTGTTAATTTGTTCGTAAGAACTTCAGTCCCGTTTTTACGAATAAAATGATCGTATTTTAAAATAACATTTTTCTCCGTGCATGTTCACTCCTTCCTCTTCTCAAAAATACCCTCCATCCAGCATCTTCAAAGATGACATAGGCCCTGGGGGATATTATTTTCCTCAGAGCCTCCTGTGTGGAAATAATAAAAAAAGTAGCAAAGAAGTAAACACTGTGAATTTTTTTTTACCTGCAGCTTGTTTAAAACAGAACAAGATGTATTTTTGATAATTTTTGGAGTTTTCTTTGGAGGTTTTTGTTTCTTTTCTTTGGAGGAAATTTAATTTGAATTTAAAATTTTAAAATGTTCAAGAGAAGTATATTACGAGGGGTGTTCAGAGAGTCAGTGTAAGGTGTGTTTGAAAAAAAAATTGCAGGATATTGTTAATACACTTGTTGACTATTTTCCACATAATTTCCATCCCGTTAAATGCATGTTGTCAAAATGAGCCGTGGCACACATTTTTTTAGCTCTCCTCAAAGAACTCTCCCGCCGGCTCCGTTGCCCATTTCAAAACCTCTTTCTGCACCTGCTTGTCGACTAAAAATTTAATTTCACTCATGTGTGTTTTCAAGGAGATGAAAAGATGATAATCTGAAGGCGCCAAGTCAGGTGAATTAGAGGGAGTGGTTCAAAACATCCCAACCAAATGAGTCCAAGAGCGCCTTGAAAGCTAAGGCTGTGTGAGGACAGCGTTGTCGTGCAATAAGCACACTTTTCTCATCGGCATTCCCCTCCTTTTGTTTTGAATGCTCTTTTTGAGTTTTGTTAGGGTCTCAAAATATTGCTGTGCATTGATGGTCAGAAGATGGGCAGAAATTGGACCAAAATGATACCTTTTCAGTCCCAAAACACTGAGGCGATGATTTTTTTCCCCGAAATTGCAGTTTTGAAATTTTTGCAGGTGGGAAATTAGTGTAACGATTGTCTTTTTGTCTCATGCGTGTAATAAACTGGGTCGTCTCCAGTCACAATAGAGCTCAGAAAATCCTCACTTTCCAATTCAAGTCGCTTAAGAAACTTGCGGGAGCAAATGACCTAATTTTTTCTTTGCTGAACGTGGACCGCGCTTAATCTTACTGACATCCTTCTCTCAACTGGACACTGTAACGTGAGTACTACCGTATTCCTAAGGTGCTTGTTCTGGTCAGGAGATATCAATCTACCATTCAGTGTTGAAAACCCTAAAAAAAAAAAAACACAGCCCGTTATGATCACAGTACACTAACTTTCTGAACATGCTAAGTACCTATATGTCGGTAGAATTGCGGAATGCGAGGTATTAAATAAATATAATTATTTTATTTATTCTAGAATTTTACACAATTTATATTACACACATTTCATAAATCTTAATTTACCTAGGTACATAGAAATAACCCTTAGATAATAAATAGTCTAATATGTGAGACGCTTATCAAATGAAACACAACCGAAATCTTCCATCATCTCCAGCAGAAGCAACATATAGGAAGATGTTTACAGCGTCCTTTTGCCAAGGGAGGCTTTGACAAACTTTATTTGATGCGGTAAAAAAGAGAAAATGCTCTTCATGGGTCGGAAGAAAAGTCGGGCGAAGTCCTGAAGGCAAGTGTCCCAATTTAGGTTCTCACTGTCTCTCTCTCTCGGAAGAGGACAATCTCCACTAGCATGGATAGGATTTCGGGTTGTTTATGACATTGGATATAGATGCGTGGCATGGCCTTCAACGGAGAAAAAAACTCAGCTATGAGAAAGCAACTATATATACCACCATTTGGACGAATAATGAAGCCTTTTACTTATAATGTATAACCTTCTGTTTAATTTATTTGTTGGATAGATCAACATTCAACAATGTAATTAATGTATAATCTCTAAGTGACATAAATTTGACCATTTACGAGTTTCCCCTCGGACACGTCTGTAGATGTAATGAGAGAAAAAAAGATATAAAGCAAGTTTTAAAAATGAAATGGATTAAGGGACTGATATAATTGTTTCAGTATACATGTCTTATTTTTCAATCTCACCACTAGCTTATTGAAAAGTCACTGGCCGCCAATGAGGCACATGATTGTGATATCGAAAATTAAAATGAGGTTAAATAGTGGGTGTTAATTATAAAGTACTTGATGTTACAAAGGACCAACAGATTACATGTGAGAGTTTACGGTTTAAATATTATATTTTTAAATACATATTTTTTTAAGGTCAGACGGTGACCATTTGCATACTATACACATGGACAATATACAAGACTGCATTTTTTCAACATAAAAGTTTACTAAATTTGTAAGCCTAATTCCCACATAAAAAGTATAGAATGAATTATTAGGAGATATTATTTGCATGTTTCTTGAAATCTCCAAGGTTTACCTTGAAGATATCAAGAGACACGGTGTTTAGCGGCACCATACCCCTTGTCATGCTGTGCTGAGCTATACCGTTTATTCGGCCATGTGGTGTGTGGTATACATAGCAGATCGTGGTGCCTCCCCCGGCAATAGTTGTTAGGTATATAAGATATATATATATGGGAAATGCTGTCACTGTGTGAGCTAGGATTATATATTGATGAAATGCTTCTTCATCACTCTCTTTAGCCGTGCAACGTAGCCTAAACGGGTCTGCCATTTATTGATTGTTTTTGTGTTTAATTCGTAGAACTCCATTTAATTTAAATTCAATTTAATAATGATATTATTAAGTTCTGCAAGTATTATAGATTTGTATTTTCGTTACAGCTGTTTCGGCTTACAAGGCCATTTTCAAACTATGGTTGAAACCACGTTTAGACGACTTATATACGATTTTAAATGTCTATTTTGAACGTGTATAAATTGATTTATTACCGGTTAAGGGTTAAACCAATGTATGTTTTCTCAGCACTAATTATGAATGCGTTCTTAATTGTTTAATAATGATGTTATTGCTATGAATTATTTGAATGCGTTATATTGCTTAGGTTTTGTGAAAATACTGAGAAGCGGATAATAAATTATTTTTCGTACTTTATTAATTAGTGTTAAATTAGGGTCATTCGTTCGTTTATTGAATTCTAATTGTTCAAGTAGATTTAATCTGAGACCCTTTTTTTCAATGTGTAATGGTTTAGGCCCCTTGTTGTATATTCCCACTTTGATAATTGGAACTGATATTAAAAGAGTGCCTACTTCAAATTACCATACTTCCATTTCTAAACTACGTAGATTGATAACAATTTATTTATTTTATTTTATTAATCATCAACGCCCTACTGGGCTTTTACATAATTATACAGTTTCTGTGATTTAGTGTAAACAGATCAAGAAAAGGTTAAGATAACAAAAAAAAATACAAATATGGGTATAACAAGAGGTAGGTGTAGAGGTGCAATTAAATATATGTTTTAATCATATAAATATAAGATAACCACTCGAATGCTTTTTGCCACATTATGGCACTATTTCGAAAACCTCGGATTGCTTTGTTGCCAAAATGTGGCTAATTTTCAAAAAAAAATTTTTTATTAAAACGATTATATAATATATTGTAGATTCAAAACATAACAAAATAAATATTCTCTTGATTCTTTAAAATGTTTTAGGGTAAAAGATTTAATTAAAAAATTTTTTATAAATTCTACAAATATGTGATAGTAGAAAAAAGATAGGGGAATTCATTGGCTACATAGAACTATAATCAGTTTGTATATCTCCATATTCAAATTCGGAGGTATGATTTTTTTAATGTGGCGGAAAAATTTCCTTTAGCAACCCAGTTTTAGCACAGTTTTAGAACTGCAGAAAGCATAGAATATAACATATAATAATATTATGATGCGAGTTCTTAATACATAATTTAAAGATTAATTATTATCTGCCAGTGTACCAGATTATCAAACTAGGTTACATAAACACCGAGTTGTTTACCAAGCAATTTAATTTAATAGCTAGAATAATAATAAATAATGATCGGCTGTGGAAAGTTGTGACTGGTAATGAACAGCTCGTCTTGTTTATTCATAAAACGGCATTCTTTTGAGTGGATAAACTATTTCAGGGATGTCTTGTGCCTGTACCGGGCTTCTCCATTCTCCACACTCGTTACCCACCTCCCTACCTAGCGCAGAATAAGTTATCGCATAGTTGAAATTCCTCCCGAGGGCGCCGTTGGGCTGTAGTGGAATCCACGAGTTCTTACTTATAAACTCATTTTCTGTTCCTTAGTTATTCAATTTTCTAAATAAATTGCACGTTCTAACAATAGGTTACTAGAACCGTAAAAAATCACGAGAAATAATAATTGAAGGATTTGTGAAGCTGAAAATATTAATTATATTGCCTTTCAAAAACAAATATCGTCTTTTTTTCTTTTGAAATTTAGATATCAAATGAACGCCGTTAGTAACTTAAAAAAACACGAAATCCGTAAAAAATTTACCGAAAATAAGAAGTCATTAATGAATAAAAACCAAAAGATTTTCTGATTTCAGATAGTTAGGTTCCTAGTACCTACCTAATTTATCGCTTGTCTGAACAATCAGTTCCATTTTTAAAAATGACACTTAAATTCAAAGCAAATGTGAGTTCATTGAACGTGAAAAATTTCACTCAGGAATAATTAACGCACATTATCACAGAACACGGGAAAAGAATATTTTATGATGCTAGAATTTGTACATTTGAAATTGTTGAGTGGTTAAAACCTCAACTACTAATCAAGGCATCGTGGGTTTAAATTCCGATTTAAGAGAATATATTTTATTCTATCATTTTGTTTTATTTTACATGATATAGGTATATGTATACAGCGTGTTAAGGGACGTATTTGAACTATTTTAACCTGTGATTCCTGATATTATCTGGAGTAAAAAATGTGATCGAAATCTCGTCTTGAGGAAATTAAGTTCTCCGGAGACTTTTTTTGATGATTTTTGATGGTCACTCAGCGGAGTAACCAGCCAACCCCTCACGCCGTCCCCAACTGTCCAATATATACTGATTTTTTAACGGAGATCAAAATTTTATTTAATTTTTTTTTTCAAATAATGTCAGGAATAATTGGTTAAAGAAAATCAATATGTCCCTTAACTCCCTGTTCATTGCGGCTCGTTCTAGAATGGAAGATGCTCTCAGTATCGCCCTGGTGTAAGACCACCATTCAGAATTGGAACGATGCTTGAAATGGCTTCAGTCGTGTTTGGTGACCAGTTCTGAATAGCCATGTACTTCCCCACCTTCCTCTTTCCTATCTCCTTCCTTTCCCCACTACTTTCAGCCTCACAACATTCCCCAATTGGGGAAGCCATAGTGTCACTGGCTCCAGATGGGAGCAGTTGGGACTCTTGTGAGGTATTCATATTAAATAAAAGTCCGGTATTTCTTCACCTGCATAACTTACGTTACTTCAGTCTCACAATACCCCAATTAAGAATTTCTAATGACGCATGCACACTTGCGAGCCGAACCGCGAGCCGAACCAACCGCAAACTTTGGTTTAGTCGTTTGCTGGTGGTTTCGTTCCTTTCCCATGTTTCTTGGTTCGGCTCGCGAGTGTATAGCGCCATTAGATCCACCAAATCCAAAATACCACGATGAAACAGACCATATATAATTAAAAAAATCAGACCGTATAAAATTGAATTGTAATGGTTTATCATTAAAATATTTAGTATACGAAATAATGTTTTAAACTACATCTTGCAGCCTCCACCATACGTGAAAACGTGAAAAGTTCTTGTTTCCTCCGGAGCATGCGTGCGCCTGAATTTCCGTTTTCCACTTCCCGCGCGACATCTTGCTGTGCCGCTTGCAGCGTCCGCTCCGGGCGCAGGAACTCCAAAACAAAAATATTGTTTCGTATAAATATTTATGTGTTTTCATTTCGAAGCACACGTTTTGGCACGTAAAGCCTTCGCGCAACTGTAAATCTTTCTTTTTTAATCCCGTCGGAAATGTCGTCACTTTGCTTGAATACGAATAAATTCGTTGAATTTACGACGTGCTTTATTTACGTAGCAAAAGTAATAACAATCCGGTAACTAGTTGTTTGCATTATTGTTTGTACGTTTTTATAAATATATTAGATAAGGACCATTGCTTTCACTGAAGATAAACCAATGGATATGTTCTGTGGGCGTTTCCGTGTGCTCCACGAAAGCACAATTTTTTTTTTAATGTGGAAACCGCAGAAGAGTCTAAACTCTTCTAAATTTGGAGCCAGAGGCTCTGCTCCATCTCCTATGGTTGTAAGTTGTGAGAGACCTGGACAAACCTCATCCCATGAACGCGGGCTCCCCTGCTAAGTCACCAAACTAAGCAAACTATCTTTTCAGTGATTTATTTGTACTTGTAAAGACCATTTTTGTCGATGTGAAATCGACTAAAAAAAATAAGGTCTCAATTAATTAGTGGTAATAGCGTTAATCCGATAAGACAAAGAAAAATCATCATAATAACACAAATCAAAATAATTATAAAAATATATTAACAAAATAATCAAGTCTCAATTGCTTAGCGGTTAGAGTGTTTTTCCGGTAAGACCGGTTCCGTTGTATCTTGTATTCGATATCCAGCTGCGACCGTTTCCTTTTTAGTTTCTCTTGTTCTTTTTCATGTTTCGTTTAGATTTTTTAATATTTTTTTATATTAACTCCGTACAGGAGGCCCTGAGGAAAATAATTTCCCTCGGGGCCTATGCCATCTTTGAAGATGCTGCGTGGAGGGTCTTGAAGAGACCCATGTTGTAGGAAAGAGGAAACACAGAGGCCGGCAAATCGTTCCACAACCGAGCTGTTAAACTCAAGAACGAGTCGTACAAACGACCCGTTCTCATGTGACAAATGTCAATCGTGTACATATGTTGGGCTAGCGTTTGTATTGTTTCCCGACTATGAACCGGTGCCGAGGGGATCAATGACGCCAGTTCCTCGGAGCATCTTCCATTGAAATACAGGTAAAACAAGGATAGCATTCCCACCCGACGCCTATGCTCTAAAGATTGCAATCCGTTTGCAGACGGGAGAATCTATCAAACGGACGGACGGAGATTTATAAATATATAATCTTCTTCTCAAAATATTAAATATTGCATATCATTCAAAAGACATTCTAATAAATTGAAAATAAATGTGGTTGTCAAAACAAATAATTTTGTCAATTGAAAAACCTTACAACTTTACACAACTTATTTATCATAAAATATAATGGTTTACCTTATTACGGACATGTTCATACTAGTAAATTAAGCTTGTGTAATGAGAAAATTAACAGGCATTTTCTGCAACAGTTAAAACCACACACAGACCTGAATCTGATCTTTTCAGCAGAATAAATTTGATTCAGCAAATTATAGCCCATACAGGTAAACTTTTCCCTATTATTAACACGAAGGGTAATAAACGAATCCCAGGGGTTGGTATAGTAACCCCATTTCAACCATAGCTTTGAAGAAAAATTAAAATTTATGTTTCCGATATTAAAAACTGAAAGTTATGTGTTTGGTTTCAATTTTAGTTTGATTATTATTATTTTAAACGAGATTTTTTTTGATTTCATAAAACTCACCGCAGGAATCTCAGAATCGTTGAGTTGCAATATCCTCCTTAATGATTTTTTGTTGAAAATGAGCTGTGAATGCCATATTTTGTGTTTTCCAACTAGAAGTGTAATGCTGTTGTTATTATTTCTAATTTCCTCCTAGTTTCTTTATAGATCTTATCGATCGACAGTGCTAGGGGATCAGAGGCCCTAGCACGCTCGCTCTATAACGATCGATAGGATAACTTTCGGTAACTTCTCATCGTTCCCTAGCATGACTACAGATCGCCAACGAATAAGTGACAGTTCACAATGACTAAGTGTCCTTAACATATTCGACATCAACTGTTGTTTGTACGTTAGCGATGTTCAGTTGTCCTATGGAACGATGAGAAGTTACCGAAAGTAATCCTATCAATCCTTATCGATCGACAGTGCTAGGGGATCTGGTATTGGTAGCAATAATGACAGTAAATTTTTAAAAACGCCCGCAGATTTTCGAAAACCCAAAAGTTATGCCAATTACTGACGGGGATTAAGGTATTTTTCTAACTTTATTCCCATATCTAAGATATTTTTCCAAATATTCCCGGTCCAATAAAAAATTCTATAATAATAATAATAACAGATAATTTATAGAGCGCTGTTTTTGTGAAAATCATCCCAATTACGCTACACAGAAAATAATCGAATAAAAAAAAAAAAAACTTATTTCCACTTTAATTTATTATTGACTGTAACTGGTTTCAGCCTGTTAAGGCCTTCTTCAGACTGTTACAAATTATTCTTAATCTACCGTTTACATATTTAACATATGGGGAGGGGGAGTGGGACAGTCTACAAGGATTTTATTCAATTACATGGGTTTTCTTTCATTTGTTAGTAAGTCGTCTTTGGCTGTCGATTTTCGAGAACTTTTACATCTTTTATTTATTTATTTACGCCCTAGTGGGTTTTACAAAGATAGATATATAAGTAATACAGTTGTGTTAGCAAATACATAGTTTACAATATATAATGATTTATGATTAAATTAAAGCAAATTAAATTTATATGTGTGAAAAGCTAAATATGTATAAAGAAATACAAAAAAATAAAATAAAAAGTGTATTCACTACGGAGTCGTGAAATCATACATTTTACTAAAGTAATTATAAAGACTTCGTTTTGTTATATATTATTTTAATTGATTATCTTATTATATTATTATAGTGGATTCCAACATGATTGGATTGTCGGTTTCAAAAATCGAAACATAAAAAAGATGCAGAAAACATACTTACCTGACAGGTGAGTTCTGATAAAGACCCTTTTTTTAGAAAGTTTAAACTTGGAATTTAGTACATTATTTTAAAAACACTGGACGATGTAATTACTGTGGATATTATATTTATGAGAAAATTAATGGAAAAAAGTAGGCAATATTAATTTTGAAAGACAGAAAATTTTTGGATTCTTTAGGACTCTCATGGCACAATCTTCTCGATCTACCAATGCTTTCCGAAGAAGCACGGGATGATCGCAATAACGACAGTATTAAAGAAGGCCTTTGAGTAAAACAGATTACTGATGTTTTAATAGGTTATTGGTTTTCTTCGACCACATAGTTTTAAGTGCACTTTTGTGAACTTCCCAGAAAACTAATTAAATTACTGGATACTGATATAATCGATATTTTACTTGAGGACCCGAAGGACCATACCACTCACATTATGTGGAAGAATTAGATACTAACTTTTGAGAGTGAGGATTCAGTTCGACTTAAGTGCATTGCGTATATTTAAATTGATTATATACGAGTATTTATTATATTTACTAAATGGTGCCAATAAAACCTGCGTTTTTTTAATAGAAATTTGAATAGACTTTATCATAAAACACATAACATTTTCCAATAATTTGAGTGGCGTCGATCTGATTTTTGACCTAATTCCTCGAAATGCAAAACTCGCTTTGCAAAATTTGAAGGCTATGGCCAGGAATTTTGAAAAAATCCAACAATTTGGTTATAAGAGAATTAAATGAAAATATAAACGTTAAAACAGGAGCTTTGATGACTTGAAGGCTTATTCTAAACTCCTTTGTTGTGGATTAGGTATGGTTAAATCTTTCCACGGTTTGAATCAATTGTTTATAGTTATCAAGTTTAATTTGTGGAACTATATTTTAATTTTTTTCCTATTCCCCAGTTTGAATGTCTTTAGAAGGCGAAAAAGTTATCAAATTGATTCGTTATAGTTTATTTCATAAAACTTGAGTTCAAAAAATGTCTATACGGTAATAATATAAGTTAAATGAAATTGTGGATCTGTAGACAAATGAGTTAGTAAAAAAACATAATTTTTTATTCCTTCACTAACAGGCTTTGATTATAAATCAAATTTTCAAACATAGACATAGCACCGTTGCTGTTTCAGAGTGCCAAAATTTTACCTGTTACGGCTATACTATGACACAAAATAATAATTCAGCATACATTTAAATCAGCATAAAGAGAAATTAAAACATGAATACAGCACTAGATTCACGCGCTACGACGGGTTAATGGTCCTGAAATTTAATAAAAAATACGGACATAGAACGTTTGAATTCAACACACCGAAGATCTTTAATTTATTACCTGACAGTATAAAGCTATGTTATTCTATGAATAAGGTTAAATATATGGTGAAAAATAGGCTATCGGAAAAAAAATATTTCTATTGAAATGTATGAAAAAATGTTGAATCTATAGATATAATATGTAAATTATAACTCTTAAAATGTGATATGTAACTTTTTTTTTTTTTTTTTTTAATTTTTTTATTTTTACAAATACAGTTGTTATACATTGTATATATATATTTTTAATACATTTTTTAAATATCGTGATTCACCTTTTTTTTTGAGCAATGCTCGTGTAAAAAAGGTGGAGCAGCGAAAAACAATTCAACATATATTTTTAAAATGTGTAGTAAGGATAATGAAAATTATAATATTTAATTTTTTTATATATGTATATCATACATTATACGTGAAACAGAATTGAATAAAGAAAAGATATAAAAGAAGAAGAAGAGAGAAAATAAAAAAAAGTGTATAAAAGAAAAAGGATTTCCAAAGTCACAGTCACAATGATTGTAATATGTTATCGATATATTGTTTTAATTAACCTTTTGAATTTTTTATAGTTTGTTTCCAATCTTAAGTTAAGGGGTAATTGGTTAAACCATTTGACTCCAAAATATTTATAAAATTGTTGGGCTGTGGTGGTATTACAACGTGGGATAGTTATAGAGCCAAGAATACTTGGTCTTTTGCTGTTTGAAATAGATATTGAGGTATCGTTGTTGAAACAATCTTTGTGTATTTGTAAAAGTGAATTTTTTTTATAAATAATGTGTAGTGAAGGGACTTTAAATTCTTGAAATAATCTTATGGTGGGGTAATCATATGGTTTTTTAAAAATTATTTTTATTAATATTCTTTGGATGATTTCTAAAGGCAAGAGAGAAGTTTTGAATGCACCACCCCAGCCAACAATTCCATATTGTAATACAGATTGAATCAGTGAAAAATAGATGATTCTTAATAGTTTAAAATTTAATATGTTTTGGATTCTAAGAAAAATGTACAATAATTTTCTTAATCTTAAAAAAAAAAAAAAAACTAAAAAAACAAAAAAAAAAAAAAAATAAAATAAATAAACTACTTTTTTAAACTTAACTATAAGTACCTGTTGACAAACCAATTAAATTGGCTTAGCAGGACTTGTTTGTAGATTTGTATTATTTTAACTATTCTTTCAATAAAAAAAGTTTATTTGGAGAGAATCGACTTCAAATAAGTAAAACGCAAGAATGAAGTCCTACTATCTTAAGCCATACCTACTTCTGTCACTTAAATACCAGTTCAGAATAATCTTCTCAAGCTTCGCGGGTATTCCGCGGGCGGCGTTTCACATCGGCCCAGATATTCATTTTGTCCTTATCTCAAATAAAATATTGAGGTTAACGTTTATTTTATTCGGATGGAATTCTTAATTAGGAAAAGGGGAGTTCTTTGGGCTGTATTGTGCTTCCCGACAGCTGACACTTAAATAAAATATGATCTCCCTCCTTCCCGGGGGGGCAGTGATAGGACTCATTCAGAATAGAACTGGCAGGAAGTCCTTTACAAGGGTATAATATATTGTATACGATTTATAATATATAGTATGTTAAGACCAGTTTCCTAAAAAATTCTTTCACGAAGGTTTTAAAAAAATGAACATAAGTTTAACAACAGTTAAAATCGACTAAAATATTGATAATTTATCGAGCCCGATCGCTCATAGATGAGTTCATTTAAATATCGATAAGTGATGAACAAAATTTTCGCGAAAAATGAAAACCGTGGGCTCTCGAAGTTCGAATCCCAGCGTGCGCAATTAAGTTTTACTTTATTGATTTGTGCAAATTTAACAATTAATTCATTTAAAATAATACATATTATATTCACGCAAAATTATTGAGGAACATAATATCTAACGTATTTAATTTAAAAATACAAATAAAAAACTGAAAAAAATTATAAACGCCAGAATAAAAAATAATTAATGGCCATGATTCTATTAATAACATGATGACAAATTTAAAAACAAAAAATGAGCCAAAAATCCATTCACAAAATTCCTTGGAAAAGGGCTCGTCATTTATAAAAGGAAAATAGAAATTGGTGGAGACTTTGAGGTGAAAACATTTATGTTTTATTAAATTGTACATGTGACTGATTTCAAAGAGTGTTAAAGTTAAAGCCACCCTTCATAAACACTCGTATTTCTGCCAAACAGGATGAAATTATTTGTTTCTAGTAAAAATCACAAATATTTTTTTTTAAAATTAAAATATCTTTCCACAATAACTTAAATAAGGTTTTCGTCTCAAATAACGTATCTTGAAGAGATATACATTTTTCGCATAAGAAGGTACATTAGATATCGATACAAATCTTAACATTTTTGGTGATACTTTATGTTGCAACGAGAATACACAAGTTTTCAGAGAATATATCTATCATAATATAAATATAGATTGTACGAGGGTTTTAAAAGATAAGAAAAATTGTTCGACAAGCGAAACCCGTTGGTCAATAAATGAAATTAGTGTAAAAAAAGTGTTTGTTTCATCCAATAATATAAAATCAAACGACATTGCTTTCTATTAAACACGAAATATCTTTTTATCACAACTCAATAATGTTATGTAGAACCACATTGCATTCTACTAAGCATGAAACATATTTTTCTCACAACTCAATAATGTTATGTCGAACCACATTGCATTCTACTAAACATGAAACATCTTTTAGTCACATCACAATAATGTTATGTCAAACCAACATTACTTTCTACTAAAAATGAAACATTTTCTTCTCACATCACAATAATGTTATGTCAAACCACATTTCTTTCTACTAAACATGAAACATCTTCTTCTAAGATCAAAATAATGTTATGTTGACCACATTTCTTTCTACTAAACATGAAACATCTTATTATCACATCACAATAATGTTATCTTGACCACATTGCTTTCTACTAAACATGAAACATCTTCTTCTCACATCACAATAATGTTATGTTGACCACATTGCTTTCTACTAAACATGAAACATGTTCTTCTCATATCACAATAATGTTATGTTGACCACATTGCTTTCTACTAAACATGAAACACCTTCTTCTCACATCACAATAATGTTATGTCGAACCATATTGCTTTCTACTAAACATGAAACATGTTCTTCTCATATCACAATAATGTTATGTTGACCTCATTGCTTTCTACTAAAAATGAAATATCTTCTTCTCAAATCACAATAATGTTATGTTGACTACATTGCTTTCTACTAAACATGAAACATCTTCTTCTCACATCACAATAATGTTATGTTGACCACATTGCTTTCTACTAAACATGAAACATGTTCTTCTCATATCACAATAATGTTATGTTGACCACATTGCTTTCTACTAAACATGAAACATCTTCTTCTCACATCACAATAATGTTATGTCAAGCCACATTGCTTTCTACTAAACATGAAACATTTTCTTCTCACATCACAATAATGTTATGTTGACCACATTGCTTTCTACTAAACATGAAACATGTTCTTCTCATATCACAATAGTGTTATGTTGACCACATTGCTTTCTACTAAAAATGAAATATCTTCTTCTCAAATCACAATAATGTTACGTTGACCACATTTCTTTCTACTAAACATCAAACATCTTCTTCTCACATCACAATAATGTTATGTCAAGCAACATTGCTTTCTACTAAACATGAAACATCTTCTTCTCACATCACAATAATGTTATGTCGAACCATATTGCTTTCTACTAAACATGAAACATGTTCTTCTCATATCACAATAGTGTTATGTTGACCACATTGCTTTCTACTAAAAATGAAATATCTTCTTCTCAAATCACAATAATGTTACGTTGACCACATTTCTTTCTACTAAACATCAAACATCTTCTTCTCACATCACAATAATGTTATGTCAAGCAACATTGCTTTCTACTAAACATCAAACATCTTCTTCTCACATCACAATAATGTTATGTCTAACCACATTGCTTTCTACTAAACATGAAACATCTTCTTCTCAGATCACAATAATGTTATGTTGACCACATTGCTTTCTACCAAACATGAAACATTTTCTTCTCACATCACAATAAAGTTATTTCGAACCACGCTTTCTACTAAACATGAAACACCTTCTTCTCACATCACAATAATTTTATGTGTATCGTTGCTTTCTACTAACCACGAAACAGGTTCTTCTCACATCAAAATAATGTTTAAAGATGTTTATAATTAAGGACTTATTCTTGCAGCGTCGTTTTGATGAGTAAATTATGTTTGGCTTTGGGCTAACGGGAACCATCTAATCCCGGGGAATCTTTTAAAGAAACTTTCAACCTTTTCCCCTTGTCAACCGTCACCGTAAGTTTATCCCTTGCTTTCACATGAATGTAAATAAATAAATTTATAAATCGTCAAGTTTTCAAGACTTTGCTTTTACTGTCTTTGCACGCCCTTTCACTTAAATAATAGACGAAATATACTGGTTCATTCTATAGAAGAATGAAATTACCTGGAGGCGACATCAGTCAGAATTTTCCGGCAGAAGAATTTCCACGCAGCCTGAATGAAACGACCCCTGGGAAAAATTATTTTCGTTTTTTTTTTTTTTTTACATAGAATCGACTCCTTCAATCATCTTGAATATAGGCCAGGGTCATATACGGGGAAATCTACGTCCTTCAAGTGCAGGAATGAGGTAAGTTGATTACATTGCAAACGGGTCTTGTATTTCGCACCCTTTTCGCCACAAAACTATTCACGTTTCTCACTTCTTCGATGCAGAATCAGACTTTTATTTATTTCTTCAGCGTTATAATAAATGGCTGTTATCAAATATTTTATTTACGCCTCTTGAGTTTGTCAATTTTTGTACAAATGGCGGAGCGGATACAAACTCGGCGATATGATATACGATGTATTGAATTCATATACGTTTTTATTTTTATTTTTAAAATACAAGATAATACACATTAAAACATTTACATATATGATACTTTAGAGGCGATTATTATCATTACTAGGCGACTGTCTGTTTCTTAGTGACCAATGGAATACAGTTGCTTTGTGATGTCTAGTGTAAACATGAAATTATAATGGAAATAAAAAATATAAAATAGGATGAAAATAAGAAAGAATAAAAAAGAATAAGATACGCCATTATGCAGGATTAGATTTCATGCATAACTATTTTTTCTAGTTGTATTTATGTACATGTATGCATAAACGGGGAAATACGCGCTTACACGGACACATCCACACACACACATATTCATATACATAAAAGCACGCATACTTATACACATATATGTACACACACACACACCACACACACACACACACACACACACACACACACACACACACACACACACACACACACACACACACACACACACACACACACTATTCATCCATAGATTTTACCGACATTTACAGCTCTATCTGAGTATGAGAAACAGGCTAATAACATTGTCATATTCACTCATCAAAAAGTCTGCAATCGCCTTTCTGAAAGTATAAAACGATAAAATTGATTGACATATGGAAAAGTATATTGTTTTTAGAGTTTTATTTAGAATATTACATAATCATCTGAAGATATATGCCAGTTTCCGTATATAGCTTGTAACATTAATTACATGATCTTCCCATCGAAGTTTATTGGAGTCTACTTGTTCTAGTGGGTTGCATAGACAGCTAGATCTATCACTACAAGAACATATTTTTAGTATGTGATTAATTTAGGGTTGACTTGGATTATTTATGCTAAATATTAGGTATTTCGTTTTAGTTATATTTAACGTGGGTAAATTATCATCCTGCCATTGTTTAATATTTTTCAATATTAGTTCCGCTATACGAAAAGTTTCTACCCATGATTTACTTTTTATTACTAAAGTAGTGTCTCAACAAAAGTGATTATATTGCCATCAATTTGTAATTTACGTAAGTCATTTATATAAATGAGAAAAAGTAAGGGACCTAGTACACTTCCTTGGGGTACACCAAAATTGATTTTGGTTGAATGAGCTGATTTAAGCGATGGTAACGTAATACATTGCTTTCTGTCTGTTAGGTATGATTTGAATAATTAAAATGCCTTATTCTTTATTCCAATTTTTTTAGACAAAAAAAGCTAGAAGGATTGGATGAGAGAC
Source organism: Limnephilus auricula (assembly GCA_951813805.1). NCBI lineage: Eukaryota > Metazoa > Arthropoda > Insecta > Trichoptera > Limnephilidae > Limnephilus > Limnephilus auricula. Next base: position 31,698,283 of record OX638390.1, read on the forward strand.
CGTGTCAAATGCCTTAAGTCCAGAAATATTTCCAAACATTATTATGAAATATATTGCGTGTGTTTCCCTTAACCTTTTTTAATGTAGGACCTCACAAGTGAAACAGTTCTAACCAATCGTGAAAGGAATATCGGGAAGAAGAAAAATAAACCAACCTAAAAATCTTTTGCTGATAATTATTGTTTGAGAATACCTAACTAACTTTTTAGGTGTTCCAAATAAATAAAATCGGATATATTTATCTGAGACGCTATCTAGGTAATAAATACGTTATTTGAACACTTGTTTCCAATGAAAAAGGTAGCTGCCGATAATATGGAAAAAATAAAAACAGTAGTCAAAGATTTTTTTTTAATTTTTTTATTTTTTAACCAAAAAATACATGTTATGTACATTCTTTTAGGTATATGCCACCTCACTAGGCTGAGCCTGTTCCGAGATATAATTGTTAATTTTGTAATATTGACAAACATTGACAAACTACTTAAAAGTAGTTTATTGGGACTTTTTCTCTGTTTTTGTATTATGTTTTTATTTGATATGTATGTATTATTCTTTGTTTTAAATGTTTCTTTAAATAAATAAAAAAAAAAATAAAAAAAATATGACTTTGACAATTATGACGGTTTTATAATCGGACGCAATGGCTGAATCGGTAGAGCGCCGTCCCGGTAAGACGTGAGATCTGGGTTCGTGGCCCAGTTGCGACTATTATGTTTTATTAATTTTCTGTGTCTTGTTTATTTTCATATTTTAATTTAGATTATTATTGTTATCTTCTTCTTCAATATAACATAATGAATTAATTTAACGTACATTAAGTGATGCTTTAGTTTTTGAAGATATTTTATTGGAACCGTGCATAGTGAAGCAGTGGCTTTCACGGAGTTTTTAATCAGGGTAGGTAGTCGATGGGAATTAATTGATACTAAAAAAAAACTGAACACACTCTTGCTAAGTTTTCACTTAGAATCAATAGCCAAGCTGCTGACTTTGATTTTCGATGTTTGATAGTCTTTTAGAATAATAAAATAACCAAGAATAAAATATATAAATGAAATGTATATAAAAAACCCTCATAGTATGATAATACTTTCGTTAGCAAAGTTGTTCTCATTAAGATGAAACCCGGTGGTGGAGAAATTTGAAAAATAGATTTTACTAAATTGTTGCTGTCACTGTTGCTCTTACTCCACCGAATATTGAGCGAAAGGGACAATGCACCTCGGGCTACTAATACCTAACTAAAATCGAGGTTTTGTATTTCTCACTTTTCTCCTCCAAAAGTGGACTAATTTTAATTTTTTTACGAAATAATTTTTCTACATAAGAAAAAACTATTCTATGTCTGTACGTTTTTTTTTTAAAACATTGTCTAGTTTGTATACTGAGCGTCTTTTGACGGCGTTTAAACCAGTCAATTTTATTTATTTTTGGAAGGTCATAACTCCTATAAAAAGTAACTTATAAAAAAAAACACAAAGTACCGACACGCTAGTAGTTGATATCTATTTTATGTAAAAACAATATTTTCTCTAGGGTTAAAATCCAGAGAGATAAATAGGGAATACGTTTGTATGGAAAAATCACCGCCGGGTATCCCCTTAATATAGATACCAACAGATGGCACTGATTGTTACCGTTTATTGTTATTGTTATTTGACCGTCCGTGGTCGAGTGGTAAGACACTTGACTCCCATTCGGAAGGTCGCGGGTTCGAACCCAGCGTGCGCAAATAAATTTTATTTGATTAATTTGTGTTATTTCACAATTAATTAATAAAAATAATATATGTCATATTTGCGGCACGTTCCAGAGTGGATGATACTCTTAGTATCGCCCTGGTGTAAGACCACCATTCAGAATTTAAACGTTGCTTAATAATGGCTTTAGCCGTGTTTAGTGACTAGATCTGAATAGCCAGGTACTTTCCCACCTTATTCTTCCCCATCTCCTTCCCTTCCCCACTTACCTTCAGCCTCACAACATACTCCAATTGGGGGTGCCATAGTCTCACTGGCTCTAGAGGGGAGCAGTTGGGACTCTTGTGAGGTTTCGCTATAAATAAAAAAAAAAAATATATGATTCGTAACGAAAGGCAGGACTTTTTTGACACTAACACAAACGATTAACCCTTGAAAGCGCATTGCACAAACATGTACATTTTTATGTAGAATACAGTACACATTTGAATATGGCATGTGCGTCGTTATGCATGTTTAGTGTCCTGCCTGTGGGCTTAGTGTGGCCGGTCGGTTCGTAGCTGGAACTTCGCGCGTATGAAAAAGTTTAGATTGATTTCTTGCAATAAATTTTAATATTACTTGTATTTGTTTGTGTGTCAGGTGGGCAAGCATAAACAGTACTTCTGGAGTGAAGATGTTTCCCTCCAAATGGATGATACTCATAATTAATTAATGAAATTTTGTTGAGTAGGTATCAACATTCTTGATTATTACGGAAATTTGTACGGTATCAAAATAATTATACAATCAACGTCGTAACCCAATACTGCTAATTGAATAGATAATTCCAAGAAATGTTCTCTTAACTGATTTGAAAGAAAGCTGATATTGAAATCTGAAAAAAAAATCTGAATTTGAATATTTATTTATTCAAAAATAATTGAGCTTATTTCATACTTACTGCCATAACTAAAAATAATTACGATGAGCCAGTGGCCTAGGAAGCACGGTAAGAGGAATTTTAGCTTACCTCGGCACTTTGACATGTCAATTTGGTAGGCGGGTATGGGTACCGCCGCCATGGGAATCATTTATTGGATAACCAACACCTCTGACAGAGGTCACCCCAAGTGGTTCCCTGCTAAGTCAAAAACAAATAATTATGAAAAATTGCATTTTTAACAAATTTTCATTAATTTTGTTATTTAATAATTATCTATTAGTTGAATTTATTTGACTATGGGTTCCATGAATTATTAAATTAACATTATTGATTTGAATTTTAATTTGTTGACTTGGTTATTCATTGTGACGCATTCTAATCAATTAATTTCTGACTTAGATTATAATGTAATGAGTGGTTGACTTAGCAGGAGTGCCCGGGTTTATAGGGTTAGGTTTATCCAGATCTTGGCAGTGGATGCGTCTGCCCACCAATTGTGCGGCAGGCCAGATCAGGAGAGACTGGTTGAGGGAGACCTATCCTAGACCTAGCCGGACTCTCGACCGATGGATTCGTTTGTCCGTCCTCCTAGACACACTGACCCCCAAATTCCTACCCTCCCTTCATACCCTTTTCCTTTCCAACACATCCTCTCCTTCCTTTCCTAAAAATAATACACTACTTAGTCTCCCCAAAGATGACATAGGCCCTGAGGGGATTTTTTAATTTATTTATTTTAATTTATTTAAACATATTTATAGTTACAATATTTACAACTTAATATAAATATAACATTTGAATCACTATCCTAATAAAGCAGTTGCTTGTGTTTAGGAGAGGACAAATATATATTTTTACATCTATTTAAATTACAAAATTATTATAAAAACTATTAGTAATTTTATAAGAAAATTCATCGAAACTAATAAAAAAACATAGGTAAGTTATAAAATGATGCAAAACAAGAAAATACAGTAAAAGTAATAAAAAGGTAAGTTATAAATGATACAATGAAATAATTAGCAAAACATTACCTTTTTACCAATTACCTTTGAAAAATGTTTCAAATAAGACAGGTTAACTATTTGCCTAAAGAACAATGCGCAAATGCTTTAAATGAATAGTGAAAAAACATATTGTTGCACGAAGCTAAGCGATTGAACTAATTACGATAATCAAATGAGATACATAGCGCTCAGTAAATGACAGTAGGGGGCCAAGCGCGAGAGCTAACGAGGCGAACCAGACGGTCGGTGAGCGCTGCCACGCGGCAGCGGCAATTTAATTTGTCAATGCTAAAAGTGCCATCGTTAAAGCTTATTCGGACGCCGTACTGTAAGACTTGAGTTATAGCGCAACTTTTCAAGAATTTGACTCCGACAGCCGAATTTATTGGCGCATGTCGGGAAATGGCGCTGCTAGCTTTAGATCACGTATGAACCGACGTTTTTGTGTCAGACAAACGATCGGAATAGTTCGTGGATAATTTATAAAGCGTAATTATTTTATTTTAATAACACCAGGACACTCTCTTATCAAAATTCCCCGATACCGAGACTTCACAGTCTCGGAAATAAATATTCTGATCTGGGAGATATATTTCACATTAAAAACAATCAGTATAAACATTTTTTATTTCAATTCTTTCTTATATTTAGACATAAATAGACGTCTATAATCTCTACAATTTTTGTCTATATTGAATATCTTTTTTTGCGAAACTTCTTATAATTTTATTATATGCATTTATTGTTATATTTTGTTGTAGGTATATGCTTTTGTTTTACTTTTAGTTTCACTGTGTTATGCTTTCTTTATTGTTTTAATTTAGAAATTTTTTAAATAGCTGTTTTATTCATATTTTTAGTAGAAACCGATTCACAGCGAGTGAAACAAAACTTTAAAATTACAATTACTCATTAGTAATGAGCTAGGAGGCGGCTAAGCGGTGGCAAAACGAAGAATTCTAAGTCACGAATCCGCAAAAACATCATTCGGAGATATTGAAATTTGAATTTTTGAAATGATATGTTTTTGTAATAACGAATCAATTCTAAACTTCAAACCTCAATATCTCCGAATGATGTTTTTGCGAATTTTCAACTTGGAATTCTTCCGGGAGTTATTAAAATTGGTAATTTTATAGATTTCGATAAGATCTTTCCGAATTTCAACTTTGCCACAAATTTTTGGATTTTTTCAGAGTACATTAATAAATTTAATTTTTCCTTGATTAAAGAGTGTACATTGTACATTGTACATGTTGTATCACACCCACTGAAGGCATGCAAGAATGAAATGTGATCTGCGGCTGTTTTATCTATGATAATTTCAATTGAAAATATTTGTTGCGAAAACCTGTTTTTATTTTACTGTACATGTTCCTTATTCCCTTATACCTGTTTTTTATACTATACCTGTTCCTTTTTCCATTATACCTGTTTTTTATTATTCCTGCGACAATAGTAAAATATTTCAGAGAATACGAAAAACACGTGGTGGTGTAGATGAATAATAGTTTGCGGCGCTCGTATGTCAAAACTATTGATTTTAACAAAAAATGTTATTACGTAAATTGTAGGAATTTTTTTTTAGTTTAATTTTATACGTTAATGTTTCTATCGTCAAATGAGTACAAAGGAGATATTGTCAAAAAAACTGCTATTAGGCGTATGCGCCATTTTTCCAATATGGCGACGGGAGCGGCAAAGATACGGGGTGGCAAAGTTGAAATTCGGAAAGAACACATCTAAATCTATGAAATTACCAATTTTCAAAACTCCCAGAAATGACTATACTAATATATCGTACGGTAATTACTACAAACATGTAACTCCGAAATCAACGTTTTTCAGTTACACACTAAAAGCATAACTCTACTTCCTCGTCTGTGAATGCTACAAATAGAAAAGTTATAAGGCATTGGAATCATCAAGTTATTTAAATAAATTTTTTGTGGGTAACTCCAAAAACCGGTGTCGTTTAATTCTGCAATTAGGTAACTCTAGAGTTACACAGGGTTATTCCATGTTTCAATTAGGCAACTAGACTTACGCCGTTCTTCCATGGAGCTACGTTCAAGCGACGCGATCGCCGCTCGTCTGTGTTTTCCATACTATTATTAGTGTTTAAAAACACCGTTAGGTGCTACACTAGCAAATTTGTTTGACAGGTAGCGGTAGCGTCGCTTGTGAATAGCTACTAGGAAGAACGGCGTTACTATTAGTGTTTGAAATCGCCGCTAGCCACTGCACTAGCAAAATAGTATGACAGGTAGCGGTAGCATCGCTTGTAAGTAGCTACGTGAACGATGGGCGTTAGGTAGTTGAATCAGCATGATTTGTGGAATTTCTTAAGTTGATTTCCTTGCATTTGTGTGCGTAACAACTAGATAAGTCATTCCATTTTGTTAAATAAATACATAAAAAATGATTAGCCTTTTTCTCATTTCAGTATTACAGTTTCCAACATATCGAACTACGATTCAGCAATACCTACTTATCATTATAAATATACAACCATCGATTTATCAGATTAATTACCATCTTATAATTAAATTTCTAAACAAAGCTGATTTCAGAGTATTAAGTAATTATTTTAATTACTTCAACTACGTAAAGATATCATTTTTTATTATAAGCAATAATTATTAGCCTGAGCAACACTTATCCACATTAAAAAAAAAACCTCCCGAGAAAAGATATATGCCGTCGACGGGACTCGAACCCGTGTCCTTCTGATTTCTGGTCAACTGCTCTATCCACTGAGTATATCTCGGTTTAGCTCTTACCCGCCAAATAATTCAACATATACTAGTGTTTCATTCAACAATACACATTACATTACATTCAACAATTCAACAACCGCTTATTACTGTTTTTCACCTGCAAACAACCAGCTTTATTTTATATGAGAAAGGCATTGTAAGTGCTAAATCTCCCACTAGGTGGCGTCGAGACATATTATGTCTACATTTTTTGGTGAAAATTCGTTAACTCGTCAAATATTAATTATTATTTTTTTAATTGATAAACTAATGTCGAGTCCATGTATATTTTCTCGAGAGATTTTTTCAGCGTGGATTCAGGCGAATAATTATTGCTTATAATAATTTTTACCCTTTTGGCTATGCATAAAAATCTTATCTTAAAAGCATTATTATTCTTATGTTTTAATTTTTAATTTTATGTTTCACAAGAACACCCCTTTTTGTACAATGTAAACACATGGGAATACGGTTGGACAGAATTGTTCAGGTATGGGGTTGTAGGAAGGAATCATATTACGAATTAGAAAAAACTAATAACGGTGATTCGTTCCATATATTAGTCGACTTAAATAAATTCGACATCAACCACATTATGAACTGTTGTTACGCCCGTAATCATAACATGTTAACGCATTCACCAACTTTTGGTAACAATGCAACCACCAGGGATGTGTAGAAATATAAGTTACTGCATGGGGGACAGAATTAAACTGCATTTACCCTAATTCGGCCCAAACGTCGGTCAGAGAATTGAAACTATAGATATTGTAGGTAATTTGGGTAATATAGGCCGGTGCCGGTGTGTCGGCGCCTGTGTTCTATGCAGACCAATTAGCCTCCATAACATTATCTGCTGTACTTACGGCTGTCGCGGCTAATTGGCTAATCAAGGCCTGGTCTGCAGGGACCGCTCTGTGCAACCGCATTTGTAGGTACACTGAATTCATAAGTTAAAAATTTCAACGAAATTATTCGCGCCAACAATGCTTCTCTTTATGTAAACAGTTCTGATTAGTCATACAACTTATACTTTCCGGTTGGTTCATTTTAGCATGGTTCCAAAACACACACAAATTACATGTGAAATATTATGCTTTCATATTTTATTGCTGCTGTTTGACTTTCTTTGAACCAATATTTTTATTTATTTAAAATATTATACATGCCTTTTCATTGACCACATTACTTACAACAAAATTATTATGTCCTCTATATAAGGGGTGAACGTTAGTTGTTCAGGATGTTTGAAAGTTAGTTGTAAAACCGCTATAGATAGTTGAGGATGAGCAAGCAGAAGAAATTAATTGATGATTTTTTATGGTTAAGAGATTAAATTGGCGTTAGTTAAGATTCCAAAATAAAAAAATGTTTTATATTTTCAAAGACAGTCTTACAACTTGCAACATCGAGGTCTGAAGAAAATATTTAATTTACTGTTTCAATTATTAGGGCACACAAGATTACTTTCGTAAAACCGTATAATATGTAGTACTCCGTATTCGATTTTATTAAAAAATGATTTTTTGTTGTTGTATATTAACTGCATCAAAGGTCAGTTTTTTTTTGTTAATCATCGGCTTAGTTCAAATAAAAAGATGTTAATTTTTTGTTTCGTTTTACTACAGTAACTATAAATATCCCAACTTGCATCGAATCGGGTAGTTCTGATTTTGCAAGAAACTGCGAAATTTTCGACCTTTTTTCATTTTCCGTCAATTTTGACCCTAAAGAACTAATTTTTCAGCAAAAACATTGAAAACTTTTAAAGTGGACTGAATTTGCTGTAAATTGTGATTTAAACCATTTCTGTAAACATAATAAGTCTTCATATTTTTTCATTATTTGGCGGTTTTTATCTCTTAAGATATGAAATACAATAAACCCGACCCGTGGCCTTATGAAAAATTAGCCCTTTTGAAATATTGAGAAACACGGACAGACAAATATACATAGAATGCTATTGAATGTGAGTAGTACCCAATATAAGAACAATATTGGTACATTAGTAATTTTCTATTATATCATTGTTTTAAGAATTTACGAGTGTAAGTGATAATAACTCTGATAATATATAAATGAGAACAGTGTGTAAATTAATTTATGCAAGGTAAAAAAACTCACAGTTTAATTAATTTACTGCGTTTTTACCTCCAAACAGAGAATAACAAATAAATCATAGAATATTTTTAATGAAATTTGAATAAAAGCACATATTTATCACTCTTTAATTAGATCCACTCCCTTCTCAAAAGCACTTCAGAGGAAACCTCCTAATTTGTGGAATCTATGATTTTTATTATTTAGTGTATGTAGTATTGTATAACTATTGATCTCCTAAATAAAACAAAATAAATGCGTTAAGAGGAGCTACCATAGTTCACAGTATATAGATTTACCTAAGAGGGTTAACTGCTACGCCCATTGCACGTGGGGCGTACAGGTAGAGCACAAAGGCTCGGTGATGTGTACGACGGTACCACTAACAAACAGATGCCAACTTCACCCGATTTGTAGAGGAAAGGCCTAAAGTGAACAGACCGGGGCACTATGGGAGAGACACTAATTCGAGGAATTATTTAGTCCAATAAATTGATAGTTACAAATTCTGAAAACCCAACTTTACATAGTTATTAGTAGCAATAAAAAAAACAATAATTATTGCACCATGTAACTCTTAAAAGCTTGCCAAGTTGGCATTATCAGTCTGATAAAATTTCAGTTGAAATTTCTAGATCACTCTGGAAGCATTATATTTAAAGAACTTAATGATAAAATATTATTTGTGCAAATGTTCAATTTCGTGGTAAGTTTTAATATTATTGATGTGTTTTTATGTTAAATGAAAACAAATAGCTTTTTATAAATCACAATTATCGACATGTTTCGAAACCGAAGGTTTCTTCGTCAAGATAATAGGACCATGAATAAAAATAACAAACCAGCATAGGCAAATAAGAACAATAGACAAAAATGTTATGGAGAGTGATGAATGTGATGATTCATTAATTAAAAATATCCTAAACAAAACAATTATTTAAAACGAAATGTACAAAAACTATTTCAGAATATGTGAACATTACTTTATATATTAAAATAATTTTTAAAATAAAAAAAATAAATTATTATAAAAGTAAGTAATATTATGAAAATAAATTTAAGAGATGGCTATTTAAAAAAAAAATATTTTTGATTTACCATTAACACTTTTTCTATTTTCGAAAATTTCTAAGTTAGCTAATTGTAAATATGTTATGTTTTTGTTTAAAATTTTTAACCCTTTATTTATTTTCAAAGAATAATTTGATTCTAAAATGCGGTTGTCAAATTCAGAATATTATCATTTAAAAACCTTAGATTTTCCTTAACTCTACTAAGAAAATTTTTAGAAATTGTTTTTATGTGTTCTTAACTAAAGCAGTCGTCCCGTGTGAAGGCTCTTTTTTTTGCGTTTATGCGAAAAAAAATTTGGCGAACTGAATAAACTATACAACTCCAAAAATTTCGTCACATATTTATTCAAATTTAGAGCAAACTTTACAATTTTTTTAGCACGAAATTTTCGCTCAATACGAAAGTACACGTCCTTAGAATCAGTCTTTCATCCAGTCAGTAGTTGTGTGGGCATCGCGTTTGGGTCCCACCCAGGCGTTCCGTGTTCGATTCATCGACTGGCTAAGTCCTCCATCACAACACAAGCAACATCTTCCGCTTAGTGTGGTGGTAGTAGGAGATTTTCAAATGTTGTTGGGTTATTCGTAACCCGGGAATGTTTGTCTTTCTTTTTAAAAGTAAATTAAAAAAAAAGTAAAAAAAAACTGTGTGGAGAGGCTAGTCTGACTGAGGAAAGACGAGGTTACAAAATGAAGACATTATTATATAATATTCCATACATATGTACCTTCCAAGAACTGCAGGGATCAATAATGATTATTAATATTGCACGTCCATCGGGGGAATGTTATGAGTTTGAATTAAGTGGAGTAGCGGAAGAAGGAGGAAAAGGGGAATTTGATGGTTGGGAAATGGATATTTGACGGTTATTACGCACCAGGACGATACTCGGAAAATCCACCCTTCAGGAAGGAGGTGCATATTATATGTATGCAATATTTATATAATTTTAAAATAATCCTAATAAATAATTCTGCAAAGGAATTGTAAAATGGGAATGCTTGAAAAGGAACTTTAATTATTATTATTATTTTTTAATTAAATTTAATAGTATTATTATTAAGTTCAGAAAGTATTAATAATAACATTATTAAATTTAATTAAAATTAAATTTAAAAAAAATTAAATGGAGTTCTACGAAACTACTAAACACAAAAACAATAAATCGCTACTTTCATTATGGCTCATCATAATATGACTCATATTTCATTCTTTTGTAGCTTAATTGAATAAACTCATTTCGAAATTTTGATGTTACTAAAATATTGAACCACAACTTGAATATCAAAAACAAATACCGCAATTATTTTCCAAACAACCTAATACTATCATCCTGCCCGAAGAATTAATTAGTGTTTTTGTGGCAGCTGTTAACAAGCCTAAACCTTTAATTTAAAAGAGAACGTGTTTTCACGTAAATTATCTTATCTCTACTTCTTAATATTTACAAGAAAATTAAACTATATTATAATTCCTTGAAATATAAATTTAAGGATTTACCAAACCATTATTTAATAATTTTCATAACTTTACTTAAGAGCGATTGACCAGTAGCTGAGAATAAAAGTTTAAAAATGCTTGCAACTGTAAAGGGAGGTTCCAATGAGAAAGATCGATTATTCCCGTATCAAATTTTTAAAATTAAAAAATTAAAAACGATTATTTTAATTGAAAACTTGCTTTAATATATACCTACATTCAAGTAAGCAATAAAAATGCTCAAAACGCACGATGATAAATTATTAAATATTGTGTACTTCTTGTAAGTATTTTTTGATCATAAGTATTTATAATTTTTTAATAATGTTTAAACAAAAAGTGTAAAATTTTTTTTGAAATATTTTAGTTTGTAAGACCTTAAATAAATAGAAATTTTGAATCATTGTAATTAAGTCATTTTGGCGTGATATTCATATATCAGCAATAATATAGCTTTTTTTAGTTGAGCTTGTGATTTCCGTCGGCAGATGGCCTCGCATCCCTGAACCGACCTGAGTGCACACTGCACAGTGCAGAGGTGTCCCCTTTTCATCCCGACGCGACGCGACGCTGTGCGGCACACGGCCTGCGACGTCAGCATCGGCGTCGGTCGCGCTATTCGGCGCCGCCGTCTGTATTTACGTAATCCGTAAATTACTCCTCGCTTTCCGAACAGGTATCAAACGTCAAATAGTTGTTCTATCTCCACGACACGTCTAGCTAGGTGAGATAGCTGGGTTCATTTGCATATTACTGATTCCATTCGCCCCCAGCTGCGGAGATATATCTGTACAATCTCACATGGTGTGTATTTAGTAGGCTAAATTCGGGTTATGTATATTCAGAGTACGTGGATGTAGATATGTAGATACTAGATTAGTGGTTTATTAAAGGTTATGGGAACCTGGTTGGCAGCGGTAATGGAAAATGAAAGCCTTGCCTAATTTCATGCGAAAGCTCCGTAAATGTATATAACCTACTCGACCTTATGCAGATAACCAGTAGAATTTAATAACTACGTTTAAAGAACGACGCTCACAGGAGGAGTTAATATAAAAAAGGTTAATATATTTATGAAAATTTATTATCTTTTCGCTGTTTTAATTGTTCACAGCAGTCGTAAAGCTGTCACCACCATGGTCTTCATATTATATAACTACTTTGACTTTTCAATCACGTAAATTATATATAAAAAAAGCCAATAAAATATGCGTTAAGAAAATGTTGGTAGTTCTGAGACGAGGTATGATACAGTTAAATATGACCAAATCGGATAGAGACACATTAGCTCAGTGGTTAGAGCATCTGCCCGGAAAGCCGAAGGTCCTGGGTTCGAGTCCCAGATGTGACCGGATCTTTTTCTGATTTTTCTATTTCAGATTTAGTTTGAGTTTAGCTAATATTGTCTTCATTTAGAGCGATTGACCAGCAGCTGAGAATAAAAGTTTAAAAATGCTTGCAACTGTACAGGGAGGTTCTAATGAGAAAGCTCGATTATTCCCCTATCAAATTTTTTTAAATTTAAAATTTAACATCGATTTATTTCACTCAATACTTGCTTAAATATATACCTGCATTCAAGTAAGCAATAAAAATGCTCAAAATGCACGATGATAAATTATTAAATATCGTGTACTTCCTGTAAGTATTTTTTGATCATAAGTATTTATGATAAGTGTGTAAAAAAAATTAGAAATATTTTAGTTTTTAAGACCTTAAATAAACAGAAAAACTGAGGTATTTTTGTAACACAACACGTTCTCGGAATTATTTTTTAATGATTTTAATTTAACTAAAATTAAAATTATGAAAACTGTGTTGAAGAGATTATGTATTGATTTGTTATGATTATATGATTTGAAAATTATGTTGTTTAATAGAATCTATTGTTTGAAAATTGAACAAATCTGCCAACGACCAACGGTATAACCTTAGTATATTAAAAATAAACTTAGTTATTCAAAATTTTAAAACTGCGTGTACCAGATAAAATAACAATCTTTCATAATCAATTTATGTTTTTTTGTAAAAAAGAGTCAATACGTCTAGAATTTGATTTAAAAATGACTAATTTTCGGTATTCTTTGGTAATACCCCCCTAATAAGAAAAAAAACTGTTCGTGTTACTACGCGACACCATAACTTCACAGATAGGTAAGTCATTACCACAGATTTGTATAATCCTCGAAAAGTTTTACTTTAGTCACACAAAATAATTTACAAATAGTTAAATCTGTTCGCATGCGGGATATTAAATACGAATTTTTCGTCCCATCAAAATGAAAAACCTCATTTTACTTCTTTGTTTTCGTTTTCAATCTCTAAAAGAAAAATACTGCGAGGCAGTATGTATTTAATCCGTCAAAAGGAAAACAAAATATTATGACTGTGAGTTAATCATAAAATAGTGTCTGTGTTCCCTTTCACTTGGTGGCTGTTTTAATTTGTTAAGTCGCGACGCCTCAAAGACTACATAATATGTCATGTATTTTCATCTAAATGTTCCTTCTGTGTCGGCTTTGAATGGAAGCAATCAACGAAATGCTTTCTTTGACGTTTCTCAGGTAAGAGTCGGCGGGTAGAGTAAGTCAGTGGGTAGAGTAGGTATTACCCTGAATTAGCATCAACCAATCAACCGACTCCTTTGTCATGATATTCTTAAAGAATGAGTTTTTTTAAAGATTCAAGACTACGAACCTTCAAGAAATATTGCAATAAATGAAACAGATTAATGATTTACTTGTATGAAACAAATGACAATATACATAATAGAGCTGTTAGAATTATAGTGAAGAAAAAGAGTTATATGAAAATCATAGAATTTTTGACGTAGTTAAATATCTTATTATTTAAACCAATTATTTACTTCATTACTAAATTTTTAAGCTAAGAAAAATCGAAAACCTGCAGCACAAACCCACGTGTGAAAGGAATAAAAGACTCCCTTTCAGAAAAAATCTCAGTGACGAAAGTTCTTTATATACGGAGAACTTAAGATATTTGTAGAATTACCAAAGAAAATTAAAAATGGAAAACTTAAGTTTACTTAAATTGCGTAAATATATGTGATTGATTCTTACCATTACTGGATAACCAACACCTCTTCCATGGGTGGTGGGTCACCTCAAGTTGTTCGGCATAGGTTTGGTGACTTAACAAGGGTGACCGGGTTTATGGGGTGAGGTTTGTCTAGATCGGGAAATATTTGGTCTCTCCAGCGAGACTCTCTCGATCCATCGCCTTGCACTGCAGTGGGAGGGATGTATTCATACGACCGTCACTCTTGGACCAACTGACCTCCAGATTCCTACCCAGCCCTCATACCTTTTTCCCTCTCAAAACTTCATCCGCTTCCTTTTTTTATTAGTTTTTGTTTTAAATGACCTTTCACACAACATCCCCAAAGATTACATAAGCCCTGAGAGAAATTAATTCCCGCTGGGCAGTGTGGAGCTATTGTAAAAAAAATGTTTTTAAAAATACTATGAGTATATATTTTTTATGACCTAAGTAATTATGCAACTATTTCAAAACAACAAATAAATGAAGAAATTATGTAAATGAATCAAATAACTTTTTGAACACTACTATACATTATCGACATGTTTCGAAACCGATGGTTTCTTCGTAAGGATAATAAGAAGATGAAAAATAATTTTCTGGACACATTGACCCACCCCTCGTACTAGTTTCCTTCTCAGAACTTCCTCGTCTTCCTTTCCTTAAAAAGACCCTCCGCATAGCATCTGCAAATGGCATAGTCCTTACGGGATGTTTTTCCTTCAGGGCCTCCTGTGTAGATCTAATGTAAAAAAAAACAAAAGAGCGAATAGTGGGACGAATTTTCAATTCTGGGAAGATATCATGACAGATTAGGTGCAAAAAATAGAGCCATCAATGCTGCAAAACAATTGAAATTTGATAACATATATGTGTGAGTCAAACATTTTAAAGCCAAAATTTTCAAAAGATTACCCAAGGAAAAGTTCAATTTCATCTTCAAAATACACACAAAGCTACAGATTTATAGCCATACGATAGTGAAATAATTCACCCAAATTTGTTTGTGAAATTTAAAATTAAGCCAAGGCAATAAAAACGGGTTTGAATTAAACCCTAACCTGGGTAATAAACGTACAGTTTATCGTCTGCTACAGGTCGTAGTCGGTGATTTCCCCGCTATTTTAATCGTCCCGATTACGGACCATTTCATTTGCGAATGTTGTGGAATAATTATTATTGATATGAATGAGTTCCGGGTTATTCCATCACAACAGTTAATCAAATCAACGATGTGGCCGTGTTTTGTTTGCAAGCCATGTGCAAACTAGGTGAATAAATTCACATCAAATGATCGGGACGTAAATGCGTACCTGCATAACATAGGAGGTACGATGATGGTAGGAATATTATCAATAGGTACTAGACAGCGCAATCTGAGGATAACACAGCAATATTTATAATCGGAGCTTATTACCTAGTTATTTAACCGAGAATTATTATGAATTCTATTATCTTCTAAACGTTCTAATAATCTTGCAATTTGTTTAGATAATAGGATTTTTTTTTTTTTTATTTTTTTTTTTATTGAAAATTTTTTGATACAATCAGGTACATAAATAATAAAAGGTATATAACATACTTAAATATAATATTGTATGAACAAAAAAATCCCACAAAGGCAAATGCCTGAGCGTGGGTATAATATTGAATTTATTATAATTTTATGGTTAATAGGAGATTTAAGAATTTAGTTTATTTTTAGGTATAAAAGAGTAAAAGTAAAAGAGTAAAAGTGCCTTAAAACATAGAGCAAAATAACAGCATTTGTTGTTATTATTGCATTTGTAAAATTTTATGAAGAATTAATGTTAAAGGCGTAATTAAAATAAAAATAAAAACAAAAACATAGCAAGCAATATAATATTTCTACTTTAAAAGTTGTCTGATGATAAACATAATTAATGGTTTTGTTTAATCTTATAAGAAAAAGATATCTGTTTCAGTGTTTTTTAGCCAAGTTTTGATATATTTTTTATAAGATTTAAGATTTTGACATGTGGGGGCTTTAAATGATGCACGTAATGAATTATGCATTTTTGGAGCAATAAAACTAATATGCCTTTGGGCCAACCTAGTTTTACAGTGGGGTACAGCATACTCACAGGCGCCAAGTCTTAGACTGGAGCGATTTGAATTTTTTAAGAAGTATTTAGGATGCGTGTACATAAATTTAAGACACTGGAAACTAAAGGTCTGTCTAAGGTGCAAAATATCGGTTTCCTTAAATAATTGCTTGGAGGGAAAAGATTTGGTTTTTTGGTACATAATTTTAATAATTGATTTTTGGGCAATTTCTAACTGTTTTACATGACTGTTGTAAGTTCCGCCCCAGCCAATTATTCCATAGGAAAGAGATGAATGAACTAGTGCGTCATAAACTAGTTTTATGGTTTTTATATGCACTATATTACACATTCTTTTAAAAATATAAGTTAAGTATCTCAGTTTGTTAACAGTTTTTTCTATATGGTAGGTGCATTTAAGTTGACAATCTATAGTTACACCTAAGTACTTTATATTTTTTTCCTGATTTCATCTCTTCACAGTTTGAGCATGTGGTTGGGTTACAATTTACATTATGAAACTTTACATTGAGATTAGTTTTGGGAGCTGATTTCAGTGTGTTATAGAAAGGAATGCAAAGAGTTTTTTCATAATTTAAAGTAAGAAGGTTTCTATCTAGCCACTCTTTGACAATAGTAATACATTTGTTAGCCTTATTAGTTGTATCTTCCCATGTTTTTCCATGGACTAATATTGCAGTATCGTCAGCAAATGAGAATAATTTACCAGGTATAACAATGTTACATAAGTCATTTATATAGATTAAAAAGAGTAGCGGTCCTAATACAGTTCCTTGAGGAACACCGTGTTTTACTGTATCAAAGTTGCTCAAACATGTTCCAATTTTTGTACATTGTTGGCGATCCATTATGTAATTTTGTAAAAGCATGAGACATTTATTTGTAATTCCAATGTTGGATATTTTCTTTAAGAGAGTTCTGTGGTTGACTGTGTCAAAGGCTTTCTTTAAATCTAAAAAAATGGTTAGAGTTTTAATGTTTGAGTCTAGGTTAGAATAAATATTTTTGGTTAAATTAAAAATAGCATCATCAGTACCTAGTTTAGTTCTAAAGCCATATTGGTTTGCTGATAGGAGTGCATAGGATTCCAGAAAATCGATGATTCGTTTTTTTATACATTTTTCCAATATCTTAGACAGTTGAGAAGTTAATGTGATAGGTCTGTAGTTGTCTGTTTTACATCGAGATCCTGTTTTGTGTATTGGAATGATGTTAGCAAGTTTAAATATATTCGGGAAAATACTATTACTGATGCATGCGTTAAATATATGGTGAAGTGGTTTGATTATATGTTTTTTTATGGATTTAATTGTAGCATTACTTAAGTTGTCAGGACCATTTGCAGACCTAACGCTAATGTTATCAATATGATTTGAGATTTCATCTTCTGTTATTTCAATAAATTCAGATAATTCAGAGTTGGTATTTTTAGTCTCTAAATAGTCTGAGGGTACATGCTGCGAGTGTAAGCTAAGAGAAGGATTATTGTCTATTAGGGAAGAGGCGATGTTTGTGAAGAAGTGATTGAAATTGTTTGCAATATCTTCAGCATTCTCTAAGATTATATTATTTTCGGTTACAATTTTTTGAGGAATTTTGTGTTCCGTTTGTTTCCTATTTGAAATTTCATTTATGATGTTCCACGTTTTTCGTGAATCGTTATGTGCTTTTTGGAGTTGCTCAGAATAGTACTGGTGTTTGCATTTTTTTATGAGAGTGTTTAGGTAATTTCTAAATAAAATATAATGGTTCCGTTTGCTATAATTTTGTGTTTCATTATTGGATATGCAATAGTTTTCGTGAGTTTTGTAGGATTTGTACAGTTTATTTCTATGTTGAATTGAGATTATTAGTCCACGTGTAATCCATGGTTTTATGTGTCTGTGTTTGCTTTTTGGTGCTGGTATTGGTTCATAACATTTTTCAATATGATTTTTAATGATCTCATAAAAGTTATTTAGGGATATATTGGGGTCGTTATTAGAAAGCACTGAGTCCCATGTTTCGGTAGTCAGTGAGTTGTCTAGAGATAGGTAATTAATTTTTGTTTTTGTTTGCTGATGGTTAATGGTATCTATGTTGCTGGGTGATTTTGCAACGCAATGACCATAGAAGGTGGGATAGTGGTCTGTAATGTCAATTTTTAAGGTAGCAGATCTATGTGGGTAGTTTTTTTTTGATTTCATAAATATGTGATCTAGACATGAATCATTAGGATGAATAACTACTTAAAATACACTTATTTATTGTTATCAAGTTTAATTTGTAGAACTCCATTTGAATTTAGATTTTTTTTATATATTCAATAATATTATTATTATTGTTATTTAAAAACAGTTTATTTTTAAACAAGTTCTGCTATGTAATTGTTGTTTCGCCTTCTGAAGGCATTATCGTTTGTCATTATAGACAGTTTGATAATGCCATATATGTATTTGTTTTACATATATACAGATTTAGGAAATGAGATTAAAAGAATTTGGCATTCTAAGACTATAAAAATATTTCCTTTTGTTATTTCGGCTATTGGCATTATACCTAGCTCTCACATTAAAAAAATAGCTTATTAAATTTGTCAAAGATGAACTCACTGAAATTGTTAAGGAAGCTAAAAGTCTTGCAGTTCTTCGTGGATTATGTCTCAATGTTTTGAAGTCCAAATTATATTCAATAGGTACCTAGTAAATAATATTATAGTAGTCTTAAAATAGAATATATTAAATATATGATGTAAAATTTTAAAACTAAACAAAATATATTAACAAAAAAAAAATATATATAATATAAGTCATTTTAAATACATGTAGGATTACGAAAGATTTTTTCAATATTTATATTGAGGGATCAGTAGGGTTTATCGGTCCAGTTAGAAGTTCTACCGAGCCGAACCCTCTGATTTGAAAATATCTGAAGTCGGTGAATTATTTTCCTATTTGGTCTCTGGTGGGTTATCATGTTGTTTTGTATTGTTTTGTATTTATTTTACTTATATACATCGTACACATGCATAGCGTGGATTTACTAGATGATCATTTGTGGAAAAGTGTGTGGAAGGGTTTAGTTTTTCCTGTGGAAAAATTTAACCCAGACATGAATTCGTAATATCCATTAGAAAACATGAGAAATGTAACGCAATGTGAGGATTTATTTACTTACACGATGAGCATTTTTCATTAGTAGGGTTCTTCGTGGTTTGATAATATGCCATGTATAACTATTTCAGATATACTGTATGAGCTTTATACACACAAGGCGTCATGAACACACTCCGAGTACGGTGCAACCACGCTAACAGGCCGCTGTTCGGCCTACCTTGGCGATGCAGCGCTGATGTTTGCAGAGGGAAGGGTATATGGTTCGCTGCTTTGATGTGCAACAGAATAGCCGGGGCGAGTTAGCGCTAACGGTGATCGGAAAACCGATCGATAAGAATTGTATCGATAACTTTCGGTAACTTCTCATCATTCCTTAGGACAATTGCAGATCGCTAACGTACAAACAACGTTTGACGTTGAATATATTAAGGACACTTAGTCATGTGCACCGTCACTTATTCGTTGGCGATTTGCAGTCATGCTAGGGAACGATGAGAAGTTACCGAGAGTTATCCTATCAATCCTTATCGATCGAGTGTACTAAGGGGCCAGGCCCCGATGATCGATCTGCAGTCATGTCACGTCACACTCACCGCTTTATTCAGCCGAAATACAGGAATTTTATGATTATTATTAAATCGCTCATATAATTCAAAAGAAACGTAGATATTTGAATTTATCATGTGTGAAGAAAATGATGTCTTAAGATTATTGGACGAATCTTACTAATATTATAAACGTGAAAGTTTGTATGGATGTATTTTTTATTTATTTTTTTTATTATTATTGAGTTAGTTTATACTACATGAATATAAACTAATAAGCACAATGTAACATTTCATTTGATAAATTTAAATATTTGTACAGTAATCATAACATTTCTTTTTAAATACATTCATTCTTTCTTCATTCTTCATAGTTTCAGGCATTTCATCATACATCTTTAGTCCTCTGTACATTATGCAGTTCTGTGATTTTGATTTCTTCATTTGTGGCAATCGAATTCTGTTTATATTTCTTGTTTCATAGTTATGAACGTCTCTATTAAAAACAATTTCATCCTTAAAGTATTTTGGCATTTGGTTTTTCATAATTTTATGCACAAAAATTAATACATTAAATAATAGTCTCTTTTTTATTGGAATCCAATTTAGTTCCTCTCTCATTTGATTAATCCTTGCGTATTTGCCTTTCCCCAGTATACATCTCATGGCTTTGTTTTGTATAACTTCTAGTTTGTTCAAATTACTTTCATTGGCCAAATATAACATCGTAGAGCAGTAGTCCAAATGTGGAGCAACGATAGTTTTATAAATGAGCTCCGTAGTGTTTCTATTTAATTTACGTCTTAGTCTTCTAAGAAAATTTACCTTTTTTGATAACTTTTTTAACACATATTCAAAGTTTGCTGTGAAAGTCAGTTTTGAGTCGAGTATTACACCCAGGTATTTGATTTCATTTACTTTTCCAATTTTTTCACCATTAATTGTCAAATTTAACCCTGTGTTATATATGTTTTTTTTTTTTTTTTTTTTTTTGTATGTATGTTTGTTACTCTTTCACGCAAAAACTACTGAATGGATTTTAATGAAACTTTACAAAAATATTTCCCCATACGTCAGAATGACATATAGGCTTTATAAAGCTAACTATTTTCAATATATTATAAATAATAATTATTGTTTAATAAAAAATGTCAAAATTTGAGAATGACATTTTGCAAAACAATAAAATTTTCATTTAAATCAAAATTCTATTTTAGAAAATTAATGAATTTATTTGAAGTACTCGCCTAATACTTTGAACTGAATAAAGAATTATGGATATTTTAAATAAATAGGTTAATAATTTTGGTACAAACATAGATGGGACCTAGGAAAAGAAAATACGCTAATAGAAGTACTAATCCTGCGCAGACGAAGTCGCGGGCAGAAGCTAGTTTTCAAATATTTGTCAAAAATCAAACATCTGCAATAAGTATACAATTATTTTTTTCTGTAATCTGTACAAAACGTTTATTTTATAATAAAAATTATATCATATTTGTTATAATTAGAAAGAAAAATATTATATTAAAGTAGCGGTGAAATAATATTAATAGCAGACGAGGACTTTTTACACAACAAATTTGATGAATTCACGGATATTTTTGTTTTTTGAATTACATAAACGATTTGTTTTATCGCTGTATGCTTGGTAATTTAGTGGTGTATTTTGACAAATCTAAGACACGTGAGAATAAAGGCAATCATAATACTATGGTCGTTTGATTTGATCGTAAGAAACATATGATTTAAGATTTATTCCATTTTAAAAATAACATATCTGGTATATTATTTTCATATTAAAGCCGCTGTGACTGGAAGAATTCTTGAAGTGAAATAAAACTACGACATAAGGTTATTATTATTCTTTTTACTCCATTTACGAATTATCCGACCTGTATGAAGAAATACTATTTACAAACATGAACAACAGCCGAGACGTGAAAAAAGGACTGGGGCAAAATGGGAAGAACCAAGATATGTGTAGAATGGCTGGAAACACAGTTCTCGCCGGGATGCAGTTCTTCGGTTTATCTTTCTATTATAAAGTTCTAAAATTCTTTGATATCATTTCTGTTCAAGCTAAGCGGGACCATTCGAGTAATTTTTTTGTTGGTTTTCTCCCTGAATACGTCTGGACTCATCCCAGTACTACTACTGCCATGCCCTTTTCATGTTTAAAACAGTGAATTGACCGTGATACTCAGTACTCATGTGACTTTTTTACTTACTTTTTACTGTGTGACATAGGTTAAAGTGGTTCAATTTTGTTATAAAAAGGTTTGAAATGGCTAACAAATAAGTATAGAGTGTGTTATAATTTTCTTCCAGTTATGTGATCCACACATTCGGTAACTTTGCCTTGAAAAAAGAGTTTAATTACAGTTGAATGATCAAAAGATTTTACTAAATCAACTAACACCCTTTACTGTTGGTGATGTCCTTCAAGTTTAGGCCGGTAAGTGCATTATTTTTGGTACAATAATTATTGTAAAAAGACCCCTGGAGAGTCTGAAGAAGCTAATTATATCAAGAAGTCGATGGACTGATATGTTAAAATTGTCGATTTTACCAATATTTTGTGATTTCTTTCGAATTATATCCATAAACAAATGTACATTGTTGAAACGATACATCTTACATAACATTTTCTCTTAACATGCAATAATGGGTATGAACATTGCAAGAACTCAGATAGTTTAGATAGCTGTCCGTCTTCTCAAAAGTTTCGAAAATATAACAGCGTATATAATTTCTTTTGGCTATAAATTTCAGAAATAATATTATAAAACTACCCTCGGAAATTTGCTATAAAAATAACGGCACCGCTGCTATTGAAAAATAAAACCTTGTTTTCGGCGAAAAAACTTTACGAAAGTTTCCTTAAAGAACAATACGTGGCGCCGAGAAGATGTTTTACGAAAAGCATAACTTTATGTTGATGAAAGGGTGTGCAAAACCGGTTTTGGTAGCCCGCTTGCCGGTGAAATTGAAATATCGGTAGTCATGTTGTAGTATCGATGATGGACATCTAGCAAGTTTTAAATCAAACTGTTTACTATAAAAGTATTTAATATCTATAAGTCAGTAATAATAATGTTCATGGTCTAGAAAAATCGAGTGATTCTCCACGTTTGGGGGTGCTTAGGGTCATGGGGTGAGGTTGGTCCGGGTCTTGGCAGCAGATGGGTCTGCCCACCAACTGCACGGCAGGCCGGATCAGGATCGGGAAAATCGCATTAGTGTGTTGTGTATGCTTGCAATTATTAATCCTTGGTAGGATTTGGTTTACAGAACAGGCCTGTAAACTGGGCTGCGTGTGTTGGTTATTTATCAATAAAAACACTTGAGTAAAACAAGTCAGATATATTTACAGGAATACGAATTTTAACAGTTAATTAAAAGTGTAACTACTGGAGGGGAAATAGACACTTGCCAGGAACGTTGAAACCAGAATGAATCTCGCAAATCATGTTTTGATCCTTGCTACCGTTATCGGTGATACCAGCGTAGAAATTTTATAAATACTAAATGTTTATGGCTGTTAGCTACAGTCCATTACTCCTGGATACACTGACCCTCAGATTCCTATCAATCCTTCATACCTTTTTACTTCCCAGAATTCTCCTTCCATTCCTAAAAATACCCTCCAAATATCGACCGGTCAGTGGTTGAGTGGGCATCGCGCTTGGGTCCCACCTAGGCGTTTCGTGTTCGATTCCTCGGCTGGCTTAGTTCTCCATCACAACACAAGCAACATCTTCCGCTTAGTGTGGTGGTAGTAGGAGATTTTCAAATAAAAAAAAATTAAAAAAAAAAAATAAATAAAAAGATGACATAGACCCGGCGGTGATACGTGCTGGTGTGAATTTAATTGTGTGTTTAATCGTCTGCAAGCTAAGTTATTCTTAAATGAAAAACCAAACAAACAAAAATAAGTAGGAAGGATTCAAACATTTTCAGAATTTTCCTTAGATCCCCAGGATTGTTTGCCTTGTTTAAATAAAACTAAAACTATTAAATCAAACACTTTGTATTGAACTACAAACATTATGATATTTAACGGCTTGCAAGAAGTCCAAGCGGAAAAATTTGATCTATGTAATAGTAGTTATTTTATTTAAATAGGACGAAGAATTCTCATTACCTTAAATTCTCAATACGAATTCTCATTACGTAAAATTCTGCCAATGTTTGAATTCTCCCCGCTTATATATTTTTTTGTTTTCTTGGTTTTTAAATTAAAAACAACTAAACTTGCATACGTTTAAAGACAAAATTAAATTCAAACCTGTATTCACTTTACCGATTTACCGGTAATTTCATTCATCGGCAATTTTGCATGCCCTAATTGAGATTACGCTTGCGATATCAAATTCTCTAAATGCAGTGATAAATAGAGAAGAGTTTTCATTAATTGTCTTTAATTCGGAACTACCCCTCATATTGTGATAGTAGGGGAAGGCTTGATGTCTTAATCCTCCTTTCCAAAATTCCGTGATGGCTTTTTAGTACGTTTTTAGGGGGTGAATAAATAAGGGTGTTTTCTGAGAAACGTGTCGCCATCATAGAGATTTTAATCCGTTTTAATTAACGTCGCCTTAGTGAATCAGTAATGGCCTATCGATGTCACTTTTCGAGCCGTATTGCTTGCAACTATTTTAAGATAACAACTCTCCTAGAAATAAGTATAATTAAAATTACCCCTCGTTAGTAACGTAATACCGGACAATTATCACCGATTACAGAAGAAAAATGCTAATTTGAATCTCCTCGTTATTTAATTTAAATCTACGAATCTTATTTAACTTGTAAAAAGTTTGAATCTATGAATTTAAAGACAATAAATTACCATTTTCAAGGTAACAAAATATCACTTATTTAAAAGTGTTTTTAAATAGTATAGTTGTTTTATTAGAAAAATGTTTTAGAAAAAAAAAATTATCAACAAGACAAATAACTTAATTATTATTTTTAAATTGACACTAATGTTTTAAGACAAGATTTTTATGCAAAATTATTAGCCCTAAACACTCATTCACATTGAAAAAATCTCCCGAGAAATTTTTAATGTAGATGATTTTTTCAATGAAAATGAGTATTTCAGGCTAATAATTATTGATTATAAAAATTATTACCCTTTGTGCTACGCATAAAAATCTTGTCTTAAAACATTAGTTTTTTAATTAAAATATAATGAATAAAATATAATGACGAGTTAAAGTATTTCACCAAAAAATGTAGACATACTATATCTCGACGCCACCTAGTGGGAGATTTAGCACTTACAATGCCTTTCTCATATAAAAATAAAGTTGGTTGTTTGCAGGTGAAAAAATGTAATAAGCAGTAATTGTTGAATGAAACACTAGTATACATTGAATTATTTTGCGGGTAAGAGATAAGCCGACGAGGCTCAGTGGATAGAGCAGTTGACCGAAAATCAGAAGGACACTGGTTCGAGTCCCGTCGGCGGCATGTATCTTTTCTCGGGAGATTTTTTCAATGTAGTTGAGTAGTTTCAGGCTAATAAGTATTGCTTATAATAATGATTACAAATAACTTTATTTATATTTTCACATGTTTCGTCAACGATGTTCACATCATCAGGAGTAAACGTATATAAAAATTAAATATAGATTTTTTTTTCAATATTTGCAAAATTATTTTGTGGCTACATTTTAATTAAATGAAACAAACCACTTTGTATAAACTACTCTAATATTATAATGTTATTATCCTGACGAAGATACTATCGGTTTTGAAACATGTAGATATTATATTATGTGATTATGGTGGTTTACACAAAGTAATTTGTTTCATTTAATTAAACATAGATAACTTTTGGTGAGAAAGGAGTAGAAGGAAGGGGGAGGGGTCAGAGTTGAGGAAATATATTAGAATAATTTCGTTAGAAGGGAAAGACTGGTTAAGTGGGAAAATGTTTAAAAAACGATTTATAATTTTTTCTTCCAATTTTAATTAAATCATCTTTGATACTAACATTTTTTATTATTTCGAAAATTTCAAAATTATTAATCTGCGATGCCTGATTTTTTTTTTTTTTATAGAGAGAAACTTCACAAGAGTCCCAACTGCTCCCCTCTGGAGCCAGTGAGACTATGGCATCCCCAATTGAAGTATGTTGTGAGGCTGAAGGTAAGTGGGGAAGGGAAGGAGATGGGGAAGAGGAAGGTGGGAAAGAACCTGGTTTCTATTCTGATCTAGTCACTAAACACGGCTAAAGCCATTATTAAGCAACGTTTCAATTTTAAATGGTGGTCTTACACCGGGGCGATACTGAGAGTATCTTCTACTCTGGAATGTGCCGCAAATACCTCTAACATACATTATTTTTATTAATTTATAAAATTTATTTGCGCACGCCGGTTTCGAACCCGCGACCTTCCCAATGGGAGTCAAGTGTCTTACCACTCGACCACGGACGGTCGTCAAAATGATAACCATCATGAAATATTTTTTGTCCTAAATTTTTATCAAAAATATGATCATGTTTCAATAAATGATCTGTGAACTCCGATTCACCATTGAAATATAAAGCTCTGAGATGTTCTTTAACTCTTATCTCAAAGTTTATATTAGTTCCACATATATAAAAAGAATAACAAACCTTGCAATTGAGTTTATAAGCTACTGACTTTTTTGTTTGAATTTTTTAATTGTGTACATTTACTCCTGATGACGTGAACATCGCGCACGAAACGTGTAGATGGTGTATATATAAATAAAGTGTCGATAACTATTAAATTATTTGTCTTTTTAATAAATAAAAAGTAATGCCATCGCGAAGTGAAAACTTTTTAGAAGAATTTATTTTAGAAAAATTAAATAAATGTTTCTATAAATTTTGAAGAAGAAATTTTCTTTTCTGAGGCATTTCGATATACCGTTTGAAGGCATATCACGAATCTCTGTAAAGATTTTCACTTCTTACGTTCACGAATAACAACAAAAATTTTAGTTACATTAATCATAACAAAATGTCTTTTCTTCAAGCACATCCAAGCTTGAAGTATTATTTTTCTTGCGAAATTAAATTACATATATATAACGCAGAGATTTGCAAGACGGGTAAAGCGAATAAACAAAAATGTGGGACACTGTACAACTTCAGCGAAATTCAATTTAAAACTTAAATGTTCGTATTCAAACTGCGAAAACTATTACATAATAGTTCCCTACAATATATAAAGCTTGGCAAGATTTTAGTCTGAAATTTAAAGTTATATACATGACCAAGACGAGAATTGCTTTGGCAGTTGAGTAATGGATGATAGTATAAAAATATACACGAGAAAAAGAAAAATGATATAGGGCCTTCCCTTTTTGTTTGTCGAGTGAATGGCCCCAAAAAGCTGGGATTCGGTCCGTGGTGTTATTCGCATTTAATTGGACAGCTGAAGATTTTGGGTAAAAACCGGAAGGGAAAGTTTTATTCAATCTATTCGGAGTGCCGAACGGACCCATATTGATCAAAGTGTAAATAATAAAAGTGTTGCCACTAATAATATACTATGACGTATTTAAACAACGAGTATACTGATACGTTTTTAGATTTTCACGGCCAAAAGCATTTTCGTTGTTTGTTGGGGTGTTATGCCGTGTTATGCCGTGTTGTGCTACCTCCTTCTTTAGCCGACGTTTCGGACAGCGTTGCAGTGTCCATAATCAGGGCAGATCCGTCGATGTTTGATCGACGGATCTGCCGGATCTGCCCTGATGATGGACACTGTAACGCTGTCCGAAACGTCGGCTAAAGAAGGAGTAGCACAACACGGCATAACACCCCAAAAACAAACAACGAAAACGAGTATACTGTTGGAACCCAAGGACGTAATCAAAGGTGACGGGTTCAAATCCCGACGTGCCCAGGTACTCTCGATTTAATCAATTTGTGTTGTTTGACAATTGATTACTTACCAAAAATAAAATTTGTATAGTATATTTACACGTTCCAGACTAGATGAAACTTCTGACCACCAATATAATTAAAAGTTGCTTGAAATGGCTCCGTGTTAGCTAACCAATTCTGAATAGCCAGGGGCATCTCCACTTCCTTCTTCCCCATTTGTTTCCCCTTCTTACTACTTTCAGTCTCACAACATACCCCAAATTCGGGATATGATAGTCTCTCTGGCACCATATGGTTTGAAGCAGTTGGAACTCTTGTGCAGTAAGTATTCTCATTGAAAAATCCTGATGATAATAAGAGTAAGGTATATTTATATGTCGAAAATAAATCATCCTATCATCAGAAAATCAATAACCTTTCGTCTTTATTGGTTCAATTTAATCATTGATCTAAAAAAATACTTTTAAAAGAATTTTCTTAAATTTCATCCATCACGTTAAAGTTTTCCTTTCTTACGACTTAAGCTTAAATAAATTGATAGGATAAAGATCTATGCGAACAGAAAGTGTCACTTCTCCTGACGGGCTTTTAATTGCTGGCTTACGGCATTTCGGGGGAGCATTTTTGAAACACCAATTTCGTTCTTTTTCAAACTCGAGATTTTTACAATCTTTTTTATGTGTGAAATTGGTGTGGTTTCTAATTTACGTAGTAAGAGATATTAGGAATTGAAGCGAAGCAATCTAAAAAGCCTACCTGAAAACCTGTTTTCATGATCGAAACGTGTACTTATAAAATTGTGTACTTTTGGAAAGAAAGGTATACAATTTTATGGAACTGATTCATTCCTTGCAAAAAAACAACTTGATATCAATTTACTTGGAGGAATAAAGCCTTGGAAATGGCTCTCTCTCCATCCATATTTAATGGCATTCAACCCCTTTTTCAATTTATCTTTTGTACTTGATTCTGGACTCAGAATCCAGATGCCGGCCAATGAAGAATAATTTATTTTTTCGCTGTATAAAAACAGAGCTCCCGAATTGATCACCCAAAAAAACCCACGGAACCAACAAGAGAAGATCATAAAACTAGTGGGTGGTTTCTACAACGAAGTTAAGTATCTAATTTTACCAAATAGCGTACGGAAACTACCCATAGAAAAAGGATATAACTGTTATAAAATACGTAGTTTTGTATTGAAATAATAATGATAGAACTTTTATAATTTTCTATCATTTTACATTATTTTCTGAGTATTAAGTTACTATCCAGAATTGAAGCACTAGAGTGAATAGAAAAATAAGAACACTAAGTTAAATTTGGTCTAAATTGAATTAAACACATTATTTGATTTAAGTCGACTTGGCGTCTTGTACCACAAAATTTAAGTCGTTAAAGACCTATTAGTCCCTCCTCGTACAAACATACTTTATTTTATAAAAAAAAATCTTTTATTTACCAAAAAACAAGTTCATGCTTCGGTGTTAGTAACTTTATGTTAGTAAGTTTATCCAATTTCCCCTCAGCTTACTATCAATTTAACGTTAGGTTTTTGTCTAGCAAATTCGGTATAATAAATCAGCCACGTGAAGTTAATGGATGTGAAAATATTGACAAATTTCACAGAAGGTTAATCAATACAATGGTGATGTGAAAGCTTTGTAAGCGTCTTCATGCTAAAATAGTGTAGAGCTTCAAAATATCACAAACAATACAGTTTTTCGGGCAGAGGAACACATCCGGGAGTAAATATATTATATTATTATAACGACTAGTTCACAGAAAAATACCTAATACAAAAGCCCAAACATGTTATTTTGTGTGTTTGTTACAAGAAGCGAAGTTTTACAGTATTTCCGTCATATGTTTTCTGATATCCTATATACGGAAGGTAATTGGAATTTGTAGCCAAAGTAATAAAATAATGAAAGTGGATTTCAATTTTGGCAAACTTTGCCATAAATCATGCATAATTCATGGACGAAAAGCGATAAACGATTGGCAGCTTCTGATAAGATGTGGCTTTAATCTCGATAGTCTACTTCTTCTGTATTATAGATTCTTGGTTTCGGTTCTAATATGGCAAGGCGGGGGCGGGGGTAGCGCGGGCGGCCGGTGTGGGCGGGCGACCGTCCGAAAGGCGGCGATCGCAGTAAATCAATCTTCGATACCGTAACAAGCTGGCCCTGTGAACCTCTAATAGAGCTTTATACCTGAGCTGGGATCGCAATACATATTCCATTCACTGTGTATTTATTACACGCCTGTTTTATTATTACGGTCTCCTATTACTTCTAGTCTCTCGGTATGAAAGATTTTTCGTGTAGAAACTCACGTTCACTTGTTAGATTAGCGGCCTATTGTCGTTTCAGGGGACCACTTATTCATTATCACGATCTCAGATTACATCTCATAAATCATGGCCATAATGGAGTTATTCTCAAGGTATGAATTCCAAGGAATTCCGCGTAAGATTTCTCTCTAATATTATAAGAGAAACGTTTTTTTGATTTATCCCTTAGTTTCTTTTTTAAGATTTCGTTTTTTGACATCCACTTTAAAAATATTGCAATCTAAATTTTTTTACTGTGATAGTAAGGCACAAATGTAGTCATATTCATGTCGCCTACACATAAAATAGGTACGTTGTTAAATCGCGATGTCTGTATGCATTGAATTAAAGACCTCAACCAACAGTATTAAGAATTTCATACCAGAATTGCAAGCAAATATCTAAGCAGCGAAATGTAAAGTGCTCCGTAAATCAATATTTTTCCAAATTGAAGACAAGCTGCAGGCTTATTATGTAGGTTCTAGACCGGAAACGAGTTTCCCTCTTCGGGTAGCTGTGAGTCTACAAAGGCCATATCTTTCAGGAAAATGAAGACATCGACAGCAAGTAAAATAGAGCCTCCTTCCGGAAAGAAGAAGCAACGATTTTTAATGCAGCTTGTTTTTTTACAAAAAAAATGTATATTGGTTTTTTTTTCCGAAGTTTTTTGTAGATTTTTTGGTAACTGAGTTACAGTGTACACCTCTTATCTCAGCTCTGAGGAAATTCATTTGACTTATCTAAGTTTAAATGTATCGACTATTTCAAGTTTATTAAAAATATATTGCAAAGGCTTCTCACCGAGAAAATGAGCTTTTATATAACTTGAACCAGGTGCATATTCTTATTTGAGCAGTGTGATGTGGGTATATTAAGTAGGTAATAGGTATATAATATTATGAAACACCAATTTATTAGAAAGTCCGTTTGCTAGAGTAATGAACGCTCTGGGAATGGTATCAGTAACATAATAAAAAAATTAAAAAAAAAAAAAAAACAATAAAGAAATTGACTTGTCTTCTGCATTTAAGGGCTGGTAGTACTCGCCCAAAAAGAATAAGAAGGAGAGATACGACAATACGATTGTTGGAGTGAACGCGCTAATATTAAAAACGTAAAAATTCGAGTGAAAACTGGGAAAATGTTTAATAAAACGCGACTCGTTTACAATAGAGCAAAAATCTCTCTTTAACACCTTAGGTAGCATTTAAAGAAATACTGTGATTTTTTTTCTACATATAACTTGTAAAATAACAGAAAGAAACGTGTAAAAAATAATTTTTTGCGCATACTTTGCGATTTTTTCCATAGCGGGAATTTATGTAATTGACATTTCGGCTTTACAAATCTTCAGATATTATCTTAAAAAATAACGTATATTTTTTTAAGAACTTAGAAACTTAAACTGTTCAAGGGACATATGTTATAAATCGGTATAAAATCGGAATTCTGGGCTTTATCAACATTAGCGTTTACTTTGATAGCAAACTTATATTTAATAAGCACATCGACTCAATCGTTCATAGGTCATACAAAATGCTTGGCTTTGTTCTTCGTATAATTAAAGTTTTTGGTAACCCACGTACAATAGTAATGCTATACTTTGCATTCGTCAGTAGTACACTTGAATACGCGTCGCCAATATGGAATCCGCAGTATAAAGTATACATTGATAGCATCGAACACATTCAAAACAGATTTATAAAATATCTTACCTTCAAATTCAACAATAACTTTGAATTTAAATTTCAAACTTTGCAACAAAGGCGGGCACTAGCTGATTTAACATTTATACACAGAATTTTAAATAATAATGTCGACTGTACCGAACTACTATCCTTAATTAATTTCAATACCTTTAAGACGTATACGACATACTGCACTGTTTCACACGCTTAATTGCAAAACAAATGCAGCAACTAATTCGACAATTAACCGTGCTCTTCATACATTCAATAATATTTGCCTAAATTCTAACATTGACATTTTCTCCGATTCACTGCCCAAATTTAAAAAGAGTATCATGTCAATGATATAAACTATTCAATGCGCATACACTTCTCACACCTACCAACATACTCACACATACACTCACGCACATATACACTACGCATATCTCCCGGTAATTACAAATAAGACATTAAAAGAAACATATCATTGGTACCCACCATGAAATATCATTTAATATATTATGTAAACTATCTCACCACTGTAACCAATGTACTGTTTGTTTCTGTAATATAAAATAAAAAATAAATAAATAAAATAAATTTCAAAGTTGTGTGTGTTATGAAACAAACAATTATTATTATAAACTTCTTTTTTTTTTACAATTATTTCTGGCTTTTACCCTTCAAGGGTGTGCTTGGCCATCATTTAAACCTATGGAGAAATAAAAGGTGAATTTAAATATTAATTTTATTTAAATGTAAAATTTCAAAATTATAATGAAGATTGGAGTCGAGTTCAGACTTAGAAGAGATGAGATGTTTAATGGAGGCGAGGCAATTTTTGACAAGGCCTGATAACTTTAAAAAGTTCCATTCTAGAAATTCTATTTAAAAAAAAAAACTATGTATTTTTCATTATGCCAGAACTAATCGTAGACAGATGCCATTTTTATTTAAGATTATAATTCATTCATTTTTATATTTAAGATATACCTATTTTTTGTGCAAGAACAGGACTCTAAAAATCCATTTATCTATTTTATCCAATATTTATTTATTTGAATGTTCCTCTTGGTGGGTGCTCGAGCATCAATGGTCCAAACAACTCGGGACAATTTATTGCACGGAAGCTGTGTAACTCTTTCTATGTGGGGTTTGCTCTCTACCGATACCTAGTGCCTGGTACGTACCCAGTACCGGTGGGTCGTACCCATATACTTTATGTAAACGGATGCGCCGGAGACTAATGCATTTTTATGCTTTTATGCATTCGTGTCTGTTTGTTTCTTGTATCCAACAATAAATTCAATGCCCGTATCCGCGTGAATGAATGCATAAATAACGTTTAATTCTTTTACGGCACGAGAAAATACATTGTAAAGTTTGGCAAATATACAAAATTAACAATATATTGCATAAATCTTTTGAAAGACTTCCCTTGAACATTAAAAAAATATATACAAAGGGTTTCAATTGCACAATTGATAATTTGATGATTGTGAGGTCGAAGGATTTTGGAATCGAGTTATATCGGCATTTTAAAAATTTTAACGCAGCATCGCGTTCGTTGGTCAAATGCATTGTACTTAGCAGGGGTTCCCGGGATCATGGTAGAGATTTGTCCGGGTCTTGCTGGCGGATGCGTCTGCCCTTCAATTGCGTAGCAAGCCAGTTCGAGAGAGACTGATTGAGGGAGACCTTTTGACTTTTACAGCAATGTTCTCTCTAAACATCACATGCACCGCAGTGGGAGGGATGGAATCATTCGTCCGTCACTCTTGGACCACTGATTCTCTTTTTCCTTACATTAAAATACACTCCATACAGCATCTCCAAACACCACATAGGCCCTGAGGGACTATTATTTTTCTCAGGGTCTCCTCTGTCGAGTAAGTGCAAAATAAGGTTTTGGTTTAAGAAAAAAAAATCTTAGAGAACTGTTAGTTGGTCTTTTATTTATTGTTATCAGTTCGAGTTTTTAAAAAACTACAAAATAACTTTATTTTTAAATTGATTCATTAAAAAGTTTGTTTACAAGTTATGCTTGTTATTATTATAACGACTGACAGCTGTTTCGCATTCCTAAGGCATCCTCACAATCTGGTGAAGCCAATTATAGACGATCTATTTATATTACTTCTATAAAGATACTTATAATGAAAATTAAGCTCTTATTGATTTCCGGGTAAGTTGTCGGTAATTATTAATGGTTATTAGTTATTATCCAGTGAACTTTTCCTAGTTGTTGTAATGTTCAAATTAATGGATATGATTAAATAAAGGTGATCTCTTATTTTATTATTTTTCTCCCACTGTACGGAAAAGTATGCAGTTAAAAGTTAAATGAAGGTTAAAAAGTCTTCACAAATAAAAAATATTTTATTAATAATTTCAGATCAAATCAAACAATAAGATTACTTAAGAAATATTCACTAATTACTAAAAAAACATTTTTAGCGTCCGTTGACAAAAACCGATATTATTAATGTAAGAACATGTAATTTTGAATTGACGATTCTTTTCCCCAAGTAATCTGCCATAATAAAGGATTTTGTCCAATTAAAAGAGGATTTTGCTAAGGGACAAAAAGGTTGTAAACCTCCATTTAGGGGTCTGTCCCCCAAAAAATTATACAAAGCTGACAGAACGGAACAACATGTAGCTACTGTGTGAACCAAATGCCTCATTAACCGAAATTGTTTGGAAATACATCATTTTATCTAAAGCCTATTCAAATTCATTTAGGGACGGTAATCCTCTTTCCATTTTAATAAATGCAGGGTGAATTATTACCAATATAATAATAATATATTATTATATTGGTTAATATAGTACGTGGGTTGTATTATTATTATTATGATCAGAGTAATTTTATTTTGGTAATTATCTATTTTATGTTTTTATTTTTAACTTTTTAACTTAATGAGTTATTAAATTATAATATTTTCGTTAAGAAGATGAAGATAATGTTGGTAGTTCTCCGTCGAAGTATGATATAGTTAAATATGACCGAATCAGAAAGGTTACATTAGCTCAGTGGTGAGAGCATCTGCCCGGAAAGCCGAAGATCCTTTTTCTGATTTTTCAGATTTTCGATTGAGTTTCGCTAATTTTACACTTTGTCAAATAAGAGTAGAAAATATAAAAACCGGAACAAAAAAATTTGTAGGTTGGCAAAACCACTTTTACTGTCAAAATGATAGTAAAATGAAAATTACACTGTAATGTAGAATACTGTTAGTAACTTTTTAAATAAAAAAAAATTAACATAGATATTTTTTAAAGGGTCGCCCTCTAAAGCTATAGATAGTTTTGACATCAGTGCTATTCTTCAGCTAGTATTAAATAAATGTGAGCAACTTCTAAACTGCTTTTTATGTTACTAAAATATTGCTATTCTTCATTGTGTTAACTTTAATTTAACAACTTCATTTGTGTGTATAATGTACTAATATGCAATTCTAGTTTTGAGATCAGTGGGTATCTATATTGACAAGAAAAATTGTAGGTTACACAGCTTTATATTTTCACCATGTTTTACATGATTTTAGTATTGTCATTTGAAGAAGAGTGGCGCACTCCTACGTTTTCTACTCTATTTTGACAGACAATATCTTCATTAATTAAAACTAGCTTTTGCCCGTTGCAAGGCAACTAATTGGTTAAAGCACTAAGCGAATTGACGTTTGAATGTGGATGAAGCAAGAAGTGTGTGTGTCTACATTTTTAAAAAATTAAATATTTGAAAAAAAAATCGATGTTTGAATGTGGGTGAAGCAAGGATTGTGAGAACTACTCAAAGGGTCCTGTGAGTTAATCGCTCAATTTTGTACACCCGCTACTTAGCCACTTTGGTCGCCCTGGTTAAGGCGTTCAGTATGAACCTTTTCTCGCAAAAAGGGGCCTAGAAGTTTACGGCTCAATTTTTTCACTAATAAATTGTTCTAAATTATATTATATGCACTCACTTTTCTAATAACTCCCGTTACACCTATTTAAATTTTTTGTACAAATTTGATAACTCCTAATCTCTGCATTATATAAAGAAAACTTCGCGGGCTTGCGCACAATAACTCACCAAAGTTTCATCGCAATCGGATGAATATTATTGTAGATAATTTCATTACGCTAGAGCTTATTATTATATTTTAAAACCATTTCGAGCATGCACACATAATATATCCCCAAAGTTTCATCGCAATCGGATGAATAGTATTGGAAATAATTTCATAATGCCAGAGCTTATTCTTATATATAGAAACCATCCCTAGCATGCCAACATCGAATTCCCAAAGTTTCATCTCAATCGGATGAAAAGTAAATGAAATAATTTCATTACGCCAGAGCTTACTTTTATGGATAAAAACCATCCCAGGCATGCACACATCAAATCTCCAAAGTTTCATCTCAATCGGGTGAATAGTATATGAAATAATTTGATAACGCCAAAGCTTACTATTACGCATAGAAACCATCCCGGACATGCACACATAAATCCCCAAAGTTTCATCGCATTCGGATGAATAGTATAGGAAATAATTTCATAAAGACAGAGCTTACTATTATGCGTAGAAACCAACCCGGGCATGCACACATCAAATACCAAAAGTTTTGTCGCAATCAGATGAAAAGTATTGGAAAAAATTTCATAACGCCAGAGCTTACTCTTTTATGTTGAAACCATCCCGAGTATGCCAACATCGAATTCCCAAAGTTTCATCTCAATCGGATGGAAAGTATAGGAAATAATTTCATAACGCCAGATCTTACCATTATGCGTAAATAATTTCATAATTCCAGAGCTTACTATTATGCGTAGAAACCAACCCGGGCATGCACACATCAAAGCTCAAAAGTTTTGTCGCAATCAAATGAATAGTATTGGAAAAAAATTCATAACGCCAGAGCTCACTCTTTTACATAGAAACCATCCCGAGCATGCCAACATCGAATTCCCAAAGTTTCATATCAATCGGATGAAAATTAAAGGAAATATTTTCATAACGCCAGAGCTTACTTTTATGCATAAAAACCATCCCAGGCACGCACACATCAAATCTCCAAAGTTTCATCTCGATCTGGTGAATAGTATATAAAATAATTTCATAAAGCCAGAGCTTACTATTATGCGTAGAAACCAACCCGGGCATGCACACATCAAATCCCAAAAGTTTTGTCGCCATCTGATGAATAGTATTGGAAAAAAACCTACCTAACCCTCAAACATAAAATATTTGTTCATTTACCTACGTAATTTCTAAAAAAAAAAAACATTGCAATTTTATTACTTATCAAAAAAACCATCTTATCAAACTCAATTTTACTGCAGCAAAAAAATTACACAAAGAAATTCTTTAACAATATCCGGCTACCCGTGCACACGTATAATTATTTTTATTTTAAAATTGAATAATGTCCAAAGTAAACGAACGAATCCTGACCGATCTATTTTTCGATTTATATGCATATAAAAAATCTGTAGCACTGCATCGAACCCACCTAATTTATAAAAAGTACCTTCATACATACCTACCTACCCAGAGTACCTGTTCAGTACTTAGTTCCTACCTACCTGCATATCTACCTACCCCCGTGTACACCTACATTTTTTTGGAAATATCCATCTTTGGTTAATTTTTTTTTATTTTATACCATATTTTTTTTGTGATTAAAAGGAAAGAAGTTCTTACTTACAGTAAATATCGATATTTGAATTCAATGGAATACCATGTTTATTCATCTTCCCTGATTGGTCAGTCGAAATGAACGACAGGGTCCGGCAAAATTTCGTCACTCATTATTACAAAAACTAATCGATTAAAAAAAATACTTTTTTTTTTAATCAACACTTTAATATTTTTTTATGGAAATGACATCTCTCAAGTGTCCACCTTTTGATTTCACGGACGCCATAACTCTTTTCGTAATAAATAATTATTAATAACGATGAATGTATAGAAAATTTGAAAAAAAAACTTTGCATCTTATTTAGATAAATTTTAATGCGCCGCAAAAACGTTGGTCGCAAACGCCCGACAATATTTTTTAAACAAAAAAAAAAAAAGAAAAAAATCATGAGTTTTAATAAAAAAATTAATCAGTATATTTCGAGCGGATTTTTTTTTTACCAGCATGTATCTGCATTTGAATTAAAAGACCGACAAACTGCAATCGTCATTTTTTCAGGAGAAACGCATTTAGTACCGTACCATCTTTGGTGATTTCTCTTAATTTCAAACCATTTATTTGTAATTCGATGGAGCAAAGTAGGTACCTACCCAGTGATTATTATTATACCAATCCACCTGACCAGTAATATTTTTAAATCTTGTAAAATTTGTCAGCGGATTTTTCATGGATTTTTTTGTAAAATGTCAAATTTTTAGCTCGATATTGTGGAATATTTTCAATGGAATGCCACTAAAAAAACGTTTGAATAAGTTTTCGAAACCTTTTGCCATTGAATATATCAAAAAACATTTACGCCAGAGGCCGTCATTTTGACGCAATTTCGTTTGCAAATGAAGGATTCTCAAATACGCCAAAGCTCAATTTTTTAAAGGCTCATAACTTTTTCCTTACCAGAACATCATCTACTTACTTTCCTAAAAATAACCCTTCACACACCATCCCCAAAGATGACATAGGCCCTGAGAGGAATTATTTTCGTCCGTCACTCCACTCACTGATCCCCAGATTCCTACCCACCCCTCATAACTTTTTCCTTACCAGAACATCATCTCCCTACTTTCCTAAAAATAACCCTTTACACACCATCCCCAAAGATGACATAGGCCCTGAGAGGAATTATTTTCGTCCGTCACTCCACACACTGATCCCCAGATTCCTACCCACCCCTCATAACTTTTTCATTACCAGAACATCATCTCCTTACTTTCCTAAAAAGAACCCTTCACACAGCATCCCCAAAGATGACATAGGCCCTGAGAGGAATTATTTTCTTCAAGGCCTCCTGTGTAGAGCTATTATAAAAATTAAATAAACTTCTCTTTTCCCGGTAGATTTTCCTAATTTTGTTTTAAATTAGTCGAGTAAGATCCATAGTTTATGCATAAACATTCACACGAAAAAGCCCGCCCTTAGGATTGTGTGTATTGGTGCATATAACGATGCAAAACGTCACTGAGATACATCTTTTTGCCAACCTGAATATATTTAGATATTCTTAAATCGACTCAGATTAACCGGTTATAAAGGGTTTGGTCATCCAACAAATGATTCACGGGGTGGCAGTACCAATGCACACCACCCACGCCGAATGATATTATAATAACACTATTGTGCACTATAGAAGTACCTACACCATTAGGCAAAAAAAATGGATTATCCTGAGTTATTTAAACAGTTTTATTCATCATGTTAAATTCTCAATATTTGAAAAATAACGTTCCCACCCAAGTAGGTACCTACCCACTGGTAAATTATTTTCTATGATCTCGGCAGCCTGAACCGTTCGAATTTTATTTGTCTTTACAAAAGTACCAACCCAGCAATTAAAATCAACGTTATGTAGCTGGCCGGTAACGTTTAACCTGTTTTTATTTTGCATTTCTTCATAAACGTCAGAATTTTTTCAACTTTTGAAGATGTATCCTGAAATAATTTACATGAAATGTGGTAAATGTAATGTATTATTGGAGTTCGGAAATCTATGGTTTTCAAAATTATAGAAAAACATCTTATCCACATATGCTATTTTTGACGTAATATTGATACACCTGAGACTCGTCGAAATGTCAAATTAACATGCGAGACGCCATAGAATAATTTTCAAAAATGCCCCAACATTTCAGTACTTTGAAGGTCTGACGATAATTTTTTCCTTAATAAAGCATTTTTTTACTGGCTACGAACATTTTAACAGTTTTTAACTCGGAATTTTTTTCGTAAACGTCAGAAATTACCGACGTTTGAAAACGAATCCTGACAAAATTTCCATGAAAAGTCATAAATATAATATATTATTTATGTTCCAAAACCTGTCGTAGTCGAAATAATACAAAAACATCTAAGCCAGGTATCTTTTTTAAGTCGCAATTTTGATTTACCTCGAGGCTCGTCGGAATGTAAAGTTTTGAGGTGAGACGCCTTATATTTAAAAAAATATACACTTTACGATTTTAGTACTGAGGCTCTTTCACAAATTTTTCGTGAAGGTCTGACGATAAATTTTTCCTTTTTTGATGGGCGAACCTGGCGGCTGGAAATACAACTTTGAATTTCTTCGTCGAATAATGAGCGCTTCTAGTTTTCGCCGCTAGGTTTTCATACATCAGTTTTATTAGCAGTTTATTTTTTTTGCATCAGTTTTTTTATATGAAAATTTGCAA
This sequence comes from Limnephilus auricula, assembly GCA_951813805.1. Lineage (NCBI taxonomy): Eukaryota > Metazoa > Arthropoda > Insecta > Trichoptera > Limnephilidae > Limnephilus > Limnephilus auricula. The sequence goes on from OX638390.1 coordinate 31,738,346, forward strand.
TTGGTAAAATTCTGGCTGAATTTTTCCCATACAAATCAGGTCTGAAAAAATCGTATGTATTTTCATCCACGGTCGCTGTCTCGCGAAAATCAGCTTTGAGGTCGGTTAAAATTGAGGGGCAGAATGGTCGTTTTTCGCGAGACTGCAAAACACTTAATCGGTCATCCACGGTCGCTGTCTCGCGAAAATCAGCTCTGAGGTCGGTTAAACTCGAGGGGCAGAGTGGTCGTTTTTCGCGAGACTGCGATTGTCTTAAAATCTGGTGGTCAAGAGCATTAATATTAATATATTATAATCAATTTTAAGATTTATTTATGGCACAACTCGGGATAAAAGGCTCAGATTTGTTGATTTAGAAAATAATAATGCTCTTTATATGGAATTGGAGAAAAAAGCGTGTATTTTTTTTTTTTTGCCGATTGCTTACAGGATTGCTTTGGTATACACATACATGTATCCCGAACTTACGAGGCGTCAAAATAGTTCTCATGAAGAAAAAATTCATACTGCGTTAACAAACACTAGTAGATATGCGTTAACATACACTAGTAGATGTTCAAAACACCATATCTTTATCCCACTGAAAATCTTTTAATTAAAAATAAAATACTTGATATCAGGAAGCTATTCATAAAAAAATTTATCCATATAAATTGCATAAAATCGTCACCTTCACACATATCTCACTCCCAGAACACTAGAGCTAAATCTAACAATCTTTTACAAGTGCCAAAAATTAAATCCACTCTTGCCAAAAAACATGAATCTTACCTCGCCCCTTCCATATTCAACATTTTCTTAAAAGAAACACAACATTTTACTCATACCAACAGAAAACCTACATATAAAAACTTTAATACATGGTTAATGAACAAAAAAAGAAATTGCATTAACAAGTTACTTGCAAACCGTCCGTGTTAATTTTTTATACGTTTTTATTTTTAAATATATATATGTATATGTATATACAAATATATATTTTTGTATTTTTTTTTTGTTTTTATGTTTCTAATTTTTTTTTTAATGCAATTGCTAAATTAATTTCCCTACTTATTTTTATTTTTAAGTTTTTTTTTTAATATATATATGAAATGATACTGCTACCCGACTCGGAACAGATATTGTCTAGTGAGTCGGGTAGCGCACATGAACTGTAAATATACTTCAATGTTAATAAACGCCCGGGTTACCGGCATTGAAATTGAAATTGAATTGAATATATTACCAAAATAAGCAATTAATATACCATCACGCCGGTCCCTGCAGGGTAGACAGAGAGGATGGACCACCAAACAACTTGGCCTTGGCACACACTCCTTGCTTCATTCACATTCTTAAACAGTCTCTAACTTTGCCTTCTGTTATTCTGACATGGCCTGACTCAAGTATGTAATCAACTTGATCATGCCTGTCTCCCTCGCACGACCTCGACTTCTTCTGCCATTCACATTAAAATCTATAATGCTAAATCAATCCATAAATTAACGTAGGCGCCTACTAAATATATAATATTTAATGTGTTGTTATTTAAATCTCATCTTAAAACATCCTTGATTGGCTAATAATGCTTTTTACAGTTTCATCACAAACTTTCAAGACTAAGCGATTTAATTCATTATTATCGCAGAAATAAGCATATTAAATATTGTTATGGGTAAATTTAGGAAACATCCAATTTATATAATCCAGGCGTTCCAGGGCTAAAAAGTCCTTTTAAAAGCATCGTTACCTTAATTGTGTAGACTCCTCTAATTCTGTAGGTTCTCACTTGCATTAAGTAAAACTGTTGATCTTCCGAAGTTAATTAATTCTGTTCGTTAATACTAAATTAAACGAGCAATATCAAATCTGGTCTTAGCAAAATCTACAATTTTCAAAACTAGAATTTTTGTCTTTTTTAAAGTATGTGGTATAAAATTAGTGCCTCCGCTGACGAGGCAACTGAAAAAACTAGTTTGCAACTAAACTCGTAATACTGTGTATGTCAATATGATGGCCCGCACACTACACATTTTTTCAAAAAACCGTTGTCAATGGTAACGCAAGCAGTGACTCGCGACTCGCACTGCTAGTTGCTACGATGACAGCTAATTCTTCGTCTATGGTTAAACAATCTGAGATAATGATTGAAATAGTAAAATTGAGTAGGAAGTTTGGTTGGAAACCATAGTAATCAGCAAGTTTTAGATTGGTTTCAGTTTCTTCAGTGAGCGGATCGCCTTCGGCGCTCTGTTGACGAGGCAACTGAAACCAAACTAAAACCGGTTGGTTTCTATGCCTTGATTGGTCAAAAAGCTTGTTTAAACATAGACGAAGAACAATCAGGTGTCATGTCGCGCAACTGGCATGTCGAGTCGCAAGTCACTGCTTGGGTTGCGTTGCCAGCTGCCAGCTGATTGTTCTTCGTCTATGGTTAAACAAGCTTTTTAACCAATCAAGACATAGAAACCAGCCGGTTTTAGTTTGGTTTCAGTTTCTTCAGTGAGCGGATCGCCTTAGTGATGAGTGAATTCGGTGCAATTTTAAACTTTGAATCATAGAATGGGAACCTCAATATTTTGTTGCAGTTATGTGATTACGGATATTATCTTACTATTTTATCTCCAAAATGCCTCAATTTAAATGCAAGGCTTTTGACTATATTAATCGAAACAATTTTTTTTCATAAAACTTATTCCTTACACGCTAATAATATTTTTTTAACAAATAATCAGCAATTTATAATACATAATTTAGACCCCTGCTTCCAAACAAAGGGTTCGGAGGGTGAGAGCTTTTCACAGCAGACCCAAGATAAGGCGATTTGACTTAGAAGCTTTCCATAAATATTACTTCCGAATTCAAATACCTGGCCTACTTTTCGATCAAATGAATTTTTTAACACATATACACAAACATCACTAAAGGATTTGTTAAATATTGTCTCATCCCCCCTTCCTCTTCTACCTCTCTCATAGCTCCTCCCGCGAACCTACCTTTCTCATTCGTTCCACTTTCGAAACCCCTCCCCCTCCCCCACCCGCCTTTTTCAAACAACTCATTGTAATTTTTTAAACCAATTTCAACACACCACATAACACTTTTACATATGCAGTCGTATGGGAAATAATTACATAACGTCAGGACTCACTATTTTATACAAAAACTTTAGCAGGTGTGCGCACAATAAATCACCAAAGTTTCATCTTAATGGATGAATGGTTATACTAACGCATACGGGTCAAACAAAGAAACATTTATTATATTATAGATATTATAGATGATAAAATTACTGAAGACGAACTTGCAATGCCTGGTCCATTAGGAACAGCAAATCGAAGAAAATTGCGTTATATTTCGAAATTGTGCATTACATGTGGATAGGCCTACAGGGGACAGACACCACGATAAAAAAAAAACGCGCCCCTTACTCCTCAAGGTGGTGTGGAAATGAGTTGTTTTTAGCCAAATCACATATTAAAGTATACTTTGCGACGTTCGTACGCCAAAACTATTGATTTTACAAAATTGTTTTTAAATTCATAAATTGTAGGAAATCTTATCTATTTTATTTTGTACGTATGTATTTTTATTGTTTGACAAAGAGTAGGTACGAACATTGGGAATTTCACCATTTTTTAGAAAAATATTTACATTTCCGCCACTGTAACTCGTTACCTATTAGACTAACAAAAAAAATTATAAAACAAAATTTATTTAAGTGTGTGTTTAACAATTTGGTTGTAAGATCAAACATTGCATAATTATTTTGAAAAAACCAAATTTTGGTACTTTCAATCCAAGATGGTGGCTCGAGCTCGACCACCCCACGCCGAAAATTTTTTTTTCGTTAGAGTCCCAATCTTAACAACATATATCAAAATCGCTACTACTTGACCTTTTGCAAGGTAGAGGCCTTTTTTATCCCCCATTGACTGGGCTATATTAGGTGCTGCTATTTTTCCAAAATGGCGGCCCGAGCGGCAAAGATATGAGGTGTAAGAATGTGTATAGAAGTTTAAATAGGAACAAAATAATATTATTTGGGATTTTTTTTTGACATGAATGAATGTTATAAAAGGCTTGCCTTGTATGAGAAACGCTCTCTTCACCTTAGACTTATATTAAATATTCTTAATTTACGAGTTATATTATTCAACTGTCCCGAACAGACACAAGATATCATTTTCAAAGTAAAGACTTCTAAGTACGATAATTCGAAAAGGAGATATTCTCAAAAAACTGCTATTATAGGTGTGGTTATTTTTCGAAAATGGCCCGAGCGGCAAAGATATGAGGTGGTAAAGTTTAAATTCGGAAAGAAAAATTCGAAATCTCTCATATTACCAATTTTCAAAAATCCCGGAAAACTTTCCAGGTAACCCTTTTTTTCATCCCAAGTGACTGGACTAACTAGTTGAATCTGTAAAATAAATAAGTCGCTAAAATATAGCGATAGTCGCTAAAATAAATAATTTATAGGCTAGAAATAATTCTTTTTTATTTTTAACTTTTTAACTTAAAGAGTTAAACCTCAAATTATAATATTTTAATTAATGAAGATAATATTAGCGAAAGTCAATCGAAAATCTGAAACAGAAAAATCAGAAAAAGATACGGATACATCTGGGACTCGAACCCAGGTCCTCCGGCAATCCGGGCCGATTGCCAGAGGACCTGGGTTCGAGTCCCAGATGTATCCGTATCTTTTTCTGATTTTTCTGTTTCAGATTTTCGATTGACTTTCGCTAATATTATCTTCATTAATTAAAATATTAGAAATAATTCCTTAATTGAAGAGTCTGGTCCTTAAATAACAACGGATTATGTATCTAATTAACACAGGGTATCCAGAAACTAGACGATGCGACCTGGAGCCTAGACAGAGTAATGCTTCCTAGAGATTTAGGGCGAGCTATAAGGAGCATTCTTAGAATTTCATTAGAAAATTCGCTAGGAGTTACGACCGCTGCGCTGCACAGTGGGCGAAACTTGTTAGTAGACGTTATTTTGCAACATAATTGGATCGTTTGTATTACGAGAACTTACTTGTGTAACAAATGTAAAAGATTAATAATTATATTATATGTAATATTTTTGTTAGAGATTGAATGTCTCGGGCGAATTTATTTGCAAAGTCTTAGTATAGTACAATATTAGCAGTCCGGATGTAAGGCAGAATAATATAAGCCATCTTTAGGGTCTCTAGTTGATCCGCCCGATGTATATAACATCTTAATTTATGGATGAAATAAACTAAACCGACTTCTTTAAAAAATTTACCTTTAGATTTATTTATCTAACGACCTAATGCCACATGTTTTTTTTTATCTAATAGAACTTAGGTTCATATCGACGAGACATGTAAACGAGAAAATAAACTTTCACCTACAATTTTGTTCTTAAAAATACTTTAAACTACGTTGTTTGAAAATGGCATTGTAAAATAAAATATATATAATATTAAAAAAAATGTTGTATGCTTCACAGAATTAAATAGTGCTCTTTATTGTTGTCAAGTTTAATTTGTAGAACTCCAATATAATTTTTTTTTTTTATATAAAATAATATTTTTAGTTAATTTATAAAAACAGTTTATTTATAAACAACCTCTGCTGTACTATTATTATTACGCGTGACAGCTATTTCGCCTTCTGAAGGCATTATCAAATTTCTGTCAGTTTGATAATGCCTTCAACTATTAAACTATCAGTTTGATAATGCATTCAGAAGGCGAACCAGCTGCTACTCGTAATAATAATAGTTAGAGGAACTTGTTTATAAATAAACTCTTTATAAATTAAATAATAATATTTTTTAATATAAAATAGAAATTGAATTTAAAAAGTGCTACAAACAGTTTTCAATCAAATTAACTGGACCATCTAAAATAAAGATTCTTCTAAAACATTCGACACAACACGCTTATAAAAGTTTATATTAAGGAGCAAAATAAATATATATTATCTATACCTTTGTTATCGCATTATCAATTTGAGCCAACCATTTTATTTATTTGATCAATACAGTTGCAATTTTAATATGTATATTATTTTAACGAAAATCATATTCTAATTTTGTTGCTTAAATTCATTCCATAAAAAGTCATTGCAAGGGTAGAGCCAGGTATCTACAACAGGTTGTTAACTGTCTGAACATTCTTTGAACACGTTTCTCACCAAATTGAGATCTTAAACCCCGAAAAACTAACTAAAATTATTATTACTAAGACACCTTAAATGTTTAAATTAAAGAAAAAGTGAAATAACGGATTTTTTGTTCACAATTGATTGTTCACACAGAGTATATACTGTGAGAAACGCCTTTAATATTTGTAGTATATTGGCTTAGTAGGTTCAATGGGTTAACAATAGATGGCAGGAGTCATAAAGCTTCCACTAGTTTTCGTCTGATGGCGGGAAGATAAAGTTGTCCCTAGGATAGCATATAGTCGATGTGTAGGAATCTGCGCTGGCAGATTTACCTACCAATCATTTGAAACTAGTCGCATAAGCTCAGGGCTATTATTACTTTATTGAGTAAATAAACAGTATGTAAAAAGAACCAAAGAATCTATGGATAAGTTCCCAAGGCAAGAAGGGCAGAGAAAGATCACCGGTATGTCATCACGAGGTACAGAGCAGCAATTATAAAACTACTCAAGAAGAAGAAAGCCGTTTGTTTTATATGAACTCTGAAATTCCAATGATTTCCATCGTTCCCACAGCACTGTGCGCCAAGGAACTATTGAGTTGACCCGTCTAGAGAGTCTAGCAATAAGCTCTGAAATTAATTTCCGCAGAGCTAGACGGGCTGCAGAATAATTCGTCGCCAGGTCGACCGTGAAGTATCCCAACATGTCAGGGAGGCATCCGGACGAGTTATGTTCGGCAGGCCGCAGCGCCGCGCGCGCCGTTCCGCTGTGCGGTGGGGGAACCAATAGATTGATGTGGTCTTTACGGCGAGGAAGGTGATACCTATGGGTCCAAATACGAGCTGAAAATTCGTGTAATTTATTATTAAAATTTAATATTTCTATAATCTCTCCTTTGTGATTTTAATTATTTTTTAAGATGTGTTTTTAAATCCAATTTTTTAATGTAATATCTCACAGGAGTCCCAACTGCTCTTAACTGTCTGAAGTAAGCGGGGCTATGGTATCTCAAAAAAGTGGCTTTGAGGATGAAGGAAGTGGGAAAGGGAATAAGATGTGGCGAGTGTATCGGACAGCACAAATTAAACATTTAAAATGTTTTATTAATAAGGAAATAGTTGTATGTTTACCTGCTCTATAGTTTTCTCACATATTTATCTCTTATATGATGATGCATCTATGACAAGGTCCTTTGTTTGCCTTTTTTATTACCTGCCATGTAGCTTTTAAAAGGCTACATTATTTGCACGACGCAACCATGGGATTTATACAATTTATTTTCAGCTCTTTCTTACATTTTAAATAAAAGTTCTTTGTTCCTCTATGCATTCCTGTGTGTAGATAAGAATAATAATATTAACTGTTTTAATCATATCCATTTTTAACTCTTTATAATTTTATCCCAATAAACAGGGATTTGATTTGTCCAACGAGTCACTGTTTCATTCATTCTACTTTCAGTTAATCTGCCGTGAAAGCTCAGTGTGCAGGATAGAAGTTCTTGAGTAAACCGATTACACTGCCAGGGGCATTCTCAGATTAATAAACGTACATAATTTTTGTTTCTTTACACCTCAATTTTAGTGATCATCACTCATTAAATGCTGACATTTGCAAACCTACAAGTTTAGTACCGATTAAGTCACCAATCGTGACTTTGACGTTATGTGACTTCTGATGACAATATTCGGAATTGATATAACAGTCCCTTATTTCAAATTGATGTCGCATAAAGTTCGCTCAACGCCAATCCGACAAACTCCCAACATAATAAGTTTGGATCAAAGCTGCCTCAGAAACTAGACTTGGGAGGTAACGGATGTTTCGACAGTCTCTTGTCATACCTGAATCATTGACGACAAGGCGTAGTTTACCCTGTACCGGGTACATACCCTGTACCGGGTATCTACCCTGTACCGGGTACCCACCTTGTACAATAAGACCCTGTGTGCTGTGGAAGGTTTATTACAGGAACAAGGTTCGCCTGCCTTAATAAAACATCGATTTCGATCCTTTGACTTCCCGTCCTAAGGTATTTACTAGTACCAATATTTTAAATTATAATGAAAGCGATTACGCTTCATAAACTATGCTTTATGTTAAAACTACGGGAAAGAGCTCAGAAATTGAAAATAAACTTTTTGAAATTGATTAATATTTCTTTATGAATCTGCCAAGACAAAATATGCATTCCTAAGGCAAAGAAATAACACCTTTTTCTTGCTAACGTTTTGGTTAGTATTGTTATTGAAAGCAATATTTTGAGATTAGCTCAAACTATTTGAAAGGATTAAATTAAAAAAGAGCATTCTCATTTCTGAAAAATAAATTGTACACAGAAGAAAATTTTATTATTCGTGTTGATATCTACGGCAAAAGCAGTAGCATACTTTTATCGTATAAAGGTGCAATTTTATTTATGGAAAATTAAGTAACTATTTTTTCTTCTTTATTTTTGAAGATAACAACATTGTGGTTTTTCTTGCTCCGAGAAAATGCGAAAATCGTATAAAAGTAACAGCGCTGATAATAACGAATTTCCAGTAAAAAGTAACAAATCTCTCCCTGAAATGAAAATTTTCTTCACTGAAAAAATATGGTTTTCATTTCCACAAGAGTGCAGTTTTCAAGAATCCACAATGTGTGTCTTGCCAGTCTTTTTTGTTTTAACGAACTTACAAAGATAGAATTTCAATAATATACTGATAGAACCCTTGTCCAGGCAGACCGCGAACTCGATAATACATTTTGTGAAATATATTCTATTTAAGGTCCCCTTTTACGGAAGGACATCAAACTTTACGGACTCACATGATATTATGAGTCATAACTTGAGACTGCGGAAAGTTAGAGGATTCAGTCAGTTAAAAATAAAACTTGGTTACGCATACTGTGAACATTTTAAATTAAAGTGTTAACATCTCTGCACATTCCAACGGCAATATTAGTAATGTAATAATTGTTAACACTCTGTAAATGTTTCAAACAATAAATAAATAAAATCCAAAGGATGGCTTAAGTGTCAATAAGAGCCAATTGTATAATTTAAAGTATATTTGCAATGCTAATTTATAATTTTTTTGTGAATAGCTTAAATTATGAAAATCTAGCCTTACCGTCATTCAGATGGGTAAATATGTATATTTTCTTTTATTAATAAATAATGTATTTTAGTTTACTATAGTAACGGCTTTTTATTTTAACATTCTTAATATTTGGGAAGATTGATTTAGAAAAGTTTTGAGGTTTTCAAGAGTAATTATATATCGATCGTCCAGTTGATTTGTCAGATATCTCGAAATAGTTTTAAAAGCAATACTCAAATAAATCAAATATTATTTTTAAATGAAAAAATGTAACTTTGTTTAAACCACTGATTTATTTAATTAAGCTGACCGGTTTCGGAACAACCGTTCCTTCCTCAGGGCAAACATATAATGATATGACAATCAGAAAAGAGTGGGAGGGTTCAATTTATTACGAAGTGATCCCCATCCCTACCACAAGTGTTGTGGTAGGGATGGGTGGTGACTTGGAATTAATGGAAAGTTGTGGTAGGGAACAGAATGGACATTGAAAGGGAACAGATTTAAGATTTGGCTGTAAGTTATTATTATTGTTTATTGATAATCGACTCATTATTTTTAAGGGATTTTTTTTATTTCTAAGGCTTTTAAGTTATCTAAGTGTTTTCCTTTATTATTAATAAGAAGAATATTTATCCCTGTATTTTTTTCAAAACTATGGTCATTTTCAATGATATGGTTAGCAAAATCGGAAAAATTATTATTATTTAGACGCCTTAAGTGTTTTTGATTCTAATTTCGAAATTACCCTGTGTTTAACGTATTAATTATTTATTTATTTGTTATTTATTTACAATTAAAATATGTTGTTTAGCATTAATTATTAACCCCACTAGGGTTCGCTTGTATCGGAGTTAATAATACCGGGAGGCTTAATGGTATGGCATAATAGTATATCATTTTTAAATGTCTTACTAGTGACCCAGAATCAACGTTTTGTTTAATTCACTGCAAGTTTTTCAAATAATCATCAACTGAACGTTCGATATGTCTACTGTTTCCGAAATTTCGTGTATGTAATAAATACCACAGTTCCTCTTTTGCTGTATTTTGAACAAGTCGTGTCGACGATGATGGTTATATGGTATTATATATTTATTTAAATAAATAATATATTAATAAATAAACAAGATGAAGAGGCATTCATGACGACAGTTGCGAATGTGTACTTTGTTTTAGTATGACAGCATCTGGTACTAGTAGCTTCTGTAGCCCTAATGTATTGTAAGTTTTAAAGTTAGTGTTGTTGTCTGTTGACTGGATTACATTATTTATCTATCCAATCCTGTACATACCTTTCCCAGATTTCTGCGAAATACGTACAAAACTTCAGGGTACCTTCATAAATTTGATAAGTAATTTTTTACGATAATGGCATAAAAATTTACTGCATGTTTATGTCATCTTTTAGCGAATGGTGATTAAGTGATTAGTGATTAGCGAATTTCCACTCAAGAACACTGCAGATACAAGTTTGTCCACTTTTGTTATACCTACAGCCGTATATCCTACCTGCTTCTACCCCTTTGGAGACATTTAGTTTTATTATGTGCAAGAAGGAACCTATATCGTATTTTCCCTAAACCGACTGCATAATTTATTCCTGGATGTTGGTCTTCAAATCTTGTAGGGTCCTTGGACGGTTCATATAAACACGGGATTTCAAAAAACCCCGTAGAAAAAAATCACAAGGGGACAAATCGGGAGAGCAGGCTGGTCCGCTAGAATTCCTCCGAGAATTGAAGTCACGTTCAGAAATTTTCTGCACAATCGCCATCTTGTATGGGTGAAAATTGAGATCATCATGAAGAATTCTCCTCAAATAACGATCGTAAAGTCCAAAGGCAGACGCATGTTTTTGCGCAGAGCACCGTGGTGATCGCAACACTAAAGCTCTCACTGCCTCAATGTTCTAAGGTGATCTAATGGGACAAGGGACTCCAGTTCTTTTCTCTTGTCGCACTTGCAGTTTGTCTGAACGTAGTGACCCACATAACAATTGGTTTCGGGTCCGGGACAGGAGCCAATGGGGCTAAATTAAAGCGATTCCGAATGGCGCGCTGGGTTGAGATCACAGAACATCTGTCCGAAAAGTAGGCCTCAACGGCAAACTCACGCTTCTCACTGTTCCAACGCATGATGGCGACTAAATTGTGTCAAGACAAAACTTTATAGTTCCGCCTCTCGAATGCGATTACTAGTGCTCCGCTATGACATCAACCGACTGAATAGCGCGCATTTAAAAAAAGGAAGTTATGCTGCCGCACCCTGTACAAGTATATTGACTTTAGTTATGCCTCGATTTTGTTAATACTTACTCTCTATATACTTACTTTACAAATGAGGACGTACACCAGGAATAATCCTTTAGGGGATTAACTGTCCGAGGATCAATTGTCCGGTGAATCAACTGTTCGACGGATCAACTCTCCGGGTATCAACTGTCGGCGGGCCAACTATCACGAACCATTACAAACAGTTAGAAACAAAAATTTCAACGTTCAAATATTTATCATGTAAAATTGATAAAAAAATCATTGAGTGGCAATATCAAATATAGGTTAGTTCTGCGTTAGTTCGCGAAATATCAATTCGTTGCGAGCCGAAACCAGTTGTTTTTTTTACAATAGCACTACATTGACGGGTAGAGTGTTGGATTGCCATTCCGAAGGTCGCGGGGTCGAACCCGGCGTGCGCAAATAAATTTTATTTAATTGATTTGTCTTATTTCACAATTAATCATTTAAAATAATAATAATAATAAATAATCACGTTCCAGAGTGGAAGATACTCTTAGTATCGCCCTGGTGTAAGACCACCATTCAGAATTGAAACGTTGCTTGAAATAGCTTTAGCCGTGTTTAGTGACTAGATCTGAATATCCAGGTACTTCCCCACCTTCCTCTTCCTCGTCTCCTTCCCTTTCCCACTTACTTCAGCCTCATAACATACCTTAATTGGGGATGCCATAGTCTCACTGGCTCCAGACGGGAGCAGTTGGGACTCTTGTGAGGTATTCACTATAAAAATAAAAATAAAAACATAGGAGGCCGAGAGAAAAATAATTCCCCTCATGGCCTATATGTAGTTTTTAGGGATGCTCTGTAGTGTATAGAATGTCTTTTTATGAAATAAAGGAGAGGAAGAGACACCAATTTCCACCGTTGGAGAGTTTTGGTCAAGAAAAAAAAAAAAAATTTTTTAAACCACAATTTGGAATATGTTGTGAATTTGAAAAATATCTATTTCATCACTGAGTGAATACAAGGAAGATTTAATGCATTTCCTGGCTGCATTTATTGGCATCGCGGATTGTGCTGCGAATGTATCCCGTACGTAAATATCCGGTTTTGTTACCGGCGGGCCCGTTAAAAACCCATGAAGATTAATTGAGTTGTAAAACGCAGGGGCATTCGAACGATGCCAATCGTTTCACCACCGAGCGTGCATTCACTTGCATGTGCAGTACTCGTGCAGCTTGTACACCCGCAAATGCAAACATGGCATGATGAGCAGCCCGCAAACAGCACTTTGTAAAAAAAAATAGAATATTGGCAATAATTTGATGAGATCCCCGGTGACTATAAAGGTTAATAATTTAGAGTTTCATAGAGGTTAGTTTTCAACGTGCAGGATAATTTTAGTTTATAGCTTTTATCTTGCTTTATTCATATCGTGAAAAAGTCCGTGGTGAAATTTGAGATGTTTCTGAATGTTACAAGTATGTAGTAAGATTTTTTTTTTACATTAGGTCCACGCAGGAGGCCCTGAGAGAAATAATTTCCCTCAGGGCCTATGTCATCTTTGGGGATGTTGTGTGGAGGGTATTTTTAAGGAAAGGAAGGAGAGTAAGTTCTGGGAAGAAAAAATGTATGAGGGTTGGGTAGGAATCTGGGGTTCAGTGTACCTAGATCATCCGCCACCAAGACCTAGACAAGCCTTACCCCATGAACCCGGGCACCCCTGCTAAGTCACCAAACGTAGTGAACCACTTGGGGTGATCTATGGCAGAGGTGTTGGTTATCCAAAAAATGATTCCCGGGGCGGCAGTACCCATTCCCGCCTCCCAAACAATACCCAGTTACAATAACAAGTTGTTTGTGAGATATCCACTCAATTGTAAATACAACAAGTTGTTTGTGAGATAACCACTCAATTGTAAATACAACAAGTTGTTTGTGAGATATCCACTCAATTGTAAATACAACAAGTTGTTTGTGAGATATCCACTCAATTGTAAATACAACAAGTTGTTTGTGAGATATCCACTCAATTGTAAATACAACAAGTTGTTTGTGAGATATCCACTCAATTGTAAATACAACAAGTTGTTTGTGAGATATCCACTCAATTGTAAATACAACAAGTTGTTTGTGAGATATCCACTCAATTGTAAATACAACAAGTTGTTTGTGAGATATCCACTCAATTGTAAATACAACAAGTTGTTTGTGAGATATCCACTCAATTGTAAATACAACAAGTTGTTTGTGAGATATCCACTCAGTTGTAAATACAACAAGTTGTTTGTGAGATATCCACTCAATTGTAAATACAACAAGTTGTTTGTGAGATATCCACTCAGTTGTAAATACAACAAGTTGTTTGTGAGATATCCACTCAATTGTAAATACAACAAGTTGTTTGTGAGATATCCACCCAATTGTAAATACAATAAGTTGTTTTTGAGATATCCACTCAATTTTTATTTAAAAATGTATTTTATGTGAAATATAACGCATTTAATGTGAAATATAACGTCGATAAAATTTCTGGCGCAGCTTTGCTTGGTAGCACGTATTCGGAAGGTCCAATTTTCAAGGACTTTGTCGCATAAATTTGGTTGGCATTTGTTATGTTGACTTTGAGGGCGTCAATTGTTTGCGGTTTATTTGCATAGACCTGCGATTTAAGATAGCCCCAAAGGAAGAAGTCTAAAGACGATCGCACTATCTCGGTAGCCGTCGTGTTAAGCTCACGTCGCCGCCGCGCGAGACAACCATGCCTTTTTTGATCAAATCTCATCTTTGATGATTTGCACACGTTGTTCAATGCTGTAACCTTCCATGCTGATTTTCCGTACACTACTAAACAATTGAAAATAAATTTGTTAAATGCCACTTTAACAACATGATTGCTATAACCTAACAAAGTTCGAGTGTCCCTATACAGGGTGTCCGGGGGTAAAGTGCAGTAACTTCGGGAGGTGATTTTACATGATAATATAAGTCAAAAATTTAAATGACTTTTTCGAAATTCCAACTTTTTTTTCTACAAAAAGACGTACCTGTTAAAAATCCTTAGTGTAAGGTACAAACTTACCGATAAATTTGCTGTGCATTTGCTGTGCCCGCGACGTTGGATTGATGTGAGTCACCCGTATCGTAACAGTGTAAAATAGTACCTAGTGCTGGCTGCATACGATGGACTGATTTTATCGTTTTACCTAAAAAGTATCCCTTAAATTTGGAATTACAAAAAAAGTCATTTATCTTTTTTACTTATCATTTAGAATCACCTCTATAAGTTACTGCGCTTTACCCCCGAACACCCTGTATATCCCCCCGTACTTATAAAATCTTTCTACCTCTGAAGAATATGAAATCAAATAATATAGTTCCTTTCTATTTTTTTCTCACCGTATGTTTGTAGGTACTGTGTAAAATATTTTTACTACAACGCAATTCATAAACATTATAAAAATTAGTTTGTCGTAATAAATAGTATTTTAATATTAAGTATTATTATATTTAGTATTTACTATGTAAAACTGAAAAGTATACTGTATTAAATAATTAGAAAAAAATGAGAGATTTCTTACAATCAAACTGATTGATCAGTTTCGTAAGATTTGGAAAATAAAATATTGTAAAATTAAAACTGAATAAACATATTAAAAAAAAAAATATATATATATATATATATAATTTCACCATCTGAAACCAATGTTTAACGTTCTTGTTTCAGATCCAGATATATAGATCTTCCAACCTTCCTTACGGGAGAATGTTGTGAGAAAAAAAAGATAGACCTTACCCTGGGTTACGAAGCTCGACTAAAATCGAACTGCTGCACGACTATTAGAAGACCCTTCTCTTTGAAAAGCCTTTCATACTTAACATAATTTTTTTTTACCTATTAAATGTTTGAAAAGTCAAATAATAGTGATGATGCTTGGATGATTTTTATTCAAGAGAGCAAATATGTAGCTACTATAAATAAATATTTTTAACAAGAGCGCAATAATGCGAGGGACTGTCAGTAACACTTCTACTGATCGCCGGAAACGAGACTAACGGAAAACTAAATATTAATTTTAATTTTAATAACCATACGTCTTATATTTATATAAAGGCTCTCAGAGTGAAAGATACTCACAGTATCACCTTTATCGACCAGCATTTAGAATCGTAAGATTGCTTGAAATGGCTTTAGCAGTTTATGATGACCAGATCTGAATAGCCAAGTACTTTCCGACCTTCCTCTGCACCTCCTATGGAATTGAGATGCATAACAAGCCCAACAGAATTCAGATCAAAACTAAAAACTCATCTTTTCAGACACTCATTTCCATACATTCGTCATTCTATTGAAACATTGCTATTTTTCTTTTTTTTTACTGTTTTATTATACTCTAATAATTGCCGATGTCCACGAAAACAAACTTGCCCATAAATCTAGCTAACCCATTAAGTTAATTTTTACAACCGTGTCAAAAATTATAATGTATTATATAAGAACTTCCTTCTTCTTCCGCAAAAAAATATTAAAAAGTGTATGTAATATATAATATGTAGTAAAAGGTATACAATGTATAATATTATGTATGTGTAAAATACTTCTACGTTACCTGTTTGTGCCTATACTTACAGAGTTTTGTTTGTTATTTGGTTTTTAATGTTATCACTGTTATCAGTGACAACCCTGGCAAAAACCAAAATTCGTAATTTTAAATATAAGTACCTATGTTAATTGTGAATCTCTAACTTTAATTCACAGGTGTAAATATAAATGTAAGTCACTAGTTAAGTCAGTAGTTATAAGTATTAGTCGTAAGTCACTAGCTATAAGTCTTAGATGAAAGTCCTAATTATAATTATAAATCTTAGTTTATTTGTACAGCGCCCTCGAGGTGATTTTTCACGAAAACGGCGCTTTATAAATTAGCCAAGTATTATTATTATTATCTCCTTCCCCTCGCCACTAAATTCTGCCTCAAAGTATACCCCAAATAACTAAACTAAATAAACTGATATAAGTATGTAAAGTTTTTTTCAGATAATTTATATTATAATATATAATATTTGTTTTAGATCAGCAGTTCACATGGTTTATTGATTACTTTAAATTTCTTCCGGTTCAGACATATTTGTCTAATTTATCAAAACGCGTTGAGATTTATCCAAAACCATTTGTAGAATTCAAGCTCTGTCGAAAATGTTTGCAAAATGATATCTTGGGCTGCTTTACCCGGCTGATATATCACCAGCAATATGTCTGCACGCCGCTGAAATCTCCGGCTGACCTGGTTGCTAAATCTTGACTTCCACCGGCACCGAAATGCGCTGAAACAAAGAGATTTGTGAATGGAAACGATGGATAATCTATCAACGTAGATAAATCTTTTAATTTCCTTGGAAAAATCAACACACTTGAACGACACATTAGAACGTCAATATAAAATTAGAACAAAAGAGCGTTTTAAGAAATTAAACAAAACATATATTTTAGGTTAAATTCCGTTCCGGGTGAATTCTGTTTTCTCATTTGAAAGATGGTTTGAAATTGATAATTTTTCTTCCCATCTTATTTTTATCTCTAAAATTTTACTTCTTACCGTCTCTCTCTGGTTTCAATCCTGGGATTGGTTTGCAGCAATTTCGTTTATTTTTTTCTTCCATTCTTCCCTGTCTTGTGCGGCTCTTTTGAAGTCTGCAAATGATGAGCAGCGCATGTCCACCAGCGGGTCCTCCAGGTACTCTCGGCGTGGGCGTCCCCTAGAGTTTGTCACCTTGTAGTTCTTACCGTATTTAACACAAATTTTACCACTTATTTATCCGATACATATTTATGCTACCTCTCATTATTTAAATTGTGAGGCGGGAATGGGTACCGCCGCCCCAGGAACCATTTATTGGATAACCAACACCTCTGCCACAGGTCACCTCAAGTGGTTCGCTACGTTTGGTGACTTAGCAGGGGTGCCCGGGTTCATGGGGTAAGGTTTGTCTTGGTTTTGGCGGCGGATGATCTAGACACACTGAACCCCAAATTCCTACCAAACCCTCATACCTTTTTCCCAGAACTTCCTTTCCTTAAAAATGCCCTCCACACAGTATCCCCAAAGATGACATAGGCCCTGAGGGAAATTATTTTGCTCAGGGCCTCCTGTGTGGACCTAATTAAAAAAAAATCATTCTTCTCAACTTGTTTCCTACTTAGACCTTTTTTCCATACCGATTTCTTACTAACTTAATTGTGTGAACCTGTTTCATGAATACTCGACTCCTTCTCACATTTTATCTCCCTTCCGCATTTCTTGCCAAGTCAAAAAAATCAACTAATCGGAATTTTATTAGAAAGATGGTCTCCAACTGTTGAAAATTTTACATTTATAAGTATTCTGGTTTTTGCAAGACGATCATTCTACAGGAAATATAAATAGCGATTATTCAAGTTATTAATGAAAAATGACATGCTAATTGCAATCTCTTCCAGCTTCTATTTGCGGCTTTAAAATTTATTTTATGTTTGTATGATTCCCCGACATTTCTTCTATGTTTCCGCACATTCATTTGACAATTCAAAGCATCAACTTTCGATATATTTGTTTATTCCATATCCAACCAATCCACAGAATACTGGCAGATCGTCTTTTGTTGACACACATTGTTTCGAATAAAATTGTGGTCCGAGTTGTGTCACTGTAAGTTTTTTTCACAATGCAATGAACCCATTTTAAACTATAACATGGTTTTTTTAATTGCAATATACCATTTTTCGAAGAACATATTCATTTCTCTAACAAGTAATTAATTACTAATGAGTAGAAAATGTTAAAAGTTTGGACAAAATGACAAATCTGAAAATGTCGATACTCTTAGTTCAAAATTGCCCACGAAAATCTTTCTTTGCCACGTCAAAAAGATGAAAAATTGTGCGTAAAAGGTTAGAGTTTCCCCATCGAGGTGCCGAGGGTTTGAGTAATTATTCGACTTACGTCTCCGTAATATTGACAGCCTTCTGATAAAACTTATCGCATTTGTCGCGTGTCAGCTTAATTGTCAAGTCCCCTTCGAAAATGTTCCCTCACATCGCATTATAAATGCTGGGAAGACGCCGAGACCAGCAGTGCGATTTAATATGTTCGGATTTAATAAGTGTAATGCAATGCTTAATGGTTTCCGTTGTGGCAGACGTTTATACATATTTTATATGGCCCCATTACCCTCAACCCTCCAGTGGTAGGATATTTATAACATAAATGTATAACATAAACCAAAAAAAAAATGTAGTAATCAAACTTACACAATACTTTATTATTCTAGTGTCGAGAAACGCAGGATAAATAAAAGCTCGTGTACAAATTAATAAGAAAATCACGTATTCTTTATTTTAGTTTTTCTAAAAGTGTCACATTTCGGTTTTCTTTGACAAAATGATAATTTAATTGAAGAAGAGCAATTACATTAGAGTAAACTTTGGCGTGAATTAGTTAATATTACACTATAATTTCTCACTCTTATCGAGAATTGTAAGGTAAAAAAACTTCTCTGTACAATATTGATGATATTCTGTTTTCTTTTCAGTTTTTCTTTGGCGATATGACAAATTAAATTAAACCGGTAATAAATTAAACTAATTAATTGACTTAAATATAAACTGTTTGATAAAAGTCTAACTTTTCCTACCATCTTTGCGTGTGGTGAAGTTGATATTCGTATCTTTCTGTCCAAAGGCGAGTGATGAGACAGTATTATTATAAATATACGTAAATCCTTACTCATGTGATTATTTATTTATGATAAAATATACATGTTATCATAAATAATATGTAATATGTTCAAGTTTTTTTCTGGTTTACTTCATATGGTTTGTAACCCTAGACCACTGGACCCGAATCGTAGATTCTAGAAGCAGAAAATTAGTGAAAACATTATTGGCTAAACATGAAATAGTTCTTAATAAAAGTAACAGATTAAATATGAAAAAGTTCTCGTTAGATATTATAAATAATTGATTAAAAACTTCAATAATCAGAAATTCATTTTGTGGCGTCATTTTAATTAAATGAAAACAATTCACTCTGCATACACCACTTCTTTAGTGAAAATTATCAACATGTTTCAATACCAATGGTTTATTCGCTAGGATAAAATAAAAAAAAAATCAATATTAAATTTGCATTTTATCCTGACGAAGAAACCATTGGTTTGGCATATTGATAATTTTGATTACATAAGTGATATAAACAAAGTGATTTGTTTTCATTATATTTATTAAAAACTTATCAATCCAATGATATAATATCGTTAAGTAATTACTACTAATGGGTAACTATGAAATTAGAGTTTTTGAGTTACACTAAAAGCATAACTCTATTCCTCATCTAAAAGTGCTACAAACGGAAAAGTCATAACGCGTTGATATCATCAAGTTATTTCAATATGTTTTTGTAGGTATCTCAAAAAACAGAATTTTTAATTTTCTGTAATCAGGTAACTGAAGATTTACCTAAGTGTTTTTTCATATTTCAATTAGGCAACTAAACTTAGCTCTTGTAGCACTAAAATTTCTGAAATTGCTTTCGTTGCATTTTTGTATGTAACTAGTCATTCCATTTATGTAAATAAATACATAAAAAAATGATAAGCCATTTTCTCATTTTCAAAATAAAAGTCTAACGATTCCCAACACATCAATCTACGATCAATACTTATCAGTATAAATACTCCAAAACCAATTTATCAGATTATTTACAATCCTATAATTCAATGGCACAAAAAAGATAATTTCAGAGTTACCCATAGTTGTAGTAATTACAACACGATATGTTACCATAAAAGCTTTCAGGTTTAAAAAATATATATTTCTCTCTCTAAAGTTGTTTAGGGTTAAACATTTCCAGCGCAGAACGTTGGCGGCGATACTGTGCTATAGCGGTGACTAATCGAAAAGATTCCCACAATAAAGGGTTGTTGCAAAAGAAAATAATATATCCGTTTTATTTTTCCAGCTTGTGCCTAAGATACGGACGGCAGCGGAATCTAAAGTATGTCGAACGCCTCAAGTACGAAATTTGCATTCTACATAGATAGAAAACCCATTTCAGAAATAGACGGCCCAATTTTAACGTGGTAGTACCGATTTAGGAGGAATTTAATGTTTTAAAGAAAAAACTTTTTTTACTGCAAAGTGCAAAATTTTGTAGTTATTTATTTAATTTCTTGAATCTTTGCAAAATTACTTTGTGACATCATTTTAATTAAATAAAACAAATTACTTTGTGTAAAACACTATAATCACATGTTATAATATCACATGTTAAAATGCATAACATGTGATTATAGTGGTTTACACAAAGTAATTTGTTTCATTTAACTAATTTATTTAATTAATTATGTTGTAGAGTGCCGATACTCTCAGTATCGCCTTGATGAAAGACACCCATTCAGAATTAAAACGTTGCTAGAAATGGTTTTAACCGTGTCTAGTGTCTAGTGACTAGATTAAAATAGCCAGATACTCCCCATCTTCTTCTTCCCCATCTTTTCCCCCACCCCACCACCTTAAGTCCTTGTGAGAAATACCAATGATTTTTGAGGATGCCAGAGTTGACAGCAGATGTGACTTTTTTTTTAACATAAGCTCCACACTGGAGGCCCTGAGGAGAATAAATCCGCACGGGGCCTTTATCATCTTTGGGGATGCTGCAAGAGGGGTCTTTTGAGGAAAGGAAGGACAGGGAGTTATGGGAAGGAAAAAGTCGCACTCCATCACATGAAATTAGCACATAATGCTTTTATGCTAAAGATTTCTGTTCCAAGCTGTCCGATTCTTAGTTTCCGTTCCATTACAACTATGTACAACTTTTTATTCTATTGTCAGAAATATATATGCATTTTTAAAACGAGTATTAAGGTAAGTACTAACTGGGTCAACGTACGCTACGTAAGCGACACATTCCGATAACTGGACAACTCACAATCCATACATTTTCTACGGAAATAGACGCTACAGAACCACACTGGCCACACGCATCGCAAAGTGTGGTCAGTGTGATTCTGAAGCATCTATTTCCATAGAAAATGAATGGATTGTAAGTAGTCCAGATACCGCAATGAGTAGTTTACGTAGCCTATGTAGCAGTACGTACTTACCTTTAAGCGGGTCGAATTTTTTACAATTACGTAATTACACAATGCCCTTACAAATTAATTTAAAATACCTTTGATATAAAAAAGATTTAAAAAAACATCAAAATGGCTAATTACCCATAAGGATGAAAAAAATAAATATTATAAAATACAACATAAGTATAACACCAACAACCTATAATCCGAAACAGGAATCCCTACTGAGGATAACAATGAACATAAATAATTTCGAATTGTACCACACTTATACTTACGGCCGTTTTTTCCAGCATTTAGATCGTTCAATCTGAGTCTCCGATCAGTGAGTGACTTGTTTAAGAGCGATTGACCAGCGGCTGAGAATAAAAGTTGTACAGGGAGATCCAATGAGAAAGATCGATTATTCCCTGTATCAAATTTTTTAAATTAAAAATTTATTATCGATTTATTTCATTTAAAACTTGCTTTAATATATACCTATATGCAAGTAAGCAATAAAAATGCTCAAAACGCACGATGATGAATTATTAAATATCGTGTACTTTTTGTAAATATTTTTTGATCATAAGTATTTATGATTTTTCAATAATGACTAAACAAAATAAGTGTGTAAAAAAATCTGAAATATTTTAGTTTATAAGACCCTAAAAAAATAGAAAACTGAAGTATTTTTGTCACAAAACACTTTCATTTTAATTTAACTAAAATTAAAATTATGAAAACTGTGTCGACAAGATTATATATTGATTTATTTTGTTGTATGAGAAGATTTGAAATTTGTGTTGTTTAATTATTAATTTTATCGTTTGAAAATTGAACAAACCTGCCAACGACCAACGGTATAACCTTAGTATATTAAAAATAAAGTTAGTTTTTCAATATTTAAAAATCAATTTATGTTTTTTTGTAAAAAAGAGTCAATACGTCTAGAATTTGATTTAAACAGGACTAATTTCCAGTGGCGGCTCGTGACTTTAGGTGAGCTAGAGTGCTAATATTAACAAAAATGGCATTATTGATGTCGTTGTAGCCGAAAAATATTTTTTATTTTTTTTTCGAAAATTTATTTTTTGTATGAAGATTTTCAGGAAATTTCAGTTTTGCCGTGCACTGCACAGATTTCCTGAAAATCTTCATACAAAAAACAAATTTTCGAAAAAAAAAAAAAAAAATATTTTTCGGCTACCTCGACATCAATAATGCCATTTTCGTTAATATTAGAACTCTAGCTCACCAAAAGTCACGAGCCGCCACTGCTAATTTCCGGTATTCTCTGGTAATACCCTCTTGCTCAATTCGCATGTTGGTCGGAGAGTTGCATTGAGTTGCGCATCTGAAAATTGTTGAACCAAAATTATTAAGACGTGTGGCAGCATGTGGAAAATGTGTGGGTTATAATTTATATTAACACAAAGTAAAGTACAGTGAGTTGTGGTACTATATGCTGGTTCTCAATGAGTGTATATGACTTTCGGAAGTAAAGAGTTTTAAGTTTCGCTCTGAATTCTGTCAAGTCTTCGTTCATGTTAGTTGGCAGACATTATAGTTGGTTAACAACTTCTAATTTACTCTAAAACGCTTAAATTTTGTTAAGGCGTTTGTTGTACTTTGCAGCGCATCTCAAGATTAACATATTAGGTCCTTACAATGAAATTGGCGTTTTGCCGTACTGGCAACTTTTAGGAATTCCAAATTCCAATTTATACAGCTATTTTCTCTTTCTTATGTATTTGTGTTTCGAAAATTATAATTCATTTGTTTTTCCTTAATCGGTTGTATAACTCTGTCAATATTTTGTATAATAGGTTAGTTTTAATATTCTCCTGACGAAGGAAGGGTGCTTCCGAAACCTGTAGAGTTTAATATTTTTTTTATTTATTAAAGAAACATTTAAAACAAAGAATAATACATATATATCAAATAAAAAACATAATACAAAAGCAGAGAAAAAGTCCCAATAAACTAATTTTAAGTAGTTTGTCAATGGGTTCTTTTAACTTAATGGATTAAAATTTGAAGTGGTCTAAAACAAATGTATATATTTTTAATGTAAATTATGGCGAGCCAAAAAGTATATGCTTATTACGAATATGAGAAAATATATAATATATTTCTCAAGCTAGGATTTGTGCCCGTGGCCTCCAGCTTGCTATTTGAGTGCCTTACCCCTCTGCCACAGAGGCCATCATAAATAAATTTAAACGATGGCATCGCTTTCTTTTTTATTATTTAAAAACGGTTTTTATACTGCTGAATCAAATACATCCCATAAACTCCATACCGCTTCTTAATAGAAAATGGTCGATTCGAAATTCTGAAAACTCCCAATTGCCCTCAGCAAGAAAACAATACCTCGATTGAACAAACACAAATCGATTAAAGCAGGGTATTTTCCGATACTTATGTTGTTTGTCTAGGTATCAAAGCACAAACAATAAATGTTATTGCGTACTCTAAATTAAAATTAAATTCAGTTTCTAAGATACACAACCCAATACCTTTAACCCTTGTCTTCAATATAAAGTCGAACTACGAAACACGTGTAATATTATTAGCCGAACATTTTATAATAATATTATTTTATGCATTGATTAGTGATGTTCATTACAGATTACCAGGCAAGCGTTGCAATTGCTTCCCCCTCTCGCCAACACCCCTTCATTCTTTTTCCTCCCTTCTCCCTCTTCCCTTTCTGCCGCTAAACTATATGAATTATATACATCTTATTAACTCGCGCGACAGTTTTTGTAAAGTTTGTATTACGAAACCTCGAATTAGACAAGGGATAAGATGCTGCTAAACAAAATGTCTATATTAAAACATATCTATGTCTAAACAAAATTTATATATTCAACAAAAGTCTTTGAGGCTTCAAGAGGCTTGCAAAGAATTGTGTCATTCTTTTCTATGTATATTTATTAAATTATAATGCATTATTGTTACTGTTCACGTAAAAAAGTAAATGAATGCACTCTGGTATATAACTTTGACGGCCGGCGTTGTCGAGGGGTAAGGCCCTCAACTCCCAATCCGAAGGTCGCGGGTTCGAATCCGGCGTGCGCAAATTTTTTTTTGATTAATTATTATTAATTAATGTGCTATTTCACAAATAATAAATAGTATATTTGTGGTACGTTCCAGATTGAACGATACTCTCAGTATCGCCCTGGTGTAAGAACATTCAGAATTGAAACGTTGCTTGAAACCGGATCTGAATATGCTGGTACTCCCCCACCTTCCTTTTCCCCATCTTCTTCCTCTCCCCACTACCTTCAGCCTCACAACATACCCCAATTGGGGATGCCATAGTCTCACTAGCTCCAGACGGTGGCAGTTGAGAATCTTGTGCTTTATTTATACATAAATAAAAAACGCCTCTCTTTCGGTCGCTTTCATCACTTAAGGATGAAGATGCATATAAATTACATATTTATATGCATCTTCGATTAGCGATAACTTGAAAAACGGGTCAGGCGTTTTGTGGATCTGTTGCAATGACAATAGAGTTAAATTTTAATGTATTTTTAGTAAAACATAAAATAGTAAAATGGTTTTTGGAAATAATGCGTCCGTCACTCCTGGAGAAAGTGACCTCCAGATTCACATCCACCCACTTACTTTTTTCCTTACCAGAACTTCATCTCCTTCCTTTCCTCAAAAGACCCTCCACACAGCATCCCAAAAAGTGACATAGGTCCTGAGTGACTTATTTATCTCAGGATCTCTTGTGAGGAGCTTATTAAAAAAACTATCAAAATGAAAGATAAATAAATAAAATAAAATCGTTATCCATTGACACGAGAAAATACCGATCTCAACAAATCTAGAAAAAGAGAACTCTGGTCTTAACAAGGCATCATATTATTATTCTCTACAAGATTTAATAATAATATGAAAATGTTATGTGTGAATTCCACACTTCCTTTAAGTAATTGTTAATTAAGAAGAAATAAATCATCATTGATTTATATCTCCCGGATATCTTAAGGAGCTTAATGGTTCTAAGGAATGAACGGGGAAAGATAGTTACAAATGGTTCAGCGGTTAAATGGCTAATCGAAGATAGCGTTACTCGAGTATTCCAACGGAATATAACCTATTCGGGCATAGCTCGAACTTATGCCCCAAATGCCGCCTTACCACAGACTACAGATTTAAATGGTGAGCTTTTGCGCATTTTCATAAATATTACGCAGTTGGAATTCTTCGCCGTTCACTTGAGAACACTTTTCAAAATTTTCCAGGAACTTTGAGTTTATCCGCTATGTATTATAATATGTCGTCGTTGCATATTTAATATGAAAAATGTGACGATTTTGACGAAAATAAGTTAAATATACTTTATTTTTCTTTTATTTCTCCATCTTCTATAATATTTAAGGCTATAGAAAATAAACCATGTGAGGACTATACAATATCAAATATTTAAGGCTATAGAAAATAAACCATGTGAGGACTATACAATATCAAATATTTAAGGCTATAGAAAATAAACCATGTGAGGACTATACAATATCAAATATTTAAGGCTATAGAAAATAAACCATGTGAGGACTATCATATGATATTGGCAGGCTATTTTTTTTTCCTAACTTTATTTATATTCTGTATTACCTACATTTTGTCAACTCATATTTTATCTAACCTATATTATGTGTCTTAATATTTTCTGTTATTTACCTGTATTTTATTCACTTCTAACTCTTCACTGTAATTAATCAAAACATGTATTGATTTATGTATGTAAAATATAAATAAATAAATAATAATATCATATAAAAATAAATAGTACATAATAAAAACATCATATCCTCTACATTCCACTACACTAATCAATTGCCTTGGTATGTACACAATATTAACATCATTTTGTAATGCCTAGCTGTCAAATCTGAATAAATTATAATGAAATTGACATAATATGGTATTTAAAATTATAACGAAAACTGTGTATAGAATATGAACCATGTGAGAAAAACTGTGCATAGAGTATGTAGCATGTGAGAAAAAACGAGTTAAAATTCAAATTTCTGGCATAAAATAATTAATGTTTGCCATAAATATATTCTTATAATGAACGAAATATATTTTTCCTTCTTTGTCCTCTTGTTTTGTTATTTTCCGTTTCGTTATTTTTTTAAACAGTTTTCATCAATTTTCTCAGTATCACATGGTTCATATTCTATATGCAACGACGATGTGCTATGTGGGAAATATATTTTTGAATTTATTGTAGAGTGGATCGTTGACATTAACACACCCTCTCAAAATATTTAAATGTATAAATAAAACTAATTTCAATCACACAGATGAATAAACTAACCAACCAATACACACGCCCAACTCCAGTTAAATATTGGAAGTATTTACTTGTATCGGCTGATAACTCTGGCCGCTATTAGCGCTTGTGTAGCATAGCATAAAATTCATTAAAATGTATTAAAGAAATCCATGACGCACAACTCGCGCCGCTAGGAGGCGCCAGTGTTGCATACCGCCATCGGAATGTAGAGAAAATATCAGAAATTAGAGGTAAACCGTATTATTTATATAGTTATTAAATGAATAATAACCGGTGACCGGACAAAACAATTATGTGCAACTTCACTACTCTATAAAAAGTCAATAAACTTGTTGATAGATCTTAATTGCTATTTGAAAAAAAATTATCACTTTAAGAGGGTATTATCAGCGAATACCGGAAATTAGTTCTTTTTAAATCAAATTCTAGTCGTATTGACTCTTTTTTACAAAAAAAATATAATTTATTTTTGAAAGATTGTTATTTTATCTGGTATGTTTTAAATTTTGAAAAACTTAATTTATTTTTAATATAGTAAGGTTATACCGTTGGTGTTGGCATACTTGTTCAATTTTAAAACGATATATTGTATTATACAACACACATTTTGAAAAAATATAATCATACAGTAAAGTAAATCAATATATATATATATATAGTAAAGCTTTTTTCAGAATTTTAATTTTAGTTAAATTATTAAAAAATAAATCCGAGAACGTGTTTTGTGACGAAAATACCTCAGTTTTTCGATTTACTTAAGGTCTTACAAACTAAAATATTTACGATTTTTTTTGCACACTTATTTTGTTTAGACATTATTGAAAATTCATAAATACTTTTGATCAAAAAATACTTACAAGAAGTACACGATATTTAATAATTTTTATTGCTTACTTGAATGTAGGTATATATTAAAGCAAGTTTTGAATTAAATAAATCGCTATTAAATTTTTAATTTAAAAAAATTGATACCGGGAATAATCGATCTTTCTCATCGGAACCTCCCTGTACAGTTACAAGCATTTTTAAACTTTTATTCTAAGCCGCTGGTCAATGGATCTTAATGACTTTTCAAAATGTGTTGAAATGCCACGATCAAATTATATATTCATTAAGACAATATGCATTAAGAACACACCATCATAACATCCGGCATCCGCGGGTCCCAATGGGAAAAATAATTGATTTGCAGGTAATAAAGGCTGGGGCCGCTTTAATTACTGGCAGGGAAGATAATGCATTCACCACGCCGGCTAAACGGCTTTCCGATATAAAACTGATATTGCCGGCCCGGCCCGGCGGTGTACACTAAATTTATTATTCAATAAATGCCGCAAAAAGTGCCCCTCCGTACGGGGCCGTAATTTTCCGGAACGGGAACGAATTGGATCGACGCGGTGCAATTGACGCGGTGGATATTATTTCTCGTTCTATTGCCTTTGTTCGGATTTCCGACGGGCTTTATTTAAGCTCTGATTATAGTTTATTGATAATCATTTGTATTGCCAAGCGGATTTACACATACTTATAATTAAAATTTCCTATAATATCACGGGGATTGATAATTAAAATTAAAAAAAAAAAACATTTTATAATATTACAAGTAATGGTAGGTATGAAGGTATGCCTGTCTGAATTCTTGTCGCATTCAGTTCTAGTTTAAAATAACACTTAAGTTTAAAACAAATTTATTGAACCAAAGCTATATCACAGACAGACATCCATAATTAGTATTTTTATTATGTACTAGCGCCAACCACTGAAAAATCATGAGATTGTCTGAATTCTTGACACTTCAGTTTCAATTTTAAAATGATATTGAAATCAAAATATTTTACCGTAGTTATGTACTTTATCTCTTTTCTGAAATCTAGGCATAGTAAGGCGATTCGCTCACTAAGGCAACTGAAAACTGTCATCTGGCAACTGTATTTGTATGACAATGTGGTGGCCCGCACACTACACAATCACTCAAAAACCCGTTGTCAATGGTAACGCAAGCGGTGACTCGCGACTCGTACTGCTGATTGCCGTGGCCGGCCGTTGCTAGTTACCAGCTGTCAGCTGATTATTCTTCGTCTATGGTTAAACAAACTTTTTGACCAATCAAGTTTTAGTTTGGTTTTAGTTGCCTCGTCAGCGGAGCGCCTAAGTTCTAATTTTGAAAATGACATTTAAATTCAAAACAAATCCGAAATCAGAACCGGATTAACAATCACATACAGAAAACCGAAATTAGTATGTTTGATGATCAACAGGAAAAAAAGTTTTAATGGGTAAGGTAGCAAATGCGCCAAATTACTATCCATGTATCATGTGTTTAATTCCTCTGTTAGCTACATAAGTCCTCCATCAGGACACAAGCAATATTTTCGCTTAGTACCATTGTAGTGGGAATTTTTCAATTATTGTCGAGATTTGTAGTCCAGAAATGTTTGTCCTTTTGAATAAAAAATAATAGATATTTGTATGAGTGCGAATTATACTTAAGAAACTGAAAAGAGTGCTAAAGGTATGCTTTGTCTTACTTTGATAAGAGGAGGAGTTTAGAAGTCTAAAAGTTTTACAAAATAAAGACATGAGCCTTTTAGAAAATATATAAATTCGTCAATTTACTTATTTATTAATAAATTGTTTATTTAAATGTAATCGTTTTTCATTTTAAAATGTTTAACGGCCGATATAGTTAATTAAAATTAAAAATCACAGAATTCTTACTTTACAGGTTGTAACAGCACGTACTCGGAGAATTTTAATCAGCGATTCCTGAGCATTTTGATTTTTTTTTTATTTTATTTTTTTTATTATTTATCAAAAAATACATTTTTACAAAATAAGGGTAGTCCCACAAAGCTGTCAAATGGCAGCTTGTCTGTAGGTTCTACAATTTATCACTCTTAATATTATACATAAGGAAATATTTGTTAATACATATTATATAGTTTTAAGGACACATTAGGATAGATCACATAATAATATTAGATTATTTGAATTACATCTATAAGATATTTCAATGTACATGCCTAATAATAAGATATATAGGCAGCTACATTAAGTGTACTTAGTTTTTAACTTGTACACTATTATTAAGTTTATTTTTTATTTTTATTTATTCATTAAATTGCTAGTTACATATTTTGAGAATTTTACGACCACTCTAGGGACATGCCCGTGTTGTGGTGGTCAATTTAGTTCATTTTTCTATAATAAAAACTCTCTTTTTTAACTTTTGAAGGCAATTCCCATCAATGTAATATATCACTGAAGAAGAAGATAACAATAATAATCAATTTTAAAAAGAATATTAAAATGAACAAGACACAGAAAAAATAATAAAAGTTGCAACTGGGACTCGAACCCAGAACCTTACGTCTAACCGGGACATATGCATTAACCAATTTTGCCATTTTCTACCTATTATGAGACTGTCGTTTTTGTCAAATACATATTTCAAATTTCAGAATTAACAATATTATCATCAACAAATTTTTTTTTTTTCAAATTATTGTCAGCTACCCTTTTCCGTGGAAACAAGTATTCAAATAATGTATTTATGACCTAGATTAAAAAAAATTAGATTATTATTCTTTTTTTCTTCCTCAGTGATTATTGTGTTAGCTAATGTACTATTATTAAGTGGTTATTATGATAGCAAATGTACATTTCAAGTTAAATAAATAACAGACCAACATTATGAGTCGACATTATTTGTTGGAAAATGTCCTTTGGTTTATGTGACTAGATCTGATTATGTAGGAAATTCTCTACTCTCCTCTTCTACTTTCGCTCTCACCTCTAGCAATTTCTTCTACCATACAAATTTTCCTATTGACGCTTATCGTTAACAACTGGTTCTGAGCGGAAATACTCTTGAGTTGTATTAAAATTATTAAAGAACTTACTCTCGTTCAAATTTTGTTTGATAAAGTGGGTTATAAAACAGTTGTTTCGGTTTTTGTAGCAAGTAAAATTTTAACATAAAATTTTAGAACCAGTTCTTTTTATTAGTATTTTTAATTATTTGATAAATTTAATAGAGGCACGCAAATTAATCTAGGCATCTCTATAAAATTTGGTTCGTATTTCAAAATTAGCTGTTATAAAAGCTTTATATTAAAAAAAAGCAAAAGCCGATTCATAAAATGTTTGTATTCATGTCACAGAGCCTGAATACTTGATTAAAATTGCCTCCTTTTAGAAACCGGCGGTAAAAGAGAAAATATCGTCCTTGTAAGCTCCGGCAGAACCTCCATTGAGCAGTGAGCATCAAACGCGGAATTTCCAATACAAGGTGGCTTTAAAAGTTTTCAATTTAGCATTCTAAGTTCAATTTTCCATTCCATTACTTCTCGATGTAGGTCCCGCCATAGTGTGAATGTAGGGGAAAGAAAATTGCTTGATTTTAAATGCCGCGCGGTAATACCAAAACTTAAATGGCAACTTGCAAATTATTTTAGGCGCTTGGAGGAAAACAATTCAATTTTATAATGGTTATTGAGAAAAGCGATTTTATACATACACATAAATTGAATAGTTATAATGCGATTTTATACATACATATAAATTAAATAGTTATATAGCGATTTTATACATACATATACACTGAATAGTTATATAGCGATCTTATACATACATATAAATTGAATAGTTATATAGCGATTTTATACATACATATAAATTGAATAGTTATATAGCGATTTTATACATGCATATAAATTGAATAGTTATATAGCGATTTTATACATGCATATAAATTGAATAGTTATATAGCGATTTTATACATACATATAAATTGAATAGTTATATAGCGATTTTATACATGCATATAAATTGAATAGTTATGTAGCGATTTTATACATACATATAAAATGGATAGAATAAACATAAAAATCCAAATAGTTGAAAGTTTTCAGATCTGAATTAAAATAAACTATTAGCATTTGTAAGTAATAAAATTTAAGGGTTGATTTGTTGGTTTTAATGGTTGACTCAAATTCAAGCACGAGACAATAGGAAATTATTACAATGGGAACATTTTCTCTTCAGTTTCACCACGTTCCAAAGTTTGAGATACTCTCAGTATCGCCCTGAAAATAGTTATAATATTATTGTATATTCTAGAATGTATGAATGCGTGCAATGCAAAACATTCCATATTTCGCAATATTACAAAAATGGATAAAATAACAATACAAACCCAACCACAGTTTTACCTTCTCAAACCTACCTTACACACAACAACAAAAAACTAACATGTAGAATAGAATAGAAACAGGAAAGAAGTGACATAAATAACATATAAAAATAATCTTTAAAAAAAAAGTTGAGCAAATATCCGTTATGGGCGATATTTGACCATCTCTCCTTTTCAGAGGGCCATCGGGGGATACTCCATCCAGGTAACCATGGCAGTGGTGATGGTATTCTTTGTTTGGCGTGGTCTGCGCCATAAGATTCCCATGCGGTGGAGAAAAGTTCTCTGAAAGAGTACACTCGTCCATCCAGAAACATTTCCGCGGCGCTGCAGTATCTCAGTAGGTGGAATAGTTAGTGATACGCATAATGCCATTGGGTTGCAGTGTAATCTACCCACAGTTTTGACGTATACGGTGATGTGCAAAATGAATAGTATTCTTTTGACGTTTGTACTTCAAAAGTGAAGACGCATGGACAGCTTACCTGCTCTACCGGATATCGCTCTTCTTTGTATTTCCATATCCTGGATGTCTTTCAGATCGTCAGTAATAATATATTAATATGAATAATATCTGAGGTATTTTACACTGCGATTAACAACTTTTTAATAGTTACGATAAGATATCAATATTTAGGTTCTGTTAATTGCTTAATATAGCTGTAGTTACATTTATTTAAGTTGAGTAAATCATATGGTGGTTAGCTACGTATGGTGCATCAACATGAGTGCCAGGGTTCATCAGGTGAGGTTTGTTCAGGTCTTGGCGGCAGATGGCTTGATAGGTCCGTAATTTCTGGACCCTAAATTCCTACCCAATCCTTTGACGTATTTTCTTCCTTTCCATAAATGACATACATCATCTCCAAAGGTGTCACAAGATGTGGGATTAATGTTAAAAATATGGAAAAATTTAATTATGGATAT
Organism: Limnephilus auricula; assembly: GCA_951813805.1. Taxonomy (NCBI): domain Eukaryota; kingdom Metazoa; phylum Arthropoda; class Insecta; order Trichoptera; family Limnephilidae; genus Limnephilus; species Limnephilus auricula. Next base: position 31,771,344 of record OX638390.1, read on the forward strand.
ATTAAGTGATAGTGTCACATTTTGAAAATATTTAGTTCCAATATATACAAATGTTTTAATACAATATTCCAATGTATTTTTTCGTTGTTTGTTTTTGGGGTGTTATGCCGTGTTGTGCTACCTCCTTCTTTAGCCGAGGTTTCGGACAGCGTTGCAGTGACCGTCATCAGGGCAGATCCGGCAGATCCGACGACCCTGATGATGGACACTGCATCGCTGTCCGAAACGTCGGCTAAAGGAGGAGGTAGCACAACACGGCATAACACCCCAAAAACAAACAACGAAAATGCTTTTGGCCGTGAAAATCTAAAAACGTAATATTCCAATGTATTGTCTGTCAAATAAGAGTAGAAAACATAAGTGCCGGCACTGTTCTTCAAATGGCAATACTAAAAGTATAACACGTGGTGGAAATGTGAAGCTATGTAACCTACAATTTTGTAAAAAAACTAAACACATTAAAGTGGGATAAATATTTTGTCAATAAAATATAGATACCCACTAATCTCAAAGTATGTACATTATCCTTTTGAAATTTTATGTTAAAAGAATAATGAATAACGGTATTGTAGTAAAATAAAAAATAGTTTAGAATTTGCTCACATTTATTTAATACCAGCTGAAGTGCCCAGCGTTGCCTGGGCTTTAGATCATCCCACTAAAAAATGTATGACGAATAGCACTGATGTCAAAACTAATTATAGCTTTCGGAGTGCGACCCTTTTTTATTTTGCCTGGAGTTTAGAATTCACCCCCATTTGTTTCGCTCTCCTTGACAATTCGCGTGGTGGTACTTTCTGAATTAACTGCGAACAAAAACGATAGCTAACAATATAGGTAAATCTACGTGAATAAAATAAAAATCATACTTAAAACCTGTATCCGTGTTTGAAAATATTTATACAAAGCAAATTAAAAGTGTTATTATTAAATTAAATCTGAAAATGTTTATATTTAAAAAAATGTTACTTACAGTATTCTACATAAACAGTGTCATTGTAAATTTACTGTCATTTTTGACAGTAAAATTGATGTTGTCAGCGTACAAATGTTTTAGTTCCGGTTTTTATATTTTCTACTCTTATTTGACAAAGTGTAATACAGAAGATACTTACTACATAAGTACGAATTTATATGTTTTGTACACTTACCTAAGTGATTTTTTATCCTTTATGCAAGGCAAATTTTTACTACCAAACTGGCAATCTGGCGTAAAAAAACGAAATGGCAATCTGACGTAAATTTAATCGAAGTATATTAATACGGTAATGCCCGTACGGTTCAAATTAAGGAACCCGACTCCGAGTAAATCTCCAATGCCACACTGTATGGAAACCGTTCTGACCCGTCCGTGAACGTGCCTTTTTCCACGGAGCTGCTGCCGTAAAATGCACACTTATCCCTCGCTCACATGCGATTTGCAAACGGAAGTGGCGCCATCTATATTACTATATTTATGGAAAAAAGTGTGAAGAAGAAGAAACATTTTTCGCTTTTATTCAATAATAAGAATATTTATTTTGGGGTGAAGAGTGTTCCTCTCTTTATTCACGGTCTTAATGTAACAATGTCTACTTTTATATATCTACCTATTAAATATAAGTATTCTGTAGTTTAATGTTAATAGTAGTTAGTTTATCAAAAGTGTGATGCCTTATAAATAATCACCAACTCTTAAAGGGTTTTTCACTGCTAGTAAAGGAGTAATATTTCATTGTCAAAATATTTCTTTAATACAACATCAAAAAATATTTCACGGTGATTCAATAAAATCGTTATTGGTTGAGCGCACATTTACTTTGTATTTTGAAAAATGTTTGAGCATGGAATAGTAGTACAATTTTATATCGTAAAATATCTAAAGTCTAAAATGAGAAACATTATTATCGTATTTTTTTAATTATTCGAATATGAATAATGACTTATCCGTCTCAGTGAACTAGAAACAATGTTGACGGTCAACATTGTACAACATTCAACTATGTTCCGTTTATGAAGCTAATATTTTTTTACCTCAACAAATAGTATGAGTGTTGCCACCGAGTAAATAATAATTTTCTCAAAGGAATAAATTAGTATGAATGAGGGTGAGAGGAATAAGTACAACAGGGAAGGGAATAGTGTTGAATAGTGAGTCAACAAGTTAAGTTCCTAAACAAGCTCAAATGTATTCCTTCTGTTTACCGCCATTGTTAAAAGCAACTATTCTGCATAAAGGTAGGGACACGAAGCTCACATCAAAAGATTCTGTGTTATAAAGTATCTTTTCTACCGAAACACTAGGTTATAAAAGATTTCTTCCTACGGCAGGAGAGGGGGTCAGTTTAATTCGGAAGCGGCCGAGGAAATATCATTTCTTTGCACTGGATATGTCAACTTGACGGCTGACAGCGGATCGTCACGGTGCTCCGTGTATTAAAAATGACCCCCTCTCCTACGTTTTTAGATTTTCACGGCCAAAAGCATTTTCGTTGTTTGTTTTTGGGGTGTTATGCCGTGTTGTGCTACCTCCTTCTTTAGCCGACTTTTCGGACAGCGTTGCAGTGTCCATCATCAGGGCAGATCCGGCAGATCCGTCGATGTGGATCTGCTTCGACATCGACAACGGACGGATCTGCCGGATCTGCCCTGATGATGGACACTGCAACGCTGTCCGAAACGTCGGCTAAAGAAGGAGGTAGCACAATACGGCATAACACCCCAAAAACAAACAACGAAAAAAGACCCTCTCTCCTGTTTACAGCGGAGGTGGGTGGGGGGGGGGGGGGGGGGGGGGGGGGGTCGCATAACTTTTCTGATATCGCGCCGCTAGCGGTTACGGAGAATAATAATAAATAGCGAAGACTCGAACCGCGCTTATAACACATGATGTCTTTATGGGATTGTATGGCGAGCGCTCTGTGTTATAAAGTATCTTTTGATGTGAGCTTCGCGTTTGTCGCCCCTTTTATGATGGTAGACCGCCTTACCAAGAGGGTAATGAAGCTCTCCTTTTTATCGGCAAGTTAAGAGACGGTAGTTAACAGACATATTAGATCGGTATGGATTTACTCATGCCTTACATTATGCGGTTTAGTTCTCGTCCCAATCTCTGCCAAAAATATTGTAATCTGAGAACTTAGCAAAACATAAACCTGTATAGATGCACTTAGGAGGCCTTCGGGAAAATATCGTTAAGGGCCTATGTCACCTTTTTGGGGATGTTGTATGAAGGATCTTTTAAAGAAAAGGAAGGAGGGGATGTTCTGGGAAGGAAAAAGGTATGAGGTGTGAATTGGAATCTGGGGGCAGTGGGTCCAGGAATGACGGACCTATGTATCCATTCCTCCCACTGTGGTGCATAGCGAAGGGTCAAATGAACTCCCTCAACCAATCCCTTCAAATCCGGCCTGCCACGCAGTAAGTGGGCAGACGCATCCATTGTCAAGACCTAGAAAACCTCAGCCATAAACCCGGGCAGCCCTGCTAAGTCACCAAACTTAGCTGACCTATGTCAGAGGTGCCGGTTATCCAATAAATGCTTCCCAGAGCGGCGGTACCCATACCCGCATTAGAATTAAATTTTGATTCTTATTGTGTGTTGTTCAATTTTTTGTATTTCTTGGGCATTAACTGGTGAATGTGAGAATGAGTCGAAGCCAGTAGGAGATAATTAAAAAATGATGACTTATAACAGATACATAAAATCATTAAAAAATATCTATGACTATTTGTCCCTACAATCAAATTTTATAAAATTTGCAGAGTGGTGCACTTTTAATAAACTTACTCTTGACATTAAAAAATGTCAAATCACGTGTTTTTTCAGAATAAAAAATCCTGTCAAATATAGTTATTCATTGTACAATCATAGTTTATTGTTAGTACCTGAAATAAGGGACATCGGACCTTCAATATTAAACTATTAATAACTAATCACATTAATATCATTACTATTTTGGGCTTCATTATAAGAATATCTAAAGATTTCAAAAATATCCATACATTTAAAATTCTTTATACAACTCTAGTTAGAAGTCATTTGGAATACAATTTCCCCATATGGAACCCTTTCTACAAAAAACATGCTATTTCCATAGAAAGAATCCAACGTAAATTTCTTAGAACAACTAACTAACTAACAATCACGCCGTTTTCCCGCAGGGGTAGGCAGAAAGGACGGACCGCCAAACAACTCGGTCTTGGCATACACTCCTTGCCTAATTCACATTCATAAATCTTCTCGTCCATGATATTCTATTATTCTGACTCTTGACATGGCCCGACTTAAGTATCTGATTCACTCGATCGTGCCATGTCTTCTTCGGTCGTCCTCGACTTCTACCATTCACATTTGCGTCATATATTCTCTTGACACTCCTTTCTTCATTCATTTCCTCTACATGTCCAAACCATATAAGCGTCCCTTTCTTGTGCAGGTGGATTGCCGACTTTTTGAGGGAGAGGTCGATTCAGACGGTTGCTGACGGTTTCACCTCTTCCTCGCATTCGATAAACGCTGGCGTCCCACAGGGATCGGTTCTGTCTCCGACTTTGTTTCTGTTGCACATCAATGACCTTTTGACATGTGCACCAATTCATTGTTACGCGGATGACAGTACAGTCCATGATAGCTTTTTGTTTGACAAGCCCCCAAAGGGTGCACAAATTCCAATGGCTCGGAGGGCTTTGAAGCAAAGAATGGACGCTTACCTCGAGAGTGTTTTCTCTTGGGGTAAGAATAATCTCGTCGAATTCAATGTATCAAAGACCCAATCATGTCTGATTACTTCTAAAAGGGATCGAAATGACTATCTAGTCTCCTTCAACGGTAGCATTCTTCCGAACAGGTCTTCCATTGATATGCTCGGTGTAACTCTAAGTGACCAGCTCAGATATGGGGGCTCCATCGAGGCCAGAGTTAAGTTAGCCTCTCAGAAACTGGGCGTACTGTACAGGGCCCGCAGATACTTTAATAGTACACAACTGCTAACTCTGTACAAATCGCAAGTGCGCCCCACGGTTGAATTTGGCAGCCACCTCTGGTCTGGAGCCCCAAATTACCTGAAAAACACCCTCGACTCTGTGCAGAAACGGGCGGTCCGTTTGATAGATTCTCCCTTCTTAACAAACGGATTGCAATCTTTAGAGCACAGGCGTCGGGTAGGAATGCTTTCCTTGTTCTACCGGTATTTCAGGAACTCCGAGGAACTAGCCTCATTGATCCCCTCGGCACCAGTGCATAGTCGGGAAACACGCCAAACGCTTGCCCAACATATGTACATGGTTGACATTTGTCACATGAGAACGGGACGCTTCTACGACTCGTTCTTGTGTTCAACAGCTCGGCTGTGGAACGATTTGCCGGCCTCTGTGTTTCCTCCTTCCTATAACATGGGTCTCTTCAAGACCCACGTTCACTCCTTCCTCTCCTCAAAAAGACCCTCCTCACAGCATCTTCAAAGATGACATAGGCCCTGAGGGAAATTATTTTCCTCAGGGCCTCCTGTGTGGAGTAAATGTAAAAAAAAAAAAAAATCAGCCTCCACATTCCTCACACGATCATGCATGGTTTTACCACACATACGCCTCGGGGATCTCATTTCTACAGCATTTCATTTATATCTATTACATTTCATTCAGTCTACTTTAATCCTTTCTCTGCCAGTTCCATGCTTCACTACCATACATCAGAGTAGGTACCAGCACTCCATTGTGGACTGCTAGCTTCGCTTCTTTGGACAGCTTTTTGTCGGCGCCAACGGCATTCAGTCCTCCATTAATGGAGTAACCTGCATTAACCCTTCTTTCAATATCCCTATTAGCCTTCTTATCTCTCGTAAACATACTTCCCGAATACACAAACTCTACAACTTGCTCCAAGTATTCATCATTCACTCTCTTTCAAACACCATTAAATCAATTTCAAATTAAGAATTTCCGCAGATGACATTAACTATGATTCTCACAACACAAAAACTGCTATCGTTAAAAGATAGAAGAATACTCAATGATTTAGTTTTTTTTTAAATTTAAAATAACCAATAACTGGTTTGACTCCCCCAAATTGCTCTCATTAATAGATTATCATGTACCAAGTAGACAAACTCGATGCAAACCACCATATTATTGCAACAATACCGGTACTAATTAATGCAGAACAAAAATCAATAATGCTTCTACTGCACAGTTTAGATAATGAATACGGTAATATCGATCATGCCGCTAGTCTGACGTCATATAAAATATTCATTTAATAATTTTTGAACCAAAATGATCCTGTAACGATAAAATATCATACCTATATATAATAAATAAGAATTTGTTAAAATTTTTATGCAATGAGTTATTTACTAGGGCTGAGAAGGTGAAGGTAAAGGTTTTGGTTTTTTTGAATTATGGATACGACTGTCTAAAAACTGAGTTTAAAATTTCGCTATAAATTCCGCCGAGTCTGTGATCATTCTTAAATCATGTGGCAGTCCATTACATGCTCTAGGTCCTGACACTCCGAAAGCACGCTCACCGAACGTAGTATTTGGTGTGCGCTTTGGCTCCTTCAACCTTCCGATAGCTGATGACGCCGCTGACCTAACAATTCACTGTTGGGAATTGGAATTTTCTGGTATACACATTTCCGATAAGTAGGCAGGAGCCATTCCATTAAGGGACTTAAATACCATCCAGCAGAGCTTGAACTAAATTCTTTCAGGGCATTTGAGCCAGTGAAGATTTTTGAGATGCTCTGAAATATGGGAATACGCTGGTGATAAGTCTTGCCGCAGCGTTGAAAACGGATTGTAATTTGTTGATTTGATATTTTGAGAAGTTTGCATATATTCCGTTGCAATAATCTAGGCATGAAACAACACAGAAATTGACTAGCAATTTAGTGATTTTGATATAGCAGACACTCACATCGATTGATGGAAAAGGCCTGTAGCACAATAATTACACAAAAATACTGCAAATCTTTAAAAATCTCCTCGGTAATAAATTACTAATTGAAGCTATCCCAGTTATACCCACGAGTATCCAATAACTCGTAAAAGTCTTATGGATTTCATTATTTCATAATAGTGTTCACAATAAAAGTTCCTGAAGAAATATGAAATCGTTCTGCACAAAGCTCCCGGATAATTTGTGTCGTAAAAGTTGTTTTATGTTGTTCTCAATGGCCGCACTATCTATCTGTGTAATCCCAGAGACAAGAAACTATTCTATTAAAAGTTTGAATCCAAAACAAGTTGTCGGGCCATTTGAAAAAACTTACTATGATTTATCGCGCTAAAACGGAGACACTCGAAAATACGATTATTGCATCGGTATAAAATAGATCAGATTTGCCTCGAGAGTTTCAATAATTTAACCATATATATTATGAAAATATATTATGCATTCAAAACTTTTATCTATATCATTGAAGAAGAAGATAACACTTATAACCTAAACGAAAATATGGAAAAGAACAAGAAACAGAAAAATCAAAGATAACAGTCGCAACTGGGACTCGAACCCAGAACCTCTCGTCTTACCGTTACAAAAGAGAGTTGTTCCGAAAAATTGAATATTCATTTTAGACTTTTACTAAAAAGGTCAATAGGTGTTCCATATAAATAAAATGGGATATATTTATCTGAGACACTATCTAGGTTACAAAGCCGTTCATAGAAAACTTGTTTGTAATAAAAAAAAGTTAGCTGCCTATAATATGGAAAATAAATAGTCAAAGATAATAATGTTAATTCTGAAATTTGATATTTATGAGATTGACAATTATGACGTTTAAATAAGTTATAGCAGTGGCCTAATTGGAATGGCGTTTGTCCCGATAAGATGAGAGGTTCTGTGTTCGAGTCCCAGTTGCGATAGTTATTTTTGATGTTCTTTTTCATATTTTCGTTTAGCTTATTAGTGTCATCTTCTTCTTCAATAATATATTACATTGAAGGGAAAGACTTTTAAAAGTTATAAAAAGAGTGTTTTTTATTAATTTTTTTTTTTATTTGTTTCACTTGTTATATTATCTTCTTAACTGGTTTCTCGTGCTATAACCTCACAAGAGTCTCTCTGAGCTGTTCGAATGGAGCGTGGCATGGTGGCATACCCAATTGGAGAATTGGTGTAGTGTATGTTAATATACCTATATTTAGTTTCAATATCTCTCAACAGATATTACGTGTAAGTATTTATTTGTAGTTATAATATGTCTCAATGGAGGTTATTAAAGTTGTGCTACATAAGAGAGACTCTCTAATACCCGAACGATTACGAAGATAGCCGATGATATAGCTGATCGACAGGTGGGCACCTTCAGTGATCGTTTTCCCTGCCACAGACTACTAAGAGCATCCTTTAGAATGGACGTTAATTCCAATTACATATTAATTGTAAATAAGACAGTAATAAACACAGCTCGTAACCTAACGAACCGAAGTATCATTGAAACCCCGATCATCCGAGTTGTATGGTTTAACAGAGAAAACAGTACACCAAAAATGTGATAAAAGCAATTTTAAGCAACTTTTTGATTTTGATTGGTGATCTTTCACTGAGACGATACTGAGTATCTATTAAAATAATTAATTTAATATTTATAACTTAATATTTTATGTAATTTTAGTGTCATTGATTAGTACCTAATAGTACTATGATTAGTACAAATGTTGAATAAAAGTTTGCATTGATTGCTGGCTACAGAATACCTTTAATAAAATTACACACTTTTCTGATACATTATTTTATTTGATTTCACCGAAGAGCTATTAGCTCTTAACGGTCAGCATTCAAAAATACACACTTTGTATTCTGCTGATGCAAGAAATTCAACGAATGATTTATCTATGAATTCTACAAGGGTAGTTGGAAGTTTAGAAGTTTTTAAGATCTGTGTGAAATACGTAATGGAAAAAATGCCTTCACCGGTTTTCAAACGTATCTTTTAGGGACATCTCGGTAAGCCTGCTCTTAGGAGATAGCATCGTTGATCCCCGGTGCACCGGTGCACGTGCGTGAAACTCGACGGATACGATCGTTCACAGTTGATGTTGGCTTCATGAGAACGGGTCTTTTCTTCGACTCATTTTATATAAGTCGTTGTTTTTCATCCACCATATAAGTCGAGTTTCTTCTTTCTTCAAGACCCACGTTATTAAATCCTTTCCAACTGAAAAATATATCACCTGACAGTAAAATGACATATACTTTTTTTTACCCCAAAAATCCTCAGGAATCGCTAGTTAAAAAACATACGGATACGTGCTGTTACACCGTGTGTATATAGTATATCATGGAATTTAAAAGATTTTTGTAACATACGGATACGTGCTGTTACACCGTGTATATATAGTATATCATGGAATTTAAAAGTTTTTTGTTATTGTACATTCATTACACCTTATACATTTTCCTAACTACCATTATACAATTTACAGATTAATCATTTGTAGTATTGCTTGAGTTAGTACTGTTAGTAGGCAATAAAGTGAACATTTAAGGCCAGTTTTGGGTCGAAACGGCTTTACTGGCTTTATGACTTCATACAAACCAAAAGATTTTTTCAATCGAGCAATTAGAAAGTCTCACAGAAATTCGGGAATACAATCGTAAACAACGCAGAGAATATAATATTATTATTTGAGAAAAGGTTGTATCCAACAACATTATTTTCCGAGAAAAATTAAAGAAAAAAACAAAACCAGGTAAAACCTATCTCACATTAACTATTTAATGTGAGATAGGTTTTTACCTTGACTCCTGCAGTAGGTAACAGAGACAGAAGATGAAAAAGACAGAGTTACTATATAAGCCTTTGTAGCAGGTAGTGTCGCCCTCTGTTCCTAGCTCTCAGTTAGACTCAATATACTGTAAATACTCGTCGTAATCGCATTTTAATTAGCCGTGTACCATTATTATAAATTCTCTAATAATCATCCAAGATTACCTTTACAATAATATAATATATAATAACAAAATTATCAAGATATTGTCATGAGATAAACTTACCAAATTAAATTAAATTTTAATTAAATTTTTAAATTTGTTTTATTATACTATTATAATGGAATTCCAGCACCAATTATCAGTTTAAAAAATAGAAATTTTAACTTGATATTTTCCATTACCATCTTACTAATATTATAAACGCGAAATTTTGTATGGATGTATGTGTGTTTGCTACTCTTTCACGCAAAATTTACTGAATGGATTTTAATAAAACTTTACAATAATATAGCTCATACATCAGAATAACATATAGGCTATAATTTTTAAAGTTAGCTATTTATTTTCGATATATTGAAAATATTAATTATTGTTTAATAGAAAATGTCAAAATCTGAGAATGACATTTTGCAAAACAATGATCGTTAAATCAAAATTCTATTTTAGAAAATATTTAAATTAGTGAATTTATTTGAAGTACTCGCCTAATACTTTCAATCAAGAAATATACATATTTTAAATAGATAGGTTAAGAATTTTGGTATAAAAGTAGATGGGACCTAGGAAAAGAAAAGAGATTACTTGAAGTTCTAATCCTACGCAGACGAAGTCGCGGGCAGAAGCTAGTAACCCATACATTAAAAGATGCATATTAATATTCTCAACATTATTTCATTAATAACTTAACATTGATAGTTTTGTCGGATACAACATTTATTGATTAGTCAATGTGAATTCAAAATCCAAATAAATATTTTATGTTTACGAATGTAACGAGTCTTTATTTACGCCTAGTATTTTCTCAACCATAGGAACGCTCATATACAACTTCGCATATTGTGAATGTTAATTATACGAGCAGCAGAAGCAAAGAAAGTTCTGCCAGAGCTGCGAGTATCTCTCTATCGCTGCACAGCCACCCTCTCAGCACTAATAATTGTTCGGGTGAGTGAGAGCCTTGTCGGGAGGTGCGGGTGGCAAACGGGTAGGTTCTAGCTAGCAGGAACTGAACTGCTATCCCCGGTCTACCTAGCACTGACTGCTATCCCTAGACTACCTCTCTCACAGTTGAGAGGTAGAGGGTGGATTGAACCAACATTATTTTTAGGAGTTGCGTGTGGTTTGAGGCCTCTTTGAGCTCTTTAATATTCTCCTGCAGGATACTGCTGACAGCGGTTAGTTTACCTGTACATACATAATATGTGAGAGTTGACATATAATCAAAAAGTTGAATCTTGAAGGACAGGGGTATAAAAGTTATGTACTTTGTTAAGTTATTTATGTATGCCCTGACTTTTACGTGGGTACATGAACAAGCTAGAAAAAAAACATATTATTAGAGAAGGTTATAATAAAAATATTTGGATTGTTTAAAAAAATAATTTTATTCTATTGATTTAGGACTGTTATTTTAATATATAACAGCATGAAAACAGTTTTTTTTAAACATAAACTCCACACAGAAGGCCCTGAGGAAAATAATTTCCGTCAGGGCCTATGTCATCGTGGATGGTTTTTTTCAGAGGAAGGAGTGAACATGGGTCATAAAGAGACCCACGTTGTAGGAGGGAGGAAGCACAAAGGTCGCAATTATTTTTAATGTACAATAAAAATTACACCACAAAATGCGTAATGCGTATGCAAATTTGGCGTCTTGTCTTTATACTTAATATTTAGTAGTCTATTACTTTGTTGGTATTTGGTAAATTCGTTGTACCAAAGCTCATAATGGATATGAAGAAGTAAAAAATAAATGCACTTACCTAGAAATTTCAGAGGAAAACCAGTATAATTTTCTTGGCAGCATCGGCATAGCTAACTGTCAGATAATTTTGCTGCTTCAGAAAACAGATTACCATATTGTAATTTTTACTGTTTGTGAAGTTTTTTATTGATAAATAATATTTTTATAAAAAAAAAATAATAATTCCTTTTTTTATTTGCCATTTAAAATGTTCGTGTGGAAGACGTAGGTGATGTCACACCGGCCAACATTTGTAGGGTCTCCGTGACAGCTGTTTTAGCAGTCGGTAGATAACATCATAGCAATTTCGATTAGTTTTTATCAACAAATGATCAATAGCCAATCAAAGTAAAAGCCCAGCAAATAACACAAAACTGCGATATAGGTACAAAAAAAAAACAAAGGAAAAACAAAAAAAAAACGAAAAAATATGCTTATTATTTTTAACAGTTATCCATCTTTATTATATATTTTTTAATGTTTCTTTATTAATTAAGTTGTTAGTTACATGTTTTGAGGATTTTACGACCACCTCGACCCCGAGTTTTGGTGGTGAACAAAACTAAAATGCAGTAAATGAAAAAAGGTTTTCGGATATAATTTCTTTACTACTTGTGTCGTTTTACTTCAGTTTCAATTCCCACCCCTCGTGTAAAGCAACCTCCCTGGCCAATAGTTTGCCTTGCAGCAAGCAATCAAGTTAATGAGTGCGCTAAGAATAATCTACCGGGACAATTCTCTGTAGACTTTATTCCATCTTCTGCTAAGTACTTCAAGCCATTGTGGATTACATTTCTGTGTGTTCTTCGTTCTGACTTCTTGTGAGGAATATCGTACTTACCGACTCTTAGTGATTGCCGATTGTTAATTTGATTGATCTGAATTAAGAATAATGTAAATATATATTTTTGCGAAGATTGAAGAATTAAATATAAGTACTTAGGAATTACACGTAATACAATTCAATGCTTTATATTTTATAGTGTTTCGAGAATATCTCACTTGGATAACATATTCAGGCGTGTTTTTGATATAGTTTTGTTATGAATTGATTATATGTTTGAAAATATATTACAAGAAAGACAAAACATGAACCTAATTAAGTAATAATTATAAACAATGTCAATGTTATTGCGTTATGTTTGATTTGGTTTTGGTGTTAAGAAAAATAACTGTACCTACCTACCTATTCTTTAGATCCAGATCAAACTATTACGTATTATTTCATTTTAATTTCGGAGGCGGATATGGCTACCCTCACCTCGGGAAATGTTTATAGGATAACCAACTCTGCTGTAGGTCACCCCAAGTGGTTCGCTACGTTTAGTGACTTAGCACGGGTGTCCCGGTTTATGGGGTGAGGTTTGTCTAGGTCTTGGTGGCGGGGAGCCTACCTACCTTCTGGGTGGCCAGCCAGATCGATAGAGGCTGGTTGAGGGAGGTCTCCAGCCGGACTCTTTCCACCCATTATTTTGAACTATGGTTGGAGGGATAGATTCATACGTCCGTCACTCGTGGACATACTGATGCCCAGATTCCTATCCACTTCTTATACCTTTTTCATTCTCATAACTTTATCCTCTTCCTTTCCTAAAGAGACCTTCCTCACAGCATCTCCAAAGATGAAATAGGCCCTGAGGGGAATTATTTTCCTTCAGTGTGGAGGTAATGTAAAAAAAAAATATGACAGTAATAATTTTTCTTAGCTAATGCACAAAAACAAATATATATTATGCTTTTGATATTACTGTGTTTTTATTAATAACTACTTCAGTACAAATGTATTGAAGTTTCCAATGTTCAAGATAATATTGTTGAAATGCTGGAAATATTCGTCAAAAAAACTATAAGAAAAATTAATTGAACTCGACGTCGAAAAAGTATTCAAAATTATTTCGAGCACGTAATCCATGTACAATTGTAAAATCTACAACGGCAAACGTGACGCTAATAAAAACCACATATTCAAACATTTTTATTATGCGAGAGAGGTAATGCTGTTGAATATAACCACTTTAGAACGAGGACATAAAAGTTGGGCAAACTTAAATTGGAACAACAGAACGTCGCATTTGGGTGAGATTGTCTCCGTCTCCGGAAACTGCGAGCCGAGATCATGCACACACTTAGCGACCTTAGCGGACCATGCCGTAAAACGTACAATCACCGCTCTACTACGCAAAACTTCTGATCGAAGGGGTTCGTGTTGCTTCTACGAGTATTTTTGAACGAGGACACGGAGCGGAGATATGCTGTACGCCCGCACTCCGAAGAGTACCGTGAGCGGGTCTTTTGTTTCGATATGCATTGTTAGCGATACAAGTTTCGCTCCGGCAAGTACCGAAAGTTTGCGACCGCCCCGATTCCGCGCGGAACAACTTTACTTCTGCCAACATTTATGCCGCAATTTTACAGCGTCGATAAAAATGAAAATGTTAAAGGAAGTCGGTAATCCGCGGCGGCTGGTCGACACAAAAGAAAATGAGGTAATTTTCTTCTTTTCCTTTCATTGTTCGGGAGTCGGTGATATATTTTATTGCCGGGAAGGTGAGCCCCGGGGCTGTGTCTTGTAACCTCCTCCTTTACCCTCCTGCGCTCCTGTCCTCCTGTTCCCCACCATCCCATTCTCTCCCCTTTAACCTCCCCATCCCCACACCTCCCTCTCGCCACGGCGCGATCATCCCTCATAGGATAATGGCGCGCGATTCTAATTTTATTCCTCATGAATATTCACGAAAGTATATGAAATCAGCTTGCGACCTCTAACATTCAATATTTTTTTAAAGCTTTCATTTGATTTGATTTTAAATATGCCGATGTGTAATTTGGGTGTGTGTTATCAGGTTACAGAAATCTAGTTTGTAATTTATTTTTCAAGGAAAATAAATGCAGCATTGTGCAAATTAGTGAATATAAACATAATTTTGATATAAAATTATTTTTTTAATAGGATAGCTCTTGGCTGCATTGACAATTTGCACTGGTTTCGCCATGAAATCTATTTATTTTTGGCAGCTTTAATGATCTTATCAGCCTGATATTATTCCGAATAAATTTCACCTGCAACTAAATTAAAAAAATTAAAGGCCTCCGGTTGATTTCGGAGGAAATGTTGGGCTTCCATTCGAAAAGGAGATATCGGTGAGTTGAGATACATCCACGCGCTGCTCGGAATAATAACACTCGGATACAATAAAACTACGTTTACATGATGTGTATTTACATATATACAAATGTACGGTATTTGCAAACGTGAAAGATGGCTAGCTGCATTCTGATTTATATAGCCCGGCCTGGCAGGTACTTGAACGGTAGGCTAAACCGCGCATCATCTAGAAGCATCCTGAAATTTCGGCGCGGCGCTGAGCATTGCGTATTGCAGATTCTAGACCTTTCCTGAAGGTGGTCAAATAATACGGCATGGGTAGGCACGCAGTACTAATCGAAGGTAGATATAGGATCAGATACTTGAGTCGGGCCATGTCAAGAGTCAGAATAATAGAAGAGTATGTATGAGAAGATGTATGAATGTGAATGAGGCAAGGAGTGTGTGCCAAGACCGATTTGTTTGGCGGTCCGTCCTCTCTGCCTACCCCTGCGGGGAAACGGCGTGATGGTTAGTTAGTTAGGTCGTTAGTTAGCCACATCTCTATCAATTCACATAATACTGTAATTTATGTTGTTAACCACTGGAGCAACACAGAGATTTAAAAAAAATCGCCTTGAGTGCTCGCCACTTTTGAAAATTAATTTTGAATATTTCCTGCCCACATTAAAAACCTCATTACTCTACATTTGTATGTGCAAAAATGTAAAAAAAATATAGTGCTATATAGCTAATGAATTCATCTATATTTTACTAACTCTTCTTTATTTTTAAAACTGTTTAAAGAATTTTAAAAAATCTTTAATTTTATAAATGCGCGAATTTTGTGCTTTAGTGATCTAAAGATTTGAAAATGCCGCTATGATATTTTTTATATCTTTAATGAATTATGTTCTACGTTTTTATATTCCCTATGGCCTGTTTGATAATCACATACGCAAATATATACCAGAAAATCATTTTTTTTATATGTGTTCAAAAAATCAAAAGTTTGGTTTGAAAATTATTTTGAAGTTCGTTTGTAGAACTGAAGCTTTCCAACTGGCAACATTCAATCTAGGAGAATTCAAAGACAATCGATAAGGCCATAAACATAAAGTCTATTTTACCAACTCGTCGCTCTAGTTCGATTTTGACCAACAGACCATTTTTAGTGAAATTGAATTAAGTATGCAAATGTTCTCAAAAAGCCTTTATTTATACGATAATCGTTAAAAAAAAATTATAAACAATTATTTAAGGGGTTTTCAAAACGCACTTTGTCTTATGTCCTCCAAAATGTATGTGCTTCTATCGTAAAAAAAGTTTAAAGTGCCATTTCTCCCAATTCTGATGGATAAAAATGAACTGAAGCGATGAACTATTTGATTGCATAAATTGCTGGCCATGAAAATGTTTCCAATAATTACAATAAATGTTTTACGAATGGTACGAAAATCGGTCCATTTTTGGACCGAAATCAATCCTAGAAAAATTAAAGTGGTCGAAATTTGGACCGAAATCGCTCCAGTGGTTTAATGACATATTTTTGGATGGTTACATACCTTGTGGATAATAATTAATAATTTTTTCTTTGTAGATTTATAACCAGCGATATAAACAGAATATTACTGTAATATGTATCGCTAACTAAAAAAACAGTAGCGTAGCAATAACTAAGCAGTCTAAAAAGGCGTCGTGGTAATGCAAGTTATCAGGATTGAAGAAAAAAAAATTGTGTTCTCCAATAAGTATAATGCCACTTTAATCAATAGATTGGTCCATACCATATAAAACGTAATTCATTTAATAGGGTAAAAATAGCTCTGTGTAGTATCGGTATCGGTAAGCAATTTCTTTTTATTTTTAGTGTTACATTATATTTTTAAATTTTCATTGAAAATTGTTAGCGTTATTATGAATGATTAAATATTAGCGACGTTTCAGGATTAGTTAATCTTTATGTATAAAAATTAATGTTTCTTTGTGTGTCCCATATGCGTTCATATGCCATTCATCCGATTGGTGAGTTATTGTGCGCACGCCCGCGACGGTTTTTATGTATAGCTCTAGCGTTATGAAATTTTTAATAAAATGTTGCAATAGGATGACGCGCGAGTGGTTTGAAAAATGTGTATATTTCATTAAGTTTAGCGGCAGTGAAGAAAGATAAGAAGGGATGGGAAATCCGGGAGGGTGTGAGGAGAACGAAGGGTTGAGGGGTGGGTTTTCGGGAGGGGTGGAGAGGGGAGGGAGGGGGGAAGCCGGGGAGGTGGGAGGTGAAGAGGATGCGAGGTGGAAACGAGGGCGGTCACGGGGACGCATGGAAAAGGATACGCAAAGGAAGGGTGACAGAGGAATGGGGGACGAGAGAGGGGCAGAGGGAGGAATTACAAAGGAGACACAGTAACGGTAGGGGATAGCAGGGGGTAAATATGGAAAATTGATGCTTCTCACAGTGACAGCTGTATGACATATAACCTGCTCACGCATCGGAAACCTTATGATTTAGTTGTGCACGCTGGAAATACAAAAAATATCTTGTGTCCAAAATACAAGATATTCAAAACACTGAATTAAAACACAAATCCTTTTTTGTTTGAGTGGCATTGCGGATACTCGCTAGTTTATTATAAAATATAATCTTGATCCTGAATAAAACAGGAAAATCATTAAATTTCCTTGCTTTTCCAGTATTTCGCGGAAGTTTCTCTTACCGTATTCTTCTATACCTTTTCCCGGAGTGTTTCTGGAACGGCCGGGGAATCGTATACGTTGTAAAGCCATTACGAGCATGTATTTCAAGTATATATTTTCTCCGGAGTTAGACTAAACACGAACTAGATCCCGTAACTCTTGAAAAGTTGTAGCTACCTCAATATTGTTCCGGGCGGTCCGGCTGAAAGTTTCCGTGAAACAAAAACGCAAAATTGAAAGCACGTGCTTGCAAAATTTAATTTTGAAGCCTTTTTGGTTGCCCTAAACAATTTCTAACTTTGAGCAGCGCAAATATATGAAAAAGTACATTTTTTGGCATAATTTAATAATCATGCCTCAGCATGGAAATTTATAATGTTATATTTAAACAAAAAGAACTGGGCCAAAATGGTTAACTCTGTGTCGACGAGATAAAGGTATTTAGCTGAATTATTGATAAAATTAGGTAAAATAATTAAATGGGTTAAAATATTAGAAGAGAGAAAACTCATTTGTTGCATTTTTCTGTTGTCTTTTGGGTGCTGTGTGTATCATTTAATAAAATAAGGTTCTTAATTTTGTAAAATAATGAAATAAAAAACTTTCTTCAATCTTTGCAAAATTACTTTGTGGCATCATTTTAATTAAATGAAACAAATTACTTTGTGTAAACCACTATAATCACATGTTATACTCGTAATATCTACATATTTCAAAACTGATGGTTTCTTCGTCACGATAATGTTTTGAATCGGTTTTGAAATATTTAGATATTATAACTTGTGATTATATTGGTTTACACAAAGTAATTAGTTTCATTTAAATAAAAAACACCACTAATGACTTCACAACCGAAATATTGAGCACAAAGACGAGTCATGAAAACTGTCATTATTAAACTGCATATTGTACAAAATAATTTTCTGGACTATCTATGATATCCCTTTTAATCATAATCGGAAATATCCGCCTAGGACTTTGAAATATTAAATGCAATTAGGTTATTCTAACCTCAAGAAAAGCTCTAGAGGTAACCATGCATTTGTGCTTTAAAGTCCTCCGAGCCATTGAAGTTTCTGTGTACTTTGGAGCTTTGTCAACAAAAAGTTATCGTGGATTGTACAATACGAAGAACGTATACGTGCAGAGGACAGATGGTCTTTAAGGTACAGCAAAAATAATGTTGGAGAAAGACCCGATCCCTGTGGGACGCCAGCATTTATTGAATGTTAGAAAGCAATGTAACCATTAGCAAACGTTTCAATCGTCCTCTTAATTTAACACGGTACATTCGATAAATTGTTTTTTTTTTTTTTTTTAATTTTCGACGACACTATTGCAAGTAAAACTGATATTTGTAAACGTACGCGGAGAAAAATGTTATCCTAAAATACGATCATTTTATTCGTAAAACGGTTAAAAACGGGACTGAAGATCTTACGAAAAAATTAACAGGGTTTCAATTTTTATTGGAAAATGTGAGAAAAATTTGTTGGTATAGGTACGAAATTTGTTCTAATAATTAATAATAATAATTTATTCTTACATATTCCCGCCAATAAACATTGAAACCCTGTTAATTTGTTCGCAAGAATTTCAGTCCAGTTATCGTAGATACGTTTTTAGATTTTCGCGGCCAAAAGCATTTTCGTTGTTAGTTTTTGGGGTGTTATGCCGTGTTGCGCTACGTCCTTCTTTAGCCGACGTTTCGGACAGCGTTGCAGTGTCCATTATCAGGGCAGATCCGGGAGGGCAGATCGTCAGATCTGCCGGATCTGCCCTGATAATGGACACTGCAACGCTGTCCGAAACGTCGGCTAAAGAAGGACGTAGCGCAACACGGCATAACACCCCAAAAACTAACAACATAAAAGTAATCGTATTTTAGAATGAAAATTTTCCCCGTGTAGATAAAAGTTCAATCTCGTTGTCACCAACCCAACGCCAACGCCTTGGGTACCTACAGTAAACTTTCAGTCTTACGTGTTTTAATTAACTTCAATTCAATTTTGGGAGGCGGGTATGGGTACCGCTGCCCGGGAACCATTTATTGGATAACCAAAATCCCTGCTGTAGGCCACTCCGAGTGGTTCGCTACGTTTGGTGGCTTGGCAGGGGTGCCAGTGTTCATGGGGTGAGGTTTGTCTAGGTCTTCACAACGAATTTATTTATCTCCTGCATGGCAGGCAAGATTGGAAGAGGGAGACCTTTTGATCTCTCCAGTCGGATTATCTCGTCGCATCCACCTTGCAGTACAGGGGGTAGGATAGATTCATATCTATATCTATATTCATATATATTTACAAATCTCAAATCAAACAACTATTAGATAAACCAAACACTAATTACAAATTTTAATTTCATAGAAAAAAGTCTACATATTTTTTATTGTATGTACACTTATTAGTAGTGATAACTGATTAATTTTTAACTACAATATGTAACTATTAGTATGTAATTAATCACTTAACATAATTACTAATTTATATTTAAAAATATTCATATTTTTCCTTTTTTGAAAATATCCTCTACAAATATTATATCAATCTTTTGACACAGTGCCTTACCTTACCAGTACTATACTTATGTACTGTCATATTGGTAAACGATAATTGTTGCATTTCATTATTATGTACCTTCAAATAAAATATTTATCAGCGGCTGAGGCCAATTTCAATGTTTAGAACCAACTATATGTACCTATCTATTAATTAGTTTATTAATATATATTTATTTCTACATTTAAATTTAATTTGTAATTTTTATTTTTCATTCATGTAGATTGTAAGTCAATTATTGTAAACAATAATTAAAACATTATAATTTCTAACTTTTTTTAACTAAGAGGCTTTACTCCTCAACTCAAACACGAGAAATTTTTTCTCCGTTGAGTTGAGTAGTTTGTTAAAAAAAAAATCTATTTGTAAACAGCTTTTAAGAACCAACTGTATTTATTTTTCTAAATCTTATGTATATGTATTTTAAATAATAAAAAAAAAAAAAAAAAATGTTTGTCACTCCTTGAATCCGAATTCCTACCTTCCCCTCCTACTTTTTTCATTCTCAGAACTTATTTTCCTAAAAAGACCCTCCACACAGTATCCCCAAAACAAACATAGAGCTTGAGGGATTTTATTCCGCAGGGTCTCATGTGTGGAGATAATGTAAAAAAAGAAAGTACACATTTTTGACAGTTGAAAATTTTATGAAGTAAAAAGAAAATCATCAATAGAAAACTTGTGTTTTTATTTTTAATTTCGAAGTTATTGATGTCCTTTGGATTTGGGTAATGTTCTACCTCAGAATTAAATTTTCCGCCAGGGGTGCGTTCTGCTTAACCTCGCGATTGTTCAGTTTCTATTGGTGAACGCACATGGAGAAATTAATCTTATGAAATACAATATCTTAATCTTACTTCTTACTATCTTACTAGTATTATAAACTCGAAAGTCCGTATGGATGTATGTATGTTTGTTTCTCTTTAAATCAAAATTTAATTAATGGATTTTAATGAAACTTTACAATAATATAACTCATACATCAGAATATTATATAGGCTATAATTTAAAAAGCTAGCTATTTATTTTCAATATATTGAAAATAATAATTATTGTTTAATAGAAAACGTCAAAATTTTTTGAATGACATTTTGCAAAACAATGATTGTTAAACCAAAATTCTATTTTGGAAAATATTTAAATTAGTGAATTTATTTGAAATACTCGCCTAATACTTTGAATCGAATCAAGAATTATACATATTTTAAATAAATAGGTTAGGAATTTTGGTATAAACGTAGATGGGACCTAGGAAAAGAAAATAGATTACACGAAGTACTGATCCTACGCAGACGAAGTCGCGGGCAGAAGCTTGTAACTATATAATTTGCAAATATTTGTTGATTATAAATATTGATCATTGGTAAGTCTATTTGCATTTCTTTACAACTGCATGCAAAAATACCGAAAGGTTATCCAACTCAACTACATCCATAAATCGTGCTGTAACTGGTTTCCAATCAAATTTTCCACTGCATTGAATATACTTTCATCTTTCTTTTGCCACTTCAAGATTCATTTCCTTTACCAGCGTATTGATCCGGAATCAGTGGTGTGGCGAAAGGCTCGACACTCTGGGCACTGTGTGCTGTTGAGCCCCTGGGTAAAGAGCTGTAGAGCCCTGGCTAGAATTAAACACTGTCTCCCTCAAAGGAGGAATTTTTTTTTACATTAGCTCCTCACAGAAAAATAATTCCGAGTTAAAAGAGGATATTTTTAGGAAAAGAAGGAGATGAAGTTATGGTAAGGAAAAAGGTATGAGGGATGGGTAGGAATCTGGGGGCAGTGGGTCCAGGAATGACAAACGTATGAATCCATCCCTCCCACTGTGGTGCAAGGCGATGTTCTAAGGGAGACCTGCTGAAAAGGTCAAAAAGTCTCCCTCAAATAGTCTCTTCTAATTCAGTGGTCCACATCCCCGGAGTCACCAAAAAAGTCAACATGTAAGGATGTCGAATATTATAAAATTTCTTTTCACTTATTAGACGATACGGAAACTTATATATTCGCATGCGTTAATTTAAGTAACAAATGAACCTAGAAAAATAAAACTTTTCAAAACAAAATTATTTAGACTTGCTGAGGGTCCATGCCAGTGAAAAAAAATTTGGGGGCCCACAATATTTAAATGGGGGTATATGTGAGTGGACATTTACATCGAGACATCAGCAACATGTAGGCGTTCCTTAAATGACAAAGTAATCTAACACAGATTTGAAAGAATTCTTATTATAGACATAGAAATTACGTATTTTATGTTTCATAAAATTGTTTATGTATCGTTGTGGTATATAATATAATAAAATCCATGTCAAATATTGTTCCCACACTGTGAGTTGACTATCTGTGTCTTAGGTTTAAAAAAAAAACAACAGTTTTTTTACAGCATAATTCATTTGGCATTTTCTCGAGCATTTGGTTCCTTAGAATAGGCAACAGAAACTGATATCGGCCTAACAAGATATAATATCACTTGTACACATTTTAAATATTTTATTATGCAATATTATTACTATGTTATTTTTGCCATATAAATATATCCAACAAAATGTATGCAATAATTAAATAAAAATTAAGGTAGATGTCGCAGTTCAAAAAGGGGTATTAGCAGTTATGGCATTAGAAAGATATAACGTGTGCGTATCCTGAAAACGGGACAAAAAATTATGGAACCTCTGTCTTAGAGGTATACTTACAAAATCACAAATCTTTCCAAGTTCTGGATTGCGATTTAAGTGGATTCACTGATTCGAAAAATCCTCGATGAAGTTACTACTACTATTATTTGCATCCACATACCCGTCACGATAGCTTTTTACATATTGACTGTTATAAAAATTAATTATCACTCCAAACTAAGAGTACAATCGAAATTTCTAATGTATCCCTAAGAATCAATATTTTAACTCAAAGTGTGTGCAAAAGGGTTCACACTAAAGTTGTAGCTACCTAATTTAGTTCACTGAATAAAATGTTAAATTAATTACTCGTATTAAATGCTTTCAAAAATTTATGGATTATTATTTTTCTTGTCCTCTTATTCCTCGATGTCTCCATTATTTAGAAAAATTATATATGAAATTATGTAAAACAACTTTTTAACCAATCTTTGTGTAGAGTGTTAACTTGGTGATTTTTTATCTTCCGGTGTCTCTGAAAAATCCTGCAAAAAGGTTGCGGAGCGGACTACTGGTCTAAAGCAATCCATCAATGTGATAATTATTACGGGAAGTCTAAAATTGATACAGATGAATAATATTGTTTCGGTTGTAAAAATAAAGTATAACATCTACTTAAACCAACAAATCAAATTTCAATGGCAGAAAATCTGGAAAGTTTGAAGTAGATGGCGCTAGTGTGGTTCGTGATAAATTGCATGATATTACAGCCCTGTGATACGGTTGAAAGATATTGTTTTTCAAAAGATTTAGATGTAAAGGCATTTAAAAAAAATGGCTGATGCACGTAGTGGTTGAGTTATGGTGTATGAATCTACTATCTAATTTTAGATTAGCGGCTTACGACAGAAATAACATTTTCTATGATTTTCTCAGGGCCAAAACGTTGAAAAGTGAGATCAATTCAATTTTGAAGGAGTGTTTTAATGCTTATTTACTTGGACTGTACTAAGTACTTACGAACAAATTCACGTGACACCTCTAGAACAAATTCCAGAGGTGTCACATAACGGCTTTCTTGCTGATATTCGTAGTTTATAATCAAATCAACATTTGTCTCGAGTTCTTTTGATAATCTTATTACCTGCACACAGTTTAATACATTAACTTAAATGATATAATTATTATGCCCATCAACCATAATACAAGTGCTTCATTGTAACATTTTAAATTGATATTATATTCGCATGCTCCACACTCTCAGAAGAACGTGTGCGATGAAAACTCGACTAATCAGTCTCGATGGATTACTGTTATACTAAAATCAGCACCGCGCCAGGCCTAAAGGCAGGGCCGAACCGCGTGGCCGATCGATCCGGCTCAAATAGATCGCAGACGGCGCGACAGGCAGTAGTAGTGTCGGGTCAACTGCGGGTCATTGTACCCCAGGCCTAACTACGTTATCTGGTGCAGGGGTTGTCGAATTAAGGGACAAGGGAGGAATTCGATTAATTGGTTTAGACCCTGAAATATATTTATTGTAAAGATTGTTGCAAATTTTATGAGATTTTTTTTCTGAGGCCTGAGAAGAACTGTTTTTGGTGCTGTGTTATAAAAGAAAAGAAAAATAGTTTTAAAACGTTACTTTACGTAAAACAATGATAATTTTTTAATGTTCTGAAAAAGTGGGTGAGGACATTAAAAGAAACATGGAGTAACTTTTTTATTTATTTTTTTATTCGTAACATATTTTTTATACAGTTTTTTTACATGCTTTTCGACTACCACACTAGACACACGTCCATATTATGGTAGTGGAAATTTAAATATATAATTATATAAATGCAATAAAATAAATGTAATACATGTGATATTGTTTTGTTAAATGTAATATATTTGTAAAAAAGGAAATACTTTAACTGGTTCACCAGTTAAGTAGGTTGCACAGAAATAAAACCAACCGTAGACAGTTGATCTTGATAAGATAACATAAATATAAATGGGCAAATAAATAAATGACTACTTATTGAAATAATGCAAATAAAGATAAATTAATTAATTACAAAAAGTTTTTTTTTTTTTTAACAGAATTTAAATGAAAAAAAAACTTAATAATAAAGCGAATTGAATCAAGTGTGGCTATTGTTGTGTTTTTTTTGTTTAATTACACTGCGCAAACAAAAGTGACGAGATGCCGACATCTAACAATATTGTATTCTTCAATTAAAATCAGTTAAATTGAATAATAAAAAACGTATTGAATTTGGAGTACAAAATCTAGTTCTCAGTATCTATCAAATAACAAAAATCATTCAACATGACGCGACACAGGACACACATATGATACGTTTTCTCGAGCATAAAATGAAAAAATATATTTTATATAGATTATTGGTATTTAAGTTAGACGATCAAATGATTTTTTAAAATAGACTATAATTCCTTATTGGTGATGCGAGAAGGCCTCCAGTTGGGTTTAATCCGTCCCTTTTTCTACTATTCAAGAGAGGAATGATTTAATTCTATCAATGGTTCCATCTGACAAACTACATTAGATAGCTTCATGCATGTTTGAACTAACTAATCCAGAAAAATTAATTGCGAAATTGAATTATGTCGTTATTTAAGTTAATAGAATACGGGGCAGCCCCTACCGATTTACTGATGCATAGTGTCGCTGGAGCCACGGTCAGGAAATCATTGGTCTGCTTAGTCCAAAAAGATTTCTTATTATTAATAATACTCTCAAGCACTCTCGATATAACAATTACCTGAAAGTCTTTTCAGAAAATAATATATAAGGTTTTATCAAGAAAAGATGTGTGCAAGGAGCTGTTCCTGTTGGCTAATGATAAAAAACGTAAACATATCTTAAAAATTTCATATTAGTGATGTGTCGTCATTTCATACTAGTGATGTGTCGTTCCCGTATGAAGCGCTTCGTATATATCATTCTACAATCTGGGCTTCACATTTGCAAAACAAATCCATCATATAATCGGAAATCGATATGAAGAAATTAACATCAACTTCGGAAACTTCATATTGCAATCCACGAAGCATCGGGAAACACATATTCCCTTAAAGTGATTTAGTATTACGCTTTACCGCGATGACGAATTAAACATAAAAAGTTTCAAACGTCAAAGAATGAAAACACTTGACTTGGGCATTGCAAACTTTTGCCAATGGCGGTTCACGTTTTAATAATTTTTAGTTTACCCACTCGAACGCTTTTTGCCACAATATGGCACTATTTCCAAAACCACGGATTGCTTTACTGCCAAAATATGGCAAACATTCTCTAGATTCTTTAAAAAGTTTTAAAGTTAACGATTTTATTTTATTTTTATTGTAAATCCTACGAATATGTGATAAAAACCAAAAGATAGGTGAACTCATTGGCTATATAGAACTATAATCAGTTTGTACGTCTCCATATTAAAATTGGAAGGTATGATTTTTTAAATGCGGGCGGAAAAATTTTCTTTAGCAATCCGACAAAAAAGTTTTAAATTGCTCTGTCGCTCCAGTGGATATAATAGGAAAAGTAATAATATCGTGAATGGTTAATAATATTTTTTGGTGTTAGTTAGGAATGTACTAGTTTTTAATTGTTATGTTGTTGGACCTTTCCTTGATATTGTTGTAAGAAACTTAGTTAGATCATTTATGGATAAAACAATGAGTATATGCCTACACTTGTAGCAATGTCCATTGCACTCAACGCAGGTGGGAGAGGAGAATATTTAAAGATTAGTTATTACCTACGGAAAGGCTACGTAAAAAAAAACAAATTTTCAAAGAGATATTTAAAAAAAATACTAAGATCAACAATTTTCAAATTTCTAAAAATCTAATTACAAAATTATGTAAATTTCAAAAATACATATATTTTCAAAGAATGTCAAAAATCAAACATTTGATAAATCTAATTTCGAAAACTTTTAAAATTTAAAAAATTTTACATTTTCAAAAAATGCAATTTCTCACAATGTTAACAAGTGAAGTAGGGCTTCATAATATGAACGGTAGAATGGTGTGTAGAAACATGAACGATTTATCCTCCCTAGTGCGTACACTGTTTATACTGATTAATAACAAATAGGCAGATATAGTCGAGCGCCACACAACTATTGATACATACTGCTTGCTTCAGTCTACATAATAACGTTAAGTGATATTGGATTATGAGACTTACGAAAAGCCAAATGATAAAATGTGTTCGCGAAAGCACACCATTATTCACAAGTCATGGTTAGATTGGAAAAGTTGCAACGTGGTGTCGGCCTGTTTATTTACTGGGAAATTATATTAGAGCAATTTTGGCCCTTGTGGCTTACGCTAAAGCTTAGCTTTATAATTATTTACGTTTTGTGAATGTTAATTTTGAATACAAATTAAAACAACATTGGGTAAGTAAGACGTCTGTAGGATAGCAAAACTAAAAACTATATTTGATAAGCGAAAGATAGGGTTATCTATAGCTTATGTATTTCCCTTCTCCGCTGTGGTGTGACGTTATTATTTAACTTAATATTTTTATATATATTTCATTGCCGGCAACCCGGGCGTTTATTGAGGTAAAATAATATTTAATAAGCAAGTAAGTTACAAGCCTCACTAGACGATATCTGTTCTGAGACGGGCAATTATTCAAATATTAAAAAAATATGAAAAGGTGTACATGAAAGCTTACACAAAATAAACATGAACATATAAATTGTAGAGTAAAAAAAAAGAACTTATGTGTACAGATGTGTACAGTGTAATCTATCTATATGTGTACAGTGTAATCTATCTATATATGTATAAAAATATATATTCGAACATACATTTATGTATATGTATGCATACATATGTACATACACATATAATTGCAAGGACATATATTTAAACATATATTTACACATACATATACATATATACGTAGCATAAGTTTACAAAATTTGAAAAGAATTAATACAAATTGTTGAAATATTTGAAAGTATAAGAAATCACGGAATATATATATATATATAATCACTTTGCTATTGTGTTTGACACGATTATTTATAAGTATATTGCTGCCGTTTGTAACATATTTACATTAAATTCTTTTCAATTCAATTTCATTGCCGGCAACCCGGGCGTCTATTAAGGTAATATAGTATTTTATAACAAGTAAGTTACCCGCCTCACTAGACGATATCTGTTCTGAGACGGGAAATTATTCAAATATTAAAAAAATATGAAAAGGTGTACATGAAAGCTTACACAAAATAAACATGAACATATAAATTGTAGAGTAAAAAAAAAGAACTTATGTGTACAGATGTGTACAGTGTAATCTATCTATATATGTATAAAAATATATATTCGAACATACACGTATGTATATATATATGCATACATATGTACATACACATATAATTGCAAGGACATATATTTAAACATATATTTACACATACATATACATATATACGTAGCATAAGTTTACAAAATTTGAAAAGAATTAATACAAATTGTTGAAATATTTGAAAGTATAAGAAATCACGGAATATATATATATATATATATATATATATATATATATAATCACTTTGCTATTGTGTTTGACACGATTATTTATAAGTATATTGCTGCCGTTTGTAACATATTTACATTAAATTCTTTTCAATTCAATTTCATTGCCGGCAACCTGGGCGTCTATTAAGGTAATATAGTATTTTATAACAAGTAAGTTACCCGCCTCACTAGACCTTGTCTGTTCTGAGACGGGTAATAATTAGAACATTAAATAAATTAAAAGGTGTACAGGAAAATAGTCAGAAAATAAACATGAAAATACAAGTTGTATTAATCAAGAATAATAAATCAATAAGAAGAAAGAATAAATCTCTATAATTGGAAATAAAACATGTGTAAATAAAGGATGAGAAATTATCGATTAGGAAGAGATAAGCATTAACTTGCTGATGCATTCTCTTTTTTTTGTGTTGTAGCCAAATGTTGCATTGTTTATATAGCCATTTTAGATTTTTATGAATGGAGTAAGTGGTGTCTTTTAAGAAGGTGTTGAATATTAGAGGTGAGAGACAGGATTCGTGCTTTTTGGCAAAAGTTGATTGAATTGTAGGCACGTGGAATTATTATGAATTATCTTTACATTAGTTTTTAAGCTTTTATTCCTCGGGGTTTTGAATGGTTTTGAGTTTTCTGGTAAACAGCGTGTAGCTATTCTGTGGAAATTTTATTATTGTTAAGTATTGAAAAAGTACAATTTTTTATATTTTTGTTACACTTGCTCGTGCCATATCTTCCTCGGTTCCATGACAATTCAATAAAATGTCATTTCAAGACGAAAAGTCATTTTTTTAAAGTTCATAATTTAACCCCAAATTTTTGTTTGGTTTTGTTTCACCATTATAATGACTTTTCAGAGGAGTGATGAAGTTGTACTTGATGATTTGTCCGGTCACCGTCTTCTTCGGTAGTCCTCGAATTCTTCTACCATAATAATACATTTTCCAAACATCCTCTTTCTTCCATAACAAAAGATCAGGTCAATCAACGTTCAAACTTATCTCGATCGTAGCACGGAGCTCTAATATTTGAATTGGTTGTGGCAGAAGAGAAATGAAGGCGGTGTTCCAAATTGATTTACAGTGTATTTAGTTTTTTTAAATATTTTAAAACTTCTGGTCACCTGAAAGGTCAAGTTGATGTAAATCATGTTGTTACTATTAAAATACTACATTTTATGCACATTGATTCAACTTCGTATCTCTTTCCAGTGCCGAGATAATGTGTAATAATAACAACATTACAAACATGCAAGATTGTATTACTCATCTGTGAGATCTGGAAGTATAATAATTGTATTGCAAAAGGGGATGGCCACGCACATATAAGTATATATTGAAATATTATATTCGCCGCTTGCATATTAATCATTGTCTACTTGCAGCATCAAAATATTCCTTAAGATGAAACCCGGTGGAGGAGAAATTTGAAAAACAGATTTTACTAAATTTACTTATTTATTCATTCATTTTAGATTTTAAATTTTTTTTAACCAACTACATAAGAAAAAACTATTCTATGTCTGTATGTTCTGCTTTTTAAAAAAAAAAATGTCTGGTTTGTATACTGAATGTCTTTTGACGGCGTTTAAACCAGTCAATTTTATTGATTTTTGGAAGGTCATAACTTATATAAAAAAGTACCTTATCAAAAAAACAAAAAGTACCGACACGCTAGTAGTTGATATCTATTTTATGTAAAAACAATACTTTATCTAGGGTTAAAATCCAGAGAGATAAATAGGGAATACGTTTGTATGGAAAAATCACCGCTGGGTATCCCCTTAAATGTGAAATTACATTCAATTTGGGAGGCGGGAACGGATATCTCTGCCACAGGTCACCCTGGTGTCACACAGGTCACCCTGGGTCAAATGGTTTAGCAGGTGTGTATGGATTCATGGCGTGAGGTTTGTTTGGATCTTGACGGCGGGTGCGTCCACCCCCCAACCGCGTGTCAGGCCGGATCGGGAAAGACTGGTTGAGGGAGACATTTTGATCTCTTCGGCAGTAGTAAGGATGGATGACCTCCAGATTACTGCTTCCCTTTACACCTGTTGAATTTCTTTCCCAGAACGTTCTTAAAAGATCCTCCACACGGCATTCCCAAGATGACAAATTATTAGGAAAATAATTCCCTGAGGGTAATTATTTTCCTCGTGGCCTCCAGTGTGGAGCTTTGTACCTTTAAAAAATAATTATAAAATACAGGGATTTATTTAATCAACGTAGTTAATGTGTGTCTAACCTCGGTTTTCGTAAATTTGGAAATCAGATTAAATGTTGGCGTGAGGTTGTAATTATTTTTTCATTTTCAATTGGGGTGAATCCAGAATGTTCAGTGTCGGGGTCTTCATTAATGTCAGTGATTAAGCCACCCCCTTTTGAATCACAAAGAAGACCGAGAGCATTTTAAAAATAAATTCGTCTTAACACTGATTTTAAGTCCACCATCTTGTTAAAATAATTTATGAAAATTTAATTCTGCCATAATTATCACTCTTTGTGTTGTAACAACCTCGGGGCAGGAATTTAATTAGACTGGTGGCGCAGCTCGGAGGAGATTTTAATTTTAGCAGATTGCAAAGCACAGAATACCTGTCATCACTTTAATAAAAATCCTTTTTATTAGAACCAGCCCTTAAATTGGCCTCGTTAATTACGCTAAGGTGTTTTCAAGAACATGGAATAAGCGCTTGCTGGGATATTGAACAAATATTTTATGGGATATTGAGCAATGAACGGGATTCTGTACACTCAGGCTTTCCGTAATAATATGTTTATCATCACAATTACCAGGGTGTTAAGGGGAGCACTTAACTAACTTTAGCCAGTGATTCCTTACATTATTTACAGTAAATCATGTAAATAGAATTATTATCGAAAACAAATTTTTTTTTTTCCTCATCATCGTCACTGGTCAAGACTGTCAAACAGGCGGTGTTACTAATAAAAAAAACACTTAACGACGGTTAAACTGTATTTCTGTAGGACGTCGTGTAAAGTCTGTACATTTTGTTTTTCAAATTCTTACTAAACAAAATATATGGTTTTGATCTGACAACGTTGTATTTTACCAGCCTTAATATTAAACTTTCTGAAAAATTTCAACAATGGTCAAACGACTATGTATGAAGAATCCCGGCTATTTTTACATATTACAACGTTGCCAAATCTAAACATTCACAAAAACACCGTTTAACTGTCGATAAGTGTTTTTTTATTAGTAGAGCTGCTAATGTTTAAAGTTGAAAATAAAACATCGAACATATCGCCGGACAGACCAAAATTTCGTTTAATTTTTTACTCCCAATTATGTCAGGAACCACAGGAGTATGTCAAGTATATCTCTTAAGAGGAAACACGGTCGCTAAGAAATTGAAATAATTGTTATTTTTCCACACTGTTGCTGAGACTGTACCTCCCCGAATACTGGGCGAAATGGGACAACTGCACCTCATGCTGATAATACCTAAATGAAATCATCAAAATCGAGGTTTTGTATTGCTTAATTTTGCCTCCAAAACTGGAGCAATTTTTGAGATTTTTTTACCAACTGCATTAGAAAAAAAAATTCCGTACGTTAAAAAAATACAGGTTAAGTTTATTTACTGAACTGATGGCGTTCAAACTAGGATGTAGTCGATATCTACGTATAATCTATTAAAACATATTTGCACAATTGTCAAAATCCAGAGAAGAAATTGGGGAATACATTTGTGTGGACAAAACACCGCTCGGTTTCTTCTTATCTGCATATCGACATTTTGGAATAACAAAGTTCCATCTGTTGCTTTAACGTCATGCGATAATGAACTCTAAGGTTGCTTACCATAGATCCCATAATCGCGTGACGTTTCCGAAACAGATGGAATCTAAAGGATCGATATGGCAAATACAAATTATAGCTAGGTACATCGTTTTTTTATTTATTTAAAAAACACGTGATAATACATTAAAGCATTAACATATATATGCTATATTAAATCACCATACTAGTCGTTAGTTACTTTGTGGTTACTAGTAGTAACTTTGTGAAGTTTAGTGTAAACATATGGATATATAAATATGATGGGAATTCGAAAAGTTGTAGTAGAAAAATTATAATGAAAATTGGAAAATTATAACAGAAACTGTAAAATAGAAAAGATCAGGATTAGATCTTATACTTTTTTTTATTCACCAGATTTACAGGAACGGGTTTAGTTTTTCCCATAGGAAAAACTAAACCCTTTCATACACTTTTCCATATAAATGATCATCTAGTAAATCCACGTTATGCAAGTGTACTATATAAGTATAATTAATACAAAACAATACAAGAACAACACGTTAATCTACCAAACTATTAAATGGGAATATAATTCACCGTCTCCAGATATTTTCATATCAGAAGGTTCGGCTCTGTGGAATTCCTAATTGTGTTTTATTATTATTATTATTATTATTTTATGTGACACCTCAAAAGAGCGCTCCTTGTCTGCAAAGAAAAGGGGTAAAAAAAGTGTTGTAAATTATACATAAACTATGTCACATTATGAACGAGTGTACCGCGTTTCGCCCGTGTCCGTCGAGTTTCACGCACGTGCACCAGTGTACAGGCGATCAATGATGCTGCTCCTTAGAGCAGGCTCCGTTAAGTTAAACGGTTACTCTGTTACTACTTACTGCAAATACATCTACAAACATTGACAAAAACATATCACAGCCTGGATCAAAAATCAAGATTTTCACTTTATTCAAAAATAATAACTCCAAACCAAACATTACCGAACTATAAAAAAGTGTAAAATAAATAAACACATTTTTCGAGAATTTCCCAACTATACGCATACTTAATATATTTATATATTTAAATAAGTATTCAATTTATAATAACTAATAATTTAAAAAAATAATAATAGAAAATAAACTTTCTACTACAACACATAAATACTTGTCACATAACATAACCACGTAAACACCTCAGCACAGGTTCTCCTAGTGAGGTGTTCACGAAACGTACAACATTATCCACCTACAGTTTCACCTTCTCAATCCTACCCTATACACAACATCATAAAAAGTTTAAAAATAAATTATTATGTAGAAATATTAATAATTATATGAACACTGTAATATTATGCAGAATTTTTTTTTTTAAATTTAAAAAACACATTCCGCGTGCCTACAATCAGTTTATGAACAATGGATTGTCAATCAGATGGACCACCCTCCTGTGCACAGAATCGAGTAAGTTCATCGAGTATTTTGGGGCTCCAGCTCAGAGGTGGCTCCCAAATTCCATCGATGGGTGTACTTGAGATTTGATTTTCCATGGTTAGCAGCTGTTTAGTAGACTGTTAATATGTAACTATAAGTATTACATGTAGGTGTATTTATTGTAAAAAATACATTGTTACGTAATAATAAAAACAAATTATCATACGTTTTTCATTTAAATTTTGTGAAGAGATGGCGGAGATAGATGATTATTATCCGAAACCGTAAGTGTGGGTATATTGAAACTTAAGAATGTTAAATAATGCATTAATAACATTATTTGGAGTGTTTC
Source organism: Limnephilus auricula (assembly GCA_951813805.1). Lineage (NCBI taxonomy): Eukaryota > Metazoa > Arthropoda > Insecta > Trichoptera > Limnephilidae > Limnephilus > Limnephilus auricula. The sequence goes on from OX638390.1 coordinate 31,805,085, forward strand.
GAAATAAAGTTTAATTTCTTTACCCTTCACAAATATTTTGAAGGTGAAAAATAATTAATACATAAAACAAAAATACTCAAAGGGGATAAGGTTACTTTGCCAATAAATTTGTTTGACAAATCTGTTTTGCTTTGAGGATGACACTGTCAAAGACGATTGTATTGTTGTTATAATGTCTCCGTTCTGACTGAGTTAAAAGGGATATATCAATCCTTTGTGACGCTGTATTTTATTGTATTAGGAACTTGAGAGATAAAGCCACCTTTTTCCTTATTTTGTTATCCGAGACCGATACTTTTCAGAAGACAGCTTTACATTACATATAAAATAACCTTATCAGACACACACTTTTCAATTTAGTTTTGAAGAAATATTCTGTCGGGGTAAAAATAGATAAAGGATGGAAATGTATTTTTTAAAACATTCCTATCATGTTTTTGAAGCGGCAAATAACGAATTTAAAAAAAGAATTATTGATTGTTTATATGTAAAACAATTTGGGAGGCGGGTATCCCGGTTCTGTCCGTTCGCTACGTTTGGTGACCTAGCAGATGTGTCCGGGTGCATGGGATGAGATTTGTCCTGATCTTGGCAACAGATTCATCTGCCTACCGACTGTATGACAGGTCGGATCGGGAGAGACTGGTTGAGGAAGATCGTTTAACCTCTCCAGAAGGACTCTCTCGGAACATCGAATTGCACCGCAGTGTGAGGGATAGATTCATGAGACCGTCACTCCTGGATACACTGACCCCTAGATTCCTAACCACCCCTCTACTTTTTCGTTTTCAGAACTTCCTTTCCTAAAAATACCCTCCACACATCATCCCCAAAGATGACATAGGCCCTGAGAAAAAATGTTAAAATTAAAAAAACTAAATCTGAGTTGCAAGTCACTAGCAAATTATTATTTTTTTTTTTTAGGCTTTTACATTTTAGTTTAATAGATGATTTTCAAAATTAAAACAATAAAGGAAACATAATACAGTGAAAAAAAAAATAGAACCATAGCATATAATAAAATTAGATACATGGGTAAAAAAGATAAGAAGTTTCACATAAATAGATATTCTTATAAATTATAAATTATAGTCTTGATATGTGAAAGAATTGAAATAAACAATGTTTTTACTGATTATTTTTAATGTGAAATATATCTCCCAGATCAGAATATTTATGTCCGAGACTGTGAAGTCTCGGAATCGGGGAATTTTGATAAGAGATTATCCTGGTGTTGTTAAAATAAAAGGGTAGTAAATTTCGGCAAGATCTTTTAGGTATGTGGATGTTGATTAATTGAAGCAATTCAAGAGAGTCAATTTTGTAATGCAGTATTTTATGTAATAGTATTAAATCTGTGTTTTTTCTTCAAAAAGTTTTAATAATAATGAATCTTAGCGATATATTAGTGTAAGAAAATCTTCTTCTTATTGCATTTGTTGAATTTTAAAGTCTATTCATAGATATTAAAGTAAAGTACTTAGTGATATGTCATGGGCTAAATAAATGAAGTTGTAAAAAGAGGGTCTTATTTTTACAGAATTCAGAATACTTTAATCTTTCCTATGCCAGTTCTTGCCTCACTGTCATCCACCACTGTTGGTGTCAGCACTCCGTTGTGGACTGCTAGCCTCGATTTATATTTTAAACAAAATATTTATTTTTGTGTTAAAAAAAAACAGTTGTTCAAATTCAAAACACACAGAGTGAAGAGTTTATTGTTTTCAAGTAATCGGTATTCGGTTGCCTTTCGGGACGTGATCAAATATTGTTAGAAAAATACCCAAAAGGATTTAGGCGGGATTTCGTTACAGGTAGTAAATGTCAACCCTACTTGACGCCGGTAGGTACTAGGAGAAAGTGAGAGACCCAAAGCACCACCACAGCCTTTCTTTACTAGACAGGTAGCGCATAGCCTGAATTCTTAAGAGCCTTCCTGCTTAGATTTTCAGGATTTTTCAAGAGGTGATCTTGCGTTTTTTCAGAGCAACTATTATTTAAATTTATGGTCAGTCCTTTGGCCGAGATCACCTGATTAGGAGAGAATATATTTCTTCTAAGGTTGGTTTAGGTTCAGGCTTTAGGGTCGAACGGATACGAACATAATTAAAGTGCCTATTTGGTTTATCCCCCTTCATATTTTATGGCCATCCCGACATCAAAGGCAAATATAGGAGTTTTTCGTATCGTGGTACAAGCAATTCATTATATAAATTTATTAAGGTTTGGGAATAAAATTCATTGTAGTTTTTTTTCTGTTATTTTAAAATTTCAGTGGGACAAAATATTTTCTCTGGATGGATCCTTTGTGCTTAGTGTCTTATTTCTTATGTCATTTTATTTGAACTAGTGCGATGAATAGACGGTTTCGGTATCGAATATTTTCAAAAATACATTTTTGGCATATATTAGTCGTACTTTGGTACGTCAAAGTTATTTAATATTTCAATGTAAGGCGTTCAAATTGGTGCATTCAGTATATTCATTATGATTATTTTTTAATTGAATTCAGGTTGTGTATGTTATGTGTAGCAGATCCCCATCCTATTATTCCATATTCAATTCGAGTATTATTCCTATTATTCCACATTCAATTCGAGTATTATATTTAACATATAGATGATCCGGGATTTACAAAAAAAAATTGATCCTGCAAAGTTGCCATGACAATAGATACTTATAAAGGTAAATACCATGGAGTTTGTTAGCACCGCAAATAAATAAAATTTGCCATTTAAAAAATATGCTTTGGAATTATAATAAAATAAATTAATGTTTTCCTTGGCACTTCATAATCATACCGGTGGTTGGGTTGGCAAAGCGTTTGGGTCCCACGCAGGCGTCCCGTGTTCGATTTTTCGGCTGGCTAAGTCCTCTACCACAATACAAGCATCATCTTCCACTTAGTGTGGTGGTAGTAGGAGATTTTTAAATGTTATCAAGTTATTCGTAACCCGTATTTAAAAAAAAAAAAAAAAATATATATTTAGGGATGCTGTTGGAGGGTAATTTTAATGAAGAAAATCAGTGGACCTAAAAATATATAAATTTTTTTTATAAGAAAAACCCTCTTTTTAACTTTTGAAGGCTATTTCCATTATTGTAATATATCATTGAAGAAGAAGATAACAATAATAATCTAAATTAAAATATGAAAATGAACTTCATAAAAAAAAAAAATATGAATAAAAAATAAATATAAAAAAATAAAAAATAAAATAAATAAAAATAAAAAAAGAGAACTAGACACAGAAAAATAATAAAACACGATAATAATAAGAAAAATGAAAAGACCGAAATTCACCGTCATCAAAGAAACTCATCAGTCGGGCGCACGAATTTTAATAGGTGAGTGGTAGTTGTAATCTAATAACGATGAATTTAGTGTTCATTTGTGTGCTGAATTTTTCTACGACGCACCAAATCCATATTCCGAACTTTAAATCTGTTTAGGGCAGATCATATTATTATTACACTTTAGAACCAATCACACCAGGCCTCTTTTATATCGTCTGTATATTTGAAATACATAATTTTCGGTAGTTTTCCTCCCTATTGAGCGAATAAAAATTGGTAGGTTTTCGTTTTTTTATAAATTGCTCTCAATACTGGCTTTGTTCGCTATTTTTTTTCGTTGGACTCCAGCTACTCGTTTAGGGCGTAAGTATGTTTGTGACATGTGACATTTATGTTTAAACTCGATTTCTGCACGGTGTAAATTGAATACTATCTAGAAATATGAGTCATGAAGCTGTATTTTTTGTTTGTTCACAATTTTATTTAGTTCTTATATGAGATTATTACAAATGTTCTTTTATATTTTGTAAGGTTAAGTACGTAATTTTTTTTAAATTTAAAGGTGTCCGTAAGGCAGACTGAGCTCATAGTTATAGTTTAGCAATGCGCAGTTATCGTAGTGACAAACCACAAAGGGTTATTGCATGACCGTTTATTAATGTAGTAACATTATGGTACGTATTGTGGAAACCACTGTAACCGCGTTATTAAAACGGTGATAAATTTTGAGGATTATATTGTCATTACTAGAGGGAGAGTTGTCATTGGTCTTCACTTAAACCATGATAGGATTTTTGAATTTGAATGCAAAATTATTAACTCCTTGGTTACATTAGTATACATTTTTGAGATATCTTTTTTTAAATTCACTACCTACAAGTTTTTCTGCGTTAAAATTGATTATGTGGTGTTTGGAGATAATAATAATAGTAACGTAATATCGTATAATGGAACCATTCAATGCTTATATTTAGATCGAATATATTACCACAGTAGTTTTGGTACGTGCTGTTAGATTCTTAGAATGTAAATATTCTACCTGTTCGCTCTACTATTTGACTATTTGACTATATGAATTTTTATTTTATTTATTTATTTATTTATATAATACATGTTACATAATTGTGACATTTACATAAAGTTGATATATTAAATCACCATACTAGGCGGCTGCCTGTATAGTTACATTGTATGAAATATGAAGTCTAGTGTAAACATGGAATTAGTATAAATCATGTTAAATATTGGAAAAATTATAATAAAAAGTAGAAAATAGAAAGGAGAAAAAAAGTACATTAGCATTAGATTATATAAACAGGCTTCTAATTCTATCACATTCACTCATCAAAAAGTCTCCAAGCGTCTTCCTGAAAGTGTGATATTTGGTTATTGTCTTTATTATAATTGTTAAGTTATTGAAGATTTTTGGGGCAAGAAAGTTAAACTGTGACTGGGCCATTGAGGTTTTTGTTACTGGAATTATATAGTTGCATTGGTTGGAATATCTTGTATTATATTTTGATTCAAAAACATAATAATATTTAATATAACATAATAATTACATGATAATATTTATCCACTGTCGAAAAACATGTGTATTTGTACATTAAAACAAAGTACATAAACGATATTGATGAAAAAATCATCATATATCTTACATAAAACATAAAAAAAAACCAAACAAAAATAATAAACAATATAAAGTCAAGAGAACCTTTTTTCATATGTTAATTTTGTGTTGTGCCGTCCTATGTGCAATATTCAACTTCATTTTCTACCTGTCATTTTATATTTAATTTCGTCTCGGTTCTTTTCCGTCTCTGGACTCTTTTACTTTCAATTTCACGTCTGTATCACATTTTATTTTCATTTTTATACAAAAAAAATTGTCTTTGTAAATATTGACATATGTAATTAGTAAATATGACACAACACTCAAAAAGATTCTCATCAGCTTCCTAACAACAACTATTTTCTGGAGCCATTAGGACTATGGAATCCTTAATCAGGATATGCTGTGAGACTCAAGTTAATGAGGGGGTAAAGGAGATGGCGATTTAAAGCCATCTACTTTCCCATATATTCTTCCCCGTATACTAGTCACTCCACAACTTACAACATAGTCCAATGACTCCAGACGGTTGGAACGTATTAAAAAAAAATCTCCGAAGATCCTTACTAAGAAAATTTTCTACGATAATACCATATAAGAAACCGATTTTCCATAAAATCCAAATGGCGTGCACTCGAATGAGAGATTTACGGCTCTGGTACGTCGCTGACGATCGGGTTACCCTAATGCAGGAGGCATCACGCCAAACCGTCCCTGAGACGAAACCATATCTTAAACAAAATGCTTTTTAAAGTGTCGTTAATGGAAGCTCGTCTAGACGTTAGTTTTGAAATAGTATCGGGGTAGCAGAAGAATGAGAGAGAGGTTTCGCCTCATTTGCGCACTTTACCGCCCCAGCTAAATATGGAGCACAATGGACCGTGTCGGCAAAAACAACGGTAAACAAGTGGTCGCATGAAATATTTTGTCTAGTGCGCCGAAAATTTTGGTGCAGTGTAAAGTTTCAGATTTATTTTTCCGGTCTTGAAGTTTTTTAGAAAAAGGCAATGCGGATCAACATTTGTACAATCATGAACAGTAAACAAAAATACTTATTTCTCCGCTATTTAAGTAGTATCCTAACCCAACCTAACCAAACATAAATTAACCTAACCTCTCCTAACGGTACCTAATGTCACCTAACCTAACCTAACTTGCCTAACCCAACTTGATTAAAACATTCTTTTTCATGTACGATTACTCGTAAAAATGTGAAACCAACCATTTGGAAAACTTCTACTATCGTAACTATAAATGAAAGATGACTTACCTAGCAGAAGAGTTAAACCTGCGACGGTTGGGGGGAATCCGATGCAACTGTCAACTCAATCACCAGGCGGCCAAATAAGATATAACCTCTTTTTTTAAGGACAGCATTTTCTAGGACGTTACAGTGCTACCTGTATACGGGGCAAAATACATGCTTTGCTTGTAATTAAAATACAAATTACAGAATACTTTCAAGTCGTATATTTAAAATACGAAATACAAAATACTTTCAAGTGGTGTATTTGAAATACAAAACACGGTACTTTAACCTTTTTTATTATATATTTCATGTTTTTTGTAATTTGTCTGTAAAGGCATGATTTTTTTTTTTTTTACATTAGGTCCACACAGGAGGCCCTGAGGAAAATAATTTCCCTCAGGGCCTATGTCATCTTTGGGGATGCTGTGTAGAGGGCATTTTTAAGGAAAGGAAGGAGAGGAAGTTCTGGGAAGGAAAAAGGTATGAGGGTTGGGTAGGAATCTGCGGTTTAGTGAGTCTAGATCAACCTCCGCCAAGACCTAGACAATGAACCTCATTAACCCGGGCACCCCTGCTAAGTCACCAAACGTAGCGAATCACTTGGGGTGACCTATGGCAGAGGTGTTGATTATATAATAAATGGTTCCCGGGGCGGCGGTACCCGTTCCCCTCCCAAATTGTGACACATGAATTACAAGATTTTTAATTATTTGCCTCTAGTCTGATGCTTTCTGGCAGCCAACCCATTTTGTATCTAGGGTGGTAACATGATGCCAATATGGCTACATTTATTTCAGGCGACATATAGTTTAAAAAAACTTATCGAATCTTCTTTCTAAACACTCTTTTAGTTGTGGTATAATAAAGTGGCCAACTCTAAAGATAACTATATTTTGCTCTGGATTCTAGTATTTTTAGTCTATGTATGAGTCAGCTTATTTTTATTATCATCTCATGTGTAAAAAATGTATTTTGAAGCCAAGAGTATTTGAAATATTAATTACAAAATACTACAGCGTCAGGTATTTGAAATACCAAATAAGAATTAAATTTTTCGGAAGTGTTTGGAATGTAGTATATCAAACACGTATTTCAATTACAAGTTATTCAAATACTGCCCAACCCTGCCTGGATACTCGTATTTCGTCAAATACTGAAACCCTACAATTTATGAAATCATACGCTGAGGATGCCTTTGTAGAATAAAACAATGTTGTTAATAACACTTTTTTTAGATTAACTCCACACAGAAGGCCTTTAGGAAAACAATTTCCCTCAGGGCCTGTCATCTTTGAAGATGCTGTGTGGAGGGCCTTTTTGAGGAGAGGAAGTTGTAGGAAGGAGGAAACACAGAGACCAGCAAATCGTTCCAATCATTCAAGAACGAGTCGTACAAGCGACCCGTTTTCATGAGACAAATATCAACCGTGTACATATTTTGGGCACGCGTTTGGCTTGTTTCTCGACTATGCACCGTTGCCGAGGAGATCAATGAAGCTAGTTCCTCGGAGCATCTTCCATAGAAATACTGTTAAAATAAGAATAGCATTCCTACCTGACGCCTGTGCTCTGAAGATTGCAATCCGGAGAATCTATAAAACGGAACGCCCGTTTCTGCACAGAGTCGAGGGTATTTTTCAGATACTTTAGGGCTCCTGACCAGAGGTGGCTGCCAAATTCAACCGTGGGGCGCACTTGTGATTTGTACAGGGTAAGCAGTTGTACTATTAAATTATCTGCGGATCCTGTACAGTACACCCAGTTTCCGAGAGGCTAACTTTACTGGCTTTGATGAAGCCCCCGTACCCTGAGCTGGTCATTTAGAGTTACACCAAGCATATCAATGGAGGGTCTGTTCGGAAGATTGCTACCGTTAAAGGAGACTAGATTGTCATTTCAATCCCTTTTAGACGTGATCAAACATGATTGGGTCTTTGAAACATTGAAACAACAAAACATTATGCTTACAACTGAGGATGGGACACCGAAGTCACACCAAAGGACAGTCGGAAAGCGCTAAGTGGCATAAGTCAAGTTTTAACTCAACCATTTGACACACAACTGCTAACCCTATACAAATCGCAAGTGCGCCCCACGGTTGAATTTGGCAGCCACCTCTGGTCTGGAGCCCCAAAGTACCTGAAAAACATCCTCGACTCTGTGCAGAAACGGGCGGTCCGTTTGATAGATTCTCCCGTCTTAACAAACGGATTGCAATCTTTAGAGCACAGGCGTCGGGTAGGAATGCTTTCCTTGTTCTACCGGTATTTCAATGGAAGATGCTCCGAGGAACTAGCCTCATTGATCCCCTCGGCACCGGTGCATAGTCGGGAAACACGCCAAACGCTCGCCCAACATATGTACACGGTTGACATTTGTCACATGAGAACGGGACGCTTCTACGACTCGTTCTTGTGTTCAACAGCTCGGCTGTGGAACGATTTGCCGGCCTCTGTGTTTCCTCCTTCCTATAACATGGGTCTCTTCAAGACCCACGTTCACTCCTTCCTCTCCTCAAAAAGACCCTCCTCACAGCATCTTCAAAGATGACATAGGCCCTGAGGGAAATTAATTTCCTCAGGGCCTCCTGTGTGGAGTTAATGTAAAAAAAAAAAAAAAAATTTAATCGGACTGTAAATTTGTTTGTCACTTTCCGCTTCCGGTTGAAGATTTTTTTTTTTAATTTTTTATAGAGAAACCTCACATGAGTCCCAACTGCTCCCTTCTGGAGCCAGTAAGACTATGGCATCCCCAATTGGAGTATGTAGTGAGGCTGAAGGTAAGTGGGGAAGGGAAGGAGATGGGGAAGAGGAAGGTGGGAAAGTACCTGGCTATTCAGATCTAGTCACTAAACACGGCTAAAGCCATTATTAAGCAACGTTTCAATTCTGAATGGTGGTCTTACACCAGGGCGATACTGAGAGTATCTTCCACTCTGGAACGTGCCGCAAATATAACATATATTATTTTTATTAATTAATTGTGAAATAACACAAATTAATCAAATAAAATTTATTTGCGCACGCCGGGTTCGAACCCGCAACCTTCCGAATGGGAGTCAAGTGTCTTACCACTAGACCACGGACGGTCGTCACGGAGTCACGGTCAGATGGTGCACGGAGAAAAATGTTATTTTAAAATACGATCATTTTATTCGTAAAAACGGTTAAAAACGGGACTAAAGGTCTCACGAACAAATTAACAGTGTTTCAATGTTTATTCTTACATGAATAAACATTGAAATCCTGTTTAATTGTTTGTAAGAACTTCAGTCCCGTGTTTAACCGTTCTTACGAATAAAATTGTGGGGCTTAAAAGCAAAAACGCCACTCTCCATAAATGACGAAATTGAGTTATAAATGTCAATCAATGCGCAATGTACGTAGTTACAATATGGTTTTTGAGATCCTTAGAAAAATCGACTAAAAATCATGGAAAAATCGAAATGAAAATAGGGTTTGGATGAAAATCACCACTCTCCACAGCGATTAACAACCAAAATAACCACTCTCCACAAAAGCCAATCAAAAGCCTGAATTCAAAATAAATTCAACATGACCAATGAACACATTGTTACAACATTTTTTATTATAATATTTCACTTTGAATTATACTTTTTAAGATATTACTAAAAAATCACACGAAAAATGCGAAGCATTCTTTGATCGGTCTTTTGTCATTTACAGAAAACAGTACTTTTGGAGAGTGGAGTTTTTGCATCTAAGGCACTCAATTATCGTATTTCAGAATAACATTTTTCTCCGTGTGGCCTTGTTGGATATTACCATTTGATTTATTTATTTATTTATTTTATTTATTTATTATAGAAGGATACAAGAAAAGTACACTTTACATATAAGAAAGCTTTGCCTGTCCAACTAGGAAAGTTTCCCGTTCTAGGACAGACAAATTGACAGGTTTTAGTTCATATTATTAGTCCTTAAGAAATGTACATAATTACATCTCGCAAGATCTCGCAAGAGTTTACATGATCGTGGATTCTACTACGAGCTGTCTAGTCGGAATACATAATATTGAGGTACCTACCGACACAAAGAAAATTTAAAAAAAAATTCATTGAGCTAGTGATATTTCTTTGGATAAAAATGTTACGTAAAATCTTCGTAGTTTATAATTAAGTATGTGGGTGTTTAAGTACGAACTTACAATTGTTATGATTTCAGAGGAGTTTTGGTTTTGGTTTATTAAATTTACAAAAATAGAAATATACTTTTTGGTCGTGAGGTCTAGTATTCACAGAACTGCCTAGTAAGTAGTATTGACATAAAATATTAAGAAATAATTTCTGCCAGTTTGTGTGCTTTTCTTAATTGAATGATGTTATGATTATTACAACTGCATTTTTATACTTAATTACTGTAACCAATGTATAAAAATTTCGTATAAAGGCCCATTAGGGCGTGAATAAATAAATAAATAAATTAATAAACAAATAAATAAATAAATTAATAAATAAATAAATAAATAAATAAATAAATTGATGTTTGAGTACGAACCTACAAATCTTATGATTACAAAGGAATTTTGGTTTTGGTTTATTAAATTTAGAAAAACAAAAACAAAAACAAACTTTTTTGGACGCTAGGTCCAGCGTAATAGTATTGAAGTAAACGATAAGAAATAAATTCTGCCAGCTTTTTGTGCTCATATCAATTTTTTATTTTATAAAATGTAGTATTGTTTTAACATGTACAATGTACATAGATATATTAAGCAACACTCAATGTAACACAGAATTATTTGATTACTACATGATTATTTGACTTAAATGTAATTATTTTGAAGGCTTTGAGCTTTTGAAGCATTTAAGAGGTTTAAAAAATAAAATATAGCTTTTAAAAAATATCAAGTTTCAAAGCAGGGTTTTAAATAACGATTTCCAATTTATGTGCTAAAATACGAATTAAATACTAAGGTATTCAGTACAAAGGGAATAATTATTGGTTCAATTCGATGTTTTTTTAAGGGAACCTTTTTTATTAACGCTTTGATAAAATAACGCCAAAGTTCAAATGAAAGAAAAATAACATTACCCCAGGATTATCATGATGTATATTCATTTCTTAGAACTTAATTAAAGGGTAAAGCTAAGAAATTTCAGATACAGACAACAAATATATTAGGTCATTACATATGAAATTGGCGTTTTGCCGTACTGGCAACTTTGATCTCAAATATCTTCTCTTTGGTTAGGAATTCCAAATTCAAATTTATACAGCTATTTACTCATATATTTGTGTTTTGAAAATTATAATTGTAGTGAACGACACCAGCACTAGTCCACCAAATGCTCACAAGTAACTTTTTGGAGTCAATTTTCGCTTGGGGCATGGTTTGGCTGGTTCAGCAGGGTTCAGCCATTGCGATGAGCGCTTCCAGTTATCGTACAGTATCCACTTTTTATCACAAGTAATGATTCGATTTAAAATCCCTTCATTATTGTGCCGGTTGAGTAATGCAACGCAGCAGTCAACGCGCGTTTGTTGATTTGCTTCACTCAATTCGTGAGGTTCCCACCTTTCAAGCTTTTTCACCTTCTCAATTTGCTTCAAGTGGATTAAAATAGTTTTATCACTAACACTGCAGCCTGCAGCTAACTCGGACATGGTTTGCGATGGATCCGCTTCCACAATAGCCTTCAATTCTTCATTATTAACTTTGGTCTCCGGCCGTCCACGGGGCTTGTTCTGCAGGTCGAAATTTCCAGAACTAAAACGTTGGAACAAAAACGCACTGTGTTTTCTTTTGCGGCACCGTCGCTATACACATCATTAATCCTTCGAGCCGTTTCTGCAGCACTGGTACCACGGTGGAGCTCGTACTCGTAAATAACGCGATATTTCAAGTTTTCCATTTTGTAAACTAAGTGACGCAAAGAAATAAAACAATTAAGGAAAAAACAAATGAATTATAATTTTCGAAACACAAATACATGAGTAAATAGCTGTATAAATTTGAATTTGGAATTCCTAACCAAAGAGAAGATATTTGAGATCAAAGTTGCCAGTACGGCAAAACGCCAATTTCATATGTAATGACCTAATATTATATACATGTTTTTAAAGTTTGTATAAGTACAGAGTTCTTAAAGTAAAGTTAAAGTAAAGGTGGTGTGTTTCAATGATTAATATTTTATTTTATGTTTCATGTAAGAGAGGGAAGGAAGCAGTAAATACAGAAGCACATTAACAATGGTTAATGTTTTTTCAAGAGATTTCTTACATTTCAGTGCTCACGAGTAATTTTCATCTTTTTTTAATGTATTAGCGGACACTTGTCAAAAATCAGTCAAAATTTTCTGTCAAATATATATGATATAATTGTGAAATTATCCCAATTGTGAAAATGACACTTATTCAAAGCAAAGACGTGAGATCTGGGTTCGAGTCCCAGTTGCGACCATTATGTTTTATTATTTTTCTGCGTCTTGTTCATTTTCATATTTTAATTTAGATTATTATTGTTATCTTCTTTTCAATGATTACATTGATGGGAATAACCTTCAGAAGTTAAAAAGAGAGATTTTCTTATGAACAAAAAGTTAATATTCATTTGAACTTTTATAAAAAGTCAGTAGGTGTTCCATATAAATAAAAATCGGATATATTTATCTGAGTCACTATCTAGGTAACAAACATATTCGTTGAACACTTGTTTCCAATGAAAGGCATATCTGCCGATAAGGTGGAAAAATAAAAACATTAGTCGATGATGATATTGTTAATTCTGAAATTTAAAATATGACTTTAACAATTATTATATTATATTATTTTATTGTGTCTCGTTGATTTTCAATTCAGATTATTGTGATTATCTTCTTCTTCAATGATATATTACATTGATGGAAATAACCTTCAAAAGTTAAAAAGAGAGTTTTTCTTATAAAAAAGAGGAGATAGTATTGACTAGCGCACACCCTTGAATAATCACATGATAGTACGAATTTGTAGTAGTAGGTACTTTTTCGATTTTCTGAATCCTTCACACAGTCAGCTACGATATGAAAAATAACATTGAAATTCAAAGTGAATTATATATAATATCGTTATTCTTATTCATTCGTTTGGATTACCTAAATGTTTCGTATGTAACTGCATCTTTGAATTGATTGTGTTATGTACTCTTTCGCAAGGGAGTAGTAAGTGATTGGTCGACCTGTTTTCCTTCCATTCTTTGTTCTTTCCTACACTTAGGTACTAGGAATCACCCAAATCCAATATCCACCATTTCATTTAAAGTATTTTAAGTTAATTTTCAAATAAATTTGAAACATTTGCAACACTAATAATTATTTTTTTATTAAATATTAATGAATATTCATTCAGATTTTTTGTTGTTTTGCTTCAAAATGAATTCCCAAGCTAACAAAATCATTAATTTGAGTACTTTCCCAGCGGCAACGACCCGTCGGATACTGGATAGGAGAGAGATATGAAAATTTCACATTCGTTATTTTTAGTTCACTGAATACGGGCATACATTCCGCCGGACGTGCTTCCGCGAGACCACAACGCCATTAGGCCGAGTGTTTGGAACTATGAACGCGTTATTTAATATTCGAAGTGAAAAATCGGATTATTTTAATTAATTTTGATTATAATTTGTTGATTGAAAAAACTAATTTCTTTATTTTAATTTTCTTTTAGCCACTCGAGCGCTGTTTGCCATATTATGGCACTATTTCCAAAACCTCGGATTGTGGTGTGGCTAAAATAATGCAAATTTTCCAAATTATTTTTTTATTAAAACGACTATGTAATATATTGTACATTAAAAATAGTACAAAATAAATATTCTCTAGATTCCTTAAAATGTTTTATGGCTAAAGATTTAATTATATATTTTTTTATAAATCCTACAAATATGCGATAATGGATAAAAGATAGGGGAATTCATTTTCTACATAGAACTATAATCAGTTTGTATGTCTCCATATTCAAATTCGGAGATTGCTCTGTCGCTCCAGTGGATAGACACAAACATTTACATTAAACATTTTTATTTGCTTATGTAAATGCTCCTAGGCTAAGTCAACAAAATGCATAATTTATCACAAACACATCGTAAAAAAATTTTAACAATTAAAATCCACTGCTCAAACAGCGTGGCGAGCCGGATCGGGAGAGACCTGCAGGACCATTCCGTGAGCCGGACTCTCTCGACCCATCTCTCCTGGATACACTGACTCCTAGATTCCTATTCAGCCCCCTACATTTTTAAATACATTTATTTGAATTTCGATTCTGTTTGCTTGATTGAAGTGGAATCTCGGATGTGGAAATTAATCAACTTCGAAACTCGTCGGACTCATTATCGATGAAAATGCATTAAAGGCTCCGTCTAACAGAAGGCGTTAAAACGTCCCGTATGTACTGACCACGTCGAACCCGTTCAAATAGAAAGTACGCGACGTTACGGCACTTTAGTACTGACGCCTTGACGCCGCGATAAGTACGCATCCTGTTTGACGGAGCCCTTTAACGCTAACACACGCGGACATATACGCATTTCTCTAAAATTCGATTACGAAAATAATCATGTGTATTTGGACTTTCTTATTAGCATTTTTTCAATATTATATTTCTTACCTGCCTGACGAAAGGTTGACATGTGAACCGTAATTGTTGAGATAGAGTTTTTATGGACAAATTACTGTATAATTCCTTATTTAGAATAAAAAAATGTTCATAAACTACCGGTGACTAATAAGTACATAGGTACTTAAGTACCTTCTTCAAAAAATCTTAGGCGATCCGCTCACCGGAGAAACTGAAACCAAACTAAAACCGGCTGGTTTCTATGGTTTCCAACCAAACTTCCATGATGGCGCTGCTCAATTTTACGATTTCAGTAATTATCTCTCTCAACCATAGACGACGAACAATCAGCTGTCATCGTAGCAACTAGCACGCGAGTTTCGAGTCACTGCTTGCGTTGCCATTGACAAGGGGTTTTTTAGAACCTGTATAGTGTGCGGATCATCACATTGACATGCTTAGGATAGCGAGTTTAGTTGCAAAATGTTTTTTTCCAGTTCCCTCATGAGCTTTATGATTTCAGAGGAACTATTAGCTTTGATTTATTAAATTAGAGAATAAGAATTAGAGGCATAGATATTTGAACGCGAGATTCTACTATTTCACAGAACTAATAATATGCTAGGCATTCAGTATCCACTGTATAATATATATATCCACTGTATATGCATATTATAAACATGACACGAGAAGAGTTATGACTGTTATGAGTTATGGCTTCAAACTCATTATTTTTCATCACAAGCTTTCAAGCTTTGGAATGTCACCTGTATCGTTTATTACTTATACTAGCCCAAACCCGAGAAAAATCACGGGATATAAAATACTGTATAGTATAAATATGATTTCATCCATTTTATTTCTTCTTCAAAAATCTTCAAATTCATAATGCTTCTTTGCTTTAATTTTTAATATCTTAGTATTTCCTAAACACAATAGGTAATATGTACCTGTAACAAATTACGATGATACAAATAACTTGAATTAAAAAACCAATTTCATACATTAAATTTAATCCATTACCCAAATGAAAATGTTTTGTGCTAAGCCTCGGGCGCATTGTTATCGATTCACCTATAATTGCCCACGCGAATGTTTCAACATTGGAAATTTATAATGACTTGCCAATACATCTCTTGTATAATAATACACCTCATTATGTTTATTTTGCTTTCGGTCGGCTTACGAAACTCTGTTTTTTTTACCTTGTTCTTTGTTTTTTTTGTCTAATTTTACTCAGAACAGTTTATAAATAATTGAAGGTATGTAAAGCACATAAAAAACGATTTTGAAAATCGCCCTAAGGGATCACATATAATGATTAAATTCGAAAAAAAAAAATAACTCTTACAATTCATTAATTATCTTGAATCTTAAATAAAAGTTTTATTATATTTTTTTTATTTCGGTGATGTAGATATACTAGTCCCAGGGAGAGATCTTAAGTACGTTATCGACAATCGTCCCAAAAGCCGCCAAAAAAAGTCTCCCTTCTCACTCTTGTATAAAAACGAAAAATAAAAGATACTAGAAAGAAGATATTATGGTCATTTCGTGATCGCATGTTTTTTCAAACTGTATAACCATTATGATATTGCCAAGTATGAAAAACAAGTAAGTGAACATAATATTGTCATAAATATGGAACATTGTCGGCGTTTGCTTAATTTAAGTGTTTAAAAAAATCCACTAATAAGTAGAACCTTAATGGGTCACAAAGACCCACCTAAATAATAATGCGTATATAAATTAATTGTTTATCATTTTATTTATAGTTACCTATTAATTAACAATATTTCAATAATCGAATGATGATTCGAAATTAGTTCTGTCGTTTTCATTGAAAATATAATTCCTAGGTCTAAACCGTTTTGAAAGAAAACGGAGGCTGCCAATTACCTTATGTACCCATTTTATATTTTCTATTCTTTGCTGTTTTAACGCTCATAAACGTCGGCGTATGCTGGAAGTCAGCATATTTCGCGCGTGCAGATTTTACAGGAAATGCATGGACCTGTGCGAAGCTTGTCTGCCTCTCAGCATACGCTGTTTCATATAAGTCCATACATTACAAAACAAATTATGCACGTGCGACACACTCGACACACGACTCCCGTACGCCGACCCTTATAGCTTATCTTTTAATTACACAATTCTCATTTAGACAACTACTCTTTTCAACCTAAAATATACTTTACTCATTATGTACCCACCCTACTGTGTACCTCATTTTTATCTAAAGTTACTTACATATATTTTTTAAATATATTATTTTAAAGTATTAAATATATACAGGGTGTCCAAGGGTAAAGTGCATTAACTTCGGGAGGTGATTCTACATGATAGTGTAAGTAAAAAAGATAAATAACTTTTTTCGAAATTCCAACTTCTAGGTGTACTTTTTTGGCAAAAAGATAAAATTACTCCGCCGTGTACAGCCGACACTATTATTTTCCGCTGTTACGATACGTAACACTCACAACCGCCACAGTCGGGCCCGGATGACTCACTGCAAATTTATCGGGCAAGTTTGTACCTTACACTAAAGATTTTTAATAGGTACATCTTTTTGTATGGGAAAAAAGTTTGAATTTCGGAAAAAGTTATTTATCTTTTTTACATAAAAGAAACAAATAACTTTGTATCAACCACTATTATATAATCACAATTACCTACATGTTTCGAAACCGATGGTTTCTTCGTCAGGGTAGTAAATATAGCATTACTACAATCACAAAGAAACCATCGGTTTCGAAACGTGTAGGTAATTGTGATTAAATAATAGTGGTTGATACAAAGTTATTCAAAGTTATCACAAAGTGATTTTGCGAAGTTTGAAGAAATATCTTTTTTACTCCTACCATCATGTAGAATCACCTCTCGAAGTTAATGCACTTTACCCCCGGACACCCTGCATATTTCTTAGGCATTCCAATATTATTAATACAATAGTATTACTTAAACAGCATATCATTTTGCTTTATTTATAAACCTACATTTTCATTTAATATTCTATTTACTATCCTTGGCTCTTTATAACATGCGCAATTATATTTTACCATGTTATATTTTACGCCTTATACTAAAAATATATATTATGTAAAACCCAAAAGGCGTTAATGTCATTAATAAATTAATAATACTGTACCGCCCACCATAAAATTTGTACGAAATTGTATCAAAACATGTACGTTAAAGAACATTAATTATTAAAATAAAAACCAGGATTAAATAATAGTGCCTCCAATAACAATTGTTTCCAATTGTATCTAAATTTCTCTAATCAAGTGTTCCAGAAAGCATAGTCTGTATATTATCTGCTTGTACTATAAATAATTATGTACATTTTAAAGCAGCTTCACGCTCATTGGTCAAATGCATTGTATCTATTTATAGTTGGGTATTATTGATCGACGAATATGTGGATGGAATCTGTTTTCCATATGTTGTTATAACTTCTGTCTATAGTTAATTAGTTAGTTATTTATTAAGTTAAAAGAGATATACACATTTCGGCTTTGTTAACTTAAGCATACATTGAGAAAAATATCTTAATAATTATGGTTTAATACCTAAGTAACACATTTTTCTTAAGTAACAACCGTTGAGTCCAATCATAATAATCAACTACTGAGCCGAAATCTCGGCTCAACCCTGCTCAAATGCACAAATACATTCTACCCAAACCACGATCATTGCCATGCACCACTTAACTTAGGAAAAGTAATCTTGTGGATTATAGCTTCCTCAGAACGTGTACTAATATGTATCCTTGCGGAACTCCAAAGTTTTAGTTTTTGTGTTGACAATTGCATTATATTATTTAAATACGATTTAATGAGTTCGAGAGCAGGGCTGTGGTAAAGAGGGTGGTGTAGTGTTATTGTTTTAATGTTTTTTTAGTAATAATATTTCGTATATTTAGGAATTCAGTTTTCAATGGTAAGCTTCTCGGTTGTTTTTTAGTTTAAGGTTATTTCTTATTTAGTTTTAAAAGGTCTTTGGTTATCCAATTCGGGTGACATTTTTTTTATACTTTTGGAGTATATTTTATTTATGAGGTAGTTTACAAAGTTGTTAAAATTTGATATCGAATCCTCATTTACGTTGAAGTGAAAGGGATTCTGAAGTATATCCTTTTTTAGGTTACCTAAGTTAATACGTTTATTTTCATACGAAGACGTTTTGGATGAAGTGTTACTGTATGTGTTAAGGACATCCAGAAATCGTATATTATGATCGGATATTGCATTATCGCAGTTTGTTAGTGAGTACGAAAGTGTGATGTTGGAGAGTACATGATCTATACTTGTGTAAGATGATCTGTGATCTGTGATGCGTGTCGCGTGTTTGTTGTTTATTTTGTTCAGGATACTATAATTACTTAATCTAATTGTTTCTGTGTATTTATGTGTTTGAGTATTTATTGAGTCAAGCACTTACATGCCTTTCTCATATAAAAAAAAAATAAAGTTGGTTGTTTGCAGGTGAAAAAATGTAATAAGCGGTAATTGTTGAATGAAACACTAGTATATATTGATAATTTGGCGGGTAACAGATAAATCGCCGTAGCTTAATGGTAGAGCTCTCGACCGGCAATCTTAGGGGTGCGGGCTAGAGTCCCGTCGGCGACATGTATCTTTTCCCGGGGGTTTTTTCAATATGGATGAGTGTTTCAGGCTAATAATTATTGCTTATAATAAGAGTCTAGTACATTTATGTTAAAATCTCCAAAAATTATACACCTTTTGTATGCTTCGCGTTGGGGGCTAAGTTTATCCAAAAAGTTTTGATAGTTAGTAGTAGGCTTTTTGTACACTACACTTATGTTTAATTTGTGAAGATATTTCTATATTACTTCAAAGTACCTTATGCTTAATATATTACTGTTTCCCTCCTGTATATAACTGTAAACTTTAAAACCCATGCTCACCTTATTGGAAAAGCCTTAATGGCGTAAATAAATAAATAAATAAAGTTTGTTTATATGTATCCACAGTTCGTAATAAGAATAAGAAAAAAACATTTGTACCTTGACTTAGCAGGGGTGCACGGGTCCATAGGTGGGTTTTCCATGTCTTGGCTGCGGATGCGTGGTGGCAAAAGAGGCCTCTTTGACCTCTTCAGCCGGACTCTGTCGGCCGTTTGCTTTATACCGTAGTGGGAAGAATGATGCAGTCACTCCTGGGCCCCTAGCACACTCGGTCGATAAGGATTTTCGGTAACTTCTCATCGTTCCCTAGCATGACTGCAGATCGCCAACGAATACGTGACAGATCACAATGACTAAGTGTCCTTAATATATTCGATATCAACCATTGTTTGTACGTTAGCGATCTGCAGTTGCCCTAGGGAACGATGAGAAGTTACTGACAGTTAATTAAAATGATGCCACAAAGTAATTTAGCGGAGATTGAAGAAATATTCCAAAGATTATTATT
This sequence comes from Limnephilus auricula, assembly GCA_951813805.1. Classification (NCBI taxonomy): domain Eukaryota; kingdom Metazoa; phylum Arthropoda; class Insecta; order Trichoptera; family Limnephilidae; genus Limnephilus; species Limnephilus auricula. The sequence continues at coordinate 31,825,242 of OX638390.1, forward strand.
ATTACAAAGAGAACTGTGTTATGAAATATCTCATTGTTTTATTGAAAACCCTTTTTTTCGTACGAAAATCTTTATCAGCTTTCGCAATTTATTAGACCGTGTTCGAAAAAACTTTAAAATAGACATCTATTAGGAAGATGAGTTTGGAAAGTTTTTTGTGAAATAATGGATATCTCCATTCGATGCCGTATTAAAAGCAATGCGCCATTTCTGCTACAATATTTCATTTATAGCTTGAGAACTTTTCAACTGATCGTAAATAAAATATGGAGCATAATACCGTAAAATTCCGTTAGCGATTTGGTACTCCTCCAAATATACAAAGAGACTGAAACAATGCAATCCCAATATGAATGCATTTATCTGAGGACAACTTGCAGATGGAAAACAATACAAATTTGATATTTTAAACAATATAATCTACTTAAAAATATTTTATGTACCTAACTATTTATTTATTTATTCATCTTTATTAATTAAATTACATTGGTGATGTGATGTGCCTCTCTCACTAGGAACTCCTTTGTTGAGACAGGCGCAGTTTGACGTAAACAGTTTATAGGGTAGACCGAGGCTATTCGGTTCAGGTGAGTTATTCAGATCAAGCTAAGCAATATGGATATATCTCGGCTATTGTAACGAAATGACAATGGAAGAAATTGGACATAGCGTCGCCATCTACTGAATGCCATAATAGTAAAATTACCGATATTACAGATTGCGCGGGTTGACTGCTAAAAATCGATATGTGTGAAGATCGTACAAGTTACGTGTCAAATAAATACCTGATGAAATATTGTTCTCTGCGTTCTTAGCGTTTTTTTTCTAAAAAGGTAAGCTATTTAGTCATGTTCATATGTTATATATTTGTCAATCAAATGCACAGTAAACATAATTAAAGCGCAATAAATTGCAATTTGTATGTTTTTGTACTTTACTTTGAGTAAATATCATATTAATAAATATGGGGTTAAACGGACCGACAGTGGGGGGTTATTTGAATCATATTTTATTGCTTTTAAACTTTGATGCGTTAATTGTTTTATATTTTTATTTGAAACAGATGGTGCGCAACTATGTGAAAAAGACGACTAATCAATCATTGTCGAAAATTGCAATGGATGAAGCCGTTATGAAAGTAAAATCCAGTGAAATGGGATTATGCAGTGCTGCTGTGGGCTACGGAATCCCATACACGACATTACAAAGACACACGACTTCAATCACCGGGATCATCCCTAATCCAGGAGCAAGACTATTGAATCATGTCATGATACTTTCATATAAGTTATGGGTTCTAAAACCTATTTTTGGTTTTTGTTTTTTTTCATATTTAACTATTTTTTCGGGTTTGATCCGAGTAGCCCCACCGCTGATCCGAATCACCACATATACATGTGGTGATTCGGATCAGTGGAGAGGTCTACGGTAATAGGTAATATGTTTTTTTTAAGGTACTTTATTTTATGATCATATTAAATATTTATTTTTTTCGAAAATGCATTAGTTTTAATTTTTTTCAAGAAAACATAAAAAATGATACGAATAGCCTCGGTCTACCCTACAGAAATAATTTTAAAAAAAATAACAACAATTTTTTTTTATTTTAATTAAAAAACAATAGACAATCAGTGTTGTACCATGGGGAACACAGACTTATGAATAGGTTTTAATAAAATCGCTATTTTTTTAAAATAGACTACAAAATTTTATTTCTTCAAACTTCGCAAAATCACTTCGTGGCGTCATTTTTAATTAAATGAAACAAATAACTTTGTATCAACCAAACCATCGGTTTCGAAACATGTAGGAAATTGTGATTACATAATAGTGGTTGATACAAAGTTATTTGTTTCATTTAATTACAATATGTTATTTCATCAAACTTCGCAAAATCACTTTGTGGCGTCATTTTGAATTAAATTAAACAAATAACTTTGTATTAAACCACTATTATATAATCACAATTACCTACATGTTTCGAAACCGATGGTTTCTTCGTCAGGGTAGTAATGACATTAAATAACAAAAGAAACAAATATTTTATAATAATTTTTTTTTTTTAAATAGCCATCTCTTAAATTTATTTTCTTATTAATACTTATATTTAAAATAATTTATTTTTGTTGTTTAAACATTTTTATTATGTTTTGATCATTTATATAATGTAATTTTTCATATTCTAAAATAATTTTTATATGTAATTTTAAATAATTGTTTTTTACGATATTTTTTAATTAATTATTCACCTCTCTCTATAATGTTTTTGTCCATAGTTCTTTTTAGTCTGTTCTTTTTAGTTTATACTTGTTTGTTTCTTTTGTTATTTAATGTCATTACTAAACCATCGGTTTCGAAACATGTAAGTAATTGTGATTATATAATAGTGGTTTAATACAAAGTTATTTGTTTAATACAACACAATATTTTATCACTGAAGAAGGAGATAACACTAATAATTTAAACGAAAATTTCAAAATGAACAAGATACAGGAAAATAAAGGATATCTAACGGTCGTAACCGGGAATCGAACCCACAGCCTCTCGTCTTATCGGGACGGGCGCCTATACCAATTCGGCTATCGCCACCAATTATTTTAACTTCATATTTGTCAATCTCATATTTCAAATTTCAGAATTAACAAAATGTATCTTCGACTAATTTTATCGGCAACTACTCTTTCATTGGAAACAAATGTTAAACAATAATTTATTTTTAATAAAAGACTAAAGACAATCAGTATCGTACCATTAGGAATACTGACATATGTTTTAATAAAATCGCTGATTTTATTTTTTATTTATATCTTTATACCTTTAAGGCTTTTACATGAAACATTGGTACGTTGTACTGGAGCATCATAACAAGTATTATAGTACATAAATAATAAACTGAGCATGAAAAAGATAAGCAGGCACAACACAAGTAGGTAATATGATGTCTTGGTTGATGATTCAAGACGTGCTAGTACAGATATTGCAGACCCGTGAAAACTACAATAAAATGTTGGCTACTAATTTCTCGTTTTTCATTACACACGTGCTGTCCAGCAAATAATAATCATCTATTCTGCGAATTGTTAAGATTCATCAAACAACGTCAAGTCTATATGTCAAATTCAGTGGTAGTTGATGACGCATATTGTAATGAAACAATCACCTGATTAGAAGCTGTAGGGAAGCATAATTAGCATTTGCAATGCGGCAGTTTAAATGGATAACCATTGATCGTGGGACGGATCTCCCCACACTCCTGCTCTGGTAGGCCTCTTGCCTAAATTGATAACTTGCGGGGGATATATCCACACTATCTGACTAGTGTTCAGGGTTAGCTCAACAAAATACACGAATCCAAAACATACTTGGAACCTTAATACAATTCAAATCTCAAGGGAAATGACTTCTGCCTACACACAGAAAGACATATTTTCACTAAACCCTGAGACATTAGGGCAAATAAGGAGAAAAAAATGTACAAGGAAAACTGCAAAAAGTGCAACATTCACAAGAGTGCAGGTCATATTGTGACTAAAATTCATGCAGGTGGATCGCTACGTTTGGTGAATCAGCAGGGTTTCGCGGGTTCACGGGGTGAGTTTGTCTAGGGCCTGGCGAATCCAAATTACACCACGGACCGTTTTGATGACCTAAAATTTAGAAATGACCTAAAAGTTTATCTAGGTCAGGCCTGGCCAACCCAAATTACACCACGGACCGTTTTGACGACCTTGCAATAATAAATATTGAGGTAAATAATCGAGATAAAAACTATCTTCCTATCTTTCAAGTTGGACCAAATTACACACAGTAAGCCAAATTTCATCAAAATCGGTTAAGTAGTCTCGGACGAATATTGTGACACGAAATTTTTAAATATAAAGATATAATAACACACGCAATTTTTGCAGGGTGCAAAGGGTAATTTTTTGGTTTGTTCATTTTTTATATGAAAAAAATATCGGCGGACAGCAAAATGACGTGTATCTTTTTTTACTCCAAATATGCTCAGGAATCGCTGGTTAAAATCCGCCGGGTACGTGCTGTCACACCCCGTATACATACTAACCGTATACATGCTCATGTTATCATGGCATTAATTTATCTGTTAAATAAATATATATTATTACTGATTCTCGTTGAGTGAATGTTTTGTTTGATTATATATTTGTGAATAAATTAAGGTTTCCAAGAGTTTTGCGGGTGCTGATAAGACAGCTACAGGTCTATAATTATCGATTGCCGACTTTTTGCCTTTTTTGTGTATAGGCGTGACTTTCGTTACTTTCCATTTTTCAGGAAAGATATTATTACGAATTGAAAGGTTAAAAATGTGCTTTAGAGGTTGAATAAAATAATTTGAATATTTTTTTAGTGTGATGGGTGGTATAAAAATATTTCTATTAAAATATTTTATTAAATATTTCGCCATACTCTATCACCCTCAACAAACCTAATGAATCTTACTACATATATCAATAAATCTTTTGAAAATTTTGTACATGTCGATGTGATTTATACAGACTTCGAGAAAGCATTTGACAAAGTCGACCATGATATTTTATTAAAAAAATTGAGTGACATCGGATTCTCTCAGAATTTTCTCGCTTTCGTAGCTAGCTACTTACTCAATCGTCGTCAGTATGTCAGTTACGGACACCAATTTTCTCACGAATACAAAACCAACTCCGGGATCCCCCAGGGATCAAATTTAGGACCCCTCCTCTTTCTTTTATTCATTAATGATATAGGCAAGACCATTAACCGCTCAAAATATCTCCTCTTCGCTGATGATATCAAACTTTTCAGAGCTATTAAAAGTTACATAGATTCCATTATTCTACAGAATGATCTTGATTCTCTTGTCAAATGGTCGGAACTGAACAAATTACCCTTCAGCATCCAGAAGTGCAATGTTCTATATTCAATATATTATTCAATTATATATATATTCAATGTTCCCTTCTGAACAAAACCATATCCTAGAAATAGAAAAAGTACAAAAAAGATTTTTGCGTTACCTGTATATGAGGGAATATACGTACTATCCATTCCTTTATCCATCCTTGTTCTTAACAGGGATGCTCGATTTCAACACCTTAGAAGCCCGCAGAAAAATATTTTTAGGTAAACACTTTTTTAAGCTAATCTCTGTTATCATACTCAATCCGCCTATATTAAAAGAGGTTAATTTTTACGTCCCTAACAAGTATACTCGTGGTAAATCCCATGCACTTTTTTATGCTCCGAAAGTGAGGACTTCTGCCTATCAGAACGCGCCAATAAACAGAGCGACTCAACTGCTTAACGATTCTGCATTGACCATCGACATTTTCAATGTCACTTACAGACAGTTCAGCAACTATCTTTTAGCAAATGTCACTAAGTAGTAAAACTGCCCTTGTGTACTTTGTAATTTATAATCTTCTCTATGATATATTGGTGTATAACTGTTTTATAGAGAACATGAAAAAATAAATAAATAAATAATAATAAATAATTTAGAAAATGTACATTTCATATTAACATTTCAATTAAATTAAATGGTCTAGTTCGTTGCATCTTCCGGGAACCCTGAGTAGTGGTAATTCGTCATAACAATCCAAGATCGAGTAAATCAGTTCATCAAGCTTGAATGAATTACCTTGACGGGGAGAATGGCAGATCGCATGAACTAATATTTGGCTACAGGTCTGAATTTCATCATCCATGGAGTCGTTAGTGGGTGATCTGGTATTCTGAGGCAGTGTTAGATACAATAATAATTGTTGAATATGCAATTTGTGCACGAACGTCCATTTCTATTATATAGGTACCTTATGTATGATATTATATAACCATTATATTATTGCTAATCTTTGGGAGTTTGTCATTCATAATAATCTTACACAAAAAACATATTTTTTTTTTTAATAAAGCGATTCTAATTAACAAAAAAGATTTTATAAATATTGTCCCGCGTAATCGTTGCATTACTTTTGCCAGTAATCCGGGTATTCGAATAACAAAATGACCATCCTCACAATTCAAATCTTAAATAGAACAGCTGATCAAATAGGACGTAATAATAATTATGAAGGTGTGATTATACATGGTTCTTCAGAATTATTAATAATCTTAGACAAATAATCATAATTAAAGTTCTTTTAACAAAGCAATTCTAATGAACAAAAAAAAGTGTTATAAAAGTATAAATGAACTAGGCAGCTTTCTTGATTCTAAATTCATATTTGATGTACGACATTAAGTGCAAATCATTAAAAATTATGGGATTTATTCACAGAATATGTAAACCTTTCAAAGATCCTCAATCGATTCTAACATTTTACAATGCCTTAATTAGAAGTAAACTTGAATATAGAAGCACTATTTGGAATCCACATTACTATTGTAAAATCAGTTTAAAAAAATCCTAAGATTGTTATCCTTCAAATATGGACTACATGACCATCTTAGATCATACGACATATTAAAACTAAAACTACCCTTAAAACTAGAAGGCAATCGACTGATCTAATATGTTAACATATAATTACTATGTCTAAGAAAAATTGAAATACATCTCCCCAATTCCCATTGTTTAAGACGCCAAAACACTTTTCACCTGAACACATCTAAAATTAATATTGCCTACCTTAGCCCTCTGACCCAGATGTGTCGACTATATAACAAGATAGAGTGTGCTGAAGTAGATAAATTCGTCGATTATTAGTACGGATTCAGAATAAAAGTGCTGGCGCTGTTAAAAAATATGTTACACTAAGTATACTGTATCAATTGTCTCTCTAATCATGCCTGTCGTGTTTCTTATGTCTCTTTCCTCTCATTGTAATATGTGTGTTATAGGCCAGTGCAATTAGCGCAAAAAAGGGGGTCGCGATCGGAATTATTCCGGTAGTCCCAATTTTTTTATATGTTTTACATAGTCATCTCCTGATGAAAAATCTGAGTTTTCGACCTTGGCGCACTTGAGCTTTCGTCGCCATTTTGAAAAAACCAACCGGTTTCGCGCCAAAATCTAGTTTTTCTCAAATATCTCGTTTCCAAAACAAATTTTGGCTAAAGTAGCTTAACAAGTTTGGTAGAACATAAAATTACCTACAACTTTTATTTAAAATAAATTCTTCTATCTTTAATACATATCGAGATATGCAGTCGTAAAAATGTGTAAAAATTTATAAAAACAGGTAAATTGCACGATTTGGTTTGGTTTTTTGTACATATCTTTTTTCCAGTACAATTTTGTCAAAAAAATACTGATATCAATTTAATAGAGAATAAAATTTCATAATAGAAACATAATAGGTATACGTTTAATGTTTTTATCTCAATGAGGTATTCAAAAAAATCTACTTAAATCAATTTTGTAGAGAATAAAATTTCTAAAAGAGGTGTGATTTTTATGTTTTTTCCAGTTTTTTTCACTAATAATAGGTGAAAACAGAGAATTTACCTTACATTTTTACATATTATAACTATGAATTAACGAGAGTGGGGGGGGGGTCACAGCCCTCCCCTACATTCAAGTGAAGATAAGAATGTGGTATTCAATGCTCAGGAAAATCAGGCTTTTCAGGCAGTTCAATCTAAACTGATTGATATACTGAAAAAAATAAAAGTAATCGGACCTACTTCCCAGCTGTGGGTTCAGTACTTCCAGATGACAACACTGACTGAGCTGTATATTGAAGCGGAGCGTTCTGGAAATTGGAAGCTCCATCTTGCAACGGTCCTAAAAATTATACCTCTCTTTCACGCAGCCGCCCACTTTTATTACGCCAAAAGTGCAAGATATGTTGACATTGAAAGTGAAGATGGATCTAATAGAATATGAAAGATTTACTAAATAGGGTTTCTTTACGATTCGACGATCTCATAAATTTTTGTTAGGGATTTGGTCCGACATGACCACTGGACAAACTCTGATGATCGATGAAAACATCTGGAGGTTTGACCCAAGGACGAGGAATTACATACAGTTCTATTCTTCGTTGGACTGCTGGATTTGTTTATCTGCGTAGCATTTGTGAGGGTATCGAGTAATTCTGTGGAGTTGAATAAGGAACGTCAGAACAACATGTAGAGATGAGGCCTACACGAATTAAGAGGCTAGACTTTGAACCACACGCGGAACACCCGCGACTGTCATTCTGTCCCGCTCACAATAAGCTCACGCACACTTACAATACATGCGAATGCGAAATGTGCGAATGAGACAACGCTCAAATTTACCTACAGAAATCGCTCGAAAAGGGGTTTATGGAGAATACACTTTTCTACACCAAAACTTTCACGAAATTGAAATTTAAAAAAAAAAATTTTTTTTTGAAAGAAGAAGCTACGTCGGTAGCTTTTTATAATTCTTTATGAGAGTTGAGTTAGCAGCACTTTTTCCTTAAATAATATTTTTTGATAAATCGTACATGTTTGATAGTGAATGTTTACGTTAATACGAAACGCATCGAAAATTCGAAAACATACCGACATAGTTTTCACCTTCTAGAAGGCAGTATAAAAAATATATATATTCATTTTGTGCAATTTTCGATGTAGAAAAGTGTTTTTTCCCGGGCGTCCTTTTTGTATGGGCCGAAAAGCGAAGTCTATCGTCTTAAGAGGGATGATGAAAACGTCCAAACTCTCATAGATTGGTTTGCTTGCCATGAACCATTTTCTAAAACAAATGTGATTATGTCTATAAGCAGTGGCACGATCGGGGATAGCAAAGAAACTTGTCACATATGGCTGAAAAGATGGGAAACTTCGCTATGTCTAAGGTTATCAACCAGAACTTTGGAAACCTACACTTAAAACGTAAGGATGCTATAGTTTATCTTGCGGTGGTGACGAGCGGCATAAAAAAATCAGGGTGTGACTGTGACAATATTCATCCATTAATGCTATTCCATCGTATGTGTACTGCCAAAAAGTCTGAAATTGAACTAGAATATTTCCGATATGAACTATCTCCTGTCCTACTGCCTCTTTTCTCAGAGGAAGGCATGCGCAAAAGAACCAAGTCCATATTTTACACATCGTTCAACCCTTTACCAAATAACACAGAACTGGGAAGCAGTAAAATACATGCAGTTGATGGAGGATATTTTCTACACAAAGTTGTATGGAGTCGTGCTCAACCTTTTTCAATAATTTTCCAGCAATATGTCAGGTATGTACAAAATCATTATGGAGCCAATACAGTAGTGGTGTTCGATGGATACCCAGATTCGGCTGAAAAGAAAAGCACTAAAGAGTTACAACTTCTGCTGAAGTTTTGTTATGAAAGCAGTCTCCCAAAAGTGCCTCAGGAAAAGTTTCTGGAAATGAGAAGAACAAGTCTCGTTTTATTTCCCCACTCAGAGCCTCATTTGAACGTTCGCAAATAACGACAGTACAAGCTGAAAAGAGGATGCTGACGTTCTCATAATAACCACAGCAAACTCGTTGTCATCTCAATATGATGCAGTCATAATCATTGGTCAGGATATCGACCTGTTGGTACTCCTCACAGCTCTTCACTTCCAAATGTATATTACTAAAAAGTTGGTAAAGGCAAATCACCTTGTACTTATTGTTACTTGTAAACGTACTTATTCGTATAATCCAAGTTCCAAAAGCAAAGCGGGAAACAATCATTTTGGCTGCCGAACAATTCTTTGCACTTTTGTATGGAAAAGATTGGAAAATTTAAGGTACATCCTTTTTGTCAAAGGAGTGAAAAAATTCAATTTATCCGGGCTGCCACCTATCAAAGACGCAGTCCAGCAACATGCTTCAAGAACTTACTTGCAAGTGCAAACTTGGCTTGGTCACCATAAAGATCCAACTGAATGGGGGTGGAAGAAGGACGCTGTTGGGTTACTAACTCCAGTACAATGGTACTTGAAGGAGGCTGCACCTCAGGCGTTGCTGAACTTTTATATCATGCCAATTCAAAAAAGGTTCCGCTGGAGAGAGCACTTGTAGAAAGTCTGGTTTAAAATGCTCCCTAATCTGTATTCACTGTAATGGAAACTCGTGCGAGAATGCTGTGGAAGCCTTCGTTGATGATGATGACGAGGAATTTGGTGACCCAGTCGCCACAAATTCGGCTGATGAGACATATGAAGTATAAATTGTGGCCCGTAAGTGGCAGTAAGAAACAGAACTACAGTCAATAGTCCAAAATTTTAAAGAATATACTTTTTCTTCTTCTTTTTTTAACATGTTTTTGTATCTTAATCAATAATTTTATTTATATGTTGTAATTATTTTGATGGTTAATGTTGCTAATATGTATGTTACGTGTTATTTCAATAATAATTGTTTAAAAAAATAATAATCAAGGTATGCCAAGATTAAAACATTATTATTCTTCTGATTCAATCTTTCGCCTAATATTTGTATTAAAACCTGGATACCTAACTGAGATAAAAATAATGAACGTGTACCTATTATTTTTCTAATATGAAATTTTATTCTCTATAAAATTGATACAAATAATTTTTTTACAAAATTGTACTGGAAAAAAGATATGTACAAAAAACCAAACCAAGTCGTGCAATTTACCTGTTTTTATAAACTTTTACACATTTTCACGACGACATACCTCGATATGTATTAGAGATAGAAGAATTTATTTTAAATAAAAGTTGTAGGTAATTACATGTTCTACTAAACTTGTTAAGCTACTATAGCCGAAATTTGTATTGGAAATGAAATATTTGAGAAAAACTAGATTTTGGCGCGAAACCGGTTGGTTTTTTCAAAATGGCGGCGAAAGCTCAAGTGCGTCAAGGTCGAAAACTCAGATTTTACATCAGGAGACGAGTGTGTAAAACATATAAAAAAATTGGGACTACCGGAATAATTCCGATCGCGGATCGCTATTTGCACTGGCCTATTACTTGAGTGAGCTTACATATAATATTGTATATTTTTTATTTGTGATGGTTCTGTTTTTTCTAATTGTATGCATTTGTATTTAATTGTATGTAATTGTAGATTTTTTGTAATTCTTTGTTTTTTTTTTGTATATTTTTGTAATTGTATATGTACACTAACTAAGTTTTTTAACTGTATTGTATTTATCGTAAGCATTTTATTTGGGCAATAAAAAATTACTTCATTTCTGCAAAGTTTTTCATTAGTCAAAAATCATGAGCGCCGTAGAACACGGTTAATTTGAATACATTATTATTATATTTTTTTTACTATTATTTAAAGAAACACTTAAAACAAATAATAATACATGCATATATATCAAATAAAACAAAAACAGATAAAAAGTCCCAATAAACTACTATGTGTGTATTTATAAATATTCGCACATATTGAAAAAGTATATGTTTGCTCATATATTTTTTATGCAGCTCGGTTGTGTGAAGGTGCAAAACACAGATTATAATTGTAACGTAAGTAATGAAAAAAAAAATAATAATGTCGAAATTTTTGTTAATGTTTAATTATTATATAAGATATACAAACAAAATTTTACCGGTAATGAGAATAACAATAAAATTAATATTGAATTTACGTTGTGTAATGTTCTGTGCATATATATTGCGAGTTCTTGTGCAAACGTCCAAGTTCCTTCATAGAAACTCAAGAAGAGCTTGTTTGCGTGGATGTCATTATCTTCTACGGTTTAATATCGGCCATCTTCTCGGAAAAAGTGGTTTGGGTGTCTAACATCTTTCAGTATCTACCTATTGCTGAAATCGTTTTTCAAAGGAAGTTTTGCGAAAGTTAATAATCAATATCTAAAATAATTAATTGTGAAGTATTTTTAATCGTAAAAATAATGCCCCATGATTTTCTTGCATTGGTTTTAGGAACAATTAATATAGGTCTCATAGAAAACGTTGGGTCTCCCTTACTACCGTGGTGAGAAATATGATCTAAACGGTATTAGAAAAAAAAGGTTTATATTGAATTCTAAAAGTTTACCACAATATATTTAAAATATACACCTTTATGAAACCGTTTCCAACCGCAATATGAAAAAAAAATAATTTATTAACTATTTTTATATAATTACGACAAAAAGTGAAGTTATGATAACGTTTATAAAACATTTGTCTAATAAAATATGTCTGTTTTTTTATTTATTTTTCATCAACTGAAGTAATTTTAGTTAGAAATAACGTAAACTGAGCTATTTTAAAAATGTTTTTATTTGCATTCAAAAATTTATATTTGAACATCATTATGTTTGAAAGTGTATTTTATCATCTTTCACAAACAGTTTTCTCATTTTCGGATACGATCAGAAATATTCCGTTTATTTGGGTTTTATTACAGCGCGGAAATATTTTGACCTTGACAAAATATGCCCGAGGCAAGAGGGGTTAAAAGTGTATACCTAATCATTGAAAATAAAAAATATATATATTTTCTAAAATAACTGGTACTAATTCGTTTAATAATTTGCGAAGAGTATTTAAAGTCATCAACAATTTCCAATTGCAAATGCGCACCTTAAAAAATGAATATCTTAACATTAAAATACATAAACACGTTTATATTAATATGTTTGCAATATTATAACCTGAAGTGAACTATCTGTATGAAAATCAGTTTTCTTTTAATTCCTTTTTGCGTAAAAACAATATTATGCTGTTTTACTACCAAATACCGATTGCAGAATTTTCGATAAATGATTTTCCTGAATGGACAAACAAAAAGTAAATTGTTGCATGATTTGCGGTATTCACAAATAAACACACGCACCCAGGGTTCATTTGTATGGCAACCCAAACGCTGTGTATCCGGTCGTTCAAGTTTTGAATAATACACAATCTACAAGCTATGAACATCCGGCGCAATTGACTAACATCCGTAAAACCTGCTCGAAAGAGGAGATGTACAATAAAACAAATCGCTTCCTCCTTGAAGGCGGGATACGCAGAAAAAACCTCGAGAAGAAACAGAATTTTTCCTGGCAAACGTACCGATTTCGGGTGACATTTGCATACTCGAAACGTAAAACTGTTAGGTTGTCGAGAGAACCCGAAAAGAGAGTTTTATGTTCCTAAGGGTAAGGAAATCTACCACGATATATATTATATTGTAGCAGATTTCCTTATCCTATCAACTCAAAATCATAAATAAAGTTTTAAAAAGAAATAGTTACCGAATAACTTAAAAATAGAAAAAAATATTCATGTAATTTTATAAACAATAATTTTGATTGCCTATATCTTTATGTATGTATTCGATTCAAGGAACATTCACATGCAACAAAACTAAGTAAAATATTAACATAATAAATTATGCAATGCTTGTTCCTCTTTCTAAATTGGGAAAATTATCTGAATATTTCTAGATCAAGGAGCACCTGAAAATAACTTAAATAGAACTGTCTTTGATCAATGCATTCACGGCATTTTAAAAATAAATAAAATATAAACATTGAACTACTCGAGTAGTTTGTCTTGTCAATGACAATTTTGATGCACTCGAAAATAAAACCATCTATATTTTACAAAGTCCTTGTACAATATTTTAATCTTCCCTCCCTTTGCTTACATTTACCTTTCAAAGTATACATTTTTAAAAACATAATTGTAATTTCGTGCAAGTCGTTGACATTTTAATTTTGAAGTGTGGTTAGTGAGTGGGTACCTACAGTCAGTACTATGTCAAGACATTATTTATATTGTGAAGTATGTATTAACAAATTTAAATATGTTTTCTGAATTTTATTTTTCCATGTCTAACTTATTTTGTAATTAACATAATTTTGTACTAACATAAAATTTGCAAGTTAAAATCTCACAATTTCTATTACTTCTAATGGTTTTAGATATATTAGAAGTTATAGAAAAAGTTTTAGTTCTCCGAAGGGCACAGAATATGAACGAAATACTTTTTGCTTGAATGAGAAAAAATCGTGGTCCATTTTATTATGAGATTACTAAGAAAAAACATGTTTTTGAACGATAAATAATGACCAAAACGTCCGTTACTGGTTTGAATGGCACTTGACATAATCTATTCAGCCAATTTGATTATAGTCGTGCAATAAGGAACATTGATAAATGGTTTTATTTTCTTTGGTTAAACGAGAAACGGATTGACATTTGGTTATTACCGGATCTACTACCCATTTTCTATGGACTTTTATTCAGGCTTTTAAACTTCCGGTTGGAAAATAGAAGCAACCAAAATCACTCTAAGCAGGTACATACTACACAACAAAATTACCTACAATCCATCTCGATTAAAAAAAATCGTTAAAAAAATTCTTGTATCGTTTTGTATCAATTATACTTATATTATACACTTGCATAGCGTGGATTTAATAGATGATCATTTGTGGAAAAGTATGGGAAAGGGTTCAGTTTTTCCTGTGGGAAAAATTTAAACCGGACATAAGGTCTGGTGTAAGTATTTATGTAAGTCTGGTGTAGATATTTAATAAATTATCATGGTGCGTTTTGAGCATTTTTATTGCTTACTTGAATGTAGGTATATATTAAAGCAAGTTTTGAATGAAATAAATCGATATTAAATTTTTTATTTAAAAAATTTGATACGAGGATTAATCGATCTTTCTCATTGGAACTTGCCTGTACAGTTGCAAGCATTTTTAAATTTGTATTCTCAGCCGCTGGTCAATCGCTCTTAAAACCTTTATATTATTGTGATATTTTAGAGATCAGTTAGCCGCTTGGGCACATAAGCTTGTTTTCACGACAATTTAACGTAGGTAGTCATAGGAATGACGTATGCCCCGTACCTGAGTTATTTTAAGGAAGTTTCCCATAGCTGTCACATAGATGTCGATAAAGCAAGTATTGAGACTAGAATAAATGACCTCAAGGTCGGGGTCCAGAATAATTTCTATGTCCTGCTAAATAAGCCACCAGAGCGTATTGTTATCTATCGCAAAATAAAGTTCAATGTGTTTTGTTGACTTTGAGTTTTCTATTAACGCCGTTCTTCCACGGAGCTACGTTCAAGCGACGCGATCGCCGCTCGTCTGTATTTTCTATACTATTATTAGTGTTTGAAATCGCCGCTAGGCGCTACACTAGCAAAATCGTATGACAGGTAGCAGTAGCGCCGCCTGCAAGTAGCTACGTGAAAGATGGGCGTAAGAGTTTGTGAGACAAACCGGAGTTACGCCGTTCTTCCACGGAGCTGTTCACAAGCGACGCTACCGCTACCTGTCAAACAAATTTGCTAGTGTAGCACCTAGCGGCGTTTTCAAACACTAATAATAGTATGGAAAACACAGACGAGCGGCGGTCGCGTCGCTTGAAGGTAGCTCCATGGAAGAACGGCGTTACAACAATTATTGAGGTTTCCTGCAATTATTGTCACTCTGGATTTTGAGTATTTTGGAGTAAATATTTGTATAATTAACCTGTTAGGATACATAAAATCCATTCAAGAAAATAGCGTTTGGTGGACAAAGTGCAACCACAATTTACAGGAAAATCAGCGGTTTGAAGATCCGTTCACGGCAAGATTAAAATATTACTTGATAACAGGATAAATCTGTCTAAGTAAATATATACGTATGTCCGGTAAAATTCTCCCAGAAAATATGTGTAGGTAGATTACACTGGCTGTATTCTGTTATAAGTCTCGTAGCCCTCAAGAATATGTGATCAGCCAGACAATTAAATCACAGGCAGACGAGTGGAACAAATTAGGCGGGCGGTGTTCATTTAGGGGTTGTAATTAATACTCCAGATGAAGGGAGATAATCCAATGTTATACAGGCTAGTCACAAAACCACAGGTCATGAAACTGCCTATTTTTGGCTGTTTTAACAACCTTCTCTTTTTAATGGGTGTTTTAATTTTCTTACCAGTCTGAAGTAATGTGGCAATTACAATACTTGGTAGATTTATTTAGTGGTTGCCGGTTGTACGGAAAATTATTTGACTTAATTTATTCTGTTAATTTTAGTCGTATATTACAAATGGATTATATACTCAGAACTCTTGAGTCGACTATCAAACTTAAATCTAACTCTTAGTCCAGGTGTGTAACAATATGAATGGTTATGACATGCTTCCTATAAAATATAATTTACAAATCGTTGTATTTTTAAATATAAACGTAAAGAAATGATCAAAACAGCATTAACACAAACCACCCCGTTAAATTTAAAATGTCGTCTACACTCTCATTATTATCTCAATATGGAAGGCCGGTATTTGTACCGCCGCCCCAGCAAGCATATATTGGATAACCAAGACCCCTGCCATACCTACTTAGCAGGGGTGCCCGTTTTCTTGGGGTGGATGGAGTCATACGTCCGTCACTTCTGGACACATCAACCCCAGATTTATACCCATCCCTGCAATCTTTTTCCTTCCCAGAACTTCCTACCCTTCCTTTCCTTACAAATACCCTCCACACAGCATCCTCAAAGTTGACAAAGTCCCTGAGGATTTATTTTGAGAAGCTAATGCTATGGTGAAAAAAAAAAACTTTTTTTATGAAAGTTTAGGCAAATGATATCTTCACTCGTTTGGGTTCTCTCGTGCTGAGGATTTCATTTGCATATTTAAATTTATTTATTTGAATAATATTAAAAAGATGTAGAAAAAAAATCATTTTATATATTTACCAACATTATAATATTTTCACATGTTGTGTTTTCAGAACAGTTGTATTATTCGCGTTTTAGTCTGTATTTGCTAAAAGTTAGTTTTCTATTTCAGATCTCCCTATGTGGTGAATATAATTTGTTTTATTTGAGTATCAAATGATTTTTAGAGTTTTAAAATTAGAGTTAGGGGGAATTAATGTATAAACTAATTATTAAAACTTAATCATTGAAAAAGAAGATATAACTAATTTGAGAAAATATGATAAATAACGAGACACAGAAAAATAAAAAGCTAACAGTCGCAACTGGGGCACGAACCCAGTATTTAATAATAATAATAATAAGTTATGCTTCATTTTATTCCAAATTTATACTTCATTTTATTCCAAATTTATACATCTTATTTATTTAACATTGATTCTATTGACTAATCGGTCACCCACCGTTCAGCTATAAAATAAAGATTTCTCCCGGAATGTAGCGGTTTTCAGCAGAACCTTTAATTTCTCGCCTTCACACGTTATTTACTATAGAAAAGAGTTATTATAATCAAAAATGAAAACTTAATCGTTGGCTCATTCACATACTGAACGTTAATTGGAGTGATTAATATCTTGATTCTTCCATTTTTATTAATATTGTGTACAAGTATTAAAATTCTTAAATTATCAAGTAATTTAGATCTGAATAAGTCGTTAGAAAACGTTTTATATAACTTTGCATTTACAGTTTTCTTTTCAATGATTTTTATCTTCATTTTGTATTTCCTTCTGATCAAAATCATGGCTGATGTTATTAATTTAAAAACTAATTAGTATTCCAGAAGTTATCGTTCTTTAGTAAGCAAACAGTTTCATTAAAACGAAGTGGTCAATCCCGCTGCGTTTTCTACCAACCCAAGACGTCAGCACCAACAGATTCCTAACCGCCCTGTGATAGACACAATCAATTTATCCGAAGACATTGTTACAGGATAACTTAATATTTATAAATTAATATTTTAAATAATATTTTACGGAAATAAATTAATATTTTACGGAAACAATATTAGATGTAAAAACTTCTTGTTTTTGAGGAAAACCTGCAAAATATTACCTCCCCTTCTTATGCCGAGGGGTCAGATTTCAAATTACGCTATCCACAATAATAAATTAATAAATTTCTTCACTAATATTTCACTACCCAGTCAATGCGATTTTCTTTGATCGACTTATCTTTCTCTTTGACCAGACACTTAAAGTATGTTTAAGAATTTATTATGTAGATATTTTTTTTGTTTGTTTATTTTATCAGAAAGAAAGACAAACCCAACAACATTTGAAAATCACCTACTACCACCACACTAAGCGAAGATGTTGGTTGTGTTGTGATGTAGGACTAACCCAGCCGAGGAATCGAACACGGAACGCCTGGGGGGGACCCAAACGCAGTGCCCACTCAACCACTGACCGGTATTTTCATAACTTGTCACGGACAGGACGGGCAGTAGGTAATCATAACAATTCGTGTTTGTAAATGTAAATAGGTATGTTAGTCATAAATATTTAGGTTTAAGATAGTTGTAAGTCATAGAACTAGTAATATTGTGTAAATTCGTCGAACGACGATAGCAACTGGCTTAATTTGGGAGGCGGGTATGGGTACCGCCACCCCGGGAACCATTTATTGGACGACCAACAGGTCTTCTACAGGTCACCCCAAGGGGTTCGCTACGTTTGGTGACTTAGCAGGTGTGACCGGGTTAATAGGTTTAGGGTTAATAGGTCCGGGACTTGGGGGCGGATGCGCTTGCCAACCATCTGCGTGGC
Organism: Limnephilus auricula; assembly: GCA_951813805.1. Classification (NCBI taxonomy): domain Eukaryota; kingdom Metazoa; phylum Arthropoda; class Insecta; order Trichoptera; family Limnephilidae; genus Limnephilus; species Limnephilus auricula. Next base: position 31,843,599 of record OX638390.1, read on the forward strand.
AGGTCGGATTGGGAGAGACTGGCTGAGGGAGACCTTTTGATCTCTCCATCCGGACCCTCTCGCCTTGCACCGCAGTGGGAGGGATGGCTTCACACGTCCATCACTCCTGGACATATTTATCTCACTTTCAGCCTCTCAGAGGGCGTACTGTACAGGGCCCGCAGATACTATAATAGTACAAAACTTTTGACCCTGTACAAATCGCAAGTGCTCCCCACTGCTGATTTTGGCAGCCACCTCTGATCTTGAGACACAAAATACCTGAAAAATTCCTCCACGTACAAAAGGGCAGTCCGTTTGATAGAATCTCCAATATTAAGCCTGTGTTTCCTCTCTCCTACCAAATTGAATTTTTCAAGAATCATGTTCACTCCTTCCTCTCTTCAAAAAGACCCTCCACGCAGCATCTTCAAATTTAACATATGCCCTGAGGGAAATTATATTCCTCAGGGCTTCCAGTGTGGAGTTAGCATGGGCAGACCACCTAGTGAGGCCAACATTATTGGATTGTATTATAAAATGTAGAAATATTGTATCAAATAAAGAAAAAAATTATAATTTAGTTAATTTAAAAAAAAATACACTGTTTCAGAAAAATCTGTGTAATTTTCAAGACGCTAGAGCTCACCCGAGATTTTTACTGCCTCGTGGAATTAAATTTAATGAAACTAAAAAATGGATTAAGCCGAAAAAACTAACTTTTAAAGTCTTTTTGGAAGCAGTAATATGATTCTTTCTCAAATAAAATTGCGTTAACATATCACTTTTTCAGCACACTTTGTGACTGGTGCATTGGTGGAAATAACTGAAAATATCATAACACTGAGTGAAATATATCGTGATGACCCATCCAAAACTATTTGAGTTCCGCTTTAAAATGCATAGAGCCATCGTGTTATTAATATCTAAATATATATGAGGAGTCAACACGCGATAAAGTTGTCAGATAGAAATGACTGGTAACAAAATAGTTTCACGGATTATGTCTATCACAGTCATAATACAAAATATATTCGTCAATATATGTATCAAACAATGGGGGGTTTTGCATCCTGTAAAATATTAAAAATGTTTGTTGTAGTTCTGATCTTCGAACTAATATATAATTAATTTATTTTAATCACTTTCTAAAATCGAAAATTCTTCAACGGTTCCCATGACGTAGTTAACGCTACTGGCTGATAAGACAGCTGACAGAAGAACCCAGGACAGGATTTTTATCAATTGATAAAAAAAAACATCGATTGAAATGACACCACGAGCTCCACTTAGTTGCGGTATCCTTGTTCTCGACAATTTGGGAGGCGGGTTTGGGTACCGCCGCCCCGGGAATCATTTATTGAATAACCAGCACCCCTGCCATAGGTCACTCCAAAGTGATTTGCTACGTTTAGTGACTTAGTTCTCGTGCTCGTGTTCTTAGGGTGAGGTTTGTCTAGTCTTGTCTGGTCTTGACAGCGGATGTATGTTCCCACCTACTGCGTGGTAGGCCGGATCGGAAGAGACTAGTTGAAGGAGACATTTACATCTCTCCAGCCGGATTCTCGAACTTCTTCTCTTTCCTTTCCCTAAAAATTCCCACTACACAGCATCCCCAAAGATTTGAAAATGCCTAAAAACAATTTAGGCGTAAACAAGGCGTACGCACGACAAAGAGCTATTGCCTTTTGTCGTCAGATTGTACCTATTCACTAAACCAGTCAGTCGTAGGTGTCTGCACGACAGAGGGCTATTGTCTTTTGTCACGAATTTGTACCTATTCACTAAACCAGTCGGTCGTATTCGTTTGCACGACAAAGGGCTATTGTCTTTTGTCATAAATTTGTACCTATTCACTAAACAAGCTGGTCGTAGGCATATGCACGACAAAGGGCTATTTTCTTTTGTCATGAATTTGTACCTATTCACTAAACCAGTCGGTCGTAGGCTGCACGACAAAGGGCTATTGTCTTTTGCCATTAATTTGTACTTATTCACTAAACCAGTCGGTCGTAGGCGTATGTACGACAAAGGTCTATTTTTCTTCAACGTTTCAAAACACATCACTATTGGAAGTCGTGCATACTTGGTGTTCATTGGTCGCGTCAACTCTAATTGTGCAACTCACCAAATCTGGAAGAAGCTAGGACTTACCATTTTTTAGAGCTTTTACTATGTTCGCAAACAAAGAAACTTTTCGGGTAGGCTTAATATTGCCAAACCACAAATTCTTGCCCTGGAAAAAAAGAAATCATTTAGAAAGAAGTCATGACGCGCTACTGTGACGAAGCACCGTGAAAGCGTCTTGAACGTGCGACGGGGAGGTAATTGGAGAGCAAAGTAAATTTATCCAACCTGAAATGACAGAGTCCTCGCCAAATTGCTTGGAACTGTGTTTATTCAAAGAATAGTTTGATTGAGTTGCACAGACTTCAGTCGATCTCCCGACTAACTAATGAATAATCAATCTAGACGGATCTTTGATCTCGTGCAATTAATATACATAATTGGAGTGCAGTATCTAAGCATAATCTAAATTGTGGATACCTAATTTATTTGATAGTAATATTCTGATCACTTAGAAATCCAAAAGATTAAAACATCTCATATTAACTATCCCAGATCCCCTTTCTCCCGTATAAATTCAAAAATCTATACAAGTTATATACTGTAGATTTTACACTGGGTATATTATCAGCTCGTTCCCGAAAGACTTTAACCAGCGATTCCTGAGAATATTTCGAGCGAACTACCGGTGCGACAGAAAAATTTAAATCTTTTTTCTCGGATTCCTAAAATAGATTTTTCCGCCCACGTTAAAAAAATCATACCTCCGAATTTGAATATGGAGGCATACAATCTGATTATAGTTTTATATAGCCAATGAATTAACATATATTTTGTCTATTATCACATATTCTTAGGATTTATAAGAAAAATATATTATTAAATCTTTACCCTTAAAGCATTTTAAAGAATCTAGAGAATGTTTATTTTGTTATATTTTGAATGTATTATATAGTGGCTTTAATAAAAAAAAATTGCCACATTTTGGCAGAAAGCAATCCGTGGTGTTGGAAATAGTGCCATAATGTGGCAAAAGTGGTCGAATAGCTAAAAGCAAAAATATTGTTTTTAGTAACACTTTGCCACTGGGTACCTACAACCTATTTCATCACATGATACGAACTCCGTCTTGACGTATGGCGGCGTGATCAGTGGTGACGTATGGTGGAAAAATGTTGTTTTTAGTTTTTGATTGAAATAAATATCATCCACATTTTCTACTTCAAAAATGTTCAGGAATCACTGATACTTTTACAAGAGTCTTTCGGGTACGTGCTGATACATCTTGTAGAGCGGAATTACTCTCTAATTAGTACTCTAACGTGAAAAGAGTGAACATAAAATAAGTAAAGATGCCAAAAAAAAGAAATTTTTAATTAAAGTTAAATAAATATTTGAGTAGAGTCTTAGAGTAAGAATAATTTAAAAATAATATTTAAACTGTGTGAAAGAAGCACTGCGTATCAATATAGAATTGTTTAGCATTTCATTACTCTGTTTATATCTATGGATATTTTTATAGCGCGATCGTTAGTTTAGTTGTAAATAAAATGTGTCCTGTTGGTGGATACTAATAAGCTGCCCGAAAGACTATCCCGTTAAGAAGGAGGAATCACGTCTACAGTAACCGCAGCAACTTTAATAGTACACAACTGCTGACCCTGTACAAATAGCTAGTGCGCCCCACTGTTGAGTTTGGCAACTACCTCTGGTCTAGTCCCAAAATACTTGAAATAACCCTTGGCTCTGTGCAGAAATGGGCGGTCCGTTGTCCGTTTGATAAATTTCCCTATCTTAACAAACGGATTGCGATCTATAAAACACACGCGTCAGCTCCTGCACTTGTTCTACCAATTTAAAGATGCTCTGAGGAACTATCATTCCCGGTTGATTTATGTCACATTATCAAGTTCAATAACTTGGTTGCCGATTACGATTTTCCGGCCTCTGCATTTTCTTCCTCCTAGAACATGGGTCTCTTCAAGATCAATGTTCACCACTCTCCTCAAAAAGCCCAGAGGGAAAATATTTTCCTCTGCGCCTCCTGTGTGGTGTTAATATTTACAAAAAAACTCTAAAAATTAAACACGATGACTTGTATTCGACGCCGTTTTTTGTGAAAAATCACCCCAAGTGTGCTGTACAAATTTCAATATATTTCTACAATCTTACTTCTAACTACACACTAGGCAAACATAAAACAATGTTTGTATTATAATCGCAGAAATGAGACTTCACACTGTTTTCATATAAAGTATTCATATTATTACAGGCATACTAAAGGCAATAGAAAACAACCCAAAACATGAAATTATTTCATCAAATCAGATTACCAATAGGTACTAGATATCCCCCTTCAACAATCACATTAATCTACAGTCTTGTTGACACAAGGGCAGGTTGGCTAGACCTAATGCGTAGTTTTATTGTTATATTATTTCAAAACAGCTGGAGTAATGAGCCATGAGAAAACTTTCTGCATAATCCCGGAGCATATTTCCACTAGTGGCGTTACCTTATAACCCATTGGCAAAGTTCTATAGAAATAGATATAATATTGCTAACAGACTTGGGATATAAATTCAGTCCAATCGATATTTTAATGTTCCCTGGGGCATTGTCTCTCACACCGCTCGTTTCATAGCAGTGTGCTATAGTAGCGATCGAGGTAATTTAATTTTATAAGTTGGGTTTCAGTGGAACGTCGATTGGGGGTGCAGATGTGCAGAACTGTGTAATAAGAATATTATCCTCAAATGATCTTATTTTGTATGGAAACGATTTGATTGACACATTATATACTCGGTAGCTATAAACATGTAATTTTGGTATGATACAATGATTATAGACTCAGTATCAGTTTTTGATATTTTCCACGATCTTAATTGCATTTTACATAGTTGTATGTTATGGAACATTAGAAAGATATATATTTATATCATTCAAATTTAATAACTTGCTATATTTATTATATTATTCTATAAATGTAACTGTAAAAGCCTTATAGGTTTTTAATTATTTTTTTAGATCAAAAGGAAGTGTTTTTGTTATTTGGTTTTGGAACGTTATGTCGTGTTGCGCTACCTCCTTCTTTAGCCAATGTTTCGGACAACATCACTGTGTCCATCATCAATGCAGATATCTTGGCATCTGCCACTGATGACGGATACTGTAACGTTGTCCGAAATGTTGGCTAATGGAGGTAGCGCAACACGGCATAACACCCCAAAAATGAATAACAAAAATTCTTTTGGCCGTGAAATCTTAAATCATAATCCAAAGGAAATGTCTCTACATTCAATGAAACAAAGTCAGTCTGATTTTGAAAATAATGTTAGGTGTAGAAGATTAATTTTGGGTGTCTTTAATAGCATTTTTTTTTTAAATATGCAATTTTACGAACCTTTCAACCAACATTGAAAAAAATATCGTTTAACATATATGGAATAGAATCGTTAATTCCATACTGTGTATTATTTAAAGGGCGTTTTTAGGGGCTCTTATATTTCTTCCGTACCCACTCGGCGAAAGCGACTATATAATATGTTTTACATTCAAAATATAACAAAATAAATATTCTCTAGATTCTTTAAAATGCCTTTAAGTTAACGATTTAATAATATTTTTTTATAAATCCTATGAATATGTGATAGTAGACAAAATATAGGTGAATTCATTCGCTATATAGAACTATAATCAATTTGTATGTCTTCATATTCTATTCGGAGGTATGATTTTTTAATGTGGGCGGAAAAATTTCCTTTAGCAATCCGCGGAAAAAGATTTAAATTGCTCTGTCGCTCCAGTAAATTCAGTTTTTAATTTTTTTTTGTGCATAACTGAACTGCCACAGCAACAATATTTCATATTTTTAATTGATAAATTAAGGATGTCGATTAAAGCATTCACATTATTTCCTCCGTTAGTATTCTGGTCAATGAGGAGTACATATTGTGGTACTTAGTCCCAGAATTTCTGCAATCAAAACAATGATAAAAATGTTTACAAACTTTGGTGAAAATTCCCATTCCCAGTTAACCCAGTGTAACATCAATATTGTGTGGAGTGTACATAAAGAAAAGATAAAAGTACTTGTTTGTAAAAAATAATAATGTGCCCTATGGCATTTGAAATTAAACAATTGCATAAACTCATTGAAAACAAAAATTAAACAAACATAGTCTTTAATATAAGACGTAAGTTATCTTTAAATATGTATTGAAATTAGTACTTATTACATCTCTGCACTACACACACAATTCCTACATAAGCTGAAAACCAAACCAAAAATGTTTAATCTTATGAAACATCACATTGTGATGTGACATTATATTATTTAAAAAAAAACTTTTAAACAACACTTTTTTATTTGTGTACCTATTGCCGGCAAAGATAAAAAACTGACGTTTACAAAGTTATTGTTATGTAAAAATTTAAAATTGTGACCAAATTTTTTCAGATTCGTTATATTATCATTCTACAGCAAAATACTTTCGAAAAGTACCTTAATTTGGCGAAGCTAAACTGAACGGATTGATATTTGAAAACTTGTGATACTTGCAACAATTTCGAATCTCGTGAACTATTTGAACTCGTGCACCAGGAAACTTATGAAACTTAACACGCTATGGTGAAGGAGTTATATCATAAGGACTGCAAGTATTTATGCTTTGGAAAGTAAGATTCAACGTAACTTTAAATAATAAGTTCATAAGTCCAGAAGACGATGCTTCTTTTACTATTAGTAAAGTGCAATGTTAACCTTAAAACATAAGGCTGACGACTTCGTGAAAGTGTTATAAAAATATGATCGGGTTTCTTTGGGTTTACTTTGTGCAGGGTATTTTTAAGAAAACGAAGGAGATAAAGTTCTGGGAAGGAAAAGGGTATAAGGGTTGGGTAGGAATTAAGGGGTCAGTGTATTCAGAAGAAACGAAAGTATGAATCCCCCTTTGGGAAGCAAGATGACGAGTCGAGAGAGACCAGCTGGAGAGATCAAAGGGTCTCTCCAAACCGGTATCCCGATCTGGCCCACCACGCAGATGGTGGACAGGCGCACCTGCCGCCAAGACATGAGCACACCTCGCCTTATTAACCTGGGGACCTTTGAAGTCACCTTATGTAGCGAATCACTAGGAGTATATAATGTGCTTTAACTGCTACTGAAAATATACAAAAACATTTTATCTAAAATTTGCAAACACCTCAGCATACGTTCACCTAGTGAGGTGTTCATAAAAATTACCACTTAACCATTTACATTCAGTCACTTATTACTCATTACTTTATGTACACTTTAGTACCAAATTCTATATTCGGAACATTTTTTGCATTGCTTCATTTATAATAATAATAATAATAATTGGATGACTTGTATAGCGCCGTTTTTGTGAAAAATCACCTCAAGGGCGCTGTACAAATTTCAATAATTTCTACCATCTTACTTCTAACTACACACTAGAAAATATAAAAAAACCTATGGCTAAAACAATGGATGCAAATCCACCGGTTCTTTGATCAGCGATACAAAACTATATGTACAATGCATCTGAACAACCAGCGCGGTGCTGCCCAAAAATGTAAATGTACATGTTTTTTATTTTATTTTTTTTATTTATTTATTTTATTTATTTGTTTATTTATTTATTTTTTTTTTAATTTATTTATTTATAATTATTATATATATATTTTTTTCAATGAAAATGTACAGGACCATACTTACCTGGTAGGTCACTTGAGATTAAAGTTAAAAGATGTTTATTTATATACAGTTTGCGCGCAGAGGACATAATAGCGAACACATGTTGTTGGAAAAGTAATTATTTGATATATATTATGTTATTTAATTAACGTGTTTGGGAAAAGCAAAATTAATTAATGGGCGGTACAGAGTAGTACATGAATTTTATTTATTTTCTTAAATGAAGTCTCAGTCTCTCGTTAAGCGACGGATTATTATGTCATTTATTTCCCTAAACATTTTTTTTTGATTTGAACTTATTATTGAAGTTTTCGTTTTTAGCTGCACTCTAGTTGCAAATATTGAAATAAAATAAATTGAATATAGAACGACAAATAAAACAGGGGGAAGGAAATACAGTTCTTCCTAACTAAAGGGAATCTAACTATTTATATGACGGGTTTATTCAATTACCTATTCAGCGAACTTTCTCGTGGCGCATTTTATAAGTAGAAAATGTCTTGAGCTTTTACAAAACGAGCGTAGCAATACGTTTACGTTTCTGCAATGATAGTATTTGAATTGGTGTTTACAAATCTTGTATTTATCTCTAGTGGCAGGAATGCTTCAAAGTTGAATCACAAGAGGGTCGATATATACAGCTTCTGTCATTTGGGAGATTAGAAAATATCTTTCTTTTTTTTTTTTATTATTTATTAACCAAAAAATACATGTTATGTACATTCTTTTAGGTATATGCCACCTCACTAGGCTGAGCCTGTTCCGAGGTGGCAGTAATCTACTTCTGTAAATTTTGCAATAATTAATTAATTTTGTGTATGGTAAAATTAATAAACTTCACGAGCAATCGTCATTAAAATAAGCTTGTTTAGGATAGGATAGTTTATGAAAGCTGAAAATGCCATCATTACGCTCCGAATTGTTTAACTTGGCGGACAAATGTCATTATAATAAATATGTTTAGATTAGGGTAGTTTCTGTTGGGTCTTATTTTGGTACCAAAACTTCCAGTCAGCTGTTGAACAACTTTGCATTTTAACACATACCTATTTGAAGCTTGGCAGATTTTCAAATAATAATATTTAGTTCCAAAAGTAAAAAGGTATCTATTTTTTCCCACAAAACTAATGACTACATAAGATATACCCTAAGAAAGGGCTTGCCTTACCGATCCAAATAGATACCAAACATTTTGTTCAGTTATACAAAAATGGCAGCGGTTTCCATGGTTATTATTCTGTTTAAAATATAAGTAATAAAAATTGGTTCCATATTGGACGCCATTTTGGTGTAACCGTTTGAACAGAGTGTTTAGTTGGTCTTAGGTATTTAGTTTAGTCATTGCACAAAATATTTCAGTTTTTTTAATAAATCAGATTTAAGTAAATATTTTGATAAAGAAGAGAAACTTCCCTCATATTTGCTTGAATTAATACATATTTAAGTTCGTACAGCAAGAGGAATAAACAGAAAAAGTTTTGGAAGTTTTTTGTTTATTTTGGCAGATTATCTTAAAACAAAATCATGGGAAAACTGTTAACTGTAAATGATAGTTATTAAATTGATGGATTGTTCTTCTTAGAACTAACTTCACCTGGCTTGTTTGATTTTTCCAGGGATATTTATTATCTGTGCTGGGCTTAATTCAAAGGTGAGTTATGAAAACAGGAGTGATTTTTACTTACCAATGTCAATACGTATCAAATAACAGAATATGAATAAAGAAAACTCAGAAATACATCATGAAGACCATAAGCAGATTTTTTTAATCAGTTCGTTGTTCCAAGTATATCTACAAAACACATATGCCAAAAATATTCTGGTTTAGCACCTCATAAAAGACACAAAGGCAAATACCTCACAAACATAAAACCAGAGCCAAGCAAATAGTCATGATAAATATACCTAAGTATAATACTATTTTTGGACAAATAAACTCTGAATTTTTAGTTGTAAAGTTATATCGTTTGCTGAGGATTGGTTTGTACTATGTCCACAAAAACTCATAATGAGAAAACAAGGTTTGAACTTTAAAAAAATTCTATTTTGGTTTCCTTTACTTCAAACTTATTATTATAAATATTAATAAAAAATACAAGGCTTTATCTACCAATAAATAAAAGAACGACGTAATTGGTTGAATTTTTATTTGAATAAAAGCATAATCAAAAACGTAATAGGACACATTTTTTAAACAAAATGGCAAAAAAATGAGTGTTGGTTTGTACTATGTCCATACTCTCAGTGAAGATAGACCAAACCAACAGTAAGTTAATCCTATGGCACAGTGTGGTTATAATAATAAAATATATGGAGTTTTCAAACATTAATTATTTCACATACATAAGGTTTTAATAAAAAAATACTTTCATTAAATATTTTCGTAAAATGTATGGAGTAATCAAACTTCGTAATTATTTTTCGTACACTTACATAAAGTTTTAATAAAAAATAAAATTTTATAAAACATTTCTTTAGAAATTAGAAAATAAAATATTTTCATAAGATTGTATAAAATGTACCGAGTAATCAAACATTTTATTTTACAAACACATTTAAGGACTTAATAAAAAAAAAAATCATTAGAAATTAGAATATTTTCGTATAAAATGTATGAAATACCTAATCAAAACATTAACTATTTGACATACACCTACATAAAGTTTTAATAAAAAATAAAATTAAAAAATTCTTTATTAGAAATTAAATAAAAAAAATATTTTGTATCAGAAGACACTAAATTACAAACTTCTAGTTTATGTATTCACTGCACCGAATATAATGTCACAATTCACTTTCAAAACAGACACAATTATGAAAGTTTAAAAAACACCATAAAATATCAATTAATGATGTATTATTCTAGTAAATACTGTTTTTAAATGTTTAATGTAAAATGTATCAATATACAGCACCAAGTTAGCCGCCGCAAATTCAAATGTTTTGACAGTTCCAACGTGCTGCGCGCGCAGATATTGTGAAGCGTTGAGTGTTGGTTTGTACTATGTCCACAAAATGATGCATTCTATTGGCCAATGGACATAGTACACTCCAATCCTCATTTATTCGTAATTACTATGGAGATAGAACAAAAAGTGATGTTCAAAATGTAAGTTCCCGCTAAAAAAATTTTTTTTTTTTATGTGTGGATCTAGTAGATAAAAATACGATTAATGTTATTGCATTCACAGTTTAAAAAAAACCATATATGGACATAGTACAGACCAACCCTCAGCAAGCGATATAACAAACTCCTACAAAATATCAAACAAGTTAAAACGATCACAATCCTAGTTGTTAATGTTGGAGATTTCAACGATCTACAAATCTTTTAATGTATTTTTAATACAATTTCAATTAAAATGATCAAATGTTAGCGTTTGATGGAAAATTATCTGCGACATACATCCTCGTCGTACATCGTCCGGCCGATAAAGACGGGATCACGTATGATCGCTTTTTCAACACAGAGTGCCCTAAAGCTCCATGTCGTAAATTGAGGGGAAAATCATTGCAACTCTAAACGAATCCTATTCACTTGTTCATCTGCGCTTGCGAGAACTCAAACTACGAAAATGGCCCCCGGTCTACCGGAACATGTGCGGAGTAGATTTTTTTGACGTACCTACGCCTGAAACGCGAATGGGATATTTAATATTTTCCTTACATTCCTAGGCCATGAAATATACCTATATATTCATCGATATATTATACAATACATGTATTTTTGACCATAAAGCGTTAAAAATTGAAAAATAAAACTTGTAAATTGATTTTTATCATTGTGTCATTGACGACGAGTGACATTATTTCAAGCTCTTATCTTATTTATCGAATAATTTTCAATCAACAAAAGTTATGTTTTTTCATACAAAGCCGATCGTTTTTGAAAAACATTTTTTATTGCCTAAGTTAGTTAATTAATTTTTTTTTATATACTGCCTAGACCCTGACACGTAAGATGCAATTAAAACTTTACTAACAGTTATCAAATACGCAAAAAAATATTGTTCGTTGATAAAACAAAAGTATTTTGAAACGAAATCTAAATCCATGAAATCAAATAATGTATCAAGGCATCCGACACTACAGATTATATTAGGCTGTGTGTGTATGCGAATTTTAGGAGAAGGACGAAACAACAGCAGACGGCGCGAAACGGTGCGATTGCAACAGTTGCGGGCATAAGTATCCATTACGGTATAAATGTGTTAAATTTTTTTTTGAATTCATATGAATTTTGGAAACGTATTCCAATTGTTGGTCGCCGCTACAACCATATCCCACTCATGAGATATTCTATGAGCCCACTCATAAGATATTTTAGTCGCGGCTGTCTAATCATGTAGAAATGTACCTACATAGGAAGGTTTTAGTCAAATACACAAATACCTTCTTACGTAAAATAAACATGCAAAACCAAACCATAATTAGATGTGTGAATTCGAACAAGATACAGGCAAATCATTAAAGAGTGATTCTTGCTTGTGTGGATAACAAATATTGATTATTTACGTTTTTAAAGCGTGACGTTTGAATGGATTTTTTTGGAAAAAAGTTTTTATTGTACAAGTAAGTAAAGTAAGGACAATAATATGGCTGGAAGGTACATTCTAAATCTAACTTATTTAAAAGCAAAAAAAAACATATAAAATACGTTACTTAATTAATTTAAATTCAATTATTATATTTAAAAAAATATATAATAATCAATACACGGGGAACTATGGGCGGGTGTTCCAAATTAGTCCTAAAAACTTTTTCGAAACTTTCGATACTATCGGTGCGCATAAATAATACATTCAACTTGGAATGAATCTCTCTTTAAAATAGGCCGCTGAGATGTTAGATGAGTTTTCCGCTGGAGGAGATGTACGTGTATATGCGTGTAAGGAGGAAATTGTCAGCCAAACACTTACCTATGCAAAACACCAGACAAACGAAGGTTAACAAAAAGTTTTTATTTTATATCGTTGTTCTTTAATTTGCTAAGGGTGGCATTTACGATTAAAACAGTATAATATTCCGCGCATTAATTTGTTTTAATACCCATCAACATTCCGCCCCTTTGCACAACAATTTGAGGCCAGAGCACGTGTCACGAATATGTTATGCCGGTGGTCGTTATGCGTGTTGATTCTTGTGTCACCCCGCCGTTCCCAAGGGTATGCAACCCTTATTTTTGGCGAACCTTACGTAATGCCAACATGGAGTGCCTACCCACACTGAACAAATTCATCTTCACTGATAACTTCGGGAAAAAAACCCTCCGATTGAAGTAAGCGGAAATTTCTTGAGTCTCGGATGACGTTTTACTCGGGTAAATATTAAAATAACTTTGGATGTTTACAGAGCAAAGGTTTTTTGTGTACAGCTTCATTTTATTATGATGTTATACTTAAAAGTGGATGCCTTTGTTATGCTTCTACGTCGTCCGCTTGTTTGAGTAGTTTTGTAACCCGAGTAAAAATAGAAAATTGAGGTGCGAACTTTCCGAGACGCCATAATAGGCGACTGGCTCTTTTCTGTGATGCAATTAAAAATGCATTTTGTACGTTTACACAGTCTTGTATATGAAGTGGGCCGGGTTAAGGCATTTACATTTACATTTTTCGAGGCGGATGTGAACCATTTATTGGATAACAAACATGGGTCATAGGTTACCCCAAGTGGTTCGCTACTTTTGTTGGCAGAGGTGCCCGGGTTGATGAGGTGAGGTTTGTGGGGGTCTTGGCGGGAGATGCGCCTGCTCACCAACTGCATGGAATGCAGGATCGGGAAAGACTGGTTTAGGGAGACCTTTTGATCTCTTCAGCAAGACTCTTTCGGAACTTCGCCTTGCACCGCAGTGAGAGGGATGAATTCATACGTCCGTCACTCCAGAACACACTGACCCGCTCCAAATACTTTTTTCTTTCCAGAACTTCCTCTTGTTCTTTTCCTATAATGATCACAAACACAGCATCCTCAAAAATGACATAGGCCCTGATGGTCCTCCTGTATTGAGCTAATAAAGATATATTTTTTTTAATGTGTGTTTTATCGCATAAGGGGCCGAATATTGAGATATCTCGCATCGCGTCGCGCTAAGTAAAAGCTAGCTTCATATTATTCTAGTTACTGTGATGATAAAACATATTCACATCTGATAGTGAAAATTAACATGTTATTTGATTTTCATTTTAATTGAATATATTTTGGCGTATCTTAGCAGAAAACCTGTTTGTCATAAAATTTGTAAGTCATCTGCATTAAGATTTGATCTCCGAAATATTCGAATATTTTATTCTCAAAATCCATATTACAACTAACTAACTAACTAACCATCACGCCGTTTCACCGCAGGGGTAGGCAGAGAGGACGGACCGCCAAACAACTCGGTCTTGGCATACACTCCTCGCCTCATTCACATTCATACATGCTCTTCTATTATTCTGACTCTTGACATGGCCCCACTCAAGTATTTGATTCACTTGATCGTGCCATGTTTATTACATATATTACATATTTTCCAATTATCTTTGGTTAGACCGAATCGCAAAGTTCACTGATATGCTGAGTAGCTTAATTATCGAATCGTTCCCAGAACTACCCGGGATTTTTAAATGTGGTTTGGCAGGTGACACTTATGTTTAAATAGCACTCGATTCTGTTGAATAAAAAAATATTTATTTATTCAATAAAAATATTACAACAGCAAAAATCCGGGAAATATGTCAGACCCTTAACCAGCAGCTTAATAACCTTGTAGAAAAGGTTCTTGTAGGTAATCTGGTAATAATGCTCCCCATTTATAAAAGGAAAAAACTGTACTCTTTGTGAAATAAAGTTTTTTTTATGATTAAACCCGTATTATTTTTCCTAAAATATTTTGTTGGTTTCTCTAAAACGAAGCGATAATCTACGACAGCAAATACGTAGAGAAGAAATTATAGCCATTTATTTATTTAAGGTTGAGCTTTGTGTTTAATGCAGTTATATTTTTTTTTATAGTAACCTAACAATGTAAACTTTTTATCTCCATACGAGAGGCCAGCATCTAGGCCTGAGGAAAAATATTTTGTTATCGTATAAATCTTTTGGGTTTAAATTACTCATTAGATGTTGGTATGACGACAGAAATGACATTATAATGAAAAAATCGTTACTTAATCTCATTAAAAAATCTCATTACTTTGAGAAATATACAAACTGATAAAACCTTTTGTGTGGATACAAGAATCCCAATTGTCCGGAGCTGGTGGGTATAGGTCATCCCCAATTTGGGGTATTTTTGGAGGCTGAAAAAGTTTATATGGGAATGAAATGGGGAGGAGAAACGTAAGGAGATACTATATATACCTATAGTATATACACTGGTCACCAAACCCGGATACAAAGTCATTTATGAACATTGAACTTTCACCAGGCGGATATTGAGAGTATCTATATAATATTTTGATTCTGCGTTATAGGGAGGACAACATGTAGAAAAAAAATTGCTTAAAATGCGTATAGTTGTATTCCGTACAATATTCTGAATGGTGGTCTTTAACCCGGGTAACATTGAGATTATCAACCAGTCTTTGAAAGCTGTTGTATTTCAAATAAATATTATAACTATACTTTTGAAACTAGCTATTACTTGGTGATTATCCATTATAATTTTTTTTTTCTTGTTTATTCCAGATCTCGGGGAGGGTGGTGCAATCCAACGAGCTCCATATTATACATATAACATATCAAATTAATATTTAAAAAAATATATATATTGTGAGATACTGATGAAACTATATAAATAACTTTGTTAGAACCATTGATCTATTTAATTAACGCCGACCGGTTTCGGAACAACCGTTCCTTCCTCAGGGCAAACATATAATGATTTATATGAATTCAAAATCCCACTAAATAAATTGTACCCTCCCACTGTTTTTTGATTGTCAAATCATAACATGTTTGTAAGACCACAATTCAGAATTGAAACGTTGCTTGAAATGGCTTTAGCCGTGTTTGGTGACTTGTATAGCCAGGCTTCCTCACCTTCTTCCCTATCTCCTTCACCTTACCATTACTTTCAGTCTCACAATATACCCAAATTGGGGATGCCATCTATTAAAAAAAAAATTTACTCAATTTTTATGTAATAAATTGTTTTTTTAATCAATATAAAACATAAGCACGAATGCTTCCGTAAATAATAATATTATACGACCTTATATTTTCCATTTTCCGCTCGTGTCTTTTAGAAGTGGATTTATAAATATATCTTTATAAGAAGTGCCACGAAATATTTTCTGTCGAGTGCCATAGAGGAAGCTGAATAGGCCTTTAGCCCTGGGTAAACGTATCCCTTCAAATTGGTATTTTTTACTTTATGGGTAATGGTCGTCCCTTGGCGGCCGGCCAGGCCATGAATTGTATCTTCGCTCCTGCTGTACAGAATTTAGATTTATGGAAATATTTTGTTGTATTTAAATGATTTCTTTCAAATGAATCGCGTTCTTTACGAGCTGAACCGTAAACATGAAGGACAAATGGTATCGTAACGTTGGATTGGAGTAAAATCGAAGCATTTTTGGGATATATCAATGACAGCTCTCTAATTGAAGTTTTTGGTTTCGGGTAGCATTTAGTCATCTTTAATTTGATTTTAAAAACTAGTTTATTTTGTACTATGGTTATTATTTGTTCTTCAAAAAGGTTACTGCAGCCCGTCCTGCCAATCAATTGAATTATTTCTGTAATATCTTGCTTCGAAAGAAAACTGCGAAAATGAAATGTTATGAATCTGCAAATAATTACACACAACACAGATAAGTTTACTCAAATTGCTACTCCATAAATATTCTTGCAAACTGTCATAGTTTAATAAACTTGAAAACCCGAGGTTTTTATGAAAGTACAAAAAATTAAAGAAAAGAATCTGACGTCTAATTACACGTTACATTATAAATATTCTGGAATTGACATGCTGAAAAAACCAAAATGAAAATGAGTCTGTTAGATGATTTAATTTTGAAATTTTCTAAGGGCACTTCAATTTCTGCATGCAATGAAAAAATCACAAAATCAACGCTTAACACTTATTTTCCTCGTACTTTTTTTACATTAGCTCCACATAGAAAAGGAGAAAAAAATCCCTCAGTTCCTAGTTTATCTTTGGAGCTGCTGTGTGGAGGATCTTTTTAGGGAAAGAAACACGTTCTGGGAAGAAAAAACATATGGGCTAAAGCATCTGCTACAAAGCATCTGCTCACCCCATAAACATGGTCACACGTTCTTAATCACTTGTGCTTACCTATGGCACCCTTTTATATATTTATATAGTTTTTGTGATTTAGTGTAAACAGATCAGGTAAAGTTTTAGATAACAGAAAAAAATACAAAGATGGGTATAACAAGAGGTAGGTGTAGAGGTGCAATTTAATATATGTTTTAAATAATAAAAATACATATAAGATAAAGAAAAAAGAAACAGATTTAGACCTGCACGTAGCATAAAATTATCTAATAAACAGTTTTCTAATAAATGGTTCCCAGGGCGGCGCCATACGCGAAGGACACAGCATTTAATTGAAATATCAAATGTACAGGAATCAGGAACTCTAAATTTTCTTGAAAAACTAATAGTTTCAAAGAGGACGAATGTTGTCATCGTGTAAGGAAATATCATCTTTTTCACACTACAAATATAATGAAATAATGGAAACCAGAACAAATCTGACCACGTAACAACTAATAATTTTAAATTCCCTAATCATGCTACTGCGTAAAAGAAATTTTGTTCTGTAAGATTTTCTGAAACTACATACCTTGTAGATCGTGTTTGCGCCATTTTAAATGGATTATTTTCTACTGTACCCTAATATTCTGATTCCTAGTCCATGAAAGGATGCAAAGCAACATAAAGGAGGTAAAAAATATTGGGTCAGAAATCGGGACAATCTTGTTTTCTACACTACAAAAATCCCGGTCAAGATTAAAATTTGGGTTCGAGTCTCCCATCCGATTATGGAGGGCCTAGTTACCTCGTCGGGACGCAGATAATATTGTTTGATGGGGGACGGATTTCCGCAATGGATAATCATAAAAAATAAAAGCGTTTCCACGAAAGGAAATACGATACGCTCTTTATTGTGAAATATCAAGGATGTTTTGTACAATGAATAAAGTCTTACGACAATACATTGTACGCCTTTAATATTGAACACTTAGTAATTTTATAACGCAGGCAATATCCTTGGCAAAAATTATGAAAAAACATATAATATCGTTAAAAAAATACTAATTTCAGTTTTAGGTCTGCCTGCGATTGCAACTCTGGTTCGATGAACTCGATTTTTTTTTTAAATTTTAGTGTCATTTTCTGATTGCATAAAAATCATTACTGATTGCATAAAAATTCAGAAACAAAACAAGATGATTTTGTAACAAAGGCAAGAAACCGTGACAAAATTAAAGAAAAAATGCATAATGTCAATAAAAAATACTAATTTCGGATTTGGGTCTGTCTGTGATTGTAACTTTGGATCAAATTTGTTTTGAATTTAAGGGTAATTTTCAAAATTTTAGTTGATTGCATCAAACATTCAGACAAGCGAATAGTACCCACCTTTATAATATTTTAACATTACGTGGTGTCATTTTCAAAATTGGAACAATATTGTTTTTAAATACCTTTATTATTTTTATCCTAATTTATAAAAATGGATGTTTATTTGTTTGTTCCGTGCGCACGCCCGCTAAGTTTTCCAAATAATTGGTGACCTCGGGCGCTTAAAATTATTAATTATTTCCTATATCATTCATCCGATTGCGATAAAAATTTGATGATTTGTTGTGCACATGCCCACGTAGGTTTCTATACATGATGGTAAGCTCTGGCGTTATGAAATTATTATCTATACCCTTCATCCGATTCCGATGATACTTTGGTAATTTGTTGTGTGCACACCCGTGAAGGTTTCCATATATAATGGTCAACTTTAACGTTATGAACTTTGTGTAAAAATATACAATAGGTAGCGCGCGAGTTGATTGAAAAATGTTTGTATTTCATATAGTTAAGCGGCTGGGAGGAAAGCCGGGAGAGGGGAAATCCGGGGGAGGGAAGGAAACGAAAGAGTAAGCGGTTCGCAGGAGTGGGGACGAGGGAGGTGGCAGGAAGGGGAATGCGTGAGAGTGTGAGGGGAACACAGGAGGGGGGAGGTTAACCGAAAGGGGGGAAGGCGAGGTAGGTGGAAGGAAAACGTGACAGGGGAAGGGGGCGCGAGAGGGGAACGGTGGCGGGAACGGGGACGCAGGGGAATGGACACGCAGAAGAGGGGTCCACGAAGGAAGTTACGTAACCAATGCCATTACGAATGACAATGAATGCAATCTACGATTCCCGAGGTACCGCCCGCCAAAATAAAGATGCGTATTGTGTGGAATTATTCGCATAATAGTACATAATAATTTTTTTTTGGTCAACAGACCAACGGCCAGTTTTATTTTGATTCAGTGCTCTTACGTTACAGAATGGCATTTATGAGATAAGTGAGTTTATTTATCGGCCACTAAAAAGGTGTTGAATAAAGACACAGATCTACCCTTTTCTCCCCATATAAACACGGCTCCCCGCAGCATAAAGATATTTATTGATTTTCGCCAACGTTGTTCATGTAAAGAATTCATTCAGAGTATGAAAAGTCCGATGATAAAACGGTATTTACGATGGGCCTTTTCGGATGAAATATCTCCCATGTTTAGTGAAATCCAATGGTAGAATTTCGTATTATGTATTTTCCCTTTTCAATCATATTATTTTGAACCCTCGTAACAAAAGTAAAAATCGTAATTCAGGCTGGTTACACAAGCAGCATAATTTCATTTCCTAGAACCAAGTGATCCACTAGAGAAAATAATAAATTATTTTATTTGCATATTATTTATTAAATGAATTTTGATTGAAGAGATATTGTGTTTTTTCATCCGCCATGCTAGGGGTGTCTCTGTGTTATGGCGGGTGAAGTTTACAGATAAAATAATTTATGGTGATGGAGTATACTGATAATAATATAATAATTGATGATATTGAAGTTTACAGTTAACGCAGCAATGAATTTATGATAATTAAGTTAACATATAATATGATAATTGATGATAATGAAGTTTACAGATAATATAATAATTGATGATAATGAAGTTTCCAGATAATAGAACAATGAATTTTAAATAATGTAATAAATAATTTTAAATAATTTAACCAATAAATCCAGAATTTAAATGGGTAGGTACAGTGAATTTTAAAAATAAACATTTTGCTTTATGAAATTTTCTCAACCAAGTAATCAAAGTTTGTTCGATATAAGTATGTTGTCGTATATATTTGTTTTATTTATCCAGTTAATTTTGATGTAGCTATTGAAAGTGTTTTATTTTAAATTTTGTTTATTAAAAATAATTTAAAATATGGTATATACTTAAATATTACCCTGGTGAAACACCACCATTCAGACTCGAAAAGTTGCTTCAAATGGTTTTAGCCGTTATATTTTGTGATCAGGACTGAATAGCCAAGTACTTCCCCACCTTCATCCCACCCTTATCAATTCCCTCCCAACGTATCCCAACATATCCCAGTTGAAAATTCCATAGTCCCACTGTCCCCAGGCGATTGGAAGCAGTTGGGACTCTGGTGCGTTATTCATACAAAAAATAATGTTTATTACTATGAGATTCTGCAAAAGATATGCATTATTTTCCTGCAAATTTAGATTTGTTCAAAATAAAAATGAAAAAAATAAAGAAAATCATTAGTAATGGAACGAAGATCCTTTTTTAAAATTTTGTATTTTTCCCGACTTGTGAACCTATATATTAAATACATTTTTAGGTCACAATATTTCAAATAGGTACGTTAAATTTTTTTTAAACAGCGTTAGGGTTGTTCAAAAGCTTATTTAAATTTTCAATTAAAAACATATTTATTTTTCATTATTATCGTTATTATTTCTAATTTTTTTGTTATTTACTGATCTTTCTCACTTTCCGTATCTTTAATAAATATATTTTTTTTTAATGTGAAATAGTCAAATATTTTTTACGACCGTGGTTATATTTTTATGTGCCCGCAGAAAGGTATAAGCCACGGGTCAATGTTTTATTATCTAGTAATCAAGTGACCCTTGTGTTTATATCCTATTACAAATATTACGGCTCTGCCAAACATTTTATGTTCGGGGATTCAAATTGCCTGTCTCGAATTTACAATGCATTGACCTAAATTTATATTATTAACCGCTGAATCTAATCGAGGGCACTCTTGTCCGTGAAACCCTCTTGGAATCTTAATGGAACTCTTATAAAATTCTTATGGAATCCTAATAAGGACTGTTTATTGTTATGAAGTTTAATTTGTAAGACTTTATTCTATTTTTTATTTCTTTTATATATTCATTAATATTATTGTTTAATTTACAAAAACATTATTAATTATTAACGCGTGACAGAAGTTTGGCCTTCTAAAGGCATTAACAAACTGTAATTAGGCCACCTACAGACGATATATATTCATATTATTTCTAGATAGGGACTTACGACAAAAAACATATTTCTTTTATTTTTATTAACTATGCCCTTAATGATTTCAGTGACAAACTTTGGAAATTATTAATGGTTATTACTCTTTTGAAGTTTCCTCAATAATTTGATACTTTGATAATTGACCATAATTGTCAGTGGTTGAGAGGGCATCGCGTTTGGGTCCCACCCAGGCGTTCCGTGGCCCATTCCTCGGCTGGCTAAGTCCTCCATCACAATGCAAGCAACATCTTCCGCTTACTGTGGTGGTAGTAGGAGATTTTCAAATGTTGTTGGGTTATTCGTAACCCGAAAATGTTTGTCTTTCTTTAAAAAAAAAAAAAAATTGAGTAAATGTAATTTTTCTCAGTAATTATTCCTGTACATTTAAATTTGACTGAAGGACGTTAGTCGTTAAGTGAGTTTTTCCCAATTGATTATTTTTCCAGCATAATTGGGTATTTTAAATAATGAACGAAATATTTATAGTATTTTAGATTAATGAACTAAAATATATAATTCGCTCGCCGCTCTTAGAAATGTTTAAGCCATGTTCAAATATTAGAGACCATAAAATACTTAATTATGCCGGAAAAAAACCACTATTAATAACCATTCATAATTTCCAACATTTTAGTCGGAAATCAATAAGGACATAGGTAAAAAAAATAAAAGCAAAATATTTTTCATCATAAGTGCCATTCTAGAAATAATATAAATATATCGTCTATAATTGGCCGAACCACACTTTGATAATGTCTTCAGAAGGTGAAACTGCTGTCAGACGTAATAATAATTACGTAGTAGAACTTGTTTATAAATAAACTGTGTTGGTACCTTGTAAAATCCACATGGAATCCATTCAGTTTATTTTCTATGATAGAAACTGGGCGGTGAACTCGGAAACAAAAACAAAAAACGGCGAGTTTGCATTATATAAAACCTTTTTTTATATTGAAGCTTTAAGAGTGATAACTTAAGTGACTAAGTAAGTGAAAGGTTTTTACAAAAATTATTTGAAATGATGATGACTTAATGATATGATATATTTTAAACAATAATTTTATGTTATCGAAGAAAGCAAACACTTTGTGGCTTGACATTATACCAAATAAAACAAATAACTTAGTTTTAAACCACTTTATATTTACTATTATATTTGTCGACCGGTTTCGATTGGACTCAATCTTCATCAGGACAATAAAATAAACTAAATCATAATACAGAGAAACAATATAAGGTAAACAAAATAGAGACAGAAAGCAATATATGGGAGAGGGAGAGAACATCATAGACTGGTTGGTGGAGGGGTAGGGGGCGGGGTAAAGGAAGGGTGGGGGTTACATAAGGAGTAAGGGAACAACTTTAAAATTGGACTGTTTGTTAATTCTAGTTGTTTGTTTAAAATTTGCAAATTATTTTTATTTGATTAGATAGAAATTAAATTAAAAATTAAATAGAAATTAAATTAAAAATTAAATAGAAATTAAATCAAATAAAAATAATTTGCAAATTTTAAACAAACAACTAGAATTAACAAACAGTCCAATTTTAAAGTTGTTCCCTTACTCCTTATGTAACCCCCACCCTTCCTTTACCCCGCCCCCTACCCCTCCACCAACCAGTCTATGATGTTCTCTCCCTCTCCCATATATTGCTTTCTCTCTCTATTTTGTTTACCTTATATTGTTTCTCTGTATTATGATTTAGTTTATTTTATTGTCCTGATGAAGATTGAGTCCAATCGAAACCGGTCGACAAATATAATAATAAATATAAAGTGGTTTAAAACTAAGTTATTTGTTTTATTTGGAATAATTTTATGTATGGGATACATGAGAATTTGCCTTATTAATGAAACCTAAAAAATAGAGTCTAATGAATTATTTCACAAAACTTATAGCGCATGATTTCCAAAAGTTATGTAAATTTGACCAAGAGGTTAGTAAATTTGTAAATAGGTATCTATTTACATTTAAACAAATGCAAAATTGTACGTTGGTTTTGGTCAATACAATTATTTTTCAGTTGCGTATAATTGCTTAGAACATAATTGATTCGATTATCTCACGTGCTTCACTTGAACTTATCTACGTGTTAGCTCGTTTTATACCGCTTAGACTTAATTTTTTATTTTCGCATATTTTCCGTAACAGAAAAAAAAAAATGTTTTTTCTGCTGATATTCTCAAAGAATAATAATCTGTGGTCGACAGAAGGTAATGCACAACCTCCGCAAATGCACAGCCTCGTTAAATGTGTTCTGTGTAATTAAATTAAATAAATCCTTAGGATTCATAAAGGAAGCGTGTTACCAAAAGAGTACCACCTGCGAACTACATGGCTCTTATTAGATAAAAGGAACAAATCAGCATGCTTACTGTGTTTATTTGCACTGTTTTAAATCTTTTAATTGCTTACAGCACTGGCCATTGTTATCATTGTGGCTGAATATCTCGTCCTATTTCGACAGAATTGGAACCAACCGTGGCTTTATGGTTAATGGTAAGTTGTAGATAGTGATTACAATTGCTTATAAACTGATTTTGAAATAGTTCCATTCCAAATTCATTCTTAAATTAAATACAGTATTTCTTAACAATTGTTGAAAGAAATCAAATACAGAATGGGTCAAAAGTCATCATCCCATCGAAAGATGCCATAATTTTTACAAATGGCGGAAAATATCTATTCTGCTTTAACATCTGTGAATTAAATAGATTAAAAATATACGTCAATAAGACATAAATTACTATACCCCTCAAGAACGCGAAAAAAATGTTATTTTGATTGCTTTCTTTCTAGTGCAAATCATCAAAACTCGCGTTTGGTGAGTTGCAGTAGCCGGCAAGATCGCCCGAATTAACCGTTCCAGACTTCTTTTTGTGGAATTTCTTGAAATCACAAGTCTATGTTAACAAGCTTCAGACTCTTGAAGCCCTCAAAGAGAATATCCGTTGAGAATGCGAGAACTTGTCGCCGGAAGGGTGATGGAAAATGCCAAAAATCTGGCCCATATGGTTAAAATTCTGGTGGCGGCCACTTGGCCGATTTCAATTTTTCAACTTAATGGACAAAAAATTAACACATCAAATAAACAGGATCGAAAAGCAAAGCCAAAATATTCTACTCATAAAAAAAAATACAACTAAAGAACATCAAGTGATCGCTTTTGCGCCACTCTGTTTATATGTTTCTCACCACAGATGCCAGAAACCATTGAGCATTACTGGATATTTAACAAATGTTGTAAAGAAGGGTTTCGTCTATAAATCAAGCGTTCAAAAGGTACATGCTTTCATTGTTAGCCTAAATTATATAGCACAATGTATGGAAATAACTATAGATTTATAATCTGTAAATGTCCATTCATGGTAGATTTAATTCAAACATTTTGTGTGTTAAAATTTTATTTTCTTTGTTAACTCTTGACCACATAGTTCTCCCATTTGTTCTGGAATCTTCAGAAGAGAATAGCATTAGCACACGCATATATAATATGCCTTCAAAGGTAGAAAATAGAGACCCTATGAATTTTATAAATTTTGGTTGATTCAAATCATGTTTTGAGATTACCCTTTGAAATACCTGTTACATAATAATGAGGCGAATGAATCCATCTTTTTATACAGTATATATTATTGCTAATCTAATCTCAAGGGTTTGAAACCCTTTGAATTAGATTATCTATATAATGGACACCTTTCTGCGGATCGGTCTAGTGATGGGAAAGCAAATAAACCTTATCAAGGAGAAAACGGCCTGCCGTATGTCCCCAGTTGGTTGTCGATTCCAGAAGTAGGTACCTACGTGTAATTAATTATCATGACCCCCTGCAATGTGAACAGCATTATTTCAATGCACTGTTTAATTCTAGTGATATATTTTTTGAATCACAGCAAAAAATGTATGTAATATATCGTTGAAGAAAAAGACAAAAATAGTAATCTAAAATAAAATATGAAAATGAACAAGATACGGAAAAAAATAAAACATAATGGTCGCAACTGATATTTTAATTTAGATTATTATTATTGTCTTCTTCTTTAATGATTTATTGCATTGATGGGAATAACCTTCAATAAGTTAAAAATAGAGTTTTTCTTATAAAAAATAAAAAAAATCTATTTGATTAACCTAAATTTTGCGTCATTTCTGAAAGATTATATTCTCAAACGTGAAGAAAACATAGCATGTCAAAGAAGAATCCTTATACGACCTGTAGCGACCTACTTAGTATCTTCGCACTGCATGCGCTTACTACTTAGGTAGCTACTCGCAACGATTAGTACTGCGCGGCTACCTATGCCGTATAATTTGACCACCTTCTCGAAAGGTCTCGCTGCTGCGATACACAACACATAGCGCTGCGCCGAAATTTCGGGAATGGTCCAGCGTGAGCGCATTTTGCCTGCAAATCACGTACCGGCTAGGCTCGGGCTATATAAAGGGTTCCAGCAAGCCAAGAGCAGTCTTTCAGTCAGTTTTACAGTCAACTTTCAGCAACGAACCTCTGGCCAACGCTTTTATCTGTAGTTCTCGGAATAATCCTACTACGTTTGTAAATACTCCACATTTATAAATAGTGCATTATACATCAACATCACAATCATCATCTCGCGTTTATTATTCCGTCCAGCACGCACGGAGATATTACAACGATATTTCCCCTCTTTTAATGGAGGCCCAACAACACATCTCCTCATCACCGGAGACCCGCACTATGCCTTCATATCAAGGCAGAATGTATTTTACCTGAAATTGTCATATCAAATGGATAGTTTTTATGGTTGATCATTCTTTAGTACGTTAAATGTGTAAATCTCGATGAATGATACAAATTTAAATGTGTTATGAAACTTCTAAATAAATTTGAGTTTCGTGTGATTAATAATTGATTTATCGTAAAGATTTCAAACTGGGCTAGACTTCCTTACTTGAGTAGGCTCTAAGTAGATCTGAGGCTGCCTGCTGCCAGATTCATGACGTTTGCCATAATCTCCGATATCTTCAGCAATCATCGTAACCGTTCATATGTAAAACACGAACGACATTAGATGGTACTCTTCTGATATATTACTGAGCCTACATCTGTTGGGATATAACAAAACTTCGTATAACTAACAACATCTATTGAAGGATGTTGAGACTACGTGATTAACCTCCACACTATAATGTACGAGGGCGAAAATTGAAAGTGTAGAATAAAATGCTAAAATCCAGTGTTCAGATTGTGAGTTTATCAGAATTCGGTTGCCACTTAGGTGGTGGAAGAAAACCTTGTTGATGTTTCCATTTCTCGAAGGTATTCCGTTTATTGCATTACTTGTTTACTCGGGGAAATTAAATAAACGCTGGGACATTTTTTTGTATTGGCTGCTTTTTCAGAAATGTTGGTTCTCCAATTTCCTTCTTAAAAGCCGGGGCTTCTTATCCAGCAGATCTGAGTAGTTTTTATTCCTCGAGTTGGCAGAAGGCAAAAAAATCTTGGTCTGAATGGTAGACTTTGGGAAAATTCAAGTAACTGCAGAATTTATATTTACTTATCTATTTAGTCTTGCATTCAGAAAGTTATAATTTGAGATGTTGTTTTTTATAGTATGGTGTAAGTTGACGTCTAAAGAATTGAGAATATATTTTTTTATTCCACACGGATCCTTTATTGTTATAAATCTATCATTGGTGATGCTATCGGTTAAAAAATTATCTTATTCATATGTTGAATTCATTATTTGTATTGGATCGAGATAGTCCGACTGAACAGGTAAAAATGTCATGACTTGCAATAGGTAATATAGCCAAGACCTAGACAAACCGCACCTCATGAACCGAGGCACCCCTAAGAATACTAATAATAGCACAACAGAACTCAATTATAAGTAAATGTTATATATTTTTTTAAATTACATAAAAATATTTACGGGGGCCTCAGCAGGGATAAGCCACCCAGGGACGCAAAAACAAAATAAATTTAAAAATCTAAATTATTGCAGCAAAATATATTTTTTTAAATTAATAACAATATGAAAAATCTAAAAAAACTTTCTTACCGAATCTTAACTTTTGTAAAAGGAATATTCTGAATCCAATTCAAAATTGAAATTAATAACAATACATTATGGCATTAGGGTAGTACAAACCCGATATTTAAGCATGAACAATGAGATTTTTCTAATGTATAATATTGTTAAAGATTATAATTCATAAACATATTTCATATTATGATGTAATTATTTTAATTTGTAATTATAAAATGTAAGCAAAAGAAAAAAATTAAAAGAGTAGCTAAATACTGAATTTACTATTTCTATAATAAAGGCTGTCCGGGGGTAAAGTGCATTAACTTCGGGAGGTGATTCTACATGATAGTAGGAGTAAAAAAGATTAACAACTTTTTCCGAAATTCCAACATTTTTTATCCCATACAAAAAGACGTACCTATTAAAAATCCTTAGTGTGCGGTACAAACTTGCCCGATAAATTTGCTGTGAGTCAGCCGGGCGCGATTGTGGCAGTTGTGATTATTACGCATCGTAACATCGGAAAATAATAGTGTTGGCTGTACACGCTGGATTAATTTTTTCTTTTTACCAAAAAATTACCCCTAAAAGTTGGAATTTCGAAAAAAGTTATTTATCTTTTTTACTTATACTATCATGTAGAATCACCTCCCGAAGTTAATGCACTTTTCCCCCGGACACCCTGTATATTGCGATCGTAACCACTACATTTTTGTAGTATCTGTTAATCCCAATGATCCATTGAAATGTATGATAGTTTCAAATAATATCGATATTCTTCGAGATTACAAGTTGCTTTATTAACGTTATCGTAAAGTTTACAATCCAAATTTAACTCAACCAGACGTCCTTACTCTAGGAGGCTCTAAGTTATTTTATCGCTGCAGGTCACCAGATTAATGTTGTCTACCAAATTTATAAGATACCTTCGGCTATCATCGGAACCGTTCGTACATTCGACGCAAATGACGATAGATGATACTGTCCTGACATCTGTTGACACACCACAAAACATGCAGGAATACTGAAATAAATGTAGCTTTGTTCAATCAAAAAGTCTTGCAAGAGCCTTAAAGAAGTAACCATAAATTACTTATGCCAGATGGGTAAGTGGGGGATAACCTCAAATATCACATACATTCGTATGATAACAATATTAACGACATCTATTGAATAATGTTGAAACTTAATGACGAACCTATACACCACAACTTTATACAGATAGTGATTTTAATTTTAGCAATTTGATGACATGGGTGGTTCTGAAAGTGTCCTAAGGGTGAACTAAAATCACTGAAATAATTAGCACCAGAACCGCTGCGGCAGATGCAAAAATGGTAATATCCGCCCGGGGCTGGCTGCTGAAATGAAATAGATATTTTTTAATTTGTATGCATTCAAATGCAAATGAAATGGTCCTGGTTTTTCATTTATGTTTAGAGATTGAGTCGTGAAACTGTAAGGAATGCAGCATTGTGATTGGAGCAAAAACAAATTTTGTATTAGTTTTTTTTTAACATGACATACTGAATTTGTCGTATTAATAACGGAAAATGTCAGTCATGCAATGATCTAGGATTTAGTCGGAGGATCAGCTCGAGTAGATGCAAACGCTCGGCTACACTTACTAGTACCTAAAGCTGAAGTCCAATCCACTGAGCTACGGCGGGTTACGTCTTACCCGTCAAATGATTCAATAAATACTAGTATTTCATTCAACAACTACCGCTTATTACATTTTGAAGATTGTTTCAATGTGGATGAGTGTTTCAGGCTGATAATGATTGCTTATAATAATTGTTACCCTTTGTGCTATGCGTAAAATCTTATCTTAAACGTTAGTTTATCAATTTAAAAAAAAAAAATCTTGATTATTATTTATTAGTGTAATAATTTTGAATTATTTTAAGTGTATGCGTGTAGTGATTTCTTTATGTTGCTTCAATCAATTGTGTTCATTTTCATTGCAGGCTTCGTCTAAGGCCTAATTGTTTCGCAGAAATTCGCGTGTTACAAAGTCATCCAATGGCCATTCAGCGTCAATATCCAGTTAAACGCCGATTCAAGATGCGTTTCGGATTTCTATCAAATTGTAAACATGTGACAAACTTAATAACGTGATAGTTAATCTTTAGTTTTTTACATTTTTTACATTTTTTACATTGGTGGAAAAAAAATCTCTCAGGGCCTGTATTCCTCAGGCATCCTGTGTGGAGATAATGTAAAACGTGTATATTGACAGGAAACTCGTGATGAAATTGAGTTATGATTGTTTAAAAAAAAAATCCAAAAACATTCTTAATTTTCCAATTTTTCTCGTATAATTAAGGTGACGGTATATAATTTCATATTAACTCGACCCGATTATTATAACGTTTTCACAATATTTTTTATATAAATACTGGCTAACCCGCCCACGCATTGCTGTGGCTAACGAAACACAACGCCATCTACTGGATGGTTACCTAATCTAGATAACCAAGTGTTGTATCAATAAATTTACTCACACCGCCAGAAACAACAACTCAGAAACTTATAGAAATTACAAATAATTGTCCCATAAAAAACATTTAATTCGCAATAATAAATATTGAGGTCAATAATCGAGATAAAAACTAGCCTATCTTTTAAGTTGGACCAAATTACACACAGTAAGCCAAATTTCAAAAAAATCGGTTAAGTAGTAGACACGAGATTTTTATATATAAAGATTATGTAGGATATTAATTATTTACTATAAGACTACTCTTATCATGAAAAACTGGGGTCCATTAGGGCGCGAATAAATACATTTATAAAGGCATTACGAAAATCACCTAGTCAAATTCAAACTGGGTTCCTTGTAATCTGATATTACTATCTTGATGCACCTGTTCATCAGCTAATGAACTCCCACGTGGCAACACGTGTCCGTTATCATGCACATTATACCACTACATCGGCTACTGCACTCATCAGCTGAAACCTTATCGGCGGTCTGCATTCAGCCCGAATCACTACTTTACCCCTTGCACTTTATATTGCACATCTGCACTATGGAATTCTGTGCAATATGGACTTAAGAGTAAATAGTCTCACAAAGTTATTCATTTATTTATTTGCTTATTTACTTATTTACTTATTTACTTATTTATTTATTTATTTATTTATTTATTTATTTATTTATTTATTTATTTATTTATTTATTTATTTATTTATTTATTTATTTATTTATTTATTTATTTATTTATTTATTTATTTATTTATTTATTTATTTATTTATTTATTTATTTATTTATTTATTTATTTATTTATTTATTTATTTATTTATTTATTTATTTATTTATTTATTTGTTTGTTTGTTTGTTTGTTTGTTTGTTTGTTTGTTTGTTTGTTTATTTATTTATTTAATTAGTTAATTTAAAAAAATAATTAAAAAAATATTTACCTACGCCTATTAAGGCTTTTACATACAATTAACATTTTTTACAAAATTATAGAAATAAATAGTGCAGGAAACGACACTCGCACAAAAATAAATATGAAGTAAAAATATTATTGAATTTGATCCACAGAGTATGTAGGTAGGTACCTATAAAATATTTAAAATAAACCAAAGTATTTTTTTTTTTGCTTTCAGCCGACAAAATGCTCATAATGTCTTATTAGTCAATTTAAATAGTTTTATCAAATTATTCCCCTATTTAGTGAAAAAAACTTCAATAAGGTATGCTTATACAGGGTGTTAAGGTACGTACTTGAGTTACTTTAACCAGTGATTCCTGACATTATTTGGAGTAAAAAATGTAAATGAATTTTTGGTCTCCGGTGACTTTTTTTATGTAAATTTTTTTTTTTTCAAAATATTTTTTCTTTAAAATCAAACAAAAATTTTTTTTTTTCACATGACCTTATTGGTCACTCAGCCGAGTTACCGCCCCACCACTTACCCCGCCCCCAACTACCCAACACCTACCATTATTTATGTTTTTGTAGAACAAAAAAAAAAAAACATCAAAAATGTCACCGGAGACCAAAATTTCATTTACATTTTTTACTTCAAATAATGTCAGGAATCACTGGTTAAAGTAACTCAAGTAAGTACCTTAACACCTTGTATATTAAAATTTATGAACTAAATATATCAACAACATCAGAGTATTTATTTCCTAACTGTTGAATCCGTCGCATAGGAGTGTAATATTGGGATGTTGATGTAGAATTGCTACATTAATATGGTATGGTATTATGCAATATAGTTGTGAATGGTGAATACTTGGAGCAGGTGGATGAGTTTGAGTATTTGGGAAGTATGTTTAAGAGAGATGGGAAGGCTGATATATTGAAAGAAGGGTGAATGTTGGTAACTCCATTAATGGTGCATGGACTGAACGCCGTTAGCGCAACAAAAAGCAGTCCAAAGAAGCGAAGCTAGCAGTCTTCGATGAAGTGCTGGTACCTACCCCAATATATGGTAGTGAAGCATGGAACTGGCAGAGGAAGGATGAAAGTAGACTGAATGCTGTAGATATGAGATTCCTGAGGCTTAGTGAGTAAAACCATGTATGATCGTGTGAGAAATGTGGATATCCGCAAGGAATTCAAGGGTGATGTATGCGTAATAAAGTAAGATCAAGAAAGGGACCATCAGATGGTTTGGGCATTTAGAGCGAATGAACGTAGGAAGGAGTGTAAGGAGGATATACGACGCAAAAGTGAATGGAAGGAGAAGTGGTGGACGCCCGAGGAAGACATGGCACGATCAAGTGAACCAGATACATGAGTCGGGCCATGCCAGGAGTCGGAATAATAGAAGATCATGTATGAGAAGATGTATGAATGTGAATGAAGCAAGGACTGTGTGCCAAGACTGAGTTGTATGGCGGTCTGTCCTCTGTGCCTCCCCTGCGTAGTTAAGTTATTATAAAGTTGTGCACTATAAATGCACTACTCAAATTTAAAGAAAAATATGAGTACCTTCCTGACTAACACACATACATACCAGGGGCAGTCCGTGAGTTTTCAGTGAGCTAGTGCTAAGATTGAAAAAAATGACGTTTTTGCTATTGTTGTAGCAGAAAATAAATTTTCAAAATTATAACTTTTTGTATGAAGATCTTTCAGTTTATGGATGCGGCGCACTCCCTAACTGAAAGAATCCTGAAGATCTTCATCCAAAAAGTTGAAATTTTGAAATAAATATAATTCCATGTTCGTAATAAGCATTAAATTTGTGGCTCGCCATAATTTACAATAAAATATATAAATTAGTTTTAGACCACTTTAATTTTAATTACACTCTACCGGTTTCGGAAGAACCCTTCCTTCGTCAGGAGGTCAAAGGGGGGGGGGGTGGAAGTAACGATAAATTAATTTGGTTATTCAATATATTAGCGTTATTATTTAGGGATTTTTTAATTTCAAGTGCTTCCAGGTTATCTAAACACGTAATAATAAAAGCAAAAATTTAGATAACCTAGAAGCACTTGAAATTAAAAAAATACCTAAATAGTAACGCTAATATATTGAATAACCAAATTAATTTATCGTTTTGTCCCATTCTAGATATGTTTCCAATAAACCGCTCTGTTATTGCTGGATTTCCCGCAACTACCCCCCTCCCCCTACCTGACCTCCCACTCCAGCACCTAAATGTTTAATATATATCTATCAATATTTTGTATCATAGGTTAGTTTTAATATTCTCCTGACGAAGGAAGGGTTCTTCCGAAACCGGTAGAGTGTAATTAAAATTAAAGTGGTCTAAAACTAATTTATATATTTTATTGTAAATATAATTCATTTTCAGCTACAACAACATCAGTGACGTCGTTTTTTTCAATTTTAGCACTCTAGCTCACTGAAAACTCACGGACCGCCACTGCTATATACACTACAAGGACAAAATTCTCAAATCTTTCAAACTGAAATACATTTTTTGGCCAGAAAAACCATTATTTCCATGCTACAAAATCATAATAAAAAACCCTTCCAATTGAAATTAAAAACACCATGGATATACAAAAATTTTAAAAAGACAGGCAACTTTATTTGAATACATACTTTCAACATCACGACTCCTACAATTTTTACGGGTCTGCGTTACTATTATTATTTTAAAAAATAGCTCGACATACTTAGTGAAATTCGCCTGGCTGTAATGTTATTTCCAATCGGGTTTCTTCAAAGTTTTCGTTATTTCAATATAAAGAACGAGGCTCTGCAAATTGGCATTTTTTGGATATAATATACCTATTAGTTAGACACCTCCATAAATCGAATTTGAGTTGAGTACGCAATTTTGACTCAGATTACTCATAACCACCATCAAATCAATTAAATTGGACAAAAACTTAAAATAAACAAAAAATAATATTTTCCAGGTTACTAGAAGAAAAATAGACAATTTCATGTTATTGTATCGGACCGTTTGGTTTCCCGGTGTTATTTTATAGCATATTTAATAAGTGTAGTGTATAGCTATAAGCATATACCTATTTAATAGTCCACGTTTATTCGGAGATGATCGGCACAGCCGAAGATTCCCGAATGAACGCATTGGCAAACAGTCACGGTCGGAGCGCGTCGCGGCCGCCAAACCAAAAATGAGCATACATGTGATCAGACGTTACGTACAATACCATTGTCTTTACGATCATTCGCAATAAACGAGTAAACGAACTTACGTTGTTATTAATTAGAAGACATCGTGGGCTAGTGAGCCACGACACAAATAAGCAGAACATAACAATAAGTAAAACATAGACACGTGTAAATAATATTTGATTTACGGTGAGCATTCGAATATTGCTTTCATCCTTATTTTAAAACTTAATATTTGGGGATGTCTGAGTAATCAACTGGAAGATCTATATATATGTACATACATATTGACAAATTTAACCTTTTGCGGCCAAAAGAGGTATTAAAGCTGTCATGTTTTTTTTTTCGACTGTCTAATATTATTTCCATTTCGTTTCTTTAGTGTTTAAATCATAGCGATGCAAATGAGAACGCTTAGGAAAATGAAGAAAATTAAGCAATTTTCTTTTGTTTCCATGCGCATTGAAAATGTATCAATGAATCATGATAATGACAGTTTTGATAATACCCTTAAAAAAATTGGCGTATTTTGACAGCGGCTAAAAGTATTTCTGCTTTGCAATAAAATCCAAACAAATGGAATATTTGTTAACGTATCTGAAAACTAAAAACTGTTTTCGAAAATTGATGAAATAGGCTTTTAAATTTTAGAAATAACCGTGTATTTTTTTAAATATAGAAATTTGGATGAAAACTTTAAAAAGTTTTAAAAATGGCTTACTTTACGTTTTTTCTTACTAAAATTACTGGTAATGAAAAAAATAAAAACACACATGATTCATTAGACAAATGAATTATAAACGTTACTGTCACCTAACTTTTTTGTCGTTTCACGTAAAAAAAAATCACGAAGTGTCATAATTTTTTTTTCAAATTGCGATCGGAAAAGTTTGGTTTCATAAAGGTGTACATTTTAATTTTATTGTGGTTTACTTTTAGAATTGAATATGTAGCATGTTGTATTCTCTTTGCAATACCGTTTAGATCATACTTCTTACCATGATAGGAAGGGAGACACAGCAATTTCTATGAGACCTATGTCAGTTGGGACAAATATAATCTCCTGTGATTGAACGGGTTAAAGTTCTTGTTCACATGCGCTTTGAAAATGTATCAATGAATAGTCGTGATAATACAATTAAACAACGTTTAGTTGGCCTTGTTGAAAATAATTACCCATGAGAATAGTTTTAATGTCTACAGCAGCGACGCCCCTAACTGCAAAGTTAAGTGTGTCGATCTATACATAAGTTTCAGTTGCACGTGTGCTTCTGATCTAGTTCTGCAGACGTAGCACTGGCGGAGGAACTCTATTGAAACGACCAGGTTGCTAATTCAATATTAACTTACCTTGAGACGTCTACGGAGTACTTCTATAATGATGTGTGAGATGTTACTTACTCTCTGTGGTAAGGTGTAAATAGGAACAGTCAAAGCTCAAATATGAAACGTTTCGCTCATTCCATTGTTATTGCCTTCTTCAAGCTCAATCTCAGAATAATAATCGCAGTCGTTTTGACTAACATTAGGATTTCTTGCTCTATCTCTCACGAATGCGCTGATCGCACTAGTTCTTCTTATCAAATCGGTTGCCGACGAAGGCTTGCAAGAAGTGACCGCGCTTCGGGGGTAATTGCCACGTTTTTCTAAATACGATAATCTTTTTTGTTTAATCTGCGGAGAAAACAGAGGATTTTTATTAACAAAGTTTAATGTTTTATAAAAAATGAAGCTATAAATAATTTTCTTAAGATTTATGTTACCGCTAATTTTGATCTCGAAAAGTTATAGCCGTAAGGTTAATTATATTTTCTTGTATAAATAAATAGGTACTATAACATAAAAATATGTTTTATTTTTTATCCTTTTTTGCTTTATACAAAGTTATTTTATAAAATAACGTTTGAGACCTGCGTAAAACAAACATGCATTTTGTGATGATCGATAGCTGTATTTTTTAATACAAAAACATGATAAGTTTTCTAGTTTAAACGAAGGATTTACATTAGGGGATGTTGCTAGAACTGTATTTATTTAAGGGTGTGTGAAGTAAAGCCTGTAATCAAAGTTGATAGTATTTACTGACCTGTATTATCGCAACGTCAGTCATGTGGCCGAACTATCTTCCTCAAACTCTATTTTCATAAACCAAATTGGCATATGGAATAGCGGAGGTGCAACAAAAAATCCCATTCCCGTCGAAATTCGATTAATTTTTTATGGAACCTTAGTAAAACAGAATTAATATTGTCGACGGATGAGGATACCCAGTAGGTACCTACCTACGTACAGCAAAGTTAAAAATAATCCCTTTAACTCAAATAACTTAAAAGCACGGATGCAAAGTGCCAAACGGCTCAATGACATTTCATCAAAGTGGCATTTCAACACCTCTTTGAAAAGTCATCAAAAGTTATGAAAAAATAACCCATAACCTAACCTTTTCAACCAAGGTTTTTTTCATCACTTTTAATGACTATTCAAAGGAGTGATGGGGGTTGCACAAATGTATATTGTTGAGTTGTCCGGTCACTATACCAAACAGCTACAGTTCAATATTTAAGAATGTGTCATCAAATGTACTCATTTCGGTTGTCGGTGCATAGGTGAATGTGTGAAGTGATGTGAAATATTTCTGCGTATTGCGATAAATTATTCACATTCAGAAACTTCATTTTTTTTATTGACACCAATAATTACAAATAAACATTTTAATAATATGTTAAGGGTCAAATGCATATTTATATTTTGGACCTAAGTGAATCGAAATATAAATAGATTTGTTTTTAAAGATAATCCCAAGGCAAATTTATAATTTTATAATTTCTTTCAACTTCTCAAATCCTACAATTATAATATCCCGTTTCACGGTCTGCTCTAGTCACGAGCAGTCATCTGTACGTTTTGCTTTTTTTAAAACACATTGTCTAGTTTTTATACTGAACGTCTTTTGACGGCGTTTAAACCAGTCAATTTTATTGATTTTTGAAGGTCATAACTTAATAACATAAAAGAAACTTATAAAAAAAAAAACAAAAAGTACCGACACGCTAGTAGTTGATATATATTTTATGTAAAAATAATATTTTCTCTAGGGTTAAAATCCAGAGAGATAAATAGGGAATACGTTTGTATGGAAAAATCACCGCCGGGTATCCCTTTAATCCGTTGCAAATTTTCAGGATAAAAAATAAAACATTTTCATAGAACACAATTTGAAACGTTATTGTTTATTTGATTTTACAGCGAATCTCTGTCGAAGGTTTATATGCCATTCGTACTCATAATCGATTGGAAAATGTAAAGGAGATGATGCTTTTAATATGATATTGTTATGGTAGGAGAGGAAAATGGAAGAAAGCAAACAGATAAATTACGACCGTGGTAATCTCCACAGAATGTATTTGCTGATATTATTTTTCTCGGAATCAAATTGGGGAGAAGTTTTCAATTTGTTTTTTGTTTGTTTATTGAATCTTTGCTCGATGATTATTACTTTTTTTTTTAAAAAGAGAGACAAACATTACCGGGTTACGAATAACCTGACAACAGTAACAAATCTTCTACTACCACGATACTAAGAGGAAGATTATACACTTATTACACTCTTTTGGATCTTATCGCTATCTTTATTTCTTTTTATTATTTACTAATCTTATGTAAGATCACCATTATGTGTTCACTACTATACAATATAATTTGGTAAGAATCTACTTTCAGTCATGTATTTATTTATTGATTGTTTTTCCTTTAACTGTATGGTAGTATTATTTAGTCATGTAGTATTATGTAGTATTATTATGTAGTATTATTTAGTATGTTAATATCATACTATTATGTAGTATTATTTAGTATGTTAATAAATTTAATTACAGTGGAATTTATTGCTGTATGATTTTGTATGACCAGATCGATACATAGATGCTTATTTTATATGCTATTATGTAAGTGTATGTTGCATTAACATCTCTTTATGTGTCCGTGCTTCCATAATCGTATTCAATTTGGTAACCGGTAACCATTTATTGGATAACCAACACCTCTATCATAGGTCACCCCAAATGGTTCGCTACGTTTGATGACTTAGCAGGGATGCCCGGATTCATGGGGTGAGGTTTTTCTAGGTATTGGCGGCCGATGATCTGGATACACTGAAGCCCAGATTCCTGACCAAACTTTATACATTTTCCTTCCCAGAACTTCCTCTCCTTCCTTTTCTTAGAAATACCCTCAACACAGCTTCCCCAAATGACTTAGGCCCTGAGGGAAATTATTTTCCTCAGGGCCTCCTGTGTGGAACTAATGTAATTTTTTTTTAAATATTTATCTTTTTTTTTAAATGATTTTTGCACAATAGTCAACTGCTCCCGTCCGGAGCCCGTGGGACTATGGCATCCCTAATTGGGGTATGTTGGGAGGCTGAAGGTAGTGGGGAGGGGAAGGAGAGGGGGAAGAGGAAGGTGGAGAGATACCTGGCTATTTAGATCTGTTCACCAAACACGGCTAAAGCCATTTGAAGCAACGTTTCAATTCTGAATGGTGGTCTTACACCTGGAGATACTGAGAGTATCTTCCACTGTGGATAGTGTGGATGCTTGATGCATTCTCCCAAAGATTCTGCACAGCACCTATCTTTAAAATAATGATAACTTTCTCAGTTCCTAGTCATGATGTAATTTCAAATAAAAATAAAATAAAACGTAAAATTTGGTACACCTAATAAATGTCTAGAACAATCAAGTCAGGATAAAATAATTAAAAAATCTACTCAAACAACGGAGAATAAATTTGCAGTGGGATGTCAATCCGCGATATTAACACAAGCCCTGACAATTCCACTTTTATATTCGCCCTTACGCTATATTGCTAGAACAGGCCGAACCTTCTTCATCATAAAAGTGGCTTAAGTCGAATGATAAATCTAGAAATGTCCTTCGTATCTTCGCATAAATTGTACACAGGATATTCCGTGATGTCGGCCGGGCGTAAAATTCAGCATTAATGCTTCCTTCTTCTTTAATAAAGGACGAGCCGTTGCTAAATTGGTTATAAACAAATTGCTACCAGGTTGCTCCCTTATTATGAATTCGAATACCTGAATGGATTATTTTTATGATGTACTTGTCACGGCAAATAATGAAAGATGCTTCGCAGATTGGATTTTTTTACATTTTTTGAGGTGAGAAGCCACAAGCGGAAAATAATTTAAAATTCTGCAATAACCTGAACAAATTTCAATATGTTCCTAAAAATATATTCATAGTCATTTCGCATAGTTTAGATTCTGTATAACTTCATTGTGGCCAAATCTTAACGATAAAGCTGAAATATGTTTTTGAATACGCAACATTATCGATCTCTGCCAGCATGAAATTTTCACGGCTTTTTGTTCAAAATTTTTAAGTCAACTTCGAACTTGAAGCTAAAAGTTAATTTTATTGTATGTCAAGCCTAATTTGTAGGTTTAAACTCCATTATAATTTTTTTTAAATATTCCTGCCACCAGACTTTATGTCCGGGTTAAATGTCACACTTTTCCACGAATGATCATCTAGTAGATCCACGCTATGCGAGTGTATTATATAATAAGTATAATTAATACAAAACAATTCAATAACAATATGTTAACCTACCAGAGTAACAAATGGGAAAATAATTCAACGACTCCAGATATTTTCATATCAGAGGGTTCGGCTCGGTGGAACTCCTAACTGGACCAATAAATCCTACTGATCCCTTAACATAAATATTTAAAAAATCTTTCGTATTTAAAACGACTGATTTTTGCATTTTTATACATACATTCTTTGACAAATCTAATACGCCTAAATTTTTAATGAGGTATGCCAGTAGCTGAAATAATGAATAAAATAAAATAATATTATTATTTAATTTATAAAAACAGTTTATTTTTAAACAAGTTCTGCTATATAATTATTGTTACGCGTGACAGCTGTTTCGCCTTCTAAATAGTCAGTCAGTTAGTCAGTTTGATAATGCCTTAAGAAGACGAAACAGCTGCCACACGTAATAATAATTACATATCTTGTTTAAAAATAAACTGTCTTTATAAATTAAATAATAATATTATTAAATATTTAAAAACAAAAACAAAAAAATAAAAAACAATCAAAAATTATATCCATCATGTATCATGTACTTTGATATATCTATTAAATTTATGAGGTAATTTTTGATCCATATTTGTAATCCAAATAAATATATGGCGGCTTGTCTTTTGAAATTTAAACACTTTTTTTTAATATTTTTATAAGAAAAACTCTCTTTTTAACTTTTGAAGGTTATTCCCATCAATGTAATATATCATTGAAGAAGAAGATAACAATAATAATCAAATTTTTTTTAAATATGAAAATGAACAAGACACAGAAAAATAATAAAAGATAACGGTCGCAACTGGGACACGAACCCAGAACCTTACGGTAAGACGTAAGGTTCTGGGTCCCAGTTGCGACCGTTATCTTTTATTATTTTTCTGTGTCTTGTTCATTTTCATATTTTAAAAAATTAGATTATTATTGTTATCTTCTTCAATGATACTTTTTTTTAAATTTCCTATTTTAAACTCTTAACTCACTTTTTTAAAACTGGTCCCAATAATGAGTTACGTAGCTTTTTATTTTTATTTGTTTATTTAATGACATTTTACTGGTAAATGTATTTTTTGATTGTTAAAAAATACATGTTGAACTTAATTGCAATTTAATTAAATATCAATTAATGGGCAAATGTTTTCAATAATTGGGTGTTACGAATTATTAATTGCCCAATAGTTGGGTCAACTGTCACATGCACTTCCGGCTAATTGCCCGGGTGTCATATAAGTGGTAAACTGAAGGTCAATATGGACTTCCATGGGACACTCATGTCAGGGACATCTTAGTTTCCGGTATCCTTCCAATCACAATCCTTTCTAAATATGAAATCACAAGCACCATCCTACAAATTACCCAACAATCAACTCATACTAACACCAAGCCACTTTACAATCAAGACATCCACAACCACAATACTCGAAATAACAATAAAATCCGCGTTCCTCAAACACACACTACAAAATATGGGATAAAATCTCTGAACTATATTGCCTACACACTATATAATTCGCTTCCAGATACGTACAAAAACATCCAGCATAATAAAAAATTGCAAAGCAATGCTTTAAAAGAATATTTTTTAACTACATTTAAAAATGAAAATATGTAATTGTCTTGTCGTTTTTCGTTCTATCTTATATACTCGTATGAGTTTTTCCCTCTCTTTACTTGTTTTCTTTTCTATCCGCGTTCCTCAAACACACACTACAAAATATGGGATAAAATCTCTGAACTATATTGCCTACACACTATATAATTCGCTTCCAGATATGTACAAAAACATTCAGCATAATAAAAAATTGCAAAGCAATGCTTTAAAAGAATATTTTTTAACTACAATTAAAAATGAAAATATGTAATTGTCTTGTCGTTTTTTGTTCTATCTTATATACTCGTATGAGTTTTTCCCTCTCTTTACTTGTTTTCTCTGTTGTTTGTTCTACTTAACCTGTCTTTATTTTTATTTTTATGCTGTACTGAATGTAAAACTTATATTATGTTATCAAAATACTTTTGTAAAATTGTAACTACTACCTCCTACCTATGAATTGTAAGTTCCTCCTGTTCTAAAATTAGTTTTGTAACTCATCGGGTTTGCTCTAGCAAGAAATAAAAACATTGAAAAAAAAAAATAAGTCATCAGAAATCTGTCTCAAGTGTAAACGGATAGGTTTTACAAATATTATTTAAAAAAAAAAAAAACAGAACGTCTGGTGTCAATTATGTTAAAATTATAAATGGTAGTTAAGACAGTCCCGATTTAATTAACCTCATTGAATTTCATGTACCCACGAGAGCTACTCGTTCCAAAGTCCTGTTTAAATGCAACACCACCAGGACTGAGTATTCCAAAAACTCGCTTGTATCTAGGATGCATGAAGTAATAGATACGCAGATGTGGCGAATCTATTTAACTGCACGGAAGGTATGTAAAAGCGGGCTATGCTATCAAATCTTTCCAATCAAAATTAATTTAATCTAAGTTAACCTTATTTGTACTGTAGAATTTGTATGTACTTCTATCTCTTGCTTATATCTCTGATGTCATTTCACAATCAAATGCCACAATTTATTGTTTTCATTCTTTTTTTTTAAATTTACTTATGATTTTAACTTTGATATGTACCTAACCAATTTTTATGGTATACTAGCTGACCCGGCAAACTTCGTACCGCCTCAAAATCAATAAGGCGCTCCGCTGACGAGGCAACTAAAACCGGCTGATTTCTATGTATTGGTCAAAAAGCTTGTTTAACCATAGATGAAGAAAAGGCAGCTGACAGCTGGCAACTAGCAACGGCCGGCCATGGCAATCAGCAGTGCGCGTCGCGAGTCACCGCTTGCGTTACCATTGGCAACGGGTTTTTGAGTGATTGTGTAGTGTGTGGGCCATCACATTGTCATACAAAAACAGTTACCAGTTGAGAGTTTTCATTGCCTCAGTGAGCGGATTGCATAAATGTTGGGTTTAATTTATTAGCTGTTCGAATTGGTTCAAATTATATCGACCAACGCACATTATTTGAAAAGCCGTTGAATACAAAATATATGAAAAAAATTATTTTCTTCATAAATTTTTTTCTCGTGATTTTTTTCCGACGTTTTAATAGTTATTTTGTTAATCGGGACGGAGACAAATTCATCAAATCAAAGATCATAAAAATCGATTCAGCCGTTCTTGAGTTATAAATGGTGTAACTAACCCGACTTTGTTTTATATATTTAGATTTATGGAAATTAAATAAATAAATTTTAAATGGACAATTTCATGATAAACACTAACTGATACCCGGCATGCGTTGAAATGCCACTTAAATAAAAAAGTGTTTCTCCCTTCCCATTCGTCCCCATTCTCGTTTCCCCTTTCCTCCCCCTCCCGCGTCTCCTTTCCTCCCGCGTTCCCCCTTCATTTTCCCCGCCTTCTCTCTCCCCTCCTCCGCTGTCATCCTTCTCGCGAAATCCCCCCTTCACGCTATCCCCTTCCACTATTACCGTTTTCCCCCTTCCCTCTTTCCCCCTCCCACTAATCCCCACTCCTTAATTCCCCTCCGCCCCTCCCGCATTTCTCTCGCGCCTATTTCCCTGCCGCTGAACTCCATAGAATACACCCATTTTTTCAAACAACTCGCGTGTGACTTATTTAAATTTTATAGTTATGTGAACAATAACAATTAGGTATAGTAAAGGCCAAAATATAATCAGAAATCTTTCTCAAGTGTTAACAGATAGGTTTTACAAACATTATTAATAAAAACAGCACGTTTCGTGTCAATTTTAAAAGGAGGGAGTGGAAAAAGAAATTAGACACGTAAGAGGAAGGTCTGGAAGTATCTGGCTTTTCAGATCTGGTCACCAATCACAATTTAAGTTAATTTGATTCCGGTTTCGATTCTGAATAGTAATCTTTCAACAAGGCGATACTGAGTTCCTATGTACTTTAAAAAAATAATAATTATATATTTGAATCAAGTGACCAGACTGTATGATGCCAGAGCATATATGTACAGGTGAACAAACTGAACAATAAGATTCCTGCATTAAGGGGATATAGGCACCACGCCGTATAATATTCGGGCCGATAACAATAAGGTCTAAGTTCCTGCTTAACACCGATTACGATTTTAGCAAGAAAAAACATCGCAAAAAAAAACGATATTTCCTTTATTTTGTGGAGTTCAGGCACAAATATTTAAATGTTTTACGAATATTTTGTTAAGTACTTAATATGTGACAGTATGCAATAAAACCATAACCTTAAGTAGGAGATTTAAGCAATTTTTGTAGGTGTGATATCCATTGTCTCAAATGCCAAGATGCACTATACTTGTCTAAAATATTTATAAGCGATCAAAAAAAACCATAAGATTAGTGTAGTGTGCTTCGTAGTGCTTCTCTTTAAGAGGGTATTACCAGAGAATACCGGAAATTAGTCCTTTTTAAATCAAATTCCCGACGTATTGACACTTTTTTACAAAAAAACATAAATAGATTTTGAAAGATTGTTATTTTATCTGGTACACGCAGTTGTTTTAAAATTTTGAAAAACAAGTTTATTTTTAATCGCATACTAAGGTTATACCTTTGGTCGTTGACATATTTGTTCAATTTTCAAACGATAGATTATATTAAACAACACAAATTTCAAATCATATAATCATACAATAAAATAAAATGAGGTGGCATATACCTAAAAGAATGTACATAACATGTATTTTTTTGGTTAATAAATAATAAAAAAAAATAATAAAAAAAAACATAATCTAGTCAACACAGTTTTCTAAATTTAAATTTTAGTTAAAGTAAAATCATTAAAAAATAAATCCGAGAACTTGTTTTGTGACAAAAACACCTTAGTTTTTCTATTTATTTAAGGTCTTACAAACTAAAATATTTCAAATTTTTTTTACACATTTATTTTGTTTAGACATTATTAAAAAATCATAAATACTTATGATCAAAAAATGCTTACAAAAAGTACACTATATTTAATAATTTATCATCGTGCGTTTTAAACATTTTTATTGCTTACTTGAATGTAGGTATATATTAAACCAAGTTTTTAATAAAATAAATGGATATTAAATTTTTTATTG
The DNA here is from genome assembly GCA_951813805.1 of Limnephilus auricula. NCBI lineage: Eukaryota > Metazoa > Arthropoda > Insecta > Trichoptera > Limnephilidae > Limnephilus > Limnephilus auricula. The sequence continues at coordinate 31,888,203 of OX638390.1, forward strand.
AAAATATTTGATACGGGGAATAATCGATCTTCCTCATCGGAACTTCCCTGTACAGTTGTAAGCATTTTTAAACTTTTAATCTCAGCTGCTGGTCAATCGCTCTTAATGGAAAGAGCGCAAACGGCGAACTTCACAAATATTTTATTTACTGAATTTCATATTGTTACATGTTGTATTAAGATATTTTTTTATATTCGATCATTATTTTATACGTTCTCAAGTATGGGGTGGTATTTGACAGACATTAATAAAGCCGAAAGGCCGAAATCAATAGGCTTTGGCGATAATTAAGAAATAACGAATAGCTTCTGGAACCGTAAAAGAGGCTCGAGATTTTTAGGGGCGGCACGTTTTAGTGGTAAACATGTCCGTCACAATCTACTTTCTCCCCTTTAATAGCACCCAGACTTTGTTTCCTCGGCAAGGTGAGGCCAATTTTATGCCTTTCTTTTTAAGACTTCATCTAAGGCCATGTTAAAGTAGTTATTACGGAACGAGCTTATTTAAATGAGGCCGTGAAACAGTAGGTATATGAATAAAATGGGGAATAATAAAAATTGTCGCAGAAGCCAGGTTTCTCCTCGGGCGAGTCCCGCGGGCACGATGCTATTATGCCCGGGTAATCTTAACTTTCCGAAGAGATTTTTTACCTCGCCTTATGTCTTTTATTACCTTGAGGTACGAGGTAACAGCGTGAGATTTTAAACTTACAACATTCAAATGACATACATTCCGAATGCCTTTTCTTTTTTAACAAAACAAATTATAATAACACTGAACGACGTGAATTGTTTGAATATTGCATAAGAAGTTTCTAGATAATTATGACACTTGCTTTTAATGAACCACGTTTATTTTTCAAATACGACGTTACTTTTAAATATCGTCACTTTGTTTGGAAAGGGTTCGGTTTTACCTTGTTCTGTTCGAGGGATAAGGCTCTGGACGTCCAATCCGAAGGTCGTGGGTGCATGCGCAAATATATATTTTTTGATTAATTTGTGTAATTTCACAATTAATTAATGACAAATAATATATAGTATATTGGCCACGTTCCAGAGTGGAAGGTACTCTTAGTATCACTCTAGTGAAAGACCACCATTCAGAATTGAAACGTTGCTTGAAATGGCTTTAGCCGTATTTAGTGACCTGATCTGTAAAGCCAGGTACTTCCCCACTCTCCTCTTCCCCATCTTCTTTCCCTTCCCCTTACTTCCTTCACCCTCACAAGATACCCCAATTAGGGATGCCTACACTTACCATTTTAGAAGATCTCACATGTAAAGATTTATACATATGCAACCTGTTAGGACATGAACATTTATTGCATAAGATTTTAACTGTATTTATCTATTGCCATTCCAAGATAGGGCCACATGCTCATTTAATATTATATTTTAAAATACGCTAAACTAAATTATTTTACACAAGATTGAACCTTATAAAACTAGTATTATAAAACAAATATAAAGCTTATTTCCACTTTAATTTATTTGACTATTAATGCTTGTCAATGCCATCTTCAGTACACTGTATCTAAGTTGTTTTTCACACCACCTACCTACTCAATAATTTAGGTAATCCTAGAAAATCTATTCAGTTATCGATCTGCATTTAAAAAATGTATTTCGCTTTGTATTTTTTAGGGATTAAATAATTTTAATTTGGCAGTCTGAAGATGGCATTAACTCTCAAGTAATGTGAAAATAAGTTTTATATTTGTTTAATATATTATTATAATGGAATTCTTCCTCGAATTTTCAGTTTTAAACATATAAATATTATGAACCTCATAATGGTAAATAGTTTAGATGATAGACTTCGCTTTTCGGCCCATACAAAAAGGACGCCCGGGAAAAAACACTTTTCTACATCGAAAATTGCACAAAATGAATATATTTTTTTATACTGCCTTCTAGAGGGTGAAAACTATGTCGGTATGTTTTCGGTCGGTATGAATTTTCGATGCGTTTCGTAATAACGTAAACATTCACTGTCAAACATGTACGATTTATCAAAAAATATTATTTAAGGAACAAATGCTGCTAACTCAACTCTCGTAAAGAATTATAAAATTATAAAAAGCTACCGACGTAGCTTCTTCTTTTTAAAAAATATTTTTTCTTTTAAATTTCAATTTCGTGAAAGTTTCGGTGTAGAAAAGTGTATTCTCCATAAACCCCTTTTCGAGCGATTTCTGAAGGTAAATTTGAGCGTTGTCTCATTCGCACATTTCGCATTCGCATGTATTGTAAGTGTGCGTGAGCTTATTGTGAGCGGGACAGAATGACAGACGCGGGTGTTCCGCGTGTGGTTCAAAGTCTAGCCTCTTAAATAGATTATGAGAATTCGTCTTAACAAACTTTAAACAACTCAGAACATGGCAAGAAGAAATTAGAACGTTCTGCGCTTCGAAAAAATTATCATCTGACAGATACAAACAAAAAAGCAATTACAAAACATTCAAAGTGATCTTCATTCTAAAATAATCGGAAGATTTTTTTTACAACTTAGATACAAGATAATACAAAATAATAAAAAAAACTTCGATACATGCAAGATGGCCTGAAAATATTTTTTTATAAAAATGGGCAAAATAAATGGCATTGCATTATAGATCATTTTAAAAATATATATATCTGTTAGAACCATAACCAAGTCAGGTGACGATGTATTGACTTTTTAAATAAATGTATCAGAGTAAACTAAAAAACCAATATGAAACTTACAAATATTGAATAAAATAGTTGAGAAACAATTTTTTTTTTTAACTTCCTTGCTTTAACATTATTTTTATATTAACTTCCATGCAAGAGGTCACGAGGGAAACCATTTCTTTAATTTTTTTTTTTTGAATTTAATGTCCTTTACATTTGAGCATTTCAAATTTCCACTATTGTGCCTTTGTTTGTCCCTTACTATTTTCGGTACCATTCATCCGATTGCCATGAAACTTCTGTGGGCAGTTGTACGCATGCTCGCAACGGTGTCTATAGTGGTGAGTTCTGGTGTTATGAAATTTGTATAGAAAATTTACAATAGATGGCGAGCGAGTTAAGAATGAAGGAGGGGGAGGGAAATCCGGGTAAGGGGGAAGGAAACGAAGGATGGCTCACGGAACGAGGGAAGGTGGGGGGATGCCGGAGGGGAAGAGGACGCGGGAGGGCAACGGGGGGGTGGGAGATGGGTGGGGGACGAGGGAGGGTCAGATGGAGTGATTGCAGAGGTAGGGGATAGCTGGGGGGAATTTGGAAAATCCGTGTTTCTCATGTGAATAGCTTGTACGTGGCCTTGTAAAAATATTGTGTATCTAAAAGCACTTCAAAATACAGAATTTGGTTGGGCACCTACACAGCTATACTTACAAACACAAATCTGTACGAACCCATAAACATACGTGAACTGCTGTATTTGTAGTTTGTATTGTCACATTTCCTTCCTACTTTTCCTTATAGCCATGTCACTTTTTTCCTATTACCCACAATCAATCAATAATTGACCATTACCGCGCAAGCACCTCAACATCCGCATTCCTATTCCGCATCTACCGCTCTAACAAAAATATTACCGCTTTAAAGTGCATGTTAAAACCGGCCAAATATATAAGAAAGTACTACGAGTCCCGCAGTGAGTAATTCTCTCCTTTTCCTTATGTGCTAACCTTCTACTTATGCAGTATATAAAACACATAAAAACATACACATTTCAAGGTCCTTCGATTTAAAAACCACACAAAACACTCATCAGAATTAAAACACAAAGTATTTATTTCTTCAAGTGGCATTGCAATGAAAATCGGGTATTTGTTATTTTAAACATAATAATTGGATTATAACTAATTGATTGGAAAATATTCGAAGATTACCAAAAAAATTTCTACAAATTATTTTGAAACAATGCAAAATGGATTAAAAAGTGACAGTGGTTAATTTAGCAGTAAAATCATTGTACGATTTTAAACTCTTTATTTGAGCATTACATTATATTAACATTAAAATGAAACAGGAGCTGTGTGATCCCAATCAGTTTTGTTGATCGAATAACGTTAAAATAACACTGAAATCCCGGTTACGTTGAATATAAAATGTGACATTAATTAATATAATTAACATTCATGTTTGCGTTAAAAACGATTTATTTTTCCCCGGAGAGCAGAAACGGAAAAATGTGGTTATAATTTGTATTTGTCAAATGTCAGCTTTAATTAAAGGCGAGTTTTAAACAGAATTCGCATCGCTCTCCTGTCGCGGAGTGCTTTTATTTCTTTTGTTAAAGGTCGGCAGTAACGAAAATAATGCCCACGCAAACGGTCAGTTATTAAAAATTAAATTAAACATTTTGGAATTTGTTTTCATATTTCATGCGTTGAATTTAAGAGAAATGATAATAACTACACTACTTAATACACGTTTTAAAAAATGTTTTCAAGTGCACAAATTTATTAATTTAAAATGAAAAAAAAATTTCATCGTCTTATAGGAAACGTGATTTTAGTAAAAAAAGTTTTTCTCCAAATAGTTATTTATAAATTACAAATATAATTCAGGAAAGACAACACTTGAGATTCAGATGACAAATTTTGAATGTACGGGTTTAAAGCCATGTACTCGTATTTACCGAGAAACAAATGTTTATAAATACTGTTTCAGATACAAATTCTACGTATTAACCAATTAATATGTTTCTGAAACAGTTAAAATATCGCGATAAACACTACGTGTTTCTAACCATGTTTCTGTGCCCCGCGCTAGTGACACAACAAATCAGTTTCACAACAAACGTTGCTGAGTGTGGACGAGTGTTTCACTAATTTCGAAAACATTAATGTTGAAAATAACTAACTGATATGGACGGCAAGATCTCCGAAACATTGTTTCTGTAAACGTCTGCGCCGTGTTTCAGAAACTTTTATTTCTCAGTAAGTACATGGCCTAAGCCCTCGCATTTCGAATTTCTACCGATTTATAACATACTTCTCGTGAACACTTCAAGTTTTTTAAGTTCCTGAAAAAATATATGTTATTTTTTAAGACAATATCTATACATTTGTAGATCCGAAACGGTAATTATATCAAATTCCCTAGATAGATAAAAATTACGTAAGTATGCTCCGAAAATTATTAAAAACACATTTTATTCTGTTATTAAACATGTTATAGAAAAAATACAGTGCATCATTGAACGTAACATAAGCATTTGTCGAGAGGTTTGTGCTCTATTTTTCGCTTAATTATCATCGTTTTTTTAATATTATCGCACTCCCTCTAACATTCGTATTCGCATATCTCTCTTTCGAACTACCTTCTTCTTCTTTTTGAACGCTTACTATCGGGCCTTAAGAGTCTGCGTTTTCTTGGGAATTACCGTGTTTTTACTTACGTTGGCAGTATCAATACGACTTACTTGTGTATAGGTATTTAAATGTGAATAATATTCCGAGACGACCGTCAATACCCCGAATTGGTGTTCAATTGTATGAAAGCCGACCCGATTCCAGAACATACCGCGCCATCATTCCCAGATCCTAACGGGCATTATGCCGAGTAGCTTGGAATGCGGGACCGGATTTCGGAACCTTAATTTTACAAATAACCGCTGCAAGCCACGGCCTTACGCTCCTAACTTGCCAACGGTAGGTACTTAATGAATATTTTACGTGGTTACCTCAAATGTACAACTCTATTATATCCTGGATTATAATACACAACAACAATTTAAATGCTTTTCTAGATTTTTCGCAGAGGTTTATTAATTTAATTGGATTAAAACCTCGTTTTTTGATAAAATTAAACACTTAAAGCGGAAAAACATTTTGAAAATATAGATTCATTTCATTTATAATTTAGCTATTAAGTATTAATTGTGTAAATAAGATGAAATAAAATTAGTGGAAATTCGTATTTGAAGCCTGCGGAAAGATTTTGAAATAATAAATAATCTCTCAGTAGGGAAGAAAATATAAGTATGTCTTCAAGTTCTATGTGGGATGTTAGATGGATTGTAAAGCAATTAGAAATGAGGAGTGTTCGATTGGTTTTTTTATTACTAGGATCTAGGAAGAAGGATGAAGCCTTATCTCCAGATGATTGCTGACTTTGACTCTCCATCCAGGGGTCACTAAAGAGGTTCAGTTCAAAAAATAATTCATATTTAAAAAAACGCATGTGAAAATGATGTCTTAAGGGGGGGGGGTATTACCAGAGAATACCGGAAATTAGTCCTTTTTAAAACAAATTCTAGACGTATCGACTCTTTTTTACAAAAAAACATAAATTGATTTGGAAAGATTGTTATTTTATCTGGTGCATTCAGTTTTAAAATGTTGAAAAACTAAGTGTATTTTTAATATACTAAGATTATACCGTTGGTCGTTGGCAGATTTGTTTAATTTTCAAACGATAGATTCCATTAAACAACACAAATTTCAAATCATATAATCATACCACAAAATAAATTTATACATAATCTAGTCAACACAGTTTTAAAATTTTAATTTTAGTTAAATTAAAATCATTAAAAAATAAATCCGGGAACGTGTTTTGTGACAAAAATACCTCAGTTTTTCTATTTATTTAAGGTCTTAACTAAAATATTTCAATTTTTTTTACACACTTATTTACTTAGAGATTATTGAAAAATCATAAATACTTATAATCAAAACATACGTACAAGAAATACACTATATTGAATAATTTATCATCGTGCGTTTTGAGCATTTTTATTGCTTACTTGAATGTAGGTATATATTAAAGCAAGTTTTGAATGAAATATCGATATTATTTTTTTATTTAAAAAATTTGATACGGGGACTAATCGATATTTCTCATTAGAACCTTCCTGTACAATTGCAAGCATTTTTAAACTTTTATTCTCAGCTGCTGGTCAATCGCTCTTAACGCGATTTGGCAAGATTTCAATAACTGATCCGAACTCGGGACTACTTACTGTAGTTTATGTGGACTAGATCTTGTTCCTGTTAATTGTCCTACCGTAATGAAAAAAAAACAATTCGTCCAGAATTTCTTTAAAGTGTGTCATTCCTCGATAAAAATTGCGAATATTTAATAATCTATACCGGTGATACTATTTGCGTAGGTGTAGTATTTTCTGCATTTCAAATAAATTATTCACACGTTTTAAAGTGCAGTTACGAACAGATATTAAACATAATAAGTTAGACAATTTTTCGTTTATTACTTGTATATGTGTGTACTTCTTTTAGGTTAATGAAAATCAACTAATGGTACCGAGTCCCATAAATAAACTGATGTATTTATTTAAAAAAAACTTATTTTATTAATTTTCATCTAAGAAAAATAATTATTTGAAATAGCTCATTTTTACATCGTGTAATCCGTATAGTTTTCGGTAAAAAAGAATCTCATCGCAAAAAAAATCTTTTCACAATTTTGGAAGCGGGTATGGGTACTGGCGCCCCGGAAACCATTTATTGGGTAATTGATTCCCCTGCTATAGGTCACCACAAGTGGTTCGCTACATTTGGTGACTTACCAGAGGTGCCCGGGTTGTCTAGCTCTTAGTGGCCGATGCGTTTGCCGATCTTCTGCCTGAGACCTAACCAAAACCTCTCCAGCTGGACTCTCTCGACACATCGGCTTGCACCGTAGTGGGAGGGTTGGATTCATAATCTATCACCCCTCATACCTGTTCCTTCCCAGAATTCTTACCTTCCTTTACCCTCAACACAGCATCCCCAAAGATGACTTTGACCCTATGGGGATTCTTTATCAAAGCCTCCTGTATGGAACAATGTAAAAAAATAACAAAAAACGGTTTCATGTCAACTTAGAATCAACTCAACTCAACACTTCTTTAAATAGTCTTCTAAAAATAGCCCTTACCCTAACCTAACATAACCTATTTAACCAATTTTTTAAATATTTTGTTCATAACTTTGACTTTCAAAAGGAGGTATTGTTTTGAAAAAAAAACACCTTCTTAATGTTTTGAACATTTAAAAAAAAAATTAAATCACATAGCTTAAAATTATTCTACAAATATCAGTATTAAATTATACGCTCATACTTAGAAAAAAAGAGCCAAAAGGTTTGAGAAATTTGTGGGAGAAAAATTCAGAGGGTTTAATGGGGAACATAAAATAGGACTCAGTAAAACTTAATTTTATTATTTTTTATGAATCTATTCAATAAATTTGACACAATTACCTGATTAAAAGCGTTGTTTTATTGAAATTATAATGTCATAACAACTTGATTGTTCAGCTTTTACTTCAAACATGAACCGTTAAGTGATTGTTTTCGATGTAGAGTTACAAATGTTTACTGAATTCAAACCCAATTTTATAATAGTAAATATCGGTAAGGGTTCGCACATTCAACCATGTAATTTTAAGCTCCAACCCGACTTTGTAAACTTTGAAATGTGCAAATATCCAATACCAACCATATTGATTTTACGTTCCGCCCAAACTTGCTTATAAAATAATCCATAAATACAGAGGCATTAACACAACGCGCCAGTCTAGACGTATTAACATTTTATGGAAACCATAAACAACGTTTTCAAATTGTTTATGTCGGTCGAAAGAATCGACTAATAAACACAGCAAGAAAATAAATTCTGCGTCCACAGTTATTAGAACGTTCCGGGCTTTCCCATTGGAGTTGTAAATGAAAATAAGTAGACAGTATTTCGCTTTATTTAGAGAAAATAATACACATTTAAGTTACTATGTCTTAAATCCATGATAATTTATTGTGTTATTATTTTTTGTTGATGTGTTTACAGCTTCTAGGGTTAAACCTTTACTCAGAAGGTGTCGATGAGAAAAAGGAAAAAATATTTCTGACAAAAGCAATTTGAGCGTGAAATATTATTATTTCTGCAGTGTAAGAATATATCTTAATATATAAAACAAAGTCGCGTTAGTTACACCATTTATAACTCAACAACGGCTGAACCGGTTTTTATGTTCTTTGATTTGTTAGATTTGTCTCCGTCCCGATTAACATAATAACTATTAAAATATCGGCAAAAATCAGGGAAAAATAATTATGAAGAAAATTAATTTTTTCGTATATTTTGTATGGAACGGCTTTTCAAATAATGTGCGTTGGTCGACATAATTTGAATCAATTCGAACTCTCAATGGTGTAGTGTGCCGAACATTTCGTGCTTAGTCAACAGCTCAATTTCATTTTTTGATTAAACATAACATTTATTGATTCTGAGACGGTACGAAGTTTGCCGGGTCAGCTAGTTAAATATGTTTATTTGTTGTTCGAAACATTTATAGAGTGTTAACAATTATGTGCACAGATATTAACACTCCAATTAAAAATGTTCACTGCATGGGTAATCAAGTTAAAATGTATTTATATACAGGGTGTAACATCACGTACCCGAAGTAATTTGAACCAGCGATTCTTGAGCATTGTTTGGGTTTAAAATGTAGACGTCCGATTATATTTTTTTCTATTCAAAATAAATAAGAATTTTTCACATATTTATATATTCATAGTGATGGTCATAATTCATAATTTAGGTTCAATCCATACTGTTATAATCAATTATTAAAGGTTTCTTATAATAATTAAACTAATCATTAGACTAAGTGGAGTGCCCAACATTTAAAAAAAATGGATAAATATTATTGCAATTACTTTGACCGTGGGATGACCACCAAAATCAACGTCACGCAACTCAAAATTAGTTAACAGAGATTCAGAATTGTGTTTGAATTTTATATCTCTAAATATTTTGATTTTTTCAAATACATCGCATGTGTCAGGGTGTATTATTCAACAACCAAACGTTATTCGAATTTTTTATTCGGATTTCGTAATCGGATACTTCGATTATTAAAAGTTTTTGTTTGTGTCCATCACTAGTAGAGCTAACCTATGTTCCTGAGAATAATCTTATAGGAGTTAAGCGGATTTTCTTCAAACCCGGATTTATTCTGGTCACATGAGTGAGAACTAAGTAGAATGCATAGAACCTTCGCAAAAAGGGAAATAGTTTTAAGTTACTACTTAACTCTTTTCAAATGAATTCTGATTCTGATTTGGTTCTAAACTGAAATGGACAATTTTGGCTCGATAAAGTTAAATCGATATGATCTCTCGAGTGTAAATGTAGGCATTACTAGGTCTAAGATATTCTGTAAAAACTTTCACCAGTTTTTGAAGTAAATGCTTCTTTACGCACACTTAACTTGGGGGTAAACTGGCGAGAGCGTTACGAGATGCGTTATATCCGTACGTTACGGGCGTTACGAACGTTACAGAGTCGAACGATTAATTTAATTTTGAGGTTCATTCCTCACAATCTAATCGTAACAACAGTGCTCAAATCCATAGTAATGACGTTTGGAATGGGTGCTGGCATTTATGCTGATAATAGTTGTGTTGCTGTTTCTCACATTCTAAACGTTAAAATCTAACTAATAACTAGCACTTTTTCGATTGGAATTTTTTGAATTTCCTGCTGCAAATGTGAATAAACTCTCTAACTAGAATCCGCATCAAAAAGGTTTTATTTTAAACTTTCTAATAATTAAATCAACAACCCTTATTCTAAGCGTAATTCCCATAATAAACTTGATCAAATTTTCGTTTAGAGTGAACTCAGTGCATCGAAACGACTGATATGTTACGATGATTGGTAACATTCTAAACGAATCTTTAATATAGATTCTTATACACTGATGTTTGGAATGGTTTTATTCGATGCCAGGAAGAAAATTAGATAAAGCCCACTCGTATATTTTTAGGCTTTCAGTATTACCCTGGTGAAAAGCCATCATTCAGAATAAAAACGTTGCTTGGACCTGGTTTTATCGGAGTTTAGTGACAAGTTCTTCCAGACTCTTTTCTACACCGTGTGATAGATTTTCCCATCTTAACAAACGAATTGCAATCTTTAGAGCACAGCCGTCAGGTGGGAATGCTGTCCTTGTTCTACCGGTATTTCAATGAAAGATGTTCCGAGGAACTAGCATTATTGATCCCCTTGGCACCGGTGTATAGTCGGGAAACATGCCAAACGCGCGCTCAACATATGTACACGGTTGACATTTTTCACATGAGAACGGGTCGTTTCTACGACTCGTTGTTGAGTTCTGTGGATCGATTTGCCAGCCTCTGAGTTTCCTCCCTCGGACTACATGGATCTTTCTCTCCTCAAAAAGACCCTCCACACAGCATCTTAAATGACAGAGGCCCTGAGGGAAATTATTTTCCTCAGGGCCTCCTGTGTGGAGTTAGTGTAAAAAAAAAAAACTCCATCCTTCCCTTCTTCAATACCTTCAATCTCACAACACACCGCAATAGTAAACTCCAGTGTAAAATATTATCGGTTTAAAAAAATATGTCCATTTAGACCAATATACGCTGATTCTGAATATATAAGTTTTATTAAATCATATTATACGTAGAGTTTTTAAAAAATTATTAAAAAGTCCATTTTAAAACCTGTAATTAAAACACAGTGTCGAGTTTGTACTATTGTATTGAACAGTACTGACGTCACTCAGCCTCATTCGCACCCATTCGCCTATTGAAGTTGTAGTGAAATGATCGACATTTCATGTTATTGGTTTGTTTATGGGATTATTTACATACTGTTTAAAGAGTTTTAGGCTCTCAACAATTAAAATGATGACGGAAAAGGGACAATTTGCGGACAATCATATATTTTGACAATAGGTAAGTTCGGACTATGTAAGTGCCGAATTTCATGAAATAAAAGATACTTAGTACGTAAATTATCTTAACACTTGTTTTTGAAAGTCGTAGTTAGCTGTAAAAAATATTTTTGATAATGTATAGTAAATTTGGCTGCTTTGAGGTTATAGTCATATTTGACATATTGTTTTGTTTTTGTATCAATTACCCGGCTTATGATGCCATTTGTATTTGCGATGAATAAAAATGTATTTGTATACAATAATAGGAGCCATGAGATGTTGACATTTTACCTAATGTTTTTCTATAATAAAAGCAGTTAATCTTGAATGAAAAACGCCTCGACTTCTAACATCCAAAATCATTCACCCTTTGATTCTTCCATACAAATTGACTGATTGACAAACACCTGTCGAAAATAAATTTAACTTTTGAAACGTGAAGACGTCACACGATACACCATAGATGTAGTGATTTTCAGGGGATCTTGAAAAATTAAAACATTGACAATTATTTTAATTATTAAACTAACTATAAAAATAAATATGCAGTTATTTAAGTAGGAAGGTCATTATTCAATAAAAAAAATTTAAAAAATTCAACTCGATTTGTTCCTTATTGGGGATATGGTCACACTGGTTGGGAGTAGTTGGGATACTAATGCAGTGATCACACATAAAAGGTGATCAACAGAACTGATGCTAACTTCCAACTCAAAGATGTATAATATCCAACAAAAGAGCCAAAATGGTTGACGATGATGGCATTCTATTATATTTTTTGATGTATTCTCATATCGGAGGCTGGACATAATCGGGGCAATCTTTTCACTCTGCGGAAGGCAACCAAAAAAACAACCCAACCCAACAACGAAATTGTTCTTGCATCAGTTTCGATGTCACAACGATATTACGTTACATAAGTTATTTGTTAACGTAACTTACGTGGCGCGTCTTCCTTTACCTCCTAATCCATCAATCTTCCCTCGTATTATCAGTGTAAAATTTGATTTACGCGGAAATATCTGGTATTTTTACGAATTTTTGAATTTGAAGAACCGACTGCTGTGGTATTTGACTGCGAAATTATTACGAATTTACTTCAAAGAAACTACCTAAATTTGAAGGGGTGGCCGAGGAACTCGATTTTCAACGATTTTTTATCTTAAAATTTCGAAATACGTGGGAATTTGGCTATTCGAAATTAGATTTTTGTATTCCCGTGGATTTCTAATTAATGTGGTTCTACTGTATTTTAATGTTTGTTGCCCCTTGGGCTATGTCCAAGGTATTCAGGATGTCTTTTTTATGTGATTATTTTTTACATTGAATGATTTTCATGTTTGACTTTTTTTTAATTAGAAATGCTGTAGCCTTGTTTCAAAGAAAAAACCATGTTTACTTTGAGAGGTAGAAAAAATTTCCATTCCAGTAGAAAAATCTTTATTTTTCAAAGGCGTTTATTTTTTTGGAAACTTTGTTTAATTTATTCGAATACCTACTTCTGCGGGAAATTTTCAATAAGCTTCTTCCTTTCAGTTGTACTAGAAAAATTAAAAATTATTACAATTAGACATTTTTCACGATTCATTGCGAACATACATAGCAAAATTATTAAATTTCTTGTCATTTTATTAAACTTTAGTGAGCAAATAATTTTTGATTTTAAAATGTAAAATTCTCTCCACCCATACTCTTTCATTTATGTTTTATTAGTCAACCAATGTTTGATTCTTTTCATTAGTTTCATCATAATTTAGTTTTAAAACCCAGGCGAAATTACCTATTGACATTTTACAGATTTACGTAATAGGTACAAAACCATGTAATTTATTTAAAATTAATAAAATACCTTACAACTTATATTTAATGTACTGTGTAAATCTTATAAACAAATAAATAAATAAATAAATTATCCATAACCATTTGTGTAGTACTATTTTTTTTATGTAATACCATTATGTTTACATTAGCTCCACACAGGAGGCCCTGAAGAAAAAAATCCTTCAGGGCCTATGTCATCTTGGAGACGCTGTGTCTTTTTAGGGAAAGGAAGGAGAGGAAGTTCTGTGAACGAAAAATATGCTGAGAGCAGGGTAGGAATCTGGGATTAATGTGTCCATGAGTGACGGACGAATGAATCCTTCCCTCCCACAAGCAAGGCGTGGGTTAAGAGAGTCCGGCTGGAGAGATAAAAGGGTCTTCCTCAATCAGGCCCGCTCAGCAGGTAGGCAAATGCGTGTGCCGCATATACCTGGTTAAACCTCACCCCATGAACCCAGGCGCCCCTGTTAAGTCACCAAACGTAGCGAACCACTTGGGGTGACTTATGGCAGGGGTGTTGGTTATCCATTAAATGGTTCTCGGGGCGGCGGTACCCATACCCGCCTCCCAAATTGGGTTATTAAAATCACTGTTAAATATAGAATTTTCTTTATCTCCAGATATAGAGAGGTTAACCTTTAAAGGTCAAACACAATGAAAAATAGCCAAAAACTTTTTAAATAATGTTTTTGACCAGGAAATGCAGGCCAGCGCAATATTTTAGCTGCCAAAGTCACTTTCAGCGTATGCCATGATGAAGATTTAATATATCCTTGATCCATTATGATAATTTATTCAGAATTCTGGTACTGTTAACTAGTTTCTTCCCAATCTTGGCTCAGAAATTTCCCCAATTTGAAGATTCCATAATCTCACAGAGGGAGGAGTAAAACTGATATCATAAAATTAATTTATTCTAATTAATGAATGTTCCCTTTGGGCAATCGGTCACCATTCGGTGGTGCCTGTAAGCATCTGCCTTTAACTAGGCTTGTTGAAAAAGTATCAATATATCGATATATCGATATTTTCAATGAAATATATCAATATTTTTAGCCGATATATTTTGAACCGATATATCGATATAAAATATCCAACATCAAAAATTGTATCAAAATCGATATTTTTTCAATTTCGGGGGGGGAGGCGCCTGATTAAAATAATGTACATTGTGTAAATATACACTTTCATTTTTACACATTGTGTATATGAACACTTTAATTTTAAAAACGTACAATCTAAACATTTGATTGATATATTGATTTTTTTTCCTCGATATATCGACGTCGATATTGATATTTTAATAAATATCGATACATCGATATATCGATACTTTTTTCCACTTTCGACATCCCTACCTTTAACGTGGTCGGCGATATCCCACTTCTCATAAGGTCAGCACGCCGCACCGTGCCGCGCCGGACCGGCCAGTTTTGTTCAAGCCAATTAGATCAGCAACACCGGGAACTAATACCGCCTAAAGCTTTTTGCCCGGCAAATCGGTCACTGCTCCGCACTGTGCGCCATCCGATGCTCTACGACAATGTTTCTCAAAGAGGGGCATAATCCCACGATAAAATGAATGTTTTGAAGGATAATGCGAAAATCATTCATTACAGTTAATATATTTTTGTTAAAATATCTTATGTGCCAAAATGTTTAATTATAATTTGTTTTTAGTGTCGCAAATTTTTATATGAATACTGTACAAGAGTCCCAGGTGCTCCCGTCTGGAGCCAGTGAGACTATGGCATACCTAATTGGGGTATGTATGTGGGGGGGAAGGAGACGTGGAAGTGGAAGGTGGGGAAGTACCTGGCTATTCAGATCTAGTCACTAAACACCGCTAAAGCCATTTCAAGCAAAATTTCAATTCTGAATGGTGGTCTTACACCAGGGCGATACTGAGAGTATTTTCCACTCTGGGACGTTATTTTTATTTAATTTATTGTGAAATAACACAAATTAATCAAATAGTATCTATTTGCGCACGCCGGGTTCGAACCCGCCACCTTCTGAATGGGAGTCCAAAGCCTTACCGATGGACTACGCCAGCCGTCAATACTTATTTTGAACGGAGTATTTTTATCAATTGTGACATGATAAAATTAAACAACAATATTTTTTCAGAATTTGTCGAGGTTGGGAGGGGGTCATGGAGATTTTTGAAGCGTTGAAGTGGGTTATGGCATACATAAGGTTGAGAACAAAGATATTAGGGTTTTTTTTCTCTTATCTGTGGTTGAGAGAATACTGGTCTACTTGGTTGGTTACCTAGTCACTATTGGTTCAGTGTAGGAGGTACCTTAATATACCACAGTGTACCGAGTATATCCTATGTAAATGTGAGAATGCAGCAACTATTAAACTAAAACTTCTGTAAACAGTGGACCTCACGTTCAATACATTTTTTTTCTGTCTTTTTTTTAATAAGTATATCAAAACCAATTTTTTCTCTGATATCGTAAGATTTCTACCTAGGCACTAAATTATAAGCCACAATTTTTTTGTAACAAATGGGGAATTATGTGTTTTGTTCAAAGAAAAGTGACTTCTCAAAATTTGGTGTATTTTTAGACATTATTCATCCAGGTAATAATATTATTGAAAAAATTCCAATAACTAAGTCCAAATAAAAAAGAGTTTTGCATTCATTTTCAAAATTATTGGATCTAAGGCGCTCCGCTGACGAGGCAACTGAAAACCAACTAAAACCAGCTGTTTTCTCTGTCTTGATTGGTCAAAAGCTTGTTTAACCATAGACGAAGAACAAACAGCTGACAGCTGGCAACTAGCAACGGCCGGCCACGGCAATCAACAGTGCAAGTCGCAAGTCTATTATTATATAATAATAAAAACACATCTTCAAAATTCGCAGAAAATCTCTTGGTGAATAATCACAACTCACATAACAACAAGTGACCTAAACCATTACATGTAGAAAGAAAAGGTCTTCGATTGAATTTACTAATTTAACATTAATTAATAAAGTAAGGAAAATAATATATTCACCTCTTCTAAGTATTTTCACAAAACCTAAACAATATTCATAGCAGTAACGTCATTATTAAACAATTAAGAACACATTTACTAACTTCAAAATACCCATAGGGGAAAATCTATTACTTTCCCAAGAATTCGGTTTAACCAAAAATAAATCAATTTACTCACTTTCAAATTGACATTTTAAATCGTATAAATATCGTCGTCTAATTATGAAACACCTCAGTTTGAAAATGGCCTTGTAAGCCGAAACAGCTGTCACAATAATAAAAACTATAACGCTTGCAGAACTTAATAATAAACAATATAAAATTTAATTTAAATTATAATTTAAAAAAAAATTAAATGGAGTTCTACAAATTAAACACAAAAACAATAAATAAATAAAAAATTGTAAATTTCTGATGTTCTTTAAGAAATGCCTAAGAAATCTTGACAAAAATTTTTTTTTTTTTTAGAATATGTTGCATAAAAGATTTGTAACAAGGTGTGCGGATCTTTTAACTACATAATATTATCTATTATTTCGGTGTGTGACACCTCCAATATTTACGAATCGACCGTTGTGCATTGGTCAAATGGCCATCCCTGGTATTTTTTGGGTCACAACGGTTGCCAAACCTGTGATGAGTTCACAAAACCTCAGGATTGAAATGAGGGCAACATGTCATTCATTTTTCAACAGCCCGTTTCTATTTCGTCATCATATTTTATTTAAAATCTGGAGTATTTTTGGACTATGTGAATCCAAATACATCTTCCGATCCGAAACTTTTAATGGCTTTAGTCTTGAGGATAACATTCATAAGTCCATTCTAAATCTACATTTTATCAAACAAATCACCATTCTGTACTAAGCAAGCCCATTTTTGCCAAACAGCTGAAATTTATATTTTTTCGATACAAATCTTAAATCCATATATCAGTCAGTTGCTAATATTTTGCATCTGAGTATTTTTGCAAACCTTGACAAAATGCTCAGAACATTAATTGTATTTTTAATATGAATTTGAAATGTAACTGTTATCATCTAATCCCACGGTAAAAAAAGCTTACAGCTTAATAAATTCCACAATTATATTGTCCAGAGATTTTTCACGAACTTGATCTAGTTAAACAAAAGTACAATCTATTCTCACACATTAGCTCGACGAGAAAACCAATTAACGAAGGTGCTTTCATGCTAGCCGTGCATCGCTTCTGTAACACGTGACCTATATAAGATCTAAGCAGTAAGCTAAGCACGCCTGCCCAAATGATTATTATAACTTTACCTCCGAAGGTTACAATTTAATTAATATGAAAACTTTGTAACCTGTTCTACGACCTTGGCTGTGTTGGGTATTTTGGTGTCGGCGGTTGAATGATTTATTATCATTGTTTTGATCTTAGAGCGTGAAACATAAGATTTTACTTACCTTTGTGGATTGGTGGACTAATTTACACATAAAATTACATCCACAAATATTAATACTTGAAAAAAATGTGATTTCATCTGATGATTCGATGGATGATTTTTATAATTTTTATGCAAAAAATTATCAATTTTAAGCAAGAAAGTTATTGTACAATTGCCGGGTGACTTATGTTCCTGTTACCAAAACCAAATAGAAATTGAACTAAATATTACTTTAATTATTCCCAAGTTATCAATAAGAGATATTATAGAATATTAAAGGCTTACCTTATATTGTTTTTTTAGAAACAGCATAAAGTGTTTTGAGAAATATCTCAACTCTGGAATGTTGAAGTTCACTAAAGTAGCGCCAAACTGATGTGAAATTCAAAACTAAAAACCTACTTATTTAGGCTCTCATACCTTAAATTAAATTATGTTTCGTGTATTGCCTATGATATATCTGAATCACATTTTCTTATTAGATTAACATCATTTCAAGCCTTCACAGCAATCCGTCGCTTAACGAAAGACTTCATTTAAGAAAATAAATATTCTAATCAAATTCTTGTACTACTGTACCGCCCATCAATTAATTTTGCTTTTCCCAAACACGTCCATTAAAGAACATATTATATATTAGTATTAAAATATATACCAGGATTAAATAATGACTTTTCCAAGAACATGTGTTCGCTATTATGTCCTCTGCGCGCAAACTGTATCTAAATAAGCACCTTTAATCTGAAGTGCTACCATTTTTCATGTATATTTTCATAATAAGCAATAAAAATATAAAATAAATACATGTACATGTCAGATGCATTGTACATATAGTTTTGTATCACTGATCGAAAAACCGGTGGATGCAATGTTTTAGCCATAGGTTTTTTATGTTTGTCTAGATAGTATTAGTAGTTAGAAGTAAGATTGTAGAAATCTATTGAAAATTGTACAGCGTCCTTGAGGTGATTTTTCACACTAACGGTGCTCTACAATCATCCAAATAGTATTATTTATTGTTAAATTTTAATTTTTTTAAATCTGTATTAAGTGGTGTTAGCATAGAATCTTTTACAATACCTACCATAAATGTAACATTGATATAATATGTACATTAAAATAACCTACTTTAATGTAACATTTTCGACAAAAAAATTTAAGTTATTTTCAAAATTAGAACTTATTTGTCAAGGTCTGCATTAGTAATAAACTATTTTCTATTGTTTGTAATGTGCGTTAATTTCCTTTGGGAAAATTTTCACGTTCACTGAATTTCACGGTCATCGCTTTTATAATTGATTGTGTGAAGAATAATTATTCAGAAATGCGATAATATACCTTATCGCATTTCTGTTATCACGTTCCTTACTTTATTATAATATTTTAACAAAAATTTATTTTATTACAATTTTTCAATTTCATGTAATTTACTGTGCTTATGGTAAATAAACATTTCTTCGAAAATACTTCTAAGTATATTGACTTGAACGTTTTCCAAGAAGTACGAGACATGAGAGTAGGAAACTTATAGGCTGCAGGCCACTGAAAGTGACGTGCGCCTGAAAGCTCTGGGGAAAATCCTGGATAAATAATATGTTAAGTAAAAGCACTGCAACGGAGAGGAATGTGCAAGAGCATTACAATTTAATTTTCTTTAAAGCTTGCGAGAAAATCAAGACATAGATTAAAAACTCAGCAACATCATATTGTATTTACGTCAGCCTCCGTGGTTGAGTAGTTACGATCCTTGGATATGAATCTGGAGGTTAGTAGTTCAAATCCCGGCGTGCAAAAGGAAATTATTATTATTATCTTAATTTGTTTTATTTCACAAATTGCTATTAAATAAGTGGAAGATACTATCAGAATCGCCAAGAGCCATAATTCACAATTGAAACGTTGTATGTAACTTTATTTTCATAAATCATTATATTATATGCAAATTTAATTATCATAAATTCATTGCTGCATTAACTGTAAACTTCATTATCATCAATTATTATATTATCTGTATACTTCATTACTATCAAATATTATTTTATCTGTAAACTTCATTGTCATAAATTCATAGTTATATTATCTGTAAACTTTACCCGCCATAACACAGGGACATCCCTAGCGTAGCGGATGAAATAACAAACTATCTGTACAATGTACAAAATTCATTTAATAAATAAATATTTCATAAACCGGTTCATGGGGTTAGGTTTGTCCGGGATTTGGGGGCGGATGCGTCTGCCGACCACCTGCGTGGCAGGGCGGATCGGGAGAGACTGGTTGAGAGATACTTTTTGATCTCTGCAGCCGGACCCTCTCAACCCATCGCCTTGCACCGCAGAGGGAGGGATGACTTCACACATCCATCACCCCTGGACATATTTATCCCCAGATTCCTACCCACCGCTCAAACCTTTTTCCTTCCCAGGACTTCCTTTCCCTTAAAAAATCCTCCACACAGCATCTTCAAAGATGACATAGGCCCTGAGGGAATTTTTCCCTCAGGAAAAATTCCCTCAGGGCCTTCTGTGTGGATCTAATGTAAAAAAAAAAAAATGGCTTCTGCCATGTTTTGTTACCAGATCTGAATAACCAGGTACTTTTCCACCTTTCCATATCCCCATCTCTTTCCTCTGGTTACTACCTTCAGCCTGAAAACGTACCCTGATTGGGGATTCCATAGTTTAACTGGACTTTTTATTTTATTTTTTATAATGAATACCTCACATGAGTCCCAACTGCTCCCGTCTGGAGTCAGTGAGACTATGGCATCCCCAATTGGGGTATACATTAATAAATTACATAAAATAAATTGAAAAATTATGTACATTTTTCTTCAACTATCAAAACTAACTTTAACGCATTACGATAGGTTAGTCGTATGTAATTTAAAACTTTTAGAATAACTGATTAAAAAAATATACAAAGATACTCAGAGAAAACTGGAAACAATTTAGATTGTAAGTTGCTCGGAAAATCCCTAGAATTTTCTCAGAACTTGTGACCTATAAAATTAAACAACTACTGTTATTTTCTTCCAGCTCTGCAATTGTGTAGAGAACAAAGAAGATGTTTGGATATAATCTGGGCTATTGTAGTTATTTCTGGATCTAATGGACAGTGTACACGTGTCACTGAAGACTGTGTCGGAAGATCGCATCGTTTGGGCTTTATAAATGTTCGGGATTTAGTACAGCGATGTTATTTCAAAGTGAACTACATTTGCAATTCTTTTTTTAAAGCATCATCTTTGTATTTTCATTTAAAGTAAAAAATTAACAGCAGTTTGAATATGGCCGCCTTAGGCTCAATCCGGTAATGGTCAATATATATATATCATTGTAATGTGAATCACATTTATAAATGTAATTAAAGATTTATGATTTATTTTCTATATGAAAATAAATTGTAAAGTAATTTTTGGGTTCAAAGAACATAATGATTATTGTATACTCATCATCCACATGATGCCCTTATAAAATGAATTTAAAAAATCATGTCCAAGACATCATTAATTAATCCGAAAAAAAATCGTTTTTGGCTTGTATACATATTTTTTTCATGTACTCAACAACATTATGACACTACTAATTATTGTTCCTAGATAGTTCGTTATAAAAATACCATTCATACATTTAGCATACCAAAACTTTTCAAACACACTTTATGTTATGAAAAATATGTATAATTTATCATATCGTCTGATGGCGTTGAAGTAATTTGTTTAAAATTAAACTATGTTTAATAGCCATTAATTGTAGGTACCCATAATTTTAGTTTGAGTACACTGGGTACCTGTATATGTTTCAAATATTAGGTCCTTACATATGAAATTGGCGTTTTGCCGTACTGGCAACTTTGATCTCAAATATCTTCCCTTCCGTTACGAATTCCAAATTCAAATGTATACAGCTATTTACTCATGTTAATGATTTAATAATATTTTTTTATAAATCCTACGAATATGCGACAATAGAAAAAAGAAAAAAGATAGGTGAATTCATTGGCCAAATAGAACTTTAATCAATTTGTATGTCTCCATATTCGAATACAGAGGTACGATGTTTTTAATGTGGCCGGAAAAATTTCCTTTAGCAATTCGAGAAAAAATATTATAATAGCTCCAGTCCAATACCTATCATAACGTTTCCTTGAAATAATGAAAGAAAGCCTCCTCCTCCTGTAAAACTTTCAAATGGACGTTTGGACAATTAAGCACGCAGGCGACGATCTGGCAAGCTATACGGTGATATAGGCCACTCCAAATACTGCTATATGGTGAGCTATATAGTGATATAGGCCACTCCAAATACTGCTATATAGATAGGTGAGCTATATAGAGATATAGGCCACTTCAAATACTGCTATATGGTGAGCTATATAGTGATATAGGCCACTCCAAATACTGCTATATGGTGAGCTATATAGTGATATAGGCCACTTCAAATACTGCTATATGGTGAGCTATATAGTGATATAGGCCACTCCAAATACCACATTGATAATATGGCGCCGTGTGAAGCTAGCAACATATTAAATTCACGCAATGTTTACACATCCTCTTCGATTCTTCATCTCAAGGCTACCGGTATCGTTAGTAAGGGTGTGTTGCCGAGTTGCCTCTCCTGTTCTCGATCTCCACCTCCAGATCGGAAACACTTAGCGTTTCTGCTGAATTAGAAAGCCATCTCATTGCTAACATCTTCCTAATTATCTCATTTTCATATTAATCTCGGATTACTCGGGACCGGGCTAATCCGGTACTTGTTGAACAACGAAGCCAATTATTTTTCTAGGCAAATTAAAAGATAATGCAATTCAGATTTGTAAATGGTTTTCTTCATTTTATTAAATAATGCAAAACACGCCATTTCAAAATATTTATAAACCAATTCCGTGAAAAATCACGGAACAGTTGACAAATCAGTCCAGATTTTAAAACTGACACATTTAAAACAAATTTCTGTTAGAATCGTATTTTTATATCGCTTGTCAAAATTATCAGTTTCAATTTCGAAAATGCAACTTTATTTGAAATCATATTTGAGTTCATTGTAACAGAGTTACGTAAGATACACAGACAATCTAAATTAATATTTTGAATTATATTATCTATTTTTAAGATTTCAACCCGATAGTGAGAGTTTCATAACGCATTCGAATATGGAAAACACGTTAATATAAATTATCCGGAAGAAATAAAATACAATTACAGGCAAATCATGAAAATAGTACATTTTTGAATGCATTTTTTCACTAGTTTGTAATACCCGCCTTTAGTCATCTCTAATCCAGCGACGTTTATCAATTATATTTTCAATTAAATATTTTCATCTAGCATCAGTTGTTACATCAGCATCCACTCAAGTAATTTTATAAGAAAACCATTTAAATGTTCACATTTAAACTTAATAAACGTTTTTTTTTTATTAAAATTCGTTTTCATAATTAAATTAATTCTAATTTTGTATTTTATTAAGCCCGCCAAAACGCCAGGTAGGAGGCGGATGTGTGTGTGACGTCATCTGTACCCCGGTTTCTATGAAAAATAATTTTAAATATTTACAAAACCGGGACACGCTTAATGGACAAAAAAAAAAATAAAATAAAATTGAAGTAGTTAGATATTAACTAGTACTAATCAATTCAGTTACCGAAATTTCGGAAAAATGGTTATTTTTAAAATTTAAAAATACGAAATGTCATTTTTCACCGTAACTTGCAGTTCGTAACATGGCGGTCGGTGAAAAATGACATTTCATGTTTTTAAATTTAAAAAAATAACCATTAAAATGCACTTTTTTCGAAAATCCGGTAACTGAATTGATTAGCTAGTTAATATCTAACTATTACATTTTTTTAAGTCCATATTAAGCGTGTCCCGGTTTTGTAAATATTTACCCTTATTTTTCCTAGAAACCAGGGTACAGATGACGTTAGAATTCTTTCGAACAAACATGTAGAGTTTTTAGTAGCTTTTTAAAATATTTTTAAAGAACATTAAATTAATTCTAAGAATAATAACGTAGAAATATATTCATAATCGATATTTTTTGATCTACATGAATATATTAATAAGTCAAAATATTTCTCACTCAACTTCCTTATTGGTGACAGATATATAGCACTACTTGGCCCGAATGATTTATGATTTAATTTCTACCGACTAAGATTTAACTTTTGCTGTTATGGCAGTCATATTGTTTTACTGTGACAATACGTGATACACGGCTTAAAAGCTTAGCCATATTGTGTTGATAATTTCCCTTCTAATATCACCACAGAGCCAAGTCTTCGCTCTGTGGCTCCCACTCTCAAAATAATCCAGGAGTTAACCAAGTGACGTATGAATAACATGAATAACACATAACCCTCAGATTAAACAAACCCACGGTTTGGATACACTCGAAGCAATGGGCGGTGTATTTTAACCACAGGGTGAGCTTTGTATCGTGCAACGCTAGAAATGGGATTTCTGTTGCAGCCATATGGCCTGGTCTGTATTAATGGGCCAGATTCAGATTGTGCCATTGAAAATGCAATTGTGAATTTACTAAGATTGCGTCCAACAGCATTATGGGAATGTAAAAACGATTTAAATGGCGGCTTTCATCGAAAAATAGTCCCGGGAAACGTATAATAACACGACATTACAAAATAGTGGGAGAGCACAATGTATTACTAAATGTTGTGATGGGGGTAGGGCGCGGCTAGGGATCAGTAAGGAGTGGGGAGAGGGGATAGAATGGACAGTGAAAGGGAACATGTCTAAGATAGGACTATAATATTTTTTTTTTATTCACTAGATTTACAGGAACGGGTTTAGTTTTTCCCATAGGAAAAACTAAACCCTTTCATACACTTTTCCATACAAATGATCATCTAGTAAATCCACGTTATGCAAGTGTATTATATAAGTATAATTAATACAAAAAAATACAAGAACAACACGTTAATCTACCAAACTATTAAATGGGAATATAATTCACCGTCTCCAGATATTTTCATATCAGAGGGTTCGGCTCTGTGGAATTCCTAATTTGACCGATAAATCCTACTGATCCCTCAATATAAATATTTAAAAAATCTTTCGTAATTCTACATGTATTTAAAATGACTGATTTTTGCATTTTTATATACAAATTCTTTGACAAATCTAATATGCCTAAATTTTTAATAAGAGAGCTAGGTATAATGCCAGTAGCCGAAATAACAAAAGGTAATATTTTTTAATTATTCATTATGGACTCATTATTATTAAAGGTTTTTTTTAGTTCAATGTTGCAAAAACCTCATTACTAATATTAGCCAAGCTTTTTATACAATAAATAATACCGGTAATTTTAAAGACTATAAATTGACTAATTTCGGTAAAGAAACTAAAATTTAATGACTGTTCCTCATTTTTTACTTTTAAAAACACAAAAATAACTTTAAACTTGAAACTTTTTTTTTTCATCTTATCGCTGTTTAATGTTGTATGTATTACGTTGAGAAATTGTCACCACTGGAGGGTACCAATATCACTTAAAGAAAATGAGTCAATTTAAAGAATTTGGTTAGAATTTTTTTTTAATTAAATGAGGAATAATTATTTTCGTAACTTTTTAATCTTAGTGAGAATATCGCAATTATAACGCCGTTCTTCCATGGAGCTACTTTCAAGCGACTCGATCGCCGCTCGTCTATATCTTCCATACTATTATTAGTGTTTATAAACGCCGCTACGCGCTGCACTAGCAAAATAGTATGACAGTTAGCGGGTAGCGGCGATTGAGTCGCTTGTAAGTAGCTGCGTGAAAGAAGGGCGTTACAGGTAACGAAATATTCCTTTATAATTTTAATGGTTTAAATAAATGAGAAAGTAGAATTTTGTAAAGGTTTTACAACAATAAGATGTAAGACTATCTGAACAACGCAGACATCTGTTTGTTTTTCAGAAGTAGCAAAAACTCCAGAACGGTGAGCTCTGGCGCTATGAAATTAGCAAGTTTTTGTGTGAAATTTTTAGGTCACTGCACGCAAAGATGTTTACCTCGCTTACTCATATCCATTATGGGCTACGGAGCTTTGATAAACCCACAAATTAACTGTCACAAAATTAAACAAGCCAATATGAATATAACATTATCTTAAATATCACAATGATTTTAAAAATAATACATAGATTTATAAGTGTGTGGCAACGAATAGTTTACAATACAATGCTATTTATTTATAAGTTAAAAAATAAAATGTTACCAGATTATATTATGTGTTAAATAGTGTTTGAATTATTAGTACAATTCATTACTATCCAAGAGCTTACTAAACCAATTTATTCGGAACACAAAACAATATTTATCTACTATAAAGGTTTTAAAATGTTCAATGAACTCCCTGTAATTGTTAAGGAATCTAAAAGTCTTGCAGTTTTTCGTGGATTACGTATCTATGTTGTGAAGTTCAAATTTTGGTAAGTAAAGAAGATATTGGATATAAGATATAAAATTATATAACTAAATAAAATATAACTAACTAACTAACCATCACGCCGTTTCTCCGCATGGGTAGGCAGAGAGGACGGACCGCCAAACACCTTGGTCTTGGCACACACTCTTTGCCTCATTCACATTCATACATCGTCTCATACATACTCCTCTATTTTTCAGACTCTTGACATGGCCCGACTCAAGTATCTGATTCACTTGATCGTGCCATGTCTTCCTCGGACGTCCCCTACTTCTTGTACCATTCACACTTGCATCATATATTCTCCTTACGCTCCTTTCTTCGTTCATTCGCTCTACATGCCCAAACCATCTGAGGGTTCCTTTCTTAATATTACTCATTACGCTTACATCAGCCTTGCATTCTTTTCGAATCTCCACATTTCTAACAAGATTATACATGGTTTTATCACACATACGCCTCAGGGATCTCATTTCAACAGCATTCAAATTATTTTACTCAAGGCGTAAAATTCGGTTCAAAATTATGCACACCAACACCGGCCCTGTTTCCGTAGTCACCATATGACGTCGCTAATCCCATGCAATTTCTGATGGTAATGCTTTCCCCTGAACTCCACCAATAACTGCTTAAATGTTGATGATACCATCCTAAACCTTGTCACCCTGTACCATGTTACCTTGTAGCCTGATTGCCCTGTCGCTGTGGTGCCTTGTTACTCTTGTTGCCTTGTTGCCCTGTTGCCTTGTTACATTGTGTCCCCGTCGCCTGCTTTTGCGGCGGTTGGTGAAGTATTTTCGATTAGCAGTTACTTTAAATGATTGTCCAAAAGTAATATTTGACTATTTACTTATAAATTCATATTTTATACAATAACATCGCAGATCCGTGAACAAACTCGAATTCTCGACAAAATTCAGTTTCAATTTCGAAAATGGAAATTAAACTAATTTAGAAGATTAATATTTATTTATCTACTAGCTGATACCCGGCATGCGTTGCAATGCGACTTAAATAAAGAAACTGTTTCTCCCTGCGTGTCCTTTCCCATTCGCCCCCGTTCCCCTTCTGCCACCTCTTTCCCATCGTCGTCCCCTCGCCTCTACCGCTGTCCCCCTTCCCCACCACCCTCACGAATTCCCCTTCCAACTTCTCCGCCTTCCCCCTCCATCGTCCTCCCTCTTGCAAACTACCCCTTCTTCATTCCCCTCTACCCCTCCCGGATTCCCCTCCCCCTCCCGGCTTTTTTCCCTGCCGCTTAACTCTATAAAATACACTCATTTTTCAAACAACTCGCATGTGCCCTATTGCATTTTTTTTGCAAATTTTAACTCCAGAACTCACCAATATAGGAATATTGCTATATAGAAACCTTTATGGGCATATCCACAACAACTCATCAAATTTTTATCGCAATCGGATGAATAGTATAGGAAATATCTATAAATATATCAAACGCGCTAACTGTCAAACGTACCAAGTTATAATAGTCGTTAGGTTTTCTAAAATTATCCAATTTTCTGCGCAATTTTTAATTTTTTTCTTTTCGTAAGAACCTTCTAGAAAGTAATAGAAAACTTTAAAAAAAAGATGAATGAAATAGGTAAAGTCGTTCTGAAGTTATGGCGTGACCAAAGGAAAAAAAGGATTCATTTTTAAATGTATATATTTTGCTTTCACCCATTAAGGGTGATCTAGGCCATATAAAAATCTTAAAATTAGTTACATTTATTACAGATTCCATGAAAAAACAAACTTCTAAGGGTAAATACAGAAAAATGAGAGAAGACAATGTGAAAATTCAGAATATTATACAAGTTGTCCCAAAGTACAGAGATGGAATTATAATAATTACAAAATTATAGAGAAGGAAGTTACAACTGAACACAATAACACAACAAAAACAGATGCATACAGTTTTAACAGATACAGAAAAATAGTCAAGACGGTTATTTATATAAGTAGTCAGTTAGTTATACAAGTAGTCCTAAGTCCTAAAGTACAGAGTTAGTATTAAAAGCAAGAAAGATAATTTTTTTATTGGGTACAAAAGGATACATAAATTACAAATATATATATTTTTACAGTGATTAATTACATAATATATGTATTTGATGTACCTCCATAAATAAGCATGGCTTATGTGTATGGAGGAGTGTTATTACATTGGTTTTATTTGACATGATTCAGTTCAAGTTTTTAGTATAATTTTTAAGGTGAGTTTTAATTTTTTTTATGTTAGTATTCATCTTTCTAATTTTTTCTAGTAATGAATTAAAAAAAATTAATCCGAGATATTTATGATTTAACTGTCTTATTGTTTTTTTACATTGTGGAGTAGGAAGTATTGAAGTTTGTCTAAGATTTCTGTTATTTTTAAATGGTGCAGCTTTATTTTGAATAGTATCTTTATAAATTTATAATGTTGCAAGGTAGAAGTATAATGAGCTTAATTTTCTGACCTTAAATTGTTTGAATATTTGAATGAAATTGTTTTTTTTAAATGGTTTTTATTATTAATTTTTATGATTTGTACATTATTTGTGTTTGATTTATGTATGTACCGCTCCATCCTATGATACCGTATTGTATAATGGATTGACAGAAAGCAAAGTATGTGGTTCTAAGTAATTTTTCGATTAAAATATCTCTTAAGCATCTAAATATATATGTTAGTTTCCTTACTCTGTCGTTCAGAATATTTAAATGTGGGGACCATTTTAAACGCTGGTCTATTGTTATGCCCAGGTACTTAATATCAGTTTTGCTGTCTGTGTTCGTAGATAATAATTGATTTCATAAATTTAATTTCCAACTCGAATGTGAGAAATTTGAATGTGAAGAACCAATTTAAAGTGACCAGATTGGTGTTACCATTTCTAGAACAATATGCCAAGCTTTATATCCGTACGAGTATAGTATAACGTATAGCCGATGATTGTTTTGAGGACATTATCAATATAAAAAAGAAATTTTCAAATACAGACGAGCGATTTAGTACCTACTTGCCTACCCATATAATATCGTATTTGAGTAGACAATTTTTTTTAAATATATCGAGAACTTTTTTTTCTCAATAAACCATATCTCCTGCTTTTGTAGACCTATAATAATAATATATTTATTATAAAATTAACATCGATTAGATATTTCAGAATATTGCAAATTGCAAATTCAATTACAGATTTTTTTAAATTTATCAGCCCAAAAATCCACTTAAAATGCACGTCGCTTATTTTTCTATAAATACGAGTATTTCGAAATATGACGCCGCGACGCAGATCGAAAGAGAAAAAAACGCAGGAAAATTACATATACCTACATTAACCCTTTTTTGGATTTTTTTACTCTTAGAGCATTTTAAAAGTCTACTATCGATATGGCTTACTCCTGAATAAACATCAAACTATGCAAGTCTAAAGTCATTCCGAAAATTGCCCACGAGTAATAACTATGTAATTTGAATACATTTCTGAGCGGTACTTGTAGGAGTTTTTTTTAGTTTAGATCTGTTATCGTCGTATTGGTCTTATTACCACGAAAAATGATACGACTTAAAGTGGTATATATTAGATACTCCCAGTATCACCCTTGTGAAAGACCACCATTCAGAAAACGACTTCCCCTGCCCTCTCCTCTCCCCCTCTCCACCGCACCAGCTTCACAACAAACCCCATATCTGGGTCGCCATAGTCCTACCAGTTCTCGTGTATATAACAATATATTGAAAATAATATTTATAACTCAATGAAAATCTGAAGCAGAAGAAGACTTCGGAATAAAAAAATCACGGTCGCCATTGAGAAACGACATTAATGTCTATAATAATAATTTAAATTAAGTATAATAGCTTCAATAATTTAATCCAAATTGTAATAAAAATACATTAATTCAAATAAATGTATTGATTACTCTCATTTGGAAATTTTAGTCGTGCAATATTCCCGAACCGTCAAATAAGTTTCTATTGTTTAAAACAAAGATATTAGATACTAAATGTTAATTTAATTTGATCACAATGCAGCTATCAGCAATCATTTATTTACTGATTGATCTCGGACGAAGTCATATAGTAAAGCTATTCAAATATTTAATTGTTAATTTCTAGAAATCAATTTGAACTTTCACAAATTGATTTTATGAAAGCAAAACAGATACAATCAGGTACAACGGTATAAATTTGGAACGTATCAGTCAATCGGGTGTTGGTACTGTGGATGAAGATAATGTGAACGCAGGGCGACACAAATGTAAGAACGTTCTTCGGTTCCTCTTAAGCAAGCTTCACAAGTTTTTTTTTTTAGTATCATTTTACAATTTTCTATTAGTTGTATTATGTAATATGTTATGTATGGTCGGTCTTGCTATATGGATGTGAGACATGGACTTTGAAAGTAAATACCATGAACCGGTTACAGGATTTAAAATATGGCTACACCAGAAAATGCTCAAAGTCCCATGGACCGACATGATCACCAACACAGAAATTCTCAGGCGGGCTAGAGCAGAAAGAGAACGGTTCACATTAGTAAAAGTCAGAAAAAAATCATATCTGGATTACATACTTCGAGAGGAGAAATATCACTTGCTCCAATTAATATTAAAAGGTAAGATAGAAGGTCTCCGAGGGCCTGGTAGGAGACAAATGTCATGGCTGCGAAATATACGAGTATTAGAAATATGAAGGAACTATTCCGGGCTGCTCAAGATAGAGACATATTTACCAGATCGATGCCTTGGCTGCGAAATATACGAGAGTATGAGAGTACGAGGGACCTGATAGGGCACAAGAAGAAGAAGAATATATTATTATAAAAGCCATCCTAGAACCCGTTGAACTACTCTTAAATAATAATTTATCCTAAAAAGTAAGTTATCAATTAATTTAAGTTAGCTAGTTGCCTCAAACCCGCTTCCTTAAATTACCCTTTCCGTAAATTTTTAAAATTTCAAATCCACAGCTTTTAGCTGTGGATTTCAATTTGTGCTTGAATTGCGGTGCTTTGAAATGGCTAAATTATGCTTGAAAGGCGAAACTGATTCAGTTTTGATACTTCGCATGTAAGCAGAAGTCAAAAAGTTAACTAAAAACGTCTGCTCGACGTGTAATTAAAAAAATGGTTTGATAATATGGGCGATTTGTAGTAAATGTATGATACTTTGTAGATCAACACTCGTCTCGTCTTTGCCTGCATTAATCGACAATATAAAAACATGGTACAGGTTTATCATTAGATATAAGTTATTTAATTTAAGATTGGCACGACTATATTGTAATAATTACATTTGCAATTGTCCGATCTTTTAATCAAATATTAAGACAAATTTGTTAATTAATTTTTAACATGTGAGAGTTTTATTTAAATTAAACCTTTTAACCTTCCATACAAAATTCTCGAAAAACGTAGGCCGTAACTATTTCAGAGAGGTAATTTTTAATTATATTTTTTTTCTAATATTATTTATTTGGTGAAAGACTATTGGTTCAAGGTTCGTAGAAAACACATGTAATAAATTTTCTACGAGGCTTATAATTTAATATTCTAGGAATTCATTTTCTATTTGACTTCTTTGTAACCTATAATCATTGCAGACCTATTTTTTTCTTTTGTAAGCATTGTCTGAGATGACGAACAAGCTTTAAAGCAACTTTAAAATATTATTATCAAACTAAAAAGATCCGAAGGTAAATTAAACAAAATGCTGATCATAAAAATAACTTCAATCAACGTCCATTTTTATGAATTTCGTGTATCCGTTTCTTTCGAAGCATTGTAATATATTTTTATTTTAATAATTAATTAATCATTTTTTTCTCATTTTCTATGAGTTTATGTTGTTCGTGGCGAGAATGACAAAATTAAAAAGTAAAAATCGTTGATAAGTATGTACCTAAGAGTACTGCTGGTTTTTGCCAATTTTTACGACCCGAAATTTTTACGGTACATTTTCCATAGTCACAGCCAATGTCAGCCGTGTGTTCTGTGGTAAAATTCTCGAAAAGGCACACCTGGAGCGCGCGTCACACTTCACATGCCGTCTCTCTAATATCCATACTCTTATCCTATAATACATATTTGTAAATATAGTTATATTGCAATTTCTATTCTACTCGTTTCTAAATCCACGGCGTTGCCCGAGTTCTAAGCAAAGTTTTAGAAATCAGATGTAGACAGTAATTTTTCATAAATCTCAGAATAAAACTGTAGAACACGCCACCCACAATCACAGACAATCTTTTTTATATACGTAGTAAGATTTTACAGCTTTAAATTCAAACAATTACTGCAATTTGAATGATACTTTGAATTCAATTATATTGTCAAATTCAATTATAATAAATCACGTAAACTAATATGCGTATGACCGCGTTGCTCCAATTGTTATTTGCTCCAACCCCGCCACCCCACACCCGGTGCCCGATGCCCTGTGCCCGGTGCTCTTGCCGGGTGCTCGCTAAGTGGAAAGCGTTCTTCGTAATTGAATTATTCCGGACAGGCTCGCTGCGGCGGCACGGACGCTACCGACGCCGAAGCTGACGCCGACGTCCGGACGTTGCACCGACGCAGCGCGCAGGTACCACCGCTGTGCAACACGAAATCTAACTTAAACACTTAGCCGTCTCGTTCGGCAGAGCTCTGAACCGTAACAACAGAATCAACTGAGAACTTTTAATGATAGTGACACGTTTTTAAGAATCGTCTGTGATTCTCAAATTTTATAAATAGGTATCATTTATTTTAGTTTTAGTGAGAAAATACAGACTTAGTTGTTATGTTGCTATTTTAAGTAAATCTATTACCAACAGAAGTAATACATTATTAATAATATAATATATAATACATATAACTAATCCATTTGACATATTATAACAGTAAGTAACTAGTAAATGCATACAATAATTATTTGTAGGTATAATGTTAGTTTATGTAACTGTACATTTCTTTATAACTAGTAAATTAGTTATAAAGAAATGTAAAGTTTATATTTACATAGAGGTAGTGACAGCAGTAACATGGTATCATAGCCTTTGAATTAGAGAGTTTACGAAATAATTGTTGGCGGTATTATTAACATATTATATTATAAATCGTTTGAACGGTTATCGTGGCACGTTAAATCCAGGGCGTTCGGTCTGCCATTTTACATAGTTTATTAAAAAATATTGTGAAGATTATAAGTATAGAGCAGTAAAAGCAATAATTTAACCTTATCCATTTGACATATAAAATCAAGTACAAAGCAAATGAAAACATGATAGTTGGCAGGTATAAGCCTGTTGTAAGAAAATAAGAATATGCCTACTTCTAAGGTATAAAAACGAAAATTGTTTATAAAAATGAAAGTTTATATGTACATACTAAGTAGTAGTAGTATTAACATAATAACTAATAACTAATAAAAAAATAATAAAAATAAATAAAAATAAAACTATATGAAAGTACTTACACGGCACACACGGTCGTGTAATCTATTTAAAGAAAAGCACTGTAAAACAAATTCAAATAAAAGGGTGTGTCTTATAACTGTGCTCCGCAAAGTTTTCTCACCTACGATACACAAAAGTTCTTCTTTCAATTTCGCGGCACATTTAAAGCAAAAATGTATAGAAATTAAATTGACTTACAAACTTTACAATAAAGTTTCGTTTTTTTTATTATTTGAAAGTATACATACATATACCTTTATTATATTTACCTTCGTGCAATCATAATAATTATTATGAAATAATTTTTAACTTCCTGTCATTATTTAATTCTATAAATCTCTCTTGAATTTGACAAAACAGTGTTTCCGTAGAATTTATTGCATTAGTTGCAAAAGGATTTCGAATCGAATCGTTAATATAGTGATCTAATATCTGCTGAAGTATACTTATATGTTATTTGGCCATATCTACAATCATTTGCTTGTTTTCAATCGTACTATGATTGGTCATTTGGTACATTTTTAAACATCCTTTTTTCAACTCTTTCTGCCAAAGTTCTAGTTTTTTTTTAACCCCTGTAATTTGTCGGAGCACGTCAACATATTCTCAAATATATAAGTGTGCAAGTTTTTCTATCCAGTAATCATCATCGAGGTGTTGGTATTCACACCTCTGCACACGACACTGATAAATGATAAGAAATGCCGTAAGACGAGTGAACGCGACGTAGCGCATGCTTGTGCATCCGCATAACTCAAGCACATGAGCCCTCGGCAGCGTGCCGAAGAGTCATTATTCTCTGTTCTCGAAGGGTCTTTATTCCCTGGATGTGGGCATATACAAAGTATACTACGCAGTTGTCACAAGTTGGTACCAGGCGCTGGGGGACTGATGAAAAATTATTTAGTTGTAATATTTATCTATAGGTACTACATGTATTTTGAAGAAAGGACAATATTATAACTAAATAGCTTTTTATTTTGTATTTGACCAAGCCACACCTTTATCCGGCTCACGGTACACCAGTGTGCCGCGGCACATCGGTTGCGGAGCACTGACTTATAAAAATATGTTCAACATATAAAAACGTTCTCTCTGATACAGATATCTTCAATCGTAGATGTATTAAATATGTATCAAACAGCATAAAATGTAATGATATATTATGTAATGGCATATATTATGTAATGGCATATATTATGTAGTATTTCCTGTCATAATAATCTCACCCTTTTCCTAATTAGCAATATTTTTTAGTTGTTGTAAGTATAGTGTATTATTTTTAGATACATAATACAATAGTATAAATTGGTTTCTCAGTTAGGTAAATTACAAATGTATAAATGAACCACATTGTTGATTTCCCTACAATAAAAAAAATAAATGTCTTAGTTAGCAATGCATCGCATTACCACATTAACACAACATCACCACAATAACACAAACTATATATTTTTTTACTGATTGTAGTATTTTTATCGATTTAAAAAAGATTTATCTTCATAAGATTTCAAATAAGTTCAGCGCAGATACCTAATTAAAATGCTTTTTTGTTTACTTAAAAAAAAAACAATAGATTTGTCTGATATATAGTTGAGTACACCGGTAAAAAATATTTATTTTAATTTTTGTTTAAACAGTACCAATGCATTTAAAGGGCATCTTTTATTTTTGATTTTTGTTTGCATCATAAATAAATAAACCAAGCATAAATAATTAATCAATTGAACTTTTCAATAGGACATGTCCAAAATATGATGTTTATTTAAAAACCAACGTAAAAATACGCATACATATTCGGTTAAACATAAAGTAAAACCACCGTTTAATTATTCAAATTTAAAAAACGTTCGTGACATTTGATTTTTTTTTATACTCGTATATGTGATAGTGATAAGCCTTTAAACTGTGCAAACCAGAAAAACACCAATCGATCATTGTTCGAAGTAGTAAATACCTGCGTTTATTTGTCAAACTCCCGAGAGTACCTTTCCCAAACGTACGCTCCGAATATTACAAACAACGATAAATAGAACGCCCACGACTTTTGAAACATGCTAAGACCATCAAATTCCCGCACAAAAAGCACCACAGATCGGAAATACCAAGAAAATAAATACACTGGATAGAGGCTATCCAAAATATATATTTATTTTTTTACAATAGCTTCACACAAAAGGCCCAGAGGAAAACTAAGAGTATGGATATTAGAGAGAGACGGCATGTGAAGTGTGCCCGCGCGCTCCAAGTGTGCCTTTTCGAGAATTCTACCCACACGGCAGACATTGGCTGTCACCATGTAAAATGGCTGCTGTCGTAAAAATGTCGGAACGTATTAAACGGCCAAAAACCAGCAGCCAATGTAAGCCGTTTGGGTAAAATTTTCGAAAAGGCACACTTGGAGCGCGCGGGCACACTTCGCATGCCGTCTCTCTAATATCCATACTCTTAGGAGGAAAACAATTTTTTGCCAATGTCTTCTTTGGGGATGCTGTGTGGAGGGTCTTTTAAAGGAAGTGAAGGAAAGGAAGTTCTGGGAAGGAAAAAGTGTGAGCGGTGGAGAAGGTTGAGTGCTGGAGAGGCCAAACAGCCGCCTCTCTCAACCCGTTTCTCCCGATCCGGCCCACCACGCAGTAAGCGGACAGACGCATCCGCCGCTAAGATCTAGACAAGTGAACCACTTTAAGTTGTCAAAAAATTAACGTAATGTATTATTTAAATATAATAAAACTCAAGCATTCTCGGTTCGTATAATCCTAATCTCCGGTCTATACAAGATATACAAGATGGAAAATCAGCTGATAATTTTAAATACTGTTTAAGTATTTACTTTATAATTATGAAATTAAATTAAAATACTATTTCAATAAAATACCGATTGAAAGAGTTTTTGGTGTTATTATATCATGTTGCGAACTGCATAATATTATGTATGCACGTTTTTAATCGGTATTATATTTATGTTATGTTTAATTAACGTAACATTCCAGAACTTTTTAATATGTACGCATGCAATAGAGCAAGATATTTAAATATTAATAACAACATGAATCGATGTAAGTACACTTTTACTAAATCAACAAATAGATTTTAATTTTCTTTTGAGAGACAAACATTCCCAGGTTAAGAATAACCTGACAATATCCGAGAACCTCCTACTACCACCTT
Organism: Limnephilus auricula; assembly: GCA_951813805.1. Lineage (NCBI taxonomy): Eukaryota > Metazoa > Arthropoda > Insecta > Trichoptera > Limnephilidae > Limnephilus > Limnephilus auricula. The sequence goes on from OX638390.1 coordinate 31,925,142, forward strand.
TGTACACGGAAAATATTGCTTCAGTTGTGATGAATGGAGTCAGCCGAGGAATTGAACCAAATTATGGGATCCAGAGACGTTGCTGACTCACCGATGACCGGTCAATACCTACGATAGTACATTCCGAAATATTATTCTTAGATAAATAAAATCATCATAATACACATATTTCAAAGGTAGGAAATCAATTCTTACACCTACTCTACACTTATTCAATTTGGTAACCGGATAAAACAGAACATGATAACGTGATAGACTTATGTTTGTTTATATTTTAATTTATATTTATTTTTAGTTTCGAATTTTGTTTTGTCGTGGAACCATACAATTTACATAATATTTTTTTAGGTAGCATCAGTTAATCAGTTAGACAAGGTTCTAACTTACATTTTTTTTTTCAAAAATAACCTTTGAATGCAAAACCATTTATTTTGCTCATTTCTATAACCTAGGTTGTATTTCCATACATAGGTACTTGTTTAACGAAGTTCCAACATCAAGTATATAAAGCTTAATTTATTTTACAAGGTTCCATCTGTTTAGTTGGATAGAGTTCGCCTTAACAAGTTCTAACGTGTCAAAGTTTTTTTTTAAGACAAATTCATATAATGTATTTAACAATTTCTAATTTTGAGATTTAATATTTTAAATTAAATTAAAACAAATAACTTTGTTTAAACCACTAATATAATCACAATTACCTACATGTTTCAAAACCGATGGTTTCTTATTTGGTTATTAATAATATTTAATTTACTATTAACACAAATAAATCATAATTAATTAAATTCAATTTAATTCAAAATGACGCCACAAAGTGATTTTGCGAAATTTGAAGAAAAAATTTAATGTTTTAGTTTAACATATTTTAGAGTTAAATAATTTATTAGAACGTGGCCCTTTCTTGGTATGACATTAGGGATTTGTTCTTAGAACCTTATGCAATGAATTGTTATTCCCCCCTGGTTGCATATTGTTCTATCTGCACTGCATGTTTAAGTATGTTCTAAAATTAATAAATACTTTCCTTTATATGTATAAACTAAAACACTCCACACAAGATTCAACATAATAATCAGAAATTAGTAAATAGATTGTAAGAAATGGTCATTGCCAACTTTCGCATATCATATTTGATAACAAGGTAAAGTGAAGCTAGAACCGCTTCCAACAATTCATCGACGATACCCCACAAATACATCCAGCGTATAAAATATCTGACCGTCTAAAATGCGAGCGTCATAGACAATCCCGCAGTTCGGATACGAACCACGGTGCACAGTTTCAGAATGCTGCGGATTCTCCACGAGACACGTCTCTAGTTGATGTTCCCGTGCCACCATCGAGAGAAACTACCTTCCTAATCGGCCATAGGTACTGAAGAACAGCGGAGAAAATACAGATAAACAGCATAATATGGGAATAATGGAGACAGATTTGTGACAAAACGATCTATGCCAAAAAAATCTGTGTTTGAAACATATTTTTTTATTATTAGGTATTTGTATAAATGTACCGCATCGTTTTCTTGCTTTTGAACCCGATTTGGAACGGGTGATATTCCTAGTTTGACTTCATTTAATTTGTTTTTTTTATGTTGATTTATTTCCGTCCTTTCTTATTTTATTTAAAGTTTTATTGTATGATATGCCAATAAATTTCATTTCATTGCATAAGCCCTGCATGTGTTATTAATATTATTATAATCACATTAAGATTATTGTTACATTATTATTTGATAATTAATAAGAAAACTTTATTTTATTTGGGAGTGCAAAAGCAAAGGCAGCAATCTTCAAAAAGAGTTGTGAATGTAGTTCCATACAGATTCAAATAGTGTACCTAATAATTCAATGGTTAGTTGCAATCTCAGCATCCTTCCATCAAAAAGAGTTTGAATGTATCTATTAAAAGCAAAAATAGCAATCTCCATGTCCCTTCAAAACAAACAGCAATCTCCATTTCGACCAATCAAATTTATGAAGTGTCACGTGACCACATAGCCGCTCTATACTAAAGTGGCAGTTACTGATGATTTTTCATGATGTGTGTTTTTGTTGTTTTACAGCGTAGCGGGTCGGAACAAATATTTCTGACAATTATTGAAGATGGATTGTTATCCGTCCCTAGTGATCTCAAAAGACATCCGCAAAAGATTATTGGAAAAGTTATGTTGCAAACTGCACAATTACTGTAAACTGGAAAGATACATATAAATACATAAAAGAAATACAAATAATCAAATAAAATAAAAATAAATTGTCCAACATGATAATATGTAAGATTAAAACAATAAGTATTTGTAATAGTAGTTACAAAAAAGCAGCAGACAATAATGTTTTCAAATGAACTCATTTGAAAACATAAGGGTCGAGAAATTTAGTTATGTCGAAAATCTTGCCACACACGGATATTATACAAATAGTCGACAATGCACAAGAGGTTGGGAGAAGTTACGTAAGTTCTTTGTAAAACAATATTGGTTTTGATTGTGGTCAAGAGAGAAGATTATACACAGTTTTTTATAATTTTGAAAAAAAATATATAATGTCATTTTTGTCACGATGTTAAATAAATTTAATGTTTCAATTTTGGAGTATTCTAGGCATTTCTTATAGTTGGAAAGCAATGTGGACAGACCAGCTTTTTAGGATAATACCCGAGCTAGTCTGTTTTCAATTCGATCCTACATTTAAAAATGAAAATATGTAATCATCTTGTCATTTTTTTGTTCTATCTTATATACTCGTATCAGTTTTTCCCTCTCTTTACTTGTTTTCTCTTGTTGTTTGTTCTACTTAACCTGTCTTTATTTTTATTTTTATGCTGTACTTATATTATGATATCAAAATACCTGAATGTAAAACTTATATTATGATATCAAAATACCTTTGTAAAATTGTAACTACTACCTACTACCTATGAATTGTAAGTTCCTCCTGTCCTAAAATGAGTTTTGTAACTCATCGGGATTGCTCTAGCAAGAAATAAAAACAATGAAAAAACAATGAATCCTATTTTGGCACAACGTAATCAGAAGTTTAAAATAAGACTAGATTCCTTATTGAATTTTACGTCAGCGTCCTTCACCCTTTAAAACGGCTCCAGCAAACAATGGACGATGATAGCGAGTCTGCTATAGAGATATATAATAAAGGTTGTAGCTGACATTTCAATTTTCCATTCCAGATTTATAATGCTTTGTGGAGCCAAATGAAATCCCGATACGGTCGTCGGATAAAAAATAACATCGTCAGTTGACCCGATTGTCGTGGACTCCAAGATGAAAAGGAAAAATAAATTATTAAATTTAGTTTTCAATTTATAACAGTCTGTCTAAAGAATAAGTTCATACAGATATGAAATGTAATAAAATGTAAACTCTTCTTCCATCCACAAGCAAATGCTTTTAATGGACGACCAGTATGAATTAACATGTACCATTCTTAAGTTAATAAAAAAAAAAAAAAAAGATGTTTATTATTATTTTGTCTTTCCATATAAAACAATGTTTTCTATTTACTGAAAAAATTACTATTATAGGAAGCAAAATAATAAATTCTAATTCTATTCTAATCGAAATTTTTTATTATAAAATACATACGTATATGACAGATTTAAAAAAGAAAAATAAATATTACTTAAAACTAATTACCTTAATATATTTATTGTTAACGAAAGTACCCAAATGAATAGAGAAAGCATTTCTCGTGTTTGAATTGGGAATTAGTGCCATTACAGTATAAGGTAAAGAAATTATATTATTTGAAAAAGAAATAAATAAATTCATATAGCATGATAACAAGTAAAGATAATGGATTTGAAAAACATAACAGTTACCAAAGATATATGATAAAGATTAATAAAAGTAAAAATATAGATGTGGTGAAATAAAAATAATTTTATTACATTTCAAGCCATTGATCAGCGGTTGAGAATAAAAATTTCCTCTCCGAGAACTTCTACGTAAAATATTAGAATACAATGAATGCAATTTTAAAACACACTAAAAAGAATTTTGGTTATTGAAATTTTAAGTAAATAAATAGTAAATTAAGGTTTGCTTTATCCTCAACAATCTTATATTCCTGGAATGGACTCTATTATACATTCCTTCCTTGTCCACGCCGCGCCGTGAATACATACTACTAGAATACATACAATATAATATGTAGGATGTAGGTACCTACTCTTTATGTAATTACTCAATCGTATCAAATGTTTTATCAAGAATATTATCGTTCCCATGTTGTTTTATGAAATACGTTTGAATTTCCAGTCACAATAGTGGAAATGTCCTTTGAGTAACGTAATATAACGTATAAGATTTATTTTTATCTTCCTGGTAGTTCCCCTTATCGAAGAAACCTGAGGAAATCGTCAAAGCTTCTTTTCAGTTTTTTTCTTGAGATCGATGTACTTGATCATGTTTTCCTTCAATAAGTTTTAATTTATCAGTACTTTGGCCACCGATAAATAATGTATGTTTAAATTTTATTATTAAGTAAATTTACGTACACAAGAATTGTTAGCATTTTGATTTCATTGTTTTATTTTTAAATACCTAAACATTATATATGTCGAGGACGCCCAAGGAAGACGTGGCACGATCAAGTAAATCAGATACTTGAGTCGGGCCATGTCAAGAGTCAGAATAATAGAATAGTATGTATGAGAAGATGTATAAATGTGAATGAGGCAAGGAGCGTGTGCCAAGACCGAGTTGTTTGGCGGTCCGTCCTCTCTGCCTACCCCTGCAGGGAAACGGCGTGATGGTTAGTTTTTTTTATATATCTAGGTAAGAAGTCTCACATAAAAAAATACGAGTGTGCTTTAACATGAATGAAGTAAATGATTATTTAGTAATCTAATCTAATTTTCTTCCTGGCATCGAATAAAACCATTCCAATCATCGGTGTATAAGAATCTATATTGAAGATTCGCTTGGAATGTTACCAATAATCGTGACAAATCAGTCGTTTCAATGCATTGAGTTCGCACACTCTAAAAGAAAATTTGATTAATTTTATTATGGGAATTACGCTTAGAATGGGATTGTTGATTTAATTGTTACAAAGTTTAAAATAAAACTTTTTAAGTGAATTCTAGTTAGAGAGCGACGTTTATTCAGATTTGCAGCAGGAAATTCAAAAAATTCCAATAAAAAAGTGCTACTTATTAGATAGATTTTAACGTTTAGAATGTGAGAAACAACAACACAACTATTGGTAGCATAAATGCCAGCACCCATTCCAAACGTCATTACTATGGATTTGAGCACTGTTGTTACGATTAGATTATGAGAAATGAACCTTTAATTAATTAATTTTAATTTATTATCGTTCGCCTCCGTAACGGCTATAAAGCCTCTCGTAACGCTCTCGCCAGTTTACCCCCAAGTCAAGGGTGCGTAAAGAAGTATTTACTTCAAAAAGGATTTAAGTCGAATATTTGCAAATCAAAAGTTAGCAGCTCAGAAAATAACCTCAATCGGAATCTGATCGACGGAAAAGGGATTGAAAAGGTTCAAAAGTGTGTTTATCTTGGCCACGCCGATAAACTGTGAAAAGGAAACGGGGAGGCGACACTAGAACAAAGGCGAGTGCTTGGAAGGTCTGTGATTTTTATTAAATTGCTCATAACAAAATTATATTATGTGTAAATGTTTTTTTTTTATTTAAAATTATATTATGTTTAATGATCATGAAATGTTTATTTCATGATCATTAAACTCTAGTTTAAAAATTAAAAGAGATAGAGATTAAATTAAAGCTTCCCCTTCCCCTTTAACTAAAAGTAGTTCTAGATTAGCATGTCTGTGAAATTATACATTTATCCAATATTGAATAGCAAAAGAAGATGATGGCGATGACGGTGATAGGAATTACAATATATACACGAGAAGGGTTTTTCCCAAGCAAAAAAACTAATAATATTTCTTTGAAAAAAAGACGGAAACGAAATATTATCATTGAAGCATTGGCTGAGAAAAAAAATTATATGTTTAATATTATATGTGCTAGTGAAGCCATGATCTTTTTCTTAGAAGGATTCTCCGGATATTACAAAAAATAACATTCATTGAGTCAGTTTAGATCAGGCGTTAACATTTCAATTCGTGACATAGGGTAGGTTCTTTACACAAAAATATGCCAATCTTGGATATTCCATTTGGAAGATTTGTTTTCATAGAAAAATAAATATTGTCGGGTTACGAATCACCTGAAAATACTCGTAGTTACTTTCACCCTACTTACATAGTAAAAAAAATGTTTGTTAGTACTATGAGAGAGGATCGGTGAGCCGACTCTTGATACTTCAACAGTTGATCCCCTGACAGTTGATCCCTCGGACACTTGATCCCTCAAATGATAATTTCTGTTGTACTTCCTCATTAGTAATGTATGCAATGCAGTGAGGATAAACAGCCGTATAATAATCTGCAGGCTTTTTGAGTGGAAATCCGCCGTATGAATATTGTTTCTAACAATATTGCTGTGTTCCCGAAGGGGAACGCAGAGAGGACATATCACACAACAACATAATACTATTTGTTAGATTTTTATTTTTATAATTATTGATTTATTTATCATAAATATATTTGTTCAAAATAAGGGTAGTCCCACAAAGCTGTCATATGGCAGCTTGTCTGTAGGTTCTACAATTTATCACTCTTAATATTATACATAAGGAAATATTTGTTAATACATATTATATAGTTTTAAGGAAACATTAGAATAGATCACATAATAATATTAGATTATTTGAATTACATCAATAAGATATTTCAATGTACATGCCTAATAATAAGATATATAGGCAGCTACATTAAGATAATCAATTCAACGTATTTAAAGATACATGGAGTTTTCGTAAATTAACCACATTTTTATCATTTTAGGGCATAATCTGTCATTTTTTTCAAATTTTAAGTTTTTATTTATTTTATTTAAAATCACTGGTATTTGGTATTCAAGAGTACGGCTTTCATACGGATATTTTGATATTCGGAGGTATGTCCTCTCTGCACACCTTACCAGGAGAAAGTACAACAAAAATAATCTTTTGGGAGCAATAAACCGAAGATCAACAATCCGGGGATCAGCTGTCCGGTGGATTAACTTTCGGTAGATCAACTGCCGGGGGATCAATTATCGAGAGATCAACAGAATTGGGGACCAAGAGACTCATAATCGATCATATGTTACCACTTCTGACGACGGCCGGCGTAGTCCAGCGGTATGGCATTGGACTCCCATTCCGAAGGCCGCGGGTTCGAACCCGCCGTATGCAAATAAATTTAATTTAATTGATTTGTGTTATTTCACAATAAATTATTTAAAATAATATATAGTATATTTGCGAAACGTTCCAGAGTGGAAGATACTCTTAGTACCGCCCTGGTGTAATATCACCATTCAGAATTGAAACGTTGCTTGAAATGGCTTTAGCCGTGTTTAGTGACTAGATCTGAATAGCCACATACTTCCCCACCTTCCTATTCCTCGTCTCCTTCCCTTCCCCACTTACCTTCAGCCTCATAACATACCCCAATCGGGGATGCCATAGTGTCACTGGCTCCAGACGGGAGCAGTTGGGACTCTTGTGAGGTATTCAATTTAAAAAAAATTTAAAAACTTCTGTCATTGAACAACGTCATGCACGGAGAAAAATATTATTCTTAAATACGACAACTTTATTCGTAAAAACGGGACTAAAGTTCTTACGAACACATTAACAGTGTTTCAATAATTTCCCGTGTTCATGTTTCCGCCAATAAACATAAACATTTTTTTTTTTTTTTTTTAATTTAATGACAATACAAATTAAAATGAAAATACAATATAAAGTAAATTAAGAATATAAAGTTAAGTATTTTGTCCTCAGTCCTCCTCACTAGGTATTCCTGTTCCGAGGTGGACTGCAGGTTGTTGTATGGTGTTGATCATGATTTCCCATCATTGTTGTTGGTTTTTGTTGGTTTCCACGAAATATAAATAAATAAAGCAAAAGGTGTTTATGTTTATTATTTTGCGTTGTTTTAATTGGATTCAATGTTTTAGCCATAGATTTTTTATGTTTGTCTAGTGTATTACACGGAGAAAAATGTTATTAAAAAAGGTTCATTTTAATGGTAAAAACGGTTAAAAACGGGACTGAGGTTCTTACGAACAAATTAACAGGGTTTCAATGTGTATTGGCGGGAAGATGAACACGGGAAATTATTGAAACACTGTTAATGTGTTCGTAAGAACTTCAGTCCCGTTTTTAACCGTGTTTACGAATAAAATGACCGTATTTTAGAATAACATTTTTCTCCGTGTGGACTCAAATGATCAAACCGGCAACTCCCGTGTGCTATAAACCACGAAAACATCATTGTATCAGTATGTAACATAAAATATAACATTTTTACAACTTTCAAGTATCTCAACGGCACATCATAAAATATCAATACATAAAATTTCAATGTGTTCCCCGGAGGATCCATATTCTTATTGCATTAACAATGGGAAAATGGGAATCTTTTCAATAGGCGGCCTTCTTACGGAACGTTCTAAAATCTCTCTCCCTTTCCCCTCCTTACATCACCCCTACTTCTACCATGTGAACCACAGGCCGTTGCCGGAAATGCCGCTGAACATAGGTTCAATTTTTGGACACAGAAGTTGTACCGGATGCAGCAGAATTATTAATATAATCAATTAACTAAAATATGTAAAGATCTGATTTTTTATATATTTTTTTATTTATTTATTTCAATTTATTTCACCTCTTACACACAACAATTCTACAAATTTTAATCATTGTTTAACAATAGAATAACTAAATAAAAACAAAAATATAATAAAAAGGTATAACAAAAAGGTGAAAACATCATTTTTTTGGTTTCTACACCAATTAAGAGAACTGGCTCTTGAGCTTGGTGTAGGAGTTATGTAAGAATATACAATTTTTAGTCCATAATTAATATAATATCTTAAGGACTAGGTTAAGGAAGACATTATACAATATTTGATGGTTTGATTTACAGGATTAAGGTGACATGGTTTTATACATATCTTCTAATAACACTTTTATTTTGTAATGACAATAAAATAATCTTGTTTTAGTTCGGCTTTATTATATTTCTTTATAATTTGAGCATCACATAAAAGATGTCGGATATATTTTTGTATTTTTTTTATTCATATAAAATGTAAAAACTTTTTCCTCTCCTTTCTTTTTCTATATCAAGCACTTTATCATGTATTATTCAGCTTTTTTAAATATATTTTCACCTACATTATGCTGTCTACAATTGGAAAACTTGTTTCTGTTTTGTTTTTTTTTCTCTCTTTCTTTTTCCTATAATATGTTATTTTCACTTAAATTTACCTTCATACCTACCATTTATGTAATGTTCATATTTTAAGTTGATCGTTTTTTTTATCCAAACATCGTGTCTCTGTATATATCATATCATACACTTACTATGTAAAAGCCCGTAAGGGCGTTGAAAATGAAAATAAATGAAAATATCTGTAACCAACCGGTTTCGGGTCGATTTGAACCATCTTCAGAGGTGAATAAAAATATTAAACAAAATACACAGGTACAGAGTGTTAAAATGAAATTAAGAAGATGGTGTGAGAACATTAACTTAGTAAGGGGTCGAGGGGAGGTAACTAAGAGAGAAGGGGTAAAAATAGGCGTGGCGAAGGGAAAAATGTAAAAAATGGAGCTGTTTGACAAATATAACTGTGTATTTACAAAAAATGGTTTTATTTATTTGTAACTATTTTTTTTTCAAGAGCTTCCAGATTATTAAGACCTAAATGACCTTGAGACCTTATTATAATTATGTTTACCAACAAAGTGTTTGCTGCATGTGAAAACTTTTATTTTGATTTGATTTTGATTTGAAAAAAAAAACGAAAATCCGTAAAAGGCATGAATCTGTATAACATAACATATCTGTTTTCTTATTATAAGATTCTCAACTTAGGTGGAATTTCTCATGATAATATCTTTAATATTTCCAGACTTGACTTAGGCTCTCTGTAATACAGTATATATCTACAATGGTAGCTGATATTATACATTAAATATATTTAGTTTAGTGAGAGAATAAACCTTCGATGGAATCCACAGGAATATTTCAAATTAGAGAGTCTAGTTAAAAGACGTAACATAAACGACCTCTTAATGCTTTATAAAATTGTGAATTATCGGGTAGATAGTAACTTAGTCAATCAAATCAACTTATACGCCAGGTCCAAATCTACCAGAAATCTTAACATATTTTGGACAGAAATTTTTACCAATAATACTGGATATTTTAATCCTATTTCTAGAATGTTTAGATCATACAATGATCTTGCTAAATCACACACTATCATAGATATTTTTGTAAATAATATAACTTGTTTCAAGAAGTATCTCCACAATTTGTGCACCTAAAAAGTAAAAATAAAAGATTGTTTGTTATTTTATTATTTTTTCATAAACATTTTCTATTTATTAGATTTTTTCTTCTTTCTTTTTTATTATTAAAATTATTTTTTTTAGTTAAGTATAAAAATACTGACATTGTTTTTTTTTATGTGTTTGTTTCTGTGTACATGCAAATATGATTACTGCAGACACATTCGTCTAGGGATATTTATATTTGTATTTAATTTTGTTTTATATTACCAACAAGAATGTTCTATAAATATCCTGTTTGTGTCTCAAATAAATAAATAAATAAACATTAAGTTGGGACAATGCCGCGGAAACGGTTTCCGGCCGTACGTTGACGCTTGTATGTCAAAATTTTGTTGAAAGAAATAAAGCGATATTAGATACACGATGTTGTCCGATAGATAAGAAAAGAAATCCTTACGATATCCTTCCATTTTTTATTCAAACTTGATTCTCTATTATTTTTATTTCGTCTACCGTAAAATCAATGGAATGCTGCAAGCGTCGGATCGATGTGCTCTTGTTACAGTCAATGTGCGGACTTTGATAAACCGATTGTTTTCGACCAGTGGACACTTTTCGATAAACCTGTAAATTCCCTTGAACAATGAAAGCCAGTTCATCGCATTCAGATTAAACAGACTTTAAAAAAAGTGGAATGCAAAATATTGCACCGCAAATATTTCTGTTCGGTACAAACAGATTTGATCGCGATGCCTTTTGTTTTCCGGTTCCCCGTGAATAGAATTTTGTACGAATCTAAAGCTGGTATCCCACCTGATCAATTGTGTATGATCTTTTTCAAAGAAAAAATCGTTTGAAATTGCCATTGAATTGTTGCGCATTCTCGTTTGGTCTATTTATTCCATTCCGATATTCAAATTTGCTCTATTCTTAATCCATGGTCGATTTTACATATAGAATAGAAGGAACGTGAATTATATTCAACACTAGCTTCTGCCCGCGACTTTGTCTGCGTAGGATTAGTACTTTGAGTAATCTATTTTCTTTTCCTAGGTCCCATCTACGTTTATACCAAAATTCTTAACATATTTTTTTTTTATATCCATAATTCTTGATTTGATTCAACGTATTAGGCGAGTACTTCAAATAAATTTACTAATTTAAATATTTTCTAAAATAGAATTTTGATTTAACAATCATTATTTTGCAAAATGTCATTCTCAAATTTTGACATTTTCTAAACAATAATTATTATTTTCAATAGGTTTAAAATTAATAGCTAGCTTTATAAATTAGAGCCTATATGTTATTCTGATGTATGAGCTATATTATTGTAAAGTTTCATTAAAATCCATTCAGTAAATTTTGCGTGAAAGAGTAACAAACACACATACATCCATACAAACTTTCGCGTTTATAATATTAAGTAAGATTAAGGAACATATAAGATAGGAACGCGCCATAAGAGAAGTAAGTTTTCATCCGGCAATGTATATAAATAATTATAAACTACAAGTTTAAAAATATTCAACTAACGGCTCTGCGAAAAAGAAGGCATCCGTTCAATAAATCTTTTTTTCCAAAATCAGCTCTGCGCAAATTACGTGCTGCGACTTTACAAAGCTCGATCTCGATTCTCATTGAAGCCACGGAGGGGTTTTATGGGCTCAGAAATATATATAATATTCAAATATCACACCTTATTCCAAAGAGTCATTCTCCACCGCGAGTTTATTTACACAAACGTTCTTTTTAAACTCCTTGGAATAACGTCTCGCGGATTTCCATCTCCCACTTGGTCCTTTCTTCCTTTATTCGTTTTCAATATCCTTGGGCGATTCTCCGACACCACAGTGGCGGCGTCCGGGAGTATTTCTCCCGGGCGGCCGGACTTCTCCCCTTCCCACCGCCGCCCTCCCAGCAACCACCCCTTCAAGACAGATGGATGCATCCCCCGGGCTTCTCGGTACTGATAACTACTTTTGTTTTCAAGAAAACTCGACTGTGAAACTTTTTGTATAAAATTTTGAGAAATGTGTTCAAAGACACTCCTTAACTTTTTAATACATCCCCGTGAAGTTGTTCCTTATGAAATAATGGTCTTGGTCTAATTTTGGTTAAACTTCTTCAATGGTGTGGGCGTGAGTTTGCACGTTTTGAGTGCGCACTCAAAAGTAGTGCTTTTGATAAAATCACATTTTTTTTTTTGAAAGAGTTGCAAAAAAGTTTACAAGAGTTCCAAAAAAGCAATGCAATCCCCGTTTTTGGAATGCTCTGAGACTGATTTGAGTGAGGGGAGAAGAGATATGCAGTGAAAGGTTTGGACAATTCATCTAATGTAGTAACTAAACAAAGCCAAAACCGTTTACATATTTAATTGTTATCTCAACCAACAATGAGCCAACATGGAACGAGATGCAAAAAAGCTACGTAATATGTAAATGTTAGATGGCCTTTATGGTCGAGAGATAAGGCTCTCGACTAGCAATCCGAATGCTGCAGGTTCAAATCCCAGCGTACGTAAATAAATTATATTTAATTGAATTTTATTGTTTCACAATTTAATCATTTAAAGTAATATAAAGTATATTTGCCGCACGTTTCAGAGAGAAGCCCTGGCCCGACTATCATTCAGAAATGAAACGTTGCGTGAAATGGCTCCAGCCATGTTTGGTGACCAGATCTGAATAGCCAGGTATTCCCCACCTCCCTATTACCCATCTGGGGAAGCCATAGTCTCACCGGCTCAAGGCGGCTAGGAGTAGTTGGGAGTCTTGTGCACTATAAAAATAAAATAATATTAATTATTCATTTTCGTTGTTTGTTTTTGGGGTGTTATGCCGTGTTGTGCTACCTCCTTCTTTAGCCGACGTTTCGGACAGCGTTGCAGTGTCCATCATCAGGGCAGATCCGGCAGATCGATCTGCAGACGGATCTGCCGGATCTGCCCTGATGATGGACACTGCAACGCTGTCCGAAACGTCGGCTAAAGAAGGAGGTAGCACAACACGGCATAACACCCCAAAAACAAACAACGAAAATGCTTTTGGCCGTGAAAATCTAAAAACGTATCTTAATTATTCATATTTTTTTATTCTAATTGTCAGTTATAACAGATAAACTCGATCAATATTATATCTTCTGAAAGCTTTTCACCAAACTAATGCTATTTTTATCACATCCCTTACAAACATTCCAAGAAATCAACACATATTTACATATTTACACCATCAGATCAAAATAAATTTCATATTCAACACTAACCTCAAAAATAAAAATATTTCTTTCCATTCAATCGAGAGGCTCCGATCAGTTAGCCGGAACAGCAGTGCCTCCAAGACAGTGCTATATTTATCCGAAGTCTCTCTCGTTCGGCAGAACGATAAATACATAAATAGGCCCGGCCCGGAGAGTCTGCGGCAACCCGCGGAACAAGCTGTCAATCAATCACTTTAAGCCGAGTTCGCTGAAGAATAATTTATCATAATTTACAGAAGATTGATACGGATCGGATTAAAGTTGTGTTCCGATCGTCTTTATTTTCAAACCTTTAATGTACACTGTATACAGTACTAAAGAAAAATGTTTTGTATTGTTTGGAAGCCCATCTCAAGTTTTCCAAGGAGTGAAATAAATTTGAGCTAACGTCGATTTGATTCAAAGGGATACGCCATCGTCTGAGCACGTGATGCTATTATTTGTTCTATGAAAAGTGAAGTATTTATAGTATTTGTAATATTATATTGCATTATAATGCTGGATATCAGGGCTGAGTTTACGAGTTCGATTTCCTCTGCAGATTTAACATGAATTTGAATTTGATTCTATCAGAGGGTTCGGCTCTGTGGAATTCTAAATTTTAAATTCTAAATTCTAAATATTTACTATTAAAATGATTGTTTTTTAGATTAACATTTTTCTCCGAGCGGTAACTTCTCATCGTTCCCTAGGACAACTGCACATCGCTAACATACAAACAACAGTTGATGTCGAATATGTTAAGTTGATGTTTAATATGTTGTCATTGTGAACTGTCACTTATTCGTTGGCGATCTGTAGTCATGCTAGGGAACGATGAGAAGTTGCCGATAGTTATCCTTTCGATCGTTATCGAGCGAGTGTGCTAGGGTCTCTGAGCTCCTCTCTTCTTGGAACCTCAATTTCAATAATCATTTGCTATAAAGCTTTGAAATTATCAATATGTATAATCTCTCCGCTTCTCTCCGCTTCTCTTCGCTAGCATTGCTTGTAGTCAAGGGGTAAGGCTGTTGACTAGCAATCCAAAGGTCGCGGATTCAAATCCCGGCGTGCACAAGTAAATTTTATTTGTGTTATTTCACAATTTTAAACATTTACAACGATATAAGGTATATTTGCGGCACGTTCCTTAGTGGAAAATATTCTCAGCATTGCTTCGGTGTAAGACCACTATTCAGAATTGATTCGTTGTATGAAAGTCGCGAACCCCAGAATCAGGATGGAGTTTTCGAATGTCCTTTGCAGATAATGGAATCCTTGTTACGTATCACACCCGCCAGTCTCTCATTACGATTTTCCGTCTTCACGGACTCTCCCTATCTTCCTTGTTCTCTTTCTTGGTCCATTCTTGTGTTATGCATTGAATATTTATTTGTATTGTTTCTTGTTCTGTCTCTAAGGCTCAATTTAAATTGGCCAATCTAGCCCTTCTCATTTCTAGGAAGGCTGTTAAAATAACCTTGACCTTTGGCCTTTTTTTGAAAAAGCGCTATAAAAAATCTAATGTATTTACATAAATTCAAAAATCGGTACACATTTCAATATTTTTTCTCTCAAAAACAAACATTAAAGATACCTTTTTCGTTTTTAATGGTTTGTTTAAATTTAATATTACGTGATACAGCTTAAATATCTGTAAGTTCAATGAAACTCCAGACCCGTCTACACACAATATTCAGAGAACAACACTGAAAATATATTTTTCTCCAGTACAGGTAGCAAACCCTCAACCTCTACTTAAAGTCAAATGTATAAAACACTACGCTGCAATGGCCATTCAAACGGTTAAAGCTCCATATACATCAACATATTTATATGCTTCATCCAAAAGGTTTTTTATACTCGTTATAAATAAACAAAAATACACTGCTCTCCCATTATTAGCTGCCTTCATAAATTTGAGAATCGATTTCGCTTCCATATTGACCATTTCAAATGAGGAATTGGTGTCCAATTTTTCAAAAAAAAAATATGAAAGATTCCCATTGCGCCAGCAGGAACAGCAGGCAATATAGAAAGTTCCGTTTGCATCGGCGGAAGGGGCCCAGCCGGCGCTGCAAAAGGGCGCTTCGGCATTGTGTAATAAATTTTCCTTTCACGTCACGCTTTGACACAAAGGGAATCGCTTTTCAGCCGAAATGAGGCGACCTACAGTATCCGGCTACACCGAATCCGACAACTTTTTTTCACCACTCATCAGTACCTGTGTCCGGTGGTAAGAGCCAGCCCTAAGTAGAGAGATTGAAAGTCGCTCTAGCGATGAAAACACAAAAGCTCACGCGAGATATTATTAATTTCTTTGAATGAACCAATTCATCCAACCAAAAACAACGCTTTTGTGGTATCAATTCTCTTTCACGAGCCAGATTAACGCGATTTAATGACTTTAAAAACTTGGCACATGTACAAGGTATCTACAAAATTAATCTCATTTGTTATCTGACTTTTTATTGTGCTCTGTTATGGTAATTAATAGGCCTAACGGAAAGTTTCAATTTTTTAAAACCAAATTAATATCCAGCAACCGCGGTAGGCCTAATCTAAAATGACCACGTCAAATAATATTCAACAATAAATACTTTGCTTGTGACACGTTTTTCATCACGCCATAGGTAGATACTTGAAATATTAAATCATAATTATTTCTAAAATAAACCGTTCCTTAAAAATAATTTATTCCATTTTAAATAATGTTCAATTATCAAAAATCTTAATGGTTTTTACGGAAAGCATCTTGCTGAATTTATTACAATAAATTGGTAAGTGGCTCCTTAAAACAACGCGATGTAATGAAAATTTCAATAAAGTAATGAATATTTTAATTCCATTCCTTAATTCAGGACTCGCTAATTTCGTTACCGCTTTCTGAATATTTTATAACAGTTAAGTTTTTTAAACAATAGCCGAAACCACTTTACGATGGTATTACCAGAGAGTACCGGAAATTAGTGCTTTTTAAATCAAATTCTAGACGTATTGACTCTTTTTTACAAAAAAACATAAATTGATTTTGAAAGATTGTTATTTTATCTGGTACACGCAGTTTCAAAATTTTGAAAATATAAGATTATTTTTAATGTACTAAAGTTGTACCGTTGGTTGTTGGCAGATTTGTTCAATTTTCAAACGATAGATTACATTAAACAACACATATTTTAAATCATATAATCATGCAACAAAATAAATCAATACATAATCTAGTAAAAACAGTTTTCAGAATTTAAATTTAGTAAAATTAAAATCATTAGAAAATAAATCCGAGAATAACTTATTTTTTCTATTTATTTAAGGTCTTACAAACTATAATATTTCAAAAAAATTTTACGCACTTATTTTGTTTAGAAGACATTATTGAAAAGTCATAAATACTTATCATCAAAAAATACTTACAAGAAGAAAACATTTGTATTGCTTACTTGAATGTAGGTATATAATAAAGCAAGTTTTGAATGAAATAAATCGATAATTAAATTTTATTTTTAAAAATTTGATAAGGGGAATAATCGATCTTTCTCATTGGAACAGTTGCATGCATTTTTAAACTTTTATTCTCAGCCGCTGGTCAATCGCTCTTAAGTGGAATATTTTTATTTTATTTAGCCATTTGATTGAAATTTAAATGTGGATTAACATAATAATCTGGAAAGGACCAATATTTAATATCCTGCTTCTGAGAATTGTATTGGATTCCCCCTGCAAAGTCCTATTGAATTCAGAACTATCGGAGTCTCAGAGCTCGGAGCCTGCCACCTCAATTTGCAACGTTTAAATTTGTTTGCGTGGTCTGAATCCTGGATCGGCCATTGTTTGGGTATTGACAGTTGACAGCATTATTGATTTCACTTCACTTCTTTCGTTTTATTCATCCGTTCCTGTACACCGCCAATTGGCCACGGATTACTCACACGGATGATATAATAAATATGGAGCTAAAACTTGTTTCCAAAATTTATGTTTCGACGTTTCCAATTTCATGTTCCGACAATTTCCACTTTTCAGACAGCCCATTATTTTTTATCTTTGCTTGAATTATGTATGTCGATGATGAGACATTTCACAATAACGAAGATGAGTTGAGTGAAACGTATATTTTTTGCAGCAATAATTTATTTGAAATAAAACAATAACTTTGTTTGTAACAATGATTTTTTTTTAATACTATATATACACCTATACATAATTATTTAAAAATAAAAATAAAATATATTATTTATTTATTAATTTTATTTTCTTAAAACATTACATATTACATTACAATGATCTTTGGCTGTCCAACTAGGAAATTAACTTGTTTTAGGACAGTCAAAATAAGCAGTTTTATTAAATGTAATTATTGTTTTGTCTATTATGTTAACTTTCACTTCGATATTAACTTAATAAAAAAATTTAAAGTTTTGATGGTTGATACAGGAAGTTGCTTATGAATGTAAATACACAGTTTAAAATAATATAAACATAGTAGTAATAATAAGAAAATTCAAAAATTATAAACATGAATGCTTTTTAACCACTCCATGAAATTTTACTTTTGATTTTGATGAAATTAATGAACTTGAGAATCAAAAATAGATAAAAAAGAAGAGAAAGTTAAAAAAAGTAGAGAATAAAAAGAAAATTCAAAAATAAAAATTAGAAACATGTATGCTTTTAATAAACTTCAACAATTTTAATTCTCAGATGACTATTTTAATGTATGCGAATAAGAAACATAATTATTTCTAAAGAAAACCTTTTGTTTTATATAATTAATATTTATTTATAGCTTTTGAATATTCATAAAGGTTTTGTCCACATATTATTTCAAATAAAGCTTTAACGAGCTGAGAACACAATGACGTATTTACCCCCAATCAGGCAGTTACACAATGAATGAACACACTATTACATAATATAAAGCTTGACTTAAGAGCGATTGACCAGCGGCTGAGAATAAAAGTTTAAAAATGCTTTCAACTGTGCGGGGAGGTTCCAATGAGAAAGATCGATTATTCCCTGTATCAAAACTTTTAAATTAAAAATTAAATATCGATTTATTTCATTAAAAACTTGCTTTAATATATACCTGCGTTCAAGTAAGCAATAAAAATGATCAAAACGCACTATGATAAATTATTAAATATCGTGTACTTCTTGTAAGTATTTTTTGATCATAAGTGTCTATTATTTTTCAATAAAGTCTAAACAAAATAGGTGTGTAATATTTTTTTGAAATATTTTAGTTTGTAAGACCGTAAATAAATAGAAAGAACTGAGGTATTTTTGTCACAAAACACGTTCTCGGATTTATTTTTTAATAATTTTAATTTAACTAAAATTTAAATTCTCAAAAATGTGTTGACTAGATTATGTATTGACTTATTTTGTTGTATGATTATATGATTTGAAATTTGTGTTGCTTAATAGAATCTATCGTTTGAAAATTGAACAAGTCTGCTAACGACCAACGGTATAACCTTTGTATATTAAAAATATTTTTAGTTTTTCAAAATTTTACCAGATACCAGATTTACATGTACCAGATAAAATAACAATCTTTCAAAATCAATTTATGTTTTTTTTTTCTAAAAAAAAAGTCAACACGTCTAGAATTTGATTTAAAAAATACTCATTTCGGTTTTCTCTGGTAATATCCTCTTAATATTCCCACAAAACTGAAAATGGTTAACAATTATTCATTTTCAAATCAATGTTGAATGATATTTCAATTAAAAGTTTCATATAGCAATTAAAACCAAATCAAAGTTTATTAGCGATTAACAGTCAATTAAAAACTTATTTTAAAGCACTCCTGGGTTTTTAATTTAGCTACAAATTTTGTATTCAGAAACCTGTTGTTTTCAAAGAGGTAAATATTATTATTTTACAATATTTCCAAGAAAAAGTTATCATAAATTTCGGTTTTATATAAATTGTTCATTCTTGTTTTCTTCGTTTCCTAGAAATTATACCTTTTTTAATAACATTATTTTTCACAATGAAAAAGAGGCAGACTTTGTAATTAAAACATTTTTTTTAAAGCCTTGAAAGTGTGTTATATGTATTGTTTTATGGAATTGAGGGTATTTTTAAGGAAAGGAAAGAGAAGGATGTTCTGGGAATGAAAAGGTACGAGTATGGTAGAAACCTGGAGGTCACAATGTGTCTTCTTCACATCCCCACTTACTTCAGTCTAACTTTAAAATAAAATAGAAAGTAATTTCCTTCAAGACATACGTCATTTTGGGGATGCTGTATGGAGAGTATTTTTAAGAAAAGGAGGGAGAGGTAGTTCTGGTAAGTAAAAAGGTGGTGAGGAGCTGGTAGATATCGAAATAGAAAAGAAAGGGTCAGAATGAATCCATCCCTTCCACTGCGGTACAAGGCAATGGGTCGAGAGGATCCGGATGGAGAGATCAGAAAGCCTCCCTCAACCGGTCCCCTTCAATCCGGTCTGCCGCGCAGTAGGTGGGCAGATGCATCCGCCGCCAAGAACTAGCCAAATTTCCCTATTAACCCGGGCACCCCTGCTTAGTCGCCAAACGTAGCGAACCAGTTGGAGTGACCTACGACAGGGGTGCTGGTTATCCAATAAATGGATCCCAGGACGGCGGTATTCATACCCCCCTCCCAAATATATGACCTTCTTACCGTTTCATGCAAAGCACACATTTGGTGGCGATGAGAAGTGTTTTGAAATATCACTACTATTTTCAATAAAATTTTGGTTTTTTTACTTTTAAGAACTACTGTATGAAGGCATATAACTAATCTTAAAAAATATGATTGGTAAAAAGAAAAAAAAAAATCTCATTTTGAACATACATAGATGATCTTAGGTATTTTAACCACACCTCATAATAATATCATCTATTCGTATATCTCACTAAAAACAAGTTCTAAAATATTCTTAAAAATTTAAAATTTCTCAAATAAGTCAACGTAACTATTTTCAGCTCGCAACATCAGTTCCATCGAGAGCTATTCGAAATAACTGTTTTTGTCTTTCAGACGGCCTACTGTAAGATATATATTTTATTTAAATATGTACATAAATTATATAGTTGCAAACTCGTCGATAAAGACGAGTTATAAAACTAGAATAAAATTTTCATAATAGTTATCATAACTACTAGAAGTTTCTATTGCGACATGGAAATGGATGGAGAGAACTTGTGAAGTGTCATTGAAATTGCTTGCGAAACCAAAGATTCATATTAACCAGTGAAACCTAGGTAGTCAACATCGTATAGGCTTACCGCTGATAACTCCATTATAACCTCTCCCTCTTTCACTCAAACGACCCATGTAACAGATAGGGAAGTTATACCGGAGCTTTCGGCGGCGGGACTATAGTTAGGCTAATCGCCAGCAGTGGCGTCGCCATAAATCTCCGCTCAGTACTTGTAGGCTGTCAGAATTTAGAATTTCATTATCAATTAATTACCAGGGAACAGTGGCGCATACTTCATGCTAACCGGGCCCGGGCGAACATGCACTAACATCATTTATCAGGACAGAGTTAGGGACCGTACACACGATGGCTGTATCGCACTGGAAGCTAACTGTATCAAAATATATGGTAACTTTATTAAATTGAGGATTCTGAATGCAAATTCATCAAGATACTGAATTAGTTTTACTTAAGCAATTAATAAAGCGGGTGGGTACCTAAATGACCTAAACAATTACTTTAAAAGTTTTGGGGGAGGTAGAAAATTTTATCATTAATTTCATTTTTACAATTTTAGAAGTTACGTTAAATAAAGTTATTACTTCATTAATTAATATCATTATATTTTCAATTTTAGATTAAATGGTTTCAATGTAGCAACGTATTCCGTTTTTTTCTGCGGAGAGAGAAAACTGGGCTAAAATCAATAGACTAGATTTTATTTTATTTACAACTTTCTTCGCGTTCAAAAGTAAACTATGTATTTAGACAATCATTTCATTAGCAATATAATTTAAAAATAATATCCTTTACTCCTTAAATTTTCTAAGACGATGAATGACGGTGAATGGAGGGAATAAATTTACGTGATTTTTATATGTATTTTTAACCAAATGTTTTAAATTTTTAGATAGAAAGGTAAAATTAACCCGTAGATAGCATAACAAACTTCGTTATGGATTTACATATTTACTAATAATTCCTTAATTTTGAGTCCGATTGAGGTGATATAAAAATTGCGTACAAAAAAAAATGTCATTTTTTATAATAATACAACATTTTGTAATTTTACAACATTTTATAATAATACAACTTTTGTAATAATATTATTGTAAAGATATTCAAAATATTCCTATAAATTATTTTTTATAAACGAGTCTAACAAAACACGATGTATTTAGTTTTTACTACCCTCCCTGCCGCTTAAAACATTTTAAAACGACTCGCGTACCACCTATTGTAATTTGTATATAATTTTCATAACGCCAGGGCTCACAAGCCAAGGATAACACCAATAAAAAAGAAGAATAATAAAACATTTAAAAACAAACTCCAAGTGAATATTTTTAAAATCAATGTTGAAGGGTGTTTTTTTTGTACAATTCTTGAAGAGGGGAATGAAATTAGTTCTGTTGACATAAATAACTACAAGTATGAGAATAATGTTTCCTTTAAAAAGTATATTCACACGCAGATATGTAATAATCCTTAACTTTTTATCGTTATTTTTTTATCGATGTATGAAAAAGCCCACTAGGAATTTAAATAAATAAATTTTATCAACATAAATAATTTTTTATTTTCCATAGTTTAATGTCGAAAAAACGAATGATTTGGAAATATTTCGTTTGTTTTTATTGAATAGTGGTGTATAGAAAGTTATTTATTTTTATTAATTTAAAATGAAGCCACCAAGTGAATTTGCGCTTATTAAAGAAATAAATAAAACATTTTAAGTTAAGTAACTCCAATTAGCTCTTCCCAAAAATTTCATTGTACGTAACCCTTGTCAAAGAGAAAAGCTTCTGGATTATCTAAATATGTGGCAACAGAGGCGTTTGAATATTATTTAACTATAGTTTATTCCGTAAAGCAGAAATAAAGCGTTATTATTTACATTAATTAGTGACTCGTAAATACCCTGGGGGTAAATAATTAATTATTCCTAGTTAAAATAAACGCCCTTGGAAAATAATATTCAGCTCACGTGACTTGTATGAGATTAAAAATAAAACTTGTAACATAAAAAACACCTATTTCAGTGTAGGGAATTCACGATTAATCATGACAAATATTTAACTTGTTCTTCCGACCGAGTGTTTACAAGGAATTCCCACGTTTAGTCCGTCAACAAAGTCTATATACGTAATAAAATGGAACTAAAATTGTTTATTATTTCGGCAATACTGAGTAACACTGGTTTTAGAATAAATCATAGTAGACCCCGCAACCCTAGATCCCTATACTAAAGTGACATGTTGGGTAATTTTATAACCTCTCTAATTATATGCCTGCACACAATATAAATAAAATTTACATTTAACTGTAATATTTTCATGCAGCATCATACTCATTGATGATACGTAAGTATTATTTACTGATGAGTCGGTGGATGCAATCTTTTTTTTATTTATTTTTTTGTGATAATATATTACAAAATTAGACGTAATATTTATAATACATTATTCCCATTGAGTTTAATAAAACTCATTTCGGGAAGGACAACATTATACAATTATGAAAATTATTTTTACAAAAGAACACGAATTTAAAGGGCATTTAAAGGAAAATACACAGATATTAAAACAGACTAGGCACACTTGATACAGTTAGTTGAATATTTCATAAATACATTTAGAAAGATATACAAGAGTTAAATAAAAATTGTTAAATATGTCACTGGTTAATAAAGCTGCTAAAGATATATAAGCATTACAAATAAAAATTGCTAAATAAGTCACTGGTTAATAAAGCTGCTAAAGATATACAAGCCTATATAATATCTGTTTGCCTATTTGCCATAAGTTATTTATTTATTTAATTTCTACGGTAAAATAAACCATAAACAGTAGTTATATGACACAATTAGAACCATAAGAAAATATTAGCAATCATTTTAAATAAAGAATAACAAATTAACTGTGGCATTTGATTGTGAAATGACATCAGAGATATGAGCAAGAGATAGGTACAAATATATCCAAATTCTATAGTATAAATAAGGTAAACTTAGATTGAATTAATATTGATCGAAAATATAAGATAGCATAGCCCTCTTGTATCTAATTTCCATGCAGTTAAATATATCCGCTACATCAGCGTATCTATTACTAACTGCATGCAACATAGGTACAAGGGAGTTTTTGGAATAGGCAGTCCTGGTGTTGTTACATTTAAACAGGACTTTTGAACGAGTAGCTCTCGTAGGTATATGAAATTCAATGAGGTTAGTTAAATCGGGACTGTCTATACTACTATTAACAATTTTGAACATAAATAATAAGCCGAATATAATTCTTCGGTCTGAGATTTTTAATAAATTTAATTCTTTCATCGAGTAATTAAAGTTTATGTTTTCAATAGGAATACCTTATAAGCTTTTGTAATTATTTGTCTATGTATAGTTAGTATTAGTATAGAGTTACAGAGAGAAAAAAACTTGTACAGTTTAAATCTTCCTATTTGTTCAAATGCGAGGTTATGTTTGACTCCGGAATCTGGCAGGATGGGGAAAAATGGCATAACTTAATATTTCTTAACGTTTTTATTTTTATTATTTTGGTTTGGTTTTAAATGATTCCCGGAGCAGCGGTACACATATCCCCATCATATCCCCCTTCCAAATTGGAATGCCTTATTCCCACTGGCTCCGCGCGGTTAAAACTCTGGTTCGGAAATAATGTAAAACTATTTGTTTTATTTAAACTGTAGATTTTATACCTTATGAAATATTATATCAAACTTAGAAAATAAAAGAAATTAAAAATACAATTTTTTAAGACATTATGAAAAATAATAATAAGTTTTATTTTTATTTTACTATTTTACTTTTATAAAATAATAGGCCTAACGTAATCATAAATACATTTATATTATCCCTAAGGAATGGAATAGAAAATTACAGAAGAAAGTAATAATATAATCTGGCCTCGAAAAATATTAACAACATCAAACCCTTATCAAGAATACTTGTGACATATGATTTCTTAGGGATAGAATTATGGAGACAGAGGAGGTTAGAAGTTTTCTTTTTGATGGAAATCATTTCTTATTACTCATAATATTGTTTCTGAAATAATATGATTTAAAACACCCTTCAGTCTTAGAGACTTTTTCAAGCAGTCTAAAAGTTACATATACATGATCCACTGCAACAAAGTTGAATGTCAGGATTTTTTTCGAGTTATGAATACCATTGGATAGCGTAATTTGCAGAACAATTTTGTATATTTCTAAAAATTTAATGTCGCTCTCAGGCCGAGAAAAACCTTTTCTAAAAGCGAAACGCAGCTAGACCGGAGTGTCACAAACATCGTCCTTGAATATTGAAATGGACAATCATCGTTATGAATAGTAAAACCGACAATGATCGTTCTTTAATAGTAAAATGGATAATCATCGTATAAAATTCACATATTTATATATTATTGAATGTGCGCCAATGTGGACAAATATCGTTCTTGAATAGTAAATTGGACAATCATCGTTCTTGGAAGTGCGTCAATATAAACAATTATTGTTCTTGAGTAGTAAAATGGACAATCGTTGTTCGTGGATAGTAAAATGGATAATCTTCGTTCTTGAATAGTAGAATGGACAATCATCTTTCTTGAATGTGCGTCAAAGTGGACAATGATCGTTCTTAAACAGTAAAATGGACAATCATCGTTCTTCAACAGTAAAACGGACAATTATCGTTCTTGAATGTGCGTCAATATGGTCAAATATCGTTCTTGAATAGTAAATTGGACAATCATCGTTCTTGAATGTGCGTCATTGTGGACAAATAGTGAATTGGACAATCATCGTTCTTGGAAGTGCGCAAATGTAAACAATTGTTGTTCTTGAGTAGTAAAATGGACAATCGTGTTCTTGAATAGTAAAAAAAACAATCGTCATTCTTGAATAGTAAAATGGACAATAGTCTATCTTGAATTTGCGTGAAAGTGGATAATGATCGTTCTTGAATAGTGAAATGGACAGCCGTCGTATTAAAATACCGAAACCGAAATGAAAGATACCTGCAAAGATACAACGTGGCTTATATTTGATCCGACGTGTAATGGACTAGAAAATAATCAAGTTGACTTTGGGCCTAATGAAAAAGTCTGGTTAGATCCTTATTCCTTAATAGCCGTCTTTAAAACTTTTCCACAACATTAAGGGTTTTAAACACCCAATGAGTATTCCTCATACATCGCCCGATTTTTCCCTTCGCGACCACTTTTTCTAATCAGCTCATAAGCTCCGCCAGTTAGCCCAGTAAGAAAACTTTTAGAAAATACTTCACTGAATTTAAGTTTATCTCCAGAAATGTAAGTCGAGATTAGGGAGTGAAACTTTTAGTATGCACCAGATTAAAACACACATTAAAAATTATAAAGTTTTCCAAATTTCCCGGCGAAAGGGAAAGCCGACGTACAGATAATATTTTTTTATCTCTGAATTAACATATATCTTTCAAGAACATAATAGAACATTTTCCAAGAAAATATATTTTTTTAGAATGTATAAAGTAAACATTTTATCCCGACATACCTAGATAACTTTTTTGTTATGAAATTCGTACCCAATCTTTGGTTTTCAAGTGATAAAGCTTAATTAATATATTGCGATTCATTCATTAGAGAATGCAAACTTTTTTTGTATTTATGCGTTGTGTGTGCATAAGTATATAAATGCACATATGTTTGTGTGTACTTGTATACACAATTACATACCTACCCGTATACGTGTACGTATACGTAAAAACGTTGATATATTAAAAACGTTGTTTTGTTTATGTATAAAATCTTTTCTTAAATAACTTCTCATTGAAATTCGGAATTTTTCCAAGAAATTTAAAATGTCCCAAATGTTCTTTTTGAAAATGTTGTAAAAAAATTCCAATTTGGAAACTAGTGAGAGCTAAATGAGTTTATATTTATTATACATTTGACGTAGAAATTCATATAATGTCACAAATCACTGGATAAAGTAAGTCAAGTACGTCCCTTAACACCCTGTATAAGAAGCGTGTGTTTCCATAGAGAGAAAAAAATTGTCTTATATTTAAACGCCCGGAGTCTTAAAAGTTGCGTATGATCTGTAGATTTTAACGTAAAAATAAGTGAAATTGGTGTTCACTATTAGCTCGCTAAAATGGCCGGATGTTTTGAAAAAAATTAGACTTCGTGATTCGGAAAAAAAACGAAGGGTCCATATTTTATATTTTGTAGCAAACTTAATTTTTATTCCATACACTTAGTCCAAAGAACGCCAATTTTTTTTTTGAAACATATGTTATGTGTTTGTTAAAAATATAAAAAGGGAAAATAACACTTTTTCTGGATAAAGTCAAGAAAATAAACAATAACTACACCAAAATATTTGAACAAAATACAACGAATAAAAAATTATGAATGCTCAAAATTGAATGATAACATGTTATGACAACAACAATTATTGTGGAAAAAATATTCTTCTTCTTCCCCGTGTCCTATTCGGGTCGGGACCCACTGCATATGTCCCTGTCCCATCCTCTCCTTCCACAGTCTCTGGAGTTGCGTCGCCCAACTGTGTCTGATGCGGCCCACTGGACGTCTACCCTCTGGAATCGCGCTCAGTATTTTCCTCGGAATTAGGTCATCAGACATTCTTAGTACATGCCCAAGCCAACTCAGTTGCGATTTTTCTATGAAATTTTTATAGAAAAACGCCACTGAAAAAAAAATGTATTACCGTAATTAAAAAAATACATGTTTTAAGAGTTTTTTTGATTTTTAATTTAAATTTAATTAAATTTAAAAAAAAAAATTCTTTGCAGTTCTCATTTTCTAAGAACGACGCAACTTTTGAGATACTAGGCGTTTCTGAATTCAAAACTTGAAATAATTGACACACCCTACTGTATAGACGCGCTGTAGACATCTCAAAGTGGCAAATAGGCAAGTTATTACTGTCGTGTGCTACCACTAAGTAAATTGCATTAAAAAATACCTATGTGCCCTCGTGTATAATGAAAGCATATTAATTACTGGGCTAACACTAGTAAAAGACGAGGAATAACATTTCTTTTGAAAATTTACGCAATTTTTTTATTATAATCGATTTTTATAAATAATATACTTATTTCCCACTCGAAGATTTTATGCGTCATACAGAAAATGCAAAGCCTACTAGAGTACAGGGCCTGGGCGCGCAACAGCCAAATTACGAAGTCACGTCTGTCGCTATTTAAACTTTACTATTTAAAATAGTATAATTATTCTGTTTATTAATATATTATAGCAGTAACAACGAGTATCAACAACAATTGCCATTAGTGAACCGTCGATGCTTTTTATGGCACAGCCGCCTTAAAGCACGTTAGGCGCCCCGGCCTCCTACTCTAGTTTGCCTTAGTATTCGAATCATCTTTTGAATAAGAAAACACCGCCGGCAACCTACCGTTTATTTCGTTTATACATAAGTTTTCTTTGAATGTCTACCTTTATCATACGTGAACAACGTTTGAAAAAAGAATCGACTGGAAACATACCAGTATTTCTTACTTCCCACAATTTGTCTTGAGTTTGTGAGCTAATAGCAAGTCTAGATGAATGGTGACGCCATTGGTTACAGTATTAGACCAAATAATGTACATATTATTTTTTTTATTTAATTTTTTTTTTTAAGAAAGACAAACATTCCCGGGTTATGAATATCCCAACATTTGAAAATCTCCTACTACCACCCCGCTAAGCGGAAGATGTTGCTTGTGTTGTGATAGAGGACTTAACCAGCTGAGGAATCAAACACGGAACGCCTGGGTGGGACCCAAACGCAATGCCCACTCAACCACTGAATATAAGATATATGAACAATGATATAATAATAATATGACAAGTACAATTTACGCAATACAGGCGTAAAAACATTATGGCCCAGTCAAAATTTGTTTCTAACTAAGCACTGCCAAGCAGTCAGTGCCTGTTCTAAGAAACGAGATTTTATATTTTTTTTTTGTTTTCGAGGCACAATCTTGTTAAACCGCAATTAAGCAGTTTGTCAACAGAATGTTAATGTTCAATTACATTAACATCCTGTTAATTAACATAAACATACATACATAATAATAATAAAATTATAGAAATTGTCATGATTAACACACATACACGTATAAAGCATCTCTATTTATTAACCATGTTTTCAGCATATTATATATTTATCTATTTGTTGAATCGCAATTTTTTTATATTACTTGGCAATATGTTAAATATTATATTCCAGAGTTATATTTTGGAACAAGCATTCCTTCATTCTTTGTGAACCTAGAATTATGTTAAGGTTCCACTTTCATCTTATTTTCAGAGTCAGATATATGAATCAATATTTTGTACCATAATAAGGCCTGCACCGGTAAGATAGTTAAATTCTGATAGAACAATGATATGTTTCGTCTCTGGGAACAAATATGTTTTTGAACTAGTAATTTAACCATAGAATTTTGTACTGATTGTAGGTGGTTTAAATTAGTTTGTAAATGACAAAAATATTTGTTGTTTGGTGTGTAATATCAAATTGTAAATTGTTTTATTTATATTTTCGAATTCATGCATAAATTTTTCAAATTTATTTTTATAATCAGCTGTTTACGATTAAAATTAAGTATTTTTTTTTTCCATAGATATGTTCCTTTCATTATCAAGTATACCACAGACAACATACAGAAATCGAAAATATTCTATGTTGTATCTGTATACAGGGTGTTAAGGAACGTACTTGAGTTACTTTAACCAGTGATTCCTGACATTATTTGGAGTAAAAAATGTAAATGAAATTTTGGTCTCCGGTGACTTTTTTCATGACAATTTTTTTTTTTTTCAAAAATTTTTTTGTTCAAAATCAAACAAAAAAAAAATTCTTTCACATGACCTTATTGGTCAGTCTCCCGAGTTACCGCCCCACCACTTACCCCGCCCCCAACTACCCAACACCTATTATTTTTTATGTTTTTGTAGAAAAAAAAAAAAAAAAACATCAAAAATGTCACCGGAGACCAAAATTTTATTTACATTTTTTACTCCAAATAATGTCAGGAATCACTGGTTAAAGTAACTCAAGTACGTACCTTAACACCCTGTATAGTATCAAACACGCAGGATCCGCGCGGTAATAAACTTTAGGATTTTTAAATATTTTTTTTATAAATCCTACAAATATGAGATAAACGGTAAAATACAGGTTAATATTTTTTTATGGATATGATTTTTAATATTGGCGAAAATTAAAAAAAATGATCTCTGGAAATCTAGAGCAATCGAGGCAAATTTATTTATTTCGCGTGGTAGCTCCGGTGGATAATATATGACCGTTAAATACTATTAGATGCATCAGAATGTACTCTTTATAAAATCATAAAAGAAAAAATAAACGTCTAAATAAAAACAGGGAGGTTCAGGCAACCTATTATAACCTCTCAAAGTACAGGGTGTACGGTTACAGCGACACGTGTATAAAGAAAAATAAGCATTATGTGCTTAGTTATTTATTCTAGGATGTTAATGGCACAATAGAGCACTTTGTTTAGACTTGGCTGTAATATAATAATCAATGCCTCGGTGGAACGAAATTGTTTATCACAAAAAGGTATCTAAGTAATCAATCCGTACAAACTCCGAATTTGCTGGAAGCTGATTATTATTGTTACCTACAAACAACATAGAGTTGTTCTTGGGGATATAGAAGAAGGTTATTTTAGGGGAGTAAAGTTGGGGTGGGAAAATCCTACGTCGTTCGCAGAGGGGAAGGTAAGACAAACTACTAATTAAGCCACTGCGGGTTGATAAAAAGGGCGAAATCTTGGATTACATAACAGAGGAGATTCAAAGCGATTTTGTCTGTGTGCCTGTATTTTCGTTACTCCTCAATATTACAGTGATGTTTTGTATTTGTACCCTAATAGCGGTTACCTGAGTCTGATAGCGTGGGCAGCAAAACGCACACTTCCACAAAGGGTACCACCCTGTAATGCTTTTGGAGATTTTTTTAATAAAGTTTATGGGGTGGCTTTCTGCGAAGGAGTAGAAATTTCCATTCCCCTGTTGGGGTTGTGGGGACGCCGCGTGTCGGGGCATCACAGCGGCGGCGCGCGTCGAGTTGGCCGGACGTGCGGCTTCAGTGTCGCGATATCGACTCAACTGTCGACTGACGGCGGTGAAAAGTTTCGCGGAACACATGTGACTCGTATTATTTGTGCATAAACTTTTCCGACCCTAGAGTGTGAATTGTGACTGATGGGCGACCGATTTATTCCGGTCGAACTAAAGAAATTTAAAGATTTTTTAAACTTTTAAAGAAAATTAATCTTTTCTCTTCCCCCATGATATTTGTTAAGTAGAACAAGACTTATAGTGCCATTTTGCGTTTGATGGATCAATTTATTTAAATAAAAAGGTAAGAAAACATTTTAATAATTATTATTTTTTTACATTATACTTTTATTGACTGCATTTAAAAAACCGGCAGAAATGGCTTATACACACCTTTTAACGATCTAACGATTATGGTGAGAAGAGAAAAAAATCTTTGTGTGTGACAAATATTAAAATACGGGGAAGTATTTACAATTTCCATCAATTTTTATAAAGAAATGAAAAGCAAGAAAGATCTTCCGTGAAATGGTTATCATAACTATCAAGCTAGTGCGTAATTTGACAAGAAATTATACTTTAAGCTTTCATATTCATTGAAGAAAACCTGCCGTTTTCCATCATCTTTCGCTTGCCATGAAAGCTCATAAACTAACGCTTTTCGCAAATTGTAAGGTACAACAATTATTGGATTGTATTATTTGGCCTTGGTGTATTTTATACTGTGGGTACCCTTTTAATATTATGTTCATCATAATGCACCCCCTTATAGCCTTGTTCACAGTACCTACTCGGTACGGGGGTTGTAAGACAGACACGTGTCTTGAGTGGGTGGTACGTGACAGATTATTAATTTTACATTCATGAATTTCAAAGATATATATGGAACAGGCTCAGCCTAGTGAGGTGGTATATACCAAAAAAATAACATGTATTTTATATATTGTAATATTATCTTGGTTAATAAATAATTTAAAAAATATATGTATATATATATATATATATATTATTATAAACACCAATTGTATACAACAAAAACAATATTAAATACATTTTCCTTTTTTGGAAAAACATTATCTTTCATAAGTTAATAAAAATAAAACGTTTATTCATCAATAGATTTTATACATTATTACATATTTTATTCTTTTATCATTGATTCTATTGACGAAAAGGTCACTGCTCAGCTACATTTCAGGATTTCTCCTGGAATGCAGCTGGTTTTCAGCAGTTTATTTTAATTTTTTAAATGTATATAAGTTTTTTTTTAATATACATTATCTGCAGGATGCTTCGTAAAGCTAACACATGATTTTCGTTTAATGTTTTCTTGTTTTCACGAAAACATTTGTTTAAAAATAAGTACATATATTTGACATTGATAAAAAATTCAACATTGCATTAGATAATGTATACTATCAATCACGTTAGGAGTTCACCTGTGTTTAATATGTATTTACAAGGCTGTAAAGCTTTATAATAATTTGCCATTGATAAATTGCTTATTCCTGTGATATTTCAAAAGCCTCCAAGTTTAGCGCGGCCTCCTGAGTATCAAATTAGCTTTTAATATACACAGCTTTTTGAATAATGTCGTCCGTTATGCAAAATAACTGGTTTATCAATGAATGGAGCCAAAATAACGAAGCTCTTAGAATAGAAAGAAATCATATACGCGATCCATAGACTTAATTAATTCATTCAAGTCGCGATCAATTTATCCGATCGATGTTGGAGAAACAAAAGTGCTTCAAATATGACTTAAGACCTCAATAACTAATTAACTCTCATTTTGTATGAAAAGGTACATGCGACGTGCCGAAGTATATTAAAGTTAGTATTTCAATTCGAAAATGTCCAAGAAATATAAATAAAGTTTTTTTAATTTTTACGTAGCGGTTTGACGTCTAGGAATGTAAATCCGTAAATACAACCGCCAGTGTAGCCAGTGTATATCGATTTCTTATTTCTTCTATGTCGATATTGGTACATATAAGATTGTCGGAAGTTACGCCTATCGATCCGAAATTGTAAAGTTATCGATTTCAATATGCTAGACCCCATTATATAGAAAGATACATAACAAAATCGTTAAACTATCCATAAATGAACGTCATTAATCAAAGTGATTTTAAGAACGCAGTAAATATTTTTTTAAACATAAGGCTCCATCTCATGCAATATTATTAATGTACGTATGTAATTAAATGTAAGTATGTTATAAACTGTTAATTGTGAAATGTAATTGGATATACTGTTTTTCAAAATAAACAATAAATAAATTAGAAAAGTTTCTATCGCGTTTGATAATCGTTTAAAATGTACGGGTGTTTTTCATGAAGTTTACACTAATTTATTTATTTTTGTATTAAAAAAATTTTGATGTACTAAATAGTTGCATTATTGTGAGATAATCGATTGCCAAGATCGATAAAGGATTGGTTACTTGATTTATATTAATAATTAAATATGTTATACTTTGGAAGATAATCCCATACCAAACGCTAAAAATCAGCGAAGATTTTGAGGCTGAAGAAAATGGTGGGGAAATGGAAAGAACATTGAGGGAAAAGTTGGGATGTGTCTGGTTGTATGGTTCCGTTTAGTAAACATATTTGAAGCTATTTTCTAAGTATTAATCGCACAAGATACTGAGAGGATACTGAAAGGATCTTCAACTAAGGACTATCGATTTTGTTATGCGTGTGAATAACTAAACTGCTCCCAAACGCTTGGAGCCAGTATGACTATCAGCTGAAGGTAGTGAAGAGGGCAAGGAGATGGGGAAGAGGAAAGTCGATAAGTAACTGGCTATCCATATTTGGTCACCAAACACGACTAAAGGTATTTTACAACTGCAATAATCAGAATATTTTTCAATGAGGAACGTGTTACAAATATACCTAATATTATATAAAATTATTAAATTGTGAAGACACAAATCACTCAACTAAAATTTAATTGCGCACTCCGGGATTTGAACCCGCGACCTCTGGATCAGTAGTCGAAATTCTTACCTTTCGACCTTGGATGCCGTCAAAATGTATGCAACATACGAGATGCCCATAACGTTTATCATATAATACGTGTGTTTGTATTTATTTTTTTGATATTAGTAAATTTTATTAAATACTAGCTGACCCGGCAAACTTCGTACCGCCTCAGAATCAATAAATATTGTGTTTAATTTATTTGCTGTTCGAATTGATTCAAATTATGTCGACCAACGCACATTATTTGAAAAGCCGTTCCATAGAAAATATATGAAAAAAAAATTTCCGATGTTTAATAGTTATTCTGTTAATCGGGACGGAGAAAAATCCAACAAATTAAAGATCATAAAAATCGGTCCAGCCGTTCTTGAGTTATAAATGGTGTAACTAACCCGACTTTGTTTTATATATTAAGATTAGAAAAAAAGTAAGGTGAGCCATTTTTAAAACCTTTTATGTTGGCGTCGAAGATTTTAATATTTAAAAATTATATTTTTTTTTTCGATTTATAAAATTTGAAAACGTATTTCATTAACTCAAAAACAGTTTTTTTGTTTTCGGATGCGTTCAGAAATATTCCATTTATTTTGATTTTATTACAAAGCGAAAATATTTTGAACTTCCGACAAAATAGGCCCGAGGCCTTAGGAGACCGTAATAAGATCGGGAAGCCGGTAAGAATTGTGATCATCTAAAATTACCAATGAACAAAGTTAGCTAGTTTAAATATTTAATCAATCAAATCTTGATTTTGTTGATTGCCCTTATAGTAAGTGAACCAGACATCGGTACCTAATTTATAGCATATCCTCCTCCACATGTGTTACGGTGCTACAGTATAGGGTAGGTTTAGATTGATAAGGGTGGCAGGGGGGGCAATGCTCGATACAGATCTAATCAATGAACATGTCCGGATGATGTTCGATGTTGACTGATGGTATAACTCCAGGGCGGGACTAAGTTAGATTGGGTCTGTCGGTATTGCTTTGTTTCACATCTTATAATATTAGTACATATGTAATTTTTTTGCACAATTTTCTCCCATGGAAAGATTTTAAATTGAAATATGTGTTGTAAATTACTTTCTGGTTGAAAAATTATTTTTATACTGTGTTTCAAGTGGAAAAAACCATGCCTTATCAGTACAAAAAGTAATTTAAAATTTTCTGATTACACTAATAAATTATAAAATATGTTTCTTATAAATGTGCGCTTAATTTTATCGAAGCTGAAATTACATTAATCTTCAAGAACAAGATAAGTGCAGTAGTTTTAGATAAATAAAAGCGAGTAAAGTTTATAATTAACTTGTTTTTTCTTTATTCCGGAATTTTTTTATGTGATTACAAAAGCTCTCGTCTGGAGCCAGTGAGACTAAGACATCCCCGATTGGGGTATGTTGTGAGGCTAAATGTAGTGAGGAGGGGAAGAAGATGGATAAGACGAAGGTGGGTAAGTACCTGTCCATTCAGATCTAGTCACCAAACACGTCTAAAGCCATTTCAAACAACGTTTCAATTCTTAATGGTGGTCACACATCAGGGCGATATTGAGTTTTTTTTTCTACTCTGGAAAGTACCGCAAATATGCCTTATATTATTTTTGTTTAGAAAATTAATTCAAATATACGTTGATCTTGTTACTTGGCAAACGGTTTTATATGATGAAAAGATACTTACATAGGAATCGAATAGTAGTCACTTGTAACGCTAACTTTGTTGCCAAATATTTGTAATGCGTGTTTAGTTTCGATTTCTTTACTATTTAACGTTATAATTTACGTTATAACACTTTCCGGGGACGGGGCGAGGAAGCAAGGAAGCGGGATCGGGAGCCAAACTTATTGCCAAGTAAATAAATTATCTATGAATCAAATAATTAGATAATATCGGCGCACACAATTTTTAACGATTAATTTATCAAACACAAATCAATCAAATAAAATGTATCTATGCACGCCGGTGTTTTAACCCATTACCTCCAAATCGCTAGTCGAGAGCCTTGCCTTTCGACCACGTTAATGCAATCCCACTCTTCCCATAAAGTATCATATTATAAGATTAAACAAAACATGAAATTTTTGCACATGTTGCATTTTTTTGTAATAATTAGTTTATAACTAGTTAAGTGAAAGTGCTCTCTGATAGGAAAGACAGATAAGGCAAAGCAAATAAGTTTTATCATCAATTGTTTACCTTTTACCTCGCTCTGAAGAAGACACGATTATATCCGAAACTGCAGTGAGCTTGTAAGAAGATAAAATATAATTTTTTATTTATTTCTGTACTGTGTTAAGGGACATATCTGACTTACTTTAAACCAGTGATTCCTGACATTATTTGAAGTAAAAATATTAGAGATTGTTTGGATGTCTTTTTTATATTTTTCAAATTTTCTACCAAATGTTGGCCACTTCTCCTATGTTTTCATACGACTCTACTATTCCAAGAATAATTTTATTAAATAAAATATACAGGAGTTTAACCCACAAAACGTCCTGCCTAATGCCAGAACACTTCAATCAGCTGCCTCGTTCTGAAAGCTGTGTAACCTAATAAGATGAACGTGCACTGAAGATAATTAGATAATTCTCTGGATCTGAGGCAAATGGCCTAACAATGAACAGTTTTATCTATAAATACGACCAACCATAATATACCATACATCATTATACGTTGATACCCATTTGAATGATATGTCCTTCGTAATTTGATATTGTTCATTTAACTTTCCATTTATCGATAAGGAGTTCTGGGTTTTAAACTGTGTCACATATATTGAAATATACTCAACAAATTTATTCTACTCATCAAAAAAACAATGCTTTTTATGTAAATATCGCACAATTGTTGCAACTGCAACTACTTTAAACTGTTTGGAGCCGATTAATAGGACTATTGCATCCCGGTTGGGATGTCGTGAGGCTCAAGGGATGAGAAGGAGATGGGAAAAAGGTGGTAGTAAAGTATCTGGCTATTCAGATCTGGGCACTAAATTGGTAATTATTTTTAATGTCGGCTTCACGGCTTGCCTATTCAATCAACTCTATCTGAAAAAATATCTGATTTATCTAGGAAAGCTTGCAAAATCCATCGATTTATAATCCATATTAAGGCTATAAATCAATCCATATTAAGGCTATAAATGGAGAAGTATGAACGAAAGGTATTTGTGTAATATTTTGTTAATATTATATGTTCATAAACGTCACGTCCGTACTGAAATAACCGTTTACTACAAAAATCATGATTTATTTGAAAACCGAATTGGGTCTAACACAATTCCGCAAAACCCAATATTTCCTATAAAAGCAAAAACAAAAAGTTCAACCCTCGACGGATCAAAAATGACATTATTTTTTCGATAATAATTACTTCAATGAGAATTGGTTTTCATTCCGTTCCTGCCCGCGGCTAATGAACCTATCATATAGTATATTGTATGTGAACAATAAACGGAGTTCGTTGAGAATAAAATATCCTGATTTGACGTGTAGATGGAAAATAATAATATTTAAATGATAGCCAATGGCTTATAATTGGCAAAGGATGGATGAGAGTCGACTGAATTATGTTCAAATGAGATCTCTGGGCAAAACTTTGCATGACCGTGTTAGAAATGTGGAGGATCGGAAAGAATACAAGGCAGATGTAAGCTGATGCCATAGTAAGGAATTTGTAAGGAATCCCATACTCTCACTGGCTCCATACGGTTGCGAAGCAGTTGAAACCCTTGTTATGTATTCACATTTAAATAAATTATCATATGTAAATGATGCAAGTGGTATGTATCGAGACAAAGTAAAGTCTCGATGCACGGGGAAACAGCTTTATAATTTATCATTGAAGAAGAAAATAACAATAAAAATATAATTTTTTTTGAGTATGAAAATGAACAAGACACAGAAACGTAATAAAAGATAATGGTCGCAACTGGGACTCGAACCCAGAACCTTACATCTTACCGGGACATACACCTCTACCAATTGTGCCACTGCAATCTATCTAGAGACTGTCGTAATTGTCAACTTCATATTTCAAATTTCAGAATTAATGATATTATCTTCGACTAATGTTTTTTTTCCATATTATTGGCAGCTACCTTTATTATTTGAAACAAGTATTCAAAGAATTTATTTGTTGCCTAGATAGTGTCTCGGATAAATATATCCGATTTTATATTTATGGAAC
This sequence comes from Limnephilus auricula, assembly GCA_951813805.1. Taxonomy (NCBI): domain Eukaryota; kingdom Metazoa; phylum Arthropoda; class Insecta; order Trichoptera; family Limnephilidae; genus Limnephilus; species Limnephilus auricula. The sequence continues at coordinate 31,963,255 of OX638390.1, forward strand.
ACCTATTGACTTTTTATAAAAGTCTAAACGAATATTCATTTTTTTATAAGAAAAACTCTCTTTTATTTAAAAAAAATTAGATTATTATTGTTATCTTCTTCTTCAATGATATATTACATTGATGTAAATAACCTTCAAAAGTTTAAGTTAAAATGTTTGGAAAATTATGTAATTTTTCTCGTTCCATCTGTTATCAAACTTGTTTGACTTTTCTTTATGTTGAATATCATCGTGGCAATCTTTACTTTTGATCTACAGTCAGTAATAGCTCAACCAAACATCACTCGTATCAGTCACCTACCTTCCGAAGTCATGAAATGTGATGTTTTCATATTGCACGAATTTTAAATATCCTCGTAATGTATAATATAGATAATACGGTTTTAAATACGTAGATGCGTAAATCAGAATTCAAAAATAAATCTTTTAATGTAAGTCCTAATTTTAAATGGAATCTACCAAAACTGAATACAGGTGAGATCTAAAGATTGGAAAGAAAAATATATACTGCCAAATATCGATAATGTTGACTGTTTTTGAATTCTGAACCTTCTTTTGATTATAGTATCCGTCATTGGTTTAAATGCTCCAATGAGGCGTACCAGGCACACTTCTCTTCTTCATATAGAAGCCCACAACACCAATGCAGCAAATAACTCACCAATCACTCGCGCAATCACAACCTATACCCATTATGAAAAATTATTACAATTAGACATTTTTCACGATTCATTGCGAACATACAAAACAAAATTATTAAATTTCTTATCATTTTATTAAACTTTAGTGAGCAAATAATTTTTGATTTTAAAATGTAAAATTTTCTCCACCCATACTCTTTCATTTATGTTTTATTAGTCAACCAATGTTTGATTCTTTTCATTAGTTTCATCATAATATAGTTTTCAAACCCAGGCGAAATTACCTATTGATATTTTACAGATTTACGTAATAGGTACAAAACCATGTAAATTATTTAAAATACCTTACAACTTATATTTAATGTACTGTGTAAATCTTATAAACAAATAAATAAATAAATAAAATAGTTAATATTTTTGTTAAATTAATAAAGTTAACTTAGAGGGGTTTGATATTCTGCTTTTTCCGAAATATTGTGTGTGGTTAATTTTTTAATTTTAATTTTTTTATTTTTATTTAAAGAAATATTTAAAACAAAGAATAATACATACATATCAAATAAAAACATAATACAAAAACAGAGAAAAAGTCCCAATAAACTACTTTTAAGTATTTTTTCAATTTCTTTTCAATGGGTTCTTTTAACTTAATGTATTATAACAAAAATTAAATTAATTATTAAGAAATAATTGTTTACATTCATAAAAAAAAATATATTGTATACACTCATACCATAAGAAATATAGCCTAAAAAGGTGTAACATGATATAAAAATAATTTTAAAAAAATTAAAAAATGATATAAAAATAAAAAAGAGGTGTAACATGATATAAAAATAAATTTAAAAAAATATATATATATATAAAGTGTATGAAGTTAGAAATTGTTTGTCTTAGAATCTAATACAAACTATGTCTTTCAGCGAGCCAATTTTTTAACATGATATTTATTTTTGCGTTTGTACATTTTTTGATTGCTGCAGGTAACATATTTAAGCAATTTGGGATCATGTAGTCCAGCGTTCTTTGCCCATATTTGTTTAAATGCTTAGGAACGATTAGTCCTTCATTTAACGTAAAACGAGTATTGTAAGAGTGTTCTAGTCTATTTATGTACAAAGGGCTATTTATATGTTGAAAAATAATTTTATACCATAGAATTGATCTCACGTTAATTGATTTTTAAGCTCTAGTAAGGGTCCATTGGATATAAACATGCAATTTTTCACTGATAACTTTCTACATCTCCTTAAAACGATTTTTAAATAAAAAAAGCTTTTTTCCATATTCTTAACAGCAACTAAAAACAAAGCAAGAAAAAATGACTAAACGTTTTTTTGTATAAAATGTTAAAGATAAATTTTAATTTTTGGCGGTAAAAAAGCCTAATATCACAGCGTATAAAATATTCCATTGCTTTTTTTTGTTTTAATTAAAAAAAATACCCGAAAATAAACAGAAGCTTTCACTTGTAAAAGCTTCTCACGAAACAGTTTAATTAGATTTTTGTCACATAAAATGTCTACACAAATTAATTCCTCCTGTCAAATTATTTAGCTAAGGCTCGTAAACCAAGGAATTGCCTTATGTAGCGGGTAATCTAATTTTATGTCAGGACTGAGGGTCTATTTCACCATCCAGGAGTTAACTGTTGTTGCTTATTACCACTGGCTAGATTTTTAGGAACGGATACAAGTCTTGACGTATCTATTTATAATTTATAAAATAAGTAACAGAAAATAGAAAAAAATATATAAATGAAAATAATAAGTTAATAATAATAACCCATTTGGTTTCTGGTAGGTTGACGTGTTGGTCTTGTTTAGTTTTGTATTTAGTATACTTAAATAGTACCTTTGCCCAGCATGGATTGACTAGATGATCATTTGTGGAAAAGTTTGTGGAAGGGTTTAGTTTTTCCTGTGAGGTAGATTTTACCCGGAAATAAAGTCTTAAAAATAGTTTATTCGAGAATTTATGCAGGGGTAGTGCAATCGAATACATTCCATGTTTCAAAATATAAATAATAAGATAATGTAAAAAGGAAATAACAATACATAACTTAGAAAAAAAACGAATAAGTATGAAAAATATGAGAAATGAAACTGAAAAAATATTAAACACTAAAATGAATGCAGCCGTTTTGGCACCATATTTCATCGTCTCTCTTCTCCAGAGGGATCACAGGGGACTCCATCCAGGCAATCACGGTAGTGATGATCGTATTCTTTGATTGGCGAAGTCTGCCCCATAATCTTCACATTCAGTGGCGAGAAGTGCTCTGAAAGTGTTCACTCGTCCCTTCAGGAACATTTCTGTAGCACTGCAGTATCTCGGTAGGCGGAAAACTTAGCGATAAGCGTTATTGTGGGCGACTTTTAGCTTTTTTCCATTGAGATGCAGTATATTCAATCCACAGTTTTGATGTGTACAGCGATGTGCAGAATTCGTTAAACAGTATTTTTTTCACGTTTGGGCTGCAAAAGTAAAAACGCCTTGACAGCATACCTGCTCTAATGGATATCGCTTTTTTTGCCTTTCCAGATCTTCGATGTCTTTCTGTGATGACATGTCCCAAGTGCTTTACGCTATGACTAAAAGTAAATGCGGATTAAGCAAAGACCAAAGATAGAAATAAACAAGAAAATAGAAATGACAAGTCAAGTCAAGACGTTGTCAGAAGTCATAACAATTAAAATATTTCATGACTTCTAGTGACAGACAAAAATCTTTTAAATTTAAATCAAGGTCATATTTTGAGTTGGCCAGTCTACACATTCTGTACTGTGGTGGTGGTTGAGGAAGAATTGTTCACTATCTCTAAGTCTATATAAGCGGATGTTGAAAGGGTTCATTTGCAGTAAAACAGGCGAATGATGATGATAAATGATGTTAAGATCTCTGAGATGATTGAGAATAATTTCACAATTAACAATATTTTTTGACATCAAAAACCTTTTCTAAAATCGTAACCCATTTTTTGTACCTTCAAACGTATACTATACATATTTTCAAAAAATATACCTTATTTTCACCGTGATTTTTTTTACTTGTAAAATGATTACACGACATCTTTCTTTCAGGATGTTTAGCTTAAATTTAAATAAAATTAGCAAATCTTATCTTACTAATATTGTAAACGCGAAAGTTTGTATGCATGTATGTGTCCTTCTTACTCTTTAAATCGAAATTTAATAAATGGATTTTAATTATGCTGTTCAATAATATAGCTCATACATCAGAATAACATATGGGCTATAATTTATAAAGCTAGCTATTTATTTTCAATATTTTGAAAATAATAATTATTGGGTACGTGTTTAGATATTCACGGCCAAAAGCATTTACATTGTTTGTTTTTGGGGTGTTATGCCGTGTTGTACTACCTCCTTCTTTATCCGACGTTTCGGACAGCGTTGCAGTGTCCACCATCAGGGCAGATCCGGCAGATCCGACGATGTTGATAATAATTATTTAATTGATAATAATAATTATTGTTTAATAGAAAACGTTAAAATATGAAAATGACATTTTGCAAAACAATGATTGTTAAATCAAAATTCTATTTTGGAAAATATTTAAATTAGTGAATTTATTTAAAGTACTCGCCTAATATTTTGAATCGAAACAAGAATTTACACATTTTAAATAAATAGGTTAAAAATTTTGGTATAAACGTAGATGGGACCTAGGAAAAGAAAATAGATTACTCGAAGTACAAATCCTATGCAGACGAAGTCGGACAGAAGCTTGAATTCTATAAATTTATGTCTCAGACTGCTAACCAAGTACCAGGAGATATACAAAAACTTCAAAATATTTTCATAAAATAAAAAATCAAATCCTTTGAAAGTTATGCTGAGATTGGGACGAATACCCAACACGATGCCTAAAATTAAATAAAAAAGGTTTCCTACGCCTTGGAGAAATCTGTTCGAAAAGTGGCTCGAAATGCGCAGACACGTAAAAAATCACGGGGTCTTTGCCGCAGGATCACAGCCTTTCAAAGGAAAAAAAATACTTTTCGATGTTGGTAAACTTGAAAAATTACGACATCTATCCAACAACTGTCGAACATTTAAATAAAAGATATACACATTTCAAATATATTATATAGTACCTACTTTATCGATTATCTGATTATATTTATTAGTAACTTTTTTTAATTTTTCACGTAAATTTCACGTTCATTGAACTTGGATAATTTTACGCATTACGCCAGGAATATAGTTTCAACACAAATCACGCACCTATGATTCAAAGTAACTTGCGATGCAAATTGAAGTAGTCCGGATTCGATAAATTCATTTATTTCGTAGGTCATTCGATTAAATGTTTAGATTATGGCCATTATTGTAACCGTTTCAAATTTCGACGAAAACAATATAGACCATTGATATCTAACAACACTGGATTGGCCCTCACATAATTGATTTCAATCTAAAAATAACAAACACCACCTAAAAGTATTTTCATAATACAACTCTTCATCTTGATGTCAACTTGTTGTAAAAGCTTTTAAAAGCTTATGTGAAATCAGCGAAGATCGTTCATTTTGTGAGAAAATTGCAAAAAATAAATAATGAAAGATTTTTATCAATTATATCTTCAATCGATTCGCCGCCGGTGCCACCCTCAAAGCTATTTATAAGGTATAAATATATATTTACTTAAAACCTATTGTTACCGTGGGATTATGAGGCAACAATTTACATAATTGAAATGCTGGAAAATAATTATTGTTATGAGCAATGTGGACTCTACATGGCAAATGCATCAGCAAGGATCAGTTTTTAGTGTTTTAAGACAGAACGAAAGTATTCATTATATATATTATCATTTAAAGGGACATCCTGAATCTACTTAAAATGCGACTGAAAATCTAGGTAAAAGGCAACGGTCTTCCGATCTTTCGACTACAAGATAATGAACTTTCTTTTTGATGATAATATGCATACTTTTTCATTATTGTGACAGCTGTTTCGGCTTACATTGAATTTTCAAACTGTAACAACATTTTCAAATAGTTAATTTGAAGGTTGACATACCCTGCCTAGATAATATTCGGTTGATGGTATCGATCCATTATTTCCCCCTGTCAGATATAAAATAATGCAATATTTAATTTTATCATTAAATAGTGATTCGTCCCCCGACCTGTGCGCCTTTCGCGTCCCCCGCCCTCCTCTGCCGCCCACCAGTGCAGCCGTGTCGGGCGGCAGATTGTTAATTTCTCAATTTTGCCCGGCCCTGGGGACCATCTTAAGTAATTACTGCCGCCTACCTGAAGCGAGTAACAGGTATCCGCCCAGCCTGCCGCCCAACATGCCGCCCAGTTTGCCGCCTAACGCCATCAAGGAAGGGGAAGTCCCCGAAGTTATATTTATGAAATAATAATATTCTGCGCCTTTTCTAAAGCATTCTCCTTGTTTACACGGGACTGTGATGTCCCGATATAATTATGTTTGTATATTGAAGTCTTTATCACCTCCCTGGCATCTGATTGCTTTTAAATTAGAACTGCTCAAGATTTTTGCAATAATAACACAATTATTTTGAATTATCTTTATTTTTATATATTATCTTATAAGAGATAATGTCTCAAGGAAGAAATCCATATATTATTGGAATCATTTTGACTGCATACTACACATGTACAAACTGATAAAAATGTCAACTGTCGATTTCCCAAAAATTTATAAAAATAAAAAAAGTTTAAATACTTGTTTCCTCCCTTCTCCAACATGGGTCTTTTCAAGACCATCTTCTCATCTTCTCAAAAACACACCCGGCACAGCATTCCCAAAGGTATGTGTGGATTTAATGTATATATATGTATTTATACGATTAAAATATATGTGTGTGTGTATATGGATTTTCTACAACAATTCATGCATGCACGTTATCAACTCGAAATATAATTTTCTGGATGAATTCTGTGATAGACAATTTGGCATTTAAACTGTTTTTTCCAATTTTAAGTGATCGAAAATAGCTGTTACTTCCGGTATGCAACCAATTTTTTGCAATCCTTAACAAACAACTATCACATACTTAATAACTAATAGAATATTACGATTTGGGCAACTAATTTAAATGTACTATTCAAATATTTGCTGGCTCCATTTTGTATAATCTGTACCAGCACTTTGCTGAATCCTACATATTAAAGCGTATTGGATTGTTTTATTTTATGGTACATGTTTTAATAGCATAGTTTCTTTCATTGCTCGTTAGATTATATTCAGTTTTTTAATCTATGTAAAAGCCCAGCTCGGCAAATTAAAATAAAAGTTCTAGAAAAATACTCTTTTGGTATTTGAAGTAGAAATTGAAACTATTAATACTATCATTTTGTAGTTTTATTTCCTGCGATGAATTATTTTCACAGTTAAAAACAAATATAACGTGATGAAACTGCACTCATAGATTTATTTTTTCGTTTTGCTGCGAAATTACTTAACATAATTCATAATTGTACAATTTGATCAAAAACTGCGTAATTTAATAATAAAACTTGGAACATACATAATATTATTAAACATCAGCCTCATGGTTAAATTTCTACCAACGTTATTAACAAGCGATCATAACCAACAGCTGTTTATGACAACTGACGGTGCAAATAAATTAATGCATGAAGTACAAATAATAGTTAAAACACATTTTAATCCGTGATCATAATATAGGGGAATATTGGGTGGTCAGTTATTTACATTTATTTATTAGTATCGCGTTATTCATTAATAGAACACATCTAATTATTTATTACACAAATCAATTACAATAATTTTTATTTTTTTATTTTTTGTTACTACGTTGTTGTTACAGATGTTTTGAGGTTGTAAGACATTTTAGAAATGGAGACAATTTAAAACTGAATCTCAAAGATTACCTAAGTCCGATTCTGATGCTTATCTAAGAGCAATCATATTGTTAACCGAAAAACATCTAAAGTTTCAATGGAGGTTGACCCTTTTTCTCATTGTCTTTCGAGCTTAGCCCTTTTGTCCAAGGAATTTCTTATCAAATTGGTTAAGAATCCTATTCATTGTGTGAAAGCCCTTGAAAACTTTAAATATTCCTACTTCATTCTGAGCGAAAATTTAAATAATGTAAAAGTTTGATTGAAACCGGCCATTACTTTGGATTTAAGAAGACCTGGGAAGACCCAAAACTCATAAAGCACGCCTAATTACGGAAGCAATTGAAATTCGAAAAAAACCCCATCAATATTAACCGAGATGGTATCCGGTAGTTGACTACTACACCAAAACTAAACGCAAAAAACAAAATTGAATTATACTGTCTTACCAGCTCGTAGAGAAGTGGAGATAGCAATACGGTATCGCTTAGACGTACTTAAGCATAGACTTGATCACTTTCAATAACACATCTGCCCTGATGATGGACACTGTTTCTTTGGACGTGAAAATCTTAAATCATAAATGAAAAAGGTTTTCATGATATTTTTCATTCTCATTCTAACAAATACTGTGAACAATGAACATTTTCTAAAATTTTCAGCTAATATATCGATTTGCTAATGACGTTTGCATGTAATCTTCAGCTTTCAAAGTTTCAAAGCACTGTTCTGAAATGTGTTTTTTTCGTATTTATCATCAAGGACATTCAAAGATATGTTAATCGCAGTGGAAATGACATTGATATCTGAAAATAGTAGCGCTGACTTAGAAATAAAAATAAATAAGCCTTGTTATGTTTTAGAGAAGTTCACCATTCAAAAAATGTTGTTACATCATCACACTGATACATGTAATGTTTTACATATCGTCGCATTAATTCGTAGAATGCGTAACCACCAAATGTCAAATTTTACAGGAGGCACAAAAACCTCTTAGTGAAAAAAAATCAAAGACGGGTCATTGTTTTTACTCATTTTTCGAACATACAATATATTTCGAAATATATTTTTAATCATTTAACTTAACGTAAGTTAATGCTTTCTATTTCAAATCAGAATTAGGAAGTTCACATAAAAACCGAGAATGGAGAAAGGTACGTATTTTAAAAAAGATACATACTTTTCCTAATTTGTGTTTATCTATTTATATTAATTTTTTTAAATTTGCGAGTTTTACTAGTACTAGGATGGCATTAAAAACGTATTTTCTAAAAATTGGAGTTACGCAGTCTACGAATTAATGCGACGATATATGTATTATAATATTGTGTTCTCTATACATATGTATTATAACTACTCAGTTTTTCTCTAATAAACTAATAAACTTCCTAATAAAGTGGAATCCTTAATAAAGTGAAATTAAAACAAAATATTATTGTGTTTATTATAATAAACTTCCTTCTGCGGTCTTACAAATACAAAACTTTGAATTCCGTGGTTATGAATTTGATATGCAAGAAATTGTAAACTATTTTCAAACGACTAGATATATTCATTTTTTTTAAAAGCGCGTTCTAAAATTAAATTTCCCTGAGTAAATATTTATTGACAAAAACATAAAAAGAATATTGTTTAAATAGTTTAGGAATTATTTGTTATGAATGTTTTTTTTAATCTTAGATATTGTCTAAATTATCGTGTGATTTGAGTGAAATTGCTTGCTGAAAATTTGCAATAACTGAAATGTAATTTTCATCTCTTAGAATTGATGATTGTAATATTTCATCCGAAAAACGTTCCGTCATTTAATGTTAAAATCACAGCAATTTAATTTTTAAATTACATTTTCCATCACTTCTTGCGATGATGCATACGAAATTTGATCACATTTATCGCGGGAATAAATCTAGATTGATCATCTTTCGTTGACGTTTAAATTTTATTTTCAATTTATATTCTTCCCAAAAAAAGACTATTCAAATAGGCGTACCGATCAATAAAAATTTCGTATCATATTTGATAGATCATTATTTACTATCTTTTAAACGCTATTGTAAAAAAAAAAAATCCCATGGTTTTAAGCCACATTCACAAAAGAGCTTTTTATCGCGATTCAAAATTTTCCATGTTTGTATATGGCTGACAAACTGAGAGCGAAAAAACCTTAATCGTGCCGAAAAGCACTCTTTGCGAAGCTGTTTTGCCTAGTTTCAGATGACGATATATAGCTTCTTCCTTATAAAACAGTATCTTTGACAAGTAAAAAGTGATTTATATTTCAGACACAACAAATATAGAACTATCGTATCTTGAGCGATGGTAAACTTAAATTCTTCCTGTGGGTTTACTGCATGATATGGGTTAGTAACCGAATGGTCTAAATAATAATAATTTTTACTCCGACTAATTTACGTATAATAATTTTCGTATATTATCACCTAATCAGCGAATCTCAAGTCATTTCCGCTTATAACTGAGGATTTGGAATTATTATATTTCAAGTTAATTTTAAACCTAGAATACCTTGCAATCTTCAAAAAAATAGACATTGATGACCCGCAAAGAGTCATAATTTAAAGATATTTTTTTATTAAGTGTATTGTGTAGAAGCTGTGATGTTGACTACTTGGTTTGTTGAACCGATATAAATGGTACAACGACTGTCGTAAGCAATATAGCAAATGACACACAATTAAAAAAAGTATTATAAAATTAATGTACCTATTCGATTTGTTATTTCAAACTGACAGCGTTGACAAAAACTATGTTAGCTCTCGTATGAGTGGCATAACGACTTAAATATTAGGTCCTTAATTGTTTTTTTTCTTTGCGTCACTTAGTTTACAAAATGGAAAACTTGAAATATCGCGTTATTTACGAGTACGAGTTCCACCGTAGCACCAGTGCTGCAGAAACGACTCGAAGGATTAATAATGTGTATGGCGACGGTGCCGCAAAAGAAAACCCAGTGCGTTTTTGGTTCCAACATTTTAGTTCTGGAAATTTCGACCTGCAGAACAAGCCCCGTGGACAACCGGAGACCAATGTTGATAATAAAGAATTGAAGGCTATTGTGGAAGCAGATCCATCGCAAACCACGTCCGAGTTAGCTGCAGGCTGCGGTGTTAGTGATAAAACTGTTTTAATCCACTTGAAGGAAATTGGGAAGGTGAAAAAGCTTGAAAGGTAGGTACCTCACAAATTGAGTAAAGAAAAAAAACAAACGCGCGTTGAATAATTACCTGTGATGAAAAGTAGATCCTGTACGATAATCAAAAGCGCTCATCGCAATGGCTGAACCCTGCCGAACCAGCCAAACCATGCCCCAAGCGAAAATTGACTCCAAAAAAGTTACTTGTGAGCGTTTGGTGGACTAGTGCTGGTGTCGTTCACTACAGCTTTCTTAAATCTGGCCAGACGATTACGGCAGGTGTCTATTGTCAGCAACTGCAAACCATGATGGAAAAGCTAGCTGCTAAACAACCGAGGCTGGTTAATCGTTCTAGGCCACTGCTGCTTCATTATCACGCTGGACCACACACTGCACAACAGACGGCTACCAAATTAGAGGAGCTTCAATTGGAATGTGTAAGACATTCACCGTACTCTCCGGACCTTGCCCCAACAGATTACCATTTTTTTCGAAATTTGGGTAACTTCTTGCAAGGGAAAAAATTCAACTCCGATGGGGCAGTCCGAACCGCCTTGAAACATTTTATTGATTCCCGTCCGAATGGTTTTTTTTGTAAAGGGATCGATGAACGGTGAGATGGCAAAAGTGCATAGATAGCAATGGTACATACTTTGATTAAATAAATGTATTATATTTTAAAAAATCGACTTTATGTTCCTCCCATACAAAACGTTAATTTCATATGTAAGGACCTAATTAATATTTTGCTTCCATGTGAACAGTATTTACTTATCTCTGTAATTCGATCACACTTTTACACTTCCTTCCGATGAACCGGATTAGCCAGTCGGGTCTTCGTCTATTCTTTACCTGTACTAAGGACCAGTTGTTTCGAAAAATTTCACGTTTGAATTTCCTTCATATCGACATTCACCGAAAAATTGGGTTGTTTCAACCTCCGTCAGAAGAAATTTCATCGAAAATTCCATAGGACCAGTTGTTTTGGAATTCCCTTCAAATTTGAATTTCCTTCAAATCGTCATTCACCGAAAAATTGGGTTGTTTCAACTTCCGTCAGCAGTGAAAATACTATAGAAATGTGATGTGAATGTGATCAGCCGAGTCCGGACGGTTAGCGAAATAATGGGAGGCGCATGCGCAGACGTCAAAATTGTGATTCGGCGGGGAACACTTGAATAAAATTTTCAAATTTATCGAACGTTATTTGGAGTTGAAACAACTTATTTCGTATTTGAAATATAGGAAGACGTGATTGCGTGTCAAATTTGAAATGAAAAAAAGAATCTTTTCATTTTTCAAACATTTCCATAAAATTTTCCTTGAAATTTCTTCTGACGGAGGTTGAAACAACCCAATTTTTCGGTGAATGACGATTTGAAGGAAATTCAAACGTGAAATTTTCCGAAACAACTGGTCCTAAGTATAAACTATGGGCCTAAAGTGTAGATACGTTGAAACTAAAGGTAAATTATTGAAAAACCTCAAAGTGGAGTCATTGCAAGTGCACAATTTCTAAGCATTTTCAAGTTACAAACAAGCTCTAATAAATGATATTGAGTTTAATATATTTAATGTTTTATTTGCAATCGAAAATCATAATGACAATTAAAAAAGAAAAAAAATATTTTTAGTTTCATTATTAAACAATTTAATGTGATAACTGCTAGCATTTTACAGAGACGTTTCCCTACTGAACCATCAATTTAAGTAAAAAATATTATTAAATTTACTGATTGCGATAATATTTATGGATCTCGGCGTGAGAAATCTAATAACGGTAATAAGTCGAAGAGTCAATTTTCGGACAACTTTCCATTTGCAGCTAGTAAATCGATATATTTTCATACCTCTACACGAATTTCCTACGACCTTTCATTCAATTATTAAGGTACCCACGGATGTGTAATTAATTATCTAAGAATGGTCAAATTATGATATTATTTTTCGTCACAAAGTGTAGCACTAATATAATTTCATGTTAATATGTAAATGTATTATAACAATACTGACAAAATGATATCATGAAAGTTTTAATCTAACACATAAACTTTACATTAAAGTACAACAACCGCTGCTTATCTGAAAAGAGTATTTCAAATATTTCATTTCGTTTATATTATCTCCATTAACGTGAGTTTGTTTTTCAAGAAATGGCGACTGTCATAAAATGTTTTAAACTAAAATATATTTTCCTCTGAGATAATTGCATCATACATTTTTTGCATTGAGTCAACTGGATTTTTCATTTTAGAGCGAGATCAAATTTAAAAGATTTGAAATTAAAAACGTTTTTAAAGCTTACGTTGAAAACTTCACAGTTTTGCTTGGCAGCTATTTGCTTTTCTCTTAATGGACTTTCAAATGCGAGAAGGGAACGCATTTGCCTAATGCTTTTGTCAATACTGCGAGACTTACTGTCTCGCTGACTCCGTGGAATTGCATCTGATCTTGTTATAATGGAAGGAAGGGAGCGAAGTGATGGCTGTGGGAATAGGAACCACAAATGCATACATAATGATTATATGATCATACAGGCAATAATGCAGATATTGTACTTGTTTAATAATGTCTTAAAATTCTTCCCCTGGCAAGGATTATAACAGGGCAGAAAGAAATTAGAGTGAGCGACGATAGAATAATCAAAATTAAAAAGGTTGTGCTAATAATGTTGTTGGATGATTTGTATAGCGCCATTTTTGTAAAAAATCACCTAAAATCCACTCTAAAAATGTATAATTATTACCACTAAACTACATTTTTGAACGAAAAACAAACTTCAACAAACACAAACAATCACTATCAGACTAAGACAAGCGTACAAACTACGGTAAACACAAGCTTTGGAAAAAGACACAATTAATACCAGGCAATAAAAGCATTCAAAAATCTTTCACTTGATGCAAAAAATGGGGAAAACAAAAATAAATTTAGATACAAAATTAAAAGATGGATTAAAGAACAAAAAATCAATATTACAAAAAATGTATAATATAAAAGAATAAATCATGTACACTTAACACACAATACCATTATAAAACACACATCTTTATACACAATCGTAACTCATTGTTCATCTTACCCATACATTTTCTGAGAACTTGGTTTTACACAACAAATAACCAAACTCACTGGGTGCGCAGCAACGTTTTTCAATTCCGTTTAAATTTAGACTCGACATCCAATTCGACAATCTTATTTCTATTTTTTTGTTTCATCCTTCGGCTTCCTGACCAAAATAGTATATATATTTTTTTTTTCGATCCATACATTTCGTCACTACACAAGCAGAGTTTTCTTTAAAACAATTGGCCTGTATTTGTCGTAAGGTTTAAAAAAAGTCTCCATTCGGAATTAGAATATCGTTTTTTTGGAGTATCAGGTACTAAAGCTTGCAAGAACCGGAAAAAGGAAAATTCCCACGTCAATTCAGAATAACATATTTAGCATCAAAGATAATATCTTAGCACTGATTACCAACCAATTTTCTCTACTTGCAAGGTGTGCAAATTTGAATGATTTGTAGGAACTGTAATTCGCATTTTTAAGCGATATAAACATTCGCGGCAGTTCCTACACTGGCAACCCTCCTGCGCAGACCCGAGTGCGCGGGACGCAACTCGAAGATTCCAGCTTCGACGATCGAGCTATAAGCTGATATTAAAAACTCTCCTTCTGTAAATTCAATTCGCGGCAAATGTAATAACCCTTGTAATCTTAAATAAATAACCAACAATAATAAAAGCACTATATAATTGTTGGTTATTTATATTTATAGTTATTAATAAAAGCACTTTATAATTGTTGGTTATTTATTTAAGATTACAAGGGTTATTACATTTGCCGCGAATTGAATTTACAGAAGGAGAGTTTTTAATATCAGCTTATAGCTCGATCGTCGAAGCTGGAATCTTCGAGTTGCGTCCCGCGCACTCGGGTCTGCGCAGGAGGGTTGCCAGTGTAGGAACTGCCGCGAATGCTTATATCGCTTAAAAATGCGAATTACAGTTCCTACATATTCATAAAAGTTTACAGACTAAATTCGGCCTTAACGGGTTTTGAAATTGCATCTGCCAAATCAATCTTCCTCCATCCTTAATCTAACTCCTGAAATAAATTTTAAAAAAGGCTTCATCTAGATGTATAATATGTGTAATATAATCTATTTACATAATAAAAAACTGACAAAAGAATCTAACCTGAAAAATCGGCTTAATTCATTTCCACCAACACCAATTTTCCCCTTCTTGCTTATATGCTGTTAATACACAATCTTGGCCGATAGTTCTTGCAAAGCCCTCGTCCACTGAGCGTAATAAAGCTGATTATGCTGAGGCCAGACCGGCTAATCTATCCACTTACTTTGTCTATTTGACCGGCCAAAACCGACCACCCTCTACCCGTTACCCGGTACCCGGTACCCTCTACCAGCTACCCGCTAGTACCTCTTGCATTTTCCCCACGCGCTTTCTCCCATTGGTTGAGTTTTCTCACCGCAGCGTTTTCTCCCCACAGCGCCAGGCTAACGATTTCCCATCAAGATAATGAAGGCCGCTTCCAGCTAAGACGAGCTTAAGACTCGGATTGAGATAAGCCCTTTGTCGGATATTGATGAAGGCATTACTAAAAGAACGACAAATACACGGGATATTGAATACATTGGTTGGAGAATATCGACGTTTTAAAAAACAAGAATAACTTTATTTTATGCAAACTTCAAAATAACAGACAAGAAGCAGTGTAAGTTTGCAATTTTTTTTAAAAGTGCGATTGAGTCAGACATTGTAAATTATAAATATTACAATAAAGACGCTCGTTCGGAAAGGAATGGATTAAAATCGTTATAACACTGACGATATGAGAAATGCTGCTTCAGTACCTTGACAAACGACTGACGGCTTTTAGGTTATCATTGCAAAAATCTTTTTTTTTTCACAATTATCTTTGTGACAATTATATATGTGACTTTTTTAAATCAATCATTATTTATATATTTCAATTTTTGAATTACTAACATTTTCATCTTCAATTATTTCCCATATTTTTAGGCTCCCAACATAATTTTCATTTTAAGTGTCTATCTGCTTAATATTTTCATTGGTTTTGGTGACATTATCTTTTTCAAAGATTAAATATTACGATAACGTTTATAAATATTTTAAAGTTTTCCCTAATGAAATCGATAATTATTTATTTGAATATCTATCAACAACCGAAGATGATGTACCTAAAACTGTAACATAAAAGATTTTATTTAATATTTTTAATTGGTAGTTACGAAATAAGACATCTCTGAAGAAAACAAGAAGAAATAACTTTTATAATTATTTTCTGATGAAGTTATCTTCCTAAATGTTACGTTTTGCTAGAGAATTATCTCCTCGAAGTTGCCAGTGCCAAAGTTGGTGGTTTTTGCTCCGGCTGCCACATCTCTCTATTTCTTCGTTCCTCTTGCACTAGAAAGATGGTTCTCCGTCACTTCGCTCCCTCCCCCAGCGAATGGCAAGAAGTTCATTTGCATACATAAAGTATTCCTTTATAAGGGCGAATTCACGTTATGTTTGGTGGTTTCGCATTGTTCTCGACCTTTATTTCCAACTTTTGTTTTAGACACGAGCCACCAGCGTCCGGCGGGAGCCAAGAGTTACAAGCAAGAGCCAAGAGTTACAGGCGGGAGATCAGAAAAGTTTTCAACACTTTCGAAAGCTCGGGAATGAGCAACCCAAAGACGTATACACTATAGGGTATACTGCCAGGTGACTTGCGAAAAGGTTGAAATCTTAGTTTGTTAGAAACACTGCTAATTCTTGTGAAGCGAGTGTTTGGGAAGAGATTGCATTTGTGAGAAGAAGTTTTTGGAGGAAACTTAGGATCTTAGGGTCGCCTTAAACATTTAAATTCTAAACTGCTGAGTCAAAATTCGACTCGAACTCAAAGCGCAGCATTGCGAGATTTTCGCTTATAGGTGGGCGTATTTCTCCTAAGTTATCCTCGGCTAAGCACTGATTTATCAAAGTGACATCCGCTTAGTGCGATGAATAGGGAATAATCCAGACTGCAATATTTAAAAGAAGTATTCGCCAAAAAGAGTGCCAATTAATTTTCTGTTCATTAAATGTATTATGTATTTTTAATCACTTTAACATTTATTTTTATGGCTAATGCCATCGAGCAAAGCTTTCGGAAAAAAATGGTAGAATGGAATTGAGTAATCCTTAGAAAGTCTTCCCCTTAGGGTGTTTTTTATTCAACTAAGTGAAAGGTGGGGGCGACCGTCACAGAATGAAGTAGTATTGAGAAAATCCTGAAGTATTTTTTTGTTTGTATTAAATATGTTGTATGGAGTTTCAATCAAAATGTGGCTGTAATAAATTCCAGTACACGAGTAAAAGTGAAAATATTTTTAAAGTAAAAAGTTCGTAGAAAAAGATTTAAAACGCATAACTACTAAAATAAATAAATTCAACATAAATTAATTTCATAATATAACTTATTGTGCCTATTAACTCTGGAACAACATATAAATCTAGTCTATTGTCTGAAAGTTAATTTTTGATGCCATCTGTCGGCGATATCGTATGAATAACATATAAGGTATGTACTTAAAATTAGCATTCATTGAAAACTTTGATTTAACAATGGCAACTCAGAGATAATCTGGATAACAGAAAGAAACAATTCCATGTTGCAACAAAGATCTTCAATTTTGGGTATAATTTTTATTTATTTTTATATTTTCGCAGAATAATGTTAATAATGGGTTGATCACGCGAAGCAAAGAAAGGGTTATAAAGGTGTTAATAAAACTTCGAAAACTGAAGGAACCGGTATTTCACAACTGATCGAGAGTTATAATGGAAAAACTTCGGCGCCATAGACTAAAAGGGACGGTGTCCGTTAAGTGAAAAAACATGGAAATCTGCTTTTTGGTCTCCCAGGAGACGAAAACTGTGATCGGTATCCCTTTGAAAGGATCAAGGTAGTTTGTTTTATGACCAAAACAAAAGAATCAGCTTTTAAAATAACCATTTTTATCCTGCACCAATAGTATTTTAAAACTGGAGAATGGGATTAGTATTTCGGAAATAATGTAGTCATTGTTTTAATGACACAAGTTGTGAAAAACTTATTAAAAAAAGTTATCGTAGAGTCAATTTTTACAATTATAACTATTTCCTAAATGTCCCTTTAGAGAACTGTTAATCCCTTTTTGAATAGACCTATCAAACTGATCGACTACAATAACATTATCGAGACTTTCAGCCCCCGTGTGATACACTGAAAATATCAAGGACATAGAAAGTAAAAAAAAAATTCTCTAAAATGTTAACGTATTTTTTCAAGCTAAAACTTTAACCTTTCATAATACTGTTTTCCGACGAACGATGGGTGCTTACGTATTTCGAAGGTACTCATGTCAAATGTTTACAACCCTTTTCCATACGGGTAGGTAATTCCCAGTTGATACGACTTGTAACGACGGAGTATTTCCATCTCGCCCGATCAGGAACGGACGGACCCAGTGCGCCGCTCTCAGCAATAACTTACGGAAGATACGAATCGCTCCCAAATATTCCCCACACCAAAACAAACCAAAAAAACAATTCTACAAAGGTGAATGATATATTTGCCTTTTTTGTTTATGCTTTCAAACTTAATTTGACTTATTTTATTAGGGTCTGACGACCGCTAACCGTGAGGCCTGGGATAAATTTATTATTGCTTGTGTTTTAGGGATTTTATAGTGAATACCTTATATTATGGCGTCTGATGATTTAATAATAATAATTAATTCAGAAGGTAGTTTATTATAGATAGCTTATTTATCATATCATAAAAGTAAAATCAAGATATAAATAAAGGATACAGAATAAGCTAGCAAAGTAACACGACGTTTTTATAGTGACGCCAGTGATGCAGGTGAAGCTAGTGACGCTAGTAGCGCCAGGGGAGCTTATTCTTTTGCATATTTTGTTTAACTTTTATTTTTTGACATCTTAAAATGTGTATATCTTTTCTGAAACCACTCATTTGAACTTCACAACATTTTATTTATTTATTAATTTTAAGTTAGCTCACAACGTCGTATGTGCTAATAATTTGAGAAACAATTGTATATATTTATTTTTGTATTTATTTGTACTGGATTTTTACAGATTTTCGATCCACTTACAAAAACTCTGTTAGTACAAAGAGGAGCATACAATTCCACAAAATCTACAGATACATACATTTTAATACAGATACATACAATTAGAAAAACAGAAACATCACAAATAAAAATACAAAATTATATACAACTTCACTCAAGTAACACATATTACAATGAGAGGCAAGAAACATAAGAAACACTAGAGGCATGCATAGAGAGACAATTGTCACAGTGTAATTAGTTGAACATATTTTTTAACAGTGCCAGAACTTTTTTTCGTCGAAAATATCTACTTCAACACACTCTATCTTGTTATATATTCGACACATCTGGGTCAGAGGGCTAAAGTAGGCGATATTATTTTTATATGTATTCAGGTAAAAATTGTTATGGCGCTAAAATTGTTATATATAAAATTAACATGTTTGGCAAACGTAATATATTTTTAATTTAATTGTATTCATGACTAACATAACATCATATTTGAAGTCGACATACTTCTTTAATTAAATTAAAACGTATTTTCAATCTCAGTAATTTCAAGCGGTATTTTGTTATTAAGTTGAAAGGCCTGTACATAAGTGATTTCTAGGTGCTTGCTTTCTTCATTATTGAAATAAAATTGAGACATAAAACGGTAAAATCTGTGAATCCGCCCGTCATAGGACGTTGAATCGGAAAAATGATCATACATAATCTTGATTGGTAATTTAAATGGAATATAGTCAATACAACGTAACGTGAAAGTTGCAATTTACATTTACAAATTGTAGGTACCTATACAAGTGATTTTTTTACTAATGGCACTGGGTGGCACTGGATATAGATTATTGCCATTTTTAAAATACCCGATATCGGTAACGATACCGTACCCCAGTCTCCATGTTTAATAAACATTTTCAGAATTTATTACACCAAAAAATAATACGGATGTTTTCTGAGGGTTTGATGGGCTGTTCTGCAAAATAACACTGCAGTAATATTTATGTCTAATAAGCTATCATTTTGATTTTTGATAACATCGGCGCTCTCCAATACAACCATCTCAAATTATTTTAATAACTTTTTATTATGATACAAGAAATGTGAGATACATTTAACATATTTAGGGGCATTATTAGTCGTGTACAGTGTATACCTTATCAGAAAAGTGGAGAACTTGTGCATGATACCCTTGGCTCCTACTTCTTTAGCCAGGATTTTAACAATATGTAAGCCTTTTTTAAATATATTGAATATGATTTATTGGTTCTGATTGGTCAATGTAATTCAGAGCAATTCAAAAAAGAGATTATAAAAATTAAATTCTATATTTTTAACAAAAATTACTATAAATCATTTGGCTTTGAAAGTCTCAAATCATATCTGATCAGGTATTTCTCCATTTAAAAATAATTTGCGCTTTTTGTAAAACTGTTTGGGTGTGAATACTGACTAAAGTGCAGACAGATATTTTATTACATTTTACATTGTTTTTTGTATGCAATATCTCTGTACATTCGTAATTATTCGTTAACCGGCGGGGGCTAATTAATATGTCACAATGGGGGTTCTTGTAGAACATCACTTTATTGCACTGTTGGCTGTTTAAATTTTTACTGAGTTGTAGATATTTTAGATGAATATATTGACTGTTTTACTGGACACATCAAGCCCGGAAACCACTACTTCTAACATAGACAATAGACATTATCAATAGACAACCAATTCATATATACAGAAAATGTAACATTGACTTAAATAATACCACGACAAAGCACGTTTGCTTGGCTTATGAAGGTATTAAAATAAATATAGTCTAAAAACAAAGTTTTGTGTAAACCACTATATAATAATTACATGTTATAATAACTACACATTTCAAAACCGATGGTTTCTTTGTCAGGATAATAAATAACATGAATGATAAAAATACAAATAAAATAATTAATATCATGTTATTATTCTGACGAAGAAACCATTGGTTTTGAAACTTATAGATATTATAACATTGTATAGTGGTTTACACAAGTAATTTGTTTAATTTAATTAAAATGATGCCACAAAGTAATTTTTTCGAATATTGAAGAAATAAAGATTATTTCTTCAAACTTCGTAAAATCACTTTGTGGCGTCATTTTCAATTAAATTAAAACAAATAACTTTGTATTAAACCACTATTATATAATCACAATTACCAAAATTGGTAATGGTTTAATACAAAGTTATTTGTTTTAATTTAAATAAAGATTAGTTTATTTAATAAAGTTGGTGACTCTTCCTCTCTAATGCCTGGTTGATGCCTAGATAGATGCAAAAATACTACCAATTTATATTACCAAATAGCGGTTTTCAGACCAAGTTTGTACAATTTTCAGTAGAATAAACAATTAATTATGCACCAACGATGATTTAATCCCAGCGGAAGAGAGGATTTTTCTGAAAAACCATTATAATTAAAATCTTTTAAAGTAACCACGGAGAAAAAATACCTTTGGCCTTTCTAGAAGGTTTCCAGTAAAACGATGTTTTTTGCTTCGTTGAAAAAACTAAAGGCAGAGAAAGAAGGTCAAGTTTTTCAGATCAACCCATTTAATAAAGAAAAAACTTTTTCGGAACCTTAACTTTTTGCGAATACTTCGTAAGATTTGAACTGCCTTGAGCCAGTTATCTACGGTACCGTCAATTGGAGAGTTATGGATCTAAACAAAATAGAGTAAAGAATAATAATATTCGTGTATAATATACTATAATTTAGTTACTCAATACAATAATATCTAAAGTCATTTTAAGAATTGCATTGTTTCGAATTTAAATTATCATTTATCGTAGTATTATATTCTATTATCTATCCTTTGAGTTGTTGGCTACCATCAAAGCACGATTCCGTGGTCAGTGACAGACTACAAAGAACAGCGGCAGACCGCAGACTTCATACAAGACGTGATAATATTATGAATTAAAACATTTAGTATTAAGTCTGCGGTCTGCAGCTGGGGTTTAAAGTCTGCCGCCGACCTCACAATCATACACATCATTACCTTGTAGACTGCAATTATTATTGCATCAGTCACGTGAGTTTCGAAGCCATGTCTTGGCTTTCCATCAAACTTCCCCTAGTTTCGGGCGACCTTGAATTGTATGCCCACTTGATGTTGTGAAGACATTGATAATTTTAAATTTACGTTAGAGATCCTTACCATATCTGTCAGGATATAATTGTTGAGAGAAAGCTATAAAAAAGTATTTATGTTTTTTATTTTTGGGATGTTTTGCCGAGTGAAGATAACACTTTCTTTAGCCGACGTTTCGGACAACGTTACAGTGTCCATCTTCCAAAGACATCTGCCCTGATAATGGACAACGTTACAGTGTCCATCTTCCAAAGACATCTGCCCTGATGATGGACACTGTAACGTTGTCCGAAACGTCGGCTAACATGGCATAACATCCCAAAAATAAACAACAACAAAAAAAAGCTATAATGTTTGTTTGTATAAAAATAGATTTAAATTTACGTTTTTCGTAATTTAACTTTTTAGAACAGCAGCTGTTCCTTCTAGTACACCTGCACTAAAATTAAAAGAAAATAAGATGTTAGGCATTGCATAACTACGCATTTAAATACAAAGTAGGAAAATATTTCACAAGTTGGTATGAAAATATTTTATTTTATTTTGATAGGAGCTTTGTTTTGTATTTTCCCTCGTGTCAGGCGAATCGCGCATAATTAATGGTACAATGTTTTTTAGTCTTTCATAAAATGTATTTCTGCCAGGCATTGTTTGCCCTTATTCAATATGATGGTGACATTATTTTTTTGCTCGACATTTTTTGAGGATTTTTCATGATTTTTGCTGCGTGCTCTGGCCTTGTAATTTATTTATTTCTCGCAGGTTTATTTTTCTTGGTTTTCAACCTCCTTTTATGGACTACCCTTTAAACTTCTCATTTCTGGTCGGTTTGGTTAGTGCCAACAAGAAATGTGAAATTTGGCTTTTATGTTGATTCAAATATTGGATGCGGTGTAGAAGGAATTATAAAGGAAAGTGGAAAGCGAGTCCCGGTCTTGAACTTTGGCGGATGGTATTTTTTTCCTGGCGGAGGGTTAAGCTTATAAAAAAGCAATTACTCATAAGGCTGTTGCTGAAGGCTTTCAAAAATCCGGAGAGGCCCTATAAATACTTATTTTTTTGGTTTCTGATGTGACACAAAAGTTTGACCAAAAAGACAATGGAGCTATGGAATCTCTATTTTGAAAAGTTTTGAAGCTGATAATAGTAAGAGAGGGGAAAGAAAAGGGGGCAGGGAAATGTTTGAAAGTATCGCCCTTCGTTTACGGAGCTAGCGACTTAATCGCCGCTACCCGCTATCTGTCATACTACTTTGCTAGTGCTGCGCGTAGCGGCATTTACAAACACTAATAACTAACTGTGGAAGATACAGACGAGCGGTGATCACGTCGTTTGAAAGTAACTCCATGGAAAAACGGCGTATCTGGTATTCAAATCTGGTCACTAAACATAGTTAAATATTTAATGAAACTATGCAATTTTGAAAGGCAGTAACTCATCAAAATAGTGTATGGAATATCTTCCATCCTGGAATGAGATGAAAATGTTCAATATAAACCACAAAATAAACTAAATAAAACATTATTTAGACCCCAATATGCAGGAAAATATGGTATACCTACTTACATAATAATATATACATAAATGTCCCCGAAGGCGTGTACAGAGAGGATGTACCACCGAAAATCAAAATATGAATCATTGTTGCATTAAAATTTATCCAGTATATAACTCTTTGTCTATATACATATATCTGCGTATAAGCACAAGAAAAACTGTAAATAAATTCGATTGACATCTTAAAAATCTTCCGAGAAAAGATACATATCGCCGACGAAACTCGAACCCGCACCCCTTTGATTGCCGGTCAAGAGCTCTACCATTAAGCTACGGCGGTATATATTGAATTATTTGGCGGGTAGGAGGTAACCCGTCATAGCTTAATGGTAGAGCTCTTGACCGGCAATCACAGGGGTGCGGGTTCAAGTCCCGTTGGCGATATGTATCTTTTCTTGGAAGATTTTTTCAATATGGATGAGTGTTTCAGGCTAATAATTATTGCTTTTAATAATTGTTACCCTTTGTGCTATGCATAAAAAATCTTGTCTTAAAGAATAGTTTATCAATTTAAAAAAAATAATAATAATCAATTTTATGTTCGGAATTGGTAAATAATTCAAAAAAATTATAATTTTATAATAATTATATTTTCGGGGGCCATCTGCCGGTGGATCAACTACTGGTTCACCCAAAGATGCAACATCTAGTTTCAGAGACAAATAACTTATTGAGGAGGGCGGATAAACTCATCAATTTGGGAGGCGGGAATGGGTACCGCCGCCCCAGGCACCATTTATTGGATAACCAACTCCTCTGCCATAGGTCACCCCAAGTGGTTCGCTACGTTTGGTGACTTAGCAGGGGTGCCCGGGTTCATGGGGTAAGGTTTATCTAGGTCTTGGTGGCGGATGTTCTAGACACACTGAACCCCAGATTCCTACCCAACCCTCATACTTTTTTCCTTCCCAGAACTTCCTCTCCTTCCTTTCCTTTAAAATACCCTCCACACAGCATCCCCAAATATGACATAGGCCCTGAGGGAAGTTTTTTTCCTCAGAGCCTACTGTGTGAACCTTATGTAGAAAAAAAATGTCATCATTAACAAACCACAATAATCTTAAAAAATTTGCCAATTTTTCCGCTTCTAGAGGATCGGTATTACAGAAACTCAGCTAAATGACACTTATTTTTCAGTTAAATGGTTAACTTCCTTCTGAAGGGGGGGGGGGGGTTGATCCAGCCGATCGAAAAATCAAAAAATCTTCCTTTACATGTGGAGAATACATTCTTAAACTAATGGCATCAAATTCGAACGAGACATATACATAGGAGCGGTGTGCGCAAAGCAGGTAGAAGGATGACGGAGCGATCCGGTTAAAAGCGAAAACTTTAAACGCGTTTTTATCGAAATCGCCCTTTTCACGTTCGCTCATTGAATTGTTTTCCGATTCATTTTATTCAACGTTTAAATTAAAGAAAATTAAAATTATATGCGGATGTATTTTGAATTACTTTTTTAAATTTTTTTTTATTAAAAGTAATTGCAAAATTAATGACAATTTTTTTCGTTAATTTTTATTTTATGTTCGCCATTTCAATCAATTTTTTTTGCAAACTGACAACAACTTAGGTAAATTATTAAAAAACACTAAAGATAGAGATCATAAATTAAGCCACTCAGGCATTTACCAACTATGTTGCAATGATTGTCCATCATTCTACATAGGTAAGACAACCAGAAATGTAAATATTACAATCATGAAACATTTAAGATGTTTAAATAATAATACTTTTTCGGAGTTTGCCAATCATCTTATTTCCACCAATCATACTTTTAATAAGGACACAGGGGTTTAAATTCTTCACCGTAATAATAAAAGCAAAAAATTAGATAACTTGGAAGCACTTGAAATTAAGAAATCCCTAAATAATAACGCTAATATATTGAATAACAAAATTAATTTATAGTTTAGTCCCATTCTAGATATGTTTCCAATAAACCGCTCTGTTATTGCTGGATTTCCCGCAACTACCCCCCCCCTCCCTCCCCCTTTGACATCCCACTCCAGTACCTAAATTTTTGGTATATATCTATAAATATTTTGTATCATAGGTTAGTTTTAATATTCTCCTGACGAAGGAAGGGTTCTTCCAAAACCGGTAGAGTGTAATTAAAATTAAAGTGGTCTAACACAAATTTATATATTTTATTATAAATAATATCTTTGAAAGATCTTCAAGTCAAAATTTAAATTGTGTTTTTTCTTATTCAAATGTACCTTTATATATAACAAAAATTTCGTAAAGAAAAAAAATTATATCTTTGAAAAAACACTTCGCTGGACCAGATTCCCCCCTTGATTCCCAGTAAGCTTAGTTTTACACCAATATCCAAACACCACCTACTCCGTTTCAGTAACATCTGCTGTATTGACATGAATACTGTCAACATTTGCACAAGGTAATTGCCGCCATGTTGTCGTTAGCATCTCCAGAAGATTGATGTCCAGTGTCCAATGTCCACTGTATGTTGTACTTGTCAATTGGCCAATGAGCTAGTGAGGGTGACGGTCAATGACCAGCGGCCAATCGCATTAGTGATTCTATCCTGAAAGCCTTTCCGGTCCCGTTTATCTATTCCGGTGGACGCGGGGCTATCTACTGTCAAAACATTTACTCGCAAATATTGATGTTCCACCTAATGGCCGTCTCCGCTGTTCACTACTATCCAATATCCACTATCCACTGGCCGGACACGGACGTCCCGATTCGGTGATTTTTGAAAGCCATGTCAATTGTGAAGTGTTAATATTCTCCAGTTTTCGACTTCTATTCGGAATCAGTGAATGAAATTCGGAATCAGTGAATGATTTTGTCTATTTACATTTCAGTGTTTGAAATATCTGTTATATTGTGACACCCTTCCTGGATGATTCAGTGCATACATTAAAGTTTCATTATAGCAGTAGTTGGTTCGTAGATATTAAAAACAAGTGATATAGACAATGAACCATAAAGCCCTGTTCAGACACAGCTATAAACTATAAAAGATCATAGCACGCCAAATATCGCTCTCCATACAATCCCTTTAGACCGTTCGCACCTAAGTGCTTTATGCGCAGATAAACCATAGACAATGCACAATGCTAGCACGGTCGCTCGATATGAAGTTACCGACCGACTGTCGGTAACTTTTCATCGTTCCCTAGGACAACTGCGGATCGCAAACGTATAGGTGACAGTTCACAATGACTAAGTGTCCTTAACATATTCGACATCAACTATTCTTTGTACGTTAGCGATGTGCAGTTGTCCTAGGGAACGATGAGAAGTTACCGATAGATATCCTACCGATCGTTATAGAGCAAGCGTGCTAGGGCATCTGAGGCGATATACGAACAGATAAGCGCCCCCCTCTCTCGCCGAAAATAGGAGAGGGGATCATTTTAATTAAAACGCGCGAATGTCAGCTGTCAAATTCTCAGATCCAGTACAAAATTTACAAGAAACGGTATCTCTTAAAGAGCTAAATCTAAATTCATCTGACCCCCTCTCCTACCATAGGAAGAAATGTTTGGTAGCGTCGTGTGAACGGTACAAAATATAAGCGCTCGCGGTTCAACAGTATCTGCTTGCTGTTTATAGCTGTGTCTGAACAGGGCTTTATAAGTATGAAGTAGCGGGCACAAAATTGTCGCCAACGTCATTCACAATAGTATAACGCATCTAAGCCCAGCGGTGCTCCGCCTTTGTTTCAACCTACATACCAAATGTATAACTTTTGTTGGTTTTACCGATTTATGATAGTCCGTGAAGTTTGGTTATACTTCGACGATAGTCAGCCCGCTTCCACACGATATCTCTATGCTACATCTCTTTGTATTAACTACTATGAATTGGTACGATAGTATTATGATGAAGAGGTTATTTCTTTTATTAAGAAAGTAAATGTGCAAGGGTTACGAATAATAATAATAATTTGACGGCCTCCGTGGTCGGGTGGTAATGGTCTTAACAAGTAAATATTATTTAATTAATTTTATTTAATAATTTTTATATATTTTATTTAATTATTTTTTGTTGAATGCCAATTAATAGTAAAACTGCAACACATTCCAGGGTGGAATTAACATACTCTCAGTATCTCCCTGGTGAAAGGCCACCATTAACAATTCAAACGTTGCTTGAAATGGCTTTAGCCGTGTTTAGTGACCAGGTCTGAATAGACACGTACTAGCCCGTTTTCCTCTTCTACTCAATCTTTCCTCCCCACTGCTTTGCCTCACAACATAACCCAATCGGGGATACCATAGTCTCACGTCTCACTGGCTTCGAACGATTGGCAGCAATTTGGACTTTTGCGACTGCTGTTAACCGCACTAGGAAAGTAACTCAGGTAGTGTAGCCGGATTCGACACTATTTATTTCTTACTCGATTTTTACTTTTCTTTTACTGGATTATTAGTACCTTGTCTGATTTTATTTTATGGCAGCGATATGGATATTATCGATACGATGAGAATAATTTGTAGGTTACGACGGAAATGAAGTTGAGAGGCCATATTAGATGTCTCAACGTAGACATTTTTATCAAGCTCGCCGTCCAAGATTTTTTTTCGTTATTTCAGAACACAAATTTTGTTCAATATACGCAGTTTAGATTTAAGATTATGAGACGTTACCGATACTATCTTAAGGTGAACAACCATAAAATAATAAAAAATCATGTGTTTTTATTTTGAAAATTTTATTGCTTAGAAATTCATCAAACATCTTGAGCCTTTGAAAGAATCGAGCATTTTTCAAAAGACTTCATTAGCCAAGAAAAAATAGTATCAGTCATACAAAAACTGCTTTAAAGCGGTCCGCTCACCGGAGAAACTGAAACCAAACTAAATTTGCTTTGGTTTAAAACCAAACTTCTATGACGGCGCTACTCAATTTTACGATTTCAGTTATTATCTCAGCTTGTTTAACCATAGATGAAGAAAAATCCGCTATCATCGTAGCAACTGGCACGGCGACTTTTGAGTCACTGCTTGCGTTGCCATTGACAACGGGTTTTTGAGAAGTTGTGTGGTGTGCGGACCATCACATTGACATACAGAGGATAGCGAGTTTAGTTGCAAAGTTGTTTTTTTTTCAGTTTCCTGGTGAGCGGTTTCTTGTATTAGGATTAGCAAATTTTTCTTTTTAATTTTTAAGGGTTCATGACGAGGACGGGTTGCGCTTAAAATCATGTATCCTGTTTTTTTTTAATATTCATTGTTAGGATATTTGATTGGAGCCAACTGCAAATTATTTCTAGGTCACTTTGTGCATTTTCTAGTAGGATGTTTAGATCTTTATCCCAGTAGATATTGCAGTATCATCTGCATATAGAAAAATTTCACTGTTTATTAGTGTTTATATCTAATTGCGAAATATCATTGATGTAAATTTGGAATAGTAGTGGTCCTAGTATGGATCCTTGCGGAACTCCATAGTTTATTGGAAAATGGTATCTATTTTGATTGTTAATGCTCTCTAATTGTTTTCTATTGCTAAGATATGTTTTGAATAGATTAGACCATAAGAATAGATACCACCACAGTATATTCGTAATATAATAATAAAAAAATGCCTCTGTTGAATTACGATTGGGTTCTAGATTAGGAATAAAGTACATTTTACATAGAAAATATCATGATGAAGTGTTAGGTGAATGGAATGACTATGATTACGTTAGAATAAATTAGAAATTCGTCTGCCTAACTGCACCAAACCGGTATGTACACGCTGTAAAATTAGTTTTTCGCATGGAATCTATCAACACTTTTCTACATAAATTATTAGGCACTGATCGCTCCTCTGGCGGTAAGTATATGCATATTATGCATTTTGTTGGAATCCACACATTTGAATATATTTTTTTATAAAATCTCCAACTTACGAACACGTTTTCGGTTTTGGTTTTATTGTAATAAAATATGGCAAATTGAGTTATTTAGAAAATTATCGTAAAACATCGATAGTGTTAAACCGCTTTTATAGTGTTAAACCAAGTCTTAAACAATGGATTCTTCGTTTATCTTAAAAATAATTAAGTAATTTTTAAACGGTTTCTGTGAATATTTTGCTTTTGAATTTTTGAATAGGATTAAAAAATATATTTTTTTAAATATTGTCTTGCCTTTAAATTCGGTTTTTCTTATGATAATATACCACTTTATATTCAGTAAAACAAATACACCGGAATCGATACAATCTCTTTTCGCGCCATTATTTTGGTGGTTATTAATTAAAATAAACGATAGATAAGCGACTACAAACAATTGTTTGAGTATTATACAGTAGGCCATTCCTTTCATCTTAAATAAGTTTATCATTTCTCTCTTCATCTCGCTAAGCCGCAGTCTATCTTTGTGGAAATTGGTATAATACATTATCCAATCATACAATCAGTACTTAGTTATCTTTCAGCCTGAATATCACTCGGTTAACTCTAGAAATGCGTCATCGTTTATTATATTACTAGCTTTTGCCCGCGACTTCGTCTGCGTAGGATTAGTACTTCGAGTAATCTATTCTCTTTTTCTAGGTCCCATCAACATTTGTACCAAAATTCTTATCCTATTTATTTAAAATATCTATAATTCTTGATTCGATTCAAAGTATTAGGCGAGTACTTCAAATAAATTCACTAATTTAAAAAATTTCCAAAATAGAATTTTGATTTAAAAATCATTTTTTGCAAAATAATGTCATTCTCAAATTTTGACATTTTCTATAAAACAATATATTTAAAATAAGTAGCCAGCTATATAAATTATAGCCTATATGTTATTCTGATGTATGAGCCATATTATTGTAAAGTTTCATTAAAATCCATTCAGTAGATTTTGCGTGAAAGAATAACAAACATACATACATCCATACAAACTTTCGCGTTTATAATATTAGTAAGATTTTCCTGTTGTAACTTGTGACTGAGAGGCTGCGAAATTAAATTCTTTTAATAGTTAATCTTTTAGACAATATATAAATCGAAACGCAGAAACAATGTACAACTTCTGCAAAGCTTTAATTATCAGCAAAGTTAAAATTTAACGAATTAAATACCGTAATAAGTTACTGCGTCAGATTCGCATTTTGTGCAAATATAAATAATAGCCGGTTAAGATTAACACGTTTGAAATTCTATTAAAAAAATATAAATTGAGAAAAAAATATTTTACACAACGCTGTAATATTTCTATTTTTGATAGCGACAATTCGTTGTGAAATTCCATCATTATAATACATTAAAACAATTTTAAACTTATTTCTTATTTGGTTAGATACGTTTTTAGATTTTCACGGCCAAAAGCATTTTCGTTGTTTGTTTTTGGGGTGTTATGCCGTGTTGTGCTACCTCCTTCTTTAGCCGACGTTTCTTTTTCGTATTAATTTTTTTCTGATCGTAACCGGTTGCAGCATGTTAAGGCCATCTTCAGACTGGCACAACTAATGTTAATTGCTATAAGTTTATATTTCTTATTTAAACATACATATATATCACTGTATAATATACTTATTATGTAAAAGCCCATCAGGGCGTTGAAAATTAATAATAAATAAATAAATAAACTATTCTTTGTGTTTATATGCATACAATTTGGGGGAAGGGGGGGGGGTTTAACAGTGGTGGTTTACAAGGATTTTATTCAAATTAGATGGGATTTCCCATCTATTATATTCAACGACTGAAATTTTAGTTATTTGGTTAATACGCATACCGCGGGTTTATAGATTTCTTTAATTTTAACATAATCTATAAACCATTCCCCCAAATTGTATGTACATAAACCATAATTAAAGGAATAATTGTACCAGTCTGAAGATGGCCTTAATAGACTGAAACGCATTATGGTCAGAAATAAATTAATTGGAAAAAACTTTTTGTCAGAGGCTAAAAATATTCCCGCTTTGCAATAAAATCCAAATAAATGGAATCTTTGTTAACGTATCCGAAAATTAGAAACTGTTTTCGAAAGGTGATAAAATATGCTTTCAAATTGTATTATTCGAAATAACCATGTAATTTTTTAAAATATAAAAATATTGGATGAAAACTTTAAAAAGTTTACAAGGCTCACTCAACGTTTTTCCTAATTAAATTACTGATAATGAAAAAAAAATAAAACTCAAGTGTAAATAAAAATAAAGTGTCCTAAAACAAAGTATTTTCTTTTCATTTATTTAAAAATAAAACACGTATATATTTCATAATTATAAACGTTACAGTCACCTCACTTTTTTGTCATTTCTTGTAAAAAAAATTCACAAAGTTTCTTAATTTATTTTCAAATTGCGATCGGAAATTAATTTTGGTTTAATAATGGTGTACATTTTATTTTTTTGTGGTTAACTTTTAGATTTGAATATATAGCGTGTTGTATTCTCTTTCCAATACCGTTTAGATGTTTAGATCTTACTAATCACTAGGATAGTAAGGGAGACACAACGATTTCTAAGAGACCTTGTGGGCTGGAACAAATATGGTGTCCTGTGATTAAACGGGTTAATATATATTAAAACGCTGAGACATCCAAAATATATGTCTAAAGAAAGATTAAAGAGAGAATTCAAATTAATTCCTTATATGATTTTTACCCCGTTGATCACAAATCTAATTTAAATTTTACCCAATTGATAAATAACAATTTGCGATAGTTCTTAGCAAAGATAATAGAGTTGTTAGTGAGGCTAAATTATGTTAATTAGTGCTAAAAACAAAGTAGTTAGGAACATGAATCTACGGTGGGTATATAGAATGTATAATTAATAGTAACAACAGATTGAAATTATAATATTATACATTTTAAAGCTCCATTAATGTATACAATATTGTTCTGGTAAAGGTATATTGTTATTGTATATATTTACCTAATTATCTCGGTTATCTACGATAAACAAATAATTTATAGAAAATATAAGCGAATCTCAATCATAAATTTAAACGATGCTTTTCCACTGAGCCAATGAGACCCTAACCGCTTCTTATTAAACAATATCATATTTTAACCACCAACTTTTATTGTCTGCTAGATATGTATAATTGCAAGATTCATGTCGAACTAAATTTTACCTACATAGATAGTGTCATGGATAAATTTTCCGATTTTTTTATTTAAAATGCGACATCTATTGACATTTTTGCAAGTCTAATGACTAGTCGCTATGGCAGCTCAAATGGACTGTAAAAACTTTAAGCGAAACAACAAAATATATAAGATTGTGTTGTCTTTCGGCAAAGGAATTGAGAAACAGGAACGAGGTTCTACATTTCTATGGTGATGTTGACGGTCCCAGCTCATCGATTCAATCCCATAGTTAATCTTAATTTACTCGATGTTTAACATGTAAAAAGTCATAATACTGTTAGTGATGTTTGAAGCGAGTTTTCGATAGATTCAAAAATTGATAAAATTTCAACTGGTAATTTTAAGCGATGCACAACAATATTTTAAATGCCGACGGGGGTGAGTTAAAATTTTCTTGTCTTCTTTCTTCAGATTCCGCAAGTAAGTGCCTCGTAAGGAAGGAAAGGATCAAAGGGAGAACAAGATTTGAAACAGGTTCATGGGGGTCAATGGATAAAAATCCCAAAGCTATTACAACACTAAACATCTGGGATGAATATTTATTTTAACTTTAACTATGAGTAAAACCTCAAATTTTACTATTTAATCACTGAAGCTACTCTCAATCGTTAATTTGAAACAGAAAAATTATAATGATTGAGAGTCGCTAATATTGTCTTTGGTTTTAAATATTACAAATTGATATAAATTGAGATTGAAAAAATCCAAATTAATGGAATATTTGTTAACTTTTTCAAAAACTAAAAACTGTTTCTAAAGGTGATGAAATAGGCTTTGAAATTATATTAATAAAAAAACATGTAATTTTATAAATATAAAAATTTTGGATGAAAAATTTAAAAAGTTTTAAAAATCGCTCACTTTACGTTTTTTCTAACTAAAATTACTGCCAATGAAAAAAAAACACACATATTTTATTAGACAAATGAATAATAAACGTTACTTTCACCTCAATTTTTGGTCGTTTCATATAAAAAAACGTCTTAAAAAAATTCACATCATTTCATTATTTTTTTTTTCAAATTTCGATCGGAATCTTTGGTTTCATAAAAGGGTACATATTAATTATTTTTGTGATTAACTTTTAGATTTTAATGTATAGCTTGTTTTATTATTTGCAATACAGTTTAGGTCATACTACTCACAATGATAGTAAGGGAGACACAACGATTTCTATGAGACATATGTGAGTTGGGACGAATATGGTCTCCTGTGATAAAACGGGGTTAAAATATAAATTATAGAAAGTTCGTTGATATCATCAGTCAGTGTCTGCTAGGCTAATTGGTAGTATAATCTCATATTTCTAAGTGGCCCAATTCTATCGAAAGCTTACCAATACCGCTAACACTTATGGCTTCAAAACAATATAAGTGGGTTTAGGTAGTATCTAATATTACGTTACCTACGCTGTTGACAAATTAGTGCGGACCGCCACGCTGCGATTTCAAGATTTCGCTCAGAGGGCGAATAGGTCTTGTATTCCCACAGTTACTGCCACATTAGCACTTCTGAGGGCTGATAAATGATAAGCAAACATTGACCAAACTATTTATTGTTTATTCAAGATCTTTGTTCGCACCAAACTTTGGGCAAATCTCCCGAGAAACTTCCCAACGGATGTGGGAGATGTTTGTATATCTGCCATTTGCTTCACTTGTCATGATCAATAAAGGGAACACGAATATTACAATACATCTTTCGGAAATGTTATTCGTATTCTGTCAATTGTGCGTAACATGTTTACATCCGCAAATTAAATATATAAAAATAAATGTTCAATAACGATACGGTTTTAGAATGCCATAATAATGTTTTAACATAATAATAAATAAAAACAATTTATTATGACTTTTGAAGGTTATTCCTATCAATGTAATATATCACTGAAGAAGAAGATAAGAATAAAAATCTTTTTATTTAATATGAAAATGAACAAGACAACGAAAAATAATAAAAGATAATGATTGCAACTGGAACTCGAACCCAGAACCTGACGTTTAACCGGGACATACGCATTAACCAATTTTGCCATTGCACCCTATTATATGAGACTGTCGCATTTTTCAAATACATATTTCAAATTTCAGAATTAACAATATTAACTTCGACTAGTGTTTTTTTCCAAATTATTGGCAGCTACCTTTTTCAGTGGAAAAACAAACATTCAAAGAATGTATTTGTTACCTAGAAAGTGTCTCGGATAAATATATCCGTTTTTATTTTAAGGAACACCTTATGGCTTTTTATTAAAGCCTAAATGAATATTTATTTAAGGGTACAATGGCGAAATTGGTTAATGCGTATGTTCCGGTTAGAGGTGAGGTTCTGGGTTCGAGTCCCAGTTGCAACCATTATCTTTTATTAATTTTCTGTGTCTTGTTCATTTTTGTATTAAAAAAAGATTATTATTGTTATCGTCTTCTTCAATGATATATTACATTGATGGCAATAACCTTCAAAAGTTAAAAAAGGAGAGTTTCTCTTATTTTGTTTCGGACAGCATTATAGTGTATAATCAGGAAACAATTTTTCCACCTACATATCATACACACATACTAGAAATATAAAAGAAAATATTGCATTGCATTGCCCTGAACGCAAAACCAGATCGAATACCTCATTTTAGATACAACATTTCAAATATTTCGTTCAAAATCTCCTTACTCGGGCGTATCTGCAAATCTTATAACGCCTTAAGCGAAATGACATTTTCCACTGTTCCCTTAATTTTTTTAAAGCCAAATTAACTTTACAATATACTTAAATCAAAACTCTGCATTCTTTATTATATTATTGTACTTCCATATTATTTATTATTTTCTTTTAAATATTTTTCACTCACACAATATACTTTTATAACTTGTAATTAACTACTTCCTAATAAGTAATAACAACAAAAAATTATAAATGGAACTTAACTGGTTGATATTATGTTCACAATCTTATGTTAAATGATTTTTTACAGAATATTACCTAATAGAATTAAATAAAAATATTACATAACCTTCCGAAACGTTGACTAACGAAAGAGGTAGGACAATATGGCATAATACCCCAAAAATAAATCTATACAAGATAATACAATACTTTTTTGTATAAACGACCTCACTAGGCTGAGCCTGTTCTGAGGTGGCAGGAGTTTAATCTCATTTTAATATCTGAAGAAAAAATAAAATGAGAGATTTGAATAGATAAATAGAAATGAAAATAATATAATGCTTCTTTGCAAAAAATGTCATACTGGATAAAAATATCGAATGTTGAGATCCTGAAATAATGCAAGGCTTATGTTAATGTAATGAATAAGTTTCAGAAAGGGACGCTTAAAAGGTTTCAATTAATAGAGAGGATGAATAAGGAAAAAAGTGTATTACGAATATTGGATGCGAAAATGAACGGTGTCGGGGACGCTTCAGAAACTAATGGCACGATAAGTTAATCAAATACAAAAAAGGATGGCGTGATGGTTAGTTAGGTAGTCAAAAGGAACAAAGATAATAAACCGAAAATGAATCTATCTTTCGACCCACCACCATCAACTAAAAAGTTACATTTCAGTGATTTTCAACTGTTGACTATGTGAGTTAATATTGTTGATTGACAATGATTAAATAACTTTTTTTACACTTTTTATCGTACTATCTTTAATAAAATCTGTAAAAAAGGAAAAATATTTTCACTTACACCGAAATATAATACTTGTAGATTGGTTATATTTTTAAAAGGAATTTTCTGGGAAAACGTGATATGTTTTCTGGAAAGTTAAGAAGTTCTTTGATAACACTTCAGCATTTCCACAATGAATCTGATAAAATGAATTTTTTAGGGGAATAATAATTTATTTTATCAGTTTCTTTTGAAACGTGAATATTTAACGTTTCAATAACCTGAGCTCGGGTTGCAAATAGCTTGGAATTTTCCTGTTTTATATAGATATCGTTGTAAATTTGGTGTGTGACTGCTACAAAACTTCTGTATTTTTTATTATTTATTGAGTTAGTTTATACTACATAAATATAAACTAATTTAAACAAGATAATATTTCATTTGTAACTTTAAATATTTTTACAATAAACATAACATTTTCTTTTAAATGCATTCATTCAGACTTTCAGGCTTTAAATATTTTTTACAATAAACATAACATTTCTTTTTAAATACATTCATTCTTCCTTCATACCTCAGACTTTCAGGCATTTCATCATACATCTTTAGTCTTCTGTACATTAGGCAGTTCTGTGATTTGGATTTCTTCATATTCACAATCTAATTCTATTTACACTTCTGGTATCGTAATTATGTACATATCTATTAAAAACAATTTCATCCTTAAAATATTTTGGCATTTGGTTGTTCATGACTTTATTAATTATAAATAAACATATTAAATAATAGCCTCTTTTTTATTGGAATCAAATTTCACTGCTCTCTCATTTGATTAATCCTTGCATATTTGCCTTTTCCCGGTATACATCACATGGCTCTATTCTGTATAATATCTAGCTTGTTCAAATTTCCTTCATTGGCTAAAAATAACATCGTAGAGCAATAATCAAAATGTGGAGCAACTATAGTTTTATAAATGAGCTCTGTAGTGTTTACATTAAGTTTATTTCTTAGTCTTCTAAGAACATTGACTTTTTTTTATATCTTCTTTAGGACATAGTATTCAAAATTTGCTGTGAACGTTAGTTTTGAATCCAGTATTACACCCAGGTATTTGATCTCATTTACTTTTTCAGTTTTTTCATTATTTATTTGTCAAATTTAATTCTTTGTTATGC
This sequence comes from Limnephilus auricula, assembly GCA_951813805.1. NCBI lineage: Eukaryota > Metazoa > Arthropoda > Insecta > Trichoptera > Limnephilidae > Limnephilus > Limnephilus auricula. The sequence continues at coordinate 32,000,589 of OX638390.1, forward strand.
ACTTTATTTCCTATTTCCATTTATTTTGTTTTGTTTACATTCAGTTTTAATTTGTTTAGTTTCAGCCATTTTGCTATATTTTGTAGGTCTTCTTTTAATTTGTTAATTGCATCTACGTAGTCTTCGCATGAAATATAGATTAATGTATCGTCTGCAAATAATCTAATTTTACAATGTTTTAAGGTTCTAATTATATCATTTATGTAAATTATGAATAGAATTGGACCTAATACTGACCCATGCGGAACACCAAGATTGTTTTCTATCGGTTCTGATTCTGAGCTTTTAACTTTTGTTACCTAATTTCTTTCATGGAGATATTCTTTAAAATTTGGTATTTTCACTTCACATATTCATATTAACAAGACACTGTAACCCTAAACAACATTCCCTTCACTTTAGAATATTACGCCTAAGATAACACATGGGACTAAATATTTCGTTGAAGTAACTTTGCATAGTGCTACCATCGATGGTTTAATTAAATATGTATTTATCTTAAGGGGATATTCTAGTCTAGAGGCACAAATTTCGGGCGTCTCTTTGAGCCTTGTAAAAAATAAACGAAGAATATTTTTAGTTACCTACTTTTTATGAATTGTTTATTTAAATTTTAAGAATAAAGTAAAAAACAATTTTTTTATCTGATTCTGCTTGGTGCCATAAAGGGATGTGTAGAAAAGGTTCATGACAAATTTCAAATAAATCGGTTCAGTAGAACTCTAGATATCATGCACGCCAGCTTGAAAAAAGTAGTTTCGAGAAAAACGCGATTAAAGCTTAAGAGTAAAGTTACACGCAGTTTTATTGATATAATGGTACGATATTCTTACGTTACGTTACTCGGATCATCAGTTAAAAATATATTATATTTGCATTATATATATATACATTATATAGGTATAGATTTTAAGTTTTTTTTACGGGGTAATCCAGCTGCTAAATCGGGCAACGTCTACCTTCTACTGTTCAATTTGTTCCAGTCAAAAATCCTTTTAAGGGCATATTTTTAAAGATCTAAACATTGAAAACATGTAAAAAAAATTTTTTTTTAAATCGATATTCTAGACTAGAATGAAATAGAAATATAACCTTAATGGAAATACTCTCAGTATTATCCGGGTGAAAGATCAGAACCAAAATCGGTACCTTATATGAAATGGCTCTCGCCGGGTTTGATGATCAGGTCTTAGCTAAGTCCTTCCCCTGTATCTTTTCCGTCTCCTTTCCCTCCCTTACATCATAACCTGATTGGGGTATCCAAACTTCCACTGTCGCGAGGGATTGGAAGTAATTGAGACTTTGCTGTTTGTGTAAAAAAAAATCAATAAAACTTTACTGTTGCTCGTTGCAAATGTAATAATTATATGAACATTATTTTGTCTTCAATATTAATAGTCAATAATATTAATAGTTTTTTCTTCACAACATTTATCATATAAAATTTACTATTTTGCAACAATTTTATAGGACTCCATATTATTTTTAATTCATTATTTATTAAAGCCCTAAGCTTTTATATAAAGGTATTATATATAAATATTGCAATTGATTACAGTAATTAAGTTCAACAAGATAAAAGCAGTTGTAGTAATTGTAAGAAAACAGCACGTATGAATACAATACATTTACTGCAAATTTCCAAAATATGATTACCATGATTCAAAATACGATAGTAATATAAGCCTGAAATAGAAAGTAAAAGAAAGTATAACATAATAAAGTCAGTGTGGGCTTTTTCTCACAATATTAATTATGTGTGTTACAAACTAATAAATTATAATAAACTAGCTCACCCGCCCACGCGTTGCTGTGGCTAACGAAACATAACGCCATCTACTGGATGGTTACCTAATCGAGATAACTAGATGTTGTATCAATAAATTAACGCACACTGCCATCTGTCAGAAACTTATGGAACTTACAAATAATTGTCCCATAAAAACATTTAATTCGCTATAATAAATATTGAGGCTAATAATCGAGATAAAAACTATCCTATTATTTTAAGTTGGACTAAATTACACGCAGTAAGTCATATTATCAAAATCGGTTAAGTAGTTTTAGAGTTTACCTCGGACGAAAATTGTGACTTACTTGTAAGGTAAAGAACATTACAGCAGGGATTAAAAAATAACATATATGAGTTGAAACTTTAAAAACAATTAATGAGAAAAAAAAATATTATACATATAGACATATAATTTAAATAATAAGACCTGAAATAAAACAAAGTATTATGTTTAGAATGAGAGAAGATTTTATAAATTAATTGAGTGAATTATTAGCATATATAATCAAAATTAGTTATATTACATGTTATGTTTGTTTAATTTTTTGAATGTCAGTTAAATCTATGTTACCCTTTTTTAACATAGTCTGAACATGCTTTGGGAACAGCGAAACAATTGAATCAGTAAAACAAAGTTTTGTAAAAAAATATTCCAAAAAATCATAATATTTTTATGGAGCGCCTTGTCGCGAGAATACACCTGGGACTAGACTACAACATGAGCACACCTCTCATACCGTCATATTTCACGACGTTAAAAATTAAAGGGGGAAGACAAGATACCCACCAAGTCTCTGTTTCGTAGAACTATACTATACAGCGTGCCCCCAGAATGTGATATCAAAGGCGTGCACTGTACAGTAACTTTATTCCTATATTCATGATTTTCAAAAATAAACGGCAGGTATTTTTATGTATACCAACACAGACATTTTAAATATTACACATTCGAATATTCTTCTTTCCCCTTATTTTTTAATCTTATTATGTATGCTGAATCAGCTATAAATAATCTAAGGGGCCTTTAGTTTGGCAGTGGAGCGAAAATATAAAAAAAATGCCCGCCATTGTGCTATAACATGGGTACGCAGGTTGTACGAAACTTTTATTCTTTTAAGGAAAAGAACGGACTCGAGACGTGACTGGACTCACTTCTTATTCGTTTCTGCTCGGAAACACGTCCAAATTTCTCCTTGCGTGTTAAGGATTTCGCTACTAAAATAACATTTTATCAAATATCTCCAAATACTTCCACGTTCAACAGAAGATTATGGATATCGTGACGCCAAATTTCTTCCACACTCTTCAACTTGGACTCCTACGGTGTTACGTCGGACAGTTACTGGATTCACAAACGTTACCGTTGAGAATTGTAAAATCTTTAACCCTCCATGGTCATTAAAATATGATTAACTGGCATCCACTTTCATAAACAAGTATACGGTTTACAATATTAATTTGTCTATTACGAATTCTCCGGGTGTAAACGAAGAAGTTGCCACACTTCAAATGCATCATTGTCAAATTTTCATTGCGGGCACTCAGCGGCCTTAAAATGCATGGTGAGTATGTTGCTAGTGATTACAGGACACATTTCTGTCAAAGTAAATTGATTAATAGAGGAGAACTAAATAAGGTGATAATTATAGACAACTTTTACCTATGCGCATTCGATTTACACATACCCAGTCTATCCTAACACTATTTTACCTGGTCATATCACTACCAAATTTATTTTAATTTTAACATTTATATGAGATTAACGTTTTGTATGATGTAGAAAACGATCTAGAGACAACACTTTGAGCTTTTGGTTAATCAAAATTATTATGTGCAAGTAGTGATGTCGTTTTACGACATATATACGTATTTAGTTTCACACTGGTCTGGTCAATTGGGTGAAAAATAATAGTCAGCAGTATTAAACGGGATACCAATCGTTCAGCATTTTTATCAGCACTCCGTAGGCGGGGCGGATATCCGCCTACTTTGGGCCTTTAGTCCGACACACAAGTTCAAAAGAGTTATTTGAGCGAGAGTTTCCCTACTTCTGACACGAGGTTTCACGCACAAATTCAAATATCCCTTGTTTACTTTGGAAGCTTACTTGTCAAACGTTAAATTATTAATTTCACTTAATATACACGAATATGAGTCAAAATTGATGATATCCAAAATTACTAAACTTGTATTTGTAAAAAATATTTCTCATTGTGTGAGGCTTGTTTTATGTAGATATGTGTCTTGTTTACTGTTTTGACAATGTTTGGTTAATTTGGTTGACGTAATCCGGCGTCCCACCCACATATAAGGCAATCTCACAATGCCCCCCTCCTCGGCCGTTATTCCTCACAATCTGTTAAATCCGCTCTTAAAGGATTACTCTGCGACCCTTTTTGGTGCCACGATAAGCATTAAACAGTAATGTGAATATAATTACGGCCATTTCATGCGAACCAGAAGTGTTCTAAACCCTATTATCACGAATGAAATATGCATTAAAATTGGGTTAGCGATGGGTTTTCGAAATTTACATGTTTTTTTGTTATTTGCAAGAGATTTACACGAACGATTTTTTATCACATCTGTTTCTATCGATTAAAATGTCTGCTGACCAAATCTCTTATCCTTTTTGCCAGAACTCGGTTTTTTTTCATGGATGAAAGCACCCAAGAGGGTTGTATGATACAACGAAGTAGGACGCCTAAATCTTCTCCTGGGTATAGAATTTTACGATGGACAAGGCCGCGATTAAATTATGCGATTTTTTTTATAAATTATTTTTTAAATTAAGTTTAAGCAATAATGATGTCGATTATTATTTTTTTTTTTTTAAAGAAAGACGAATATTCCCAGGTTACGAATAACCTAACAACATTTGAAAATCTCCTACTACCACCACACTAAGCGGAAGATGTTGATTGTGTTGTGATGGAGGACTTAGCCAGCCAGAAATCGAACACGGAATGCCTGGGTGGGACTCAAACGCGATGCCCACTCAACCACTGACAGGTCATTTTGATGTATACTTTTGTTCAGTTGCATTTCCCAACATTTGTTTTTATTATTTTATATATTTATTTACTTATACCGGGTTTTTACAGATGTTCGCACTTACGTGAGAACAATCCAGTTATAAAAACTCAGTTATTGTACAAATAGAGACATACAATTACAAAAAATTTACAATTACTTATAATTAAATACAGATTCATGCAATTAGAATACAGAAACATCACAAATAAAGAAAATAAAAATAAGTTATAAAAATAAAAAATAAAATACAAAATTATATACAAGCTCCTCAAGTAATACAAATTAAAATTAAAATGAGAGGCAAGAGACATAAGAATCACGAGGGGTAATCAAAGAGAGACAATTGACACAATATAATTAGTTAAACATATTTTTTAACAGCGCCAGAACTTGTTTCTGAATCCGTACAAATTATCGAAGAAAATATCTACTTCAGCACACTCTAATTTGTTATATAGTCGACATATCTGGGTCAGAGGGATACAGTAGGCGATATTATGTTTAAATGTATTCAGGTGAAACGTGTTATGGCGTCTTAAACAATGGGAATTGGGGACATTTACTTCAATATTGCTACGACATAGTGTAGTATCTAGATGGCCGTGAATGATTTTATGTAAACATATTAGATCAGTCAATTGCCTAATTATTATCAATGTACAGAAAGACATAGAAATCCATTTTTGGATAAACCAGCTCAATGGGCAGATAGATCCTGTTCTGAGGTGGCAGAAATATAATCTAATTTTAATATTTTAACGGAAATGAAAAGAGAAAAAAAAAGAATTTAAAAGAGATAAACAGAAATCAATAAAATAAAAATTAATTTACCAAGGGTGTTTGGTATTATCGTTATGTTCAAAGTCTAGAATCTCTTGAAGTGTTTTATCCAAAGAGAACACCTGGATTAATAATGTAATATGAATATCATTATTGTACTAAATACACCCAAATCATTAATTGTTTGCATTTCCGGTTGAATTATTCAATCCTAAATTCAATTACATTTCCACTATAGCGAAGTTCATTCATCACATAACCAAAGAGCTTTATTCAAACAGACGGAGACACTAAGCCATCATAATCTGTAATGCAATTCATTGTGCCCTGTGTCGGGTGCCCCAGTGCAGTACAATACTGAAAGGCAACATGCACATTGTGCAGGGTATCCCATTTCAACCTCGTATTGATACTAATGTACCATATTTTCCAAGCATTGCGTATAGTGGCATCGAAAAGTAACGCATATAGACTCATGTGATTAAGAACGAAACTATAAAAATTTTCCCTAAATAGTTCTTAAAATTTGATCATCAAGCAGTTTCAAGAAGTCAAAGTCAGATACTGCTTGGAGCGCCCTCGTTAGCATCCCACATTACGAATTCCCATTGTTTAAGACGCCATGACACTTTTCACACGAATAAATTTAAAAATAATATCGCCTACTTTAGCCCTTTGACCCAGATGTGTCGACAAGTGTATAATGTATCTATAACAAGGTATAGTGTGCTGAAGTAGATATTTTCGTCGATAATTTGTTAAAAAAGTATTAACTAATTATATTGAATCAATTATCTCTCTAGTTTCTTTTTCTCTTTCTAGTTAGTCTCCCGTTTTTCTTATATCTTTTGCCACTTAGGTACAGTATTGTGTTACTTGAGTGAGCTAATAACTGGATTGTTCCCACGTAAGTGCAAACATCTGTAAAAATCCAGTATAAATAAATAAATAAAAACACTTCAAATTTTAAGCTCTAAAATGTTATAATCTCTTTACGTTAGCCGAGTTGAAAAAGTAATTATATAAAATTACCTCGATAGAATAAAATCACAGGGTATGCTACAAAAATTATATAGAACACATCCTTTCTCTTATTTAACGTGTTATAGGTATAAAAACTTCAAGGTGTTTCTTTAAATATTACCAAATACATCTGCTGAGAGATGTTTCTTCTGTATGAATGAATTATGCATTATTATATATTTACACGTAAATTTGTACTTTAATATCTCCCTTTTAAACCATCTACAGAAAACTTCTTCTTTTTTAATTATGACGAAAGAATTGTAGTAATCAGTAGTGTGACTTATAGTTTCTTGAATACATCTGCGTATGAAGTTAATGTTAATAATAAAAAAGAAACAAAACGTTTAAATGGAGAAACTCGGGGCGCAAATACGATTTTATTAATTCCTATTCGTGTTAAGAACAAAAATCCCCGAGTGCTTACTTGTTTGTAATTTTCCGGTTTAAAAGACACAACCTGCACATTAAGTTGACAAAGTAACCACGAAGGACCCGTGCATCTATGAGACCTCGCCAAAAAGGACAAAAATAAAATAATGGCGGAAAGCATCCATCTCTCGTCCTGGGCAGGAAATGCAATTTTCTGTTTAAGATGGTTCATTTTCCACAGATCTTCCGCATCAGATGCAGTAAACTAGGGCCGAGTAACACGGTGCTTTTACAATGGTCGTTCTATTAATAATTGCCAGGATTGCCTATTATCATTTTTAACTACGTGCCTTTTGCCTAACTTTTCGAGTTAGGGGATGTTATTTAATCACAACAGAGAGTGAAATTTGAGTCGAGATTCTGGAAATTTCGCATGATAACATGTCCTTATTGTATTCATAATATACAAGCAGACGGGTTTATCTTGTAAGAGAAAATTGATTTAAATAAGACGTAAGCTGCAGGTTTTTCTTCTCATTTGTATTAAAAATATTTTTTACTGCCCGGCTTTGCCTACAAATATATTTTCCAATACTAGTTTTTAATGTATTATCCAAAAAAAAATCAAGACTGTTGAACGCCGAAACAGCTGTCACAATAATAAAAATGAAAGTATTTTAACATAATAATATTATTAATTATGGCTCAATTTTTTTTTAAATAATTTTTTTTATTATAAAATAAGTATTTATAATTTATTAGATTTGAAATTAAACAACTTATTTATTTTCACCAGGACCGGTTTCATACCACTGCGGACATTTTCAGGCTGGTAGTCGAAATTCTTATGCTACGGATTTTATACAAACTTAGGCAGGGGTACACAACATTGTCTCTATATATATAATGAAAGTTTCTATTTTGTTAATTTAAGGTACATATAGGTAATTATAAAGTTTATTATTAAAATTGTGGATGATGTTACATAGTAAATAGATATGTTTAATTCACATGAATATATATGAATTTATATAATTGAAAAGGTTTGATATTACTGATACTTTGGTAATGTTGGGATATTCCCTCTTTGTTGCTTAGGGCTTTTGACAAATATTGATAATTATCGTTATTAGGGTACTCCGTATATTTGGGTTAATACATCTTTAATTACATACTTAAATTACACCACTGCTCTCTGAAATTATTTATATTTTGATTTATAATTTATTTTTATATTTTTCCTAAATTTTCTTATAAGATAGAATGCACCCTTACGTACACGGCCGCATAAATTTTATACGGCCCTTATATGTGTATTTTTGGATTCTGCTTCCTTTTCGAGTGTGGGATCTACCATCCCGGGTTGTTACGTCACGATAAGTACGAACCAGGGAAAACCTGGTCTCGCCCGAGTGCCTCGTTGTTACAGCCATAAAAACAACTACAAACGTGGCGGTTCATAAATCCAAAGACATGCGAATGAAAAGAAAAGACCCGGGACAAATAATAATACACATGGAAACATTAACATGACGATAAAGTGGCCTTAATTGTTTTAAAAATGTATACTGCCGGGTTATTGGGATTTACTGGTCCGTTTCGAGAGACATAACGATAAATATGTATGGTTCAGTCAGCATTCAACCAGCGATAGCTGTAGTACCAAAAATTTGGTATGACAAAACTTTCTTTGGAATTGAATGCCTACGTTTTGTGCCATACCAAACCTTTGTTGGAAAACTTGAATTCTTTGAAGACATTTACGGTGACTATAACAATATTTATTTAATGCGTACTTTAGAAGGTATTTATAGAATGAGATACTTTAGTCGTGGACGTAGAATATACGACTAAAAGGTGCCTTATTTTATGTCATGTAATAACACAAAATAAGGTACAAATGACGTAAATTAGGGTTTGTTTTTATTTATTTTTTTTATAGTAATAATGTTTATTAGGGTTTTTAGAAACTTTCTTTTTCCTAACGATTAAAAGAAGATTTCAGTCTGTAACCTATGATAGCCAGGTAATATTTTTAATATCCACAAGAGGAAAAATTGTGAAGCACAAAGAATGCCGTTCTACTTTAAATGATTTTTACTTCTATAATCTAGACATAGAAAAGAAACAAAAAAAATATTACTTTTATTTCTGATACTTAAAAAAAAAATGTTATCGACTGCGTTATTGCTTCTTAAGATGGTGATGATGAGTACATTTCAGTGCCTATATATCGTGTTAATAATGTGAAATCACTATTTTCGATTAATTTATTTATTATTTTATTTATTCATTTTCAACGCCCTTACAGTCTTTTACATAGTAAGTGTAGATATATAAAGATACACAATGTTTGGATAAAACATTTCATAAATAGTAGGTATGAAGGAATTAATACATAAAAGTGTATTAATGTTGACTATGAATCCGTTTACATTATGAATTAGACATGGGCAGATTTATTCACAGTAGTGTATCGCTTCAGTCTGATTCCCTCGGCATTTTGATCTGATTCCTTTCATTCGATCCTTTAATTCATAAAATTCCCAAAAAAAAAAATATATATATATTTATATACATATTTTTTTTTTATATATAGACATATATAATAATACAATAAAAAAATTTAGACACTGATCGACGAAAACCACGACGACGGGGTTTTGAATTTTTTAATGTGATGTTATGACAGCAAAACCGATAGAAAAATGTATTTTTGTAAGTAGTTACATCCAGAATATAATAAATCAAATAAATCATCAAATTAAACAGTTTTACTAATTTTATTATATTTATTTTAAACTTAAAATAGTTCCGCCTCGCGTGATCGAATATAAAACACATTCTACCCAATTTACGCAGGGCTCGAAATCGGAAGTTTTCGACCTACGATGTAACTAAATTGACGGCTCGGCCCACGGGGAAATCGCACTGCACTCCCAAACGGATTTGCGGCAGGCATTGAGAATGAATTGTATCTTTTGAGCAGTGTCTTGTGTCTTGCCTGGGACTTGTGACTGGGAACTAAATTGACGGTTCCGCTGCGCGGGGACTAACGACGAACCGATTCGCAGCGGTCGTTAAGGATTGGATTAGGAACTTCCGACTAGCAAGTGTCTTTTGACTTGCTGTGACTTAATTTACTTGCGTTCCGCGTACCTAACGACTCACTTCAACAGAGGCAGTACATACTCGATCATGGGAGCGGGATTTGAAAAGAGGCGATCATACTAATTCGCTCATTCGTTGAATTAGTGGAACAGAAGTGACGCAGAGACTGGGTTTGACCGCTTCGGTCCGGAGAGACTTGTAGGACTATGGCGACACAACTGAATAAGGAATACATTTATTAATTCAATGAATGAGTGGGACATATGGGACTGTAAAAGAGAGGTGCGTTGCTCGGAACTCGGAACTACTTCGTTCGACTCGCAACGTTTTGTCGCCTGGGCTGGAGGTGTGGGGACTCTCTGACCTACGGGTTTTCGGCGCGGGATATACTATCCGTGATAGAGGTAGTACAATGCATATAGCACATTACCTCCGGTATCTTCGCGGCGCGCGCTTATAGGTAACTTAACCGCGCAGTAAACATACAGAATAATAGTAAATAAAATTTCTACGAAGCATTAAAATATGTAAATCGTTAACATAAAATATTTTTTTAATGTAAAATAAATAGAAATAAAAATACGGTGCCGTTTAAAAAATCTGTAAGGAATGAAGATTTAATTCCTTCTGAAAATGAGAATCAGATCGAGTGTGTTACAAGATTGAATTGATTCATTCAAATCATTCATTCAATTTTGCCCACGTCTATTATGAATACCTAAATATATGCTTGTAAATATGTTCATTATAAGATTACTCCAACAAATTTGTATTTTTTCATTATAAATTGTTGGACGCATGAAAGAAATAACTTTATAATAACAATAATGGTGTTTATTCCAGTATGTGGGGAGATTAGTGCAGTTACACACATTCCATAAAGATAATTAGATTAGATAAATATATTTGAAAACAAAATCAGGTAAATTAATGAGTAGGTGCATAAAAAAAATAAAATAAAAAAGTGAAGATAATATAATAATAATAATAATAATAAACAATAGGATGCTCTAACTACATTAGGAGCTAGTATTTTTTTCCAGTGTGCATCAAGGCTGAAGGATGGACTGAGACGGACTTCCATGATGAGGATATTTTCAGAGTTGCTTATCCTTTCCCTCACTCCTGCCACCCTGGATCTAATAAGGACTGCATAACCATCCACATCTGGAAAGCGCTGCTGTATCTGGGGAGACCAAACATTATGCGGAAGGCGTTATTGTACTGGATCCGAAGTCTTTCCATAGTACCCTTTTTATAGTTTGCCCAAAGTTCTCATGTATATATCATTGCGCAGAAGGAAAGGAAGAGCGTCCTTTTTACTGCGATATTGCAGAGGTAACATACAACTGTATGGCTAAGTTTATCTGGGACAGTTTTCCTTGACTAACTTTTTTCTTTCTCGTAAAATTATTCACAAAATAAATAAATGTAAAATTGTGCTAAAATCGACTGTTTCTAGATTCTTACGTAAATTAGGAATTTTACAAGATGTTCCATTTATTCATAACACGTTCTGAATTGATATTACTATCCATTTATATAAATTACGTTTAAGTTATCTTGTATGCTTTACTCTATTGAAATTGTGTTACAAAGTTACAGAGATAGCAGCTGATCATGAGATAATTGCTTAAAAACATGTCTAGTGTCCATTCCATTAAATGCTGGAAGTGAAATACGACTTCAATTTGCTAGAGTATTCAAATTAGTACAGTTGTACTAGTTCTACTAAAAATATATGCAATTATCGGTCGAAAATAACATCTCTTCTAATGTTGGATCCGTACTATCAAATAGTACCAAGATCCTAAAATTAATTAGTGCTTGAAATATCTTCAGAAAGATTTTTAAATGAAAAGGAAAGTCTGAAGGTGACCGTGACAAACAAAACATAGAAAAAGTTCAATATTTTTTGTCATATTAAGTCATTTCAAATCGTGCTTTCCATCATAATGTAGATAAATATAAATATTTGGGTAATTTGTAATTGTCTGGTTGCTATTAATAAAATAGAGAATGATACTACGAAAACGATAAAAGGTTTAAATATGTCAGACAGGGTTGTTTCAGAGAATTTATTTATTTTTAGTTTCACGTGTCATCTTTGGGGATGCTGTTTGAAGGGTATTTTAAGAAAAGGAAAGAGATAAAGTTTCGGGAAAGAAAAGATAATAAGGGGTGGGTAGGACTTTGGAGATCAGTTTGTCCAGGAGGAATGGACGTAACGTCTCCCTCAGTCAGTCGGCCTGTCACGTATTCGGTGGACAAATGCATCCGCTACCAAGACCCGGACAAACTTTACCTTTACGCATCCGGACATCCGTGATAAATCACCAAACGTAGCAATTGGCCTTAAATAAAGACGGTTGAAAAATCCCGAAAATTTCGAAAACTTTATAACTTGCACAGTCCTACTGAATTTTCACAATTTTAATTCCCTGATAATAGACAATCCCCAGTAAGAGAGTGGATCACAATAATAAAAACACAACTGAATGTATCAGTCTCACTGAAAATATTAAAAACGTTTTGCAGGCACGTTCGATATTATTTTTGTTACCATCTTGTACTATTTGACTCCGTATATCTAAAATCTAAGAGAATCCACGTCTCGTCGCGAAAAAAAGTTGTTCATAACTGAACAAAGATCGCATTGTCATCGTGAAATTGAAAATCGAATTCACAATCTTTACGAAAAGGGTAAAAATGAATTTCTCCACGAACCCAATTGTACACATTTCGCGGAAGGCACTTGGAAAGTTGAAAATTGATTTGGAGATCCGAAAAGGATGGAAATTCTTTGCGATCGCACTTGCATACGTTTCACAACGGTTGGACAGGGATCTACAATTCTACATGCCCCCGCACGTGAACAGATGTCCACGTACAAGTACACGTGTTCAATGGAGGAGAAATTGCTGAATTCAAATAGCGATACGCGATGCGAGGGACCGGAAGATCAGCGTATTCACGTAGACGACTCAAATTTTGCCGACGGTTTACAAGGTACATACACTTCATGAGACGATTTCACTTTAGTCCAATATTCTTCGTCTAGCCGACTCTCAACCATTCGAGAACAAATAACGTGAAATAATCAGATTCATAACATATAAACAAAATATGACGTATCATTGCACATTATATTGTAAATGCGTTAATGATAAAAAATATTACTTATATAAATATTTTAGGTTAGGGAAATCAGCAGTTTACAATGTACATAAATAAAAAGAAAATACTTTGTTTTCAGAGTAACAATGTGTTTTTTTAAAAAAAAAAAAAGAAGTTTACAATGTGGTTAATATATTAATTTTAATGTATAATTAATTCACCTAACTGAGAAACAAATCATAGTTTCCCTTTATACTATGTATTATGTATCTAAAATTAAATAATATACTATGTCATTATATAATATACCATTACATTTTATTCGGATTGGAACATATTTAATACTTTTGTTTTTCGTTACATTTAAATATATCTAAATCAGAGATAATGTTATTTTTTTTAACTTATATTTATATTTTTAAAATTTTAATATTAATACTGCACAAGAGACCCAAATGCTCTTGTCTGGAGCCAGTGAGACTATGGCATCCCCAATTGGGGTTTGTTGTGAGACTGAAGGTAGTGGGGAAGACGGAGAGGAAGGTTTGGAAGTATCTGGCTATTCAGATCACGCCGAGTTCGAACCCGCGACCGTCAGATTGGGAGTCGAGAGCCTTACCAGTCAGTGTTCATTTAAAGTGTTTTTTTCTTTTAAAAGATTATATGAAGTTGTGCGCCGTATGGGGTAGATAAGTATAGATACTAACAAATCAATTCTGTATAATAATTCAGGACAGTCATCAGTGTCGGCGTAAGCTGGGATTCAGATGTGTCGCACGTGAAGATATTGCAGGTGAAGATTTATTAATGTATGGACTTGTATGAAGCGATGTCTGCCTCTCAGCATACGTTATTTCATACAAGTTCATAAATTACAAAATCTGCATCTGCAATATCTGCACGTGCGACACATGCGGAATCTCAGCTTACGCCGACCCTTAATATTGTTTACGATTTTGTATAGCAACACCGCTTCTGAGAATTGTCTAAGAATACTCAATGAATCAATTTTGATAAATTTAGTTGCATTCTGATAATTATTAAATTGTCCCGTTCCTTGTGCATTTGTTAGTTTCCTTAATTACCGCAATTTTACAAAAGTTGGGGAAACGCTGGAAAGATTATTTGAAGTTGTATGTCAAAAAAAAAATGTGACTTCCTGACGATATCAAATGTGACGGAGGTTTGATTAACGGAGGGTGTAACTTTCGTTTATTTTTCATCAATATCTAAGCCCCATTCAAACTTTTATTCAACTAAGATGAGTCTGTCCATTGTTTGTCATTTATAATTTATAAAACAGGAAAAATTTTCCCGGTGTCAACGGCACAACTCCTTAGACAAATGTCGCGGTGCTCCACGATCATGGATTATATTGCTGTAGAGAACAAATTGAGCTTTTTTATAATTAATGCAAACAAAATGTTAAAAAAATTCAAAGTGATTTAAATAATAATCAAAATATGGGTCCTTTGAAAATGGCAAACGGATAAAGTAGAAGTTATAATAATAGGTTAGGTGAGTTAGGTTAAGTCTTTTTTCTTCACATTTTCAATTTTCCGTTTTATCGCGGTTCTGTGTTGCCATGGAACTTTTGAAAAAATATATGTAGCTAAACTTAACTGTTTTCTCAATAGACAATATAACATGTCATCTTTACGTCTTAAGCCCCCGTTCCCGCCTTTTCCTTGGTAACAATTCCATTGCCGTGAAGTACTATGACATCTTTGATGGCGACGTGTTTTTTTCAAGCACAAAGCAAACGCGAATTCGGGAATGCCAAAGGAATCTACTTGTATGTATGGAAATGCCGGAGGCGCCTTTTTTCCGTGTGATGTTATTTATTATAATAATGTTTGAAGAAATTACATACATCGCATGTCAGCACATTAGTTTTGAAAACGAGGTATTTCGTTACACATGTATGATACCTTATTTCATTCGACGTATTATTGTTACTTCAGAGCAAACTAGTTTAAGCTGTCTCGAAAACGTGGGCGGGTAGTCTTAATATCAGTACGACCATTTCATCAAAAGCAATGTAACAATCAGTATAATCATGCTTCATTCGTGATAGTGTGACAATCATTACAATCATACCTCCTTCAGGGTAGTGTGACAATCAGTACGATCATGCCTCCTTCGATGTAGTGTGATAATCAGAACATCATGCTTCCTTCGGGGTAGTATGACAACTAGTACAACCATGCCTTCTTCGGGGTAGTGTGACAATCGGAATATTCATCCTTTCATTGGGGTAGTATGAAAATCAATACAGCCATGCCTTCGTTACGGAAGTATGAAAATCAGAAAAATCTGAAAATCAGTAAAATCCATTAGGGTTGTCCGAAAATCAGTACAATCATGCCTTCATCAGGGCAGTATGAAAATAAAAACAATCATGCCTCTATTATGGTTGTCTGAAAGTCAGTACAACCATGCCTTGCCGGTGAGTTCAAAAATTCTTTGATTAACAAACAAATTTGTCAATCAGAACAATCATGCCTTTATCAGGGCAGTATAAAAATCAGAGCCGTGCCTCTGATTTTTATACTCATTCATCGGGGTATTGTGAAAATCAGTACAACCATGCATTCATCAAACAAATTTGACAATCAGAATAATCATGCCTTTATCAGGAGAGTATGAAAATCAAAACCATGCCTTCATCAAGGTATTGTGAAAACCAGTACAATCATACCTCCATCGGGGGTAACGTGAAAATCAGTGCAACCATGCCTTTTTCATTTTTATTAAGCAGTTCCCATGGCTGCACTTAAGAGTGTTTTACCAGAGAATACCGGAAATTTAAATTTAAATTTAAATCAAATTCTAGAGGTATTGACTCTTTTTTGCAAAAAAAATATAAATTTATTTTGAAAGTTTGTTATTTTACCTGGTACACGAAGTTTTTAAATTTTGAAAAACTAAGTGTATTTATAATATACTAAGGTTATACCGTTGGTCGTTGGCAGATTTGTTCAATTTTCAAACGATAGATTCTATTAAACAACACAAATTTTCAATCATATAATAAAACAACAAAATGAATCATTATAATATAATATAATCTAGTCAACACAGTTTTCAAGATTTAAATTTTAGACAAATTAAAATCATTAAAAAATAAATCCGAGAACGTGTTTTGTGACAAAAATACCTCAGTTCTTCTATTTATTTAAGGTCTTATTTTATTTAGACATTATTAAAAAAATTGTAAATTATTTTGATCAAAAATTTATTTTAAGAACTATATAATTTTCATTCATTTACCATCTTCCGTTTGATCATTTTTATGGCAGTTTGAGACATAAATTCTCGCCATTCATTAGCCGCTGAGAGGCGGCCGTGCAAGGTTCTGTTTTCGCGTCGCTCTTCATGACAATATTTTACATTAAATTAAAAACTAATACCGTTTAGCTTCATGGTTGTAAAAACATCCGCGCGCAGCGCTGTTAACAAAAACGTAATAATGAATTGCTTGATATTACCTCCAACCAAGATAAACCTTTGTAGTAATTACAACACCAATTTAATTAAACCTGAGCTTCATACTTACCACGTTCTCGGTAAATGCACCTATTTTTAATTTTCCTTCTGCTTTTCCTAGAATCTTAAGAAATACTATCTCCTAGTAAAATTATTTTTGCATTAAATAAAATCATTTTATATTAGGAGGTAATACACTGAAATTGTATTGATTATAATTATATTATGGGTACTTACCTGCCTATTAGTATTTCAAATATTGTATAAACTTTTCATTTCCATGTAATTAGTTAATTAAAGGTTAATGGTTAATTGCTAAATAGGCATGAACTTTCCCACTTTCCTGTTTCAATCTCATTTTCCTTCCTACCCGCTTCAGCCTAAAATAGCTTTTTTTTCAAAACCTGACAGTTTACCAACTTTATCCAGTTTCACACAATTTTTTTAAAAACATTTTTGCGGTTAAAGTGTACCTATAAAGTAAATTTTTTTGGCTTCTTATGTTTAATTTGAGTATTGTAACAATAAAATCTGAGTGTTATTATCTTTACTCCCTTAGATACAAAGCATTTGAAATAGACAAATGGACCGGGAAAAATCTGACCTACGACATAAGAAAAGTTCTGAAAAAAAACTCATCATTTGGGGATGCATTAATCCCCCTAGCTCCGGGCATTTGGGGCACTTGTGTGACATTCACATTAAAATAAAAACAAAATGTCCCAATTATTTAAAAAATACATATAATTAATTGCCTGAAGGTTGTTCGTCTGTTTTTAAACATGAAAACATTATGTTATCTATTGGTTATAAATATCACATTTATTATAGGAATTACTCACACAAATTGTCCCGTTATCGAATAAAATAGATATTTTCTTAGAAATTATCAATTATAATTTTACCTTCATTATTTATTTGACGATAATTCTCTCCAACATCTGGAATGACCTCCCTAGAAAGCACTACCCAAGAAATAATACATTTCGACCTCTGTAATACTTAATTGAAAAGTGCGAATCTTCTGCTCAAACGTATGATATCAAATAACTCCCAAGAACTTTCCGATGAGATCATTATCTACGATGTCTGTTATGTGAACAAACCAAGTAATGAATAAAATCAATAGAGGAAAGAACAAGTAAGGAATTTAATGTTTACGGATTTCCTCTTTCTATTCCCGAGCGCGGTTGCGATACAAGATTAATGTTACAAAATCTCATTAACTTTCAAAAGTCCTCGCAAATAAATCCCAAAGAAAACATTTAAAGTCAAACACTAAGCCTTGGTAGAGCTTTAATGAATTAAAAAATCTCTTATTTCACAATTCTCTCTTCACAGCAGTAGCTGTCTGAAAAATGTTTAAAAACACTTTGCATACCTTGAATTGAGAATAATCTTTTCAACAGTGATGATAATTTTTGTATAAATTTCTCGAATTAAATTAATTTTTCTTTAGAAATCCACAACCCAAATGGAAGATTTATGTCGTCGTGACATAAATTTCTTCCGTCCGGAAACTTTAAAATAGAATTTCGCAAGGACGGGGATATTTTTGCGGGGGGATGTTCGTCTGGCTCGCGTGCTGCCAATAATCCGTTACGGTTTCTTCGTGCTGGCGATCATTTTATTCCTGTCATGCGGATTCCCGGGGCATATTGCATGTATGTCAGGAACAAAGAGCACTCGACACATTTTCAAACAATACATCTGTCTCTGCGATGGTTGCCTACTAAAATGCTGAGCAAACTCCTCGATACGAGCATCGTAGCACTGTAGCATCGTAGCACCGTAGAGACGTAGCACCGTTGCGCCGTTGAAGTGAGTAGTAGCGCTCACTTGTCTGAACCGTGATAGTTTTAGAAAACGTCAATAAAACAACATTTCTAATTAAACATTTTGCTTCCCTTTAGCATTTGAGCATTTTGTGAAATGCGGTTGCATTTAAAATTGTGTAGCTAATACCCTATACAAACCATTTTTTTTTATAGAGAAACCTCACAAGAGTCCCAACTGCTCCCTTCTGGAGCCATTGAGACTATGGCATCCCCAATTGGAGTATGTAGTGAGGCTGAAGGTAAGTGGGGAATGGAAGGAGATGGGGAAGAGGAAGGTGGGAAAGTACCTGGCTATTCAGATCTAGTCACTAAACACGGCTAAAGCCATTATTAAGCAACTTTTCAATTCTGAATGGTGGTCTTACACCAGGGCGATACTGAGAGTATCTTTCACTCTGAAACTTGCCGCAAATATAACAAGTATTATTTTTATTAATTAATTGTTAAATAACACAAATTAATCAAATAAAATTTATTTGCGCACGCCGGGTTCGAACACGCGACCTTCGGAATGGCAGTCCAACGCCCTACCGCTGGACTACGCCGGCCGTCAGAATATAGCTTCATAACATAATGTTTTAAGATATCTTACATTATTACGATAAGCCACTCAAAAAATTTAAAATACGTCATTTCAGTGGCCATAAATACTAATTGTTAAAATAGTGGCCATAAATACTAATTGTCAAAACAATTTTAGAAGTATAAACTTTTTTATGGCTTGTTATTTTTTTTTCCAAACAATTCAAGTTGTAAGAACAGCACGCCAATTTTATTTATCTTTATGTCTTTTTAACTACTGAATTTAACTATTTTATAATACTTTTTATAAACTAACATACTAATTTCGGTTCTCTGCGATGATGTATATAAAAAATTCCTGCGTATTCAGTGTAAATTTCTAATGGTCTGCCTAATTACATTTTTGATATCTTGAGGAAAATATATTATAAATACTTTTAAATTCTACAACGTGAGTTTATACTGATCTACAATACTAGTTTCTTAATAAAAGCGTTTTAAAATTGTGTTTTGTTTTATTTTTAAATACAATTTTAACTATTCAATTCTGCCTAGGTTTATTTTACTGGAGCATTTTATGTGACCATATACAAACTAGATGATCGCATTATGATATAAAAGTTGAGACGGTATGTTTCTCCACTATTCATCAGTTAAACAGAACAGTGTAGGAAGGTGTCAAGCACACACTAGCGAAGTTCCATATTTAGGGGATGAGGGTGTCTGCGCTGTGAGGGTGAACTGCCAGCCTTTGATCCAGGTTAAGATATCACAACACCACGGTATGTGCCAGGGTTCGCAAATCCCAACTTATTCCAACAATTATTATTCGAAACGCGATGCTAATTACCAGGAGACAGAAATTTCTCCTGCAATATTTGAACTCGGCTTTAACGAAGGATGCTTGCTTTAACCATCAATCTTACTCCTATTTCAAAACGCGCAATATGAGTTTGGTTTACGTTATCAAAGTTATTGTGATATGTGAAGATAGAGTTTAATCAAATTAAAATCATGTACATACGATGCATGCATAACGTAGCAATAAGTTTAATTTTGACATTCATATTACGCAGAATCGTTATGATTCCGATACCTACTTAATTATTTACTGGAATCTTTTTGAAAAGCTGTGATTTGATTTAGTTTGGCTGGTAACAGCTCAACGTTCGTAGAAAATGTATTTAATATTGTCTACGAACATTGGTAACAGCTTATAATTCGGAATCATTTGGAAAACCCAACCTAATTTAAGCTTTTCAAAATGATTCTGCATGATTCTTAAGAGGAACGACTGAACATAAAAGTTAATTTTTGATGTGGATCCATAATACTAAACAAAACTGGATAATTTTATTTTCAATCAAAATGTATGGTAAAGATTTGGTACGGTTGTCATCTATATTATTTAATCGTATTTTTCGAAAAGAATTGGATTTTTCATGATTTTAGAGGCAACTATCGAAATTATTTTTAACTTAATGATAATTCTTCTTCAATGATGTACACATATATTTTAATTCTGCCTACCTACTAAGTACCGTTTGATTTTATAAAAAAAATATTCAGTTTGTTTGGGTATTTTGTCCTCAAATCCAATAATAAATTTTCTATAAAAAAAATAAAATTTATTTGGGCAAAAAAGAATCATCTTGGCAATAAATTTACTAACAAGTTCACACTCCTGATCGTAGTCAGCAATTAACATCGGTTTTGATTTTATTTATACTTCATAAAGAATCGACTGTTGATTGTGAATTTCTAACTTTTAAATAATTGCGGTGAATTTGCTGCTAACTACTTCCCAAGGTAGTTGAAATGTCACTAGATTCCGGAATCAGGTACAAGAAAAATATTTCCTTTGAACAAAAGGTTCTACAACAAAACTAACACTGTTTTTGATAAGTAGGTTAGAGAATAAATATAGTCAGACAAAGTTCTTAAAATAGATAATAAAAAACTACGTCGATTTTTATTGAAATATAAGATACTCGAAACGTCGTAAAAATCAAATAAGACATTAAACTCGATGAGATCTCGTATCACCTACTCAAAACATGCAAGAGAATAAAAGCAACTACGAATAAAACGTAATTTATTACTATTGTTCCGAAGCAGTAAAATAAGCAAATTACCATTTTTTATTAATCGTAGACTGCATAGCATTATGCAGGTTCGTCTTCATTGGGTTATACATAGATGTGAACTATATATATTCGTGCTCTATAAATTAATGTCTCTAGTTGTTTTATCGCGTCGAAAAATCATATGAGACAGAAGTTTTATTACGTTATTACTTCCGTCGAATAAAACCGCAATTTCCCTGAGCGCGTTGATCTGTCTCTCTTGATATTCAACGCACACGCGAACTCGGGCGTCTCTCCCTCCTCTGTCTTCTGCGCTCCCAGGCTCGGGCGGCGCTTTATCGCCGGGGAAATATGCCTTTTATGTTCCTGTTTACTGGGGAACACACTTTCTTCTTCCTTCACCATTCACATCTCTCACCCAGTTAAGATAAGGCATTCCAGGAATTCATCTAGCCTTACCGCATCGCGAATAACTCAGCTTACAAATGCGATATTACCGAAGGATACTATTGATATTTATGTTATTTTGTTAACATGGATAAATCCGCTACAAGAACACCTTTTTTTGCTTTTGTTTATGTCGTATAATATATCCATTCAATTTAAGTATCGATATTTCCACTAAATCCGGCAGCTTTATTACATGGGATATGAGATACTTCTGCGCTGTTTTGATATGTTAGAAAATCAGCCCCAGATTAATTCGAAAAAGTCTCGAATCAAATGAATTCGTTGCCTGACTACAATTTCCAATGTAAGTTTTATATCCTCCCGCGGAGAAACCTGTTAAAGTTTTCAAGTGGGAAACGGAGTTGAGACTCCGAAACACATGCTCGCGATTGAGTTTCCGATTCATCTACCGAAATTGCTTCTAATACGCGATCAGTTTGCAATTTCGCAAGTTCGATCGCTTTGCCCATCAAGCGTTGGTAAATGGATGCTAGCCACAGATTCGATAACCCGCGCAAAAGTTGATTAATGTAACTTAATTAATTCAGCAACCTTCCATGAAAACAAGCTGTGGTTGCAAGTGAGCCTAAGCAACTTGCATGCAGGGGTAGGGTATCGATATTGCGGAGGTCTGTTAGGGCCGGCCAGTAACCTTAGGACTGAGTTCACCACGCGCTACCCGCGCCATTTAGCTTTTGCCGTACGATTATGTTAGCATTTTGTTAACCTGTTTCGCTACTGTAGCTATACATTTTCTGTTAACAGTTGCATTTACATAAATGCTTATTTATTACTACATGTTTTACAAGGAAATAACATACATTTACGATCCGAAAAGAATGCAAGGCCGATGTGAGCGTCATAAGTAAGATTAAAAAAGGGACGCTTAGATGGTTTGGACATATAGAGCGAATGAGTGAAGAAAGGAGTGTCAAGAGAATATATGATGCGAATGTGAATGGTAGAAGAAGTCGAGGAAGACATGGCACGATCAAGTGAATCAGATACTTGAGTCGGGCCATGTCAAGAGTCAGAATAATAGAAGAGCATGTATGATAAGATGTATGAATGTGAATGAGGCGAGGAGTGTATGCCAAGACCGAGTTATTTGGCGGTCCGTCCTCTCTGCCTACCCCTGCGGGGAAACGGCGTGATGGTTAGTTAGTTAGTTAGTTAACATACATTTACTTTTTCTTATAAAAGAAACAAGTGGGTACATTTTACAAAATGTAACTTGCTCATTCTCCAATACAGCGGTTTCGTACTCTGCGTAACCAATAATTGGGTGTTATTAACATCTTCAATGTTGTTATTTTGTAAACTTCTGAGGCCCTAGCATACTCGCTCGATAACGATCGGTAGGATAACTATCGGTAACTTCTCATCGTTCCCTAGCATGACTACAGATCGCCAACAAAAAAGTAACAGTTCACAGTGACTAAGTGTCCTTAACATATTCAACATCAACTGTTGTTTGTACGTTAGAGATGTATAGTTGTCCTAGGGAACGATGAGAAGTTACCGATAGTTATCCTATCGATCGTTAAAGAGCGAGTGTGCTAGGGCATCTCGTGTGCTAGCATGGTCGATCGATATGAAGTTACTGACCGATTGTCGGTAACTTCTCATCGTTCCCTAGGAACACTGCAGATCGCTAACGTACAAACGACAGTTGATATCGAATATATTAAGGACACTTAGTCATTGTGAACTGTCACATATTGCAGTTGTCCTAGGGAACGATGAGAAGTTACCGACAATCGGTCGGTAAGTTCATTTCGATGAACCATGCTAGCATCCCTGATCATTGTACTTTAAACTTTACTTGCTTGTATTTTTATTTCATGTATGTACTTTTTTCTATCGTAAAATTATTTATATTATTTCTTTCTCATGATAAAGTTATACTGCCTTTATTTATGCAAAAGCCCTCTGGGCGTAAAATATAGAAATATATAACTACATCGTTGAAGAAGATAACAATAATAGTCTAAATTAATATGAACAAGACACAGAAAAATAACAAAAGATAACGGTCGCAACTGGAACTCGAACCCGGGTTAGATTAATTAAATTACGGTGGTCTTATAAGAGGTGGCAATGGCTGAATAGATAGAGCGCACGTCCCGGTAAGACGAGAGATCTGGCTTCGAGTCCCAGTTTTTTTCTGTGTCTTGATCATTTAATATTTTAATTTAGAAAATTATTGTTATCTTCTTATTCAATGATACATTGATGGGAATAACCTTCAAAAGTTAAAGAGAGTTTTTCTTATAAAAAAATTAATATACAACTATTTCTTCAATCTTCGCAAAATTACTTTGTGGCATTATTTTAATTTTAATTATAACATGTGAGTGTAGTGGTTTTATTTTTTTTCATTTAAATATATAACTAATTATATTTGTTCCAATCAAGTAAAATAACTCGAAAAAAGTCCCTGATGCCTCATATTCCCTCAGGGCCTATTACATCTTTGTAGACGCTGTGTGGAGGGTCATTTTAGGGAAAGGAAGGAGAGGAAGTTCTAGGAAGGGAAGGGTATGAGGGTTGGAATCTAGGGGTTAATATTTTCAGGAGTGACGAACGCATAAATCCATCACTCCTACTGCGATGCAAGGCGATGGGTCAATAGCTGGAGAGGTCAAAAGATCTCCTTCAACCAATCATCCGCTAAATCATCCGCTGCCAAGGCCTTGATAAACCTCAGCTCATGAACCCCAACTAAGTCACAAAACGTAGCGAACCACTTGGGGTGACCTATGGCGGGGGGTTTGATATCCATTATATGTTTAACTGGAAGGCGGGACCCATTCCCGCCTCATATAACATTATCAAGAAAAAAAGAAGTTGGCGGGCTACCATTTACGCTGAAATACCATTGTTCATCCAGACCGGCTCTAAGGGTCGGCCCTAGCAGACCTTCCCTCTAGGGTGGCTCGCTACTGTATTTCAGCTGGGCACGCCATCCATAACGGCTAAGGGGATAACAACTCCACCGTATTGCTAAAGTTTCGGTTCAAATTCGGCGGTTGCGAGATTTATATTTGGCTCGAAATAGAGCGCCTCCATTTCTTTGCCAACTTTCCTGCCAATGTACAGAAGTTCGAGCTATTGATACTTTACCGACTGTTTTATTTGATTTCATATTATTTTCTGTCGGACGTTTCTGCTACAGCGTTCGCTGTCATTTATAAGCTCGTTCCTTCGGTGTAATGCGCCAATAAAACTTCAAACTCGAATAATGACGCTTTTAGTTGCTTTATACGTTTATTCAACTTTCTTATTAAAGAAAAAAACATATAAGTTCTAGTTAAATACCAACTTGCCAAGCTTATAGGTAATAAAATGCGAAAAAATTTTGTTTGAAATGCAATGTTTTCCTAACATTTAATTTAAACCATTTTTTAAGTATATATTTACACTGGGCCAGAAATTGTTTGTTTTTGAAAGGCAATGATCCCAAGACAAATATTGTTTGGCAAATACATTAATGATTTTTTTTATTTTTAAAGAAACATTTAACAACTCAGGTCCGGGGCATACGTCATTCCTATGTCTACCTACGTTAAAACAAATAATAATACATATTTATCAAATAACAAACATAATAAAAAAACAGAGAAAAAGTCCCAATAAACTACTTTTAAGTAGTTTGTCAATGGGTCATTCTAGAATTCAAAAATACGCATTTGTCAATGGATCATTCTAGAATTAAATAATGCATTGATATCGTAATTTTTGGTTTATCTTCATTCAGGTACAAGAATATAAATATCAACGAAATATTATATTAACAAAATACGAAAACCCAAAGCCAATTTTTTCATACTTTCTTTCATACTTTTTCATTTTATATTAAGTTAATACCAATAATCTTAGAAAAAGGCAACGAAATTAAGGATATTGGAGTTATGTTTGACACCCAATTAAATTTTATAAATCACATACATCAAGTAACTAACAAAGGCATGAAGAAATTGGGATTTATAATAAGAACTATTAAAGACTTTAAATCAAAAACTTGTTCCTCTCTTTTCTTTTTCCGTATCATGTTTGTCATGTATTATTCAACTGAAGATTTACATTTTGTTTTATTAACCTATATTTAATTATATTTTTATACAATCTGCAATCTAAAAGTTTTTTTTTCGTTTGTTATCCAGGGTGTTAAGGTGCGTACTTGACTTACTTTAACCAGTGATTTCTGACATTATTTGGAGTAAAAAATGTTAATGAAATTTTGGTCTCCGGTGACTTTTTTGAGAACATTTTTTTTTCAAATTCAATTTTTTTTTTAATCTTCCTCATGACGTCACTGGTCGCTCAGCGAGTGACCGCCCCACCACTTACCCTGCCCCCAACTGTCCAACACCTACTATTTTTTATGTTTTTGTAGAAAAAAAAACATCAAAAATGTCCTGTATAATACTTTCACTGAAATGTACCTTTTATAGTGATCTTTCTTCAAGTTTTTATTTTATTATCTGAAAATTGTGTCGCTATCAAAATCACACCCTTAATCATGTAAAATTAATAAATAATTCAAAATAATTTATTAGCTTCATAAAAATGAAATACCATTAAAAAATATCTTATACAAATTTTCTATGTGCGTAGGTATCTAATCTTCGTTTTGATTTTAATTTAGGGGTCCACGACCCTAATAGGATAAAGGAAAGAGGAAGAGAATATTCTAAAAGCACTGAGAATATGCTGTCAGTTTTGATCTAAATTATTAAATTAAATCGATGGACTGTTCGTCTTCCGATACTTAGAAAATTTCCGGACAATATCTTAAACATTTCCCTGGTATTTGTTATGAACTTACTTAAACTTTCCGAAGGACTAAACTTCCTAAGTCTGCATATTTGAGTTAAAGGGCTTTCCAGAAAGAGTTAGTTAAGGACTTACGAACCTTTTAACCGCAGTAAAATGGTGGAGGCTTTATGCCTCTAAGTGAAAAATCACGTAATGAATCGCCTGCTAATGAGCCGACATCGCTCTTGCGGAGAAGACAAGAACTGGAAGAAAGAAAAAGACGGCAATCACGTAAATCTTAGCGACCTTCCGAAGCTTTTTACAAATGTTACTGAATATTACATTTTCGTTTCTTGTTTTTGTTTCGAGATCATTAAAAAACACTGTCTGTTATCAAATTGATAACAGACAGTTGATAATATCAATTGAAAGAGAATGTGTATATGCAAAGCATTACATTTTTTACGATAGATCGACTCGTGTGTGAAGCTATCGTAAAAAATAAAATAAAATATTACGTCCTAAATAAAATATTTCCCCTCGGGGCCTATGCCACCTTTGAGGATCCTGTGTGGAGGATGTGTTTAGGAAAGAAAAGAGATGAAGTTCTGGGAAGGTAAAAGGTATAAGGGGTGAGTAGGAATCTGTGTATCAGTGTGTCTAGGAGTGATGGACGAATGAATCCATCCCTCACACTGCGGTACAAAGTGATATTCTCCTGGAGAGGTCAAAAGGTCTTCCTCAAGCAGTCTCTCCCCATCTGCTCTGACACGCAATTGGTGGGCATCCGCTACCAAGACCAGGACCTGTTAAGTTACCAAACTTAGCGATCCACTTGGGGTAACCTACGGCAGAGGTGTTGGTTTTTCATTGAATGGTTCCCGGGGCGGCAGTACCCATAACCATCTCCCAAATTTTTTTTTTTTGGTTCCATGACAACTCAGAATCATGCAATTTCAATTCCCCTTTCCCCAAAGACATCAAAAGTTATGAAAAAAATAATTCAAAAATAGCTAATAATCCTAACCTACTAAACCATTTTTTATTATTTTTTTTTTCATCACTTTTAATGATTTTTAAAAGAAGGTGTTGAAATTGCATGATTCTGAATTGTGCGGTCTCCGATTTTTTTGTATCACATTATTAAATAAAATCCTGTCATTTGAATTTTCTGCTTGTTATTTATATGTATTCGTATACCGGTGACAATTTGACAATGCTTTTGGAAGGGGACAAAAGTGTAACGCAATTTATTAAAAAAATCATGAAACGACCTACAAAATGAACACAAAAATTAGGGGTAAATTTTAACTGAGTTATTTTTTCGACGGGAATTTAGGCGTTCATCACAAATTACTAAATATATTTAGAATGGAAAAAATACATAAAAAATCATTAGAAAAGGTTTCTTACTTATTCTAGATAATATGGGTATGATTAAAATATATCATAGGTCATCCATCATTAATCTACCAAAAAATAGTACACCGATGCTTTTATATTTTACTATACATATCTAATTTAAGAGTATATATTACCAGAGAATACCGGAAATTTGTTAGTTTTAAATCAAATTCTTGACGTATTGACACTTTTTTACAAAAAAACATAAATTGGTTTTGAAAGATTGTTATTTTATCTATTATATATTTTGAAAAATTAAGTTTTTTTCAATACACTAAGGTTATACCGTTGGTCGTTGGCAGATTTGTTCAATTTTCAAACGATAGACGATTCTATAAAACAACACAAATTTCAAATCATATAATCATACGACAAAATAAATCAATACATAATCTAGTAAACACAGTTTTAAGAATTTTAATTTTTGTTAAATTAAAAGCATTAAAAAATTAATCCGAGAACGTGTTTTGTGACAAAAATACCTGAGTTTTTCTATTTATTTAAGGTCTTACAAACTAAAATATAAATTTTTTTTTTGACATTATTGAAAAATCATAAATACTTATGAATAAAAAATACTAACAAGAAGTACATGATATTTAATAATTTATCATCGTGCGTTTTGAGCATTTTTATTACTTACTTGAATGTAGGTATATATTATAGCAAGTTTTGAATGAAATAAATGGATATTAAATTTTTAATTTGAATAATTTGTTACGGGGAATAATCGATCTTTCTCATTGGAACCTCCCTGTACAGTTGCAAGCATTTTTAAACTTCTATTCTCAGCCGCTGCTCAATCGCTCTTAAGTAAGAATTACACCAGAAACGCTTCCACATGGATTTGACTGCAAAGCAATGTTACCACTGACTAAGTAAGTACCTTTTGGCTCTCGTTTAGTAATGTCGCTCTGTTTATTTGACACTCGACTGACATTGTTATAGTTATCCCTTTTCAATTATTTCGTAATGATGTTGAAACAGATCAGACTTTTCAACCGTGAAACACGCAAACATTATTTTATTTATTTATTCTATGGCTATAAGGATATGGTCCCCGCGGTCGAGAAGTGAGGCTCTCGAGTAGCAATCCGAATTCAATTTTATTTAATTGAAATTGTGTTATATCAAAATTGAATCATTCAAATAATATGCGACACCTTCCAAAGTGGAAGATAATCTCATTTTCCCCCTTGTGTAAATGTCACTATTTAGAAATTTAACGTTGCCTGAAATTGCTTTAGCCATGTTTGGTGACTAGATCTAAATAGCCAGGTGATTACCCACCTTCCTCTTATCATGAAGGATGCCATAGCTTCACTGGCTCCTGGCCGTTTGGAGCATTTGGGACTCTTGTGCGGTATTCACATAAAAAATAACGATGCATTTCAAGCAGCATAAATGATTATTTTCCACCTGGCGACACTGAGTTATGTAATATGTAAAATAAAAGCTTTTGGTGTGTAGGCACACGGAGAAAAATGTTATTCGAAAAAACGACCATTTTAATAGTAAAAACGGTTAAAAACGGGACTAAAGTTCTTACAAACTTATTAACAGGGTATCAATGTTTATTGGCGGGAACATGTATGAATAATTTGTTGGTATACGTAATTTCGTACGTATACCAACAAATTAATCTTACATTTTTCTGCCAGTAAAAATTGAAACACTGTTAATTTGTTCGTAAGAACTGCAGTTCCATTTTTAACCATTTTTACTGTTAAAATTATCGTTTTTTCGAATAACATTTTTCTCCGTGTAGAAACGTGAGACGCCACTCTGCGTAGATTAGATTTGCAGTCGGACGGGTGAACGATGTTGGCGACACATTTATTAACGCGGATTCATATCAATAACATTTCATGCCCCATCTCCA
The DNA here is from genome assembly GCA_951813805.1 of Limnephilus auricula. NCBI lineage: Eukaryota > Metazoa > Arthropoda > Insecta > Trichoptera > Limnephilidae > Limnephilus > Limnephilus auricula. The sequence continues at coordinate 32,030,253 of OX638390.1, forward strand.
TTTTTTCCATTATCTATGCATATGACATTTATATTTACTACATCAGAGTTTGTTCGCACATGCTAAAAAAATCTAGTTCGTGAATAGTCGTAAACTATACAGAACCGGTGTGAATTTATACCTTTCTTTATTAAAACATTTTAATACTTCTTATGAGAGTCAAAAGCTCGTATTAAATAAACACTACGGATCTCATTTATCACCCTGACGGCGGTACAATGGAGGTGAAAAGAATTATTCCTCCCGCGAATTTATTTTTATCAACAAACCTTGACTACACTTTTAAGTTACGTGTTACGTTTTTTGTGAATGAATTTAAATAATCGTAAGTTTATAAGAAAGCACGCTTTAATTTTTGGGAAGCAAAGGATCTGAGATCTTGAATCGGAAGCATTCCTATTGGCTCCTCACACGCCAATAGGGACCCCTCAACATTGTCACAGAGTCACCGTCTGCCATGACAAATTTAACGGAACCATTATGTTGTTCTAGACTGCCGAAGAAAAAACAGTTTTGCAAATCGCTTCTTGTTCGCTCCCATTTCATATATATATATATATATATTTTTTTTTTTTTTTTTTACATTAGATCCACACACGAGGCCCTCAGAAAAATAATTTCCCTCAGGGCCTATGTCATCTTTGGGGATGCTTTGTGGAGGGTATTTCAGAGGAAAGGAGGGAGAGGAAGTTCTGGGAAGGAAAAGGGCATAAAGGTTGGGTAGAAATCTGGGGTCCAGTGTATCCAGATCATCTGCCGCCAAGACCTAGACAAACATCATCCCATGAATCCGGGCACCCCTTTTAAGTTACCAAACGTAGCGAACCACCATGGCAGAGGTGTTGGTTATCCAATAAATCACCTCCAAAATTATACGCATTCTTTATAAATATTAAATTATGGTTCGGATGTAAATTGTTTAAATACACTTGTAAGTGCAGTGTTAAATTAATGCTTATTTTATTTATTCACAATCCATCCATACACATAGATTACCACCATAAATTCATTATTTTTTCATAAATATATTTTTTCTTGTTATCCTCACTTGAATCATATTTAATATTAAAATGATTCGTAGAAAGCAATTTGAACGCACGCTTAATGTTCCTCCACAAATATATATTTCAAAGCAAATGAGAAATTCCTAAACTGACAGCAGCAACGTGTTGTTTTTAATAAACAAGCAACCATCCCTTTAGCATTAAAATTGTATGGGAAAATATGACCCCTCGCTAATGGCGGCCGACAAATGTGGCACGCAACCCCGAAACTTCTACCTTCCACCTCCTGCAAAGTGGGCACGACGGGTCCGTTACACGACTCGGTACAGTTCCGTCTACCATTTCCCCGTGTATTGAAAGTACCCCCAATTTCATATATAATACTCACATAAACATGTGCGCGTGGTGCGCTTTAGCTCTCAAGTAAATTGGTAAGTTTTAACACTGTTTCGTACGCGATCAGCTCAAAAGTCGGGTAAGAGCTGGAGATTTATGTAAATCTCTTCCGTTTATGTGAGTCTGCCTCTATAATTGGATTGCAGTCGGGAGAGGTGCCCCCGACCCCCGACCATGGCCGCTTTCTGCTCGCCCGCGCCCTGAACTGTACAGTGGCGGAACTACGTGAAACAGTTTGGTGGGAGTTTGTTTTTAAAAAAATGTATTTTATGTTTAAAAATAATTATGATAACATTTTCTACAACGATTTAAAATATACCATTTTTTTTTGTCATTTTGTACGTGCTTCCAAAGAACTGAAGACAGCACAGTCCAAAAAATGCTGCACAGGGAGAAAAATGTTATTCTAAAATGCGATCATTTTATTCGTAAAAACGGGACTGAAGTTCTTACGACCAAATTAACAGTGTTTCAATGTTTATTGGCGGGAAAATGTAAGAATAATTTGTTGGTATACGTACGAAATTACGTATACCAACATATTATTCTTACATGTTCCCGCCAATAAACATTGAAACCCCGTTAATTTGTTCAAAAGAACTTGAGTCCCGTTTTTAACCGTTTTTACGAATAAAATGATCGTAATTTAGAATAACATTTTTCTCCGTGTGGTGTCTACCCAGTGGGGCATTGGACTACCTTAGAAGAATGAAAGTAGACTGAATGCTGTAGAAATGAGATCCCTGAGGCAAATGTATTGAAAACCATGTACGATGGTATGAGAAATGTGGAGAATCGCGGCAGACGTAAGCGTAATGAGTAAGGTTAAGAAAGAAACGTTTAGATGATTTTGGCATATAGAATGAATTGACGAAGAAATGAATTTTAAGAATATTATATAACGCGAATGAGAGTGGTAGAAGAAATCGGGGATGCCCTAGGAAGTCATGCCACAATCAAATTAACCAAATACTTTAGTCGGGCAATGTTAAGTAACAGAATAACGGAAGAGTATGTATGAGACGATGGATGAATGTGTGTGTGCCAAGATTGATTTGTTTGACGGTCCGTCCTCTCTGCATATCTCTGCGGAAAACGGCGTGATGGTTAGTTAGTTAGTTGTTAATGTGGAGAGCGTAAATGACGTCACCCGGCAATGTCTGTAGGGCCCTGAAATTTTGTCAGCTGTCTCATCAGCGTCATGATAATGTCGTAGCCAGTTGTTTAGAAATTTAAAGTTTCAAGCAAATTCTGAAAAGTCTGGTCTTTAATGCTGCGTACTAGAAATAAAGATACTGCACTTAATATTTTTTTATATTCTGTTCAAAATAACAATTAAATTGCATTTGAGACCGCCAGAATTCAAACTCATAACCTCTGCTCCGGAAACGACGATATAACTACTCTACGACGATGGTTATTTTTTTTTAGATACGATGGCTACTATCGGCGTAGTCCAGCGGTAGGACGTTAGACTCCCGTCCCGAAGGCCGCGGGTTCGAACCCGGTGTGCGCAAATACATTTTATTTGATTGATTTGTGTTATTTCACAATTAATTATTTAAAATAATATATAGTATATTTGCGGCACGTTCCAGAGTGGAAGATGCTCTTAGTATCGCCCGGGTGTAAGACCACCATTCAGAATTGAAACGTTGCTTGAAATGGCTTTAGCCGTGTTTAGCCAGGTACTTTCCCACCTTCCTCTTCCTCGTCTCCTTCCCTTACCCACTTTCCTTCAGCTTCATAACATAACCCAATTGGAGATGCCATAGTCTCACTGGTTCCAGACTGGAGCAGTTAAGACTCTTGTGAGGTATTCACTATAATTTTTTTTTTTAAAAGTGCCTTTAAAAATTTGTCTCAGATAAATCTACAAGCAATAATATTTCCTTTTTAACATATTGTGGTGTAGGTGGTTATGTCCCGCCACTAACCTACTCCACTGGTATCCACTCCATTCTAAAACCTCCCACCACAGATCCTATCGGGGAGGTTGTAAAATGCATCTTCTTTCTTATTTTAGAGACGGTTGTTTCAAATTTGATAACGTCTTGTTTTAATCGACAATACTAGATTTAACTAACCATCATGCAATTTGCCAGTAGGATTAGGCAGGCAGGTTGAAATGCCCCATAACTATATCATGTCATGTAGGTAATCATTTCTTCATCCACGTTCATTCATTGTTCCTTCAATCATGTGTCTGCACAAGTTAACATATTTATAGGAGACATGGTGATACAAGCTTGATCGTTCTGTACAACATGGTTGCATAAAAATGAAGAAAATAAATTACTTAAAATCTAAGTATTCTTTCATTAAAGGAGGTAACTACAAAAAATAAGTTAAAATTATTTGTTATATATATAATACAAGCTTCTGCCCGCGACTTTGTCTGCGAAGTATCTATGTTTATACCAAAATTCTTAACCTATTTATTTAAAATATCTACAAATCTTGATTCGATTCAAAGTATTGGGCGAGTACTTCAAATAAATTCACTAATGTAAATATTTTCTAAAATAGAATTTTGATTTAACAATCATTGTTTTGCGAAATGTCATTTTCAAATTTTCACATTTTCTATTAATTAATAATTATTATTTTCAATATATTGAAAATAAATATCTAGCTTTATAAATTATAGCATATATGTTCTTCTGATGTATGAGCTATATTATTGTAAAGTTTCATTAAAATCCATTCAGTAAATTTTGCGTGAAAGAGTAACAAACATACATACACCCATACAAACTTTCGCGTTTATAATATTAGCAAGATTTAAAAAAATCGACTTTATGTTCCTCCCATACAAAACACCAATTTCATATGTAAGGACCAATATTTATTATCAATAAAAATCCCATTAAAATGAATGGGACTAACCTTAATAGTTCTTGGTATCCAATATTAGATGGCTATATCAAAACCAAATACCGAAAACAACATTAAATTAACTAATTATCGCAATGAAATACCGGCTCTGAGAGGATTGACGCGCTCAATAGCGTATCACTTCTATACATCTTCTTCACCCCAATCTTTACATCTGCCCTGATGATAGTCACTGTAACGCTGTCTAAAACATTGGCTAAATAAGAAGGAAGCGCAACACCCATAAATACGCAAAAAATATTCATGTTAATATTTTTATGATATACATATTTTTCTAGGGAGGTTGAATTTTTGTGTGGGGGAGGGTTGGAAAATTCCGAGTCCCACCCCTGGCCTAGCCGTACCTACCCTCTTCCAATTCCTCCCACCAGGAACTCAGTGCGCCGCGCCAGAGAGGCTGGAAACTGCATCTAAATCAGCCCCTTACCATAATCTGCCAAAGGTTGCGGAAACATTCTATTTCGAGCATTTTCTTTTATCGATAAGACTCTTGATTCCGGATTGTGCATTTTCATATATAAATAAACCGTCTCATATATCGTATATTTATTAACATTTTAACTGCCGCATCCCGGTGGAGAAGTGCAAGCTTCGCTGAATAATGCTTTAAAGCTGCTGTTCTTGAGAGAATTTCCATACTAGCTTTTCTTGGTTTCTGCTCACATATATTTAAACTGAATTCGTATAGTCTACATATTATTACGTATACGTATTGTTACTATGGTATAAAATTATATAACGATTACTATTTGTGATTATATAGATTAAATTAATATAAGTTCGAAAATAAATCGTAATTGGAAAAAAAAACAAACAATTTTTTAAGAAACAGGGATCTTTAAGTTTCATTTAAGTAATATTTAATTTTAATATAGGATATAGGTAGGTACGTGGACCATTTTTCATAATAATAAAATAAATAAATAAATTAAATGCAAAATTTCCTCTTATATCCTAAGATTTCTAAGTAGGTAGTAATATAAACATACATTTTATGTAACTTTTTTTTAATTTCTATTACGTAGTATTAAATTTTTCCAAAAACCGTCGCTCTATCAAAGACAATTCTTTTTCAAACTTTCTGGCAGTTGGTAAATAAAAATCAAAAAATTCGAATAAGAACGTCCAAATAAATACAACGGTTTCACATTCAAAAAAATAATCTTTACTGAACCACTCAAACGGCCATCATCTTGAAACCTTACAGATAGACGTAATGTGAAAATGGTCGAGTCAAAACCTTCTTTGCGCTCAATCTATAATGTTTCGAATAAAAAAAAAATCTTTCCAAGACATCTTCAGAGTGTCCTAAAATCACTTTTTTTAATACTTATTTTTTAAAGACTCAGGTTTACTTTCGTAGATTTTAAATTTGTTTAATATCACTTAAGAGGGTATTACTAGAGAATACCAGAAATTAGTCCCTTTTAAAACAAATTCTAGACGTAGTGACTCTTTTTTTTCTGTCAAAAAGACATAAATTGTATTTGAAAGATTGTTATTTTATCTGGTGCACGCAGTTTTAAAATTTTGAAAAACTATGTGTATTTTTAATATACTAAGGTTATACCGTTGGTCGTTGGCAGATTTCTTCAATTTTCAAACCATAGATTCTATTAAGCAACACAAATTTCAAATCATATAATCCTACAACAAAATAAATCAATACATAATCTAGTCAACACAGTTTTAAAAATTTTAATTATAGTTAAATTCAAATCATTAATAAATAAATCCGAGAACGTGTTTTGTGACAAAAAGACCGAAGTCTTTCGATTTATCTAAGGTCTTACAAATTAAAATATTTCTTTTTTTTTTACACGCTTATTTTGTTTAGACATTATTGAAAAATCAGATATACTTATGATCAAAAAATACTTACAAAAAGTACTCTACATTTAATAATTTTTCATCGTGCGTTTTGAGCATTTTTTATTGCTTATTTGAATGTAGGTATATATTAAAGCAAGTTTTGAATGAAACAAATGGATACTAAAATTTTAATTTAAAAAATTTGATTCGGGGATTTATCGATCTTTTTCATTGGAACCTCCCTGTACAGTTGCAACCATTTTAAAACTTTTATTTTCAGCTGCTGGTCAATCGCTCTTAACAATAGATAGTATTGCGTCTTGGTGCGTATTTAGTGTGAAAAATTATGTTTTTTCTTTCCCTTTTTATTTTTACTTTTTTATTCATTCGACGCTATAATTACCCCTTATTCCGGTATAATGCTACGATGCGTTCACAGATAATAATAATAGCCTGGTTTTCCACCTCTCTTTATGCCATTGTCTGCTACCCTCACCCTAATTTACGCACATTTGCTTCGGTGGGGAAATTTTTACTCTGCGGATGCGTCCAAGCCGCGACTCAAAATATAACTGGCGACCATTATTTTAAACACGTCGCGAACCCTACTTGACACCAGTCGTGCGATAAGGAATATTTTTTTAGTTCTCAGTTTAAGATTTTGTTAGGTAATCTTTTCGTATGTATTTCTGATCCGAATTTGAAATAAAAAATATTTTTGGCTTCGTTAATTGATAATTCGTCCTTGTGTGCGGTGGCGTAAACATGAACTAACACTATACTATATTTATATTTAACCTGGCAACCACACTACACTGTCGTTACATCATAGATGACAGCGCCCTCCTTTTACGCTAACTTTTTTTTTAATATGTTTATTCAGATTTTTAAATGTATAATATTACTTAAATCTTACTAAACTGATCAATCAGTTCGATTATAAGAAATCTCTCATTTTTCCTATTTATTCGCTTACAATAAATATAATAAAATCTCAACTTGATGTTTTAATGCTTAATACATACTAATTACTTTACAGTATAATACTTAACATTAACATACTGAATTAATTATTATAAATGATCATTTTTTTTTTTAACAATGGTTAATAGATCTGTATTTGTCAAAAATGTTAATTGTTTTCAATATTAACTGTTTTACACAGATCTGGGTATTTATCTCCATTTTTTTTTGTTTTCATGTTTTAATGATCTAGTTTTTTTTTTAATTTTTGAATAAGATGTCTCATTTTTAATGTCTTCAGGTAATGCGTTAAAAATTTACGGAATTTTATGCCTTTTTGTTCTATCACCGCATACATTTTAAGATTTATATTAATAATAAACATTTGTGCTTCTCTATGCCTAGTAGGGTAGTTGTGGTTTACAGGATTTTTAAATTCTGTGTTCCAGAATTCATCAGCGTTAATTGGTAATCTACCCTACTATGTATAGAGAGCTCCTTACATAAATAGAATTTTTTTTTATAATCGCCTTGACACAATTTAACTTTTTTTTTGCCTGATTTCAATTTTAGGAGACGGATTTGTAGTTGTTCTATTTTATTTAAGTACGTTTTGTACGTTAATCCGTAACTATTTACTCCATATCTGATAATTGATTTCGCCAATGCGTTATATATACAGTATAATATATTTTTATTCAAAGTTTCTTAGGTTGTAAAATTTCCCTAATATGGATCTTAATCTATTACATACATTATCAATACGATTTGACTAGTTAAAATTGACATCTATTGTAAGACCAAAATTTGTTTATTAGGACACTTTTTCTATGTTTGGGTATTTACACTGTAGAGATTGGTTTTTTGTATGCAAACAATCATACGAATTTCTAATTTCTTATTCTGACAACTTACATACGGTGAGTGTATAAGCATATATTTAGTTTTTTGCGTTAATAATAATGCCATTGTCGTGGGACCATTTAATTATGTTATTTAGGTCTGTAACGTCTAATACAGTATTCTAAAATGCCTATTTCACTAGCTCATTTGAAACAAAAAATTACATTACAATATCAAAATACTTTTCAAATCCCATTTTAATAAATAATGACTCCGTTTATAAAATCGGTTTTCCAAAACTTTACATCAGAAAAACTGATATTTTAGATTACTTACAAAAAATGTTCTTTATAGTATGAAGGTTAAAAAATCTTAATATTGTTTCGCAGAAGTTTATCTTTAAGCAGAATTTTTTTTTGTAAGTAATCGAGTTCTCATACAGATGGGTAAAAACACTGTTTTGTATAGAGTGATGCCAGCACGAACTGCTCTTCACGCTGAACTGATGAATCTGTGGGAAAATGTGACATTTTTATTATAATAAATAAGAAGAAACTTTGAATAAAAGGTCTGTTGTAAAACTTTGAACCAAAACTCTTCCCTGAAGTTGACTTTTAAAGTTGCCTGTATTTTATTTGCAAGCCTCCGTTTTGCTAAATCATGACAAATGTTCAGATAAGAGGAAAACTCACAAAGTTGGAAAATCTTCCCCGAACATTTTCCTCGCTGAAACGATTCACTTTTTGTACTTGTTACTTTTTCACCTTAATTTCGTTACCCGTGACATGTCACGAAATTGTTTCTAAGATTATTGATGGGCCACGAGAAAAGATTTGGAGAAATTTCGGATGACGATAAATTTCAGATAGTCACGCGAGGAAGCGATAAAAAAAATGATTTGATTAAATTATTTTCAACAACTTGCGAAATTCGTTTTATTTCAGCAGACACGATATTCTTCCACGTATTAAATGGCATCCTCGGGACGATCTCGGTTCGAAGTATTATCCTGGAAAGAATATGCGAAAATTTTATAGACACCTTGATTTTTGGAAAATACATACTGTTTTAATTTTGACTCCATTCTAGTTTATTATTGGCATGGTGAATTAGAGATTAAAGAATATTTAACAGCATTGACAGGATACTAAGTTTTTTTTTACATTAGCTCCACACAGGAGGTCGATGAAAGCTATACCTAGAACTGAAAAAGCTACAACCTGAGAACGAGGAGAACTGACCCCAACAGCCTACCTTGGCAATGAGTTGGGACAGTGCAAGGAAGAAGAAGAAGAAAAAGGTCCTGAGAAAAGAAATTTCCCTCAGGGCCTTTTTCATCATTGGGATGCCGTGTTGAGGGTTTTTTTATGGAAAGGAAGGAAGGGAAGTTCTGGGAAGGAAAGGGGTAATATGATTGGGAAGGAATCTTGGACTCCATTCAATCAATCTGGGGGTCAGTGTGTCCAAGAGTGATGGACGTATGAATCCATTATTCCTTTTCCATTCACTGCGTTGCAAGACGATGAGTCGAGAGACCGACTGGAGGGTCAAAAGTTAAAAGGTCTCTCTCAACCAGTCTCTCCCAATGTAGTCCTCCAAGTGGTAAATGAGCAGACTTATCTGCCGCCAATACCTAGACAAACCTCACCACATGATCCCGGGCACCCCTACAAAGTCTCCAAGCGCAGATAACTACTTGGGGCAACCTATGGCCAGGGGTTGATTATTAAATAAGTGGTATCCGGGCGGCGCGGCGGTACCGATACCTGCATTACAAATTGAAAAGTGAAGCAAATGAGAAAATTCATAAAACGTTATGTATTAATATTTCAACCCAAGTGCGCTTTGCTCTGAACCTCCGAAGCTGTACATTAATTTTTCTGCAGAGGTGCTCTTCTTACTTAAATTATTACTCCCACAGTGGTGTTTAAATAAAGCTGCCCTACTAACAACTATTTTAATATTCAAATTAACTCACTGCACATACTAATCTTTAGTACTTTGTAACTGAAAATAGTAAAACCTAGTAATGAATTTAACTCATACATGTGCTAATCTTTGGTACTTCGTAACTGAACATAGTAAAACCTAATATTGAATTTAACTAATACATGGTTCTACTCTTTCATACTTCGTAACTGAACATAGTAAAAATCTAGTATTTAATTTGACTAATACGTGTGCTAATCTTTGGTACTTCGTAACTGAACATAGTAAAATCTAATATTGAATTTATCTAATGCATGTGCTCTAATCTTTGGTACTTCGTAACTGAACATAGTAAAACCTAATATCGAATTTAACTAATACATGGTTCTAATCTTTGGTACTTCGTAACTGAACATATTAAAACCTAGTAATGAATTTAACTAATACAAGTGCTAATATTTGGTACTTCGTAACTGAACATAGTAAAACCTAATATCGAATTTAACTAATACATGGTTCTAATCTTTGGTACTTCGTAACTGAACATATTAAAACCTAGTAATGAATTTAACTAATACAAGTGCTAATATTTGGTACTTCGTAACTGAACATAGTAAAACCTAATATCGAATTTAACTAATACATGGTTCTAATCTTTGGTACTTCGTAACTGAACGTATTAAAACCTAGTAATGAATTTAACTAATACAAGTGCTAATATTTGGTACTTCGTAACTGAACATAGTAAAACCTAATATCGAATTTAACTAATACATGGTTCTAATCTTTGGTACTTCGTAACTGAACATATTAAAACCTAGTAATGAATTTAACTAATACTAGTGCTAATATTTGGTACTTCGTAACTGAACATAGTAAAACCTAATATCGAATTTAACTAATACATGGTTCTAATCTTTGGTACTTCGTAACTGAACATATTAAAACCTAGTAATGAATTTAACTAATACAAGTGCTAATATTTGGTACTTCGTAACTGAACATAGTAAAACCTAATATTGAATTTAACTAATACATGTGCTAATCATTGGTACTTCGTAACTGAACATAGAAAAAACAAGAGTCGGAATAAAAGAAGTGAATGTATACATGTGAACGAAGCGAGTGTGTGTGTCAAAACAGATTTATTTTAAATTCTTTCACCATTGTCTACTCACGCGGAAAAATAGCGATATGGTTTTTTAGTTATCTACCTACAAGAGGTATCCATTAGAAATAGTGAAGGTTGCTTCTGCTTTGGAGCAAGCTCAAGTTTATTGAAATTATTATTTAATCACTAGCGCAGACTCGTAAAAATCACGGTATATTATAATAGTAAATGTGGTTAGTTAGTAAATAACACTTTTTTTTTTTAAATTGGCAAGATTACGAAATCTGACTTTTCTAGACTAAACCAAAAGAAATTTTAACAAAATAAGTACAAATTTTAAAAATAGATTTTTTTTTTTGCTTCATTACATTCTTTAAAAAATCAGCTCCAATTTAGAAAATTACACATTAATAAAACTAGTATGGTAGTTGAAAAAATGAGAAAAAAGTGATAAAAATTTATTAAATCATAAAAAAATAAATCAAGTTATGTTGATTGAATTAGAGTTAAAATCCCTTACAAACAGACCCTCGATCGACTTCAGATGATGATTTTTTCATACATTTTGTTGGGGCAATTTTTCCTACAACAAACTTTAATATTTTCTGCGATAATATATGGAAATAATTTGCATGAATCTTATCAAAACGTCTGCGTCCCTTTGTCCCAAATCCTTAATAATAGATACAATGGCTTTCTTCCGGGGGTAGCAGAAATCTCAATGTACACTGCACAGCGTGATAGGACGGGCGGCATGATTAAAAGTCCCTACCAGGGGCGGTGATGATGACGTAATCCCTACAAGAAGCCCGGCTTCACTTTGATGGATCGATTCCTCCTAGCGGATTTCCTAGACCCTCTCCCGCTTCTGCTGTCCTGGTACCCGGATACACGGACTTTTCTTTTGTCATTGCAGATGAATTCTGGGATTTCGCCAAAACGGAATTAATTATTATTATTAACGTTTCTTTTTTTGAGAGATGAAAGTAAATCCCGATAATTGAAACAAGGGAGGCAGGCAATTATTTCACATTATTAGTAAAGGAGTCGCTAACGCATTCTCCCATACTACTTCGTTTCATTTTTTCATTTATTTCATCTACGCTTACAGACAGCCTTTTTTTCTTCATTTTGTACCATGTTTATCATTGACAGTGTTGGTATTCGTATACAGTAGGTTGTTGGCTTTATTGTACAAATAATATATATAATATCGGCAATAAATACACCTTGTAACGATAAAATAATGACGTCAAAGATAATTAGGTGCGGGGTGATCCATCGAGGTTAGAGTAAGTCGTGACGCGTCGGACTTGTTGAAGCGTGTGGATGATGTGGGCAGATCCTCCTCCATTTATATAGGTGATGATTCCTTTGTTCTCGTCTTCCACGGGTGGGAGCGTCTGTACTTCGATCCCGCAGGATCGCTGACGATAGTTATTATAACTGCACGAGTAGGGTATCCCGTCTACTCGGTTCATTGTATGAATGTTTTGCATCACCCTGCATTCCTTCACGTTCGTCTTATCAGCGTCAATGGTCGATATTTCAATTAGTGTTTCGTAGTCTTATTGTTGATTCAGCTTTCTTCGCCTTCTTACTCGTGCGGTCTGTTTATGAATTTCGGGTCGGTGTCGTGGAAGGTGTAAGCAGCGGTGACACAGCTGTTACAATAGCATTAAGTTAGATCGTACCTTGGCGACAGTTTGTACGAATCCAAGCCATATTTCTCTTTATGTTTTAATTAACGATAGTTAATGCTAAAAAAACTAATTATACTTTAATAGAATTATTTGAAGTTGTTTATTTTTTTAATGATGAACATAATTTGTTATGGAATAAGTCATTAGTGCCTAATTTTGTAGTGAATTACTTCAAACCAGACATAAAAATAGTTAAGTATTTCATTTAATGCCTTTTCTAATCAATTGGTTCTCGTCATATAAAGCTTTGATAAAACACTTTAGCGGAACTGCACTCGTAGCAGTCATTTAAGTTTGAAAAGAAACGTCGTTTTAATTGTAATTTTGTTGTAATTTTTATGTTCTTGAAAACAAGAACGTAGAGTCGAAGCAATTCAGACACTGCTTAGTAAGAGTATAGGGTAATTAATCAAAGATGCTTTGAAATAATTAAAGACACTTATCTTATCCGTTTAGCTTTGTGCCTTTCAAACTGAGGACCGCGGACCCCTTGGTGTCCTGAAACTTCTCTAAGCTATCCGAGAAATGCTTCAGTATATTATGGCCGCATTCATAAATAACACACTTAGCAAGTTTATGTATGTATATCTGTGTTTGGCGTGTTTCCCATCTATGCACCGGTGCCGAAGGAATCAATCACGGTAGTTCCTTGGAGCATTCCTTCATTTAAAATACCGGTAGAACTAGGTTACTAAAATACAGCCTTTTTTACCCCGTTCTTTGAGATCAATTTTATGTGACTGTATTATTTTTTTGGTTCACAGTTAATGTTTAAATGTGGTAAAAAACGTTAGACAAAAATTTAAGTTGAAAAGTATTTCTCATAAAAATTTCGTATAGGTGAATAAATATGTTTGAAAAAACGTCGCATTAGTTTCCTTTGTCAATTATGCTTTTAAAACAGGAAGCAAAATATTGGTAAAAGCTTTTAATTAATTATTGTAATACAAGAATACACCCTTTGAGATAATAGTACAGTGCACATTGCACCTTTACAGTGATAATATAGTAAACGTAGTATTTTGATGTTTACATGGAATAAGGATCATGGGCGCACACATAAAAAGCTTCGTCCAGTCACCGTGAGGCTGGGGCATGAGCCGTTCCTAAGCAAGTCAATAAAAGTTGTACATTGAAGAGAACGCTCGAAAATATTTAAATAGTCACGATAAGAAATTACAGTCATTTTTTTAAATTTTGAATGTCTCACTTCAAACTTGAACACCTTTTTTTGCAAATGTCGTTTCGTATTTAAAGTCCGCCAAAACGATCTAATTTTGACGGGGTACGCTTGACGTCATACGCACTTCGGTTTTGTCGGTTAATAGTAAGGTCAAAAAATCATGATTCATGAAACTTTAATTCTTTCGAAAGAAATTGTGTACTGCAGTAACCCAAGTGCAACTTAGCACAAAATTGTCCGTATTCTAATTGCGCGCGGCGCCCGACTATTGAGGTGGCTGTGTAAGTTTTATCAAAACTCATTATACATATAGTTTTAAAAAAAATCATTCTTAATTAACAAAATAGTGAAACAGAATAATTTTTTATTACCTATAGAGTAATCTAAAATGTATTTAATTCACAATCAAGTAAAATGTATTTGTAGTCAAATGAGTGAAAATGTTATTTTCTTCTTTATGAAATAAAAACTTTAAAAACAGACAAAAAAATCATTTTTAAATTACGATTTAATTCTAAATATTATTTATTATAAATAATAAAAATAAATATCGTCATCTTAAAGCAACCGTGAGATATCTTCGAAAAAATCACTTTTGAGATAAGTATGCAGTTCGATGTAAAATTGTGAGCTCTACATGATACATTACTGTAATATTTTGAAAAAAAAAAATGCCCAGTTACAGCGGCATCCCGTCTTTTTTTCTTCATGTTGTACAGTTTTGTTCAATAAGTAAAATCTCAATATTGAGATATTTCCAAATTTACGTATATTTTGTCAAAATTAGTCTGAAAAAAAATTATTTATCTATTATTACAATTTTATGTTGATGTTAAATAATTTACCTCTCTAATCCCATATTATAATCAAATTAACTTATTAGTTAATTTGATTCTGCTAGAGCTCATGCAAACCTAAAAGTCCTATTATTTCAGAACAGCATTTTTTCAAGATATCTCACTGTTGCTTAAAGGTGACGATATTCAGAATTAGCTAGACTATTTCATTATTCTGTTGCTAGCAAACTTTGAACTCTAGCAAGTGTACTCATAAGTATTTTTTTTGCATTAACTCCACACAGGAGGTCCCGAGAAAAATAATTTATAGGACATCCAGAATATATTATTATAGTCACAGTCACAGTTGAATTCATTCACTTTAATTTGCACTTTTGAAGCATGCATTATTTATTTGCTACATCGGAACGATTCACGTGCTTTGTGTGAACTGTCTGGATAAAGCTGAGTAGGGAAAAGACAAGGACTGATAATGACGATATATGTTTTGTTGTTTTTTTATTCAGTTCCTCGAAGTAATGAGCTGTCAACAAAAGAAGCAAACGATACCAAATGCTTTTATTATACGGTGTTTCTTTCGTGCAAGAAAATCGACTGTGTGTTTGCTACTAGTTCTTGCTTCCAAAACTGATGAGCAAAACAATATTTACTCTTTTTCAACTATCAAAAAAAAAAACTTTTATATTTTTTAAAAGTAATTTTAGGTCAATGAAAACACGCACTTTTTTACTATTAATAATTTTATCAAGCAACCAATAAAAAATAACAACTCAAAATCTATAGCTGAGACATCAGTTGGTTAAACCTCAAGCTTTATTAAATAAAATCAAAATTTTAATTAATGAAGATAATATTAGCGAAAGTCAATCGAAAATCCGAAACAGAAAAAGATACGGATACATCTGGGTCACAGATGTATCCGTATCTTTTTTCTGATTTTTCTGTTTCGGATTTTCGATTGACTTTCCCTAATATTATCTTCATTAATTAAAATATTATAATTTGAGGTGTAACCCTTAAAGTTAAAAAGTTATAAATAAAAATAAAAGTATTAAAATCAACATGTTTGTAAACGGAGTAAGTACAACGTAAATATTTGAATAGTTCGATGATGACGTTACGAGTTGTAAATTTATGGGTATGGTTACAATTGTATATCACGATACCAGTGCTCACAGCTTTTCCTGTTTTAAATTATGACCTTTATACTGTGTATGTACACACGAAAATGTTCTAATGAAAAAAAATACATCTAGCCAACAACACCATACAGAATAAATAAAAAAATGTAGTATTAGATAAAAGATCTACAAGAAAAGAATGCAGTGCTCCAATAATTTTTCTACGCGTCACAGAAGCGAGATAATTTAAATGCTAAATGACGTAATAAATAATTCTGTGGAATTCCGATGGCGGATCTCGAGTCTCATCGTCCTTCTCCAAGTTTTCGACATTATCAATTCGATCACTCTCCCCCGCTGCACAGTGTTGCGATCCCATACGAGGGTAGAGACAATATTAAAAAAAAAAAGAGTCACACAAATAGTTAACTTCCTTCATGTTAAAATAACTGAAACTAACTAACTAACCATCATGCCGTTTCTCCGCAGGGGTAGGCAGAGAGGATGGTCCGCCAAATAACTCGGTCTTAGCATACACTTCTTGCCTCATTCACATTCATACATTTTCTCATACATACTAATCTATTATTCTGACTCTTGCATGGCCTGACTCAAGTATCTGATTCACTTGATCGTGCCACGTCTTCCTTGGGCGTCCTCGGCTTCTTCTATCATTCACATTCGCGTCATATATTCTCTTTACACTCCTTTCTTCATTCATTCGCTCTACATGCGTAAACCATCTAAGCGTCCTTTTCTAAATCTTACTTATTAGTCTCACATCAGCCTTGCGTTCTTTTCGGATCTCCACATTCTTCACACGATCATACGTGGTTTTACCACAAGTACGCCTCAGGGATCTCATCTCTACAGCATTCACTCTACTTTCATCCTTTATCTGTCGGTTCCATGCTTCACTGCCATACATCAGGGTAGATACCAGTACTCCATTGTGGACTGCTAGCTTCGCTGCTGTAGACAGCTTTTCGTTGGCTCCAACGGCGTTCACTCCTCCTTTAATGGAGTTACCTACGTTTAACCCTACTTTCAATATCCCTATCAGCCTTCCTATCCCTCGTAAACATACTTCCCAAATATACAAACTCAACCACTTGCTTAAAATTCATCATTCACAACTATATTGCACACTGTTTTCGTACTCTCTCTTTCAAACACCATGACTTTAGACTTACTTACATTCTTTCTTCATGTTAAAGGGCTAATACACGACGCTCATTAACTTACCACTATTTCTCAGAATGAGCACAGGTAACGAGAAATAAGGTTGTTAGATGTGATGCATTTTATTATACATAATTAGAATTTGACACAAAGCCTAAAGTGTGACAATTAGTAGTAAATATCTAGTTCGTTTTGAGTGTGGATGCTACGAATACAATTTACATTATTTTGGCGCAAAACAGGTTGATTTTTTTTTGTTTTTATTTATCTCTATAAAACGAAGTTATAAAACCATTAAGATAAACATGCCTTCATTAAAGGGGGAAAACAACATTTGAACTCCAAGTACCTTACACAATTGATGTATGAGTAAATATGTTTGTTCCTAAAATATGGTTAAATTAAAAGGGGATGTGAAAATAAAAGCATATAAATAAGTAACCTTATTGTAGCAAAACCTCAGTTTGATAACAGGCCTCAAATGTCAAAATACCTGTCACCATAATAAAACTAAAATAATTGCAGATCTTAATAATAATTATTTTACATATGTTTTAAACTTTGATATAAGACACAATGGAGTTCTACGAATTACACAGTAACAATTTATATACTAATTGCGGTTATACATTCCAATTTATTGTAGTATGCATAATTTTATTTTTTATTTATGTTCTCATACATGCAGTTTACAAATTTTTATATATATAATACAATAACTGATTATTAATATTAAAAAAATATAATATTAATAATCAGTTACTGAATTTAAATAGGTTTAAATATTTTGTGAACACCTCACTATGAGAACCTGTGTTGAGGTGTTCGCATGTATTAGATGAAGAGTTATTTTGCCGTCATAAGTAAAAACACAAAATAGTCCTTGAAATTCCCGAGGAGCGGTGGCAATATTGTATATTATGTTAGTAACATACAGAACATCAGAATATTATGTCGACACATTTTTTTTTTTTTACAGTGTAGTGAAAATAATAGAAAATATATAAAATAATATTATCCTAATCAATGTAATATGATAATTTAATATCCTAATGATAATTTATCAAATAAAGATTTTTATTTGTTGAACTTAACAAATCTAATTATTTATTGAAAACAAATAAATAAATATCTTGTAGATCTGGTAGACATATTTCCCATAAACCACACGCCACTGGTATAAATAATATTGTGGTAATATTTTCTGTACAGAAAGGTGTAAATGTTGTCCCCATTCTTGTACGGAATCGCTGCACTGTGCGCCGGGGAAAATCATTTCCCTCAGTGTAAATCATAATATTCTTTTGTATGAAATACGGATTCTTTTGTAGCAGTCCTTGTTCCCGTGATTTATCACCCGGTTGAATCCGCCATGTTGTTGGTTGGTGGCGCACCTTGGATCAGTTCCAAGCTGGGAGCTCTCTGCCATTTCAGTAATACTTGTTCCTGCCCTTTCAGCCTCGCTTAAATCGCCATACGCCATACTAGCATATTGTTAGACCATTAGTGCCGCAGTATTGGGCAGTTGTGCATTGAGCGGAATGGGGACTTGATCTACAGCACTGTACGTAATAATATGCTTTCTAGGAGGGCCGTAATTTTTTTTTCCATTTTGGATATGTCAATAGACTTAAAAGTTGCGCATTTGAGTGCTTTTGACAAAATGACAGAGTTTAAAACGCAGTTATTATCGTTTTGTTTATACCATGATACACATTCGAAAAGGATTGCGTTATTTTTTATGTGAATAACAGCACAACTGCTCCCAGCCGTCTGGAGCCAGTGAGACTATGGCATCTCAAATTGGAGTCTGTTGTAAGGTAGTGTGGAATGGAAGGAGATGGGAAAGAGGAAAGTTTGGAAATATTGGCAATTCAGATCTTGTTAATAAACCGTATGGGTACCGCCGCCCCGGGAACCATTTATTAAATAACCAACACCTCTGCCACAGGTGACCCCAAGTAGTTCGCTATGTTTGATGGCTTAGCAGGGGTGCCCAGGTTCATGCCCTTAGTCTTGTTTAGGTCTTGGCGGCGCATGCTTCTGATCGGGAGAGACTGGTTTAGGTAGACCTGTCGTAGACCTCTCCAGCCGGACTCTCGACGGATGAATTCGTTCGTCCGGCACTCCTGGTCACACTGACCCCCAGATTCCTGCCCACCCCTCATTCCTTTTTTCTTCCCAACACATACTCTACCTCCTTTCCTAAAAAGGATCCTCCACACAGCATCCCTTAAGATGACATAGGCCCTGATCGGAATTATTTTCTTCAGGGCCTCCTGAGTGGAGCTATTGTTATTTTTTTTTTCTAATCTCCATTTATTCTTACATGATTAACGTGTACGGGCAGCATCTTCTAGGGGTTGTATATCAAGTTGTGCTGCTTTGCATATTCTTCACAGGTATTTAAAAATATTTTCAATCCCTAGATTGACAGAGCTAGGTTAATCCTGTCGTCCCCGCAACTTATGATTTTAGGCACACATTAATATGATTGTTTTAATTATTGTTGTCTAATTCTTAAGATTTTATTTGTTAATTATCCACTATCAATGCGATAAAGGTCCCGTCTAACAATTTTTAATAATATATTTACTTAACCATTCCTCCAATTCCCCACGAGCATAGTATATGATGGTAGAAATCTACACAACTGTATCTTAATATGCTCTCCTGGCTTCATCCACTTCGTAAAATTGTCTCGTGGATACTATTTTATTATTCCGTCTGCTGACGAGACCTAACTCGAGTATTTGATTAACTTGCACCTGCTGTCTTTTTGGATTTCTTTCTTTCTTTTCTTCTCAGTTCTTCTTCCATTCTTGTGCTTGTCATATATCTTTCCTTCGTCTTTGTCACGGTGTAATAAAACAAAAAAATTAGACCAAACAAGAAAACGTCCTTACAACTAGTTTAAAGTTACTTATAAAAGGTGTTATCATAGACAATCATCTTAAGTGGAAATATAACATCGACAACCTTTCAAGTAGGGTAAGAAAATTGATATACATTTTCTTTGCATTACGAAACATAATTAAACAAAAAGACCTAAGCAAAATATATTTCGGACTGTGCAACCCCATCTTAACGTACGGTTGTATTGTGCGTCAGGAAGAACGATTTTAGATCCTCTTGTAAAGGCCCAGAAATCCATTAGTCATTATGCGTAAACCCTACAGGTTCTCAAGCGACAAACTCTACAAAAAATTTAACGTTCTTGATGTTCGTCAAAACTTCATAAAAAAGATTATTATCCATGTACATAAAAATATGGAAAATTTTAATAAAATTGATCACAAATACAATACAAGAAGTCACAACAGAAAGGATCTCTTGGTCCCATGGAGCAATACGGCAAAGTATCAAAAGACGTATTACGGGACGTATAGACGGGACCGAAATTATACAATAAAATCTCCCCAGACTTAAATATTGAAAATTGCAAAATGTCCTACATTGGTTCAATAATAACTAAATGGTTGATTGGCTTGGGTAGGGAGGAGTCTGAAAAACTATTATATAATGTGACTTAAAACGATATATGGTTACCTATGAATGGCATATTTAGTAAAAACTTAGTATATAGGTATTAATTTAAAAAATAATAAAAATTTAAGTTGTATTTGGCACTTTGAACTAATATCGACCTAAAACAACGTAATAACACTTGTATTCATTTTAAATATATTCTCTTATTATGTAATATTATTTCTGTTATTTTGGCTTTAAATGTATCAAATGTAAATAAATAAAAAATAAATAAGTAAAATGTAAGCTATACTTTTTTCACGATAAAAGAAAAGTTCGACACCTACGCAATAAATTAAAGCGGCTACCTTAAAAATATAATCCCTTAATATTTTTTTATCAACGTTGGAAAAGTTCTCAAGTAACTTTGTAATTTATTTTTGAGAAATAGATTTTAGGTTCTCAGATTCTCGGGTCATATAAAGCTGTCGGATGGGGAGCGGGGGTGCTAAGGACAATCTTGGAAGGGCCAGGTTCGCAGGGCGGGGATGTTAAGGGGGGTAAGGTAGAGATAAGTATAGGGAGGGGGTGAAGCACGTGACCTGCAAAACAACACGAACCCAATACAGCGCGGGCATCTTAGTCACATTGCTGAAATGCCGTAACACTGTAACGCTGCTGGTTTCGAGTGCGGAAAAAAAGTTGTGAATATTTTGAAAATCATTTTTATATTAAACTAACTTCTGACCTGCGACTTCGTCAGGATTAATACTTCGAGTAGCCTATTTTCTTTTCCTAGATCCCATCTCTATGTTTATACCAAAGTCATTTAATATTTATTTATCTAAAATATCTATAATTCTTGATTAGATTCAAAGTATTAGGCGAGTATTTCAAATAAATTCACTAATTTAAATATTTTCTAAAATAGAATTTTGAGTTAACCACTGTTTTGCAAAATGACATTCTCAAATTTTGACATATTCTATTAAACAATAATTATTATTTTTTATATATGGAAAATAGCTAGCTTTATGAATTATAACCTACATGTTATTCTGATGTATGAGCTATATTATTGTAAAGTTTCATTAAAATCCATTCAGTAGTTTTTGCGTGAAAGAGCAACAAACACACATACATCCATACAAACTTTCGCGTTTATAAAATTAGTTAGATGAGATAAGATAAGATGGTAGGGTTATATATGCGAGTTACTTTTTAATCGCAATCGTATGAATAGCATAGGAAATAATTTCATAACGCCAGAGCTCCTATAACCATTCCGGGTATTTTTTTTTTATTAATATACAATTCAAATTAAAACCGTTACTCTACATTTTAACGAGAAAAATACTAAGATATCAAACTCAATGATCAATACTAATGTCTTTATTTCAATCACTTCAAGTTAACTACCTTAAAAATCTTTATAATTTGTCTAATTTATTCAAAGGATTAAACGATTTAAAATTATTTTCCGGTGTTGCAAAACCAGCGATGAGCCCCAAAAACATTATTCGACTAATTGACCAGAATTTGTAGGATCTCATCATAAACCAGCGTAAAGTAGTGTACTAAAAACAAATCGCTTCTCAAAATTACCCGGCAAAACGTTCGGTCCCGGAATGGCCCTGCGTCCGCGAGCCATCTCAATCCGGCGTCGGATAGTAGGGCGTCGTACGTCGGGCGTCGGCATCGGCGTCGTACGGCAACTTGGAGCAGCCGTCTAATGGCCAGCGTCGGCCGCATTAATCAGGCTGTACCAACCGACCTGTCTCGGGAGGATGGTGAAAAACCTTGCCGTTTCTTATCTCCATGTTCTCAGCTTACTCACAGGTAAATGTCACACCACATTATGGTTGACTTCTGCTAAATTACCCTCTTTGAATGGAGCGTTTATAATTTGGTTTATTGTTATTATTTTATCTCGGGTGGAATTAAAGACTTGCCACGATTTGGTTCAACCTAGAATGATGACTGAAAAAAAAAAGAATTATGACTGGACAACCAGATGGAAGAAGAAAAGTGGGAAGACCCAGACTGAGATGGGAAGACGAGATAAGGGGAGGTACAGCACAGCTTCTCCAGATAACAAACTGGAAGTCAGCCGCTGAGGACAGGAGGAGTTGGAGGCGAAAGTTGCAGGAGGCCAAAGCTCGATATGGGCTGTGGCGCCACCGGAAAGAGAGAGAGAGAGAATGGTAAACAGATATTGATTGACTTTGGAATATATCTTGTTGTAGTGTATATGTTCGGGTAGTTTTCAATAACATTAAGATGATCGTTGGTACAGTTAGTTATACTAAGTTTTATGGTATCTCGATAGAAGATTAGGTAAACATTATTTTAGAACATTTATCGTCGTTCATATCTAATGTAAGAACGGTTCCGATGATAACTAAGTAGTCGGGCAGACGCCATCAGTCAGGCGACCTGCAGGGATAGATCAGCTTAGAGCCTACTAGAGTTTGGACGTTCGGTCCAGTTAAACATTTATTGTAAACTTTACGATAACGTAAATCTAGTAATCTCAACGAATCTCGATCTTATTTGGAAGTTTTCCGACACATTTCAAGTAGTCTTAATCATTTGGATTTACAGATATTATACTTATACATAAATATGTACATGTGCCTTTATTTTTTATAGAATATATATATTGTTTACTAGAAATACATAAATTTCTTATAAATCACTTTATTAGTACATTGCTCTACCTATTTCAAGAAAATATTAAAACTATCATGAGGTGTTGGCAATATAATTTTATGAAATCTTTCTAAATTGCAGAAGGCAACGCGAATTAACCGCCATTTGTCTCCGGCATATGACAAATGTTGTAGATTGCGTGAATTTTGTATATCAAATGTCAGTTAACAAAAAACGTCGAAAAAATATTTAAAAAATGAACGTTTAAACTTAACTCGATTAAATTTTCACAAGTGGCAAACACTTTGTGGTTAGGTATACATAAATATAATAATGATAATAATATAAGTTAGTTTTAATGATTTCACCCCTGATGAAGGTTCAAGTCGATCCGAAACCGGTTGGATAAAGGAGTAATAGAGAGGAATTAAAACAAAGTTATATTACTAACTCAATTACTTGCACTACTTGCATTTTATGTGATAGAGGTAGGAGTAGATGACTTTAAAGCGACTTTGACCACTTTGCATCGTCTGTAGCCTTCATGAGAAAAGCGTCGCTTCTCGGTCTCGAGCAAATCCCTGTAGACGCGTTCCTCAACGTCAGCCTTATAGTGGGTATTCGTGACTGGGCAAGCATCTCTCCTTCTTTGCCCAGGGTCGTACTCGGTGTTAGGTGATGGTAACATTCTTTCAGCTCATAAACGTTTTCAATTCCATCTACTAATACGTTGGCGTAAATGGTTCTGAAGAGTGAATCTTTTACGATTATATGCTTATTTTTGTGAATCGTAAGTAAGTAAATTAAAAGATACAAAGTATCTTATATAATACAAAGATATTTATCAATACATTAGAAGTTAAATAAGGTTAATCCAAAAAAGTTTTTTGAGCTAAACATGCTTTTTTTACGCACCAAATTTTCAGGTCCGGGATTAGTTTTTCCCATAGGTAAAACTAAACCCTTTCATACACTTTTCCATATAAATGATCATTTAGTAAATCCACGTTATGTAAGTGTATTATATAAGTATAATTAATACAAAACAATACAAGAACAACACGTTAATCTACCAAACTATTAAATGGGAATATAATTCACCGTCTCCAGATATTTTCATATCAGAGGGTTCGTCTCTGTGGAATTCCTAATTTGACCGATAAATCCTACAGATCCCTCAATATAAATATTTAAAAAATCTTGATTTTCTTGGTTCGGCTCTGTG
This sequence comes from Limnephilus auricula, assembly GCA_951813805.1. Classification (NCBI taxonomy): domain Eukaryota; kingdom Metazoa; phylum Arthropoda; class Insecta; order Trichoptera; family Limnephilidae; genus Limnephilus; species Limnephilus auricula. Next base: position 32,054,540 of record OX638390.1, read on the forward strand.
GAATTCCTAATTTGACCGATAAATCCTACAGATCCCTCAATATAAATATTTAAAAAATCTTGATTTTTAAAATATTTATATTGAGATGAGATTTTTATTATGTGAGTTAAATTAATTACAAGATGAAGGGAAATATAGGATAAGGATGGGAGATGCTCCCATTGTGACATTCCAAACTCGTGTTTTAATTTAATAATTTAATTTAATGATCGTATGTACGCATATTTGGATTAAAAAACGTAAGTGCCATGTTGCGGTCCGATGATATTTTTTTTTCAAATAAAAAATGTTTCTTTTCACACATCGACGGTATATGTGATACGCGCTCTCTCTCCCCTGTTATCGTGCTGCTAGAACGAGACGGAGTTCGCATCACGTGACCCGCGCTGGCTGAACACGACTACTTATTTGCGGCGTGTGAATAATATTTTTTTTGTTTGAAAAAATATCATCGAACAGCAGAAGGATATCTACATTTTTTACTCCGGTCAGGAATCGCTGGTTAAAATCCTTCCAATACGTGCGGTTTCATCCTGTATATAATATATATATATATGTACATCTTTACTTCGTGAATTTTTTTTAAGCTAATTGTGTATACATACCTACATAAGCGCTGTTAGAGATTCCGTTTGAAAATAGATAAAATGTTAGCTGATAAAAACATTTTATTTTATTATGTTACTAGCTGACCCACCCACGCGTTGCTGTGGCTATTGAAACACAACGCCGTCTACTGGATGGTTACTTTATTTAGATAACCAAGTGTGGTATCAATATATTAACTCACACCGCCATCTGTCAGAAACTTGTGGAACTTACAAATAATTTTCCCATAAAAAACATTTAATGCGCAAAAATAAATATTGAGGTGAATAATCGAGATAAAAACTATCCTATCTTTTAAGTTAGACCAAATTACACACAGTAAGCCAAATTACATCAAAATCGGTTGAGTAGTTTAGGAGTTTACCTCGGACGAACATTGTGACATGGGAATTTTATATATATTAAGATTATGTGCTGATATGTTAGTATAAACAGAACCCGGAATCGTTTACTATTCAGTCGGCGATGAACTGTCTAACTTTAATATGAAAGTGAACTGTTACCCAAATTGGACGGTTCAGAGTTGAAGTGCTATCCTCTAAGTTAAATAATTTCCGAAGAAAAATCTATCTCTTCAATGCAACTATCATTGGTCGCGTACTGCTTGACTTTTCCGAAGAAAAATGTGTGCCCTCGGCAAACCTTCATATTTTTTTACCGGACTTGTAAAAGGGGAGAATACCTTTAATTAAAGTCACTCGCTACCTCGGACCGAAAGGTTTTTTTTTAACTCGTTTTAGTATTTTGAACGTCTGGAATACTAAGGGGCTCAGTCTGGGGTAACCACCCATTAGGTGAATACTTATTTGAGACTTTTTTAAAGACAGTCTTCGTCAGGTATTGGCAACTTTTGAGACCGGTGACTTATTAAATTTTAAAAAAACCAAAAAGTTTTATTTATGCAGGCATTTTTATGTAATTAAATTTATTTTCATTATGTGTTTTGGTATTTAATCGCACAAAAATTTTGATTGTAGATTTTTTCCACTTTCACTTTACTCTTGTGGTGACTACTACTCTGTCACTTATTATTTTATGTTGATTTTCGTTCTTTCCTATTTTCTTTTAATATTTATTTGTATCAATTGAATCTCCCGGAATATTTGATTGCTTTTCAATGAAACTCCGCAAATACATAAAACTCTATTGCCTTTTTTATCGGACGTAAATTACAGTGAAAGCTTGATGGACAGTCAGGAGATTTTTTTTTACAATAACCCCATAAGAAGGTCCTGAGAAAAAAATTCTCTCCTGTCATCTTTGGAGATGCTGTCTGGGTAGTATTTTTGAGGAAAGGAAGGAGAGAAAGTTTTGAGAAGGAAAAGATATGAGGGGTGGGTTAGAATCTGGTCAAAGTTACCAAAGTGGTCAATGTGTCCGGGAGTGACGTACAAATCCATCCCTCCCACTGCGATGCAAGACGTTGGGGTCGAGAGAGTCCTGCTGGAGAGGTCAAAGGTTCTCATTCGTCCGGCCTTTCCCAATCTGGCTTGCAACGCAGCTTGTGGGCAGGCGCATCTGCCGCCAAGACCTGAACACATCTCTGGAAGGATTGGATATCCAATCAATGGTTCCCGGGAGGCGGTACCCATCCCCGCCTTCCAAATAAAATTGATGTCTGCGTTATATGAAGTTAGAAATCTTTCTCTCCTTGACGTTTAGGATCTATATGTAGTACATAATAACCTACTAGTTTTCTGTAACATTGTGAGCTCTGAATAAATGCTACAAGTTTTCAGCATAGCTAAACAATATCTTACATATCACAGTATTTATTATCTTTGTATATTTTTTAAAGTTATTATAAATTATTTCTTACAATTCTTTTTCTGTATTATATTGTTTACTATAATGTCAATATGGCATGTACCTAGAGTGCAAATAGTATAATACTTTAAAATAATGTAAGAATTTATTAATTATTAATCTAACCTATATGTATATGCATGTGTTCAAGAATTTTGACAAAAACACCAAATATTCTTTCACGATAAGTCTGTCACATACCAATACCAATCTTAGACCACTATGCTACTCGTACATATTACTTGTATATTGTTTTTAGTATGCAAATAATACAAATTGTAAACTCTACAAATTATATCATGTATTGGGCAGAACTACGTTCATACGGCGAGAAATCATAATACAAAGGAAATAATAAATAATAGCTGTTTTAACAAGAAATAAGAATTACTCATATAATACGGATAATTATTCATACAATGTGGTAATGATATCATTTGGGGGTTTCTGGTTTCTGCTAACATGTTAATAATGTTTAGGAGTTTTACAAGATGTTAAATTACTTCTACTTATTATTCTCTAATAATTTTCCGTGCCAAAACACAATTCAATATTCAAACCAAATTTTATTATGGTCCACTTCACCCATGACATTAAGAGGCTAGAATTTGAACGACATACGGAACACCCGAGTCTGTCATTCTGTCCCGCTCACAATAATCTCACGCACGCTTACAATACATGCGAATGCGAAATGTGCGAATGAGACAACGCTCAAATTTACCTACAGAAATCGCTCGAAAAGGGGTTTATGGAGAATACACTTTTCTACACCGAAACATTCACAAAATTAAAAATTTAAAAAAAATATAATTTTTAGAAAGAAGAAGCTACGTCGGTAGTTATTTATAATTTTATAATTCTTTATGAGAGTTGAGTTAGCAGCACTTTTTCCTTAAATAATATTTTTTGATAAATCGTACATGTTTGACAGTGAATGTTTACGTTAATACGAAACGCATCGAAAATTCGAAAACATACCGACATAGTTTTCACCCTCTAGAAGGCATTATAAAAAAAATATATTCATTTCGTGCAATTTTCGATGTAGAAAAGTGTTTTTTCCCGGGCGTCCTTTTTGTATGGGCCGAAAAGCGAAGTCTATCGTCTTAAGGAAGCATACTGATTTCAGAAATATATAAGATTAAGCTCGACTTCTAGTGTTCACGTGTTAAAAGTACGACAAAGCGAAAAACAAAAAATATATATGGCGTAGATGCAATTTCGTTTCAAAGGTTGACCTTAATATTTTTCTGGAAATAGCTTTTCCAGTAAATTTTTATCTATTCACCTCTTTTTACTATAATTTCTTTTCCTTAATAAAATTCAGCGTGTGTTTTTTCCATAGCATACCTACTTATAAGCAATTTAAATCTTATTATACGTAATGTAAGAACTTTTTTGCACGAAATCTCCATAATTTTAAATATATATTTTAGAATTTCGATTTTGTTTTCGTGAATGGATGAATGAATGCATATTATGCATGTGGAAAATAACTCACCTCCCGACCCATTATCGAAGACAATGCATTCTATCAACTTTGGGTGGCACTCACGTACAGACCCGCGCGATTATAAGTATTTTTCTGGCATTCGATAATCATCGAATATAATCATATTTAAAAAATTAAGAAAGATTATAGGGTTTATAAGGGTTAAATTTTATTTTATTATTTCGATTTATTGGTAAATGTATCAGCTAATGGTGGTCGAACCAGGTTGTAGAACAGTCGAACAAAGCGCAAAGTTAAACAAAAATACATACCATCCTTATGACCGATTAGCGTTGGGGTAAAGGTAGAACACCGTTTTAAATAAATAAATAACCCGTCATAAATCAGGAAAATATCTTTGTTTGCAGTTTTTATCCCCTATCAAACATTAAGGGTTAGGGACCAAAACATTGACCTTAGAATTAAATAGATTTTTTTAATATTTCGAGTCAATTTTGGCACAGGTCTTCCGCTGTGTAAAAATGTGCACAGTTTTGCATTTTAGTAACCAAAGTTATAATATTGAATGGCTTGGAACTGATATCGACATACATATTTACTTAAAAAAACAAAAATATAAATAATTATGTTTATTTCTTCAATCTTCGCAAATTCAATATGTGTTGTCATTTTTAATTAAATGAAAACCAACAACTTTTTGTAGACCACTCAAATCAAAATGATCGATATGTTTCGGTTTCTTCGTCAGGATATTATGGACATAATATATTATAAGAAATAACAACAATAATATTCTTATAACCGTTATATACCGTCATACAATGCAGACATCAATTTTATTTGGGAGGCGGGTGTTGATACCGCTGCCTTGGACACTGTTTATTTTAAGTAAAGATGTAAGTGTCAATATGCTGTCCGAAATAATAAAATATTTTTCCATCACACGTCGCAACTATAAGCACCCATCTCGTTCCAGCAGCATGGTAACACACGAATCATTGCACGTATCACGTGATCCCGTCACGACATTTCGGAGTGTGATCAGCGGAAAAATATGATTTTCAAAAAATGTTTTTCATAAAATTAAAATATATTCGGACAGCAAACATACATGTACTTTTTGGACTACAAATGTGCCCAGGATTCACTAGTTCTGATGATCCTTCAGATACGTGCTTTTACACCATATATATATGATATGTATATAAATATATTCAATATTGTCAATATTCCCAACTATTTGACTGACATTATGACGTAATAATTTTAATAATATAAATTTTCCTTACTGCTAAAATCTTTCCCCGAAAATTAAAATTTGATTTGATGCCTACTATTTGATGAACCACTGTGAAAACTTCCAATTTACTAGTGAAACCTGTGCATAATATTGAAGTTTTATGTATTTATGTGAAATCAATGTAAACGTCGATTTTCAATACAAAATAGATTGGGTTGGGTTCAGGAATAATAGTAGAAATGTGCATGTGACTTTTATGCTCAATGGATGATGACAAAAAAAACGATTTACACCATTTGGCTTACCTTTTATTTGCGTTTCCTTTTTACCCACGGGCTTTTATCATAATTGACCAGTTTACGCCATAGATAATGGACTAAAAACCATTTGTTCTGAACGCACAGAGGGTAAAGTTGGCCAAGCGCTATGGCCGAAGAACTTCCGATAATTCGAATGAGACATTTCTAATAAAGATTCTAAATCGGGTAAGTTTAACCTTCTTGTTCATTGAGATATGTAAATTGTTTGAGTTTTTACGATGAGTTCTGGAATAATTATGCATTTTTTTCATTTGTCAAAGATTGTGGTCAATAAATAAATAAATGTTTATTCCGGTATGTGGGGAGGTTAGTACAGTCCTACACAGTACAGTCACAGTTAGTTAGTACAGTCCTATAGATACCTACATAGAATATTTGAAAAAAAGAAAAAGCAGGTGAATATAATTGTATATAAATAAAAAAAAGGTAATGAAATAATAATTGAAAAAGAAAAAATAAATAATAATAAGAAGCCTTTAGGGTGCTGTGACTACATTAGGAGCTAGTATTTTTCTACAGTGTGCGTCAGTGCTGGAGGATGGACTGAGGTGGGCTTCCAAGACGAGGATGTTTCCAGAAATGTTTATCCTTTCTCTCATTCCTGCCTCCCTGGATCTAATAAGGGTTGCATAACAGGAAACTCGCCGCTCGGGAAGCGCTGCAATATCTGGGGAGACCAAACATTATGTGGAAAGCGTTATTGTACTGGACCCGAAGCCTTCTATACTCTTTCGTTGTTTGTTTTTGGGGTGTTATGCCGTGTTGTGCTACCTCCTTCTTTAGCCGACGTTTCGGACAGCGTTGCAGTGTCCATCATCAGGGCAGATCCGGCAGATCCGGCAGATCTGCCGGATCTGCCCTGATGATGGACACTGCAACGCTGTCCGAAACGTCGGCTAAAGAAGGAGGTAGCACAACACGGCATAACACCCCAAAAACAATCAACGAACATGCTTTTGGCCGTGAAAATCTAAAAACGTACCCTTTCTATACTACTCTTTTTTGTAGTTTGCCCATAGTTCCCACATATATACAACTTCGCGCAGAAGGAAAGGAAGAGCGTCCTTTTTACATGCATCTTCTTCTTTGCTCACAGTATATTTTCCATCATAAGCTATGATGGATTTCCAAAATCATTATCAAAAATGTGTGTACCTAATATGTATAAACATGCAGGCGCATGTATTAGTTGACATAATATATCTGTAGATCACACAACTAGTGAGTATGTTATTTGTTCCATATTTTACGATTTTTCCTGGTAATTAAAAAAAAATTACGATTTTTCTATTTTTGATTCTGATAATTTATATTTTTGAATATTATATTATTTTGATCACGATATTTTCTAATAGGAATCTGTCATAACCCCCCCAATTTCTAAATTATTAACGTTTTAAAACACATTTCTCTTGAATATGTTATTTTTTAATATAAAAAGCAGAAACGTTAATTATAAACCACGTATTATGTATGCTCTGAAAATTATTAAAAAGACATTTTGTTTTGTTATTTAACTTGTTATGTGTATGAAAAAATTCTCAGTGAATCTTTAAATGCAACTTAAGCATTTGTCGGGAGATTTTTGCTTTATTTTAAACGTGTCGTATTTTATTAATTATTATCGTTTTTAATATTAGCGCGCTCCCTTAAACATTCGTATTTACATATCTACCCTTTTTCTTCTTTTTGAACGCTGACTATCTGGCCTTAAAAACATTTTTTTACCACAAACCAGTGGTCAGCAAACTGCAAGGACAGAGGAGCAAATTTTATATATTTTATTGTTGCACAAGTTAAGAAATTCATCGCAGAGCTGCACTACTGCAGACTTGAGGTCTGTTAAATCCGACACCGCATACACCAGGACACAGAACGCAGCGGTACGGGGGCGACTCACCACTAAAGTGTTGGCCAGGGGTGTGCAACTTGGTAATTGGAGTTTCTTTCATTGTGTAATAAAGCAGCCCAAGTGTCGGTTGTTCCGGCGCGGGACCGCAGCCAACTTTCCCACTGCTAATAAGGGATGAGCCGGCGCCGCACACCTACCTCCAACCCTCCGCCCTTTAACCCTCCAACCCTCAGCCAACCTCTGCCCTCTGTTCTGCTGCTTGTGCTTGCCGCTTGCTGCTTATTCATTACCACCAGGCGTGGACTGACTGTCTGTGTAGACACAGAAACCAAAAAAGACACATAGTATCAGTAGAAAATATGGCAGTTTTGTTAAAAGAGATACTGTTTTACTATTACGACCTCTCAAATAACGTTGATTTTGTCAAATAAGCGTTTGTAATAAATACATTATATAAAGGTGATCAAAATATTTCAAAGCCATTCTTTCACTCGCTTTTCGTTTACTTATTATAATTATTTATTTTAAGTACTTTATTAAGTTTTTTTTCCATCGAATATGATTTGAGATGTTCACTGCCAAAAGTATTATCGTGATTTATTTTTGTGGTATCATTCCGTGTTCAGCTACCCTCTTCTTTAGCCAACGTTTCGGACAACGTTGCAATCTCCATCGTCAGGGCAGTTGTTATCGAAGATTCTCGAAAAGTGAGTGCTTATATATCGTCACCTTAAAGCAACAGTGAGATATCTTGAAAAATGCTGTTCTGAGATAATAGGACTTTTAGGTTTGCGTGAGTTCTAGCAGAATCAAATTAACTAATGTTGCAGGTTATTGATATGGTATTAGAGAGGTAAATTATTTAACATCAACATAAAATTGTAATAATAGAAAAATTATTAATTTTTCTCTAAGAGCTGGTAATAGAGTACATTTTAAAATGGTTTTGGTTAGCCGTCAACTACTGAATACGAAGATCTACTGAGCTTGATCTATTGATCTATTGAGACCCGTCACCTTTATTAATATTTATGAGTTTTTTGTGAATTTCAATTGCCTCCGTAATTAATCGTGCTCTATGCGTTTTGGGTCTTCCCAGGACTTCAGGAACAAATCCAAAGTGATAGCCGGTTTCAATTAAATGCTCGACAATTGCCAATTTATCCGGGTGGCCGAGTCTGCACACTCGAACGTGTTCGAAATCCACCCCTGGATACCTTTGTACTAGCTTCCCTACGCCCCAACCTCCCTTGCCGGGGACGACAGTTTGCTAAATAGATGCACTGAATACTTTGCAAATATATCAAACTTTTAGTCCGGGTTAAATTGCGGGCGTGCTTTATTTGTTTAGAGCGGCTTAAATCAAATGACATACTGAACATCCCTCATTTAAGATCAACATTGTAAGGAAAATGTTTTCGGGAAAGTTTTTTTTGGGAAACTATTAAATTAACAATTCCATGACTTTAAGTCGACCTTTTAGCCACTGAGGCGCTTTTTGCCACAATATGACACTATTTCCACAACCACGGATTGCTTTGTTGCCAAAATGTGGCATTTTTTTATTAAAGCGACTATATAATTCAAAATATAACAAAACAAATTAAATATTCTCTAGATTCTTTAAAATGTTTTTAAGTTAACGATTTAATATTTTTTTATAAATCCTAATTATGAATATGTGATAATAGACAAAAGATAGGTGAATTTATTGGCTATATAGAACTATAATCAGTTTGTATGTCTTCATATTCAAATTCGGAGGTATGATTTTTTTAATGTTGGCGGAAAAATTTCCTTTAGCAATCCGAGGAAAAAGATTTAAATTGCTCTGTCGCTCCAGGGGATAACATACGATTTCTATTTTATGTTGGAAACTTAGATCACACACATATTCCATTAGCTCCACACAGGAGGCCCTGAGGAAAATCATTTCCCTCAGGACCTATGTCATCTTTGGGGATACTGTGTTGAGGGTATTTTTAGAGAAAGAAGGAGAGGAAGTTCTGGAAAGAAAAGAAACAATGATGGTTGGGTGGAAATCGGGGTCCATGTATCTTAGAGTGACGGACGTAAGAATCAATTCCTCCTTCTGCGGTGCAGGGCGATGGGTCGGGAGAAGGTCTGGTTTGAGAGGTCTAGGTTAGGTCTCCGCAACCAATCCTAAATCACGCAGTAGGTGGTCAAACGCATTGGCCGCCAACACCTAGACAAACTTGACCCCATGAACCCGGACATCCCTGCTAAGTCACAAAGCGAACCACTTGGTGTGACCTATGGCGGGGATGTTGGTTTTCCAATAAATGTTCCCGGGGCAGCGGTACCCATACTCCCTGGCACAAGCAATAAAATTGTTATGTGGACCAAAATAAATATCAAGGTCAAATTATTATAAAATAAGGATTTCGTTAAAAACGGTTTTGAGCTGTATATCAAGTAACGTTTTTTAATAATCACATTTTTCTCAACAAATTTAAATAATACGAAACTTGAGCATTTATCAGGAAAAAAAATTATCCATTGAATGCGAAAAAAATTAACTTTTATGTTGAATTTAATGCTGTGGCTTTTCCCATGTGACTTCCAATTAATTTTCTGGCAACGTCTGCTATTCCAGTGCGTTTTAAAAATAGATTTAAGACTTTGAATGATTAATTGAAATTAATTAGCCTAATTTTCCATTAGAATGGACTGAATCGATTGTAAAATTTAACTGGCAACCGTTCAACTTTGACACAGGGATTTTTCTCTCTAGAAAGAAATGATAATGTGAATCGGTGCCTATTTTGTGCCCTGATAACAATATACTTACCTCTCTAAATAGGTTTCAATTATCGTTGGACGATAAAGGAATCGGTTTTATGACGCCCTTACTTTCACGGAACAAGATTTTATTCTACGCAACACAATAGGCACCATTAAAGATCGTTTTGAAAAGATGTCAGAGTATTGTCGGGAAGATGGTGATCTAGGCAACAATTGGCTTTGATTTTATATCGTGCAATCCTTTGCAGCATCTTCATTGTCTGCATTCCCGGGGGATTTCGTTTCCGAAACAGGAATTAATGAAATCGATAAGACTAGATAAGGTCTTTGTTATTTCTAGATGAAACGCCTTATATTTTAGTTTAGTGTAAGTCTCGGAAGGATTCGAACTTGCTTCTCAATGTTTGCGGTACCAATACACGAGGTTTAAGCCAAAGTTAACAGAACTCAATAGTACGACTTTTCCATGGATTAAAATACATTGGTAAACACACATGGGTTACCCTTAAGAGCGATTAACCAGCCGCTGAGAATAAAAGTTTAATAACGCTTGCAACTGAACAGGGAGGTTTTAATGAGAAAGACCGATTTTTCCCCGTATCAATTTTTTTAAATTAAAAATTTAATATCGATTTATTTCTTTCAAAATCTGCTTTAATTATATACATGCATTCAAATAAGCAATAAAAATGCTCAAAACGCACGATGATAAATTATTAAATATCGTGTACTTCTTGCAAGTATTTTTTGATCATAAGTATTTATGATTTTTCAATAAAGTCTACACAAAATAAGTGTGTCAAAATTTTTTTAAATATTTTAGTTTTTAAGACCTTAAATAAACAGAAAAACTGAGGTATTTTTGTCATAAAACACGTTCTCGGATTTATTTTTTAATAATTTTAATTTAACTTAAATTATAATTCTGAAAACTGTATTGACATTATGTATTGATTTATTTTGTTGTATGATTATATGATTTAACATTTGTGTTATTTAATAAAATCTATCATTTGAAAATTGAACAAATCTGCCAACGACCAACGGTAAACCTTAGTATATTAAAAATACACTTAGTTTTTCAAAATTTTAAAATTGCGTGTACCAGATAAAATAACAGTCCTTCAAAATCAAGTTTTGTTTTTTTTTTAAAAAGAGTCAATAAGAGTCTAGAATTTGATTTAAAAAAGAACTAATTTCCGCTATTCTCTGGTAATGCCAGTAATTTCCAATTTAATTTCAGACTTTTAACCCTGTTTTTCCGCCAAACAATATATGAGTAGACAAAAAAGAATCTCAGGACCAATTGTTTCGCAGAAATTCGTATTTAACATTGTCATCAAATAGCCATTGAGCACCATTTTGTTTTTTTTTTTTATATTTGAAATGTTTCTGTTAAACATCGATTCTAGTTGTGTTTTAGCTTTCTACCAAATTGTTATAAGCTGACAAGCATAACAATACGATAGTTGTCCTCTCTGCTGGTGACAATTTTGTTCAAAACCTGAAACGGACTTAGGATGCATGATGCATGATGCATGTTTCATAAAATTTGAACAATTCATAAAATATTTGAAGTTATTTTCACGTTCTGTCTATTCAGAACTCGCGAACAAGCCATATTGTGACAGCTCTGTGGGCAACCTATCTAATACAAAATAACTTAATAATTATAATGATTTTCATGTGAAAAAAAAAATAATTTTAAAAGTTCTGCGATTATTTCTGTTTTATGACGCAGGTGGCCTCTAATGATATAATAACAAAGGTTGGAAAAGAACTTACACAGAATATGAAAATTAACTTCAAATATGTAGAGTAGTTTCGGGTATTATGGCCTAGTGGGCCAATATGGCCAGTAATGTTTTTTCCGACACCATCCAACACTAGCGGTTTATATATCCGTCATATTGTCAAACCCTTTCCCTCGACCCCCTCAGTCGATCCCTGCGTTGCATTGAGTGTGTATGTGTGCAGCGCGTGCGACGATCGAAAATTATCTGATTTGATGTTATTTTTTGGTTAAGTTTCACTCATTCCTGTTCCTCAAATAATCATTGTTTTTATATTGCTAATGCACATTTTTGTAGGTAAACTTTTATTTAATAGTGTGGTGACATTTTTTAAGGACATTGTTTACTAGTTTTTAGGTTAGACTTTTTATTTGTCACAAACGTCTTTACGGCCAATATGGCTCACTAGGTAGGTGGCCAATATGGTCTACCGGGCCATATTGGCCTCACAAAGAGTAAATCTTTCTAACATGTTAATATTTTTTTCCTACTGGGAAATGGCTCCACGAAAACCAATTTCACAAAGAAAACGCCAAACTTGGTGCTATGATAAAATCGAAAAGGCTATGCATTAAAGCAAAAAACGAAAGGGCAAAGGTAAAAAGACAAAGTCAAAACCTAAAAGCCCCAATACACTACTCGCGAAGTTGACCGAAGTTAATGAAGAAGTGAGCCAAGTAGTGTAGTGAGACGTATCTTGTTCGGACTTCGCAACGCTTCGAGTCCTTTGACTCGGCGCAAAAACCGACAACGATCGGAAATCGGACGAAGCGAGGTGAGGTTGCACGAAGCGAAGTGAAGTTCGTTTCTACACTATCGTATTCGATTAACCTTGCGAGTAGTGTATAGAGGCCTTTAGGAGGTACAAATGCCTAGCTCGGAGGAAGAAAACGAACCACTGTACGAAGACAGTTCTGACGAAAGTCCAGATAGGGGCAATGTTTATGATGCCAAGTGTTTGTATTGCGACGATCTCTATTCTATGAATAACAGAGGTGAAATATAGGTTCAATACCTATGTTGTAAATTATGGGCTCACGAAGAATGCTCAGGAGTGGAAACGGACGTTTTATTCTGCGAATTTTGTTCTGCAAAGTAACACAAAGTTTATTTCTTTTGATTTTTTATTTTATTTGTTACGGTGGGCAATATGGCACACTTCATTTGTGGCCAATATGGCCCTGGGCCATATTGTCCTACTACATTTATTTTTTTAGATTATTCAAGATTAAGAAAAAAATTATTTTAGTTATGTTTCGAAGCCAATATAACCATAAATTTATATATTTTTAACACTATTAAGTTCAAAGGACTGATTTAACCAATAAAAGCTAATTAATCTCAAAAATTTCGTATTTTATTTCCAAAAAGGCTTACGGTGTGCCATATTACCCGAACTTACTCTATTTGATGAATTTGGGAGGCAAGAATGGGTACCGCTGCCCCGGGAACCATTTATTGGATAACCAACACCTCTGCCATAGGACACCTTAATCGCATTGTTTGGTGACTTAGCAGGGGGCCCGGGTTCACGGGGTAAGGTTTATCTAGGTCTTGGCGGCGGATGATCTAGACACACTGACCCCCAGATTCCTACCCAACCCCCCCCCTTTTTTTGCTTCCCAGAACTTCCTCTCCTTCCTTTCCTTAAAAATACCCTCCACACGGCACCCTTAAAGATGACTTAGGCCCTGAGGGAAATTATTTTCCTCAGGGCCTCCTGTGTGGACCTAATTTAAAAAAAAAATGAACAACCAGTCCTTAGGTTTGTCATTTAACATAAACCTTTGAACTGTTCTAAAATAAAATGGCTCAATGGTCAATTGATGTCTTTGTCACACGTGAATTTCTGCAAAAACAATTATATCTTAGTTTCGAAAACGAAAATTTTGAAAATACAATGAGTGTCAGATTGTCCCTTTAGTACAATTAATTCTCAAAAACTGTATCAACCGTAGATTTTTCGCATAAAATTATCATACACTTACCTTTGCCGCCATTATACTGAGCATCTCTCATTTACAAACACCCAATGAGGCTATTTATAAACAAATCGGTTTGAACGAGGTATTTTTAGAAAGGCCTTTTAATGGGTGTCATAAAATACCCCTTGAACTCCCTTCATCCTGTATTCCCGGTGCCCCTCTCTACCCCCTTCCCTCTTCCACTATCAGGGCGCCATCTAACGAAACGGAAAGGTTTTTAACTTTACACAGTTCGACTCCAGCACCAACCTTGAATGAACAATATGTCACGTGATTTATACTCTCCTCCGCAGAAGTGAGAAATGTACTTCCTCAGTATCCGACCTACAGCCTGACAAGAAATATTTAGACAACATCAGAGTGCGCTGTGATCGTTTAAATGGTTCATTTGTAACTTTCAAAAATCTTTTTCAATGAATACCGCCGCCCCCGAAATTATTTATTAGATTATCAACACCTCTGCTGTTATAGGTAACCCCAAGTGGTTCGCTAGGTTTGGTTATTTAGTAGAGGTGCCCGTGTTCATGGAGTTAGGTTTGTCTAGGTCATTGCGGGCCGGATCAGGAGTGACTGATTTAGGTAGACCTAACCAAGACCTCTCTAGCAGCGGTGGGAGGGGGGGGGGTGGATTCAGAAGTCCGTCACTCCTGGACATATTGACCCCCAGATTAATACCCACCTCTCATACATTTTTCATTACAAAACTTCCTGTCTTTCATTTCCCTGAACAAGCCAGCACATCCTCCACACGGCACCTCCAAATATGACCTAAGTCCTGGTGAAATTAATTTCTTCAGACCCTCGTATATGAAGCTAATCTATAAAAAAACGAGGTTGGGAGCTTATTTTTGATTCTTGAAAAGAGATAATTCTTCGTTATATTCTAGAAAAAAATATATTTGAACTTACAATTATATTATAAAAGATATATATTATCTAAGAAACCATCTTTAGATATTAAAATAAATAAATAAAAATAAGGCAAAGAAGAAAAGTGGCGAATAAGTACACAATTTCAACATTTAAAAAATATTTCAAACATATCATTGAAGAAGAAGATAACAATAATAATCTAATTTTTTAAAATATGAAAATGAACAAGACACAGAAAAATAATAAAAGATAACGGTCGCAACTGGGACACGAACCCAGAACCTTACGTCTTACCGGGACATACACTTCTACCAATTGGGCTACTGCGATCTTATATGAGACTGTCGTAATTGTCAACTTCATATTTCAAATTTCAGAATTAACAATATTATCTATCTTCGACTAATGTTTTTTTTTTTTCTTTTTTTCCATATTATTATTATTCTTCAATGATATATTACATTGATGGGAATAGCCTTCAAAAGTTAAAAAGAGAGTTTTTCTAATAAAAAATATGAATATTTCAAACGTTTGAAAAATTTAAGTGATGTCATTTTTCCTGTCCAAGTCCATCTATCATATTCGAAAGCCAAACTTAACCTCACATTTGAATCTTGAGTTAAGTTAACATTAAGTTTCTTGAATTTGTTGACATGCTGTACTAGCACGCTACCTACCCGGCCTCCAGTTTCCAGCTTCCCATTTCCAGATTTCACCATAAAACTTCCAGAAATAGTCCCACTTCAGAAAAATTCTCCCGCATTATCAATCATTTAATATTCCGTCCGGGCAAAAAAAGACGATTTATTCGAAAATGATTTGAATTTGAAGAGTCCGCAGAAAAGGGGGGTTTTATCGATTTTGAAAGAGGAAAAATTTTATTCCGTCAACTTTCATAAATAATTCAAATTAAATACCAAACACAACACCCAAAAGTTTTATTTTTTTAATTAGTAACTTTATAAAACAACGTTATACGAACCACTGCACACTTCAACAAACGCAGAGGAAGATAATCTAAGAATAGACCATTATTCATAATCAAAACGTTGCTTGAAATGGCTTTTGCCGTATTTGCTTTAGTGACCAAATCTAATATTCAGATACTTCCCCACCTTCCTATTCTCATATCCACCCCCTCCTTACTATCCTTGCAGCCTCACAACACTCCGACATATCCCAATTAGGGATGCCATAATCCCATTAGCTCCAGACTATTGGGAGCAATTGGAGCTCTTGTAAGGTATTCATATTAAGAAAAGTTATCATCACTCGAAGAAAGTTCGAATTCCATATTGATAGGTAAACTTACTCCTCCAATGTAACTTATTGCGTCCGTACGTAGCAGATCAAAACAGAAGCAATGTGAAATCTGACAGATGACAGATGTCAGATGTGTTTTTCCAAAAGCGCTACAGGGTCTAGCAAAGGAACTATTCTGCGGCTTACCACGGTTTAAGTTGAGCGAGGAATGTGCTCCTTAGCAAAGACTGATATACCGGCCCTAAGTCGGTGTACATTATTTTATTTACACGAATACGCCATATCTGCCCTGATAATGAAACAGTTATGCCGAAACAAGTTGGCATGTTCGTTTGAATCGTACGAATAAAGTGACTTAGTTACACAATATACAACTTGACTCTTTTAACTTGAAAAGAACGAAGTATCTTCTTTAATTCAGTCTGTACAGATAAATGTGTTGATCAGTAACTGTAACAGTGGTTTATCCATAAAATATTGATGTATTTCTAAATATAATAATAATCAATACATTCCATTTAATATTGACCGGTCGGTGTCCGAGTTGGCATCGTGTTTGGGTACCACCCAGGCGTCCCGTGTTCAATTCCTTCGACTGGATAAGTCCTCCTCACGACACAAGCCACATTTTACGCTTATTGTGGTGGTGGTAGGAGATTTTCAAATATTGTCAGGTTATTCGTAACCCGGGAATGTTTGTCTTTCTTTTAAAAGAAAAAATAACAAAAATATATATTTTAAAACACCAACTCGTGTGTAGATAATATTAGTATCGACCTGGTGAAAGACTGCAATTAAGTTTTTCTGGAAATGTCTTTTGGCATTTAATAATTCCCTGTTTCATATCTGGATAATTACCCAGCTTCCTCTTCCCCATCTGCTTCCGTCCCCAATACCTTCAGCCTCTCTATTTACCCCATTTGGGGATGCCATAGTTTCACGTATTCCGATTAGTATCGAGCACTTGAGACTCTTGTTTGGTATTCACTATTTAAGAAGAAGATAACAATAATAATCAATTTTTTTTTAAATATGAAAATGAACAAGACAGAGAAAAATCATAAAAGATAATGGTTGCAACTGGGACTCGAACCCAGAACCTCACGTCTAACCGGGACATACGCATTATCCAATTTTGCCATCGCACCCTATTATGAGACTGTCGTATTTGTCAAATACATATTTCAAATTTCAGAATTAACAATATTATCTTCGACTAATGTTTTTTTTCCAAATTATTGGTAATTTTAATAAATTAATAACTCAGGTACAATACGTCATTCCTATGTCTACCCACGTTAAATTATCGTGAAAGTAATAAAATATAATTTTACAAATTATATTTTTTTACTTCTTCAATCTTTGCAAAATCACTATGTGGCGTCATTTTTAATTAAATGAAACAATTACTTTGTGAACACCACTATATAATCACAATTATCGACATGTTTCGAAACCAATGTTTATTCAAGTTCTTATTATCCTGACGAAGAAACCATCGGTTTCGAAACATGTCCATAATTGTGATTATTTAGTGGTGTACACGAAGTTATTGTTTCATTTAATTAAATATTTATTATCTATCGTGTAATGTATCCTTCACCATTGTTATCATCCTGACTTTCGCCCCATAATTGTGAAATTAATTTCCTTTTTGATTTATGTCAAAATTCTAAAAGCCGGACACAAAACAATAAAAGGCACGCCTAAACAAGCACACATAAATAAATTAAAACAAAACAAGTTACAACCCTTTCACTTTTCCACCCGACTCCATCCAGAGTGATATTATTTCATCCACCGTTCCTTTAGGCTTTTAAACCGTAAACGTAATATTAAAATAATATGATTAAATGGTAAGGCTTAAATCCTGGATAAACTCCCTTATTCTGAGGGGGTGGGAAAATATGTACAATGAAAATAAAAACAATGCGGAAATTTTTTCCATCCCCTCGCGTGCGACTTTAGCTCTCTAGCGATTAATATTAAATTTGGGGGTGGAGTGTAGGTTTCTATTTTTCATACAGGGTCGGGATGTGGGGGTACACAGAAATCCACTCAAAGGGCCTAAATATGGATGATGCGCTGCACTCGACGTGGTGTAATTGGAGAAGTTCAGTTTTTAAAACGGGTATTGTTAAAAAATTTCCATTTAGATAAAAAAAAAACCATTATACAATATTTTTTCTACATCACGGAAAATATTAATATATATTTGAACGGTCACTTAAAAGGAAAGACACATTTTAATGTAAATATTGCATACGATGAATCACACAATGTCACGCAATGTTAATATCACACATCAATTGGGACTATGGCAGCCTCATTGGGGTATGTCGTGAGGCTGAAGAAGGTAGGAAAATAAAATGGGGGGGGAGATAAAAGTTGGGAAGTAGTCCCTGGCTATTCAGATTTCGATATCTTTCGCCATTTCTAGTAATGCGTAACGCTTCGATTTCGAATTGTTGTATTTCACCAGAGAGCTTCTGAGATAAACTATCTTCCACTCTGGAAAGAGCCAAAAATATTGTTTATTTACATTCATTCAAAAATATTTATTTGAGCATGCCGAGATTTGAACCCGCAACAGATGGATTCTTGGTCTAGTCGAGGATCTTGACCGCTCGGGAGCCGTCAAACCAAAGAACAGTCCAT
Organism: Limnephilus auricula; assembly: GCA_951813805.1. Classification (NCBI taxonomy): domain Eukaryota; kingdom Metazoa; phylum Arthropoda; class Insecta; order Trichoptera; family Limnephilidae; genus Limnephilus; species Limnephilus auricula. The sequence goes on from OX638390.1 coordinate 32,073,161, forward strand.
CCATAAATATGAATTTATAATGAATGTTTATCTACTGAGGTTATATTAATTTTGATTCATACTGCATATTTTTTTACATAATAAATTTTTTAAAGGTGTACGAAACTAAATTAGTAACAATATTGCATACTTCAATCCACTGTCACGAATGTGTCGTCTGTATAATACTATTGAATGTGACCGTATAGATATCTTCGCAAACAATCTTACATACTTTAAAAAACAAATTTTCAAATTTTTTACCATGATGTCATGGAGAAGAGATATATAATTGTTTTATTATTATTATTATCTTATTATCGTGTTTTTTCTTTCTTTCTTATCATTCTCTGTAGGTTTTGTACACTTACTAGGTTTAATATCTCATGTTCTATATTTAATTTTGGTTAATATATTTTGTTGTTTCAATACTAGAATCTAATAACAACCAAAACTTGATTACGCATACTGTAAACATTTTAAATTGGAATGTTAATATCTGTGCACAATGTAATAATCGTTAACACTTCAAATAATAAATAAATTAATTAATTACTTCCTGAACGCCGCACTTTTACTGAAAATTTTACTATCTATTTTTAACCGCCAATCATATTTCTGAATAAATTGACAATTATTAAAAGTGAAAACCGCCATACTAAGCCTCCAAATTTATATTGTGTGTTAACCGATAAGCTCTTAATGTATTCTATTGTTCAAAATTTTGTTAGGTCCAATATTGACGAGAACTCAAAATCAAAGCATCGGTATTTACCCATTTTATGTAAATTGTATTGTGCGAGTACCAGGACTGTTTACTAACTCCATTGTTGTGTTTGAAGAGTTTTCACTGTACATTTATCAATAATTTTGTTGCTGGCAACCCAGGAATGTATTGAGTAATATTTATAATTTTATTACCGCCTCACTAGACTTTTCGGAGTCGGTATATAATACATAAAACAAATAATTTTAAAAATTGTTAATGTTGGTTTAAAAATTTATGATATTGTCAGTATTTCTCAATTTGTGAGGTGGATATGGGTACCGCCACCCCGGGAACAGTTTATTAGATAATCAACACCTTTGCAATAGAGTTGTTTTCTGCGTTTGGTGACTTTACAGGGGTGCCCAGGTTCACCGTTAGTTAGTTTCACTGGCTTAAAAGTTTTTAACACTTCTTAACAATAAGTGCAAGCATTTAAATTGTTTTTTTGCCTCCTCCTAACGTGTAAAAAATTTTAAACTTTATATGATTTAATAGTATGGTTGTGGCACATTTAGAACATAATCTCAATATCGCCCTCGAGTGATACGAATTTCATTAGTTCATGATACGAGACCATTTAGAATTGAAAAACTTTTTTTTGTTGGTACCTACATTTTTTTGTTTCAGCTTCATTCTTATTTTTTAAATAAATTAAAAGTGTTTTTTAAAAAACGAGATTTTATTGTATGAATTCGAAGTTCAAAAACACACTTTTATTGGATTCATACATCGTTTAACAGCTTAAAAAATAAACTTAAACTTAGTCCTTTTTGTAATAAATACTTTTTATATGGAATTCTAGGTATATACATCGAAAGTGTTTAAAATTGCACCACCACATTTTTCATCATTTTGATTTAAAATAACCCTTACTATCACCCCATATCGTTTAATCCATAGCTTAAGAGACATCCTGTATAATATGCTTCAGAATTAGTCCGCATACTGTGTACTCGTATCTATTTAACATTTGAATCACATCAAGCAACTCGCACTTCAGAAACTTCAGCAACTTTGTATCACCACTTAATCAAAAGTTAAATTGGCCTATCCCATAAAACTTTTAACTACTTCCGAGCAGTTATCATTAAAAACACTGATACGAGACGTGCGCACACTTAAAATTATATCTTCTTAGGATTATCATTAATTCGCGCTTTTTTAAGCAGCTGACATAAAAAAAAAACTTAATGGCGCAAATATAAAATATATCCTAACAATATGAGAATAATATTTCATACAGTTAATTCCGTATATGCCATTTAACAGATGAAAAATGTGAAGTAGATAAAAACGTAGAATTTATCCGTCGACTGAATTAATCTTTCTTTATGGCTCAATAAACAAGTTTCACTCACGAAACACAAAGAGATATCATTAAAAGATGTTTATGTGTAAAAAGGAGCATCAGTTATTATTTCAGCATACGTGTAGATGTTAACCATTAGTTTAACCACAGGAAACAAAGAGAGTTTGTAACAAGGAATTGAATTCAAAGGAAATACCGTTAATGTGCTTAAGAGGTTTTAGCAATATCAGTTTCCTCGAAATTCGTATTTCCCATATGTGAGAGCGCTTTAAATTACCAGAATTTCTCCGGCACAAGAATTTTAAGTGTAATAATAGTCAACGCCATGGTTTACATATAAGCAAGAGCTTTGGCTTTTTGGATAGAATCATGATTAAGTCGAAACGAATTTTAAAACATTTTAAGTGGTGTTGAATACGTAAACTAATCTCTTGAACATGACAGCTCATATTGACGCCATCGATGTTCGTCCTCTTCCTTCAAAAAATACAGAAGACATTAGAACGATGACGTTAACGATATGAACGATAACGGTTTTAATGTAGGTTTTCTAGCTGGGACTAGAATATTTTTCATACTCTTCAAACTAGCTTTTGACGTAGTGCGTTATACGTAAATCAGATTAAAAATAAATTAAAGTGACTATTCTTAATCAAGCTATAATTGAGATTGCTTTAGCCAAGCTCGGAATTACAAGGTACTTTCCCACCTACCCCTTTCCCTACTCTCAGCCTCACAACACACCCCAATAGGGTATTTATAAAAAAAAATTTAAAGCTTAAATAAATTATGCAAAAAATTACGATTATTATGGCATTTTTATTTTATTTTTATGTTGTCGAATAAATTTTCTACAGCGAGTTTAAGTTGGCCAATTTTGTAATCCCACCAAAACGGCATTTTCGACGTGTGACGTCATAATGGTCGCTCGTTCTTGAAAAATTTCCGACAGTACTACTTTGTTTGTTTGATTACGTGCGTACGAAGCGACGATGGCAATCACGGGCCGTTTTGGTTTTGTTGGTTTTTAAGCGTTTTTAAAATGAATAAATTAGAATGAAAACGTAAAAAAAAAAACATTTTTAGTACGATGATTAAAATCAGAAAAATGATCTTTAAATAATCAATATATTTTCAATTGAATCCCTCGTTTGTGAAAATACCCTATTGGGGATACCATAGTGCTACTGGCTCCAGTCTGTTGGATGCAGTTGAGACTTTTTTGCGGTACTTATATAATCAACCGCAAGGGTGATAGAAAATGGAGGTAGTTTCACCCCATAGGTTTCTGTAAGACTGAGGTTCTTATTTACTGACTAAGTCTTTTCGTTGTTTTACTTGTTTTTAACCCTTCTTACCCTTATTCCATAGATTTATTAACTTCATTGCACTTATCAGGGGATGGATGCTCTTAAATCTGAGTATCTTCGGTCATCAACTAGTTTCATAGGAGCTACAACTTCTAATATTAATGGCACCTCTTTTGTAAAACCATCTCACAGCGCTTGGCAAAGCTAAAAAATAATTTAAAAAACTGAAATTAACTTACCTTTAAAAATGCGTATATTTTGTATAAACAAAATAAAGATTACGGATGAGTATATCACAAGCTGTGTATCATGCTATGAAAAAAGTTAGATTTGTGAAAAAAACCTGTCGAGACTGAAATATCAAAAATACACTACACGCTGCAAAAAAACTCATATTGAATGTAAATATTTCAAACTAACTCTGAAATAGTGTTGTGAAATCAATAATATATTCACAGATATATGACTCCCTGAAGAAAACACTTCCGATCTTAATAATTATCCCTTTGATATTTGCGAAATGACTGTCACGATTTATGAGCTGTCCTTTGGATTGGCTGGACAGTGGACACCATTTTAACAAACAGGTTTATATAATTAATATAAACTTAATAAAACTATTATTTTTTCCAAATAATACCCTGAAAGATGCATTGAACACCAGTGAGAGTAAACCACTGTATTCTCTTATTACAAACACGAGAATTTATGTATAATTCTTACAGTGTAAGTACATAGACTGCGAACGCAATGAATCAGTGTAATGGTTACTTTAAAAGCTGCATGGTGTCTTAAGAGTAACTAATCGGGCTATAAATATGTCTGTTTTCACAGTTTCCTCTAACTATATTTATAAATTGCAAGGAACATCCTCTGTTGGTAAACACAAGTTCTTGCCACCGTACGCTTATTCTTTATGATTAACTACTACCTAAAATATTGCTTTGGTCTTGTTGTCTTGGCCACGATAAAAGAGCTGAAATTCATGCTTCCATAATTAGTATCTTTACTTTATCTTACAGGAAAAATTTTTAACAAGATTTTATGTAGCAAATCATATCACGATGATTTTAAAAGATGAACAAATTCTTTTCCACGCATTACAAAATTACACTTTGGGGTGCTATTAATTATTCCGTTTTTAGGGAAAATTTCGTTAAGATATTGGAAGGGCTTCATTACTAAAGCATACCCTTCTTAATTGGTCGCTTCTTATCATAATTTATGTCAGAATAAATAACACAACATAAAGGTGTAATAACTCACCTTAAACAAAGTCGTGTTTTGTTCACTACGGGCAATTAAAGTCGTCGATTTTATTCACCGTTACATAAATAGTTGGTTTAATGGCCAACGTCTTAATTAAGGGTTATTTATGCCACGGCGTCATACAATGGAATAACACTAAAGGAACATGATGGTATCGCTGCAATGTTTCGGGATGACTGGAACGGCGGAACCTTTGAAAGTCCTTAGCAGCCACAAAACCACATGTTCACAATAGTGTTTTGTATCAGAGTTGCAAGAGAGAAGGACCAGTGTTTAACTATATTCATTTGGCGTTGTGTTTTAATTAATTTGTTGAAGATGTGTTTAACGACATTATTTTATAAAACTAGGTTCAATCGCAACCTGTTTATTCGTGTAGCCACGAATGAATGATTGGCCAATAATTCATTACATCAAAAATATAATTTTTAGACATTATTTTTGTAACAGTCCTGATGATGGTACGGAGGTACCGAAACCGGTAGTCGTTAAATAACAATAAAGTGACTTAAAACAAAGTATTTTCTTTTCATTTATTTATAATGTCAAGTCATAATGTGTTTGCTTCTTTTGAAAAATCAAAAATACGTGTTCACTTGGAAGATAGTAGAGGCATTAATTTAAAAAAATGTTTTGCTTTATAATCCGAGGACCAGCTTTATATCCAGCTGGTGTGCTAGCATGGTCGATCGACATGAAGTTACCGACCTATTGTCGGTAACTTCTCATCGCTCCCCAGGACAACTGCAGATCGCAAACGAATAGGTGACAGTTCACAATGACTAAGTTTACCTAAAATATACGATACCAACCGTCGTTTGTACGTTAGCGATCTGCAGTTGTCCTAAGGAACGATAAGAAGTTACCGACAGTCGGTCGGTAACTTCATATCGATCGACCATGCTAGCACACCTGGACTCACTCGATCCATAGTCTTGAACCGCAGCGGGAAAGATGGATTCTTGAGTCCGTAACTCCTGGACAAACTGATCTCTAAATTTATAATATTTTTATCTTCTCCTTTTTTTCTTCTATTATTTAAAAATAACGTCCACACAGCAACACCAAAGATGATTGAAATTATTTTCCTCCAGACGTCCTGTGTGATGTGAATGTTAAAAATAATACATGCATATATAACAAATGAAACATCCTGTTTTTGTTTGTAGAGCATTTATCACAAAATTATGCTTCGTAGAACGTCAGAAAATATACCCCTTTCCTCATTACTAAGGAGCGTAACCCTGTGTAAATTTCCCCGAGGAACCTATGTCTTCCGCTCTCTAAGATGCTGTTTTCCTTGAAATTCTGTGGACATAAATGCAATATTGCCGCTTGTGAGATTTGAACCCTACTGCATGCTTTCCTTCGACTACCACTAACCTAAAGTGGTTAGAGTTTTAGTTTTTAGGTACACAAATATATACAATATAACACAAGATTTCATCTCATACATATGAGAGGATCAATTTTATCTAAATCTATTCAAATCTTATTCTTTCTCTGCTCCAGTGAAGTTAGTAGAACACTTCAATTCTACACCCTCTACTAATTAATTAACAATCTTCTGTTATCGAGCTGCTCTTTTTGATTGCCTGACAAAACAAAAACCAAAATTATACTATTTGCCAACTTGTCTCGTACGTAAGCACCTACTTCATTGTATTTCTTCACGAGAAAAGGATTTAAGCATTTTTTGCAAAAAATATACACAAACATTTTCAGAGGCAGAACGAATTTGGATGTGAAATTCGTTTATTAAAATTTGAAAGTTTTTGGTAAAAAATGAGAAACTTTTTGTTAATATTATCCAGCAGTCAACACAAACAAATACGTATTTAAATTTGTTTCCAAACTTCAGTTTTGTTTGTTATTTTTTTATATTGTAACCTCTGTCTTGAAAACCCGTCAATGATGACACAAAGAATAAGATTTTATTTGAATATACATCCGATTATTTCAAAGGGCCTAATAACATTTGGTACTATAAACATAATATTGTTTATGTACAATATACCTACATCCAACCATAGAAACTGGGAATCGCCACCAGAAATTATATTTGTATATCCTGTCAAATTAAAAATTGCTTTTTTCCCGGCGATTAAATTGAATGGATATTGGTTTTTTGATAGTCATGCGTCGGTTGACGCATTCATTTCTAAACAGGTTTATTGGTTCATATTAACAAAAATATACGTAGGTACTCAAATTCAAAGAGCATATGCGTTGCTATAATCATAATAAAATTTATTCAAAATTTGGAAACCAACTCTCACAAACAAACCACACTCCACTTGACATCAACCATCCTAAACCCTTATTTGTAGAAAGAAAGTAATATAGATTAAATTTACTGGAACAATTAGAGATAAACAAATTTACAAATTCTCAGAACATACCCTTAATAAATAATCAAATAAAAACTTAAAGAGTACTCTAAACAATGTAATTCTCTAAAATAATTCAGTGATTTACCAAACACTTTCAAATTAATTTTGATAAATGGATAATAATGAATGGCAATCGACTTTAATAGTGTTAACATCATTATAAATAAGAAATAATTATTAAAGATAACAGTTTAATACAGTTGATTTTCTAGGTAATAGTTAGGTAATATAATCGGTTGTAATCGAAAATTTTAATAAATCATTAAAGCATCATGATTGTTTTTAATAAATTTACATAAATTAGTTGATTGTGGTCTTGAATGCCGAAGTATTTGCGGAACGAAATCTCTCGCTTTTTCAAAACACTTTTTCCGCCACGTGCCCTGCATTAAAAGCTCTAGTGTATCAAGTTTAAAATTAATTAAACTAACAAAAAAGAAATCGTTTGATATTATCAGGAATCATTGGGAAATTTCTCATTTATCAAAAGATTGTAAAAAAATTCCCCCCATCTCATATAAATTGATTGGAAAGAATAATTGCTGTAGTGAATTCAAAGGGAGCGGTTTTCTTTGAGTAAATGTGATAGCCATCTAGCAATCTGTCAAATCGAAATATATTTCTTGACTTCCGATCTTATTAGGATTTTTTTTCTACGGTATCTATAATAAACGAAAGCCCTCTAATGAATTTTGAACGTATTTATTTATACAGGATAACTGGTTGATGATAAAATATGTAATAAATTTAAGCAGAAAATCATGTGAAAATGGTGTCAAATATCAATGATTACTAGATACTAGAATATAAAGTTAATGTATTGTTGCGGTAGAGTTGCTATTTTCCAATATATCCGGTTCACAAAAAAACTTGAATGTATCGTCTTATTAAAGAATATGTACTCGTATATGATCTTTTCCTGCATAATAGCATGTCTTATACTTCTTTATTCGTTTGTATTCTTCTTTAATCTTTTTTATTTTATTTTCTTCAGTTTTACTGTTTTCTATTTTTATATTTTCAATTTCCTTTATAAATTTTCTACTATAATCTTTTATACTTTTAACATGTATAAATACTTAAGTCATATGTCAAGACTAGACCTCACACATTAACTAAATTCCATTGGTCACCATAAAACAGGCAGTCGCCTAGTATGGTGATTTAATGTATCATATTATGTATTAAAATGTCCTAATGTATTATCATGTATTCTATAAATAAAAAAAAATTTAAAATATATACGTAGGCCATCTTTAGTAATGCCATGATCTCTTTGTACCAATTTATTTTACTGTTACAATATTTATACATAATTCATAGGTACATACCGAATAGAAACCTTATAAAAATGGTGTTTAGAGTAGAAACAACTAACAAAATAATAGGATTAAACTTTTAAAGAACAGGGGATCTTGAACTCTGTCGAATAAAACCACTTCAAATCAATGTTTTTTTGGCAAAGTTGATGCATAATATGCTATTTGCTCAGTGTAAGAACCGCCAGTATGTTATTAATAAAGCAAGCGTCATAAAACACGAGGAGATGCTCACTTTTCATCCTTTCATAAAACCGTGTAGATATTTTTTCCATCCACCAGTTTTTCATATTTTCATTCATACGTCTCTCCGTCACAGTGCATGAAGTGTTTTTAAGCCACGGGCGATGAATTCGCTACAGATAACAATACATTGAATGACAATTTGACAATCCCTTTATATGTGACTGGGCGGACACCGTTGGAGTCCCGCGGCGATGCCATGCCCTAAATTTATGGTTACAGAAAAATCCTGCAAACATTATAAACATTATAACACGGTATCGCACCGAGGACTGTCGGCCGGGAGATTAATGTGTTTTCATATGAATTCATTGTAACAACATGCGAGTACCGCGTCAAGAGTGTATTTATCCCGAAACCAGAACTATGGGGAAACCGCGGCAAGCCCGGCTCTGGGCGGGTTGGTGGGCGGTGAGCGGTGGGCGGCCCGCCCCCGGGATAATGTCGGATCGGGCTGGCTTTCTTGGCATTCAAAAACATTGGCCGGGATAAATGGGATAACGGCTTTGCAGCCTGTATTGTTATTGAATACATTTGACATTATTTGAATAACATACGTTAATTCGGGAACGCTTAGAGTCAAGAGTATAAATATCAGTAGTTGTAAATTCAAAACTGTCTACATTTATTTGAATATTAGGTATAAAATTATTAACAAGTCATATTTGGGATGGTCCAATGCTCTGTAGGGAACCCGCTTGCACAGCGCGGGTATAAACTGTGCGACCTAAAGTTTAAGTTTAGACTTACAGAATTCAATACTTCGTTTGTGTGAAAGCACTATGAAACCAATACATGATTTTACTTCAATGGCAAGTCAGAGATATTTTCCTAGTTTTATTTGCACCGCACAATTTTTTTGCGAATTAAGGAACAATATCACTGAAGAAGTTATTTATATGATTGGAAATTCTATTTGAATTCTCCTCCATTGAGATAATTTAGTAATTGTTTTTTTTTTGACACTTGCTCCTTTCGTATATCTATATCCTTCTTCATAATCTTCTACTGTTGCTTAGTATATCCATTGACATTATCCGGTTTTCTTCTGTAATAAGCATTCTTTGAATATTTTAAAACTTTTGTTTTACAGTTTCTATATCTGTTGTTATAATCCAGCAGTCGAAAACTATTTAATCCTCTTCTATATTATTTGTGCAATTTGTCAGAAATTCAGAGGCATTAATTTGATAATTACCAAGGTTTTCAATATTTATTTTTTTTCATTTTAAACAGATCACCAACTTTCCACATGCATTTTAAAACATATTATGAAATTTTCAGCAGCCGAATTTACATCTTGCGATGAGAAGACTGATTGCCATGACTCCTTTAAGTTGGCTTTCAAAAGATTGTTATACTTCCGGTGTAATTACAGATTTTTTGATGAAATATGCTAAAAATCGCTCATCCCATCCACGTATCACAATTAATGCAGAAAACACTTGGGTAAATTTCGCAACTGTTTCGGATTTTATTGTTTACTGATCAATTAAGCGAAGTTTTCAAAGGATCACTTATTGATAAGTAATGCAATAGTCTGACAATAATATATTTTCAAATTAAAATGTTTAAAAAATCTCCCATCCGCACTGCCAATGCATGTTTATTGGCGTTTCTACCTACCGCTATTGAGGAATTCCCGTATGAATTGAGAAATTGGAAATGCTGAGTCTTCTCACAATTCAAAGCATGCGGTAATCCATAAACGTCCTCCCGCCTCGGCTACCGAATGGCCGCTCGCGAACAGGGAATTACCCTGTTATGTCGTCAACATCGCATTTCTCTCAGTCCTGCTCTTCGGGGATCTCCTGCACACTATGTATGTAAGTGTGTCTATCGATAGATTGAATATCTAACCATCTCGATATCACTCGCAACTGTATATTATTCTATTATTTTAATTTATTATTATTTTGCGCCATGTTCCACGGACGTAGCACGAAACTGTGGATGGTGATTGTTTTTTTTTTTAATACTTCCCAAAGCCAACACCTTAATAAATATAATTTATGCACGTTCAGTCAGCTGTTCTACAAATTATATTTATTTTCTTTTTATTTGATTATCGATAATTTTCTTCTTTTTCTCTTTATTTTTTCTCAATATACATATCAAAAGTAATTTTACATAATTTATAAATACAGTAAGATGTAGAACATAAGTTACAAGTAATGTAAAAGTTAGAAAGGTAAGTATATGATTCAATATATAATAGACAAAAGTAGGTAATGGAAACCCACTAAGGCACTGCCTGTGCGTGGGTAATTTAAACAAAATTGCTATATTACATCAAAATGTTCAAGTAAAAAATGTATTATTTAAGTAAAGGTTTAGAAATATAGGTATCTGTGAAAATATTGTAGTAAAACAGAAATAAATTTCAGTAATGTTTTAAGTAAAGGTTCAGAAATATAGGTATCTATGAAAATATTGTAGTCAAACAGAGCAATATAAAATTTTGATTATTATAGTTTCAATAAAGTAAATAAAGTTAGTCTTGAAGTTACCAAAGAATTCATAGGAAAAATGTGTTTGGAACATTTTTCCCAAAATATAACTGGTGTTAGTTACTAGGCACGCACATACGCTTCTCAGATGGTATTCAAACACGTGCATTACTCGCAAAGGTAATGCTACGATTAAAATTGACATTTTATTTCATTTTTTTTGTATTTTATCTGCTTTTATTTAAAAAAATCTTAGCTTATGACGAGAAATGACAAGTACTTGAAATCAATACGATTTGCATAAATAGGAATGCAATTGAAATAAGCGACATAATACTTATGTGGATGTTTTGATTGACATTTTTCTGAAAATTACGAAATACGTTTGTTTTTTTTTTCGAAAGGACACGCCGCGTTGGCCCTAGTTTAAGTGTAAATAATTTCCTTTTGTATTAATTAGTACATTTATGATGTAAAATATTTATTAAAACAATTAAACATTTTCAGAGGAATTGTGCACTATTGACTCTGACAAAAGCTCGTTCATTGTTTATTGTATTCAAATATTGATGGATGGTGTTTGAATGAAATAAAGTAATGTGCACTGATTTCGTTCTTTCCTATTTATCTTTATATATAAAAATCTTGCGTCACAATATTCGTCCTAGGTAAACTACGAAACTACCGAAACGATTTTGATGAAATTTGACTTACTGTGTGTAATTTGGTCCAACTTAAGAGATAGGATAGTTTTTTATCTCGATTATTGACCTCAATATTTATTATTGCGAATTAAATGTTTTTAATGGGATAATTATTTGAAATTATTTCTAAGTTTCATAAGTTTCTGACAGATGGCGGTGTGAGTTGACACAACACACAACACTTGACTATCTAGGTTAGATATCGTTGTGTTTCGTTGAAAGCAATGCATGGGCTAGTATTTATAATATAAATCTAATATAAATAAACATAGATAAATAGGAAATATACATTTTTAGAGTTGGAACCTTCCTATATATATTTATAATATAAATCTAAAAGTATATGACACTTATGCTACCATATCTTATTGAATTAATCAAGTAGATTAGAGTTCCTTGCAGCGAACCAAAGGTCATTACAATTAAAGATTTAAAATAAGAAAAATTCTTTATCTAGAATCCAATGTTTTAAATCTTAAAAAAAACGCGCCCTATCTATTTGAGAGTTTAAGGCGGTAAATGAACAAATGCAAAAACTTTATTTCCTGAGAATCAGTTTGATTTAGTGTGAATTTGTAAGGTTTATCGTAATCTCTCTACTCATGTAATAAAAACCCTCTTTATTACAAAACATACACGCAATTTGTAAGCATGTAAACAAATTCTTCTTGCTTGGTAATGAAAACCTTATCGACAAGCCTTGAAAACGCCGTCTGTACAGAATCCTTTCAATTTTCAGATATGTATAATATTATTATCGTCACAAAGGGCTTTAAACCTCTGTTAAAAACCCAACCCTTCTTATGTCGGTAAAGAAATGTTATGTAACGGGAATGTTCTTGAGTCGGATATTCGATATTTGACAAGGGATCGAATTGCTTGGTCGATTTATTCCGCTTTCAATTTGTACCGCTTATGTGATGTTTGAAGTAATTTATTTGAGGATTACAATTCCGCGGTTTTAATATGTTATTAGAAGAGCGAAACATTAATAACCGCTCGTGGAAATTGTGGATTGTTTTTGAGAAAGTAGAAGCGTTGAGCAGACTTGTTATTAAATTAAAAATGTAAACATAGCTCAACTCTTAACTCTAATAGACGTGCTATTTTCGTTCTTACGAATTTCCTCTCTAATCGGTGTAAACATCGAATCAATTTTTCCCCATTTTCTGTTTTATTATGTTCGAGCACCGTAACTCGTGTAATACGATTACAAAGATTCCCCGGCGCAGAAACGACTAAGCAAATAAAGAGAGATTATATGATTCCTTCGTTATCCGCTCGCGTTGATTTCTTTTTCACTTCATTCCCTTCTCCTTTTTTCATCGATTCTCGCAAAGAAAGTAAATAAAAGGAAATGGGCTCGGCGTGCGCGGAGATTGATTGATTTTGAATTGAAATAAAAATGTATAAACCCCCTCCACCGCAGGCCGAAGACTTTTCCAATTATTCGTCCGCGCAGATGAGCGGATACCTCGGAGACGCCCCTTCACCTCCCTCATTCACCACCATCCACCCTTCCCGTTAGTGTAAACATTTGGATTGCCTAACCGAATGAATTGAGGGTTTAGGCATTACTTAACCGAACGAAAACACCAGAAAATAGATAAATTCGCCAAAATTTCGGTACAGCTCCGCAAAAACGCTAAATAATAGAAAGAATTGCAGAATTTTTTCGAACTTTAAATGAGTTTTGTTTTTTTTGGAAGAAAATCCATTACTCTAGTTACGAAAAAAACAGAAAACGAAAAGAAAAACACTGAGTTCGTCTCAAATATAACAATAAGCCTATCGGATCATGAAATGAAATGAGAGAAAAACATATGGAAACGGATTTATTATGCAAAACATATTCCCTCGTTTCTGGTTATAAAATACAACGAACCAACACAAAGCAAAGGGGAATATATTTGGTGTTCTATTTCCATCGACTCCTGCTGTGTTTGTAAAAACTCAAATTCCTCACGTTGGAATTATACTTTATTGTTTGGTTTTATAATATGATTTTGGGCCTTTGCCATATATTCTATGGTTTGCCACAATAAAAAACAACTACGTCGTAACGTCCTGCTCATAAAAGTATGTCCTGCAAGTATTTAATATCCTTTATTTGAATACGAGTATATTTTAACGTTATTCTGACTTTTAATATATTTTTATTGAATTTAAACTATAATAATATTCATGCACATCTCATATTGATGTTAATAATTCAGGTACGGGACATACGTCATTCCTATGTCTACCTACGTTAAGTTATCGTGAAAACAAGCTTATGTGTCCAAGCGGTGTGTAAGTTAGTGTTTTTTAATGGAAACCGCTGTCTCCTCTTGATTGACTTAGTACATATTAATTCTTGTCCATTTAACACGCGATCTGTCTCTCTTACACTGCCTGGAATCATATGTCTCCGTTTGATCGAAATGATAATTTCATAATCGTGATGAAATTTTCGTTAGACTTTTGTATTACAAATCACGCCCACGTCTAACTGTAAAAAATAATGTTTTATATTGTTTTGTTAATACTATATTACACATTAAATGCTCTTAAAAATTAAATGCAAGAGTACTAGTTTCTGAAATGACAAGTAAAAACGATATTTATCGGAATATTGTTAAAATGACATTTAATGTAGAAGGAAGCGATGAAAATATTAACCTCTTCTAGTATTTTGTATAGACAATTATTCATTAAATAAAGTAGTTCTGACGGCCTCCGTGGTCGAGGGGTAAGGCTCTCGAATGCCAATCCCAAGATCACGAGTTCGAATCCCGACGTGCGCAAGTAAAATTTTATTTGATTGATTTGTGTTATTTCACAACTTATTAATTTTAAATAATTCATAGTTTTTTTGTGGCACGTTCCAGAGTGGAAGATACTATCAGTAACGCCCTGGTGTCAGAACACCATTCAGAATTGAAATTTTGCTTGAAATGGATATAGCCGTGTTTGGTGACGAGATCTGAATAGTATCTACTAGTAGACTAGTTAGACTCCAATTCCGAAGGCGGCGGGTTCAAACCCGGTGTGGCGTACGCAAATAAATTTTATTTAATTGATTTGTGTTATTTCACAATTAATTATTTAAAATAATATATAGTATATTTGCAGCACGTTCCAGAGTCAAAGATACTCTTAGTATCGCCCTGGTGTAGGACCACCATTCAGAATTGAAACGTTGCTTGAAATGGATTTAGCCGTGTTTAGCGACTATATCTGAATAGCCAGGTACTCCCCCACCTTTCTCTCCCTTGTCTCCTTCCCTTCCTCACTTACCTTCAACCTCATAACACACCCCAATTAGGAATGCCATAGTCTCACTGGCTCCAGACGGGAGCAGTTGGGACTCTTGTGAGGTATTCACTATAATATATATATTTTTTCAAAGTACTTCCCCACCCATCTAGTTCCCCTCCCTTCCACTTACAACCTCACAACATATCCAAATTGGGAATGCTATAGTCTCACTGGCTGCAGAAGGGAGCATTTGGGACTCTTGTGCGGTATTAATATAAAAATAAAAAATACGCCAAATGTAGTAGGAATCATCGCTGGATTTAATCGCATACGTAGAGAATTGTTTACAATTTATTGTACACTTCGACCAAATAAGATTTTACATTATAAATTATTTTAATTCACCCTTGTGCACTTCCTTCTACGTAGCTAATTAGTCCGCAGCTTCAGCAATATGTTCTTGTCAATTAGGGTGATAAATAGCCGTAAAAGTTGGCAAAGTTTTAGTGAATGCTAATTCGCTAAATGAAGCGCGCTTTATTTTCAAAACGACTCATCATCAAAAGTTTCCAGCGCCGCTCAGTGCGCTCACCCTAAATCTTTGGAAAAGTGAATTATCAAGAAGTTGAGCATTGTTTAAAGTAATTAAGATTTTCTGCTAATGCATTATTTTTTATGGCGATTTTGTTTTAAATGGAGTTGTTTCGACATAAAACTTAGCTAGTTACCAATTTAATGAATCTAATTAATTATTTATTTAATTAAATATAAAACAAATTATTTTGTGTAAACCAATAATCACATGTTATAATATCTACATGTTTCAAAACCGAACCAATTTTTTGAACAAATCTGGGGTTCATAAATTAATTTGTAACGATTGTAACTTTTTATATAGGGAAGACTTCTAGAAATTTTAATATTAGACTTAAAAAACATTTAAGGTGTTTGAATAATAATAATTTTTCTGAATTTGCCAACCAGATTTTAGAAACAAATCATTCTTTTGATATAAATAAATGGTTAAAATTTTGCATACTAACAGATTTACAATTAGCAAACTTAAAAATTTTTGAAATTAGAAAAAGTGTCAATGGTAAATTAAATATTATAAATAATCAAATATTTTTTTAGCCATCTCTTAAATTTATTTTCATATTAATAAGTATATTTATAATAAATTATTTTTGTTTTTAAACAAACTGATAATATTTTCGTTGTTTGTTTTTGGGGTGTTATCTAAAAACGTATCTGATAATATTTTGTTTATTTTTAAAATATCTTTTTAATTTATAAAGTAATGTAAACTTATTCTAAAATAATTTTTATATTTATTTTTGTATAATTGTTTTTTACGATATGTTTAGGTAATTAATCAACTCTATCGCAGACAAGCTACTTGCAGTAGCTTTGCAGGTATATTGTTAACATGAAAATAAAAATCTGATCTCTTTAATATTATTTTGTCAATTGTTCTTTTTGTCTATACTTGTTTGTTTCTTTTGTTATTTTTATTCATGTTATTATCCTGACGAAGAAACATCGGTTTTGAAACATGTATTTAGTGGTTTACAGAAAGTAATTTGTTTTATTTAATTAAATGATGCCACAAAGTAATTTTGCAAATATTTAAGAAATAATTATTTATTTATTTTGTGTAAATACACGCAATAGTCTCAACTGCTACCAAAATCTGGAGGCACTGAGACTATGACATCATTATTTGGGGTTTTTTGAGGCTTAAGGTAGTGAGTAGAAGAGAGATCTGGTTTTCAAATACGGCTAATACTATTTTAAGCAACGTTTCAATTCTTAATGGTGGTCTTACACGAGGGCGATACTGAGAGTGTCTTTCACTCTGGAACGTGCCGCAAGTATACTTTTTATTATGTTAAATTAATAAATTTTGAAATAACACAAATTAATCAAATACAATTTAATTGCGCAAGCCGGGATTAGAACCAGATTGCTAGTCGAGAGATTTCGAGCTTTACCGCTCGACCACGGAGGACCTCAGAATTATATTGTTGACAATAATGGTAGATTCAGACTGGGTCGACGTACGTATGCATCGCTAAGCCTAACAATATCTGGGCTACTTAGCAACCATAGATTTTCAATGAAAATTTATGTTTTAGAATCACATTGGCCACACGCATCGCGACGTGCGATGTCTGTGGCCATTTTCATAGAAAATGTATGGGTTGCTAAGCATTGTTTGGCGTAGCGATGCGTACGTACATCGTCCAGTCTGAATCTACCTTAAAGCAAGTTCGATATTTCGTTACCATAATTATTATATTGTTTACGTACCAATACTGTTAATTATTAAACAATACTGTATCACAATAATTTGATGCAACCGAGAAACGAACTCAATCTCCCGCTTGCCGGACGGCTGCGCTTACCGAATCTCCATATTATATACGTATATACTCGTACTTTTAATATTTAATATCACGTATATAAGCTCTGGAGTAAATTTTTTTTTAAATCGTGTGATGATTGTTATAAACTTAATTCTACTACTAAGGGGATACCCGGCGCTGATTTTTCCATACAAACGTATTCCCTATTTATCTCTCTGGATTTTAACAATAGAGAAAATATTGTTTTTACATAAAAGTTACTTTTTATAGAAGTTATGGACCTTCCAAAAATCAATAAAATTGACTGGTTTAAACGCCGTCAAAAGACATTCAGTATACAAACTCGACAATGTTTTTTTAAAAAAAAGCAAAACGTACAGACATAGAATAGTTGGTTAAAAAAATTGAAAATCGGTCCACTTTCGGAGGAGAAAAGTGGGGAATACAAAATCTCGATTTTAGTTAGGTATTAGTAACCCGAGGTACATTGTCCCTTTCGCTCAATATCCGGTGGAGTAAGAGCAACAGTGACAGCAACAATTTAGTGAAATCTATTTTTCAAATTTCTCCACCATCCGGGTATCATCTTAACCGCTTGGACATATAAGCTTGTTTTCACGATAATTTAACGTAGGTAGACATAGGAATGACGTATGTCCCGTACCTGAGTTATTAAGGCTAGCTAAATACATAAAAATACTTATGTCGGAATATTTATTTTTTCAATCAAATAACACGAGCGAATTTTTTTTCAAATTATTATTTCGTGCATTCAGCTTATTTTTGATAGTATTTATTGTTTAAATATTTTTTATTTTCCCTTCTGCTTGATTCTTCTTTAGCGAAATGACGAGTGTAGAAATAAATGGGTTGCCTAATTAAATTATTCAATTGGTCGCATTAGCAAGAAATTCGTCCACGAAAAGGGGTTCCCGTACAAATAAATAAAAGTTGACTCCTTTATCACACTTCACCGCCCCGATCCTTTTTGTCCCGAGCCCCAATACACTTTAATTAGGATTGTTACCTTTGACTTCCTCTAAACACAATACAATAATTATACCATGTCCAATGATGAAATACTTTTAAAAGATGTGTTACGGTGCTTTTTATATTGCAGGGCTTATGTCATTTTAGGGTTAGGACAATGCCAAAAGGACTATTGATCAGAAAGTTTAATAAACTCACACATTGCCTCAAATGCATATTCATATTTAGGGACGTATTTTAGTGACATTAGTAATTTATGGGTTGTCTGGGATTAATCTAATCTACCCACATTCTGAAATAAATAATTTATTATATTATACTTACATGGTGTTAAGGGATTTACTTGACTTACTCTAACCACTGAGACCCCACATTAATTGGAGTAAAAAGTGCAAAAAAAATTTTTTTGTTTTCATAATTTTGTTCTTCAAATTCAAACAAACAAAAAAATATTTTATGTATCGTTACTGCGGTATCAGCCGAGTAACCAAACAGCCTCTCATCCCGCTACTAACTGTCCAAATTCTACACATTTTGTATATGTTTATTTGAAAAAAAAACATCAAAAATGTCACCGGGGACCAAAATTTCTTTACATTTTTATGCCCAATAATTTCAGGAGTCACTGGTTAATGTAAGTCAAATGCGTCCCATAATACACTGTACTTTGACTTGACTTCTTTCACCAAGAGGTTAATTTTTATCAGTAGAGTAATTTACTGCCTTGTATTGTAGCGAAACACAATCGGCATTAAATATATTAAAAAATCAATGTGGTGTTTAGTAAATCAATGTTTTATTTTAAATTATTATCATTGCAGAATAAATAGGTAGGAATATTAAATTAAACAAATATATAAAATCTTGTTTTCTAGTTTTTACAATTCGGTGACTACTTTATGGTGTATTTTTGATCTCTTTCATCTGTCTTGTGTTTCTCTCATAGTTTTTTAACCTAAGTCATTCATTTCAGGGAAATTTCTGGAGCTTGTTTAACAAGGGGAACATAAGCCGGGTCAAAAATTCTGTTTGAACCTTCCGATTAATTATACAAAAAAGAGAATATAAAATAATCAACAGCTTCCGTGGGAAGATTAATTTTTGCGTTTGGTTTAGGAGCGGATCACGGTGACGTCGGAATATGAACGTTAATTAAAAGTTTAAATTGAACACGTGGAATCTCCATATAAATTGTATTCGTATTGTGAAGACATTGTTTGCGAGTCTGATACGGGAATATGGTTTTTAAATACGAAATACTGAAATAGCAAACTGTACATAATGATTTCAAAAACATTGTTTCTTCTTTTCAGTGTACTTCCTTTTACAAATAACTTTATTTTTTCAAACAACTCGTGCGCCTTATATTGCAAATTTTTCATAAAAATTTCATAACAGCAGAACTCATCAGTATACATAGAAACCTTCGCGGGCGTATGCAGAACAACTCACGAAGGTTTCATTGAAATCTATTGAAAGTAAAAGGAAATAATTTTATAACGCCAGAGCTCGGCTCCATATATAGAAACTTTCACGAGCATGTGCAAGACAAATCACAAAAGTTTCATTGTGATCGAAAGAATGGTTTAAGTTGCGCATAAGAGAAAAACAAAAAAACATTCATGTTTATATATTTAGATTACCCTGGAATTTCACCGCCAATCAACAGTTTAAAAAATTAATTGATTTAATAAATTAATCATAATTCAGAAAAATTTCACGGTGTTCGGAGTCATCCCTTTGTAATTAATTCTTTAACTCTAAGTTAATTTAAACTATAAACGATGATTAAATTTGATTCAAAGCGGAATTTGATGACCACCAAAAAATATTTTAGTGTAGTGAATTTTCAAATTTTTTTTTTCTTTGTTGTTTTGATATTGTGTTTTCTATAAAATATGAATACTTAGTAAAAGGAAATGTATGAATTTTTATTATCAGGCCAAACAATTGTTTTTGCTTTCACTGATTCAGGTTATGTTTTTTCGACGAAACGGAAGATTGATTTATTGAATTATTGATGAATAATTTCCATTTACATAAATTTCCACCTCATTTTTCAACTATGTATATAAAGCATTTTATGTATACATTTGATCTGAAATTCGCGCTCCCCACGTTTAAAAAATGAACAAGAAATCCGGTTTAACTCAAAAGCGGAGAAACATGGTCTGAATAATAATAAAATCAGAATTTTAGCATTTCGCAAAACATTGTGAGGAAAAAAATGATGAATTTCATGTTTTATCCTACGTGAGACTGTTTCTTCGAAATGGGAAGCTTTTTCCAACGTTTTTATTTATTTTATTTTACTAAACTACCTGCTCGTTTTATAAAAACAGTTTTGTTGTTAAATAGTCTGAATTTTCATTTGAGTTTAAAAACTGATGTTGAAATAAGTGATGTTTTAAGTAACACCTGGCGTAGTTATTCATTCATGTTGCAGACCTATGCAGATAATGAATCTAATGGAATAAAAATATATACTGATGGAATCGCATACGGAGAATATATGATGCACTTGTTCGCAGCATTCTAGAATATAGCTCAATTATATGGGCCCCTTCTTAACAAAATCGAAAGAAATAGAAAAGGTACAAAAGAGTTTTATGTTTTATAAGTCTAATATACAATGAATTACCTGTAAATGAGAGAATATACATTATACATACTATCTATTCCTGTATCAATCCTTGTTCAACATGAATGCTCGATTTCAACACCTTAGAAGTCCGCCGAAAAATATTTTTAGGTAAACACCTTTTTTAGTTAATCTCTGGAACTGTACTCAATCCTCCTATGTCGAAATATGTTAACTTATGTCTCTAATAAGTCAATTCGTGGGAGATTTCTTGCACTTATTATGCTACGAAAGCGAGAAGTTCTGCTTATAAGTACGCGCCACTAAACAAAGCCACTAAACTGCCAAATGGTTCTGGATTGACCATCGACATTTTAAATGTCACTTACAGACAGTCCAGCAAATATCTTTTGACACAATCTTCTCCGTGATATATTGGTGTATAACAATTTTACGGAGAACATGAAAAAAATATATGTTTAAAATATACGTAAATTTTTTTACCCCATTATATTAATAGCAATGCCCCCTAGCGCCTAGCTCCCAAAAATTTCAACTTCGGGTTCGATTTACTCGAAATCAAACTTTTTAAATCAATAAAAGATATTTTACAAAATCGACTCCAAATGTGATGTAGGTTCAACAGTTTCCGGACACCGTGTATAAAAAGTGACAGTCAATCATCTACGCCTACTGTACGTATATTTGTATGCTTTCAAGGAAAACTATTTTATGATGACACCTGAGAGCGTAAATAATTCTCCGGAAAATTTCCCAAAGGTTTATAAATAAAACACCCTTCTACAACTTGTCAGCTGCTCCCTCGTTTTTTGGTACAATATATGGGGAGAACGCGTAGGAATATGGGAGATAGGATATGGGACAAGTTCTCAAGAAAGCGAGTAACATGTAAGGGTGGTTCAATCTATAATAGCGAAGGCTCTATCTCACGCGAGGGCTGTATGTATCCATAGATGATTGCCGTCCACAGGCCTTGGGATGCCCGCTGTGACACACTCGACATGGTATCTTAACTGCGGGGTGACAAATACCGTCACAGAAAACCGCTAACAACATTTCCCCTCTAACACGGCCGAGGGATAAATTGTTCTCGCAGATTTATGATGAAAAAATAGTTCAAATTGCGGTTTAAAAGTTTTATGGACACAACTAAACTGTGAGACGTTTTATTTATTTAAAAAATTAACTAGATATTTGCTTAATACCTTTTAGTATAATATTTCATTACGATAAATAATATGTGTTCTTCAATTATATTAAACAAATAGCTTTGTGTACACCACTATATAATACTGTTTCTCTACTATTTCCCTCCTGTGTACGACTGTTAACTTACCCATGTATCACTTTATTGTAAAAGCCTTTTATCCACTGGAGCAACAGAGCAATTTAAAACTTTTTCCCGGATTGCTAAAGGAAATTTTTCCACCCACATTAAAAAAATCATACCTCCGAATTCGAATATGGAGACATACAAACTGATTATAGTTTTATATAGCCAATGAATTCACCTATCTTTTATTTATTATCACATATTCGTAGGATTTATAAAAAAAAAAATAATAAAATCGTTAACTTTAAAACATTTTAAAGAATCTACAAAATATTTGCCATATTTTGGCAATAAAGCAATCCGTGGTTTTGTAAATAGTACCATATTGTGGCAAAAAAGGCTCAAGTGGTTAAGGCGTGGTCAATAAATAAAATAAAAATTAATTGAGATTATATAGTGGTGTACACACAGTTATTTGTTTTATTTAATTAAAAATGACGCCACAAAGTGATTTTGCGAAGATTGAAGAAGTAAATATTTCTTCTATTTAGCAGAAAATTTGTAGATTGTCCCCCTTGATCATAATCGTAGTATAACTAATACGCGTCGTATTACGTCGTAACAGTGAAAAACTTGACTTATTATCACTGCGTGTGTATGGTTAAAACGGCCTTAAACCAGGTTTAAGGCCAACTTTACAAAACCAAAGATGAATTGGCGGATATCGCAATTATAAGTAAGGGGGATTATGTCGATGTTCTCAATCGAAACGTTGCTAAAAATGGTTTTAGCATAATTGTAATCAGATCTTAATACCTCACAAGAGTCCCAACTGCTCCCGTCTGGAGCCAGTGAGACTAAGGCAACCCCAATTGGAGTATGTCGTGAGGCTGAAGGTAAGTGGGGAGGGGAAGGAGTTGGAGAAAGAGAAAGGTGAGGAAGTAGCTGGCTATTCAGATCTAGTCACTAAACACGGCTCAAGCCATTTCAAGCATCGTTTTTATTATGAATAGTGGTCTTACAACAGGGCTCTACTGAGAGTATCTTTCACTCTGGGAGGTGCCGCAAATATTACTTATATTATTTTTTAAATGATTAATTTGTAAAAACACAAATCAATCAAATAAAATTTATCTGCTCACGCTGAGATTTGATCCCGTGACCTCCGGATCTCTAGTCAGAAGCCTTGCCCTGGACCACGGCGGCCGTCAAATGTTTACATTAAAAAATATATTTATGTGAATATCTCACAACTGCTCCAGTCTAGAGCCAGTGAGACTATGGCATCCCCAATTATGGTATGATGTGAATCCGAAGGTAAATGAGGAGGAGAAGGAGGTGTGGTAGAGGAAAGTGGCGAAGTACCTGGCTATTCAGTTCAAGTCACCAAATACGGCTAATGTCATTTTAAGCAACGATTAAATTCTGAATGGTGGTCTTAAACCAGGTCCCCTAGCATACTCGATCGATAAGTTCCCTAGTACAACTGCAGATTGCTAACGACAAACAACAATTATTGATGTCGAATATATTAAGGATACTTATTCACTGTAAGCGGTCACTTATTCATGTGCCGCAAATACACCATTTATATTTTTTTAATGATTAAATTGTGAAAACACAAACCAATCAAATAAAATTTATCTGCTCACGCTGGGATTTGATTCCGCGACCTCCGGATCTCTAGTCGTGAGCCTTACTCCTTGACCACGGAGATTGTCTTTATATGTTTACACTAGACTTCACAAAGTAATTATGTATATTCCATTGGTCACCAAGAAACAGGCAGTCGCCTAGTTTGGTAATCGAATGTATCATATATGTAAATGTTACAATGTTTTATCATGTACTTTATAAATAATTAAATAAATGTTCTTCGAACATATGAACAGTGATAGCTAGATTATTTCTAACATATGAACAGTGATAGCTAGATTATTTTTAACATATGAACAGTGATAGCTAGATTATTTCTAATCCTCTTTATTATACGAGTAACTTAAAATTCACCTATTAAATCGCGTATCGAGACAAACATCAACTGAATAGCACGTGCTGTAAGTTTAACGATTTGTTTCTTCAACCATTTCCCGCGTGCCACCTTCTGCCAGCCGTTATTATTTAAACAACCTTCCATTATTTATACGACCTGCGAACGTGACTTGCTCTGTAGCGTCCATCGCACCTGATTGTGATGCCATGAAAAAGCGCCTGACACCGGGAGGAAGTCTCCATAAAGGGATGTTGAAAATGCAATTTCCGTGCGTCAATTCGAACCGGTCAGGAAGTTGTCGTACCACAAACCAGGGACAACTTTAATTTGTGATACTTCTTTGAATTTGTTTTCGCAAAAATATCCATTAAACTATAAACAAATAAGACGCCATTTTTTTTCTCTATTTTTTTAACCATTCCTTTGAGAAGCCGAACGCAAAAACAAGAAATAAATATATGTGACCATGAGGGTTTTATATAACACTAAAATTCTTACACGAATGTTATAGGACATACGTGACTTACTTTAAATAGTTATTACTGAAATTATTTGGATTAAGAAGTGTATTTGAAATTTTGGTTTCCGGTGACTTTTTTTGATCTTTCTATCTTCAAAACCAATTTTTTTTAAATATTCCACATGTTATCATTAGTCACTCAGTCAAGTAACCGTCCAATCCCTCAATTTTTTTGGTATCTAATCAAAAAAATACACCTTATAGCCCGATCTTTAACTTGTTTCCCGCTATTCATCCCAGCCCATAATATTATGTATTGTTGTTCTGAAATGTTTAATATTAAGTATTTGATTATTTGCAATTTCTTTTATTATGTAAAATGTATCAAACCTTTATATTCTATCTGAGTATCATAAACTTTTTGTATATTTACTTGGGATTACATATATTGTTGTCTCCCTTCCACTTATTAATTAGCAATTGTATCTCTTTCAAATAATTTTGTCTTTGTCTAATTATGTCCTTTTGTAACATTCTTTCTCACTCTGTCTCTCAACCTATAATAACCAACAACTCTGTCTTAGTATTTAGTTATTAGTTATTATTATATCTTGATGAAGCTTGGTCGAAACGAAACCGGTCAATATATAAAATAATAAATATTCGTGGTTAAATACTAAGTGTTTGTTTTATTTTAATAATATAATGCCTAACAACAAAGTAGTTGCTTCTTACGAAAAAAAAAATAGAAATTAGTGTTTAAGTTGTGTAATGCAACTAGGACTGGGCAGAGGCACTGTAAATATTATTTTTCGAATTAGAAGAATCTAGTCATTAAATAAGAAGCAAAACAAGATGCATAAGAAAAAAATAATTATTATATAGTGGTAATATTATATCTATTAACAAGCTTCTGCCCGCGACTTGGTCTGCGCAGGATTATTAGTACTTCAAATAGCTTATTTGCTTTTCCTAGGTCCCGTCTATGTTCATACCAAAATTCTTGACCTATTTATTTAAAATAGCTATAATTCTTGATTTGATTGAAAGTATTAGGCGAGTACTTCAAATAAATTCACTAATTTAAATATTTTCTAAAATAGAATCATGATATAACAATCATGATTTTTCAAAATGTCATTCTCAAATTTTGACATTTTCTATTAAACAATCATTATAATTTGTAATATATGGAAAATAGCTGGCTTTATAAATTAAAGCCTATATGTCATTCTGATATATTTGATATATTACTGTAAAGCTTTATTAAAATCCATTCAGTAGTTTTTGGGTGAAAGAGTAACAAACACACATACATCCATACAAACTTCCGCATTTATAATATTAGTAAAATAAATACATAGTTCACAAACAGTAAAAAAGTATTCGGGTGGGTCGTTTCAAGAATTATTTATTTATTTAATTTCTACGGTAAAATAAACCATAAACAGTAGTTACATGACACAATTAGAACCATAAGAAAATATTAGCTATCATTTTAGATAAAGAATAACAAATTAACTGTGGCATTTGATTGTGAAATGACATCAGAGATATGAGCAAGAGATAGGTACAAATATATCCAAATTCTGTAGTATAAATAAGGTAAACTTAGATTGAATTAATATTGATCGAAAATATAAGAATTGCGCTCTTTTTAAAATAGTTATGATAATAATACTACGTGTCTATCAAGAATAGTAGTTAATCTTTCCCAATACCGGAAAACATCATCCTTAAATAACAGAATTCACAATAAAAATCAATCAAACGCTACCGCATGGTTTGTTTATTACTCCGAAGCGCGTGATCAATCTTTCTGCTTGTATTATACTAGTCTCAAATACTTGTACATCTCCTCACACGTCGCACAATCCATCATTGGGGCACATTTGCCAGAATAAAGAACGTAGTGGCCCTTGCCAGCGTGGGGTAGATTTGTTTCTCAGATAGGGGCTCTTCCAGTGGCGGTTTTAACGTGCGATTGTGCAGTGAAGTCCCATTAAAAATATTATAAAATAATACAAAACTTCTATATTTTTTTTTACATTAGGTCCACACAGAAGGCCCTGAGGAAAATAATTTCCCTCAGGGCCTATGTCATCTTTGGGGATGCTGTGTGGAGGGTGTTTTAAGGAGAGGAAGTTCTGGGAAGGCAAAAGGTATGGGGGTTGGGTAGGAATATGGGGTTCAGTGTGTCTAGATCATTCACCCGGGCACCCCTGCTAAGTCACCAAACGTAGCGAACCACATGGGGAGACCTATGGTAGAGGTGTTGGTTATCCAATAAATGGTTCCCGGGGCGGCGGTACCCATTCCCGCCTCCCAAATTACGCCTATTACAGAACTTCTAAACAGAAATAAAATCGACACGTGCGTTTCCAAATCAGCACCTATGGGAATTTCCCTTTTAAGTAGCAGTTAATACAAAAAATACTCGTGGCGCCTCAGCGGTAAACCGTGCGTGTGTGCAAATCTTAGGAATCTGTTTGCCGCCCGGGTGCGCAGCGACTGTGCGATATGTTGACACCTTTTTTTTACGGAATAGTATTTTGCAAGAATCAGTAGATTTTTAAGTGTTTATCGTATCTTAGGTTGTTAATAAAAAAAGAAAATTATTGAAGATCCATCTTTCTTATTATCTGAAAAATGAACTGTTTTTGCGTAAAAACGAAGTATAATCTTGTTAGTATGTCGTTAATCTCTGGTGCAGTGGTGTTAAGAAAAAATATTAGATCGAAGAAAATAAAAAATATATATATACAGATATGAAAATATGAGGACGACCAACGAAGACATAATTGCAGATAAATATTTAGATCAAAATATAATAAATATGAGTATAATCTTATCTCTTGTTGTGCCGAAGCTTGTGAAGAAGATGGGTAGATACGACAATACGAACGTGAGAGCGAGCGCGCTAACATTAAAAACCATAAAATTCATGCGAAAATTGTGAAAATGTTTAATAAAAGACGACTCGTTTGAAAAAGAGCAAAAATTCGTTTGAAAAAGAGCAAAAATCTCGTGGGGGATGTGTCAAATAGCATTCAAAGATGCACTATGAATTTTTTCACACATATAACTTGTAAAATAACAGAAAAAACGTGTTAATAATAATTTTGGAAGCATACTTTGCGATTTATTTCTATTTTTTTTTTCGGCGTGGGGAATGTATAGATACTATCTTAAAGAATAACATATATTTTTTTAAGAGCTTAAAAACTTTAACAAAAGTTTAAGGAAAACGTGTTAGAAATCGGTAGAAATTTTCAGAGCGGACCGTTAAGGAGTAATTTTTTTTTCTCTCTTTAAATCTCGGATTGAACTTCCAGTGAGAAAAGCTGCGAACCGCCACTGGATTCATCCATACGCCGCATTCACATTTCCATACATCCTCCAAACAGGATAGATTCTGGGCTATTTCTACGTTTAGGAAGCTCGGCCTTTCTAAAGCATCTATGAATTATTTATTTTGTATACGATACGTGTTAACGCAAAATTCTAACGGCCGATGAATGAGATTCTGATCGACTCGTGTTGTTTACTTATTCTCCCTTCCGAATTTTCCAATGTGTTAAGTAACATTCAGTATATTCTTCCTCATTTTGCCACCTTTTCGTCAGCATTTCTATTGTGCATGATCATTAGTGACTAGTTTTTCTGACACATTGCAGATTAAAGGTTTTTTGTTGGTAATCTTAACTATATAGCTGATGTAAATATGTTTCCCACTAAGGACTCTAAAATTTTTAGTGGCTAACGCGAAGTTTTTCAGATTAAAGCGTTATTTACATCGTAAAATATTTGAGATGTCATATTATTCATTCTTATAAAAAATTAATATTAAAAAATGAAAAACGAAAGATAACAAAGTGAAAGAAAAACTTGAGTAACAAAGTTAGTAACTTACAAATTTAATTAATTACATCTAAGATATCAAAATGACCACCAAATTGATATTTAAAAATATATCTAAGCAAAGATATATTTAAATGAATCAAATAACTTGCTGTATACCACATGTATAATGACAATTATCGACAAGTTTCGTAAACGAATGTTTCTTCGTCAGGATAATGAGAACATTAATAAAACTAAGAAAAGAAACAAACAAAAATAGACAAATTGTTTGTTTATTTTGTTATTTTTATTAATGTTCTCATTATCCTGACGAAGAAACCTTCGTTTTCGAAACATGTTGATAATTATGATTATATAAGTGGTGTACACTAAGTTATTTGTTTCATTTAATTAAAAATGGACCCACAAAGCGATTTTGAAGGTTGAAGAAAACAGATATAATTTATTTTTTTTTTACTTTTTATCTTCAAGAGTTAAACCTCAAATTATAATATTTTAATTAATGAAGATAATATTAGCGAAAGTCAATCCGGGCCAACTGGCCCGGATTGCCAGAGGTCCTGGGTTCGAGTCCCAGATATATCCGTATCTTTTTCTGATGTTTCTGTTTCGGATTTTCGATTGACTTTCGCTAATATTATCTTCATTAATTAAAATATTATAAAGATATAAATATTTAATTAACATGATACTTACCTTCAAATGAATAATGTTAAACCATTGGCTTAGAATATCAACGCTGTTTAATTGATTAAAATCTTTTGTCTCGGATTGAGAACGTTATCTTAATTGGAGCCGCTCATATTTAAAAAAATTCGAAATAACTTAATTAAGGAAATATCTCCGGGGAAGCCGGATCACCGCTGGAAGAAATGTACATATCTTCTTAATTTATTGAATTAATTTTCTCAAATATCATTCCTTACTAAGTCAGCAGATTTAGGTCTTGAATGATGCTGGAAAGTAGCAATTTAGGGCATTGATTTATATATTTTGTGCTGATGTTCGAAGCCCCTCAGATTTTTTTTAAATATTGGATTCAATTTTAATGATCATTTTTAACGATCCCTGTCATTAGAATCTTATTTTATTTCAAAGTCATTGTAAAAACTTATACGTTTTCATTTTGTTTTGTTGGAGATAATATATCCCATTCAAAATATTATCTCGTTTTGTGTCGACGCAAAATTTTTACTGTGCGCTATTTGATTCTATTTTCGTCATAACTTACATGTTTATTGCAAAATGATGTTTATGTATGTTATACCGTTTTTTTTTTCAGATAATAGTTTATCTATTGTATAATATTAGTATATAATCTACCATGTGTAGCTTCCTTAGAATAGATAGTTATATTCAGAGAAATGAGTTTCAAAGGTGTCCTTATGGATACGCAGGCGTTCAATTAAAAGTTTATTTATTGTTTTAATATTAAGTTTTATACTTTGAACATAACACATAAATTAACAGGTTTGGTTAGGGTGTTACAAGATAACGCAGGTGTAAGGCGATATAGTCAAATAACAATATGTATTCGCTAAAAATAAAGTACAGAAGGTGGTTTTATCGTGTCACTTAAAAGATATATAAAATAGAGGCATTTACAAGTTGTTCATAAATGTAAGTTAAACTGGCATTTATAAGTACTAGTCGTCCTCTCTTTAATAAATTAACTTGATTAGAATTTGTATTGCATCGGGAGAGGCTTAAACTTTAAGTTAAGCCGGTATACAACTGTTAAGTAACGGCTTTACAATATTCGAACCTTTTCACAGTCAACGCTACCCATAAATATGTAAATACTAATTATTACCTCCTCCTTTAATCTGGGTTGAATGGTCATGTATTTTAAGGTAACTTTAACCATTATAGTTGAGAAATCACATATTTAGTACATCAACCATAAAAGTGATGTATTTCAAAAATTATGTGATTAAAATGAGTCCAGAAAGACTGTTAATGGCTTTAAACAATTGTTTAACTTCATGTTCTTCGGGATCTCTGACCCAATTTGTGTTTTTGCTATGTATTTATAATGATTTCTTTTTCTCTTGTTCCAGGTAAACTACGTTCCGAATTCTTTACAACGAAGTGCGAACGAGTTGTTAGTGATTATAGTTTGATTTTTTTTTTAACGTTATAAATTCGTTACAAAGTGAAGTGTGCCTAGAATTAAAAATGTGTGTTTAAATAATAAATAAATAATAATAAAAGTGTTAGCTTTATTCAAAAACGCGATGGTATAAAGTGGTTTTGTTGGGATCTAACCAAATCCGAACACCCGGAGAGCATAATAATATCAGGAATTCTTCGTAAAATCAATTCCCGAACGTGATGTAAATCTCAAAGCGTGGCGTGGCTGGGTGTCGGTTGGTTGTTTTGGGAATGGGGTGCTAGTGTACCTACCAGGGTAGCAGATTGTATCGGAGATCGCAGGAAGACTAAAGATGCGCAGCGCGGAGAGGTAGGATGAACGAGCATGATGCGGCGCTGCCTGTCACTGCTTCTGCTCTCCTGCTACTTGCGGCTAGGGCCGGGGCCTGCCGCTGCGCAATTCGCCTGGACGCCGATCTACGTCGACGGAAGCAGTAAGTCCATAAATATCTCATTTACCCCAAAATACTTATTTTTGAAAGTTTGAACTTTATGAACCTTTGAATTTATTTATTGAAGTATTTATACAAGCCCTATTTGGCTATTTTTATTTTATTAGGTTACAGTGCAAGCGTGATAAAAATTAATAAGGATATAATATACATAATTTTAGAATGCACATATGAGTAATAAAGATAAATACAGAGGGCAGCAACAAGATATCTCTAACTGTTAAGAAAGGCGTATAATTTCGGTAACATTATTAAAGTACGTCATAATCTTCATTACAGCAATTTCTGACGAGCAATTCGATGTACATATATGAACTCTCTGCGCAAGTAATAATTCATATAATATTGTATGCTCCACGGATATTGACACAAGATCAGGTCTGTCATATAAAGTTTTGAAAAATAAATATATGATAAAGTTTTTAAAAATTTTAATAAGTTCATCCATATCAAATTTTGTTTAAATGTATCTCAAAATTTTGACATTTTCCTTCAAGTTTAAAACAACTCACTTAAAATGTGCTTTAGAAGCATCACAATATTATCAATGTTCCTAAAAAAAAGTTTTTGGTAAACTTTCTAAATCTTTGGACACGGATAAACAAATACAATCTTTTCACATTGCATTCGGGGCGATGTAAAATGCAGAATTCAAAATTTCAATTACGTAAAATCAAAATTCAGTTTTGTCGTATGATATTTCGGCCATTTACAATAATATGTGTAGCTCAGTTGGTAGAGCTGCGCACTGACAAAGCGAAGGTCTTTGGTTCGAGTCCCAGATGTGAATGCATCTTTTTCTGATTTTCCTGTTTTTGTTTTCTGTTTTTAATATTGTTTTGATTAATTAAAATATTACAATTTGAGGTTTTACTCATTTAGTTAAAAATAAAAAATAACATATTTCATTATTTTATGTTGTTATTCCTGATATTATACGAAGGACTTGATGCTAGATTCATAGCTGACTTCATGCGGATACAATTACAAAACAAAGAGACGTTATTATCGCGTAATCTATAAGTTATCATTGGCAAAATTCTGGAAATAAAATTAAAAAAAAAAAAAAATTATCATTTCCAGAATTCCGCCAAACTAGAGCTTACCTAATACTTTTTTATATTAAATTATAAGTTTACAACGTTTAACAATTTTGATACCAATATATTACAAAATAAGTATTCACAGATTTTTTTTTGATTTTTGATTGTGTCTCTCCTATAGAAGCGGACCTAATACTTATAGTTTAAATAGTAGCAACGTCTCTTCTAGCTCTTTCCTTTGCTTTAATATGAGGAATACCAACATTCGAAAACGACAAATTATTGTAAATGGCCAATATCTCTTAGGACGAAGGCAAATTTTCATTGTTATATTCAGTGATTTCGAAAGTTTATCTAGATTTTCAGCGAAACTAGCGTAAAGGCGTAGCGGCGGCAATAAATAATGCAGTCGACATTCGATCGTCAAAGTTGCCTAACACTGCCGTCCGTATTACAGAATGAAAATAATGTTCCGCTTAGATTGATGAAAGTATTCGTTAATTGCGAATGTATATCGTACGAAGTTAAATATGTATTCTAAAGTTCACTAAATTACTGCTTGCATCTCTTCGTGTCAATATTTTAACAAAACATTAACACCATTAAACATCTTGTGAAGTTTCAAGTCCTGTTTTATAAAAGTAAAATTTCCTCAAAAATTAAATATTCTTTCCAAGAATAATTACAATATTTCATTATAAAAAACTTTTTTATCACTTCTCCCCCTTTCTCCCCCTATAACTTTTTGTATTTCTATGAAAAATAATGTGATTTTTTTTTTCAATTTCCATCGTCATTGATTTTGGGAAAGTTTCCCTACTAGAAGTTGCTTGCCACTTTGAGTTCGGGTCGTCTCTCCGGATAACAAATTATTCATGCATCAAATTTCTCCGTAAATAACCAAGGCCGACCCGGAAGCAAACAACAAGCGGATCAATAGCTTAGGGGATAACAACCACTCTGTACAACGCGGACTAATTTTCTGGACTGAATCAACAAGATGAATAAATAAACATGGCCAGCAGAAAATGTGTTTTTGTTGAATCGTGAACTATCGAATGGAAAGCAATGGGGTTATAAAAGTATTGAATTTCTCCGTGAATTTAATTAAGTTTAATTAAATTAACTGATCTTAGTTTTTAATTAAAAAAAAAAACATTCCCCCGGTTACAAATTTCTTAACAAATTTTGAAAAACCTCTACTGTTGTTTGTTCAATTCTGGAGGACATAGCTTGCTGAGGTATAGAACCCACGACGCTTGGGAGGGAACTCGATGCATTTGTCATCACAGCTATAAACCGGTTTAGCTGGTGTAGGGCATTTTCATCACGAGCTTTTGTATTTTGAATTGCCTATTTAACTGTGAAAAAAACTTTTTAAGTTTTTTACATTGTAGTCATACTAAAATTCAGATGTTTTTTTTTTTTACAGAGTCTTAACTGCTCAACTTCACAAGAGTCTTAACTGCTCCCGTCTGGAGCCAGTGAGACTATGGCATCCCCAATTGGGGTATGTTGTGAGGCTGAAGGTAAGTGGGGAAGGGAAGGAGATGGGGAATAGGAAGGTGGGGAAGTACCTGGCTATTCAGATCTAGTCACTAAACACGGCTAAAGCCATTATTAAGCAACGTTTCAATTCTGAATGGTGGTCTTACACTAGGGTGATACTGAAAGTATCTTCCACTTTGGAACGTGCCGCAAATATAGTATATATTATTTTTATTAATTAATTGTGAAATAATACAAATTAATCAAATAAAGTTTATTTGCGCATGCCGGGTTCGAACCCGCAACCTTCCGATTGGGAGTCAAGTGTCTCACCACTCGACCACGGACGGGCGTCAATCGCCGGATATCTTGGGTTTCAAAAATTAATTTAAGTATTTTTATTTTAAACTTAATCGGCCTTACTAAAAAAAACACTCCGCGGCCGTTAAACGGTGTTTTTGTGAATCTTTACATTTGGCAACGCTGGAAATTTTACTTGTAAATTGGAGTTTTTATAATAATGAGCTAGGTGGTGTGATTGATGCGCCTGCGCATTGCCGAAAATATAACCGCGTACGCTAACTCTACGGAACTAAGTCGGTCGCGAATGTTTGTCTGATTAATATGATCTTTTAGTTAATGATTTCAATCTTTATGACTAATTCGCACTTATATTCATGTATTCAATATATTTGCTATGAATTTGTGTTGTTTTTTATTAGTTTAAGTCAAATTGTGGCACTAAAATCGTGTGTTCTAAATTAAACTTTCAGAAAATGGTTTATAGGTTATGTTCAGAAATAATTTGCATTTTAAGATCTTTATTTTATTATAAATTCTTGAAAGTGATGTTTTTTGGTGACTAAAATGTCTAATACATATTTTAGTAAACGTATCAAAGAAATTAATGTCTTAAGATGTGCAAGCAATGTATTCAAACGTGAGTTTTTTTATTGTAAATTTTTGGGAATGAAAAGCTAATTTCAATATTTTTTTATATTTTTTTATTGTTTGAAGGAGTAAAAAGTGAGGTGACAGATTTATTTTAAAATCATTAAATAAAAGGACTGTGTTTTTTGAATTTTGAATTTTTCCAAATATTTCAATGTTTTAATAGAAAGTGTTTGGGGTTAGTGAGTTTTTTTTTTTTCAACTTGATGTTTGAAGCCTAAAATACTACAGTTTTTAAACATTTAAGTATATTTTAGATATGAAAATCTTAAAGGTAATTAAATTTTGGTTTTAAAATGGTATTTGTTTTTACGACATCTCAAAAAAGAATAAATATATAGGACATTAAAAAAAAATTCCAAATTCGTTGAAAATTACAAATGGAACAAATATATACAACAGATAAACTACCCTCCTTGGCCGTGTAAGCAATGTACATATCTTTCCATGAACAATTTTTTGTCAGTTCTTAATTAGTAAGGATTCTTCATACATGGTTGTTTGACCATTGTACAAATTTTTCAGAAAGTTTATTAGTAAGGCTGGTAAAATGGCGACGTTGTCAGATCAAAACCATATATTTTGTTTAGTAAGAATTTGAAAAACGAAATGTACAGACTTTACACAACGTGCTACAGAAACACCGTTTAACGGCCGCGGAGTGTTTTTTTTTAGTAAGGCTGAATGAGTAAAACCTGAAAATGTAATATTTAATTAATGAAGACATTAGCGACATACCTACATAAAAATTGCAGCCAATAAAAATATACGTTAAGAAACTGAAGATAATGTTTGAATTTCTTAGTCAAAGTATGGATACAGTTAAATATGACCGAATGGGATAGGGTCACTTTGGCTCGGTGGTGGAACTCCTCCCCGGCAAGGAGATGGTTTCTTTTTCTGGTTCAAATTTTTTTTCGTTGTTTGTTTTTCTTTTCAGATTCTCGTTTGTGTCGCTAATATTGTCTTTATTAATTAAATTAATTTATCGCTTATTCTATATTTTTCTTTTTACAAAAAATATTTTTGTATACGGGCGTTTTCCAAAAAAGATGTCGGTGACGTAATAGGAATTCCACTTAAGTGAGATGCTGCATTTCGATTAAAAATATACGTAAATTTATTAAAGAAAGAATGAACTTCATGACAAAAAGTATTTAAATAGAAAATGTCAATAAACTTCGAAAATAATTGCAATTTAAGTTTAATACTATTGGTAAGAAATTCTTTTACGTCACTTTTATCATAAAGTTTATAAAGAAAATTAAAAGAAATTCATTATTTCAGATTTTTATTTACGAATTGAAAACACAATCAGTCTCCTAAAAAATATGAATAATCAAGCTTATTGAATTAAATATTAAGTTTTTCAATAAAAATATTCTTTTACGCTACTTTTGGATACTTTGTACTGTATATTTTGCGTTCTAGAAAGACGAATATAAGTTTTTGTTTTACGAATGTTTAATTATAACAAATTTAAAATTAATCATGAACTATATCAATAAAAAAAAGAACAAATTTCTTTGAGATATAATAATTGATCTTAGAAAATAAATCACAGCAATAACAGGACAGTGGCGTAAGGGGAAAAATTTGGTAACGTTTAGGAATTCTAAGGCCTCGGCCAGACTGAGAGGCTTGCCCGGTAGCGACAGCGGGCGCGAAATATCAGTCGTATGTGTACGCACGTTGTGGCTACACTGCTGAAAGCGCGACAAGCGACTGGTATGGGAAGAGTGGAAGATACTCTCAGTATCACCCTGGTGTAAGACCACCATTCAGAATTGAAACGTTGCTTAATAATGACTTTAACCTGTTTAGTGACTAGATCTGAATAGCCAGGTACTTCCCCACCTTCCTCTTCCCCACCTTCCTCTTCCCCATCTCCTTCCTGTCCCCACTTACCTTCAGCCTCAAACGTACCCCAATTGGGGATTCCATAGTCTCACTGGCTCCAGATGGGAGCAGTTAAGACTCATGTGAGGTATTCTCTATAAAAAAGGACGATTTTACGTACTACCGCCACCGTGGAAGGCCCCCCGCGCAAGTACTTTTTCTTCCACTTGTTCTTTTTTCTTTTCTTTTTTTTTTCGTTTCTGTTCTCTCCAACGTCTTCTTTTTTCTATTCTTCTTTGGTTAGCTCTCTGATTATATTTTGATGTTATTTTTGTCTTTGTAACTCTTTTTTCATAAAGGCTTCATATTTTTCAGGGTCGTTTTTAATTTTGTCTCTGTACCTTTTTGATTTTTCTGCAGCTTTCAACGGCATATTTGAACATAAAATTAAAATAAATTATTTATAAAAATGCACAAATAATTAGATAGGTAATAATGGGCTACACGTGCATACCGTGTATAGCCTGAAATAGGTAACTAAGCTGAAAGGGTATTAAAGTACTTGTTAATGTACACAACTTTAATTAGGTACAGGATTAACTAAAACACACAGGAACATAAATCATGCTACATTTTATACTTACTTAATCAAAATTGTATGAACCAGCTGATTTTATACTGAATTTCAGAGTTGCCTCTACAGTAATAGTTGCTCATATTGCTGTCTATATTAGTACTTCGACACCATTTCGACTCTTTCAGAATTAATCTTTAATAATCTTAATTAATAAAAAAAAGAAAAAAAATTATACACATAAAAATCAAATAATTTTTTCTTTTAAGCTATGCTGTTCTTTTTTTTCAATGCTACATATATCACTCAACCTACATATCTACATGTAATAGTTACATTTTGAAGATACATGCAAAATATAAATTTAATTAGAAAATTGTAACACACCCAAATACCCTAAAAGACGGACAGAGTGAACCGACCTTTAGAATGCCATTACGTCACTTTTAAGTTCCATTCACGACACCGTTGCGTAAGAGAAGTGGCGTAATCGCGTCAATATTTTTTCGAAATGTATTTATCAATAAATTATGAAACTTTTGTTTGTTCTAACTAAACATTTCATAAAACAATAAATGAATCAATTTAATACAAAGTAGAGTCTAATACATTCTGGTAAATTACCTGGAGAAATACGGAAACGTTGGTGGAACACTTTTTTAGTACAGCCGAGAACGACCAATTTTGTTACGATTTCTTGGCAAACTGGCTGTAAAAAACCAAGCATGGCCGCCCTTCATAGACTAAATAGGGTTACTATTTTCGAAAATATTCATCAATTTGGTAATATTTTTATTGGAAGACGTCAATAATGTGGTGGCGTAGGCGGAAATTCCACCATACGCTATTTCGTAGGACAACTCAATATCTGGTATTTAAATTATGTTGCACGATAATTAATCTATATTATGGTTGCAAATCGAAAATATTATCATATACTATTAGTAGAATTAGAAATAAATACTGGGATAACATTAAATAACATTAATTTTTGAACTCTTACTGGTAGTGGTAGGTGTAGGACATACCAGAAACAGTGACCTGTAGTCTTACTTATTTTAAAATAATATCGAAATTTAATAGATTTATTCATTATTTTTAGTCCATAAAGGTATTTATTTGTTATTATATTGGTAAAATATATGGTTGGTCATTAAAACCGACACAACAAAAGTTACTGATCCTGAAAGTGATGGGACACTGACTTTTATCTATGTACACTTTTTTTGAAAAACGCCCATACAGTTTTTTACATGCTTTTCCACTTCCACACTAGACACATGACAATATTATGGTAGTCGGTTGGTATCTAAATACTATTTACATAATTATTTAATAAATAATTATTTTTACATTTCATTGGAATAAAATTTATTTGAAGTGTACCTAACGATTAAGAAACTTTGTTTTACTTTGACTGCGATCAATCTATAGACAACCATAACGAGTTGTTACATTTTTATATGTTAAGTCTACTCCATTTTAAATGTTCACTAGACGTTCGATATTTATTGTGATCCGTAATAATGTCACAATATTGAATCACAGGATTTTAATATGATATTTTTTGATATGAACAATGTGACGATTTTGACGAAATAGAGTTAAATATACAGTTATTTTTCTTATTTTTTACTCCATTTTCTACAATTCGAGCCATGTAAGAATATCAAATATAGAAAACTGCATATAGAAAATGAACCATGTGAGAAAAATTGTGCATAGAATATGAAGCATGTGAGGAAAACTCGTTAAAATACGAACGAAATATTTTTTCCTACTTTCTCCATAAATAGAATTGTTATTTTCCGTTTCGTTATTTTTTTAAACAGTTTTTATCGATTTTCTTAGAATGCATTCAGTATCACATGCTTCGTATTCTATTAATTTTCACTAATCCGTCGTTGCATATTGTTAATGTGTTATTATGCAACGACGGGATAGTGAAAATTGTTGAACGTGTAACCTACGCGTAACTCTCATCCACAGTGTTATTAATGGACATTTCAACTTGCAGGCCAGGTGGACCTGTGGACGCAGTCGACGACCGGCTGCACGTGCACGTGGGACAGTTCGCGCACGGACTGTGCGTGCTGCGTGAAGGATGGCGCGTGCGCGTGCGGTCGGGAGGCTCCCACCCGCTGCGCGCAGTGCGGACTGGAGCCCTACTGCGCAAACAGTGAGTCTGAACGTGCTGAATTGTTATCATATTTTTCCACAGATAAAAAAAACTCTCGCGTACAGTCAGATAAGCAAACATAAGACACTGAGATTTTGATGCTTTCAAGTGATTACATCTTCTTTTTTACATTATCTCCGCACAGGAGACCCTGAGGAACAAAAATTCCCTCAGATCCTGTATCATATTTGGGGATGTTGTGTGGAGGGTTTATGTTTTTAGAAAGGAAGAAGAGGACATTTTGGAAAGGAAAATGGTATGAGCGGTGAGTAGGAATCTGGTGTCGATGTGTTCAGTGGTGACGGACATATGATTCCATTCCTCCCACTGTGGTGCAAGGCGATAAATCGGTTGGATATATCAAAAGGTCTCCCTAAACCAGTCTCTCTCGATCCGACCCGCCATGCAGTAGGCGGGCAGTCGCATTCGACACTAAGACCTAGACAAACCTCACCCCTATGAACCCGGGACCCCTGCTAAATCACGAACCATTTGGGGTGACCTACGGCAGTGGTGTTTGTTGATCCAATAATTGATTCCCGGGGCGGTGTTAACAATATCCGCCATATTATTTCTGAAACAGCTAAGGTTTTCTTAACAATATGTGAACCAATAACTTTATTTCTATAGCTCACTGCATTCTAGTAAATCTTGAAAGCGGTTCATAGTTCACAGTCTAATGCAATTATTACTATCGTTAATTTCCTTCCCGGCTTCACGTTATTAAATTTTCCACGAATACGAGATGGAATAATATACCTGAAATTGCATTTCTCTTTCTTACTATCAACACCACGAAGACACTTATTCAGTCAGGTTGCAATTTAATTACACGAAATAATTATTTAAGTTACGACAGCCAACCTCTATACAGGAACTAATAATAATGGCGCAATAATTTGTTAATTGCGTTGTAAATGGAGGCTTGGGTACCTAAACATTTATTACAAAAGAAACAATCCGTTGTGTTTCTTTTTTTTTATTTATCAGTTATCTTATATAACTATCCCGAGTTTGATAATATAGACATGCCATAACTTCAACAAATCAAAAACCTAGTTTCAACATTCAAATATTAATACATACTTTAATATGAAAATATGACCTTAGAAATGCACAAAAAAAATAGTTAACAAAATAATAGCACCCTGTAAATCACCATTATTGACAATGTTCCCCTGTTATGTTGACTCCTCCTGCCGTTCCCCTCTGGCTTAATATCACCCCTCCCACTCACCCACCTAATAAAATCTAGTAGTATCTCTACTTGTATAATTTTTTAGTAAGTTTTAAGACTGCTGGTGACTGATACGGATGTGTCGAAACCAATAACAGATAAATACAAGCTAAGTAACAAATGAACACGAGAAATAAAACCCTTTAAAAACTAAATGACCAAAAATTGTAACATAGTTAATCCTAAGAAATATAAAATAAAAAAGCAACAGTCGAAAAAAAAAATTATGCACAAAATATCTGTGAAATACATATAAGATAACACCAAAGTGTTATCGTGATTGATTTTTGGACTACCTCCTTCTTTAGCCATCGTTTCGGAAAGCATTACGGTGTCCATCATCAAGTTTATTACACATTACACATCTGCAGTAATGC
This sequence comes from Limnephilus auricula, assembly GCA_951813805.1. Lineage (NCBI taxonomy): Eukaryota > Metazoa > Arthropoda > Insecta > Trichoptera > Limnephilidae > Limnephilus > Limnephilus auricula. Next base: position 32,113,991 of record OX638390.1, read on the forward strand.
TGTCCCAAATAAAAATAACCCAAAATCCAATCACGATAAATACAATATCAAAGTCTAAATGTAATATAACTTATCTAAACAAAAATTTCACATATAGATTTTCAATTTGATGTTTCTTGAAAATGACGTTCCAAAAATATGTACGTATTTTATTATTTATGTATTCAAATGAAGATTCAGAATGTACAGGTACTTCACAAACATTACAAAAAATGCATATTTCGTGAATTAATGGTTTTGTTCTTCGTATTCTGGACCCGATATCTTCTTTTTCGAAGCTTTTAAAACGATGTGACCCATACGATGAAGTGATGTTATTCCCTTTAAAAAAAAGTTTAAAAGCACTAAAATACTACTAATATAGATTTTCGATAAAGCAATAGTACACCCACATCATTTTTATTCCAAGCCAAAATAGAACAACCTCCAGTTAAGATTTAGGGTAGATTTAGGGTAGACTGGGTCGACGTACGTGCCCTTAGCAACCATAGATTTTCAATGAAAATTTATGTTTTAGAATCACATTGGCCACACGCATCGCGACGTGCGATGTCTGTGGCCATTTTCATAGAAAATGTATGAGTTGCTAAGCATTGTTTGAGTAGCGATGCGTACGTACGTCGTCCAGTCTGAACCTACCATTAACCACGTATAGCTAGTTGATGTCAAAAACCAAAGTATTCTTTGATTACGGTTCGAATACAAAACATTTAACATTCTCTGTGCTGTATTGGTACTCCGATGACAAATAGGCGACTATAAACGCCAGAAAATAAACATAAATGGGTATAAAATAATACATACATCCCCAGCGGTTTACAAATTGAATACTATTTATGTGAATAGCAATTACTCTGTGGTTTTCACTATACGAGTACTTTTATGAAATAAAACAACCGTTATGGATGGAACTCTACTATATTAATTCACTATTAATCGCCTGCTGGTTAAATCAATGGTTGTTGATAATATACTGCCCTTATATATCGGCCACAGAGATATAATTCTTTGCACAGAAAATCTATCAATAAATTAGTGGTACTTACAAAAATTAGTAGTTTATGGAATATATTGTTGGTTTCGTAGATGATAGTTTAAATAATTAGCCATTGTTGTAATAAAAGCATCAAAACTTGCAAAACATCTTTTAGTGAATAATCATCCTCCACCTAATAAGAAGTGACCTAATTACACATAGAAAGAAAGGATCTTAGATCAAATTTATTTGAAGAATTATAAATCAATAAATGAACGAACTACCCTAATATAACACTAATTACTAAAATAGGGAGAAAAAAAATCTCCCTTAGTATGTTTACATAAAAAAAAACCTAAACAATATAACACTTCCAAATAATTGAAAGCAGTAACGTCATTATTAAACAATTAAGAAAACAGATTTCAAAGTACCCTACATAATAGAGAATCTATTGTTACAATTATTTTCTCAGCCAATTGGGTTAATCGGTAATAAATCAATTTATTTACGTTGAAAATTGACATTTAAAATCGTACAAAAAAGACATCACAAAGTGGTGCAATCACATTTTGAACATGGCTTCGTAAGCCAAAACAGCTGTCTTAATAATAAAAAACTAAAATACTTGCAGAACTTTTTTTTATATTTTTCGACTTAATGTCCTTGTAAAATCTTCCCCACAGGAAAAACTAAACCCTTTCACACACTTTTCCACAAATGATCATCTAGTCAATGCAATTGTACTATTTAAGTATAAAAAATACAAAACAATACAATAACAACACGTCAACCCTAGCTAGAGTAAAAGTTAAACTGCCTAGTTTTACACTTGGATTTTCAAAATGCATATAATACATATTGCATTTTGAAAATCTAATGTGCCCATTGGCCAGAAGTCGTAAACTTACGAAAAAACTTACAAGTATAAAGCTAGCCAGTTTAACTTTTACTGTAGCTAGAGTTGAAACAGACGCCCCTAGATTGCTATTTCCGGGAAAGGGCGGAACTGACTGCGCCATTATCTTTATACCGTCTTGAAACTATTGAATACTTCGCTCTAGTAAAGGGCCACAGTGTGGCCCGCGAGCGAATTATAAATGGACCGCGTAAACAAGTTAATTTTTTTATATAAATAATCATGACTATATTCAGTTGGAACTCATTGAACAGCCAAAGCATTCTGCACAAAAAACCTTATTTCAGAAAAAATAATTGCAATAATAATGTAATAGTAAATATTAAGTAAATAAAATTAACTTTTCCGGAAACTATAGAACATATTATATCGGGATGTTCTATATTAGCGCCGTCTGAGTATACATTTAGGCACAATCAGGTTTTAAAAATAATTCACCAAAGTTTGGTAATTAAACATAACTTGATTGAATGTCATAATATAGTACCATATTATGAATACGAACCAAATTCATTTTTAGAAAATAATTTCTTTAAAATTTACTATGATAAAACTATACTAACAGATAGACCAATTGGTCATAATAGACCTGATATAGTTTTACATGACAAAATTAAAAAAATAACTTATATTATTGATGTAGCTATTCCAAATTCCTGTAATATTCAAAAATCTGTTTCTGAAAAAATAAGAAAGTATACAGATTTAGGAAATGAAATTAAAAGAATTTGGCATTCTCAGACTATAAAAGTATTACCTTTTGTTATTTCGGCTACAGTCATCAGTCATTTTAAATACATGTAGAATTACGAAAGATTTTTTAAATATTTATATTGAGGGATCAGTAGGATTTATCGGTCAAATTAGGAATTCCACAGAGCCGAACCCTCTGATATGAAAATATCTGGAGACGGTGAATTATATTCCCATTTAATAGTTTGGTAGATTAACGTGTTGTTCTTGTATTGTTTTGTATTAATTATACTTATATAATACACTTGCATAACGTGGATTTACAAGATGATAATTTATATGGAAAAGTGTATGAAAGGGTTTAGTTTTTCCTATGGGAAAAACTAAACCCGGACCTGAAAATCTGGTGCGTAAAAAAAATAAGCTGAACTGAGTGTGTGCAATATTCTGCCTGCCATATAAAAGTTTAATTTAATATAAATAAAAAAAATAGGACACCCGGCGAATTATATAAATATATCTCAGATAAATATATTTCCATCGCGATCTGTGAAGCTTTAAACATGAACAACTGTCAAAAATAAATCAAGACGTAGTCCGTATCTTCCAATTGTTCGATAAAGTGACGATAAGATCTGAAATAAAAGTTTCACGAGTTTTTTTCAGAGAGACTCTCTAAAAGGAACTCACAATGTATATAATTCTAAATCTAAACGAATACTGTTACATTTGCAGTTTTTTTTTTAGTTTTACACAACTGATTATCAACAATTTATCACGCATTAATATCTGTTAAAAGTAGGGCCCTAGGTGTATGATAAGATTGATAACTTATTTACGTACAAGATTACTTGATTACAATATTATTGACTATTGTAATGACGTTGTGCTGCAAATTGATGTGTCAACGAATATATACAACTCACTTTCATCCATTTAACTACCAAATTTAACGCAGGCCACACTATATTTTTACGTTTTTTTAGTATTTAAGTGCTGGATATATTGAGAGATATACTGACCCAGACGTGGCGTGTTCAATTGCTAGGCTGGCTAAGTAATTCATCACAACACAAGCAACATTTTCCGCTTATTGCGGAGGTAGTAGGATATTTTCAAATGTTGTCAGGTTATTCATATCCCGAGAATGTTTGTCTATTGTTTAAAAAAAAAAGGATGAATAAATTGTTTGACTACTTGATTCATCTGAAATATTGTTGGTCCGTTATTTGTAGAAAAACGTTGCAAGTTTCAGCGTTTTTCATAAATATGCAACTTTGTTGGTTTCTTTTGGAGGTACACATTTTCAATTTTCTCATTCTTATTGAGCTTTTGTTTTGGATAACCTTGTTGGTGTTCCATCTTTAGGACAGATGTGATGATGGACACAGCAAATCTATCCAAAACGTTGGCTCAAGAAGGACAAGGAAATTCAATATGGCTTTTTATCCCAAAATTATTCAAACCAAAAATTTTGGCCATGAAAGGACTAAAAACTAACTAACTTAAACTTACCTCACTTGACCATGGGAACCCTAAATTTTATGCAAAAATGCTATTTTATTATCATATAATATAAAAATTCAGTAGGGTATTGGAATGGGGTGCTTGCTTGGTTTTTTGTCATACCGAAAGATTACAGCAAAATACGGTAATAATGACATTTCTATAAAGTTTTTAGCTTTTCGAATAAATTTTCTATACGACAAATGAGTATTTGAAAGGGCTGCCAAGGGCGATGCATTGGTGACGTCACACCGACCAACGTCAGAAGGGTCCTGGTGACGGCTGTCTTAACAGCCAATAGCGTTGTCTACGTCATAATGACATCGTAGCATTTTCGAATCGTTATTTGGAATAGGCATTAGGCAATTTTAATGTACAATATTTAGTCTACAATTAGTTCTCATATTAAGATAGTAGAATATGGGCTCTTAGGGTCAATGTGCCGAATGTAACCGAAGGTAGATGAGTCTTTATAATTCTAGAGCTCCGCAGACAAAATCTAGCTTTTAGTCAGAAAGGACGTTAGTCCTCCGAACTATAATTATAATTTACGATACGTCAATAAAGAGTCACTGTGATTCAAAGAAACTAAGTCTGCCAATAAACATCCTGGAGTACATGGAGAATACTGGTCTCAGTACTTTCAAATAACGTCATTAAAGAGAACATTGGAGATATTACAGTAATCAATATAATTTTGAATGAAAATATTAAAATTACAATTTTTTAGCACGATGATCAGAATCAAAACCAAAATTTGTTCTCACATTATTATCGATGTTATCTCTAGTTTGTGAGAATAATCCTTCAATCAATATTAATATCAACTAATGCTGCTCGTAATGTGCTTATGTATGTCTGAAGTATACCCCTTATGGATGATTATACTCAATTTCCGAGGCGCATTATCGTTATCTCAGGAGCTCATAAGCGTCAGGAGTAATCAGAGTCGACTTCTCGCCCCGAAGTAACGAGCAAATTAAGCTAAAGTTAATTGCAAGTAAAGATTATGGCCCGTGTATCACTTGCAACGCAATAGTGCCACTTTACTCTCCTCATGTAATGTAATCGCGTAGTAGCTAGTAGAAGCTGGAAGCTAGCGGCAAGGGCGTTCGCTCTTACTGTTCATTGGATCGGTGATTACTCCGCACATGATTATTACAGGCACAAATTATTGCGCACACGGAAATTTCTGTTATTTCTTGCGCACATGGAAAACTTAATTTGGGAGGCAGATATGGGTATGGACCGCAAGTAGTTCGCTACGTTTGGTAACTTAAGTGAGGTATGCGTCTGCCCACCTGCTGAGAGAGACTGGTTGAGGGAGGCCTATTAACCTCTCCACTCGGACTCTCTCGATCCATCGCCTTGCAGGCGTAGATAGTATGTTCTGTGTGACCGTGTTAAAATTTGGATATTCCACAAGGAAAGATTGCAAAGCTGTTGTAAGCGTATTGGATAAGAATAAAATAGAAACACGTAGATGGTTTGGGCATGTAGCGTGGATTAACGAAGAATGGTGTATTTGGAAAATATATGATGAGGTGGCGAATGGCAGTCGGGGACGTCCGAGCAAGACATGGCACGATCAAGAGGACCAAATACTTGTATCGGGCCAAGTCAAGAGTTACAATAATGGAAGAATATGTACGAATGTGGTTGAAGAAAGGAGTATGTGCAAGACAGAGTTTTGTAGCGGTCTATCCTCTCTGTCTATCCCTATATATAATAATTAGTAACTTAAAATCTGGGCTGATTATCGCATTAATTCTCCGTACAAAAAATATTTCCGATATATTTTATTATAAAAATAAAATAACTTTGTATACACCGTTACGTAATCAAACTAATATAAATATTTATTAAATATTATATATTTCTTCAAAATGTAAAATTTTAACTAGTATTATTATGTAAAAGCTCCAAGGGTGTTAAATCAATCACAACCAATGGTTTCTTGTCAGGAAAAACGAATATTGATTATACTGACGAAAAAACCATTGCTATTAAAGCATGAAAAATATTTTCTTTGTCGTGTTTGGCGTTTAAAAAGTATTTTATTTTCATCGAATTAAAATGACGCCACAAAGTGATTTTGGGATTATTGAAAAACCAATATTTTCTGAGCATTTAAAAAATATTTTCAGTATCGGAGGGAATAAATATTTTATTCGGTGACTGACGAATAAAAAAAATCCGATAGTCTACAAACACTTGCACAGCAGCAAAATATTTTATTCATTTTACTAAAATGTTATCGGCTTATGAACAATTTCCATTAATTTTAATAATGGTGCACGATTTCATATATATTATTTTTCTCCTCTCCAATTTCCCTGATGGAAAAGGCACCTCCACTCCTCGCGGTCTTGCGCTTCGTGACTCTCATGTGTTCGGAATAATCCGTGCGCAATATTTGTGGGTGGAATAATCCAAGCACCCTACTTTCCGGAGTTGTGGATGATAGTAGAACTGAAGAGGCAGCGTTGAAAGCGTGTTCTATAAATAGAGCCGTTAGACAAAAGAACACTTCGTGTTTGCTGCAAAACTGTAATAATCTTGAAAACATGTTGTTTCCAGTGTGATTTTTCTTAATGAATTCAAATATTTCACTTGTGTGTGTGCACTCACATAGCAACTCTACGAAATAAACTAAATTATTTATTTTTCATTAATCGCAAATTGAGTTATGTAAATAAATAAGATAATTTACTTTGTTCGTTACTATTTACATGTTTGAAAACCAATGGTGTCTTATTTATCATTGTGGAAGATACCCTTAGTATCGCCCTGGTGTAAGACCACCATTCAGAATTGAAACGTTACTTGAAATGGCTTTAGCCGTGTTTAGTGACTAGATCTGAATAGCCAGGTACTCCCCCACCTTCCTGTTCCTCGTATTTCCCACTTATCTTCAGCCTCATAACATACCCCAATTGGGGATGCCATAGTCTCACTGACTCCAGACGGGAGCAGTTGGGACTCTTGTGAGGTATTAACTATAATAAAAAAAATAATGAAAATTAATATTAATAAGAATGGAAAAACAAGTGTAGACAAATATGTACCTCTAGATTAAATTATTATTACTATATTTTATATTTTTTGATAATTATTTAATATGTCTTTGTCTACAGTACTTATGTGTCTATACTTGTTTGTCTATTCTTATATTTGATATATTTTCATTACAGTTTATCCTTACGAATTTAAATATTTTAAATAAAAAATTCCATAAAATGTGACCTGTAATAATAATAATAATAATAATAATAATAACCCATTTACAAGAAAACTTATTAACGTTTGACCCCCTGGTGTTAAATAGCTAATGAAATTAATTTGATTCCATATCAGTTAATCCCCAAAGTTAGATCCCCCAGCATACTTATACACAGTTGGGAAACCATCTAATAACTAATTGTCCCAGAAGGGGTATGCAGAGACGATTTACCGCTGAATAACAAAAGTATAAAACATATGTTTCATTCAAATGAATCAAGAATAAAACTACTTAACAAGTCTATTACCTAAATAAGTCTAAGTACAAAAAATCGACACTGTAAATATATTCATTTGATATCCACACCACCTTATTATTAAAGGTATATTTGTAGTCAGTTTTAGATTTGAAATTGGTAAATTAAAATAATCGTATATATAAAAATGTGTCACGGTGTATGTGGTCGCACTCTTCCGAAACGGCTTGACCGATTTTTGTGATTTTTTTTAAATATATTTGGTAGGTATGAGAATAGGTCGTAAAGTATATTTCATACCGCGAGCTCTGGCTTTATGAAATTTGCGTAAAAAAATTGATTAATAGTTTCGTACTCCGCCTACTGGTTAATACGGAATATTTTTTATTCAAACAGTTAGATTTTGCTTTATTGTTACGAAAATTGAGTATTTATGACGGGGGAGCCGAAAAAACATGCATTTTATATTTCAATTTTATACGATTATTTCGCTTACGCGAAGTGTTTGACAGCCACGTTTGGCCAAGTGAAACGGGACTTATACAACTTCAACAACTACAATATACAACTATTTACGTGCACAAAATAGGTTATTAGGTTCTTAGGCTGGGTAAACTAAATAATTCATGCGTATTTAGATTGAAAAAAAATCACAAATATCAAATCCAAAGAAATGGCGGCAAAGGTAATGTTCCGCTCCATATTATCCGTGCGTATCCGTGTATCGAACTTCGAATTCGGTATTATCCGGTAAGCGGAGTAGTAAACATTTACCAAAAATTGAAATAGGTCAAGGAGTTTAGCGGCAGGGAAAAAGTTGTGAGGGGGAGGGGAATCCGAAAGGTTCGGAGAGGAATTAAGAAGGAGGGGCGTTCGCGGGAAGGGGACAAGGGAGGGAGGAAGGCCGAAAAAGCGGAAGGGGAATGCGTGAGGGGGGTCGCGAGATGGCGGACAGCGGGAAAGCGGAGAGGGAAGGTGAAAGATTCGCGGAAGGGGAAGAGGTGGCGGAGGGGAACGGGTAGAATGGGAAAGGAAACCGCAGGGAAAAAAATTCTTCATTTAAGTGGCATTTAACGCACGCCGGGTATCAGCTAGTAATTTTATAATAATTATTATTTTGGTGGGTTAATTGTCGGGGGATCCACCGTGGGGTCACCAGTGATTTGATATTAGTTTCCTCTAAAGAAAAATGATGATCAATTTTATTAGAAGTAAGCAAAAATAGATCTTATCTTCACTCCTTCCGCTACTTGTATTTTGTTGAAGTTGAATATTATGATCCTGCGCACGGACTCGGTGAACAAAAGGTCCTCCATTTGCATATTATCCAAATATATTGAAGGATTCTCTTGCCTGCATGAATAATTTTCACCCATTAAATAAATTATATGTTTTTAATAATTTCCGATCCTTTATATACATTGAACAGTAAAATATACGCATCCAGTCGCTTTAAAAAATAAATATGTTCATTTTTATATCCTTAAAAATAGAAAACAACTACACACCAATTTAAATCTTAATATTAGTATTATTAAATCATGAATTTGACACCTTTTTACATTAGCTTCTCACAAGAGGCTCTGAGAAAAATAATTCTCCTAAAAGCCTATGTCATTTTGGGGATGCTTTGTGGAGGATCTTTTGAGAAAACGAAGAAGAGGAAGTTCTGGGAAAGAAAAATGTGTGAGGAATATGTGGGAATCTTGGTCAATCAGAAGCCAGTGTGAATCCATCCCTCCCACTGCAGTGCAAGGCGATGTTTGAGAGAGTCCTACTGGAGAGGTCAAAACTCAACCGGTTTCGCGATGGGCACAAGCATCCACCCCCAATACCCGGACAAACATCACCCCATGAACCCGGTCACCCCTGCTAAGTCACCAAACGTAGAAAACCACTTGGGGTGATCTATGGCAGACGGGTTGGTTATCCCGTTATTAAATGGTTCCCGGATCGACTCGAATTATATTTAATTTAAAAAAGACGGTAAATTTTCACAGTAGGACTTTTTTATGAATTCAATTAATATTTTTGATAAAGCTAAATATTATTAACTTTAAAAAAACAGCATTATCCGTTAGCGGAAAATTTTGCTTTTGCAATAATGGTAGACATATCACTTGTAAGAGTTTGAAATTTTTTTTTTAAGTTAATCTTAAAAGAGTTTTTTTCCTGCAAAAATAAACAAAAGAGTAATGTTTTAAATTTAGGAGTTTTTTTTAATATAACGGTACTCCCAAAATTGTCGTATTTATTTTCCGTTGTTAAATGAAAATTTTAATTTAAATCGACAGTTGTGCTATCTCAACTAGAATATCGAAGAGAATCGGCATTGACAAGTGTCTGATAAGATAAATATTATATAAATAAATATTATCATAAAAGTACGGAACAGACTTTATACTCTTACAGTTTCCCGTGAATAATTTTTTTTTTTGAATATTACTTAAATGTTTATGAATAGTTTTCTCAGAAAACCTTCAATTCTACATAATTGCTTACAGTGTAGGAATTTTATAAATCAATGTGCTACGACAAAAACGTATTTTTCTACTTGATTCGATTTTTTTAGTAATGGAATTTTTTTAGTAATGACATTTTTTTAGTAATGACATTTTTTTAGTAATGACATTTTTTAATAATAACATTTTTTTAATAATAACATTTTTTTAGTAATGACATTTTTTATGCATTTACCCCACGCAGGGGGCTTTAAAGCAAATAATTTCCCTCGGAACCTACTTCTTCTTTCTAGATGCTGTGTGGAGGGTCTTTTTAAGTAAAGGAAGGAGAGAAAGTTCTGGGAAGTAAAGAGGTATTAGGGGTTGGTAGGAATCTAAAGGTCAGTGTGTCCAAGAATGGGGGACGTATAAATCCATCATTCCCTCTGAGTTTCAAGAAAGGTCAAAAAGTCTACCTTTTCCGGCCTCTCCCGGCGCAGTTTATGGGCAGGCTTCACGCGAAGAACCTGGACACCACTGATTAGACACTAAACGTAGCGAACACCTGGGGTGACCCATGGTAGAGTTATAGGTAAAATGTCACAATAAATATCATATAAGACGATAACATTTGCACATGAGACCAATTTTTTTAAATTTTTATAGTGAATACCTCACAAGAGTACCAACTCCTCCCTTCTATGGAACTAAGGCATCCCCAATTGGGTATATTGTGAGGCTGAAGTTAAGTGGGTAAGGGAATGAGATAGGGAAGAGGAAGGTGGGAAGTACCTGGCTATTCAGATCTAGTCACTAAACACGGCTACAGCCATTTGGAGAAACGTTTCAATTCTGAATGGTGGTCTTACACCAGGATGATACTGGGAGTACCTTCCACTCTGGAAAGTGACGCAAATATAATAAATATGATTTTAAATAATTAATTGTGAAATACCACAAATTAATCAAATAAAATTTATTTGCGCACGCCGGGTTCGAACCCGCGACCTTCGGAATGTGAGTAAAAAAACTACCTATAAAAGTTAGTCCAGAGGTAGCACCTACAAGCTACCTCTGGACTACGCCGTGAGATTCAAGTAATCACGACTACCTATAAAATTTAATATTCAAAATAGAATATGCAAAATCTGACCTATCAAAACATGTATCTAGCGGTTTATAAGTTTCCATTCCAGAGAAGATCAGCGATGCATTAAATTCAAGAAAAATAATGATTAAACTTAGTTCCGATGAGAAATTTCAATATTTAATATCTAAAGCTAACCGGAGTTGAGGTCAAAGAGTTCCGGGATTTTTCGACTTGTGTTTGTTTACTTAACCTGATTACCATTTTCTTTGAATACTAAGTAACATTCTTCGGAAATTTCCAATCTATATATTATTAATAACATGATAAGTTCTCCTCTTTTGCATAAAATGTTTCTCGAACAAATTACGGTTTGTTCGAAGAAATCTAATTTGAAAACTATTAGTTTCTTGAGGGTTCTGAATATGATGTTTATTCATAAAATGGGATAAATATATTAGTTTTAATAATAATTCAAGCAGAAGGATAGATTAATTGTACGCTTCAATCAATTCGTTCAATTTTAGAGGGGTTTCAGGAATTCGATTATACTTTTGTGATGATATTCGATTGTGATATGATATTCAATTGTGATACGATATTCATGATTTGTCATTCGATTGTATATATATATATATTTTTTTTTTTTTTAAGAAAGACAAACATTCCCGGGACAAAATCTCCTACTACCACCACACTAAGCGGAAGATGTTGCTTGTGTTATGATATGATGATATTGATATGATATTCGATTGTGATATGATATTCGATTGTGATATGATATTTGATTGTCATATGATATTCAATGGTGATATTCGGTTGTGATATGATATTCGATTGTGATATGATATTCGATTGTGATATGATATTCAATGGTGATATTCGGTTGGGATATGATATTCGATTGTGATATGATATTCGATTGTGATATGATATTCGATTGTGATATGATATTCGATTGTGATATGATATTCGATTGTGATATGATATTTGATTGTGATAAGATAGTCAATGGTGATATTCGGTTGTGATATGATATTCGATTGTGATATGATATTCAATGATGATATTCGGTTGTGATATGATATTCGATTGTGATATGATATTCGATTGTGATATGATATTCAATTGTGATATTCGGTTGTGATATGATATTCAATGGTGATATTCGGTTGTGATATGATATTCGATTGTGATATGATATTCAATGATGATATTCAATGATGATATTCGGTTGTAATATGATATTCAATGGTGATATTTGATTCTGATATGATATTCGATTGTGATATGATATCCAATGGTGATATGATATTCAATGGTGATATTTGATTGTGATATGATATTCAATGGTGATATTTGGTTGTGATATGATATTCAATGGTGATATTCGATTCTGATATGATATTCGATTGTGATATGATATCCAATGGTGATATGATATTCAATGGTGATATTCGATTCTGATATGATATTCGATTGTGATATGATATCCAATTGTGATATGATATTCAATGGTGATATTCGATTGTGATATGATATTCAATGATGATATTTGGTTGTGATATGATATTCAATGATGATATTCGGTTGTGATATGATATTCAATGGTGATATTCGATTGTGATATGATATTCGATTGTGATATGATATTCGATTGTGATAATGATATCCAATGGTGATATGATATTCAATGGTGATATTCGATTGTGATATGATATTCAATGGTGATATTTGGTTATGATATTCATTTACAACGGAAAAACTTGAACTACATTGTGCTTGTACAATTTAGTTTAAACTTTACATATTCTTATTTAGATTATATAACACTCATGCAGAATAATAGTATTAAGCTAACAATAGTAATTATAATTAATGTATGTTATTATAGCCTTCTTTTAACTGTATTCCGTATTACATGCAATCTATTTACAAGCGAGTATTTAAATGACTCAGTCCTAATATTGTTGTTGCAATTAGTTCTATTAGGTATACGGAAAGTAATTAAGATTTATTTTCGAGTGGGTAGAAATGAGAACGTTTGAATTTTCACAACGATATTGTTCTATTGTTTTGAAAAGTTTTACCTACGCCCAATAACTTTATTATTATATTATTTAATAGAGGGCACGTTGTTTCATATTACTTGGATAAAAACAGAATTTTCGTAGGACTTTTTCAGAAAATTAAAATTAATTAACTTTGAAATTTGATGAACTGATCAAATTGTGTGAAACCACCTGTCTCAAATAAAAAAAGCTAGCATAATCATACCTACCTTTGCGCTTTTTGACCGGATTATAGAAAATCGATAATTAATACGATGTGAGCCCAGTAATAATAATCCCATCTCTACTGTTAGTTGGTCACAGGTGCACGGGCCAGCCCACGGTTCCACAGGGATTTGGTCCATGATTTAGTGATATATGTAGAATATTTTGGTAATTAACACTCACTGATGTAAAAATACAAACAAAAAAAATGAGGTAAGCGCGATGTGACGAGTAATTCAGATGTTTTTCGGGTGGAAATAACGTTTTCAAGTGGAAATGAAGTTTGGATATTGGTACAATTACTTCTATCTGTGTATTATTTTATTTTTAAAGGGTTCTCGCCTTCGCTAGAATATTTTTATGATTTTCCGAAACTTGGATGAAAAATCAAGAGCGAATCTATATTCATATTTTTTATTGCATTTCTCTTTTGTCAGAGGGTTAATATATTTCCGCTTTGCAATAAAATCCAAATAAATGGAATATCTCTGAACGTATCCAAAAACTAAAATCTGTTTTTTGAAAGTTGATGAAATATGCTTTCAAATTTAACAAATGTAAATAAACACACTATATTATTTATAAGAAAAACTCTCTTCTAAACTTTTTTTGTCCCAGTTGCGACCGTTATCTTTAATAATTTTTCTGTATCTTGTTGATTTTCATATTTTAATTTAGATTATTATTTTAATCTTCTTCTTCAATAAAACATATTATACTTTTTGAAGTATAAAAATTTTGCATGCAAATATAAAAAATTGTTTCAATAACTCAGGTACGGGCTTATAATATACTTATATTACGTCATTCCTATGTCTACCTACGTTAAATTATCGTGAAAACAAGCTTATGTGTCCAAGCGGTTAAATGGCTCACCTTACGTTTTTTTCTAACTAAAATTACTATAATAGAAAAAAAATCGCTATTTCCACCTTTTTGTCGTTTCGTGTTTCATTATTTTTTTTGAGATTGCGATTCGAAACTTTATTGTACATTTTACTTCTTTTGTTGTTAATTTTTAGATTTGAATATAAATCGTGGTATTATCTCTTTCTAACACCGTTTATGTTATATTTATTACAATGATGTTAAGGGAGACAAAACGATTTCTATGAGACCATTATGAGTTGTCGCGAAAAGCGAACAAATTAGCCTGAGGTGTTAAAACTTTAAAAAATAATAATAATATTTTTTGTTTTACTAAGGATTGAACCTTCCTACTCAGGAACTAGAGTAAACCATGCTACCAACTGAGCCAAATCCCGTTTGGAGGAGACGTTTATTTCGTATGATAACTGCTGTAATGTCATAAAATTTCAGGGAAATACGTATATTATGTCCGTTTGTGAGTGCGTGATTACCACCAAAAGTTAAAATGATGTAAGTGAGTTTATTTCAACTTCATTCATATATAAAACAAAGGTGAATTTCAAATATACTTTTTTTTAAATTACGAATACGTCGTTCGAAAACTGACCACAGTAAAATTATATTTAAAAAAACACAATAGTTGTCGACATTATCCGAGTGGTTCGATCACTAAGGCGCTCCGCTGACGATATAACTGAAACCAAACTAAAACCGGCTGGTTTCTATGTATTGATTGGTCAAAAAGCTTGTTTAACCATAGACGAAGAACAATCAGCTGACGCAATTAGCACTGCAAGTCGCGAGTCACTGCTTGCTTTACCATTGACAACTGGTTTTTGAGTGATTGTGTAGTGTGCGGTCCCTCACATTGTCATACAAAGACATTTGCCAGTTGTTGACAGTTTTTAGTTGCCTCGGTGAGCGGATCACCTTATTTTTATTGTAATTTAATCAAAAAATAAATGACCTTGTTATGAAACATACATTCGGTAAGGTATTCAAAAAGATTTCTATTATTTTGGAAGAACTCATTAGGTAGGTAGGTACGAGTACTTACATACAATAATTAGTGATTTGAAAAGTTTAACGAAAGAACTAATTTGAAAATATCTATTTGCTATGTAGATTACGGCCCTTCGCTCATGGAGAAACTGAAACCAAACCAAAACTGGTTGGCATCTGCGGACTGCTATGGTTGCCAATCAAATTTCTCTCACTGCGCAACTCAATTTTACGATTCCAGTAATTATCTCTTATTTAACCATAGACGAAGAACACACACGGAGAAAAATGTTATTCGAAAAAACTATCATTTTAATAGTAAAAACGGTTAAAAACGGGACTGAAGTTCTTACGAACAAATTAACAGGATTTCAATGTTTATCAATGGGAACATGTAAGAATAATTTGTTGGTATACTTACGAAATTAATAAAAAATATCAACGTATTATTCTTACATGTTCCCGCCAATAAACATTAAAACCCTGTCAATTTGTTCGTAAGAACTTCAGTCCCGTTTTTAACCGTTTTTACTATTAAAATGATCGTTTTTTCGAATAATATTTTTCTCCGTGCAATACAACAAAACTGGTGCAACCGTGGCCACTAGGCAACCTGGCGCAACCATGGTTTATCAGCAGCAAATCATTTAACGATCACCTCTTTAACTATTATATAGTTACTGCACACCCCTTCGGAGGACTGTAAGACGCGTGTGTAATATCAAATTCCGTCTTTTAAAATAAAGATTTAATTTATACGATAAACCTTGGTCAACCGAAATAACCATAAGGGTTATTTCAAAAAATTTTAACAATTTATCAAATATTTGACGTTAATTTTCAGGTTCTTTGTTAGTTAAACACAGAATTCATTAAAACGTCCCAAGCACACAAACATTTTACACGACAACAATATACATTTAAACACCATCCACACTAACTATGGTAAACAATCCATTGGTTACGAGGGGGCTAACTTATATAATTGCCTTCCAGACAAAATTAAAAACGAAAATAGACTGGATAGTTTTAAAAGAAAATCATTTATTTTTATTCTTAACAAGCTTCTGCCCGCGACTTCGTCTGCGTAGGATTAGTACTTCGAGTAATCCATTTTCTTTTCCTAGGTCCCATCTACGTTTATACAATTTTTTTTAACCTATTATTTTAAAATATGTATAATTCTTGATTCGATTCAAAGTATTAGGCGAGTACTTAAAATAAATTCACTAATTAAATATTTTCCAAAATAGAATTTTGATTTAACAATCATTGTTTTGACAAATGTCATCCTCAAATTTTGACGTTTTCTATTTCTATTAAACAATAATTATTATTTTCAATATATTGAAAATAAATAGCTAGCTTTATAAATTATAGCCTTTATGTTATTCTGATGTATGAGCTATATTACTGTAAAGTTTTATTAAAATGCATTCATTAAATTTCGATTTTTAAGAGTAACACACATACATACATCCATACAAACTTTCGCGTTTAGTTAGTAAGATAAACAAAATAGTGAAACAGAATAATATTGTATTGACCATAGAGTAATGTAAAATGTATTTAGTTTAAAATCAAGTAAAATGTATTTCTAGTCAAGTAAGTGAAAATGTTATTTTCATCTCTCTGGAATACTTTTTTTTTTTAAATCTACATACGTGTCTTCTAGAAACTACATTAAAGTAAAATAAGTGAACGTCAAATGATTTGCTTCTGATAAATCATCTCTATTAGATTAAGTAAAAAAAAATTTAAAAATTTATTAAATAAATATAAATTTAACTTAGATGGAAAAATATAAAAAGGTACCTACTGCTATCAAAGAGTTGGTAATCTTTTATCAGAGTTGAGCAAACGTCCGTTCACATGAAAAAAGTCGGAAAAATTTGGTTCTTCGCGATACTTCTTAAAATACACAGAGCTGGGACAGGAGAATTTAACTCAATTTGCCACGGCCTTACTTCGAACAAATGAAATTATTCTTTGCTGAGAATATTTTATA
The DNA here is from genome assembly GCA_951813805.1 of Limnephilus auricula. NCBI lineage: Eukaryota > Metazoa > Arthropoda > Insecta > Trichoptera > Limnephilidae > Limnephilus > Limnephilus auricula. Next base: position 32,131,248 of record OX638390.1, read on the forward strand.
TTCAATTACTTGTGCGGATTTACTTCGCAGTCTGTTATATTATGATCCGAGCGTGTGCTTCCTATTCGAGCGAAAGAATATTACGGGCAAAGTTAATACAAAGAAATGCATGAACATTCCTGGCACAAGGGCGACTGTTAAAGTAACGGGGAACTAGAGATAAAGGGTTGTGAGGATATGTTATCTTGGTCTCTGTGCTTAAAAACATAAAATATAAACTGTCAATCAAAATACCTAAATACTTAATAACAAATAATTCGACTGAAAACCACTAACATTATTTTTCATTTTCTTAACGCATATACAGATAAATGTGACCGAATACAGTTACCATAGATACCAAAGATACAGTTAAGTATGACCAAATCGGATAGGGATACATTGGCGCAGTGGTAGCACGTTGGCCTGGAAAGCCGAAGGTCCTGGGTTCGAGTTGCAGATGTATCCGTATCATTTTTAAAATATTATAATTTTTATTAGATATAAAATTTTTTAAATAAAAATAAAATATATGATCATGATTTTTCACGCAGTTTAGTTCCAGACATTTCCAATATTAACGGTATCTATTTAAATAATTACATAGTATTACACTAATTTGCTGCCTATATCTAACTAATTTCATCCACATAAATTTTCTCAAATTTAAGCCATGATATAGCCTATACAATCTACAATATAAATACTTAACTCATTAAGTCAAAAATGAAAATATTCATCCTAGACTTGCAAAAAAGTCGATAGATGTCGCATATTAATAAAAAGTGATAACATTTATACTGACACTATCTATATGGCAATTATTTCGATTTGAATCTTGCAATAATACATAAAGATGGCAACCAATAAAAATAGGCCTTAAGAAAAATAAAAATGATGTTGGTTGTTCTTAGTCGAAGTAAGATACAGTTAAATATGACCGAATCGGATAGGGATACGTTGGCGCAGTGGTGACGCATTGGCTCGGAAAGCTTTAGGTCCTGGGTTCGAGTCCCAGATGTATCCGTATCTTTTTCAGATTTTTCTGTTTCAGATTTTTGATTGAGCTAATATTATCTTCATTAATTAAAATATTATATATTTTAATAACGATTTATTTTATTTATTAAACGCCGATAAAGATTTGCAGACATAATACATGTCGAACATTTGTACAAATTATATAGTAAATCAGTAAAGCCATAATATTATTTTTTTATACATTTCAGAGCATTAAATAATATTTTTATTTCACGCCCTGCTGGGCTTTTACATGTTATTTTTTTTTTATTTATTAATAAAGTACATCTAAATCAACATTCCACACAATTCACACAAAAGGAAAACATAAAATTAAAAAGCAAAGTACATCTAAATAAGCATTTCAAACAATTCAAACAAAAGCAAAAAATAAAATTATAAAACTGAATCTAAAACAAAATCCAAAAAAAAAATCGTAAACAAAATCAAAGTCAAAATCAAAAACAAAATCAACAACATAAACAAAAACAAAATCAAATACGAGTTAGATAAAAGCAGGATACCCTACCATGCAAGGTAGAGAAACAACAGATTGGGATATAAGCATTTACGAAACATTTAAGCATCGATAGGAAAATTAATGTAGGTTACCACGATCTGTTATTAACAATATTATGAACAAGAATAAAACTAACAAGCGCCCTGTGCCTTTGAAGATAAGAAAAGTATAGGAGCATCCTATACTATTGCTGGACAAGCATGTTCTCAGTTTTCGTGTAGCAATGTCTCGTTCCGCTTGGTGTTGATCAAGGAAACCCTTCAGTCAGCAAACATTCGGAGGCGAACAGCGCCCTCTACCTGTTGTTGTCCGCTCTCCGAGCATGTTGATGCTTCCCGTGTGTACCTGGCTTAAAGCTTTCAAACGAAGGGGATTCTACAGTACTTAGTAGGTACTTCCGCTCATGGGCAACCAGTTTTCAACTCAATTCGCTATCTTGTGTAAAATGTGATGGTCCGCACACAACACAACTTCCCAAAAATTCGTTGTCAACTGCTAAGCCACTCGCAACTAGCCGTGCTAGTTGCCGTGACCGGCCGTTGCCAGTTTGTAAGGTTGCCATGTTCGCGCCAGTTTTGTTTTCAGTTTTCGAGTTTTTTTTATTTTTTATTCACCAGCGCCAATATGACGGCGACAGATGGCTGGTTTGACAGCTGAATTGTTCATCATCTATGGTTAAACAAGCTGAGATAATGACTGAAATCGTAAAATTGAATAGCGGCGTAATAGAAGTTTTATTTTTTTTATTTTTTTATTGATACAAAATTTTTAAATTTTATAATAAAATTCAATAATGTTGGCCTTACTAGGTGGTTTACCCGTGCTGAGGCCTCCATTTTAACTACAAAAAAAATTTACACAATACATTTAAAAATAAATGAAAAACATAAGATTAAGATAAATTAGTGTTAAAAACAGAGATTTGAAATTAAAGTAAAATTAAAAATAAATAATATTATATAAGGTTTAAATAGGTATATTTATATTGTGTGTTGTGTGTGTGTGGGTGATTGTGTTTTATATTGGTTTTGTATCTTACTTTATGTTTTATTTTCTTCATGAGCGGAAGGCCTTAGAATAGCTGCGTCTTTATTAGAGGACTGCACTCTCTTGCCAGGATGTCGAATTTCATTCCTAACATACAACATGACACGTTATACGTCGTTCTGCGCTACTATGCTACGTCCAGAATCGCAGGCATTTGTTAGGCAGGAAGAGAAGAAGAATAGTGGATGATTAGGGAAACTTAATTGTTCAGAACTGGTTACTGACATGTATTAAACTGTTAAACCATCTAGATTAGTTTTCGTTTCAAATCTTTATCCAGGATGTTACTGAAATTACCTTCCGCCCTTAATAACGTGTTAACTTTTTTATCTAATGTATTTTATGTATGGTACAACTGCCTGGAGTCACCGAAATTTTGGATTACCCAATCAGGTGTTGTTATGATGAGCGAGGATGATAATAGGATAAGGAAAGAATTAGATAAATGTTGGGAAATATCTACCCGGGTAACTGGACTAAACTATCTAAATCACAATCAATCAAAGTTTAGATTCCAATTGCTAGTTTGTTACAAGGGGGATACCGATATTTTCTTTCCCTTGAACGATGGAAGTACAAATGTACCATTTGTTTTATTTATGATAATCTTTAAACGCCAAGAGTTAATACTGCTTCCGCTATTCATTGGTGGTGTGAAGACGGTTGTACTCTCCATGAACACTACTCCTATCTCTGCTACATCATCAAAAATTCCCATTGAATGTTCAAAAGTCTTTGTTTTGTTGTAGTTATTATTACCCTTCCAGGTCTTAACATCTTTGGTCAAAAAATCATACGAAATGGCGATTTCTATGAAAAAAATTCAATATGTCACGCCTTTCGTTCACGCAGCTACTTCCAAGCGACTTAATCGCTATCTGTCATACTATTTTGCTAGTGTAGCGCCTGGCGGCGTTTACAAACACTAATAATAGTATGGAAGGTACAGACGAGCGGCGATCGAGTCGCTTAAAAGAAGCTACATGAAAGAACGGCGTAATTTGTAACAACTTGTAAGTTTTTAACCAGAAGGAGAGAATTGTCAGGCCTTTTGAAGAATCTTCCAAAAAATTTTGAAAATCATAAGGAAAGAAGAATAGTGTCAGAGTTTGCTATTCTGAGGCGGCCTGTGATTTTTAAATACGTTTGTATTTAGTTTCTAATTGTCTTTACTTTGTCTTTATATTTAGTAAAATTGTGTAGCCTAAAATCTGAAGTGTACATGGAGAAAAAATTTTATTCTAAAATACGATCATTTTATTCGTAAAAACGGGACTGAAGTTTTTACGAACAAATTAACAGTGTTTCAAGGTTTATTGACGGGAAAATGTAAGAATAATTTGTTGGTGTACGTACGAAATTACGTATACCAACAAATTTATTCTTACAACTTCCCGCTAATAAACGATGAAACCCTGTTAATTTGTTCGTAAGAACTTCAGTCCCGTTTTTAACAATAAAATGATCGTATTTTAGACTAACATTTTTCTCCGTGTATTCACTTGTATAATCGTAATGTAAAACCATATCTACATATTACAGCATCCACGTGTGTTGTAATGTCTGAGCCTCCCTCGAGAGCTGGCAAAGATCACGTGAGCCTGCGCCTTGACATGGCGTAGTAATTCTACTTTAGCCCGCCATAAATCACTCCTCTCTTATTCAAACTCTCTTTTCGAATTTTTATTTTGTGCTTTTGTAGGTAAGAACTCTCGACCAGAAATATATTTTGCGAAAATTCACGCACTGTTCTCTAGAATGCCTAATCATCAATCATATTATGCATATGTATCTGGTGAGCGATGCAGGCCTAAAAAATCATTGAAATTGTATCAATGTAACTTTATTATTGCTACCACAAAGTTGTAAGTTCATAAAAAATTATAACAATACGTAATTATAAGAGTCCCAAACGCTTCCAACCGCACGGAGAAAAACGTTATTCGAAAAAACGATCATTTTAATAGTAAAAACGGGACTGAAGTTCTTACGAACAAATTAACAGGGTTTCAATGTTTATTAGCGGGAAAACGTAAGAATAGTTTATTGGTATACATACGAAATTACGTATTACATGTTCCCTCCCGCCAATAAACATTAAAACCCTGTTAATTTGTTCGTAAGAACTTCAGTCCAGTTTTTAACCGTTTTTACTATTAAAATGATCGTTTTTTCGAGTAACATTTTTCTCCGTGCGTCTGTAGCAAGTAAGAAAATTATTGGGGCATATCTTGGGGCTAAAGGTAGTGGAGTGAAGAAGGATATGAGGAAGAGAAAGTTTGTGAAGGACCTACCTAACTATTTATATCTGGTCACCAAATACGGCTACAACCATTTAAAGCAAAGTTTGAATTCTGAATATTTGTCTTTCACCACGGCGACACTGAGAGTATCTTCCATCCCGAAACTTACCCCAAACATAAATTTACATATTATTTAAAAATAATTCATTGTAATATAACGCTTAACTAAATAAAATTTCGCGGTTGAGAACCCTTGACCATGGAGGCTGATATCAAAACTTGGATAACTGCTGAATGATAAAATTGAAAATCGCAAAATCAAACACTTATAAATAATCAAGCTCATATTCTAAATATACAAACGTCTGCCTGAAATAGTAACCTCTAGAGTAGTGATGAACAACCCGCGGCCCACAAGCCCAGCGCTGCGTTTTAAATAAACAATTATTTATTTATTATTAATTTTCAACGCCCAGGTGGGTTTTTACATAATAAGTATATAATACAGTGATTATATGTAATACAATGTTTAAATAAGAAATACAAACTTATAGCAATAAACATTATAAAAATGGTAGGTATAAAAGTAAGTTAAAAATATTATATTATAATAAAAGAGAAAAAGTAAAAATAAATTAAACTGTAACCAGTTTTTAAATTGCAGATGGCATAAAAATAATAATATATAGTGTAAGTTAATATTAGAAATTTACAGATGAGTGAATACAAGAATGAATACAAGAAAGAAATTGAATACAAGAAAAAGTTTACAATACAGAAAAACAAAAGATAAATAGAAATAATACAAAAATATGTGCAACAGCTCCTACATTATAAGAATATGCTGCATCAAAATATTATGGAATCTTTTAAATAACAGTAACTAATATTAAACACGTCTGATTTCACATTCTGACATGAATGATTTAATAATTTTAATTTTATGATTTAATAATATAGAAGCTGCAGATAGTCTCGGAGCTTTTAGGCCGCATTCGCGCGGCGCGTACATGAAATTTCGATGGTTCTTGATGCGTATGGCTTTTGTATAATTATAAAAGCTTGTAGCTGTACGTTCTATAATATTTCAGAATAATAAACTTTATTTCAGAATAATAAACTTTATTTCAGAATAATAAAAATCAACAGCATTTAATGGTTTGGCCTTGGAGATATTAGATTTTCGCCTTCGGCACTTTGTTTCTTGCGTTCCATAATTATTGTTTTAATAAAACATATCGCTTTAAAATACAAATAGGTTTATGATACTACCGACAGCAATTTTTTAAATTTCATAGGATAGGTACCTTACCCCTGCGGACCTACAAATTGAAAATTGAATAATTAGTCCTCCGGCTAAAAAGGTTGATCATCAATGCTCTAGACTGTGTTTTCTGTGTAAAAAGTTTCGTAATATGAAACGTCACGATAAATTATGTTAATTACAATACCGTTCCCTAACATAGTAAAATGTGTACATTACCTATAGGTAGATCCAAACAAGGCATTTGCAATTCCGGTTCACTGAAACGTCAAAAAAATCACGTGATCCATTGAAATGGTGGATGTCTTTCCTGTCACAAACAAGAAAAGCATTTTTCTTCTAAAATAAAATAATGTTGGAAAAAATAAACTCGTTTTTTACTTTATCCTGAAATACTGAACAATTTTAGTTGTATGTATGTATAACAGCATCGTGAAGAATTTTTTTTTTTCATACCAAATTTTTTGAGGCCAAAATAAGTACCTACTTGATCAAACTGTTTTTTTTTTAATCAAAAGGTATAATAAATATCAAGTACGGATTTGCGCAAATTAATTTATTTAGATTGCAATTAATATGCCAATAAACCATTCTATTATTCATGGTTTTAGAGGCAATTTTGGCTATTATTTTTGAGGTAAATGATAATTATTGTAAAAAAAATATAATTCCCTACCTTCTACGTAAATATAATTAAAAAAATTACGTTAATTGTTAAGAAAAACATTTTGATTGGCTTAAACTTAAAAAGTCATCAATTTAAAATTTCGTTTTTTGTTTTGTGAATATACTGAGAATGGGAGAATAAATTATTTTCCGTACTTTATTAATATATATATATTAATGCTCGTAACCACCAGATTTTAAGACAATCGCAGTCTTGCGAAAAACGACCACTCTGCCCCTCGAGTTTAACCGACCTCAAAGCTGATTTTCGCGAGAAAGCGACCGTGGATGAAAATACATACGATTTTTTCAGACCTGATTTGTATGGGAAAAATTCAGCCAGAATTTTACCAATTGCAAATTTTCATATAAAAAAACTGATGCAAAAAAAATAAACTGCTAATAAAACTGATGTATGAAAACCTAGCGGCGAAAACTAGAAGCGCTCATTATTCGACGAATAAATTCAAAGTTATATTGCCAGCCGCCAGGTTCGCCAGTCAAAAAAGGAAAAATTTATCGTCAGACCTTCACGACAAATTTGTGAAACAGCGTCAGTACTGACATCGTAAGGTGTATATTTTTTTAAATATAAGGCGTCTCACCTCAAAATTTAACATTTCGACGAGCCTCGAGGTAAATCAAAATTGCGACTTAAAAAAGATTCCCGGCTTAGATGTTTTTATATTATTGCGACTACGACAGGTTTCGGAACATTAATAATATATTATATTTGTGACTTTTCATGGAAATTTTGTCAGGATTCGTTTTCAAACGTCGGTAATTTCTGACGTTTACGAAAAAAATTCCGAGTTAAAAACTGTTAAAATGTTCGTAGCCAGTAAAAAAAAATGCTTTATTAAGGAAAAATTTATCGTCAGACCTTCAAAGTACTGAAATGTTGGGGCATTTTTGAAAATTATTCTATGGCGTCTCGCATTTAAATTTGACATTTCGACGAGTCTCATGTATATCAATATTACGTCAAAAATAGGATATGTGAATAAGATGTTTTTCTATAATTTTGAAAACCATAGATTTCCGAACTTCAATAATACATTACATTTACCACATTTCATGTAAATTATTTCAGGATACATCTTCAAAAGTTGAAAAAATTCTGACGTTTATGAAATGCAAAAAAAACTAAAGTTTAAATGTTACCGGCCAGCTAAATAACGTTGATTTTAATTGCTGGGTAGGTACTTTTGTAAAGACAAATAAAATTCGAACGGTTCAGGCTGCCGAGATCATAGAAAATAATTTACCAGTGGGTAGGTACCTACTTGGGTGGGAACGTTATTTTTCAAATATTGAGAATTTAATATGATGAATAAAACTGTTTAAATAACTCAGGATAATCCTTTTTTTTTGCCAAATGGCGTAGGTACTTCTTTAAATAGTGTACAATAGTGTTATTATAATATCATTCGGCGTGGGTGGTGTGCATTGGTACCGCCACCCCGTGAATCATTTATCGGATGACCAAACCCTTTATAACCGGTTAATTTGAGTCGATTTAAGAATTCCTCTCAGGGCCTATGTCATCTTTGGGGATGCTGTGTGAAGGGTTCTTTTTAGGAAAGTAAGGAGATGATGTTCTGGTAAGGAAAAAGTTATGAGGGGTGGGTAGGAATCTGGGGATCAGTGTGTGGAGTGACGGACGAAAATAATTCCTCTCAGGGCCTATGTCATCTTTGGGGATGCTGTGTGAAGGGTTATTTTTAGGAAAGTAAGGAGATGATGTTCTGGTAAGGAAAAAGTTATGAGGGGTGGGTAGGAATCTGGGGATCAGTGTGTGGAGTGAGGGACGAATGATTTTATCCCTACCACTGCGGTGCAAGGTGATGTTCCGAGAGAGCTCTGCTGAAGAAGCCAAAAAGTCTCCCTAAACCAGTCTCTTCCGATCTGGTCTACCACGAAATTGGTGGGCAGACGAATCCACCGCCAAGACCAGGACAAACCTCATGAACCCAGGCACCACTTCTAAATCACCAAACATAGCGAACCTCTTGAAATGACCTATTGCAGAGGCGTTGGCCTACCCGCCCAGCGAATTTTTTTAGCGTAAATCCTCACGGCTTTTGAGGTAGGTCAGGGCCCTAGCACGCTCGCTCTACAACGATCGATAGGATAACTATCGGTGACTTCTCATCGTTCCCTAGCATGACTACAGATCGCCAACGAATAAGTGACAGGTCACAATGACTAAGTGTCCTTCGTAACATATTCGACATCAACTGTTGTTTGTACGTTAGCGATGTGCAGTTGTCCTAGGGAACGATGAGAAGTTACCGATAGTTATCCTACCGATCATTAAAGAGCAAGCGTGCTAGGGCCTGAACAAAATTTTTTTAGTTTATCCTTTAAAAAATTGAGCTTTGTAGAATTTGAGAATCCTTCATTTGCAAACGAAATTGCGTCAAAATGACGGCCTCTGGCGTAGATGTTTTTTGATATATTCAATGGCAAAAGGTATCAAAAACTTATTCAACCGTTTTTTTAGTGGCATTCGCTTGAAAATATTCCTCAATATCGTGCTAAAAATTTGACATTTTACAAAAAAATCCATGAAAAATCCGCTAACAAATTTTACAACATTTAAAAAGATTACTTGCCAGTGGATTCGTATAATAATAATTACTGGGTAGGTACCTACTTTGCTCCATCGAATTACAAATAAATGGTTTGAAATTAAGAGAAATCACCAAAGATGGTAGGTAGTAAATGCGTTTCTTCTGAAAAAATGCCGATTGCAGTTTGTCGGTCTTTTAATTCAAATTCAGAAACAGGGTGGTAAAAAAAATTCCGCTCGAAATATACTGATTAATTTTTTTATTAAAACTCATGATTTTTTCCTTAATTTTTTTTGTTTAGAAAATATTGTCGGGCGTTTGCGACCAACGTTTTTGCGGCGCATTAAAATTTATCTAAATAAGATGCAAAGTTTTTTTTCTAATTTTCTATACATTTATCGTTATTAATAATTATTTATTACGAAAAGAGTTATGGCGTCCGTGAAATCAAAAGGTGGACACTTGAAAGATGTCATTTCCATAAAAAAATATTAAAGATTCGATTAAAAAAAAAAAGTCAATTTTTTAATCGATTGGTTTTTGTAATAATGAGTGAGGAAATTTTGCCGGACCCTGTCGTTCATTTCGACTGTCCAATCAGGAGTTCACTAGGCATGCGGATTGCATTGAATTCAAATATCGATATTTACTCTAAGTAAGAACTTCTTTCCTTTAAATCACAAAAAAATTATGATATAAAATAAAAATAAAAGTAACCAAAGATGGATATTTCCAAAAAAATGTAGGTGTACACGGGGGTAGGTAGATATGCAGGTAGGTAGGAACTAAGTACTGAACAGGTACTCTGGGTAGGTAGGTATGCATGAAGGTATTTTTTATAAATTAGGTGGGTTCGATGCAGTGCTACAGATTTTTTATATGCATATAAATCGAAAAATAGATCGGTCAGGATTCGTTCGTTTACTTTGGACATTATTAAATTTTAAAATAAAAATAATTATACGTGTGCACGGGTACCCGGATATTGTTAAAGAATTTCTTTGTGTAATTTTTTTGCTGCAGTAAAATTGAGTTTGATAAGATGGTTTTTTTTGATAAGTAATAAAATTGCAATGTTTTTTTTTTTTTTAGAAATTACGTAGGTAAATGAACAAATATTTTTAGTTTGAGGGTTAGGTAGGTTTTTTTCTAATACTATTCATCTGATGGCGACAAAACTTTTGGGATTTGATGTGTGCATGCCCGGGTTGGTTTCTACGCATAATAGTAAGCTCTGGCTTTATGAAATTATTTTATATACTATTCACCCGATCGAGATGAAACTTTGGAGATTTGATGTGTGCATGCCTGGGATGGTTTTTATGCATAAAAGTAAGCTCTGGCGTTATGAAAATATTTCCTTTAATTTTCATCCGATTGAGATGAAACTTTGGGAATTCGATGTTGGCATGCTCGGGATGGTTTCTATGTAAAAGAGTAAGCTCTGGCGTTATGAAATTTTTTCCAATACTATTCATCTGATTGCGACAAAACTTTTGGGATTTGATGTGTGCATGCCCGGGTTGGTTTCTACGCATAATAGTAAGCTCTGGAATTATGAAATTATTTACGCATAATGGTAAGATCTGGCGTTATGAAATTATTTCCTATACTTTCCATCCGATTGAGATGAAACTTTGGGAATTCGATGTTGGCATGCTCGGGATGGTTTCTATGTAAAAGAGTAAGCTCTGGCGTTATGAAATTTTTTCCAATACTATTCATCTGATTGCGACAAAACTTTTGGGATTTGATGTGTGCATGCCCGGGTTGGTTTCTACGCATAATAGTAAGCTCTGGCTTTATGAAATTATTTCCTATACTATTCATCCGATTGCGATGAAACTTTGGGGATTTGATGTGTGCATGTCCGGGATGGTTTCAATGCGTAATAGTAAGCTCTGGCGTTATCAAATTATTTCATATACTACTATTCACCCGATTGAGATGAAACTTTGGAGATTTGATGTGTACATGCGTGGGATGGTTTTTATGCATAAAAGTAAGCTCTGGCGTAATGAAATTATTTCCTTTACTTTTCATCCGATTGAGATGAAACTTTGGGAATTCGATGTTGGCATGCTAGGGATGGTTTCTATATATAAGAATAATATATGCTCTGGCATTATGAAATTATTTCCAATACTATTCATCCGATTGCGATGAAACTTTGGGGATATGATGTGTGCATGCTCGAAATGGTTTTAAAATATAATAATGAGCTCTAGCGTAATGAAATTATCTACAATAATATTCATCCGATTGCGATGAAACTTTGGTGAGTTATTGTGCGCAAGCCCGCGAAGTTTTCTTTATATAATGCAGAGATTTGGCGTTATCAAATTCATACAAAAAATTTAAATAGGTGTAACGGGAGTTATTAGAAAAGTGAGTGCATATCATATAATTTAGAAACAATTTATTAGTGAAAAAATTGAGCCGTAAACTTCTAGGCCCCTTTTTGCGAGAAAAGGCCCATACTGAACGCATTAACCAGGGCGACCAAAGTGGCTAAGTAGCGGGTGTACAAAATTGAGCGATTAACTCACAGGACCCTTTGAGTAGTTCTCACAATCCTTGCTTCATCCACATTCAAACATCGATTTTTTTTTCAAATATTTAATTTTTAAAAAATGTAGAAACACACACTTCTTGCTTCATCCACATTCAAACGTCAAATCGCTTAGTGCTTTAACCAATTAGTTGCCTTGCAACGGGCAAAAGCTAGTATATATTAATGCTCTAAACGACCATATTTTAAGACAAGCCCTGCAGGCGAAAAACGACCACTCTCCCCCTTAAGTTTAACCGACCCGAAAGCTGATTATCGCGATACAGGGACCGTGGATGAAATCACATACGATTTTTTCAGACCTGATTTGTATGGGAAAAATTTAGCCAGAAGTTTTACCAATTGCAAATTTTCATATAAAAAAACGGATGCAAAAAAAAAAACTGCTAAAAAAACTGATGTATTAAAACCTAGCGGCGAAAACTAGAAGCGCTCATTATTCGACGAAGAAATTCAAAGTTATATTGCCAGCCGCCAGGTTCGCCCCTCAAAAAAGGAATAATTTATCGTCAGACCTTCACGAAAAATTTATGAAAGAGCCTCAGTACTGAAATCGTAAAGTGTATATTTTTTTAAATATAAGGCGTCTCACCTCAAAATTTAACATTTCGACGAGCCTCGAGGTAAATCAAAATTGCGACTTAAAAAAGATTCCCGGCATAGATGTTTTTATATTATTGCGACTACGACAGGTTTCGGAACATTAATAATATATTATATTTGTGACTTTTCATGGAAATTTTGTCAGGATTCGTTTTCAAACGTCGGTAATTTCTGACGTTTACGAAAAAAATTCCGAGTTAAAAACTGTTAAAATGTTCGTAGCCAGTAAAAAAAAATGCTTTATTAAGGAAAAATTTATCGTCAGACCTTCAAAGTACTGAAATGTTGGGGCATTTTTGAAAATTATTCTATGGCGTCTCGCATGTAAATTTGACATTTCGACGAGTCTCATGTATATCAATATTACATCAAAAATAGCATATGTGGATAAGATGTTTTTCTATAATTTTGAAAACCATAGATTTCCGAACTCCAATAATACATTACATTTACCACATTTCATGTAAATTATTTCAGGATACATCTTCAAAAGTTGAAAAAATTCTGACGTTTATGAAGGAAAGGAAAATTGAAAACAGGTTAAATGTTACCGGCCAGCTACATAACGTTTATTTTAATTGCTGTGTAGGTACTTTTGTACAGACAAATAAAATTCGAACGGTTCAGGCTGCTGAGATCATAGAAAATAATTTACCAGTGGGTAGGTACCTAATTGGGTGGGAACGTTATTTTTCAAATATTGAGAATTTAACATGATGAATAAAACTGTTTAAATAACTCAGGATAATCCTTTTTTTTTTTTGCCAAATGGCGTAGGTACTTTTTTAAATAGTGCACAATAGTGTTATTCTAATATCATTCGGCGTGGGTGGTGTGCATTGGTACTGCCACCCCGTGAATCATTTATTGGATGACCAAACCCTTTATAACCGGTTAATCTGAGTCGATTTAAGAATATCTAAATATATTCAGGTTGGCAAAAAGATGTATCTCAGTGACGTTTTGCATCGTTATATGCACCAATACACACAATCCTAAGGGCGGGCTTTTTCGTGTGAATGTTTATGCATTTTTTATACACAAACTATGGATCTTACTCGACTAATTTAAAACAAAATTAGGAAAATCTACCGGGAAAAGAGAAGTTTATTTAATTTTTATAATAGCTCTACACAGGAGGCCTTGAAGAAAATAATTCCTCTCAGGGCCTATGTTATCTTTGGGGATGCTGTGTGAAGGGTTCTTTTTAGGAAAGTAAGGAGATGATGTTCTGGTAAGGAAAAAGTTATGAGGGGTGGGTAGGAATCTGCGGATCAGTGTGTGGAGTGACGGACGAAAATAATTCCTCTCAGGGCCTATGTCATCTTTGGGGATGCTGAGTGAAGGGTTCTTTTTAGGAAAGTAAGGAGATGATGTTCTGGTAAGGAAAAAGTTATGAGGGGTGGGTAGGAATCTGGGGATCAGTGTGTGGAGTGACGGACGAATGATTTTATCCCTCCCACTGCGGTGCAAGGTGATGTTCCGAGAGAGCTCTGCTGAAGAAGCCAAAAAGTCTCCCTAAACCAGTCTCTTCCGATCTGGTCTGCCACGAAATTGGTGGGCAGACGAATCCACCGCCAAGACCAGGACAAACCTCATGAACCCAGGCACCACTTCTAAATCAACAAACATAGCGAACCACTTGAAATGACCTATTGCAGAGGCGTTGGCCTACCCACCCAGCGAATTTTTTTAGCGTAAGATCCTCACGGCTTTTGCGGTAGGTCAGAGGCCCTAGCACGCTCGCTCTATAACGATCGATAGGATAACTATCGGTAACTTCTCATCGTTCCCTAGCATGACTTCAGATCGCCAACGAATAAGTGACAGTTCACAATGACTAAGTGTCCTTAACATATTCGACATCAACTGTTGTTTGTTCGTTAGCGATGTGCAGTTGTCCTAGGGAACGATGAGAAGTTACCGATAGTTATCCTACCGATCGTTATAGAGCAAGCGTGCTAGGGCCTGAACAAAAAAATTAGACTTTAGCCTTTAAAAAAATTGAGCTTTGGCGTATTTGAGAATCCTTCATTTGCAAACGAAATTGCGTCAAAATGAAGGCCTCTGGCGTAAATGTTTTTTGATATATTCAATGGCAAAAGGTTTCGAAAACTTATTCAACCGTTTTTTTAGTGGCATTCTATTGAAAATATTCCACAATATCGAGCTAAAAATTTGATATTTTACAAAAAAATCCATGAAAAATCCGCTAACAAATTTTACAACATTTAAAAAGATTACTTGCCAGTGGATTCGTATAATAATAATTACTGGGTAGGTACCTACTTTGCTCCATCGAATTACAAATAAATGGTTTGAAATTAAGAGAAATCACCAAAGATGGTAGGTACTAAATGCGTTTCTTCTGGAAAAATGCCGATTGCATTTTGTCGGTCTTTTAATTCAAATTCAGAAACAGGGTGGTAAAAAAAATTCCGCTCGAAATATACTGATTAATTTTTTTATTAAAACTCATGATTTTTTCCTTAATTTTTTTTTGTTTAGAAAATATTGTCGTGCGTTTGCGACCAACGTTTTTGCGGCGCATTAAAATTTATCTAAATAAGATGCAAAGTTTTTTTTCTAATTTTCTATACATTTATCGTTATTAATAATTATTGATTACGAAAAGAGTTATGGCGTCCGTGACATCAAAAGGTGGACACTTGAAAGATGTCATTTCCATAAAAAAATATTAAAGAGTCGATTTTAAAAAAAAGTCATTTTTTTAATCGATTGGTTTTTGTAATAATGAGTGAGGAAATTTTGCCGGACCCTGTCGTTCATTTTGACTGACCAATCAGGGAGGTGGTATTAGGTGGAAGGGAATACACTAGACATGGTATTCCATTGAATTCAAATATCGATATTTACTGTAAGTAAGAACTTCTTTCCTTTAAATCACAAAAAAATTATGATATAAAATAAAAATAAGTAACCAAAGATGGATATTTCCAAAGAAATGTAGGTGTACACGGGGGTAGGTAGATATGCAGGTAGGTAGGAACTAAGTACTGAACAGGTACTCTGGGTAGGTAGGTATGTATGAAGGTACTTTTTATAAATTAGGTGGGTTCGATGCAGTGCTACAGATTTTTTATATGCATATAAATCGAAAAATAGATCGGACAGGATTCGTTCGTTTACTTTGGACATTATTAAATTTTAAAATAAAAATAATTATACGTGTGCACGGGTACCCGGATATTGTTAAAGAATTTCTTTGTGTAATTTTTTTGCTGCAGTAAAATTGAGTTTGATAAGATGGTTTTTTTGATAAGTAATAAAATTGCAATGTTTTTTTTTTTTAGAAATTACGTAGGTAAATGAACAAATATTTTTTGTTTGAGGGTTAGGTAGGTTTTTTTCCAATACTATTCATCTGATGGCGACAAAACTTTTGGGATTTGATGTGTGCATGCCCGGGTAGGTTTCTACGCATAATAGTAAGCTCTGGCTTTATGAAATTATTTTATATTTTCATTCACCCGATCGAGATGAAACTTTGGGAATTCGATGTTGGCATGCTCGGGATGGTTTCTATGTAAAAGAGTAAGCTCTGGCGTTATGAAATTTTTTCCAATACTATTCATTTGATTGCGAGAAAACTTTTGAGCTTTGACGTGTGCATGCCCGGGTTGGTTTCTACGCATAATAGTAAGCTCTGGAATTATGAAATTATTTACGCATAATGGTAAGATCTGGCGTTATGAAATTATTTCCTATACTTTCCATCCGATTGAGATGAAACTTTGGGAATTCGATGTTGGCATGCTCGGGATGGTTTCTATGTAAAAGAGTAAGCTCTGGCGTTATGAAATTTTTTCCAATACTATTCATCTGATTGCGACAAAACTTTTGGGATTTGATGTGTGCATGCCCGGGTTGGTTTCTACGCATAATAGTAAGCTCTGGCTTTTTGAAATTATTTCCTATACTATTCATCCGATTGCGATGAAACTTTGGGGATTTGATGTGTGCATGTCCGGGATGGTTTCTATGCGTAATAGTAAGCTCTGGCGTTATCAAATTATTTCATATACTATTCACCCGATTGAGATGAAACTTTGGAGATTTGATGTGTGCATGTCTGGGATGGTTTTTATGCATAAAGGTAAGCTCTGGCGTAATGAAATTATTTACTTTACTTTTCATCCGATTGAGATGAAACTTTGGGATTTCGATGTTGGCATGCTAGGGATGGTTTCTATATATAAGAATAAGCTCTGGCATTATGAACTTATTTCCAATACTATTCATCCGATTGCGATGAAACTTTGGGGATATGATGTGTGCATGCTCGAAATGGTTTTAAAATATAATAATGAGCTCTAGCGTAATGAAATTATCTACAATAATATTCATCCGATTGCGATGAAACTGTGGTGAGTTATTGTGCGCAAGCCCGCGAAGTTTTCTATATATAATGCAGAGCTTTGGCGTTATCAAATTTGTACAAAAAATTTAAATAGGTGTAACGGGAGTTATTAGAAAAGTGAGTGCATATCATATAATTTAGAAACAATTTATTAGTGAAAAAATTGAGCCGTAAACTTCTAGGCCCCTTTTTGCGAGAAAAGGCCCATACTGAACGCCTTAACCAGGGCGACCAAAGTGGCTAAGTAGCGGGTGTACAAAATTGAGCGATTAACTCACAGGACCCTTTGAGTAGTTCTCACAATCCTTGCTTCATCCACATTCAAACATCGTTTTTTTTTTTCAAATATTTAATTTTTAAAATATGTAGACACACACACTTCTTGCTTCATCCACATTCAAACGTCAAATCGCTTAGTGCTTTAACCAATTAGTTGCCTTGCAACGGGCAAAAGCTAGTTAGTATTTAATTACCCTAATTTAACCTAAGCAATATAATGCATACAAATAATTCATAGCAATAGCGTCACTATTAAACAATTAAGAATGCATTAACATTTAGTGCGGAGAAAACATACATTGGTTTAACCGGTAATAAATCAATGTATGCACGATATGTTTTTAGATTTTCACGGCCAAAAGCATTTTCGTTGTTTGTTTTTTTGGGGTGTTATGCCGTGTTGTGCTACCTCCTTCTTTAGCCGACGTTTCGGACAGCGTTGCAGTGTCCATCATCAGGGCAGATCCGGCAGATCCGACGATGTCGAAAACAACGCTGTCCGAAACGTCGGCTAAAGAAGGAGGTAGCACAACACGGCATAACACCCCAAAAACAAACAACGACAATGTATGCACGATCAAAATTGACATTAAAAATCGTATATAAGTCGTCTAAATGTGGTTTCAGGGACAGTTTGAAAATGGCCTTGTGAGCCGAAACAGCTGTAACAAAAATATAAATCTAAAATACTTGCAGAACTTAATAATAACATTGTTAAATTTAATTTTAATTTATAATATATATGTATTTAATTTTTTAGTTTAATTAAATATTTTGCTCAAATCCAAAATTAAGTTTTTTATGAAAAAGGCCGCGAAGCCGTTTCTTATGAACGTGATACTATAATAAATATAATTGTACGGTAAAGGAAAATATGAACACGATGAGTAAGTATTAAAAATCCGCTCCATGTTTCACTTTGGGCATTTTCCGGGAAAATGAGGGTAATATTGTCTGTGAAGGTAACATAACAATGAAAGCCTTAGGGCCGACACCGTTGACTAAATGTCTTTTTAACGTCCTCGTGCTATGATGGATCACCGTTAAGGACACAGAACAACAATGAAATTATCCTTAATCGCTTTGCATTGTGGTACAATTGTTGTGAATATGGAATTGTTAACGACATTTTTTTGGATAAAATAAATCGCTTTATATGATTAATTGAACCACTTTTTCATTTTAGACCCGACACACAGGTATATTTTTGGACTAAGCTGGGATATTTTAACATTTTATTTATTCGTTATAAAATCTTCTGATTTCATGGCTATTAGAACAAATTTGTATTAATTTGTGACAGATTGGTAATAGTATTGAGAGTTGAATAACAAAACCTTTATTTTTCAGTGTAAACCTGTATTTAACGAATGTACCTCAACAAGTAAATGTATTAATCAATAGGCAGATAATTTTGTTTTTCCTATATAAAATTCATCACTGGATCTTAGATTTTTTTGGTTAGTCAACTATTTTATATTCACAATGTTATGAATGGCGATTAGGGCACATGACCGTTAAATTCGGAGGCTTCTGGTGGCTATAATTAAACATATTTGATTGTGCATAGTAATATGCAGGTAATGTTTTTCCTATATAAAATTCATCACTGGATTTTAGATTTTTTTGGTTAGTCAACTATTTTATATTCACAATGTTATGACTGGCGATTAGGGCACATGACCGCCAAATTCGGAGGCTTCGGGTGGCGAGAACTAGAACTAAACATGTTTGATTGCGCGTAGCGAAGTCCTATTTTAACTCGACCGTTTGGCATTTCATTTGTCCGTAATTTTTTTTGTAAGTCCTGATTCCAGTTTCGAAAATCTACTTCATCCACTTTATTATTCAAGCAAGCCTTACTTTGACTAGATGATTAACGTTGTCTAAGTGGTTTACATTGACTGAGCTTTTCAACATTATGATACCTGCCTGAATTAATTTTGATGAAACATTTGTCATTGAGATTTTGTCGCTTATTCTTCTTCTTCTCGTGCCCTGTCCGTTCAACGGACGTTGGCTATCATGTTGGCTATGCGGACTTTGTTTACTGCGGCCCGGAACAGCTCTACAGTAGACTGGCCAAACCACTGTCTCAAGTTTTTCAGCCACGATGTCCTCCTTCTTCCAGGGCCCCGTCTTCCGGCAATCTTTCCCTGCATTATGAGATGCAAGATCTCGTACTTCTCCGGATGTCTCATCACGTGTCCTAGATATTAAAGTTTTCGGATTTGTATTGTTTTAATAACTTATTTTTCTTTATTCATCCGAACCATAACATCTTCATTCGTAACTCTGTCCATCCAGCTTATTTTTAGTATTCTTCTGTAGATCCACATCTCGAATGCCTCAAGTCGCCTTACCAGTTCTTCAGTAAGTGTCCGGGCTTCCATTCCATAAAATAATACTGAAAACACGTAGCATCTGACCATTCGCATTCGTAATCCAAGGTTGAGATCTTGACTGCAGAACATCTTTTTCATGCGGATAAAGATTGCACGAGCTTGCTCAATGCGGCATTTGATTTCAACCGAAGGATCCCATCTTTCATTTAAATTGCAGCGCAAGTATACAATGCTTTGAACCTTCTCTAGTTTCGTTCCAGCAATATAAAGATTGTCATTCAAGTCAACTGCGTTATTTTTGCTTATGAGCATGTATTTTGTTTTAGTTATATTCAGTTCTAACCCTAAATTCTCACAAGTCTTCACCACTTGATTCAGCAGAAGTTGTAGATCCTCAAGGTTACTTGCTAGAAGTACCGTATCATCTGCATAATGCAGGTTGTTCAGAATCTTCCCATTTACAACAAGTCCTTGAGTAGCTTCTTGCAGAACTTCATTGAATATTTCTTCTGAATATAAGTTGAACAGCATAGGTGAAAGAATACACCCTGGTCGCACGCCTCTCTTTATTTCTACTTCGTTTGTTAGACATTGTTCTACTCTTACTGCTGCTTTCTGGTTCCAATAAAGATTACCTATTATCCTTATATCTTTATTGTCTATCCCAGAGGTTTTCAGAATTTGAATCATTTTGTCATGTCTAACTCTATCTAATGCTTTATGGAAGTCAATGAAGCATGCATGTACATTTATATTCACATCTCTACATCTTTGGATTAGTACTTGAATACTAAATAACGCTTCCCGAGTACCCAACCCATTTCGAAAGCCAAATTGTGTTACAACTATCTTTTCCTCCACTTTGCGATATATGCGTCCATGTATAACTCGCAAAAATATCTTTAATAAGTGGCTCATCAAACTAATTGTGCGGTGATCACTACATTTTCTTGCTTTTGCTTTCTTTGGGAGAGTAACAAAAGTGGATCGAAGCCAATCTAGTGGGATAATTCCTGTATTATACATTGAGTTAAAGAGACTTGTCAATACTAGGATGCCTTTATTTCCTATAAGTTTAAGTGTCGCTTATTGTATATGTTATTTGAGAGGAAAGATGAATTTACACATAAATAAGTTCAATGTGCCAATAAAAGTTAATTTTAATCGAAGGAAGCAAATGCTTTGTGGCGTGACATTGTACGTTAAATGAAAAAACACACTTTAAAACAACACTTTTAATTTAAATACTTGCTTGAATTCTTTAATTGACGGCTTGAGCTAAGTGAAACCCGTATAGGAGTTAAATACTAGTTCAAATAAAAAGTGGTGTTTTAAAAAGAGCGTTTTTTTATTAAATAAATAAAAGTTACATTTAATTTGTACGAAAAACTTTATATATATATTATAAATAAGATTAGTATTTCAATTCTCACTTTCAAATTTTGATTTAGTTTACCAAAAAAATAAAAATTTTGAAACACAAATTTTTGGACGCGAGGTCTACATACTGTTTACAGAACTATTGGTTTAATCTGGTCACTGCTGCGTTTAGTACCTGCCGGTTTAGTCACTCGCAGCGACTACTTTCTTATTAATAACTGAGGCTTGTATTGACAACGAATTCTCTATAATTCTATCGCCACTGTTTTCCAGACACCAGCTCCATCTCCGGAAAGATATTACTTCCGTGAAAAATGATGGTGCGCGAGGCTGTATGAAAATTATCACTCGAGTCTAAAAGGCCCGTGAGCATAAAGGTTATGAATTCGGAGCATAATGGGCAAAGGGAGGACTGTAGCCATTTTAATTTCGGTTTTAGCGCCCCACGAAACTGTCGCTTGATGAGCTATGGGGTGACCCGGACCTCCTAAACCTTCCATAAAGAAGATAATGATATTAAATGTCGTTTCTTCGTTATTGTAGATATTTAGAACAGACCCGTAAAAAATCAATGTTAATTAAAAATGAATGTTATGTTGGTAAATGATAGAAAATAACGCTTTTTTGAAAGTGGATAAAGTGCACACATAATTTATAAATCCCTGTAAACTGTTTACCACTCATTTTAATGTACTGTTTATTTCTAGAAAATAATAAATTTAAATTAATTATTTAACTATAAAACAATTATGACAAACCTTCCATCATTAAAAAGGGGAAAAATTACAATAACTTTTACCACACACAATTAATTTGGTTTTTACGGAAAATATTAATAAATCATCAAACAAAAAGAATAAGTAGTTTCAATATGGCAGATTCATAATAATTAAATGGGTTAATTGCGAATTTTATATCACAGACAAGGATTACGAAAGCATAATTGAGAAAATCAATGGTGATCATAAGATGATACCCGGTGGTGGAGAAATTTGAAAAATAGATTTTACTAAATTGTTGCTGTCACTGTTGCTCTTACTCCATCGGATATTGAGCGAAAGGGACAATGCACCTCGGGCTACTAATACCTAACTAAAATCGAGGTTTTGTATTCCCCACTTTTCTCCTCCAAAAGTGGACTGATTTTCATTTTTTTTTTTACCAACTACATAAGAAAAAACTATTCTATGTCTGTACGTTATGTTTTTTTTTTTTAAAACATTGTCTAGTTTGTATACTGAACGTCTTTTGATGGCGTTTAAACAAGTCAATTTTATTGATTTTTGGAAGGTCATAACTTCTATAAAAAGTAACTTATCAAGAAACACAAAAATTACCGACGCGCTCGTAGTTGATATCCATTTTATGTAAAAACAATATTTTCTGTAGGGTTAAAATCCAGAGACATAAATAGGGAATAAGTTTGCATGGAAAAATCACCGCCGGGTATCCCCTTAATGGGCCATTGTAAAGATTTAATAGATTCTCATCTGCGCACACAAATGATTTCAGTATAAAATTGTATTCTACGCACTAAACACAATAACAAAAAAAAGGTCTTCAAATAATAACTATACTATATTTACTAAATATCATATTGCTTACACTAATTCTACACACATTATTTTATCAGTGACAGGTATTCGTATGAGGTTTTGACGCTATAATGTTAGAAAGAAAAATCTCAATGCCCGTTTATTTTCGTTTTTCTGTTGCAATTTTAAAAATTAACATCTTAGTGGCCCATTTCTTAGAAATCATACACAATGACACGGCATCAAAGGGATGTTTTTCACAAAGGATCATTATGTAGCGCGTTTTCCCAAAAAGGATCCCAGCAGACATAATATTACGTCTAAAGCCGCGTGTTGGCGCCTACCGCATTAAAAAACTTAAGCATTAGGTTAAACTGGCCTAACAATTCTTGTTTACATGACAGAGGAAAGTTTGATGTCACCGCTAAACGTCTAAAGAGCCGGGTCCTCTGCTTTAATAGAAGAGCCCGAAATGACATGCATAAAGGAAACAAAGAGAATGGACTTTTTTTTTAAATATGTTTTGTTTAAATTAACTTTAGGATACAAGTTTTAAATAGAAGTGGCAGAACAGAATATTGAAGAAAATTGAAAAATAAAGAACTACTAAATATCAAAACAAACCTAACCTAAACTAACTTAACTGTATCTTGACACTATTTCACTGATTGGTTCTAATTTAAAAACAAATTCTTCCACATGCCGTGACTGGTCACTCCGCCGAGCAACCAACCACCCCTAACCCCTATCTCGGCTGTCGAATTATTTGCCGGCATCTGTGTTTCCTCCTTCCTACAACATGGGTTTCTTCAAGTTCCGTGTTCACTCCTTCCTCTCCTCACAGCATCTCCAAAGAGGGAAATTTTTTTCCTCGGAGCCTCCTTTATGGAGTTAATAAGAAGAAGAAAAAATTACGTTATTAATTATTATTCATCTCCGTTCCAATTTGGATCCCCGTTCCATTACGGATCTCAATTTCAAGGAATTCCACGATTATAATAATAGACGCTGGAATTCGGGTTTAATCAAACCCAAACTACCTTCTTCAGCCTCAATAGTTATTTCATCATAGCTCAGATCTCAAACATATTATCCTTCTCATATTAAATAATAAGTTGAGGAGATATTTGCATGAATCATAAGTACAACGAGTAATTTATTAATAGCGTTAGAGCGATACCCTAATAATCCCTACCATTTTATGACTTCGCTCGGTAGCTTAGCCACTTCATGGACGATACAATAGATAAGATGGGTGCTTTCAGCAGATCCGAAACGTAGTACTAATGCCTTGTTCTGACCTGAACAGTAGTAAGTCGAGTGGCAGGTAACTCGCTACTTGACTCACCAAAAAGAGTTCTCACTGCTGTCAAGTAGAGTTCATTAGTAAGCGACGCGTCGCGACATGACGGGCTGCAACGCAATAAAGTAAATACGCTCATTAAGCTGATTGTAAGGCTAGCTTTACACTTGTAAGTTTTTTTTGTAAATTTGCGACTTCTGGCCAATGGGTTTATTGCATTTTTTAAATCCAATATGCCCATTGGCCAGAAGTCGAAAACTTACAAGTGTAAAGCTAGCCTTATGATTATTTTAAAAGAAGTGGAAGAATAAATTAGTGAGATGAAAATAAATAAACTATGGTCACGAAAATAGATTAATAGCCCCAAAAATGAAGAATTTTAGAGTAGAATTTTCGCACCAACGCAACCGCCCGACATATTGCGCGTGTGTGGGTCTACGAAAGAACTGCGCATGTCAGTGCGCCGGGACGGGTGGAGAGGGATTCTACTCGCCGAAAAAATAGATCCAAATTGATTCATTCTACTAAAGAGCTGACTAGCCTACTCTACTAAAATTGTGGTGTTCGGACACGTTTAGTTACTAATATATTGGCTCGACTAAAATACTCTCCCAGTCAGAACAAGGCGTAAGGGTTGAGAATGTAAGAAAGTTGTGGATAGAGCGCATACAGTAATATGTTTTAACTTGATTCGGCATTAATTCAGTTTCCATTGACGAAAGTAAACTTGACTTGATGACTTCAAAACTGTGCAAGTCCGAAACTCGTAATACAAGAGTAAAGGAAACTGGTAAATCTACATCACATTGCGAGTTAACTTTGTGGGGTAACTTTTTTTGATTTGAGCATTCGTTGAAGTTGGAGTTTTTTTAGTTCACATAATATGAAAAAGAAAACTGTCGCTAATATCAGCTGTTTAATGTCATGAAAATGCGTTGTAGCATAAACCCGTCTAGAAAAGTTTTTTTAACTAACTTTTTATTAACCGAAAAAGTTTTTCAAAAAAATTGATTATTTTTTTTTATGTGAATACTGCACAACATTCCCATCTGCTCCCAACGGCATGGATTCAGTGAGTCTATGGTATAAACAATTGAGGTATATTGTGAGGCTAAAGGAAAAGGAGAGAGAAAGGTGATCTGGAAAAGAAAAGTGGGATAGTAACTGGCTATTCAGATCCGGTCACCAAACACTGCTAAAGCCATTTTAAATAACGTTTTAACTCTAAATGGTGGGCTTCGCTAGGGCGATACTAAGATATTCTTCCACTCTTGATCGTGCCGCAAATGTTTTTTTATTATTTTATAACTGTTCCCGTCTGGAGCCAGTGAGACTATGGCATCCTTAATTGGGATATGTTGTGAGGCTGAAGCTAAGCGGGGAAGGGAAGGAGATGGGGAGGAGGAAGGTGGGAAAGTACCTGTTTATTCAGATTTAGTCACTAAATATGGCTAAAGCCATTTCAAGCAACTTTTCAATTCTCAATGGTGGTCTTACACCAGGGCGATATTGAGAGTATCTTCCACTCTGGAACGTGCCGCAAATATAGTATATATTATTTTTAATTAATTAATTGTGAAATAACACAAATCAATTAAATAAAATTTATTTGCGCACGTCGGGTTCGAACCCGCGACCTTCGGAATTCTTCGGAAGTTCAAAGAATTGCTCCTGGACTACGGGCCGTCAGTGTACTTTATAGTATTTTAAAATTCTATAATGTACTTTATAGTATTTTAAAATTCTATAATGTACTTTATAGTATTTTAAATGATTAAATTATGAAATAACACAGTTAAATAAAATAAAATTTACTTGCGCACGCCCGGAATTGAACCCGTGACTTTCGGAATGCTAGTCGAGAGTCTTACATCTCGACCACGGCGGCCGCCTTATATCGAGAAAAAAAATTGTTTTCGTCTCTGTGTGATGTAAATTTACCAGATTACCGCTTGTACAACGAGTTTCCAGTCACCATGTATAATAAAGCAAGAAGTTAAGATTGCAATTAAGTATGAGATCGCCCATCTCACTGTAATAGTTTTGGCAAGCTACCCTCGTAGTAATCTCCACATTTCTACGATCTAAGAAACAGAGTAGGATAAGACGTCTGGGCTGGGTGCAGATCCACATTGTGCCGAGTTCTGTCTCACAAAAACGTTCATAATTTATTGATGTGTGGCAGAAGTTTCTAAGTGCGGCTTTCTATGGGTTATGGGGTCGCTTTACTTCCCGTCGCCGCTCCCTCTCCGGTACTATTGACTCGCCAAACTTCTCAGAAATGCAGAACAAATTTCATAAGTGACTTTTCCTAGCCCTCATCCTCCTGGGAATCTTAACTTTAGTTAGATTCTGGTGCGTGTTTTTTTTTACTTTTGGTTAATGTTTAATTCTTTATGTAGAAGTTTGTTTTGAGATTATTGTTTCTTCGTTTTGTGTTACTTACAATTGACGTGACACTGAAAAAGCTATTTATGTATATATTGGAAGTGTTATACGCATTACTCAAAAGAATGTAGATACTTTATGTGAGGTTCATAAATTCAACTTTTCGTGGACTTTTAAATGAATTATGTGTGTGTATGTATAAGTTTATTTTTTTTATTTTGTAGAATTTCACAAAATCCCACTTGTATTTTCATTCTTATTGCATTTGTATTCTTATTGCATATAGAGGTAGAATCTGCAGATAAGCAACCATGTGGTGATTTCGTGGAACTACCTACCTATTTCTTGTCCAAACCGTGTACTTTGTTAAGTGTTTTTTTTGTTAGAAATAAATAATATTAAAAAAAAAACAATAAAAGAAATCCTTATGGATTTCCTCTCTAAATTGATTTATTTATAATGTTATAAAACATAATATCTATGTGTACATACTTAAATCGTTGCCGAATGTTCAATAAATAAGGTTTTGTTTGTAGGTACTTACAATTCTTTTTTTAATCTAAATAACATTTCCTTGAATAGATTATTGTTTTATTAAATAGAGAGGTAAAAAACAAATATTTTAAATAAGAAATTTTACATTTTGTCCAAAAAAATTTCATAATCTCGATGATAATTCTTCAGGCCTGTGTGTACCGTAATATTGTTTGTTCCAATTTGACAGCTCTTAGTAGAAACGGCAATCATGCGAACTATAGCGGGAAAAAAATATATTGTCTCACACGGCAATCATCTGTAACTGGAAACGAAACGAAACAAACAATTTTACAGACAGTTGAAACATATAAAGTTCTTGTGATAAAAAAAATTAACACTCATATCTTACATAAACAATGTAGTTGTTTGCATAAAAATTAACTTATAATTTAAATTTTAATTAAGTATGTTAATCCGCAAAGCACTGCCACACAGGTGGATGGCCACTTTGCATTTTTGATCGATCTGCAGTTCCAAGAGGTTTCAGTACAAAAAAAAAACTATGGCTGACCGCTTACAAAACTGCTTCAAACAGGGAAAAAACAAATCAGTGAAAAACTTAAGATGAGACCCGGTGGTGGAAAAATTTTAAAAATAGATTTTACTAAATTGTTGCTGTCACTGTTGTTCTTACTTCACCGGATATTGAGCGAAAGGGACAATGCACCTCGGGCTACTAATACCTAACTAAAATCGAGGTTTTGCATTCCCCACTTTTCTCCTCCAAAAGTGGAATGATTTTCAATTTTTTTTCCACCTACATAAGAAAAAACTATACTATGTCTGTACTTTTTGCTTTTTTTTTTAAAACATTGTCTAGTTTGTATACTGAACGTCTTTTGACGGCGTTTAAACCAGTCAATTTTATTGATTTATAAAAGGTCATAACTTTTATAAAAAGTAACTTATCAAAAAAAAACAAAAAATTACCGACACGCTAGTAGTTGATATCTATTTTATTTTAAAAACAATATTTTCTCTAGGGTTAAAATCCAGAGAGATAAATAGGGAATACGTTTGTATGGAAAAATCACCGCCGGGTATCCCCTTAATGACCGTATTATCATACCAATACTACCAAATGAAAGATTCATTATCTATAGATCGATTATCATTTTCAATTTTTTTCATACATATGACACTGACGTTATCTATCCAGAAACAGTGCCAGGAATAGGACCAACGGGTAAATCCTGATCTTGTAACCTTTTTTATTATACAGATTTACTAATATTTTATGTAAATTCTTGAAATGATTTTAACGGAAACCATTTATTGGATAACCAACACCTCTGCCATATGTCACCCTGCTATATTTGCTGCTATATTTAAAGTAAGATTAAGAAAGGGACGCTTAGATGGTTTGGGCATGTTGAGCGAATGAATGAAGAAAGGAGTGTAAAGAGAATTTATGACGCGAATGTGAACGGTAGAAGAAGCCGAGGACGCCCAAGGAAGACGTGGCACGATCAAGTAAATCAGATACTTGAGTCGGGCTATGTCAAGAGTCAGAATAATAGAAGAGTATGTATGAAAAGATGTATGAATGTGAATGAGGCAAGGAGTGTGTGCCAAGACCGAGTTGTTTGGCGGTTCGTCCTCTCTGCCTACCCCTGCGGGGAAACGGCGTAATGGTTAGTTAGTTAGTTAGTTAGTTAGTTAACCTCAGGTTCGCAATGTTTGGCAACACAACAGGGATGCCCGTTCATGGAGCGAGGTTTTTCAGGGTCTTGGTGATGGATGCATCTAACCACCTACGAGTTGCGAGTCGGATCGAGATCGAGAGAGACTGGTTGACCTTTTTTTTACTTTTGACCTTTCCAGCCAGAATTTTGCCGATACATTGCCTTGCACTACAGTTGGAGAGATGGATTTATAGTCTGTCAGTTCCGAACACACTACACATTGACCCCAAATTTCTGCTCAACCCTCGTTTTTCCTTCTCAGAACATTCTCTCCTTCCTATCCAATAAAAGACCCTCCACACAGCATCCCCAGGTTGACATAGGCCCTGAATAGAATTATTTCATTAGGGCCTCCTGTATGGAGCTATTCTATTTCTATTTCTCATATTAATTTACATTTACTGTTTATTTTTCCAAAATTCTATTTATTAATTTATTTTATTCTCTCTTTTAAGAAAATTATATAAAAGGATTAATTTCCTACCTCGAAAGAGGGTCAGCCTAGTGAAATGGCATATTCCCAAAAAAAAAATATGCACTAAAATGTATTTTTTGGTTAATAAATAATAAAAATAATAAAAAATAAATGCCACTTTAACGTCCAATTATTTAATAATTTCAAATCTTCTGCATTATTCATCTGATTTTCCCCTTGTTCGACATAATCCACCCAATCTCATAATTATTTTCAGTTATCTCCTTCCAGAAAGGTAAAACGGTTAATCTAATAATAATAACTCGTACATTATACAATAAGTGTAATCCACGTAGGAGGAATATGCGTGTAGGAAATAGGAGTGTTCATTCTTTGGCAAAAGGTTTTATAATTTAATATAATCTTGGGATTATTCTACGGACTAATGAGGGATGTTAATTCCCGCTTTTCTCGTTTCCTTTCAACGGGATTACCCATATACGTTATTATTTGTCTTAAAATATCCTCATAGGGTTTGAGGGCTCTACCAGAGGCCCTAGCACACTCGCTCGATAACGATCGATAGGATAAGTATCGGTAACTTCTCATCGTTCCCTAGGACAACTGCACATCACTAACATACAAACAACAGTTGATGTCGAATACGTTAAGGACACTTAGTCATTGTGAACTGTCACTTATTCGTTGGCGATCTGTAGTCATGCTAGGGAACGATGAGAAGTAATCGATAATTATCCTATCGATCGTTATCGAGCGAGTGTACTAGGGCCTCTGGTGTGCTAGCACGGTCGATCGATATGAAGTTACCGACCGATTGTCGGTAACTTCTCATCGTTCCCTAGGACAATTGCAGATCGCTAACGTACAAACGACAGTTGATATTTAATATATTAAGTACACTTAGTCATTGTGAGCTGTCACCTATTCGTTTGCGATCTGCAGTTGTCCTGAGGAACGATGAGAAGTTACCGACAATCGGTCGGTAACTTCATATCGATCGACTGTGCTAGCACCCCAGGCCTGCTAGCAGTACCAATCTAAGTAAATAAGTAGTTGAGGGTACCAAGTACCTAACTGAGAGGAAAAAAAAAAAAAAATTAAAATTTTTCTTTATTCATTTTGTTTGTTACAGGTTTGTTTTACATGGCTTTTCGACTACCAAGCTAGGCAAATGCCCGTATTATGGTAGTCATTGACCTCTACATATCTTATTTTAGAGGAAAAATTAAAGAAAGAAACTTGAAATCTGTCCAAAATTTATTCCGCGCTTGTTTTTTTAACGATAATTCCGCGAATATCTAATCCTTTTAATGGGAATAATTTTAACCTTCACAGTGCTATAGAAAATTAAAAATAATTCAACAATAATTAACAAAAAGCTATCATGAGTATCATTAACTAACATTGATTCAAATACAAAGATTTCCATTTTTGGTCACTTACATCCATACACCTAAGTAATAATAATAAATATTTCCTCTGGTGCTTTGCTATTATCGTACCTATTAAAAATGGTTTCCTATCATGCTTTATATTTTATTTAAAACAAAAATGATATAAAAGGCGCATAATAATACAGTTTTAATATAATATTATTCCCAATGAGTGAGAAATAACCCATTCCGGGAAGGAACATTTTACTAATATTATAAACGCGAAAGTTTGTATGGATGTATGTATGTTTGTTACTCTTACACGCAAAAACCACTGAATGGACTTTAATGAAACTTTATAATAATATAGCTGAATAACATATAGGCTAAAATTTATACCCAAAGTTTGCTTTTTTCAATGTATTACGAATAATAATTATTGTTTAATAGAAAATGTCAAAATTTGGAATGACATTTTGAAAAACAATGATTGTAAAACCAATATTCTATTTTAGAAAATATTTAAATTAGTGAATTTATTAGAAGTACTCACCCTTGAATCGAATCAAGAATTATTGATATTTTAAATAAATAGGTTAAGAATTTTGGTATAAACGTAGTAATAATTTTAAACACATTTCGCTGTTACAGAAAACTAACGGACATCATTATTTTCAATTCTCAGTGTGCAACATGACGATAGATGCCCGCCAGCTCCGCAACAAGTCAGGCAGGACATCGGGACAGATCAAGTCTCCCGCGCTGGAAGGACCCACATCCTGCTCCTACAGACTGCAGCCGGCCGCGGGGCAGAGGGTCGAGATACAGCTCTACAGGCTCGTGGCTGCGGGGAAACACAATGGGACCAGGTGAGATTAATTTCATCTTGCCTCGAAATAATTTTTTTGGAGAATAACTTTTATTTTTGATTTTTTTTTTGATTAATCATCAACGCCCTAATGGGCTTTTACTTATTTATACAGTTTTTATGATTAAGTGTAAAACAGATCAAGAAAAGATTTAGGTAACAGAAAAAAAATACAAAAATGTGTATAACAAGAGGTAGGTACATTAATAAAAAAGAAAGGAAAAAATAAAAAGTAACAGATTTTTTAACTGCAGATAGCATAATAATTAACATATAAAAAAGTAAAAATAAATATATTTACACACATAACCGCTTTACACAGTTCTAAAATAAATATTCTTTTTTTTTTTTTTTACTTTTTAACTTAAAGAGTTAAACTTCAAATTATAATATTTTAATTAATGAAGATAATATTAGCATAAAAATCAGAAAAAGATACGGATACATCTGAGATGTATCCGTATCTTTTTCTGATTTTTCTGTTTCGGATTTTCGATTGTCTTTCGCTAATATTATCTTCATTAATTAAAATATTATAAATATTCATTATTTTATAAACAATTTGAATAATCGTAAGAACTTAATTATTATTATGAATTTAAAAAATTTCAATTCATAAAACCAATTTTTATATACTAACTTTATTCAAAATAACAAATTTGTAGAAATAATGTGAAGTGGTTATCTTGTAAAGCACAAATGAGTTCGAGGGTACGAGATAACGAGAGTACAGAAAAATAAGCAGGAAATAGAAGTTGTTAAAGTAATTGTAAGGATAAACATGAAAATGTATAGTACAGTTTGTGTTATTTAGCTACTTTAATTAGGCCCTACATAGTGGGTATATTGTAGAATATAATGTGAACATCTTTGTGTGAAGTTGATTAGGTAACTGAAGTCATATTTCCGAAAAGTCGATCTATTTCAGAAGCAAAAACAAGCATTGCTTAAAAGATAAGTGTAGTGTTTTAATTGAATTATATTTACAATTCGACCACCACAACACGGGCCTGTAGTCAAAAAATCATGTAACTAAAAATTCAATGAATATAAAAAAAATTAAAAAAATCAATTACAATTATAACAAAATAAAAAATTAGACAATTCTGATGAGAGGAAAGGGCTGAGACTTTGTTCATAGTGTGCTGCAAATTGATTTTTTGTCCGCAGGAAAGAATACAATAATTTTTTTAAAACTAGAAACACAGTTTTAGGTAGTTAACAATATTGATTCATAACAAAATAAGAAGAATCCTAATAACTTATATTTTTTACCGCCTCCCGCCACGTATGAATATAAACTCTCGCATTCTGATAGTCACTGAGTTTTGATGCTTCACTAATTGTAGTGTATCTAAAAGCTTCCTGCTTGTAGACATAGATGGCAGTGCTAAGAGCTGTCCTTAGATTCCGCTAGATGGCAGGTAGGTCAGTATCTGTGGGAACCAAGAGAGGGTCAAAGACGTCTGAGAGAGCGTTCACTGGTACACACGGTTGAGATTCCATTTAGCCAGCTTCTAGTTAGGTCGATCAACGAGATCTACATTTTAAACCGCGAAGTGTATAATAAACGCAGATAATAACAAAGTATATATTATTCCAAAAAGTAATCTCCATCCACAGTATCGGAGAATCTGTTAGTGTCTGTAGTAAATAACAGAACGCTACACAAATGTAATAATCTAATTTTTTTTAAAGTTCTTACACTTTAATGTAGGTATATTATGTTTTTCAGTTGTATCGGTGGCGCCCTTCGATTGGGCGGTACAGAACTGTGCGGCGTCAATGAACGATACACTCCACCAGTAGTGCTGTTTGCTGACCACGGGGACACCACTCTTCTATTTGAGTGAGTATTTACATTATAATCTATTACTCTTCCTTTCTTCTCTTTCAGTAAGACAACCCGAAATGATTTTTTTTAAATTTAAATTCCACACAGGAGGCCCTGAGGAAAATAATTTCCCTCAGGGCCTGTGTCATCTTTGAAGATGCTGTGTGGAGGTCTTTTTGAGGAGAGGAAGGAGTGAACGTGGGTCTTAAAGAGACCCATGTTGTAGGAAAGAGGAAACACAGAGGCCGGAAAATCGTTCCACAGCCGAGCTGTTGATCACAAGTACAAATCATAGAAGCAACCCGTTCTCATGTGACAAATGTCAACCGTGTACTTATGTTGGGCGCGCGTTTAACGTTGTTCCCGACTATGCACCGGTGCCGAGGGGATCAATGACGCTAGTTCCTCGAAGCATCTTCCATTGAAATACCGGCAGAACATGGATATCATTCCCACCCGACGCCTGTGCTCTAAAGATTGCAATCCGTTTGTTAAGACGGGAGAATCTATCAAGCGGACCGCCCGTTTCTGCACAGAGTCGAGGGTTTTTATCAGGTACATTGGGGCTTTTGACCAGAGATCGCAGCCAAATTCAACCGTGGGGCGTACTTGCGATTTGTACAGGGTTAGCAGTTGTGGACTATTAAAGTATCTTCGGGCCCTGTACAGTACACCCAGTTTCTGAGAGGCCAACTTAACTCTGGCCTCGGTGGAACCCCCGTACCTGGTCACTTAGAGCTACACCGAACATATCAATGGAGCACCTGTTCGGAAGAATGCTACCGTCGAAGGGGACTAGATTGTCATATCGATCCCTTTCAGACGTAATGAGATATATTGGGTCCTTGAAACATTGAACTCGACGAGATTATTCTTAACCCAAGAGAAAACACTATCGAGGTAACCGTCCATTCTTTGCTTCAAAGCCCTCCGGGCCGTTGGGATGTATGCACCCTTTGGGGACTTGTCAAAAAAAAAGCTATCATGGACTGTACTGTCATCCGCGTAGCAGTGAATTGGTGCACGTGTCAAATGAATGTAGTTGATACTCTCGCTATCCTCGATGAAGCTCGATTTCTTATGCAAAATAAAGGACGCACAATCGTCACGATAGGGGGGGTAATCGTGCGGAGAAGGTTTTACGGCACAACTTATAGAGCATTTAAATTAAAGTTAACTTACTGTTGCATCCAAAACTGATTACAAATAACATCTTGAGATGGGCTTATAATAGACTGTAAATACTTTGAACGAAACGAAACGAGGCGCATTTGTATGATGAAAGAAGGTATGCAAGGAAAAATATTGACAAATATAGTTATAAAGTTCTACTGCTTTACTTCGAGGATTATCGCCACAACAAAACGAATGAGTACAAAACGAAATTATGTACTTCTGAGGTTTTTTCATTTTAAAATGAGATTGTGTACACAAAAAACACCAATACCTTGCTTCCAAGGTATTTCCAAAACTCCTGTTTTCAAAACAAATGCACTCGAATTCTCACTATTTTTCTTGCACATTGTTCCAAATTTTAAATTGTTTTTCAGCAAGGTGATGTGGTCAAAAAATGACATCCCGATGGAAGCTAAGCATTTTCTCATTTCAAAACCAATCTCTCACAGTTTTTTTTATTATAACTAGAACATTATAAAGAGTTAGCTAGAAAGGGATCTACAAATTCAATTGTTCACTGTAGTAATTAGATATGTATATTAAGTTTAAGTAACATAACAAGGGTAAAATATCTAAACTAAAAGTAAAGCAAATTTACATCATGTGTATACTAAAGAAGTTGCGATGTTACAAAATTTCTCGTTTTCATATAAATTCAAATTGAAAACGTCATGAACTTCCCCTTATCCGTTGCCTGGCTTAAAATAATAAAACTTATATCCAACTCGAGAAATATTTGTTGGGTTATGGTTTTAAAACTGGATGTTTATATCCTCTCCAAATGTATGTTTGTACCATATTTCGAGGCAATAAAAAATAATTGCTCAAAATACCACAACTTTCTAGGTATCTGAAAACACTTATCGTACTTTACTGTTCATATGTGTGGATACTTCACAAAGTTTTTACTGGAATGTTCATAGTTTCAACGGCTTTGGGTGCTGGAAAATTAATATTGTTTGTGGAGAAAACTTCTTAGAGTTAAAGTGCCCGCCATTAGCAGATTATTATCCAATGCTCGTTTAAGATTGATAAGAAAACTTGTAAACTTGAGTTATTATTTTCGTAATCCAAAGAAAATTTTAATTGGGCCATTTATATTCGATAGAAAGAATAGTCTCGCTTGTAACAACGAGCGATGAGATTTATGTCTGGAAAAATTCTCCGGACCGCGCTTTGAGACTTTCGCTTGTCTGGACTAAGTAATTTGTGCCAGGAATCAGAGTCACGTTGTTCTGTGAAATAATGGCCGTCCCTCATAATGTGTGAAATAATTAAACGCTGTATAAACAACATTTCTTTGTTTGGTCTCGTCGAAATTGATGGACTTTGACGTGGGTTCCGTAGTTACTAACATGGTTCGAGAAGAGGTACATGTGTTTATCCTTCAACGTCCATTATCATACATGGATAGTAAAATTGGCTAAATTATTTTTTTACATATGTTTATCTCTTACGTTATTTTGTCAGTGAAAGGCTACGTAAGCAAGATGAAACATAACTTACATATTTCTATTTAAACAATAAACATTTTATTGAAAACTCTATTTATGGGAGTAAAACAATTTTAAAATAGAATATTGTGCCATGGTGATTTACGAAATTAAACAACAAAACCAGCTCATACAATCCTCAAACGAAAAGCTCAATAGAAAAACTGATAACACACAAGACACAGCGAATTTACCAGACGACTTTTTTAAAAACGTTTAGGATGAATTACGATTTCTGTTGAATTTGTGTTATTTCACAAGTTATTAATTTAAAATAATAATATATGTAGTATATTTACGGCACGTTCCAGAGTGGAAAATACTTTCTGTATCGCCCTGGTGTAAGACCATCATTTGGAATTGAAACGTTGCTTGAAATGGCTTTAGTTGTGTTTGGGGAACAGATCTGAATAGCCAGGTACTTCCCCACCTTCCTCTCTTGCCATCTTCTTCCGCTCATGACTAGCCTTACAACATACCCCAATTGAGGATGCCACAGTCTCACTGGCTTCAGACGAGAGCAGTTGGGACTCTTGTGCGGTATTCATAAACATATATAACTCTCGTGGGATCTCCACGTAAATCATGTAAAGGAGAAAATTACACCCATAACTGGTGTACTATATAGGCTTCAAGGATTACTACCCATCCCTTTATTAACTTCAGTCTACAATGCCATGGTACACTCTCACCTGTCCTATCTCTGCTGTATCTGGGGCTTTGCCTCAAAGAAATTGATAGCCGACCTGCAGGTAGTTCAAAACCGAGCTCTCAGAAATGTTCATGGACTTCCATGGGACACTCATGTCAGGGACATCTATTCAGTTTCCGGTATCCTTCCAATCACAATCCTTCCTAAACATGAAATCACAAGCACCATCCTACAAATTACCCAACAATCAACTCATACTAACACCAAGCCAATTTACAATCAAGACATCCACAACCACAATACTCGAAATAACAATAAAATCCGCATTCCTCAAACACACACTACAAAATATGGGATAAAATCTCTGAACTATATTGCCTATACACTATATAATTCGCTTCCAGATATGTACAAAAACATCCAGCATAATAAAAAATTGCAAAGCAATGCTTTAAAAGATTATTTTTTAACTACATTTAAAAATGAAAATATGTAATCGTCTTGTCATTTTTTGATATATATTATATACTCGTATCAGTTTTCCCTCTCTTTACTTGTTTTCTCTTGTTGTTCGTTCTACTTAACCTGTCTTTATTTTTATTTTTATGTTGTACTGAATGTAAAACTTATATTATGATATCAATATACCTTTGTAAAATTGTAACTACTACCTCCTACCTATGAATTGTAAGTTCCTCCTGTCCTAAAATGAGTTTTGTAACTCATCTGGATTGCTCTAGCAAGAAATAAAAACAATGAATGTATATTTATAAATGTACACCCTGTATATATATATATATATATTCCTCAAAAAAATAAATTCGAGAACTTAGGCCTTCGCGGAAATAAAGGTTGTAGCTCTATGGTTTATTTATGGGTTCGATTTTCCGACACAAGTAAAGTTTAAGTTTCACTCTAAATTCTGTAGAGTTTTTATGTCTCTCAAGAGGAAGTAAAAACTAAATAAATTCGGGACAAGTGAACTTTCAATCTTTAAATTCAATTACACTCTGCTGTCTGAATGTATTCCAATTTTATTACTGGCATGTAAAGGTAAAGTATACTTGTGGCGAATGATACTTCCATCAACAAAAATTAAATTAAAATACGTTATGTTTATTTTTACATTTTGTCGAGGTCGATATGCTCCACACCCGTTTCTGATATAGGTACACCATATTTAAAAGCCAACACACGAAGTTGTGTTTTTGAAAGTTGTTGGATTTTAAGACAAAGTTTTGACTGGAACTGTAAGTAATGTTGGGTATGCAAATAATTTACGTATTTCAGGAGACCAATTTAAATAACTTCCATATAATTGTTATATTTAACCCGTTAACATTTATTTTATATATATATTTATTTATCTATATAAAGTTTATATATATTTATTTATTTTATATGTATTTATTTATCTTAATTTTTTTTGATTTTTTTTAAATTTTATTTTTGCGACTTTATAAAATATTGTACATACAAAATATAATGGTGATTTTAAATATAGATATTGCATTTCTTAGTCCTCCTCGCTAGGGAGTTCTGTGCCGAGGCGGACTTAAGTTATTTAATTATAATTTATTTGTTTTCTGCGAAGTTTTTAGTGTCTTTATTAGGATTGTAAGTGACTTTTCGATGCCCGTCTCAAAACCTTGCTTTAATGCCCTTCCGATTGAAATAAAAAATACCATGAATATACAAAAGTTTAAAAAGGACATCAAATTATGGCTAACGAAACATGAAGATGAGGAACTAATTAAAATTATTAAGTAACCCCAACGCAACCTACAGATAATAAACATAAACACTTTTTAAAACAACGCAAAATAATAAACATAAACACCTTTTGCTTTATTTATTTATATTTCGTGGAAACCAACAAAAACCAACAACAATGATGGGAAATCATGATCAACACCATACAACAACCTGCAGTCCACCTCGGAACAGGAATACCTAGTGAGGAGGACTGAGGACAAAATACTTAACTTTATATTCTTAATTTACTTTATATTATATTTTCATTTTAATTTGTATTGTCATTAAATAAAAAAAAATAAAAAAATGGATTTAGCCGTATTCAGTGATCCGATCTGAATAGCCAGGTACTTCGACGCCTTGCCCTTCCGACTATCTTTAACCTCGTAAAAAACAAAACATATAAAACCAAGCATAATTCATGAAATTTCCCCAACACGTTGGAGATTTGACAATATTGGAATCTCGCGTAGATTGTAAAATCAAAAAATCCAATGCAATTAATAGTAAATAGTAAACGACATACGGGGTAGAGAACAACAAAACAATACATTTTAATGATATGGTTTCTTGCTTAAGAGGAACGGCTGCGCGGCCGCTTTCATACAAAACGTAGTTTTGGATTTGAGGCCACAATACCCAACCAAACTGAAAAATATTTTTTGTAATAAAAAGGTAAGTGCCATGTCGATCTCGGATAGAAGCTATTTTTTATTTTGCTTTTAAATTATGATGTATAGGTAATTAAAGAAATCAGTTTTTGTTCATTTTAGAAGCAACTTTATTTGTAATTATTAAAAAAAAAATCTGCCTAATCCTTGGTTCTAAAATAATGAAAAATAAAATTAAAAATTAAAAAATGTTAAAAATGCATTTCTTTGGGTAGTAATTTTAAAATATAAAATATAAAGTTTTTGTTCCGATGTAAATAGGTAATTTGTAATTTAAATTTACACCCATCAAATTTGTTTCTAAAAAAACAATATTTTAAATTTTTTGTTTCATCATATTTAAAAAAAAAAAAATAGAAAAAATTTAGAATTTTTTTTTTTCAATGTTTACATTTACGCCGTTCTTCCATGAAGCTACGTTCAAGCGACGCGATCGCCGCTCGTCTGTGTTTTCCATAGTATTATTAGTGTTTGAAAACGCCGCTAGGCGGTACACTAGCAAAACAGTATGACAGGTAGCGGTAGCGTCGCTTGTGAGTAGCTACGTGGAAGAACGGCGTAACTCTCAAATAATTGTCCAAGTTGTCTCTAAAATCATAAAATATTAAAGTATTGAATAGCCTTTATTTTAAAAATTAAAGCAAAAATAAATAAAGTAGCTCCTGTCCGAGATCGAGATTTGACATGCCTTTTGATTACAAAAATAATTTTTCAGTTTGGTTGGGTGTTTTTATCTAAAATCCAAAACTACATTTTGTATGAAACTTGCCGCACACCCAATGGCCTTAATACGCTCTCCTCTTGTCGGTTGTTGGACCGGGTAGTATGTCACCACACTTATTTAACTTATGCATGGGTCAACCAAGCCAACAACTAACTGCAACAAAGATCGGATGTCACTGGATGACAAAACAGAGAGCTATGCGAGCTACGAGAATGTAGACAACTTGGTGATATTAGCGCAATCCGTAAAGGCACAAAGGAAACTTTGAAAATCTGCCCGGAATGCGCTAGAGGCATAAGGTTGGATACCTGGACCACAACAAAGACATAGGATATTAAGTTTAGATGAGAATTATTAAACATCCACCCAAACAAACTCTCCCATCTCGATACACTAAGATGAAAAAACAAATTCATATCATTTCGATCTTTCACTTTTGATCTTTTACTTCAAGCTTTGACTGCAACCCAATGCGATAACGTAATTATATGTGTCTAGTTTTTTAACTGTTAATTCATGGTGGAATTCCATTGTATTAGATATGAAATCAAACAATTTTTTTCACTTTGTTCCACTTGTTTATTTACACTTAGAATAATTTTACTTCAGAGAGCAGTGGTGTAATTTAAGTATGTAATTAAAAATGTATAAACCCAAATATATGTAAAACCCTAATAACAATAATTACCATAGGGCTATCAATATTTGTTAATTAAGCCCTAAGCAACAAGGAGGGAATATCCCAACATTACCAAAATAAAATATCAGTGATCACAGATCTTTTCAATTATATAAATTCATATAGATTCATGTCAATTAAAAATAACCTTTTACTATGTATCATCATTCATAATTTTAATAATAAACTTTATAATTATCTATATGTATCTTAAATTAACAAAATAACTGATAATACCTTAAATTCACAAAATAGAAACATTCATCATATAGAGACAATGCTGTGCGCCCCTGCCTAAGTTTGTATAAATTCCGTAGCATAAGCATTTCAACTACCAGTCTGAAAATGTCCGTAGTAGGACGAAACCGGTCCTGGTGTAAATAAACAAGTGGAACAAAGTGAAAAAAATTGTTTGATTTCATATCTAAGTAATTATATGTATTATTTCCTTAGCTCCCGCGTTACTACAGCGCACTGTGGAATGGCCCCGAACAATACCGTCTCATAATTCGGAAAACTGTACTTTTTTTTCAGATATACCTATAGCCGTTTTAATAAGATAAATGAACTATACATTTTTATCCTTTGGAAAATTGTGGATATAAAAACACCATTTTATAATAAAGGTATTTTTTTTATGTGTTTATTAATAGAAGAATTGCCGATTTTTTGCGTAACAGCGTCAAAAAACGGGTTTGCCGATGCTCTTTTTTATCATAAAATTGACTTGTCGCAGTACCTACATGGAAGAATTGTTTTTGAAAAATGTTCCAAATATCAATATACTCACAAGATCTTTTTTACTTTTTACATTTTCACACAATTAGTTATTTACAATTTCGCGGGCTCTGAAAGTGAAGGTAAAATGTTTTTGACTTTATGGACGTACCTATCTGTATGAACGCAACCAATGTCTGTGTTATGCATAATTTTGTAACCTTACAAATAAATGAATACAATTATTTCCTTTTTAGTGGTATTTACTCTGGCGTCAGTTGTCTATAAAACAATAAATACATTGAACGAGGAAATGCTTTCAAATTTCGTACCGTTAACGCATTCGTTCTAAACATATTCTGAGAGATCCTGAAGTCGATGGCTGGTCCGATACAGCTCGACGCAAATATACGGAATTTTCGGGCTGATAGCTCCATATCAAAATGCAATCTAACTCGTGATTGGTTGGGATCTGCCCGTAATTACGTTTATACCCGGTTTGCCCGGGAAACTATCAGCCGCCCAGTAATGAAAACATCCATTAACACATGCTACTAATAGCACCGAACCTTCTATACTAGAAACACTGAACTGATAACCACTAGAAGTGTGACCTCCACAAACTTGAAGATTTCATGACACTTGATTCCCGACAGCCGACTGTTGGCCCACCAGCACACTTATATACAATGTGCAATTAGTTTAGGAAAAATAACAGTGTCCCCGAAGCGGTGTGAATATAAGATATACAGCCGAAAAACTAAAGTATTAACGTATGTTCATTCAAATGCTTATCAAACTACTGTCTACATACTGTATATACCTCGCATAAGTATAAAATATGGACCTAAACCAACTTGTTATTAAAGGTATTTTTGAAGTCGATTTTAGGTGTGAAAGTGGTAAATAATACACAAAACACTGTAATTTTATAATAATTTTAATTTCGTTGCCAACTACCGGGGGAATTAACTGTCAGGACACCAAACTTGAAAGAAAACTGATGTCACCATAAGACACATCTTATTTTAAAGAGTATTAAGAGATGTTCTTCACTTTCTTAAATCAGTGATTCCTGACATTATTTGCAGTAATTAAAAATGTCATCCTTTTGAAATATTGGTCTCCGGTGACAATTTTGCATTTATTTTTTTCAACTTAAAAAAATAAAAACATCAGAAGGTATTGAACAGTAGCAATAGGGTCGGAGCGAGGGGTTGGGCGGATGCTGGGCTGAGTGACCAGTGATGGAAATTTTTATTTGTTAGGTTTTCAAAAAAAACCTCAGTCACCGGATATCAAAATTTCATTTATATTTTTTAGTCCAAATAATGTCAAGAATCACTTGTTAAAGTAAGTCAAGTACGTCCCGTGACCCCTGTATAAGTCATATGGCTTATTTTTTAATACCCCCTTGTCAGTGGTTAACATTCTCTTTTTTTTTTTTTTTTTTTATTTTTTTTTTTATTTATAAGAAAAAAAAAGTTTTACATTACAAGTGAACATTATGTAAAGTTATACAAATTATTCATCATTATTCTACTACTCCATAAGTTGAGCTCTAGGAGCTCGTGTTTATGGGAGGAGTATTTACATGCAAAAAAAATAAAATATTCTAAATAAATATGTAATCAAAGACTTAAAATAAATACAAACATTATTTAACATAGCTATACAATTTAGGAAAAAATATGTTTTTGAATTACAATACCAATATACTATATATTTTAACTTTCAACATTGATAATACACATTAAGTAATGGTAAACTAAGGGTACAATATATCATTATCTAATTTCAGGGATTTAATTTGCTTTTTAAATTGTTCATATTTCAAAGTTTCGGTTACACTAATTTTGTTTTATAAATCCATAGGTCGCGGGTTCGATACCTGACTTGCGCGAATATATCGATATTTAACATTTTGCCTTATTTCGCACATAATTAGTTGTAATTATATTTGCTGCAAGTTCCAAAGTGTAAAACACTTTCATTAAAGTCCACCTGAGGAAAGACCCCCATTGACATTGCTTAAGCCGTGTTTGGTGGCGAGATCTGCAACCTTCCTCTGCCCTATCATGTAATATTCATAGAATCACTTCTTCTCATTGTTTGTTATTGATTCATATATACCCACATCCCAGTTGAAACGTAAAAATATATAAGATGTATTTATTTAAATCAATGCACTTTATCAGAACTGTATTTTTTATTATACTGTTACTCAATTTTAATTGTCATTATTAGCCTTCCTTGCAGTGTTAAATAAATATTAATACAGACTAACTCATAATTTAAATTAATTTAATATCTCTTCCTCCCCCGCTCTACGCAGGTTCACAATATACCATTTAAAAAAAATAATTTAGTGAATGAACAGGAGCTTTGGACCCCTTG
The DNA here is from genome assembly GCA_951813805.1 of Limnephilus auricula. NCBI lineage: Eukaryota > Metazoa > Arthropoda > Insecta > Trichoptera > Limnephilidae > Limnephilus > Limnephilus auricula. Next base: position 32,174,346 of record OX638390.1, read on the forward strand.
CCAGAAGGGCCGAAAAAGGTTAATAATTTTCACCCAAAGTAAGGTCAAAATTTAACTTATTTCATGCATGCTAGACACGCCCACAATACACTTCTATATGTAAATATCTTCAATGACAAGAATGTATACATTTTTTCCTGTAATTCTACTCATCTGTCTATTGTACTTTGACCCACATTATCTCATAGCGCTGGAATTCTGGTTTGTTGGAAGGCTGTAGATTTTAGATAGAGTCTTCAACGTTACAAGGAGATTGGTCTTCCGATTGAAGTTCCGAAGGAAGAAAATATATGAGCTTTCTTAGCAAACTTTCCATCTAGGAACAATCTTCATATAAACTTTTATTATAAATATACAGGTAGGTACGTACTTCCACAAAAATAATAGATAACTTTGTATGTTAGGTGTATACCATAATTTAAATTGTAGAAAACTGCGGATAACTGATAGACTAATTGTATTGTGAAGCAATTTATTACGCATTTTTTACGTCCTTTGCAGAAGTATGTTTGAAGCAGCCAAAGCACACAAAAAGTAAAATCTTGAAAAAAAAATTTTGCTAAAAAAAAACGTTTTCTTCTGTCAATACGATTTTGAACCTGAAATTTTCAAATTACGAAACCTGAAACTTCGCGTTATGAGCGTGAATCACGGTGCATACTCAAAAAAACAACACAGTATCGCGAAACCCCCTCTTTAGAAACCAGTAACGCGCCGACACGTATACGAAAAACGCCCACAAGCCTTTTAAAAATCGCAACAGTCGTTTTCCGGCAAGTTTACTCGCATAAAAAATATCGACTGCCCAAAGCCAAAAGGATGTAAGTGGCAAAACGCTGAATGTTTCCATTCGTGAAAGGAATAAAAAACCACTGATATATTTTAAACTTCCCGGAGCAAGTGAAGCTAAATGTGTATGTTCTATGTAAGGGTCTGTTGTGAGGTGAAGGAAGTTAGAAGGCGAAGAAAATATGATAGAGGAAGGTTGCGAAGAAATGGTCTATTTAAATCTGGTCAAATAATATGGCTAAGGTCATTTCAAGCATTTTCAATAAAAAATAAAAAATTCTATTTTTATTATTAAAAAATAATTATATATTTTATTTACAATAAAATATATAAATTTGTTTTAGACCACCTTAAATTTTAATTACACTCTACCGGTTTCGGAAGAACCCTTCCTTCGTCAGGAGAATATTAAAACTAACCTATGATACAAAATATTGATAGATATACACCAAACATTTAGGTGCTGGAGTGGGAGGTCAAAGGGGGAGGGGGGGTAATTGCGGGAATTCTAGCAATAACAGAGCGGTTTATTGGAAACATATCTAGAATGGGACTAAAGGATAAATTAATTTGGTTAAATATTTTGTTATGTTTTTTTAAATATTAAATATTATGTTTGGTTTAGCGTTATTATTTAGGGATTTTTTTTATTTTCAAGTGCTTCCAAGTTATCTAATTATTACAAACATGTAATTATCATTTCTTTGAAATGTGAATTTCTATCATTTTGATAGATTTTTAAGTTTACTAACGGTGTACATTCGAAAGGTAAATTTTCGATCGAATCTCATGAAAATTTAACAATTTTCATTGTTTTTGAAGAGCACTGATTCTGTGGCAAATATTTCATAAATAATGTCAGCTTCACAAATCCTACAATTATTAAACTATACCGTGATTTTCGAGAACCACAGAAGCTTCGCGATATGAGCTCATAAAACGATATTCAACCCAAAACATTCACATTTTATAATAAAACAGCATTTTGTATATTATTTTCTCTCTTAAAAAGTACTTCTTTATCACTTATGCTCTTTCAGCTTGGAGCAGCGCGGGTATAAACACCACCCGTTTAGGCATAACAGTCGGGCGCACAGGCGGAACGTTCCCCGCTGCAGGCTCTCGACTGCCGAGGAAAATATTCATATTTAAATGCTGGATGATAATTTGTTCTGGCGCTAGCCCGTGCGTGAGAAATGGCCCGGAAAGCTCGCTGAGGCGAGGCAGGATCTTTCCGCCTGGCCGGGCCGCGTCTCGCGACTCGCCTTGTCTGTAGTCCGCCGTATGCCCTGATTCCGCCCTAATTTCACGGGATCAGGCGATCAAATTACAAGCGACAACTCATCTAAACGGCTCATCGCTTAAACGGGAACCAATGGGACATAGTGTGCAATGTTTTAAACGTCCAGAATAAATCAACTTTAAGATTTACTTGTCACAACTCATCTGAACCACATCATCATTTAAAATTAATGTGACCTAATGAGATGTAACATGAAACGTTCTTGTGAAAAATTTTGAAATGGATCAATTTACGAATTATTTTTTCCAACGGGATTAGACCAGAAATTTCGTCTTGAAGTACGTATTTAATTAAATCTAGATGATCAAATTAGAGATACGGTGTGCAACGTTTTGAATGTCAGGAAAAACGGAAATATATCAGAAATAACATTTATTTCTAATGAGGTTAAATTTTTTTTAACAGAACCATACGAACATGTCATATTCCTCACTTTTACAAAATGACAGGAAGAAAATAATTTCCCCCAAGACCTATATCATCTTTGGGGATGCTGATGTGAGGAGAGGAAGCGAAGGAAGTACGGATGCTGGGAAGTCCCACATAGACCAGCCGATCTTTCCAAAGTCGAGCTGTCGAACTCAAGAACGAACCGTAGAAACTAAAAAAAAAATTATGGGCACAATTTTTATGTGACACCTCATAGAAGAGTATCTCTGTCCTTGTGGATTAATGACAGGGGAACTATATTGCCTCCCAGCATTGGTGAGGCGGGGTAAGATGGGGGCTGTAGGAGGGGAATTATCAATGCATGTCATGAGGTAGCCCGGATTATATGAAGGTTGAAAAGTCTGCTCTACAAATTATCCGATTAATAACATTATCTAAACAGGTCACTACCGAACTGAACTATATTCATAACGCATTATTTTAGAATATATAATAATAAGAGAATTCACAGTGATATAATGTCGTATAGAATTTTAAAATATGCCTTCAGCTGTTCAAAAAAAGATAAGATCAACCGTTCCGAAGAACAACGTCGGATGTGAGTTTTTTAGTTTTACAGAAGAGTTGTAAGTTTGTTTTCTGCATTTTTACTGTTTTTGAGATCAAGAAATGTAGTGTTGTTTTAATATTTTGAATTTCATTCCATTTTATTAAAAACTCAGAAAATACAGACTTTCAAATCAACAAAATGAGTCAACAAAACGATTTTCAATTTTTAGCGGATCCGACATTGTTCTTTTTGATAACATCTTTCAGCTGTTCAATGGTTCCGCCCACACAGCGCTCCCAACTAACAAAAGGGTAAAATAAAGCGTCTGGAATGACCAATGAGAACATATATTTTTGAGAATTACTTTTTACACTATAACGTAACCACAAGTTCAAATTTACAAAATGTTAGCTCCTTAGATAAAAGAAAGATGTACATAATACACTCCTTAATCTTTATTCTATGCTATTACTCGACTGAAATTTATTACCAACCTACTCAGCTCGTAAGTAGGTAGGTACTTTAAAAGTAGTTTACTAGTTTTCTTTCCATACTTCGTCCGTGTCTTATTCCAACTTATCCATTACGCAGCACGCATCACGCACCACGCAGCACGCAACGGTTTTTACACCCACATAATATTGTGATCTAAAATTGACCGTGAGACTGTACGTGTCACATTGAACTGCCCTTGTGAATTGGTCCATTTAAAAAAAAAAACCTCATTTATGATTATTTTGTGTTTGGAATCACATTTCTCCAGAAAGTTATAAATAATTTCCTGCCCACATGAAATAATTTTTAGTTAACACTCATTTATTTTATACGTGGTATTTTCTTTTGGAAATACAATTATACCCTACCTACACACAAATGTTCATCTAATCTCCTGCTCTCCCCACTACCTTCAGCCTTATGACTAGGAGGCGGCTAAGCGGTGGCAAAACGAAGAATTCTAAGTCACGAATCCGCAAAAACATCATTCGGAGATATTGAAATTTGAATTTTTGAAATTACATGTTTTTGTAATAACGAATCAATTCTAAACTTCAAACCTCAATATCTCCGAATGATGTTATTGCGAATTTTCAACTTGGAATTCTTCGTTTTGCCACCGCCTAGCCGCCTACTACTTATGACATACTCCGATTGGTGATTTCATATTTCCATAGTCCTAATGGCTCCAGATGATTGGGATCATTGGAGGTGTTCCACCACTTTCCCTGCAACGGCATAAGAAAACTGATTATTTACCTCCATCGGCGTAGGTACATGTAAAGATTCTATTTTTCTTTTGTAAAAGGAAGCTACTCGTTCTTTTAATTATTATGAACGATTCTCCAATGATTGGGGAGCAGTTGGGAGTCTTGTACGATATTTTAATTGGTTTAGCAACAACGTACTCGTTTGAGTATTTTTGTCTTAAATTAAATATAAATAATTTAAATATGTTTTCGTATCTCAGAGACTGTTTTTCTGCCACTACGTATTTGAAATTGTATGTTATGTTATAAGGAACGCTGGTTTAAATGAACCATATACAGTATTCTAATGACCGTTTGGATAGATTTATAGTGAACATTCGAATATTACTCTCCTCATTATCTCAATACTAAAGTATTTGGAGATTTCTGACAAATTAACCGCACGATTGATAATATAATTAATCAAATTTAGTCAACGAACACAGTAGGTATACAGTTTTCAACTAAAAAGTATGTTATCTTAAAACACCTTGCTTTTCAGATCTGATCACCAAACTATAATTTTTATTTATTTTTTATTTTTTTAACTTAAGAATGGTACATGTTAATTCATACTGGTCTTCCATTAAAAGCGTTTGCTTGTGGATGGAAGAAGAGATTACATTTCATGTATGTTCAATTAGTACAATCACTTGTTTCACATACTCGTCTGTACAGTTAATACAGTTTTTAAAATATATAAACATCCATGTATTCATTAAGAAGAAAAATAAGTATAATTATTATTAATGAGACTTTCATGTGGAAATCGAGGAAGCAGTCTTCCTGTTGATGTTTTCTTTAAAATATTTTTGATAGAGTTCAACAGTTGCACTTTGTTATTAATGTTGGTAGTTTATTAAATAAGTATTTTCCTTGGTGTGTATAATGGTGTTGGACAAAAGAAGTGTTTAGTTTGGGGCATACAAATACATGTTTTAAGTCTGGTACGATATTTATAGTTAAAAAAAAATTTATAGATTTCTTTTTTCGCATGACTTTACCACCTACTACTACCATAATACGGGTGTGTCTAGTGTGGTAGTTAAAAAGCATGTAAAAAAATCTGTATACGAAAATATTTTATAATAAAGAAAACATAAATAAATAAAAAATAAAACTTTAAAATATCACGCTATTCATTATGAATTTTGCTTCAGTTAGAATACTACATAATTTTTTCAAAAAACATAATATATATATTTTTATTTTTTTTTTACTTTTTAACTTAAAGAGTTAAACCTCAAATTATAATATTTTAATTAATGAAGATAATATTAGCGAAAGTCAATCAAAAGTCCGAAACAGAAAAGTCAGAAAAAGATACGGATACATCTGGGACTCGAACCCAGGTCAAAGGTAGCAGCCAATAAAAATATGCGATAAGAAAAATGAAAATAATGTTGGTGGTTCTCAGTCGAAGTATGATACAGTTAAAAAATGACCGAATCGGATAGGGATACGTTGGCGCAGTTGGATAGCGCGTCGGCCCGGATTGCTTGATGACCTGGGTTCGAGTCCCAGATGTATCCGTATCTTTTTCTGATTTTTCTGTTTCGGACTTTTGATTGACTTTCGCTAATATTATCTTCATTAATTAAAATATTAAACATAATATAGTTTGTGAGTGTGTTTAAGTTTCATTTTAAGGTCCATTCTTTGCAGTAATATAGTAAGACGTCGCTTTTGGTTGGTTTCACTTTTACGTGCATTTAGGCAATTTACTTGATTTCTATTTTTGAGATATTTAATACTTTTAGGGAAGAACGCACGCATATTTTGGGGCTATATACTCTCAAGACTTATACACTAGTTTTAGTCAATATGTTCAAGTATGGGGTAACATTGTTCTGCTGTGTCACATCAGGCAGCGGACCACCTGACTCGTACAAGAATGAGACGATAGTGTGATATTTCTCTCCATCTGCATTGAGTGTTCACCGCTAAGCTAAGAAGTAAAAAGTACCTGTCTCCATTTTTTATTATTATTTTCTCAAGGTGTTGTTTGTTCAATGATGGATTACTTAGGCAGTCGAGGAATTGAACTCTCGATGACAACAACAAAATGAATTATTTTAACTAAACTGTATTAAGCAGCCTTATTGAAGAAAGTATACGAAATTTCGCCCTTTTATAAGTTCACAAGTAAAATAGAAATCAAATTGAAGTGATTTTACAGTATTACAATACTTTGAGTGCCTCAAAGGACGACTATCGTAAAATCAAATACTTCAGTGGCACTTGCTTTTCATTGGTAGTTTATTTAATTTTGGTTGCTTGAATGAAGGATTTATCGTTAAATTGGGCTAGAACAGCCAATGTGATTTCTAACTTAACCTAGAACCAGTATTTCAAGATCTAATGAAATAAGCAATTTAATGTTTCAAGATTTAAATAAATGAATTCTCACCCAAAATTCCGAGATGACTTTTGAGAGAAGCGTTTTCAATAAATTTATTCCCTTTGAATTTATTTATCATTTCATAATATTTTCGTTTACTCGAAAACGTTCTAAGAAACTCTAACTCTGTTTTGTCATTTGGTAAAGAAATAATTTGAATGCTGGTTCTTATCGCGAATCAGGAATCACAAGTATCGTTCCTCTTGAAAATGTACATGCCCTTTTGATCTCCCGTTCTGCCACAGAATTTAGTGGTAGGTAGAAGCTACTATAGACTAATAGGTATGCGGGGAAGGCTGGCCCATTTACCCCGCGATACCTTAAGTTTGTGTTTAATTGATGTCGGTTGGTCCTCTCTACACCACAACGCAATCAAGATCGACGGGAGGGGAGCGCGGGGCTGAACTGGGCCGGGGTGAAATGATATCGCTAAATGATAAATGATAACTCTAAATAATTGGATAAGGCATTAATATCGTTCGAAATTAAATACTTGCATTTAAATTTCATAATGATGCAATAATATTGTTAATTGGGTCATTATTTCGGGAGTTTGACGATTACTTTTGATTGTGTCTGTCGTTTTTTTTTATGAACAATATCTGCAAGTAAATAGCTAAGTTATTGGTGATTTGTTTACTAATTATTTTTAGCGTTTGATCAATGTTTTACAAGGCGGCTTTAATGGGGTATTTTCACAAACGAGGGATTCTGTTGACAATGTATGGAATATTTAAAGATCATTTTTCTGATTTTAATCATTCTAGTAAAAATGTTTGTTATTTATATTTTCATTCAAATTTATTCATTTTAAAAACGATCAAAAACCCACAAAACCAAAACTGCCCGTGGTTGGCATGGGCACCAAATACGCAAGTCAACAAACAACAAAGTACTACTGTCAGAAAAATTTCCAAACCGGCCAGCGCGTATGTCGTAGTTTCAAAATATCGATTTGGCGGTATTACAAAAATGGGACACTTCGCTGTATAAAATTTATTCGTCAACATAAAAATAAAATAAAAAGCCACAATAGTCGTGATTTTTTGCTTCATGTATTTAAGAAATAAAAAAATAAAACGTGAAAATACCCTAATGTTTTATATTATACAAACAGTCAAAAAACCATGGATATAGAGCCAAAATAAACAATTAAAAATTATCCCATGTTTTTAGTTTTACCGATTTCATTTCAAATAATCTCTTTAAATTTTGTTATAATGTTTATTCGTGTCTTAATTTGGCACGTACAAAGTTGAAAATAAGAATTTTAATGTCGCTTTAGTAAGAGATTTCTCTGTGATAACAACCCGAGGTTTGATTTAGCAAAAATATGGTATTGCGACATGTGTTATCGCGTAGATGAATTCCATTCGAAAATAAAACGTTATTTTCTGTACATTTTATTTATTTAAATACCTTAAATAAATTTTCAGAAATAAAACACTGGTCGCAATGAAAATCCTGAATATTCTAAATGTGACGCTCCTTTAACCCTCCGTTGAGCGACATCCGGGAGGCGGTAAGTGGGCAACAAGGTCTGTGCAGACCATGTAGATACATAAATTCATTGGTATAATAAATATTAATATAATTTGGTACATGTGAGTTATGTGCATAGATATATTTCGAATACCAGCACACTGAAAACAGCCGTCTCTTGTTAAATATGTGGGTATGCGCATACCTTTGGATTGTGGCCCGTTCTACCATTTGTGGAATTACCAACTGTCAGGCCAGTGCGACTACGAACTTACGTCTTTTGTCTTTCGCTCTGGGTAAGCTATTCCCGAGCAACGATCAATCGTTGCTCGTTATGCGCCATCTACGAGCGAAAAATTACTCGTCGTCGCGACGAAATTTGTCGAATACGTAAAATGTTTCAATTTTACGTATTCTTGAACGTCGAACGGTCAAAGAGATAAGATATTGGCAACCCTGTGAAGATTGTCTATGTTTTTGACATTTCTATGGCGCGAATTTAAAATCACGAGCGCATTTTCTTTGAAATGGTTGGCCGATATATATATATATATATATCAAAATATATCAAAACCAAAAACAGTTAACCACAGAGGAAAAGGAATTTGCCGCTGCTAACACCTGCAAAACGACATTGCGACAGATTATTTAGGAAGTTCATTTTCATGTACAAACTATCTACCCTCTGGCGAAACATTATATCAAAGCATCTGCTTCAATTTTCTCTACATTAGATACGTATTGCAACCAATTTCGCAGGTAATTCAGCCATTAGGTAGGTATATGGAACTTTAAAACAACTTTGTACAAATATAATAGTCTTAATATTGTGAGTATACGCACGCAATTACTTTTTATGTTATATTTTCTTTTACTTACTACTTTAGGCTTATATTATATTGAATTATCGTACTAGTATTTTGCTAATTTGCACTAAATTGTATTACATACAAATGTGTTGTTTTCGTATAATTACTACAAATGCATTTATCTTGTTAGGTATACTTAATTACTGTAAACAATTTGTAAAATTTGCGTGTAATAGCCCACAAGGGTGGTAATAATAAATATATAATGCTTGTCCTTCGAAGAGCGAAAAACGATCTTAGGTTTGGATGTGATGTACTATGAAAGAATCGCAGCCCTTGTCGGTCTCAAAGAAGCTGCTTCAGTTTGCTCGGCATGGTGAATTGCAGCCAACTTCGCTGGTAAATCAGCCATTGTAAAATTGTAATATAATTGTAATCTATGATATAATTTTTTTTTGTTTGTTTGTTTGTTTGTACCTTATGCGCGGCCATACCGTTCATCCGATTGCGATGAAACTTTGGGAATATGATGTGCGCATACCCGGGATGGTTATAGGATAGTGAGCTCTGAGGCCCTAGCACACTCGCTCGATAACGATCGATAGGATAACTATCGGTAACTTCTCATCGTTTCCTATCATGACTACAGATCGCCAACGAATAAGTGGCAGTTCACAATGACCATCCTTAAGATATTCGACATCAACTGTTGTTGACATGAACGATGAGAAGTTACCGATAGTTATCCTATCGATCGTTGTCGAGCGAGTGTGCCAAGGCCTCTGGTGGTCTGAAATTATTTCCTATACTATTCATACGATTGCGATTAAAATTTCATCCGATTGCTATTAAATTTTTTTGAATTGTTGTGTTCATGCCCGTGAATACTTATATATATATACTGGTGAGCTCTGGCTTTATAAAAGTTACATAAAAGAATTAAATAGGTCACGCGAGTTGTTGGAAAAATTGGTGTATTTTATGGAGTTAGGCGGCAGGGAAAAAAAGCGGAGGAGGTGTATGCGGGAGGGTCAGTTGGGGAATTAAGGAGGGGGGCTTCGTGGGAGGAGGGGACGAGAGAGAGGGGAAGGCGAAGAAGGTGGAAGCGGAATGCGTGAGGGGGGGGGTGGTTCGCGAGATAGGGGAGAACCTGAAAGTGGAGGGGGAACGCGGGAAGGTGATAAGGAAACGCGGAAGGGGTAGGGGACGCGGGAGGGGAAGAGAAAGGGAAGTCGGAGGGGGTACGGGGACGAATGGGAAATGACACGAAAGGAGAAACAATTTATTTATTTAATTGGTATTGCAACGCATGACGGGAATCAGCTAGTCAGTAATAATAAGTATCGAAAACATGATTAGCAATTTTTGGAAAAGGTTTTCTAATGAAACATTTTTAATTTTCCTCAAAAAGTACTATTTTTTCTTTATATTAGCCAACACACAGGAGGCCTTGGGGCAAATAATTTCCCCCCCAGGGCCTATGCCATCTTTGGGGATGCTGTGTGGAGGGTTTTTTTTTAAGGAAAGGAAGGAGAGTTCTGGGATGGTAAAAGGTATGAGGGATGGGTAGAAATCTGGGGTTCAGTATGTCTACATCATGCGCCGCCAAGACCTAGACAAACCTCACCCCATGAACCCGGACACCCCTGCAAAGTCACCAAACGTAGCGAACCACTTGGGCTGACCTATGGCAGAGGTGTTGGTTATCCAATAAATGGTTCCCAGGGCGGCGGTATCTATTCCCGCCTCCCAAATTGGAACTATGAAGAATTTATAAATTATATTATATTATGCATTTTTATTATTTTACGATTTATTTAATTAAATACATCCAAAAGATTTTTTATTTGAAAACCCCAGCAATGTTCAGCTACTTTTATCTCGTTCATACTTTTGGTTAGATTAATCACTTTTTATCTTTGTAAAGCTATCCAGCGTTTGCTTTGTGGTTGTTCCGGTGTCATTTGCTATCCAGTTGTGAAGCTTCCTGGTTGTACCAACGTGTTGTCTGGTTGTTCTGTATTTCCTATCGTCTCTTCTCTTGAGTGACATAAACATTTAATAAAAAAACATTTATGACTCTTGACGACGGGTACTAAATAAATCTTTGTTTTCGTTAGTCATCTGCCGAATGGAATGGCACTGGAGCATTGATATTTGGAGAGGGAATAGGCCAGCCTTAGCTGTACTGCATTATTTGCAAGCATTTAATTTTAGGTTGCACAGTGCCGATGTATGTATGTATGTAAACGTATGTACGAAAACAGCTTTTTGTATTAAAAAATAAAATTCTTTAAAAATAATTATGTTTGTAATAATTTAAAAAAAAACACTATTTTTAACTTTTGAAGGTTATTCCCATCAATGTAATATATCATTCAAGAAGAAGACTAATAATCTAAATCAAAATAAGATAACGAACCCAGATCTCTCGTCTTACCAATTCAGCCATTGCCACTTATTATAAAACCGTCGTATTTGTCAAAGTCATATTTCAAATTTCAGAATTAACAATATTGGCTTTGACTAATGTTTTTTTTTCCATATTATCGGCAGCTACCTTTTTCATCTGGGTTCGAGTCCCAGTTGTGACCGTTATTTTTTTTTTTATGTTTCTGTGTCTTGTTCATTTTCATATTTTAATTTAGATTATTAGTGTTATCTTCTTCTTCAATTGTGTTTGTGTTTACAGCACAAAATGCATTACATTGTGGGGTGCATATTTATGCCACGTTTGTTGGCGCTTGGCAAAGGTGTCGGTAGGCCTCTAGCCAACCAAAATTAAAACAAGATTCTTATTAAATAAATAATATCACGGTTGGTTCAAAGGTCGCTTCGATGATGTCTCAGTGTTTTGGCATTGTTTTTAGGAAAGCTATACAAACTCAGCTTGCCAATAAATATCATTCAATTTGATGCACTTTTTAAATTCAAATAAACCTCTGTAGGCCGCAGTTCCCCCGGTGGGTCCGGATTTTTGAAGCGATTTTGGCCCTTATGTATAGAGAAATTGTATGAAGAACAAGGTCAGAATCGATTGGGCCATTCTCGTTCTTGACAATACGAATTACTGGATAGCATTTAGCGACTCCAAATAATTCATATTAATTGCTAATGACACGCCGGGCACCAAAGATGGTGAACAAAATGGCTGCCGCTTGATAATATGTACGCTGTCATATTCGAAGTCTATATTTATTCATCGTTTTTTTATATAAATCCATTGTGGAAAGCATAGATTTGAGTGATTATTAGGAAGTTCGTTTTATCTACATTATGTTGACGTAATTTTTGGATTATATCACAAAAGAAATGTTATAAAAATTGAATTCGTAAGAAAGGTGAGAACTGTGAAATATTTTACGTCGTATTGAAAAAAAATATTTTTTGTATGCTGACCTTCAACAAGAATGTTGTTTACTTGTTAATGTGTGATTAATTTATTCCAAAAAAAAATACTGCATGATAATTTTACACAATTAAACTGGAATAAAATACATTAAAATGATTTCCAAAATTTTTCATATTAATATTATTTTATCTCTGCTGAATAATTCCACATGAAAAATATTATGTTAATTTTGCCCCACCATTGTACGGAATTCCGGATCTGGCTTGGGTTGAAACTATCAGAATCCCTGGAAACAGCCGCAGGTTTTCCGGGGTGAGATTACACAGTGGGGGAGATGGGAAGGTAGGTCAAACGTTTTTGCACGGGGACCACGAGGCGCAATCCATATCTCGGTTCTCTGATGTTTTTCTTCTTCTTTATTGGCCAAGATCCAAGCCCGAAATGTGGTTGATTGCATCGTTATATTATTCGTATGTTTTGAATTCGGTTAATGTAGCAAAATGACCTCCTGAGCACAACTTTTGAATTCAACATTTAAAAGTATAATTATGTGAATATTTTTCCAGTGAGAATGCAATGAATATTTCACTCGAAATGCCACTGTCTTGTAAAAACCTAATAGTACCGAAATATTCTAACAGAATTTTCTTTTAAGCAGTTTTCAGCCAAATCAAGGCTAGCAGTCAACAATGGAGTTCTAATTCTATTTAAATTTAAATTTTAAGTCGCAGATAATGAGATAAATATTTGATTTCATGTAGCAAACACTTTGTGGGAATACATAATTATAATAAACATAATAATATTTTCTTTTAATTCCACTTTATTATTTCTTTATCCAACCGGTTTCGGTTCAACCTGAACCTGCGTCAGGGATGAATAAAAATATATTGATCATAATACAGATATACATGGTATTAAAAAAGAAAATTAGAAGAGAGAGAGAGAGAACAGCAACTTAGGTGGGGGCGATGGGGGTGGTGTCTAAGAGGGAGGGGTGGACGAGAATATTTAAAAATGTATCAAACACTTTGTAGGAATACATAATTATTGTTCTGACTATCTTGGTACGAGAACACAAGACAGCAAATTTTTGTAATAATATTAATATTTGGATGACTTGTATAGCGCCGTTTTTGTGAAAAATCACCTCAAGGGCGCTATTTATATTTGATAGTAGGTAGGGATATACTTCAGCATCCCTTATACAAAAAGTCACCAAACTACCACTGGTACCTACCTATAAAAATATAATATTTTAACCGGAAAAAAAAAAAAAAAAAAAAAAAAAAAAAAAAAAAAAAAAAAAAAAAAAAAAAAAAAAAAAACATATGTTCTGACTATCTTGGTACGAGAACACAAGACAGCAAATGGATGGCAGCAGGATAACAAACTCCAAACTCTTCTTTTTCCTCGGAACAATTTATTTTAATATCAAAATTACTAAACCAAAGGGTCTAGTTTCCCTTTGGTTGTGATCCACACGATCACCAAACTGATCAAAGAAAAGAGGTCTAATTTCCCCTAATCTTTAGGTACTCATGTACCTATCAGTCAGAGTCCAAATCTCTACACTGCAGTAGGTACCAACATGTACCTCCGAGTGTAATTCTACAACAAGAAAAAATATAATTATTTGAAATTGGTAAATCGCATTCTGGAGTGAACAATTATAATAAACATAATAATACTTTCTTTTAATTCCACTTTATTATTTCTTTATCCAACCGATTTCGGTTCAACCTGAACCTTCGTCAGGGGTGAATAAAAATATATTGATCATAATACAGATATAAATGGTATTAAAAAAGAAAATTAGAAGAGAGAGAACAGCAACTTAGGTGGGGGCGATAGGGGTGGTGTCTAAGAGGGAGGGGTGAAGTGGACGAGAATATTTAAAATTGGGGCTATTCGACAAATCTAATTGTTTATTAAGTAAGTTTGTTTTATTTATTTTAAATGATTTTTTATTTCAAGGGCTTCAAGATTATAGGAAGGGATAGGTCTACGACGTAATAGTCATTTGGGACTCGAACCCAGAACGAGTCCCAGATGTATCCGTATCTTTTTCTGATTTTTCTGTTTCGGATTTTCGATTGACTTTCACTAATATTATCTTCATTAATTAAAATATTATAATTTGAGGTTTAACTCTTTAAGTTAAAAAGTTAAAAATAAAATAAAAAACAAACTTACTTAATAAACAATTAGATTTGTCGAATAGCCCCATTTTGAAAATATTTTCGTTACCCCCGCCCACTTTCACCCCTCCCTCTTAGACGCCTCCCCCATTGCCCACGCCTAAGTTGATGTTCTCTCTCCCTCTGCAAATTTTTTAATTATGTCAAATATATTTTTATTCATCCCTGAGGAAGCTTCAGGTTGAACCTCAACCGGTTGGAAAAAGAAATAATAAAGTGGAATTAAAACAAATTATTGTTGTGTTTATTATAAATATTTGATATCTGAAGCCAATATACGAATGGATAAATGAGGAGTTCCTAAAATATTGCAAGGCCATGTTAGCGTTCTGAACGAGAAAACCATGAGAACGATTTGCTAAATGGGACATGTGGAGCGCCGGAAAAACTGAAGACTATATATGAATGTGGAAAATGCAATAAGTATCTGCCAAGAGAGAGATCTGTGATGTTTCTTTCACTCTGCCTAATCATCCAGGGAAAAAACCATGATGGTTATGTTATAGTACAATTTGAAGAACCTTTGATGACATAATGTTTTCATTTTCTGAAATATTTTTATGCCGTCTAAATAAAATCCGGAAAGAAGTCACTTTCGGAAAAATTAAGGCCATTTGGCGTTTCACAATAGAATTTCAAAATTTTTTGGCTCTAACAGTTTCAGCGATAAAATCTACGACGGTTGCGCCTGCAGTGGAATCTTATGTGATAAAATTCTCCCGCCGCATCCTGGAGAAGGCACGTGACTTATTTAGTAAACGGCGCACAAAGGTATGGTTTTCTATTTGAGGCTGTATTCCTTACAATTGTTGACTTTGCAATAGGCTTAGACCATGGGAAGGCAAACTGCGGTGCCAGTACGAATTTTAGCTTTGTTTAATGAACTCGCAACCCTTTCTAACCTTTTGCCTTCTACACACAATATACCCGCTCCTCCACACAATAGGCATTAGAAACCACTTTTTCAAATCAGATAATGGCTCTAAAAACCAGAAAACTTTGGTTAAATTTCTTGCTTGGCAAGCTGTATTTCAATGGCATCACCAATTTGATGAGGATTTGATGTTTTTAGGCGGAAGCAATTGTGAAAGGAGAGGAGACGATGAACATTGTGAAGTATCTTGTTATTCAAATATTTATGTAAATAGGCTTTGTTTCAATTATTGTTGTAAAAATAATGAAATTTTATTATTTTCTGCATTCGATAAATAGCTCTTTGGGATTTAAATCTCATATAACTTACAAGAGATAGGGAAATAGAGATATTGATAGTATAGATATATAAAGAGAGAGATGGAAGTACTACTTTAACTTACTATCTGTCTATCTCTTTGTCTCTCTATAACCAGAGAGACATAGAGAGAAAGAGAGAGAGAGAGAGAGAGAGAGAGAGAGAGAGAGGGAGAAAAATGTTCTGCGAATTTATTCTAAAATACGATAATTTTATTCGTAAAAACGGTTAAAAACGGGACTGAAGTTCTTACAAACAAATTAACAGGTTTCAATGTTTGTTAGAAAAAATGTTGTCAAAATGTAAGAATAAATTATTATTAACAAATTTCGTACGTATACATTGATGGTACAACGGATTTGTTCGTTGTATCGTCATGTTGTATTATCAGGGCAACTAGACAATACATTTCTAAACGAATGTTTTATAAATATGGCCTGATAAATTATCGTGAGGGCCAAAATCAATTTTTCTCCGTGTGGAGAGCGGAAAATACTTCCAAGTCAAAAATGCCACAGAACCTAAAAACCCTACGAATAAGTTGTAAAAAAGTGTATATCCATTGCATGTTATTTGATTAAGTGGAAAATTTAAAAAGTTTGCAGATTCCTGGTATAGGCCAAGCCTAGGTTAGGGGTGAAAGGTATGGACTGTTGATGATTAGAATTAAATTCATACTCGACATAATCCGATAAGATCTCTCCCACGCCGACATGTAATCTAGAGTTTCATTTTGACGAGAGATGTGGGTTCGAATTACCCCTTTCTTCGAATAACACACTCGAATACTCGCAGCTATATGGAAATATGTCAAATTTCGCAGTAATATCTACACACATTTAGCTTCCTGTGAGTTATTGTTGAATATAATTTAACTTTCTTTAGGAAAGTTACTGGGGTGACATATTTATGTTTTCTTTTTAATATTATTGTTCTCACATTGGGGAGCTTATCATATAAGAAAAACTTAACCTCTTGAATGTGGGACATTTGGCTACATGATAACCGTTCGTTTTATGGGTGACAATACTCAATAATCCCAATGCAAAATTACTGTAAACATTTTAATTTCTACAATTTAACGAATGCAAATAAAACTAGGTGTATACGAATAGATTTACTTGTTATTTTTTTAGAGATATTTCTATATTATTTCAGAGTATGTATCTTGTTCATAATCTGTTTCTCTCCTGTGAATCACTGTAAAATTGAGTATGACTTGAATGTAAAAGCCTTTTATGACGTTTAAATAAATAAATTAATAGATAGAAAATCAATTTCAAAGCATTCCGAGAAGCTACATTATTGAAATTAAAAGCAACATCTGGACTGATTCAGAGCTTATCCTTGTACAGTTTCTTTATACATGTACAGGGTTAAAAATCGCATTTAAAAACATATAAAAAAATTGTCCCGGACGCCGGCGTCCGAGCCACAGACGACGACAGTATTTATTTATTGTTTACTTTTTATAAACTTTACGATGATCACTACTTACTACTTTACTAAAATTCCCAATTTGCGTTTGTCAGAAGGTCGTGAGACGAAGGAAATGGAAAGAGCAGTGTTCGGAGTACCTGAATAATTTACCTTGCTGTAAATATGTACATTTATCAATTATTTTAAATACAGCACGTTTTATTATACGTTCTTTAACAACGTTAATTTTGTTGAAAATCAATTTCCTAGGAAGAAGTTAATTAAAAAATGTATACAGTTAATGGATGTTTATTTGTTTTTAAAAGAAAGAAAAACATTACAGATTACAAATAATTTGAAAATATTTTGATTCCGTGTAGTACCATCATTAGAAGCGAAAATGTTGCTTTTGCAATGATGAGGCGGATGATGGAACTCTAATATTGTTAACCTTAACTTAATTTGCCAATTCGATACATATTTTCGTTGTTTGTTTTTGGGGTGTTATGCCGTGTTGTGCTACCTCTTTCTTTAGCCGACGTTTCGGACAGCGTTGCAGTGTCCATCATCAGGGCAGATCCGGCAGATCCGTCGAACAAACAACGAAAATTCTTTTGGCCGTGAAAATCTAAAAACATATCCCATTATACTTATGTTCAATAACTTAAGATGACAGAATATGAAACACTTAACACATAAAATATAATGTACTTTACAAAGTGCAGTGAAATTCTTTGAAAATTCACCTTTTGCACTACAACACAAACTGCTGAATTAATGCGGCAATTTCACCTGTAACATCAACTTTGTGATTTACCATTTTAGTTTAGAAATTCTGGCCATAGAATTATGGGGCTGTACCGCCGCGCGGTGGGTTTCGTATGAAAGGTGAGCCGTGTAAATTAACCGAAGACCAGTGGTGGTTTTCCGGCTGCAATATTACCATTAAATTTTAACCCTGTCAAGAAGTTAGTCGACTTACAAGTTGGTTTGAACCAGGCAAACTGCTGATGTGCTGCAAGAAATTGTAACTACGAACAGTGGTGGTTGAGCAGTGAACTCAGTAAAAATAAGAAATGAGACAAACTTGTATTTTATTTTTACTCAATTTACAGCTCGCCCAATATATTCCGCGCTAAAAAATCCACTTGTCCGAATGATACTCGTACTGACCAAAAGACAACCCAAAACGAATCCCAAATCCATAGGTGCGTTATGACTATCTGTACCTATGGAGCTTTCCGTCATATTATTTCTTAGGTCCATAAAAAAATACTAGTGGCGCCAGAACGGTAGATCTGCAAACCTTGGGTATCTACTAGCAAGCCCTAGTGCGCACAACCTATAAGATTTGTTTATCAAATTTATTCGAAATGGAGTTTTGCAAGAATAACCAGTGTTTTTTCTGTGATTATCGCTTTTTAAATTTTTATTAAAATAAGTTCATTTCTGAATATGTTACGTTAAGTTTCGTGGGTGAATTGTGATTTTCGAATATAAATCTATTTTTTCGTAACCTGCGACATTATATCCTTTAGTCACAGACGTTTTAATGAATTACCAAATTATATAATACTAGCGAGTACCCGGCATACGTAGAAATGCCACACAAAGAAATTGTTTGTGTTTTAATTCTGTTTGTTGTTAACATTTTTTTAATTTTCGGTCTGGTGCGTACACGAATAAATCAGAAGGTTTTCCGACCCATCAACAGATCACTTACAGCTGTCAACGTGAGAAGTATGTTTTTTTTCCAAATTTACCCCCTTCTTTCCCCTACCACTACTATGTCTCCTTTGGAATCCTTCCCTCTTCTTCTCCCTCGTCTCCCACCCTCCCGTCGCCCCTTCCCAGCGTGTCCTTTCCTATGTGCTCTCGTTCTCCTCCCGCGTATCCTTTCCCACTCCCGTTCCCCTTCCACCTTACCCGTCTTCACCCCTCCCGCTTCTCTCTTTCCCGTGACCACACCGCACGCGTTTTCCTTACCTTCCTGCGTTCACCTTCCACCTTCCCCCGTCCCCAATTTCTCCTCCTTCCCTCCTTGCCTCCCTGCCGCTAAACTATATGAAATACATTATATTTTCAAACAACTCATCAAAGTTTGTATGAATGTTATGAATGGTATGGGAATTAATTTCATAACGCTAGAACTCATCGCTATAATGCTAGAACCACCACTGACACTGTGTAATGAGACTATTATAAAGCGATGTGCTTCTGCTTGTGGAGAAAGATTTACATATACCATATTTAAATACTTTGCTCTGACCGAGTCCCAACCCACTTTACTTGTGATTTTCGTTTTTGTTGTTATTGAAAGATTTAAAAATATGGGCCGTGAACATAGTATTGTCTTATTTTTTTAAGGTAAAGGCTGTGTCAAACCTCCTTAGTTCAAGGTGGAAAAAAATATGAGAGCCGAAAATAGTTTAAAAAAACTTCAAATAGTAACCGATTATAATTCGATAATTCAAAATATTACTCCATGTGTCGTCACTGGTCACTCAGCCGAGTAACCGCCCAAACCTTCACGCGAATCCTAACTGTCCATGTTTGTTTAACACAGTAAATAAAAGAACATCAAAAATGTCACGGGAGACAAAAATTTCTTTTACCTTTTTTATTCGTAATAATTTTATGAATCACTGAGAATTAAGTCAAGTGCGTCCCTTTAATTAAAATCAAAATTAAGTTCTTCAAAATAAACATGATATCAATAAATTATTTCCAAAGAAATCAGTTTATAAAATCCGCTGGTAAAAGTCGCTACTAGCCCAAGGCCTTTTTAATCAATTAGTTCTTGTCAAAACTAAGGATATCGATTCCATCAAATTTTATTGGAAATCCAGTTGAGAATTCTTAATTGTGATATAAACCCTAATGAAATAATTTCCCTCTGATTATTTTTAAAAGTAATTGAATTCCTATCCATAAAGTTTGTTATAGCCTCCAGTGATGAAAAACCAATAAAAACGCGTATAAAAATATTGTGTCTAACCTCAGCACTCCCCAGGGTAAACATTACTAATCTTAATTATATTTCTGGCTCTATCGGAGATGCGAATAAGAAAACAATAAACGTTTCCCGGATAACCTCATTAAGACGAACAATACCAATTCGTAAATGTCATCGGTTCGAATATTTTTCTCTTATCTTTAACTTCTTTCTTCTTTTAGGATTCGTCGAATTCAATTAAACCAGTATTTATGCCTCCCTAGGCCAAGACACATACTCCCCCCTGACACTGATTAGATAAATATATAGAGATGTGTTGTGGGCGTTTCATTGTGTCTGAAGTCTGAAGTAAGGTAAATTTCGTCTTACTTCTAGTGAAAATGAATAAACTTTGGCAAATATTGATATTCTTTCATGATCAGACACGCCATCTCTCACATTTTCAGCATACTTATCGTTGGTTGGTATTTGCAATAAATTCGTCATTTGTTATTTCTATATCTATAATATTAATAACCAATAAACAAAATGCTACATGAGTAAGTTTCTATTCTTGCGTTACCGGCATGCAAAATTTGTCTACTACTTTCACCGGTCTGCAGGCTTAAAAAGGTTGGGAAACGCTGTTATAAACAAAATGCACGGGCTAAAGTCCACAAATATTATCGTTGCTACATTATTTATTTGGAATACTTCTTATTTCAAAGGCTTGCATAGTGAAGCAATATTTCTTTTTAAATGTGTTCATTTTCATTAAAAAATAAGAAAGGAAAAAAAAATTTTTGCAGTCACGTCACGACCTAAAAACAAGGATTTGTTTGTCTTAAAGAAAACAACAATAAAATTGTCTATTTATTTATTTTGGCTTGTCCGTATTCCTTTAGAAAAATATGAATCTAATTAAGAATGCATGCAAGAAGCTCTTCCAAACAAGAAGATTTTCCTTAGTAGAAGGATGGGTAGTTTTTTACGTTGTACTTAAAATGTATGTAGGTATTCTTTTGTAGTACGAGATCGAGGCTGTACTCTTAGGCACATAAACTAGTTAAATATATGTCTATAGACAGGTAAATAGCACCAGACGTCCTGGGTTAGATTCCTATGCTGGATAGATCCTCCATCATTGCACAATTAAAATTTTCCGCTAATAATGATGGCGCGAGTATTTTTTTAAATATGGTCACGTTATTCGTAACTCTGTTTTTTTTAATGTAGCATTTGTATTCGGAGACAGATGATTCTAGCGACCAGGACAAGGAATACAAAAAGCCAACACTGTTTGGCGAAGGGTCCTGGAAATTCCACCGTTCGAGAGATTTTACTGCTTTAGGTGGCAAATTTAAACCTTAACCATTTGGAATTCTCAATTCAAAACATATATTAACCGTCTTGAAAATAAGCAAACAAAATTTTTGAAACATCTGTCATATTGTTGTAAAATTCAGTGTAACCATAATGCTCCTTACAAATTTAGAAAAAAAATGCTGTGTGTGTATGATTGTGAACTTCCTTATTGACTCACCAGCCCTATTAGAAAAGATTTGGATTTCATTGCCCTGAACCCAATTCTAGATCGAATACCTTCTTTTATACAACATTTCAAATCGAAATACGTACAAAACTCTTTGCTCGGACCTATCTGTAAATAATCGTACATTGCCTTGAAACGTTTAAAATCAATTTTACCTTATAATGTACGTACTTATATCAAAACTAGTATATCTTTATTATTTTTAATTGTAGAGGAGATGTACCGAATATGGGATAGCTTAGGTAAAAAATTTCTAATTAATTATATTTAAATCGTTTATTAAGTATTACATAATAAAATCATTGGAAAAATAGTTACGTAACTTAAAATGTCAACGAAACATTAAAAAAAACACACTAACGTCTTCATTTTAAACGAAAAGTAAAAACATAGAAAAAACCAATGTCCAAAAAAGTGCTCCTATTATGGGATACACCGATTTCGATGCAATAATCACATATAAAATCAATATTATCTGCTCCCGGACACTCAATATGGCACCAAGGGCGGTGCCATATTGGTGCTGGCTATACATTGGATCCACTATTTGCCTCTGATATCACAGACCTCATCGGACTCATCATCACGAGGTTGGATTGCCGTAGGAATGTCTTCAGAAGAATGGGATAACAGCGACATACCTACTCATACATGACAGCTCAGAAGAAGACGTAGAGTCGTATCGTAACCTCTGATGGGTTTCTTAGAGACTTCTTTTTTCACCTGTCAAATATTTTCGTGCCATATTTCACAACACCCCTTTTCTTTTGCAAGCCTTCCAGCTCAGTTTTATAAAGAGACGCGTGATTATGCAAGTTTTTCCTGCTTTTCTTCCTCTAGTGGAAACCGTCTTTCCTTGTTTGTGTAGGGCGTATGAGGACAGGCTTGGGTCAGCAGATGGAAGTGACGTGCTAGTTGGAATACTGATTGAGTTGGGACAATCATTTTCTTGGTCCTCATTTTCTAGGAAGTCCTCTCCCTGAATATATTCCGATTGATGGGGTAAATTCCAAAAGCATTGAAACCGTTAACGGCTAAAGCTGCACATTTTATTTTCAGATATGCTTTTCAAAAACTTTTCACGCTGTCAAAGATAGACAAAGGCTTCTGATTCATTAGAAGCCATTGCCGAATTTCTTCGCTGTAATATGTCTTTAAAGCTCCTATCACTACCTTATCGAGGGGCTGCAGTTTGAGGGTAGAATGTGAAGCTATGTACAGAATGGTGACATGATGCTCACGAGCTTTATCTATAACATGAATGCTGAGTGTGTGGCTGTAAAGTCCGTCAAGGTTTTAGTTTCGTATATTTGATGAAGTGCTGGAACCAGTCCGTAAATAGTTCTGTTTGGATAGGTAATCCAGCAACTGTCGCCTAAAACCTGGCTCAAGACTGAATTTCGTCCAAGCGCAGCTTCCGTGGCATCTTCTTCAGCGCTAGGCTTGCACAGTCCGAATAAAGTGCTTCGAGGGACCTCGTAAAGAATGGCGGCTTTCTGATATCCCATGGTCTTCGATTTTACAGCTTCCATGGCTTTTATCAATTTTTCTGTGTTCCACGTCTTCCGCTGTTTCTTCTCCGACTTTTTGACCTTCGTGTAGGCCAAAATATAAACTACAATAGCAAAAAACAAATTTAGTTCTACTAGAATTTCATATTAGAAACACTGTTCCTAATATGAGATACTATTCCATATTAGGGTCATCAAGAAATCCCATATTTGGAACAAGATCAATTCAATCAAATATATTCATAGAATAAAATCTACTTGTATTTAACTTCAAAACATTACGAAAACATAAAAGTTAAATAATAATTTTGCCGATCAGTGATAGATTGAGAATTTTGTGAAGAAATTTTTTTGAGAAAAAATAAAATGAAAATTACGTAAATATCATATCGGTGAGGCACAAAAACTTAATCACTCTCCCAGGCCCATGTGGTGTGGCCGGACTCCGGAAGAGTACTGACTTGTTCAAGGTCGGTAGGTGGGGAATGGGGAACGCTGGGTTATAGAGGCTTTTCTCCCTTACATTTTGAGAAACACCAATATCCCATATTAGGGACGTATGCCATATTCGGTACATCTCCTCTACTATGTAATATTTTAACTTTAATCAAAAATGATTATAAATGGAATAATTACATTGGATTTATATATTACATAACTATATATCTGTCGTTAATTGTAAAAGTGGAGTAACTCCATATTTTCAAAGTACTTATTTTTTGGCTTAATTTAGTTAACATGAAACTGAAGCTACTCGAATAATTGCATTGAAATCTAATATATGACTAAATGTATGAAAGCATTAATCAAAAAAAAAGTTATCTTAAAATTATGGAGTTACACCACTTTTACAATAAACGACACATATTTCCTAAATAAACATAAAAAAGGTTATAGCAATCTACCAGTGATGCTATGATGTTGTTTTAATAATATGTTGTGATTATTGGTCTAATAGGTACCATCAAGACGATATTACACTAACAACATAATATGGCAATATTCAGTGATATGAATATTCCTCTCAAATATCTGCAGTAATTTGACTGACCAACTGAGGACTGATAACTAAGGCGCCGATACGTTCCAAACAATGTGATTAATGAATCGGTTTGACCATTGCGCATTGTGGTTAGTATTCCCAAAATTTCCGGCCCCGAATTGATCAACCCAACTGAACAATCTATTGTATTACCTTCAACGTTCGATACTGTATCAAAATTTTATAAAAAGTTAAACTTTATAATTGTAAGTTTGCAAGCATCTTAAGTTTTTTTATACTTTTTATAATCCTGTGTTTTTCTCTCGGCTGTAGGACAGTAGTTGTCTCGAGGTGTCTATATTGTGCCCACAAGTGCACTGTTCTGCGGTACCATAAAAGGCTGAAGTTAAATTTAAACATTTAAAAATAATCGCCTGAATAATTTACATTCCTACATGAGTAATTCATGGTGTTTATTAGCAAAAAATATTTTTTTAAATAATCACAAGTAAACGGTTTATAATTTCTTAAAGGTTTTACAAAATAAAAATAATAATCATGACTGTTTACAACTTACTGGTGATACTGATGCAGATGGGCATATTCGAAATAGTACAAGAAAGTTAACCACCAAACTAAGCAATTTTTTGTGTATTTTTTTCAGTGACTCGACAGTTTGTCGCCCAAGTGCTTAATTGAAAAATGACAATTTGCAAATTTTACAGGAGAAGGGGGTTTTCTTTCATTATTTCAGTGAAATGTTTATAGGTGTTTCAGATGAAATTATTTCCGTAAAGATAGAGGTATCATTGGTTTAAATAATTCTAGTTAAGTGATTAATTATCGATGTTGATACTTAATGTTTAATTTTAAAATGGAGATTGAAAAAAAACTAAAATGGTCGTTTTGGACAATTAAGCTCTCAGGCAACGAGTTGATCCCCCGACACTTGTTTCCGATATTATAATTTTAAAAAATGTTTGCATTATTTACCAATTTCAAACCTAAAATCGACATTAAAAATACCTTTAATAATAAGTTGGTATGGATACCAAAAGAATTTATTTACTGTGTCAATTTTTTGTTTTACGCTTTTAGATTTTTACTTGATGCATTGAATGAAAATATGTTAAACACTAGTTATTCGACAGTACATTCTCTCTGCAAACCCCTTCGGTAACACTTACGCCGATCGTTCACGTAGCTATTTACAAGCGACGCTACCGCTACCTGTCATACAATTTTGCTAGTGCAACGCCTAGCGGCGATTTCAAACACTAGTAATAGTATCGAAAATACAGACGAGCGGCGATCGCGTCGCTTGAACGTAGCTCCATGGAAGAATGGCGTTAGTTATATTTTGTGTAAGAAGGTATACCGTATTTTCCCTAAAATGAGTGCATATTGTACATAAGTTTGCCTGGGACACAACTCTCGGGAGATCAACTGTCATTTCGAATGATTATAAACGATTTTTTTTTGATAAAACTATTTTAATTGTGTTCCATCAATTGATTGAAATTATTTTTATACTACTATAAAAGTTATAAATGAATAATCTGAACCGTCTTTCATTTTATAATAAATGCCTTGAATATATCCATTAATTAACTGCTGTGACTTAAGTAGAAAATAAACATTTTTTCGATAAATTTCTCTGGGGAAAACATTTATCTGTGGAAACAAGTGTAACCCATATTTGTTTTTTTTACAAAGCGAAAAGACCTACAAATTTCTGTATAGAAAAATGTCAATTTACATTTTACCTTTTAAATTCTACCAGAAAAAAAACCTTTTTTTTACTTGCTAAGTATGTTCACAAGATCATTCGCTTGGTTAGTCGGGTATTTCATTTCTACTTCAAATACACTTTTTCAAATATTAAGTCCCATGTTACACGCCCATTTCTTGGTGGAGAAATATGGCGACTAGGAACAAATATTTCCGTTTCTCAGTATGAGATTATGGTAATCGCGAAGGTAAATTTGCTTAAACCTTAATAAGCAAACATCCTCAAAGGACTCGTTTGTCGCTTTTGGAAGGAAGACGTATTATGAATGTAGTCTTGCCAGTTATTTGGTTTACATTTACAAATATTATGAACATACGTCTTAACTTGATATTTTGAACTTTCAAATTTAGGACAAGTTGGAAGAAAGAAATTAATCTTTAAACGAATTGGTGTAGGTATAACAGAGATAAATTAATACATTAATTTACACTGGATTTTATTAGAGAAAAAATATTTGAACGAAATTTTGGTCTCCGGTTTTTTTTTAATTTTTTTTTCTTCAAATCAAACAAAAAAAATCCTTCATATGTCGCCATCGTAACCGATCAACTCTTTTCCATTCCAAAAGGAATCACTGATAGGTCCCTTTACATTTTTTTAAATTTTTTTTTATTAATAATTCAAAAAAGATACATAAATTACAAATACATTTTATACACTAATTAATTATATAATATATATGTTTGATGTACCCCCATAAAAAAGCAGGGCTTGTGTGTATGGGGGGAGGGGCGGAGGGGTGTTATTATATATTTTTTATTTGTTATGATTTAGTTCAGGTTTTGAGTGTGCTTTTTAAGGTGAGTTTTAAATTCTTTTATATTGGTATTCATGTTTCTAATATTTTCTGGTAATGAATTAAAGAATTTTACTCCGAGATATTTATGATTTAACTGCCCTATTGTTTTTTTACATTTTGGAGTATGAAGTATTGATGTTTGTCTAAGGTTTTAGTTATTTTTAAAGGGTGCAGTTTTATTTTGAATATTATCTTTATAAATTTGTAATGTTGCATGGTAAAAGTATAATTCATTTAATTTTCTTACCTTAAATTCTTCGAATAGGAGTTTTGACGATTATGAATAGGGTTTTTTTAAAATGATTTTTATTATTAGTTTTTGTGATATGTAAATTGTTTGTATTTGATTTTTATACGTACCGCCCCATCCTATAATGCCGTATTGCATAATTGATTGACAGAACGTGAAGTATGTGGTCCTAAGTAATTTTTCGTTTAAAATATCTCTTAATACATCCTTTACATTATACTCCTATACTAGGCGGAGCTAAAATCCTCACACGATTTCCTAATACAGTAACTTTGCTTATAATTTTTTTTTAAATATCCGGTAAAACTTACGCTGAGAACCCCATTTTACAATTTTATAAGATACAACATATGAATGTAAATAAAAAGGAATTGACAGACAGAGAGACATTGTCGAAATTAAATTAAAGGAAACCTAAAAAGATGAATTTAAATAATGTATCAAGAAATAAAAAAGGGAATGAAATAAAATTAGGCAATATGTATTTATATACTTACATAGCAAGATACGTTTTTAGATTTTCACGGCCAAAAGCATTTTCGTTATTTTAAGATTTTTTTTGTACTACCGCAAAATTTTATTACGTTTTACGATTACGTTTATATGTAAAATTAGAATAATAATCATCATATTTATAAAGTAAAGAAACATTGGTGTTAATAATCCAACCTAAATCTCAATCAGAAAATGTTAATAATAAATAATAATAATAATTGGATGACTTTTATAGCGCCGTTTTTGTGAAAAATCACCTCAAGGGCGCTGTACAAATTTCAATAATTTCTACAATCTTACTTCTAACTACACACTAGACAAATATAAAAAAACCTATGGCTAAAAATTGGATGCAAATCCACCGGTGCTGCCTAAAAATGTAAATGTACATGTATTTTTTTTTAATGAATATGTACAGGATCATACTTACCTGGTAGGTCACTTGAGATTAACAAGAAACAATAAAAAAATGCTTATATGCTGTCAGCCGGGGCATAAATTCAATTATAAAATACTCCAATTTGGGATGCCATAGTCTCACTGGCTCCAGACGGGAGCAGTTGGGATTCTTGTGATGTATTCACATTAACTTGGTTATCTTAAAATATATGCATTTCAATATTTACATCGATTTTTTTTTTTTTAATTCCATTATTCCATATAGCCTGCCCATTTGGATCATGTGAACTGTTTATAGATTTAAATGAAACAAATTACTTTTGTGTAAACCACCATAATCAATGTTATAATATCTACATGTTTCAAAACCGATGGTTTCTTCGTCAGGATAATAACATGTAGATATTATAACATTGATTATAGTGGTTTACACAAAATAAATTTGTTTCATTTAAATAAAATTATGCTACAAAGAGAATTTGCAAAGATTGAAAATTATTTTTTTTATAGATTGTCTAATCCAAAACTATATACATACTCAGAAAATTACGTAGTCGGCCTACCAAAGCTAGACTGCTTTATCATAAATATGCCTAAGTATGTGTATATAAAAAATACTAAAAATGAATCTCTTATGCGAAATTCTTCAGAGATAAGCACACGATGTGAATCGAAACTGATTTCCGGACGGATGAACTGATCACAGTGCTAAAGCAAGCAAATCGCATTTCTACATACGTTGCGTGGGCACATCTCCTCAAAAGATATTAAATTTATCCATCCGAAATTCAGCGAAAAAACCTTTAAACGCCTCAGAATAATCTCCTCACACATTTTTGCTCTAGCTGGGAAATAACATTTAAATGATTTTTATCGGGTATTTAAATGTTTGTTTGAAGTTTAAAGTACGCGGCGTGTTTCTTAGTAATTAAGATTTATTTGAATTACTGTGTGAAAGTGGCATACTTTGCATCACTAACAAAGTCTGAAAAGTCGTTACATTCAGGAGATTTGACAGCTTAAAGAAGCCATGCCTTTAATAATAAATTCGAAAGCTCGTTTAATTTACAAGCTTTGATAAAACGGCGTACTTAAGCTTCAATGTTGCTTTACGTTTGAGCAAACTTGATAAGCAATTTATTGGCCAGTTTCGAGTAAAACACTATTTGCTTTATTAATAACCTTATCGGTTCCGTACCCATCAATGCAATTACGTAAAATTGTTGCGTCTGGGATTTAGAATGTGTACAATGTATATTAATGTACTAAACTTTTAAAAAGACGCATCAACATTCTGAAAGTACTCGGTAAATGGCTCTAGGCAAAGGTGTTAAAAACTTGGCAGAGATTGGGTTATCTAAGAATACGTTCAAATATATTGTTGTGATTAGGTTAGTCTTGTAGTTTTAGCATACACCAGTAGATGTCGATAGTGAAGTTAGTTATACGAAGTTTTGAGATCAGCACCAGAACATAGTAGTATCATCAGTTCGTGTCTATTTAATGAACGGTTCCGATGATAGCCGAAGGTATGGGGTAGTCTTCGGAACCTCAGAAATACTTACAAAATAAATTAATAAATTCATTTCTATTAATCTACTAAAGTAAGGACGTCTAGCCCAGTTTGATCTTCGGTGTAATATTTACGATAAAGTAAATAAATCGACTTATTTGGAAGTTTCTCAACACATTTTATGAATGTATATATAATTTTTTCTTGCATTAAATCATGATTTCTACTCATATACTCGTCAGTTTATGTACCTTATTTGTATTTTAGATTAGCTTTCTTTAACTCTACCGTAATATAATGGTACATAGAAATCTGCATAACATTTGGGGTTGATTTTGTAGTATGACTTTTTGTGATTCAATGTTTCTTTTTCGAGTAAATCGAGTCCGTAGTTGGAAATATTTAGGTTGAATTTGAAAACAAGTTGGTCGCTACGTAAACAGCAAATAAACTTATTTTAAAATGCATCAAAACTTTGACTAAAATAAGTAAATTTTAACCCTTTGATCCATGAGTTGCCCGCACGTACCACTAGATAATAATAAAGAAGAAGATAATAAATACATATTTTTGAACACATAATTCACACACAGGCAGTGGGTTCCCGATGTTGTATTTGCTTTACATTTTTATGTATATTATTTTTAATATAGGTACAATATTTTTACGTAAAAAACAAAAATATTGTATGTTATATTTTTTTACTTCACTGATATGCATTTAAACTTTACATACGAACAACCAAAGATTCCTTTCAAACATGTTCTTATTGTGCATTTACCGATGACCCGATTGTTGATTCCCTCACATTTGGATGACGAAATTTAGATGAAAATATGTTTTAAACTTTTATTATTTGACAGTACCCATGTCCTCTCTGCACTTCCCCTTCGGTGAAACTTACTTATCTATATTTGTTTAAGTTGGTGTATCGTATTTTCCCTAAACCGACTCCTCAGTGAATATAAATGTGTCGGGGATCGATTGTCATAGAACCGCATTTAACCGTACTTGCAATAAAATTTTCAGATCGCTTTGTGTTTTATTCAATCCTCCAGATACAAAATGGTGTCTTTGTAACGTTCCAGCAACAACATATCGAAGTCCCTATCCGTTTCGATCGTACATTTCAGCCAAACACCCTCTGCTGTGTTTACAGTTTGATGGGAAAACTTCAGCTTTTGAGTGCGATTATTTGCATTGACATTATAACTTTACAAACTACGCGAGTGCTTTCCTATCCGCACCGCTTTACATTATACTAGAACCTTCACGCTGGTTATATCTTTATGTGTCTGCTTTCCAGTAGTCTGGAATTGACGGCAGTTTATCTACTCGTTACAAACAGAACTGTTTTATCTTATCTTGGTTCACGTTTTATCTACGTGATGCTTTGCCCTGATTTCTAGCTCTGGCGTTTGAACCTAATCAAATCCAACGAGTAAGTTAATTGATTTATACAAAATGTTATTGACATAAACTCAATTAAGTTGAATAATTACAAATGTTAGGTTTTGGCTTCGATCGAACTTTTAAGAAGCATTTCTCGAATGTGTAGATTGTATAATGCCATGGAATGTCACAATTTTTTTTTTTTATTTGTTTATTCAGTTTTTTTTTAAATTATACAATATAACTTAAATCTTACTAAACTGAACTACCAGTTTCATTGTAAGAAATCTCTCATTTTTCTTATTAATTAGCTTACAATAATATAATTAAATCTCAACTTGATGTTTTAATGCTTGATACATACTAATTACTAATAGTATAATACTTAATATTAAAATACTTTTAATATTAAGTATTATAATGCTTAAAATCATAATGTGCGTTAGCTTTTTTTAACAGTGGTTAATATATCTAAGTATTTGTCAAAAATGTTATTTGTTTTCAATATTAATTTTTTTTCACATATCTAGGTATTTGTCTACGCTATTATTTGTTTTCATGTTTTGCGTGTAAACAGCTAATACGATGAAGTGGCAAATATAAGTATTTGAATAAAAAATATCGTGTGAGGAATGTGGAGATCCGAAAAGAATGCAAGGCTGATGTGAGCGTAGTAAGTAAAATTAAGAAAGGGACGCTTAGATGGTTTGGGCATGTTGAGCGAATGAATGAAGAAAGGAGTGTAAAGAGAATTTATGACGCGAATGTGAACGGTATAAGAAGCCGAGGACGCCCAAGGAAGACGTGGCACGATCAAGTAAATCAGATACTTGAGTCGGGCCATGTCAAGAGTCAGAATAATAGAAGAGTATGTATGAGAAGATGTATGAATGTGAATGAGGCAAGGAGCGTGTGCCAAGACCGAGTTGTTTGGCGGTCCGTCCTCTCTGCCTACCCCTGCGGGGAAACGGCGTGATGGTTAGTTAGTTAGTTAGTTAGTTGAGTAAAAAATTGTGTAATTGCTTTATTGTGCTTGATTATTATGTATTTTCTTCTCCCTGTCCGAAGTATACAGGATGTCCGGGGGTAAAGTGCATTAACTAAGGGAGGTGATTCTATATGAATAAAAAAGATAAATAACTTTTTTGGAAATTCCAACTGATTTGGTAAAAAAATAAAATTAGTCCGTCTTGTGCGGCCAGCGTTTTTATTTTCTGCTGTTATGATGCTGGCCAATTTATTTCATAGTAAAATAATATAATATAATTCTTTTGTCATTTTACTCCACGGTGTAAATCATTTTCGTCGCAGCAATAAATTTCCCCTTAAAATATGAAATCAACTAAAATTTCGGCATCAATAAAGTACTTCCCGATGTCTAGGAGTTAACGAAAAACTCTTCAAACTATTGCGAGGACTCTCGAATAATCGTGATTATAATTCATTTGACTTATTACCGAGCAGACGAAATGAACGGGAACAAGAGAGCAATTAAACTTTTTGTCGCCGTATCGAAATACTTCTTTGGGTATTTCAATACAGTTTATATTATATTTCATATTTTTTATTATTTTGCTGCGGGTTTTTTTGTGGAATATTTTTAATACAAATGACGTTTTATTTTATTATTTTATTTTTGATTGGAAAACCAATGGTTATAACATTTTATAATGTACTAACTGATACTGACATGAGTTGCAGAGCCAATTAATTAAATAAATTGTTTCTCCCTTCGTGTT
The DNA here is from genome assembly GCA_951813805.1 of Limnephilus auricula. Taxonomy (NCBI): domain Eukaryota; kingdom Metazoa; phylum Arthropoda; class Insecta; order Trichoptera; family Limnephilidae; genus Limnephilus; species Limnephilus auricula. The sequence continues at coordinate 32,206,876 of OX638390.1, forward strand.
ATTTCCCATTCGTCCCAGATCCCCTTCCGATTTCCTCTTCTTCTCCCACTTCCCCTTCTCCTCCCGCGTTCCCTTTTCACCTTCCTGCGTTCCTCCTCCCCTCTCCTCACCTCTTTCTCGCAGTTTTTCTACAGTTTTCAACACGTTTCTTCTTCGGTTTTTCTCTGCAACCGTGAGCACTAAATAAGTCAATAAAAACGGTAGAATAAAATGTAGGAAATTCATTATAATGAATTGATGAAACCCAGGATAAAAAGATACGCCGTTAGCTGATGTAGCCGTCAATCTAACTCATTTTCTGTATAATTAGTAGCGTGTATATAAGTAGTAATAGTAAAATATCGAGAGATCGCCTATGTGACTTTAAGGAGTATGGTGCAGAGTTGAAAATGCATATTGAAATTTCACCTACGTACATCAAAATAGATAAGTACGATAGGTATCCAATGATGATATCCTGTTTTTAAGAGTTTTAATTTTCAATGTACTATCGTTAATTAAATTTTAATTTTTCTGCTACCGGTTTCGACACATCCGTGCCATTCACTAGCAAACTTGGCAAAAACACTAACAAAATGGCACGGATGTGTCGAAACCGGTAGCAGAAAAATTATAATTTAAGAAACGATAGTACATTGAAAATTACAACTCTTCAAAACAAAATGTCTAGAAATTGTTACATAGTTAATGCCTAAGAAATACAAAAAAATGATGATATCCTGTACTATAATATTTCTTCCGCACCTCACATTACCATTCTGTACAGATAAAACAAGCGTCTTTAGGTTTGATTCGTTATAAATAATATTGTAGTTGAGGATAGGTTTTAAAAATAAATAAAAAACATACATAAATATTGATTACACTGAGAAAAAAGGTTAGGTTAAAAATTAATTATGTTCGTTAATTCGTATGTACAATTTTCGATAATAGAAGTTATTAGAATCTTCAGTATTCTTCGAATAAACAGTTAAAGTACAGATTTGAAGTTTTGAGAAACACCTAATTAAAGTATTGAAAGCGAAGGATATAAATCAGGATATATTCTAATTAAAAACTATAAATTGTTACCTTTATTTATAGTAAAATTTGAAAACAAAATTGCTCTCAATATGAACAATTAACAAAAGAAAAGCCTTGAAAAAAATGACTTTTCGAAAAATACTGACAGTACAAGCAGTTGTCTCTAAAATTACCAACTTAGAAATAAAAACACAAAATTGATTCACAGAGAATATACGTGTCTATAGATATATATATATATATATATATATATATATATATATATATATATATATCTACGGCTAAGACAATCTTGAGGATCAGGAAATATATGTTCCAATAAAAGCCAAGAGTCTTCCCAGAGAAGATTAGGCCATTACATAACTAATTACGTCCAGCCTACTCGTATGTAGTTCCACGTCCATAATCATAACAAACCCCGAGGTGCACGTTTGGTTTGATAGCAGATCTGACCTAAGAGAGATAGAAATCGGCTTTAAGCTATCACAGAAGCGATTATTGCTAAAAGCGTAATCAGTATAAGCACCTACGCTACGAGTATAATAATATCTTCTAGGGTCAATTCCATTTGGTTCAAGTGTTCGGAACAAAATTAAGTCCGCACTTAGCCGTAAGTTAATAAATCAATTAATGTCCACAAAGTAAAAACATCGCCTTGAATGCAAATAAAATAAATTCACCTCTCTCAAATTCACGGTTTTAAATTGCGTCCAATTTACCCGATGAAAAGGGAAAAAACGTTGTTTATTTTATGAGAGTTTCCACAAGTTGACTAAATATTTGCTCGCGCAACGTAAAAATTTGATCTTCTTTCCCCCCGGACTATTTAAGAACCAAATTAGTGCTCCTTGGATAACAATTGTTGGCAGGATCGGCAGTCTCATCGCTTCCTCCTCTTGCCATTATCTCGATTGCTAAACAACAAAGATTTACTTCCCCGACTTCCATAAAAGAACGATGCAGATAAACATCTTTCAGCTAGAAAGTTTCTTGAACGGCATTTCCGGCACTCCGTTTTCAAGACTCGATAAGACTCTGGGAAGATTTACAAGTCATTATCAATACGTCATCCTGCAATAACGACATTCTTATTTCCTCTTTTTATCAACTGGTTGTAGAATCTAGGAAGATATTAAGACATCTAAATATTTTTTAAAACGAGTTCAATTTTAAAGCGCGCGCGACTTTACTTCAGATTTTTACGAACATAAAGTGATTGGTTGACATTTTTCAGCTGAAGAGAATTTTTTGTTCAATTTCATCTTCGTGCATGAAAAAAAACTCTTCTAAAGATTAATCTTTCTAGGAAGAGATTTTTTCATACCAACAAAAATAGCTTTTAAAATACTCAGTGGAATCTGTTCGCACTGAAAACCTGATAAAAAGGCCACAACACGCCCCAGTTATTAAAATCTGCCTCCCATGGAACATTTTTTAAGTTATTTATTTTTATTTTTTTTTAACGTCAAAATAACCAGCGTTTTGTTAATAAATTACACCCACAAATTATATTAAAATTTTGCAGTGAAATAACACACTAGGTTAAAATAAATGAAAATTTTTAATATTTGTAAAGCGTTGTGCACCAACACTAATAATTCAAGTGCATGGAACCATTAACCACTGAACAATTTAGTGAATTCATCATTGCCTACAGTTAAATTAACATAAATTTGTCTAACCGATTACCCGACTAATATTTAGTCCTAATATTGTGTGTTCACTTTGACTACAAAAGAGTTAATTTTGGAATTTGAACTGTAACTAATAATGGTTCATGCCTCCACTGAATTCATCAAGATTATTACGTTTGTAAATGTTCGTTGGTATTTTCCTGAATCGATTGGAGGTTTTGGTGTTTATGTTGTGATTGACAGATGAAAATTGAAAATCGCGACCTCTTTTCTGATTGGTCATTTCCCTGACAAAGGCTTCACTATTTTCAACAAAATTAACAGCTTCATATATACATTTTTTTATTATCTTTTTTTTATAAGACAATATGTCCGTACGCCTCGCCGCGCCGTTCTAAGGTCATGTTATACATTGTTACGTTATTAAATTAAAATAAATATCTATGTTTAAATAATACGAGAAAAATTATAAAACTATATCTAGAAGAAAATATAACACAATACAAGCTTTATCTTTGTTTGGCCTAAAATTATATCAATATTCTTCCTTCCCTTATCCATAATCCATATCTTATGCTTCTTTTGAAGTCGGTTATTTTTTATGGATTTTATTGCAATAGGAAGGATATTAAATAATTTTATAGGGATATCTTGAATATTTCTTTGTCCATAAGTCGTTTTAGTTAGAGTTGGTGTAACGTGTGTTGGAATGTGGATCTTGTGAATCGGCCCGAGTTTGTCTTAGTAAAGTTATCCTTGTTTTTGAATGCGTAAATTACATATTTCGTGTATAATTGTATTAGTGACATTAAATTCAGGGCTTTAAAAACATAGTCTGTAGGAGTGCTGATGGGATGGGGGAAAGTATAACTTTCAAAATTGACTTTTGTGCTAGGAATACTGGTTTTATAAAGGAATCTCATGAGCTTCCCCATCTGATAATACTATATTGTAATTAAGATTGGGCTAATGAATAATACATTTTCATTTGTTGTTCTGTATCTAAAATGTTTCTTATTGTTTTGAAGAAATAGGTTATTTTTTTATATTATTGCTTTCATTTTCTATTTGGCAGTTCCAAGTTAAGTTTTGATCAATAATTATTCCAATGTATTTTTTGTTTGTGTTTCATTCAATTTTGGGCAGTTGCAAGAAATTTCTTCGTTCGCGTTTAAACAGTTTTTACGAATTTTTATGTTTAGGTTTGTATTGAATATTGAAGTTATGAGATGTTTGTTGTGGATTTTGAATTTAATATATTTAGTTTTTGTGTCATTTAATGTTGGTGAATTTGAATCAAGCCATTGTTTTACACGATTCATCCCTTCTTCAGCTTTTACGAATACAATCTCCCACGACATTCCATGGAAGAGAAGTACTGTGTCATCTGCCAAACTAATGACTGAGCCATGACAGTGATTACTAGATAGTGACAGTTTAGATCATTAATATATATCAGGAATAAAATCGGGCCTAAGACACTGCCTTGTGGAACTCCGTATTAGATTTGTGTTGGTTGACTTGATTCATTTTTAATCCTAACTAACTGTGACCCTTCTGACATGTAGCTTTTAATCGGATTCAGTTCACGACCTAAGATTCCAATCTTTTAAAGTTTTTTTAGAAGATATGTGTGATCAATTGTATCGAAGGCTTTACACAGATCTAAAAATATTCCGATACACTTATTAACGTTATCGAGACTATGTTTAATACTTTTTACAATAAATACGATGGCATCGGAGGTTCCCATATTTTTTTAAAGCCATATTGAGTTTTAGATAGTATGAGATTTGTTTCAAGATATTGAGAGCGATGTTTCTTAATAACATTCTCTACTATTTTTGAAAGATAATTCATGTTGTTATCGGTCTATAGTTACATATATCCGCTTTATTGCTGGCTTCAAAGATTGGTATAACAGAACCCATTTTAAGTGCTGCAGGAAAGAAACCATCCTTGATGCATCTGTTCACAAGGTGGAGAAGTGGTTGGATTAGTTCATCTCTAGTTTATTTAATTATACTAACTAACTAACTAACTAACCATCACGCCGTTTCCCCGCAGGGGTAGGCAGAGAGGACGGACCGCCAAACAACTCGGTCTTGGCACACGCTCCTTGCCTCATTCACATTCATACATCTTCTCATACATACTCTTCTATTATTCTGACTCTTGACATGGCCCGACTCAAGTATCTGATTTACTTGATCGTGCCACGTCTTCCTTGGGCGTCCTCGGCTTCTTATACCGTTCACATTCGCGTCATAAATTCTCTTTACACTCCTTTCTTCATTCATTCGCTCAACATGCCCAAACCATCTAAGCGTCCCTTTCTTAATCTTACTTACTACGCTCACATCAGCCTTGCATTCTTTTCGGATCTCCACATTCCTCACACGATCATACATGGTTTTACCACACATACGCCTCAGGGATCTCATTTCTACAGCATTCAGTCTACTTTCATCCTTTCTCTGCCATTTCCACGCTTCACTGCCATACATCAGGGTAGGTACCAATTATTTAATTATTCTCATTGAAATGCCATCTGACCCGGAAGTGAGTGTTGGTTTCATTGAATCTATAATGATTTTAATTTCATCTGCACTAACTGTATTTAATTTAAAGTTGAAATTATTATTAAGCGTGTAGTTATTCTCATTATAATTTTTCAAGGAGATTTATTGATTTTTTTTTGGCTAAATTAAAGTTAATATAAGTTAGTTAGTTTACCTAGTTCGTAGTCAAGTCCAATATAACTCCTCGATCTGGTCCCCCTATTATAAATTACATTCAGACTCAATCGAAAAAATTCAACATAAATTCCTAAGACACATTAATTTCAAACTCGGTATTCCTATTGAAAACATAAACTATAATTACTTGATGAAAGAATTAAATTTATTAAAACTCTTAGACCGAAGAATTATATTCGACTTATTATTTATGTTCAAAATTGTAAATGGTAGTATAGACAGTCCCGATTTAACTAACTCATTGAATTTCATATACCTACGAGAGCTACTCGTTCTAAAGTCCTGTTTAAATGTAACAACACCAGGACTACGTATTCCAAAAACTCGCTTGTACCTAGGTTGCATGCAGTTAGTAATAGATACGCTGATGTAGCGGATATATTTAACTGCACGGAAAGTAGATACAAAAGGGCTATGCTATCTTATATTTTCGATCAATATTAATTCAATCTAAGTTTACCTTATTTATACTATAGAATTTGGATATATTTGTACCTATCTCTTGCTCATATCTCTGATGTCATTTCACAATCAAATGCCACAGTTAATTTGTTATTCTTTATCTAAAATGATTGCTAATATTTTCTTATGGTTCTAATTGTGTCATGTGACTACTGTTTATGGTATATTTTACCGTAGAAATTAAATAAATAAATTAGAACCCACATTGGAGAAAATATTCGTTCACAAAATGAACTAATTCTTTTGGATTTTTTTTCATATTTAATTTTTGATTTGATGTGTCAATTTCGGAAATATTTTTATTGTTGTTACTGTATATCATCTCCCTAATAATTTCCAGGCAAATTTACAGTTTTGAATCTGACATTTGTAGTTACCTCTGGCAAATTTTAGAAGTTTGAAACCCATGTTTCTATAATGTTTAAAAATATTTAGTAATGAAAGTTCAAGTAGATTTTTTTTTCGTTTTCAAGTGTAATTTATCTTTAATTCTTATACTTTTTTGAAGTCCTTTGAGTAATCCAAGGTTTTTTTTTTATTTTGGGTTTATGTGGAGTTTGTATGGTAAATGATCCTGAACATTTATAAATATTTGTTTCACCAATATTTGTGAATGAGTGCCAGCAATCTTGAAAATCAATCATTTTAAGTAATTCTCCCCAATCTTCCAATTTTCAGGGAGAAAAGGAAAGGGTTTGTCTCTTGATGATGGTGATCTGTATATCCCGAATATTGAGATGGCATTATTAATGTTTATGAGTAGACAGTTAGCGTCTCTGGAAACCGGTTGGAGTATTCGTAGAAATAATGCTTTCGAAAAAACTTAGTATTTGAGAATCATTTATTGGATAACCAACGATTCACACGTCCGTCATCCCTGGATACGTGGATGTACTACCCAGGTTCCCACTCACCCCTCATACCTTTTTTTCTTCCCAGAACTAGCTCTCTTTCCTTTTCTAAAAAAGAACCTCCATGTAGCATCCCCAAATATGACATAGGCCTTGAGGTAAGTTTATTTCTCAAAGCTTCTGTGTGGAGATAATGTAGAAAAATAATAACACCGTTCGTTATAAAGTTACATACTCATTTCCGAAATACGCGTTATTCCAAATTGTTGTGGTCCAAACAATATAACTTTTTTCCACTCCACTTTAATATCTCAGATAAACCAAATATTTCACAAAAAAAATATGCTCACTCTTAAATAATAGATGCTTTTAAACCTTAACGTATCCCCTTTTTTTCAGAGTATTATGTATGAGATAATGAGCCCTTGGGGCTTTCGGGCCGCCGCCGCACTAAGTCACCGCGAAAAATATTAACACGAGCCCCCAAAAGTCCGTTAAATCCAAACCTCTTATCTCCAACACACGTGCAACTTGTCCCGAGTTTATTTGAGGAGCCAAGTTTTGAAAACAGCAGAAGGTCCGTTAACCCTACTCATATCTTTTGGTACCTTGTCCTTAGGCCCTTTGACGGGTCCATCTGTGTTTGTCAACCAAAGGGATTTCACTTAATTCTGCAACTGTTCGGAGATGGAACAATGGTATGGAATTAAGTTTTGACGGCTGTAAACCTACAGGATTATATTATTTTGAATTTTGAACAAATTTAAATTGAAATTGTGTTACTGTGCACACAAATATTTCATTTATCAGTTAATTACTATAACATTTGTGATTAATGGGTGTATAAGCCTGGGGCGTGTAAATAACCCCAAAACTGATTGGCCTTATACCCTTAAAAATAGTTATTTAGATTTCGCCCGACCAGATCAAAATTCACCGTGTTTGAATTGCAGGTGAGTTTTTCTTGTCACAATAACTGACAATAATATTGCTCGCTATCCGTTGTACATTTCAACATGCACAATACATTTAATTCCATTTAATACCCAGAGGGCCAGAAAACCATTTTTGATTATATAAAATACTAGCTTCTGCCCGCGACTTCGTCTGCGCAGGATTAGTACTTCGAGGAGCCTATTTTCTTTTCTTATGTCCCGTCTATGAATATAACAAAATTCTTAACTTTTTTTTATTTCAAGCATCTATAATTTTCGATTCGATTCAAAGTATTAGGCGAATACTTCAAATTAATTCAATAATTAAAATATTTTCTAAAATAGAATTTTGTTTTAACGATCATTGTTTTGCAAAATGTCATATTCAAATTTTGACATTTTATATTAAACAATACATAATTATTACTTTTAATATATGGAATATATGCCTATATGTTATTCTGATGTATGAATTATATTTTTGTAAAGTTTAATTAAAATCTATTCAGCAGTTTTTGCGTGAAAGAGTAACAAACATACATACATCCATACAAACTTTCTCGTTTATAATATTAGTACGATAGTATAGTATAGTATAGTATATATAAAATAAGTAAGATTTATTATTTAAAATTACTTCGAGACCAAAAATAAAGTACATATCATGATGCTTAACCAATGGCAAAATACCTAAACAATTTGCTTGAAATTTTCGAAAATGGGTAATGGTGGAAGGCCATAACGACCTAGAGACCAAAAAAATAAAATAATTTTGAACGAAATTTATTCATTTCTAGAAAGGAGCTTCCAAACACGTGCTGTCATAAAAATATTTTTATATTTCTAGCAGAAAATTAACAATTATAAATGTTTAATAATAGATAACAGGAACAAACCGCCGCCCGGTGCCGCCCCCTGGAATAAGAGATCTCTCTCAAACACCACCTTCGAGGAAAAATTATAGAGGCACTTTCCATTCCCGCCAACTTAATTCTCCGCCTTCTTTCCACCAACCTTAATTCCTTGCCCATCCCATTCCACTTAGAGACAATTTATATTTATTTTTCAAAAAACTTTTCGCCGAAAAAGCTACATAATTTTATTTCTACTATAAATCTGGTCGCTTAAAAGAAAATGCCCGACGGCGGCAGGTTCACCTTCATTTAACTATTAAAATATTTTACATTAAGTGGAAGTAAATAATGTAATAGTTCGCATATATTAATTAACTGTTTTTTAAAAATAATATGATTATATTTAGAAAATTAACATTGGGATGTGAGTAATTGAAAACAATCCAATGTCTATATTGTGCATAGTTTTTTGCACTAGGTAGAAATGTTAAACAATACTATTAAGAGAAATAAGAAAAATAAAACATAGAGCAAAGATGTAGAGCCAGAAGAAGACATGTAGTAAATTACCTACATATAATGAACAAGCACCGAGCGTCACACCTGAGTGAGCGCTGGCCCTACCAAATAGATTTTTTGTTTTGCTTTTTTTCTTAATATTTATTAGTTTTTCATTTTATTATACTATCAATATGCATAACTATATGGGACATATGGTAGTACACTATCCTTCCCACATCCTGGAAAAAAATATTTTACCCATGGCTATGTTTTTAAAATATACGAGACTGTTTCTATGAATATCTTTAATCTCACATTCGAAAGCATTCTACAAATAATGACAAATTTGGAACAGTGGATCTGTCAATTTGTTATTACATAATTCAAGATGAAATGTATTATTACTACAGAAGTTTTAAGTTTTTTTTACTTAGTATATTACGAACTTTAATGTGAACATTGCTAAGACAATGAGTGGTTACAAGATTATCATAATTATTTTAGGTCAGCAAATAATTTTTTTCAGAGTTGCAAAAATAAAGTGTTTCAATTATATTGTAGAAGAAACAGATGATTATATTTGGGAATAAAATAAGGTTACCCATCTGTCAAATCTCGCTATCACCATAAAAATAACTGACTCTTTGACCAGATCTGAATGACCCTTAAATCTAATAAAACATACATCAATATTATTCAAGGAAGGTTTCCAAAGAAAACTTTATACCCTCGCATGTAGCTTGGTTAGGAAAATAAAACGAAACTAATAAAACCATATTTCTTGAGCAAAAAGGAATGAAATATGTTGTACTCTATTTCCCCTAAGGAAGCCAAATTTTCCTGCAAAACGGTCTGGGCTACTTGCGTACAACGCAGTTTGTTAACTCCTTGTATACTTGATGTGCTTTGTACATTAAACAGGCATTTATAAAATTTATATCATACACACAGGCCTGTACTTAAATACATTGGAAAAGTTGTTCCATTTGACAAAGGATGTGATGTAGGGCATCAAGGTTTTTTTTGCTTTACAAATGTCTAAATAATTTACACACGATACTGTAATATTCCTGTGGGATTATTTCCCCTTTGAAATTTTAATCTCTATTTCATTCTATGCCCTTTCTAATGTAGCAAAATTGTTATTTCCTTTGACAGTTCCATTTTATCTTCTTCAATATCAAGATTTTGACTTATATAGCTTTATTATGAATACCTCTTGCTTTCTCATCTGCGTCCGTTTTTTTTTTTTATTTAAAGGACTTATGTTAATATATTTCGCTTTACATAGCACAAAAGATAATTCACACACGATACTGTAATATTCCTGTGGGATTATTTCCCCTTTGAAAGTTTAATCTCTATTTAATTCTATGCCCTTTCTGATGTAGCAAAATTGTTATTTCCTTTGACAGTTCCATTTTATCTTCTTCAATATCAAGATTTTGACTTGTATAGCTTAATTATGAATACCTCTTGCTTTCTCATCTGCGTCGTTTTTTTATTTAAAGTATCTATGTTCATATACTTCGCTTTACATAGCACAAAAGATAATTCATCAGAACATCTGTTTAAGGAATTTAAAGTCAGAAAAACAAATGGATTAAGGTAGATACATATCGGGTCGACGTAAGTACGCATCGCTACGCCTAAAAATATCTGGGCTACTTAGCAACCATACATTTTATATGAAAATAAATGTTTTAGAATCACACTGATCACGTTGCGATGTGTGTGGCCAGTGTGATTCTAAAACATATATTTTCATAGAAAATGTATGGTTGCTAAGTAGTCCAGATATTGTTAGCGCGGCGTTCGTACGTCGACCCAGTATGTACATATTATGCTTCTACCATGCAACATTAACAGTTTACAAAGATACTCTTAGTAAAAGTGCACCGTTTAAAAATAATATAAATCTTAGACTAACAAAAACACGCCAAAATGAAAAAAAAAAAACAATGGAACAAAAATTATTAATATCGTATTTTTTTAAATTCATTACTAGAAAGTTTGTGAAACAAAATGACAATTAAGATTTTAATTTATACTTTAAAATACATATTGAAAACTGTGTGGAGCTAATGTAAAGCATTTTTTTACATCAGCTCCACGCAAAGAGGTTCTGACGAAAATAATTCTCCTCAAGGCCTTTCATCTTTGGAGATGCTGTGTAGAGATGCTGGAGAGGTCAAAAGGTCTCCCTCAACCAAACTCTCCCGATCCGGCCCCCACACGTTTAATTGTAATTAACAACCCGCAACGGCAGGATTGACTGCTATAACTCCTTCTTTAATTTGACTCAAATCTAAATTGGTTTTTATTTTTTTCAGTGTTCTTTTCAATTGGCTTTAGTTTAAAGCTCACAAATCTCAGCAGTCATCTCTGATCTGTTATACATCAGCAGTGAATAACAGCTGTAGTTCAAATTTAGATTTTACTATAATGTGATCGATGCAGCTTGAAATGGTGAATGAATCTCTTGTAGATAAAATTATTATTGGCTTTATACAATGAAAAGCCAAAAGTGAGAGGTATTCAATGATTATTATTGTACTTTTATGTCAACTGAAAAAAGATTTCGGAATACCATTATCTTTCCTCGGAACATTTTCTTCAAATTGCAAATGATCTTTTCCCTACCCAATGTAAATATCCTTCATAACATTTTACGTCCGGTGTTTTTATAGATTTTTTTAATGAAATTCGCTAAAAATCTCAAACCTTGGTTACCCCATCCACCGCATTTTAAAGGCTGTCATAAAAATATTCATTTAAAACAGAGATTCGAGTTTACCATAAAATTAAAGGGCATTGTGGTTAAAATTGCGCTTAAAATTAAACACTAAACAAAACAAACTGCTCGAAGCTTTTTTAAGTGAAAACCCCAGAAGAAAGGTTTATTGTTCGTCCTACTACAAAGTGGGGAACTTGTTAAAATCTTTTCGATATTGTAAATAGCTATAACTTTTTTGCAATCATACTTAGTTCACATGGGATTTTGATGTCTTTCTCATCCAAAAAATATGTTTTTAATGAATTCCATTGAAAAATACACTTTGGGCCTTACTAACACAGATGTTTGAAAATTTACACAAAGGACTAACAACCATCAATATTTTTTTAATAATAGTTTCACACAGGAGGTCTTAAGTAAAACAAATTTTCTCAGGGTCTATGTCATCTTTGGAGATACTGTGTGGAGGGTCTTTTAAAGGAAAAAGAGTAGAGGAAGTTCTGGGAATTAAACAAATATAAGGGGTGGGTAGGAATCTGGGGTCAATGTGTCCAGGGGTGACGGATATATTAATCCATCTCTCCCACTGCGGTGCAAGGCAACGGGAGAGACTGGTTGAGTGTGACCTTTTGACCCCTACAACGCAATATAGCGACCCTTCGCCTTACACCGCAGTGGGAGGAATGGTTTCAAACGTCCGTCACACTGACCCTCAGATTTTTGGAAGGCAGGAACGCGATCTCCTATGTTGAGGAGATTTGTGGGCCTCCGGTAGATTGAGGAGATATCTGTGAGTCGTGATATCTCCGCGTGCTATAGGTCGGAATAATAAATACGCGAGGATGATTGATGAAGATGTGTATTTACAGTATTTACATTATGCACTATATACAAATGAAGAGAGTATTTACAATCGTAGTAATATTCCGACACGAACCGCAGATTGCGAAGTTGTATTACTCGGCCGCTTGCCGCGCGAGCACTGCGTTGAGTGAAGACTGATGAAGAACGACTGCTCCATTTGGCTTGCTCGAGCCCTTATATAGGCTGGGTCAAAGGTACTCGGAAGGTAGGTCAAACATGCACACGCGAGAAGTTTCTCGATATGGCTACGCAGCGCTGTGTGTAATGTGTGGCAGGTCCGAGCTCTTCTTGCAGTTCTTCTCTCTCCAGAAGGTGGTCGAAATAATTCGCGCAGCACTAAACATTGCGAGTGGCTACCTAGGTAGGTAGCGTATGCAGTGCGATAAGGCACAGCTACATAAGTAGGTGGAACCGCTACAGATTCCTACCCACCCCTCATACCCTTTTCCTTCCGAAAAATTCCTTTCCTTCTTTTGCCTAAAAAGACCCTCCACGGAGAAAAATATTATTCATTTATTATTATTATATAAAGGAAGTTTTTTTTTCGATATTTTTAATTTTTGGTTACACTTGACTTGAGTTATGAAAACGCAGATTTTCGTCTAAAACATGGTAAAATTATAATTATGATAAATAAAAAAGCTCCCAGGGATACCTGGTCATTCGTGTAAGGAAGTAGTATGTAAAATTTCAAAAGAATCGGTCGAGGAGATTTTGATTTAAACCGTTCACCGGCTTCAAAAATGACAAGTGTCAGAAAATCGCTTTACAGTTTTTTATACCAGATAATACAATTTTAACATGAAAAAATTCAAACAAGGAATTTAGGATTAGGCTCTTGACAACATTTTCATGGAAAAAACATGTATTTTTATTATATTCTGTAACCAGACATTATTTAGGAATCAAACAACGTACGATAAACCAATATGTACCATTTTTTAAAAGTGACAAAAATGATTACTTATCAATAATTTTATATTATCTGCCAGTTTAATTTGAAAAGTTGGAAATATCCACTTCTCGGAAAGTGTTGAATGTTTAACAGGCAAAAATATTATTAGGTCAATAAAATTTTGCACTTAGTTAGATTTAAAAAGTGATGCTGTATTAATCGTTCGATCTGGTGTTGTCTTCGGGCCAACGAAACGTAATTCTTTTTAACAGATATGATGAATACACATTTTGCACAGGAACACTGATTTTTTTAATGTTTATACGAAACAACGCGATTAAATTGATGATTACTAAAGCGATACCATAAGTTTGATTATATGTTTCTAAGTTATGTATTTTGTATCGTTCCCAGGATAACAGATAGGACAGCGCGGTCTCAGTTTCTGGCCTACTACAGCTTCACGGCCCTGAGCAACTCGCAGGGCGTGGGCTTCCAGCCTCGCGGGGGCACTAGGATCCTGAACACCGGTGAGTTTATCCTCATTTTTATGTGCTCCTGTCACGCCCTCGCGAATTATTTGGCATTTTCACATTAAATCAATTATCTACTGTATCATAAATATTTCAAAATGCTGCCTGTTAAATATGAATGTATGGCCATAATTGTTTTTTATTTATTTTCAAATGTATATTTAGTTTTCCTGTAAAAGGGGGTGTTTTTAAAGCTTGCTTTTAAAAGATCCATTTTAGAGAAATGATAAGATTCCATTCTTATCAACACCACAATGTCGCAGGTGCCATTGTTAAATTGACTTTAAATTCTTTTGTGTTTTTTATTCTTTTTTCCAGTAGAGAAAGAGAAACTCTTGTCTTTTGGAAATTCTCTTTGACATCTTGGCACATCACTCAATTACTTCCTGTCTCTTGTCATTTTGAAACTCACTCGTTAAATGTAAACAATACAATTTTCCGGTTTTGTGAAAGTGGATCTTTCTTCCAAAAGCTCCAAATTGAACGGAATAAACCTGCCTATTTCTTGAGCTTTTCCTTTTTCTTCGGTAATTTTGTTCTGTAACATTATTTGTCTACCGCAGAAGCTATTCACAAGTGCAGACACTTGTTCCGTGGAATTGCTCAAGGGAATCCTATATTTGGTCTGCAAAAGAGCTCCCAGCTTTTATGTGCTTTTTTACCCTACCGCAGATGTTTTCTTTTCACTAAAATGTCGAACTTTATTTCCCCCGCTTATTTTTTGTATCGAATAAACGATACCAAATTGGGATTTCGACCAAAAACGTGATTAAAAATACCACATCATTTTATTTTAGATACAGAATATTAATAATATCGTTTTATTAGAACGTTCTAAAATGTCGTCAATATAATTATGAAATTTTAAGAGCATTTTCTTTACGGTCGAAAATATTTCTGAAAATCAAATGAATCTTATTGTTTTTTTTTCGAACAAACCTTTTATTCTTTTCTCCCTAAAAATTCTCTGTTTAAAAATGTTGTTTGCCTTGACCTCCCATTTTTAACCCAATTTTATCAGCTCCGGATCAACGCTCCTCATAAATATGTATGTCCTGGTCCCTGGGAGATTGTCCCGAATGACTGAACTTGTTTGAAACAAACGTTTTATTTTACCGTTTCATACATTCAAATATAGACGTAAATGTATTCCATCATTAACGGAGCGCGTCATTAACACATAAACTTTTTAGTACCGAAGGCTTAATGTTCAATTATTGTTGGCGTTTTGTATTTTGGGAAATGTGTATAATTCAAATGACTTCAACGATACGATCTGGGAGGAAGGGGTTAACGGTGTTTTCCTATTTGGAAAGGAAAATAATAAATGACGCTCGTTTGGGGGTAGTTTTTCAGGCAAACCTAGAAGTTCGCAGGCTTCATAACATTTGTTAGTGTTGCGATGTTTTTTTTCATTATGTTTTCATTCAAAAATTAAATTTTCTTTTAGTAATATTAGAATATCAAATGGGATTGCGTTGGAGAAATGGATTAACTTTGTAGGTTTTTAACTGTAAGATATTTTAAAATCATAAATAATTATCATTAAAAAAAAGCAAAGTGTATTTCATGAGACAAACGAATTTAATGCATTTATTTTATTTACGCCCTTGGGGCTTTTCTTTTAGCAAATCTAAATAAATTACGATATTGCATTTTTATTAAATAAATAATAATATTTTTATTTCAACCTCATAAATGGGAAAAGCATTTCAAATTATCCGTATTGGCACTCGAGCAGATAATAGATTATAAAAAATACGATTTAAGGGCCGGTAGTACCCGCCCAAAAAGAAGGGGAAGGAGAGATACGACAAAACGAATGTCGGAGAGAACGCGCTAATATTAAAAACGGTAAAACTCAAACGAAAATTGGGAAAATGTTTAATAAACACGACTCGTTTACAATAGAGCAAAAATCTCTCTTCGACACCTTAAGTAGTAATTAAAGAAACACAGTAAATTTTTTCATACATATAACTTGTAAAATAACAGAAACAAAGTGTAAATAATATTTTTCGGAGCATACTTTGCGATTTTTTTCTATCGAAGGAATTTTATGTAATTAACGTTTCGGCTCTACAAATCTTTAGATATTATCTTCAAAAATAACATATATTTTTTTTAGAACTTAGAAACTTAAAGTGTTCAAGGGACATATATTATAAATCAGTAGAAAATCGGAATTCCGGCCTTTAAACAAAATGCATCAACGTAATACGGGTAAGAACAACAAATACAACGAATAATAATAAAAAGGAGAAAAAATATAAACATACCTAGAGTTTAAGTGGTAAATGCTTACATAAAAGTAAGTTACAGATTATTTATACTAATATTAGTGAAATAAAATGTAGAAATTGCTAATTTAAATTTTATTATGAAATAAATCAAAATATCTTTGTTACTAATTTTAATTCCGAGAATAATAATGAATGGTATGTATGAGATGTAATAAGTTTTATGTATAATTTACTTCCATATATTAACATAGATATAGGGAGCGAAATAAAGTCAAAGAATTCTGAAAGGTAATTTAGCTCGACTTTGTGAAGGATCTTCAGAGGGAGCATAATTTCAGGCAGACATTGATCAAAAGAATTCTAGGACAAAAGGAAAATTATCCTAGTCAAAAGGTTTTCATAATAATCGTACCGCTCTTAATCTTGCTAGATGTCTAAGTAATGTGCCATTAATAACATTAGATTTAAGAAATAACAGACTTCGTGTAACAACCTAAACTCATACTACCTGATTACAGTCTGGTAGTGATTTTATACAAGTATTTCAAAGACTTAATATTTAGATCTAGTTAATTTATTAAATTAATTATGTCAAGTAATTGCCAAACACTTAAAGCTGATATAAAATCTCAGCAGATTTCAGAGTGTGAAATAATGTATGTATTAATGCTAATTAATAAGTTAATTTTTATTTCATTCTTAAATACTTTTTGTTTCCATCTCTGTAATAATAGATAATCGATAAAAAAAAATCGAAAATTATTCAATGATATTATTTAATTTATAAAAAGTTCTGCTATGTAGTTATTATGATGCGTGACAGATGTTTCGCCTTCTGAAGTCATTATTAAACTTTGGTTAGGCCAATTACAGACGATATATTTATATTATTTGTAAAAAGGTACTTATGATGAAAAACTTAATGCTTTTATTTTTATTGTTAATTCTCTTTTTGATTTCCGAGTAAAAAGAGTGTTTTGATAAATTAAATAATTAATATTATTGAATATATAAAATAAAAGCTTCTGCCCGCGACTTCGTTTGCACAGAATTAGTACTTCGAGTAGCCTATTTTCTTTTCCTAGGTCCCAACTATGTTTATACCAAAATTCTTAACCTGTTTATTTAAAATATCTATAATTCTTGATTCGATTCAAAGTACTCGTCTAAGTATTAGGCGAGTACTCCAAATAAATTCACTAATTTAAATATTTTCTAAAATTGAATTTTGATTTAACTATCATTGTTTTGCAAAATGTCATTCTCAAATTTCGACATTTTCTATTAAACAATAATTATTATTCATAATATATATTAAAAATATCTAGCTTTATAAATCATAACCTATATATTATTCTGATGTATGAGCTATATTATTGTAAAGTTTCATTTAAATCCATTCAGTAGTTTCTGCGTGAAAGAGTAACAAACATACATACATCCATACAAACTTTGGCATTTAATTAGTAAGAAAGATATAAAAATTGAAATGAAGTTCTATAAATTAAACTTGATAAAAATAAATACATTCAATGAAACTAGAACTTGTAAAGAAGCATTGTTTACAGAAGGAGGCGCTTCCGCAGTTCAACTGTAGTACCACTGCACCGGAAAAGCACTGTTAAAGGGATCAAATAAATTTTAATAAAACAGTCCCATCTAGCCGGGAAAACGCTAAAGTATTAACTCAAGGTGCCGGTGAACCGACCACCGTATCACATTTTTATACGAAGCGGCGAGTAAGGGCACGATTTAGCAGAACACACAGGCTTCATGTGCACTGAAATAAACCGGAGCTCGTATCGTAAAGTCCCGAGCTCACGGATTACCGGAACCGCTCACCGCAGCAACCACACCATCTCCACCTACACAAATACACATACACACCAATCCACTCACAGGAACAATTACCTACCTGTCTGGCGCGACCTCCCCCGACGTGTTCTCTCATAAACTAAGCTTTTATGGTCATTTTTTGGGTAAGGATAAGTGCGTGCCCTTGCATAACGTAAATAGAGCCTCGACCACAGGCAACGGGCGCAGGTGTTCCACTGGGTATACAAGTTAAACACCTTCCTGACATTATGCAGGCACATTACAAATAGCGCCGACTTACCACCAGACCACACGTTTCTCTATACATGCGAAATATTGAGATACGAGTATATTATACGACCGGCGTTTTGTGTATGTAGGTTCGCTTGAAAATCGACGAAACCATTTCTCCCCATCTGCGGTGTAATCGACTATATATTTTTTATTGAAAAATCAGCAAAATATTGGATGAAATAACGTTTGACGTGGAATGTTGATCTGAAATCTGCCGAGGGGAGCATTTTATAGGTACAACAGGGGAGAAAATAAGAAATAGTAAGGTTGACAGGGGACATGCAGTTTAAAATATGTTATTTACCCTGTGACAACATCATGAAACATATATATTAAATATTTAAATAAAAACATACTGGTAGATGCCAGAAAGTTAGTCTCTTGAATTTGATTAACTTGTATAATGCAAATCATTAAGGGGGTATTACCAGAGAATACCGGAAATTAGTATTTTTTAATCAAATTCTAGACGTATTGACTCTTTTTTACAAATTGATTTTGAAAGATTGTTATTTTATCTGGTACACGCAGTTTTTTTTTTTTTTTAAATTAAGTGTGTGTTTTAATATACTAAGGTTATACCGTTGGTCGTTGGCAGATTTGTTAAATTTTAAAACGATAGATTCTATTAAACAACACAAATTTCAAATCATATAATCATCCAACAAAATAAATCGATACATAATCTAGTTAACACAGTTTTGAAATTTTAAATTTTAGTTAAATTAAAATCATTAAAAAATAAATCCAAGAACTTGTTTTGTGACAAAAATACCTCAGTTTTTTTCTATTTATTTAAGGTCGTACAAACTTAAATATTAAAAAAAAATTTTACACACTTATTTTGTTTAGACATTATTGAAAAATCATAAATTATTATGATCAAAATATATTTTTAAAATGTATCATCGTGTGATATGAGCATTTTTATTACTTACTTCAATGTAGGTATATATTAAAGCAAGTTTTGAATAAAATAAATCGATATTAATTTTTTTATTTAAAAAATTTGATATGGGGAATAATCGATCTTTCTCATTGGAACCTCCCTGTACAGTTGCAACATTTTATAACTTTTATTCTCAGCTGCTGGTCAATCGCTCTTAATAATTTAAAGTTATCTTGCTAATAAATCATCAATAATTTAAAGTTATTTTACTAATAAATCATCCAATAAATCATGAAAAGATATCTTATAAAGCCGTAGACTCTCCACTCGCCACTCTGAACTACATTACTCTCCCAATATAAATCGGTAGACACATCGGTGTAATCTATAGGAGATCCTTTACACAACTCTTCCGCCCCTCAACGATCGATCCCTAGCTTAAGTAGCTCGGAAAAGACCTCTTGCCTACAATGTTCGCTCAACGGCTAATAAAGTTACAACATTTTTTTAAAGAACATAAATTTCCTTAAGTGACTGTAAAATTTTTCCAACCCCACGAATATACGAAACACATCAAGAATAAGAATAAAAAAATTCTAAAAAATGTTATTTCCTTTTGAAAAAGAAAATATCGCGGCAAAGCATAAACTTGATTGAATACAAAGTTTCTCTTGAGATCAATATATTTGTTAAAATATCTTCACACTTGGAAAAATGACTCCATTATGTTGAATTGTGTGGATAAGTTTAACCTTCGAAGCGTCTCGCCTGGAAGATTTTCGGATGGCGAGAATTGTTATGGGCTATTCTCTCCCCTCTCTGGTTCAATTTCCATTTGAGAAAACTGGTCACCTTATCTATTCTGACCCCTATTCTGAAGGGCGGCTTGTTCCCAGATAGTGCACTTAACGTGTATAATGTTCCGGGAAACTTACGCAGCTCGGGGGGACCTTTTTGTTTAGAACTTGCGTCGGAAGGAAGGCGCTAACAAGATTCAACTATATTTTCAAGAGTTGTATTTTCACACAAAAACTTTTACTCTCCTCGACCTTTTTGTTGAAGATGCTTTGCATAGGTTATTTACTCACTTGTGTCGGATTTATTTCATGAAATCTCTTGCACGTACTGACAACCTTGGTTATACTTTTATTTCTTCGTACCTTGTGATAGCTATAATATTTTCTTCACACCCAAATTGGCTGCGTTAATACTTATAGGAATGAATTAAAATCTACAACTTTACCGGTAGATACATATTTGCATTAGAGCATTTTCATCGTCATTGATTTTAACTTGTTACTAGTTTCTACATCTCTTGTTTGTGTTTTTTTAAGGCTCAAAGTGTTCATAAACATTTTCATGTTTATCCCGTCCTTAGTAAACAGATCATGTACTTTATTATTTTTCGTGATGCCTGTACATTTTCGACAACACTTTCTTATAACACTTGTTCTACAAATCCCACGAAATATGCTTTTTTCTCCGACCAAGTTTTCAATTAACATAAATTGTTAATATGTGCAGTCGATCCTTTTCTATTATTCTGTGTAAATAATGTATCTGTGCCACCTTGGTTAATAGGTATGAATATCTATCTTATTCTCGTAGATTTTTGTGGCTTAATTGGCTTTCTTCATACTTTGTTTTATACCCGACATGCCCTTTCCCCAAGACTCGGTTTCTTTAAATCTTCGGAACAATTAAAATATCAGAATATAGTGGTAAAAAACCATCCACACCACTTTATGGGATCCACCCTCTTAGTTTACATGCAGAATACCAACCATGTGACATTAAAATGCAATTTTTAAAATAGTTTACATGTAAAATATCAACCATGTGAGACTAAAATGCAAAATTTTGATAGTTGACACATTGTTCGCTTTCTATGTTCTTAAGAGCGATTGACCAGCAGCTGAAAATAAAAGTTTAAAAATGCTTGTAACTGTACAGGGAGGTTCTAACGAGAAAGATCGATTATTCCCCGTATCAAATGTTTTAAATTAAAAATCGTTATATAATAAAAAAGTCGATTTATTTCATTAAAAACATGCTTTAATATATACCTACATTCAAGTAAGCAATAAAAAATGCTGAAAATGCACTATGATAAACTATTAATTATAGTGTACTTCTTGTAAGTGTTTTTTGATCATAAGTATTTATGATTTTTTATTAATGTCTAAACAAAATAAATGTGTAAAAAAATAAATATTTCAGTTTGTAAGACTTTAAATAAATAGAAAAACTGAGGTATTTTAGTCACAAAGCACGTTCTCGGATTTATTTTTTAATGATTTTAATTTAACTTAAATTTAAACTTTGAAAACTGTGTTCACTAGATTATGTATTGATTTATTTTGTTGTATGATTATATGATTTATACATCCAGAATCTGATTTAAAAAGGACTAATTTCCGGTATTCTCTGGTGATACCCTCTTAAACGCACTTGAAGTGAATTAACAAAAAAATGCGCTAAACAAATGTTACGTTTTTATTATTATTTTCTAAATATTTGATATTATCACATGGCTCATATTGTAGAAGATGGAGAAAAAAATAATACAAACAACTGTATGTACATTTAACTCATTTTTGTCAAAATCATCATATTGTTCATATTAATAATGTAACGACGATAAGCTGTATGTGAGGTGGAAATTTGTTATTTGGTATTTGACCGAAAATGTATATTTGGCCTAAAGGTATATTTGATTATTGTTGGATTAATAAAATGTAACACGTGGTAGTTTTCCATTGTTATTGATATGCAAATAAGAAACGCAGATATTATTATTCAATTGGATTTCTGATATTTTGTAACCAATTTTATTGCTATTGTAACAAATAATTTTCAAACAGTTCTCAATAATCAATTTTGGTGTTAAATAACTCTCCTATAAAATAACTACCTTTAACCTCACGCAGATAATACTGATTGTGTTTCATGTGGTTTATTTATATATATCGTGTTTCATGTGGTTTATTTATGTATACCGTGTTTATATTCTAAATTAATATGATTGTACAATCGGACGGAGGTTTATCGACGTAATTAATTTAATTAGTGAATATATAAAGATAAGTTTTCGTAATGTAAAAAATAAGTTTTTTGCTGCCTAAAACAAAGTGTTGCCATTTTAGCTTAGAGCTGGACCTCGGTTATTTTTTCTTCGTTTTCTAGGTTGCGTAAGCTACTTAAAACCCCATTATTGTTCCGAATATTTTAGCAATTTCACGTACGCGTGTTTTAGGCACATGAAATTATTTTCTCATCATCCTAATTCAAACATGTTTGCTCGGTAACGTACTTTCTTCTCACATATCACAACCAGCCCTATTATAGAGCAAAGTAAATTTGTACAATGCTGATTTATCCCCCAAAAAGATAAATATATCAAGCCGATTTGAAAATAACCAACACGTATGAAGGATTTATTACGGCAGAAGAAGAAGCGAAAGTTCTGCAAACACTCTGTCGTGATTTATGGCGATTTATTTCCTGGGAGCTATTCCGTAAAGAGCGATAATCGTCGTGAGTCGTCGATTTATAAAGCAAAGCCATTTTGGGCCGATGACATCTGTCACTTGCAGCTTCCCGTCATAATGCCGCGCGCGCGGGAAATCCAGCACCGCCACCCACCGCCGGCAACCGACTCGCAACTCGGCAACAATATGTCACAATACCTACCCCTGCCGTGTCCGCTTTCACTCATCAAACCTTGGAAACTGGAAACAGGATCCCGCCTGATTGCTTCGGCTTCGTTCAGACCCGTGACGAGCATTTAACTTCTTAATTTGAGAGAGATTGAATTCGAATAACGTTTCACGTAAATAAAACGCTTTTAAACGAAAACGCTTCTAGTGTTGTGTTCGTGTAACTGATTTTCAGTACGTTTTTCAATTACGTAACATCCGATACTCGTTGAAGAAGCGAATTATTCTGAGAGCTATTTAAGCCGGATATTACGGTAGGTGTATCGTTGTGTGTGTTATCTTCTTTACCTTACATTTTTAGTGAAACAGTGTAGTTTTTTTTTTCACAGGAAAGTCTTCGTTGTTTTTTTGCCAACTTGAGTTACAATGATTAATAGTTTCCTCATAGATTGGTAATTTCCGTTGGAAAGGAGTACCTTTTATCGTCTATGCTGTTTTCTTCCTCCCCTATCTCCCCTCCAATCTCACAAAGTAAAGGCAGGGGAAGGCAGGGGAAAGTAAGGCAAGGCAAAGTGCTACAAGACAAGGCAAGGCACGGCATGACCCCGCTGTCTATTTAATGAGCTCTGTAAACAGCACGGCGGTATTTTTTTCCTGGTAACTCCACAGAGAAGGTCCTGAAGTTTCCCTCAGGACCTATTTCCTCTCTAGAGACGCTGTACACCTAAGATTTATTTTTGACGAAAATAAGAAGTGAACCTGGGACTTAAAGATAACGGTGGTTTAGATGAGAAGAACTCTATAATTTCCAGGTCAATCTATTAATATTCTAGAAACAACACGCAGATTTTTTGCAGGAAATGTCAATCATGCATGTATGAGAATTAATTATTGTGCGTTTATGCGTGCTTTTCAACTACGCATTTTAAGACAATGCTTCCAGTCTACCTTCCATTGAAATGTCGAGTATATGTATTTTAATTATACCTCTATACCTTTGCAAAAGTCCACGGGTTCCAAAAAATTACCAATATCAATTAATAACACTGCAGTATATTTTTCACGTATTATAGCGAACTCCTGTTTTAACTCGACTATTTTCATTTCATTTATCCGTAAATTTGTTAGTTACGTTCAGGTTTCGGTTCAAGATGGTGACTATATTTTTAGTGTTGGATACTATATTTTTGTGTTGGATACTATATTTTTGTGTTGGATACTATATTTTTGTGTTGGATACTATATTTTTGTGTTGGATACTATATTTTTGTGTTGGATACTATATTTTTGTGTTGGATACTATATTTTTGTGTTGGATACTATATTTTTATCCCGCCAGAGTTCGTATGATCGTGGTCCCAACTACGAGCTATCAAATCTATATACGTAATAATACGATGAATATCATTACCTAACCAATACGCTGGTACCTACCGGCCCGAAGAATGTTTGAAAAATAGGAATTGTCATAGAAATGATATCTCTGTTAAATCATAGATATCTCTTTGGACAAATCGTATAATTTCTTATTTGAAATGAAAAAAATATTGCACACGTTAAATACCATATATTAAATAACTGGACGGATTTCTCGAGTAAATTAGCCGGTCTTCGTCCGCCATCTTTAAAGCGGCCTAAAGATATGAGAACTCAGGGAACTTCTTAGGGAGAACTCACACATCCCATGTTTTTGGTTAGTAAAAAATGTTATTAAACATTTTTCCTTTCTATTTTCAGTTGTGTTGCGAGACTTTGTACATTTCGCATAAATAAATCGCAATATATTTAAAAAATAGGATCCTTGGAACAACTTAATTTATGGAAGAATAAATACTCAAACTTCATTCAGGGAATCACAAGTCATGCAGTTCTACATTGTATTATAACTATTGTGATAATCTTACATTACCTTAGATCAGTAACACTGGTGTAGGTGGGGTAGGTAACACAATGTGTAGAGAAACAGAAAAAAAATCAGGATTAATTAGGTGTATCATTTTTTTCTTACAAAATTACAATGTTTATTAGCGGAACATCATTTGCCATTAACATACAAACAGTAAATGTACCGACAAACAAGAAAAAATAACAGTCATAATACGGTAGAAATAATTTTAAAACGTATAAAACATTTTCTGTAGACGATTTCTGAACTTTCAATTATATTTCCCCGACTAACAAACTTTGTAAACATTGTATAGTCAGAGAAAAAATTGCACAAATGTCATTGGCGAACTTACGAGGGTGCGAAATTGAGATACAATCTTTACATTGAATTTTTCCCATCAATGACCTGGAAATATACCGCGCTATATAATACCCTAGAAATTTGATAGTTTGTGCATATTCGGCATATATTAGGCATATGCCTAGTATGATCATTAAATCCACATTTTTTTAAAAATTACTATGCAAAGAATAAAGAAACATTAAAATTTAAAGAAACATTAAAATTTAAAAAATTCTGTAACATATTACTATACTTAACAAGTTCAAGTTCCAATATTGGATCATAATTATCATTTAATTCTAATTGATGATCGCTTAGTACATCTAAAATAATATATATAATATGTTGGTGTTAATGACGACTGTTCAAAGTTAGTACAATTAGAATTAAAACTTTTTACACTATTCCTTAACATTAATTTTCTCATTGCATATTTTAATGGACAAACATTAGGATTATTGTTCCAGCCTCCTCGTCTTTACTAGAATGTTGATTGAGAAACAACAATTCATTATTTCGGAGTCTACGGGTAGGAATGTTTTTTTTTATTTTTATAGAGAAACCTCACAAGAGTCCCAACTGCTCCCTTCTGGAGCCAGTGAGACTATGGCATCCCCAATTGTGGAGTATGTTGAGAGGCTGAAGGTAAGTGGGGAAGGGAAGGAGATGGGGTATAAGAAGGTGGGAAAGTACCTGGCTATTCAGATCTAGTCACTAAACACGGCTAAAGCCATTATTAAGCAACGTTTTAATTCTGAATGGTGGTCTTACACCAGGGCGATACTCAGAGTATCTTCCACTCCAGAACGTGTCGCAAATATAACATATATTATTTTTATTAATTAATTGTGAAATAACACAAATTAATCAAATAAAATTTATTTGCGCACGCCGGGTTCGAACCCGCGACCTTCGGAATGGGAGTCAAGTGTCTTATCACTCGACCACGGACGGTCGTCAAATGTTGAACTGGATGAGTTGTAAAAAAGCAGGTGTTTCAGTAAAATAATTTTGAATATACGAATTTGATCCGAGCATTATCTACGTTTTTCTAAAGAAGAACTGTTTAGTATTATTTATGTTGTTATATGAAGTAGTTTACTCACTGGTGAAAAGATATCCCACTTCCTTTGCTGTGCTGATTCGTACAATTATAGGAAGAGCATGAAAAAACCATTTTATTAATATTAATAAGACCGAACAGAGTTAAACTTCAAACTAAACGGCTGCTGACAGATTCTTTTACCCCAGATCAAAGATGGCAGACGTCGATTTCTGGTGGACCGCTCAAAATTCGTTGCGGCAAAGAGAGTCATTCATCCAGTTATATAATAAATAAATCTATGTTGAATTCAATGGTCTATAATTAAGTAGGTAAGTACTTAAGTACTTACCTACACATCTTATGACTTCAGAGAAAATTTTGGTTTAGATTTGTTAAATAAGAGAAAATTAGACACATAATTTGTTTTCATTCACATAATTACTATCTAGTTATTCCCTTAGTATGTATTTTAAAATGTTACCATATTCATGTCTCGAAAAGTATTCAATTCTTTTAAATCAGATAAAAATGGTTTCTGAAGGTATTAAACCCTAAAAAGATAATTATTTGAATTATATGCGTACAGTTATAACATTACACTTTAGCAACAGTATTCTTCTTCTTCTTCTTCCTTGCACTGTCCCAACTCATTGCCTAGGTAGGCTGTTGGGGTCGGCTCTCCTCGTTCTCAGGTTGTAGCTTCTTCGGTTCTGGGTATCGCTCTCTTCCAGGCCGTTTCTACTTAGAATTTTAGAGCATTGAGTCATCCAGGAGTTCTTTGGTCTTCCTCTGGATGACTGTCGATGAAGCTCCATAGACATTGCCTGCTTCACTGTGTGGTCTGGTGGTCTCCGTTTTATGTGACCTGAGTATTCTCGAAAAGCAATAATACTCCCATCTAAAAGTATGCTAAAGGCGTAGCGTTGAAAGCTCCGTTGTAACCTCTCCCTCTTTCTCATTAACGACACATATATCAAAAAGAGACACTAAAGCGGAGCTTTCATCGGCTTGTATCTGCGTACCAATGTGACAAAATAATGTTCTTCTCGATTTCCCTTTGTCTCACTCGCCGAAGGTATTCTGTGGATAGCTTCGTCGTTTTCTCTCCCTCTCTCTCTCATAAACGAGGAACTTATCAGAGGGGGAAGTTTGAAGGGTGCTCTCAGCGGCAGTGCCATAAGTGCCACATTAGTACGCCGATACTTAGCACGACTTGCGATTACTGGATAATTATGATTAAGGAGAGAGTTTGGAGAGTAATTGTGCGGATTCTCCAATTGGGCCGCAAAACTTTAATCTGCGCATTTCACTCCGGTGACTCTTCAACAAGTCTTATTGTTGTTTGGATATAAGTTTGTGGCTAAATTGAAAGCCGAATACCTACAATTATGTTTCCCATTGCTATGGACAACCTTGAAGTTTTAAACATTCATTGGAGAAATGTTATGTACTTTATGTAGCTTTTTTCCCTTATGGCCTATGTCATCTTTGGGGATACGGTGTAGGAGATCTTTTAGGGAAAGGAAGAAGAGGAAGTTGTGGGAATAAAAAAGATATGAAGGGCGAGTAGGAATCTGGGGTTCAGTGTGTCTAGGTCACCCGCCGCCGAGACCTTGAAAACCTCACTCTATGAACCCGCGCTCTATTTCCAAATCCTATACCGGTTCAGACACGGCGGCGATTCAGACAAGGCATTCGCTGCTCTGTCTACGCTTTGTGTTTCTGTGACGGTGACGAACGTAAGTTTGGTGTAGCGTCTATCGGTGCATTTAATGTGTATATATTATTTTAAAGTCATGTGCAATACATAGCTTGCATTATATTCCCAAAAGTTAATACAGACTGATGGTATTACAGCTCGATGCCACGAATTAAATCATAATTATATAATATAGACTAGTGTGCGCGAAGACAGAGCAGCGAATGCCTTGTATTGTCTGAATCATCGCCGTGTCTGAACTGGTATAGCTTTTGGAAACACGCAACCCGGGCACACTTGATAAGACTTTACCTCATGGTCTCCAGTGTGGAACTTATATTAAAAAATCGTAATTTTTAGGGTTTGCGCTCTTTTTCCATTTTCATATCGTCAACAAAAAAATAAATAATTATATTACATAAATGTTAAGGCCCATTAACCAACGGCCGAGAATTCATAATTCAACTTGCGATCCTGCCCTTGCAACTAACTGTACAGAGCGGTTCCGATGAGAAAGATTGATTATTCTCCGTACCAAAAATTTTAACTAATAACTCAATATTAACTTTATATCATTCAAAATAATTATTTCATTCAAAATAGAATTCAAGTAAGCAATAAAAATGCTCAAACGAGTGATGATTAATTTCTTAATATCATGTACTTCTTGTAAATATTTTTTGATGATCAGTATTTAAGATTTTTTAATAATGTCTAAGCAAAATAAGTGTGTAAAAAATTCTGAAGAATTTTAGTTTATAAGACCGTAAATAAATAGACAAACTATTTTCGTGACAAAACACATACTCAGATTTTTTTAATGATTTTATTTGAACTAAAATTTAAATCTGAAAAGTGGCTATATTAGATATTGTATTGATTTATTTTATTGTATGGTCATATGATTTGAAATGTGTGTTGTATAATACAATATTTCGTTTAAGAATTTAACAAATCTGCCAACGACCAAGGGTATATATAACCTTACTATATTTAAAAAAAACTCTGTTTTTCAAGATTAAAAAAATGTCTTTATCAGATAAAATAACAATCTTTCGAAAACTAATTATGTTTTTTGGTAAAAAAAGAGTCAATAAGTCTAGAATTTGATTGAAAAGGGAGGTTTTCCAAAATTGAAAAAATTACTTTAGAAAATAAAATAACAATCTTTCGAAAACAAATTATGTTTTTTGGTTAAAAAAAGAGTCAATAAGTCTAGAATTTGATTTAAAAGGGACTATTTTCCGGTATTTTTATACCCTCTTAAGAAAATTGACTATATCTGTTTTGAAAGGCGTAGATCCTGAGGCAAACATTTTAGATATTCTTTCAGCTTCACACATCCTGCAATATCCCGTGTTTTTTCACGCGGCAACGCGTGGTATATATATATTAGAGTATTATAACATATTTCAAGCAATACAAGAAAGTTTAAAATAACACAGTGGAAAAGAACTGGAAAGAAATTGAAAATAAAATCACTAAAACGACCTTTCTGCACAAAACTTACCTATCGCAAACAAATGCCTACATTAGTAAAAAAAAAAAACATTGTGAGCTTATAAACTTCTGCTTAGAACTCAAGGATTTAAAAAGCAGGTAGAATTCTAGAAGCTTTCTGTTTAATGAATTTTATAGCCCAGCTAAAACGGAAGTTCGTGAATGAACGTCTACCATCGCCCTTTCAAAGGGCGTTCCTTCATAGTAATATTATTTGGAATATAAAAATACGGACGTTAATAAGCCATGATTACGACAGATATTAAGGTATCATCTCTTATCGGGTAAATTAAACGATCGAGTGGAAAACTATTATCATATTTTCGCCGCCGAGCTTTGTCGTAAAGATGGCTGTTCTTTGGAGTAGGACGAAATTGAACATGATTATGCTTTTATGAACCTCGTTCGCCACCTAAGGACGGGGGAAACTCATTAACCAATCCCCAGCCTGGAGAGAGAAGGGTTGGGAGATTGTTTGGGTAAAGGGGTAGGTTTAGTGGTGCGGGGCGGGCAACGGGTGGCGAACTGGCGCTAGGAAATGTGAATACAAAACTAATTATTTGCCTTTTTCTGCTATCTTTTAAGCGGTAGAGCAAGCATAACTGCCGAGCCACTTGCCGGGGGTAGCTTTCTACGACACTAGTTGCTAGATATTAACTTGGAATCGAGTTAATTGGAAATTGTTGTGGTGTTGCAAAATTCTGTGGAGTTTTATCTTATGCTTAAACAATCTGAAAATTACAAAAGTGTTTCGAATCCGATTATAAATATATTCGTTAGCAATAATTTACTGACAAAACATTAAGTACAGATTTTGAACGAAAACAATTTCCGGTCGCTCAAAACCATTTTATTTAAAAGGTTATTTTTTATGACACACAAAAGCTCACCGGCTGTACGATGTAAAATCGGGAAAATAGTTGAAGAAGGGACTGTAGTAGAGGATTATGCGAAGAATCCTGAAGAGGCCTAATTTATACGTATTTATTTATTGGGTGGGAAAAATCTTATCGACTAAATGTATTATTTACCAGGTATTTTCAGACCTAATCATACCTTGTCATCTACTTGAATGATCAGTTTGCTTCCGTCAAATTCATTGATATCTCTTGTCTCCTATCCCAATCCTGCCTCCTTCCAGTGCAGCCTCGGTGAAATCCGTAACACTTGATGTGGCCCGCCATAACTAATCTATATTTCATTAAAGTGTGGAGTCTGTGTGTTCCCTGTAAACTACGTCAACGGGAATGAGGGTATTCTAGGCCAAGATAAGTGCCTCAGTCACTCATTTACCTTGCCCTTATTTCCAACCGCATAAACATTAAAGTGTATTTCCATCCAAAATATTTAAGCTACATGAACATCACGGCTTCGCTATTTTTAATATCTAAAAGCAATTCCCAAGGTAAGATTCTTTGACCATCTACCCTCAACATTCCCTTGGAACCTGTAAAGAAACACGGTAAACGCATGTTCTCTACATTTAATCGACTTAATTTGTAATCAAAGAATTTCCGTGAGAATGTAACCACTCTTTCTAGTGCTTTTAAGTTAGCTTTTGTATTTCGTCCTTCTACTGATAACTTTAAGACTCAAGTTATTCCTTTCTCTTTTTGAAATCATATTTCCAAATAATGTATTGATGCCACTTATTTTGAAGACTGCATTCTCTCCTTCGTTTTCCTGAAAAGACACTCCTAAAACATCTGGATTTCCTTGACTTTACCTTTGATTTCCTAATTTTTCTCTCGGGTTTCCCTTAAGGTTTCAGCTCAGGTTTCCTTACGTTTTTCATCAGTTTCCCATCTGTGTCTCTCGGATTCCCCTTAGGTTTCTCTTCAATTTTTCTTAGGGTAACCTCATGTTTCCCTTAGGTTTCCCTAATATTTTCTTTAAGTAACCCTAAGTCTCCCTCAGGTTCTCATACCACGTACTATTTCGTTATTCCAGAATGCGACTGGCTGTACCAGGACGTGGGTTGCCGGGTGCGCGGCGCCTGCGTGGCCGCCAGCCCCGGCTACCCAGGCCTGTACCCGCCGCGCGCCCGATGCCTCTACCGCATCGCCACCAGCTCGGTGCACACCAGGGTCAAACTCAACTTCACCGCCGTGCTGCTGCCTAGAGGGTGAGTCTCTACCAACAAAAAAAATTCAATAGTCTTTTTCACGTTAAGGAATAACGAACTATCAAAACTTAGAGCCTCCACGCAGCATTCGCAAAACTTACAAACGCTCAGAAGGTAATTATCATTTACCTCAAGACATCCTGCGTAAAAAAAAATTCCTGTTACAAAATATAATTAAGTCCCTGGCGTCACCCGTGATTTACACAGTTTTTCGAACATAAATTGTGTCCTTTCTTCGGTTTTAAGGGGTCATATATTAGGTCCTTACATATGAAATTGGCGTTTTGCCGTACAAGCAACTTTGATCTCAAATATCTTCTCTTTGGTTAGGAATTCCAAATTCAAATTTATACAGCTATTTATTCATGTATTTGTGTTTCGAAAATTATAATTCATTTGTTTTTTCCTTCATTGTTTTTTTTCTTAGTTTACAAAATGGAAAACTTGAAATATAGTTATTTACGAGTACGAGTTCCACCGTGGCATCAGTGCTGCAGAAACGGCTCGAAGGATTAATTATGTGTATGGCGACGGTGCCGCAAAAGAAAACACAATGCCACTTGTTTTTGGTTCCAACGTTTTCGTTCTGGAAATTTCGAACTGCAGAACAAGCCCAAGTGGACGGCCGGCGTCCAATTTGGTAATGAAGAATTGAAGGCTATTGTGGAAGCGGATCCTTCGCAAACCACGTCCGAGTTAGTTGCAGGCTGCGGTGTTAGTGATAAAACTTTTTTAATCCACTTGAAGCAAATTGGGAGGGTGAAAAAGCTTGAAAGGTGGGTACCTCACGAATTGAGTGAAGCAAATCAACAAACGCGCTGCAACAAATGCTGCTTCATGATAACGCTAGACCACACACTGCATAACAGACGGCTACCAAATTAGAGGAGCTTCAATTGGAATGTCTAAGACATCCACCGGACTCTCCGGACCTTGCCCCAACAGATTACCATTTTTTCGAAATTTGGATAACTTCTTGCAAGGGAAAAAATTCAACTACGATGGGGCAGTCCAAACCGCCTTCAAAGATTTTATCGATTCCCGTCCGAATGTTTTTTTTAGCAAAGTGATCGATGAACCTATGAGATGGCAAAAGTGCATAGATAGCAATGGTACATACTTTGATTAAATAAATATATTATATTTAAAAAAATCGACTTTATGTTCCTCCCACACAAAACGCCAATTTCATATGTAAGGACCAAATATTATGTAGTAAATTTCATCAAATCAAAATTATTACTTGTTTTTTGTTTAATTAGTAGAACTCCAATTAAATATTTTATTAAATTATGTTCTTAGTTAATCGGTTTAACCGGTAATAATTTATTTTAGGCACCATAAAAATTGATATTACCATGAAATTAATAAATGATTTTAGGCACCATAACCAGTGGAGCAACACAGAGAATTATAAAAAATCGCCTTGGGTGCTCGCCACTTTCAAAAATTAATTTTGAAAATTTCCCGCCCACATTAAAAAAATCATTACTCCATATTTGTGTACGTAAACATATAAACAAATTATAGTGCTATGTTTTACAAAGTACAGTGAATTTCGTTAATATTATCTTCATTTATTAAAATATTATAATTTAAGGTTTAACTCATTAAGTTAAAAAGGTAAAAATAAAAAAATAAATTTGCCTCGATTTTCCGAGATTTCTAGACTATCATTTTTGAAATGTTTTTGCCTACATTAAAAAAATAATACCTTCGAATTTTAACATGGAGACACAAAAACTTATTATAATGCTATATATAGCCAATGAATTAAACCGTTTATTTTAATTTTGCAGGATTAAAAATATATATATTTAAAAATCGTTAAGTTTATAACCGCGCGAATCCTGCGTGTTTGTTACTTTAAAACAGCCGGGTAACGTTTCGATTCGTTTATGCGAATTTGTTCGAGTCAACATAGAATATTTTCGATTTCTGTATGTTGTCTGCGGTATAAATAATGAAATCTATGTATTTATGGAAAAGGGACTTTAAACCATAAACAGATGATCAGATATTCTGCACGAAAAAAATATTTAAAAAAATTATTTTTACCATAGTCTAAAGGATTTGTGACATCTATGGTTATAATAGATAAAACATTTCAATGGATTCGTTTTAAGTCCAAAATAACAAACGTGGGAGCTACAAATATTAATTCTTTAGTTTACCGAATTAAGAGGTAATGGACTTTTTTATCTGAAAAGCAATCGGAGACATTTAAAATGGCGCCAATATTTGGCAAAAATCGCTCCAATGTTTAATTAATAAATAAATGTACTATTTGAGTTTCTAAGAAACATTCCAATATTGTATGAATTTTCCATGATTAACAAAATTGAATTAATTCGAGTAAGATGTGACTGTAGCTTATTGCAGTTCAGTTATTTATAGCAACTATGTATTATATTAACGATGTATAAGTACTAACTATGCATAATGCTTATTTAGTATTCCTATAAAAGTATTATTTAGTATTCCCCTTAAAAGGGTGAAGATGCATTTACGATGGTTAGATTTATTATTTTTCATATTATTGTATGAATTTCATCTATCTTTTGTGTAACTGTTACTCCTTACATGATCAATAAAAGATGGGCGTTATCCCGCTATTTTAAATCATGTCCGCTATCGATGTTACGACCTAGATTCAGTTTTGTGTGTTTTCGTTCCTAATTGGTTAGTCGACAATCTGATCGATCTGCTTTTTTCCAAACAACTTGATAACAGCATTTCACATTACGGCGGTGGCCATAGAAACAAGAAGAATACAAGAATTGTTTCGTTATCCAAACATCGACCATTTTTTGCATAAATTTTAACTACCGAACAATATGTTATCATTTTATCATCATGATATTTTAATTTCGATCAAATGGAATAGCGACACGAAGTAAGAGAGACAGAGAGAGTAGTAAATGGACTCAAATGGTACCTATGTCAGTGGCGAAATTCGTTGTCATTGAAATCTGCATGGACAGCATTTCTAGTGTGAATTATTATTCAGTAGCTGTAACAAATATCGGTAGTGTCACCCTAGTCACTATTTAACATTAGGAAATTCATTTTATCTCCAGAAAAACAGAAATCGAATAAAATCATTTCTTTTCATCTTTGACTCGATACAGAACTCGCAATAAAAAAACGTTGTAGTTATCGAAAACAAATCAAGTGATTTTATTGTTTAATGTCAGATCGGAGCCTTAAAACAAATAAAAACCTGACAGCGAAAATTTTATTGTTTTAATGAGTTTTGAAAATGTTAAATATTGCATTGAAAGAACCGAATGAATAGATAATAGCGTTAGAAATTTGTAATATGAAAATATTTGTTTAACAAGAGTTCATCAGTGTTCTTTCAATCACTTTTATCTATAACCTTCGTTCGGGTATTGAAAATAGCTAGGTAGCTATTAAAAATTGTTCAAAAACCTTCAAGAACTTCATAAAAAACGTCTGGCTCTTTACCATTGTAAAATGTATTATTGTTTTTATATCATTGGAGGTCAATTTTGGGTTATTAATTGTGATAAGATACTATACTAGAGATTTTAACCAGCGATTCCTGAGCTTATTTGGAGTAAAAAATGTAAATAAAATTTTGGTTTCCGGCAAAATTTTTGATGCCTTTTTTTTCTACAAAAAGTCTGTACAATAAAGATTGTAAATTCAAGAGATCTCCCGTCCATTTAAGGCTATATAAAGGTTCTCTGCTAAAACATGGCCAGGAATATTATTATTTATTAGTATTATATTTATTAGTATTTTCAATATGTTAGTATGTTCAATATTTTTAGTACAATGTGTTTTCTCTTTATTTTTTATAATACCTAAAAAAAAGTTTAAAAAAATATGTCTTCTCTATATTTTCTCTTTATAATAACTAAAAAAAAAACTAAAACAACTTTTCACTTATTCTACTTATATAATACAATTTTTTTTATATTTTATATGTTTTATAAGTCCATTTTATACTTTAGGTACTTGGAAATATAGTATTTGTTTTTATATTACGCACACTCAGGCAGTGCCTTAGTGGGTTTTCATTTCTTGTTTATACTATTTGTTAATATATATTATGTTATTATATACTATTTGTTATTATATATTATGTTATTATATACTATTTGTTATTATATATTATGTTATTATATAATATTTGTTATTATATATTATGTTATTATATATTATGTTATTATATACTATTTGTTATTATATATTATGTTATTATATACTATTTGTTATTATATATTATGTTATTATACTATTTGTTATTATATCTTATATGTTTGTATACAGAAATGGAAATAAATAAAGTTTAAAAAAAAAATATATATATATATATATCTCACTTTGTAGTCTGCTAACTCAAACAATGTTACAAATGATTAATCTGTACATCCTTTTCGGGTAGTTTGGAAGACGTATAAGGTTTCCAAACTACTAATCTTTTAATTCTATGAGATATCCCTCAAAATGTCTATTAAATGTGCAGTTTGAAAACTAGTGAAGGTGTTTTCCTAAAACTCCAGTAGGTAATTCATATTATAGTACTTAATAAACGTAAAAGCCGTCACTAAGAATCGAACTCAGGATCTCTTATATTACTGTAGATACAGCGCCGCCACTTGGCCATTATTCTTTTTACGTAATTTTTGTCGATCTCACATTTTAAATTCAGAAAAGAATATTATATACAATTCAATCAATTTAACCGTCGGTTTTTCTCTCATTTTAACTTTTGCTTTTACTTTCCTGAAACCGAAAGTTATTCTAGGGTCACTCCGCCATTTTGAAAGTTCTGTTGAAGGAGGGAAGGTACAAAACTGAAGACAGTGAAGATGAAACCCTCGTCCAATATGTCTTGTAGCGAAAACCAAAAACATTTCGACCCTATGTAATAATATAGACATTTTTATTTTAATATTGTGGTAATTTTGATTTTTTGGCATGTTGATAGATAAATTTGTGACATATCAAATTGAAGGAAATATTACAACTACTGGAAGGTAAATTATATTTTTATCTGAGACACTATCAAGTAAATTCGTTAGAACTTTTTGATCATTTAAATACACATTCAAATTCACCCGCCATAACACAGAGTCATCCCTAGCATGGAGGGTGAAATATCACAAAAGAATAAAAAAAACCATATGTAGTTTTGATCAATCATGTATTTAAATAAATAAATAAATAAAAAAAAATAAAAAAAAATACTATCATTTTATTCGTAAAAACGGTTAAAAACGGGACTGAAGTTCTTAAGAACAAATTAACAGTGTTTCAATGTTTATTGGCCTGAAAATATAAGAATAATTTGTTGGTATACCTACGAAATTACGTATACCAACAAATTATTCTTACATGTTCCCGCTAATAAACATTGAAACCCTGTTAATTTGTTCGTAAGAACTTGTCCCGTTTTTAACGGTTTTTACGAATAAAATGATCGTATTTTAGAATAACATATTTCTCCGTGTAGCAGCCAAAAATATGAGAAATAATTAGGCGATTATAATGTAGTTCATTCTGAATTTAATGAAATAAGAGATGGATTTTTTTTTTTCTGTATTTTGCTCTGTTTTATATTTTATCAGATTTATCATTATTATCTTTTTCTAATCTTTCTAATACTAACGACCCATTCTCAAATACAAGTTTGAATTAAACTTTGAAAATCAATATGTTCATCTAATTAACAAGCTAGTAACAAGATATTGATGTTACTAAACTAAAGTAGCAAATTTCTGGTTCGCAGTGAAGTACTCGTATGTTATATAATCTAAATCTCCGGTAATTCCTCAGAGAATCAGCTTAATACTGTTTAGCGTACCTGGGAACTTAAATTGCTGAGGATTTAATTCATTCACAAGGAAATTATTTACATACAACCTCCATTATAAACACGTGAATTAAACCGGCTACATTAGCAGCCTTCGGCGTTCTGGAATATTAACTCGTGAGTACTCCATTCACGGAAAATGCAGCTGTGCGTTTCATTAAAATTAATTATATGTTTACTTACATCAAACAAAATTGCAACTTAAAAATACGATAAAACGGCTTTGAGTTAGACAACGGGTATACAAAATAAGCAAATGGAATAAAATATGTATTTTATTAAACTAAAAACAACAGTTGATTATATTATGGTAATTATAATTAGACACTATGTAACTCAAGCATACAAATAATAAGTAGAACTATATGTAGAATACTGAAATATTTGTAGAATTTTAGTTGTAAAATACGATTTTTTATGGGTGCATTTTAAATACGTATTATTAAGGAAATGAAAAAAACAAAATAGTTATTCAGTTTCATTCACTGTTTAGACTCCTTAGAACCCTTTTTTCCAAGTTGTTCTTTCACATTTCTCCGATTCAAATATACTTGTGTACGAAAAAATCTCATCTTCATGGTGCTGATAGAACGTGATCAATAAATTTTTATTTTTTTATTATCTTTATTTTTTTATTTTATTTCGGAGATCAACAGTAAACATTATTAATAAAGCAAAATTAATGAATTACATTAATTGTACCATTTACAGGTTGTATTGTATGTAAGTGAAATTTTAAAGATGTTATGAAAAATTACATACACATGTTGATTGAAAGGGATTGGGGAGAGGATAGGATTGGGGGGGAATCAGTCTAGTTTATAGTATGTATACTAATAAAAATAGGATAACAAGAAATAAAATAAAAAATAAAAATAAAGAATAAGAAATTCATACGATTTTAAAATTCTTGTCGTGTATAATAATAATAAATATATTTTTAGTATCTTCTATTATTCTGGAAATATGTAAATTATCTATTATTCTGGATACCCCAAATACTGCCTTTATCTTAGAAATTAAATCACGAAGTAAACGTTCCGTCCAGTATTTTGAAAATCATATTATCTGTTATTATAAATTATCATATATCGTTTAATTAACAATAGCCGTTTTCCCCCAAAATTTCAAAACACTCTATCTTTGTTTTAACCTTCATTTTGGCCCGAAGTTTGAAATAGAAACAATGTCTTGTCTGTCAGCAAATTATATATTTACATGACGTGAAAACTCCAAGAGTTTCCTTTCAAGCAACACAAACTAATTTAAAGAAACGACACTTCAGAAAACGCTTTCCCAGCATATCGCTTAAAATAGGACTCGATAGTTTATTCCATTATTATATTTGTTTTGTAAAGGCAAATTAATTTATTTCTAATTCACTGGGCAAATTAAGATTTTTAAGATATTGAAATAACTTACTTACTAATTAAAATCAATAGTTACACTTCAGTGGAAGCAAATCATTAACCCTTTCAATAGCAAAGTTCTTCTTGGGGGACATAAAGAAAAAAAAATATATCTTAATTTTGTGAAATAAACTGCCTCGTATTTTGCTTGTAAATATAAATATAAATATTTGCTCGTATGTAGCTTGTGAGGGGTATTCATAATGGCTATTTTTTATGCTGGGTTGCAATTTTTATTTCAGCGAATATTACCGACTGATCCCGTTTCTTTTATTGTTTTAACCACTGGAGCGACAGAGCAATTAAAATATTTTTTTCGCGGATTGCTAAATGAAATTTTTCCGCCCACATTAAAAAAATCATACTTCCGAATTTGAATATGGAGACATACAAACTGATTATAGTTCTATATAGCCAATGAATTCCCCTATCTCTTGCCTTTTATAACATATTTATATAATTTATAAAAAATATATAATTAAATCTTTAACCTTAAAATATTTTAAAGAATCTAGAGAATATTTATTTTGTTATATTTTGAATGTACAATTATATAGTAGTTTTAATAAATATATATTTTTTTTAATTTGCCATATTTTGGCAAAAAGCGCTTAATTTCTTATGTTACCTTTATAGTTAGGCCCGCCACACTATAAATTATTTTTTTAAGGTTTATCAATTGTTCTTCGTACTAAAAAATAACCATTTGTGGCCTAAAAATATTAAAAATCAAATTAGAAAAAAAAACAAAATTTTTAATAATTATTTACGATTTTATCAAGCATAAAATTTGGTCTTTACATGCAACAAAAGTGCGGCGATGAAGAGGTTAAAAAAACAAATAAATAAAGTTCCTCATTTATATGGTGTCGTGAGACAATAAATTATAGTCTATGCTCATCAGACAGTTTAAAACAAAAAGTAATAAATATATAAAATCATATTACCTTTCTTCATAATTTGAAATGATGGCCTACCTAGAATTGAAGGGTGAAAGCCAGAAATATTTGAAAAAACGGATAATCACAAAATTTCTTATCTCTTTAACTGTACTACACCTTTGTTTTGCTGATCGGCCGTATTGAGAGCAAAATATTGTTTATTTTATATTTAATATAAACATTATAATTTATTTAATACATATTTTTTAAACTATTTCTACAGTTGCACAATATTACATTATGGCCATGTCATTGCATTATGGGGTAATTTGGCAATAATAAAATCAATTGGCAATGAGTCAATTTAAACGACATATATTTACGGATAATTAAAATTTAAACATTTGGCCGATGTAAAAAATGAATGATTGGCGATTGCAAATAATACTGATGAAATAATATCGTTTATTTACCTATTTCTTAAATAATTATTTAGAAATCACTTTGTGGTGTCACTTTAATTAGATGAAGAAAAGAAATTAACTTTAATACCTGTTTTTATAATAATGGTTGTTATTTAATTAAGTTATTTAATATCTTAATTGCGCCTTTTTTCAGTTTTTGTTATAAATATACGAATACAAAAAATATTTTTAAATAATTTTATTTATTTTATACAATTATTTTTACGATGAATGATAACTTATTAAATACCTCCTTTTTTAAGTCTTATTTTTTCTTATATTTTAATTTTCACTATATAATGTGGAAGCAACCTTTGGTACTGAAACATGTAGATAATTTTAATTAAAATGTAGTTTTAACATACATAATTACTTTTATTTACGGAAAAACTCAAAGAGTAAAACCTCAAATTTTAATATTTGTGAATATTAGCAACTCTCAAGCGAAAAATTGAAACCGAAAAATCGTAAAATTTTACAGTCTCATCTAGAAATTGAACCTAGGACCTTAGCCTTTCTCGGGCTCTGCTCTAACCACTGGATTAATTTGAGCCTATCCCATTCAGTCATATTTAACGATCGAAGGTGTTTGGGCTATGGGTTCAATTCTTAAATGCGACCTTATCTTTTTCTGATTTTTCTGTTTCAAATTTTATTTTGAGTGTTTCTAATATTATCTTGAATGATTAAATAATTCAATTTTGTTCTTTCTTAGATAGAATTTTTTTAAATACATGTAATATGGAAGCTTTGACTGTCCAACTAGGAAAGTTTCCCATTTTAGGACAGTCAAATTTCCCGGTTTAGTTCACATTTGTACACGCTGTTATTATTATTTTTTAAATTTTTTTTATTTCCTTTTTTTATACATATATTATACATTCTTTTTAAAAAGGTTTTGGCTTATTAGTGTTATCTTCTTATTCAATGATTAAATAATTGTTTTATTGCGACTACAAAATTTAATCTTTCGCTACGTATTAATTTATTCTTAAGTAAGCATTCGTTCAGTTTTTTATTGATAAAAGCGGCGATAAGTGTGACGAGAAACATCACACGATCTGTGCCCTTTTCCCAGCGCCATGCGTAATTTGTACGAGTATTTACATAGTCGATTTCAAGGAGTTCGTTGTGAACTTTGAACATCAAACGTTAATGTGATTGATCGGAGTATGCTCATTTGCTCACCATATTAAATCAAATCGCTCCGATTTCCGAATTGTGGTTTGAAGTGGGTAAATGCCGGGACCCACCTAGAGGATTTTGCATTACACTGTTAATTTAGGGCCACTTTTCAGCAATTACTCGCGTGTAAATTTATTAAGGCCTATTATCAATTCGAAGTATTTCGTAATTTTCTAAATTAAATACCTTTATTCGCCTACATAATGCTGATGTTTAGCTTGCCTTAATGTAGCCAATAAAATTGTAGACTTAATCAGTAAAATATATTAATTATTATAAGCAATAATCATTAGCCTGAAACACTCATCAATATTGAAACCTCTCCCGAGAAAAGATATATGTCGCCGACGGGACTCGAACCCGCACCCCTCTGTTTGCCGGACAGGAGCTCTACCATTAAGCTACGGCGGGATACCTCCTACCCGCCAAATGATTCAATATATACCTAGTGTTTCATTCAACAATTATTGCTTATTATATTTAAAAAAAAAAATAAAAAAAAAAAAAATATATATATATATAATAAGCAATAATTGTTGAATGAAACACTAGGTATATATTGAATCATTTGGCGGGTAGGAGGTATCCCGCCGTAGCTTAATGGTAGAGCTCCTGTCCGGCAAACAGAGGGGTGCGGGTTCGAGTCCCGTCGGCGACATATATCTTTTCTCGGGAGAGGTTTCAATATTGATGAGTGTTTCAGGCTAATGATTATTGCTTATAATAATTGTTACCCTTTGTGCTATGCATAAAAATCTTGTCTTAAACATTAGTTTATCAATTTAAAAAAATAAAAATATATTAAGTTATATTATTAAGTAAATAATATATTTTAAATTATGTATAATTCCACACAGCAGGCCCTGAGGAATTTATTTTCCCTTGGGTGTATGTCATCTTTGGGGTTACTATGTGATAAGTCTTTTTAGGTAACGAAGGAGAGGAAGTTCTGGGAAGAAAAAAGGTACGAGGGGTTGGTAGGAATGTTGGGGTTCGCTAATTAGTGCTAAATTAGTGCTAAACAATATATTTTAATTGTAAAGAAATAATGACCGGTCAGTGGTTAAGTGGGCATCGCGTTTGGGTCTCACCCAGGCGTTCCATGTTCGATTCCTCGGCTGACCAAGTCCTTCATTACAACACAAGCAACATTTTCCGCTTAGTGTGGTGGTAGTAGGAGATTTTCAAATGTTGTTGGGTTATTCGTAACCCGGGAATGTTTGTCTTTCTTTTAAAAAAAAAATAAAAATAAAAATGTGCACAGTAGTGACGGAATTATGAATCCATTCCCACGACTGTCGTGCAAGACGATGGGTCGAGAGAGTCCGGCTGGAGAATTCCGAAGTTTTTTCTCAACCTGTCTCAACTGTTCTCCGACGTTCGATATCTCTTATTTATCATATTTGATTGGCTTTGTGAAAATTAATGTTTTCATTACGATGTAAGGGCTCGACATGCATGATTCAAATGAATACAATAATAGTTGTATGTATAATGCTATTCTTATCTTTATTTTAACTCGTAAAAATTGTGTATTTACTGTTAAAAAAAACGAATGTGCTTTAGACCACACGACTGAAGCAAATACTTCTTTAGCTCTATCTGTATGTATGTACCTATATATGTTTATATGTATAAAATATATACATATATTAATTTTCTACAAATATTTATTTTAATTTATTATCATTCGCCTCGCCCAATCAAGCCGTGCGCATCGACGTCCGCTCCCCCCCGCGTTGAAATATTGCATGCACTGGCTATGAGAGGAAGAAAGAAAGAAAATGTGCGCGCAAACTGCTCTCTCTTGCTTCTACAGTGAGCCTGTTCGCCTCGCAAGTAATTAAGTTATTCTAGTTACCAACCGTATCGCTCTTTAAAATTTAAAAAAAAAAGTTGTTTTTTTTTCGAATCATGTTAAAAAAACAAAAGCATAAATAACAAACTAGCAGTTTTTTTAGGGTTTTTGCTGCTAGACCTCGCGGGCGGCTTTTGGTTCGGCTTCGCCCAGTTTACGTATTAGTGACCATTTATAAGGCTTCGCCCTTTTGCAAATCTAACAACTGTGAACATAAAACTACAGAACACTTACATTTAATGGGAAGATAATAGTAGAAATTCTGTACATTAAGACCGCGAACAACGAGAGAAATACTCTTGCCCCAACATTAATCTTTTTTATCGATGTTAATGATAAAATGAAGAAAAAAATGTATCTTCTTAGTAATAATTAATAATGAATGAATGAGAAAAATGTTTCCTCTCCGATGCCATTTATTGGATAACCAACACCCCTGCTATGGGTTACCCCAAATGGTTCGCTAAGTTTGGTGACTTAGCAGGGGTGCCAGGATCCATAGGGTAAGTCTTGGTGGCACATGCGTTTGCCCATCTACCGCGTGGCGAGCAGGATCGGGAGAGACTGGTTGATGGAGACATTTTACCTCTCCAACCGGACCCTCTCTACCCACGGCCCTGTAGTGCACATTATTTGAAAAGCCGTTCCATACAAAATATATGAAAAAAATAGTTTTCTTCATAATTATTTTTTCCGATGTTTTAATAGTTATTCTGTTAATCGGGATGGAGACAAATCCAACAAATCAAAGATCATAAAAATCGGTTCAGCCGTTCTTGAGTTATAAATGGTGTAACTAACCCGACTTTGTTTTATATATTAAGATTTGGTGTAAAAAACAACATAGATACAGCGTAAAATTCACCCCGGTCCGGTCTGGTTAATAATTTTTTTAGTGATAAGTGTTAGTATCACGGCCGTAGTTCAGTCACAAATTTCACTTTCTATTGAGAAAATGTAGCACATCTCTTTTTTTTTATTCGTTAACATCACTCAATTATCATATTTATAAAATATACTATTTCTGTTCTATATTTAGTAGCCTGAAAAACATTTGGAACCTCTAATACACATCTGTCATTATTACAAAGTCTGGAAAGTCATGGAAAGAATTGAAATAATGAGCGAGGCTAAAAAGGAAAAACATAATTAAAATTCGGTTGTTCGAATTTTTTTCGCATTTTCGCCGCGCAGGGGTGAAAATAAAAATATTGTCTGCCACAGCCCCGCATGCGGTAAAAGGTGAGGTAAACCGTGGCCTGCGGTCGAAACTAACTGGTAGTGAATGAACAGCGAATCCTGTGGCACCAGGGCAGCTCATTACTCGTCATTAATTCCGGCACAGCATTAAAAGTCAATTAAAAAATATTTATGATATCCTACAGCTAGCGATGAGGGCGTGCTGTATAATTTCACTCGCATTACTTGTACCATATAAATATGTACGTTAATATAACTCGCAGTCTTTTGAGTTCTGTTCAATCGTGTAATTATTTCGTCGTTTCGTACACGTAAGCTTCTCTGAGAATGGGGATTATATAATTATTATTCTAGTGGCAT
Organism: Limnephilus auricula; assembly: GCA_951813805.1. NCBI lineage: Eukaryota > Metazoa > Arthropoda > Insecta > Trichoptera > Limnephilidae > Limnephilus > Limnephilus auricula. The sequence continues at coordinate 32,251,628 of OX638390.1, forward strand.
CATGAAAAAGATAATTACCCGGAAAATTAAATGCTCGAGTGTTTACACGCGTCAAGCTAGAAACATAATGCGGGATTTAATAATGTGAAGATCCTTATGCAGAGGCGTTTCTAGCAATTTGTCTGAGTGGTGTTATATCCCGTAATGACTGTTAGAATTACTACATATTTGTTTAGGAAAAAAAGATAGATTGTATTTTAATTATAACATTATGATTGTTTAAAACTTCAGCATGCACATATGTTCTAGTATAGCATGACATGAGGAATTGTGCTGTTAAAGAAATTTCTAAAACAATCGATTTATTTAATTTTTCATTAACTGCCCTAGGCCTACGAACGTACCTGATACGTTCATGTTGATTATACCATTCTGTGCTATCCCGCATCACGTACGCAATCACGTACATATGTACATATGTTCTAGTATAGCATGACATGAGGAATTGTGCTGTTTAAAGAAATTTCTAAAACAATCGATTTATTTAATTTCTCTTTAACCGCCCTGCCTATCAACGTACGTGATACGTTCATGTTGATTATACCATTCTGTGCTATCCCGCATCACGTACGCAATCACGTACGCGCTTTTTTTTTTAATAGTTTTAAAAACTTTTATTTTAATAAACCTACTGTAAATGCATATATTTTGACAAAATCTTATCTAGTATGAGGATTTTGCGGAAATAACCCGAAGGTAAGGCGGTTAAATAACCTTAAAAAAAATTGTACACTTATCTTCCAAAATGTTAAGAAATGTCAAAATAAGAAATCTTATACTGTAAATGGAAGATTGATTTCGCCGTACGTACAATCATTTAAATTAAATGAAATAGACGGTTTGGATTTGTATAGCGAAAGAAAGAAAAAAAACGTATTTTGAAAATAGATATGTACAAGAAGCAGAGGAGGCCTCAAGTAGATGAGGAACGATTAAGAAAATTAAATACATACTTGATTCGGCTAAGCAAAAGAATCAAAATAGCGTAAGATTAATATTGAGTGAGCTCCGCGACATTTTGGAAATTTGTTTGTACGTTCCGTTTCCATTTCAATATAGTGGCCATTTTAATAGTTAAGTAAAGATACTTTTTTCACATGTGAAAGCGTCATATTTTTGGGGACTTTTTTTACATTTTTAAATGTTTATGTATCTACTTGCCTAAATAAAATTGCCTACCTGCCTTAAAAAATATATCTTTGAGTTAGTGACATTTCTTTGGAAATATAGTTTTAGCGCCTCCGCCCACTCAGGCAACTGAAAACTCTCAACTGCCAACTGTCTTTGTATGACAATGTGATGGCCCGCACACTACACAATCACACAAAACCCCGTTGTCAATGGTAACGCAAGCGGTGACTTGCGACCATCTTGCGACTGTCACTGCTCATTGCCCAGGGCGGCCGTTGCTAGTTGCTAGCTGTCAGCTGTCTCGTAGTTCGTCTATGGTTAAACAAGCTTTTTGACCAATCAAGACAGAGAAAAAGCTGGTTTTAGTTGGTTTTCAGTTGCCTCAGTGGGCGGAGCGCCTAATTCTTCATTTGAAATTTTAAAATGGTAGATATAATATTATTTAAGTACCTACTTACAAATCGTATGATTTAGGATGAAAATTTGGTTTTGAATCATTAAACAGGTGAAATTAGAAATACACATTTTTGATGCAATGTCTCATAGCTGTCACACTTGTAGACATAACACGGAACAAATCTTTAAAAATGATTGAAGCAAGAAGTGCGCCTATTGGCACAGTTTTTATTACTTGTTTTTATTAGGTTGCAAATATAATTGAAACCGAAAAACTCAATTCCTCCTTAATTCTCTACGGATCAAATTTCCAGAGATGATAGTTTTTCATAAACACATTAAAACTTTAATATATTTTGTATATATTAAAATGTTGTTCCAATTTTAAAAAACTGTTATTTTATTTTATAATCCTTACGACAGCTATATGGCCGTTTCTTTGGGGTTCTTATAACTTCAATCAAAACACGGTTACATTTTGGATAAGAAGAATTCATTATCAAAATATTTTTTTCCATTTACGCAGTAATCGAACCAGCAATACAAAACCTTAAAAAAATTTGGTCTAAAAAAGCTTTGAAAGCTATATGAAGGTTTATTCGTTCTATTGAATTGAAGATTAACTCAGCCTAAGAATGGCTTTCTTATTATTAATTTTTTATGTATTTTTTCATTTGCACAAGTTTTCCACTTTGTTACTAAGGCTTGGAGGAAATTGGAGGCCCCTAACTCCTTTTTCTATTTTGTCTTTATTATTAACTCTTTGATCCTTAAACCCAGCAACGGAATTTCAAAAGTAAATAAAAAGACAACTCGAAATCATTAATATTGCTTTAGATGGGCGTCGCCAGCTTTTTTATAGAATTTTTTAAAGATTTATGCTGTTAACAGTGAAAAGCCTCTGGCTTATAATAATAATAAGGAGCGTTTATAATTTTATTAAAACACAAGGTTTGAAAATTATTTGTTTAATACAATTTTTCGACTATAATAAAATCTTACTATAAAATTATGCATGTTTGGAAAAAAAATACGCAAACCGGTTTCGGAAAACCCCAAATCACAGCAAAAAGAGCTTTTAAAAAAGTGATTTTAAAAAGTTACATTGTTCCATTTCCATTCTAAACATAGTTAGGTATCTACCTAACATCTCCGTTCTGCTAGTGTAATTTACGTCCGAATTTCAATTTATTAACCCAGATAGTTAATAAATGATTTTTATAATTAATAATGATAATTAATTTCTTAGTTTAGGTAAAATGTATAAAACATCAAACAAAAACATATATGTATACATATTAATAGACATGTCATGTACCAATTATTGTATTAGCTTCTATAACTTTGTACCTATTTTATTCTATGTAATTATGTACTGTTTGTTTCTGCAAAATAAAATAAAATAAATAACTGTAGCAAGTAAGTTATTTACACCATTATATAAAAAAAACTAATAATAGATGAGTATGTATAAGACGATGTATGCATGTGAAAAAGGCAATGAATATGTGCCAATACCTTGTTGTTTGGCGATCCGTCCTCTCTACCTACCCCTGGTTAGAAATGACATTATGGTTACTTAGTTAACACACAGATTTTTCATAAAAACAGATCTGTACAAATCATTAAAAAAATATATTATTATTAATTAGGTAGGTAAACAAAAAAAACTAATTATCCCGTGCTTCATACACCCAACGCATATGAATCGAGAGCCGCTAATTATTATTACGCCTTAGAGGCCATTAGTCAAATATAATGTACTGGAAAAAATAACCCTTATTGATTTAACCGCTTGGACACATAAGCTTTTTTTCACGATAATTTAACGTAGGTTAAATAGACAGTGCCGGATTAGCCCCTAAGCAAATTAAGCAATTGCTTAGGGCATCACGTCTTGGGGGGCACCAGAAACCGCACCAATTTTTTTTTTACTAGTACATGAAAGGTAAGGAAGGCTGTTTGACAATTCGCGAGTTTTAAATTGACTTTTAAACAAGAGCGTTGACGTTCGGGGTCATAATCCCACTCCCTCGCTTGCTGGCTCGCTCATTTATCGTCGGCAGCATTTGGAAATTTATTTATTTATAATGCCAAATTAAGGATTTAGGAACCGATATTCAACAGTTTCATTCATATGTCATAAAAAATATGTTCCAGTGATTTTGCTCGCACAAGTTCATATCAAACTGACGCACAATTGTACAAAATAGTTCACTATGATAAAATTGAATCAGTTTTCCTTAATGGGGCCGACAGACCTAGCTATGAAAGCTTAAGCGTTATTTGGTTTGTCGTATTTCGGCATATCGGTTGCCATACATTCCCAATGGGAATGTATGACGAGCGATATGCTGAAGTAGGCCAAGCCAAATAAAGCTTGAGCTTTTATAGCTAGGTCTGTCGGCCCCATAATGTGGACACAGCCGTGTGTATATTTTTATGCCTGATGATATCAAAAAATAATTTAAAAAAATGAAAAAAGAACGACGATGCTGCAGGAAAGGGTCGATGATTTATCAATATTATATAGATATGCTAAAATCGTTGGACTTATAAACTATTTTCCGCTAGTTTAATGCTCGACAAAGTAGCAAGTCGCATTTCAACGAATAAATAAAAATAAAAGCTTTGGTTTTTATTGTATGTAACACCTACATACATATTTTAAGGTATGTAATGATCTATCTCGTTGTATTAAATAGGTTTTTTGTTTTTAAAGACCGATACTAGTTTTCTTATGGATAGGGGGGCCCAAGGGCATGGATTGCTTAGGGCATCAAGTAGTCTTAATCTGGCACTGGACATAGGAATGACGTATGCCCCCGTACCTGAGTTATTAACAAATAATGAAAATTACACCAACCTCCCCGCAGACTTCACGCTAGTACCGAGTACCGACTGAGAAGGCGTGGTCCCGCATATCGAATTACTTGTCGCATTTGGCGGTTTTCATCTATAAATCTACCCAAGACGAAATACAACTTAGGTACTACTGCCCAAATAAACATTGAAAACCCTTTGGAATGAAAATTCGTCCAGACTTTCACAACATATCATGTATTTTTATCCCCTACGTAAACACTAAACACTACTGGATCTAATACATTGTACGCGTGTCGGTACGTTAGCGTGGGCCAAGTAAACAAAAAATTAATATGATTTTTTTAATATTATAAAATACTATTGTGAACTAACCTTATTTTTCTTTGTGTTTACTATTCGCTCATTGAATGAGAAATTGTTAGAAGTCAACATTTCGAACAAATATGTAAATATTAAATAAAAATAGTAATAAATTAATATTTCGATTAAATATTTTGTTCGCTAAATCATTGAGTTGAATAAATTATAATGTTAAATTAACATGAAATATTACAATGTATTAATTTGAAATATTATTTTGTGGAATATTTTATTTCATTTGAATATCAAATGTTATTAGAAATTTAAACACCACGGCAATGTACAAAAGGAACGGCTGAGGGGCCGGTTTCTAACGAAACGTACTTTTGGATTTGAGGCCAAAATACCCAAACGAACTGAAAAAAAATGTTGTAATTAAAAGGTATGTCAAATATCTAGCTTGGACAGCAGCTACTTCATTTATTTTTGCTTTAAATTATAAAATATAGGCTATTAAAATTTTAATATTTTATGATTTTAGAGGCAACTTGGACAATTATTTGCGAGTACATATAAACATTTAAAAAAAATTTCATGTGGGGAAAATTTAACCCGGACATAAATTCTGGTGACAAATTTATAAAATAATAATATAAAATAAATAGAAAGATTGAAAGGTAATCGAAATAAAACATTTTACGGTTAGGCAAATAAATAAAAATACGGAAAAAAATACCAAGTAAGCCCACACATAATAACACAATATGTCCATACTTACATAGAATATTTCAGCTGATAAATATCCAAGCCTCACGAGTCTGGATGTACGGATGATATAAAAATAAATAATGTCTACTTTTATTATTTATTCAATGTATTCGCAGAACCCCTCGCAGCTATGAGTATATTCTTCCATATTATATTTTGTTCCAAATGGTGCACCAATATTTCACTGTGGAAAATCGTATAGGGCGGTAGCGTCCGTAACATTATACAATTTCTCAAATTTCTGCAACAGAGTTTTTTAGTATTAAAAGCCGAAAAGATTTGTTTTAAAATTTCGAAATGTTGTATTAAAACCCCTCGAGCCAAGTAGTGCTGTTTTTGTCACGAAGCATGAAAAGCCTGTGAGTCACGTTGTGTTATATCGGTCACCGTCATCACGTCCTCGCACAACTCATTCTATCTTCTTTTCTATTATGGTTAGACATATGATATAAATTGTTTTAAAAAAAGTGAACACCAAGCTTTATCTTTGTATAGAAAAGTTTAGAACATATAAATAAGATGTTCGAGGGTAAGGTGCACTAACTTTAATGATGATGCGATAGTATAAGTAAAAAAGATTCACTTTATTCGAAATTTTATTTCGTTTTAAGTTAAAAAAGATGAATTATTATTTATATGGAAATAAACAATTTTCTTTATAGCAAAAAAAATATACGGGAAAAACCACGGAATATCGGAAAAAAAATTTATCTTTTCTTCATCTACCATCATGCAAAAACGAAGTGCACTTTACCCCCGAACATCCATTATAATGCTAATGTACATAAGTATAAAAAAGTGTACATAAGTACAAAAAAAAAAGTTGAATGTCTAGCCATTTGGAACTAACTTTATTATATTGTCTAGACCCCAAAGGATATATAAAAAACATTTATCTAATTTCTGAAAAAATTGACAATTTTCTTTTTTCTTCTTTTTCGATGATTTTTCGATGTTTTCCCCCACGAAAATTAACAATTTTATTGTCATTTGTTGAAATATTTAACATCATCAATGGCATTTTCATCGCGAACACGCCACAACAGAAGACCACCGATTCTTTCAATCGATTCTTCAATCGGTGATCTTCTGTTGTGAAGACACCGATTGATATCAATCCTAATGTACCAAAATAAGGCAAGAAACTGACTCAGGAAGTATGAAAGTTAACTGATTCCACTAAAAATAAGATACCTGAGGCGGGTGGGTTTAAAACTATATTCAACAGTACGACCTATGTTTGTGCAATGCAAGGCTTGTGTTCGTGTAACCAAAAATACTAAGGACCGGATGTAAATGGTTTGAACATACATATCGGATGGACGGAGACATGAATTTCAATAGAATAAATGACGTGTAGTAAATGGTTAAAGATGGTTTAAACCAATAATTGTAACAATTATTTGAGTTAGGCCATATCAATAGTGGGTAAAACAGAAAATTAAGAAAATTAAGACGATATGTGAGTATGAATGAAGGGACGAGTACACTCCAAAAAACTACAGATATGTGTGGTATTTTCTACTTAGTTCTTAACAAACATTAAGTTTTCTCAAAATATCCATCTCGCGTCCCTTTTAAGTCAGTGGTTGCCTTAATGGTTCGCCAAATATCGGAACAAAGAGAAAAGTTGAGTATTTCCCATAAAACATCCCTAATTATCGAATTCGGTTCATTTTGAGATTTCGCAAACAAGATATAAATTTTTCTTGTCATGAATTAACTACAGAAAACATTCCGCTGGCTACTTATACAAGACATCATTATCGTAAAACAAGTCCATCACTATAAATAGCGCCATTTTCTATGATAAACTACATAATTAGAAGCAAGCATTTAAGAAAGTCTCTTTACAAAACATCATTCAGATGAATTGCCTTTTCTACATCTCGCGTTCTAGAGAAAAACTTTTATGGGGATTTTTAATACTAGCGAGTATCCGGGCATGCTTTGTAGTGCTACTCAAAGGGAAAGTGTTTGTGTTTTTTATTTCCGTTTATGAAAGTGCTTTTGGATTCACAATATTTTTTGTTTTAAACTACGTAGTTAACTTTCTTGAATTAAATCCATTTGTCGAATAATATTCGTCACGAGGGGATTTAAAGGTTTTTCCCGAGATATATGAAATCCACACGCAAGTTCGTAAGCGCGGGTTTCAGGGATGTCCATACAGGAGGCTCTGACGAAAACATTTTCCCTAGGGGCCAATGTCATCTTTGGTGGGTATATTTAAGGAAAAGAAGGAGAGGAATTCTGGGAAGGAAAAAGGTGTGAGAGTTGGGTAGGAATCTGGGGTTCAGTGTGTCTAGATCATCTACCGCTAAGACCTAGACAAACCTTACTTCATGATCCCGGGCACCCCTGCTAAGTCATTAAACGTAGCGAACCGCTTGGGGTGACCTATGGTATGTTGGTTATCAGAAAAATTGGTTCCGGGGCGGCCCATTCCCGCCTCCCGTATTGCTTGAGATCAAGAAAGAATTACACTGGAAGCAGAGGCGTGCGTACCATATAGTTACGTAAGCATTGTCCACCCTACCTTAATCACATAAAAATATAAATTTTAAAAAAAAATTGAAAGTATTGCAAGAAATCAACCTATGATTTCAAAAAGTAACGACGCGAATCACATCGAACTATTATAACGTATTAAATTTGAAATTTGACAGGAACTATGTACCTATGTACATTTTCGAGTAATTGTTAACTGTATTCAATGCAATACGCATTTTTTTGACGATTCGTTTATGTTAGTGCCAAAAAACGCCGTGCCTTTTGGTTGCAAATAATAATTTGCCGTCATTGCCATTGTTGGTGTTTCTATTAATTAGCTAAGTTGGCTTATCTTCGAAATATTGTCAATATTTATTTATGGGAAATATTTGACATTTTACGTATCCTGTAATTGGCTTGTAATGTGCATAAATGAAGAGGTTATTTGGACTTAAGATAATAGACTTAAGCAATCCCAAACAACATCGGATACAACCAGCAGCTTAGCCATACTTAACGGTAATTTGCTTGAAGTGATTTGTCGGTGATAAGTTTTTATTTAATACCTAATTAGATTAATAAATAATTAGGTTATTTGTTGTTTATAAATAAATAGGTACCTACTGCACACTGAGGTAAAATTCACTAACTATCGATTTGGGTCGATTTTCATCGCTGGTTTCTAGTAAGCCCCAAGCAGTAATGGTAGGTCTTGGGAGAAGTCCACATATCTGGGGGATTTTGAAAATGATAGGATTTTATTTTTTTAAATTAACAAATCTATAGAATTTTTATCAACGGTATAATCTAAAAATTGTCTTCAATTATATACATATTATTTTAAGGTTGAAGTACGTACCTTATTTTCGGATCTGATGCTTTTTATGAAATCTAGGTAGTCCATCAATAGCCCCAAGACATGGCTCAGAGAAGTTGCCTGTCGCTATGGTATCTTATCAAAATTTTGACATTAAAAATTTCGAAATATTTTATATTTTATTGTTTGTTGAAAAAATAATATTGAAACTTCAAGTGAAGCCATGTAGTAACTCACTAGCCTAAATGTGTAGAAACTACTACATGTATACCTTCAAACATAGAATTAGCTTCAAGTACCGTAAGCTTTAATCTACATCTAAAATACTTGCTAAAGAATTAGCTTTACTCTCAAGCATAAACGTTAACTGCAAAATTAATTAAAAGCCTTAAACACGATTGTAAGCTTTGTACTTCAAAACTTCACATAAAATCAACACTACCTATATAAATTAATTAAGGAGGGTTGTTTCACACCTATTGCTTAATTATTAAATCTCAATCTTCCACTGGTCTTGTAGCAATAATTGATTTGTATTTTTTTTTTCTAATTCCAGCCGATGCGCCACAGATTTTCTGGCGCTGTACCAAGGATCCTCACCCACGGACCCGCTGCTGGCGAAGGTCTGCGAGCCCAGGCCTACTTTCCTGGAGTTCGCTGGGCCAAATCTGCTGCTTGAGTTCAGGTCAGTACAATTACCCATTAATCGTATGGAGGAAATATATTCTTGGAAGACTTGAATTTGAATAGGTCGGAATATCTTTTTTTGCCAAAAAAAAGAAAAATCTATTTAAATGTCATACTTATTCAATTTATGTTGACGAATAAATTATCTAGAAAAACATTTTTTATGAGGTCACACCACCCAACGTTTCTATGGGCAATCCCGGCTGCCGATAAATGTCGAATTCGAATCATTAAGAATTTTAGATTATTGACAGTTTTAAAATAAGTCATTGAAGAAGAAGATAACAATAATAATATTTTTTTTAAATATGAAAATGCACAAGACCCAGAAATATAATAAAAGATAATGGTCACAACTGGGACTCGAACCCACACGGAGAAAAATGTTATTCGAAAAAACGATCATTTTAAAAGGTAGTATTCTTACATTTTCCAGCCAATAAACATTGAAACACTGTTAATTTGTTCGTAAGAACTTCAGTCCAGTTTTTAACCGATTTTACTATTAAAATGATCGTTTTTTCGAATAACATTTTTCTCCGTGCAGAGTCTTACGTCTAACCGGGACATACGCTTTATCCAAATCAGCTATTGCGTCCTATTATGAGACTGTCGTATTTGTCAAACTTCATATTTCAAAATTAACAATATTATCTTCGACTAATGTTTTTTCCATTATTATCGGCAGCGACCTTTTTCATTGGAAACAAGTATAAATTTTACATATTAAATGCGACGATCGGAAGCTTGAAAAATAAACTTTAAATATTCTATGCATTTTTAGCAGGAGGAATCCATCGTTTGAGAAATGATTATCCCATTGTTTTATTCTGCTATTGAAATCGTTTCTCAGAAATTTGATGAATTATTCCAAATAATTTGACAGACGACCTTCGGCCTTTGTCAATGCGATTTTTGGTTTTCTTATCCCGGCACGGGAAAATGGAAAAAAAATATTGCTTAAGTCTGAACAAAACGTATGGAAGATTCTATCAGCATAGCTGTGGTGAATAACCACAGTTCGTAATTGAAACGCTGATAAAATGGCTTTATATAAATGTATTTTATCTAATGGCCAGTTAAAATCAGTCCGATACCTCCCAACCGGCTTCTTTCCCTTTCATTTCACGGCATATTACGGCACGGCAGAGGAGGCCATAGTCCTACTGGATCTGGAACTGTATTACTTCACGTCTCTCAAAGTTGTCTTATCGTGTTTAGCCAATTTACTCAGTGGTTAGACTCGAGATTTAGTTGAGCTAAAATTTAGTTTTAATTTGATTATTTTACCCATATTCTTAGTAATGTTTAAGAGTTAAAAATTGAAGAATGGGCGATGAACCATATAAAACAGCAAACACAAAAGTGTTGCCAACATCGTCCACCCAGACTTCTGCAAATCGCTTATATCTACTCACAAAACTTATAACTTTCAGTGGCTCCGCTTACTGCTTTGATAGTCCTTGCACTTTGGTAATACCTCATCGACGGTCAGCACGTTTCCACGCCATATCTCCTTTTTTCTGTTTTTATGGGTAGGTTCTTACGTAGACTAATGTGTTATACATACTTGTGTTATTAGTTCTGGGGACCACGTGCCGCCTTACGACTACAATGGCTTCATGGCCAGCATCGAGTTCTTCGAGAGGCCAGCCACCACGGCCGCCCCTGCTGCCCTCAGCCTCAACACCACGCACTCGCAGGACTCTGCCGTGGCCCACGCTCCAGGTAAACATTCTTACTTTAGCACCTCCATTTTCACATTCCACTGTATATTCCCCTATTCCCACCTCAGATTTCACATTCCTCTGTATGTTTCCCTATTACCACTTCCATATATTCCACTTTACGTTTCTCTATTACCACCTCACGTATTCCTCTGAATGTTTCCCTGTTACCACCTACATATACTCCACTGTATGTTTCTCTAATACCAGCTCAAGGTAATCCATAGTACATTTCCCTATTACAGCTTCCACGTTTTCCACTTTATATTTCCCTATTACCACCTAGTATTCCTCTGTAGGTTTTCTTAATACTTCCTCCACGTATTCCACTTTTTGTTTCTCTATTACCACTTTTACATATTCCATTTTAGTTTCTCTATTTACACCTCACGTATTCCTCTGTATGTTTCCCTATTACCCTGTATGTTGCCTTAATACTACCTCCACGTATTTCACTTTTTGTTTCCCTATTACCACCTCCACATTCCATTGTACATTTTACTGATACCGCTTTCCCTTATCTTTCCTTTCCTGATATCTTGTTGCTGGCTTTTTCCTAATAATAGAGGATTTTGCGGTATTCACTCATTTAAATTTTTATTCATCTAATGATTTTACTTCCGACTGATAAGATTTCACTTCACTAATTCTTGATTTTTTCATCCATATATTGTCATGGTTCACCATTGTTAACTATCTTTTCAATACTTTAACTTACGCATTTAGATGATCTCAGATTTGGTCGCTGGTCACCCTACTTTCATTGGCCAGAGGTTACAGTTCGGAACCATATATCAATTCCACCCCATATGGCTTACAATCAGAGGAATGTCTCTATCTTTTTATGCTTTACCGTGGCCATTAACCGCATATTTAGAGAGTTGTGAGGTCCCGGAAAATGATTTAAGGAATTATGTTATTTTTGATTTTCTGATAATATCACTAAGATAAAATTATATTCATTTGATTCTCAGATTTGAATTAGGAAAACCAGAGGTCTTTAAAAAATTAATAGGTCAAAACGTTGCAATGATAAAAAATAACCTAGCATAGTTTTTCTGCAGTTTTGGGTCAACTCAAGTACACTTTTTTTATAATTAACGATTCTGAAACCCCATTCGGGGGCCATGTTTTTAAAATTATTCATCGATGACCCTTACATAGATGATGAAATAAAAATACAATATACTTATTCATGTACAAAAACAATAACAGCACAAATTAACTACAGCACAGGACAAAATCACAACGTGTAATGATTATATTATGTAATGATTTGTTAGTTTATATTGTTATAATAACGTAATATTTTTTAGTTGTTATGAGACTAGTGTTTAATGTTTAATTTTTAAATACACAATAAAATAGTACAATGAGGAAATCTATAATTGGTTTCTCAGTTAGGTAAACTACACATGTATAAAAGAACCACATTGTAAACTGTTGATTTCTCTAAATAAATAAAGAACAGTCATCAAAAATAATACAATAACTTTGTATATGTTAACGGAAATGTATGTAATCCGTCGTTGTATTCAATTCCTAGGAAATGTATGTAGTTCCTAAAATTGCCCGGAAATGTGTGAAATAAATTATATTAGACACATTTTCTAGGAAATCTATACATTTCCTAAATAGCAATCGGAAATGTAAAACATTTAATAATAATATAACTATAAAGGGGTACTTTCTTTTGTATCACAAATCGTGTTACACAAACTTAGCGTAGCCGCTAAATTACTTGAAAACTGGGATGTTTTCTTGCCTTGATGCGAGCAGGCGCTATAAAGGGGCACTTTTTTGTATTACAAACCATGTAAATTACTTAAATAACAGACTGATTACTTACCAAATTAAAGTTTAACTTTATAAGAATATAACAAATAAAACAACGTATTTTATTACAGAAAGCATTCTTTTTATACATTTCCTAATACGATATGTACGAATTAAATAATTTTTAAAACAATATTTTATACATTTCCTAAATCGCTTCGGAATTGTATATATTTCCTAGGAGTTGTATACAATTCCTAGATTTCATTCATTTCCGGTAACATGTGCACCACTTTTATTTTTATAAATTTGGCCGACCAGGTTTCTTAAGCACCGTAGTAGTTTCATCGGCATAACACTGTTCTAAAATCTAATACCTACATATTAAACAGTATCACAAATGATCTGCTTGATGTAAAAATATGTAACATAACATAATAAAATATTATTCTGAGAAAAATACATGAAAAAGTACAAAAACGAAAAAACCAAATCGCAAAAATTACCGGATTCTTAATACCCGATAATTTTGCTTACATTATAATAAATTGAAAAGAAGTAAAAAAAAAAATTCGAACGTAGTTCACGATATAAATATTTTATGCTTTCGTTCGAGAAAAGAGTTCTAAACATTGCATATTGCCTTTATTAACGATATGCATGTGGAAAATTAGAGTGATTATGCAAAACCAGTGAGATTTTGCGATGCATGCTACCACAGAAAATTTCTTCGGAAAACGACTATATGATTATGCAAATTCTTCCTTGTTCTTTTCAATCAGTCTAAAACCAATTTGTCATGCTATTCCGTTCTACGCATTTATCGTTCGTTGGCATCGTTCTAACTAAAGACTCCGTGCCCGATTTCAATTCAAATGCGCGAATGAAAATTGTCGAACCATTTTGGTTACGTTACAATCAACTCGAATTGGGTTGATTACATTTTTATGGCTATGTCTGTCAAGAAAAGCGCCAATGATAAAAAATGTGTGTTTTAAAATGCCTTTGTAAATACAAGGCGATTTTGGGTGTAACGATGATATTAACTTTATACAGGGTGAGATACTTACACTTTTGGCAGCGATTCCTGAGCTTTTTTGGGGACAAGATACAAATAAAATAAAATAAATCTATCATATTGTCACTCAAAAAAGTCGTCTTTGGTCACTTACCATCACGAAGCTTTCTGTCCCATGTTTACTGATTTTTTTTTATAATGTTATAATTGAAAAAAAAAACAAATGTATTAAAAATTCACCGGATACCAAATGCCAAATTTTTTTTCTACTTGTAGTACTACAGGAATTACTGGTTAAAGTTGGTCAGGAATGACCCTTGACGCCCCGTATAATAAAATAGGTAAATGCTCAAATATTTCAATTTAAAGTGGTTATAATGTTATCCCATTTACCAGGTAGGTAAAATTTTTTGTTTTAACTATTAGAACCTGTTCACCTGAAGCAGCAAAAATTTTGAACGGTGATATCTGGCATCTTTCACGTTTTTCCAACTTTTTGCCTGGAAATTCTAGGTTAACTCAATTATTTTAACATAATGCTAGCAGACCTGAGGCCCTAGCACGCTTGCTCTATAACGATCGATAGGATAACTATCGGTAACTTCTCATCGTTCTCTACGACAACTGCAGATCGCAAACGAATGGGTGACAGTTCACAATGACTAAGTGTCCTTAATATATTCGATATAACTGTCGTTTGTACGTTTGAGATCTGCAGTTGTCCTGGGGAACGATGAGAAGTTACCGACAATCGGTCGGTAACTTTATATCGAGCGACCGTACTAGCACACCTGGAGTGCTAGCACAATGAAATCGATAACTTTACAATATCGAATAGACATAGGCAACTACCGATAATATTATACCGACTGACATTGGGTAGATAAAGGTTTGGTAAAACACGCTAGCAACACTGGAAAGATTTTCTATGTTGTCTATGTACATAAAACGTCAAACATATTGTGTCAAATGTCAAATTATTTTATTCAAACCTTAGCGGTTAGTATACATTAACAACAAAATGAAAATCATCAAATTTCCGTTTTGATATATTTTAAAGATCGATTTAGATACATAACAAACACAGAATATTTGAAGTGAGCATAATAAACAACATTATTATTACATTCTGACAATCGGCTAGCACGAACGGGCAATAGGCAACGAACGATTCTCCAACTGTTTTCACATTTATTGGAGTTTTTTTTATTTACAAAAGATTTGAAATTATTATTCTTTTTTCTCATGGAATTTCGTTGAGATGGACAAATACGTAACGGCAGGTTATATTCACCACAAATATATTTTATCATTTTTCTTGTTTTTTGTTTGAGCAAACATTACATCTTTTTGTTTTTTATCCGTTGCGGGTATAGGTCACGGCATATGTTTAGCCAGCATTTTGGCAGATAACCGTAATGGAACATCTTGTGACGCACGTGGACCAACTTCAGGGTGCGACGAAATATGATATTTTTCTAATAATTGTCTTATAACATATACTTAATTGATAATCAGAAAAACTAATATCTTTTGAACTAACGGTTTTGGGCATTATGTATGAATTCGGTAAATATTAATATGTAGGATGAAAGAAAACTTTTTTGTACCACTTAATTGATTTTCGTAGGGCATTTACACTAGTTATATCCGATTTATCTCTTAAGCCCATATTTTTGTTATAATCTTCGATACAATTTGGATTTGAAATTATTTCTCCTCTTCTAAAATTTATTTTCCCTGTTGGAGAAACTGTATCATCGTGAAGCGCATTTCGCAAAATACGCATTTATCCTTTGTCGTGCCATTTTAATACTATCAGTGAACCAGAATAATGTGAGGCAATTTACCCCTTCTTCGATTTATTGAATTTTGATATGTTTTTACGGTTTTTTCGAACTGTTCCACATACGTAGGTTTGGTAGTCATGCAGAAATTTAAATGATATTTTATTAGTGTACCAATTATCTACATACAATTTGTGGCCTTTACCTACCTAGTCTTTTAATAGAGTGGTGACAACAGCTCCGGAAGCCCCAAGACATTGTTCGTCAGTAACATCCATCACTTCACCACAATAAATAATTACATCTAAAATATAACCGTCTGCACGTTGCACAAAACAAATATTTTTATTCCAAATCGTTGGCGTTTGGATGGAATATACTCCTTAAACTTAAGACATCCTTTGAACTCTATAATGCTCTCGTCAAGCATAGATTTTCATACGGCACCACTGAGTCCTTAAAAATTTATCCAGTGTAATTGACAAGAACTCGAATTTCATTTAATTTTTCTCCAGCAATTTGAGTAGCAGGATCTGACACATGCATACAAAACTAAATGTAAAAATAGAAGAGCAAACTTTCAATTCAGGTATAAAAACACAAATCCACATTTCAAAAACATTAAAATAAACTTTTAGAACCACTTCACTTACAATGAGCCAACGCGTCATTTCTACAGACTCGACAAAGCGCGGGATTTTGAAACAAAATGGGCGAAGAAAAATGCACTCCTTTTTTGGATGCTGCTTTGAGTAATGTTAACAATATAAATAATCAACTTTTTTGGGTAATCACGCTAATAAATAGTTCATTATATTTTTACGAAGTAATATTTAGCCTCATATACAGTTAGAGCTTTGAAATATCATCCTTCGAACATTTACACCCGTGATTTACATCTTCCGTTGTATTACCGTTCCGACGGTTTATATCGAATGTCCTAGCACGCTTGCACCGTTGCTAAAGAAACCGATATCGGAAGGAAAAAAATACTAAGTCGGTATAAGATGGCAACACTGGCACCTTTTTGATGGATTTACGTTACTAAATTTCAAATGAGATATTTAAAAATTAAAAAATACTAATAAATTGACAATTTCAAATTGAAATACTAACTTTAATATACATCGGCGCTTCGCATTTACTTTTTGCGATCTCCGGGAGTTAAATAGTTGATACGATCCAAAGACATATTTTATCAAAGTTCGTATCTCGAAGCTAAAATGAATAAATTGATCTCGTCTTAAATGAATGCATGTAAGTTTATGGGTCGCATATACGATTTCTTTAAATACTAGGAGGTTTTTAGGTTAACCTCCATTGATTAATAAGTCAGTTAACTTGCATAACGAACGACATTATTTAAATAAAACTGCATATTGATATCTTATCTGACACTACGGAAGCCGCGCTAAAATCAGTGACCTTTATCTACCGACTAACGGAATAATCTTTTCACTGTGCTCGCAATTATTGCTAACTGACCATAGACAACGAATTTAATGAATTTCATATCTATACTTGGGTTTTATCGATGGACCATGCTAGGGTCACAGCCAAGATCGCATACGATTTGGCGAGCTTTTGTCAATCGTCGGTTGGATTATGTCTTATCAATAGGTGACTGTGCTAGCACATATTGATAAGTGACCAAAGATGACGGATTTTGTCAATGTAGTATAGATATAGGGTTATACCGATGGACCATGCTAGCACCCCTGGAGTGCTAGCACAATGAAATCGATAACTTTACAATATCGAATAGACAGAGGCAACTACCGATAATATTATACCGACTGACATTGGGTAGATAAAGGTTTGGTAAAACACGCTAGCAACACTGGAAAGATTTTCTATGTTGTCTATGTACATAAAACGTCAAACATATTGTGTCAAATGTCAAATTATTTTATTCAAACCTTAGCGGTTAGTATACATTAACAACAAAATGAAAATCATCAAATTTCCGTTTTGATATATTTTAAAGATCGATTTAGATACATAAAAAACACATAATATTTGAAGTGAGCATAATAAACAACATTATTATTACATTCTGACAATCGGCTAGCACGAACGGGCAATAGGCAACGAACGATTCTCCAACTGTTTTCACATTTATTGGAGTTTTTTTTATTTACAAAAGATTTGAAATTATTATTCTTTTTTCTCATGGAATTTCGTTGAGATGGACAAATACGTAACGGCAGGTTATATTCACCACAAATATATTTTATCATTTTTCTTGTTTTTTGTTTGAGCAAACATTACAGCTTTTTGTTTTTTATCCGTTGCGGGTATAGGTCACGGCATATATTTAGCCAGCATTTTGGCAGATAACCGTAATGGAACATCTTGTGACGCACGTGGACCAACTTCAGGGTGCGACGAAATATGATATTTTTCTAACAATTGTCTTATAACATATACTTAATTGATAATCAGGAAAACTAATATCTTTTGAACTAACGGTTTTGGGCATTATGTATGAATTCGGTAAATATTAATATGTAGGATGAAAGAAAACTTTTTTGTACCACTTAATTGATTTTCGTAGGGCATTTACACTAGTTATATCCGATTTATCTCTTAAGCCCATATTTTTGTTATAATCTTCGATACAATTTGGATTTGAAATTATTTCTCCTCTTCTAAAATTTATTTTCCCTGTTGGAGAAACTGTATCATCGTGAAGCGTTGTTAAAATACGCATTTATCCTTTGTCGTGCCATTTTAATACTATCAGTGAACCAGAATAATGTGAGGCAATTTACCCCTTCTTCGATTTATTGAATTTTGATATGTTTTTACGGTTTTTTCGAACTGTTCCACCCACATACGTAGGTTTGGTAGTCATGCAGAAATTTAAATGATATTTTATTAGTGTACCAATTATCTACATACAATTTGTGGCCTTTACCTACCTAGTCTTTTAATAGAGTGGTGACAACAGCTCCGGAAGCCCCAAGACATTGTTCGTCAGTAACATCCATCACTTCACCACAATAAATAATTACATCTAAAATATAACCGTCTGCACGTTGCACAAAACAAATATTTTTATTCCAAATCGTTGGCGTTTGGATGGAATATACTCCTTAAACTTAAGACATCCTTTGAACTCTATAATGCTCTCGTCAAGCATAGATTTTCATACGGCACCACTGAGTCCTTAAAAATTTATCCAGTGTAATTGACAAGAACTCGAATTTCATTTAATTTTTCTCCAGCAATTTGAGTAGCAGGATCTGACACATGCATACAAAACTAAATGTAAAAATAGAAGAGCAAACTTTCAATTCAGGTATAAAAACACAAATCCACATTTCAAAAACATTAAAATAAACTTTTAGAACCACTTCACTTACAATGAGCCAACGCGTCATTTCTACAGACTCGACAAAGCGCGGGATTTTGAAACAAAATGGGCGAAGAAAAATGCACTCCTTTTTTGGATGCTGCTTTGAGTAATGTTAACAATATAAATAATCAACTTTTTTGGGTAATCACGCTAATAAATAGTTCATTATATTTTTACGAAGTAATATTTAGCCTCATATACAGTTAGAGCTTTGAAATATCATCCTTCGAACATTTACACCCGTGATTTACATCTTCCGTTGTATTACCGTTCCGACGGTTTATATCGAATGTCCTAGCACGCTTGCACCGTTGCTAAAGAAACCGATATCGGAAGGAAAAAAATACTAAGTCGGTATAAGATGGCAACACTGGCACCTTTTTGATGGATTTACGTTACTAAATTTCAAATGAGATATTTAAAAATTAAAAAATACTAATAAATTGACAATTTCAAATTGAAATACTAACTTTAATATACATCGGCGCTTCGCATTTACTTTTTGCGATCTCCGGGAGTTAAATAGTTGATACGATCCAAAGACATATTTTATCAAAGTTCGTATCTCGAAGCTAAAATGAATAAATTGATCTCGTCTTAAATGAATGCATGTAAGTTTATGGGTCGCATATACGATTTCTTTAAATACTAGGAGGTTTTTAGGTTAACCTCCATTGATTAATAAGTCAGTTAACTTGCATAACGAACGACATTATTTAAATAAAACTGCATATTGATATCTTATCTGACACTACGGAAGCCGCGCTAAAATCAGTGACCTTTATCTACCGACTAACGGAATAATCTTTTCACTGTGCTCGCAATTATTGCTAACTGACCATAGACAACGAATTTAATGAATTTCATATCTATACTTGGGTTTTATCGATGGACCATGCTAGGGTCACAGCCAAGATCGCATACGATTTGGCGAGCTTTTGTCAATCGTCGGTTGGATTATGTCTTATCAATAGGTGACTGTGCTAGCACATATTGATAAGTGACCAAAGATGACGGATTTTGTCAATGTAGTATAGATATAGGGTTATACCGATGGACCATGCTAGCACCCCTGGAGTGCTAGCACAATGAAATCGATAACTTTACAATATCGAATAGACAGAGGCAACTACCGATAATATTATACCGACTGACATTGGGTAGATAAAGGTTTGGTAAAACACGCTAGCAACACTGGAAAGATTTTCTATGTTGTCTATGTACATAAAACGTCAAACATATTGTGTCAAATGTCAAATTATTTTATTCAAACCTTAGCGGTTAGTATACATTAACAACAAAATGAAAATCATCAAATTTCCGTTTTGATATATTTTAAAGATCGATTTAGATACATAAAAAACACATAATATTTGAAGTGAGCATAATAAACAACATTATTATTACATTCTGACAATCGGCTAGCACGAACGGGCAATAGGCAACGAACGATTCTCCAACTGTTTTCACATTTATTGGAGTTTTTTTTATTTACAAAAGATTTGAAATTATTATTCTTTTTTCTCATGGAATTTCGTTGAGATGGACAAATACGTAACGGCAGGTTATATTCACCACAAATATATTTTATCATTTTTCTTGTTTTTTGTTTGAGCAAACATTACAGCTTTTTGTTTTTTATCCGTTGCGGGTATAGGTCACGGCATATATTTAGCCAGCATTTTGGCAGATAACCGTAATGGAACATCTTGTGACGCACGTGGACCAACTTCAGGGTGCGACGAAATATGATATTTTTCTAACAATTGTCTTATAACATATACTTAATTGATAATCAGGAAAACTAATATCTTTTGAACTAACGGTTTTGGGCATTATGTATGAATTCGGTAAATATTAATATGTAGGATGAAAGAAAACTTTTTTGTACCACTTAATTGATTTTCGTAGGGCATTTACACTAGTTATATCCGATTTATCTCTTAAGCCCATATTTTTGTTATAATCTTCGATACAATTTGGATTTGAAATTATTTCTCCTCTTCTAAAATTTATTTTCCCTGTTGGAGAAACTGTATCATCGTGAAGCGTTGTTAAAATACGCATTTATCCTTTGTCGTGCCATTTTAATACTATCAGTGAACCAGAATAATGTGAGGCAATTTACCCCTTCTTCGATTTATTGAATTTTGATATGTTTTTACGGTTTTTTCGAACTGTTCCACCCACATACGTAGGTTTGGTAGTCATGCAGAAATTTAAATGATATTTTATTAGTGTACCAATTATCTACATACAATTTGTGGCCTTTACCTACCTAGTCTTTTAATAGAGTGGTGACAACAGCTCCGGAAGCCCCAAGACATTGTTCGTCAGTAACATCCATCACTTCACCACAATAAATAATTACATCTAAAATATAACCGTCTGCACGTTGCACAAAACAAATATTTTTATTCCAAATCGTTGGCGTTTGGATGGAATATACTCCTTAAACTTAAGACATCCTTTGAACTCTATAATGCTCTCGTCAAGCATAGATTTTCATACGGCACCACTGAGTCCTTAAAAATTTATCCAGTGTAATTGACAAGAACTCGAATTTCATTTAATTTTTCTCCAGCAATTTGAGTAGCAGGATCTGACACATGCATACAAAACTAAATGTAAAAATAGAAGAGCAAACTTTCAATTCAGGTATAAAAACACAAATCCACATTTCAAAAACATTAAAATAAACTTTTAGAACCACTTCACTTACAATGAGCCAACGCGTCATTTCTACAGACTCGACAAAGCGCGGGATTTTGAAACAAAATGGGCGAAGAAAAATGCACTCCTTTTTTGGATGCTGCTTTGAGTAATGTTAACAATATAAATAATCAACTTTTTTGGGTAATCACGCTAATAAATAGTTCATTATATTTTTACGAAGTAATATTTAGCCTCATATACAGTTAGAGCTTTGAAATATCATCCTTCGAACATTTACACCCGTGATTTACATCTTCCGTTGTATTACCGTTCCGACGGTTTATATCGAATGTCCTAGCACGCTTGCACCGTTGCTAAAGAAACCGATATCGGAAGGAAAAAAATACTAAGTCGGTATAAGATGGCAACACTGGCACCTTTTTGATGGATTTACGTTACTAAATTTCAAATGAGATATTTAAAAATTAAAAAATACTAATAAATTGACAATTTCAAATTGAAATACTAACTTTAATATACATCGGCGCTTCGCATTTACTTTTTGCGATCTCCGGGAGTTAAATAGTTGATACGATCCAAAGACATATTTTATCAAAGTTCGTATCTCGAAGCTAAAATGAATAAATTGATCTCGTCTTAAATGAATGCATGTAAGTTTATGGGTCGCATATACGATTTCTTTAAATACTAGGAGGTTTTTAGGTTAACCTCCATTGATTAATAAGTCAGTTAACTTGCATAACGAACGACATTATTTAAATAAAACTGCATATTGATATCTTATCTGACACTACGGAAGCCGCGCTAAAATCAGTGACCTTTATCTACCGACTAACGGAATAATCTTTTCACTGTGCTCGCAATTATTGCTAACTGACCATAGACAACGAATTTAATGAATTTCATATCTATACTTGGGTTTTATCGATGGACCATGCTAGGGTCACAGCCAAGATCGCATACGATTTGGCGAGCTTTTGTCAATCGTCGGTTGGATTATGTCTTATCAATAGGTGACTGTGCTAGCACATATTGATAAGTGACCAAAGATGACGGATTTTGTCAATGTAGTATAGATATAGGGTTATATCGATGGACCATGCTAGCACCCCTGAGGTCCTAGTACACTCCATCGATAATGATTATATCGATAACCTTCGATAACTTCTTATCGTTCCCTAGGACAACTGCAGATCGCTAATGTACAAACAACAATTGATGTCGAATATATTAAGGACACTTAGTCATTGTGAATTTTCAGTTATTCGATGACGGTCTGCAGTCATGCTAGGGAACGATGAGAAGTTACCGAAAGTTATCCTATCAATCGTTATCGATCGAGTATGCTAGGGGCCCTGGAGAGGATGAGATAAAAGGATTGTTAGATCAAAATGGAAATTCCGAAACGGATTATCATTTCTAAGAAGACAAAAGTTCTTCAAGACTAAGAGAATAGTCATAGGAAGATGGTAAGAATAAAAAAAAAACAGGCTATGTCAAGCAAGAATACAGTACTCTGTCTCTTGATGTTCTTCCATTAACCACATTTTCCCATTAAATACATACTGCCGTCATATTTTTTTCTAGCAAGTGCATATCACAAAGTGTTTAAAAATATGAGAAATCTCAAATAGCGGTGAAAGAATTTATATTATTTTTTGAATGATTTCTAATCGACGGAAGATAGCGAGGAGCGATGAATTCCCTGTTGCACCGCAGGCCATTGTGAACCGTAATGATGTGTCGGCAAAATTAATGATTCCATTACGATGTCGGAAGGAGACTTTGTAATTCCTCCTTTGTGAGATCTTCGGTGCCAAGAGCCGGTATTGGTTTGAAATCATTTTATAATATCATGGAGATAGTTATAATCTCCAAACCAAGAAATTTAAAATCTTTTGAATATTAAAATCTGTCTGTACTAATTTGAGATCGAAAAACAGTTATTTCTATATTCACGTTGTAGAAATAACTACACTTTAAAAAATTACACTTTTACAAATGCACAAAGATTGTTTCAACAATGATAGCTTAGTATCTTTTTCAAACAGCAAAATACAAGGATTCTTGGAACTATAACTATACCGCGCTGTAACACCACCACAGCCCAACAATTTTATAAATATTTTGGAGTCAAATGGTTTAACCAATTACCCCTTATCCTAAGATGGGAAACAAATTATAAAAAGTTCAAAAGTTCAATTAAAACACTATATCAAGAGCATATTACAATCACTATGATTAATAATACAATATAATATCTCTCAACTATGATTTTGGAAATCAATTTTCTTTAAAATTCTTTTTTCTTTTCTCTCATCAACTTTTATATCTTTTTCTTTTATTCTTTTCTATTTCATGTATTATATATTATATACACATACATTAAAAAAATCATTATAACTTTCATTATCCTTACACATTCTTCGCCTTTTTCACAGGCATTGTTTAAAAAAAGGAGTAATCACAATGTTATTTATATATAAAACGTATTATTTAAAAAAAAAATTGTGACATGTATAAAATTTTAAATTGTAATAAACAATAAAAAAAAAATTAAAAAATTGTTTTTCGAACGCAAATTTAACTTCGTAAATACACCTCAATGTTAACTTTTATATGGAGGCAGAGTATTGCACACACCGCTCTGTTCAGCGGAAATAAACACAATATTGTTATTATTATTAATGGATTGTCTATGAAAACGAATGTTACAAACAAAATCGTTCTAAAAAGATTTACCCTAAAAATGTAGCCCCATTAATGGAAACAACTTCTGATTTGCTTTGATGCTTTTTAACATTTAATTACCTCTGTTTGCAAATGGCGTACGCCTATTCTTTGTTATTTGACATTACCTTTACTGATATTATTTGATTGAAGCGTCCAAACAAGTGAAATCTGGTCAACCCTTTCGTGATGGAATGCTCCGATGAATCCGCACCATATCGTTTACAAATAGAATTTGTTTGAATCTCTCTCATAGCTTTGAACAGAGACATATTATGAACGTCTAGAACTATAAATTATAGGTACCGCATGATTTTCTGCTTTATATCACTTTCCTACCGTTTCGACGTATGTACCTACTAATATATTTATTAGAATTTTATATTTATTATACATTGGATCTGCCTACGTGGTCTTTTGGTAGGTAATTGGAGTCGGTTTCAATATTGTGAAAGGTTAATTCATTCCATACTGTATTGAAAGTTCATTGATCACCCGAGGGCATCTCATCACAGGAGCTGTTCCACAACAAATATTAACATTTTTCCCGATTTAATTAAACGATACTCACGGTTTATTAGTCCTCAAATCTTTACCTGTCTCAAAATGTTATCAAAAGCTTTTAAACGAACTATAAAAATAACCTCCAATAAAGTACACGTAAAACTGTGAAATTTGGCTTTAAAATACGTGTAATAAGTCTACCTAAGCAGTGTTTAAAATTACCTTTTGCCACGCAGACTCAAAAGTAGGGTAAATATTTTATGAAAAATGTAGAATAATAATGTGGTTGGCTCGGTAAAGGGATGGCGCGGGGTAGAAAGGAGGGAAGAGAGAGGGGAAAAGGGCAATTTCTTATGTAAAACGTTTGTATGCAAATTAAATGGACCGCGGATGAAAGCTTAAATAAAGAATGAAAGCGACATTTAGGTTGTTTTAACATAATAGAGACATACTTCATGAAGCGCGCGACTCGAAAACGGGTCTTGTGACTATTAAAAATAACCGCTAGGTGCTTACTTGATTGGGGGAAAATATATTTTTTGTTTTTCGATCATAAGAAAATCTTTGTATTTTCAGATATTTTCGCATCGGAAAACACTTTAATAGCGGAGATAATCACCCTTCCAAATAGTCCATAAGATGGTTTTCCCTTAAAGGAAGATAATATGGAAAGCAAACAAACAAACAAAATAAAAGATATATTAAATTTATTTTTCGGTTCAAATCAAAACATTTCTAGTTATAAAAACGTTTGCGTGATTTATTTTAACGGCGTGGCAGAAACATCAAAAACCCTTTTGTTATTTTCAACATGAAAAGGATCTAAACTTCCTGTAAACTGATTTCAATTTTCTCTTGTTATTTTTACGGTTCCTCCAGTTGAGGATAGTATTATTTTTCGCTTAACAATTTATTCGTTCATTTATTCCCGACGTCGCTTTTACGTAACGATACCAATCAATTTCATTTTGTATTTTTTATAAACCCCTAGAGGTGAATGGGAGTGGAATGGCGGGGACACTGGAAGGCCGAAGCCGACAACAGTTGATAATATCAGAATGATAACGAAAGCAATTACGGCAATATTCCAGCTCTGATTTGTATTCTTGTACTCTTTCCATTAAAAGCGAGGATTTGTCATAGTGTCGCTTCAAATCACTTCTTGACATTTATGACTATTCCTTCCGACACGTGTAGTGTCGTGTAGACTGTTAATAAATCGGTTTATAAAATGTTCAAGTTTATTAAAATTTTCTGCTGTCTTACGTTATACTTATTTAATAAGTCTGCACTAAGGTGGCAAAAGCGTGTAGCATGAATGGTTGGAGTATTTTTTTAGATTTCATGTGGCCTTTCGAAATGGTAAAATATTACAACCATAACTGCGATATTTTCTTAAAATAGTTGCTTAAATTTACTTGATTATGTATTTTTTTTTACAGTGAATACCTTACAAGAGTCCCAACTGCTCTCGTCTGGAGCCAGTGAGACAATGGCTTCCCTAATTGGGATATGTAATGAGGCTGAGGGGGTTTCTCACCATCCTCCCAATAGTTTATCTTACACTAATAACGAATATTATTAAAAATAAAAATAAAGTACTCGCAGTGGTTAGAAAACTCGGCCAACTTATCCAATATATAGCCACTTTTCATAAGTTCGAGTACCGAATTATAAACTCCAACTTAATAAATAAATAAACCGTAAATCGAAAATATTCGTTATTAGTGTAGATAAGCTGTTGGGAGGATGGTGAGAAACCCCCTGAAGGTAAGTGGGGAAGGGAAGGAGACGAGGAAGACGAAGGCGGGGAATTACCTGGCTATTCAGATCTAGTCACTAAATATGGCTAAAGCCATTTCAAGCAACGTTTCAATTCTGAATGGTGGTCTTACTCCAGGGCGATACTAAGAGTATCTTCCACTCTGGAACGTGCCGCAAATATACTATATATATTATTTTAAATAAATAATTGTGAAATAACACAAATCAATTAAATAAAATTTATTTGCGCACGCCGGGTTCGAACCCGCGACCTTCGGAATGGCAGTCCAACGCCCTACCGCTGGACAACGCCGGCCGTCTATGTAACTTATGAACGAAAGAATTTACTAAACAGTTAAGCAACTTAGCATAATGTATGTTTTTAAAATGCTAATGAAATCATTTAACCTAAATGATTTTAAGAATAAAAATTGCGATTCGTACTGAAATGCGTAAAATAAAACTGATTTTAAACTTAAACGACACGTCCAATTTCGCAAAAAGTTTAGTACGACGGCATCCGTGGTCGAGGGTTTAAAACCCGGCGTGCACAAGTAAATTTTATTTGATTTATTTTTGTTATTTTACAATTTAAACATTTAAAATAATATATAGTCTAGTCGAAGATACTCTCATTATCGACGTGGTGCAATACAATTCAGAAAGGAAGCGTTACATGAAATGATTTTAGACGTGTTTCGTGACCAGATCTGAATAGCGAGGTACCCACCTTCCTCTTTTCCGTCTCCTTCCCCTCTCCTTTGCCTTCCTTAGCCTCATAAAACAAACCCAATTTGAGAGGCGAAAGTCTCACTGACTCTTATGGTATTAACTATTAAAAAAAAAGTGCCAAACTGTGTTTTCGAATTTTTAAAATAGGATGGAAATCTACAATTACAGGCGAGTGCATGCGAAACGGATCGCTGAGCGGTTGGGCCAAATGAAACTTTTTTTTTAAATTAGGCAATTCACTCTAAAAATAGTGCCTTGTTAAACATTTGTTCATTCTCATTTCATTTCATTCCCTCACGCATTCCGCTTCCACCTTCTTCGCCTTCCCCTCTCCTTCGTCCCCCCTCCCGCGAAGCCCTCCTCCTTAATTCCCTGACCGACCCTCCCGCATACCCCTCCCCTAAGCCATTTTTTCCTGCCGCCTAACTCCATAAAATACACCCATTTTTTCAACAACTCGCAGACCTATTTAATTTTTTATGCAAATTTCGTAATGCCAGAGCTCACAAATATAGATATAGAAGTATTCACAAGCATGTTCACAACAATTCAAAAAAAATTAATAGCAATCTGATGAAATTTTAATCGCAATCGTATGAATAGTATAGGAAATAATTTCATAGCGCCAGAGCTCACTCTATCCTATAACCATCCCGGGTATGTGCACATCATATTCCCAAAGTTTCATCGCAATCGGATGAACGGTATGGCCGCGCATAAGGTACGAACAAACAACCAACCAAACAAACAAACAAACAAACAAACAAACAAACAAGCAAACAAGCAAACAAACAAACAAACAAACAAACAAACAAACAAACAAACAAACAAACAAACAAACAAACAAACAAACAAACAAACAAACAAACAAACAAACAAACAAACAAACAAACAAACAAACAAACCAACCAAAAAAAACATTAATTTTTATATTATATATTAACTTTTAGCAACGTTTGACCAAATCGTTCTCAAAACATTGTTTTTGATCTCCTGTAAAATAACCATATCCTATATACCTATAACCTTTAATCTAGAGCAAGTTTTCAAGATTTATCATTATAGTTCACCCGCGAAGAAAACAATTTTTCACTTTGTCTTATGCGCAAATTCCCCTCACGCCTACAAAAGAACACACTCCTCTAACGTATAAATGATATTCAAACCCGAATGGCTCTCGATAACACAGGATGAGCACTTAGGAGATTGGGGAAAAATTATACCCTTTGTCAAAGAAACAAATAGGCTCCACGGGAGAAGAAACACGTGACCTTTCGAACCTTTCAGTCTGCGCGGGCCTTAAAAATACTTCCATATTTCCATACTGTTATCTCCTACCTGTTGGACAGATTGAGGCCTCGTACCCGCGGGATATTGCGTCCTTCAATTTGTGACCATCTGTAAAAAAAGCGCCTTCCTTCACCTTCATCTGAGGAGGGTTTCTACTTGATGAGATAGATTTATAGTTACCTACTCTTCAGGGCTAGTTTTATTTAATATTCAGGAGAGCCCATCGGCCTGAAACTTTTTATTCGTACATTTCTTTCTTTCTCTTAAATTGGAATTTTTCGATTAGGTTTCTGTGTTTTTCAAAGGAGATTGATTTTCTTGGCGGTGGGCTGCTTTCCCACATTTCTTTCCTGGAATTTCAAAAACGAATACATTTACGAGTACCTACTTGTTCACTTTATACTAGAAGATTCTCAAATTATGTTTTTCGGCATGTATGTTATTGTGTTCGATGGCTTAGGGTTAAAATATTGTATCTTTAAAAATCATAATATTAAATACAATATTTGATTTGGACTTTCGTTTAGCATAAACATAAATTACATTGTTAATGAGATACAATAAAACATTACAAAATTTACAATATATATTATAATGTTGGGGTGGTTAGTTTAAAACATGCAACTTTCCACACAGCATCTTCATAGATGATATAGGCCCTGAGGGAAATTATTTTCCTCAGGGCCTCTTGTGTGGAGTTAATTTTTAAAAAACGCCATATTTAATCACAAAAATATACATCTTAAGTTCAATACTTAACTCACTTTTGTACAAAAATGGGGATACAGACCAATTTAGTATTTTGAGAAATAAAATAATCAAATATTTTTTGATAGAGATGGATGAATTACAAGGGACCGTTGTACGACAGATACATTAAAAAAATAATAATAAAATGAAAAAATTCTTTTTTATTTTTTTTTATTCAAGTTTTCGTTAAGAATTCAAGTTTTCGTTTATATTAAAAGCCTTGTTCTTTTGCATATAACCGTAAAAGTCAAAGTGTAAACAACGGGAGTTTTGTGTGTTGTACTCCAGTTTTAGCCCAGGATCGGCACTCGACTTACCGAACTGATATTCCTAGGAGGGTATTATTCTCTGAAGGAATTACCATTCACGATCAATAGCGTTCTGAACTACCATAACAGTCTCGCGTAGGTCCCCACTCAATGCCTTGAACATGCTTCTACTAAGAAATTGTAATGATTAAAGTGAAAATGTTATAAAAATATCCAATAGTGAGCGTTACTCATTAAACAGATAACATTAAACATGAAATATCTTACCTATTGGAAACACACTGATTTACGTGTGGAGGCTCCAGACTGGTGAATAAAATTGATTTTACAAATGTTTCATCAGATTAAGGTTGAGTAGAGATTACTACAGATCCAGGGGTAGATCCTGATGAGTGTTTTTTGAAGAACGAAAGTGAACTTTTATATTTTTTATAACTTGTTTCCCATCTTAGGATAAGGGGATTTGACTCCAAAATATTTATAAAATTGTTGGCTGTGGTGGTGTTACAGCGCGGTATAGTTATAGTGCCAAGAATACTTAGACTTTTGCCGGTTCACAAAGATACTAAGCTATCATTGTTGAAACAATCTTTGAGTATTTGTAAAAGTTTATTTTTTTAAAGTGTAGTTATTTCTATAACATGAATATAGAAATAACTGTTTTTAGATCTCAAATTAGTGCAGACAGAATTTAAACTTCAAAAGATTTTAAATTTCTTGGTTTGGAGATTATAACTATCTCCATGATATTATAAAATGATTTCAAACCAATATCGGCTCTTGGCACCGAAGATCTCACAAAGGAGGAATTACAAAGTCTCCTTCCGACATCGTAATGGAATCATTAATTTTTCCGACACATCATCACGGTTCACAGTCGCCTGCAGTGCAATAGGGAATTCATCGCTATCCCCCGTCGATTAGAAATCATTCAAACAGTAATATAAATTCTTTCACTGCTGGATACGTTTTTAGATTTTCACGGCCAAAAGCATTTTCGTTGTTTGTTTTTGGGGTGTTATGCCGTGTTGTGCTACCTCCTTCTTTAGCCGACGTTTCGGACAGCGTTGCAGTGTCCATCATCAGGGCAGATACGGCAGATCCGTCGATGTAGCAAGGTATCGATGTAAGGAGGTAGCACAACACGGCATAACACTCCAAAAACAAACAACGAAAATCTTTCACTGCTATTTAAGTTTCCTCATATTTTTAAACACTTTGTGATATGCACTTGCTAGAAAAAAATACGACGGCAGTATGTATTTAATAGAAAAATGTGGTTAATGGAAGAACATCACGAGAAAGAGTACTGTATTCTTGCTTGACATAGCCTTTTTTTTATTCTTACCGTTTTCCTATGACTATTCTCTCTTACACAACTACTCTTGAAGAACTTTTGTCTTCTTGGAAATGACAATCCAATTGGGAATTTCCATTTTGATCTAACAATCCTTTTATCCCATCCTCTCCAGGGCCCCTAGCACACTCGATCGATAAGGATTAATAGGCTAACTATCGGTAACTTCTCATCATTCCCTAGCATTATTGCAGATCGCAAACGAATAAGTGAAAATTCACAATGACTAAGTGTCCTAATATATTCGACATCAATTGTTGTTTGTACATTAGCGATCTGCAGTTGTCCTAAGTTACCGAAAGTTATCGATACAATCCTTATCGATGGAGTGTGCTAGGACCTCAGTTTTTTTTCAATTAGAAGATTTTAAAAAAAAATCAGTAATCATGGGACAGAAAGCTTCGTGATGGTAAGTGACCAAAGACGACTTTTTTGAGTGACAATATGATAGATTACCTTGTTGCCAAAAAAGCTCAGGAATCGCTGCTAAAAGTTTGTCAGGTATTTATCTCACCCTGTATAAAGTTAACATCATCGTTACACCCTAAATCGACTTGTATTTAGATAGGCATTTTAAAACACACATTTTTTATCATTGGCGCTTTTCTTGACAGACATAGCCATAAAAATGTAATCAACCCAATTCGGGTTGATTGTAACGTAACCTTAATATATCCGACATCAACTGTTGTTTGTACGTTAGCGATGTGCAGTTGTCCTAGGGAACGTTGAGAAGTTACCGACAATTAAAATTTACTGCGTCAAAAACGCCACTATGTGTTCTAATCTCTATATTAAATTTAAATAAATAATACAAGTATAATGATATACTTGTAATCATTTTAGGTGTTATATTTTAGATGATTCAAGAATTTGCGTGATTTTTGTGGTTTTGGTTTTGTTAACAATTGTGTACAATGCATTTCTCGAAATAACAATAGCATATTTCTTTTTCTGGAAAAGTAATTTAAATAAAAGCATCTTCCAAAAAAATCTCAGCAAGCTCCGTTGATTTCACGGGAACTGTTTTCATTTAAAATATCACTCTGAAAAATAATTTGTTTGTTTTCAAAAAAAATCTTATTTCTCAAGATTCGCAAGTAATTAAATGAAAACAAATCACTAATAATTTAAAATAAAATTATCAATAAGGAAACAAATTATTCTTTT
This sequence comes from Limnephilus auricula, assembly GCA_951813805.1. Classification (NCBI taxonomy): domain Eukaryota; kingdom Metazoa; phylum Arthropoda; class Insecta; order Trichoptera; family Limnephilidae; genus Limnephilus; species Limnephilus auricula. The sequence goes on from OX638390.1 coordinate 32,283,957, forward strand.
TGATATAAATAAACGGCATGAAAAAACAATGGGTTTACAATTAGATAACTTAGATATAAGAAAAAGTGTAAATAGCCAATTACGAGTAGGTACTTAAATATTATTAAAAACAAATACTTTTTAAAGCAGCCGACTTATTTACTTTCATTTTAATACTTATATTTATAGTAATTTTTTATATGACAACTGTATTACTCTTTGTTTATTTTGTGTTTCGTTATAAAAGTTTTTAATATACATGTATATGCAATTATTACAATAGTATAGGCAATTTTGTATTTTTATTTTATATAATTGTTTTTTTTTTTACTTAATAGGTAAAATCTCAAATTATGACACTATCTAGATGGCATTTGCTTCGAGTTGAATCTTGCCATTAAAGACAGCAGCCAATATAAATATGCGTTAAGAAAATAAAGATAATGCTGGTAGTTCTCAGTCGAAGTACGATACAGTTAAATATAACCGTTATTATGGTTACAGCATCTGCCCGGAAATCCGAAGATCCTGGGTTCGAGTCCCAGATGTGACCCGATCTTTTTGTGATTTTTCTGTTACAGATTTAGATTGAGTTTCGCTAATAGTGTCTTCATTAATTAAAATGTTATAAAATGGTTGGTTTTTTTTTGATACCTATAACTAATTGATCACCACGCTTTGTATTGTTTTTTTGTGTAAAGGGACTTATTTGTCTATACTTGTATGAGATTTGTCATTTTTATCCTTTTTTTATTTTATCCTGACGAAGAACCAACCATTGGTTTGGAAACAGAAAGTGGCGTATATAAAGTGATTTGTTTTCATAATTTTTTTAAATTTTTTTTTTTTTTACTTATTAACTTAAAGAGTTAAAACCTCAAATTATAATATTTTAATTTTTTTTTTTTTTTTAATTTTTCTTTATTCGTTAAACTGCTGGTTACATATTTTGAGAATTTTACGACCAGCACGCTAGGCACATGCCCGTGTTGTGGTGGTGAAAATAATATTAGCGAAAGTCAATCGAAAATCCGAAACAGAAAATCCCCTATAGGGGATACGTTGGCGCAGTGGATAGAGCGTTGGCCCGGATTGCCAAAGGTCCTGGGTTCGAGTCCCAGATGTATCCGTATCTTTTTCTGATTTTCTGTTTCGGATTTTCGATTGACTTTCGCTAATATTATCTTCATTTATTAAAATATTATAATTAATTTCTTATTATTATTTATTAAAAGAAACAATAAACGAGCACAGGATGAAAAGTATAATTACCGTGTGGCAAAAACCAAATTATTTCTCACTTGTGAAACAGTAGATTGTTACAATGAATTCGAACTTCTCGCAGATTGCGAATTAAAATCAAAACTTTTTGAAGGCAGTTTTAGAACTCCGCCATCTAAATTATTAAATAAATTTCAGACCTTTAACAACCATCTCGTCGTTCAACAAAAGAGGCGGGTGGAAAGAGTTAAAGGGGCTATAAATATTTTAGTTATCAAATTCAAGTTTCGTTACTATGTACATATCAATACCAACCTTCAAATTAAAATTGTTGTTTCTTCTTTTTCTGGTGTCCTCTCATCTCAGGTTTTTTTATAAATATAATATCTATCCACGAGGCAATCTTTTTTTTATTTTATTTATTTATTTATTTTTAATTATTTTATTTTTTATTATTGAGTTATAATAAATAAATCAACAAAGAAGTCCCGCTAAGCCAATTGAATTGGCTTGTCAGCAGGTGCTTATAATTTAGTAATATATACATAATTTACATCTTATATCTACAGATAACATTTTTTCATACACAATATAAATTTTTGTTTTCCGGTAGCCAATTTTCACCATGTATTTAACCTTATTCATAGATTTACATTGTTTTATAGTGTCAGGTAATAAATTAAATATCTTCGGTATGTTGTATTCAAACGTTCTCTTTCCGTACTTATTATTAAATTTCGGAACTATTAACCCGTCGTTGCGCGTGAATCTAGTGCGGTATTTATGTTCTAATTTCTCTTTATGCTGCGGGGTAAATATATGCTAAATTATTATTTTGTGCCATAGTATAGCCTTAACAGGTAAAATTTTGGCACTCTGAAACAACAACGGTGTATTATGTCTCTGTATCTATATCTCTGTATCTACACATAGATGAGCTCGTATCCTCTTCATTCGGACTTTCTCGACCCTTCGTCTTGCACCACAGCGGGAGGAATAGATTCATATGCCCATCACTCCTGGATACACTGACCACAGATTCCTACCCACCCCTCATACAATTTTTTTCCAAGAATTTCCTCTCCTTCATTCCTTTAAAATTCCCTCCACACAGTATCTCTAATGATAACATAGGCTCTTAGGAAAATTATTTTCCTCGGGACCTCTTGTGTGGAGCTAATACCAACAACAAATCAACATTTCAAAATCTTCTTTGTACAATGCTTATCCAGGTTTCCAAGCCATACCGAGGAAATAGAAAAACATATAAAATTTTACGATTTTCGTAATTTTTTTTTCCATTTTTTCTGGCTTTCGATGGTGTTCTAGGCCATCGTTTAAAATTGTGGAGGTGAATTTAAATATAAATTTTATTTAAATGGGCAAATTTCATCGAGTATATACTTAGAAGAGATGAGAAATTGAATGGAGGGGAGGCAATTTTGGATAAGGCTTGGTAGAAAAGAGTATATTTATTTAGAGAAGGACCACCAAAAATATGTTATCTAAAGTTATTTATTGTTTTTTGTGTTTAATTCGTAAACCGCCATTTATTTATTTTTTTTATTTTATTTAAATTAAATTTTTAAAAAATTAAATGATCTAAAGTTCCCACTTCTAGACCACAGAATATACAATCTGGGGACCTTGACTCCCCAGATTGAATCGTGAATTTTAAAAAGGTGAAAAGAAACAGAACAATGTCCGATTCTCATTTGAATAAGTGAGGAAATTTATTTTTTAGAAAAATTGGGGAATTGTTGAAACTGTGGTTTTTATGGGATAGTCCTTTGTATTGAGACATAGAAGGCTCCCTTGGATTGACTATTCGTACAACATTCAAAACATATTTATTTTATTTTATTGAATTCTCACTATATTACCCATATTCAACAATTTTATGTAGTGAAATTAAGACCAACCGTCTGATAGGGTTGAGGAAGCGATTTCATTGTGTTCTCTATTCAGTACTCAGTTTGGCTACCCTTCCCATCCCTTCAGCCGACTACAAGAAGCAGTATACTCCCGTCCTCGTGTTCACAAATCAGATTTAAGTTTCCCCGCTACCCTCCGGTTCCAGCGAACAATGCAAAGACCTTTCAGACAACTTGGCATCTCCATTTCAGTGAACTAATTCTTAACTAAGGAATTTGTCGTTAGCAATTGAGAGCTTGTCAGTGGAAAGGTTTTCCTGTGAACCCGGCATATGTTTATGAGATTTAATGTAAGGGACCCATAGGTTTGCGTAATTTAATGTCTTTAATTAAATATTGTTTTGTGACAACGGAGATTGATATACCATTCCCATCTTTGAAACTTAATTGGAATACGTAATAATACGTATAAGAAAGAAACCCTTTGGTCAACTTACCCGTGTAAGGACCTTGGAATTAATAAATTATATCGAATTTACCGGTAAGTTGAAGAAGCAATAGTTAAAGGGCGCACGATGCAGAAGATTTCTAGACATTTATTTATTTATTATCGCGTATTTTACAAGGAGGTATGATACAATACAGGAAAAAAAATATATATATATATATTGTCACGGTTTACGACTTCTACCACAAAATAGTTAGATTACTTTTTTTTTCTTTTTTTACATTATTTCCACACAGGCGGTTTAGGGAAAAGAAGGAGAGGAAGTTATGGGAAGAAAAATGGTATAAATAAGGGATATAAGGTAATCTGGGGGTCGGTGTGTCCAGGAGTAACAGATGTATAAATCCTTCCCTTCAATTTAGTGTCCGAGAGAGTCCTGCTGTAGAGATTAAAAGATCTCCCTCGACCATTCTCTCACAACCAGCCTCGATGAGTCTGGCTCGCACGCCGCCAAGACCTAGACAAATCTTACCCCATGTACCCAGGCACCCCTACTAAATCACCAAACATATCGAACCACTTGGGGTGACCTTTGGCAGAGTTGTTGGTAATGCAATAAATGTTTTCTGGGCGGCGGTACCTATACCCGTATCCCAAATTGCGTAATGACTGATAAAAATCAGTAAGAATTTCCCCAGATATGGTACAGGAGTTATCTACGACTACATAATATACATATCATACACCAATCCACCATTCCTTAGCGTTAAGACCCACAACCGATCGAAAAGTATTAATTATTAAAATAAAATCAGATTATGATATTTCAGAAGGATGAAAATTTAATATCAAACCACTTCGTACAAGAAAAAATTGGTTCAAAGGAATCTTGCTAATATTATAAACGCGAAAGTTTGTATGGATGTATGTATGTTTGTTACTCTTTCACGCAAGAACTACTGCATGGATTTTAATAAAACTTTACAATAATATAGCTCATACATCAGAATAACATACAAGCTCTAATTTATAAAGCTAGCTTTTTTCTATATATTACAAATAATAATTATTGTTCATTAGAAAATGTCAAAATTTGTGAATGACATTTTGCAAAAAAAAAATTGTTAAATCAAAATTCTATTTTAGAAAATATTTTAATTAGTGAATTTATTTGAAGTATTCGCCTAATACTTTGAATAGAATAAAAAAATATAGATATTTTAAATAAATAGGTGGAGAATTTTGGTATAAACATAGAAAGGAAAGGAAAATAAAATAGGCTATTCGAAATACTAATCCTGTGCGGACGAAGTCGCGGGCATAAGCTAGTTTAAAATATATAAGAATTTTACCATTTGAACGTATATAACACGAAGCCCAAATAAACTCACGGAATGGGAACATATTTATTTAATTCTATAAAAACTGTGTTTATTTTTTAACACCAAAGGAAAATTGTGCACGATGATACTGATATCCAGCATTTACAGAATTTTTCCAGCCCCAATTAAAAGTAAATGGAAATATCAAGATAAACATATCATTACGAAGCAATAAAACTATATACAGAATATATCATCTAATTGGACGTACGAAATCAATAAATTTATGTTCTTTGAAACGAAATTTTTACACCGAAAAATCATAATATGCCCCGGAAAGGCTAAGGACCTTGTTTTAATTCCTAAATGCGACCGTATGATTTTCTAAATTTTCCGTTTCAAATTTTCGTAAGGGAGGCAGTAAAATTGTCTTTAATGGTTAAAGATTTGTGATCGGTGGTTATTCTGAACACATTACCATTCCATATGACAAGGGGTTCACTGTGAGTGTAGTAGGGGTTTCATACTAACTTCTCAGAAAATGACACTTATGTCGCATAATCATCCATATTATATGAAACGATATATATTAATTTACTGTATTAAGTATGGAATCCGTATGTGGAATTTCGAATGGCTGTATGTCGCATTTCCTCACTGTGCATTAATCTTCTCCTGCTCACTCCCTGATAGCTACTGCATCATTTTATAATAATATGGCACCCGGCCAAGCCCGTGTATTTGGTTCACTAGAGTGTTCCATGTCCTTGACTTTTGCTTCCATGCATAACGGCATTTAAGTATTTTTAACTTACATCATAATGCATTTTTCAATATTATTTCTCTATTATTCAAACCATTTCATTTTTAAATTTTAATCCCGATTATTTCATTAAAAATAACAAACACTTTAAATGAATATTTTTTTCAGGCTGCTTTCGCTCTTTTTTATTTGGAAAATTAATCATTAAAAAACCTCCTGTGCACCACTTTCTTATAGACGCAAAGAATCGAACAAAGCTTTGGCTTTTAAAGGCTGAAATAAAAATATATTAAGGTTAAATAGATTATGAAATGTTTCAATATGTATATTGTACATAACTATTAACCTCTTGCAGACCGCAGTGCCCCCGGCGGGTCCGGATTTTTGAAGCTATTTTGCCCCTTATGTATAATGAAATTGTATGAAGAACAAGGTCAGAATCGCTTGGGTCATTCTCGCTCTTGACATAACGAAATACTGGATAGCATTTAGCCACTCCGAAATATTCGAATTAATTTGCCAATGACGCGCCGGGCACCAAAGATGGCGGACAATGATGATGGCTGCCGCTTGATAATACGAACGCTAACATATTCGAAGAATATATTCATTATTTTTATTGTTGTTTATTCATTGATTTTTTTTAATATAAATCCATTGTGGATATAGATTTGAGTGATTATTAGGGAGTTCGTTTTATCTACATTATTTTGATGTAATTTTTGTAATATATCACAAAAGAAATGTTATAAAAATTGAATTCGTAAGAAAGGTGAGAACTGTCAAATATTTTACGTCGTATTGAAAAAAAATATTTTTTGTATGCTGGCTTTCAACAAGTTAAATATATCTACTATCTATAACCTATAATACTATGGGCAAGAGGATGACTACGAGGAACTCCACCACCATTTATTAAATCCATCCAGATGCCAACCTTAAACTCCACACCAAAATGCTTGAAATACTGTAATCTTAATAGTTAATGTATTTCTATTATGAATGGTTTATTATTAACAATTTGGAGGGCGGGTATGGGTACCGCCGTCCAGGGAACCATTTATTGGACAACCAACAACCCTGCCATAGGCCAACCCAATTGGTTTGCTAAATTTGGTGACTTAGGAGTGACCGGGTTCTTGGGGAGTCATTGTTTAGATCTTGGCGGCGGGTGCTGCCTGCCTACTGATTTTTATATTTTTTTTATATTCAATGTCTCACAAGAGCCCCGACTGCTCCCGTCTGGAGCCAGTGAGACTAGGGCATTCCCAACTGGGGTATGTTGTGAAGCTGAAGGTAAGTGGGGAAGGGAAGGAGATGGGGAAGAGGAAGGTGGGGAAGTACCTGGCTATTCAGATCTAGTCACTGTTACAGCGATTTCAAGCAACCTTTCAATTCTGAATGGTGGTCTTACACCAGGGCGATACTGTGAGTATCTTCCACTCAGGAACGTGCCGCAAATATAGTATGTATTATTTTTAATTAATTAATTTTGGAAAAACACAAATTTCGGGCCGGATCGAGAGAGATTGGTTGTGGGAGAGCTTTTGACCTCTCCAGCTAGTTCTCTCGACCCAATACCTTGCACCGCAATGGGAGGAATTAATTCATACGTCCGTCACTCCTGGAGACTCTGACCTTCCAGATTCATACCCCCTTCATATTTTTTCCTTCCCAGAACTTCCTCTTCTTCCTTTCCATAAAATTACCCTCCACATAGCATCCTCAAAGATGAAGCAATTGTTTTTCTCAGGGCCTTGTATGTGTAAGGCTAACGTAAAAAAAATATCTGCACCTTTCTACAGAAAAAAAATCGTAAATGTGTACACTTTTCCAGTAATTTCCACCCACACGCTAACCTTAAACTCCACCCTAAATTATATATGTTTTTGTTGCAGATACGGGTGGTGGGAGGGGAGGGGAGGGACGAGGATCGGCTTCACGCTGCGAGCTGAGCTTTTCGGCTGAGCGGAACGGGAGGTCGGGGAGTTTCGACACGCGCGCACTTCCCTTCCACACCGAGTGCCGCATCACCTTCACTGGACGCCATACGGACGTCGTACACATCTCTCTCTTTAACTATAAACTCAGGTAAGATTTCTTCTACTTTAAGGGAGGGGGGGTATATTATACAAAAAAGGCATATTTTCATGTGTTTTTTTTTATGTGATGTTTATAACGTTGGTTTATTTATTTTATATACACTTTATAGTATCATATCTGAAGTATGTTTGAAAATAATTTCAATTAAAAAAATAAATAAATAATTCCGTGAGAGCGAATCTTCTCGAAAAGATGTTATGCTGTGAACATCATAACTCGTTACCGGATCATCTGACACGAAAAAATTTAAATGCTTTTAATAGTGATAAGTTTTCTTCTCTTCCCTACTTTTTGAAATGGTGTACAAAATTTTAAAAATATCAGTTAAGCAGATTTTGAGTTATGATGTTCACAAACTTTGTTTGCGAGAAAATCGATTTTAAGTTTTTTTTGTGCGCGAAAATCCGGTTGAAAATCGACAAGGGCTAGTCGCTTGAAACGCTGTATCTTCATTAGTTTTGCTCCGATTTACTTGAAATTTTGACATAATACATGCTGTACATTCAGTTTTTTTTAACCGCTTGGACACATAAGCTTGTTTTCACGATAACGTAGGTAGACATAGGAATGACGTATGTCCCTTACCTGAGTTATTAAGTAGGTTTTTTTACCTTACCCCCCCCCCCCTTTAAGGCAAAGCCTAATGTGAAATTGCTACTTTAGATTACGAATCAGTTCACATTACAATTACCAAAAAATATGATTTAGATTAATTGAAGCTTTTTCTATCGTTTGGCTTTAGTGGAATTAAAATAAAATTGTTAATTATTTCATTAAAATATATAGTGTTTTTTAATTGGAAATGTATGAACCCCATGTAAGAAAAAACTTTATTTTTTTTTTAATTTTATGGCTAAAATTATGTGTAACAATTTCCCATGATTATTTTTTTTAAAACCACCCAGTAAGGCCCACATTAACAAATAATGTTTTAAAATGTGTAAATGTATTGTATCAAATTAAAAGCGTTGTAATCGCTCCTTGTGGTCGAGGCTTAGGGCTTGAAAAAGCGCTAATAATCTGAATAAAAAAACTTCACAAAAATCTACGTTCCCAAATATATATTCTGTCACAACTACATAAACAATTTAGGCATTTTTCCAACCTTGCTTTTATTAATTTTAAATCAACATACTTTGCCATTTTTTTCAATGTTTATATTTACGCATTATCTCTCTTAAATATTAGTTTTACGGATTTAGTTTTGCTTACCTAACTGAAAGACTTTATTATACAGTACATTGTCACAGTAACAAAACTGTGACAATAATTTTAATGGTTATTATATAATTTTAGTAAACGTAACCTCTATTGAATTTATGGGTTTGGAGTAATGCCTACATGCGGGAGAAATATCACTAAAATGCCCTACACAAATGTGATGTGACTATTACTTTTATTTTCCATAAACTCACCATACCAAGTTGAAACACCGAGAAGAGTGTAAAACCATTTATAATAAAAAAGAACTATCTGTTTCTTGTTATTTTTATATTACACAAGACAGTGACCGGATAAAACAGAACGGTGCACGAAGCGCTTCATACGTGAACAACACATCGCTAGCTAATCAGATGAATAGGTAAACTTGTCGTAAAAATAAAAATAAAACTTAAATTAATATTGCCTTCTTTCATAAATACCAATCATAAAATAATATAATATACCTGGTCTTTTTGTGAGTTCACTGTTTTTCTACTCATTCCCAAAACAGAACAGTGTCAAACAGAATACTTTGTACCTAAGTTAAGAAAGTGAAACTTAAATATCTTTTTAACTTAATAAAAAAAAACATCGAAGAAAAGTGTAGAAAACAAAAGGTTAGGTCAGGTTAGGTTAGGTTAGTATAGGTTAAGTAGAAAAGGACAGGTAGTAAAAAATACCATTTTAAAGATACATTTTAGAAAATATAACGAAAAGTCTTAAAAATGGAATGGATTTTCAACCATAGTTGCGTTAAACTACGGTAGTTAAAATTTTCGAAAAAATTTCAAAATTCAAAAATTTTAGGCTGGTCTCAGAATTTGAACAATTCTTAAAATTTCAAATGAATTTTCAAGTTGGGTACAGGTTTTCTTCAAATTATGATAATATTGGTCCTTATATATGAAATTGGCGTTTTGCCGTACTGGCAACTTTGATCTCAAATATCTTCTCTTTGGTTAGGAATTCCAAATTCAAATAGCTGTTTAAATTTGAATTTGGAATTCCTAACCAAAGAGAAGATATTTGAGATCAAAGTTGCCAGTACGGCAAAACGCCAATTTCATATGTAAGGACCTAATATATCAATATGTACCTGTTACTTCACCGAACTGAAATAATAACAGAACCTTCGCAGAACTTTATCTTAGAAATTTGGAGCTATAAATCAACCGACCTTTATAAAATTTTTCCAAAAATTCTAATTTTAAAAAAGTTAACTAGCGAAAGATAGGCTTTGTATGAATGAATCCATGTGAATGAGTCCGAAACTCTTGTGAATCGTATCTGAAAGCTACACGAAAGAATGAACGATTTACCTTCGCTAGATCCAGCTTGTCTCAAACAATCCATCTTGTTTTTCTAACATGGATATAAATCACTCTACGATAATGCCATTATAACCGTCAATGAATCGAAGATATCATTTTCTAGGCATTTATATGTTCCGCCTTAACAAAGAGGGTAGAGTCATTAATCAGCTGCTTTTTAGGATATCTTCCCCCCATTTGCAAATCAATACTGACCGACGGAGGTCCGCATGGGTCAGATTTAATTAATCATACGGGAGATATAATTTCTTGTGTTTAACGACCTCTGCTGGCTTACAGCCTTACTAAAAAAAAAAACACTCCGCGGCCGTTAAACGGTGTTTCTGTTGCACGTTGTGTAAAATCTGTACATATTTTAAAACAAAACGTTACTAATAACAAATCGAAAATAATCGAACAAAATCGAACAAATATATAAATTTTTCGGTTGGTCACCCTGAAAATTAGTCCATTTGCCCATGTGCAGTCCGCCATATTCTTTTCTAACTCGGGCGGTAAATTACAGTTTGACATATGAGATTTCACGTGCAATTTGTACAATCTTTTTATGGATAATTTCTAACCCAATCACTAATTCACTATAATAATAGTATTATTCAACACAATTACTATTATTTTTGTTATTTTTGTCAGTTTTGGTCCGTTAATAACGTCATGTTCGTAATTTAATTCTGTGAACATAAAAAATATAGGTTATTAATTATAAAATTTTCTTTTTCCGATTGAGTTTAATAAAACTTCCATAAAAGTAATGTTATTTAATAACAAAAATGTATGGTGCGTGTGTAAATAAAAAGAAATTATATGAATCAAGGTCTAAGTTTTACAAAAATAACTTCAAAATGTCAGGTATTTTCAGTTATTCTTAGGGAATTATTAATTTATTTTTTTATAATTTTTAATTGTATGAAAGAGATAAAAAGTGAAGTGATAGTTTTGTTGCAAATTCATTAAATAACAGGACTGTGTTTTTTAATTTCAAATATTCAAAAAATTTTCGACGTTTTAGTAGAAAATGTTTGGTGTAATTTTTTTTTTCAATTTTTTTCACGTTTGAAGTTTAAAATACTGCAATTTGTAAACACTAACGTGTATTTTAAAATACAAAAATCTAAAATATAATTTTATCTAGTTTCTAAAATGGTATTTGGTTTTACAACATTTTGAAAAATAAGAAATATATAGGACATTTAAAATACCTTAGAAAAAATTTGAAAAATACAAATAAAACAGATATGTACAACAGTTAAACTACCCTCTTTGGCCGTGTAAGCAATGTACATATCTTTCCATGAACAATTTCAGTTAGTTTTTAATTAGTAAGGTTTTTTCATGCACGTCGTTTAACAATTGTTAAATTTTTTTAGAAAGTTTTTTAGTAAGCCTGTTAATCTATAATTTGTTGAAATGTTTTTTTTTTCAACAAACAAATCCTGCTAAACCAATTCAATTGGCTTGTCAACAGGTGCTTATATTTTACATTCATATACACTTAAAAAAATTAATTTACATCTTATATCTACAGATTCAACATTTTTTCATTCATTTTTTCATACATTTTTTCATATATTTTTTCATACATATTAATAAAAATATTTTTTTCCGATAACCAATTTTTCACCATATATTTAACCTTATTCATAGAATTACATTGCTTTATAGTGTCAGGTAATAAATTAAATATTTTCGGTATGTTGTATTCAAACGTTCTCTGTACGTTCCTTTTATTAAATTTCGGAACTATTAACCCGTCGTTGCGCGTGAATCTAGTGCTACATTGATGTTCTAATTTCTCTTTATGCTTCGGGGTAAATATATGCTGAATTATAATTTTGTGCCATAGTATAGCCTTAACAGTTAAGATTTTGGCACCCTGAAACAGCAACGGTGTATTGTGTCTCTGTTTGAATATTTTAGGGACTACTTATAATTTTACAATTGCGTTTTGTACAACTTGGATTTGTTTCAGATTGATTTAATTCAAATAATTATTAAGGTCATTTTACCTTCGTGTCCATACATAGTTGTCTTACACCAGGGTGATACTGAGAATAACTTTCACTCTGGAACGTGCCGCAAATATACCTACCTTATATTATTTTAAATGATTCATTTATGAAATAACATATATCAATCAAATAAAATTTACTTGGGCACGTTGCGTCGCGATTTGAACCCGCGACCTTCGGATTGCTAGTCGAGATCCTTATCGCTCGACAACGGCAGTCGTCGAAGTTTAGGAATGCAGTACCACATAAAAATGTTTTCAGAGGAAATAAGTCTAATTCTAAGTGAATAAAACGTTATGGAATCGAAGCGTTAAGCGTTATTTTTTTCTATGTAAACATTAATTTTGTATGGCCGAAGCCGTTGTTATAGTACAAAAATATATTGGGAAATCAAAATTGACATTATATTGATTTAACACTATAATAACAAAAATTAAACATTGAATAAAAATTTACAAGATGCCGCAATAGAACAAATGTTGAAAAAATATTGCTGAACGAGAAAATAATAATAACTTGTAGATTTCAGTTTTTCCTAGAGTATTGTACTGCCCTGAAGAAGCTTTGGCTGTAGCGAAACCCAGTATGCATTAAGTATTTTAAAAAAACAAATGGTATTTTCTTAGTTATGGTTTATTTTTTAATTACAGTGTCACATAATAAAGTGTGTGCTCCATAAGAACAAATATAAATAAATTCATTGAACCTTAGACAGATGTTGATCCAAAGAACTAAGCTAAATTAAAATACACATAATAAATGCAGCGTTCTAATCGTGTTTGTTATTGCATACCACAAATAATGCATGACGGTCTCCGTGACATAGTGGTTAACGTATTTGACTTCAGAACAAGAACTTACGATCTCAAATTATGCACATTAATGACAAATATAATTATGGCCATTGATTTTTCAATCAATTTATTAAAATGTCTAACTACATCATCTAGAAAATTTTAAGCAGTTTTTGAAATAATGTAAGTTCAAAAACTGCTTAAAATTTTCTTTGATGTTATCTTTACTCTACTCTCTTTTCTCAAATTTCAAGGAATGGTTAAAAAACATACATGTTTTTAATTTTTATTTTATTTTTCAATCTTCTTTTTGCTTCTCTACTTTGTCACTTTCTTTTCTTTTTTATATACTTTTGTTTCTCTAGTTCTTTAATTTCACCACAATCAAAAGTAAGATTTCATGAAATAGTTGAAAAAGCATACACGTTGATAATTTTTATTTTTTGAATTATCTTTTATTCCCTACTTTCTTTTAATTTCTTTTCTTTGTTTTATCTATTTTTGATTATATAGTTCATTAATTTCATCAAAATCAAAGTAAACTCTCAAGTGGAATAAGCACAGTAAAAGTCAAAACAATACATAAATCAATATTTACATTAAATAAATCTGCTCAATTTGAATGTTCTAAAACAGGTTATTTTCCTAGTTGAGCAGCCAAAAATCATTGTAATATGTAATGTTTTTAAAAATAATAAATAAATAAATAATAAATAAATCTACGTGTTATTAAACAAACAAAAAAGAACATATAACAGTAGGTTAATAAACACTACACAAAACATTATGCAACGCTAGGGTTCAATTTACGGAGGACTTAGCCAGCCGAGGCTAACTTGAAGTGTTCAAAGGAATATGTTGTAATCAAAGGTTTTATTAATTAAATTACTAAAGTAACACCGGTCAGTGGTTGAGTGGGCATTGCGTTTGGGTCCCACCCAGGCGTTCCGTGTTCGATTCCTCGGCTGGCTAAGTCCTCCGTCACAACACAAGCAATATCTTCCGCTTAGTGTGGTGGTAGTAGGAGATTTTCAAATGTTGTTGGGTTGTTCGTAACCCGGAAATGTTTGTCTTTCTTTTTAAAGTAGTAAAAAAAAAAATATTAAAAATCTCATTACGGCAGAAAACACTAGGATATTTTTACCAAAGTACATACATCAGTCATCATTCATTTCATTACCAACCCACAGTGGATTCAAATATAATAATAATGGTATAAATAACATAACGACACTCAAAATAAAACCCGAAGCTCTTGGCTTTCGGTGAAGCCAACGAAGGGAGGAATTTGACATTCGGTTGCTTAGCATATCGCTTTGCATATTTCATGTTTATCACCTTTGATCTGGTACAACAGCACCTGAGTGACACTGTCATATTTATGACCTCGTTGCGCTGGCAATATCTATAATGTGACTCTCTTAATTGTTCGAGGGTTCTGTTTTACCGACACACGTCTGATATAGCCTGCATCAAGGGGATGGGTGGTCGAGGGGTAAGGTTTTCGACTAGCGATCCGGAGGTCGCGGGTTTTATCATTTGACTGTATATTTGCACGTTCCAGAGCGGAAGATACTCTTAGTATTACCCTGGTGTATTGAACTATTCAGAATTGAAACACTTCTTTAAATGGTTTAGCCGTGTTTGGTGACCAGATCTAAACGCCAAGGTACCTCCCCACCTTCCTCTTCCCCATCTCATTCTCCTCCCCATTACATTCATCTGCACAACATACCCCAACCGGGGATGCCATAGTATCACTGGCTTCAGGCCGTTGGGAAGCGGTTAAGGCTCTTGTGCGGTGTTCAGATTTAAAAAAAAATAATAATAAAAAAGTAAGAAATATAATTTATTTCTACCCAATTCAATTTTGTGCCTTTATAGGTTTTAAAATTGTGATATTTAAGATATTAGTTTCCGTCATTGTGCATAGATGGTAGGTATTTATTGTTATCCCCTCTTACTCATAATCATAATAAAACTAATACGCGTCGTATTACGACGTAACAGTGAAAAACTTGGGTTGTGATCACTGCGTGTGCATGGTTAAAACGGTTTTAAACCAGGTTTTAGGCCAACTTTACAAAACCAAGGATGACTCGACGGATACCGCTATTATGAGTAAGGGGGTTAAAGTTTAATTTGTAGAACTCCATTTTTATTTTTTATTTTTTTATAATAGTATTATTATTTAATTTATAAAAACAGTTTATAAAAAATATATATATATAAAAAGTGCATAGATGGCTCTGAGGCCCAAGCACACTCGATCGATAGGATAAATATCGGAAATTCTTATCGTTCCCTAGCATGACTACAGATTGCCAACGAATAAGTGACAGTTCACAATGACCAAGTGTCCTTAAGATATTCAACATCAACTGTTGTTTGTACGTTGGCGATGTGCAGTTGTCCTAGGGAACGATGAGAAGTTACCGTTAGTTATCCTATCGATCGTCATCGATCGAGTGTGCTAGGGCCTCTGGTGACGGAGAAAGTAACTGGTAAAGTGAATTGCTAGTTATCAGTTGAAATAGGAAAACGAAATTATCTCAAGGTCAAAGATACTTTTACATTAATAAAGAACGGACATTAACCTCTTCCTGGCGGTCCAGTAAAATCGTCGTCATTGTAAGGAGTATTTCAGTCTAATTAAAAGTGCTATGCATAATAAAAACATATTGTGTTTTATGTATAATAAAAATATATATTGTTTTTTATGTATAATAAAAATATATTGTATTTTAAAGAAGAAGTTTTATTGCAACAGAATCTATATAAAAGTAAAGTTTTATTTTTACTTTATGCAATGTTTCACCACAAAGTTCCTGATTTTCAAAGAATAAATAAAAGAGTTCTTGAAAATCAAAACACGTAAACTTATGTACCTTGAGGAAATAACGCTATTTCTATTACCTATCAAGCTGTTTCTGTTTCGTAAAAGTAATATCACATTTGTGTCCTTAAAATAAGCACAGTGCCATTTGAAATTCGGTCGTAAAACCATATTTCTAACGTCCTTTGAAATATATTTATATACATTGATAATATGAGCACGCTTTTCCAATTTATGTATATAACGTTTACCCATAGACGCATGAAAGTTACTTTTGCTCCAAATCAAATATCCTATCAATTTGCGGGACAATATTACATTAGGAGCAGTGACGTGAGAATTAAATATTTCCACAGCCAAGGTGTTGAACTCAAAAACTAGTAATATAACTACCCGTTCTCATTTAACAAATATCACATGAGAACAGGTCGTTTCTACGACTGCATTCAAATGTTGGGCGCCCGTTTGACGTGTTTTCCCGCCCCTTAGGACCCCCCTGACCCCCTCCCCCTGTGACTTTATGTCACTTTTCAAAAGTGGGTAGAATTTTCACTTTTCTGAGTTGTCCGGTTATCCAATATTATATTGCCAGAATCATCCATGGAGAAAATTACACATAGACTGTTTATTTTCAAATTTGAAATTTATAGTTAAACACACTTGAACACTTTAAAATGTTAACATATTAGAAAACAGATTTTTTAGTTATGTGTAATTCCAGTACGAGGAATTTAAGTAGGTAGTTGTAGTTTTCTCCGTGTGTAATTACTTCCATGTATAATTCCGTGGTGAAATTAACGCCTGTGTTATTTCGTCCTATACTTGAAAAGTGAATTGAGTCAGAATTACAGAAGAGTATGTAAGATGAGAAGATGTACGAATGTGAATGAAGCGAGAAATTTTTGCTAATACGAAAATGGCGTGAGATTAGTTAGTTAGTTTTTTCTCAAATTACATTGTCTCGAATGGCCATTTTTCTTTTGTCAGAGCCCCCTCGTGCCGCTCCGTGATCGAGGTGATAGACGGAGAGTGGACAGACCGCGGCAACAACGCACTGGAAAAGCCGCTCCTTCTGAAGCTGTGCAGTCCGGCTTCCCGGTTTGCGCGGGACGGCGCGGGGCGCTTCGTGGAGCCCGGCACACACGTGTCCAAGGGCCGCTCTCTCACCCTGCTGCTCAGGAGGCCGGCACCGCTGCATCAGGCCGCGCAAGCCGACTCCGAGTACCTGGATGGGGCTTTTATGTTCCATGATGGTAATTATCTATTATTATTTTAATGCTTTCGTGTGTCCCACGTCCCAGGTCCCATGTCATTTTTTTTTTTATTTTTTATTATTTAATAAAAAAAAGAAAGACAAAAATTCCCGGGTTACGAATAACCCAACAACATTTGAAAATCTCCTACTACCACCACACTAAGCGGAAGATGTTGCTTGTGTTGTGATGGAGGACTTGCCGAGGAATCGAACACGGAACGCCTGGGTGGGACCCAAACGCTATGCCCACTCAACCACTGACCGGTCGAATGGGGAAACCGGTCATGTATCCCATTTCCCAAGTCCCATGTCCCATGTCCCATGTCAATTAAAGGCTTTGCACCCCAGTGCCTTTGGTAGATTTTCTAAAAGGTGGTGATGATTTTTACTAAAAAAAATTGACTAAAAGTGCAAACACAATCTATCAGTTGGAGATCAACATAATATATATAAATCAATATCTTTCCCACACAGACAAAACCAATTTAAATAGAAAAGAAATAATATTAATCTAGAAACTTCTGAAAAAAAAATGGAAATGAAAAGCAAGTTATAATTTGTTTTTTTAATTTTTTTTTTTAAATTATTGTATTGTTTAGATTTAATACTTCCAATTACTGTACAAATCTCATTTAGACAAATCTTAACATCTAGGTAAATAATCATTATACAAAACAAACTTAAGGCTATTTAAAGAACACTTGTATATGTCCAGTATTTCTGCGATGTCATTATTAGAATGTGTATATCAGACTTCAATTTTTGATGCTCAAAATGTAAGGTATACTTCCATAACACAATGCAAATATTGGACGAAAAGAATATAGTTTTTTCCATAAACTTTACATGTGATATAAGATAAATTTAATGCCGAATACGATTTTTCTTTCGACCTTTCATCCCTAATTTAGTAAAACTTCACAAAGCCTAGTATTTGTTCTTCTCTATTATTCTCGTGAAGTTACAAGTATCTCAGTCGCGACCATTTCGAATACGTTTCGCTGTCTCCTGTAAAAAAGGAGTTTATGAAATCCATCTTGGCCCAGTCTCCCAAGTTGGATGCCATACTAGGTTACTTCATCACGCTTGAAAAGGTTAAAAATGTTAACATTTCTCTACCACAGGGAGAATGCTTTACTTTTATAAAATTATGAGATACAATAATTGAGTCAATTTTCATAATGTCCCAGAAGTTAAATCGAAATTTCGCAAACGAATTTAAAAACTACCGCAGTAATTCCAATTATTTCCGAAGCGTGCACTTGTCACACGTGAATTTAAATCACAAATTAGTCGGCTTATATTATTTAATTACTTCCATAAATACATATCACATTGATGAGTAGTCACAGAGTTCGGGGAATGGAACTAACTACAAGTAACTCTGCACTAGTCCTATATTATAATAGAGCACAGCTTAATTGCCGATTCATGTACCACTTTAAATTCTATTAGTTCACTATTCAGTCGATATTGAATATGTGAATACGTAATGAGAGCAGTATTTGATTAGAGGGTTTTGTTATAGGCACAGTAGTTGTTGTGATTCTTATGGATCCTTGAATAATTATAATTACTAATATTGTTTTTATTGAATAATAATTTTGTATTAGATTTACATTAAATATGTGAATAGTTGATGTGAAACAATTTATACAGTTGATGTTAAAAGAATGTTTGAGTTCCACAATATTTTAATAATTTTACGACCTGTACAATCATAATAATAATTAAGAGTGTTTTTCCAGAGAATACCGGAAATTAGTCATTTTTAAATCAAATTCTAGACGTATTGACTCTTTTTTACAAAAAACATAAATTTATTTTCAAAGATTATTATTTTATCTGGTACACGCAGTTTTAAAATTTTCAAAAACTAAGTGTATTTATAATATAAGGTTATACCGTTGGTCGTTGGCAGATTTGTTCAATTTTCAAACGATAGATTCTATTAAACAACACATATTTCAAATCATATAATCATACAACAAAATAAATCAATATATAATCTACTCAACACAGTATTCAAGTTTAAAATTTTAGTCAAATTAAAATCTTTAAAAAATAAATCTGAGAACGTGTTTTGTGACAAAAATATCTCAGTTTTTCTATTTATTTAAGGTCCTACAAACTAAAATATTTCAGATTTTTTTACATGCTTATTTTGTTTAGACATTATTGAAAAATTATAAATTATTTTGTTCAAAAATTGATTTCAAGAAGTATATAATTTTCATTCATTTACCATCTCCCGTTTGATCATTTTTATAGCAGTTCGAGACATAAATTCTCTGTTCTCGCTGCTCATTTTGACAACATTTTACAATAAATTTAAAACTAATACCGTTTAGCTTCATGGTTGTAAAAACATCCGCGCGCAGCGCTGTTAACAAAAACGGAATAATGGATTGCTAAATATTACCTATTAACAATTCTCAGATAACAAGCCATTTGTAAATGTGATATGGCTCGAGAGTTTCAACGGCCCGGAACCAGTGGAACTATGGAATTCCCATTTGGGAAATGTTGTGAGGAAGAAGAAAATGAGAGGGATTAGAGGGGAGAGTAAGCTTGGAAATTACTTAGCTATTAATTGAAACCGGCCATTACAATAAAACGCCTCAAGCACGCCTAATTACGGAGATACGGTGTTAAAATGTCCGGTGTTGATTTGCTCGATACGAATTAGCTCGGTGATCAGAGCACTACCCCGGCAAGGCAGAGGTCCTAGGTTCAATTCCCAGATGTAACCTAATCTTTTTATTTCCTTTCTGTTTCACATATTTCTTTTGAGAGTAGTTTTAGTTGTCGTCTTCAGTTAGTAACTTAAAATTCATAAAATCGTTAATGCAACCGTAATATGTCGTAAGCCACAAAATACAAAATTTTCAGGAGATCGAAAAAATAGCATAACTTCACAAATAATAAATACAAATATTGTGGCTTCAGACATATAACTTTAGAAAATATTAAGTAAAATCTAAAGAATGCGTTGATGTAATATGTCGTATTGTACATAATGTCGCTTACGACGTATTGCAACGCAACTTAGCGGTTTTAACTCAAGTAGCATAAGACACGTACGTTAAACGTAAAAACAGAGATCAAACGGTGTTTATAGGTTATGATATTTTGCCAGACGATGTGTTACAATAATACACTGGAAAAATAACAAAAAAGCATTTTTGCATATGTGTTGGCTCTCGACATATTATTACGGTTGCACGGACAAAATGAGTTTGGAACCTCCTTTATTCTGTCTTTGGTTTATCACAAGTTGTTCCAATAAGTGCTCCCAATTTTTAAAAATAAAAGTTCGGTGAACTTCTGTCCGTTCACGGGAATATTTCACATTACTTGCCCATGCACTAACAACCGAATTTGGTATCTTTAATTGGGTTATGTTAGGTACGCTTTTTTTATTCTATGTTTTGTTCGTCGGTGTTTTCAGGAATGGATTCATGGCTCTCGCATTATAATGTTGATTAAGTGAAGTTGATGATGTATATTCCCTTCCAGAGCAGGTGTCGGGCACCCTGCAGCCGGGCGGGCTGTGCGAGGCGCAGTACTACGGGGCCAGTAGCGCGCCGGCCGGCCTGCTCACCAGCCCCGCGGCGGCCCCGCTCTTCTGGAACGTGGACGGGCCACTGCGCTGCCGGCATCACTTCGTGCCGGCAGCCAACCAGAGCGTCACTATCACGGTACGTTATGCTTCTCTTACCTACTCCAATATGTACTACTATATGAAATGTAAATGTAATGTATTTATGAGAAGTCAGCTCTGGATTATGGGATTTGTAGCCTCTCTGTCAAGTAGGGGATGGTTATTAAATGAAAAAAGATGTACTTTACAAAACTATATTAAAAAGCACATCAAACAGGAGGGAGCAAAGTTACAACAGTGTAACAACAAGTAAACAAGAAATAAAAACATACCAGATGGACTCCGGGAAACGCTACCACTATCTAACGAAGCCGTACGTCGTAGAAAAACAAAAACACCGGCGCAAGCGTGGTTCGCAGAGAGTATCAGTCCAGGGTCGAGTCTTCCGGCTCCATCAACCGGGGACGGCGCGAAATTCAAGGATCCTAGGTCTTCCTTCTAAAAGGGAAGGAAGCCGCTACGCCTCCAAGGAAGTTTCCAGTCAAGGTTGACTCTACAATCTCCATCCGAAAGGCACGTGGCCCAACCAGTCTACAAGACTTACGGAACTCGGCCAAAAGTATCCGCAGTCCGTGGCTTCGTGACGCGGGGTCAATAGGACATAATAATCCAGTCACAACAAGGACCAATCTCTCATCAAATCACTGTTCCATATAAGGTTTCCACAAAATGGCTGACTGCCAACACATGAAAAAGTGGAATTCACATTACCACTCAAAATGATACAGTACACGAACTGCTCGTGATACCAAAAAAACACCCCGCGCTTATTTTAAGCTCAAACAAAACACGATCTACATTATTTATGTCGATTAAAACACCATTTTGGCGAGTGACCAATTCACAAGGAAGCCGGGCCCAATGGCTGCCTTGAGAGGAAGTGACCATCGACAAAAAACAAGTTTTCTTCACAAAAAAAATTACCATAGACAAAAAATCCAAATATGCAAGAACTGCACTAGTCACAAAATATTTATGTGACATATATACTCCTACTATAATACCTACCGCTGATAACTCTGATGTAATGTCTCTCTTTCTTTCTAGTAGACGACTCTAAGCTAACCTAACGCCCTTCGTTCACGCAGCTACTTACAAGCGACTAAATCGCCGCTACCCGCTACCTGTCATACTATTTTGCTAGTGGGTTATTGCATACTATTTATTGTTTAATAATGTTTATACATGCATAATATTTACAAACACTAATAATAGTATGGAAGGTTCAGACGCGCGGCAATGGAGTCGCTTGAAAGTTGTTAATATGGGGAAATATGCATTAATATATGCATTGACAAACATGATTGTGGTTAGTACTTGTGTCATGTTATGAGCATTATTAGGAGGCTGTGGCTGGATCAGCTTTACCAAAAGGTGCGCAAATTTCCTGCAACAGGAAAATTGTGATCTGGCCAGCCAGTACCAGGTAGAGCAAGATACTCCAGTCAGAGCGTGGGTAATGGTTAGAACATTTATTTGAGTTGCGTACAGGTTAGGTATAATTTAAAATGAAAGAAAGAGTTCTTAATCAAGCATTTTATTTTTTTATAAGAACAACTCTCTTTTTAATTTTTGAAGGTTATTCCCATCAATGTAAATCATTGAAGAAGAAGATAACAATAATAATCTAAATTAAAATATGAAAATGAACAAGACACAGACAATTAATAAAATTCAATGGTCGCAACTGGGACACGAACTAAGATCTCACGTCTTACTAATTCAGCCATTGCGTCCCATTGTCAAAGTCATATTTCAAATTTCAGAATTAACAGTATTTTCTTTTTTGACTAATGTTTTTATTTTTCCATATTATCGGCAGCTATCTTTTTCATTGCAAACAAGTGTTCAAATAACGTATTTGTTACCTAGATAGTGTCTCGGATAAATATATTCGATTTTTTTTTGTCCCAGTTGCGACCATCATGTTTTATTATTTTACTGTGTCTTGTTCATTTTTAAATTTAATTTTGACTATTGTTGTTATTTGTTATCTTCTTCTTCAATGATATATATATAATTGATGGGAATAACCTTTAAAAATATTTTCTTCGCTTCCTTTCAATGTTCTGTTTGTCAGTGTTCTGTTTTGTCATTTGTTTATTATTCCTATAGATAAATTCCCTGGGACGTGTGTCGCACGATCGCCACTGCGTTACCGCGTGTGGAGATAGCGGCTGCCAGTGCCGGGCCGCACTGCTACCCCTGGAGCAACTGGACCACCTACTGCTGCTGGCAGAAGGGGGACAGATTGCTGCCTGTCTGTGTGGCAACTTCAGGGTAAGAAGCTATTGAACAAACACTTGGCTTATTCAAAAACATCTTCATTCAATATTATATTCCAGTTGGAGCATCTAGACTTCTAGACCAACTCCTGAGGCACAAGTATTTTGGTGATGACTGTTGATGCAACACTACTCTAATACAAGGAAGATTAAGTACTCACCTAATCATACCTGGGTTTTTTTTAAACTTTGGGGTAAAAATACGTTAACTGAAAGGTTTATTTTAATTGAAGATCAACGAATGCTTCTTGAAGTCAAAAATTAATTTAAAAAATGTCCTAAAATGCCAAGTTGGAAATGTTATAATCTGGTTGAGTGAGAGGCTTTTTTTAAATTTATTTGATAAATTTTCATATGTCACAGTTTTTGATATTTTTTTCAAACTACCATATTAGGCTAATGTCCGTATTTTGGTAGTCATACATAATACATATAATAATTAAAAACTACTATTTTATAGAAAAGTAATAAAAACTATGCTAATAAATAATAAAAAATGATAAAGCAGAAAAGAAAATACCGCATTTAAGGATTAATAAAACTAATTACAAACACAAAAATTAATAGTGGGCTGAAAAATAAAGAAAGAAAAATATTTTAAAGATAGAAGAGCTTAGAATGAATAAATCAAAATGAAACGAAATATTCCGAAAAGCTCGAAATCGAAAAGTTTACGTATTACGAGTAAACTATGAATGGAAAATCATAAAATGAATCCAGTGAAATGGTATTTTTATCAGTAGCGTCTCAAAAAAAAATTAAGCAATAATCAATTATTATAATTGATTCATTTATACATCGTAATAATATACTCGTACATGTAAATTCATTTTTAAAATTCCATATTTTTGACCTTCTCCACGCTTCTTGTCCAACTATAATTCTTGCATACATTCAGATGAGGTCTCGCAGCAAATTTAACAGAAAATACTTTTGATTGTCAGGCCGAAGGTATTCCCAATTTCCTTATAGAAACCCGAATGTAGCGATTTCGTATTAAATTTCGAAGCCACAAATTTATTAATATATTCCCTCCTCAAGTTGATCCCACCTGCATAGTTTAACATTCGCTCTGTATATTATTACAAATAATGAGATGAAATTAATGTAAGAATCTTCGTTTTCATTAAAAAATTCGTATTTTCATTTCACTTTTCCGTAAAATATTAAAGAAGCATATCTATTTATTTATGTACATGAATATTCATTTCCTCTCTTTAAAAAAAATTGTGGGTTTTTAACTGGCATAATTCAGTTTTCCTCCTGGCTCTACTCCCAGTCCTCTGGTCAATTTATTTTAATATGAGAAATTTAATAAAATGCCTGTTTTTCATTACACGCGGTTATATTATAAAATGACTTTCTCATTACAAAATTAAATAAATATGACTTTGCAAATAAAACTTATGTGAACTATGTAAATTCGCAATAACAAGATTTTTAATACGCAATAATTAAATGTTTTAAAAAGATAGACTATTTGAATATGTTGTCTATGTTTGAAGAATAAAATAATATTTATTTAGTTTTGATAAAAACTCATTAAGCATGATGTATTTGCCAGAAACTTTTGTCGTAATAGCATTATACTTTATTGAGTTGTACACTTTTTGTTGATCTCACTTATTTTATTCAATTTACTTACTATTTGTATCTGTTTTCTGGGGTATTAAATTAAATTAGGCTTATTAAACTTATTTACTTTGGCGGAAGTCATGAATTCCCATAAAAAACTTATTCCTTTCTTGGCTTGACATGATCTTTATTGTTTTGTGCCCTATTTTTGTCTTAGCTGTATTTTTTTTAATCCTATAATGGAACATTTCTCTTCGCATCAAGTTCGTGTAATGTATGGACCTATTATCCGTTAATATATAAATAACTAATACATTAAACTGTTTCTTACTACTTGATACTTGAGTCGGGCCATTTCAAGAGTCAGAATAATAGAAGAGTATGTATGAGAAGATGTATAAATATGAATGAGGCAAGGAGCTTGTGCCAAGACCGAGTTGTTTGGCGGTCCGTCCTCTCTGCCTACCCCTGCGGGAAAACGGCGTGATGGTTAGTTAGTTAGTTAGTTAGTTTAAACTGTTTCTAATTTAGGAGTTAATTACATTATTGAAATAAATGGTGACCGGACGAGGAAACAACGCACAACTTTATTTATTTGAAAAGTCATTAAAAGCAATGAAAAAAAACTGGTTAAACAAGTTACGTTAGGTTAGGCTATGGCTACTTGAAAGAAAATCATTGCTTTTAACGACTTTTCAAAGGGGTGTTGAATGCGACTTTGTTGGATGGAACCGAAATAAATATTACAAAAATTTATTAATTTACGAATTCCAATTTCCTTGCTCATTCATTACGGTAATTCAAAGTTCCGCAAAACAAAGGAGAAATGAGAGCATGAGCGTCACGTCATAATACCATTAGAACTTCACGAACATGTAAAGTATGTGAACTTCCACTAGTTGAGTGTTTGTACCCAGGCAGGGGCGAATTTAGTCATATATTCTGGGCCCTATTCTAGTTTCCGCCGTGTAACGTAGCGTTCCCTTCCTCGCCTTATTCAATCTGTTACAACCTAATATTTAATCCACCTCCAAAAGTCAATGAAGAAACGCTTTATTTACCGTATGAACTACGGTGCGGTAATTTCTAGGTTAAGTTCTAATTCAAATACAAAATAAACAGGAAATTCCCAGGGTATAGTTTATAGGTACATTCTATTATAAATAGCCTTCGTGGATCTAGTTAAGTAGGTGCCGGAACGGAGCTGGTGACTAATTTATTCGATATATCTGCCTTAGTTTGTTCTGTCTACCACCTAAACAAATTGAGGTAACAATATTAAAAATATTTTTTAAGCAGTAACAAAATATTTGTACGTAAAATTAACGAGGGTCACATATGAAGACATTGCGAAAAAAATAAAAGTGTGACCAAAACACTTCGAAACTGTATGCTTTATCTGCACATATTTTGAACGGATGGACGTATGTATTCATGTGTCAGATATTGTACCCATGTCCTATAATTGTATTTTGGCGCGTGTAATTGAGTATTTTACGAATATACAGTTCTTGGAGTTGAAACAAAGTGGATCGTTCACGTGTAATTAACAGACTTAATTCATTTGAAAATTTATTATCTTGGGGCAATAAAGTAAATAAATATTAGCGTCACTACTTGAGCATCGTACTATACGAAGTTTTTTGTGGAATTAAATAAGCTATACATTTAAATGGTCTCCGGGGATGTTGAGATGTTTTTTTTTAAATTGAAACTGTGAAAAAATAAGAAGGACAGTCAAAAGGGTCTGAATGAGGGATTGTGTGATTACTAAGCTAAGTGTCCAGTAATGTGTATATGTGAAAGAAGAAAAAAATTGTTTAGTTTGAAGAAAAAATAAAAAATAAATTAACAAAATTACATTTCTTACTCCAAATAAAGTCAGGAATCACTGATTAAAGTAAAGCAAGTAAATACCTTAGCACCCTGTATATATATAGTATAAGAAAAATGTATTTAATTAAATATTTCAAATATCTACCACAGGTAAATCCACCCCTGTGTCTGAAAGTAGTTTCACTGCCTAGAGCCAGTGGTGTGCATTGTTATACGACAGAGGGAGTGCTGTGTAATTTTTCATGAAATATTTGAAAAATACCATTTTATTATCATCTTAGGGGCTCTAAGTAGTCAACTGAATAAATGAACGCATAACCAAATTCACGAAAAAATACATTTTCATCGGAAATTTGTCGCATTTTTTTAATTATCTTTTCAATTTTCTTAAAGTAGGTACAGACTTTTAGCCTTTTTGGATATATGGATTGTACGCCACTGCCTAGCCTAGGGTAATATAGAATTAACTTCCGACAGAACCTACCCCAGCTGCGACAAAACATGCATCTCTCTTCTCTCTCATCTCGCAAAAACCAACAGGTCTGCACTTCTGGATTGTTCCCGATTAATTAAAACTTTCTCAATATCCTGTGGCTTTTTTCACAAAATAGCTGGCGGTACTATAAAGAAAAATTATATCTTTTTGTTGCGTTGTTCTCGTTTAAAAGTTACACGGCTTTATTTCGCCGTTGCAAAACCACTTGTTTGTAAGTAAAGTGAATTTTTCTACCAATTGATCTTGCCATGCCTTTCACTAGTTGATTAATGAATTCTTTAGATTTGGACAGAGAATAGATTGAACACCGAAGCTTCCGTTGCTTTATAGTATAGGCATTTGACTCGGAAGTCGGAAGGAAGCAGATCGTAATAGGCAGAAGTAGGTATAAAAAAAAACTTTTTTTTTCTTTGGGTACACTTTTCGGGTTTTTTTTAAAGATTCTATTTTATTCCATATATATATATATATATATTTTTTTTCACAAATGCAATTTACTTATTAAGAATAAAACATACTACTTTCGGTTGTCTGTGATGTTTTTCGTGATGTGAAATATTCCTGCTTCATGAAGGTAATTTTAGATAGAAATTGTAAAAATTGTAACTGTTAAGAGAGTATAACCAGACAATACCGTAAATTTGTCATTTTTACAAAACTCTTTTACTCTTTTTTTACAAAAAAAAATGATTTTGAAAGATTGTTATTTTAAATTTTGAAAAACTAAGTATATTTTTAATATACTAAGGTTAAAGGGATGGTCGTTGGCAGATTTGTTAAATTTTCAAACGAAATATTGTATTATAAAACACAAATTTCAAATCATATAATCAATCATACCGCAAAATAAATCAATACATAATCTAGACACTTTTCAGAATTTTAATTTAAGTTCAATTAAAATCAATAAAAAATAAATCCGAGAACTTTTTTTGTGACGAAAATACCTCAGTTTTTCCATTTATTTAAGGTCTTACAAACTAAAATATTTCTGTTTTAGACACTTATTTTGTTTAGACATTATTGAAAAATCATCAACACTTATGATCAAAAAATACTTACAAAAAGTACACGATATTCAATAATTTATCATTATGCGTTTTGAGCATTTTTATTGCTTACTTGAATGTAGGTATATGTGATAAGAAAGATCGATCATTCCCCGTAACAAATTTTTTAAACAAAAAATTTTATTACATTCCCCTTTTCTACCACTTTCCCGTTTCCTTCATCAACCTCATTTTATTTCCTTTATCCAAATATGAAAACCCCCCACTATCATCAGTCAAGAAAATGTTAAAAGATCATTCCTATCACTTTGATGGCACATCAATCATTAGTCGTGTGTGTAATATAATTATACCTTATTAATGATTAAATATATAATTTAAACACTGAAGGCAAACATTAGCGACTCTCAATCGAAAATTTGAAATAAAAAATCTGAAAAAAGTTTCGGTTGCATGTAGGTCGCACTTAAAGAAAGTTCAACAGATATCAAACATTATATAAAACTGGATAAATTTATCCAAGACATATCTGGAAAGCATTTAGTTCGACAATAATCTTGCAATCAATCATAAAGATAGCATCCAATAAAAATATGCGTTAAGAAAATTAAGATAATGTTGGTAGTTTATAATCGAAGTATGGGATTTTTGTTGCATATGCCTGTTAAGGATAGGGTCCCATTAGCTCAGTGGCAGAGCAGCCTCCTGGAAAGTCTAAAGTCCTGGATTCAATTCCTAGACGCAACGGTATCGGCCTACTAGACGACCAGCCGGCGTGGTCGAGTGACAAGGCTTCGAACGTCGCGGGTTCGAACCCGGCGTGCGCAAATAAATTTTATTTGATTTATTTTTTTATTTATTTATTTATCAAAAAAATACATTTTTACAAAATAAGGGTAGTCCCACAAAGCTGTCAAATGGCAGCTTGTCTGTAGGTTCTACAATTTATCACTCTTAATATTATACATAAGGAAATATTTGTTAATACATATTATATCGGACGTGCTGGATCAGATATGCTTTATGTCAGTAAGAGATAACAAATCTTTGCTACACATTGATAAAATCATTATCACATCTGTGTAGGTACTGTGAATAAATCGACGTACAGAGCCAAAGACATTATAAGATAACAAGATCTCAAGTTTTAACGATGTCCTTAATATTTTTGATAAAACTATTAAGATATCTGCGTCAACGTTTATATAGTATAATATAATACCATACACCATCAATGCTTATCTCGCATCCTTAATGTGCGACTGCTATAATTAATATTAATGGCTTTTCAGCTTCATCACACATTTAAAAAATAATGTTTTTGTTTGTTCAACACAGTGAAGAGATAAGGGTGATCACTAATTACTCTCATTGACCACATGTGAAATTTAATGTATAATTTTGTCCAATAAATAGAGAAGTAACTGGTACAAACGGCCACTTCTCATCCGAGAGCACTCGGGAAAGTAATACTTGTTTAATTTACTGTTTTACCACTGCCCCTGTTCCTGCAAAGGTCTCGCTACTTTTACAAGCTGGACTCTACCTGAGAAACTCAGGAATCAAGTTGTCCGTGTGTGCCGGTGCCCTATTGAATTTATAGTATTTGTGTGGGCTCCACTAACTTGGTCTCATACAAATGGTCCTTCGTGCCGGTTCTACACATCACACCTTCAATCCTGCCTCAGTGGAGATGCCAGCCCTTCGCAGCACCCGTAAAGCCTCCACTCCACCTGCCCCCAGGAGTCTGACGGAGAGGATGGTGACAAACTGTCAGTCAATTGAGGATGCAATCTGGATATTGCACCGGGAGATGTGTGTTCGAGAGAAGGAGTAAACGCTAAGAAAACCGACGACCTGCTCGTAGCCCTGGCGGTAGCAGCACAGACACCCACAGACTCCGAGTTCACAGCACCCTAAGCCTTCACGTTACATGACATGTGGTCGGCCACGGCGCCCGACCGTTCTTTCTCAACCTACCTCTACCCCAACTGTTCCATCAGACTTGATCACAGTAGGCAGACCACATTGCACAACCTGAGCTCGCCTTGAATGCGCGCACATCACACACACAGCACCTCGATAGCAGCTTACCTCGCATAGCATCCGGGTAAGCCTTTAATCTTTGCCCAGTGTATGTGTCAGAAGCGTATCCCGCCTCGAACGCAGGCTGTATTATAATAGCACCTGGGCAAGCCTCGAATGCATGCCCGGTGTCTACAGCGCTTGATGCGCAGCCCGCCTCGAAAGTAGGCTGCGTTATAATAGCACCTGGGCAAGCCTCGAATGCATGCCCGGTGTCTACAGCGCTTGATGCGCAGCCCGCCTCGAAAGTAGGCTGCGTTATAATAGCACCTGGGCAAGCCTCGAATGCATGCCCGGTGTCTACAGCGCTTGGTGCGCAGCCCGCCTCGAAAGTAGGCTGCGTTATAATAGCACCTGGGCAAGCCTCGAATGCATGCCCGGTGTCTACAGCGCTTGATGCGCAGCCCGCCTCGAAAGTAGGCTGCGTTATAATAGCACCTGGACAAGCCTCGAATGCATGCCCGGTGTCTACAGCGCTTGATGCGCAGCCCGCCTCGAAAGTAGGCTGCGTTATAATAGCACCTGGGCAAGCCTCGAATGCATGCCCGGTGTCTACAGCGCTTGGTGCGCAGCCCGCCTCGAAAGTAGGCTGCGTTATAATAGCACCTGGGCAAGCCTCGAATGCATGCCCGGTGTCTACAGCGCTTGATGCGCAGCCCGCCTCGAAAGTGGGCTGCGTTATAATAGCACCTGGGCAAGCCTCGAATGCATGCCCGGTGTCTACAGCGCTTGATGCGCAGCCCGCCTCGAAAGTAGGCTGCGTTATAATAGCACCTGGGCAAGCCTCGAATGCATGCCCGGTGTCTACAGCGCTTGATGCGCAGCCCGCCTCGAAAGTAGGCTGCGTTATAATAGCACCTGGGCAAGCCTCGAATGCATGCCCGGTGTCTACAGCGCTTGGTGCGCAGCCCGCCTCAAAAGTAGGCCGCGTTATAATTCCCCGTACATGTGCACAAAATAACACAAAAATTCTAAATATTGACATATTTAACAATAAACTTCACAAATATCGATTAGAAGTAACACGTACGATCGAAAATTAATACAAGAGTGTGGAATGTATTCGGAGCATATCCTATCCTCATCCTATATTCCTCTTCCTCTCCTTCTCATCCAAAACTAATTGTATGTAATAAAACTCCATCTCCATTCAACTTTAACATAAGAGACCTTTTTGGCTTGACTTCATTTAAATGTATGTATTTATCTTTATATTTTATGTATAAGCTGTTTGTCTCTTACCAATAAATAAATAAATAATAGCACCTAGGCAAGCCTCGAATGCATGCCCGGTGCCTACAGCGCCTAGTGTACCCGCCTCGAAAGCAGGCTGGTTCACATAAAGGCACAAGTTGGCTCGCCTGCCAACGAGTTGCGACGAGATACGCAACTCAACTGAAGGTACAAGTTGGCCCGCCTGCCAACGAGTTGCGACAAGATACGCAACTCACCTAAAGGCACAAGTTGGCCCGCCTGCCAACGAGTTGCGACGAGATACGCAACTCAACTAAAGGCACTACTAGCACCATATGGCCTACCTCCCAACGAAGTTTGTGACGAGATACGCAACTCACATACAGACACCGGCTGGTCCGCCTCCCAATGAGTTCGCGACGAGATACGCAACTCAAGTACAGGCACCAGTTGGCACGCCTCCCAATGATTTTACAACGAGATTTGCAACTAAAGCGTAAGACCTGCCCCAGCAGTGCCACCTTTTTTTGTTACTATTTTTCTTTCACATTATTTAGAATTACCATAATACCTTAACTATCTATAATATATGGTCCGGTATCTTTTACCCTAAATCCGTTTTTTTATAGATGATGTTCTTTTATATATGTTGTGTCATCACATTAAATTACACATACTGTAGGAAATCATAACCTAAAAGTATTATTTCGTCTTTTACAATTCACACTTGAATACTACCATCTACGATTGTCTCAGTTTAACATTTCGATTAAGTCCTACCAATGACAACGCTTCACTTCGATTAATTCTGACTAATCATTGCGAAGACTTTCGATGACGTTCCAAACTGATTGTCTCGGACTGTGCATTCGAATGGATTCGACATCAAGAAGCGAGAATCGATTTATCGATTTATCTGTGAAAATGAATCAAAATATTTCGATCGTAAAAAAGATCGAGTAAATCATCGATGATTCATCGATTGTGCCCATCACTAGCCCAGAATGCATGCAGTCGGGAGCGCTCCCCACCTCAGATACAGCTCCCGGGCAAGCCTTGAATGCATGCCCGGTGCGTACAGCGCCTGGAAAGTAATCCGCCTAGAACGCAAGCTGAGCTCTCACATCACCCAGGCAAACCTCGAATACTAGCCTGTGTACAGTGCTTGGTACAGCTTGCCTCAAATGCAGGCTGCGCTATCACATCACTCGGGCAAGCCTTGAATGCATGCAGTCCAGAGCGCAGCCCGCCTCAAATGCAAGCCGCGCCTTCGCAGCTCCCGGGAAAGCCTTGAATGCATGCCCTGTACGTACAGCGCCTGGAGAGTAGTCCACCTAGAACGGAGGCTGCGCATTCTCACATCACCCGGGCATGCCTCGAATGTACAACTAATTCCAGCCGCACTCACACTCTCCCACCTGACCTCGAATGCGCCCGGTGTACGCAGAACCTGGTGCGTAGCCTGCCTCGAATGCTGGCCGCAGTCGTCACCCTTAACATCCGGACCCGCATTGAATGCCATTGTACGCAGCAAGCAGTCTTTGCACGCCTTGAATGCGCGCTTATTGCACATGCTGCCAGAAACCACTGGACACATGGTACCCGTTATAAGCATTCCAATGACATTACGCCACAATACCCCGCAGCCGCAAGCAGCAGTACCGAGAAGAATGGAATTTGCTCGTAATAGACAACATCAATCCCCTTTAAGTCAGATATTTTCACCACTTTTTCTGCCACCATCTATGTACAGCCGATTAGCTAGCTCTCTCATGAGTGGGTACATCAGGGGGCAGATCAGCTGGCCCAGATCATCTCCGCAATAGCAGAGGTATTTGCAAGAAAGGTTTGGTGCCAAGAAAGCCCTCGCACGACAGAGGATGATAAACGGATGGGCCCTAATCATGAGGCAGTTCCGTGGCTAAGGATCTTCCTCTTTTCTTGGGTGATCCGCTCGAGTGGCCCACTTGAAGGACCCAGTACATCTAATCAACTAACACTACAAATTGAATCACCCAAAGGCATCAGCCTAAGAGAATTAGTACAATGCAACTTTGCCAAGTGACCTCCTTCAATGACCAGGTGCTCACCGGTCTTGATCTGATGTCTTCTCTCTCGAGGAATATTCTGAGCTTCTACGGGGGGAGCGTCATCTTTCTCGCAAACATTAAAGAAATGTTTCTGCAGACCAACATGGAAGACGGGAAATTCAACCATCCCAACCTTTTTTGGAGATCACCAAACCAACAGAGCTGACTGGAGATGGGTGCCAAACAATCCCACTGACATCGGCACGCGGGACTCAGAAAGTGCGTGGGTAAAAAAGCTTGCACCCACCAAGAGTTCCGACGACCTGACGCTAAAGTTCAAGCCTCACCACGTTGGACCTGTATCAACCGCAGAATAGGCATTTTCGTCCAATGAGCTATTTTCACCATGGCCATCGGCTGATCCACACAACAGCGTGAATTCTCCACTTTCTGAACCAATGTCAGATGGGACTCAACCAATCTGTAAAGGGCCCATTACGAGCGGAGGAGATCAAGACTTTAATAAACATGTTGACGAGACTTGTCAATCAATAGCAAACTGACTGTTATCACAAAATCTATCAGTCAACACAAACAAGGGAACACTGACTATTATCACAAAATCGATCAGTCAACACAAACAGGGAGGCAAAAGACGGATGGATAAAAAGGCCTCAGGAGGATGCCTTCAGTACCAACATGACCACCCTCCGGCAAGGCCGACTCATTAAACCCCTTCTTTGGACGAGACAGCGGATGGATACCCGGCTACGAGCTCTAGCTAAAACCATGAGAATGATACGGATTTCCGTTATCCTATATGGACCACAGATATCACCAGAAGGAGGGCCATCCCAGCAGGGAGAAGGCGGTGAAAGGCGGTGAGATGTGGACCGATTATTTTGTGCAGCGTCTGCGCACTACAAATAGAAAGTAGCATATGCCTGCCCCACCTGCCACACACGAAAATGCAAGTCCTCTCCACCTATAATATGGGCACTACAACCACCTCGACCGATGCATCCCATTCGCCCCTTTTACACACTGTGGGTTTGACTTCTTTGGGCCTATTGAGATTATGGTCGTTCAAAGTGAACCTTGTGTTTGTTAGCTTGAGCTGATTCCCGCCTGAAAGACGAGTAGGGCAAAT
Source organism: Limnephilus auricula (assembly GCA_951813805.1). Taxonomy (NCBI): domain Eukaryota; kingdom Metazoa; phylum Arthropoda; class Insecta; order Trichoptera; family Limnephilidae; genus Limnephilus; species Limnephilus auricula. Next base: position 32,318,420 of record OX638390.1, read on the forward strand.
CGCTCGCCAACAGACCCTGGCGTCCCATGAAATCACGCCACGCTGCGCCATGCCACATCCACTCCAACCTCCTGGCAAAAATGGCACCACCCGGTTGCACCCATTAAGAAGGATGGCCTGGTGGTCATTACGGATGCCACGGAACAGCTGGCTGCGCGGCGGCATCCTTGGGGCTGTGCCCACCGCCGACGGGCAATCACCAGAATCCAGACAAGTCACGGAATATATGCCGGGTCGGCCATTAAAAACTCCGTCATCTACCAGCCTTAACAACACCAACCGATCCAATAACCGATATGACAACACCTGCCTAGTCAATACCCCTTGCGATGACGTAAACCGCAAGCACCATATACAGGGATGACAAGAGAACACGCCCGACGGAATAGCTGGGCGCAGTAGAGACTGCACCGTGGGGAGTATATCGGACGTGCTGGATCAGATATGCTTTATGTCAGTAAGAGATAACAAATCTTTGCTACACATTGATAAAATCATTATCACATCTGTGTAGGTACTGTGAATAAATCGACGTACAGAGCCAAAGACATTATAAGATAACAAGATCTCAAGTTTTAACGATGTCCTTAATATTTTTGATAAAACTATTAAGATATCTGCGTCAACGTTTATATAGTATAATATAATACCATACACCATCAATGCTTATCTCGCATCCTTAATGTGCGACTGCTATAATTAATATTAATGGCTTTTCAGCTTCATCACACATTTAAAAAATAATGTTTTTGTTTGTTCAACACAGTGAAGAGATAAGGGTGATCACTAATTACTCTCATTGACCACATGTGAAATTTAATGTATAATTTTGTCCAATAAATAGAGAAGTAACTGGTACAAACGGCCACTTCTCATCCGAGAGCACTCGGGAAAGTAATACTTGTTTAATTTACTGTTTTACCACTGCCCCTGTTCCTGCAAAGGTCTCGCTACTTTTACAAGCTGGACTCTACCTGAGAAACTCAGGAATCAAGTTGTCCGTGTGTGCCGGTGCCCTATTGAATTTATAGTATTTGTGTGGGCTCCACTAACTTGGTCTCATACACATATTATATAGTTTTAAGGACACATTAGGATAGATCACATAATAATATTAGATTATTTGAATTACATCCATTAATTACACATATAATTGATTAATTTGTGTTACTTCACAATTAATTGATTATAAATAATATATAGTATATTTGCGGCACGTTTAAGAGTGGAAGATACTCTCAGTATTGCCCTGGCGTAAGACCACCATTCAGAATTGAAATGTTGCTTGAAATGGCTTTAGCAGTGTTTGGTGACTAGATCTGAATGGCCGTGTAATTCCTCGCTTCTCTTCCACATCTCCTCCCCTGCCCACTGCCGCCAGCCTCACAACATACCCCAATTTTGAATACCATACTTTCACACGGAGAAAAACGTTATTCTAAAATTCGATTATTTTATTCGTAAAAACGGTTAAAAACGGGACTGAAGTTCTTACGAACAAATTAACAGTGTTTCAATGTTTATTGGCGGGAAAATGTAAGAATAATTTGTTGGTATACGTACGAAATTACGTATACCAACAAATTATTCTTACATGTTCCCGCCAATAAACACTGAAACCCTGTTAATTTGTTCGTAAGAAGTTCAGTCCCGTTTTTAACCGTTTTTACGAATAAAATGATCGTATTTTAGAATAAAAAATTTCTCCGTGCACTGGCTCCAGACGGGATCAGTTTTGACTCTTGTGCGGTATACACATAAAAAAAAAAAATATATATTTTTCTGATTTTTCTGTTTCAAATTTTCGATTGGGAATCGCTAATATTGCTTCAGTGATTAAATATCACAATTTTACGTATTTCTCGTTGATTTAACATTAAAATAATTATATAATTTTAACATTAAACAGACTTACTAATCAACAATTTATGTTTGGAAAACGTTTATAATAGTAAGGCTGTAAGTATTCAACGTGACTACTGCGAGTATTTCCTAGTTTCTGGAACAACCATTTCCAATAATTCATTTTTTCCGTCCCGCTATTGATGAACACGAAACGGGGATAATTTGGCGGAATATTCATGCGCGGGCTTTTTTTGCATTCGGAAATACAGCAAATATTGTTCCATTACTTAGTTGAACAAACGAAGCACGCTTATGCAATTCTGTTCATTCTGAACGCAAATGTTTATTAAATATTGATTTACAAACAGCGATAAACGGAATAACTCCCGTTCGGTTGACTTTTTGTGAACTGAAATGTAATTTTTATGTCAATTTATGCGTGAAACGAATAGCGCGAATACACCAAAATGCTTTTTAAACAAATATCCCATTTTCTGTAGATAAATATCACATATTTCATCGCTTTTGTGGCACATAAATAGTCACCCTTTTCCATTTCCGTGATATTGAAATGGGATAAGAGTTATTTGCTAGCTCATATAAATATGCCATCAGTGATAATTTATGCATCTTTTAGAAACTTTATAAGCGGCAAGGTACCATCTTTCTCCGTTTCTCTGAAGGGCGTCGCTTTGAGGAGCGAAATAATAAAATCAGGAATATTGATGGGATTCTTTTTTATAAAATATTTTTATCTTCTGTAGCGTTCGACATTGTTAAGAGGCAATTTTTTTTCCAGCGTTTCTCGAGCTTCCGAAAGTTCTGGCGTGCTTTGAAATATTCTGAGAAAATCCATGAGGTATTGAAAGAGGCACTTTTAAGAAATGATAATATTAGAATAAATGGAAATGTCTCGAGAGCAAATATTTCTCTAAAAAAGAATGGTTTAAAGTTTCTTCAGTAAATGCCATCATATGAGTACTCGCCTCTTTCAATTCTTAACCTCCAAGCATTCCTGACAAGAAGACATATGTTGTATGGATTCGATATGAAGAATGTGGATAGCATAGAAAGGATACCTATCAAATAACACTAGCATATTATTCAAGATGAGGGCAAACCAACGAACTAGTTTTTAGTGTACCTCTATTTTTGAAGTCAGAAGTAATTCAATGAAACAAGCAGAGTTGTTTAAGTGATTTACTAACAATATTGTTAATGTGAACTTGAAAAGAATTCTTGCAATCTAAGGTGACTCGGTTCCTTAATCGACATTATAGTAGATCGTCATCACAATTGGCTCTACAACCCTTGGTGGGTCTTGGCCTCCTCGAGAGTCTTCCTCCACTCATCTCTGTTTTGTACTAGTTCTCTCAATCTCCAAGATACGTAGGTCTTTGAGGACGTTGTCGTTCAATCTTAATTTTGGTCTTCCCAGGCTCCTTCGCCCTTCAAGTCGAATATATATATATATATATATAGTAGATAGGCAGACACTATTTGGTTTATAATCAAACTGAATCTGTTTAGTGACTTAATAAAAGGACATTTTGGCATTATCAATATTTAATTTTTAACAGTTCATTTTACACCAATCATAAAATGAATCAATATTAAGGTGAAAAGATTACGTTAAAGTTAAAACTTATGAAACAGTCAAGATAGAATTTAATTATATTAAGAAACTTATTTTCGTCAGCAAAAGTCAAGAAGAGTGTGTTAAGCGAAACATTTGTTTTGCAAAGTCTCTAGAAAGTAACGACGGATTCAAAATTTGGCCCAGACTAAGATAAAGGAGAGAAGTATTTGCAGATAAGATGCCTGTATTTTCGACAGGGTCTTAGATGGTAAGTAAAATAATACTTTGTATGGAATGGCATTCGATATAATACAACCATATCGGAAGGGGGTGGAATGGCTTATCCTAGGGGAAGGTCAGATGTCTGGCCGGTGGAATGACTTTATTTTTCTCGGGGTCGAAGTGCAACTGAGCAATATTTGAACTGGATTTATTTATTATAACATTTTTTTTTCGGGAAAAAATGGCCAGAGGAGACTGCTTACGTTTTTTCGAAGGCTTCTGGAGAGTAAGTTTTAAAAATGTATTATCGTGATTAATGTATGGGTTATTCACTGTGTTGCACTTCCTTCTTCTATAGCGTTATAAATTCGAATTGATACGTTGTCCGCATCATCAGGGTAGATGTATAGATTTTTGTGAAGTGTGTATTTATGTGTTTAATAGTGATACCGTGCTGCCAGCATTAATCCTCTAAACACTATGAATTCTGCATTTACTTTTGGTGTAGCCGTCTAAAACTAATTTTAGCCCGGTCGTTCCAAATAAATCAACTTAAAAATATTAAACAAACCATTACAGCAGCTTTGCTTATGTTTTAATGCTTAAAATAATGTTTCAAAGCTTCCTAGGTCATGATAAACAAGTAATTACGAACTAAAAATAGATATTAGCATAGACATAGAAATACCAAACAAACACGGTTTTTCTGGTTATTGTGACTATATTTTATGAAAAAACATTATAACGTAGTAGATTTGCGGTTCCTCCCAAATAATTAACCTTTCAATTACGTTATCATTAGAATGCCGTCCTAAAAATATTTTTCTAAACAATCTTTCGATGGCATAGAAATAAATTTGTGTTTTTCCACGAAGAAAATTATACATTGAAGCACCAATACACATTGAGGTCGATCGAAACGAAACATGACAGCCGCCCGCGACACGTCCCGCGGGAGATCTCACGTATCGCGGATTTCTTTCAATTCCTACGTTTCCCTTACATTAGCTATGAGATACGTCTGTTTACTTCATCGCTGTTCTGCGCTCCTGGATTTAAAACTAACCAGATTGACGCGAGTACACATTAACCTACTTTCATTGTTCTCCTTCCATTAAAAAAAACTTAAATGCACCGTGTGGGTACCTAAATAGGGAACATTAGACGAAGCGAACTCCGGAATTCTTACGCTCCGTGTGTTTCAAAGAAAGATTTAATTTTATTTTTATTTTATCTTTAAGTAAACATTAGGTACGAAAGTTCCGCAATGCTTTGTTCTTTGAGATTTATGCATGCGAGTCCCTCCGTGTCCATTACATATAAACCCTTTTTTGATCCCCTACTATGTTCATACCACGGGCTAGGAACTAGGAGCATAATCGAAGTGGCGATACGAACGCCGATTGAATACAAAACGCGGCCAGTTATGTTTTAGTGGTGTTCATTTCTCTGGACCGATTTTTCGGGATTGTTAAAATTGTCGGAAGCTTTTTATAGAAATTGGATACTACTTTATTGTGTCATGTTGCTGCCTGGTATAACTAGAACATAAGATTTAACGATCATCGATAAAGGGCCGTGACACATTACGACATATTTCTTACGAATTTCTTCGGGAATATTTTTTTTATTTCTTCCATTGGTCTTTCTTTCTTTTCTTCACATTGTCTTGGTTATTATTTGAGAACCGTCGTTTTCTTCTTTGATATGTTACTTTGGTTAAATAAAACCAAAATATTTCAATGCTGTTTCTTTTTAACCTCTCAGACCTTGGGCACATTCTGGCAGAAGGTCAGAATAATAAAATCCAAATAAATGGAATATTTCTGAACATATCCGAAAATTAAATACTGTCTTTGAATGTTAATGAAATACGCTCTTGTATTTTGTTATTAGAAATAAACATGTATTTTTTTTAAATATGAAAACTATCAATGCAAACAAAAAACGGGTTTAAAAATTGCTCACCTTACGTTTTTTCGAACTATTATGACTGATCGACGAAAAAAAAAAAAACACCCACAAATCTTATTAGACAAATGTATTATAAACATTATCATCACCTAACTTCTTTATCATTTCTTTGAAAATTATTCACAAAAGATTCACAAAGTTTTAATTTTTTTTTTTCAAATTGTCATCGGAAACTTTGGTTTTCTTTAGCGTACATACATTGGGCACACATTTTAATTATTTTATGGTCAACTTTTTTGATTTAAATACAAAGCGCGGTGTTTTCTCTTTCTAACACTATTTTGATCATAATTTTCATTATGAAAGTAAAGGAGTCACAACTATTTCTATGAGACCTACTTGGGAACGAATTAGCCTGAGGGGCCATTTCAACAAATTCTTGTCTAGCAAGATTGTATTTACATACATTATTCTAATATTAAGGATATCTTCATCTCTAAGTTAAATACCGATGTAATAGGTGTGAGTTATGTGATGCCTCAAATGTTTTATTTAACTATTTATTTATATTTAAACGCCCATAGGACTTTTACTTACATAAAGCAATACATGTTTTGATTAATTACAGTGAAGAGTTAGAAGTGAATAAAATACAGGTAAATAACAGAAAATATAAAGATACATAATATAGCTTAGATAAAATATGAGTTGACAAAATGTAGGTAATACAGAATATAAATAAAGCAAAAATAGATAGCCTGACAATATCCTCCAAATCAATAATAATAGGTATTAATAAAAATGTATAAAATTGGCATTTACAATAGTTTATGAATTAAGTAGAAATAGTTCGCACATACGGCGTTTAAAGTTTGCCAAATTCAAATTATTGTCAAATACATCAATTTTGTTTAAATATTGGTTACCAAGACTGAGTAATCGTTGTATTGGGGAATGCAATTTATAGTCAGAATGAGATGTGTGTATATAAAATGATAATGTTTGTCTAGTAGTTCGTGTAGGTACATGTAGATTTATTAAATGCAAGAGTTCACAGCAATCAAATTTAGAGTTTAATAATTTTAATAAAAAGGTTAGGTCAGTTATTTTTCTTCTGTTTTCTAAAGTTGGAATATTTAAAATATTCATTAATGATTGTTAATTTATGTGCTCTAAAGGGATGTCAAGTTTAAAATTTACTTGAAGTAAAACTTCTTAAGTCGTGATATGACGAGTAATTCAAATGTTTTTCGGACGGAAATAACGTTTTCAAGCGGAAATGACGTTCGTATGTGGGTTCAATTACTTCCATATGTGTTTGTTTATATTTTTTAATGGAAATCCAAAGCCTTGCCCCCGGACTAGGTATTTATGTCTACAGATGAATGATACACAGCTAGACCACCGGCTGTTGAGTTTGGTCGCTTGTGTTGAGAAATGCAATAACAATTATAGATTCGCTCTAGAAAACAAACACAGATGACAGCATTTCTACCGTCTTAGTAATACCTGCCACAGCAGTCGAAGAAGTTTTACTTCAACCGCACATAAAGGTTAGACGCACTAATTTTTTAATTATGAAATCTTTTGTAGTATAATCTTTATTACACGGTACATAGTGTAGGCGGTATGGTTGTAATGAAAACTTTTATAATTGAATTTTTTGTTGAAAATTTTACGTGTGTTTTTTATCTGATTTTTGCGGGTATCAAAATACATTAAATGAACCAAAATAGGAAAAATAATAGAGTTTAAAAATGAATTAACCGACTGAAGACAACCTTTGGTATTTATTCTCTTTTTTAAAGCCTTAGGGATTTCGCCATTGACAGATTTTGTGTCGTGCACAAATATCTTGGGCATTTTGCTAAGGGTAGCCGGATAAAACAGAACATTGACAAAACAGAATATGGTAAAATAATAGGATAGGCAACGTGAAATTTCAAGGTCTCTAAAAAGCACACTTATAAATTCACTAATTTTATTTTTATTTATTTAATATTTGTAGGTGTTTTTACAATAAATATCTACACAATTTTTACACGTTATTTTATATACAGAATAGCTGTATATTTTATTTTATTTGAATATGCTGATAAAGGCCCGATGCCGCTTCGATGGTCTGAGGGACCTGCAGTTGTTGTTTTTTTTATGTGAATATTGCCCAAGAGTCCCAACTGCTCCCAATTGCTAATTGGGGTACGTTGTTGAATGTAATAAGGAGAAGGAGATGGGTAAGAGGAGGGTGGGAAATTACCTGGCTTTTCAGATCTCAGTTTTCAGACACCAAACACGGCTAAAGCCATTTCAAACAATGTTTCAAATCTGAAAGGTGGTCTTACACCAGGGCGATACTGAGAAATTTACTTGCATACGCCGAGATTTGAACCCTCGATGTCTAGATCGCTAGTCGAGAACCTTACCCCTCGACCATGGAGGCCGAACGTTGTAATGGAAAAAATAAGATTCTAGCAAGCACGTCGTATTTATCTTGTCTTGATATTTTCAAATTAAAACGTAAAATGATTTTACCCTGTGAGCTTATGCAGATGCCCGCTTTTATGATTAACTGTTATTTTTAAATAATTCATAATCTGCTCGTTCATTGATGGCGGTAAATATAATTATTTTGGAAAAAAACCCTTTCTGCAAGTTACGCTGTAGAATATTGAGAACAATAAATTGTTTAATTATTGCGCTTGTAAATATGCAATATGAATATGAATAAATAGTTCAGGCATACAATTACAAAATTTTATCGGTGTTCAATGCAAAAGGGATTTTTTTCCCAAAATAATTCATTAAAAATTAAATTTCCCGTGAATAAGCGAATTATTAGCGTGAATATGAATTATTATTTTAAGTTAACCCAACCTAAATAAGTATACAGTTTTGGTCAAGTCCTTGTAAATCAATATCTTAAGGATCAAACCATCAGAGGGCGGCAGTCAATTTAAGAAGGTTAGGTTAGATTAGGTTAGGTTAGGTCAGGTTAGGTTAGGTTAGGTTATATAAGGTAAGGAGGGGTAGGGTAACTTTTTTTTTTATACACCGACCAGCGTCAAAACATTTTGTCGCTGTTCTGTTTTGTCATGGAACGGTTGTTAAGGTGATTGTCAAAAGAATTAATATACCACTCTTTCATAGATGGCACGCGTATAATTATTTTACGAATAAACGCTTTTTACAAGTTATGCTTTGAAATATTAAGAAAAATTATCTGTTTGCGCACGTACACACGCAATGGGAATATGAATAAATAGTTTCGTCAATTTAAAAAACTCAAATCTATCACGAAAGGCTAACACATACAATATTGTATTGAATCACCGATGCAATATTTTGTAGCCTTTCTTGAAAGATTTCAGTTTTTTTTATTTGACAAAAGTATTTATTCAAATTGATATTGCTTGTGTACATGCTCAAACAATTATTTTTTATTAATATTTCAAAGCATCACTTGTAAAAAGCTTTTATCCTTAAAATAATTATACGCGCGCCATCTATGAAAAAGTGGTATGTGAATTCTTTTGATAATCACCCTAAAGGGACAGGGCTGAAATTGCAATAAAACAGAAGAGTGATAAAAATAATTTGTTAGGTTAGATTAGTATTTTTCGTCGCGTTTTTCAAAGTTCTGTTTTGTCATTTTTATCATTGTTCTGCTTTGTCGCTGTTCTGTTTTGTCACAGATCCGTTGTTAATGGTAACGTCCTGAAATAGTAACTGGCAATAAAACTGACAATAAACAGCGATAAAATAATATGTTATTTTAGGTTGGGTTAATATTTTAGTTAGTATCACTTTTCTTCGGGGTTCTGTTTTGTCATGGAGCCGTTGCTAAGGGGAAAGCCCTGAAATAACAGGAACGAAATAACATCTAGGGCTGGAGGACTTTCCAATACCCTTCCCCGTGATCTCAACTGCCAGATGGGTTGACCCTCGTTTCTTTCTCTATTCCCCTTCCGAAGAATTTTTATATTTCACGCGAATTAGAAAATAATGGCGTTATTTTCTAATTCGCGTGAACTAAAAGAATTGTTTCTCATAATAAGGGGAGGTGCATTTTGTTAATAATCTAATTTAAGGTATGATTAAAGGTCGACGGTCTGACGGCCGGCGTGGTTAAGTAGTCAGGCTTTTGACTCCCAATTCGAAGGTAGCGGCTTCGAACCCGGGGTGCACAAATAAATTTTATTATTAATCTATTTTAAGGTATGATTAAAGGTCGACGGTCTGACGGCCGGCGTAATTGAGTAGCCAGGCTTTCGACTCCCAATCCGAAGGTAGCGGCTTCGAACCCGGGGTGCGCAAATAAATTTTATTTGATTAATTTGTTTTATTACACAGCTCATTAAATAAAAATAATATATAGTATATTTGCGGCACGTTCCAGTGTTGAAGATACTCTTAGTATCGCCCTGGTGTAAGACCACCTTTCAGATTTTAAACGTTGCTTGAAATTTTTGGTGACCAGATCTGCAGAAACAGATATTTCACAACGTACCCCATTTGGGGATGCCATAGTCTCACTGGCTCCAGACGGGAGCAGTTGGGACTATTGTGCGGTATTCATGTAAAAAAAGGTGGCTACTTTGTGTTATAAAAATAATATATAGTAATTTGCGGCACGTTCCAGCGTTGATGATACTCTTAGTATCGCCCTGGTGTAAGACCACCTTTCAGAATTTAAACGTTGCTTGAAATTTTTGGTGACCAGATCTGCAGAAACAGATATTTCACAACGTACCCCATTTGGGGATGCCATAGTCTCACTGGCTCCAGACGGGAGCAGTTGGGACTATTGTGCGGTATTCATGTAAAAAAAGGTGGCTACTTTGTGTTATAAAAATAATATATAGTAATTTGCGGCACGTTCCAGCGTTGATGATACTCTTAGTATCGCCCTGGTGTAAGACCACCTTTCAGAATTTAAACGTTGCTTGAAATTTTTGGTGACCAGATCTGCAGAAACAGATATTTCACAACGTACCCCATTTGTGGAGAGAATGCCATAGTCTCACTGGCTCCAGACGGGAGCAGTTGGGACTCTTGTGCGGTATTCATGTAAAAAAAAGGTGGCTGCTTTGTTTTATTTTATTTCTTTTTTATACAAAGGAGAATATCTGTGTATTTGATTTTTATTCAAAAGTATGATTCAAAGATTGAAAAAATTCAAAATAAATCTACATTAGATTCCAAAAAAATTACCCACGACCTCTTTTCCCGCCCCTTAAAGCAGAATTTTAATACTTCTTGGTAAAATTTTGCACACATGAAATTCAAAATAAGATAAAAACTACCATACATCTGATTTCAAAGAACTCTGCCTAAAGCCCGGGCAGCACCGGGGACTTAAGCTAGTCAACAATAATATAAAGCAGAAATATATTTTCAGAACCATCAAAACCTCTCTTACAGGACTCTGGCCTTATTTATTTATTTAACGACCTTAACCAAAATTTCACAATGTGCAGAAATATAATATACACATATATTATTCCAAACATCTGTAAAATACATCGCACTTTGATATATAAATCATTTTACACGCAACCTATAACGTAAATAAAATGATATAATCCTGTCAAGCCTAACTTACATACATATTAATTCTGTATCAATTTTAGTTCGTCTTTTGTCCTACGTGGGTAATATTATACTCTTTATGGGATTCACGTACACTTCCTATTATCTTTCTTTTTGATTTTATTGTGATATAATTCCTTCAACCGCAAAGAAATTATTTTAATATTATGTATTTAACCTTAGATTTCAAGTAACTAATGTGCGCAATTATGTGCTTCCTACGTCTGTCTCGACACCTGAATGAGAACCTGAGTGCAATAGGCATCGAAAAATGAATTCAACAGATAAATAAATATCTTACATATTATATAATATATCAGTAAATGTTATGTAATTTCAATGTTTTATTTACACTATTTTTAGGTTGCAAAGTAATTCTGTTTTAAATTAAAAATCATTCCGCTTGAAGCATTGTTGTTATAGGGTTATAGCAGAACCGACACTTCCAAGTTCGATTTGTTTAATCCGAATCCATCGAAGGTAAATGTAATTTGCCTTTGAATTGATTCAGCTACTAAATACTGTCTCCGTTGTCTTTTTATAAAATTCGGTTCTTTTGATTTCGTTCCAATATCCGGTCGCTTCTGGTTAGGCAAAGGGCTGTTTTCGCCTTTCTTGTCCAATCCAATCTAAACGGAAAGCCATTGTACATATATCTGTAACAGTATGCGTGTATATGTAATGGAAAAGGTGCACGGTATAGGCCAGGGATGGCATACCTAGTTCTTAAAGTGGATCAGAAAAGAGCCCAAAATTAATAATATATTCCTATAATATAACGTACTAAATTTTGAACTGTCCATAGCAAGATGAATCTTTGGCTCTCCTAATGAAAATATTGTGAGGTTGAGAGAGGAACCTGATGCTTGTAAAACAGTTATCTTTTCAAAATTGTTAATTACATATTTTTAAAACCCGTTTCAAAAAACTCTTCTATTCCGGTATACACCAACGGTGATACTACGAGTATCTTCAATTCTGAACTCTTTTTTATATCAACTACCTATAGAAATTAAATTTACTCACGCCTGATTTAGGAGGCTTTTATGAGGAGGGAATGGGTACCGTCACCCCGGAATCCATTTAATGGATAACCAACACCCTTGCTGTGGGTCACCTCAAGTGGTTCGCTACTTACTTTACTTTAGGGGTGCCGGGATCATGAGGTGAGGTTTGTCTAGGTTTTGGTGGCGAATGTCCACCTGCTGACTTCGGTTGGGGAATACCTAACCTAGACCTCGCCAGCCGGACTTTCTTGATCCATCGCCTTGCGCTGCAGTGGGAGGGATGAATTAATACGTCCGTCACTCCTGGACATATTGAACCCAGATTCCTACCCACCGCCTCATACCCTTTTCCTTTCCAGAATTTCATCTCCTTTTTTTCCCTAAACAGACCCTCCACACAGCATCCCTAAAGATGACAAAGACCCTGAGAGATTTTTTCCTCAGGGCCTCCTGTGTGGAGCTTTGGAAAAAATATATAAAATAAACACTATCACAGACACTGTCGAAATATCGCAAATTTTATAAATCGTACAGTTCATAGTTAGAGACTCTTAATTTTACACATCAATAAATTCACCACATGTGTAGAGTCAGAGAAAAGCTACGTTACGGATTTGTTTGACGAAGATTGTAAAAATATTCCGGGAGTGAGAAGGTGGTGTAAAAATGGGTTCCATGTCTAATCGGACTATGAGATCTCAGCGTCTAAATTCCCATAGTAAATTTATTCAGACACGATACTTCCCCATATGATAATTCATCACATCATAACTCACATTAACCTAACCTAACCTAACCTAACCTAATCTAAGGTTAAAAACCCCAATTATCAGTTTTCGACGCTTGAAAAGTTTGTACTCAATATTCATACACTTAAAAAGTTTTCACTGAGTAGACCGGTCACCGTAAAAATGGGATAAAAATGAGGTAAAATTGTGTAAAAATCGTTTAAAATTACTATTTAATTTACAAATTATTCTAAATTCCAACTTTGTCCGGGTGTCACCAAAAACTGCTTGTCCGTAAAAATGGGATAAAAATGAGGTAAAATTTTGTAAAAATGGTTTAAAATTACCATTTAATTTACAAATTATTCTAAATTCCAACTTTGCCCGGGTGTCACCAAAAACTTCTTGTCCGTAAAAATGGGATAAAAATTAGTCAAAATTGTGTAAAAATGGTTTAAAATTACCATTTAATTTACAAATTATTCTAAATTCCAACTTTGCCCGGGTGTCACCAAAAACTGCTTGTCCGTAAAAATGGGATAAAATGAGGTAAAATTGTGTAAAAATGGTTTAAAATTACCATTTAATTTACAAATTATTCTAAATTCCAACTTTGCCCCGGTGTCACCAAAAACTGCTTGTCGTACTTAGCAGTTTGCCATTCCTGGCATAGGAAGCGACCTGTATTCATACTTGTAGGGCTCGGGTTTGTGGGGTAAGTTAGCAGTATTCGCCGTATTTGGGGTATTACCCTGGGCCCTGCGGCGCGCGTCCCCACTTAACTCCGGGCTACTGAGGTCAGTAAAGTCAAAACTTTTAATATTTAACCTTAGGCGACTGTTACACAACTTTTTTGACCGACCGGACCCGCTGGGCACCAATAAACCCTCAATTTTATTCATCTGTTTACAAACTGGTGTCAGTAATTTAAAGCTACTCGACTGAAATACGGCTTTGTTTATCGATGTTTCCAAACTCGAGTTTATCCACTGGAGCGACAGAGCAATTTAAAACTTTTTTTCGTCCACATTAAAAAAATTGTACCTCCGAATTTGAATATGGAGACATACCAAATGATTATGGTTCTATGTAGCCAAGGAATTTATTACATATTCGTAGGATTTATAAAAAAAATATATAAAATCTTTAAAACTTTTTAAAGAATCTAGTGAATATTTGCCATTTTGTGGCAGCAAAGCAATCCGTGGTTTTGGAAATAGTGCCATATTGTGACAACAAGCGTTCGAGTTGTTATTAACGTTTCCATTGAGGTTATTTCGGATGTTTTTTGTTACATAATTTTTTTAGTACGAACAATTGTTTAACTTTATAAATATCGCAGATTTTTTTTTTACTTATTCAACTGCATTAATTTCATTACATTAGTTATGTACCGTGCCTGTCTTACTAGGAAATCCTGTGTTGAGAGTAGGCGCATTTTATAACATAAGCAGTTTTATAACAAAACTCACAAAACAATATTACATTTTAATTTTATTTATTTGGGAAACAAACAGTTACACTTTTTTTTAAATAATTACATGTTACATGGTTGCATGAACCAGTGAAGTTTCTGCATAAAATGCATATTATATGAAGAAAAATAAAGATGATCAAATAAAACATAGAGTGGAATTTTTTTAAGTAAAGACTATCAGAATTGTACCATAAGAAATACATACTTTTAAACTGGTTTTTATAAAATCTTTGTTGTTTGATCTGTCTTCTTGACTGACGATCCAAGACTTGGTGTCTAATTTCGCACATCCCTTAGAAAAGTGTCGTAAGTCAATAAAGTAAATTTTACAGGAGAGAGAAAACAAATGATGATTTATAAAACAAGCGATCCCGTCAAATAGATACACTAGCGACATCTCGCGGAGATAAAGTGATCTAACTTAAATGTGGTTTTCTTGGGGCATAATTATTAGATTATCTCAATCATCCATAGCCTCAAGAGGATATGGAACGATTGAGATAATCAAATGCGTTTTTCAAAATAAAACGAGTTTCCAAGGAAACAGAATTATATATATTCTTTAACAAAATTAATTGTATATAATTGTAGATTTATTTAATGTATCTGTAGTTAATTGTATGTAATTGTCGATTTTTGTTATTGTACATTAACTAAGTTTTATAACTGGATTGTTCTCAACATCTGTAAAACCCAGTATAAATAAATAAATAAACAAAAACATAGAAGTTGACTAAGAATAGGTTTTTTCACAGAATTTGAACAATTCATTAAATTTAATTTTATTGTTCTGTAATGATTATTTTCAAATTCTATTATTATATCATTATTGGCCAGTTGTTTCAACTGAAATTTGAAAAAAAAGTTGACCAAACTGAAATGCTAACATGACTTGAAAATTAACTTTAAATTATTGTGAAAAGTTCACATTCTGTGAAGCAATTGGTCCTTAGTCAAAGTTTTCCCCTGTTACCAAATCTAAAAAACTTGCGAAAGCATTCTTACTTATGGATGTATAAAAATTAATATGATACCGGCACAAACATTTTTATTACTTCAATATATTATTTTTTACGATTTTACAGCAACCTTTCTGTAATTTTATTCCTCTTACACGTGTATTAGATGAGACAGTAGCTACGACAGTAAGAGAAAGCGAGTCATTCTTAAAATAATAATTACTTCCTGCGAATCCAGTATTTTATTTCCAAGGATTCGCGAAACCTTATTCCATTGTAAGTTAATTTCTTTTGGGAGAATCTGAAAAAAATAAAGGCCTCGCTTAATGATGTCTTACTTCTCGGTAAAAAGCACTATTTATTCTGAAACAATAAAGATTAAAGCTTCTTTTACATATTAAACTTTTCGTTGGTATTTCCATACAGCTGTTTGATATTTTAAGCGCAAGCGTAGTTTTACATATTTCATTAGGTCTGTGTTTATTAAATAATATTATGAGTTACATATCACATCAGCGGAAATTAATATTTACCTTATGAGATAAAGGGAATTAACGTCGTCGTGGGATTTAAAAATACCACGTTACCCTAAAATATTCGTTCGTAACGCCCGCGTTCATTTATCAAAACAGAACAAAGTTTTTTTTTTATCCCACAGAAAGGGATTATTTGCCTCGTTCGTATTTTTTCCAATAGCACAATATAAATAGATAAAACAATGATAGTAAATTTTAAAATGAAATATTTTTCTTATTTTTCCAAAAAATAAGGAAAATAATTAATAACTTTTTAACTAAAAGAGTTAAACCTCAAATTATAATATTTTAATTAATGAAGATAATATTAGCGAAAGTCAATCGAAAATCCGAAACCGAAAAATCAGAAAAAGATACGGATACATCTGGGACTCGAACCCAGGACCTCTGGCAATCCGAGCTTTCGATTGACTTTCACTAATATTATATTCATTAATTAAAATATTATAATATAGGATTGCCAGAGGTCCCGGGTTCGAGTCCCAGATGTATCCGTATCTTTTTCTGTTTGACTTTCGCTAATATTATCTTCATTAATTAAAATATTATAATTTGAGGTTTAACTCTTTAAGTTAAAAAGTTAAAAATTAAAATAAAAATATTTCATCCTAGACTTGCAGATAAAGTCGATAGATGTCGCATATTAATAAAAAGTGATAAATTTTATCCTGACACTATCTAGAGGGCATTTAGTTCGAGTTGAATCTTGCAATCATACATAAAGACAGCAGCCAATAAAAATATGCGTTAAGAAAAAATGAAGATAATTTTGGTGGTTCTCAGTCGAATTATGATACAGTTAAAAATGACCGTATCGGATAGGGATACTTTGGCGCAGTGAATAGCGCGTTGGCCCGGATTGCCAAAGGTCCTGGGTTCGAGTCCCAGATGTATCCGTATCTTTTTCGGATTTTCGATTGACTTGTTATATATTATCTTCATTAATTAAAATATTATAATAATTTGATTTAAATGTATTTCAACAGAAAACAGATATAAATCAATGCATATTGGTCACTTATCTTCACCATAACGTACAACAGCGTTAGTCACACAGATTATGGGAGATATATGCAAATGTGTTCTTAGCTGTCAATCATTAGTTATACCTATGTTCTGCATTACCATTACTCACTTTGTACACCAACTAAAAAGAAATTGAATCCGAGTTTTCACACCCACCGAATAGTAAGCAAGGATAGAGAAAGGGAATTAAAGTGGGTGAAATGTTTTTTAATATATATTTTTAAAATATTGAAGTAAAACTTCTTTACGCACGCTTGACTTGGGGGGTAAGCTGGTGAGTGCGTTACGAAAACGCGTTACTACGTTACGCGTAGTCGGGCGAGGCGAACGGGCTGTAACACTGTAAGAGCAAGAGGGATTTCTTTTTCTCTTCCTCTTATAGCCAATGCATGAAATATCCCAGTCAGTATTTTGAAATAACAGTGACGCGCCAAACGCGGGGGAGACCGGACGTCGATGCGCACGGCTTGATCAGGCGAGGCGAACGATAATAAATTTTAATAAATATTTGTAGAAAATTAATATATGTGTATATTGTATATACATGTATATACATATAAAGATATATATATATATATATATATATATATATATATATATATATATATATATATATATATATACATACATATAGATGGAGCTTAAGAAGTTTTTCTTCAGTCGTGTGGTCTAAAGTACACTCGTTAATTTTTATTTTTTGATAATTAAAATAATATACTGTATATTTGCGCCCGTTTAAGAGCGAAAGATATTCTCAGTACAACCCTGATGAGAAAGACCTCTATTCGGAATCGAAACGTTACTTGAAATGGCTTTAACCCTGTTGAGTTACCAGATTTTTATAGCCAAGTTCTTCCCCGCCGTCATCTTATTCCTCAACTACCATCAGCCTTACAACATTCCCAAAATGGGATGGCAATAGTCCCATTGGCTCCAGGCGGTTATCTTATTAAAAATAATAATAATAAATTAAGGGTAGGATATCCAAGCGTCATCTTATCATTTAGTGAAGAGAGAGCCCAATTTAAAGTGATGATTGTTTTAGGCCGAGTGGTTGCCCGTGGCCCTGAGGAGCTGGACGGGCGTGCAGTTGGTGTACTCCGTGGGGCATTACACGTGGACGGCCAAGGGGTTCACCTTTGGGGCTTCCTACCAGTTCAACGACGACGCCCTCTGCGGGCATCACACAGTCACCACACACTCGGGTAAGAATTCACATACTCCTATCGGCCTATTGACTTTCACAAATTCCCTATTGACTTTCATGTGTTCCCTATTGACTTTCACATATTCCCTATTAACTTACACATATTCCCTATTGACGTTCACATACCGCCAATTGACTTTTACTTATTCCCTATTGACTTTCACATTTTCCTTATTAACTTTCACATATTCCCTATTGACTCTCACATACCGCCAAAATGCTTTCATGAACTTCCTATTGTCTTTCACATACCGCCAATTGATTATTACTTACTCCTTATTGACTTTCACGTATTCCCTGTTGACTTTTACATACCGCTTATTGAGTTTCAGATTCAGGTTAAGGAGTTTCACAAAATTTCAAATGTAACATTGTCATTAAAAAGCCAATCAGTGCGTTTTGTTTTTTGACACATGGATAGTCCCGGTTAAATGCCGATTCCAGAAGCGTTTCCGCTTTAAAAAAATTGTGATCAACAGAAAATCGCAACAGTTATTTTGTTATGCTTGTCAGCTAATTAAATTTGATATGACATACACGCTATTGACTTTCAGATTCAGGTTAAGGTGTTTCATAAAATTTCAAATGTAAAATTGTCATTAAATAGCCAATCCGCACCATTTTTCTTTTTTGGCATTTGAAAGGATTATGTTAAATGCCGATTCCAGATTCATTTCAGCTTTAAGCAAAATGTTATCAACAGAAAAGCACAACCGTCAAGATGTTGAAAATGGCGCTGATTGGCCATTTTATGAATTACTTAAAAAACCACAGTCCAAACATAATCAAATTTTTCCCTAAAGAGATTATTTTTTAATGGGTTTCATGTCAACTCAGAATCAACTCAACTCAACAACTCTTTAAAAAGTTGTTAAAGGCTATAAACAAATTCAAATTCGAGAAATCATTGTCTAAATTTTACAAAAATCACTACAAAATGTCAAATATTTTCAGTTACTCTTGGGAATTATTAATTTATTTTTTTATAATTTTTAACTGAATGAACGAGATAAAAAGTGAAGCGATAATTTCAAATTTTGAAATATTTTTCGACGTTTTAATAGAAAATGTTTGATATAACCTTTTTTTAATTTTTTTTCACGTTTAAAGTTTAAAATACTCAAATATTTTTCGTAATGTAAACACTAAAGTATATTTCAAATACAAAAATCTAAAAGATAATTTTATCTAGTTCTCAAAATGGCAGTTGGTTTTACGAGATTTCCAAAAATAAAAAATATATAGACATTTAAAATACTAAGGAAAAATTTGAAAATTCGTTGAAAAATTACAAATAAAACAAATATGTACATCAGATAAACTACTGTCTTTGGCCGTGTAAGCAATGTACATATCTTTCCATGAACAATTTTTTGTCAGTTTTTAATAAGTAAGGTTTTTTCATGCACGGTCGTTTAACAATAATTGTTAAAAATTTTCAGAAAGTTTTTTAGTAATGCCGTTAGTGTTTACCGCAACAGTTTAAACTTTTTCAGAACATATGATTTGGTTTCAGAAATACGTAGATTTTGTATCTATAACAGTGTTTATAAACATTTTTTCTCGGTGAATACATGGCTTAATATTCGAAACAACTGACTAATGTGGACGGCAATTCACAAAGCAC